>OY997397.1:1692500-4217500 GCA_963921505.1 Phakellia ventilabrum
ATGACAAACTGTGTATAGCAAAATTGACCAACGTACGCAGCTTAATTATTCGATGCTATGCGCTACATAATTCATATTTTGATGAAAAACAGCCGTGCCAAATATGGTTAATATAGATACATGGCGTGAGCGACCTCAGGCGACAGTACCTCTCTTATAGCATTCCTCATACCAGGAAAAGCACCTGGTAAAACACGGACTCTGAAGGAGAACAGGATGTAACACCACTGTTCCTGGATGGTTCCTGCAGTTTTCCTCCTGTCGAACAATGCCATAAAGGAAATATTATCAGATTCTGTACATAAACTAAGCCATGTGATCACTACTGTATCATATTACAGTGTCACCTGATAGTGAATTTGGTAGCTGTTCCTAACAGGGGAGTCAGAAGCACTTTTGGTTTGGTCAGGCAAAATGTCGCACACTACCAGAGGTAGTGCCCAGAGGTGCCAAGTGCCTCCGCAGAGGCTGCGATTCTTCGAACGAAGTGTGGAAGTGCATGACTTTTACTTATCAGGAAGTGCTCTCATAGCATCTCGGCATCCAGCTAAAAACTGGACAGTGAGCAGAATCAAGCGACAAAATTCAAGCTTTGGTGTGCTTTAATTGGAATACCGGCGATAAGTCAGCTAGCTATTTAGCCTTTTAGCGGCCTTTCGCTATATATATGCCTGCTTCTATGATAGCTATTTTATGCAGTTTTATAAAAATTAGTTATATAAAAAAACTACATATCACAAATATTGGTCCGACGGCTGTCGGTGCCTGCCGTACCTGCCGGACCTGCTGGACCTGCCGGACCTGCCGGACCTGCCGGACCTACTGGACCTGCCGGACCTGCTGGACCTGCCGGACCTGCTCCGATGCCCATGCCCAAGTACTACTCTGAACTACAATTGACTACTGATTTTTTGGACCAATAGGAGTAACAGGCAAAAACTTTGTTTGTCAACAGATTCACACGTCAATAAAGTTCACTGGAAATTCTCCATAATTATTTTGTGTACAATTTGAAATCATCAACGTGTGGTCTCTGAACCCAATGTAACTTCCAGCTCCATAACCACCACCCACACAGGGCGTGTGTCTAGTTCCAGGAAATAGTCCGCCACTGCCAGAGAAGATTATTCCTTTCACGTAATACTATACAATCATATACTGATTCATATGCCAATTTGCCTTCCTCGAAAATCATTAAACTTTGTCCTTTTTGACTATTTCTGGGAATTAAAAATGTATTGTAGAGCTCGTTGGCCCACAACCGCTCACCCACGACCTACGACCCACGTAAGTCAATCTTGTGACGTTCACATGTTGAAGGGGAGGGGTGAGAACGCAATATAAGAGGGCTACTTATTATGACTGGAGCACTGTGTTCACTACGCTCTCACAGATACATCCCAAAGGGAGAGACAAGGGGCAAAGTACAGCAACACTCTAAACTCTGCACTACAAGGGTACAGGTCACCCAAAGTACACATCAGGTGCACACAGGTGTGCATTTTGTCTGTCTGTCTGTCTGTCTGTCTGTCCATCTGTCTTCCTGTACTACCCCCCCCTCCTGACTTTATACTAACTCAGTGGCGTCTCTTTAGGCAGACACCAGTGGAACTTAATTTTTTACATCACTACAAGGACCCATGGGCCTGTACTAATCACAGCAGCGACAGGATTTGTTGGATCACAAGGTCCCTCCGGGACAGACATCAATTAATCGCTAACACAAGTGCGGGAGCTAAGGCTCAAGTTTGGGTGGCCAAAGTATCTATTTCACTGGCCGCCTATACACAATTGTAGGTGGCTACTGTAGAAAATGGCATGGAAAATTATTGTCAGTAAACAGCTGCTATCTTCAGCTCTGTAAATACGTACCATTATTCCCTCAGGGCGTGCTCCAACCTTTTTGTGTCAGGAAACAGATCCGTTTTCGACATATGCATCACTTCATTGTTTTACTAGCCCCCCTCCCCCCAAGAAACCTCCTCCCTGGCTCCTTACCTCCTTGCAGAGCGGACAGATCCATCTTCCCTTGGGGATGTTCCACAACACCGGATACTGGCAGTAGGTGTGGCATTCGTTGTCACAGCCATCACACAACAGCATCTGGAGGGAATAAACGCGTTACAAAGTCGGAATAAATTTACAAATCATGTCTGGCAAAAGTTAGCTACTGCCAAAATGTTGAGATATTTTTGGGGTGATGCCTTTGTGAGAATTCTGAACGTGTAGGGGACTAGCATACTCTACAGGTTTGTTCGCAGTATGAAAAAAACATGCAGTTTTTGGTACTGTGAGTGACAACTGCTGGGGTGTAGGTAGGTCTGGGACTGAGGATATAGGGGACAGTATTGTTTGCTTCTAAGTAACATTTTGATCGAATAATTCCCACAGAGCTACGTCACTGCTCTCTTCCATCGCTCTGCACATGGTGTCAAAGCGTACGTTTCAGCATGCAGCAATGGGTGTGTTCATCTCTTCCAACTTAAATTTCCAGCTTTTACATTTCTAGCTTCAAACTCACAACTTCAGCAGACACTAACCCCGATATGTGGGGCTTGCTCAATAACAAATTAGAAGCCAGCCCCCCCCCCCCCTCCTTTGGCTCATACCAAAAACCACCACCTTAAATATACATGTGCCAGCAGCTAGGAAAATGATGTTAATGACGTATACAAGCATCATAGGAGGTCTACTTCCTAAAGTACAAATATCTAGAGTACTTAGCCCACTCTCATGCTTCAACCAGCCCACACAACAGCCCCAAAATGGTGTGTGGGAGGAAGCAAACAATTAGAAGGGCACCTACACTTTCAGTGCTTCAAATGTTCCTCAGAGCCTCAGGTCTAGAGTACTTAGCCCACTCTCATGCTTCAACCAGCCCACACAACAGCCCCAAAATGGGAGTTGGAGGAAGCAAACAATTAGAAGGGCACCTACACTTTCAGTGCTTCAAATGTTCCTCAGAGCCACAGTCAGTTACACTCGACTGTAATTCCTGCGTTCTACTGATACATAGTTAGCTAAGTATGTCTACAGTGATTGTGCTAAAACTATGTGCAAGCACACTATAAATATAAAGAGCTAGAAGCTTGTAACTAGCAGCTCCGCCCACTCGAGCGTACTCACAGCAATCTACCGACAACCATTCGCCGGTTGGTAGTCCAGAGCTAGGAGCTATGAAGGGTTAGCAAGGAGCTATATAGAAGCTAGAAGATAGGATAAGCTGAGAACTAGGAGATAGAGCTTCTCGGCTTCCAAGGTACACGCATATAGGAAGGGGGAACAAATATTTCAAGGGGGGATCATTTATTTCACGTGAAAGTCGAAATATTCGTTCCGGGGGGAACGCATATTTCGGGGGTCCAAATATTATGTGACAGGACTCTGATCTTAGCTACTGAGCCACACAAATAATAATAATAATATACTCATGTTGCTGCCGTAGCGCTTACGCCATTGACCACGCACCCACAGACGTAGGCGGAGCTTGTAAGACCTCCAGTCAGAGGACAAGAGCAAGAACAACCAGAGACCACACAATCCTGATCACCATACAATTCCTTCTTCCTAGTCTCCCATATCAATAATACAAAGCTCTTAACTAGCTTTAATAATGCTTTAAAATCATCCCTGTTCCAATTCTCAAACCCTAAAATAAAACTTGCCTTATTAAAATTATCAAGTGTACTAAACTCCCCAAACCTCCCCCCCAATAGATTTTCTAATTCAACCATGAAATTATTTCTAATGCTGTCATATGCTGGACACTCCCAGAGAACATGTACCACACTCTCACATTCACCCCTGCATAATTTACACTGCCTATCATCATTTTTATCCCTATGTCTTCCTAACTCTTCATTCAGACCGTTCGTACCTGACCGAAACTTAAACAATAATCTTGTACCCGGATCACCTACCCCCTGCAAATAATTCTTGAATTCTATTTCCTTACAGAAAGACTTGTACAGATTCAACTTAACTTTAGTATTCAAGCTGTCATTAAAGTCCTTGTATTCTCTATCCCTCAACGCTTCGTCTACCGTATCTAAAAACAAATTAATATTATCTGCAGCTAATACCTCTTGGCTATCTAAATCTAACTGCAGCAGCAATTCATTAATTACTTTCATCCAAGTTTTCCTCTGCCTACCTCTACATGGTTTCACTTCCCACTCAGCATCTAATAGTACTCTAGGATACCGCTCATTATCCAACTTATTGACTTTATACCACCACTTAAGTTTGCTTCTATCCCTCCTCCCTTTCAAGGACTCTAACCCCATAAACGTTGCTCTCTAAACATCCCCAGTTGCTACCCCAGGGTGAGGGTTCCTGCACTGCTGGCCACACCCACTTGACACATGGTGAGAAATGGCCAGAGCATGGGTATATACAATGCATCCTCAAACAGAAACATGCACTAAATATGACAGCATTGGACACCAAACAGAAAGGACCATACCTTCTCTCTGATAACTTCCAAGCAGCTATTTCTAGGAAAATGATGTTAGTACATGCACTAAATATGACAGCATTGGACACCAATGACAGAAAGGACCATACCTTCTCTCTGATAACTTCCAAGCAGCTATTTCTAGGAAAATGATGTTAGTACATGCACTAAATATGACAGCACTGGACACCAATGACAGAAAGGACCATACCTTCTCTCTGATAACTTCCAAGCAGCTATTTCTAGGAAAGTGATGTTAGTACAAAGGTTTACTTCCTAAAGGACAGTACTTAGCATGTTTCAACCAGCCCACACAACAGCCCCAAAATGGCGTGTGGGAGGAAGCGAAAAATTAGAAGAGCACCTACACATTCAGTGCTTCAACTGCACGCAGCCCACACAACAGCGCCAAAATGGTGGGCGGGAGAATGCAGATAATTAGAAGGGAATGCACACATTTAGTGCTTCAATTACTCCTAGGAATCACAGCTGACACAACAGCGCCAAAATGGTGGGTGGGAGAATGCAGACAATTAGAAGGGCATGCACACATTTAGTGCTTCAACTGCTCCTCTGTATAGCGATCAAGTTATGAAACATTTGGAGTGTTTGGAGACAGAAACTGCCTTAAATTATTTCAGGCCAAGAGTTTGAGTGGTGTGAGGTACAAAAGTTACATAATCAGCAGGCATAGCTCTTTCCACCATACTGGCTTTATACTCCCCTGCACGTAGGTGCTATGCTTGGTTAAACTCAGGCTACTTCAGTAACATTTCCAAATTAATGCCAAAATTCAGAGGCCCGTGGCTCCAAACCTGTGGGGCTATCACCCCTACAAACAGGAATTGTTAAAATCGGTGAGTTCTTGTCTTTCAAACAGCGCAAGTCCCATGATCCAGCGTACTTCATTATGAAGCTACAGCCACTCAAGCACACATCACTTTCACCCGTAACTTTGACTGCAATTTTTGGCTTACCCTGGCTCCTAGCTGTGAAGGCCTCAGGTCTCCAAACGCTCCAGATGAGATACAGAGACTTTCATCGTTAATACTGTGTTTTGAAGTCGCTAAATCGCCTGGTGGAGGTATTTCTGCTAATTTTTTGAAAGTTTTTAGGACACACAAACCAATCCACCTCCACATACAGGGCATGGGGTAATCACAGCCCACACAACAGCCCCAAAATGGTGGGTGGGAGAATGAAAATAGCACCTGCATATTGAGTACTTCTATTGTTCCTTGCCAGCTGCTGCAGGCTGTTATGGCTGCATGTTGTGGTGGATACTAACTTGACCCTAGTACTTCAGGGGATTCTTCTTGCGAATAATATTATTATGCATTATTATGCAATCCATGTACTTGCTGCAAAGTGAACTGTCCAATATCCAGATGGCTTGTTAACGAGCAGGTCAGTTAGGATCGTGGGTGGTGTAAATTTCCCGTTGAATGGGTGGCCATCATCACTACCAGACACTAGACTCTGGCTTTCTTGTATCAGGCTCATCCTTCGAACTCACTCACAGCCTCCTCCAATATCCACTGATACTGGATGGCTACCCATCCCATAGGATACACTGAATAGACTATGCAAATTAAGAAACACAACAGCTTTCATTTTTCCTGAAATTTCATTCAAGCTAACTTCACTTCATTTCCTCACTTAGTAATTCATCAAGGACAGACATACTATAGAAACACCTGAAAGGTTTCAGCATAGATTTTACATAGCTAAACTCCAAAAGTGTGGCAAATTTTTTTTCTTCATGCCTACGAAAATAGCAGCCTCGGTCTCAGGCCTACGCCTGGCCTGGGTACGAGGCTAGCCTACCCCCAGCTTCTGTGGCTTATTTGCAGCGTGTGATTATTTTTTTCCCCTACGGTGTGTACAAAAGCCACAGAGTGGAGCCTGGGAACGAGGCTGTGAAAATAGTAATAGGTCAAACACGGGAGTGGAACGTCTTTAGCACTGAGGAAATAAGTCGCTTACTCCCAGCAGCTCGAGCAGTTTACAGCAATCACAAAAAGTCTGGGGGGCCAAGATACGTTAATGCGTTACGGGCGTGCTAACCGTGAACATCGAATATTTGTACATGTAGCCAACACCCACGAAATGTTCACCCTTGAGCTCGAGAGTAAGCCACCAGAGTGCAGCCTTGTACCCAGGCTTATCTCGCCAAATTTACATTTCGAGAAAATCTGGGCGGGGACAATCCGGGTACAAGGCTAGGTCCGATGCTCTGATTCTGTCAAACCAATCAGCGGCTGCAATGTAAGTGGTCGATTCTAAAACGACACACCTTTAAGAAACCGTGTAAGTGCAATGGCCAAATTTGCACAATCCATGCGACATAAACACATGTAACTTCCCACAGAAACATGCATGTTCCAAATTTCGTCCTATTAGCGGTGCCTTCTACAGCAGAAACATTGAGCACCAGACTCAACCAACTGAACCGCATGTCACATCCCTCACTTGAATCACTTCTTTCCTGGAATCAATTAGGAGTATGGCTTGTTTTCAAATATGGGATCTTATCAAAGGTGGAGAATGAATGTTATTACTTTGATCATGTTGCTGTATTTGAAGTGCAGTATCTCTATTATAACTCTGAGCTTCCAGTAAGGGTGGGGCTATCTGGTGATGCACATGTTGCTGCAATATCTACAGCAATTGTGCATCAACTGTAGCCTCGTTCCCAGGCCCACATGCGCGTTTCGTTTTAGCGTAGCTGTTGGCCTAGTACATTTTCTCACGTGCGCGACGCGTAGGGTAGAAGGGTGGTAAAATTTTGCGTAAATTTTTGCGTGGGCAAGGACAACTGCAGTTCTCAGACAATGACAGAAGGCAGCGAATCTATACTTCTTGTAGCTACTCTTCAGAGCCTGTTTGTATCACAGACTGAGCGCTGAAACAATGTCACCAGCAGAAGGTAGAGAAGTGCAACCGTCTTTCAAGCAGTCCCTACCCATGCACACAATTAAGTCAAATCATGTGAGATAATGTACCAGGCTCTCCAGCAACGCGCACGAGAGCCTGGGGACGAGGCTACATCAACTGTGCATCGCACAAGAGCCCCACCCTTACCAGAAGTTATAGATACTGCACTTCGAACACAGCAACGTAATCAAAATACATGACTGAATAATGTTTTTCTACCCGGGACTGGCACACTTGCAACAAGTAGTTTCATCTTTGTTCGTACAATCACATACTGTATTAGTAACAATACATTTATCCCTATAGGTAAGAGCGTGATTATTTCCATAATCACACATTTTTTGTAATCGCACATTTTTTCAGTTTAATAAAGGCTGTAACTATAGGAACTGTAATGATATATGATTAACATGGATTCTCGTGCCATTTGGGAATATTGAATTTACAATTGGCAAAATCGCACTCGCTTCACTCGGTGCAATCACCTTATCTGTTGCTCATGCAGTTATTCTCAAATCACACTCAAATCCATGTGATTACCCATACCAATTCTCATGCATTTATTCCCTTAAATCCACACGATAATCCTGACTGAGAATACCCGACGTGAGTACCCTGTCCATAAACACCTTCTCAACAGAAGCCACCCCGCCTGCACACACTTGCTAACAACATAGAACTTGGTACCAACAGTCACTATACATTGCACCCAGACTGAAAATACTGACATGACAATTTGGCACCAATACATCCATGAGTGTTTAACATCACCTCCATGGTGAAGGACACAGCTATGCAGCAAAGGTTGTTTTTCAACCTGTGTCACTAACAAGCATACTAAGTGCAGCAGCTGCAAACCCATGTGACATCACCAAGCATGTGCAGTTCACATGGTAGCCACGCCACTAAACTCTATGCTAATTTTCTATCTATGAGTATACACTTGAGAATGGATAGAGCTTGTTCGCATGCATCAACATCCTATACACTTCAAAGCATTGTTATACTGCACTTTAATGTTGTAAACGTCACTGGGAAGATTCAAAATTTGCTAGATAGCATCCAATATTCTGCTACAATAACTTTCACTTTCAGTTTTACCAAAAGGTCTGCCCATGATGCAAGAGTCTCGCGTTACCTTAAGGTGGCTATTATTTGAGGTGACAAACTTTAGCAGGTTGCATGGGCATATAGCAGATTTGGCGGGTAATAAGTTTAGCATCTTTGAAAAACAGTTTTGCAATACTACGAGTAAATAGCATAATATGAGCAAAAAGCGGGCACTTCAAAAGGTAAGACGTACGGTTCACATGTACTATTGATTGCAGCAATATACGCTTTTGTTCACACAACGCGCATTTCTGTGTGTTCATACACACGGAATGCATTTATGCATACAAGCATTAATATTAGTGGGTACAAAATTTAGCAATTTTTTCAATTCACTAAACTGTGCTAAAAATTACTACCCACAAATAATAGTCACCTTAAGGCAACTGCGCTAGTTAAATAATTACTCTGTGATAAATACGTAATATGACAAAAGGATCTAGAAACCAGACGCTGTAGCATATGTGGCAGTCCCGGGTAGAAAACGAACATTATTCCGTCGCATATTTCGATCGCATACGCGTGTTCAAAGCGCCGTATCTCTGAACTTCCGTTAAGGGCGGGGCTCATACGCGCTACGTAGTAGCGTCAATATGTGAGGCTTCTACGCAGCATGTATGAGCCCCGCCCTTAACGGAAGTTCTGAGATATAGCGTAGTGAACGCGCAGGTACGATCAAAATACGCGACGGAATAATGTTCGTTTTCTACTCGGGACTGCCACACATGATGCTGTGTTTTAGTCTACCTGTTTATAGTTGACATCTTTGTGGCACTTCAGACACCCTCCATCAAACTCTTTCTCCTTCTCCAACGTTTTCGCCCTTTTCTTGGGCTTTGGTTTCCTGGTGGACTTCCTGGCATCCTTCGGTTGGAAACCGCTTCCCTCGACAACTCTTGCACTGTCGGAAGCACTGCCTTCGCCAGAGGTCGAAGCATTTGTGGCGTGATACACGGCAGAACTTTCGGGGTCCACGTAATTTCTATCATTTATGGAGGGAGGTCGTTCGTCTGGCTTGGATAAAGGAGCTGTGGCTGTCCACCTTGATTCGAGTGTGGCGATGTAAATGGCTAGATCATCGACAGACCTGTAGAGGACAGTTTCACCAAAACCATGACAACAAATAAATTTTGAAAATTGATATGCACATTGTCACGCGAGGATCTATGTAATATATATTTCCCTCAATGTAAGAGCATTTTCAAGCTTTCATACTAGATTTTTTTTTTGTTGCAAATTTTCTAAATAACGCCCACTAGACCTGTGGCTATCTCAGGTCAGTGAGAGCACTAAACCTTAGATACCAGCTGGCAGTGCATTACGGAGCTAGTTAGTGCACCAGCATTAACAATCTTGGACAGATAATGTACTTGCCTTTGGTTCGTGCATTAACCTTCCCCAGACCGTTACTATATTGCCCTTATACACTAACTAAATCACGTAATGCACTGTCAGCTTGTATCTAAATATTATATTTATTTATTGATGAGTCACACTCCATCCACTCAGAACCAATCACAGGGTCCTCCACTTCTGGCTTCTATAGCCACAAGAGATCTTTTGTACCTCTAGCGTTAATTCCCTTTGAGCCACAAGCTAATCTGCACCAGCACTAGACTGTCCACACTTACATGTACTAGCCTTGGCAGGGTTCTAATTGCAGGTGGCTAGTCAGCTATTGGCACTTCTGGAGGCGTAAGCCTCATTCCCAGCCTTTACCTCCAGCTTTTCCGTCTCTCCCTCCAGCTTTTTGTCTGCTTGCAGTACAAATTCCCGTCTCTTCCTCCAAGCTTTTCACCGCTTTCGGTATGAAAACTTGGAGGGAGAGTAGCGTTTCAATTTTAAAAATCCCAAGGGGGGCACACATATAGTGAGCAGCATTCAATTTTGAAGGGCTGGGGGGGGGGGGGGGGGGCATAAAATTTCCAAGGGGAGGGCAAATACCCCCCTCCCCCTAAATAAAAACCGCTGGGAGAGACTGGAAACGAGGCTATGAAAGAATTCTTGCAATCCCCTAATTGTCAAGCAAGAAGCAAAGCAACTAACCGTGTTACATGGAGACTCTGCGTTTGTATGTACGTGCATAACGCTACAAAAGTGCATGTGCAGTACACTGCATAGTGGAGCCCAAAGGCACTACAATAGAGTCGCCTGCAGAGAGGTGGCAGTGATGCGGGAGGCTACGTGCGCAGCAATACAGAAGTAGTGGTAGGAGGGGAGGGAACATTGGAGGGAGGTTCGTCGACAGTGGGTAAGGCTGATTCGGCAGCAGGAAAGTGATGACCGCCTTTCTCACAGCCTCGAGCAGCGAAATCCAACCGTGAGGCCCCACCGAACCCTGACCAAGTGTCTACAGCAGTCATTAGACTCAGTGTTAACACTTATGTCTCAGTCACTTTGTACAGCTGCGCACACACCGCCACCATCAAGCTGTCCTGCTGTGAACGGTGTCAGCCAGCATGCATGTTAGACAAACATTCATGGATCACCCACAACATAGGGTTTTGGTTGGGAGGCTGGGAATGTATAATGATTCAATTGTTTATCATCCGCAATCGCCCCAATTTTTTGACTCCACCCCAAGTTTGTTTAGATCCCACAAATGGAGGTACGTAGCACTACAAAAACAATCTGTTATTCTGATGGAGACATGCCTCCAATATTTAAAGCACGGTAGCAATATTCGTATTTTTTGCAGTCATAGAAGGCTTTCCCCTGATTTCCCCCATAGCTGCAAAGTAACACATAGACACATGTACGGTAGGAGACCACATTTAGATAAGACAAAAAACCATCTCCTCTCCCCCCCCCCCCACCAAAACCCCCCAAAAAACAGGCTATGACATACAAAGCTATCCTTGCTCCTTAGATACTTTTATCTTTGTAATTGTGGAAGGCTTGAATTTCCCCGGCCTAATTTTCCCCACAGATGCAAAATAACACATATACATGTCCAGTGGGAGACGACGTTTGGATATAAGAAAAAACCTCTCTTCTCTCCTCTCCCCCCCAACCCCCCCCCCCCCCTCCCCCCCAAAAATCCGGCTATAAGCTACATGTGTATCCTTGCTCCTTGGATACTTTTATCTTTGTAATCATGGGAGGCTTTCCCCCGATTTTTCCCCACAGCTGCAAAGTGACATATACACATGTACAGTTGGAGACGACGTTTGGATAAGACAAAAAACCTTCTCCTCCCCTCCCCCCCCCCCAAAATAAACCAGGCTGTATGACATACAAAGCTACCCTCCAATCCCACACTCCTGCAGCTACACAAGTGTACAAGGTGAAACAATTATTTCAACCACTAGGAATGCCACCGTTAATGGGGCCATTAGAGTCCATCAGACACCGAGACGTTCATAGCTACAAGAAACTTAGACCCACTGTGAAAACTGTCATACAACATGAAAGCAAATCTGTGCTCTACACAGGCAATGCAATCGAGAACAGAGGACGGCTTTGTGTCTGGAAAGCAAGTACAAATACTCGGACAGAAATCCTGAATGGTTCTCTGGATGCGATACACGGAGTTCCAGGCGGCCTCCCTGTGTGCAGCAGTAACGGTGAATGGCAGGACAATGGGTAATGGGAGGGACACAGTTGTTGCACTGCACACATCTACATACATCAACTTGCCTCATGTAGGAGTGCTCTAACTAACACACGTATGCCAGGTTCTTCTGATAGCAAAAACATGCCTATTGGCATTCTGAGGGATTTGGCACAGAGGTGATTTCTCATTTCTAGCAAAGGTCCACCTCTAGCAAGTGCCCATCGCTAGCAAGAGGCCACCTCTGGCAAGAGCCTAGTCTCGTACCCAGACATTTACGCCCACTAGGCGAAAGAACGTCTGGTGTCCAAAATTTAATTTCTTGTCACAGACACCTTTCCGCTTTGAAATTCCGAAGGGTCCAATCAGATTGCAGCTTTTAGTCCTTCCGTAAAGTTGCTATGATGTTAGTTCAATAAATCTGCAATACTATTGGTCAGTTGGATGAAATTAGAATGAAAATTTAAAATCTACTACATATACAGTGACCGAGATTTATTTTCAGCAAATATGGAGTCTGTGACAAGATATTTCGCTTAGAACACCAGACGTTCTTTCGCCAGGGGGCATGAACATCTGGGCAAGCAAGCAAACATCTCTAGCAAGAGCCCACCCCTAGCAAGAACCCACCACCAGCAAGCACCCACCTCTAGCAAGAGCTAGCAAGAACCCACCAGCAGCAAACACCCACCTCTAGCAAGAACCCATCTCTGGCAAGACCCTGATCCCTAGCAAACACCCACCTCTAGCAAGAGCCCATCTCTGGCAAAAGCTCACCACTTATCTCCAGCAAGAGGCCAATTCTAACCTTGGTTAGCGGTTTTCTACATACATGTAGATACCTGCCAGGAAGACTTGCATTGTTGATGTATGCTTACTAGCTTATAGGTATCATCTGGATATACTGGTTGTACTCAGTAACGAACTAACCGCTAGCGTTCTTTAGAAAACAAAACATTATTCCGTCACATATTTTGATCATGTAACTGCATTCAAAGTGCTGATCTCTGCACTTCAGAATCTGTTAAGGGCAGGACTGATACGAGAAGCCTCAACATGTGAGGCTTCTACGCAGCACATACGAGTTCCGCCCTTAGCAAAAAATTCTGAGATACAGCGCTTTGAACGTAGTGACATGATCAAAATACACGATGGAGTAATGTTATTTTCTGCCCGGAACAGCCACATACCCCCATGCACAAATGAGTCCCTCTGCAGTCCTACCTTGCCAGCCCAGCCTTAGCCCTATACCTTGCTAGCCCCACCCATCTCTACCACACCCTACCTACAAGCCCCACCCACCCCAACTTTGCAAGCCCCACCCACCTTACCTTGCAAGCTCCACCCATGTTGCCAGCTTTGGAGGAGGTTCATCGTACTCACTCTCACCAAACAGACGAAAGTCAAAGACGGAATCCTGGGAAAACATCAAGATTGAGATAAAGTCAGTATTCCAAATCTCCAAATATCCAATAATGAAATACGCATATAATAAGAAATTTTGAAATATTTGAAGGTTATGATAATCAATATATCGCAATTATCAACATATCATACCGGCAATAATATCGTCAATAATATCATCAGCCCAATGCCCAAATCAGTACCCGTGCAATTCTGAAAGCTCACCAAACAAAAAGCTCAATAAATGACGTGTGCCTCAGAAGGTCAACTTTCATGATGCGCAATTTATGCACAGTGCTAAAGCACGAAAAGAACCTAAACTTTCAAAGAGAGTTGTGCTTACCCTAAAGATCCAATGTCTGGTACCATGGCGGTCGGCTCCCAGAGGCTGGTCCTGCATTGCCCCGGGGGGCACCGTCTTCTTTAGCTCCAGCTTGAAGCGGGCATTGGAGTCAAACTGTTCCTCGCAAGAAAGCTGGGATTCAGAGGGATAGGGGGAAGAAAATGAAGTATCAAAATCTGCCATACAGCCAGCCTTACTCCCGGGGGGGGGGGCTAGGAATGAGGCTACAGGAAGGGGAAAATAAAGGACTTTTAAATAAGATTCTTCATCCCATTTGAAGTATGTACCCTTAATTCCAATCCGAATAGTTATCTCAAAAAATATTATTAAATTGATGATTTTTTCTTTTTCAAGATAAGCGTCCGTATTGAAATTAAGTTCAAACAATTTCTACTAGCCAATCAGAAATTTCTCTTCAATATTCTTGATCCAGTTCCTACACGTGACACATACGTCCCTGTCAGAATTAACCTCGTTCTCAAATCTCCCTTCACCCGGCCCACTACATGCCTTGGGCAAAATTAATCTTCCTTCTCTTACAGCAAACAGTCTCACTGTTCTGGTTTACACAATCAGGCCACACAGTAACCCCCCAACAGGGACAGCTGCGAAAAAAGTTGCGAGAGGAGGCCTGGGTACGAGGCTAGACTGTTTACACAGTAACCCCAACAGGGACTGTTTACACAGGGGCACACCCTAAAACTGCAGCACATTGTGTACATTCCTTCCTTGCACATAACACAGAAGGAGGTCTGGCAAAACTGCATCAAGGACAGGAACCTCCAATAACACAACACTCGTTCATATCACACTAAAACCAAACAGGAGCTGAGGAAAGCTGACAGACCATCCTGCTAAACTTCAGCAACATCCTGACAGAAACAATTAGCCAGGTACAAGTATGTGGTCACCCATGAGGGTCATGTGCCTGGAATGCGAGCTTCTTTGATATCCAATCAGCCCACCATAATATACACTAACAGCAAAAGGCAACCCCATGGTGCACTGAAGGATATCCTGTTGATGAGAACCAACAAAAAGGAACAGATAAACATGTGATCAGCGGTGATGGCGGTGTGCTTGGAATGCAAAGCATCTTGGCTGTATTAGTACTACCAGGAGCCCATAACCCAAAGGGAAGGAGCGTTAAACTTGTGTATGTATTCTGATTCCACCTGTTGTCAAATGGCACTTGTATAAAACTCCTTATATGGTAAGTGCTATGTAAGTGCTATAATTCACTCAGCACTACGCTTAATAATCACACGTGGGAAAAAGCACCAGGCCCGCAGTCAGCCTAGTGAGTGCGCACGTTGACCTGCGGACAAGACTAGGTATGAAGTTAGTAGTACCAGGAGCCCATAACCCAAAGGGAAGGAGCGTTAGACCAGTGATTCCACCTGTTGTCGAATGGCACCTACAAGCAAACTCCATATATGGAATGTCTAGTGGTTATGCATGGCTGGTTTGCTATGCTACTAGAGGATGGTCATGCTCCTCTCTGCCCTTTGTGGTATAGACACTGCCTCAGTACTATATAGGCCTGTAGCACAAACCAGTCCAAAGAGTAGCTACCTATCAGAAGTATGAGTTACCCCTTTCACTTCTTGAGAACTGCAGCTGTTATGGCTCACACTCACTTCCAAATTACCAGGCACACAGTCAGTAAGTGAAACACGCACGTGGGATTGGGGACCTCACGCCAAGACTACCTGTCTCGTGTTAAAGCACTTGGCAATCGACGTTAATATCATGGTCATATTATGCACCTGACCCTTTTCATGCACTTTTTGGCTCCCAAAATGGTTGTAGCTTGACACATATTTCCATCCACGGTTCTAGTCAACGTTACTGCATTGTCTTTCTCCGAGACCTGATTAAAATAAAAGATTCTCAACAACAATAATAAAACAGCCGCCGTTAGTGCCTATTTTCAGGTGGTCACACTACCACTGCTGCTGGTAGAGCCCGGCATGAGCACACATTCATTTGTAATGTTTGATAATGGCATAATGGCTATGACCCTCCTGCCCGAACCACTTCCTGAAGATCATGTGAGCAGAAACTAGCAATCATATTGGAGTGGCGTAAGCACATTGGCACACATACACATACCAGTGAAAACAACATCAATGAAAACAAGATAGGACTTAGCTATTGCAATAGGCTCACTAGTATTGCTCTACAAGGCTATTTAATAGCTTTGGCATAATTTTTTAGTATATACACACAGTCAAAAATACTTACACACACACTGCACCCTATAGACCTTCACTCTACACCATTAGTCAGTCATATACGCAGACAGATATAGACAGACAGACAGACACACACATATACATACATACACACACACACAAAAATGCACATACATGTACACACAGAGCTCTAGACCTTCACTGTCTATCCATTTCCAATTTGCATACAATGTACTTGTCCTTCAATCTATACACACTGCACCCTATAGACCTTCATCACATATTCACTCAAACACTGATATTCACCCCACTGCAAAAGGTATGTACCGCCTCATTAGTCACCACTCATACCAATTGACAGACATACTGGCAGACAGACAGACAGACAGACAGACAGACCACCACTCAAACTCACTCACACACTCAGTTCTCTTCACTGGCAAAAGATATATACATCAGCCATGCATCCACAAATAGACAGACAGACAGACAGACAGAGACATACAGACAGACAGACAGATAGACAGACAGACACACTCACCCTAAATATCTTCACCCTCTTCTTCACTGGCAACTCTCCATAAGGCACTGTTTGACTCAGAACACTCCTCCTTCGCCCAAACTACACAGGAGGAAGACAGAGACTCCAGATGCTGTGACAGACAAGCATTACGATGGCATACGCTAGCACCTAAAAGAGTTCCAAAAGAACTTGTCTTGGAAACTCAAAATCGACTGGCCACCCTAATCTCTCAGTTTACTGAGCGCACCTTGCATTCCAGAAGCCCTGATTAGTTGCACGGAAGTGCTATCAATCAAGAAAGCTGGCAACAACAAAGCATGTGATGATTGTACCGTAGCAAGAATGGTAATTAAAGACTAGCCGAGCATTTCTCATGCACGCCATCCAAGGTTGTGCTCAGCAACAAGCTAATACGAGATATGTTTGGCAAGACCGTCTCATCTTGCTTGCCAAACAGAATTGTCATCACTACCTACTGCCTAGGCAACGGCAAACCTACATGTAAGCTAGCTTGACATACCTTATAGCCTATTGGGCCTGCAAAACTTCCAGTAGCTTCCACTGTGCTCACGACTATAGTGTCATAGCAACACAATGACGTACCTTAGCGCATGTGGTAAGTGTGGACAAACAGACTGACAAACAGACACATCAAAAGTCAGCCAAGGCCAGCTGGTGAAAAATAGACTAGTAGCAGTACCAGTTGAGCTCTGCCCGAGGAACGGATGCTATCTACATTGTAGGTTTGCAACCAGCAAAAGCTCTGAGATCTCGTGAATTCACACTCTTTTACATCATGTACCCTTGGCAGAAACCCTCAAACTCACTTTGACGGCCATTCGCTGCCACTCGCTCTGGCCCTCTTTCCGGCAGACATTGTTCAGCAGTCGCCACTGGATGAATGTCACCGGGTTCTCCAGCATGAGGTACCCTAACAGAGAAGAGAGGTTGTGTGATAATGCACACTACCATACATCTAACTCACACCCATGTACAGGAGGCAGTGAGGTCAGTGACTTATACACGGTGTTTCCCCCAAGTCAAGAAAGAAAGGGGGGGGGGGGGGACATGCAACTTTTCCATGACATCAAAGTAAATTAAAAATTCCAATGACCACATCAAAGGAAACTAAGTTAGGAAAGGGGGGGGGGAGCACTGAGTGGCACTAAACGACAAACTTTATGAAACTATGCGTGTTTTTGTGCTTTTTTTCGTTGTATCAACTGTCGCTATCAAGCGGTTATTAGGATGGACACGTTTAGCAATTTTAAACTACAAAGCGAGCAAGACACTCAATATTGACCTCGTGTACTTGTCAAATATACTATATAAAGTTACAAAAAAACATTTTTACTTGTCAAATATACTATATATATATCTCTTTCTTCACATGTTATTTTGGTTGTAATTCTACTGTACTGTCTCATAGGCCAGATTTTTGTAATTCTACTGTACTGTCTCATAGGCCAGATTTTTGGCCTGCTGCCCATGTGGTGGGACGTAAAAATATCTATCTATCTATCTATCTATGTATATATAGACAGATTGCAAGGGGCGTGCCCAATTACGTAATGTCACTTCCGGAGGGCAAGTGAATTCGGCGACAGCACGTTTTCATTGCAACCGAAACAGAGAGAACTATAGGACATGACTTACCAAGATTGACTGACATTTGAGGGAGTCTTTTACAGTTGCAGCTATGTACTTACGCACCTGCGAACTCGCGCGTTTGCCCTCCAAAAGTGGGATTACGTCATTCGCCACGCCTACTTGCAATCCATCTATAGCTATATAGAAAACTGGCAGTTGTATTCATTCTAATTAATGAGCCACTCTAATTATGTATATCGCCGGTTGATAGGGAATTTTCATCCTAATGTAAGCAATTTTAATGTATTAAAAGCACCATCAGAATCACATTTGCCATTCTATGCTGTGGCACGCTAATTCTTGAGTGCCACATACTGATGACATCACCAGGGGGCTGTCCCGTACGTTACCGTATTTTGGAGAGCATTATTTAGAATCAATAGCGCTCCACGACGAATGAGGCTTTATACAATAGTATTGAGTACTTACTTAGTGTGATTATACATTAACACACCTGTTTTGAAGAAGTTCTCTAACTCGTATATTGTAGCATTCGGTAAGAAGAGAAGCTTCCCAAAATACTGTAGAAACGAAAAGATTTGGGAAAAATCTGGTAGCGCGGAGATAGACCGAAGTGTCTCCTGCCCATCTTCATGGTTTTCACTCATTACTATGGAGCAATGGCGTAGTTATAGACACATTCTTCGTTCCTCTTCCATTTTCTTCGCGTTCATAGCGCGTATTTCCCGCGCTCTAACCAGATTACCGTAAAAAATTACAGTTTCCTGTGTTAGCGCTTTCACATTTGTAAATTTCTAAACGAGCCCCACCCACGTCCCATGACCAGCTGTCCGACCCGAGCTTTTCAACAGGGATTTAACACAAGTAAGGTGGCTAGTATAATTAGGTATGGGAGTTAATTGGCAAGATTCACAAACTTGAAACCAATAAATATGTTGCTAACTTTGTTCCTGTATAGATATTGTGCATGTGTATAGGACAGTCCTACTGCTCTACTATCTGTGGTTCCTGCATGCAGAACTGCTAAAGGACTTGCAGAAGAACTCGAACTTCTTTCCCTGGGAAACCTAGAACCCTTTCCCAATTTAATTTGGGACTGGGAAACCTAGAACCCTTTCCCAATTTAATTTGGGACCGGGAAACCTAAAAACCTAGAACCCTTTGGAACTGGGAAACCTAGAACCCTTTGGCTCCACAATGTCATGCCCTTGGTGCTTTGCTGTGAGCTACTCATAGCTGCTGCAACTATTGTACAGAAACCTTTCCTCAATTGCTGGTGCCAAGCAGGATAATCCACCCCAGAGAAAATAGTTTGGTTTTTTTTTCGTTTTTTTTCCCTTCAGATCTGAACAAAAATGCAACTGCTCACTGGAGTTTTTGTCACTGCACTTCTCATCTGCTGCGCAGATGGCCACCTTCTGAGTCTGTTGCAACTCAGAGCCACTCCACCACCACCAGAGCAGAGCAGCTTCCCTCTCTGCCCAGGACACCCCCTACCTGTCGTGAATGCATCAGACATCCTTGCTAAACTCCAGCCACTCTTGGACATGGCTGCCAGGAACATTTCTGCCATTCTGAGGGAGGATAAGACCCCTGGAGGGGCAGTACTGGGTGTGGTCTACCGTGATTCTCTGATTTGGAGTCAGGGATTTGGGTTGATCAATGACTCAGGTGAGGTAGTAACTATCAGAAGTGTAGGTCATTTCTGTCACCAGTAATCTCATTTCTTGCCCTATTTATTGGAGAGCATGGCTCAGAAATGTAGTCTTACTAGCTATTAAACTTGATGTCATCATTGAGGCAGATGTCTGGCTGATCGTACTTGCTATTGAAAGGTGCAGATTTATAGTTTCTTTCCACTAGCTTTGAACCTACAACCCACCTGATATGTGGATAGCCAGACTGGGGCTCAAACTCAAATGCCTATTCATTTGTTTCTTGCAGTAGGAATAGAGAGTGGAGCTTTAATAATTTCATTACCATATTTAATTATAGGGTTACCATCCGGTAACACAACTACATAAGTAGACTATATACTAATTAGCTCTTGTGACAATTCAATTTTTATGTACTTGGAGTGATCTCCAGCATAAATTTTTTAGCTTCAATTCCCAGTTTCCACTCCACAAGAGAAGAAATATGGTGGGAAATGTGCACAAAAAACCTTTTTGGAATTATGATCGGAGGTTTGATCACATTATACCAGAGTGCTAAGTTATTATACTAGCATCAACGTTCTCCATTCAGAACCCAGCCGAGGACCCCCTGATGCAGACTCAGCATTTCGTATCGGGTCAATCACGAAGGTATTCACAGCTCTCATGATGCTGCAACTCAGGGATGCAGGCCTTCTTCCTTCTCTAGATGATGACATCACCAAATACCTGCCAGACTTCAAGATCCAGAATCCCTTCAAGACCAAGAGAGCCATCACCTTTCGACAGCTTTCAAGTCACATGTCAGGTCTACCCAGGGAGACGCCATGCCCTGACATTTTCATAAGGGGCTGCAATCTGACTTACAATGAAATCTACGACAATCTGGCCAAGCTTGAGTTGATGTCTCCCCCTGGTCTGAAACCATCCTACTCTAATCTAGGCTTTGCAGTTCTTGGTCGCACTCTGGAGAAGATACAAGGACCCACTTGGGAAGATCAGGTCCGAAAGATGATTTTGGAGCCACTAGGGATGACACACTCGGGCAACTCTTTTACTCCCGAGGTCCTGAAGTATCTGGCTGTGGGTTATACACCAGATGGAACTGCTGCCAGTAAGCTGGTAAAAAAGGTGTACATGTATTTCAGCACTGTGCAGTATTATACTATACCTGTTGCTGTAGCTACAGTCAGCAATAATTTTCTCCTTTCTTCCAGAATTGATTGACATTGGCTTTGAAGCACCTGCTGGACAGATGTATGCAAGCACCAATGACTTAGCAAAGCTGATGAAGCTACTCTTTAGGCCAGATGAGCCTTACGATCCTGACAAGGGACAGGTAGCTACCTCTGAACTTGTAGATTGGCCTCTAATATTGTATTGGGATTCAATATAGAGCAGGGTGGGGTGGTGGCACCCAGCGTGACTATCAAGTCTATTGTTTTTTTTAATAAGTCCCAGATTTGTGGGTTTCTCGTGCTCAGCAATTTGATGCCGAGCCTTAAGCCAGCTAAATGTTACAGAAGAGCATGCCCCCAAGACCCCCAGCCCTATAGTGTGTACTCTGCATAGATTCACATCACTCTCAACCACTACCACCAAAAACACTATATGTAAGCCTGCATGTGCTAGGTTAACTTTGAGGATAGCACTGTAAAGTACGTGAGTGATGGCAAAATTATATATGCTAGCAAGTGTTAATAGCTGGTTTGGTAGCTATATACACATACACAGCTTGCTGACTCAGGGGCTCAATGCCTGTGCATAAAAATTTGATCAGTAATTTATATAGCTATATATATACACTGCAAAAATAGAAGGGTTACTTTAACCTAGCTAGGGTTATCTCAGTTGCAGTTTTATGCGCACGTATTCTAATTGAATACTCTGCACACCAGTTGCATGCAAATACATAATGATTATGTGTACTACCTATGTACGAGAAACATGTTGGTAGTCATGGTCAATTATTTGTTGGCATGCATGTTTCTAGTAACAGGGTAAACTACGTTATGGGAGAATGAGCTAGGGAATGAAAAGTAAATGGTACATTGCACAGTCATAACTCCTCCAAATCTCTAGCTCATACTCCCAGTCTGAGGGTGTAGATTCCAACAAACCTCTCCCTTATTCTTACAATACTATAGTCCATAAAACAAAACCAATAATGCCTTTGATGGCCGATACACACACACAGTAAGTAGACTGCACTTGTAAGCATGATAGTAAAGCTGCAACTGAGCTAACCATAGATTGTTTAACCTTAATTTTTGCAGTGATATATACTATTCAGTAGCACTTCACCTGAAAAATATACAAAACATATATGGAAGGGTTGGGCTACAATCTTGCTATCAGCTTATCTAATTTGCAGATCCTCGATGGTGAAACCATCAGAGAATGGATGGAGCCTGCCTACAAGTATTTTGATAGGACAGGATTCGGTCATCCATGGGAATTACTCATACTGAACAATTACACACTTCGTACAAAATCTGGTGAAATAAATGGCTATGCTTCTCAGTTCCAAATGGCTGTAAGTTATAAATTGTATACACTGCATCTCATCTTGGTGTTAATATCAATTTTGTCTCCTTCATTCCCATCAATAGCATGAAATAAAGACCGGGTTCATATTTCTACAAAGCTGTGACACATGCATTTCATCCAATGCAAAGATCATAGAAATTGGTTGGCAAATTATTGTCGAAACCAGCAAGATACTGTGGTCAATGCAACCTGGCCCTAAAATACCACCACAGCCTTCAGATTACACGGGCGTGTACAGTGGTGAAGTTATGCCTTCAGTAAAGGTAAAACAATACACACTTGCATATATGGGACCAAGTATATATATTACTGGTACATGATGGTTAATTTGCAGCCTACAGGCTAGGAGTAAACCTAATTTGTCCCCAGGAAAGGCCTGCCAAGTTTACCAAGGCTGCTGTCCACACAACATTTTGAGTTGCTAGCTAACTCTGAATAGCTGCTGCACTGTAATAGCGATGCCCTCTGAAGTAATTACCCCGACTGCCGGGAAATTATCAGTCATGAAATTCTAAAAGCCATGGCTGGTCATACGTATTGGTTACATCAAACGTTCATAATACAAACTTTGAGTTATGAACTCTTGGTTACATACATAAATCCATTACCAATGTACTTATTGTTAGGCTCTGGTTTGTATGTTAGCTACTGTTTTTTTGTAGGTCACTGCAAATATAACATTTGGCTACATTGCTGGGCATCAAGCACTCTGGGGACATCTTGGCCAGGGGGCACAAGTCATTACTGTGATAATGGAGTGGATGGAGGGTGACTCTTTCCAGCTCACAACACAGGGCATACCAACTCCCTGTTTTGTCAATGGCGGAGGGGAGATAGGAGAAAGAGTCTACTTTGAAAGGAACAGTGGCAAAGTGACTGGGTTCACTGTACCTGGATTGGTCTATGGAATTTTCTTCAAGAAAGACCTATGAAACCCTCACAATTTTTTTTGTTGGGTTTTGTACATTAAATTTTTAGTAAATTACTACACGTGACCAGCCCCGCCCTCCCCTACGCCCAACGCTTGACCTTTTATTTGACCTTTTGCAAGTCCATCGACAAAAATGCGCCGATTGCTCGTTCTACTGGCCGCTCTGCTACTCGCATTCCCCGTGGAAGGGATCTTCGAGGCACTGGCAAACCCCAGACCTGGACGCAATCGAAATCCTTCCCAAAAAGTTCGACACAACCATGAGGAGGTGACCCTGTGCCCAAACTTCCCTCTACCGGCTGCAAACGCATCTGAAGTCCTCGCCAAACTGCAGCCGTTTCTGGAAACAGTCACCAAGAACGTATCAGCTGCCATGGAGAAGGATAAATCTCCCGGGGGTGTAGCTCTCGGTGTGGTATACAACGATACTCTAATCTGGAGCAAGGGGTTTGGACTGATCAATGATTCAGGTTATGTTTGATTTGGGGGTGCCGTTGAAGGGGAAAGTTATAATTTGGGGGGTAGTAGCTACAGTCTTTAATTGCTAGTAGTGGCACGTGGCTAATGATGAGGCCAAATATAGTACTGTGGGGGGGGGCTTTTGTATTTGTAGAATCGATGCAGTTTCAATTTGCTGCAGCGGAACCTCTATAATGTGGTTACTCTATGGATCAGAGCGGCCACCTCTCTATTAAGGCCACCTTGTTAGATCCCAGTGTAATTTATTATACATATCTACACAACCACCCTCTATACTGCAGCCTTAAAATGTTGGCTCAAGGGTGACCACAGTATTGAGGTTCCACTGTACCAGCTTTAAAGCAAGTTTTACACTGCAAACTGGTTCCATCTGTTTACCGTTCTATGAGACTGATGTAGTGTTTGTCAATGAGTGGAGATACCATCAAGGAATCAAGAAAAACAGTAGCCACCACTTACACTGCATAGCATAAGTACTGGTAGCTGCAGGCAACGCTACTTGTCTGATTATGTAACTAGATGGCAACTGCCTAGCATAATCAAAAAATTAATTTATAACACACCTAGTCGGGATGTTGTTGATATTATAAGCACTCTGCCCTCATGTTCATAAATCAACAACATTTCTTCTAGGCTGTTATGTAATACACGCATAGAATCTTGTCAGGGCTGTGGCATTTAGTAAGACGCCTCCATTCCCACAGATCCTAGCAGAGGGGCCCCTGATGAGAACATTGGCTTCCGCATTGGATCCATCACGAAAGTCTTCACTGCACTCATGATGCTCATGCTGAAGGACGGTGGATTGCTACACTCACTGGATGACAATATCACCACCTACCTACCAGAATTCAAAATGAAGAACCCGTTCCAGACACACAGGGGCATCACCTTTAGACAGCTTTCCAGTCACATGGCTGGCCTACCAAGAAATGCTCCTTGTCAAGGCATATTCGTGACTGGGTGTAAGCTGTCGTATGATAAAATCTATGAAAATTTAGCCAAGATGGAACTGATGTATCCCCCTGGAGAGCAGCCAGCGTACTCCAATCTTGGATTCGGTCTGCTTGGAAGAGTTCTGGAGAAGATAAGAGGGCCGACGTGGGAAGAGCAGCTAAAGAAGATGATACTTGATCCACTGGGTATGACGAACTCTGGGAATACCTTCACTCCAGAATCCATCAAGGAACTGGCAGTGGGATACTATCCAAATGGCTCTATTGCAGGTATGCAATAATGCATTGTCTGTGACCTAGCCTGACATAAAGTAATCATAAGAATATTATACTAGTCTATATATAGCTGTAGGACACAAGCTGATTGAGCAATGTGTACCCTTTACATGTCTGTAGCAAATCCACAGCATTCTTCTTCACCCCGAATATTTAGTAAAATCGCCAGTACCATTATAGCTCACAACTATTGTTACTGGAGGTCTTGAACATTAAATTTCGATAACAGAATCAGTATGTAGTCTCGCTCCCAGCCCCTCCACCCTCCCACAGTAAAAGTTTCTTTCTTTTGTGGGCAAGATTCGGTTCCCCCTCCCCCTATACAATAGATCTGATCAACATTGGGTGGGACGCTCCTGCTGGACAGATGTATTCCAGCATCCACGATCTGGCACAACTGATGAAGCTCATATTCCGACCAGAAGTTTCCCATAATCCAGAAAGCGGGCAGGTACATGTACCAGCATTTTTACTCTTACAGTATTATATTACCTGCATGTGTGCTACGTGGAGGAGTGGTACATCATACCATTTTTTAAATTTTATTCTACAATGTTACAAAGTGGTGTCTAGCAAAAATTAAGTTAATTGGGATTACATCATTCAGATACTGGATGGTGAAACTATTCGTGAGTGGATGCAACCAGCCTACAAGTACTACGACCGCACAGGATTTGGGCACCCATGGGAGCTTGAACCCCTCGGAGACTTCACACTTCGAACGAAAGATGGAATACTAAATGGCTACAATTCAGAATTCCAAATGGCAGTAAGACATTGTGAACAATTCTTGTAGGGTACAATCTTATTGACACTGCATATAAAAAGCAAAAATAGAAGCACAAAGTACATATTATGCAAAGCAGATTGAGAATAACAGTTGCTGTGATGCATAAGTGCAATTTTCTCTCCTTCAGTTAAGACATTTAATTATCAAGCTCTTCACTGATCACTGTTGGAGCAAACAAGATCTGTGTTTGAGAGAGAAAGAAAAAATAATGTTCCTTTCTTTGTGCAGCCTGAAATCAAAACTGGATTCATCTTCCTCCAAAGCTGTGATGGTTGTGCCTCCCACTACCAAATCATCCCCATTGCCCAGCAGGTTATACTGCAGGTTAATTCGATCCTCCTGAGCATGCAGCCTGGGCCTGCCGTGCCGCCCAATCCCTCAGATTATGTTGGTGTGTATGAAGCCCAAGTCACAGCAACATTCCTGGTATGTCTTGCTGTTTTATAATTGGAGGGCTGAGAACCAGAATGGTGTAACCCACAAACATTAAACATGCCCCCAAACTTGAAAATACTCCTACAGTAGTTTCAAGTGCATGGTTTTACTTTATTTTTGTGCAGTTAATGCAATTTCCAGTATTTGATTTTAGGGTTAACCCACTGTAGTTCTGAGCCAGTCAACTATATAATATTACGCTGTTATTAAAGTCTCTGAAGTTTTTGTAAAGGATTTCTTTGATTACCAACTATCAATGCTATAGCCACTAGTTTCTTTGAAGTTTTGTGACCTTTCACCGACTAGCCCATAATCGTGATGTCGACAACAATTTTATAGGCTTTAAGTTTTGCTTACCAGTCAATAATCTCCCAACAGGACATCGTGAACATCACCCTGGCCAACATATTCGGTCACCAGACTCTCTTGACGACTGAGGGAGGAGACACAGCCATACTGGAATGGACAGAGGGAGACAGTTTCCAGATCTCTGTTCAAGGCATACCTGTCCCCTGCTTTGTTAAGTCATCTGGGCACATCGGAGAGAGGGTCTACTTCCAGAGGAATCTGCTTCGTCGAATCGAGAGCCTCACCGTGCCTGGCTTATCCTACGGCACAGTCTATCGGAGAACGTCCTAGAGGTGAAGAGAACAAATTCATTTTCAAAAGGCATGAAGTTACTGCCTAATTTCGGCCATTGATATTATTGTGTGTGATTAGTACTTGCATTACTAGTAGAATGTTATGTAACTATGAAGTTTTTTTTGTGTGTGTCACGCCGGTGATTGATATGATTCATTAATAAGAAATTTATTTCTCTTCATTACTTTCCTCTTTTACTGACGGACACCAGACATGGGTAGTAATCCATATTTAATTTTCGTGGGTTTGGCTACAGTTTGCTGAAACTCAGGTCACAGAGGTGTAGTCGGATGTGCTTAGCCAATTGGCAAGTACTGTATGTGATAATGACACCACAGAAGGAGTTATGAAGTCTCAAATCATTACATATGAGCCGTATCTAACTTGGAAGCTACCGACAAAAGATGAAGTTTATAGTTTTGCCCTTCCATTCCCCACTAAACCAAATCAGTAATTACTACTATAATAATATAAATAACTCCAGCAGTATGAATGGTTGATCAACTGATACAGTAGTCCGGCGATACAGACTTATTTCACCAAAAACCTGATAGTGTAGATGGCATTGAAATTTCCATACCAACTTATTTTTGCTTTTCAACTGTTGAGCTGAGGCTGAAAAAAGAAACAAACGAGTGACGTGCACATACATGTAGATGTACATACAGTATACCTGAGACCGCTCTCTCTTCGGAGTTGAAGATGTTGGTACAGCATCAAGCATCAAGATGTCTGGTGCATGATATACAGCCTTCAATGCAGTAGATTATCATACGGGGAAAAACGGGACTCTGTTCCTTCATGATGGCTTGTGTTTTTACAGTTTAATTCTGGATTCACATGAAAAGGAAAGAACCCCTGCTCTTACTACCCACCCCATTACCACTCCATGCCATGCATATATGGAGCACTGCATGTGATGCATGTACAAGGTAGATGTTGCCCTGGCTCAGAGTGGTATTTCCATGC
Source organism: Phakellia ventilabrum (assembly GCA_963921505.1). Taxonomy (NCBI): domain Eukaryota; kingdom Metazoa; phylum Porifera; class Demospongiae; order Axinellida; family Axinellidae; genus Phakellia; species Phakellia ventilabrum. The sequence goes on from OY997397.1 coordinate 1,720,320, forward strand.
AGACATAAAGCAAGTGATTAGCCATGTACTAGCACAACTCTTCTCCATAAGAGTTCGAAGTCACTAATGTAACTTTTCTTTCTCCCTGGCAAAATGTATGCAGTCTAGCTGTTAATGTTATGACTGAAGGAGGAGAGCCTTGTGCATTAACCAAGTCAGCTGGATGAAACCGGGCTGTTAGGCCCCATGCATCTCAATCAGTCTTAGACTTTTTGTATCAAATACCTTTGAGATTCTTTTGGTTCTCAATAAAAGCTGGGTGGAAGAAAAACAACTACAAATCAAACAAAGTTGATACCTCCCATAATCAGTTGTGCATCCATTTATTATTTGTACTATATCCAGATACAAAGGGCACTTCTGAAGATCAGATACAGAATTTGACATGACCACTTCGACACAGTATAACCTGCAATTTTTTTTTTACAGTATAGATAGATACATAGCTGTGATGCAGCCATAACCGACCTGAAGAGTTTTAGTCACAGTTAAAATGGGTACTCAGGCATATTTGGACATGGCTTTGTCAGGGGTCTCTCATCAGAGCAGCAGAGTCATTTGCAGAAATATGGAAGAAAACAAGAAGCATCTACATGTAGTTTATATGTGTGTGTACTTACAGTGCTATTCTCGGAAAACTGGCTCAGGATGTCTTGGCCCATCCTGGATAGTGGGCACTCAGAACAGTACAGGGCATCGTAGTGTCGCCGACTTTCTGCCCTGAAACAAAGCTGTACCAAAGCAGTTAACATGTCCTAAGTAAAGGAATGGTACACTTCACGTGGTGTCTGAGCCCTCTGGTTAACAGATCTCCCCTACAACTTCTCATCGCATTGTTAAAGTTAACAATGAGTTAGGAGTAAGAAGTATCGAGAATAAAAAAAATCTGTGCTGTTCTCTACCTCTAGGTCATGGGATTGACTGCAACCCTGTGAGAAACCCTGTATGATACTTAGCATATCTGTGGAGCCAGTGTGCAATCTGGTGAAGGTTTTCAGTGACAGCTTCTATTATTGTACTGGTGGATCTGCTGTAAGATTATACCTTTTCAATGCTCTAGCAGGAGGAAGGCCTGTGTATGAGGCTAATGGTGCATTGGTCAGTGCACTACAAAATGTGTTGAGTTTAGTATGACGACACTGTATTATGAAACTGTTAGTCTGGTCCCTGTACCTATTCCCTGTCTGCAAACAGGTATCTAGTTGATCACGTGGATGGCTCTTTTGGTTCTTTGCTATTCTGAGTTTCTCTGCTTAGCCTATTACTCCATCAATTGGCACTATTATTATATCTCATATGGCACTGTAAATGCTTTCGCTTCAGTATTCACATAAATTCCAGCAAAACGTTGGGGAGCTACTGTTCTGCATAATCTATACAGGTCCAAGCTTTTCTTGCTATGCCAAATACAGTTAAGCATATACATGACTACTAGAGTATGGGTGGATGCCATGCCATTGCACAAAGCATAAATATGTAATTATGGTTGTGGCACGACTGTGCATGGGTCTTCTGCTGAACTCTGCATATTGATGAGTACTCTTATATAAATTTTACCAACAAGGCTCTAATAACAGTATATAGCTTGTAGTTGTCGTGATAAAATTCTCATCAAGCATAACGTAGCATGATCACTCACAAAGGATAACGACAGTGCATTACATTAACTTAATCATGCATGATAATGGTTAGTATGAAATACCAAAAAAGGGAAAAAGAGTCTACAGAGTAAATGTGTACGCAAAGTTGTGTATATTCCTTGGTAAAGCAAAGCTGGGGATTACTCATGAGGAAAAAAACTGTCTCTTACAGTTACTTAACAGATGAAGAGTCTAGTCAACTTATCAGCTTATGTAGCTTGCTACTAACAAAGGAGTAGTTCTTTCATGTTCAGTAACGAGGCGGCATCTTACTATACCCTTGCCCATAGCCCCCGGAGGAAGGAGAGGGACCCGTGGGAGGTGCACGACGGTCTTGAGCTGGTGAAGTCCCATATACACTTGGAAAAGCTGGTTGAGAGCCGTAGCCACCGCCACCTGATGACTGTGGGGGGCCGGATGAATATCCCCCCCTAGGGCCGGAAGGTGCTGATGGGGGGAGGCCTCCAGAACCGTAACCACCTCCGCCCTTTGAACTTGCACCGTAGGTTGGAGCAGCACCACTGCCACCGCCACGATCAGGGACACTTTCAGAGCCTGCTGAATAACCACTTTGCCCATATCCCCCCCTTCCGCCATAACTTGCATCTCTTCCAGACTGCTGGTGGCCTTCTCCTTGTCTCCCATAAGCACTTAGTCCATACCTATCTCCCTGGGGTTTACCCAGAGACGACCCACCGGTGCCAGCTGGCCCTCCATTGCTACCACTCCTTCCATAACCGTAACCAGAATCCGAGCTTCTATAGCCGCCCTGAAGGGCTGAGCCATAGTCAGATGATTTGGGTCCCAGAGCTTGGGAGCCATAACCACCACCACCACCACCACCAGAAACTGTATTAGATGGAGGGTTAGTTGCTGGTGCAAAACGACTAGGTCCATAACCGCCTGACCTTGAACCCGATCCACTGGACTGGGGACCTGAGGTATATGTACCGCTTCCTCCACCTCCTCCTCCATAGCTCCCCCCACTCCCCCCAAAGCTGCCACCACTCCCCCCGCCATAGCTACCACCACCACCACCACCATCACCGTAACTGCCACTTCTGCCATAACCAGCGCTACCACTACCCCCTCCACCCTCTGCCCGTCGATCATATCCAGAAGAGTTGCTTCGATTTCCGTAGGATGGGTAGTCATCTCTGCCAGAGGCCTGGGGCCTCGATTGGCCCTGGTAGCTATCGTAGCCCCTTTCTCCGGAGTATCCAGCCCCACCCCGAGATGGAGGACCACTGTAACCTCCACCGGTATCTGATTGGGAGGAATATCCTTGGCGACTGGGTGGATCAGATGAGCCGTATCTCTGGTCGTCATAGTAATCCCTTGGTGGGCCGTACTGATCTGGTGGCGGTGCCGCTGGACCTCCTAGACAGACGAAATTAACCATGGAAGTGATAATACAAAGTAATTAACTCACTTAACGACAAGGGGGTTCCCAAGTAGCCCAGTGCATGCAGAATCCAAGCATCATACGACAGTAGTAAGTTGTGTTGTACCGCTAAATTAAGTCTTATTCCCAACTTTCATTACGACACTGAATGAGAACTGTAACTATGCCAACCAACCTTATGTTTAAATCTACCATATCAAATTATGAGAAACAGGCTTATTGTGGCAACATTTTACCTGCACACAAGACTATGGAGACACGGTTATTGCTAATACTAATGTACTACAGATGTATGTATTAGGGTTGGAAATAATTGCCGAGCGCAGCGAGGCCAATAATCGCAACCTATGGGCTCAGAATCTCAGCTAGCGTTTATATATATATCTCGAGCTGTGGGTCACATTTTGTCCCGGGCGCCAACGGCACGTGTTCAAAATGGCGTCTCTGGCAGTTACAGGGATGCCAACTTGTAGCGCACGAAGAGTCAGAGAGTTGGACAAGTCTACCACATAGTTTTACCAAGGAAGGCCTACTACAGCTCCCAGGTTAGTAGAGTTTATGTACCTGTTGTATAAGTAGAGATATGAGCGCTGGACACGGACAGTACGATCGAGCGATGCGAACGAGAACTTCAAGCACTACAGCCCTTCTGTCTGCTCTCTCGTGCCAACCGTGGCTGATTCTCGGAAAATCTTGTAGATAGAGACATAGTTCACCTGGATATCAGTCGTTTTTCGTACCTGCTCCAGCTTCTCTGTTCAGCTATTATTTTGCGCGACTGACTCGCGAAAATAGTCGCCCCCATGTGCATCGGGTAACCCCAGCATCCCGCGTGCAACCTGGTGTGATGACATCAGTACAGGCATACCTCCCATGCCCCCAGGGGTTAATACACGTGATACAGCTTAGAGATCTACTGCCATGTTTTTTCCAGTTGTTTTTAGGTAGTGCAGCCTTAATACATAGCAACTACCTGTTTATGCATGCCTCTGGTAGCCACGCGAGGCATATTACACTTGCGTATTCCTAGTTAGAGACAGGTCCAGACAGAAGTCTGTAAACGTTGTATATAGAGAACATTTTCCGATAGATCTAGATGAGATTTTTTTTCCGCGCTGGAGGCAACTGAATAGCATGATAGCACACCATTTAGAGGGTCTGAAGGGATTAATACTTAATTTGGAAGGTAAAAATCGCAATAATATTTTCGACTCGTCTTGCAGTTAGCACAATAATATTCGAAACAGAAAGCCTGTTTAGATAATGTGCACAGATGTTATTTGCATGTGTAACGTGCCTCTATAATCTAATAACTGGGACTTTGAAATCTCCAAGAATAAATATCCAAAGGGTGGGAGGGATCCCCCCCCCCCTAAAAGCACCCTGCATGTAAACGCCAGATGATTACGAGAACTGCTCAGTTGGGTACTCTGCAGGGGGTAGCTCGGTACATTAACATCATACTATCCCTTCACTCGGCAATGGTGAGTACTTCCAGTAAGATTGTCTTTGGCGCCACAGAGGCTATAGGAAGGTACTGTACACAGTAATACACAGCACATGTGATACTGCTGTGCAATTTACACTGGGCATAAATGATGCCTCCATTTGCACTGTACTTGTGGCAAACACTAATAGACATGTGTTTTTGCCCATCATTCCTCAGATTCTTGTCATGTTTTATTCAAAAGAAGCAATCGTCCTGCCTGTCATATACCAGCGCTGCGAGTCAATCCCCTCCCCAAGGGTATAGTTACGATGTAGCAAATAATATAGATAGCCGAATAACTTTACTTTTAGCATGGTACTGGTATCCCCTGAAATGACCTGTTTGTTTTGGTTTATCAGTCTGTTCTTTTGCCAGTCAATTTGACCTTTGCCCTTTCAATTCATGAGCCTATACGATTACATATACCATGATGTTATATTAACAACTCACCGGGTCCAGAGAAGCCACTTCTTGGTGGGGGGCCACCACCACCATAGCTATCCCTTGGAGGCGGGGGGCCGCGAGGTTCGGAAAATGGAGGCGGGCCTCGGCCATATCCCATATCGTCTGGAGGTGAGGGGCCACCGTATCCTCCCCTTGAGGGTGGCGGACCCCCAGGAGGGAGACCACCGGGGGAATCTCGAGGAAATCCACCAGGAGGGGGGTGTTGCATCGGGGGGTGGCCTCCAGGGGGGGTAACCAATAATGCACGCCGTCCTCCAGGGGGACCTTGAAATTCGCCAGGGAGGCCCCCAGGGGGTGGTCCATAAGGTCTCATATCTGGTCCAGGTGCTCTGGGACCTCCCATTCCGTAGTAGCTGTCTCTGTAACCGTCTCCTCTCATACCCATCTCTCTGCTATCACGCCCTCGGTCTCTCATCGGGCTCCGCCTCCGGTCTCTCGGGCTGCGACTCCTTGGCCTTGCACCGTCTCGATTCCGGTCCCTCCCTACACGGTCTCGGTCCCGAGCACCAAAGCCTCCTCCACCAGGCCCACCACGATCTGATGGTCTCGGAATGCGTGCAAATTCCACTCTCAGCTTGTAGCCATTGATGTCCTTGAGTGAACGTACATGCAACAACACATCAACCACCGATTTGGGTCAATTATCATGCATTTAAATGACATTACATATGCTATAGTGATCACCTGAGCAAGTATGCAAGCAAAACGCTGGGCTTGGCACCAGTTGCTATAACCACGCTAGCCTCTCATACCAGCTTGCGTACACACAACTAAAGTTTACTCCAGTGACTACAATTTGAATCCAACCAATGGGTAGTTTTCCAATTGTAAATACTACTAATACACGCCAGCACCTCTTACTTACAACACAACACCCTCTCACACACAACCCTTGAAAGTATATTGCATGCATCAATTCCAATAACACTCCAATACACACACAACCTACCCTTCCATCCATGCCTCTGACAGCGTCCGAGGCATCCTCAGCCCTGCGGTACTGGACGAACGTAAACCCACGAGGCTTCTTGGTCAGTTTGTCAGGAGGACTAAACACTGGGAAAGCAGCGAAACCACAGTGAGACTGATCATCAATATGTATATTTCCCACTAGTGAAATTAAATTTGCTTGGTGCAGTTTCTCATGTTTATGACGCATAAGAGTTAGTAGTGAAGTTGGGCTGCTGAAGGGTATATTTTATCGTATGAACAGACGAGTCAATGTAAAGCAATCTTATAAATTGCTTGGCAGGCATGAAGGGTGTAAAAATGAAGAGGCAGGGATAGTAGTAGCTCTCAGGGTTTGGGAGGGGGAGAATCCTCCCTAAACCAAGTCCCCCCCTAAATTTCAGACAAGACTATCATTAGATTTGTGTTAAAACAACTGGAAATATTGTTACCGTAGAGTACGTATCAAGCACCCACGCTCCTCTTCAGCATCAACTTTCTGCAAAGGGTACGCTTACGCATGTAGTATCCGCTGACTCTAACATGTTTGCAACTGCGAAATGTGCTAAGCTGGATACGAGGCAAGTATAGCCTTAATTTTCCCAACTACGCATGCACATTTATTACAGTAGCTATTACAGAGGCATGTAGATAGCTTTTATTTGTAAACAGCAGCTAAAACGCTAAATGGCTAGTTGACGTACCATCGGTATTCTAATTAAAGCTCACCAAAGATCGATATTTGCTGCTTGATTCTGCTGACTGTACTGAGACTGTTAGCTTTTGACTGCAGGTTTAGCTTACATGAACGGTACATATGGGCCAGAGAAGATCGAAATGACCGGATACTACGCAGACTGTCAGATACGGATTTAGCACCCACCCCCTCTTCAGCTGCATCCTAAGGTTCCCCGCCCATGGGCACTGAATTGATATGTACTCTACGGTAATACAACAAACATGGTTTTTAAGAGCATAAGTTTGACTTTAAAATGACTTTAGAATCAATCTTAGAGAAAGTAAAAACTACAAATTTTCTGGGGGGGCATGCCCCCCACCCTCACTCTAGCAAATTCATGCTCCAAAGAAGCACAGGTCACGGCTCCCCCCAAACTTAAAATCCTGTATGAAACCTAAATAATACAGCTAGGCTACAAAGCACTTACAGTCATCAATCTTCCCGTATTTCTCAAACATGATCCTCAAGTCCCTGTCTGAAGTGTCTGGTGGATAGCTTCGAATAATAATCTTTGCCTCTGATGACCGAGCTGCCATTTTTGTCCTTTCACTTTGATGCCTTTTCTCTTCAGTCCGAATGAAATCAAATGCTTGCATGCCACTCAAAAGTGGTATTTAATAGCTTAGGCTGGCAGCCCACTCCAAATAACGCACTGCTTAGCAACTGTGTCGGTGAACAAAATGTTTTTTCAGCTTCTACTTCTGGAAATAACAGTATTTACTTGGGAAGAATCGGTTGTTCGATTTTTTCTGCTCAAATTGGCTTGCAATCGGTCGATCTTAGGTCTTTGAGCAAGCAGAGAGTCTGAGACACACCTCGAGGCCTTCACTTCAGAGCACGTGAGCGTTACATTAAGGGATTTCCCCTATGCCCAATCGTTAATTTGTGCCGCGCTGTGGATCGCGAGACTAGCTACACTTCGCCCGCTTGCCTTTCTCTGCAGGTGAGATATAATCTAGCAGGGTTATAGTAAAGTTTTTAGAATTAATTACATCCCCTTGGAGGGAAAAAAGCAAGATGTTAAGGTTAAATAAACAAGTATTTATAGTACAATAATTAAAAATAAACTTAGTATAAAAGAGACATCACAATCATAACCACATAGTTATTTGTCTGGTTTGTCTGTACAATAACTTGAACTCCTAGAAAGTTTACAAAAAGTAGTGGATAGTCCACCTCTTCCTCCCTCTTTCCATCCTCCTATTTGAAAATCATCTAAATGCTCAGCTAGAGTCTATAAGAGGCTCAGTAATAGGTTTTTTGCCTAAACCTAAAGAGAATGGAAGCCTCCTCCAACCCCTTGCTTCCACTCTCCTTTGCTGCATGCAATGATTCACCTGCAGGGAAGAGAAGAGAGACGTTAATACTCTACACATTAGCTACAGGCAAAGCTTTAGTATCTGACTTGCCTAAAAAATAACCTGAACTCCTAAAAAATTGTAGCAGATGGTCCACCTCTTCCTCTCTCTTTCCATCCTCCTAGCTATATGCTCAAACTAAAATTAAAGGCACTGAGAGTACAGCTATAAATTCTCAGTTAAAGTCTAAAGGCTCACTACTAAAAACAGTTTTGCTTAAAAGACAATGTAAAACTTTTTAGCAGATGGTCCACCTCTTCCTCCCTCTTTCCATCCTCCTATTTGAAAATTAGCTGCGTGCTCAAACTAGAATTAAAGGCTCTGAGAGTATAGCTATAAATGCTCAGTTAGAATGTAAAGGCTCACTACTAAAACCAGTTTTTTCTAAACCTAAAGAGAATGGAATTCACCTCCAACCCCTCGCAAATTAAGCTTTGCCTGCAGGGAAGAGAAAAGAAACGTTAATACTCTATAACCACATCACACATTAGCTACAGGTAAAGCTTCAGAGTATCTGGCTTGCTAAAAAGATAATCGAAAAAATTTTAGCGGATGGTCCACCTCTTCCTCCCTCTTCCATCCTCCTATTTGAAAATTAGCTATGTGCTCAGTTAGAATCTAAAGGCTCACTACTAAAAATAGTTTTGCCTAAACCTAATGAGAATGGAAGCCACCTCCAACCCCTTGCTTCCATTCTCCTTTACATGCAAGTCAAGCTTCACCTGCAGGGAAGAGAAAAGAGATGTTAAATATGGTTACTCTAATTACATCATACGGGCAAAGCTTCAGTATCTGACTTGCCTAAAAGATAACCTGAACTCTTTAAAAAAACTGTGGATGGTCCACCTCTTCCTCCCTCTTTCCATCCTCCTATTAGAAAATTAGCTACATGCTCAAACTAAAATTAAAGGCACTAAAATTACGGCTATAAATTCTCAGTTAGAATCTAAAGCTCACTACTGAAACAGTTTTGCCTAAACCTAAAGAGAATGGAAGCCACCTCCAACCCCTTGCTTCCATTCTCCATTGCATGCAAATTTGCAGGGAAGAGAAAGAGATGTTAATACTCAACTACATCACACATTAGCTACAGGCTATCCGACGTGCCTAAAAGATAGCCTGAATTGTTAAAAAAAATTGTGGATGGTCCACCCTTCCTCCCTCTTTCCATCCTCCTATTTGAAATTATCTACATGCTAAAGGCTCTGAGAGTACAATAATAAATGCTCAGTTAGAATCTAAAGGCTCACTATTACAAACAGTTTTGCCTAAACCTATAAAGAGAATGGAAGCCACCTCCAACCCCTTGCTTCCATTCTCCTTTGCATGCAAGTTAAGCTTCACCTGCAGGGAAGAGAAAAGAGATGTTAAATATGGTTACTCTAATTACATCATACAGGCAAAGCTTTAGTATCCGACTTGCCTAAAAATTAACCTGAATTCTTTTAAAATTTGTGCGGATGGTCCACCTCTTCCTCCCTCTTTCCATCCTCCTATAGCTACATGCTAAAGGCAACTATAAATGCTCAGTTAGAATCTAAAGGCTCACTACTAAAAATAGTTTTGCCTAAACCTAAAGAGAATGGAAGCCACCTCCAACCCCTTGCTTCCACTCTCCTTTGCTTCACCTGCTCAGACGCTCCCCCCCCCCCCATCACCACTAGCTAGTTTTTCTCTACTCGTAACTGGTGGCACAAATTCCCTACAAACACTATTTTTTTCTCTACTACATATACCACTAGCTACACCTAGATAGCTACTATTAGGCTAAACACAAAACTACGCTCTGCTAAAGACAGGTTGGGGCAGGGTTTGGAGAAAAAAAGTCATTTCAGTATGTCATACGCTGTGTGGATCGAGTGACTGTTGTCAGTGTCATCTGTCTTCCTGGATCCCACCGCTTCAGGCACCTCCCTCTCTGGCCAGCCAGCTTTGGGAAGGCAATGCATGCATGCTCCCTCCCCATGCACCCCCCCCCCATGCACCCCTAGAATTACGGGCTTGTCCTAAAGCTGAATGGGTGGGGCCATTACTTCCTAAGGCAGGTCCTAAGGCTCAGGGGAGTACTAGTGGGAGGGGCCCATTTGGCCTAAACTATATGGGTGGGGCTGCTACTTAATTAGGGCCACCTGTTTTGGTTAGCTAATTTTTGGTTACTTAGTTGTAGCTCCAGCAAATTTGATTTATCTATTTCTAGCTACTTTTTTGAGTTATTTCTAGCTACTTTTTTGAAATAACTTTATTTGTTTTTGTTTGTTAAGTTGTATAGCTGAATTTGATGTTAAATGGAGCTACCTATATTGGTATGGGTTACAAAAATGAATAATTAAGAAAGCCGGCCGGCAAATGAGAAAAAGATACATGAAGCAATGCAAACCAAGAGGACAGATGACACAGACAATGGCAGCATGACACACACAGCGAGTGACGAACTGACAGAGATTTCTATCACCAACCCTATAGCTAGCTTATACTACAGGAAACTTGAAGCACAAGCTGTTTACGTTACACCACTAGCTTGTACATCCTCACTCACCCAGCGAATATTGTGGCCCAGCCCAGAGATCTAGCTAATGTTGAGCTGCTGCTTGTACAGCCTCACTCACCCAGCGAACATTGTGGCCCAGCCCAGAGATCTAGCTAATGTTGAGCTGCTGCTAAAATCACACACTATAGAAGCAGGCTTCCTAACTTAGTAGCTATGCACCTTTGTAATGCTAGTGCTATGCAGAGAAGATGCTGGTAAGTTGCATGCATGCATTTGAAACTCTTAGTGAATTTTTGTACCACCAGTACCCCACATGCAGCTAAGCTACAGCATTCACCCACACGCACCTTAAGTTACAGCATGCACATGCAAATTTAATGTTAAATGCATGCAAACACTTCCTTTACTTTCTCTACCGTCAGAGACACCAGGTCATCATCATCAGTCACCCCAGCTCCAGTCACTCCTCGGAAGAGAACAGACACCGGTAGCTACCTCTAGTCACATTCAAGCATGTTTATTTCCTATACAGATATCTACTCTCCTACAGAAACAGCTGATTAACTCTCGGGAACCATGCTAGATGGATTACTATTACGTATATAGCACACATACACGTAAGGTTAGCTATGACTAAAGCTCTTGTAATAATGCTACCGTAGTGTATTCCATGCACACAATAAATCTAGTGAATATAAATCTTACATCATGACCGCCATGGCTCTCTGAGATATCAGGTCACCTCTAGTCACCATCACAGAATCCAGTCATCGCCTCCAGTCACCTTTAGGGATAGTGAAGCAGGTATCAGCTAAGTCACATTCAAGCATGCTTATTTCCTACAGATATCTACTCTCCTACAGAGACAGCTGATTAACTCTCAGGAACCATGCATAGATGGATTACTGTTACGTATATAGCACACATACTAAAACTCTTGTAATAATGCTACTGTAGTGTATTCCATGCACACAGTAAATCTAGTGAATATAAATCTTACATCATGACCACCATGGCTCTCTGAGATATCAGGTCACCGCTAGTCACCATCACAGAATCCAGTCATTGCCGCCAGTCGCCTTTTTAGGGATAGTGAAGCAGGTATCAGCTTAATCACCCTCCAGAGACCATCAATTGCACTCTGTATTACCCTCAGGGGGAGCACCGTTTTGCCACCGTCTCTGGGTCGTCTTGCCACCTGAATGGATCAACATAATACTATGCATACATAGATGCACAATCAGCAAAGATAAGTAGCTAGCCGCTGTTGACTTCACACTTTTAGTTAGAGCAGTGACTACAGTTATAGGCATTACTTTCTATCAGCTCACATTCTAGAGAAGTCAGGTTATCGTCAGGTAGTGACCCATCAGATCTAGAGCTGTCTTGCCAGCACCCTCAGCCACCTAATATATTTAGCATACAGAGATGCACAGTAAGCAAAGATAAGTGGCTGCTGTTGACATAATAGTTTAGCTAGGGCAGTGATTACTGTAGGCATTACCTTCTATCAGCACACATCCAGGTCATTGTACGGTAGGACAGTCGTCAGCATCTGGGTCGTCTTACCACCATCAGACCTAGAATCTATCTACCTGAAGGAGACTTGTTACATTTGGAAGCACGCATAATTAAATAAGAAACAATGGGCAATCATATAATGTAGCTACATTATTCTACATTTCTAACCTTGTCAAAACTAACTAGCTACCTCACACAAGAACCTCACTAACCAACCAACCAGCTGGCCGGCCAACCAAGCAACCAAGCAACCAAGCAAGCAACCAACCAAGAAACCAACCAAGCAACCAACCAACCAAGAAACCAACCAAGCACCAACCAAGCAACACACCTCAAACCTATTGTACCTGCCTTTACACAATGGCCATCACAACGGCCATCAAACCAACCTTCACATTAATACTGTAGCTTTTACCATGCCCTAGTTTATACCTGTACCTTTACACCCCAACATACCTCAACAACATTGTACAATAATATGATTACCGTATACGTACTTATTTTCGCGGAACACAAAGTTTCGCGATTGAACGTACGACCGCAAGATTTAATACGAGCGAGCCATGCGCCACGACCGTAAATTTTAAATTCCGCGAACATTGGTTTCGCAAAAAAAAAATTTTCTGCGAAATTAAGTACGTATGCGCTTCCAAGAACGCTGACCAAGGATCCTTGGTTGTACCAACCTCAACCTCGTTGATAACCATATTAGCTACGCAATAACGTAACACAATGCACATTTAATTTAGCAACTTTCTTGTTGGGAGCCATTGGCTCTGCTGCAACTGGAGGTAGGATTCAGACTTGGGCGGTAGAGCTGCAGGCATGTCATCTTGTCTTCTCCGAACGTCTTAATTTCTGGCGCCTGGAGTCATTAGGTCGTGCCGGACTGGGAAAAAGAAAGCACGAATAATATCCATGTATGTAAAAAAAAACTCATGGCATGAATTCAAATTCTAAACTTGACATAATTATAGTAAGACACAACCGTGGACAAGAATACTTACTGTTGCTGGAGTCAGGGAGAGTGCTGCCGCACCGCGGGACTCGACGTCGGTCTTTCGGCACTGAGTAGCCAAATCTAAAAGTGAGAGAAAGGTAAATTTAAATGCAGCTGTCTCAGTAAAAATACCAGGTGGTTCAAACACTCACCGCAGCTGGCAGGCTAGCCACGTCGGAACACGATGCGGTACTTGCAGATGGACAGTGTGTAGCCTCCGGCGTAGAGTTGTAGTAAGTCAGAGCGTCGTTAGGTAGAGCCGCGGTAGCTACCGAAGTAGGCTGGATCTCTTGAAGATTTCTTGCAGCATACTTCTCGACTGAACTCGCTAAAACAAGAGCACTTCGGCCGAGTTGACTCTTTTATATTCCACGTGGCGGAACTTCCCGCGCATTTTTCAAGCGCGGGCTGTTTATTCCATGTGCCTAGACTTCATGTCGCCTGTACACGGTTCCCGATCTGGCGCCCAGACTTGGAACGAGACTACATGTCGCTGCCACAGTGTTTACACTGATACACAGGAAGTGGGCGTTAACTAGAGAGCTGGGCATTAAGGGCGTCTCTCCAAACATGTGTTAAAATTTAACCCCCTCCAAGATGGTGGCTGCGATATGGTTGTGCACAGAAAATGATGCAGAAATAATACTCAGATACGGATGTGTACAGAAAAGGATCTGAACATCATGCAGAAATGATGTAACTATATTGGGTCTACAGAATGCATCATATCTTGTCCCTCTCCAGACACAGCGCCATGTGGAGACTCCTCCGACCCTGACATGGGTGATAGCATGGACACCGAACCACCCAGTCAGACCACTCAGACAGATCAGACCACAGTGGGAGATGGGACTGGTCAGACAGGTTTGATTACAGTGGGAGGGACTGGTCAGACTGCAGTAGAAGGTGGAGCTGATCAAACCTTAATGGAAGGTTACCATGGTGATAATGACTCCTCTAGTGAAGATGAAGAGGCATGGGGAAGTCCATCGAGAGATAAGGTAGTGAACGTATGATGAGAGTGGAAAACTTTCCTTGCTCAGTCAGTCAACGCCGAGGCATGCCCTATCTTCTTTCAGCATATGAGTGACACAGTGTTCAAGACAGTTCTCAAATCATCCTTCCCTGTGGAGCAGAGCATAGGAACCAAGTCTAAGTTATGAAGATCTGTACTTCGATATTCATCCCACTATATCTCTTCCATGATAATTGACTTATGGGTCACAATATGTGGGTTTTCGTATGTGTGTGCCGGATGGAACAACACATAAAAAAAAAAGTAAGAAGAACGTTCAAAATCAAAGGGTGTCTGTAAAAGCTTTGTGCTTCATCCTCAGCACTAGAATCGTAATTGTGCAGCATCTCTGCTCATGCTCGTCTCGGATTTAAGAACAGAATCATATTGCAACATATATCGTGCATACTCGATCAATACAGAATTGCTTGTTCAAATGTCATCATCTCAGAATTAGGACTAGACTCATAGCTGGTTTACGTGGGTTTGTGTTTTCTCATAGCCTGATACCTGATTATTGAGAACTGCATGGAGTATAAATTAATTGCAATGAATTATACATGTATATCACCTACATGTACACACCAATGATCACAGTATGTACATATATATATAGATGCTGTCTATAAGATTTTGCATATCATACAGGTGAAGGTTTGTACATTACACAGTATATTAGTCTAGAAGTAGATTTACTTCATTGGCAATTTGATTCAACCCCTGAGTCAGTGAATCCAACTGTGGCATCACATTCTTGGGCAGACTAGCATTCAGGGTGAACGTTTGCAGCCTCTCTCTCCCACTGTCCTCCCATGCAGCGATCAGTGCTGCTAGATGTTCAGAATCACAACCGGCACTAATGCCAAGAGTCAGCTTCGGCAATTGTGGGAGATGAAATACGGTGTGGAAGAGTTGATGGTAATCAAAAACATCTAGGTCACTTGGAGTTGAGTGGGTTTTCACTGCTTTTAGTGCCTGCATTCCATCATCTTCAATCTTCTGTGGGGTCCACAGGATGGCTTCAGGTGTATCAGAAATAGGGTGTATCACAGATACATGGAGTTTTTTCTCCTTTAATTGCTCTGGTGGCAGCTCATTAGCTTGGAACAGAAACTGACTGTCACTGTCTACAGGGTGCTGAGGCAAAGAGAGAAACGCCTGGACTAAATTCTCAATGGAGTGTAGCGGAAGGTCAGGTTTGGTGAAGTGCATTAGGGTGAGTGATGCATGCACCATTTGGTCAATTCCCCCATAGATTCTTCGCTTTGAGATGCGCAGTGATTCGAGTTGCTGTTGGCTCTGGACTATCCTAAAAAACTGTTCTATAGCGTTTGCATTGGTGAAGTTGGTAGAGATCCACAGCTCCTTCAAACCTTGGAAGGAAGAGGCAGAAGGTGCAGAGAGTAGAGGAACTGAAATTTCTTTCAGTATATGCTCCACTAGCTCTCCAGTTGGCTTACGTGGATCACAGCGGAAAGTGGAATCAAATCGAGGTTGAAGAGCATGAACGATCATGGAGCGTAGACATTGTTCTGGGGAACGTGAGATTGCTTCCAATATTCTGGCCATGGGAGTCACAGGAAAGACATCACTAGCTGGCTCTATAGGTCTTTCTTCAACATGCTCTTCGAGCCTTCTTGGGCCCATTATACAGAACTGCAGCTGGTCTACTGTAGATGTTAGCTGGGTTAAATTTGCGTGATTTTCAAAGTAGCAGTTATTAAACAGCTCCCAATTTAGAAAGAGATTTTTGGGACGTAATTGGCATTCTTGTAGGACGTAATTCAGCATTCTTGGACCATCAAACTGTGAATAAGACACATACTTCTCAAAGCGACGAGGCTCAATCACCTTCCCACACTGGACCAAGCAGATGCTACGAAGATGCTGAACTTTTCCATGGTTTCCCACTGCATCACTAAACAGATACCTCAAGAGAAGTCTCAGAAAACTTGGTCTAGCGTGTCTAGGATTTGGTGTACGGCCTGGATATGTGGCCGAAGTTTGTAGTACAAGGGCCAGAACCAGGCTGCAGATTAGTGTAGCTATGCGCTCTCGATTGGAAGAGTAGCGGGGCTCATCCATTGCCTTTGATAGTCTGGAATAAAAAGTGACTGCACTGTAAGGTACGAAGGTATCCCTTTGCTTTCTCTGCTCATCAGTTACACCAAGCCTCACACAAAGATCTCCCCATATTGCATCCATATCCACTCCATCCGCTACAGCCGTCTGTTCCAGGTAGCAAATATCTGCTGCAGGCAACCTCAGAAACAGCTCTCTCCGAACCCTCAGTGGCAGCAGAGCAAGAATGTCGGGGGGAAATTCTTCCAGGTTGGTGATTAGGTGCACAAAACACTGCTGCTGCAAGCTCAACGGTGTGCTTTCCATCTCCAAATTATCCGCCGTGTATGCAAATATCCGATCATGAACGCCTGCTCACGTATATATCAAGTAGCTCTCCAGAGCTCCGCTTCGTTCGATCCCCGCGCAAGGAGAATCGGCTTTTAATACGTTACGGTGTCCTGAAAACGTGACTCGACAGGAAACGGGCAGACCATATCCTTAAAAGGCAATGTGTAGCTATTAATAGTTGTACATGTGACGTAATGATTGGCAGACGTCATCAGTTCACGACCTCTGATGAAATCCCAAGCATCCCAAGGCAGTAGCTGCAGTGCTGTTCTCCAAGCGGGTTATAAGGCTGCTTATTACTACATTTGCATACTAGTGAAGCAAAAAATATTATTTCAAAGGGGGTAAAAAGACGTAAGGCTGGCTCATTCCCAGGTGCTGCCTGGGAGCAATCGACACTTACCGCCCTAGATTTTTCTAAAATGTTTTTTTATACTGTAATCATCAGTCCGAGTGTTTAGACCACAGGAAGGGGGGTATTCGTGGTTGACTATTAACAGTAAGAAGTCCAGAGATAATAGCTATGTCCATTGTAATTCATTTGCAATGGTCTATAGCATGGTCTATAGCTAGCAGGGTTGATGTGTACATCAATATCCCAGGATACTTTTGGCCAGCACATTCACATACAAGTTGGCTAGCTCAGTTATGAATGGTTGCAGTGTACAAAGGATTGCTACAGGTGAGGACTGGTAACAGCTGCGATCTATCGAGCAATATTTGCAAGGCCTGTTGCCTGCTGCATCAGTTTGATTGTGATGCCTGTGCAGGTGGGTGAGCTGCTGTACAAAGTTGAACTGTATTTATATGCAACCCAGTATATTATTATGACATGCATGGACAAGGCTGTTTTGTTTTAAAATAAATATGCAACCTATTATACTTCAGCTAGTGATAATATAGCTCAAATACAGGGATAAAACTGGACAGAGATCGAGAACTGCATTGTTGATATCGATTGCTCCGCACTGTAGCATGGAATTACACACAATCATCACTTACAAGCATAGATTACAAGAGACAATGACAATGACATGTAATGGTTCATTATATTACACGTATTCATGTATTAAACAGTTTACCAATATTAATAATGTGTTAGTCTAGAAGTAGATTTACTTCATTGGCAATCTGATTCAACCCCTGAGTCAGTGAATCCAACTGCGGCATCACATTCTTGGGCAGACTAGCATTCAGGGTGAACTTTTGCAACCTCTCTCTCCCACTGTCCTCCCATGCAGCGATCAGTGCTGCTAGATGTTCAGAATTACAACCGGCACTAATGCCAAGAGTCAGCTTCGGCAATTGTGGGAGATGAAATACGGTGTGGAAGAGTTGATGGTAATCGAAAACGTTTAAGTCACTTGGATTCGAGTGGGTTTTCACTGCTTTTAATGTCTGCGTTTTATCATTTTCAATCTTCTGTGGAGTCCACAGGATGGCTTCAGATGTATCAGAAATAGGGTGTATCACAGACACATGGAGTGTTTTCTCCTTCGGTTGCTCTGGTGGCAGGTCATTAGCTTGGAACAGAAACTGACTGTCACTGTCTATAGGGGACTGAGGCAAAGAGAGAAACGCCTGGACTAAATTCTCAATGGAGTGTAGCGGGAGGTCAGGTTTGGTGAAGTGCATTAGGGTGAGTGATGCATGCACCATTTGGTTAATTCCCCCGTAGCTTCTTCGCTTTGAGATGCGCAGTGATTCGAGTTGCTGTTGGCTCTGGACTGTCTTGAAGAACAGCTCTGTAGCATTTGCGTTGGTGAAGTTGGTAGAGATCCACAGCTCCTTCAAACCTTGGAAGGAAGAGGCAGAAGGAGCTGAGAGTAGAGGAACTGATATTTCTTTCAGTATATGCTCCACTAGCTCTCCAGCTGGCTTACGTGGCTTTGTATCACTTTCCTGCACATAGCGGAAAACAGAATCAAATCCAGTTTGGAGAGCGTGAATGATCATGGAACGTAGACATGGTTTTTGAGAACGTGAGATTGCTTCCAGTATTCCGGCCATGGGAGTCACAGGAAAGACATCACTGGCTGGATCTAGAGATCTTTGTTCAGCATACTCTTCGAGCTTTGTTGGCCCCATTATACAGAACTGCAGCTGGTCTACTGTAGATGTTAGTTGGGCTAAATTCGCTTCACTTTCAAAGACAGATTTATCAACCAGTTGCCAATTGAGAAATAGAAATCTAGGATACAGTTGACATTCTTGTAGGACGTAATTCAGCATTCCTGGACTATCAAACTGCGAATAAGACACATACTTCTCAAAGCGACGAGGCTCAATCACCTTCCCACACTGGACCAAGCAGACGCTACGAAGATGCTGGACTTTTCCATGGTTTCCCACTGCATCACTGAACAGATACCTCAAGAGAAGTCTCAAGAATGGTCTAGATGATTTAGGAGCTGATGCTTTGCCTGGATACGTGGCAGACGTTTGTAGTACAAGGGACAAAAGCAGGCTGCAGATCAGTGTAGTGAAGCGCTCTCGGTTGGAAGCGTAGCAGGGCTCATCCATCGCCTTGGATAGCCTGGAGTAGAAAATGGCTGCATGGTGAGGAACAACAGTGTCTTTAGGCTGCCCCTGCTCACCAGCGGAATCAGCTACACCAAGCCTCACACAAAGATCTCCCCATATTGCATCCATATCCACTCCATCAGCTACAGCCGTCTGTTCCAGGTAGCAAATATCTGCTGCAGGCAACCTCAGAAACAGCTCTCTCCGAATCCTCAGTGGTAGCAGAGCAAGAATGTCGGGAGAAAACTCTTCCAGGTTGGTGATTAGGTGCACAAAACACTGCTGCTGCAAGCTCAACGGTTTGCTCTCCATCTTCAAAATTATGAAGGCCAGACTTGAGACCAAAGGTACTACCCTATCATGGGCACACTACGTTGAATACACCTAGTCTCGGGCACCAAGCTATAGGATCCCCAAGCTACGTTACAGCTTAGCACTCACGTACCACAGTAGTTTGATTCTCTCTCTCTCTCTAAATTTGGAGCTGGAAATGGGGTGACTCAGACGTCTCAGAGCACCGTACATGACCAGTTATTAGTAGTAGTCCACATCCTGGAGGCGGGGTACGTTCCTCCCCCTGGGCCGGCCGCGGTCGCTTGCGTGACTCCTCCCTCGCTTTTCTGGACCGTCGTTGCGCTCATTAACAAGTCATACCTATGATCGTACTTACTACTTCTGGTGCTCGCGTTGACGCCGCAGCAATATTATAGCGAAAATGGCGGGTGAGGAGACCAACAAATTATACAATTTATAGCGTTTTCAGATATGTCCACAAACTCAAAGCAGGGGTGACATAATGGGTTATAATTTGTTTTGTGTGTGTGCGTGCGCGTGTGTGTATGTGGGGGGGGGGGGGCATATCCATTGAAGTATGTCTCCGTCTAAATCTGATAGGTAGCTCCCTGTGTATCTACCGGCAGGTACGTGTATATCTGAAAGGGCATTTAGTTACCTCAGTTAATATTAGCAGGAATGCACGGAGCCAGCTAAGCTGACGAGGGAGCATGTGCAGTGCATAGAAACACATGGCATGACAGCCATGTTACTAAATTATAGTAGTGCCGTACCAGGAAGATACTATGTAGCACTCATAATTACTTCAGCCATCATTGATCATTCTTTACTTCGCTACTGGCATTTCTGAGTGTTATTTAAGCATAAACATATGGCTACACGTCCAGATTTGGTGGTTACTAATACGAGTAATCTGGCCGCCATGTTTGGATTTTAGTAGTCACATGCTTGCAGCTGGTTCGATGCACTCCTGTTATTATTCATGAAAAGAGTGGTTGCCTATCACAATCATGACATCTGTACTAATGGAGCGGTCACATATAGAAGCGTTGTTATCATAGCACTAGGTCAAAATAAGCATCATTAGATACTACTTTATCTACTAATTAACAAAGTAGACTAATATGGTGTATATATGTGCAATATACTCAGTCTGCATGCTCTGCTCGACTCTGTTTACTGGCAGGCGAATGCCACAAAATGTATATCTCCAGGGAGTGGTGTGGCGCATCCAGAAAGAGTTAAGCACCGAAATTCACAGTGTCTTGAAAGCGTTGCTAATCCTGCTTGAAGGCTTCTAGTTGCAGTGAAATAGCATAATATTAGTACAAAATTACCCCCACCTATCTTAGCTCACCCCCGGGCCACTATATGAAACCTTGACTGATGTGTATAGCTAGATACTGAGGTGGACGTATCTCTGGAAATATATAATCATCAAAAGTGAGGGATCTATTGAATGAGACACTGTTAACCATTGCTGGTGTATCAATCCTTACAACAGAACCTTCGTGGACATATGGAAGACCATTAAAGATTCTTACTGATTTTGACTGTGAGACAGAGTCACCTGCCCACAATCTATCATTTGATGATGTTGACATTACTGGTACTCCAGCAAAGGGTTCCATAGTAAGTTGATTAGAGTGAGCTACTGCAGGCGAGTCTACTGTATCTAGATCTCTTTTAGACTATTTTCTTTGTCACGCAAATTTCTTGTATCTGTGCCTTTCCAGTCAGTCTCTTTATTTTAGTCCTGTGTAGGTCTTATGCCCATCCATAGCGGTATCATGGAGCAGTAAGGATCAAAACCTTACCCAGTCATGAATCTTCAATTTCTCTGCACTTACCTGTGTGTCCTTGATATTAGATGGGAAGGGGTCCAAACTACCTACCAATTGTCACTGTTTTTGCTCTACGAGGTTCCTTAAATTTCCCGGGCAGTTGCAGTAGCAGATATCACTCCCAAAGCTGGCAACCTCAGCTCTATACTGGAGTATGGGGGCGGGAAAGTTTCTACCGTCCTAATATGTAATCCCAGCAACTGTGTGTACTTGATATTAGATGGGAAGGGGTCCCAACTACTTACCGATTGTCACTATTTTAGCTCTTTAAGGTTTGTTAAATTTCCCTGGCAGTTGCAGTACCAGACCTTATTCCAAAGTCACAAAAAAAACATTTAAAAAAATGAAAAGACATATAGGGATGGAATCCCCAAAAAGAAACCAGACAAGGTAGGAATGAACAACACTACAGTACCTTTATGGACTCCCATCCCTATATCTTTTGGCATTCTTCCAACCAGGTCTTATACTTGTTACGTGGAATGACATGTGTACATCCTGTGGCAGTTTTTTGAAAGCGCTCTTGTGTGATTATAAAATCTTAATTGCAAATGGATATACATTATGCTATTGGTCAAAACTAGTAGTGTGTTGTTACAGGTGAGATGTCATTGTACAAGTGAGGTTGGTTGGTGTGTGTGGAAGGATGTGGAGTGGGCAGTATATATTGAGTCTACCTACAGTGTTTGCGGCTGTTTATGATACGTTGTAGTGCATGAGGTCATGTGTGTTGTAGATGTAAAGTACCACAATCATTTATTGGCTGTGGATGTGCATGTAGGGGATTGTGGTGAGCATGTGGTTGGAATATGTCAAAAGATATAGGGATGGGAGTCCGTAAAGGTACTGTGGTGTCGTTTGTTCCTACCTTGTTTGGTTGCTTTTTGGGGATTCCATCCCTGTTATGTCTTTTCATTTGTTAAAATGTTTTTTGTGACATATATATATAAAGTACTCAAGTGCCCATACTTTTCTTTATAGCGCTAATCCCACGAATTAATGGCAGTTGGAAAGCCACAACAGTTGTCTATTCACTACTAGCACGTTTCTGCATCCTCATAAAAATGTCTGTATGCCCATGATAATGAAATTTATATATCATCGTGCGCAGGTACCAGAGTCAGGCTATTTCAGCCCAGAGAAGAATCCAACATCAGATACCACTCCAATGCCTCCAAGCATTCTTTGTAAGATTAACTATCTTAACTACCGTATACTTGCTCTAATGATTACAAATAATTCATTAAACGCATGGCTTTCCAAACCTAACAACCATTCTTATTAGCTGAACGTAAGCCATGCCAGTGTAGCTAGCTCAGTTATTGCTTCATTCCGAAGCTCTTCAATTCCAACCCGGCCGAAACACTTATCAAATCTTCATCCAAAAACCAACATCTTGGCTAATATGCTGTAGCCTTCTTCAGGGCACAATACAAAATTGGTGAAATGCAAGGCCTTATATACACAGTCAAAAAAGCATAGTTCAAGCTAAGCAGAGTAGCATCAGCTTTAGCTGGGCTTAAGTCAGCTTTGCTTTGGCTTCAGCTTCACTTTGGTGTCTGTTGTGACATCATTGCTGGTCACTGGAGCTTGATGCATTACTCGTCATCTGGTGGGCGGGGCTCCAGATTGTGGACCAATAATCGGAGATGGAAACATCTTCATCTCTATTCAATAGCTTCTCTGTGTCTGTGAGGCAGATGTGGATCACTTCTTTGATAAGTAGAGTGGTGTTATAGTTTCGTCGTCAGCTTTTTGATAAAGATTTTGATAAGTGTTTTTGGGTTGAAATTGAGGACTTCTACTAGCCGACTAAAGAATCAGCTATTGCTGACGAAATGAGGCATTTTACCAAGAGAAACATTATTCATCTACAGAACAAAGAAAGAGTGAAAAGAGTTGACTAAAAATATTCTCTGCTCAATTAAGCTGTTTGCTGAGAAATAAAACATTCATTGGTACTGCCACCACACAACACTGGTTGATGCATGCAGAACTGTTCCAATACAATCACCATTAATTGCCACCTAAACAGCTGTAATTATGAGTGATATTTATAACACATATTGTTTTTTGCATTTCCTATACCCAGCTGTTGCTACTCATACACCAGCGGAAATGAAGCACTTACCCCCAGAAGTTCAAAAACTCTTTATTGACATGGCCCGTGAGTGTGGTTTAATGTGCATGGACCTTACGAATTAAGTGAACTGCATAACTACATATACAAATTTTTACTAAGTTCCAAAATACACTACACACTAGTAGGTATACTAGTATTATCGGAGGCTTTCTAAATCTTATAAATTCACTGTATCAAGTATCTAGTACATTATACTGTGACAACAACGATGCTCTAACCTACATGTTATTATTTACATACAGCACCAGGTGGGATCCTCGGTCAGGGGTATTCACGTGAGTATCATAGTGCTGTAATCTGTTCATTCATTACCGTAATCAACGTGAAAGGATGAATTGCATCCAAGGAGTTCTTGGGGTAGGGTGACAAACATATATGTGTAAGCTAACATTATTCACCCGTACTTAACAGATCAAGCTTCTCTTGAACTTGCAGATTGGAAATTTGACCATTCTCTTAAAGGTGCTAGCCATTCAAAAGTTCGGTTCACATACGTGACGTCGTGTGACGTACCAAGGAGCCCAGGCTCCCTGCCCGTGTTTTTCCAAAGTGCAAAAAATGCTGGGCAGTAGAGCCTGGGAACGAGGCTACTTCGTTGTACTGCACCTGCACAACTTATCAGTGTCACACTTGACTGCTGGTTGTACAACAGGACAGGGTTGCAGTAGCCCGGTTGTGCGACTGTACAGTGCTAAACTTGTCCGGTTATGCAACGGGCCAGTATTGCATGGAGTTGGCCCATTCCACAATGGGGCAATGTTAAATTTGCCCAGTTATGTAACTGGACAGCCATCTTCTGGAAAGTGCAACCAGCTACCTGGTTGCATAACTGGGTATCCAGTTACATAACAGCATCCAGTTATGCAATTGTACATGTTACGCATCGGTATGGAACACATTGATGCACTGCAAAATGTGAAGATTTATGAGGGGGATGTAAAGTAAAGTAACGTTTTGTATAAAGGGAACACCACTGCATGCACTCACTAAGAATGTATACCTGAATGGCTCTTTAGTTCTCGCCTCCACTTCTTATAACTGCTTATACTCAATTCTGTAGGCCTTGGACCCAGGAAACGGAGTAGTCTAACAGAAGAGCCTGTGCATGTGTGTGGGACAAAAAGAAGGAGAACAAAATCTGAAGATTCAAGAGGTGAGTTTTGGGGGGGAGGGGGGATAATTGTACATCTCTATGTAAATACCTACATACTTGCATTTTTAATTAGCAAAGAAAACAAGACAGAAAGCGTGTGGAGAGTGTGCAAATTGCTCAAAGGATGACTGTGGCAAGTGCATTCCATGCAAGTGTGTTGGCCTGTATCTCTCTCATTTGGTGGAAAAGTAGATTATGAGATTAATTATATGCCATTACAGGGATAAGATAAAGTTTGGTGGTCCTGGCACAAGAAAACAGCGCTGCATGTAAGGATTGTGGTAATTGTTGTATTGCAGGAGTGTGTCCTTGAAATGGTACATGATATAATGATGCATTTGTATTAATAGCAAACGCAGATGTTTAAGGCTACTACCTAAAACACGGAGAAAAAGCGAAGAAAGACTGGCACATAAAGAAATAAAGACAGAGCATGATGATACAGGACTAGGTAAGGTATAAAATGTAAATGAGTATAAATTGTTATGATCTGAAGTAACTATTTGTAGCCAGTAGCTCTGAAAGTGACTTCGATGAGACTAAAACACAGGGCAAAAGCATAGCAGAGCCCACTGGTATAGAAGAAGGTAAGTTGTAAAAATATAATGGGTCTGTAAAGTACCATTATGATCTATAGTAAATATTCCTCAAATTTGTAGGCAGTGTCCCTGAAAGTGATTCAGATGCGACATACGGGAATGAGTCTCATTCTACAGACCAGGAAACTGATGAAGAATCCCAATGTGAGCAGACACAGCTTAATGAAGAACTGGTAGTCAAAATACCACTTGAATCAGTGGAGTTGGGAAAGAACACTAAAAAAATGGAAGACAGTGCGGCCGAGGCAGGTTGTGGGGTGAATGATGGTATTAATCTTGACGAAGATGTCAGAACTGAAGAAATGAAAGGTACTTATAATGTCCTACGGCTGATGCACATGTAGCACAATAAAGTTTAGGGGCATTGCTTAGGCCAAGATTAACCGGTTGCTATGTATATAGCTTAATCTGTCTTGGAGACATGCATCAGTGAAATATAGCCTTTTTCCATAGAGAATGTGCATGTACCATAGGTATAGCGTGAGAGTGCATGCCTTTAGAAGAAACTTTTGTAGTTTTATTCTCGCATTAACTCACGTCCTTGACCACCATTGCATGTCAAAATGATGGTAATGCCTAGTGGAAAGCAAGGCAACTATCGTGTTGCATGGAGACTCCACGTTTGTATATATATCAGTAATTACCGCTATAGAAATGCAAACATATTTTCTGTGGCCACAACATTACTTGTACGTGCAGTGCACTATGCCAAAAAAGGAGAGCGAGCAGCATAATGCAACTCGATTCCCTTGAGGCCCCTCTGCATAGAATACCGTGTATGCGCTAGTAACTATATAAAAACCGAATATCTAGTGCATGTGAGTGAGTGTAAAATAGTGGAGTAGCAGTCTATGTTCACTAGTCTAGCACCTCTGAAAGCAAGCAAGAGGAATTTTACAGTGGAGTTAGTTTGGCACACAAAGTGAGAGATACTATATACATTATAAACACAAGCAACTTTGCTCACTTTAGCTGCTTTCGGCATAGTTTGCTCACTCGTGTCACGGAATTGAGATCCTTAAAACCCTCAGAGGTGTCTGTTTGAACATTGTAGTGAGTAGGTCAAAGCCACTTGCTTCACTCCCTCATGTCGCAGGAGTGACTCAGAGATGTCCATAAAGGATTAGGTTGAAGTTGAGGCCATGCAGGATAGACATTCCTTACATGATATCACAACTGTGACAAACATACAGACAGAAAAAAATGTGTAGAGATCATTTCTAACATATTTTATACTTTTGATAGGTGCAGGAGACTTGTTAGAAGATAAACAAGACCCTGATAGCCAGGATACAGATGACTTAGTTACAATGGGTCAGGAAGTTTTACAAGCAGGGGTTGGACAACTGAAAAGCAAAAACCAACACCTGAAAAGAACAAATTCAGAGCTTCTGCAAACACAGGATGCACTAAACAAACAAGTACAGAGTCTAACTGACAATAATAAAGCACAGAATAGATTACTTAAAAGAGAACAGCAGAAAAGTGAACGCTTAGAAGAAGTTATACAACAGCTAACGGACAGGAATGAAAAGCAGGCAAAGGTACTTCATGAAGAACAGCAAAAAAAGGAGCTCTTGAAAGAACTTGTGAAAGAAGAGGAGCAGGATAAGAAGCACTTGAAAGAACTTATGAAGGTAGAGCGGCAAGAAAAAGATCAGTTGGTAAGTCAGTTGATAGCTACAGCCGAGTACGAGGCAAAAAGGGTCATAAAAAAAGAGGAGGTAGTTTCAGAGCAACAAGAGCAGCTCATGAGAAACAGACAAGAGCTCAGTAATCTGAAAGCTGTCACCAAACGTCAACACGAGGGGCTTAAAGCAACTGTCCAAGACATTCAAAAAGTTTTGACTAACTGTGCAGAAGTAGAGAGTAATCCAAGCATAGAAGTACCTCTTAAGCTCGCTATGACTGCAGCCATGGTGAAGGGAGACAGTGCTGCAGACACTCATCCTAGTGCACACAGTGTGGAGATACACCCAGAAAGTGAACACTTCTCTACTGCACACTTAATACATGGTCAGTCTGCTATTTTCAGATGCATATCTTT
Source organism: Phakellia ventilabrum (assembly GCA_963921505.1). Lineage (NCBI taxonomy): Eukaryota > Metazoa > Porifera > Demospongiae > Axinellida > Axinellidae > Phakellia > Phakellia ventilabrum. The sequence goes on from OY997397.1 coordinate 1,747,403, forward strand.
AGTAGAGTTCTGCCGTATACGTAGCCTGTGGCTTCATTTTTTAATTTAGGTGATAATTAAGGTGGTGCCATAGGTAGTGAAAGGAAAAATTATTTTTTGCTATAACTCAGATATAATGCATGTTCAAAATTGTATGCTGCAACAGCTGTCATTGTGAGAGTTCGAGGCTGTCGCAATTCAATATTCACTGTATATTAGCAGTATATACAGTATTATCAATAACCAGGGCACCACCTTAATCCATCCTAATTACCATTGATGCATGCAATGGGGAGGCAAACCATTCCACTATATGAATAACCCTTTCATCAATAACAGGATTTTATGTGCTTTGGAGCTGAAAGTCAGTATGCACTCCTTAGCTCATAAATCCTCCAGTACACTTTATGCATGTAGTCATTGTAAATCTTTGCAGAAACTACAGGTACACACATTCCTGGAATGAATGTCATTGGAGAAGTACAGGTTCCCTTTCACAGCTCAAGTGAGAAGATATTTAATTGGCAAGGCTATGGAATGAAGCTTCATGTACCCAATGGTGCCATTCCACGTTCACTGGATAAGTGTACTATAACCATTAGAGTCGGACTATCTGGCCAGTTTCAGCTACCTCCAGGATGCAGCCTAGTTAGTGGTGTTTATCAGCTGCAAGTGGATCCACCCATTGGATTTGCAAAGCCCGTCACTATTGAGATTGAACACTGTGATCCCTGTCAAGACCCTACTACCCTCAGCTTTGCAATTGCCGAGACACCCATAGGAGAAATTCCAGCACTTCCATACAAGTTTGGTCTCCATGCAGGGGTATTTACTACCTCAAGCTCCTATGGAAGCATATCTGTTCTCCATTTTACAAAATTTTCAATTACCAATTATTGGCCACTCTCTGTATTTACTGGAAAACCTCCAGTGGTATACTGTGCTCGTGTTTTCTTGTTCCGCAAGCAGGCTACTGAGTTGACAGCCCACTTTGTGATTACAAGAGACCTAGCAGTGGAGAAAATGGTATGTGTCTATTTGCTAAATTATCTAAGCTATATACATGCATGTATTGTATATGATTTACTGTACAGAATGTCGAAAGGAAATTGAAAGAGGTTTATCCCGAAAGGGTATATCAAATGACATCGATGCTGCCCTTTAAAATTGAATTTGAAGAAGATGTAATAAGTCTCGATATCCCCGAAGACGGTGCTCAAACAAAAGACGGCTGGAAAATTACACCATCCTATCACCCAGCAGTAAGAGTTCACATTGATTTAGTATGACACCATACATTGCTGCATGAGCACTATGTGTACGGTGACTATCTTACACAGATTTCAAAAGCAGATGTAGAGCGTGCTCATCAATATGAATCTGACAGGATTCCAGAGTGCCGACTGTGTATTCAGTGGAAGAAAAAGCCGCTGAAGCCAGTTGATTCCAATTACAAGATTCTATTCAAGGGCGCAAAGCCGCCTCATAACTATTTTAACATGATGATAAATTCAACAATGGAAGGTAAAAAGCTATATCTTCACATACAACTGCTGGTTCATTTAGTGTTTCATATTTGCTTACATTTCTTGGTAGATTCTACCACTCTCTCAAACAGTTTGCCTCATCAGACTGGTCATCTGGTGGATGGATCTGTAAACAGTCATAAAGGTCAACCAAGCTGAGTACATGTGAAAATATGAAGTCGGGTTTTAACCCTCATTCTCAGGCTCCACTCTCCATCTTTTTTATTTAAAAAAAAAAGACTGATGAATGGAGCCTGGTACTGAATAAGGCTGATTGACCAGTCTGAAATGTCTGCAGGCAGCTGCAGTATTTGTATTATTCTGTGGTGTAGATTGGTTTAATGTACGTAGGGTTTCAGTACATCAATAAATTATTCATTCTAGATTCTGTTGCAAGCTCCAGTGTTAGTTCCCCGCTCCATCAAAATGATCCAATACCAGAAGGTAATGACATAGCCTGCCATGTACCATGCACATTATGTTTATAACATATTTTGTATAATATCTACAATCAGGCCAAGCAGCTCTTACTCCTGAACTTAAAGACTTGATGTACCTTGGACCGAAGGTGGCAGACAGATGGCAGCGTCTTGGAGTACAACTTGGACTGGACATAAATGGTCTAAAAGCTCTGTCAAAAAAGAACCCTAGTGATCCTGAACAATGTCTTATGGATATGCTTGACATGTGGCTAAAGCAAAAAGGTTCTGCAGCCACATGGGCTATTATTGTTGAAGCTATTCAAGCCATAGGTGACAATGCTCTTGCAGAGAACATAGCAAAGAAGCATTCCTAATTATTTTGGATCATAATATCTAACTTTTGCATTCATTATGTCACCCACAAAGATCCAGTACCCACAGCCAACATGATTATTATTTCCATGTCCTAACTCATGATTATATTTGCATGATTGTAATTTTTCTATACGTAACTGGAAACAGCAGTTATGCTGCATGTGTAATAATCATGTTAGCTATAACACTCGGGCTATACACCTATTAATCCCCGTGGTAATATCCATTGTAATAACAGCTGTGCACTTTACCACAGTCATGAGGACAGTAAACTATTTTATTTTGTAAAGGGCTTATTTTAAAACAACAACAACTAAAAACCAACTGAAACACACACCACATAAATTTTAATTGATACCATTATTGAAAAAATCATGACATAACCACGCAAATAGTAGTAGTTCGCATAAAGATCCGAACCAGCAACACGGAAAACATACCATTTTTAAAAGATAATTATGTGTCAAACCAGGAATGTGTAGTATTTATGGTCTCCCTTTTGCATTAGTTTGAGAAATCAGTTGCACCTCACTAGCCACCGGTTTCAACACGTGATCCAGTGATTCCAAATGTGATGTCACGTCTTCAGGAAGACCAACGTTCAGTGTGAGCTTCTGCAGCCTCTTGCGTCCACTGCCCTCCTCCCACGCAGTGTGCAGTGCCATAAGGTGTTCATATCTGCAACACATACTCATGCTAACAGTCAACCTTGGCAGCTGTGGCAGAGAAAACACCGTCTGGAAGAGTTGATTGCAGTCGAAAATGTTTAGCTCATTTGGATTAAAAGCGGTAGCTGTCATTAGGTTTTGTGGTAGCTCTAGACTTTCCAATAGACTGGCTTCTGAAGTGGTATACTTACTCAGTGTCTTTACCGAAATACAGACCCTTTTGCAGTTTGGATCTATGGAAGGTACAGTGTTAGCAAGGAAAACGAATTGGTCATCACTGCTGGCATACTCGTGAGGATTTCTACTACTATGTAAGTTTTGGGCTTCAATTGCAAAATACTTTTCAAGTTGTGGCTGATGTATACAATCCTCAGGTCTCACAGGCGGGCTAAGGAACGCTTGAATGAGCATTTCGAGGGATGGCTGTGATAGATCAGCACCAGTCATGTTTAGTAGATTGATATTGGCATGAATAACTATATCCTTTAACATAAACCATCGTCGCTTTAGCAAATTTAGCGATCGAAAGTGCTGATGGTTGAGCATTACTCCTATAATCAGTTTTAAAGCATAGGCATTGGCAATAGTGGTAGAAAAGCATAGTTCATTCAATTCTTGGAATCGCGCACTATTAGGAAGAGAGACCAATGGGGCAATTATTTCCTTCAAAACATCTTCTAGTAGCTGTCCCGTGGGGCTATGACTCACTGTCTGATGTCTGAAATCACTGTCAGCAGTAAGGAATGCTTCAGATTCGTCTACGTGGATTCGTAATGAATTCAAGCATACTTCTGTAGAATGCCAGATATTTTCTAACAAAATAGGGGCAGGGGTTACACAATAGGTCCGATCATTAGATCTGCATGGTCCAGTGACGTTCACCTGTAGCTGGCTTACTGTACTCAATAGCTTTGTAAAAGTTGCACTGCTTGGTGGAATGCTGAATGATTTAAGGTTCCAATTGTTCCAACTGAGATACAAAGCTCTGGGACAAAGTCGGCATTTTTCAACCAAGAAATACATAATATCAACGCCACTGGATTGGCTAAGTGTCATGAGTCGTTCAAAGCGGTGTAGTCTAACGTTCCTCCCGTACAGGAGCACTGGACAAGAAGCCCTATTACCATCACTAAAGAGATACCCATGGAGACGTCTATGAACCACAAAGAATTCATCACCAGAAGCGAGTACACTCCGGCCCTCCAATAGGATGGACAGAAGCAGGCTACAGATGACTATGGTGAGGTATTCCCTCCACATCGAGCAGTAAGGTTTTTCCAATGCACACCACATCCTGCTTAAGAATCGTTCTTCACTAGGCAGTACTGGGGTATGGACGGGTCTAGTTACAGCTCCGTGCAGGGGGAATAGAGCCAACTTTCTACAGAGAGTTTTCCAGATGGCGTTCATCTTGATACCACTGACTACATCAGTAGTTTCCAACTGGAAAATATCAGCTGCTGGCAAAGTGAGTAGCAGTTCTTTTCGGATCTTCTGCGGCAACAGAGCAAGGGAGTCTGGAGAAAATTGCTCCAAATGGGTAACGAGGTATAAGAAACACTGCCGTTGTAGGCCCAATGGCTGTTCACCTGTGCTGTTGTTCTGATTCTCCATCATGGAGCTTTTGCAAGCAATCTAGGGGTAAGATGAGATAGTATCGATGACAAAATAGTTAGGAACCTGCAGCAGACACAGACAGTGTGGACCAGACTAGCAGTATAGAACACAAAAAGCCGCCAGGCAAAGCTACCTACCATGTCTGCCATAGCTTTAGGGTTTTAGCAGCTAGATCTTGAATAGCCTCATACCTGGTCACGAGCGCCTGGGAACAAGGCTACGATCTCTTTTTAGAGTTACTCTACCGGTTAAATCCTCTTTCACTTGCTTTCAAATCCCAGCGACTGTGCTGAGTCATAATTTTGAAACACGCCCCCTAATTCTGACGTCACGTAATTGAATTTGAAGCGGCATAATTAAACCCATAATCAAATAGAGGATTTTTTACAAACCAAATAAATGTAGCAGCGGAAGTATAGTGGGTGGAGCAGTTAGCTCCGGGCTGTGACCATGTGTGTTCAGGTAGAGGGTAACGTGGTTTGGCAACTGCCACGGTGGTCTCGGACAGTACGGCCTAGGATCCGTCCGTGTTCCTCCCTTGATTCCCAAAGCCTGGCACACTAAACAGACCCGATGACGATCCCTGTACCGTAGCGGACAGGCGCCCGAAAGGCTGAAGGCTCGGTCAGCCGGAACGACCTGCCCGTTCACCCCTTAACGTGGCAGTGTCACATGGCCTAGGGTTCCGTTGGGAGAAGAGGGTTGCCCATTTTTTTTGTCATAAGTTGGTGTAGTGCTGCTGTGCTAGTCATGTCCAAATTTTTCATATCAGATATGCTTGCAGCACGATTGTCATACATGAAGTTTTAATAAAGGGTACTCATGACCACTCCCCTTTAGCGCTGACACTACATTCCCTCGATTATTTATTTCACAAATTTTTTTTACAGAAAGAGAAAAACTGCCAATTCTTATGAGTCTAAAACAGTGATCTGTCAGCACTACACTAGCCAGTGATGACTAGATAGCAAGCAAGGTATCAAACAAGCTCCGTTTCTTTCTGTCCTCTTGGCCCTGTTTGCAATACTCCAGCACCGCCTGGAACAGACGGCCCACTTTCCACTGCTTGGCCATCAGGGCTCTTCCAACTTCTTGCAACTGTGTGTGTGTGTGTAGGTGGGATTTAGTGCTTACACCATTGACCGCACACATAGGCATAGCACTATAGCTAGACATACTATAAGGCCACACCATTTATGTTGCTTGGGCCAAAAGACCTTCCTAATAGGATCAGTAAAAAAAACAGTAATAATAGTCACATGATCACTCCTTACTCGAGACAGTTTCACTGCGTAACATACGATTGGCTGCCATCAAGAGTTCTATGAAGGAATCTTCCCATTTACAGCTCACAATCTTAGGCGTTTGGATGGTCTTGAGGTTGCCATGCAAGAGACACTACTTCCACATGAACATACACATGTGTAATAGATTACGTAAGCCATTACCAATAAATCATGTTTTCAAAAGTTTGAATCAGTTGGGTCCTAGATTAAACTAGTATAGCCTAACGGATGACAAACTGAGAACATTGTTCCATTCACTAACCTTCTCCACTCTCTTATCGCTGAAGGGGAAGTACAGCATCTGGGGGCGTCCGGTAGCAGACACGGCAGCCCACTGAAGCATAGCCTTCAGTTGGGGGTCACCTCCAAAGGCACCACACCCCCAGTTACCCGTGGCAACTGGCCTCAAGATGGCCCTCCTCATCTTGTGCCAGCGAGCTGTGCAGGGTGTCATGGCGTCGACTTGATCTTCTGTTGGCGACTCAGCTTGCTCAAGGTTCTGGAGGAAGGAGTCCATATGGGCGTCGGTCCCGTCTGCAGGGAGGTTGCTTTCCAAGGGAACTGTAAATCAGAACAAAGCAAACCACAATCAATCAAAAGTCCCACTACACTTTGGGGGGTCCAGAAGCCGCCAGAAACAACCTCAGCAAATTTCCTGGGGGAGTATACCCCTCACACCACCCTAGGAGGCGTGGCTTCACACACATAATTTTCGATCCCACCCCCACTGAAAAGTCCTGTATGAAACCCCTGCATATGGTAGGCTGGAAAGGGCATCACGAATAATGACATTCATTAAGCAGAAACCTGTCTGTATCATAAACGCATTCTGCTGTAAATGTACAATAGACCCTTTACCATTATGATGTAATGGGGGGTAAAAGTGAGCACTAAATGGAGAAAATACAGGAAAACATATGTAAACAAGCATGTTCGTATGTTTTCATACAAGAAAACTACATCAAAGCACATGTTCTCGTGTATTTTCTCCATTTTGCTCATGCTCACTTTTACCCCCCATTACATCATAATGGTAAAGGGTCTATTGCACAGAAATACGCATTGCTCGCACTACATATTGTTGTAATCAAATGTATGTGGTTTAAGCACAAACGATACATCTTACCTTTACCATTCTTGTACATATTATGCTATTTATGCGTAGTTTCATAACAGCTGTTTTTCAAAACTTGCTAAATTAATACCCACTAAATCTGCTATACGCCCAATCCGCTAAACTTTGTCACCTCAAACAATACTTTCCCGAAATATGAACACCTCTATAACCGGATACATCGCCCGGGCCCACGGTGTCTGGTTCCTCTATAGATATGTCTCATGTTGAGATATAAGTGCAACTCACTGAACTATTAATCATACCTGCGCATCCCTGTTTGTCTGCAGCCAGTCTGGGGGATCGTAGGTCAATCCCAGAGGCATCCAGCACCCCTTCTCGGACTACCATCTCGGCAAAGAGGTTTGCATACTCCTCCAGGTTGGATGTTAGTCCTAGTGCAATGCGGTCCATATCTGTCGGGGAAACAGGGCGCGAGTCTTCGTCCCGGGTCGAGGCCATCGACCAGGCATAGCTCATTCGAGAGCTAGGTGTAGAGAGGAGAGTCGGATTCAATTGTTGGGGTTCCATATCACTAGTGCTCTCTGCCTGGCTGTGTTCGCTACTGATAGAAGAACGCTTCTTGTACATACCAGCAGTGATGGCTGGACGTACCAGGGTTGGTGGTTTGATGACCCTGGAGGCTGAGGGCGTGGTTGAGGGTGTCGTTAAGGGTGTGGCTGAGGGTGTGGTTGATGGTGACCCAGCCCGTCTTCCCTGGTTTAGGGTCCTGGGGCGGTGCTGGTCCTGTACTGAAGAGGGCAAGACCGGTTTAGGTTGAGATGGCTCCACCGCCTTGGCCTGTTGTAGGACACTTTGGATTGACTGCGCAACAAACTGCTCGGCAAAACCCTTAATGTTGGCATCCATTGTCACATCCCTAGCGTTCACTGCAACTGTTGCAGCTTCGGATTCCCGACTGCCCTCATCAACCCTGGGTTCACCAGCCCCCGGTTCAGCAATCCTGGGTTCATCGGCCCTTGGTTCATCCAATTGAGTAAAGGACTCGGTCACGCCTTCTTTAATGGCACTTTCAACGAAATCATCTGTGAACTCGTGCAGTGTGAGGGACTGCCCGGTGAGGCTGGAGGACCGGGAGCTACGGGCACTGTCTCGCGAACCTCTCCGCTCTTCGAACCCCTGAATGACAATGGCAGGCCTGGAAGGTACCGGAGATGTGGTCTCACTCTGCGTGGTCACCACGGCGTCCAGGATGATGCTTCTGGCAAGGTGAGAGGCAAAGCTAGAGACTTCTCTACTTGAGGTCACCGAGCTATTGCTCTGCTGGGCGACCGTCTGTGTGGGACCTTGGAATGGGACAGAAGGGGCTTTCTGCTCGGAGAGGATGTCAGAAATGATCGATTTCGCTAGTTCTGCTGCTTGTGCTTTCTGTTCTTCCATTGCATCGCCGTCGTTGACTGGCTGATCGGGAGTAATCGTGACCTGAGGTGGTGAGAACTTGACTATTGACTCTGTGAGGGATGCAGCGATGTCATCGACAGACTTAGCCACGGGTTTTTCAGTGGGTGCTGTCATTTTCATTCCTTCAAAAAGGGAGCTGGTGAGAGAGGCCGCAACACGATTGGCTGCATCTGATTCTGCAGGCTTTTTGGAATCTTTGGCTTTAGGCACTACACATTCTGCCACCACTTTAGGCGCTCTTTTGACTCCTTCGAAAAGGGAGCTGGTGAGAGAGGCCGCAACACGATTGGCTGCATCTGATTCTGCAGGCTTTTTGGAATCTTTGGCTTTAGGCACTACACATTCTGCCACCACTTTAGGCGCTCTTTTGACTCCTTCGAAAAGGGAGCTGGTGAGAGAGGCTGCGACATGATTGGCTGCATCTGATTCTGCAGGCTTTTTGGAATCTTTGGCTTCAGGCACTACACATTCTGCCACCACTTTAGGTGCTCTTTTGACTCCTTCGAAAAGGGAGCTGGTGAGGGAGGCCGCAACATGATTGGCTGCATCTGATTCTGCAGGCTTTTTGGAATCTTTGGCTTTAGGCACTACACATTCTGCCACCACTTTAGGTGCTCTTTTGACTCCTTCGAAAAGGGAGCTGGTGAGGGAGGCCGCAACACGATTGGCTGCATCTGATTCTGCAGGCTTTTTGGAATCTTTGGCTTTAGGCACTACACATTCTGCCACCACTTTAGGTGCTCTTTTGACTCCTTCGAAAAGGGAGCTGGTGAGGGAGGCCGCAACACGATTGGCTGCATCTGATTCTGCAGGTTTTTTGGGATCTTTGGCTTCAGGCACTACGTGTTCTGCCACCATTTTATGTGCCTCTTTAACTCCTTCAATGATTGAATCTGTGAGAGATGATGCAATGAGATTGATTGCGTCTGGAACTGGGTCCTTAGCTGGTTCTGTTTCAGGAGCAGCACTGTCTAGCGCATCGTCTCCTCCAGGAGCCGCAGAGGCTGTGGCGGACATAAGCTTCCCTCCCTTTCCAACAGCCATTAGGATGCCAGATTTGAGAATACTAGAAACGAGAATTGATGTCGAATCTGTCAAGAGCAACTTCGAAGACTCGCTGGAGCCGTCTAAGGAGGCACGCGGCGACTCCGATACCTCCTTGATAGGAGAAAGGGGCGAGGCTTCCTTTGAAGCACTGCTTGGAATTGAAAGCGGAGGGAGACTGGACATAGATGCCAAGGCCTGACCATCGGGTTGGGTCTTATACATGTTCCCCAGAGCATTACCCTGTTTCTGGGTACTGCTGCTAATAGCATAGCTCTCTTCCAGCAGAGCAATCGAGGAACGCTTCACTTTCAACGCCAACAGCTCGGTGCTGATATCGCCACGATCCAGCTGACAGAGAAACCCAACGTAAGCTTTGTTCAGGTCTCGCAGCATGTAAGGCGCATGATACTGCTCCTCTGGTTTGAGTGGTGGAAGGAAAGCCGTGGCATCAATGGCCACCACGCTCGTGAGAATGTTACCGAAAACATCTCGCTGAAGGTGAGAGAACAAGGTCAATAGTATAACATTACATCTCGAGAATGAGAACTGGGTATGAGACCTTTACACTCACTTGGGATGGGTCGGTGTGCTCCCCTCCAAATTCCAGACTGGAGCCGTATCCCTTGTAGTTGGAGAACCGCTCTATACCCTAATATGGTAGAGCATAATATTTAGCCAAAGGTCACATTACAGACATGTGAAAATAAAATAAAAGGGGGTAAGCTAATGTGGTTTAAATTAATGGATATACGATATCACAGATGAACAAAATAATTATCCCAAAGTGTGTCCCAGGCTCTACTCTATTAGTCACACTATATGTACTTAAATCCTCATCACGGAAAATAAACAAAAAACAGTTGACATATGAAACAGTGCAACAGTAGCTGCAAGGCGATCTCTACTGAGAAGTAGCCTTGTCCCCAGACCCTCCCAAATATTATGGGGACAACCTCGTATTTTTTCTCAAGTGAGTGACGTTCAGGGTAAAGGGGGTAGAAAGGACTTATTGTGCGTTGGCGAACACAGTTGTAGTTCTCAGACACTGAGAGGCAGCAAAATCAATACTTCTTGTAGGTAATATTTCGGGTCTGCTGGTGATACAGGCTGAGCACTGAAGTAGTGCCGCCATGAAAGGTTGAGCCATCTTTCAATTGGTCTCCACCTACACATCATTAAGTAACGTGAGAAAATATACCAGGTTAGCCTCCCCCATTTTTCGATTTTCAAGGGGAGAGCCTTGGGATGAGGCTACTCAAAGGCCTCCAGGGAATTATTGGGGCGAGCTTGAGCAAGCCCTACACAGACACTGTCTGAAGACGTTAGTGTCTGTTGAAGCCAGAAGAGTGCTGAAGCCATAAATACTGACCCTGTACAGTGCTGCGATGGAGCCTGAGAAGACAACAGCAAGGCAAGAGAATTTACTGCGATGAAACCACCCAATGTAGAACGCCTGGCACAAGGCCAGTAAGTACTTAATCATAGGTACCTAGAGGACCTCCTCTCAATGGTGCTGTGAGTCCTGGTGCAACCTGCTCAGCCTCTGTTCTACAGTCTTGGAAGCTCACCTACCCACTGCCATTATAACAACTGCTCTGCTACTTCAGAAATCTTAGTAGTGGGCTAGCCTCAAAGTTAGCTGTGGAGACATCCGATTGGCAGACATACAAGGCAGGAGAGGGCATGCATGCCAGCTTGCCTTCATGCTGCTATAGCACATTCCTGTGATTAGCCTTAGGGTCTCTGCAACAAACCACAGCCCTCTCTGATTTGCATGGGGTCACACTGGGAAATTCCAGCGGATGTCTCCAGCTTGAGGCTAGCCCACTACTAAGATTTCTGAAGTAGTAGAGCAGTGGTTATAATGGCAGTGGGTAGGTGAGCTTCCAAGACCGTAGAACATAGTCTCGTACCTAGACCTTGGCTTGGCCAAGGTCTGGGCACGAGACTATGTAGAACAGAGGCTGAGCAGGACTTACAGCACTATTGAGAGTAGGACTAATTACATCAGCTGGAATTTCCCAGTGTCACCCCATGTAAATCAGAGAGGGCTGTGGTTTGGTGCAGAGAGACCCTAAGGCTAATCACAGAAACCCCCAGTGTGCACTCCAGGAGGGTTGAAGGCAAGCTGGCACGCATGCCCTCTCCTGCCTTGCATGTCTGTCAATCACCTACTGCGATCTCTCCACAGCTCCCCTTGATCTCTGCTGCCCATTGCACAGACTCTGAGGAAGAGAGTGTGAAACTAGGCAAATATGTCTGAGCCGGCAGCAAAGCACAAAGAGATGTCTGCAATGAACTCGAGGGCATTGCCTGGTCACCGTTACACTAGACGACGGCAAAGGGAAAGGTAAGATGTAGTCTCAGAGACTCCAGAATTATGGAGACAGAACAGGTTGGCGTTGGGAAACAAGCCACAAAGAATCCCCCCCCCCCCCCCCCCCACAATGATAAACATTTGCTAGCTATCAGTGAACACCAACTTAGTACAGATACCTAGACCAACAAGTAATCGGACAACCCAATGCTGCAGCACCTGAGCAAAGCAAGGGTGCTGCTAAGGGCACCCTTTTCTAAACCCCATTTAGTTCAGATATCTAGAATGTAGCAATGATAAAGAAGGAGTTATCACCTTTTAACTCGGAGTTTAGCCTCCAGCATTTAGAAAACGTGCTGGAGGCCCTATCTATGAAATCTGAGTAGTGCAGTAGCCTCCAAGTTATGCTAATCACATCCGCTGGAATTTCCCAGAGTGAGCCCATACAAATCAGCTGTGGTTTGTTTGCGGGAGAGACCCTAAGGTTAATCACAGGAATCCCAAGAGCAGCACTCCAGGCAAGCTGGCATAAGGATGGGTAACTCTCTACCAAATAAGTGGCCACAAATGGAGCCACCATGCGCAGAGCAGATTAACATTAACTGTGAGAACAATGTCTTATCTTTAATTTGAAATGCCAGTGGCTATAGGCATAGTCATGCGCCCAGACTAGCCTCGTCCCCAGGCTCCCCTCCCACGCGCGGAAAAGTACTTTGTCCGCACGTGGGAGGGGAGCCTGGGGACGAGGCTACGCCCAGACTATGTTGACCTTCCAGCAGACAATGTGGTGGTATTAACATAATTTCTTGTTGGACAGGATGATTTGTGAGCACACAATTCAATCAGAGTGCAGCTGTTTGCAAAATCACATGACAGTGGGCTGGTATACAGCACACCCACAGTGTCACTCCACACTTGCAAATTAATAGGAGCAGCAAAAACCAAGGAATTGTTTGCAAGGGTCGAATAACAGAGCTGAAATAACAAGCGGCCATCAGCCAATTTCCGTACAAATATAACAGGTGTTGTCAAGCGTGTATGCGATCGACCATGGCATCCGGGCACTAGCTATTAAAGCCATATGAAGTTGCTCATGAGTTGTGAAGCACTGGGAGACAAAAGATAGTTGGCTACAATAATTATGTTCCAGAAGTGGCGAATGAACCTGCATCAGCGTTGTCATGGTTCGACTGCAAGACCACAGTCTTTAAGGTGACTGATTGTGAAGAGCCTGCAATGCAATCCACTGTCCGTTTTACCTTGGATGACTGTAGCAAATAGTCTTCAAGCCAACACAGCAAAAAATCTGCTGCTTCCTTGACTTTGAAATGCTACACTAGTACTTTTAGTACACCATTTTTTTTGTAGACACTAGCGCGTGAAGTTACCACATGTGCAGGGGTTCATACAGGGGGGGGGGAAGATCTGGGATATCCCCCCCCCCCCCCCCAAGAATTTTCACAACCAAGAATGTTCTGTGCATGTGCTAATTACTTTAGAATGGCTATAAGTACCTCCAGAAGCCTCAGAATCAGAGCACCTATTTTTCCTGGGGGGGCATGCCCCCAGACCCCCCTAGTGGGGGTATGCTAAAGCACGCCCTCCGCATCAATGCCAAACTTTGGAGTTTCCCCCCACAAACTCAAAATCCTGTATGAACCCCTGATGTGTGACATAATTCTGGGCGTGCTGGTGTTACAGCCAGCCAAAGTTGTTTAATGACCGACTACCACTAGTAATATAACCAGTCATATCATAACAAGTATTTGCAGCTGTGAACAGAGATCTAGGGAGATGGCCCTGTTTGGCCGGCCACCCACCGTGATAATGATGGCCTCGTTGGGCCCCATCTCGTCCATGATGAGCATGGAGACCAGCAGCTCAGGACAAAGACAGAAACGGATCTCTTCCTGGACACGCCCCCAACCCAGCGTCGAGCCTCCAATGCAGCTGTTGGCAAAGTCCACCTGTAGGGCAGGGGCAAAGGGAGGGGAAGGCGGGGGAGGTGTAAGAGAAACGGGGGCGAGGGGCGAGGGGAGGGGCAGGGGAGAGATGTAAGGAGGGGAGGGGAGGCGCAAGAGGAGGAGGGGACGAGGGGAGGAGAGGAGAGATGTGAGGAGGAGGGGCAAGGGGAAGGGAATTAGGGAAGGCATTAGGAGGAGGAGCGAGAGGGAAGAACGAGGAAGGAGGGGTGAGAGAGAAGAAATTAAGAAAGCGAATGATGAGAGCGCTGCGAGGCTCAGAGCTCAGAGTGTTCCTTATATGGAAGGCACTATTTGCTTTGATCCAGGGAGGACTTCAAAGCCTAATTAATCATTCACCCATCCATTACTTTAGTGCGCTTACTTCAGGGTCAATGTTGCAGAGATCCTGCAAAATTCTTGTACGTATGCACAGGTATGCACACACAAAACACTAATAAATGTATGCACACACACACACACACACACACCTGCAGGGTGTGGCTCTCAGCGTCTTCAATCCCCTTCCCCTTGTCCACCACGATGGGACACAGAGGGTACTGGTTGCCCTGCCACTCTGACACCGAGGGAAGCTCACTCCCGGGGATCACCTGATAGGAAATGAGGGGGAGGGGAAGGGGAGGGGGAGGGGGCCCACCCTACATTATACTAGTGTTTCTATGTAGCTTAGAACATGTACAAATGCACTTCATGTTCAGTTTGCTATCGACATAGTAAAGAATTATCTTGTAGTGACCTAAAGGATGTGTACTAATCTTCAAAAAGGATACAGCTAAGAGCAATATGAAACTGAAATGAGGCACAGGGTTCCCAGTTACATGTACCATTTTCCGCTGATGTCGTCTACACATGCTAACTTGTCAACTTTTCCAAATTTGGTCAACATTCGCTGAAAATGCTATAGAAGTCAAATTTGATTGCAATAGCTTGATCTGTCTCTGAGTCAAGCTCAGCAGAGATTAGGTTCAGGGGAAAAATGAAATCTTTTTAGCAATACCACAAGGAAGATACAGGGCCGGAATTTTCACTTGTGTGGCAATTTTTCAGAAACGGAAAGAGCTGCAGAATTGTAGCTTGTATGGGTATTAGATGAAGGTTAGTACTATCAGGAGCCCATAATACAAAACATCTAGGTATTAAGTCTGAAAAGTCTGAAAAATTAAAAAATTATACAAATACTGGAAGTGCCAGGCTTTCGTAAATCCGGTCACATTTTCCCATAAAACAGCGGGCTTGATAGTCAGGATTTGGGACTGGGAAAGGACCACGACAGAACTGGGAACAGGACCGAAGAACACGGCCAAAACAGAAAACGAGCTAAGAAATAGGACAGGACTGGCCTGAGATAACCACTGCATATGAGACCAACCTTTGGATTGGGAATGTGACTAAGCTTAGAATTGGGAATGGGACTTGGAATAAATCTGGAAGCGGGACTAGACACACGTACCTGCCTCCTAAGTGTAATGACTCCCTGAAGGTCACATTTCCCCTCAGCAACACGACTGAAGTAGCTCAGGATGCATTTCAGCTTCGCTGCCTGAGTCTTGTGATGTGACTCACTATGGAGAAAAAACATAACTACTAGGCAAATGCAGGGCATTGTGGGGCGAGCCTGAGCGAGTGCACAGTATAGGAGTTATTGCAATGACATGACCTTAGATTGTGATCACTAATGGAGATGGCCATACATGGACATATGAAAAAAAAACGCTGATCACAAATGGGATGAGGGTCCCCAAGACAATTGTCATTTCAGGTGAGGAGTGGCAGGCAAATGATTCTGTGAGTAGGGGACACCTCCAGTGCAGCCATTCGTGCATGGAATTTTTGCATCTTGGCTTGTACAGCACGCTGTTGAATAGCCTCGTTCCCAGGCTCTTGCGTGGGTGCACTCGCCGCTCCCTGTGGCTCTCTGTCGTGTTGTAGCCTAATCTCCCTCTCTTCCGCATTCCAAGCAGCTAGTCTCTCCCTCTGAGAACTACTCATCTGCTGCAGCCTCATCTCCATCCCTTCAACACTCTTAGCAGCTAGTCTGTCCCTCATTTGCTGCAGCCTCGACTCTCTCTCATCCACAGTCTCAGCAGCTAGTCTCTCTGCTTGGCAGCTTCTCATATCTTATGGAACCGGCAGCAACGAAGTAACCATAGTAGGCTTGAAATCTGCTAAGCTAGCCTCTTTCACAGCAAACGCACGCGATTAACATTGCTTACGTAATACGTATACGCAAAAATAGAATTTTGTACACATATTCGGTAAGACGTACGTACCAAACATACATATATATATATATACAGACGCGGGGGCAGAATCTGACTCGCTAGTGTGGGGCTCGCTCAGGCTCGCCCCAACTAACAATATCTCCATGGCAACAGGTCACCTCCATCGTGAATTCCACCTTATCATTACGGTCTTTCAAATGTGTTATCATTTTGTCTGTCACTGGATTGCTTTTTAATAGGCAGGCGATTACAGCCACTCACCAAATTAATATCCCATGCCTCCACAAAGTCCCAATCAGAAACAATCTGCTGTTACAACTACTTGTGCAAGAAACACGAGTGATATGGGAACTATGTGTACAACTTCCTCCAGACTAGAAATTATTGACTCATCACCATCTCAAAATCCACAAACATGCTTCTCTTAGAGTGAATATACACTGAGTTTGCATGGAATGTAAACACACACACAAACACACACATGCACATACGCAAACAACAGAGATGGCACATATAAGCTACCAGTCCTGTCAACTATTTATTATACTACATACACCCCCTAACCATCTGTATACTTACACTGTATGTACATTTCCTAATGGGGTACGAGTGTAACATGTAACAAAAGGAAGAAGAGAGAGGTAAAAATTGCTGCCAAAAAAACCTTGACTCATCCATGATTGTGTGTGTATGTATGTGTGTGTGTGTGTGTGTGTGTGTGTGTACCAGGTGTCTCAATAACAAAGTCACTTCTCATAGGCATCTCATACCTTAGACTTTTACCCTCTGTTCCCCAACCTTTTCGTATCAATCAAAAAGCAGGGAGTGGAGCCTAGGAAACAAGGCTATAGATATGCTCAGGGCTTAGTTTGTTATCGCTATGGAGTATCTCCACTTCCTAGCAGGAAAAAAGGTCTAGCTACCTGGCTAAAACAACTTGGATGTTTGCCTACACGCAGAGAGAAATATGTCAACATCATTGCCAACTAGTTATTCAGCAAACCAGGAAAATTCCTCTCAAAAGTTGGAAGTTACAGAAGCAGGTAAAAGGGTACAGCACAGCTGTTTGCTTTACTATGGAGGGATTTTAAGAAGCCCCTGACTCTTAGACTAAACACACAAGAGTAACTCCTCTCCACATAACAGCAACCCTACTCCACCCAACTCTACACAGCAACACCCCACTTCACCCCAACCATCACAATTTACTCATGCAAATGAAAACGTTCAACATACTGGATGAAAAACCATCTGTACCAGGCTCAAAGCGCTCACTGTCTTTACTTTCGTGAAACGAATAATACACGGTTTGTATATTAACTAATGTACATTAAATAATTGATATTTTATGTATTCCCAAAAAAACTGGGATATTATGCACATGAGCAAACAGTGAGTACCAGGGCACTTTATCATGGACTGGGATTGAGGCAACACCAGAAGTTAGTAAAAAAAAAGAATGGTACACTATGACCAATGCTTGAAGCATGCCATAGCTAATACGTAAACCCATAATTAGGTGAGCCCACACTGAACAAAATTCGTCCTAATTACTACTAATACTGGCACAGGCAAACCAGTTTGCATGTTAGACTTTAGTTTGATTATTAGCTCATAGCTCTGGCCTGACTGAAGTCCAGTAGCAAGTGATACACTGGCCAATAGACAGCAAGTCTATTAATAATCTCCTATAAAGGATAAATGCCCCAGCAAGATTTCCATTAGGAGCCCAGGTATGATGTCATCATCAAAAAATAAACATTAGAAACTGCAAATACAGTGGCATTGATCTTCAATGTACTCACTCTTTCTCCAGAAAAACAGCAAAGAAGCGGTCAAAGTTGAAGGGCTGGAGGTTCCCACCTCCTTCCTCAGGGTCCACAGGTGGAAAAGTGGAGAGGAAGGCGTTGGCAAGAAGAGAGATTACCAGCTTCCGACCCAACACCAAGGATGCCGCTATGTGTGTGTGTGTGTGTGTGTGTGTGGTGTGCACTTGTATGAGTGTCAGTACATGTGCGTGTCAATTAAACTGCAAATTCAAAAACAACACTCTACTTCCAGGCTTCATTCAATGAATATAAGATGTTATCACTGGTTTAGGCTTCATGTCACGTTTTTACAGAAAAAAGCTACTCAGTAAGCCTGGAAACAATGACTGCACCAGGAGTGCATAATGTGATGACATTATGTGCTCCTGCTGTCGCAATGTTACATGTACCAGAGGTCAGGCTTCTAATACAGCGGCTAATTGACAAGCTTGGCTAGCATAGTTCGGGAGCTCCACAGGTTTTGACGGCTGGTATGACATAAAGGGTAGAGAGAAGGTAAGGAACACTTAGTTACCTGGGGCATCGCCTAGAGCATGGTGTGTAAGAATGAGACAGCGACTTGACTCTTTTCTGCAGCAAAGGCTGTAAAGACTCTGTGGAAGTGTAGACAAGCTAAGACATCGATCTTTGAAATTTCTTGCACGTGATGCGGTGGAAATGACACCATACAAATGGCTTTTGGATCATTTTTTGCCGACCGATTGACCGACCCTAGCATACAGGAAAATTGGCCCGTGAAACGAAACATCAATTTGAAATGGCCACACCTCGTTCCCAGGCCTCCACCTGCTTTTGTTGCTTGCAGTATGGGGAGGGCCTGGGACGAGGTTGTGATCCCACTATTGGTAGTGGCACTGCCACATAATTACGCACAATTAATTAAATAGTAGCTGCACCCTTGGGCACAGTTCATTAGCTATTTTCACCTACATAATATGGCAGTCAAATTAATACTGTAAATCGATATTTTGGTGGCTATACCAAATACAGCATGTAATTCACCAACTTTAATTTCACTAATTTTCGGCTCTATTGTAAATGGTGAAAACTCAAATTCAACGGTATTTGCAGTTCTTGCCTATTGGCATCACTGATTGTTAGTTCAGTATGTCAGTACATCCACTTCTACTGTATAATTTGATACTCTTGAATAGCCCATAGGTAGCTGCAATACACAGATGTTGCTAGCAAGTAGATAATGTCATGATCATATTTCTCATGAATAAAGAGAAACGAGCTTTCGAGACCAACCTTCCTGTCGTCCAAGAAAGGGAATACCACTCTCCGGAACTCGCTCGTCCAGGGAGGAAGCAGACTTGGCGATGAACGGCAGGGTCCTAGTTAGGAACGCTTTTTGCTCTTCCTGAGTGCAGTGCTGAGCCAGGAAAATACGAAGACCCGCCAGGGAGGACAGCCTGCGTGAGATGACTCTTTCACCTCGTCCATGAGCCGCTATCAATTGCCCAAACTCGTCCACGCTGCGCAGATGGGAGAGCAGCAGGAACAGTTTCTTATCTTCCCACCAGTCTTCCACTTCGCAGGGAAGGAAAACGCAAGCCCACGGCATCGTGAAGTGCTCCATCACGTTCTTTGTTTTTGCTCGAGTCGGATTGCCTGAGGAGCTGCCTATCACAAAGGTCAGGTACCCGTACCCAGTAAGATCATTACGTAGTTCCCAGGCTCCCCCCGCCCACTCGCGAAAAAAAACGAGGAAAAATAAACGCGTGGGGACATGTCGAAACAATCCCCCCAATACCCCCCCCCCCCCCCCCCTATGTTATACAGGAAATTGTGCTCAAATTTCTCATCGGGCATGCATAGGCCTAATGAGTGTAGCCTCGTTCCGTGGCACCCAGACAACTTTTCATCCTCCGTAGGGAAAAAAGTACGTCTGGTAACCCGCCCATTCTGTTTCGGTGCACAGTATCTGCAATCATTGCTCAAAGAGCCGGCTGGGAACGAGACTATATGTTACATATGTACAAACAAACTGCCATAAAAATATACACTTACCATTACAGAAACAATACTCTGCAATACAAAGTGATACTTAATTAATAAAACTTTCTTGTATAGGTACTAGGTGATGACTCAGCATTGACAACACCTCCATATTAAAGCTTGCCGTTTGACTGGGGTACAATGTCATGTCCTCTCTCAAGTAATCAAATGCCAATTATTAGACTATGGATGCTTTGATCTTTTGAAATCTAATAGACACCTCATCAACTGAATTTGCGTAGCCAGTCTGCCTGTGTGAGGTGAATATCAATGGGAATTTCAGCTTTGTAGACATCGATTTACACCTATTGTGTATTTTTTTATCAAAGGTTGCAGTACATTATCCCTACAACTACAGAAGTGAAGACACATTTTGGCAAGCTTGGGTTTCATACAGAGGGACACAGAGTCTTCAGATGCTTGGTGGTTTTATTAGTCTTGTGCCCAGACCTCTACTTGCCCACTGTCAAAGAACAGCAGTGGGCCGGGGGGAGTAGAGGTCTGGGTACGAGACTAGCTAGCAGCTCCAATCAGGTTCAATGGTACCAGATGCCTCTAGAAGCAATCTCAAAGAAGAAAAAAAAAATAGGCAACCCTCAACGGAACCCTGCCACGTTAAGGGCAGGTTGTTCTGGCTGACTGAGCCTTCAGCCTTTCGGGTGCCTGTCTGCTGTGTACAGGGATAGTCATCGGGTCTGTTTAGTGTGCCAGGCTTAGGGAGGAACATGGACGGATCCTAGGCTGTACTGTCCAAGGCAGTTGCCAAACCACACATGGTAATGGCCCAGAACTAACTGCTCCACTGGGTGTTTATTTGCTTGTTAAAAAATTCTCAATTTGCTTATGGGTTTAATTAACGTAACATGGAAATTAATTACATTACGTCACTGCGCAATCCTAGATCTTACGCGCATGCGCGCGCAATGCGATCGATTGCGCGTGCGCCCAACAAAATTAATTTGTGCAGTCTGTCAGCTAATTAGTGAACCCATAATCAAAACGAACTTTGGGTGAGTATAAAAGCGCCGAGCGAATTCCCCTCTTCGGGTCACCTTGCGGATTTCATCACTGCAGGTGCATGCTTTGTTTGGGAAGACACTAGAGACGGCTTCGGCTTCTCTGGTTCAGTCAAGTTCGCTTGGCTGTCAGCCAGTGGCCATTACCCAGTGTCCTTCGGGACATGCGAAAGGTTTTGGTCGAGTGCTGGTCGCTCCTTTCGGGAAGCCCGGTTGAGGTGGGTAAGAGTGGAAGGAAAACTTCCACCGTGGTCTCGGACGATATGGCCTAGGGTCTGTCTGGGTTCCTCCCTTGATCCTACCTCACTAAACCGGAGTCCTTCCTGATAGGGACCAGACAGGGGCATGCGGCTTCTGTTTCCTGGAATCTTGCGAGAAAATCCTAGTCAGCGTGGACGGCAGGGTGATGACCTGCCTATCCCTCTGGTGGTATGGCCTTAGCGCCTTTTTTTACTGTCCAGGGGGGGATGTGCCTCGGGACTGGGTGGGAAGTTCACATAATTTTCCCTAATATTTTATTCAAATATTCCCTCAAATATTCCCATTATTTTCACATCAGTATCCTATTATTCACAAATCTTATTTCATATCGCATGATGAAGACAAGCTTCCTGATCCAAAAGATAGTACAAAAATTACACTAACGCTTATTATACTGTAGCATCAGTGAAGTTTCAATATAATCTTGAAGAGCACTTTGTTGCTGGTCACCAAAAGAGTTGTTCAGGAGTGAGAAAACTCGTTCAGAAGCAGCAGACGACGGCTAAACTAACAGGACCTTTCGTGCTGCTGTAGCCCAAGCTGGCAAGGAGTGTTCATGTGTTTTCCAAAACTCCATAGGGCTGTAAGTTGGGCTGATATCTTCCACTGCAGCCATGTACTGGGGAAGCTCACTCTTGAGATTACCCAATGTGGTATAATCCAGAAAAGGAAAGGCTGACAAGGAGTCCACAGTAGCACAGTCCGGTTTCATCTCTTGGATCTTTAGTGGGGAAAAGAGCCGTGCAGCTTTAAATGCAGCTAGAGGGATCTGCATACTTCCACCGGCTCCACCGAGATGTTCATTAAAGTACTGCAAGCCAGGCTGTACACAGGAAGTAGCATATTGTACTAAGTGCTGTTGAATTTGCAGGTTACCTCCAGACGAACGCCTTGCCACCGCCTGCAAGTTGGGACAGTGAGGTTGAGCCATGTTCATAGCTGCAGTAAGTGAGCTAATCACTTCATAGCATTCGAGGGCCAGAGGCCCATCACCTTCCAGTTTAGAAGTTGCTTGTACAAATGGCATTCCAGTGTCAACAACGACTGCAAGTTCCACTTCCAGGTAGGCCTTCTTTTGTGGATTATCAATGTACTGAAGGAGCTTGTTACGAGTGGCTGGTGCAAGATCTACATGTCCTCTAATAAAGGTTTCCAGGTCTCCATAGAGCTCGAGCAACTGCTTCATAATCTCCCACCTGCTCCACCAGCGTGTTGGTGAGAAACTGGACATGGATCGACCCGTTTGCTCTCTCCACAGGAGACGCGCCTTTGGGCTATGGCTAAAGAGGCTGACCCATACTGTCATAAAGTCACTCAAGTGGGGAGTGACGAACTTGCCTCCTACCAGATCCAGTGTGTGGGAGAAACAACCAATGTCAAGAAGACCTGGATAGACCACCTTCAGGGTACGAATGGCGACATTGTTGACTGAAGCACGGTCACGCATAGCAGCCAGAAGGAAGCTCGAGTTGATGCTGTACTGTGTAGACAGCGCGGTTACGAGTTCCCTAGCAATTTCTTCCCCCGTCATGCTCTTGGCAATCAATTGAAAACGAATAAGTCGCTGCTGGATTTTCCAGTCAGAGTTGATAAACCGGACAACAATAGCCATCGCTTCCCCAAGACGGGTTGTGCCGTCAAAAATGACTGAGAGATGCTTGCCATTTATCTCCTCTTTTATCTGTACCTGTTCTTGCGAGAAAATGAATGGAACAATGTCTGACATGTGTCTCCTGTCAGACAAACGGAAAGCATTCTCTTCCAGCAACTCTCGGAAGCTCTCTAGCTTGTTGAGAGGAATAGCAGCTCGTAGAAACGCTGTCACAATTTTCACACGGTATACTCTCTGGTCCTTAGGCAAGGTTTCTCCTACTGCATGGGTTACTTGGTCAGAAATCTCCAAGGCCTCTGCAATGTCACATTCAGCCTTCTCCTTTGCAGCTAACCGTTGTTTTCCTGCCAGATGTTTTGCAGACTTAACATGATTGTGTACCACACTGCTTACTAGAGAGAGCTCTTCGCGGCATGCTCTGCAGAATAGCTTCTTGTTAGAAACAGTAAAGCACTCCCCAGGATGCTCACTCACACGCTGATGTGGGGACACCGATTTTGGCTCATTCGCTCCACATCCACGAGATCTCCTCTTTCCCCTAGGCGGGGGATTATGGTCAACCGTTCGCTTACGCGCCAACTCAGATGGCTTGGGGCTACGTAAACGGTCTAGTAGCGACACACAGGAGGAGGTAGACTCATGCTCTGTTCCTGTCTCAGAGCTGCAAAGGTCGCCAGAGGAGCGTGAGGACTCTGACTCGACACCAACAACGGCTGCTTCCACCATGTTCACTGGCCTGACATCGGAGCAGTCACACGTGGTATAATATGCATTTATTTTCCGTTTTATCTCCGGATATTCGCGCATTATGTGCAATGCGAGGAAGTCCCTATTATGCTAAAAATTATGCTAGCATAATTAGCGCAGGCCTACTTTTTACTGTCCAGGGGGGGATGTGCCTCGGGACTGGGTGGGAAGCACGGAAGTGTGGCCCCCCTTTTTTTTTTCTTCACATTTTCAAATGACAATACTATGCTGGCTGCACGAGGTGCATGATCGTGCAAACAGTAGCTGAACCTCAATAGGTGCACGCTCGTGCAACGCGAAGACTGAACCTCAATAGATTCAGTTTCACCTCAGCTGCTTGTTTTACGAGCGTGCACCTATTGAGGTTCAGCTACTGTTTGCACGCTCATGCACCTATTGAGGTTCAGTCACAGTGCTGGTCGCCACATCCATGCACCTATGGAGGTTCAGTCGGGGTGCTGAACATCAAGTGGGTTAAATATGCGGAGGTGCCTGCTTGTCTTGTTTGAAGTGCATGTTTCTTGTATTCATCACTCATAAACCTCTAATAAATAAGCATCATGCAAACAGTCCAATGTCCATACAGTGCACCACACTACCTTCATTTGTATGACTGTGCACACTTATATATATGACCAACCACGCGGGTACATGTCAGTTCTTTCCTGATGTAGTCTTGTGTCCAAATGATACTGTAGTACTTGGCCTAATGTTATAAATATAGTATAATATAATTATAAATAACTGAGTTGGTTTAGCACTATACAAAATAAAAGTGCTATTGACCAATAATTGTGTACACCAAAAAAACAAAAAACAGACAATATATCCTGAAATACTGAAAATGGGAGGTGACTGCAGTAATAATTCTTTCTACTCTATAATATAGTAATTATTGGCATACGTAAGTTCCATGCAACCATTTCAACAAGTATACTATTGCTAGTACATGTACAAATAAAAGAGCCTTCAATTGCATCAAAATTGCAACTCGCACACTACTAGTTTCATGCTTCTGTTTCGTTTCCTTCCTCCATGCCCGCAACTCGTAGCCGGACAAACTCCTCAAAAACAAAGTCCTGGTCGTCAGCTTCTCCGTCGCTAAATTTGAAAGAAATATTGGATAGAAGTACAGATTCTGCCGTAATTATAAGAACAGGAAAGTAATTTTGAAAGGCTCCAAGTACAGCTAGCTTTGATGATACATGTAGTTATTATTACCTCGCATTACTCAGCAATTAGTCTATCGAGCTAGACCCTTTCACGCCCGCCCACCAAAATGCTGAGCTGAATTCTCTAACGCCTGCCTGCCGCTTTTCTGGTGGGTGGGTGGGCATCAGAGAGTCTGGTTCAATAGACTACTCAGTAACAAGTAGGCATTCTGTGATCGACTCATACTTACGCATGCAAAGATAGGTATGTGTATGTCTCTACATTGGCTCACGTGTCAAAATTAATGAGGTTGTGGTCAATAGCATCATGAACTGCTGAAGTTCGCCTCGATAGGCCTGCACCTCCTGAAAGGGCAATGCAAAGAACAGTAAACAGTATATAGCCATCATGACTATGGTAAGGCTTTATGCAGTGAATTTCCTTAGACGTACTTTTCTCTTCAAATTTAACAATGGCTAAATATCTATGTGTGTTTAATTTCCAACGGTCAACCCTTGTTGACCTCTTAATACTTCAGAGCCTGACCGCTATACAGAGGATCATCTACTTCAGCTACATTGTACATCAGCACCCCTGTAGCCATCCTCTACACCACTATAATGTAACACACTATACTAGCAGCATTTGGACTTGAGAAGGGTCACTACTTGCTTGTGACGTTTGTTCTGTATTAGATGTTAACCTGCTGTTGGCTTTATACACACAAAAAAAGTTTACTCCAAGTGGTGTAACACTATAACAGCCAGTGGAGATTAGGAACACACACTTATGCACACAGCCTGACACACCTTCAGCGCCCTCAGGCAGTACATCGTCTGCGGCCGTCCCTCCTCCCTCCCCATCAGCGGTGGCCTTGCCGGGGGAGGTGACAGGGCGAGGAGGGAGGGTCACCATCTGGCTGATCACAGGCTTCATGGGCTTCGGGTGGGCCAGAGTGAAGGGGAGCTCTATAGTCAGATCACTGACGGTTGGGAGAGAAGTGTGATAAAGAGTCAATATACTCGTAAGATGGCCATCTCGCATTCTGTTTCTGTATCGCTTTTGGGAAGATATGGCCTAGTGTTAGCCACTGAAGACAGGCCTTGTCATTTTCTTGGGGAAAACAGCTGGTTACCATCACTAATCGGGAACAGCACTGAGAACTTGCTGGCTTGCATCCAATTATAGTGCTAGCTACAGTGTCCATATGGCTATGCTTACTACACAGCTAAAAAAATTTCACTGAGGTGAATTGGAGACTATGTAATTGGGTTCACTTCATTAGTTACTGCAGGATCCTGATCTTGAGAATCAGGAATGGTGGGGGTGGAACTGTCCCCACCCGTCTACATGTAGCAGTTTAATTTAATTCTTACGATCCAAAGGAGACGACACATCTGACTTTGACACTGTAGTGCACCATAATTCCCATCTTCTCCCGTACTTCACGGTTCTCTTCCATGCCAGCAGGAAGGCTGGGAGCAGCAGGAAGGGAGGAAGGAGGGAGGAGAAGGAGAGAGATGGGAGGGAGGGACAGAAGATGGAGGAGGAGGGAGAGAAGAGAGAGGAGGTGGGGGGGAGGAGGGGGGGGGAGGAGATAAAAGTTGAGATTAATCCGCTGAGGGTAACCTACATGTATTTATCAAAATTAGAGCAGCTGCCACCACTACATGCTATGTACACACACACACACACACACACACATACACATGTGCTACATTACCCCAATGAGGTCCAAACCCTACAGTAGCAGGCTCATAACACTACACCCAGTACAGCCCCGGCTCACATGGTGGAGGAAGCCAGGTATGTGTCCTCGTGCTTGATCTGCCCATCCAGAGCCAAACCTCTCTTGGCCTGCAAAAAGGGAACAAGCACTAGCTACATGTTCATGTACGTACGTACGTGCACATGTATGCCGATTTAAAACTACTTAAAGTCCAAGATATACATGCACGTTCGCGGGTGTGTGTGTGTGTGAGTGTGTATGTGTGTGGGTGGGTGGTGGGTGTATTAAGGGTGATGAATAACATCTACTACTAATTTTTCTGAGTGCAGGGCACAGGGATGGTCTTGCTCCCAACCAAGGAGGCCAGTCCATCATAGCCTGGTCCCCCGTCGACTTTTCCGCACCGGGGGACCAGGCTAAGTCTATCACTGCCCCCTTTACTTACGTATAACGGGGCATCCCTGGCTACCAGTAACTTACTCTGTTGTCCTGTAGGAGCGGAGTGAGTTCATAGCTCCGTTGTAGAGATCCTCCAGTGGCTATTGGGAATCCCTCACTGCGCAGTGGGGGTAAAGCCAGGGATGAAAATTATTGCCGAAAATATACAACTGAGTAATCATTGCCACATGTGTACAGTTCTAATCACACTCTATACGCATATGTACACGCACACACACACACATGCATGCATCCACACACACGCACACATACATGCATACACATACACATGCAGCATACACACACATGCACACACACACACACACACACACACATGCATGCATACACACATACACACACACACACACGTATGCACACACACATACACACACACTACACCACTCACTCTGACTCTATCTGCGCCACGACACACTTATACTCAGAATGGGCAAACAAACAGATGGAGGCAAACTGCCGCACTGAAAGTGGAAAGAAAACAAAACACTATCTCACAAGGGACCCGATAACAACCACACTACATGTCCTCTGGATGGTCAGTACAACCAAACAATTTGCTCTGCTAGCTATATGGAAACCCCCCCCCTCTCTCCTCTCAAAAACAAGAAACAGCTGTACAGATGTTACAGTACTCGGGGGGGAAATCTGTTATACAGTTGCTTATTCCTATGCATGTCTGTATATACTTCTAGTACATATATGACCACAATGTGGTACTAGTCCAGTCATTACCAAAAGAGAGTGTGCAAATGCTGCCTTAATGCACTGGCATGTGTATATGCCTACGTGTATAGTAAGGCTGAAAGTACATGTAGGCCTGGGCGGTGAGAATAATGGCTGACCTTGTATTCGTATCTTCTTCACTGTCTTTGATGATCTGTTGCTGATGGCCACGTTGACCTTTATCGGTTCGCCGTGGCAGTACGTCTGTGGACCGAGACAAAATTTCTATTATGTCTGCAGCAGATAGACAAACTGCCATTTACCCATGAAGAGAGACCCAGGAGCAAGACCGATACTTTACCAGACTGGCATTTACCCATGAAGAGAGACCCAGGAGCAAGACCGATACTTTACCAAACTGCCATTTACCCATGAAGAGAGGTCCAGGAGCAAGACCGATACTTTACCAGACTGGCATGCTAAGCATACGCTCGGCTGGTACTAAGATTGCTGTATGTTTAAGGCGGTGATGGAGGTATGGATAATTAGAATATAGAGTTTATACAGTTGGCACTGCTACAGTGTTACTTTCACTTAAGAGTCAATGGTTAAGATCTTAGCTGTGCCATATCAGAGAGTTTCCTTATCTCTGCTTTCTGTTCAGCGTTAGACTCGGTCGTAAGTCCAAGCCGGAATCACAGACAGAAGGTAGAGGGCGTTTCTCGAAAACTAGGGCCTATCTTGAAAACCTCACTCTGATAGGGAACGCATACTAGTGAAATATGAGCGTACCGAAGTTTCAAGCTACATGTAGCTGATGCAGTAATCACTTAGAAATGTTCTCTGCAGATTTTCATTTTTATCCATTTGTTAACCAGCTAAAAATGGGATGACATCATCTTGCCATGGGCTGTTTTGCTGCTCTCTTTGGGCTGTTAATGTTATCGGTAGGTAAACACAAGAAATGACGATCATGTCAACAACATTCTTCCCATAACTCCACCACCTTAACTGGAAGTGCACTATAAAATTGCTAAGTGGGTCACTGACCTGTTGCTGAGCGCAGCCCTCAGTGGGATGATATTATATGCAACATTATATGCAACATGCCCAGCTGGTGTTTAGATATGAAATACCGGATCTGGGTATGAGACTAACGTCTGTCATCAGACTGGGGTTCAAGTACATGTACATACTTTGGTATGAGACTGATGTTCGGTATCAACTGTATCTTATTGAGACGCTGGCCTAGTGTCTGTGTATGAGACTATACCATACATTACCTACTAACATCAAAACCAACAAAATGTGAAAGTAAACCAGATGACATGCCACTGGTATTGGAACGTACCGCCTTGTCCAGGTTGGACTCTACTATCAGCGGGTGAGAGCTCAGCATAAACTCTTTCGTGACATCAGCACTGGGCTGCAAGGGGTTAAGGAGGGAGAAGGGCTAATGAACCGCTAATGAGCTACAGCTGTCTGTGATCCGGTAATTAATAGTCCACGGACGGACCCTTACAGTTCAACAAGAAAAGAATGATATTCCGTGACAGCACCTGTCACTTCCGAATTTACAAACAGCTCCACTTTACAAATGCATAACTCTGTACAGCCAAGTGCAGATTTTGACCAAACATAAGTGAATTTTGAAGGGGACACAGCTGCTACAATAACCCAAAACGTTTTCAACTGTATGATAGAGATCATGATAAAAAAACATGCTGACGAGGGGAGGCCTGGGTATGAGGGAAGCCTGGGTACGAGGGGAGGCCTGGGTACGAGGGGGGCCTGGGTACGAGGGGAGGCCTGGGTACGAGGGGAGGCCTGGGTACGAGGGAAGCCTGGGTACGAGGGGAGCCTGGGTACGAGGGGAGCCTGGGTACGAGGGGAGGCCTGGGTACGAGGGGAGCCCGGGTACAAGGGGAGCCTGGGTACGAGGGGAGGCCTGGGTACGAGGGGAGGCCTGGGTACGAGGGGAGGCCTGGGTACGAGGGGAGCCTGGGTACGAGGGGAGGCCTGGGTACGAGGGGAGGCCTGGGTACGAGGGGAGGCCTGGGTACGAGGGGAGGCCTGGGTACGAGGGGAGCCTGGGTACAAGGCTATAGTAAAGGTACATGTAGGCTTAAACAATACGTGTATGTAAGAAGCGATAGATTACTCACGCAGTTGATAAGTACAAGTACGTACATGTATGCTACCATAAAGGTACCTGTAGGTGCTTAAAGATAACTATGTGTATTACTCATGTAGGTACAACGGTGGTAGATTACTCATGCAGTTGATCGGTACAAGTGTGTACATGTATACAAGTGGTGATTACATTGTACATGTATATAGCCACTTGCGTAGCCTTACCCTCTCCAGCTGCACGCCTGGTGCATGAGTGATTTTCTTAATGGCCAACTTCACAGAGTTCCTGCATGTAGGTACATCAGAAAGAGGTTACTACTACATGTATTACATACGAGAGCAGTAAAGGTCACGAGCAAGTAAGGGAAGTGCCATATTTCTTCCAAGTAGCTATAGAGGCAGCCTTGCCTAATGATGTTGTAATGATGTCATAATATCACACTCCTGCTGGAATGCGTGATGATTATTAGAGTGACAAACCTTTTCTCAATTTTGTCCTCTGGTTTCTTGGCAACGTATGTTCTGAGAATGAAGTCCACGCCACACGGTTTATCTGCCTCATTCTGGGCAGGCTGGAGGGCCACTGAAGAGGGAAGACCTGGCTTCAGCTAGGAGGGAGGGAGGGAGGGAGGGAGGGAGGGAGGGAGGGCGGGAGGAAGGGAGAAAGGGCGGGAAGGAGGGAGGGAAGGAAGGAAAAAGAAATCGTCAAAGACTGCAAACACACAAACACATATACACACACACACACATTTTCATCTGTAGCTTACCTGGAAGGTAAATGGATAAGCGTTCCGCCCGAGTTTCTTCATCAGCCGGACTTGCAGCAAGGTGACCAGCTGCTGGTCCGTGGTCTCCAGGGGAGGGTACACCTGGATACGCTCCTAGAGGAGGCAAGGAGGGGGGGGGGGGGGAGGGGGTAGGGGGAAGGATGTCAGTGTGTCCTCAAGAGTTGGCATGCCACAGTTCCTGATTCTCAAGGTCAGACATCCAGCAGTAACTAAGCATACGTATAATATTAGGGACAGTAGGGGTGGCCGCAATGCTCACTGGGTGCAAAGGGTTGCTTCACTAGGATGCAAGCTCTCTCACATGCTAGCAGTGTCCCACCGTACAAAAACATGCTTTTCACGGGGGGAAAAAATTCATTATGATTTTCAGCTATCAGGATGCTCTCTCATAGTATCTGGATGTATTTCAACTTTCACTACATGTAATATGAGGTCTACTACATGTACTTATAAAATCAACTGTATTATACTCCTGGCACTCCTACAAACTTACATCGATAAGATCCCTCCTGAAGTTGAGTCCCAAAACGTCTAGATCGTCCCTGCCATAGCGGAACCCCGCCAGCACTTGAGCATATACTGGTTAAAGGAGGGGAGGAAGGGGAGGGGAGAAAAATGAGGGGAGGAGGGGAAGGGGGGAGGGAGAGAGGAGACAAAGGGGTGGGAGGGGGGAGGGGAGACAAGAGGGGGGGAGCATATCATATTACATACACATGTACTTACGTGCACCAACCTAGCCAGTACATGTACGTGTATGTGTATATAAACCAGTGGCCTCAAGAGTCGGTGTTAGCAGCTGACGCAGCAAACAAAATAAAACTAAAGGGCTCAGAACCAGTGGGCTAACTCATAATCAAGTACTAGAAATTGTATGAATTACACAAAATGAAGCAAAAAACGTACATGCCCAATGAGCATATGACCAAAATTTTGAATTTCTTAGACTAGCAGCTCCTCACTGCTAAAAAAGATATAACTATATGCACATGTAGATGTACATGTACTTAGTTCCAGATGTTTGAGCATGTACATGTAAAAACAGGCCTCAAATATCCACGCAAACATCCACGTTGATATTCTAAACAATAATCAGACAATAATTTTAAATTCTCAAATGGAATGTAAAACTCTGGTATGAAAACGATAATATGCACATCTCTTTTGAAGTTTTGAACAGTTGATCACACACCTCATGGAGGCGGACTGGTGTGTGCTCAAACATCTGGATCAATCAAATCAAATATGCCAACTATTACACACACATGTTCTTGCAGTGCCGAAACACGCAAATTCTCAAGCTGGGTGGGGCAAGCTAAATATTGTGGATTAGCCCACTATGGCTCTGAGTTCGACGAGGGCTCAGAACCATAGTGGACTAACACAAAATCAAGAACTGGAAATGCATAAACGTCAACAAGCAGCAGAGAGGTATTATACACTGCTGAAGTGCCTGCAGCCGTGTAATGTACAGAGCAAAGAACTATATCCACTTAACGTAAAGCCACGCCTACAATCCTGAAGCCCACAACTAGGCTGTCGCTAACTTCGTACCTGGCTATAACTGCCAGTACGAGCTTACCTTGGACAGCTGCCAGACGACTTCTATGGCAGAAGCATTCCTTCTGCCACGTTTTTCGTAGCCTCCCACTTCAACCAGTTCAGTACAACTTTGCAGGTGCCCACGCAAATTATTGGCTCAAAATAGCGGCCTACCGGCTGGTGACAAGGCGACTCACCTAGAGCTACGTAAGTATTGCGTTTCCACAATCCAGATGCAATTCTCACCGAGATATTAGCATTTCCAAGCTATACTGAAAATAATAATTTACTTGAGTGAGTATTGTGAGCGCTAGAGCGTGGACAGACAGACAGACAAACCAAAAAACAGAAACAGATTTTCCCAAGTTTGGGGGGGGGAGGTAAGCTCAGAGTGAGTTCCAAGCCCTTGTACGAAGGTTCTCCACTGACCTTTTCTGTCTTTCTTTCCTTCCTTGTTAAAGTATTCAGGGTCTATTAGAACAACACCATCTGCAAGAGAGGGGGGAGGGAGGAAGGGGAGGAGGAAGGGGGAGGGGGGAGGGGGAAGGGGGAGTAGGAAAATATGCAATGGTTACCACACGCTAAGAGATAGTTCTTTGCACTAGTAAAAACTGGAACCAACCACCCTTTGTTGTGATAAAGAACACAGTGAACTCCGTGAGTGTCTATGAGTTTCACCCTGTATTTTCACAATGGTTTATTTCACATGTGCTTATGACCTCAATAGTGCATGATGAACACACATATAAACGACCCCAAGAAAAGGCCTAAAGGAAGATGATATCATCATGACATACAGGCTACGAATGCACAATAAGAGAATACTGCATGTAATTCGACTCCACTGCTATTAATTAAAATTCCCCAAAGTATATCCTTTCCTGTTCCTTTGAAAGTTGTGGCATTCCAGGGTCCCAGAGATGGAATCTGGCATCAGCACTACGGTCAACATTGAGGCTTTTATACAGCTATGAATGGAGCATGTGGCAAGCAGACACTGGTTTGGCATGCAGACACTGGTTTGGCATGCAGACACTGGTTTGGCATCAGACCATCGTAAGCAGCAAAGTTCCACATTCGTGTCCAGAAACTATTCTACGACCAGAAGTCTTCCGAATGATTTTGTTTAGTGAAATGAGATTGGCTGCCCTGTATAGCTCACATGAGGTACATGTACGGGGCAAGTTTGAGGTGGTATCAAAATATGTACATGTTGCACATGTACACTATATCGCACATGTACATAATCCTAGAATCCTCAATTGCTACTCCTAGATCTCCAATCAGTCTCGTGACCCCAGACGCACGGAAGAGCGTCTGGTGAAGATGTATTGATGCAACTGGGGACTAAGGAATTGCTATACAGCACGTGCCTGTGCAAATTGCACTATTAGATTAGTAGCCACAAACTAGCCGACCTATGCTTTCCTTCTCACTGCTGATGGCGACGTGTACAGTGTGTACCATCTCCCTTGCAGAGTCGACACAGAGACGTCGTCTTTGCTCCATGTTTCTGCCCATCGTACGCGAGTTTGCTGAGCAACGATGCCCTGTGTTGATAGACCAGTTGCTGCCGTCGAGAGCCACTACAATGCTTCGCTTGTCGAAAGTGCTTTGCGAAAGTACTGAAGCTGGAAAGGAGTCTGCCATACTGCTGTTATATACATGTAGCTGCACGTGCGGTTTCAGACTTGATCACTAGCCTACTAGGGTCAAATAACAACTGTACTCCTATTGGCTCTACATGCATTTCAGTAGAGCCCCAGTTACGTCAATACAGCTTCACCAGGTGCTCTTCCATGTGTCTGGGATCACGATACTATATAGTACAAAGGTATAACGTACCTATTGGGTCGACCTTAGACACATGGTCCACAAAGTCTCGCCTCCCAACATACACTGTGATCTGTAGAGAGCAAGGGAAGGGACAAGGACAGGATGAGCGGTTAGTGTACTGATACTTGTATACATACATGTACACTAATGAAAAGCATAATATGTAGGGACATGTATGAGTATATACATACATACTTGCAGTTTCTGATACATGTACATGCAGTATCAAGATATGGCATTAGACTTGGTAATCATGGTCCCAGACCTTGCAGAATGCAGGGGTTCATACAGGGGGGGAAGACCTGGGATACCCCCCCCCCAAGAATTTTCACAACCAAATTTCAACAGTATTACATAACAGCAACAGCAGTAACTAAGTAACCAAAATATGTCTATTTTTCTGTTTAAAAATGTTGGAATGCCTCAGAATCAATCTCAGAGCATCTAATTTTTCCGCGTCAAAGCCAAACTTTGGAGTTTCCCACCCCCAAACTCAAAATCCTCTATGAACCCCTGGAATGGGTGTCTGGGAATGACACTATGGAGGAATTCTACACTGGTCAACCACTGTACTGTGTATAGCTCATATGAAGTCCCAACCATAAGTAAAGCATACCGCCTTCTCAAAATGTGGCATGTGGGCTTAAACTCTGAGGCAAAGTTCTTACCTCAATAACTCTAGAAAGGGTCTCACTCCCAGGCTCCACTCATTAGTAAACCTCATTCCCAGGCTCCACTCCACAGCCACCAATATTTGGATACTGTCAGAGTGGAGCCTGGGAACAAAGCAAAAGGAGGGGTACACTTCTAACAGACAGAATCAAAGCAGGTGTGCTCACGCCACTCAGAGAGACCCACCTTGCCATTGGGGGCTGACTTCTTGAAGACCCTGTGGAGGGAGAGAGGTTAGAAAGAGGGATAAAAGGGGGGGGGGAAGGTGGAGAATGGCAGACTGGGACTCAAAGAGTTGTCATCACTGGTGCAGTACATCTTTGATGATTGCCTCTGTTTACAATTGAACACCATGGCAGCACTCACTACACATGTAGCTAGCATTCTGGAAGACATGACCCATGCTACAGTACTCCACAGAACAGAATAGAACCATGGACTTTAAATATTAACTATGCAGCTCTACAACCTCACCTATTGTCTAGGCTCACAGCAGGCCTGCCTCACAGAAATTAATTAATAACACAGCATAGTGAACTCACATAGCAGCTACATGGATGCACCAACAGGACTGTCATGGCACACACACTTCTGCGCTCTTTGCGTTGCAAACAGCTTTCTTTCTATGAGCCTACCACCTTAAATACCCTCTGATAATCACCCCAGTGCACCCACTGGCTCCAGTCTACTTGGCAGTCGGAGCTATTGGCACACTCCCCAGGGGGGTGGCTGGATGGCATGGGACAGACCACACATTGCAGCTACAATATAATACCTGTAGCCTAGCTAGCTGTGAAGCTGGCAAGATGTGCCATCATACCAGTGATGATGATGTAAAATCTTCACTGACCTGCCAATTGTACCAAGACAGCACATCAACGCATATTCTGTTAATCTTAATTGCAATGCCATGTAGCCCCGTCCCCATGCCATGTAGCCTCATCCCCATGCCATGTAGCCTCGTCCCCAGGCCCTCCCAAAAGCCGGGGGAAGAAGCAGGTATCTTTTCTCGTGTGATGGTTCTCCCCATTTTTCAATTTTTCAAGAAGAGACCCTGGGGATGAGGCTAATGTCATGTATGTCAAATGAATTACTGGAACTTTTAAAGTATATGTAGAGAATGTCTGTTGCTATGCACTGGCATATAGCTACAAAATGTACATGTATCCTTTTCTGGCAATGGGGCCTGTATAGTCAAGTTAGCTTGAAAATCCATGGCCTGGTTGGTTGGACCACTTCTGTCTTCCATAAGCTCTTAAATATCCAGCCCCTATAGCTAGATGTAGTCTCGTTCCCAGACCTAATCAACCCAGCACCGTGATCGCGCGTGTAGATGGTCTGGGAACGAGACTAAGCTAGATGCAAGACTTCACCAGCAGCTAAGCACAGTTTATTCCTGAGACCAGGAACAAATACAGTCAGTCTCAGCACTGTAGTGAACTCTAGGCTACCACTTACATCCCCCAGAAAGCTCTGCACGTCACGTCTAGCACCGTACTGAAACTCCACCTCTTCCCTCGCAATGACAGACGTTCCCACAGGAAGAGGCACCAACACCAGGTTGTACTGTATACCAAACTAGCTAGCTAGAGGCCATGGGCATGCTTCTGGACTCCAACTTGGCACTACACACAACACTATGTGATCACCCTATGCATAAATAACACCTCAGACTCTTCCATTTGCACAATGCACACTTGATGCTCATGGCAAAGATTAGACCTGTACTCCCGACTGTCGTGCCTCGGTTTCTCATTCCCGTTTGCATGGAAAAATATTATTCAAAAAGGGACTAATAGCAAAGTATACATCACAGTTATCGCTGCCAAGGAGGAGGTGTACGACCACTTATGGGGCACCAGAGAATTCTCGGACAGTTCCAAACATAGTCACTCAGGAAATGGTCTCACACACTCTTGCTACGGCCCACTCAAGCAGATGCTATATAGAGCAAAACTCTGTCAACATTTCAAGCAGTTTGAAGAGAATCAAGTACTGGTAACTAGGGTTAGTCGTGCTGCTAGCTGGTAGCATTCACGAAGACTTAAAAAGCTGTTTGGAATTCTTTTGGTGAGTATTGCATGCATGTGTTTGAAAGAATGCAAATCTTTGCTGTATTCACAATGAAGGTGCATCATACATAATATCATAATAGTGGCAAAACAGCGTACACAGAGGCCGATTCACGAATTGTGTAAGTGTAGTTAATAAGCACTCTTGCATAACCACTTCTCTGTGTTTGTTTGGTATCCAGTAGGGTAATGATGCATACAGATAACCATGGGGAAAAGGTACAACACCGTGTGCGTGAAAGCACGAAAATTGGCAAACAAGTTTACCACAACTAAAGTTGCACATAGGGGCGTTGTACCAATATAGCTGCTGGCTGCTAATGAAAACCCTCTGATTCATATTTGAGTATTCCGCTATTAAAGCAAGGCATCGACTACAGAAGAAGCACGGATCTTTTATAAAACAACCGTGCCAGATGCCAGAAGTAAACAAAAACAAATTATTTGTAGACGTACCTCGTTCCGTCTTTCTTCTCCGACTTCTTGGTAGCCGGCGGCTCTTCGCCTTCCATTAGCTTCTGCTTTTCCTCGTCCGGAGTCGCCGCCATCCCTCACCCTTGTCGTGTTAAAGGCCGTTCCTTCGCAAGGAGTCGGCTCTCGCGAAAGCGGAGCAATAAACGAGAGAATACGCAACTCGGTATTCTAAATAACGCTCAAGGACCGCCCTGCCCATCTTTAGCTCCTCCCATATACACGACATTGTATTTCCGGTGGAAGTTTGTGAGATTATTTACCCTGAGGCTGATTGGAGAAAGCAGGTTCGAGAAAAGGAAACTTGAGTAAAGTACTCCTTATCTAAGATTTTAAGTATAATTTCATAATTTATCTTGCTCTTGTCCTCTGACTGGAGGTCCTACAAGCTCCGCCTGCGTCTGTGGGTGCGTGGTCAATGGCGTAAGCGCTACGGCAGCAACATGAGTATTATAAGCTTACAACACTACGCGAGACCATAGATATTATACTAACTATTTTAAATATAGTCCTGAGGAGAGTCCAAATTTTTTACTGATAATTTTATGGTAGGAACTAGCCTCGTTCCCAGGCTGCATGGCCTAGGGACGAGGCTAGTTATGAGCTAAAATTGGCTATGGTCCGGTAGGAAGTCAATACCTTTACATGGGGAAAGTACGTGCATGCACATCTGTGCACTAGCTTGTAGCTCACAACCCAGCGAGCTCTAAACCCAATAATTAGGCCGTAACCCCTACTAACCTTTCCCCAAAACTCTAACCGTTGATTGCCGAACCAATAGCCACTTCGTAACAAAAAATGGGATTGTTTTTTGTCAATTGGGCTATTTCAGTTAATAAGAGTTAGTGTGCACTTTCATTGAGGAGTGCTTTTTGAGGACCCCAAAAGCTATACTGCCACATAACAGTATAATATAGGCACACACGCCTCAGAAAGTGAAGGTGACCGCCTCTTTTTGGAGCATTTCTTCCTGCTTGAAAATTTAGGATCCAATTCTTCCTGTGTGCTAACATAACTAGGTTGCTCAGGCCATAATTTGCTAACTGTGACACTTAGCCTCATACCTAGGCTCTCCCAAACGAATATAACAGGAAGTATCTACGTGAGTGACATTAAGGATAGAGACTCAATTCTGTGTGGGCGGACACGGTTGTAGTTCTCAGCCAAAAGAAGGTAGTGAGTCTACACTCATTGTAGCTAATCTTTCAAGCCTCACAGCTAAAATAATGCCTCTGGTAAAGTCGTCCTTTCTGCGCCGGGGACCGGACCAGGCTACATCTATCTCTGCCCATGTCCCCTGTTCTTCACTGTATGGTTTATTAGTGCCATATGATGTAAATGGTTGGCCGGTGATCATGAGTGGGTATCTGGTTGGTGTGGCCTCCCGAATCAGGTAATATTTTCAATCTCCAGGGGAACATGGCATCCTGCTGTTTCGCAGAGTGTCAGGCACCTGTGCAGGCGTTCCTTCGTCCTGGGATATGGCTTCCAGGTGTGAGGAGGTTGCACATGGCGCGAGAGAGCTGGTCGATCAAGGCCACACCCAGTGAGTGTCTGGAGGATCTACTGAACGGGATAGAGTCGATCATGGAGGAATGGAACTTTCAGATCCACAAGGTTGATCGTGAGAGGCACTTTGTGGAAATCTTCAGCTTCACCA
This sequence comes from Phakellia ventilabrum, assembly GCA_963921505.1. Classification (NCBI taxonomy): domain Eukaryota; kingdom Metazoa; phylum Porifera; class Demospongiae; order Axinellida; family Axinellidae; genus Phakellia; species Phakellia ventilabrum. The sequence goes on from OY997397.1 coordinate 1,786,017, forward strand.
AACATGCCAACTGGCTGGATGTGGTGGAGATACAGTTTCAGCCAGGAGAGCAAGAAGGTCGGTAGGGTGAATCATGCTAGCCATGTTCCCAGGCTCCACTCGTAGCTTTTTTTTGCATGTAGTAAGAAAACTTTTCTTTTATTACAAGCGGAAAAAAGCCTTGTACCGATGGTTCCATCTTTTCACTACTAGTATAATCTTTCCAGCTGGAGGTTGCTGGCTTTCCCACACAAAAATGAAATCATCTTTCTCTTGTTTGAGCAGTGAGCTAGAGCCTGGGTATAAGTCTTTCCCAAGAATAGTAGTTATGTGCAATTGAATGTGACAGTGTATAGTAGGGGATGTGAGAATTGTGACAGGTACTGGTATGAAAAACTAGTGCAATATCATTTCGATAATGTCTGTATAGTTACATCCTTTACTCACATTGCGAAAAGCTGGGGAGTGGAGGGCCTGGGAACATGGCTCGAGTGAAGGAAACTTTGCAGTAGTTGCATGTGAGTTTATTACTTTCTGTTTGTGTGCAGGTACCACAAGAGGCTCCGCTCGCTCCTTCTCCTCCGGTGTCCTCCCGGCGTGCTGCCCCTTCGCCTTCATCTTCAATATCCTTCTCTTCTGGGTGCCCTTCTCCGGCAATGGCTTCAACACCCGGCGTATTGCTGCCATCAGAGATGCCATGCAGCTTGAGGTCACCATAACGGATGAGACCAAGTGCAATTGCTGCCCCCCCTGAACACATCACCATTGAATAGGATTCAACCACATCTTAGTTTTTTGTTGTATTCAATCACACTCATGTTGCTCATTCTAACATGTCCTACTCTACTGTCTATAGTTCTAGCTACTCAGTTGTATAATTGCATTTAGAGTATAGTGTTAGTACTTTCTTGCATTTCATTTGTCAATTACATGTCTCTAAATCTCATAGAGACCTGCTAGAGAAAAGCGGGTCTCTATATATAGAGACCTATATACAACTTTTACAAGTCTGTGCTCTCAGGGTATTCCAGTATATTATTATTATTATTTGTAGAAGTTGTTTACTATAGGCCTGGAGGCTGCATGCAAAACTGTTGCTCTGAGGGCTACACTCTAAATAACTTAGATACAATGGGATCTATACGGGCTTGGTCTCAGTATCTAACTTATATAATATTATGTTTTTTGTCCTAATTAGCTATAGCGCCAAAAAAAAATTTTTTAACTGCCAGGTGGCGCTATAGAACGTATTTCGTGTCTTTCCCATGGCCCACGGACTTAGCCCCAGATCGCCGATCTTCCACAGCGGACAGGGCTCAAACTTGCAGCGATTATACTACTAGACACTAGCTAGTACATCTGTAACTTTCAGCTAAAAATAGCTTTTACTTTTCGGTTTGCAAGCGCCACTTAGAACGAAAAAATTACCTTGAGGCCTGTCACGGCAAAAATGGTCCTACCCAAATGTGGTCCGGGGACCAGTTTTGGCAGCCAAAAGCGGTCCCCCCAGACCAGTTTTGGCAACCAAAAGTGGTCCCCCCCAGACTGCTTTTGGCAGCCAAAAGTGGTCCCACTTGCCAAAAATGGCCCCCCCTTCAAAATTTACTGAACATGCATTATATCACTGTAAGACAACTTCTGGCAGCCAAAATGGGGGCAGGCAGCCCCCATCCAAAATGACTATCAAAGTAGCCCCCCTTCACAAAGAATACCCCCTCCCCTCCAAGGCATATATGTTGTATCAATGTAAGTCACAATAATATTGAAACTGTTAGTCCAAGTTCCATAATATTCGTACACCAACAAAATGTGTACTCGTATAGTTCACGTACATATTACCATACATTGTATGACCTAAGTGCAACTAGTACAATACCACGGACTCCCCCTGTTCCTGGCTTCCTGTGGTACAGACACACACAAGGGAAAATGAAACCACCTACTGCATCCACTACATTCGATCATGTCCACCTCTGGGATTTCTGGCATGCGGCAGGAACAATGTATTTCGATGATGTCTTCACTCTTGATCCGACCTGCACTTCGTCTGGTCTTCTTAACTGGGAACATTGTCATCTCACCAAGCTCCAGGCACCTCACCAGATGACGTCTCATGGAATCCTGGTCAAACAAGAATCTACGAGGAAGTTCCCCATGGACAAGAGTTGTTGCGAACGCAATAGCGAAGAGACCGCAGTCATATGTTCCAGATTGCATCTGTACATCCATGTGCTTCAGTGTGATCTTGTCGTGATCTGTTGCTAAGAGAGCTGCTATCTGCCTCTTCACACTGGAGGAGACACTGGGGTACAGACTGTCGTAAACAAGTACCTCTCCTTCTTGGGCCCCAATAGTGGTAATTGTAATCCAGTGGCCATGTCCATTGTGCAAAACCTGGGAAAACTCACTCGCTTCAACATTAAATGCATACGTTCGCCCGCAGCAAACATCCTGGAACCCATTTCTCAATGGAACCTTCTGGCTCAAAAGCTTCTGTGCAGCATTTATGATTGTGTCGGTTAGCCAAGCGGTTTGGCTATAAAGGATTGATTTGTCTTCTTCTGTTAGAGTAAACAAACCATTCTGAATCCACATTTTGCTTGCCTTCTGTGTTGTCTTGGGTGTGTAGGCGTCAAGATCCATGGAATCCAATGGTGGGCGATCCTTGCATTTCTGTTGGCGGTTTCTGAACATTAGCTTTTTTGCTTTTAAATTAGGGTGGCGCTGTAATTCGGACGACTACGGTATACAAGTGGAATGGTGTACAAGGCAAAGCCGAGCACCGAGCACTTACACCTCAGATTACGCGAAGGCCTAGCTATGCATGTGCATTATTATGTAAGCTTATGTAGGCCGGGCAGACTTGCAGGTATAGTAGCGCTGGAGCAAGATCGATACTTCCGTCAGTAATGGGATTGCCAGGCGCAGCGAGGCCAATAATCGCGATTAATGCTCCTTTAAATATTCCTTTCCGCTACTGTAATTTTTATGTGCTTGCTAGCTAACAATAAATAATAACGAGAGGGGGACAAAAGGCGGCCACCAGCCTGAGAGACTAGGACTCCCCTAGTCTCGCGTGGCCAGACCCTCACCTAAAGCGGAAGAGGGTCTGCCACGCGAGACTAGGACTCCCCAGCACAGCGGGAGCCGTAGCTATGGCGTACACTGCTGAGTTGCGTGGCTGTGTGGAGGTCGAAAGGTGGGAGGGGCTCCCTAAAGTCTCAGCCGCCTCTGGTTATCGTAATGTTGTCCGCCTCGTCTTCTGTTAGTAGTGCTGGAGTCCATCAGATCTAGATCTCAGTATTTGCTACAGCGGACCGTCTGCAGTAAGGGCGGACCATGTATGGCTACGATACTCGGTCCGGGGGGGATCGATTATGGACGGACCGTCCACGGCTGTCAGAACTTGAACTTCCGTATGCATGGCCTGGGTGGGCACGAGGCTAGGTATGAGCTACAGATGACAAAAAACAACAACAAATATACATGTAGTCTGGCTACATGAGACTAAAAATAACATTGCCTACTGTCCGGTAGCTTAGGAAGTCAATACATTTACATGTACATGTAGCTACATGGAGAAAGCACGTGCATGCGCATTCGTGCACTAGCTTGTAGCTCAAAGCTGATACAACCCAGTGAGCTCTTAACCTAATGGTCAGTAAGTGGGTATCTGGTTGGTGTGGCCTCCCGAATCAGGTAATATTTTCAATCTCCAGGGGAAAATGGCATCCTGCTGTTTCGCAGAGTGTCAGGCACCTGTGCAGGCGTTCCTTCGTCCTGGGATATGGCTTCCAGGTGTGAGGAGGCTGCACATGGCGCGAGAGAGCTGGTCGATCAAGGCCACACCCAGTGAGTGTCTGGAGGATCTACTGAACGGGATAGAGTCAATCATGGAGGAATGGAACTTTCAGATCCACAAGGTTGATCGTGAGAGGCACTTTGTGGAAATCTTCAGCTTCACCAAACCTGCCAACTGGCTGGATGTGGTAGAGATACAGTTTCAGCCAGGAGAGCAAGAAGGTCGGTAGGGTGAATCATGCTAGCCATGTTCCCAGTCTCCACTCGTAGCTTTTTTGCATGTAGTAAAAAAAACAAAAACTTTTCTTTTAATATATATATACTAGCTAGCTACAAGCGAAAAAAAGAAGCTTTGTACCGGTGGTTCCATCTTTTCACTACTAGTATAATCTTCCCAGCTGGAGGTTGCCGGCTTTACCACACAAAACTGAAATCATCTTTCTCTTGTTTGAGCAGTGAGCTAGAGCCTGGAAATGAGTCTTTCCCAGAAATAGTGTAGTTAATATGTGTGAATGAATGTGATAGTGAAGTAGGGGATGTGAGAAATGTGACAGGTGCCGGTATGATTTTGAGTCTGTATTTATTAAAAACGTTAACAATATCATTTCTATAATGACTGTAGCTACATCCTTTACTCACATTGCACCGTGTAGAGAAAAGCTGGGGAGTGGAGGCCTGGGAACAAGGCTAGAGTGAAGGAACTTTACAGTAGTTGCACGTGAGTTTAGCGCTTTCTGTTCGTGTGCAGGTACCACAAGAGGCTCCGCTTGCTCCTTCTCCTCCGGTGTCCTCCCGGCATGCTGCCCCCTCGCCTTCATCTTCAATATCCTTCTCTTCTGGGTGCCCTTCTCTGGCAATGGCTTGAACACCTGGCGTATTACTGCCATCAGTGCTGCCATGCAGCTTGAAGTCACCATAACGGATGAGACCAAGTGCAATTGCTGCCCCCCCTGAACACATCACCATTGAATAGGATTCAACCACATCTTAGTTTTTTGTTGTATTCAATCACACTCTGACATGTTGCTCGTTCTACTCTACTGTCTATGGCTTTAGCTACTCAGTTGTATTATAATTGCGTATGTGGCAGGATTATATCAAGTGGAATGGTGCACAAGGCAAAGCCGAGCGCCGAGCACTTACACCTCACGATCAGTTATCGAAAGCCTAGTTATGCATGTGTATTAATTATTGTGTAAGTTTATGCAGGGATAATACATCACGTGGTTTATGTAGGCCGCGCAGCGCGAGTCGGCCCAAGACCGATACTTCCGTCTGCGTCTTTTATGTTGCAGATTGGGTCTGGGGCCATGGTGTCTGCGTATGCAGACTGGCTTGAAGACTTACGTAACCCGTATACGTGATAACTATCTTTCTCCAGTCATAGTTTGACAGTATGTCGAAGTCTTGTGGAATAGCAGAGTGCCAAGCACCGGCACAAGCATTCCTACGTCCTGGGGTATGGCTCCCAGTGGTGAGGGAACTGCACATGGCGAAGGAGAGCTGGTCAATCCAGGCCACACCCGATGAGTGCCTGGAGGACTTGCTGAAGGGGGTGGATGCCATAAAGGAGAAGTGGGACTTCACAGTCCACAAGGTTGATAGCGAGAAACACTCTGTGGAGTTATTTAGCTTTACATCAACGTATAACTGGCTGGACGTAGTGGAGATTGAGTTTCAGGAGGGGGAACAATCAGGTACTCTTGCTGAATATTACACCCCTATACCACACCATGCATGTAGGCAAGCAGAATGCATCTCAAATTACTTATTGTACTTCTGTTGTCAGCTGGCATGCTTACACTTGGCAGTGTGCTAGTCTCGCGTGCCAGCCCCCTTCCGCAAGGGGGCTGGCATGCGAGACTAGCAGTGTGCATGGTTCATGCTCGATAGAAATTTTAATTTTTAATAGGACGGTCTCCTCCGCCTGTGGCTGGGTGGCATACAAAACTGCCATTGCATTCCCTAGGAGCCCACAAGCATATGCACAACCAATTGATGCAGTCGACCAACCTTAACCTTAGCTACATAATGGCTATCACCGTTTTCGCCTGCATACATTCATACACATACACATACTCTTCATCTGCTCACACACTGACTCACACACACACACACACACACCCTCCCCACTCAGGCACAACAACAGGTTCAGCTCGCTCCTTTTCCTCCGGTTTCCTCCCAGCCTGCTGCCCCCTTTCCTTTGTCTTTAACGTCTTCCTCTTTTGGGTGCCCTTCTACGACATGGGACTGAACTCCAAGCGCTTGGATGCCATCCGAGAGGCCATGCAGCTCGAGGTTGACATTGTTGTCACTGATGGAGGAAAGAGCAAAGACACCTAGCTACAGTCCCAATTTTAGTGTACCGTCTTCCTAATTCTCTGCTGCACCTGCACCCCCAGCCACTTTTGAGACACTCAGACAACTCTGTGTCAGCAATTTACTACATGTTGTGACTAATATTATTGTTCTTGTAATAACTACTGTAACCAAGCCCCATTGCTTTTATACCAACTGACAGCAGTGTGTTTGAGTTTGCATGCACACAAAAAAATAAAACACTGACCATCGTACAAAGTATTTGACCAGCCTAGTCTCACCTACGTGGCATACTACAGCACGGCCATCTGGCGATCTTCTCCTGTACTACCCAAGTACACAGAAGTGCATACCCGTCGCTTACCTCACCTATTGGCTATGAACTACACTTTACAAGAAATAAAGTAAATTAATTGATACTCAGACATCACCAAAAACGTCCCCTCGTCCCATTGCATAAAACAGAAGAGCCTGGGAATGAGGTTACAATGATAGCATGCACTGATTATCAGGACCTTCAATCAATACTACAGACTCAGAGTTCAAAGTTTGACGCGCCTCTGTTAATTATAAAAATTTGGACTGAAGTATATTTGGAAATAGCTATAATGCATGCACCATCAGATGGCAGCCATCTCTTTTTTGTCCGCAGAAGCTATGTGTGTGTTGGTGTTGAGACAGCCTGGCATACATTATGAACACCCGCCTGCATGATGTGGTGTAGGCCATACAAAACGTAATGCATTCCCCAGGAGCCTACAACTGTGGCTATACACAATCAAGCAGATGCTTGATGCAGTCGTTAACCTTGCAATTGGCTATATGAAGGGCTCAGAACCAGAGTGGGCTAATCCACAACTTCTCCCCTCCCCAAGCTTCTTAAAAATGTGCTGAAAGAATCAGTCTCGGGTCCTGGCGTTAGGTGCGGGGCGTCGTGTGTGACGTCATGTAATTGATTTCGGTGTTACGTTAATTAAACCCATAAGCAAAACGTAACTTTTTTTCAACACTAATAAATAAGCCGGTAGCGGTATGGTGGGTGGCGCAGTTAGCTCCGGGTTGTGACCATGTGTGTTCAGGTAGAGGGTAACGTGGTTTGGCAACTGCCACGGTGGTCTCGGACAGTACGGCCTAGGATCCGTCCGTGTTCCTCCCTTGATTCCCAAAGCCTGGCACACTAAACAGACCCGATGACGATCCCTGTACCATAGCGGACAGGCGCCCGAAAGGCTGAAGGCTCGGTCAGCCGGAACGACCTGCCCGTTCATCCCTTAACGTGGCAGTGTCACATGGCCTAGGGTTCCGTTGGGAGAAGAGGGTTGCCTTTTTTTTCTCTTCATTTTGTACTACTATGTTAGCCTCGTTCCCAGTCCACGTACGCGTCCTCTTTCGAGGGGGAGTGGCCTGGGTACATATTATGTATACTCTGGGGGAGGGTGGGGGCAAGCTCAATATCTGTGGGTTAGACCACTCTGGTTCTGAGACCATCTATAGCTGTAATGGCTATTACTGTCCACAACAACAGGCTTGGCTTACTCCTTTAATCTTTTCCTCCCAGCTTGCTGCCCCTCCCCTTTGTCTTTAACGCATCAGAGGCCATGCAGTTTGAGATTGGATGGATGAAAGAGCAAAGACACCTAGCTACAGACTACAATCCCAGTTGGAGTGTACAGTACTGTTGTCCAATTCTCTGCTGCAATATGCACCAGACACTTTTAAGATACACATCAGCACCATAGTGACTAGCCTCGTTCCCAGGCTCTTGCGTGGGCCACTAGAGCCTGGGAACGAGGCTACGTAGTGACTAATATTATTGTTCTCAATGACTTGTTTTACCAACTGACAGCAGCAAGCATGTTCCCTGGCCAGCCATATAATCATGCCTGCATGATTATTTCCCCCTGCATCATAAGTTCTAGCCATGTTCCTGTAGTAGCTATAGCTATAGAAACCCATTGTAAATTTTCAGTGATGCAAAGGAAAGATGGTGTAGGAATGGTTTGCCACAGACTGGCTATGCATCACATAAATATTATGGGACTTGCAATAATACAGCAAGTGTATAGCAAAACTAATACTGAACAGCCAGCCAGTTTCAATTGCAAGCTATATACACAATGAGCACATTGCTTGATCACATGCCCAACCCAGTTCCTTAGACGCCCAGTGGGTTGGCTGGCACGGTGCTCCCGTGACCCAGAATCTCCTTGGCGATGCTGGAGAGAGAACTGTCCACTTTGAGGTCCTTTCCAGCTGTCAGTGAACCCAAGTTGCGCTGGATCCTATGGGACGAGAATATAGGCAGGTTATGCAGTCTTCCACAATCACATGTGGCATGGAATGACAACAGCTACATGATACAAATAATGAGATTGAGGGTAGCATTCCTTGAAGATTAAAAGTATTTGTCGACACAGGCACACTATTATGTCACTCAGCCACAGCTACACAATAATAGTTATACCAACACATTAACTGACATGAGTTCCTTCTTCTGCTGGGGACGAGGCTATACTGTCTTATCGTTTGCACCTACCTCTCAAAGGCTAGCTGGCAGTAGGTGGTGGCCAGGGCCCTCTCGTGGGAGGCAGAGGGGACGCCTTGAGAGAGAGACCGGGAAGCTCTGCAATAGGGACAGCGATGGTAAAGAGTGGGGAGGGGGGGAGGGAGGGGGGAGGGAAGGAGGGAGAGGGGGAAGAGGATGAGAACCTAGCTATGTATATGTGCATGCGACCCTTTAAACATGGGACATCCATAGCTACATTGTACATCCTTGTGTGCAGGTACTTGCCTGGATAGTACTGCACCCATGCCGTAGATGTCAATGGAGGCATCTGCTAGCCTTCTCAGAAGATACTGCTCATCTGCAGGAAGAGGAATTGTGACCACAGCACCCTCATCAATCAGTCTTTGTTCTCCTTATCAAAGAGCTGGCCAATACGTTACGTGGCAGCAATTATACCATAACATGCTAGGTGAAACTTACGGATGATATTCTTTCTGTACTTTATGAGTAGTCCCTCACACGCAGCACCAAAGTCACCAACAGCCTGACAAAGCTGGATGAAGAGATTCACAGCACTCAACAAACTCAGCAAGTGGAAACTCGCTAGAAGTTAACAGTGCTTTGGTCTTACCTGGTCAGCTGGGAGGGCCAGGTCACCATGCACTTGGTCAGTAACGGACGCCACAGTCTTCACTCCTACCAGTCTGAAGTTACATAACACAACAGGGAGTGTGGACAACTTATTAACATACTAAATAACTGTAAGGTGTTGCCGCCATTACTGTAAGGTGTTGCTGCCATTAAAGAAAAAGTAGTTATGAACATTTTGCAAGAAACTGCAAACCTTGCACACAAATATCTGCTCGATTTTTTGGGCCAGATACAATCAAGAATTCTACAAAAAAAATGAAAAAATCTAGAGCATCACAAGTATTTCTTTGCCTAGATTTGTATTAAGTTAGCTGTACTAGATATACCTCTAATTATCAGTAACTGCAGCACCATGCACCTAAATTTTGTTTATCACCCCGTCTCCTTCTCCCATCGAAAAGCCTAGGAATGAGACCTAGCCAGGCCCTCATGTGAATTTAAAGACTCTAATCTCATTCCCAGGCTCTGTACCTGAGCCCAGATGTTCATGCCCCCCTGTGCTGGAGGGAGGACATAAATGTCTGGGCACAAGAATATGTACATGTGAGAGCCCGGGAACAGGGCTACAGTCCGTCTCTGCACGTTTTACAAAGGACAGTAGATCATACGACGAAGATCACAAGCTTTCTTTCCTACCTCTTGGTTCTCTTGAGTCCCTCGGACATTATCACACCAAAGTCCATACCCTTCACCTGCTTCCCAATCTCACCGAGGTGTTTGCCTGCAAACTGTGTATGAGAAAGTGTGTGTGGGTGGGTGGGTGTGAAAGAGAGAGAGGGAGAGTAAAGGAGAAACAGCTAAATCTATTTTCACAATTCTGAAAACAGATTAGAGAACCAAAAGATGGTCCAAATAAATTTCACTCCCTACTGTCAAGAGTATTATTGAACTTGCAATAGGTGCACTTGCTCACTCATGCAGTTACTACCTGCTCACAGTCATTCCTAAACTGAAATCCATATGATCACCCACTCAATTTGTGCAGACCTTTACAGTAGTGTCGTAGAACAATACAGTGTATATATGTACACACTGTCATTATGAGCCTATGTGTCAGTCCACTCTGACTCTATTGGTTCATGACCTAGTAAACTAGATACGCAATGGACAACTTGGCTGTGTACATTAAAGCAAGGAGCTGTGGTTTGTTGATGGTTTGTGTACACATCACAAACAAACATCTCACCCACCTGTAGCCCTGTGAGGGAGAGGAACAGTCGCAGGATGTCGTTGCTGCCTTCAAATATTCTGAAGATACGTAGGTCCCTCAGCACTCGCTCCAGTCCACATTCCTGAGAGGGGAAGACAGCAACATTCTCACACACACACACACAGAAAGAACTGTATCAGTGGGGTAAGAATGGGGGTTCAGTATGTTATACACTGGGAGTGTGATAACATACGTACATACCTCATGCCCAACTCAATACCTTAGTCTCATTCCCAGACCATGTATTTTTAATGTCAAGGACCAGGCACAGGTCTGGAAATACCTGTGCTTGGTGTCATGTGTCCCATACCCATACCTCATACGCTTTGACATAGCTAAATCCATACCCCATACTCACAGTCATGTATCCCATGCCACCATAGAGCTGGATGCAGTCGTCTGCCACCTCCCAGGCAGCCTCCTGCAGAAGAGACCAGTCCGTCACAGATAATACATCAATTATGGAAGGAGTCTAACACCGAGACAGACAATGAAACTACAGCCTCAATCCCAGATTCTAAACCACAGCCTTAAGCCCAGGTTCTACGTTAATCCCAGGTTCTAAACCACAGCCTCAATCCTGTATTCTAAACCATGGCCTCAATCCCAGGTTCTAAACCACAGCCTCAATCCTGTATTCTAAACCATGGCCTCAATCCCAGCTGCTACCTTAGGTTCTAACCACAGCCTCAATCCCAGGTTCTAAACCACAGCCTCAATCCCACGTTCTAAACCACAGCCTCATGAGCCTCAATCCCATAATGGGAGCACAAAAGGACAGCTGTGCTTCTGGGCTTTAATCCTACAAGAAGTAGCTACAAGAAGACTGGATTCACTGTCTTCTTTTTGCCAAACTCATATTTGGAATCCACCCTTCCACCCTTGACATTACACAAATGAGATAAAGTGTCAGGACTAGAGGACAGTTGGTGATTCTTACCGATGAAAATATCTTGCTGATGGCAGCCTCCAGCTGGTACTCCATTGCTCCTCTGTCCATGTTGCTACTCAACAGGAAGGCCATGGACTGGAATGGAGGACAAGTCATGCATAGCTTGGAATGGGGACCAAAAAGCTCTGCACTGTGACCTTCGTGTGTGTGGGAGGCAGACACACCCACCAGCACACACCACCAACATGCATCCCTGCTTTGACTAAAAATAATTTTCCTGTTTTTTTATGGTGAATTTACAGTATTCTAATGGATCACTTGCTAGTTTAAGAGGTGGGGTTTCATTATTGAGGCTGACCAGTTGCCGTGAAAATGCCAGTGGAATAAAATTCCTGATGGTACATGTAGTACTCTAGTCAAAGCCAGCCTTCCACATGCATGTAACAGAACAGTCTTGTTCCCAGACAACATAGTATGGGAACGAGGCTAGTAACAGAAGTAGTTAGCTAGAGTCCTACCCTAACTATACATACTACTTGGATGAAAAACGAATGCTACTGTGTGATTATTCTGGGAAGTTAGTACAGTTTCTTTCCACTCGACAGCAAGTTGTAGAGAAGAGCCAGTGGCCATTGCACAAAGTACTTCGACCAGTCTTGGTCTCACCTCTGTGGCATACTGCAGCAGGGCCATCCTGGCGATCTTCTCCTGCACTCCCCCGAAGGTCTCCAGCTTGCTACCGAACTGTACCCGAGTCGTGGCATGCTCAACCTGAGTGTGCATGTGTGTGTGTAGGTACATGTATGTGTGTGCATGTGTGGATAGTGGATTGTACATGTATATACGTGTATGTGAGTGGGTTATGTGTGCACTCCATGACTGCAGATGCCTGACTGAGTAAATCCAAGACAGTACCACTCACCGCTCTCTCCACAATCTTCTTCATGGTACCAGAGAGGGCAGCAGCCATCCCGAATCTGCCATTGTTGAGGATATGCATGGCTACCTTGAACCCATCGCCTTCCTCTGTGAGATGGGTGAGGGGAGGGGAGGGGAGGGGATCGAGGGGAGGGGAGGGGAGGGGAGGGGGTGGGAGGGGATGGGAGGGGAGGGGAGGGAGAAAGGCAAGTGAGTGTTCAGTCATCTACCATTGCAACCTGATTAGCTAGAGGCTGTATATATCCATGTACATAATTATATTTCTGCACACTTACTGCCAAGGAGGTTCTCCACTGGGATCTTTACATCTTCAAAGTACACCTACAGAACAGAATACACATGTACCACTGTGTAGATGTGATGTGATAGCCTCCTTCCCAGCCCCTTTCGCACATGGGGGAGGGGATCAAGTCTGGGAACGAGGCTAGGGAACTGATATTTCAGTCAAAGTTGAATCACGTCTATTGAGTTAATTGCTACTCTGGCCATTATACCATTATGCATGAAACAAAAAGATTCCCAGGTACTTTAAAATTCACTCTAAACTCCTTCTGTAGTGAAATATATGAACTAACTTTGAGTAGTTGGAAGTTGGACATGCATACTCAGCTTCTCAAGTACTAAATTATATGTATGCATTCGTACATGCATTGCTACAAGCACTACCCACCTCTGCTGTGTTGGATGCCTTTATTCCCATCTTCTTCTCCGGTGGACCACTGGGCCAAAGAAATCTTTATCTCAAAGCCTACCTTAAACACACCATACACACATGTACATGTACCATATATACAATGTAGTATACATACACAGCAGTGTTCTGTCCACACTGGTCAGCAGTGACCACCTCTCAACTAGAATGCAATTTTTGACCACCCCTCAAAGTCTCTGAGGCGAACACTGACAATGGTTCCTCTGGTATTTCGCACCAAGGAGAAAAACCAAAGTTGGGGTTGGGATCATAGATACTATATTACCCACATAGTAATAGTATCTATGTTGGGATCTGGGTTTGAGATTAACATGGGGCTGTGATCTGGGTATGAGGTTGACTAACATGGGGTTGCATGACTAGACATGCCATGCATGTACTTGTGAACATAGCCTGAGCCTGCAATCTTGTGAGAAAGAAAATACTCTCCGTGGTTGAGATAACACTAGGCCTATCCATGAGCTAGCCTCGTCCCCAGGCTCTCCCGACTCAATGATACCGTTTGCATCATTGAGTCGGGAAAGCCTGGGAACGAGGCTAGACATGAGCCCAGGCAGTAGTCCATAATGTTTCTCATGTCGTTATGTGCTCCTGGACTGGGAATGAGGTTGCAGTCCTTGTTTTGCATGTGGTTAAAAATTTCTTTCTTTCTACTTCCTATTTTGAAGTGCAGGCAGAAAACCTGCAGCTAATCAAGTAAACAATATTGCATCACAAACACGACTCAGTTACGTCAAAGAGGAGGAAGGTCGTCTCAACTACCAGAAGCAGACCCATAAATACAATCAACCTAAGCCACCTGTGTTATAAATTCACTACGTAAATACGTAAAAGCGGCAATTATGACGCCTAAAAGACTTGCAACAGGTGAATTCTAGTCTTCCAACATCAATGAATTTACGCTCAGGGAACTTTCCTCCAGTGGGGGGCACTGAGATAAAAAGCCAAACTCCAAGCAAAACACTCATTCACTGTGAAGCAACAAGACAGAGAGAGAGCAATATGGAGAGGACAGTGAGTGTTGCAGCTGTGCTGCTGACTGCTACCATTCTGATTGGTGGAGCAGCCACAGTGTCAGTGGAAGGTAAGGCCACTGCACAAGCAAGTTCTTACATGTGAATGTAAAATCTGCAAGAATAACAAAACTATATAAAACTGAAATCAGCCAGGTATAAGAGTTTGCCACTTCTCATAACTCTATTTCCACATTCAGGTGCCAACGTAAAGAGGAATGCTGATCTCAGTGAAGCTGGGGATGGTGGAGATGTTACCAACTACCGCTACGTGGAGGTGCTGCGAGGTCGAGATGGTCGGGATGGGGAGGACGGTGAGGACGGTCGAGATGGTCGTGATGGTGTGTCAGGTAGGGACGGTAAAGATGGAGAGAAGGGTGACAAGGGAGACAAGGGAGACACTGGCCCATCTGGACCTCCCGGCCCCAGCAGTGGAGGGGTGGTGTACACTCGCTGGGGACGAACAACCTGCCCTGACACACCAGGAACAGAGCTGGTGTATGCAGGAAGAGCTGGGGGGACATGGTACACCACTAAGGGGGGAGGAGCCAACTATCTCTGCCTGCCTGAGAGTCCTGACTACCTGAACTATAAAGTTGGTGTGCAAGGAGCTAGCCCTGTCTATGGGGCTGAGTATGAGACAGGGTATTCAACATACATTGGTGGACCACTTGCGTCAGTCTATGATCACAACGTCCCGTGCTCAATCTGCTCTACTACTGCCAGAGTGATGGTGCTGATGCTCCCTGCCAAAACCCAGTGTCCACCCTCCTGGACTCTCGAGTACAATGGCTATCTCATGACAGAATATCATGACCATCATCGGACTACATTCGAGTGTGTGGACAAGGACCCAGAGTGCATACCAGGCAGTGCTGGGAATGTGAATGGTGCTCGGTTCTACCACACTGAGGCTGCCTGCACTGGCCTTCCCTGCCCACCCTACGACCCACAGAAAGAACTGACCTGTGCTGTGTGCACCAAGTGATGTGTGAACACGTCACAACCACAGAACTGATACATGTAATCGTACAACTGCTGCAAAGATAGTCTACACCAGTGAACTTTATTAGCTAGTCTAAGCACATGTATGACATTCTAATATTCTGTATTATTAGCTAGTGTAAGTATGACCCTCTTATATTCTAGCTAATATTCCTTTGTCTCATTCTATTATTGCATTGCCTTTGTTTATTGTGTGCTTTTGTTATGTTTCTCTATTTAATGTCTGTGTTGTTGGGGAGTTGTTATAGGGTTGTTGTTCATTGTATTCGAATTTATCGTCGTCAGTCTGTTACACCCTCTGTGGACAACTATACCTGAAACTACTGAACATCACACCACTATTGTCTAATCATGTCAGCAAGGAGGTAGCTACCATCCACTCGTATGCAGCAGAGAATGAAGCATTTATAATCGTGATTGTGGGGGTGTCGAGCGCAAGCCCTACCGCCTCTTGTTGCAGTCACCGTGTCTGTAAGCACTTTGCACTCCAGCCAGAAAAGAGTAGGCTGCCAACTGATAGTGCATACTAATATATTACATGTATTTCAGTCCGAATCTCAACTTTGATAGGCTATAGTTGCAGAACCAAGCAATGGAGGAACACCAAACTTGGAACTAAGAGCTTTGAAGATGAGAACAAAACCAGTGTTTTCCCTAAAGGTCAGGGTGCTCACCCCCTCCTTTCCTAACCTTTCAGGTGGTCATTGAAATGTTCAATTTACTTATACCCCCCCCCCCCTCCCCCCCTCCACCTCCTTTACTTTTTGACTTGGGGGAAACACTGCAATACTCACAAACAATATTGCAGTCCCTCACCTTGCCACTCCCTTATAGGCTCGCTCCACCACGAATGCGGAGATCTTGTCCTTCACCTCTCCCGTGTTGGGGTCTTTGACCGGGGTCTGGGCAAACACCGTGAAGACGCCCGCAATTCCTCCATTGCTAATCCTGGGAAACAGATAGGGAAGGAGGAGGGGTGAGGGTGGACAGACAAGACAATGTCACATAAAAAAATACATGAAAGTATGGAAAAACATGCAGAGAGAATATTATTATTGTTTTATTTAGAGTGCCACTCTAATTTAAGTGCCAATTCCATTCGAAGTTTATCGACATGTAACTGGCGCTTGTATACAAAGTAAGCATGACAGGCTGTTACAGTAGCTAAAACTTGCAGAAGTAGTAGCTAGTACCTAGTGGTATATAACCACTGCAAGTTCGAGCCATACCCACTGTGGAAGATTGGAGGTCGGGGGTTAGGTTAGGACTGCTTCAGAAGGGGGGATGCTAACAAAACACAGTCTACGTATATTAAGCGATAGCAACAGTTGGATTTTGGTGCTGCAATACTTGTACAGTAGCTTGACTAACTGAGGGTGAGCCACTGACCATATCTTGCTCCCATTGAGGGTATAGTGCTTCCCGTCCTCATCCAGCACAGCTCTGGACCTGATGGACTGCAAGAGGCAATCAGATTACATCATTCTTCATCACTGCTACGAGGATATAGCATGTCCAGAGCAGAGACTTACGCTGGCATCTGAGCCACTTGAGGGTTCGGTGAGGCAGAACGCAGCAATGTGCTCACCACTAGCCACCTGGTAAGGAGAGAGAGGGAAACTCAAACAGCAGGAATTCTCTCTAATCTGAGACGAATAACACAGTAACTAGATTCTACACTGCAATATGGTAGGCAAAAAAATAATTTTGCTATAGATCTCTGTAGGTAGGTAGCCTCACAGACTATGAATACTCCTTTCTTAGCTGACAGGGCACATACTAGCTCCCTTTCATATGGGTGTGGGGGGCACCTGGGATACCCCCCAAAGATAACAGAAGCCTGCTGGAGAAATTAAGTTCAAATACTTTCTAGAAGAGCACAACTACATCGTTACTATTCAAAGATTCTCTTGGTTGGCTAGTAGAAATCATGATGATATAGTTTCTTCAACCCAACCAGAATATTCAGCAAAACTTCATTCAAAAGTTGCCAGCTTTTGAATGAACTTCCGCTGAAAATCTGGTTGGAATTGAAGAAAACTTTATCATCTCTAGCCTCATATACAAGAGGTAACTTTTTCACAGCCACAGGGAGGCCTGGGTATGAGGCTAGCTTATACCCCAGACCTCCAAAGGCTGTGCATGTGCTTGACAGCGACCCCCCCACCAAAAATGAAAATCTAAAACGCCAGTGACTGAGAGATGTGTTACCTTGGGAAGGTACTTCTCCTTCTGTTCTTTAGTTCCAAAAAGAAGAATTCCCTTGAAGCCGATAGACTGGAGGTAGGAACAAGACTTGCTAACATTAATGTACATGTAGTCTGCTGACTGGGCATAATAAACATGTGCATGCATCCCAGCTCTTGCAACAAAGTCACAGAATTCATATCCGATTCCCATACCTGGTGTGCTCCCAGGCAGATTCCGATGCCAAGGTCATGCGCACCAACAATCTGATTCAGCCGGGCACACTGAGTGTTGCTCAGAGCCAAGCCATTGTACTCGGTGGGAACCTGTGGGAGGAAGTAATGTGGCACTGCTGGCATGTGTTCCTACATGCCTACATGAAGGGATAATAAGAATGGAGAGCCTGCTAATGCAAACTGCACATAGCTGTTTGGGCCTATTTGGACCTTGTTAGTGTGGTGTAGTACCTGGAGTTGACCAGCAACTCCTAAGATGACCAGCAGCTTATACAACTTTTTTTTTTTATCTACACCAGACAGGCCTCCTGGCTTATACAGGTACCTAGGGTTCAAAATGCTTATGGGTTGTAATCAAGCCAATAAAGCAGAACAAGGCCCCAGCAGCCAGACATGCACAGCCCTATCTCCAATCTCCAGTCACAGCTTTTACACAGACCATACGTGTATAAAAAAAGTTATGAAGCAGAGGCTGAGAATAGGGCTATAATTATGTGTATTAATATATTATATATTGTATACTGAGCACTCTTTGAAGTGCATTAACAGGAAGGGCCACAAGACCTTGGACTGCATTCCTTGAATAATAAGGACGCCAACTAGGGTGGCATTCCTTGAATAATAAGGACTAGGGTGGCATTCCTTGAATAATAAGGACACTAACTAGGGTGACAGTCCTTGAATAATAAGGACGCTAACTAGGGTGGAATTCCTTGAATAATAAGGACACTGAACAAATTCCACATATGGGAAGCACAGAGCCCAGGTGAGTACGCTTGAGAGTGAACCTATTGATAGCTACATTCACTAACTAGCTACTGGAGTAAGTGAACTAGCTGTATAAGTGAACACGAAACAATTTGAAGTTGGTAAATCACCCAGCTATACATGTAGGTCCAATGTTTGAGGGAAACTAAGTGTAAGCTACCTGTAATAATACTTTGCAGATGGTCACAGACCTGCAGTCCGAAGGCTCCCATTTCCCGGAGCTGGTCCATGATTTCCGGGGGGATATGCTCCTCTCGATCATTGCGGGCAGGGTCATTCACCTCCGAAAAGAATTTGGAGATGGGATCGACGAACATGCCCACAGTCTCTTTCTGCTCCTCGCTCAGCACTAGAAAGGCATATATTATGTGTACTCACACACGGCATACAGTTGTAACACAATTCTACATCTGCCTACATCTAATACACAACGTAAAGACAACATCCCAGAAGTTACTTAAAAGGTAGTAAAAAGTAATAAAACTCAAGACAGCAATCAGTAGAATCCAGAAGACAGGAGCCAAATGCCACCCAGCCCCAAGTCGCACCGAAATAAAAATCTATGAGGTTAATAAATGGGGAGGAGGCTACCCCAGTCACCAGTACAACCATACCGTCTTAGGCAACTGATAGGGACTCCCCATTGGGTTAAAGTATAGGGAGGAGATAGAGACTCAGCTAGACCAGCTAGCTCATCCCCTGAGGGCCTGAGGGTGTTGGCATATTAGGGCTAGATAATTAATCAGAACATGGTGTTGACACCTATCAATAATTTGTTACTGTACATCTAAATTGCTCTCTCTCCATCATGGAGGTTTTTCAAAATTTATTGACATCCCCAGGATTTTGTGTGCATTTCACTTTCTATTGGAGAGCCTCGTAGGAATGCAAACGCGAAACCAACGCAATCACGAAACTGACACAAACGAGAAACTGCTATCAGCTGATTAGTGTGTAAACACATTAGTGTACTTAGCACTATACAAGCAGCAGCTGCTAATCCACTTGTAAACCTCTTTAACTGTTTACACACTCATTATTCGCGCCTAATCCAGTTTCAAACCGGATTCAAACCACATCCTGAGGTGGATTACGTAAACCGGTTTCCAAACCGAATTAGTGCGTTTACACATAACCGGTTTAGTGTTAAACCGGTTTCTAAAGCGGTTTAAAGGCCTAGTGTAAACGGGGCTATGGAGACGTGCGCTGTAGTGCATGTGGCGTGTGCAAGGTCACTGCTTGACCTTAAAGACTGGGCCATTAACGCAATCACGAAACTATGCGTGGGCAGTAACAAGGGGGGGGGGGGGCATAATGACTCCTGCTTCCAAACCCAGCCTATTCAGCCACACTCACCCTCAGGGAAAGGAAACAGCTCTTCCGTCTCAAGCTTGCCGATGAACGAGTTCATGATGAACGACTTGTTCTCCTAGAGGATGGCATAACAGGTTGATTACATGCATGAGAGGGTAACAGACCACTGAGTTCTTTCCACAGCTATTCAATGATAAAACTTATAGACACAGTACGACAAGGACTATTTACACTACAGCCCTCGCCACCAAAATCACACCAAAACTAAGACAGACAAACAACATATTAACAGCCACTAGACAGAGCAAAGGAACTACATGTACTGTACATACTAACACATTAACACAGTTAACAATTCCAGTCTGTGGTCGTTCGCATTGCACTTTTGGGCTTTAAAGTGCTCAGCCTGGTTATCCAGGAGCTCTATTGAATGCAACACCTATTAAAGTCGTGACTAAACAAGGAACCATGGCAATGTATAAGAGTATTATGAAGTACATACAGCGGGGTTTCATACGGGGGGGGGGGGGGGTAAAGGGGGCATCTACCCCCTTACAAATTTGTGCCCCCCTCCCCCCTTGGTCTAAGTAAAACACTGATACATGTACTTTAAAAAAAAGAGTCATGTGCACATGAAGCATTGTAATAGCAGTAAGATGAAGAGAATAAGAGCATTGCATGGATTTGTACACCATGGACAAGTCCAAGGAAGGTACTATGGCTTTTGAGGTGGCATACACTGGGTACCTGAGGTTTGCTGCTGTAGTGTTTGTGTCCTGGACTGGAGGCTAGCGGGCAGAGGAGGGACCTGGAGGGCTCCATAGTCCTATGGAGGGTGGGGGAGGAAGGGCGATGGGGGGGAGAAGTTAAGGACGAGACAAGTGGGAAGGTGTTCTTTGAATCAGGTGTTTGCCAGGAAGGGCTTTGCAAATAGAAACCATGCAACTACAACTAATCACTTTCTGAAAGGTCATGCTTGTCCCACTACTATGCATGTGACATCACAACCACCTCAACACTTTTCCAGCTCTTGTGTGTGGCAAAAGAAATGAATAGAAAAACAAGAGTAGCTTAGAGTGTGCGCTTTCTGTATACGTAGTGTATATCCTATTGCTGTGGAGCTATCGTGTTGGACTCTTTACATCAGAGTCACAGATGGTCAAAGCTCACATGTGACCTGTTCTCCAGATGTTAAGACTCCAATGGTATTTCAAAGAGTTTATTGTTTGCAGGCATCGCAGTGAACAGGCAGAAAGCACTGCTCTGTTTGATGGCCTACAGTAGGAGGACACATGTTGCCACTGTACTATGTTTAGTTAGGCTCTCTAGCTTATACAAGTGGGACACAAATCATGAAAAAAAGCTTACTTTCTGGCAGAAATCTTATTTGGAAGAGCCTTGTCCCATGGGTACAAGCACAAATTCCTGACTATTGCATCGTACAGCTTCAACCCATTTTTTTTCTTTAGCTAGAGCACGCACAATAAGTTGAGAGTAAAAGGTCAGCCATAATTAGATGACTGAAAGTTACGTAGATCTGGTATATACACGCAGCCAGTTTCAACGGCTCCTGAAGAGGGCTAACGGTTGTAGGGAAAATGACTGATGTCTTGGATCAACTGAACAACACGATTTCTTATTAGTCTCGCGGGCCAGACTCACACACGCAGAGCGGAAGAGTGCTGCTCTGCGCGTGTGAGTCTGGCCCGCGAGACTAATTTCTTATTAAACTACAGCCTGATCCCGACCTAACCTAACTGAATTATCCCAAGCCCGGTCAGCTGACCCGATGTCTTCGTTCTATGGCCCTAATCTGTATCTCTTGGATTCAGCACTCACATACATGTATTATAAATGACATGAGTATATTTGGGGGTGTGGCCACTCTACCGATTTTGAGACATGTGAGAGGACCTCTGAGACTACAGTGAGAGCCATTCCAGCTGTACTATTAACTCACCTCGGTCTCGCCGCCCTCAAGACAGCTGCGGGTACCCTAGCGCACTGATACAACCGGCTCATTCTTTCTGATCTCTATTCTCACACTCACTGTCACTGTCCACTCGAACTCCCCAGTATAGTATAACCGGTACTCTTCGATTGTAAGTTACGTCACTGTTTACGAGCTATAGCTATATACAGGAAATGAAATAAAGCCACACCCATCAGCCTCTCGCCATTGCAGCAATGACTCAGTCAATTATTGTCCAAGGTTGGTTGTTCTCTTTGATTTTCTTGACATGCAGTTCACATGCACACACACACACACACACACACGCATTGCTTTTCTCTTCTCCGCAATGGAAGTTGGCCAGTGTGGCAACCAGGTAAGAAGCCATCTAAGAGTTGTGGATTCACCTATATTACTCACTTATTATGTTGTTATTTTATTTCTCCAGATTGGATGCCGATTCTGGGATTTAGCATTGCGAGAACATGCTCAGTACAATAAGGTACCTAACGTAATTCATGCGAAGCTAGCCTCAAGATCATTCCCATGGCAGCCAGCCTGGAATGAGGTTAGCAGCAGTCTGGAACATGCTTACGTAATATCTAGCACCAGGAGTCCATGAGTGAAAATAAGTCTAGCAATGCTTTCCTTATATGGCATGGTAGCTGTTCTACTCTACGAGATGTGAGATACACGCTTCTACCCTTGCAGGGTTTTATGGGCTCCTGAGCTGAGTGGGTCAATAATAAATTAGCCAAATAGTTGTCTGGATTTTGCTAAAAGCAGACATTTTTGAGCTGCCTAAAGAGTATACAGATAGGCTAATGCAAATTAGAAATAACTGTATCGGTCCATGCAAACTGTCCACATTTACTGGTTTTCACCACCTTTGGCTTTTGGTAATGAATTCTTGTTGATAGGGTATGATGACTAACAAGAGATGAAAGTGTGGTCTTTCTTTCCTCCAGTCTGGCATTTATGATGAACCGATAAATAGCTTCTTTAGGAATGTTGACACAAGGTCAGTTATCACTGTCCCCTCTCACTAGTTTCCAAATATAAGCTCATGTGTTAGTGATAATACTCATGAAAGGAGTAGCTTTTTCTGTCTCCAATCAATTTTCATAAAGTGCACGAGTGATGTTTGCATGATATGGCTGAATGCGTATCACCACTCCCTACTGTAACACACTGTATGTGAGACTGAAGCCAACCCTTGCAATGGTATTCTTACACAAAGCAGAACAGCACCTCTCCATACATTGCTTTGTATACCGTGTACCTTATATATCAGCATGGCAACTAGTTTACGGAATATACCTGAAAATATGTTATATTTAATCACATGATGTAAACACTTCAGGTGGATTAAGAAGCAGGGAGGACAGCAGATCATTACAACACCATTGTAAATGGGGGGTGGGGAAGAATTAAGAATAGCACACTAGTGGTTATAGGCTCTGAGCCATCTGGTAGCAGTGAATACCTCTTGCCAGGCTGAAAATGTGGTTTCAATGGATTCTTTGACTGCCAATTTGACCATCCTTTTCCTTTCCTTGTGTCTCTCAGGTTTGCGAATCCCGCTGACATACCACTGGGGGAGGGCAAGGGGAAGATCAGAGCACTCAAGGCCAGGGTAAATCTATTCTTGGCCATGCTTTTTTCCCCACTACGCTTTACCTTCATGTGCGGGGTGGGAGAATCAAAACTCTGTGGTTATCTCCATATGCTCTTTTAGAAGATTGGGCAATTTTATGTGTAATCAACTGAGGATATACAGGCTTTCATGCGGAATTTTTCTCTGGGGGTGAGAAAGATTTGTATGTGGAGTCAAACCCATAGGGGGGTGGGGCTAGGGCTCTAGCAATTTTTTTTTTGATATGTGGATGTTCTGAGGTTACTTCTTTTGACTTCTGGGCCCCACAGTATCAAAGCACATCATTCTGGCTGGGGGGGGGGGGTAATCCCAACATGTCAGACAGTCCGTGGGTTTGATTAGTTATACGTTTCCTATCCACAGGTCTTGTAGTACATCACACAGTGAGCAACTATTACACAGTCAAAAGCCTTTCAAAAGAATCTCATCAGGGTTTTATATAGGGGAGGGCTGTGAGCAAGTGAAATATTTTTATCCCATTTCAGCATGCACAATTACATTCACAATTCCTCAGCAGTCTATGGGTGAGCTCCAACCTATTGAGATTCAGCACTCAATTATCACACCCAGCAATGTAGTGTATATGTCTGTGTTATAAACTACATGTAGGCATCATAAATCACTTTTTACGACAATTTTGTTGAGTAGAAACTTTCTCACTATCAACATAATGTGTCCCCTCTGCAGGCGGTGCTAATTGATATGGAAGAGGGCGTGGTAGGGGAACTGCTGCGAGGGCCTCTGGGAGAGGTCTTTGACCACCGTCAGCTCATCACTGGTGTCTCAGGCTCAGGAAACAACTGGTAGGACAGATACGTGTATGACATAGATACAAGGCTCTGTGTCGAAATGGTATGATTCTTAGTAGCTTTGCACGTTCAAAAGTGTACTGTATGGATATGAATAACAAATTGATCTCTGTCCAAATGTTCCTAAAATATTCTAACTGTTTACCAAATGTGACTTCTTTGGATGACACTGTTTTTTTCCAGGGCAGTTGGCAATAGGACGTATGGTGGGCAGTACCATGATCAGATTGTTGAAACCCTACGAAAGGCATCAGAACACTGTGACTGTTTGCAGTCTTTCTTCATCATCCACTCAATGGGTGGAGGTATGTCACATGATCATCACATGCCTACCACCTGACAATATATGATTACAATCCATTCCTGGTCTCATAGGTACAGGATCTGGGATTGGGACACGGATACTACAACTGCTCAGTGATGAATATCCAGATGTGTACAGGTACAGTTACTGAGATAGCTCTAGCTTTACGGTTACAGCTGTTCTGCACATGCTCTAGCCCAGAGAACTGCTTTCTGGTGGTGAAATTACGCATCTCAACCAATTTTCAGGTTTACTACAGCTGTGTTCCCATCAGCAGATGATGATGTCATTACTTCTCCTTACAACTGGTAGGTAACCCCAAACATTTGTCATGTGATTAGCTACTCATCTCATGCACATGAACATATCTCTATCTTTAGTGTTCTTGCCCTGCATGAGTTGACAGAGAAGGCAGACTGTGTTCTTCCCGTGGAGAATCAGGTTTATTAACTACGTGGACTTGTAGCTTTAATTTTTAGTGAGGTAAGGCTAGCCTTGTGCTCAGGCATATGCACAGGGGGTGGGGCCTGGATATAAGGCTGGGGGTGAGGCATACTAATAGGCATATATAATATTATACTTGCAATGTACAATAGGTACAAGCATTGCGTATAAGGAAGCTAAAGATGACCTAACGACCTGCTTGCAGCTTGGCTCTGACCTGCCCCTTTAAAGACCCATGAGCCCAGGGCAGACAGTATAAGTCCCTTCTGTTGGTTCCTGTAGGCTCTGATTGACATCTGCTCCAAGGTGACGAAGGCTGTCCAGAGCAAAACAGGGCGAGCCAAGCCAGGCAGCGCTGTCACCGCCACTCAGGGAGCTGTGGCCTCACAAGAGAAGCCCTTTGACACCATGAACAATATTGTGGCTAACCTGCTTCTAAATTTGACCAGGTTAGTTGCTATATAAGTCCCTCCACCCCATTCCATCCCACGTGACCCCACCCACCGATCTAAACTATGACTATATCAGTATAACATTTGTTTGTTATAAATATTTTATTTTTAGTATTATAGTGTTGTCCTGTCATTTTGAACGGTATGTTATTGCCTTTTTCTTATGCTAGTGCTTCTCGGTTTGAGGGTTCCTTGAATGTTGACCTGAATGAGATAACCATGAATTTGGTCCCGTTCCCACGATTGCACTACCTAGTATCAGCCATCTCTCCATTGTATGTTTCACAGGATGTCAGTCTGCCACCAAGAAGGTTAGGTTAAGTTCATAGATCTATGCTCAATTATCGTAGTGAGTTTAACTGATTGAACACCCACAATGCTTCTTATTATCTATCCTATGAAAAAGCAGGTCACACACTACACATTGTCAAACGAAATTAGACCCACCAACTGCTCATGCAATAATTGCAGCTGCACATGTGGAATGTAGCTGATTGCTCTGAGTTCTCTTAGTCAACAGAATCAGCAAATTCTTAGAATGGCTGTAGTCAGAGCTCCTTTGCTGAATAATTACATACACCCTGACACTGCACATTCCCGTCATGCACTAGTACACAGCTATTTGAACCAGGATTACACAATTGCCAATTGAGAATTGTGCCTGCACAACCAGGCTTGGCCTCCTATCTCGTAGTGACACTTTTTTCACAGCAGTCACGATTGTTTTTCAGCCTTATCACACTCCTATGCTTCCTGTTGATATACTCGTGTGTATAGCAGCAGGCTGTAACTTGTGCACTCTAATTCATCCATTATGGAATCAAACAGCAAAATTATTGGAATAATCCACTATTGGAGTTACTAATTAGCGGGCTATTTACTCAGAGGTAAAATATAGGCCTAATACAGTGATAGTATCCCTAATCATGTAATACTGATTCAATTTCTCCAGATTGGATCAGGCATTTTCAGATTCATTTTCCCGAGAAAGTCAACTCATTAAAGCCGACCCAAAGCACAGCCTGTGAGTGATTGCACGGTAATTTTTGAGGTATACTCTGACAGGCTAGGTTCCCCAAATTGAAGTTCATTGTGTATTTTCCCTCCTTAGTACAGAGCATGGAAAGTGTAAGCATTAACAATATTATTCTATTCTCTAGCTATTTAGCTTGTGCACTGATGCTCAGAGGGAAAGTAAACATGTCTGACATTAGAAGAAACATTGAAAGGTAAGTAGCCTTGTATTGTGATATTACAGTTAGGAAGCCAGTACCATTTAATGAGTTACCACTACCATTCCTTCACACAGGCTGCAGCCTTCACTACATTTTGTGCATTGGAACCAGCAGGGATGGAAAACGGGTCTGTGTTCTGTTCCTCCTATTGGACAGGTAGCACCTGCGACTAATTTAAACGACTAGTAAATCATCTTCTTTAGTGTTATTTCTTCTCTCATAGCCATACTCCTTGCTGACACTCGCTAACAATACCTGTTTTCGGCACTCTCTCAGTGACACAATGGAAAGATTTAACAAACTCTACAAGAGAAAGGTAGGTCTATATTGACATTCTGCGAAAAATGTGTGACATGCCTTCATGTTCAATCCATTTGGGAGAATCCAGATTTTTTCTTAATTCAGTGTTGTACTACACACACAAGTTTACAGTAAACCATACAGTAGTAGTATGTGTACGTGAGTCTTCCTTCAAGTACGTATGTCAGTAATGATACTGGCACTACTTTGCCCTGGTTGCTCTTTAGGCCCACTTGCATCACTATTCAAGAGTGGAAGGAATGGAGATGGATCTGTTTCAGGAGAGCATTGAGTCTGTTAGTTCTCTGGTTAGTGAGTATGAGACTTTGGAATCATCCGTGGGAAGACCACATGAGGCTATACCGAGACTCAGAATATGCTGATTCGGCAAGAATGAGCAACTTTATGCACTAATAACTTCAGTTAACTAGCTCTTGTAATATTACTGCCTCGGGTATATTGTAACACAATCATTTTACAAGGTACAAATCACTAATCAAGATGTGGTTTAATTTGGGGTTAAGTATTCATAAGCCACTCACTTAGTCTATAAATTTGGTAAAAATGGTTCAAAACAAGAGAAAAGCATGCACTTTATATTAAAATGCCATACAACTTCAATGGAAGTCAATAGAAACGATGGTATTTTATCAGAAAGTGTTTCTACTCCATCTACAAGGTAATTTTCATAGAAATCAGACCACACTTGCATCTGACACTCTACAGTAAGTACAAAGTGGTAACGCAACTGGTAATAGATCAGCTAGAGACAATTTGTTTCATGGAATGCAAAGGGTAATTAAGTGTGAAGCTATTGGATACAGCTTAATATAATATGCTCAGTTAAGCAATGTGTTTCCTATCTCACTAAGACAATCCCTATATGCACTGTGATGCATGAATACAATGTTGCTGTAGGGACTGAGAAGCTAAGTCTGCTACTGCTTATGGATTCATAAGCAGTAGCAGACACTGCAAGGCTGTAATTGTATTGCGTAAATACCTCAGTGACATAATACACAGGTGTGCAATGGATTACTTGTTACTGACCAGAGGAGGTGCAATCTTTACTATTGTCCTAGATAGGGATGCTCAACAGGTCTAGGGTTCTTCTGTGCCCAAGGGGAAGAGAGCCTTAAGCTTGCTCTCCAGACAAAGCTCCCCAGAAGTCTCTGGTGCATGGGTTCGAGATGTAATAAGATATTAGTGCACACAGGAGTGATATAACCTGCATTCATGCTGAGCAATAAGTTTGTCTGGAAGCACCAGAGCCTTATTGTCAAGTTTGTTTGTCTTGACTGGAGGAGAGTGAAAAAGAAATTTTGTCATAGTTAGACTAATACCATATATCTGAGGTCTAAATATTTCCATTTCTGCTTGTTTGATGACTGCTAAAGATACTTGGCCTATGGATTCTATAAGTTATTACAAATTGCGTACTTTGTTTGACAATTGTCTGTGTGGACCCATGGCAAGATAATTATTTGGTAAGCTATTGTGTAGACTGGTGTGTAGAATTAAGTAAGCAGGGGTGCTCCAAAATTTACGTTCCGGGGGGTATTTACAGGTGTTTACCACTGATAGATGCACATTCCATCATGATTCATCAGATTGAGAGTAGTACTGTGAATGATACCCACTCACAAGCCAGTCAAAACAACATGGAATAGATTCTAATGGACTCCACCAAGAAAGATATTCACTCCAAATTGAACTTTTTTCTTCACTTTCTTCTTGCATGGAATTTTCAATTTCATAGTAAGCACTAATGAGTTTAAGCATACAGATATGGTATCATATGCAGGGACTTCGCACAGAGGCCTGAGTCTTCTAGATATGTGCTCAAACATCTGGATTTACCAAGTGGCCAGAACAGCCATTGTTTTCGCTGTGATGCCATGCGAATAAAAACTCATATAAAGAAATTGGATATACATATTATATGGTTGAAAAAAAGGATGGGATCAATCAGAAGTAGGGGAAATCAACTACTTTCATAAACACGGCATGTCTAATTAAAAATACACACATCACTGAAAAATGAAGCAAGGGGGTTATGAATAAAAGATTTTGTTGATTCAGCAAAAATCAAAAATGCAAATTAATCATTTATAGCTCAAACTATGTAACTCATACAAGGGTAAGACATCTAATGTATATTAATTGATGGGAAAATTTAAACTACAGGTCCATAGTAGTCAAAAGGATGTGAGGGGTCTACTCAAAATAAATGTTTTATTTATGTGTTTGCAGTATTCAGTCCAGTGGTGTCTTCTCGGGTACAGGGCTTGGCTCAAATGACAATTTGCCAGGATTTTCAATAATCAAAGCTTCTTCTGCTCCTACCTGGCTGTCACGGAAGCTCTGAGTGCCCATAGCAGCTTCAACTTGCTTCTTGAGGGTTCCAGTTGATGAATCACGACCGAGTGTGCCACCACTAGTACTTGTGGACAGCTGAAATGAGAATCTCTGCTTATCTGTTGGTGAACGGAGAGTACTGGATCTATCTGTGATGCTGTAAGATTTGGTGGATTTGAAAGAAACCGTCAAGAACCAACTCTTCCACAGAGCTCTAGCATCCTGGGATCGAAGACCATGGAGGATGAAGATCAGTACACCCTGTAGGCCGACAAAGAGACTGAAGAGCAGCTGGAATCCGAATGTGACTTCCTTCACGGATGAGCCAGTGGCAGCAAGTCCAAATCCCCAACCAAGTCCAAATACGGTAGAAAGTCCAAGTGCTATGACAAGGTGACGCTTGAGCTGTCCTTCATTATCTGAGCGTATCTTGGTACGCTCTCGTGCTCGCTTTATGAGGGTCCCCATGATAATGACAAATACAACCCAATCAAATATAAAGATGATGACAAATGGCAAGATTAAGCCGATCCAGAATGGGTATTCTGTAGCTCGGCAGCTAAAGAAAGAATGTACAAGAAATAGAGATACCGTTTTATAATACATTAAAACCAGAGCTGAAGACTTACAAGAAAGGATTGGCGTAATAGTCGTGTCCAGCAGCAACAGAGATGATAACTATCAGCAGCGATACCACTGAAACATAGACGATAGCAAGTCAAGTTTGTATCGGAGAAATACCTAAAATGAATCCATGCGCATATAAAGAAATGTAGATATCATGCATTTAACGTACGCCAGACGATGAGGCCTGATTTGAGAGCATAGTGTTGTATGTCTTTCCCGAGTACGATCACAAGCTTTATGTAGAGATAGACGGCTTCTGCTGCTGTCCAGCCAAAGAACACAAGCATGAAGTAGTGAATCAGTGCTGCAATAATGCCGCAGAGGGGTGGCACTGAAGTCACACGACCAGCAATCAGGAAAGTGATGTACAACCCAAGCAAAGCACTGCTGAGGTTAATAAGCAACTTTCCATGTGTTGTAACTCTTAGTTTCCTGATGAAATAAAGTAATGTTAATTATAGGCTATAGACCATCAGCTCAGTTATGTGATCACTTACTTTGAAGTAGAGTATGTGATGATAACAATGAGGAGGCAGATCACAGACAGTACAGTTCCAATGTATGTGATAACTTCCAAAGCAAGAGGAGAAACCACTTCACCAGGATTTAAGTCCTGCAAAGTAAATAAACAAATAATATTACGAGAACAAGATGCATGCTTTTCAAAGACTTGACTTACAAAGAGAAGTCCAAAGTGGGCTGGCTGTGAACATTCACACTGAGCCTGGTCATCTCTGTCATAGACCACACGACAATCATCACTAGACCAGCTACCAAATCCACCTAAAAGTAGCAAAAAAAATACTCAGATATAGCTATATATATAGCGTAAGGTATTCTTAATAGTGGAAGTGTGTTCTTACCATTTCCATTTGGATTGAAATTTGCGCAGACAACAGTATCAGTTGTCTCATCTGTAGCCTGAGTGTTGGACTGAAAACAATCCAGCTAGACTAAGTACTGCATACATGCATTTATTGAGTAATAGTTTGATTATACATACCTCTGCTTTCTGGAAAGTGATTATTATTCCATCTTCCATCTGTTGGTCTGCAGCGGATTCTGCACTATAATTCAAGTTCAAAGTTATAATGAGGGATCCTACAACGAATCTACCAGAAGCTATTTCCTCAGTCTGAAACAGAGCATCACTCAGAAAAAGACCATAGGACAGCCTTTGTTTTGGTCCACCAGTCTGGCGATTACTATCAAAGATGGTTGCTGGTACTTGAAGTGAAGCAGTTGCATCTGCCAGTGCATTCATCATTGTTATTAGCCTTGTCTGGTCGATCTCAGATATGCTTATGGCTTCTTGCACTGTTCCCAGGTCAATACTAAATGTTTCACCCACAAAACTATCTCTGTCAACATCCTGCACTTGAATGGCAAAATTATCCAGAGCATAGATTTCCCTGTTTTCTGTCGAGTTAGTATTAGTAGTAATGGGGACCAAGTCAGTGAACCTGCTAAGACTCTCCAATAACCTGTAATGGGAAAATTATTACACTGATGTTAGTATGTGCATAATTATATTAATAATCATTATACCTGGTAGATGCTTGGGTTTGCATTTGACTTTCCAGAATGATTTCAGTGTCTACTTCGATTAGATTGTCAATGGTTGCCAAGTAGTTTCCTCTGACCTATAAACATGCAGTATAAGTGTTATGGATTCCTATATACTTTGGTAAACACAGTTATATGCATACCTCTGGTTGATTAATTGCAGCAGTTGTCAAATCTTCAACTACAGAGCTAGCTACCGATACCGCTGATACTTCCAGTTGATCGGTGTTTTCTGTGATGTTTGCAACAATTGCAGCCACCTCTATTTTAGACTCCAGCTATATGTAGCATAAAGTGTCTTTATATTCTACTGAACAATTTTAGGCCAAAGTGCCAGGCCTGAGATTTGAAAAATTTACAAGATAGCACATTGAGAACATACCAATGTGGCTTCACAGAGTTGTATAGCAGTGACACTCAGGCCACACCGACTGAAGTCCACTTCCCTCCACTGAGCTCCGTGTGTGTATGTCCCTCCACAGTGTCGGATTACTGTTCCTGTTCCACCAGGTAGATCTACCAGATCCCGACAGGGACATGGCTGGGTTAGTGTGGTGCCAATCTCTGATTCAGCCCAGCTGTAAATAATAGCACCTCCTGGAATGAGTGATGCCTCTTCACTAGGGCACCCATCTAAAATAACACGAGAATAATTTGGATAGCCACCGTTTCTTATATGTAGGCTGTGATTTGATCTCAAAGAGATCATATGTTATTAACCCTCTCTTTTACTTTGCTCACCACACTTTAAGGAATTATGATTATTTATCTTCCTGCACATGTACACACATCCTCAACCATTTTAGACCCTTTCACTTCTCTTAAGCATACCCTGCTATGGTCATCTCAGGTGTAGTCAGACAATGTGCACACACGTGTAGTCTAATTGAAGTATCTTACCTCATATTTTAAGGAGAAAGGAGCTGGATCTTTTATATAACATTTCTGTGCCTTGTTGCCCTTGTAGGTGCAATGAAACCTGACTTAGGCCTACACAATGGTGTTTCCTTTCTCCCTAAAATTGGAAGGCTATGATTGTAGAGTGACCCCAATATGCAGACTGTACTTTATGCACATTTGTTTTCTTGTAATCAATAAATTGCCACTTGATAATAATGCCCCAATCCCTTACCATGCCTTTCAATGTATATCACTCTATAAAATGTCAGTGCTGATGGGATAGCTCTGACAATGTCGTTAATTAGTCCTTCAGTTGTCTGCGTTTCAACTGTAATAATGAAAGTGACACTGCTACCAGGCATGACTTGCCCATCAGAGCTGTACAAATGAAAGCATTTATAGTATGTCAGTAGTAGTTTTCTAGCAAGCAGCAAGTCATTGCATGTAGTGATTATTTACCTTTCAAGATCCTGAGTCAGTAGCTGAACTGAGAGGACTAAAGCTGTTGTACTTTCTAATGTATTCCCGGTCACCATGAGCACCTGCAAGTAAATCAGTGAATAACAGGGTATGCAAAGCAAAGAATAGTCTACAATGGGTTGCTGGAGCTTCAGAGTTAGTCACCTTCCTCTTTCAACAATTGCTGGTGTTTTGTAATGGTATACCAATCTGAGTCCCAATGGAATTTAGTCAGTTGGCCAAAACAATGATAGCTCTGGGAATATGTAGGACTAACATGACATTTGGGAATAATTTTATACACGTGTACCATGATAAATTACTTTATATATGCAACTGACATAACCGTTTTATTCAGACATCTAAAATCAGGTAATCAAAATAGGTGGAACTGGTAGTTGGTGTTGAAATAATTGCAGTCTTACTACAACATGTCCCTAATCTAAAGTACAGAAGTTATACTACTCTGCATGGGCTTTATACTGTAACAGAACTGACAACACTGTGTTTTTTAATACTGGTGCTTTCACAACCTCTTGAGTTAGTTCCATGACAGCTTCTGTTCCTGTAGTGTCTACAATCTCCAAGCTGACTGCATACTGGTAGACATCTGTAGGAGAGTGAAGGAAAATAAATTACCACAAGATTTAAATTGTACATAGATAAGGGACTAGCCCTATGTATACCTGGAATAATGGCTAGGCCTGGATTAGAAGTTGTAATTCCATTTTCATTGGTGGCCGCACAGGTATAAGAGCCACGATCTTCTGGGGTCGCCTCAGGAATAAACAGGTATGGCAGGTTTGCCCCGGGAATTTCTTCACCATCTTGGTACCACTGATAGCTTGGTGGAGGGTTTCCCATGGCTTCACAGGTGAGATTCAGTGCCTCGTGTAAGCCCACAGTTTCATTACTTGGGGGATTAATAATACTTGGCGGTGTTTCAGGATCAGGTACTTCAACTAAAGAAGTATAACATTAAAAGGCATATTATTCAGGTTAATGTAAGAGTATCAGGCAACAGGCTTACTTGGCTTCTCACAGGTGGGACCCATGTAGTTGCCAACACATTGACATAAGAAGCCACCAAATGCATCTATGCACACGCCTCCATTCTGGCAGGGAGTACCCCCTTCATCACTGACTCTGCACTCATTCTTGGCTAGTGAATGTAAAATGCAACATTAATACATATACATAAGTGTAGCATCTCTATCATTGATGTTCAGGATTTAATGTTGCTTACCAGATACATTGACATACAAGCTGCTCATTCCAAATAATCCAGCTGAACCTCCATTGTTTGCCTCACAAACATACTCTCCACTGTCTTCGGTGGTAACATCTCTTACAGTCAGTGTGCTAGTTACAAGAGCGAGTTCATTGCTATCCAGAGGTGGAATACTCTCTGAAGTTGTAATAGTGATCCTCAGGCTATTGAGTACATTGATGCCTGTTCCAGTTCGCTTAACCCAACTGACACTTGGAGTGGGATACCCAGTGGCGTTGCAGTATAGTACCAGGCTCTCCAGCTCAACAACAGAAACATTTCCTGTTACTTGTACTATGGGAGGAACTGCATGAACAGATGGAAGAGGGATAGTATACTGACGGGGGGGGGGGGAGCCTGGAAATGATGTTATCATTGATGTTCATGATTTAATGATACTTACCAGATACTTTGACATACAAACTGCTCATTCCAAACAATCCATCCGATTCTCCATTGTTTGCCTCACAAACATACTCTCCACTGTCTTCAGTGGTAACATTTGTTACTGTCAATGTACTAGTTACAAGAGCGAGTTCATTGCTATCTAGAGGTGGAATACTCTCTGAAGTTGCAATAGTGATCCTCGGGCTATTGAGTACATTGATGCCTGTTCCAGTTCGCTTAACCCAACTGACACTTGGAGTGCGATACCCAGTGGCGTTGCAGTATAGTACCAGGCTCTCCAGCTCAACAACAGAAACACTTCCTGTTACTTGTACTATGGGAGGAACTGCATGAACAGATGGAAGAGGGATAGCAACTACTGACAGAGGGGGAGCCTGGAAATGATACCATTACCTTTAACTGTCAGCATTGCTGATGATGTGAGGACAACCAAATCTGAAGTTGTAGTGCAGGTGTAAATCCCTCTGTCGGCATAGGTGACATTATGCACAACTAGTGTCCCAGTGAGAGTACTTAGGGAGTACTTTGAGCTATTGGCAGCTACTTGGCTGGCATTGGCTATAAGCATCGAGCCACCAGAAGGACTATCATAAATCCAGGTGGTGTAATAGGAAGTCATACAGTCAAATGAGCAAGTAAACTGTGCTATTTCATTCTGGATTACTATTTCATCCTGGGGCTCTTCGGTGAAAAATGTACAATTCCCACGACCTACAAGCATGAAATAGGAGTCATACGGGTATACATAATATTCTATTGTAAGTGTGCATTACCTACCTGCACACAGAACTGCCGCAGCATTACTGGTTGTACATCGATGGATTCCTACTCCAGCATGTGAGCATTCCAATAGACTGGACTCTGTTCCAGTACAGCACAACTCATCCAGTAGGATAGGACCTCCACCCCCAAAATAGACATTGTGAGTTCCTAAGAAATTAGACAAACATATGTATTACTGTTAATAGTGTTCTGCTGGGGCTTACAATATTACTGTAGGGATATGTATGCAGTCATGTGATGTGTGCTTTTAGAATACCAGGTACATGTAGTGCTCCTAGCTGTCTGCAGACAACTGCTGCATCTTGGCTGCCCCAGTTGTCACTGCACACTGTCCCCCACACTCCGTCAAAACAGACCTCCACTCTTCCTTCAAATTGGGTCTCACCACCAATCAGCCTCACCATACCATCTTCACAGCTAGGGTCTCTCGCTGTTTTGTAGAAGTGTAATATTAATAATGCTGTAAGTAGTTGGTGTGCATACAGCCTTACTCACTTGCACACCGAACACTTAAAAAATGGTCAACATAACAGTTTGCATTTCCACTTCCAACATTATTTTCACACTCAAGTAATGATGCTTCCATTCCTGAACACTCTAAAAATCCTGGAAATACATTTTGCTGATATACACCAATGAGGTATGTATAGTAATCTCGAGCTCCTGAATAAAGATTAATGTTGATAATTGTTATACAGACACATGACCAAACTACTTTAAAACATACCGTAATGTGGATATCCTAGCTGCTTGCAGATGACACTTGCTTCTGGTTCTACCCAATTATTTGGATAATCATCACAGATATAAACCCAGTTGCCATTGTAGCAGACCTGAACAATTCCTTCTTGTGGGGAATTACCATTCCCCGCCAGGCGTACATTCCCATAGGTGCAAGTGTCAGTGGAAACATTTGCAATGGCTTTAAAGAGAAAAGCATAAAATAATTGACAAGTTGTGTAATAAAGTGTGTATAATAAAGGAGTCATTATTCGATGGACTAGAATGGACTACTGGAAATACTTTGAGCTCTCAATGAGACCATGCATGTCAAGAGTGAAAGTTTAGGATATTTTGAAGTATGGATTGTTTCTGAAATTCACGCTATAGGAGTCTTTATTGCTGCCTCAACTTTGTTTCATCCCCAGTCTATAATGAAGACTGAGGATTGCTTACAGTACTGTAAGCAATCCTTAGCCTTGATTGTGGGCTGGGGATGAGACTATAAGCTAGGTTAAACTAACATTATGATGTGGTCTCCATGTAGCTACAAGGTTTGGTATAAGGGCTGAGGGCATGACGCGATTACAGAAGTGACACTTTCAAACTTTAAAGACAGTCACCACCACTTCCTGCTCTCATTCATTCCTTCATTAAAAGCATTATCAAACCTGCAATTGAGATTCCATCTACCGAGTGGAAACTGTGTCTACTGTTGTTGTTATTTCCACCCCACCCCAGTACAATCTATCTACTTCCAGAGAGCTCACTCATTCCTGTGCTGTATAAGTATATTTGCTGTTACACTCCCATAACATAGAGTATGCAGTCATATCATAATCCGTTTATCACATTTATCTAGTGCTAGTTTTTCCAAATTTGAATACCAGGTAAAATTGTATTTAGGTACACCTCCTCTTATAATGAAGTTTGAATGATACCATTCCAGTAGTCCATTCATTTCAGTAGTCCATTCCAGCCAATAGAATAAAATTATGACAAGTGAAACATACCATTGCATTGTACCCCGACATTCTGTCTCCAAGTATCACTGCACAGCTCATCAGATGAGACGTAGTAAAAGTAACCGTAAAAAAAATAATAATAACGGTAATAGTAATGGTAAAAATAATAGTCATCGTAATCGTCATAGTAATAGTAAGAGCTATGTAATATCGAAGCATAGGATGCGCAGTCTAACAAGTTGGATTCTGTTCCTGTACAGCTGAAGTGAAGTGCAGTTGTATTTGCATCCATAGCGGAAGTGTAACCCGAAAAAGTAGCAGTTGCACCTGGACAGATAAACATATATAATATATGTTGAAAATATACACTAGTTCGAGTCACTGCAGGGATGCATTGGATTCTTAATAGGGTACTATCTAGGATTTTGATTTCAGGGGGAAGCTTTCATCTAGTGGGGTTTGGGGGTTCTATAGTATTTAATAAACGTTTGATTGCAAGCTGGTTCTTCAAATGCTTAAAAGTTTACATAAAAAACCTTAACAGAGCAAGCAAAATTGAAACACTATCGGAGTTGCCCGGGCGTGTGGTGGGCGCTGGGTCTGTGGGCATTCTTCCCTAGAAACCCTTGAAAGGGGAGGGGAGATTCTTCATTACCCCCCCCACCCGTAGATACGTACAACCCTGCTTAATAGAAAAAGACCTGGTAAGCTTTCATTAACTAATATAGGACCTTACATGTGGTTTCAATGGGTTTTGTATACAGGAATTGAGCATTGATGGAACAATCATAGTGCACCATAGGACCCAGGCTAAGTACACCAATACATAAACTTCCTAACTCTTTAGCTGAAATAACTTGGCTGAGTCATATTGCAATTTAACGTGTGGAATGATATAGTATATTCGAAATGGCATTAATGTTAGGATTTATGATTCCACATACCAATACAAACCTTTGTAAGCAGTGATATCCTAAATAATGCTCATGACACAATGTTTCCATGGCAACTTATATACAGCTGTTTAATCATGGGGTGTTCAAGTGTACTTGGATAAATAGCATCTCATGCTACTGCTTGTGAAAATCACTGAGACAACAGAGCTGCGAATTCACATACGGCCACATTTATTTATTCCAAGTGTATAGGGGGAAAAGGCCCGAACATGCCATCTGTTAATAGCGCTGATATCTCTACTCATACAGAGGCTACACAAACTCTACTAAACTGGGAGCTGTAGTAAGCCTTCCTTAGTGAAAGTATGTGGTAAACTTGTCCAGATCGCTGATGCTTCGTGCACTTTAAGCTCGAAGACGGCATGCACGTAACTACCAGAGACGCCGTTTTTACCACGTGCTTTGTAGGGGCTCCATAAGGAGACATATAAAATGTATATAGTTTTGTTTTGGCAAGAACTGCTCACAGAAACTGAAAGTAGAGGAGCTTCACATACGTTTTCTTATTTGTTCCCCAAGGATCACAATAGTATAAGTTTCACACCTCTGTGACCCCTACTTCGTGAAAAAAATTATATTACATTACATTATATTACGCCCCCTTTTTTCCTTAAATCTTTACACTTGGCAGAGTATAAATACCAGTGGTAGGGTATCCCAGCTGTCTGCAGACTACTTGTGCATCTGCATCGCTCCAGGAAGAATCACAAATAGTTGCCCATGTGCCACCTCTGCAGATCTCTACACGACCCTCAGATTCCATCTGCCCTCCTACCAGTCTCACTTGGCCACTTTCACACAAACTGTTGAGTTCTATAATAGCATAATGTTATCACACTCAGATACATATATAGACAATAAATATGATGCACGTATAGTACATGCATACAGCAATAATTACATGCAAGCATTGCCTACCTTGGCATCGAATGTGTAGCTTTATATAGTATGAGTATAGATAGTCATAGCTGTGACAGTCATAGTAATAGAAATAGTAGTAGTAATTGTAGTAGTTGTAGTAGTCGAAATAGTAATCATCCCAGTAGCAGTTAATAGAGGACTGTGACAGACATTCACTCAGTGATGACTCAGTTCCTTTGCATGTAATAGCATGGTTGATGTGCAGAGGATTGGAAACTTGTTGGTTTCCAGTTAGAATCTCAACACCTGTATGTGCATAAATATTGCAGTGAACATTCTTTCAGAGATGTATAAAGCTGGACATAATATTCTTACCAACTGGAGAGAAACCAAGCTGAGAACATACGACGGATGCTTCCTGCAAATTATTGCGGCCTTCACTGACCAGAACTGAGTGCCATAGGTTATTGATACAAATTTCCACAGCCCCTTGTCTATCTGACACCTTATCTACCAATCGAACTGTTTCATTCACACATGGACCTTGTATAGAGAACAAAATTATGAGATTAAAATTAAGGGAAACAAATAGCAAAATCTTCAATACCGAGACACTGTACTCCAGCATCATCCATGTGGTAGCAGCTTGCATTTCCCAGGCCATCATGCTGACAATCCAGAATGGATGATTCATTTCCAGAGCAGGCCACATTATCCAAGACCAGAGGAGCTGGTGAGTTTCCATAGAAACCATTTTGGTGCGGAAGGCCCACTGTGTGTATATTATTATTACGTAAGTAATTAAAATTCAGTCTTTTAACTCATTTCCTTACTCTCGGTACTAAATCCAAGCTGTCTACAAGTCACTTCAGCTTCATGTCTTCCCCAGTTGTTGTCACAGACTGCCCCCCACACTCCATTAAAGCAAATCTCCACAGCACCTTCATAAGGAGAAATATACAATATTACTCTAGTGTTCCTGTACTTATCAATAAAGTTTGTACCTCCCATCTCAGATTGACCATTTACAAGTCGAATATCTCCATCAGTACACTGCTCATCATATCCTGTAAAAATTATACAGTATAGAAGGATTAACCCTGCAAAGGTTATCTCAGTTGTAGCATTATGCGCACATAATTATTGACTACAAACCACGTTCGTAGTCTAGCTACCTTTCGCTATTCCACTTTAGCGATGCTTTTTGGCAACTTTGGGAGTCTTGTTGGTTGCAGAAACACCCGAATATGAAGGTTAGAATTTGTTGGAATGCATGTTTTCTGGTTACAAGGTAAACTACATAGTGGGAGTATGAGCGAGGAGTAAATGATACATTACTGTAACACAGTTATGACTCTTCCAAATCCCTAGCTCATACTCCGAGTCCAAGGGTGTACACTAATTGCATTCCAACTATATAGTCCTTAAAACAAAACCTACTACACACACAGTAAGTAGATTGCATATGTAAAACATGATAGCGAAGCTGCAACTGAGCTAACCATAGGTTGGTTAAAGTAACCCTTCAATTTTTGTAGTGATATAGATACCTGACATGAAGCTGAGAGCATTGTAACAGGGACCAAGGTACTCCTGATAGGGGTATCTGTGCATGGGCACCCCAAGACTGTGTAGAGTACTCAAATCACCTAATCACTGCTCACTACACAGTCAAGGTCAGCCAGGCAACAGCTTCCTGAGCTGTGTGAAGAGAAGCCCACTCACCTTCAATAGGGTGAGCAAAGAGGCCTCTTTTGTCTCAATAAACCCAGTCCAGAAATTATATGAATATTTTGATCTGCTCACATATTACATTACAAACATTGCAAGATGAAGCTTCTTTTACAGTAAGGACTGATTATTTTAATGTTAGACTTCATGACTTACCTGTACACCTCACTCCTGCATCTGAGTCATGTGAGCAAGATGACAGCAGGGGCAATCTAGTGCAGTCTGTCAATGACTGCTCATCTCCAGTGCAGTTGTAGTGATAAAATAAAATAGGGCCATCACCAGAGTCAAAGATAGCAGGCAAACCTAATGGGATAGAATGTATAATTATGATACAGCTATGAAAATAATCTAAACTAGGAACCAGGAACTCTGTGAGTTGAAATTATAAATTAATGGTAGGCTACTGTAACATTGTGTTCACTGTAGAGAAGTAGCTGATAATTGAAGGTGTTATGGAATAAAGTCCAGCTGATGATAAGACTGTTATCTTTGATGCAGGTTTAAGACTCTGCATCATGCAGGTATAATATAGTCACTCTTGTTTTGATTGTGTATTATAAAATACTGAACTACAGTATCCTCAAGCAAGAAAACTTGAAATGATTGGGATCCTCCTTAAACAATTAACACTGTAGTACCTCCTGAGTGTCCTAGTTGCCTGCATACAACTTCTGCATCCTCTTCATTCCATTGGTGATCACAAATTGTAGCCCAGTGATCTTCAAAGCAGACCTCAACCCTTCCTTCATAAAATGAGTTTCCATCTTCAAGACGAACTGCTCCATGCTCACACAATGTCATATCATTGTAGGTTGTTTCTGAGTACAAAACAGATTGGGGAGATGATATGACACCTTTTAAATTAGTTGTGTTTTCTACACACCTTGACAGACTACATCACCAAAATTTCCTCCTTCACAATAACCATTACTAAAACTTGATTGTGTGTGGTTGCAGTTAAGCAGGGAGGACTCTGAACCATCGCAGTGAATGCTGCCCAGATACATTGTAACAGAAGTTGGCCGTCCTGTGTATGGACTGTTAAATGCCGATGTTGACTGCACACCTGATAAGTAATTCAGCATTATAAAATAATGCATGGTCCATTCTGAGGCGCCATATACAGTAGTTTATGTACAAAAATGTGCATGTGATAGTATACCAACCAAATGGTGAATATCCTAGCTGCTTGCAAACAACTGCTGCATCAAGTGAATCCCACGTGTCTGCACAAACTGTTCCCCATGTGTTATTATAGCAGAGAGCAACAGTTCCTCTTGTGGGTATACTACCACCACCAACAAGTTGAACGTCTCCAGTCTCACAACCTTCAGGCTGTAATGCTGCAGTAAACATAAACTCATGAATTAGTAGATGACTACACAGTGTAATTAGTCCCAGTTACAGTGCTGATGCTGTAGTTAGAACATCATTGACATACCACTGCACCGAATCCCAATGTCTTCAAATGAACTGCAGCCAGAGTGAATTTCTTGCTCATGAGTGCACTCCAAGAGAGATGATTCAAAACCTGTACACTGGACATTGCTGACAAGTATGGGGCCAAATGATTGGCCATAACATCCATTAGAGCAATAGGTAGCACCTGAATGTAAGGTAAGGGTACCATCATATTTTGAGGCAAATAACAAGATTGATTTTATTATACCAACCTAAGGATGAGTATCCCAGTTCCCTGCACACAACCTCTGCTTCTTCATACCCCCAGCCATCATCACAAACTGATCCCCATGTTCCATTCACACAAATTTCCACTGTCCCCTCCTGTGCAATTTGACCGCCAATCAAGCGAATCTCACCATTATTTACACAATCTGTATTTGTAAAATCTACAGAGAAAAAATTCAGGGGACTTTTCATATATATGATGGTCCACGCAGTCCACTAGAAAGTGAAAGTGGATAACATTATTAGCTTGACTTACTTAAGCAGCGAACTCCAATATCTTCT
This sequence comes from Phakellia ventilabrum, assembly GCA_963921505.1. Lineage (NCBI taxonomy): Eukaryota > Metazoa > Porifera > Demospongiae > Axinellida > Axinellidae > Phakellia > Phakellia ventilabrum. The sequence goes on from OY997397.1 coordinate 1,828,279, forward strand.
GTATATGAACACCCATAGTGGCTGGTTTGACTGTGTCCACACTCCAGTAGAGAGGACTCTGATCCACTACACTGAACATTACTGATATGAGTGGTGCTGAGTGACTGCCCAAAGTAGCCATTAGAAAAATAGGCAGATCCTGAAAAGATTAAGTTTATGCATGACCATAAAAAGTCATAGTAGCTATTATATCCAAAGTATTGCCAACCTGTTGATGTGTATCCAAGCTGGTGACAGACAACTCCAGTTTCTTCATATCCCCAATAGTCATCACAGACTGACCCCCATGTTCCATTCAGACAGACTTCTAGTGTTCCCTCCAACTCTGACTGCCCTCCAATCAGACGAATATCACCATCAGTGCAGTTGGTAATTACATCTGTGACCACAGACATGAATATGCAGTTTTCTATTTACACGTACGAGTAACAAACTGAATTAAACATATATCTTAACCATGTCTGTGGATTCTTATTTCATCATAGATGATTAAGTAGCATATTCACCTTCCTGAGGTATATTGCACACTGTAAAAACGTTATGACTGCTTGGTAGATACTATAGTTGCAGTTGTTGTGCATAGAGGTTCTGTGAACTGCCCACAGCGTACTATTTCCTGTATTTATGATACTCTAAATGTTAGATAATCACCAGGACTTGTTGCTGTATAAAGTACCCAATCTATTTTGAGCTATGCAACTTGAAAATGGTATGCACAGAATGCTTTGATATTCAATCTAGAATAAAAGTCGACTGTAATATAAACATATCAAATTTCATATAAGAAACTCCCTCATTTATTATGTCCCATGCCAATTAAAAACAGACTTTACAGTTCTTTCATACTGCATATTCAGAAACCTGAAGTATAGTCAAAACAACAATGTTACAGTATTTTTTTTGCAGTGCCATGGCCATTCATAAACTAAAATTAATATGTGTATGCCTACTCAGACGTCGACGTGAGACTCAGACGTCGAGAGAGACTCAGACGTCGACGTGAGAGACTCAGACGTCGACGTGAGACTCAGACGTCGACGTGAGAGACTCAGACGTCGACGTGAGACTCAGACGTCGACGTGAGAGACTCAGACGTCGACGTGAGACTCAGACGTCGACGTGAGAGACTTTGACGTCGACGTGAGAGACTCAGAGTCGACGTGAGACTCAGATGTCGCCACCGATTATTCTTTTCATTAATACACTCGATGTCAATAAACTGCATAATATATAAAAGCTTGCCTCCAGAAATGGTTAAGATTTTCATCTGGATACTCTTTTTGTACACTGCACTCACTTAGGGGTGTCTGTAGAACTAAAGAGGCACAAGTTACTGGCTTTTTTTAGCTCCAACAGTAGGTAAGTTAGCCGTTGTCTTGCCAAACTTGAAGATTATTCCCAAGAAACATACCGAATATTCTGGAGTTGTTCTTTATTCTTTGACCTACCCATTATTCTTTTATTATTCCCGGCATAATTTCCTCAAGCCTATGGATAACCTTCCATACCACGTGGAGTGACGATATATCGATATGCGGTATGAAACATTTTCGAACGTTGTATTGGATACGCAAACGATTTGCGGTATACGACAGACCGTGGCCATACGGACGGACAGATGTAGCTACAGACTAAACTTGAAATTGAACACGCTAGTGTGGGGCTCACTCACACTCGCCCAATAAATGCATATATTCAATGAAGTATGAATATGAATATTAAACCTTTCCTCTGGAGCTTTATACCCGACAAGTTAGTTTGCAACTCAGATATGTTTCCCTACCTTAATTAATACACACCCAGGTAATCACATTTTGGTAAAAAGAACTAACCCTGCAGTAATGTGTATTGCTGAATTACCTTGGCATCTCACTGCTATATCCTGACTGTAGCATGTATATACAGACTCAGCTGTTGTGCACTGCATGATATTTGAATTATTCCCAGTGCAGTATACGTCAATAACTACTGTCTCTATTTCACTGAAATCTGAACTCTGAACTTCAAGTGCTGAAGCACCTAAAAGATATGCACACAGTATCATAATAGTTATAAGTGTCAAAATATGTTATTGCATGACAGACCTATACTCGGGTGACCAAGTTGATTGCAGACTGCTTGTGCAGCAGCACTGTCAAAATATGAAGATGAGCAAATCCTTTTCCATATATTTTGAAAACAAATTTCTAAAATTCCTTCATTTTCTTCACCACCATTAACCAGTCGCACAGCTCCATCCTCACAGGACAGCACACTACAAACTGCAGTGGTATAACTTACTGTAATACGAGTAATAAATGCATTGGGTGGGAGGTTAGGATCAGATATTAGGGAACAGACATATTGCTAAAATACAAACTTGATAGCACAATGTTCTGTGCATTGATACATACTTTGTTCACACTTTACTCCAGCATGACCATAACAGTAATAAGATTGTGTGTAATTGTTGCAATCCTGAAGAGTTACTTCGGCTCCAGTGCAGTCAAATGATATTATTGGTCCCGGGCCTTGCCCAAAATAGGAACCAAAAAGCCTCTCTGCATCTATAAATTTAAATAGCAAAGGCATGATAAAGGTTTATAATTACTACATCAACCAGTTATTATTATCTTACTTATCCTTGAGAATCCCAGTTGAGTACATACTACTTGTGCTACAGAAGAGTAGAAGGTGTCTTCACACAAACTGTACCAAATGTCATTACTACAAACTTCCACTCTTCCCTCAGCAGTTGATCTTCCATGGGCCAGACGTACCTCACCTTCACTGCAACTGTCAATATCTGCACATAATAGAATATTGAAGCTATCACCTCTGTACAAGAATTAGAGATGTCATTTTATAATTACCATAGCAATTAAGTTGAATATCATAGCTGTGAGAGCAGCTGTCCATCACTCTTGTGACTGTGCACTCTTTCAAATTAGCTTCTGATCCATTGCATTCAATGCTGTAGACTTCTAGCGCTCCATTGCCATACGTGAAGTGAATACATTATAGCTGAATGAACGATACAATTAAACAACTCACAATTAGACAAACCTGAATCATATCCTAGTTCTCTGCATGCTATAAGTGTCTCATTTTCACCCCAGGTTAGGCCACAGGCTGTTCCCACTGTCTGGTTCAGGCATATCTCCAAGAACCCTTCAGACGGATTGCTGCTACTAATAAGCTGTACACTTCCTTCAGTACATCCTAATGGTGTGTAGTACTAGTAAGTTTTGAGAGTTGTAAGCAGCACTAAGGTATGCAACATATATTATACCTTGACAATGTACTCCAACATCTCTAGTGTGGTCACATAGCTCATCATATACAGAGGTTGAATAAGAACATTCGAGCAAATTCTTTTCATCATCATAGCAGTAGACATCACTCCAGACTATTGGACCACTGGATCTCGTGTTCCCATAGTCATTACCCGACCGAGGAGTGGCATCTGCAATCAGGAAAGAAATTTCATATATATACTGGTGCATCAGTCCACATTCCTATATACCTGAATGTGGGTAACCAAGTTGCCGGCAGACTACATTAGCCGCATTAGAATAGTACCAGTCATTGTATTGGTTGCAAATAGTACCCCACAAGCCATTCCAACATATTTCAACTCTTCCTTCATACAATGATGATCCTCCAACCAGCCTCAAGTCTCCTGTCACATTGCATTCATTGCTATTAGTTTCTGCAATGAAGAGTATTCAAATGATTTTATGGCAATATTTACCAAGAAAAGAGCCTTGCCTCTTTTAAAGATGGTGTTGATATGCCACTTCTCAGTTTGTTGTAACATTAGATTCTGTAGTGATGAGAGAAATTCCATCTGTTGAGTAGTTTGTATTATTAATACCTATCAAAAAATTACAATTTGACTTGGTCCTCTCACACATCCAGAAGAGTCAATCACATAGTATCTAATGAAGGAAGTTACACAAAATTAAAGGAAGGGTATCTAGAGACATCTAATTTGATTCTTACAGAAGTCGGATATGGGTATCACTGCAAGGGGCTTCCCAAGTAACAGTAACACTGTCCTTTGGGTTTGTGGGGGTCATACGAACAGCCGAGTCCTGTAAAAATTCAAAAAATTATAATGAGTAGCTATGAATATCCATTAATACTTCAGTAGCTATGGAGACTTACATTTATTGTTTGGCAAGTCATGGCATCCCAGTCCTCACTTGGGCCAACAAACCTACCAGAAAATCTTACCCTACCATGGCCATGACCACTATTGACTGAGTGGTGAACTTGGATGAGAAATCCCAGGAACTTGAGGCGATTTTCAGCACTGTAAAGTTCAACTGCAAATGTTACATTGAAAAAAAATATGGCATGATGCCATACACAGCCTGGGGCAAATTGAGTGACATTTTGTATCTAGGTTAGCCTCGTACTCAGTGTCTGATGTCAACCGCTGAACCTGTCAATGCTAGTTGTTGTTTCTCTTTTGGGGTGTGGGATTGGATAAATAATGCTCCTGGCAGGAAAAATTCCCCCCCTTGTTCCTGGGAGTCACCTCAATGCACCCAACTCTCCCGGCATAGAAATGTATAGTTAGGCTATTTGGCTGGCAAGAACAGAGTTTTGAACACATTTACTTGCTGACTGCTGATGTCACCTCTGATCATTTTCTCAGTCGATTGTAAAAATTACTTTTACTTTGTGGCTAGCTTGCTTCTTGTTGGTGCTGGCGTTTCTGCAATTAGCTAGCTATGGCGATCACTAACTGGGATAGAAAGACTTTATACTTTTTCCATGAAATGATACAATTCTTGGTGTTGTCTTGGACCTGGAGTGCTCTATATAGCGCTTTGACATCTTGATCATCTGCAAGGTCTGTGTGTACATAATTTTCAGCTAGGCCCTACAGTTTTGTTGAGAGGGATGCCTTAGGCATTTAAATTGCAAGGATTTATACTTTGTGTAGCTGAAGCAACTGCTTATCCAGGACTGAAGAGTTATTCCTGCATGGCCTCGCTCTGTTAGCTTACTTACGCTTCTATTTTTGTACAGGCTAGGTTCCCTCATACACTTGTTTTCATTGTGTGGTCTGTATGTTAGCTACTAAAGAAATGACAAAATCTTTCTTTTGAAGGCTTCGCTGTCTTTGTGCGGAACGTGGTCTGGCTCATGAGACTATGTTGCTTCTTGCTAGTATGTTGGCTCAACTATAAACTCTGTATATATTGACAGCCAATGGTTAGAGCACTCTCATACTTAGTTAAAACACTGATGCTTAGTTAAGCACAGTAGTTGGGACAGGATGGCTTTAGCTGATTTAAATCGTCAGGCTTCTTTGATCTGCCCATGCAAGGTGAGACAAACACACATATTCTAATTGAATACTTTACACATCAATGACATAATAATTATGTGTAGCACCTATGTACGAGAAATATGTTGGCAGTAATGATCAATTTGTTGGAATGCATATTTCTATAACAGCTGGTTACAAGATAAACTGCATGGGAGAGTAAGCGAGTATGCTACCCAGTCATAACTCCTCCACTCTCCCAGTCTGCGGGTGTACATTCCAACAAAACCTCTCCCAAGAAAACCAAATTACTAATGAATATGCCTTTGGTGGCAGATACACGCACAGTACTATCGTTTTAGTAATCTTTGTGGCAGTGAGTAAAAAGCAAAAAGTGAAAAGCGAAAGGTGTGCAGGCATGCACGAGCCCAAGGCATGAACCACTTAGGATGTATTTGATCTCAGATTGCCTACATAAACAGTTCCTGAGCTAATTGAATAATAACCAGGTAGCCACAGTAGTCCTAGTGGGGTCCAGATCAAGGAGTTCCAAAGTGAGGTACGCTTTTGCTGTTCCCTTTTGGTGTTGGAAAAGATTACTAAGTAGACTGCACTTAGCTTTAGTGAAGCTGCAACTGACCTAAGCAACCCTTTAATTTTTGTAGTGTGAACATGCATGCATGAAGCTCAAAAAGGCTACAATAACTGTCTGCAGTATAAATGGCATAATAAAAACAAAGATAGCTATGCATAAACTCAGGGTGTAGCTGCATACGTTTTACCAGGAGCCCATAACCCAAAGGGAAGGAGCGTTAAACTTGTGCATGTATGCTGATTCCACCTGTTGTCAAATAGCACTTGCCCAACACTCCTTATATGGTAAGTGCTATGTAGGCGCTATAATTTACTTAGTACTAGTCTAGTAGTAAACCAGCCATGCTAGGTATTCCATATATGGAGTTTTCTTGTAGGTGCCATTTGACAACAGGTGGAATCAGTAGTTCAACGCTCCTTCCCTTTGGGTTATGGGCTCCTGGTTTTACTGATCTACTGTGAGCTGACCAGCTAAAATTCCATGTACTTCTGGTCTATATTGCAAAATTGAAGGGTTACTTTAACCCAACTATAGTTGCAGTTTGAAACATTACCGATAAATCCTACATTTATTTGCAGAACTTACTGTTGTATTGCTTCCAGTTTTTACAATTGGAAATAGGGTTGTTGGTGTTGTCAGTAATTCCCTTTACTCGTAGCTGGAACTCGGGAGTTTTTTTGCTCGGGGATCGACATTTGTGCTGGCGCAGTTGCAAAAACGAACGCACTGGCTCGCAATCGAACAGTCGTGGGTGGGGCTCCAATTTCGCGTTCACACACGAGATGGGCAGAAGCAGTATCCCCAACAGCACCAATGACTGTATCACCTTCTGCATCGTGATACCAGCGCGGGGCTAAACTACTTGGAAGGCGATGCACAGTATCCTACCGCCACGTAGTTGTGCCTGCTGAATGCAGTCTGCGGAATGTGTAACGCCGTAAAAAATGTACTTTGAAATTTCACATGTCTGAGTCTGAACGTAGGAGTTAGCCCTCAAAGTGGGTGGTTTGTTTATTGCAATGGAACTTGACATTCCATAGTCATATTCCATAGTAATTACCCACTTTGCGGCCTAACTCATACGTATACTGAAATTCAGGTAACCACTATTAAAGTGGTCAAAACAACTACGTATTTTGCAGTGAGATAATTAAGGTAGCAAGGGAAATTGGGAAAATCCCCGTAAAACTGCTCATGAATAATTAATGAGCAATCAGCAAGGTCACGTGAGCTACGTCAAGTTAATGAGATTCATTGAACTATTTACATTTTCCCATGCCGGCAACCAGAATCAACAGCGAGGGGGGGGGGGGGGTCACTTTGATGTGGAAAGTGGCACTTTCTAGGGCAAATTCGGCACTTTGATGTGGCCGAGCGGTACTTTGATGTTCACTTTTAACACGCTCTTTTTTATTTATTTTATAAGATGCCGTTTAGGCCACGTGTAGTGCTGAGTATGTTGTTTGTGTGTAAAATCCAGCCTGAAGTCTGTAGTAGTGTTTGTGAGTGTAGCTGAAAGGCTGGCAGGCAGCTAGCCAGACAGATGGTCATCCAGTCTTCTCTAGTCAGTTGTCTTTAGGAAAGTGACCTTTCTATCTCGTAGGCCATTTGTGGGGTCCTGGTAAAAACAGTGGTGAGTGGTAGCTAGGCTGTGTGCATGTGTAACGTAGCAAGGGAGGGGTTAGGGGAGAAAAGCATGCGTAGTTTTCTTGTGAGTAGGCTGACTGTCATAACCCTGAGTGAATCTACTGTAGCAGGCGTGGATTGTTGCAATATTTGATTGGCAAGTCCGGATTGCGAAATGCGTGTATTTGTGAATAGCAAGGCAGATTTAGCTGTAAAACCGGATTTGAAGTGTTTCTGTGAAAAAGCATGCGTAGGATTTTAGCCTGTCCTGTGTAGGTTGTGTGTAGGTGACGATGAGGGGTGAAACTGTGCAGGGAGTGCAATATTTGGAATTTTAGCAAAAGAGGTTTTTTTGTGAATATTAAGCAGAGGGTAATTAGGTGCTTACCTATTGTCATGTGGGTGTAGGCTAGGATGTTGCCGACATAGTCATCAACTTGGTTCGGAGATTCGGCTTCAACCCTACTTAAGTTCCCACTACAGGCTGCTAGATTTATTATTGTACATGTCTAGAAGATACAACTGCAAAAATAATGCAGCCAGTCTCATCCCGGTTATGCAAGGCAAGTACCACTATTTCTACCATTATTTTAGGTGACCATGCCTTCCTGTTTATGCCAGGGAATGACATGAATTTTACCTTTGAGAGACTTTAAAATAGTTACTAGTTTGGATCCCCCCCCCCCCCCCCCCATTAAAACAACTTTATAAATTTCCATAACTTTCCAAATTTAGCAACCAAGTTTTTTTTTACCCGTATTTGCTTTTCACTGGCAGTGTAGAATTGAATGGTTCCCTTTAGCAGTGTGAAACAAAGTATAGCTATTACTAGATCCATAAAATTTGGACTGAATCTGGACGAATGAAGCCATTACCCAGCAGCTGGACTCTGTCTCAAGACCCTTTGATGTTTGTTTAGACTTGTAATAAGCTTTTTTATTATTATATAGCTATAGCTTGTTAGTAGCAAAACTGCTATAGGTTGGCTTGGAAATTGCTTTGCTTCTGTTAGAGAGTCGTTTATAAAGACCTGTGTGCCCTATTCTGTACACTTGAAGAAGACTCAGTAGGGTCAAAACGTGTGTGATTTTTTTTTATCAACATCTAGCTATTTGGCAATACTGAGACTATCAATTTACTTTTTCATATACTGTTCATCCATACGTCTTGACTAACGAGTGTGATGCTGTATAGAGATTGTTCTTTGAATGTATGATAATACAGAGTACATTAGAAATTAAATTTAATGCATCACACGAGTGTTACTGGTAGTTGGCTTCTTTTGGCTGTCCACAGTACCTATGAGCAATGCATTGGGCAGTTTCCTTCTTGCATGGAATTTTATTTTATATATGAGTTTATAGCCTCATTTCCACACCCAGATTTTATCTCGCAGCCGTGGAGAAAAATCGATTTTTCTCCGCGGCTGAGAAATAAAATCTGGGTGTGGAAAGCATTGGTACTAGACTATGAGATTAAACATACAGATATGGTATCATAAGCAGGGACTTCATGCAGAGTCCTGACTCCTATGTAGCTATGTGCTCAAATATCTGGACTAACCAAGTGGCCAAAACAGCTATTATTTTCACTGTGATGTCATACAAATAATAGACTCATTATATAAAGAAATAGAATATACATTTTATATGGTTGTAAAAAAGGATGGGAGCAATCAGAAGTAGGAGAAATCAACTACTTTCATAAACACGGCATGTCTAATTAAAAATACACACATCACTGAAAAATGAAGCAAGGGGGTTATGAATAAATGAATGTTAGAGTTGCCACATGTACACAGATTTTGTTGATTCAGCAATAACGCAAAGTAATCATTTATAGCTCAAACTTTGTAACTCATACAAGGGTAAGACATCTAATGCATATTACTTGATGGGGAAATCAAACTGCTGGTCTGTAGTAGTCAAAAAGATGTGAGGGGTCTACTCAAAATAAACGTCTTATTTATGTGTTTGCAGTATTCAGTCCAGTGGTGTCTTCTCGGGTACAGGGCTTGGTTCAAATGACAATTTGCCAGGATTTTCAATAATCATAGCTTCTTCTGCTCCTACCTGGCTGTCATGGTAGCTCTGAGTGCCCGTGGCGGCTTCAACTTGTTTCTTGAGGGTTCCAGTTGATGAATTACGACCAAGCGTACCACCACTAGTACTTGTGGACAGCTGAATTGAGAATCTCTGCTTATATGTTGGTGAACGGAGAGTACTGGATCTATCTGTGATACTGTAAGATTTGGTGGATTTGAAAGAAACTGTTGAGAACCAACTCTTCCACAGAGCTCTAGCATCCTGGGATCGAAGGCCGTGGAGGATGAAGATCAGTACACCCTGTAGGCCGACAAAGATACTGAAGAGCAGCTGGAATGCGAATGTGACTTCCTTCACGGATGAGCCAGTGGCAGCAAGTCCAAATCCCCAACCAAGTCCAAATATGGTAGAAAGTCCAAGTGCTATGACAAGGTGACGCTTGAGCTGTCCTTCATCATTTGAGCGTATCTTGGTACGCTCTCGTGCTCGCTTTATGAGGCTCCCCATGATAATGACAAATACAACCCAATCAAATATAAAGATGATGACAAATGGCAAGATTAAGCCAATCCAGAACGGGTATTCTGTAGCTCGGCAGCTAAAGAAAGAATGTACTAGAAATAGAGATACTGTTTTATAATACAGTATAACCAGAGCTGAAGACTTACAAGAAAGGATTGGCGTAATAGTCGTGTCCAGCAGCAACAGAGATGATAACTATTAGCAGTGATACCACTGAAATATAGAAGGTAGCAAGTCAAGTTTGTATCGGAGAAATACCTAAAATGAATCCATGCGCATATAAAGAAATGTAGATATCATGCATTTAACATACACCAGACGATGAGGCCTGATTTGAGAGCATAGTGTTGTATGTCTTTCCCGAGTACGATTACAAGCTTTATGTAGAGATAGACGGCTTCTGCTGCTGTCCAGCCAAAGAACACAAGCATGAAGTAGTGAATCAGTGCTGCAATAATGCCGCAGAGGGGTGGCACTGAAGTCACACGACCAGCAATCAGGAAAGTGATGTACAACCCAAGCAAAGCACTGCTGAGGTTAATAAGCAACTTTCCATGTGTTGTAACTCTTAGTTTCCTGATGAAATAAAGTAATTGTTAATTATAGGCTATAGACCATCAGCTCAGTTATGTGATCACTTACTTTGAAGTAGAGTATGTGATGATAACAATGAGGAGGCAGATCACAGACAGTACAGTTCCAATGTATGTGATAACTTCCAAAGCAAGAGGAGAAACCACTTCACCAGGATTTAAGTCCTGCAAAGTAAATAAACAAATAATATTACGAGAACAAGATGCATGCTTTTCAAAGACTTGACTTACAAAGAGAAGTCCAAAGTGGGCTGGCTGTGAACATTCACACTGAGCCTGGTCATCTCTGTCATAGACCACACGACAATCATCACTAGACCAGCTACCAAATCCACCTAAAAGTAGCAAAAAAAATACTCAGATATAGCTATATATATAGCGTAAGGTATTCTTAATAGTGGAAGTGTGTTCTTACCATTTCCATTTGGATTGAAATTTGCGCAGACAACAGTATCAGTTGTCTCATCTGTAGCCTGAGTGTTGGACTGAAAACAATCCAGCTAGACTAAGCACTGCATACATGCATTTATTGAGTAATAGTTTGATTATACATACCTCTGCTTTCTGGAAAGTGATTATTATTCCATCTTCCATCTGTTGGTCTGCAGCGGATTCTGCACTATAATTCAAGTTCAAAGTTATAATGAGGGATCCTACAACGAATCTACCAGAAGCTATTTCCTCAGTCTGAAACAGAGCATCACTCAGAAAAAGACCATAGGACAGCCTTTGTTTTGGTCCACCAGTCTGGCGATTACTATCAAAGATGGTTGCTGGTACTTGAAGTGAAGCAGTTGCATCTGCCAGTGCATTCATCATTGTTATTAGCCTTGTCTGGTCGATCTCAGATATGCTTATGGCTTCTTGCACTGTTCCCAGGTCAATACTAAATGTTTCACCCACAAAACTATCTCTGTCAACATCCTGCACTTGAATGGCAAAATTATCCAGAGCATAGATTTCCCTGTTGTCTGTCGAGTTAGTATTAGTAGTAATGGGGACCAAGTCAGTGAACCTGCTAAGACTCTCCAATAACCTGTAATGGGAAAATTATTACACTGATGTTAGTATGTGCATAATTATGTTAATAATCATTATACCTGGTAGATGCTTGGGTTTGCATTTGACTTTCCAGAATGATTTCAGTGTCTACTTCGATTAGATTGTCAATGGTTGCCAAATAGTTTCCTCTGACCTATAAACATGCAGTATAAGTGTTATGGATTCCTATATACTTTGGTAAACACAGTTATATGCATACCTCTGGTTGATTAATTGCAGCAGTTGTCAAATCTTCAACTACAGAGCTAGCTACCGATACCGCTGATACTTCCAGTTGATCGGTATTTTCTGTGATATTTGCAACAATTGCAGCCACCTCTATTTCAGACTCCAGCTATATGTAGCATAAAGTGTCTTTATATTCTACTGAACAATTTTAGGCCAAAGTGCCAGGCCTGAGATTTGAACAAATTTATAAGATAGCATATTGAGAACATACCAATGTGGCTTCACAGAGTTGTATAGCAGTGACACTTAGGCCACACCGACTGAAGTCCACTTCCCTCCACTGAGCTCCGTGTGTGTATGTCCCTCCACAGTGTCGGATTACTGTTCCTGTTCCACCAGGTATATCTACCAGATCCCGACAGGGACATGGCTGGGTTAGTGTGGTGCCAATCTCTGATTCAGCCCAGCTGTAAATAATAGCACCTCCTGGAATGAGTGATGCCTCTTCACTAGGGCACCCATCTAAAATAACACGAGAATAATTTGGATAGCCACCGTTTCTTATATGTAGGCTGTGATTTGATCTCAAAGAGATCATATGTTATTAACCCTCTCTTTTACTTTGCTCACCACACTTTAAGGAATTATGATTATTTATCTTCCTGCACATGTACACACATCCTCAACCATTTTAGACCCTTTCACTTCTCTTAAGCATACCCTGCTATGGTCATCTCAGGTGTAGTCAGACAATGTGCACACACGTGTAGTCTAATTGAAGTATCTTACCTCATATTTTAAGGAGAAAGGAGCTGGATCTTTTATATAACATTTCTGTGCCTTGTTGCCCTTGTAGGTGCAATGAAACCTGACTTAGGCCTACACAATGGTGTTTCCTTTCTCCCTAAAATTGGAAGGCTATGATTGTAGAGTGACCCCAATATGCAGACTGTACTTTATGCACATTTGTTTTCTTGTAATCAATAAATTGCCACTTGATAATAATATCCCAATCCCTTACCATGCCTTTCAATGTATATCACTCTATAAAATGTCAGTGCTGATGGGATAGCTCTGACAATGTCGTTAATTAGTCCTTCAGTTGTCTGCGTTTCAACTGTAATAATGAAAGTGACACTGCTACCAGGCATGACTTGCCCATCAGAGCTGTACAAATGAAAGCATTTATAGTATGTCAGTAGTAGTTTTCTAGCAAGCAGCAAGTCATTGCATGTAGTGATTATTTACCTTTCAAGATCCTGAGTCAGTAGCTGAACTGAGAGGACTAAAGCTGTTGTACTTTCTAATGTATTCCCGGTCACCATGAGCACCTGCAAGTAAATCAGTGAATAACAGGGTATGCAAAACAAAGAACAGTCTACAATGGGTTGCTGGAGCTTCAGAGTTAGTCACCTTCCTCTTTCAACAATTGCTGGTGTTTTGTAATGGTATACCAATCTGAGTCCAAATGGAATTTAGTCAGTTGGCCAAAACAATGATAGCTCTGGGAATATGTAGGACTAACATGACATTTGGGAATAATTTTATACACGTGTACCATGATAAATTACTTTATATATGCAACTGACATAACTATTTTATTCAGACATCCAAAATCAGGTAATCAAAATAGGTGGAACTGGTAGTTGATGTTGAAATAATTGCAGTCTTACTACAACATGTCCCTAATCTAAAGTACAGAAGTTATACTACTCTGCATGGACTTTATACTGTAACAGGGCTGACAACACTGTGTTTTTTAATACTGGTGCTTTCATAACCTCTTGAGTTAATTCTATGACAGCTTCTGCTCCTGTAGTGTCTACAATCTCCAAGCTGACTGCATACTGGTAGACATCTGTAGGAGAGTGAAGGATAATAAATTCCCACAAGATATAAATTGTACATAGATAAGGGACTAGCCCTATGTATACCTGGAATAATGGTTAGGCCTGGATTAGAAGTTGTAATTCCATTTTCATTGGTGGCCGCACAGGTATAAGAGCCACGATCTTCTGGGTTCACCTCAGGAATAAACAGGTATGGCAGGTTTGCCCCAGGAATTTCTTCACCATCTTGGTACCACTGATAGCTTGGTGGAGGGTTTCCCATGGCTTCACAGGTGAGATTCAGTGCCTCATATAAGCCCACAGTTTCATTACTTGGGGGATTAATAATACTTGGTGGTGTTTCAGGATCAGGTACTTCAACTAAAGAAGTATAACATTAAAAGGCATATTATTCAGGTTAATGTAAGAGTATCAGGCAACAGGCTTACTTGGCTGCTCACAGGTGGAACCCATGTAGTTGCCAACACATTGACATAAGAAACCACCAAATGCATCTATGCACACGCCTCCATTCTGGCAGGGATTACCCCCTTCATCACTGACTCTGCACTCATTCTTGGCTAGTGAATGTAAAATGCAACATTAATACTATTTTACATATACATAAGTGTAACATCTCTATCATGGATGTTCAGGATTTAATGTTGCTTACCAGATACATTGACATACAAGCTGCTCATCCCAAACAATCCAGCTGAGCCTCCATTGTTTGCCTCACAAACATACTCCCCACTGTCTTCAGTGGTAACATCTCTTACAGTCAGTGTGCTAGTTACAAGAGCGAGCTCATTGCTATCTAGAGGTGGAATACTCTCTGAAGTTGTAATAGTGATCCTCAGGCTATTGAGTACATTGATGCCTGTTCCAGTTCGCTTAACCCAACTGACACTTGGAGTGGGATACCCAGTGGCGTTGCAGTATAGCACCAGGCTCTCCAGCTCAACAACAGAAACATTTCCTGTTACTTGTACTATGGGAGGAACTGCATGAACAGATGGAAGAGAGATAGTAATTACTGACAGGTGGGGAGCCTGGAAATGATACCATTACCTTTAACTGTCAGTATTGCTGATGATGTGAGGACAACCAAATCTGAAGTTGTAGTGCAGGTGTAAATCCCTCTGTCAGCATACTTGACACTATGCACAACTAGTGTCTCAGTAAGAGTACTTAGTGAGTACTTTGAGCTATTGGCAGCTACTTGGCTGGCATTGGCTATAAGCATCAAGCCGCCAGAAGGACTGCCATAAGTCCAGGTGGTGTAATAGGGAGTCGTACAGTCAAATGAGCAAGCAAACTGTGCTATTTCATTCTGGATTATTATTTCATCCTGGGGCTCTTGGGTGAAAAATGTACAATTCCCACCACCTACAAGCACGAAACAGGAGTCATACTGGGCGCATATGCAAGATGTAATGTCCTATTGTAAGTGAGCATTACCCTACCTGCACACTGAACTGCTGCAGCATTACTGGTTGTACATCGATGGATTCCTACTCCAGCATGTGAGCATTCCAATAGACTGGACTCTGTTCCAGTACAGCACAGCTCATCCAGTAGGATAGGACCTCCACCCCCAAAATAGACATTCAATTTGGGAGTTCCTAAGAAATAGACAAATACCTACATTACCGCTAATAGAGTTCTACTGTGGCTTACTGTAAGGAAATGTATACAGTCATGTGATGTGTGCTTCTATAGAATACCCTGTAATGCTCCTAGCTGTCTGCAGACGACTGCTGCATCTCGGCTGCCCCAGTTGTCACTGCACACTGTCCCCCACACTCCGTCAAAACAGACCTCCACTCTTCCTTCAAATTGGGTCTCACCACCAATCAGCCTCACCATACCATCTTCACAGCTAGGGTCTTTCGCTGTTTTGTAGAAGTGTAATATTAATAACGCTTAATATAAATTAGTGTATATACAGCGTTACTCACTTGCACATCGAACACTTAAAAAAATTTCAGCATAGCAGTTTGCATTTCCATTTCCAACATCGTTTTCACACTCAAGTATTGATGCTTCCATTCCTGAACACTGTAAAGTTCTTGGAAAAACATTTTGTTGATACACACCAATGAGGAATGTATAATAATCTTGAGCTCCTGCATAATATAAAGATTAGTGCTGATAATGGCTATACACTGACAAGGCAGAAGTACGTTAAAACATACCATAACGTGAATATCCGAGCTGCTTGCAGATGACACTGGCTTCTGGTTCTACCCAATAACTTTGATAATCATAGCAGATATAAACCCAGTTGCCATTGTAGCAGACCTGAACAATTCCTTCTTGTGGGGAATTAACATTGCCCGCCAGGCGTACATCCCCATTGGTACAAGTGTCAACGGAAACATTTGCAATGGCTTTAAAGAGAGAAGCATGAAGTTGTAGACTAAAATAAATGAGTTAGCTATTATTTGATGGGCTGGAATGGGCAACTGGAAAATGCTTTGGGCTCTCAAAGAGACCATGCATGTCAAGAGTGAATATTTAGTCAAAGCACAGGTTATATCGATGTTTGCACTATAGGAATTTTTGTTTGACTGGTGCTGGCTCATTCGTCCCCAGCCCACAATCAAGGCTAAGGATCACTTACAGTACTGTACTAGCAATCCTTAGCCTTGATTGTGGGCTGGGGGTCAGAATAGGTTCAACTAGCATCATGACGCAGTTGGCAGAAATATATCTAAATCCAGAGAGCTTACTCATTCATGTGCTGGGCTATATCAGTTAAGTATAGTGCTCTTACAATTCCATAACATGTATAATTGAATGCAAAGTGTATGTGCCATATCATAATCAGTTTGTCACATATCTTATGCTAGGATATCAAAAATGTATTCATGTGCACATTCAGCACTAGGTAGTATAGAGGTCGTATGACTAATCTATAAGTGCGTCTCCGCTTAGACATATTAAAGGATGATGTTATTCCAGTAGTCTAGTAGTCCAGTAGTCCATTCCATGCAGCCCACCAAATGACTCTCATATGATAAGTAGAACATACCATTGCATTGTACACCTGCATGCTGTCTCACAGAACTGCATAGCACATCAGGTGAGAAGAAGTAATAGTATCCATAGAGTGATGTTGAAGAAGCATAGGATGCACAATTCAATAAGTCTGATTCTGTTCCTGTGCAGCTGAAGTGAAGCACTGTTGCGGTTGCATTCAAAGTGGAAGTGTAACTTGAAAGAGTAGCAGTTGCACCTGGACACATAAACATATAGCATATTGTGTTGAAACATACACTAGTCTGAGTCACTGCAGCATGCAGTTTCATATAATCTTCCAAAATACACCCGGGTAATGCACTTAAGTGGATTCTTAAGGAGGAGGATGAAGACTTGGTGACTACAATTTGTATACAGCATGGTTAGAACAATCATATAGTGCACTAATGGGTAAGGTGCTCTTCGTATTGGTATGATACTCTACCAAGTTAGGGGGCGTCTCCAAACTATTTTGGTCCAAAAAACGTTATGGTAACAATAAGGTTTGACCCCCCCCCTTCATAACGTCATGCCCAAGGGTGCGTTGCAATATAGTATTCATACCTACTGCAGTGATTAATGTATAGAACGCTTTCGGATGCCAAGCAGGGTAATTTGTACTTTTCTAGCCACACTAGCATGGTTGAAATAATGATAATATCACACTCCTCCACCCCGTAATATCACAATGACGTTATTTTCAGCAAAATAGTATTGAGATGGTATCAAGGAAGGATCAGAATGGATGAAAATTTTACCATGTGATCCTTGAAACTATATTCGCTTTCAGTTTCTGTAAGAGTTATTGCCAAAATTATAACTATGGGGGCCCCTACAAGCTTAAGGTGGCAGGATACCAAAACATGGTTCACTGGCATCATACAATTTAATTCATTACATATACCAACTAACCATATACCTTTCACAGCACTGTTACTGCAATATGTGCTTGTTTAGCACACCAAAGAATATGCATGTAACTCTAAACCCTGCTGAGATATTGAAGCTACAGCATGTGCCTCATGCCCACAAATTCTCCAACCAATTTCATTACGTGATACATCTATGTAATAATATTATGATTGTAAATACCAGTGGTAGGGTATCCCAGCTGTCTGCAGACTACTTGTGCATCTGCATCGCTCCAGGAAGAATCACAAATAGTTGTCCATGTGCCACCTCTGCAGATCTCTACACGACCCTCAGATTCCATCTGCCCTCCTACCAGTCTCACTTGGCCACTTTCACACAAACTGTTGAGTTCTATAATAGCATAATGTTTTGTTATTACTCACACACTCACACAATAATTTAATGCACATACTGTACATAATAATTCCTACTATACAGTTCTCTAGTCATGTGCAGGCATCACGTACCTTGGCATCGTATGTGCAGTTTTCTGTAATATGAGTATAGATAGTCATAGCTGTGACAGTTCAAGTAGGAGTAATAGTTGTTGTAATAGTAATAATTGTAGTAGTTGTAGTAGTTGTAATAGTTGTTATAGTAGTCATAGTAGTCATCATAATCAAAATAGTCTTCAATGTAATCATCCCAGTCGCAGTCAATAGAGAACTGTGATAGACATTCACTGAGTGATGACTCAGTTCCTTTGCATGCTATGACTTGGTTGATGTGCAGTGGATTGGTAACTCGTTGGCTTCCAGCAACAATCTCTACACCTGTATGTGAGTAAATGTAAGCACGTATATATTGTTTGGTAATGCACAAACCTGCAGAATATTCTTACCAACAGGAGAGAAGCCAAGCTGAGAACACATAACTGATGCTTCCTGGAGACTATTGAAGTCTTGACTGATGAGAACTGTGTGCCATAGGTTATTGATACAAATTTCCACAGCCCCTTGTCTATCTGACACCTTATCTACCAATCGAACTGTTTCATTCACACACGGACCTTGTATAGAGAAGAGAATAAAGAAATTAAAATTGAGGAAAACAAAGTAGCAAAATCTACAATACCTAGACACTGTACTCCAGCATCATCTCTGTGGTGGCAGCTTGCATTTCCCAGGCCATCATGCTGACAATCCAGAATCGATGATTCATTTCCAGAGCAGACTACGTTATCCAGTACCAGAGGAGCTGGTGAGTTTCCATTGAAACCGTTTTGGCGTGGAAGGCCGACTGTGTGTATATTATATTATGTAAGTAATTAAAATTCAATCTGTTAACTCATTTCCTTACTCTCGGTACTAAATCCCAGCTGTCTACAAGTCACTTCAGCTTCATGTCTTCCCCAGTTGTTATCACAGACCGCCCCCCACACTCCATTGAAGCAAATCTCCACAGCACCTTTATCAAGAGAATTAGTAGTACAAAATAGTATATAAACTGTATTGTCTCTGTACTTATTTAATAACAAAGCTTGCACCTTCAATCTCAGATTGACCATTCACAAGTCGAATGTCTCCATCAATACACGGTTCATCGTATTCTGTACAAATGTATGTATATGACTGTTACAAAGTACTTGTGATAAAGCCGAGAGTATTTTTTACCAAGTACTATCAAATAGTAGCTGTCACCTCTATCTCGCAACTAAGCGCATGCTTGGGACTAATGGTCCTTAATATTCTGCATGGGTTCCCTGAGGCTATGTAGAGGCTACCAATCTAATCACCGCAATGACACTGCACACTACACAAAGTCAGCTTATACTATATAAATATATTGATGCAACAGCTTCCTGAATGAAGATAGGTTGTGCAAAGAGGCTTCTTTATCTGCACTAACCCAACCCAGAAAGTGTATGAAGACAGACCTTTCTTCAAGATGGAGGTTAATTGCTTTCTTGATAATTACGCAGACTGACTTGTTAACGTTAAACTTTATGACATACCTGTGCACCTCACTCCTGCATCTGAGTTATGTGAGCAAGATGACAGCAGGGGCAATCTAGTGCAGTCTATTAGTGACTGCTCATCTCCAGTGCAGTCATAGTGGTAAAACAAAATGGGGCCATCACCAGAGTCAAAGACAGCAGGCAAACCTAATGGGATAAAATGCAGTTATTCTGGGAAATACCCTCAGGTCTAAATTAGGAACCATGGCATCTCAGGAATTCTGTAAGTAATGCTAGACTACGGTGTTCATTTAAGGTGGTGCCCTGGTTATTGATAATTAGAAATACCATATATCGCTAATGTACGGTGAATATTGAAACACGCCAGCCTCTAACTCACAAAGATGACCGCTGCTGCGGCATACAGTTTTTGGACACGCAGGTGTAAAAGATTTAACTACTAGATCTGGGATTTTTTCGAAAGGAAATTTATTGTTCTACAGCCTGACAAATCCTGTTTTTGCCATTTTAGTTGCATTTGTGAGTTCTGACTCAATTCACTAGTATTGCTGTGACAGCATCGCGAATAGACTGTCTGGGTAACTCTACTAAAAATCTGCACTTTATTTTAACTTTGTCAGGCTGCAGATATGGCCGGAAAACTGTATGCAGATATTAGTTGTTAAGTATTCCTGCGGCTACAATGATGACGTAATATCAACAACTGGCACGGTTTGAAGTGTCTTCCATGCATTATAGCTGAGTTACAGCAAAAAGTTGTTTTTTTTCTTTTCACTAACTAAGGCGCCACCTTAAACGAAGTGGATAAGTGAAAATAAAAAGAGAGCGGATCCCATTTTTTAAATTATCACTGGAACAAGGTGCAGTACCTCCTGAGTGTCCCAGTTGTCTGCATACAACCTCTGCATCCTCTTCATTCCATTGGTGATCACAAATTGTAGCCCAGTGATCTTCAAAGCAGACCTCAACCCTTCCTTCATCAAATGAGTTTCCATCTTCAAGACGGACTGCTCCATGCTCACAGAATGTCATATCAGTGTTGGATGATTCTGAGTACAGAACAGGTTAGAGTGATGACATGGTAACTTTGAATGAGTTGTGTTTTCTACACACCTTGACAAACCACATCACCGAAGTTTCCTCCTCCACAGTAACCATCACTGAAACTTGATTGTGTGTGGTTGCAGTTAAGCAGGGAGGACTCTGAACCATCGCAGTGAACACTGCCGAGATACATTGTAACAGAAGTTGGCCGTCTTGTGTACTGACTGTAATTTGCCGATGTTGAATGCACACCTGATTTATAAGAAAATCAGCATTACAAAAGCCAACCCAAGGCACCATATATAGTTTGTGTACATATATGTGATTGTATACCAACCAAATGGGGAGTATCCTAGCTGCTTGCAAACAACTGCAGCATCAAGTGAATCCCAAGTGTCTGCACAAACTGTTCCCCATGTGTTATTATAGCAGAGAGCAACAGTTCCTCTTGTCGATATACTACCACCACCAACAAGTTGAATGTCTCCAGTCTCACAACCTTCAGGCTGTAATGCTGCAGAAAAAATATGAAATAGGAGATATATACCGTATTCATAGTATACTAGTTACAATTATGATGCCATATATAGTTAATTAGAACATCATTTACATACCACTGCACCAGAAGTACAAATGGTCAGGATGCCATCTTGAACACGTGCTTGCCCCCCGGGGCCGAAAGCATTACAGATATAGATATATATATATATATGTACATACATACATACACTAGCTCAAATTCGGTCCCTGCACTGCAAGATTACTTGCTTCACGCTAAGGTGCTCGGCAATAACATTTCTAGGGCTCCTGCAATTAAGAAACGTCTCAAGTGCAGCTGTACTTCTAGCATTCCTCAATTATAGCTACCTATAATACGTGACTTAGCTTACTGTTTACTACCTATGCACATTCTGAAGTTTCAATCAGGTAACCTGAGCTGGGTTAAAGCAATCCTTTTGTTTTTGCAGTGTATGTATATATAGTTAATTAGAACATTACTGACATACCACTGCACCAGAAGTACAAAGGCGGCATCCATTTAACTGGTCAGGACACCATCCTGAACACGAAGTACAGCTGCACTTGAGACGCTTCTTAATTGCAGTAGCCCTAGAAATGTTATTGCCGAGCACCTTAGCGCGAGGCAAGTAATCTTGCAGTGCGGGGATCGAATCTGAGCTAGTGTATGTATATATATATATATCTATGTCTGTAACGCTTTCGGCCCCAGAGGCCACAAGCACTAGCATTCCTCAATTGTATAGCCACCTGTAATACGTGACTTAGCTTAATTGTTTAGCTACTAGCTATGCACATTCTTCGATACTGAATATTTAACCTCAGCTGGCAATCCTTTTGTTTTTGCAGTGTATATATATATAGTTAATTAGAACACCATTGACATACCACTGCACCGAATCCCAATGTCTTCCAATGAACTGCAGCCAGAGTGAATTTCTCGCTCATGAGTGCACTCCAAGAGAGAAGATTCAAAACCTGTACACTGGACATTGCTGACAAGTATGGGGCCAAATGATTGGCCATAACACCCGTAGGAACAATACGTAGCACCTGAATGTAAGGTAAGGGTACCATCACGTTTTGAGGCAAATAACAAGATTGATTTTATTATACCAACCTAAGGATGAGTATCCCAGTTCCCTGCACACAACCTCTGCTTCTTCATACCCCCAGCCATCATCACAAACTGATCCCCATGTTCCATTCACACAAATTTCCACTGTCCCTTCCTGTGCAATTTGACCACCAATCAAGCGAATCTCACCATTATTTACACAATCTGTAGTTGTAAAATCTACAGGGAAGAAAAGTATAGTAAACTTTCCCCATGATATGTATAGTTAATAGTTCAGTAAGAAAGTTAAAATGGCTAACATTCTTACTTAAGCAGCGAATTCCAATATCTTCTGTGTGTGAACAGCCATTGTGGCTGTCTTGACTGTGTCCACACTCCAGTAGAGATGACTCGGATCCACTGCACTGAACATTACTGACATGAATGGTGCTGAGTGACTGCCCAAAATAGCCATCATAAAAATAAGCAGATCCTGAGAAGATTAAATTCATGCATGATCATAAATAGTTGTAATGTCAAATCCAAAAGTTATTGTCTATAAACCTGTTGAAGTGTGTCCAAGCTGATGACAGACAACTCCAGTTTCTTCATATCCCCAAAAGTTATCACAGACGGACCCCCATGTTCCATTCAGACAGACTTCTAGTGTTCCCTCCAACTCTGACTGCCCTCCAATCAGATGGATATCACCCTCAGTGCAATCAGGAATTATATCTGTGACCACGGATATGTGCATGCATGCGGTATTCTATTCATACATGTACGGATGAAGAACTGAGGGTTTTTTAACATAAACTGACAATGGCTACGGACATATGAATCTTTATCATCTATACACATATTCGCCTTTCTGAGGTATAGTGTGATGATGTGCATGCATGCATATATATATATCATTGTAAAAATAAAGTACATGTAGTTGATTTGACTGCTTGGTAGTTAGTGTAGTTGCCGATGTTGTGCATGTAGGCTCTGTGAACTGCCATTGTGTGCTAGTTCCTGTATTTATGATATTTGTTTGATAATCACCAGACATGTATATTTATTTTGAGATGCAACATAGAAATGGTTTGCATGGAATGCTTTGATATTGAATTTAGAATAAAAGTTGCCTGTAATATAAGAAACTCCCTCCTTTGTCATGTCAAGTCCCATGCCAATAAAAATCAGACTTCACTAAAATGTGACTCTTAAACCTCCCCTATGAGTCTTTATAGCCCAGCTAGTTTGCAACTCATAGATCTGTTTCCCCATCCTACGGAACAGTCTGTTAGAGTTTACAACTCAGGTAACCAAATTTTGAATAAAAATAACCCTGCAGTAACATGTATTGCTAGCTAGTTTACCTTGGCATCTCACTGCTACATCTTGGCTGTAGCATGTATATACAGACTGAAGCGTTGTGCACTGCATGATATTTGAATTATCCCCGGTGCAGTATACATCAAGAACTACTGTCTCTACTTCACTAGAATCTGAACTCTCAACTTCGAGTGCTGAAGCACCTAAAAGATATACAGACAGTATTGTAATAGTTATAAATGTCAAAATAAATTATAGCATAACACACCTATACTCGGGTGACCAAGTTGATTGCAAACTACTTGTGCAGCAGCACTGTCAAAATATGAAGATGAGCAAATCCTCGTCCATATATTCTGGAAACATATTTCTAAAGTTCCTTCATATTCTTCGTTACCATTAACCAGTCGCACAGCTCCATCCTCACAGGACAGCACACTACAAACTGCAGTGATATAACTTACTGTCACATAAGTAGTAAGTACACTGGGGGGGGGGGGGGGGGGGGGTTAGGGTCAGAGTTAGGGGGCAAACATACATATCGGTAACATATACAAACTTGATACCACAATGTTCTGTGCTTTAATTTGGCACATACCTTGCTCACACTTTACTCCAGCATGACCATAACAGTAGTAAGATCCTGTGTAATTGTTGCAGTCCTGAAGCGCTACTTCAGCTCCAGTGCAGTCAAATGATATTACTGGTCCCTGGCCTAGCCCAAAATAGGAACCACTAAGCCTCTCTGCATCTATATAATAGCAAAGTGCACAATAAAGGCCTATAATTATTTCTTCCATTCAGTATTATAATCTTACTTTTCTTTGAGAACCCCAGTTGAGTACATACTATTTGTGCTTCTGTAGAGTAGAAGTCGTATTCACAAATGCTGTGCCAAATTTCATTACTACAAACTTCCACTCTTCCCTCAGCAGTTGATCTTCCATCGGTCAGACGTACCTCACCTTCACTGCAACCCTCAATATCTGCATTAATTTTACATAGTTAATAGTTACCGCTGTACGTACCAAGAATAAGAGATGTTATTTTTAGAATTACCATAGCAATTAAGTTGGATATCGTAGTTGTGAGAGCAGCTGTCTGTCACTCTTGTGACTGTGCAGTCTTTCAGATTAGCTTCTGAGCCATTGCATTCAATGTTGTAGACTTCTAGCTCTCCACTGCCATACCCATAACTGTTTGCTTCTCCTAAAGAAGTGTGTGCGCAGTAAATATTATAGTTAAATGAACTATACTTACACACATGTTCCATGTTTGACAGACCTGAATCATATCCTAGTTCTCTGCATGCTACAACTGTCTCCATTTCACCCCAGGTTAGACCACAGGCTGTTCCAACTGTGTGGTTCAGGCATATCTCCAAGAGGTTTTCAGACGGATCACTGTAGTATGAACTACCAACAAGCTGTAGACTTCCTTCAGTGCAGCCTGATGATGTAAGGTAAGGTTTAAGGTTTGTAAGCAGCACTATGGTTACATGATATGTCTACCTTGACAATGTACTCCAACATCTCTAGTGTGGTCACATAACTCAGGATATACAACGGTTGAATAATAACATTCAAGCAGATTCTCTTCAGGACCATAGCAGAAGACATCACTCCAGACTATTGGACCACTGGATCGTGTATTCCCATAGTCATTACCGGGCCGAGGAGTGGCATCTGCAATCAGGAAAGATATTTATAACTTCATACATATATTGGTGCATCAGTCCACATTCCTGTATACCTGAGTGTGGGTAACCAAGTTGCCGGCAGACTACATTAGCCGCATTAGAATTGTACCAGTCATTGTATTGGCTGCAAATAGTACCCCACAAGCCATTCCAACATATTTCAACTCTTCCTTCGTACAGTGAGGATCCTCCAACCAGCCTCAAGTCTCCTGTCACATTGCATTCATTGCTATTAGTTTCTGTAATGAAGAGTATTCAAGTGATTTCATGGCAAAATTTACCAAGAAAAGAGCCTTGCCTCTTTTAAAGATGGTGTTGATATGCCACTTCTCAGTTTTTTGTAATATTAGATTCTGTAGTGATGAGAGAAATTCCATCTGTTGAGTATTTTGTATTATTAATACCTATCAAAAAATTACTGTTTGACTTGGTCCTCTCATACATCCAGAAGAGTCAATCACATAGTATCTAATGGAAGTTATACAAAATTAAAGGAAAGGTATCTAGAGGCATCTAATTTGAGTCTCACAGAAGTCGGATATGGGTATCACTGCAAGGGGCTTCCCAAGTAACAGTAACACTGTCCTTTGGGTTTGTGGAGGTCATATGAACAGCCGAGTCCTGCAAAAATTCAAGGAATTATAATGAGTATGAATCCCATTAATACTTCAGTTTAGAGACTTACATTTGTTGTTTGGCAAGTCGTGGCAACCCAGTCCTCACTTGTGCCAACAAACCTACCAGAAAATCTTACCCTACCATGACCACTACTGACTGAGTGGTGGACTTGGATGAGAAATCCCAGGAATTTGTGGCCATTTTCAGCACTGTGAAGTTCAACTGCAAATGTAATATTGAAAACATTGGCGTGATCCCAATATACCCTTCATACACAGCCTGGGGTAAAGTGAGTGACACTGAAACATTACCTACATAAACAGACCTACAGGGTGGATCAAAATCCCTTATTCAAACTAGTATGTTCATGATTACTCATGTGACAGCTATATATGTTAAAATTAACATTCTTGTCAGCTCATTGCTCTTTCATCCCAACGCGAATGGAACTCATCAGTTGGCTACCACACTCTGCCAACAACTGGCCATGGTACGGTACATACACCTACTAGTCCCAACAATGGTTGCATACGCTACTGGCAGTGACCCCGGGTGGCTGGAACAGACAGCAGGAAGATTCTCCGATTCCACCCCCAGGCCAACCAGACGGCACATAGGCTATCTTCCTGCTATCTGTTCTAGCCACCCGAGAGCGCTTATCATATCAGAAATAAGGGACGAAAGGCCGACCTATTGGCTGCCTGGTCTGTGAAATTGGCCTGCTATCGGGTCGTTATAGTCCTAGATAGCTATATACGTTTCAGTGTAGCTAGTTGTATTACGTAGTCATCATGGTCATAGATAGTGCGTATGACTATAGACTAGCTATGTCATGCAGAACTTACTATTGTACTGCTTCCAGTTTTTACAATTGGAGATAGGACTATTGGTGTTGTCAGTAGCAGTTCCCCTTACTCGTAGCTGGAACTCGGGAGTTTCTTTGCTCAGGGATCGACATTTGTGCTGGCGCAGTTGCAAAAACGAACGCACTGGCTCGCAATCGAACAGTCGTGTGTGGGGCCCCAATTTTGCATTAACACACGAGATGGGCATAAGCAGTACCCCCAACAGCAGCAATGACTGTATCACTTTCTGCATCGCGATACCAGCACAGGGCTAAACTACTAGTTGGAAGGCGATGCGCAGTATTTATTTCACTGGTGCCAGGCCACGCCTCACTCCCCCGCGTCACTGCACTGGCGCCAGTAAGTCGCAGCCCGCTGGTGTCAGTGTCACGGGGCATGCCGTTTATGAATTTCATTGGAATGCAATTACTGTCTAGAAGATAGCAGTGCATAAATACAATAATAATGCTATACAAGGCAAGTACCATTACTTCTACCATCACTTTAGGACACCAGAATGTATAGAAATCCAAATAGCTAAGTGCTTCTTCCAAGTGCCCAGGAATGAGATGAATTTTTAAATTTCCTTTTGAGAGACTTTGAAATAGTTACTAGTTTGGATCCACCCTCCAATGGCCTCCATGAAACAACTTTTTAAACTTCCATAACTTTCCAAATTTAGCTACGTTTTTCCACCTGTAGCTATTTGCTTTTCACTGGCAATGAGAGTTGAATGGTTTCCTTTAGCAGTGTGAAACGAAGTATAGCGGATTCATAAAATCTGGAGCCATTAGCTACGTACACTCTGTCTCAAGACCCTTTGATGTTTGATTAGACTTGTAGCAAGTTTTTTTTATATAGCTATAGCTTGTTAGTAGCGAAGCTGCTTGTAGCTTGGCTTGGTAGCTAACTGCTTCGCTTCTGTTAAGAGTCCTTTTTCAGTGTTTATAGAGACCTGTATGCCCTATTCTGTGCACTTGAAGAAGACCCAGTTGGGTCAAAACGTCGTAGCTATATGAATTATTTTTATCAAAATCGAAGGTTAATCACTCAGCCAAGTGCAAAGTATGGCGGGAGAGATCCGGATGTAAAGATCTGGGCGGGGTGATCGCTCGATCACGCAAAGGTCGCGAAATTGTAATTTTGTATGCGCAAACACGCGCACAGGAATTCAGGGCTGTGAGGTCAAAGTGCACCAATACGAACACTCAGAACCGCGAGCGGCGTAGATTTTAAAAGTGACTCCGGATATTTAGTTCAAAAATCAGCCGTGGCTACTACGTGAGAGTGGAGAGACTGCTCGAAACGTACATGCGTGTAGGCCTTACTTATCCAGATCTCTGACTCTTCGTGCGCCACAAGTTCGAAGACGGCACCCATGTAACTGCCAGAGACGCCATTTTGAACACGTGCCTTGTAATAGGCGACCCATAAAGCCCCATATATAGTTGGCCATAACTCTTCACAGAAAGTGAAAGTAGAGAAACCTAAAATCTTAGTTTTCACCCAATGATCACAATATATGGTATAAGTTTCGATCCTCTGTGACCCCTCCTTCATGCCAAACATTACATCGAGGGTAATCGCTCTGCCAAGTGTCAAGTATAGCGGTCAAGTACTGCTGGTTCCGCTTTCCATTTCCAGTTCTAGCTAGGTATAGCGACTTGAATGTTAGCTACACTCATGTATAAAATATCAACAAAGTTATAGCTAGTCTCTAAACAGCAAAATGTGCTTACAACTCGACATAAAAACCCAACGGCATTTGAATGCAGCTAATCACATGCCAAATAGCTAAGTAAAGGTATACAAAGACTACAATAGCTATATATATATAGCTATATATGGAGCATATATAGCTACTTTACAGTTTAGTGGTTATGTCCTCTTCTGCAGCTTCAGTAGAAAGTGTAATTGCAATAGCATCGGTAGGACTTGGTGACCCAGTGCCGGATTCCTTTTCCTCCATCCTAGCCTCCTCTTCTTTAGCCTTGGCCAGGGGGTTCTCCACTATAAAATCGAGAGCTAGAGTAGTTTCCTGAAGTGGGACATCGCGTGGCATTTTTTCATCTTCAGAAGCAAGAGGCTTCTTCTCAATGTCGTCCCTAGCTCTAGTAGCCTCAGAGAAGCTACCCATGTGGAAAGAGGAACTTGGACCGCTTGAACGGCTGACAGCTCGGGTGGGCAAAGTTACTCTCTTGCTTTTATTACCAGATGTCATGGAAGTGGTTCGATAGACTCTGTACTGTCCGGCTCGGCAGGTGATCCGGTACCACCAACGCTTCCATTCTTCACGAGCATCAGCAGAGCGAACAGCGTGGAGGAGGAGTATTAGGACACCCTGGAAGCCGATAAAGATACTGAATATGTACTGGCCCGTGATGGAAACACCACTTGGTAGACTGCTACTGCCAATCAGACCAAATGCCCAGCCGAGGCCGAATAGCAAAGAGAGCACCATGGCAATGAAGAGCTGGCGAGTCACGACAGATTTGGCATCAGCAGTTTCACTTTTAGCGGCATGACGGCAGAGGGAGAATATGATTACTATGAACATAATCCAGTTGAAGATGTAGATGGCAACAAACGGAGCAAGGAATCCAAAATAGAATGGCCACTCGTATGGTCGACAGCTATAAGAATAAGGTGTATCAGTGCTAACAGTAACATTCCATAGCACCTTTGTTACTGGTAAGTAAGGTTATATTCATACTTGCTTTCAAAAAAGGTGTGGACGTGTCTGTACTCATGCCAGACTATAACAAATAACCTTACGGATGGCTATCTCTGTTCAGTCCATAAAGATGCTTAGCTATCATATACATAGTCATTTGCTTATAATATGCACTATGATTCAGACATCTGCTGGCATGGAGTGCTTTAAAAGATTCATAATTATTTTAACAAGGCGTGCTCATCTGACGTCTTAATTGCTGGTCAAATTTCCTACCAAACGTGGATTATGTGCATCACATGATCCAATAGTACTGAACTATAACAATAATTATATTTTTAGCAGAAAATTAGCTTACAAGTTGACTTCATTATCGCTGTCATCACCACCGGTACTACTGCCGTAGTACTGATATCCAGCCAATGAGATAGCAACGATTATGAGAGGAGTTACTGTGGTAGAGAAGATATTATTTCTGGTCATAAAAATCCAATGCACTGATCAGATTCTACATTAATCTGTGCAATAGTTAATGAACAGCCTAGTGAAGAGATTTAGGATTCCTATGATGACAGTACTAGTTGCTCATTACTCCAGTGGTGAGCATGCTCTAATGTATGCACAGGGTTTCATGCAGTGAGGGAAGTGCTCCCCCTCTCCCCTTTTCTGGATGAAACAATAAGGAAAGTTTACTCTGACTGTTTCAGATAACCACTTCATATGACTAGTTGATGTTTATAAACTAATTACGAAGTAGCTGCACTTACCCCAAGCTACAAGCATGGCAATGTAAATGTAGTTCCGGAAGAAGAAGCTCTGGCCCATGAAGACCTTGACCAGCTTGAAATAGAGGAAGAGGGCCTCAGCAGCTGTGAAGAAGAAATAGGCTAGCAAAAAGTAGTGCAGTGCGGCAGCAAAGAATCCACAGCCAGCTGTTGTGAGTCCATTTTGGCCCTGGGCAGAGATGATAAACACCACAAAGAGGCCAAGCAGTGCAAGAGACAGGTTTACCAGTAGCTGACCGTTGACAGACAATCGCAGTTTTCTAAAGGAGGTAAGCAAGATTTAGGTAAGTGATTCGTGTGGAGTAATGTCATACCATTAACATTCTCTATGAGTACAGGTTCTGCCTGATGACAATCCTACTCAAACTCCAGCATGCAAAGTAAATTTATTTCCATATTATACGATTTCATAAGTCTAAAATATCAAATTCTTATCCTACTCACCTGGAAAGTAGGTAGGTGATAATGGTAATAATTAGTGATACAATGGAGACACCAAGTCCGATATACGTAACGACTTCCACTCCAAGGTTAGCTTGTGGTCTTGGTGCAACATCCTGTTCATTGGATAGTAGTGGGTGAAATAATAGATTCAGTGTCACAAGCTGTGCATTATACAATTGCATCTTACCAGTAGGATGCAAAAGCTCGTTAAGTGGTCACATTCACATTCCGTGAATTCTCGCTCATCAGACACCATACGGCAACCATCAGTGGAAAACCCACCAAATCCATCTGAAGGAATACAAGTGTGAACAGCATTAATTACGTTGCTTGTTACCCACTGCATTCAAGGAGAAGGTACTAAGCTAATTAGGGCCATAAACCAGCTCAGCTAATAAATTATTGATACCTGACTAAGTAATTAAACAGGAAGCAAGCTATTCTTAGTAGCACTAACCATCTAATGCTGGATCCCAGAACACACACATAGGGTTGATACCACTCTCCATCACCTCCTGCAAAGTGAGAGATACATCCATGTATAAATTGATAATGGTACTACATTGCAAAATAAAATATGTAAGTTATAGCTGATGTAGGATGCAAAGCTGATTATTACACACTGTAACATACTGTTTCTACTGCAGCTTAGCTGGTTACTTAATGTGCTCTGAGATGTATAATACTTAGTACACTTAGTAGCTAAGTATAAATTACCCTTTTCTTCTGGAATCGCATCTGAACTGGGTTGCTCAGTTGTAGCCTGGAGTTACTGCTGCCAGCAACCGTCAATGACTGGATAACACTACCAACAGCAAAAGTCTCGAGTCCACTGGCAACTCGGAATTCTGGCCTTGGCTGAAAGAGGGTATCATTGGCAAATGCATTGTATGCCAGTCGTGCATTCTGCCCCGATGAAATACCAGCATCTTCTAAGATTGTTTCTGGAACAGTGAACGAAGTTGTAGATGGAGTTTCCGTACCAGAAGTTGATGATACACTGTCTGTTACAGCATCAAAGCCAGTTTGAATGTCGATATCGATATTGAGTACATAAGTGACTCCTGTATATTGATCCACGGGAGTCTCCTGCACATGCAATACAAAGGTTTTCTCAGCAAAAGTACGTTCTGTCTCTCCAGCTGGCAAGACAACTGTTTCTGTAAAAATATCTACACTTGCAAGCAATCTAGAGGGATGCAAATATACAATGTCATTATACATGTAGGAATCAGACTGATATTTCATATCTAAAAACCAGCCAACTGTTTTTTATATAAATCTTCCAACTGAAGGTTATGCTCAGCAACAGATCAGTCTAAGCTAAGTGCAGCTGTAGAATGGATCAGCTTGGCTAGACAGTCTCATCATGTGCAGCTTCCAGCGAAAGTCCTGACACAGCAATTTCATAGTGTGTGCTTCCAGTCAGCAATCAAGACTTGCCCAAATAGAATTATCATCGTTACCTACACAAAACTAATCTAGCTTAACGTACATTGACCTATTGAGCCTGCAAACTTCCAGTAGTTTCCACTGTGCTCGTGGCTATAGTGGCATAGTAACGCAATGACGTAACCTAGCACACGTGATAATTGCGGACAAACACACACACACACACAGACACAGGAACGTAAACCAATCTTAGTACCAGCCAGGTGGATGTGAAAAAGTATGCAAAAGTTAGGCATAGCTACTAACTCTTATGATATGGTTTATGCTTACTCTGTGCTAGCACCACTATCTTGCTGGCTTTGCAGAACATCCTCATCTCCACCCTGTAGCACCTGATCAATGGAGTCCAGGAAGTTATCTTGTACCTGAGTAAAGCCAATAATCATTTCACAATTTAAGCTGAAGCATTTAGCCAACTGCACAGTGTCATCACTGAATCAAAATGCTTTATTCTAGCTCTTATCTGTCACATTACTGTGACAGTCACAGTAATTTATATGTGTCATTCATGCATCTTCATCACGTACATCAGGATTTGTTGCAGCAACAGCGATAACATCTGGTCTTGTGATGATTTCTACGGCAATGCTGATATCAACAGAATTTAAATCTGTGGTCACAGCAGTGATGACTGACACTTGTGTAATTGCCTCTGCTTCATTTAACTGGAGTGTGTGCATGAGGACAGTAATCAAGTAAGTGAATGAATTAATGCACCTGCATGACTTGGGGGTAGCTGGGGTGCATTGTGTATAAACATGAATATGATGCTATTGATCTGCCTTCACACTGGGATACAATTGTACGTGTTCTTCATGCATGACTATTATGATAAGTAGCCACTTACAGTTGACATTCGTGCAGGTATGGACA
Organism: Phakellia ventilabrum; assembly: GCA_963921505.1. Lineage (NCBI taxonomy): Eukaryota > Metazoa > Porifera > Demospongiae > Axinellida > Axinellidae > Phakellia > Phakellia ventilabrum. The sequence continues at coordinate 1,861,169 of OY997397.1, forward strand.
GTAAACTGACATTGATAGCTGTGCATGCAGAACATCAAATATCTGGCTACTTAAACTCACAGTTGAAGCATCACAGAGCAGCCTACTGGCACCACTAAATTGACATGTCAGAAATATCTGGCTCAACCCAGGCTGCTCCCTCAGCAAAAGAACCTCCACACTCTCTGATTGCCACTCGACTGATTTCAGCAGTGTCGATGTTTCCACAGATGCAACTGACCATGGCTACCATTCCCAAGTCTGTCTCAGGCCAGCTGTATCCTGCAGCTTCTTCATCAGGGCAGCCATCTAAATCAGGATGAGATAGCATTATCAGCTGAACACAAAATGTGCAGAATCAAATATAAATGAGCGGTGATGGTGTTTAACAAAAGTGTAAGCTTTTTGCAGTATGTATAGAAGATAAATGATAAGCACATTAATATGGTGGAGAAATGGAATACATTAGCTCACCAAATCTAGTAATTGTTGGCTGAATTTCAATGCCGATGTTCTGGCCAGCTTCACTGAGTTCATTTCCAAGACTGCCACTCAGCCCAGAAGGAAAGGAGTCAGAATCTGACCCAGATGACAGTGTCAGGAGGAGTGAGGCCTCATTGGTGTCAGGATTATAGCTAAAAGAAGAGCACAAGAATAAATATGGTTGTAATGTGAACATTTTTACAGAGATATGGTCTAAATCAATGCAGTAGTTATATGCATGTATTGTGTGTCCATACCTTTGTACAGTTGCATCATAGATCGTGACACCTGTATCACCTATGGACCTTCCACGCAGCTGATCGACAAGCTGTATGGTAATGTATATTGTATATGTGAATTCAGCTATGAAAGTAGGAAGAAGTGTTTCTAACTAAAACATACTCTGTCCAAATTTTCGTTCCCACTTTGGCGCTTAACTCTATCATTAGGAGGTTCAATTTCAAAGGCAGCTGCATACTGCCGCACACCTGAAGGAAAAGTAACCATCATACGACTTTGTAGCTATTTATAAATCTATAACTGACCTCTCATGGATAGTAACACAGGAAGGGAGCCAACAGCACCCGCTGAATTAGATACCGTACAAATGTAGTAGCCTCTATCATTTGGTGAAGCCGATATAAGTAGGAGATAAGGCAGTGTTTCATCCTGAAGTTCAACACCATCCCTAAACCACGTGTATGTGGGAGCAGGTATGCCTTCACTAATGCAAGTAAGATTGACCATTTCACCCAGTCTGACAGTGGTGTTTACTGGTGGCTGTCTGATCACGGGAGCACTTGGTATAGTAGCTGTAAAGAAGAAGCATTATTACAATAATATAGCTACTCACTGATCACTAACTAATGAGAAAACCACTACTCAATATACGGCCGAGTGTAAAGATTAATGTTAGCTATGAAGGAGGATCACAAGAGGGCAAAATATAGCATTGTATAATTTCCCATTTTCAGTTTCTGTATGGGAAGAGAGCACAAACGTAAACATAATGTTATATATAGCCTATGCATGTTATCATAAAGAGGTATAAAAACCAGGGTTTTACATGGCATGTTGGTAAAAACGTAGGCTGACACCAGGCTGAGGGCTAGACTTTGAATTAGCAGCTGTTTTTCCTAGTACGGAATGAGTGGACTTTGCCCAGCCCAATGACATGTCTGAAGTATTCATAAAGACAGGAAAGGCAATACTGAGAAATGCACAAATTTGGAAAGCTTGGATAAGTCTATCACACATTTTGCAAAGGAAGGAGATGCTTCTATCCCTGATGTTTATTGCAGTCTGTGCAGTATAGAAATTATAGTTCAGTTACAACCAGGCCATGATTCATTACAGCAGCATCTCAGCTCACATGCTATACTTACACCCACATCTCTACTCATCAACACTTGGCAGTTTTAGTCATACTCATTTCAAAGTAAAACTATAATCTTGACCATGAAATCTATGCATGGTGCTGTTCAGTATTTAGCACTGTAGTAAACCTATGCTCAGAAGCAAATCATGATATTGACAAACCTGGTTCATCACAGTTGGTGCCTATAAAACCATCACTGCACATACAGAAGTAGCTATCAACACGATCAATGCAGACTCCATTGGCACATGGGTTACTAGCACATTCATCACGAGCTATGCATGGGGGAAAAGGTTATATAATAAATCACCGAACAAGTGGTAAAGTGCATAATAATTATCATTTCAAGGGTGACTCCCAAACTCTTCTTCCTGGCTGATACTAACCTGTCACTGTGATGGTTATATCAACTGGAGAGATAGAAGTCCTAGGAACAGTCACATCCGCTCGACAGATATATTGTCCAGAGTCATCAGGAATGGAGGTTGGTATAGTAAGGGTGCTGGAGGCAACAAAAACTCCTTCTTGTGTCTGGTTGACTACAGTCACAAGCTGAATGCGAGAACTTGAGAAAAGTACTGTTGTGTCTCTTAGCCACACCAGTGTTGGACGGGGAAAAGCAGGTGGCACTGTACACTGTATCTCAATCCTATCTCCTTCTGTAATTTCACCAGCTGAACCATTTACTGTCAGTGCACCAGGCACAACTGCAAGGTATCAAGAAAGTGCTGCTGAAAATCTTCAGTAGTGAATAATGTTATTCAAGATTACCATTCAACCTACCATACACAGTGAGAGAAGCAGTGCTGGTGGAAACAGCGTGCACATTTTCGGCTCGGCATTCAAAGTTTCCACTATCACCAAACACAATCTCAGTAAATGTTACAGTTGACGTGGTTGTATAACCCTCAGTGCTCTCATCAATCTCAAACCTCTGTATAGAATTTTCCAGAGTGATGGTTTCACTATTATCTTGTGTGTACATCCAGGTGATGTTGGCTAAAGGAATAGCATAGACAATACAGGATAGCGTGATAGAGCCTTGTGGACGACCTGGATTTAAGATGACAAACTGGTTTTGTGGAGGAGTGACAAATCTTGGAGTAGCTGTAAGGAAAGCAAGCCAAAATAACATGAATACACATACCGACAAAATTCCACTCAAACATATCTATCTCTGTACACAACAATCCTGAGCTTAATGAACCTGCATAATTGAACCACTATAACTGTATTCTGCATAATCATTTGATACCTTCAATGGTAAGGTTGGTATAATTTGAGTCTGTTCCAGCTGGATTGGTGGCCACTAGTCTGTATATACCAGCCGCTTCCTGTGTGAGACCACTGAGTTTTAGATTAAGAAGGGAGTCAGAGAACGATAGCACGGTTGTTCCGATCATGTTATTGTTAGTAATGTCAACGAACTCTGATGCATTATCCCTGTCTTCTAAGAAAAACCACTGGATGTCTGCAGATTGTACTCGAGGAGAATCATTGATAATGGAAAATTGAATGTCGGTTGTTTCTTCCTCTAGCCCAAGCAACACACGGTTCTCAGCCAGTACTATCGGTGGAACTGCAGGAGTAAAAGGTAGTGCTCATACTTTAACAATGTCATATCTATGCATGCAGACAGTTTGCTATGAAATATATACATGGATAAGGCGAGCTTAATACAACCAGTTTTGAACCAACCTTGTACTGTTAGTGATGCAGAACTACTAACACTTTCGTGGACATTTGCCGGAGTACACGTGTATTCCCCCACATCTGCAGGACTGGCAGATGTAATATAGAGTATAGATGTTGCTTGATAAGGTGTCTCTTCAGAAATGCTTATATCTGCGAAGATCCGTTCCTCAGTCTGTTCATCAAGTGCTTGCCGAATACTTCCATCAGGTAGAGTCCATGTTATTGATGGCAATGGTATTCCTGCTACAGTACATGTAAATGTAGCATCATTGGTCACATTTACGGTTGTGTCTCTGGGAGGTACTTCAATGGTGGCACGTGCTACATAGAAAAGATTACATATCATACTGCCCAAACAAAATACAAAATTACTGAGCTATTCCAGCTACATATGCTCCATTACCTTGAATAGTAAGGTTGGTATAATCAGAAGCTATTCCAGCTGGGTTGGTGGCTACCAGTCTGTATATACCAGCTACATCTTGTGTGAGACCTCTGAGGGACAGCTCAAGACGGGAGTCCGAAAATGTCAAAGTGGTGTCTCCAATTGCGGCCTCATCAGTGATATCCATAGAGTCTGTATCACTTGTCCCATCAAATGTAAAGTACCAGCGGATATTTGAGACCTCCACTTCAGGAGAGGCATTTTCAATAGAGAAACGTATAGTGACACTGTCTTGTTCCAAGGCCAGCAATGAACGGTTCTCTGCCAGTACATTTGGTGGTACTACAAGGAAAAAATACATACAGTAATTTCATAACAGAATACGCACACTGTAAACATGCAGTTCCTTCTCTTCAAGTAGATCTATAACTATATTGCTCACATTAACAGTAGGCTTTGAAGACATACAAATCATGCTGCTATCATAAGGAAACTGAGATTGCCCAACAAAAATAGTCTTCACACTCCTATCACCAATCAGTAATACAAAATCCTTCAAACAGGCCAGTTTTATAATTAATATGGCTGACCTTGTACTGTCAAGAAAGCAGTATTTTCAACTGTAGCTTGATCATTTATTGCAGTACAAGTGTAATCGCCTTCATCGACACGACTAACAGAATCAATGTACAGAATAGATGATGCTGCATAAGGTGTCTCATCAGATATGTTTGTCTCGGTATAGATCCTTGGTAATTCATCAGACTGTCGTTCAAGAGATTCAGGGTTGCTACCATCAGGCAAAGTCCATATGATGGACGGCAGTGGCACTCCAGCCACACCACATGTGAATGTAGCTCGATTGGTTGCATTAACAGTTATGCTTTGGGGAGGAAGGACAATTGTGGCAGGTGCTGAAGAAAAAAATAAGTATACAGTAGATTACGGCATAAGAATTTCACAGTATTCCATATTGCTAACCTCTCGTTGTCACAGTGATGAAGACACTTCTCGATGGAATAGCTGTATCAGGGACCTGTATATCAGCTCTGCAACTGTACTGACCAGAATCCTCAGGAGTGGAGCTGTTTATAGTAAGACTACTGGAGACTCTGTAGAGTCCAGCCTCAGTCATAAAGATATTAGAGTCAATCTGGAGTCGAGAGGTGGAATTTACAAGTGGAGTATCATCCTTAGACAGCACCAGCTCTGGCAAGGGCCACGCTTCAGAGAGAGAGCACTGTAGCTGAATCTCAGTCTCTTCAATAATGTCACCAGCTGTTCCAGTGAGAGTTAGCTCAGGCACAACTGTGGTAAACAGAAATAAACTATAAAAACATTGCACCTACTGATTTCAACGACAATAGTTGTAATAATAATCTCTTTCTGAATTCCTCAAAACATTGTACCTACTGTAATAATAATAGTGTTATCAATTCCTGTTGTTTTTTTGAAACTTACCATAGACTACAAGTGAAGCAGTACTATTGATCATGCTGTGTTCATTTTCAGCAGTACACCTGAACTCTCCACGGTCTGTGAATGTAACATTAGCAAATGTCAGTGTTGAGAATGTTGTGTAGCCTTCTTGGTTCTGCTCAATGCCTATTCTTTCCAGTGAATCTGTAAGAACTGTTGCTTCTCCATTGGAGGGGATGTGCATCCAGGTGATAGTGGCCTCAGGAATGGCATACACATTGCACATGAGAGTCAGAGAACCAAGTGGTGATGCCGTGGATAGTATAATCTGCTGATCTTCGGGACGTTGAATAAACCTTGGAGCAGCTATAAAGATAAGGAAATATTATGTCCATTAAAAGTTTAATTGGACAACAAAGTAATAAAAAACAACAGCAAAAGATATGAGGTATATTCATTCAGTTATATACCTTGGATAGTAAGGTTGGTGTAGTTGGAGGCAATTCCAGCTGGGTTGGTGGCTACCAGCCTGTATATGCCAGCTGCATCCTGGGTAAGGCCACTGAGAGTCAGTTCAAGACGGGAGTCTGAGAATGCTAGCGTGGTTTCCCCGAGCATTTCCACTTCGGTAATGTCAGTCTCAGAAACATCTACACCAGCTATGAAGAACCAACGGATGTCTGAAAGTTGTACCAGAGGGAAGGCATCGAGGATGGAGAAGCGAATAGTGACACTCTCGCCTTCCAGACTTAGCAGTGAGGGATTCTCTGCCTGCACAACTGGCAGCACTGCAAAGCAAATAAAAATTACAGAAATGCATTTATGCTAGGTGCCTGTAGTATAATATTAAAACCAGGATGTTTATACTGAATTTTCTTGTTCAAATACAAGTAGCTGAATATTACCTTGCACTGTTAAGATAGCGGTGGCACTGCTGGAGGTTGATACTGGATTCATTGCAGTGCAAGTGTATTCTCCTGTATCCCCACGAACAGTAGGGCCAATATACAGTGTGGTTGTAGCTTCGTATGGTGTTTCTGTAGACACAAATGTTTCAGCATAGATCCTTGGTGACTCTTCAGACTGTCCATCAACTGCCATAACAACTCGACCATCAGGAAGAGTCCATGTAATGGATGGCAGTGGCACACCTCTTACACCACATGTGAACATAACTGGATCACTTTCATTCACAGTTGTGTTCTGAGGAGGTACCGTAATGGTTGCAGGTTCTGAAAAAATGACAATGGATATAAGCATAATGAGGCAGGATGTTAAATGGTAGTATTACACTTGAAGCAAAACACTAACCTCTCCTTGCCACTGTGATTGAGACATTCATGGGTGGAACAACAGTATCAGGGATGTCTATGTCAGCTCTGCAGAAGTATCTACCAGAGTCATCAGGAACAGAGCTGGGTATTGTGAGATTGCTGGAGGCTCTATAGAGTCCAGCCTCAGTTGTATAGACATTGGAGTCAATCTGGAGTCGAGAGCTAGTGGCAAGTTCAACGTCATCTCTCAGCCACACCAGCATGGGGCGGGGCCAACCCTCAGAGAGAGAGCACTGTAGCTGGATTTCAGTTTCTTCTATAATATCACCAGCTGTTCCATCCAGAGTTAGCTCAGGTACAACTGTATAAAATTAGAAGCAATCCATAAATTACTGCCATACAAGGCTTTTATATTTGATCTTTTCCATTTATAACATAAATTTATCAAATAGAAATGAAATGTTTAACTACTGTACACAGTCTGTTATCTTTTTCATGCGGTAGTTTCCTAGCGTTGGTATTATCTTTAATGTGGTGAGACCACAATAAATCACTTGGTAACAACAGTTTTACAAATGCCTTTTATCATTCCATTAAGACTCTTCCCCCATGTGGGAAAATTTTTGATTGGGTTCAGGCAAAGTTTGAAAAAGTTCGAAAAGCATTTGAGAACTTACCATAGACAATAAATGAAGCATTACTGCTGATGGTGTTGTGCTCATTGTCAGCAGTACACCTGAACTCTCCACGGTCTGTGAATGTGACATTAGCAAATGTCAATGTTGAGAATATTGTGTAGCTTTCTTGGTTCTGTTCAATGTCTATTCTTTCCAGTGAATCTGTAAGAACTGTTGCTTCTCCATTGGAGGGGATGTGCATCCAGGTGATAGTGGCCTCAGGAATGGCATACACATTGCAAATGAGTGTTAGAGAACCAAGTGGTGATGCCGTGGATAGAATAATCTGTTGATCTTCAGGACGTTGAACAAACCTTGGAGCAGCTGTAAAAGAAAAGAAATATGGCCTATACACTCAAAGTGCCATTGTATAAATCAAAACCATGTATATATGTATAGTTTCTTTGATGACTTCTGATGAAATAGTGTTTATTTTAGTGTACTGTAAATTTTCCAATAGATATGTGTAATTGTACAATATCATCAAATTATACTTGTTGTCCTTAAACACAGCACAATCCAATGAAATTCTGATCTGTTCAGTTAGCATGCATATAAGTAGTTGTGTTTGTTAAGTACGCTTGTGACCCCAAACTGATAAGGCTGCACTTACCCTGAATAGTAAGATTGGTATCGTCTGAAGCTATTCCAGCTGGGTTGGTGGCTACCAGCCTGTATATGCCAGCTGCATCCTGGGTAAGACCACTGAGGGATAGCTCAAGAAGGGATTCTGAGAATGTTAGTGCTGTCTCCCCAAGCATTTCCTCTTCAGTGATGTCAATCTCAGGAACATCTACACCAGCTATGAAGAACCAACGGATGTTTGAAAGTTGTACCAGAGGAGAGGCATCGTTAATGGAGAAACGGATTGTGATGCTCTCTTGCTCCAGGTCCAGTAGTGCAGGGTTATCTGCCAGCACTACTGGTGGCACTGCAAGGGGAAACATGATGCTGTACATAAATAATGATGTGCATGCATGTATTTAAGTATGCATGTTTACTAGCATTATGTGATAGAAAATTTACCCTGTACAGTCAAGGTAGCAGAACTGCTGGCGATGCTGTCATCATTCATTGCAGTGCAAGTATACGCACCCTCATCACTGCGACTGGCAGAGTCAATAAACAGTGTGGACATTGTTGCATAAGGTGTCTCTTCAGATGTGATAGACTGTGCATAGATCCGTGGTGGTTCTTCAGACTGTTGATCAAAGGCTGTAATGTTCCTTCTATCAGGAAGAGTCCATGTGATGGATGGCAGTGGGACTCCAGTTACACTGCATGTGAATGTAGCTGAATCAGTTTCATTTATAGTAATACTTTGGGGAGCTTCTGTAATGGTGGCAGGTTCTGTAGAAAAAGAGAAACATAGACAAATATGTAGCAGATGCAGTTCACACTCCTGAATGATACACACACAAAATGGGCACACCTCTCATTATCACATTGATAAAGACACTCATTGGTGAAATAGTAGTATCAGGGATGTCTATATCAGGCCTGCAAGTGTAGGTACCAGAGTCACCAGGCAGAGAACTAGGTATGTACAGAATACTGGAGGCCACGTAAAGTCCAGCTGCAGTCATGGAGATATCATCGTCAATCTGGAGTCGGGAACTGTTACTGAGTTCAACATCATCTCTCAGCCACACCAGCATGGGGCGGGGCCAACCCTCAGAGAGAGAGCACTGTAGCTGAATCTCTGCTCTCTCTATAATTTCACCAGCTGTGCCATTCAGTATTAGCATATCTGGAACAACTGTATGGCAAAATATGACACAGTTAACTCATTGGATTATTTATCCCATGGTCGTATTAGAGATTAGTTACTCACCGTATACAGTAAGTGAAGCATTGGCAAAGATGTCTCCATGTATATTCCCAGCATCGCACATAAACGCTCCTCTGTCTGCAAAGGTAGCATCGGAAAGCATCAGTACTGAACTTGTGATATACCCTTCTCTTTCTTGTTCGATGTTTATTCTTTCTGAAGAATTACTGAGAATCATAGCTTCTCCATCAAATGTGATGTAGGTCCAGGTTATATTGATTATTGGAATAGCATATGCACTACAAGAAAATCTAACTGTGTCTTGTGGCTGATCGGTAGTTAGAATAATAAACTGATCCTCAGGGGGGAAAGCAAATCTTGGAGCAGCTGTAGAAAGAAAAATAGTTCAAATATGTACCATATCACGTGCCACAGAGTGTAGTGATTATTACCTTGAACCATTTCCAAGTCAGTGGAGTTAGAGCCTGTTCCAGCTGGGTTAGTTGCAACAAGTCTGTATATTCCAGTTGCCTCCTGGGTGATACTGGAAATTGTAAGCTCAAGGCGGGAATTTGAGAATGTTAAGGCAGTCCCTCCGATCGCAGTCTGTTCAGTAATATCAATGGCATTGGAAGCATTCGCCCCATCTGGAATGAAGTACCAGCTGATATCTGAGGGTTGTACTGGAGGAGCAGCATCCACAATTGAGAATCGGATGATGAGAGTCTCTTGTTCCAGGCCTAGCAAAATGCGATTTTCTGCCAGTACTACTGGAGGTACTGTGTATTAAGAGAAATTGCAGTCCTTCATGACATAGCATCTTAGTTACAAAGTCTTAAGGTATCATAACTATGCATTCAACTAGCCCTAACTCACCCCGTCATAATCCCATTAAGCGTATTCTAGTTTCCCTAACAATTTATTCTCACATACCCTAAATTACTTACACTACAAATGCTATCTAATCTGACCAGGCTACAGTGTAAATAAGGTAGAAAGCCTGCATGAGGTTAAGAATAATAAATTGCTATATAAGTGTAAAAAGAGCCTTGACAGCAGCTAGGAAAATGGAAAGAATCAGCCCCACAACCGCTTCAATTTAGAAAGTTAAGGGGAGAATTTGTTAGAAAAAGGGGACCAAAGTAAACTTACCTTGAACTGTCAGAATAGCAGTACTACTAGCATTTGCTAGTCGGTTAACTGCAGTACAAATGTATTCCCCTGCATCACCTCGGCTAACGGGCGCAATATTTAACATGGACGTTGCTGCATAAGGTGTTTCATTGGATATGATTGTCTCCGCATAGACCCCAGTTTGTTCATCAGCTACGTCCTGTTGATTAAATGCAAGAGACTCAAGGTTACTACCATTGGGCAGAGTCCATGTGATGGATGGCAGCGGCACTCCAGCTACACTGCATGTGAAAGTAGCTGTATCAGTTTCGTTGACAGTTATACTTTGGGGCGGTATCTCAATAGTGGAAGGTGCTGAAGGAGATGATGGTAACAATAAAGATGTAGTCACAGTCTGCAGAAATATATTGTATGTGCCCTTCACGCTATTTATACTGCTACTGAGTACTAACCTGCCATTGTCACTGTGATGTTAATTGATACAGGTGGAAGAGCAACTTCAGGAATAGCTACTTCTGCCAAGCAGTAATACACTCCAGTGTCACTGGGGAAGGAGCTTGATATGGTCAGAACACTGGTTGCCCTGTATAGTCCATTATCTGTTTGGTCGATACTATTTTCAATCTGGAGTCGGGAGCTGTTGAGTAGCTCAACGTCATTTCTCATCCACATCAATGTAGGGCGGGGCCAGCCCTCAGAGATAGAACATTGTAGCTGAATGTCTGCTCCCTCTGGGATATCTCCATTAGTACCATTCAGTGTTAGTGTGTCTGGAACAACTACAACAAGAGTGGGAGAATTAAATGGGAGTAATAGTTATTACCAGCAACATTAGTCTTACCATATACAACAAGTGAAATAGAGTCTTCGATCTCTCCATGCACATTCTCAGCTGAACATACAAATGTTCCCCTATCTTCGACTCCAACACTGAAGGACAAAGTTGAGTTAGTTACATAGCCATCAAATGTTTGTTCAATGCTGATTGCTTCACTGCCAGTAATAGTAGCTTCTCCATTGGCAGTCACATATGTCCAAGTGATGTTAGTTCTAGGAATGGCATACACACTGCATGAGAATGTAACCGGTGCTTGTGGCTGTTCGGCAGTTAACGTGACAAATTGATCTTCACTGATTGCAGTGAATCTCGGAGCAGCTACATAAAGTAGAAAACTTACATTAAAACATAGTGTAGTCAAAATCACTACAGTTTAGTGAGTATACCTTGAATAGTAAGGTTGGTATAATCAAAAGCCATTCCAGCTGGGTTGGTGGCTACCAACATGTATATGCCAGCTGCATCCTGGGTAAGGCCACTGAGAGTCAGCTCGGGACGGGACATTGAAAACATTAGCATGGTTTCTCCAATTAGTCCCTGCTCAGTAATATCAGTGAAGTCTGAATCATCACTCGCTTCATCTGGTATAAAGTACCAGCGGATATCTGAGGTTTGCACTGGGGGAGAATCACTGTTGATAGAGAAGCGAATAGCAATACTCTCTCTTTCCAGACCCAGCAGTGAGCGGTTGTCGGCCAGCACAACTGGTGGCACTGTATTTGCAAAGGGAAAAATACATTAGGGACGTACTAATAATACCAACAAGCCACTGCACTTTGTAAAATAGATGACTTAGGAGAAAGTCCTCATTAGCAAAATTTAAATTTTGTTTTACTATCCTCACCTTGCACAGTAAGAATTGCAGTTTCAGACACGGTATTTCTTGCGTTTATTGCAGTGCATGTGTATTCACCCTCATCACCAGGACTGACAGATTCAATGTACAACACAGACACTGCTGCAATAGGTGATTCATTTGAAGTTTCAGTCAATGCAAAAATTTGTGAAGAATCACTTCTGGAGCCTATGACTTGAGAAATGATTTGATTGCCATTAGGCAGTGTCCAGGAGATGGATGGTAGTGGCACTCCAGCTACTTCACATGTAAAGGTGGCATTATTGGTTACATTTATAATGGTATTCATTGGAGGTTCCACAATGACAGCGGGAACTGAAAATAGAATGTATTATGAAATAAGTACAGATTCTAAAGCAATGGCTAAACATAAGTGTGGGAATCTGACCATTATAGTGGACTTACGTTCAACAATGAATTCTGCAGTTGCTGAGCTATTGCTACTGAAGAGTAGTTCACCTTCAGCATATGCAACACAAGTGTAGTTGTCACTGTCTTCCAAGATGACTGGTGTCAGTGAGATTTGTCTGATAAAGTGGGTCTCATTTAGCTGCTCCACGGACCCAACTTCAACTCTTGGGAGGTTACTAATAACTTCATTTCCATCTCCATTGTACCACTGGATCCTGACAGCGTCCAGAGGAACACCAGGATAGAATTGGGCAGTGCACTCAGCGATGACATCAGTATTGTTCACAGGATCCCCAACAACATTCAATAGAACGAGGGGTCTATCAACTAAAATAAGAGAGAAAAATGAGTACTGGGAAGGTTTTGACAATAATGGAACATTTAAACCTCCCCTCATGCACCATCTTAAACTTTACCTTGCACTGTAAGAGTTGCAGTTTCAGATACACTATTTCTTGAATTGATTGCACTGCATGTGTATTCACCCTCATCACCAGGACTAACAGATTCAATGTACAATACAGACACTGCTATGATAGGTGATCCATTTGAAGTTTCTGTCAGTGCAAAGGTTTGTGAAGAGTCATTTCTAGACCTCATGACTTGAGAGACAATCTGATCGCCATTAGGCAGTGTCCAGAAAATGGATGGTAGTGGCACTCCAGCTACTTCACATGTGAAGGTGGCATTATTGGTTACATTTATAATGGTATTCATTGGAGGTTAATTGGAACTGTAGAAGAGAATATGTTATGCATACTTGGTGAATCATTATGATGCACTGTTTCTGGTTTAGTAACTACTGCATATGATAAGCTTACTTATTGCTGGCTGGCATATCACTCCTGCATCTCTCTGGTGAGTACATTCTGTAGGAAGTGAGCTGTCACGATCACAATCACTGAGGTAGAACTCCATACCACTGCAATTAAAGCCCGATGCCTGTACAGTTCCACTTCCCTGCCCGAACATTGCTCCATAGACAGCCACTCCACCTGTGGGATGAAGGAACAATGAATTGTTGTACAGACTATACAAAGAGGTGATATATAGTTAGTGTTCTGATAATTTGGACAATTTGATGAGCACTTACCCCAATAAAACTGTAGATTGCTACATGTTGTATTGGCATCCAGATCATCCCAACCCACATCACAGATAGTGCCCCATGCATTGTCCTGGCACAATTCTACTGTGCCTTCTGCTCTGTTTGATCCTCCAACGAGCCGGACAGCACCTTCAGAGCAGACACTAATGGATACACTAATGGTAGGCTTAACCTCTATGAAGGTGCATGGCAACATGCAGTAGCGAGTTAAGGGTGGAGACCCACTTCTTCACCCACACACTGACACACACACACAGTTTTAGTCTGACTCACTAACTTACCATCCATCGGTAAGCCACTTCCACTTCCACTTCCACTTCCACTTCCTCCTGCCCCTATATGGCATTATTGAAATAAGTACTTGAGGCATGGTTTATAAAATAAATGTAGAAATGAAATCACAAATTAGCAACCAAATAAGGTAGGAATGACAGCACAATACTTTTACGAATGGTCGTCACTACACATTTTTTTGCTCATGGTTCCTGTTACGTGAAAATGTAGCATCACCATGGCAATATTCAATAATGCTAATGTTAATAGCACTGACTCTTGTGCCCAGACCTCTACATGTACTCATCCGTGAGTTTCTAGATGTCTGGGCACAGCATTAAATAGCACCACTCTCCCACGGTACCTGGAGTAACAAATGTGAAGCTTTCTGAGTCACTGCTTCCCAGAGTGTCATTGACTGTGATGGTAGCTATGTGATTGCCAGGTGCATAGTCAAACACACTGATGTTGTTCATAAGTAGGCCTGTATCAAGAGAAAGTGAGATTCTATGAAAAGCTCACGTGTTTTCAGGATACATGTAGGTACACAGCCTTGATAATTAAACAATCAACTGCATAATATAGAGACTTTGCAGTAGATTTTTTAATAAATGGCTTAAAGAAAAGTCTTGGCTGAAACTTTGTACCTACGATTTAGATATAGGAAACTCACATGGTACAAAAGGTGCGTCATCGATAGTGCACACAAGTTTGTCCTGTTGACCACTACCGGGGATAACTGTACACAAATATGAATAGATCGTCAGTGCAGAGTTGGTAAGTTGTTAAGCAACATTAATTGTTCCTGAACCTAAACATTTTTATAGTATATAACCTGCTATAAGAGTAATATGCAGCTGTACTTGAGAGAAAGCATGTTGTTGCTACATATCATAATGAACACTTGAAAAAATATGCCAAACTAACCGGGAAAACATGGAACATCTTGAATATCAAAGCAGCAGTCGTTTGCAGAATAACATGCTTGATCACAGTAACAGATGGAATCACCACTTGGAATACTGCAGCTGATTGGACTATTGGAATCACAGCAACTTGTGAAGCCAGCACTGACACAAGAACCTGCAATGAGCAACATTATTGCTAAATTAAAGCAAGTCCTGTGTATTCTTAAACCTCCTTTCCCAATCTTCTCTGATCTGTGGCTTATTTCTGTTACCTATAGCTGCTCATTATTCTATACCTTTAAAAGACAAGGCTAATCAAAGTCTGCAATCATGGATTGTGTAATGTGTTGTTCTATAAACAGTACTGCTATGGTTATACAATACTAGTAATTTGGAGAGAAAAGTGGTCACTCGATAATCTTTGAGTACATTTCCAGTATAATTAAGTTATGCTGTTGTCTGACTATATACATACCTTGAAGAATGGGAGGTGGGCGGCTTTTCCCCACTAATGGTAGGCTTAACCTCTATGAAGGTGCATGGCTACATGCAGTAGCGAGTTAAGGGTGGAGACCCACTTCCTCACCCACACACTGACACACACAAAACACACACACATACAGTTTTAGTCTGACCCACTAACTTACCGTCCATCGGTAAGCCGCTTCCACTTCCACTTCCACTTCCACTTGCCACTATATGCAATATTGAAATAAGATACTTGAGGTTGTTACGGACATATTATAATGAACACTTGAACAATGCATATATGCCAAACTAACCGGGAAAACATGGAACATCTTGAATATCAAAGCAGCAGTCGTTTTCAGAATAACATGCTTGATCACAGTAACAGTTCGAATTGCCACTTTGAATATTGCAGCTAATTGGACCACTGGAATCACAGCAACTTGTAAAGCCAGCACTGACACAAGAACCTGCAATGAGTAACATTATTAAAGCAAGTCCTGTGTATGTTGAAACCTCCCTTAAATCAACAATCTTAGAATACACCTCCAGTATCATTATGTAATGTTATTTCCCAACTATATACCTTGGAGAATGGAGGGGGTGGGGGGGGGGTTATAGGCTTAGCCTCTATGAAGGTGCATAATCACATGCAGCAGCAAGTTAAATATGGAGCCTACCGCTTCCACACTCACACACACACACACACACACACACACAGTTTTAGTCTGACTCTTACCATCCATCGGTAAGCCACTTCCACTTCCACTTCCACTTCCACTTCCACTTCCTCCTGCCCCTGTATGGCATTATTGAAATAAGTACTTGAGGCATGGTATATTTTAAAAATGTAGGAATGGAATCACAAATTAGCAACCAAATAAGGTAGGAATGACAGCACAATACTTTTACGAATGGTCATCACTACATTTTTTGCCATTTTTCCAACCATGCCTCATGGTTCCTGTTACGTGAAAATGTAGCATTACCATGGCAATATTCAATAATGCTAATGTTAATAGCACTGACTCTTGTGCCCAGACCTCTACATGTACTCATCCGTGAGTTTGTAGATGTCTGGGCACAGCATTAAATAGCACCACTCTCCCACGGTACCTGGAGTAACAAATGTGAAGCTTTCTGAGTCACTGCTTCCCAGAGTGTCATTGACTGTGATGGTAGCTATGTGATTGCCAGGTTCAAAGTCAAACACACTGATGTTGTTCATAAGTAGGCCTGCATCAAGAGAAAGTGAGATTCTAAGAAAAGTTCACACGTTTCCAGCATACATGTAGCCTTGACAATTAAATAATCAACTGCATAATATAGAAACTTTGCAGAAGATTTTTAATAAATGGCTTAAAGAAAAGTCTTGGCTGAAACTTTGTACCTACGATTTAGATATAGGAAACTCACATGGCACAAAAGGTACATCATCAATAGTGCACACAAGTGCATCCTGTTGACCACTACCGGGAATAACTACACACGAATATGAATAGATTGTCACTTCAGAGTTGGTAGTAAGTATGCATTGCACATCAATTGGCCGAGGTGCTGTTGTAAGACAAAAATAAAGTAGTCATTAAAATACAAGAATGGTAGACATACGACATTAACATTTTGCCCACATATCATAATGAACACTTGAATAATGCAATATGCCAAACTAACCTGGGAAACATGGAACATCTTGAATATCAAAGCAGCAGTCGTTTGCAGAATAACATGCTTGATCACAGTAACAGATCGAATTGCCACTTGGAATACTGCAGCTAATTGGACCACTGGAATTACAGCAACTTGTGAAGCCAGCACTGACACAAGAACCTGCAATGAGCAACATTATTGCTAAATTAAAGCAAGTCCTGTGTATTCTTAAACCTCATTTCCCAATCTTCTCTGATCTGTGGCTTATTTCTGTTACCTATAGCTGCTCATTATTCTATACCTTTAAAAGACAAGGCTAATCAAAGTCTGCAATCATGGATTGTGTAATGTGTTGTTCTATAAACAGTACTGCTATGGTTATACAATACTAGTAATTTGGAGAGAAAAGTGCTCACTCAACAATCTTAGAATACATTTCCAGTATAATTAAGTTATGCTGTTGTCTCACTATATACATACCTTGAAGAATGGGAGGTGGGCGGCTTTTCCCCACTAATGGTAGGCTTAACCTCTATGAAGGTGCATGACAACATGCAATAAGAGTTAAAGGTGGAGACCCACTTCCTCACCCACACACACACACACACACACACACACACAAAACACACACACATACAGTTTTAGTCTGACCCACTAACTTACCGTCCATCGGTAAGCCGCTTCCACTTCCACTTCCACTTCCACTTCCACTTGCCCCTATATGGCATTATTGAAATAAGACACTTGAGGCATGGTTTATAAAATAAATGTAGAAATGAAATCACAAATTAGCAACCAAATAAGGTAGGAATGACAGCACAATACTTTTACGAATGCTGTACTTAAGGGAAAGCATGTTGTTGCTACATATCATAATGAACACTTAAATATACCAAACTAACCAGGAAAACATGGAACATCTTCAATATCGAAGCAGCAGTCATTGAAAGAAAAGCATACTTGATCACAGTAACAGATGGAATCACCACTTGGAATACCACAGCTGATTGGACTACTGGAATCACAGCAACTTGTGAAGCCAGCACTGACACAAGAACCTGCAATGAGTAACATTATTGCAATCATGGAATGTGTAATGTGGTGTTCTATAAACAGTACTGCTACTATGATACGTACTAGTATTCTGGAGAGAACAGTTAAAATCAACAATCTTAGAATACACCTCCAGTATGAATATGTAATGTTGTTGCCTGACTATATACCTTGGAGAATGGAGGGGGAGAGAGGGGGGGGGGGGCTTTTCATAGGCTTAGCCTCTATGAAGGTGCATGATATATAACATGCAGTAGCAAGTTAAGGATGGAGCCCACCGCTTCCCACACACACACACGCACACTCACAGTTTTACTGACTCAATAACTTACCATCCATCGGTAAGCCACTTCCACTTCCACTTCCACTTCCACTTGCCACTATATGCAATATTGAAATAAGATACTTGAGGAATTGCTTATAATACAGTCACAAAAATCTTTTTAAAAATGAAAAAAAAACATGCAGAAACTGAATCTCAAAAGAGCAAGCAAATAAGGTAGGAATGATAGCACAACACGTTTACGGATGGTCTTAAATTGCCATTTTTCCAACCATGCCTTTTGCAGCTGTGGAGAAAAACTGTGACTGTGAAAGGAAATATAATCTAAGCAGAAAATCCTGGTTGCGAGGCTACTTGCCACTCAGTGTACATACATAAGAGCCAAATAGTGATCAGTAGAGATACTAGAGCAGAGGACAGATTCAAACCAAGTGCACACAGGAGTGCTTTATAATAAACCGTGTGCAGCCCCTCCGGACATTCAGCTCCTCACTGTTTTTTTTAAAATTTTATAAGCTGACCTTTAGGAAAAGCCACCCATACCTCCTACAAGACTATACTACTAGGACGATGCATGAATATTGTAGTGTCGGCCTTAGCCAGTGTATGTACAGATGGTATGTGTAGTACAGTAGAGCATATAAAGGCAGATGTAATATAGGTGAGGGACACTACATAATATGGGCATATGGGTTAATTAACATACCTTGTGAACACAAATCAGCAGAAGGGAGCAAATATTGAACTGATGAAACACCACGATTGGTAGAACCATGATAGCTAACTGTCCTCGTAATCGTGTCTGCAGCACCACTCCAGGCACACAGGATATAAAATAAAGTATTAAGGGAACGGTCATTATTTGTGTCATTGGAGATTCGAGGTCGCCGGAAACTTATGGTTGTTATTCCATTCACATGAGAGGCTGAGTAGTCTTCAATGTTTGATACTGTATCAACTTCAGGATTTCGAACATCTGGCACATACCTAATGCATGTGTGTTTGTGTGTGTTTGTGTGTGTGTGTGTGTGTGTGTGTGTGTATTGAGTATTGCGCCAATTGCATACAGTGGTGAAGTATACTGATATAGATATTGATGCATAATTTTCATACACTGCTACATTTCCAGATTTGCCTCACCTATCCTCGACAAAGAAGTCAAACGCAGACCCTACAGCCCCAACAACCACATCACTGTTTAGCTATAAAGTGGTGTATGTGTGTGTGTGTGTGTGTGTGTGTGTGTATGCATGTATGTGTGTGCATAAAATGTAAAGAGAGCTTGGGTATTTTATTTGAGTATCGAAAGGTTCCTGTTCCAACCCCCTCAGGAAGGTGAACTTATGGTGAAGGTGTGTGGCTGTCTACCAGTAGAATAAAGGTGTGGTTTTACTGGGCATGTTTATGACAAACCTATTTCATATAATTGCTTTTCAACAGGAAGCACCAAAAGTACCTGGACCCTCCCCTTTTCTGGGTCCTGCTTAGCTAGGTAATATTCACTGCCACTGAAGGCAACTGAAGCAGCATGGTAAATTGCTACTTGATGGTGAAATGCTTACCATGCTCTGATCTTCAGAGAACCCAATGCCAACCCACGTGTTAAGATCCGTCCGGGCAGAGATCGTGAAGAAGACAAAATCATCGTCTTGCACTTCGTAGTAGCCATTGTAGTTACAAGACTCTCCGTTGCAACTGTGATTGAATGTCGCAGAGCAGGCTGTTATGACTTCAGGCTGACCAGCTGTCCATGGTAGAGCTGCCACGCACAGAAGTGTGGTGAAATACAGTGTGGACCAACCTCGAGGCGGCCCCATATTGCTATCCTAAACAAAAGGTGTGTGTGTGTGTATATAAGCATATGTAAGCATATGTGTACATCGCATGTGTGTATGTATGTAGGATGACAGTAAAAAGGCAGTATGCACCCTACGACACCAACTAATTAGCCTTTTACAGAGTGGAACCCTTCTTTAACCTCTTGTCCATTATAGGGAGGTGTCTTTATCTGGGTTCTTAAATGCTGAAATGAAGAGTTAGGGAAGCCAAACTGGTAGGGGTCAGCATATTATCCTTTCAATAACGCTATGCTGCACTGCTCACTGAAATAGACAATTACGTTCATCCTATGGCACTCCTACGCTCATCAAATTTGTCATCACCATTTAGTGTGGACTCTTTCATAGTAAATAGTAAACCTTCAGAGTGCCAAGTAGTCAGTCAGAAAATTTGTGACTTGAACATAATAATTACACCTAAGGCTGCTGACATACCAGGGTATGCAACAGTGAAATTACACATTCCAAATAAGGTAAGGACCCACTCTAGACACTTAAGAATACTGTAATGCTACATTGGGCTCGTATTATACAGGGATGTCCTTTCACTGTATGTGACTTTCACTCTATAAGTGTCGGTATCACATAATTATATGCATATGTAAACTCAGTACAAGCTATTATGGGGTGCCGTTTGTGTCAAAATTAAGCAGAAGTGTATTATTATATATATAATGTACTTTAATGTATATGTGTATTATTTACATATAATGTACATTGTTTGCGCATTACAAAGTGCATTATATATACGGGTACCGCTTCAGGTGTTCACGTGAAATTGATTACGGTCACGCTTAGCTCACGTTAGCTGCATGTGGCCAGTATGCGATGATGTCATGACTCCAATTGATGAGCATGTCACTGTAATGTATCTATCAAAGTTATGCCCCACCCTCCCTAGTAGGAGGAGGGTCGGGCAAGGGTGGGAATTTGAATGTCAAATGCAGAGAAATTAACACCCTCTCCCACCCGCACCATGGGACATTATTCCATATGTGATAACAAAATACTATGTACCTACTCCTGACAAATTTCATGATGTATTATGTACTCTTAAATACCATTACACCCAATTCCAATTCATTTATTAACACTTCCATGGGACGTAAGTTTGATTATACCACTTTCTCCATTTCCAATTAATTCACTATTCACAGCAGTGTAGACCCTCACCTAGTTAGTGGGTGTGTCTGGTATGCAACAAGAGAACACCTGTCTGCTAAGCATGACTATAAATGAGTTGACTTTGTGCAGGCAAAGATCAGTTATAGCTAAAGATGAGATGGACATGTAATTAAAAAGGAAATGGTTAATATAGGGATTGATGTGGTTGTCTGGCTTTCAGTCAGGAGAAACTACAGACAACTTCCTGTAAGAAGTGCATCTCATGAGTAAACTCCTTTCCATGTTTCAATTTGCTCCTGAGCTACATACCTACGAATACTTCTCAGAATGGCTGGAGTGAAACTCAGATAGCCATGTTTGTTTTAATTTTTACCTTTTTGTAGGTCTAAATTGTATTTAGATCATGTACAGCATGTAGAGACCTTCCTTTGAAATTTTAAGGGCTCCCACACTACATAAAGGGTGTGTCCCACATATAACCTTTATTGTTTAATCAGTTTGTGATCCATGATGACAGACAATAGGAACTGAGTCAAACATTATTCACAACAATGTATATCTCACATGGGGTGTGTCTGGTATGCAATCTGGGAGCAGGTGTGGACTCAGGCTGTAAATTCTAGTTAAATACATGACCCTGAATAACCTGAACTGTCTGGCCCTCCCTTTCTTCCTTTGTGGGACAGTGATGGGAATTTGACCAGACTCACTCTTCCGCTCTGCGCTGCCAGCCTAGCTAGGGTTGGGTAGCTACCATAGCTATTAGCTGTTGTGTCTGTTACAATTGCTGGGAGTGTTTCACCACTTGTAGCTACTATTTTGCTTTGTGAAAGCTTGCTAGCTCAGTTTATCGCGTCGTGCTGAACGGCACCTTTCGAACCTTCTGGCGAGCAGAGCTTGCCTTGCAGTTCTTGATGCTTTGGCAACTCTTGTCAGAAACTTAGGCATCGTACAAGATAAACCCTAACCCGTCCTTCTAAACTCAACCGTTGAATTTACCGGCTCTCTAGCCAAGATAGATAGACCACTGCATAGCGGGGTGTATGTATAGGATAGATCACTGCGTAGCGGGGTGTATATACTTATACACCCGCCTCCAGGCTACTACTTATATACCCTGTCAAATAATTTAGACCATGGAAACCTGAAATGCTGATATACCAGTTGAATTAATTACAAAATCTACGGTACATGTATTTTTTGCAGTGGTACCTGCTATAATAGTCCTTAAATGCAAAGACATTTTCCTGTTGCCCTAAATGAAGGGCTCAGAACCATAGTGGACTAACCCACAAGGAAATTGCATAAAAATAAAGGGAAAATATGCACACCCTATGAGCATATGGACAAAATTCTCAGTAGCTCCTGAAACACAGGGGACAATTTCAATACTTGTGGGTTGAACGACTAGCTCTGCTCCTCAGCCCTTCAGTTATACACTTGCCAGGAAAACATGGAACATCTAGAATATCAGAGCAGCAATGTAGGGCTTATTCTCCTGCATTACGTATTCTGCAAAGTAGCAACAATGGAGCGAAGGTTTGCTGTACACATGTTGACAAGCTGTATGGTATGAGATTACTCACGTTCGCCCAACAACATTTATTAGAGGAAACATTAGAGGAAACATTAGAGGAAACATGCAATATCATCAACATGTTGACAACCTATCTGTTGCAAAACAAAGAAAACGGTATAGCAATATCTACAACCAGGAGCTTATGAGCGCGGCGAAGCCGCGCGAAGGAGCGTACAACTTCAATGAGAGCTGTGATTCAGACATCGTAAGTGGATCTTTGCATTATATGGAATGTGTGTTTACAAACTGCACTCTTGCGGATTCAGGGCTAGTAGTGAAGCCAGACTAATTAGTTGTACATGCTTTCCTTATATGGCATGGTAGCAGCTCTACTCTACTGAGATGTGTATGTATGGAGTTAGACGCTCCTACTCCCCTATGGGGTTCATGGGCTCCACATGTTTGCAATATCAGTATGCATTTCCTCTAATGATTGTTGTTGGGCGAGCGTGCATACATGAAATTTTATACCACACAGCTTATGAACATGTGTATTTATTCCATTGTTGCTACGTACTTTGTAGATCATTAATGCATATTAATTGAAGGGCTGAGAAGCAGAGCTAGTAGTCCAACCCACAAGTATTGAAATGTTTCAGCTACTGAGAATTCAAAATTTTGTCAATATGCTCATGGGTGTACACAAGTTTTACTTCATTTTGGTGTAATTTATGTAATTTCCAGTACTTGATTGTGGGTTAGCCCACTGTGGTTCTGAGCCCTTCAAATGATACATTTGTTGTGGGACAATTCGATTCCCCCCTTATATTCTATCCTCCAAGCCTTGTACATTATAATGGCAGGCTTGTCTACATATACTGTAATGACCAAGGGATTATTTTTTTCAGAACATGGTTACCTAAATTGGAAAGTTTAGCTGCCGGTGTTCGTTGTTTTTTTAATGTACTCGTGGTGAATACACATTATGATTCTTGGTCTGACCATCTGTTAGGTCCGCAGACCACATTCTGAATACTGTTGTAAGTGACAGTCCTATTTGCCCTCCCACTATATGTATATGTATTCAACAATGAGCTCACATGTATGTTAATTCTAATCACAGCCCACACAAGAGTACCAACATGCGACTATGAACATATTCACTAGAAAATTGTCATAATTAAATTTTTGCTCTCCATGAATATACTGTATGTATTATATCTCTTACATGCTGCTACACCAGTCCAATAATTTTTGCTTGCCATTAGCAGAGAAATATCTTCTTATACACCCACTATGTACCCACATGCTTTATGGAAAATGTCTCTTCCTTCACTCTTCAGGTCCCAGATTAAGAAGAAGAGTTACAGCATAATTTTTGGGTGTGGCAAATCTTATCCATTCCTAGGTATCAAATTTCTTTGATGCAATGGGTGTTATATTATAGTGGAGCCCCGCCCACAACAAAATTATGCTACAATTTTTGGCAAGTTGCAGAACAATGTTAAGTATCAAAAAATATCCAATGCAGCTTTAATGATAAGAAAGTCTTGCTAGCTAGCGCTCGTTAACCAACTTTTATCTAGCTATTAACTGTATGCACTTACTAGCTAGCTATTGACTGTGTGTACCTGTTAAACTACTGCTTGCTTTTAGGTAAGTGCTTTCAGGTAGTGCAAAACTGCCAGGACTATGTACATCTACTTGCTTAAGAGTTGTTTTCATAGCTATTGGCTATCAAACGTTGAAGCAAAGCATGAAACTTGTGGACGTTTTGAAGGGGTGGGGGAAGAGAGCTAGCTGTTTGCAAGGTGTGCCCTCAACCTCCAACCCCAAGAACTCTATGAATCCATTATATTAGAATTCTTACTTCCCATGAATATCCTTAACACATGTACCATTAGGTGTTAACTCAAACATGCATTCATTCTCATACATCCTGTTGCATAATTCCCAGCAGGATCAGAGGTGAGGTACACACTCCTGTTTGTCATTTACAGAGGCACTTCTTCTTTCACTCCCTGGCCAACTGTTAATAGTTCTGTAGACTATGGACTGCACAGATCATCGCAGAAGTATTTCCTCTTTAAATTCCTCTAGTAGCAGTTCCAATACGTTCACACCCACTATGTACCCACATGCTTTATGGAAAATGTCTCTTCCTTCACTCTTCAGGTCCCAGATTAAGAAGAAGAGTTACAGCATAATTTTTGGGTGTGGCAAATCTTATCCATTCCTAGGTATCAAATTTCTTTGATGCAATGGGTGTTATATTATAGTGGAGCCCTGACCACAACAAAATTATGCTGCAATTTTTGGCAAGTTGCAGAACAATGTTAAGTATCAAAAAATATCCAATGCAGCTTTAATGATAAGTAAGTCTTGCTAGCTAGCGCTCGTTAACCAACTTTTATCTAGCTATTGACTGTATGCACTTACTAGCTAGCTATTAACTGTGTGTACCTGTTAAACTACGGCTTGCTTTGGGTGAGTGGTGAGCCCCACCCCCAAATAAAAGCATTGTTCTCACACCACAAACTGAAGTTACAATCCAGTACTAAGTAGCACCTACACTTCCAATGTGGCTTTAATAAAATGCATACTTAGTTTTAAAGAAGTTCTGTCTATGAAGGACATTTTCCTGTAGCCCTGATACATTTGTGCTTCAGTAATTACCTTCTGAATAAAGGATACTCCCTATAACCGTCACACATGACTTCCAAAAAAATTCCAACACAAAATGATACTTGTGATGTGGTGATGATCATGCAGAAAGTAATTAAATCAACTTCCATTCAAAAAAACGGCTAAACATTATCAATGCAGTCGTACAAGGAGACTGGACGGGCTTACTCTATTAAAATTACCTGCTTCAGTCCCTCCGATTGCGTCGAGAAGCTGCAGTCCGAAGGGAACGGCAACTCTTGCAATCACAGGGCTGCACTGGTCAGCGACTGTGCAGCTGATCCGTACGAGACCACTCTTGTGCAAGAAAGGTGGGAGGGGGTGCATCCGGTCTTGGCGCAGCATACGATTATATCGAACGATGTTACTAAATATAACCCGCATTGTCGTTTCATAATCAATCCTTGCACAACAACTGCGCAAATCCAAAATTGCTTTAAAAACGGACGATCAGACCATGGATACGCAAATACAGAAAGTGTAAAGAAAGCTGTGGCTGAAGGATACACCCCAAGGTGGCAGAAATATATCTAAATCCAGAGAGCTTTACTCATTCATGTGCTGGGCTACGAACACTCAGAACCGCGAGCGGCGTAGATTTTAAAAGTGACTCAGCGTCTTTAGGTCTCTATCTGCAACATATTTAGTTCAAAAATCAGCCATGGCTACTACGGGAGAGTGGAGAGACTGCTCGAAACGTACATGCGCATCTCTCGATCGTGTCATTCGTTAATAGCCCCAGCATTGTTCTCACACCACAAACTGAAGTTACAGTCCAGTACTAAGTAGCACCTACACTTCCACGGCACCCATGTAACTGCCAGAGACGCCATTTGAACACGTGCCTTGTAATACGGGCCCCATAAAGACCCATATAAAATGTATATAGTTTTGTTTTGGCAATAACTCTTTACAGAAAGTGAAAGTAGAGAAACCCTAGTTTTAAAATCACCCAAGGATCACAATATATGGTATAAGTTTCGATCCTCTATGACCCCTCCTTCATGCCAAACATTACATGTACATCGAGGGTAATCTCTCTCAAGTACGTATAGAGTAGTCTCGTGCCCAGACCACGCACGCCTCCGTCTAGGCGGGCGTCTGGGCACGAGACTAAGTAAGTATAGAGCGGTTGCAACTACGTCACAAAAACACGTGACTAAGCACTTCCGTGTGGCAAAAAGAACGTTGTGTTCAATGGCAGCTGAGCGGAAGTTGCTGTGATACTCACGCTGTAGTTGGCAGATCCGTTGAATTTATCCTGCGTGATAACTACGCCACAGCAATAGTTCATATACTAAAAGTACAAGTTACAAGTTTCTGAGTTCACTATAGAACCTACCACTCTTTTGCCACACGGAAGTAACCAATAAACGGAAGATAACGGAAAATGTAGCGGTAGTTATACGGTCGTGACGTCACCTGCAACCGCTCTATAGCGGTCGAGTACTACTGGTTCCGCTTTCTGTTTCCAGCTCTAGCTAGGTATATCAGTTAAGTATAGCGCTCTTACAATTCCATAACATGTATAGCAAATTGCATATATATGGTATAAGTTTTGATCCTCTGTGACCCCTCCTTCATGCCAAACATTACATCGAGGGTAATCGCTCTGCCAAGTGTCAAGTATAGCGGTCAAGTACTGCTGGTTCCGCTTTCCATTTCCAGTTCTAGCTAGGTATAGCGACTTGAATGTTAGCTACACTCATGTATAAAATATCAACAAAGTTATAGTCTCTAGACAGCAAAATGTGCTTACAACTCAATATTTGAATGTAATCACACGCCAAATAAGTAAAGGTATAGCTACAAAGACTACAATATATATAGAACATGTAGCTACTTTACAGTTTAGTGGTTATGTCCTCTTCTGCAGCTTCAGTAGAAAGTGTAATTGCAATAGCATCAGTAGGACTTGGTGACCCAGTGCCGGATTCCTTTTCCTCCATCCTAGCCTCCTCTTCTTTAGCCTTGGCCAGGGGGTTCTCCACTATAAGATCGAGAGTTAGGGTAGTTTCCTGAAGTGGGACATCGCGTGGCATTTTTTCATCTTCAGAAGCAAGAGGCTTCTTGTCAATGTCGTCCCTAGCTCTAGTAGCCTCAGAGAAGCTGCCCATGTGGAAGGAGTCACTTGGACCGGTTGAATGGCTGGTGGCTCGGGTAGGCAAAGTTCCTGTCTTGCTTCTACTACCGGATACCATGGAAGTGGTTCGATAGATCCTGTACTGTTCGGTTCGGCAGGTAATCCAGTACCACCAACGCTTCCATTCCTCACGAGCATCAGTAGAGCGAACAGCGTGGAGGAAGAAAATCAGTACTCCCTGGAAGCCAATAAAGATACTGAATATGTACTGGCCAGTGATGGAAACACCACTTGGTAGACTGCTACTGCCAATCAGACCAAATGCCCAGCCGAGGCCGAATAGCAAAGAGAGTACCATGGCAATAAAGAGCTGGCGTGTCACAACAGATTTGGCATCAGCAGTTTCACTTTTAGCGGCATGACGGCAGAGGGAGAATATGATTACTATGAACATAATCCAGTTGAAGATGTAGATGGCAACAAACGGAGCTATGAATCCAAAATAGAACGGCCACTCGTATGGTCGACAGCTGTAAGAATAAGGTGTATCAGTGCTAACAGTAACATTCCATAGCACCTTTGTTACTGGTAAGTAAGGTTATATTCATACTTGCTTTCAAAAAAGGTGTGGACGTGTCTGTACTCATGCCAGACTATAACAAATAACCTTACGGATGGCTATCTCTGTTCAGTCCATAAAGATGCTTAGCTATCATATATACATAGTCATTTGCTTATAATATGCACTATGGTTCAGACATCTGCTGGCATGGAGTGCTTTAAAAGATTCATAATTATTTTAACAAGGCGTGTTCATCTGACGTCTTAATTGCTGGTCAAATTTCCGTAGCGATCTGTTTACTATCTGCCAAACGTGGATTATGTGCATCACATGATTCAATAGTACTGAACTATAACAATAATTATATTTTTAGCAGAAAATTAGCTTACAAGTTGACTTCATTATCGCTGTCATCACCACCGGTACTACTACCGTAGTACTGATATCCAGCCAATGAGATAGCAACGATTATGAGAGGAATTACTATGGTAGAGAAAATATTATTTCTGGTCATAAAAATCCAATGCACTGATCAGCTTTTACATTAATCTGTGCAATAGTTAATGAACAGCCTAGTGAAGAGATTTAGGATTCCCATGATGACAGTACTAGTTGCTCATTACTCCAGTGAGTGGTGAGCATGCTCTAATGTATGCACAGGGTTTCATGCAGTGAGGGAAGAGCTCCCCCTCTCCCTTTTTCTGGATAAAACAATAAGGAAAGTTTACTCTGACTGTTTCAGATAACCACTTCATATGACTAGTTGATGTTTAAGCTAATTACGAAGTAGCTGTACTTACCCCAAGCTACAAGCATGGCAATGTAAATGTAGTTCTGGAAGAAGAAGCTCTGGCCCATGAAGACCTTGACCAGCTTGAAATAGAGGAAGAGGGCCTCAGCAGCTGTGAAGAAGAAATAGGCTAGCAAAAAGTAGTGCAGCACAGCAGCAAAGAATCCACAGCCAGCTGTTGTGAGTCCATTTTGGCCCTGGGCAGAGATGATAAACACCACAAAGAGGCCAAGCAGTGCAAGGGACAGGTTTACCAGTAGCTGACCGTTGACAGTTGATCGCAGTTTTCTAAAGGAGGTAAGCAAGATTTAGGTAAGTGATTCATGTGGAGTAATGTAATACCATTCTGCCTGATGACAATCCTACTCAAACTCCAGCATGCAAAGTAAGTTTATTAATTTTGACATATAATTGTAAGCGATTTTATAAGTTTAAAATATCAAATTCTTATCGATCCTAACTGCATGGTTTTACTCACCTGGAAAGTAGGTAGGTGATAATGGTAATAATTAGTGATATAATGGAGACACCAAGTCCAATATAAGTAATGACTTCCACTCCAAGGTTAGCTTGTGGTCTTGGTGCAACATCCTATTCATTGGATAGTAGTGGGTGAAATAATACAATGATTTAATTCAGTGTCACAAGTTATGCATTATACAATTGCATCTTACCAGTAGGATGCAAAAGCTTGTTAAGTGGTCACATTCACATTCTGTGAATTCTCGCTCATCAGACACCATACGGCAACCATCAGTGGAAAACCCACCAAATCCATCTGAAGGAATACAAATGTGAACAGCATTAATTATGTTGCTTGTTACCCACTGAATTCAAGGAGACGGTACTGAGCTAATTAGGCCTATAAACCAGCTCAGCTGATAAATTATTGATACCTGACTAATTAAACAGGAAGCAAGCTATTCTTAGTAGCACTAACCATCTAATGCTGGATCCCAGAACACACACATAGGGTTGATACCACTCTCCATCACCTCCTGCAAAGTGAGAGATACATCCATGTATAAATTGATAATGGTACTACATTGCAAAATAAGTTATAGCTGATGTAGGATGCAAAGGCTGATTATTACACACTGTAACATACTGTTTCTACTGCAGTTGTAGAGCTTAGCTGGTTGCTTAATGTGCTCTGAGATGTATAATACTTAGTACACTTGTTAGCTAGAAAATCTAAGTCTGAATTACCCTTTTCTTCTGGAATCGCATCTGAACTGGGTTGCTCAGTTGTAGCCTGGAGCTACTGCTGCCAGCAACCGTCAATGACTGGATTACACTACCAACAGCAAAACTATCGAATCCACTTGCAACTCGGAATTCTGGCCTTGGTTGAAAGAGGGTATCATTGGCAAATGCATTGTATGCCAGTCGTGCATTCTGCCCCGATGAAATACCAGCATCTTCTAAGATTGTTTCCGGAACAGTGAACGAAGTTGTAGATGGAGTTTCCGTACCAGAAGTGGATGATACACTGTCTGTTACAGCATCAAAGCCAGTTTGAACGTCGATATCGATATTGAGTAAATAAGTCACCCCTGTATATTGATCCACGGGAGTCTCCTGCACATGCAATACAAAGGTTTCCTCTGCAAAGGTACGTTCTGTCTCTCCAGCTGGCAAGACAACTAATTCTGTAAAAATATCTACACTTGCCAGCAATCTAGAGGGATGCAAATATACAATGTGATTATACATGTAGGAATCAGACTGATATTTCATATCTAAAAACCGGCCAACTGTTTTTTATATAAATCTTCCAACTGAAGGTTGTGCTCAGCAACAGATCAGTCTAAGCTAAGTGCAGCTTCAGCTTGGCTAGACAGTCTTATCATGCGCAGCTTCCAGCGAAAGTCCTGACAAAGCAATTTCGTAGTGCGTGCTTCCAGTCAGCAATCAAGACTTGCCCAAATAGACATTACCTACCACTCTTTCGCCATCTAGGCAACACAAAACTAATCTAGCTTGACGTACCTTGACCTATTCAGCCTGAAAACTTCCAGTACTTTCCACTGCGCTCGTGGCTATAGTGGCATAGTAACGCAATGGCGTAACCTAGCGCACGTGATAATTGAGGACGAACAACACACACACACACAAACAGATACAGGAAAGTAAAGCAATCTTAGTACCAGCCAGGCGGACGCGAAAAAGTACGCAAAAGTTAGGCATAGCTACTAACTCTTATGTTATACTTACTCTGTGCTGGCACCACTGTCTTGCTGGCTCTGCAGAACATCCTCATCTCCACCCTGTAGCATCTGATCAATGGAGTCCAGGAAGTTATCTTGTACCTGAGTAAAGCCAATAATCATTTCACAATTCAGGCTGAAGCATTTGGCCAACTGCCCAATGTCATCACTAAATCAAAATGCTTTATTCTAGCTCTTATCTGTCACATTACTGTGACAGTCACAGTAATTTATATGTGTCATTCATGCATCTTCATCACGTACATCAGGATTTGTTGCAGCAACAGCGATAACATCTGGTCTTGTGATGATTTCTACGGCAATGCTGATATCAACAGAATTTAACTCTGTGGTCACAGCAGTGATGACTGACACTTGTGTAATTGCCTCTGCTTCATTTAACTGGAGTGTGTGCATGAGGACAGTAATCAAGTAAGTGAATGAATTAATGCACCTGCATGACTTGGGGGTAGCTGGGGTGCATTGTGTATAAACATGAATATGATGCTATTGATCTGCCTTCACACTGGGATACAATTGTACGTGTTCTTCATGCATGACTATTATGATAAGTAGCCACTTACAGTTGACATTCGTGCAGGTATGGACAGTAAACTGACATTGATAGCTGTGCATGCAGAACATCAAATATCTGGCTACTTAAACTCACAGTTGAAGCATCACAGAGCAGCCTACTCGCACTGCTAAACTGACATGTAGAAATATCTGGCTCAACCCAGGCTGCTCCCTCAGCAAAAGAACCTCCACACTCTCTGATTGCCACTCGACTGATTTCAGCAGTGTCGATGTTTCCACAGATGCAACTGACCATGGCTACCATTCCCAAGTCTGTCTCAGGCCAGCTATATCCTGCAGCTTCTTCATCAGTGCAGCCATCTAAATCAGGATGAGATAGCATTATCAGCTGAATACAAAATGTGCAGAATCAAATATAAATGAGCGGTGATGGTGTTTAACAAAAGTGTAAGCTTTTTGCAGTATGTATAGAAGATAAATGATAAGCACATTAATATGGTAGAGAAATGGAATGCATTTATAGCTCACCAAATCTAGTAATTGTTGGCTGGATTTCAATGCCGATGTTCTGGCCAGCTTCACTGAGTTCATTTCCAAGACTGCCATTCAGACCAGAAGGAAAGGAGTCAGAATCTGACCCAGTTGACAGTGTCAGGAGGACTGAGGCCTCGTTGGTGTCAGGATTATAGCTAAAAGAAGAGCACAAGATAAAACACGGTTGTAATGTGAACATTTTTACAGAGATATGGTCTAAATCAATGCAGTAGTTATATGCATGTATTGTGTGTCCTTACCTTTGTACAGTTGCATCATAGATCGTGACACCTGTATCACCTATGGACCTTCCACGCAGCTGATCGACAAGCTGTGTGGTATATTAAAATATGAATTCAGCTATGAAAGTAGGAAGAAGTGTTTCTAACTAAAACATACTCTGTCCAAATTTTCGTTCCCACTTTGGCGCTTAACTCTATCATTAGGAGGTTCAATTTCAAAGGCAGCTGCATACTGCCGCACACCTGAAGGAAAAGTAACCATCATACGACTTGATAGCTATTTGTAAATTTATAACTGACCTCGCATGGATAGTAGTGCAGGAAGGGAGCCAACAGTACCCTCTGAATTGGATACCGTACAAATGTAGTAGCCTCTATCATTTGGTGAAGCCGATATAAGTAGGAGATAAGGCAGTGTTTCATCCTGAAGTTCAACACCATCCCTAAACCACGTGTATGTGGGAGCAGGTATGCCTTCACTAATGCAAGTAAGATTGACCATTTCACCCAGTCTGACAGTGGTGTTTACTGGTGGCTGTCTGATCACGGGAGCAGTTGGTATAGTAGCTGTAAAGAAGAAGCATTATTACAATAATATAGCTACTCACTGATCACTAAATAATGAGAAAATCACTACTCAATATACTGCTGAGTTTAAAGATTAGTGAAATTAATGTTAGCTATGAAGGAGGATCACAAAGGGCAAAATATAGCATTGTATAATTTCCCATTTTCAGTTTCTGTATGGGAAGAGAGCACAAACGTAAACATAATGTTATATATAGCCTATGCATGTTATTGTAAAGTGGTATAAAAACCAGGGTTTTACATGGCATGTTGGTAAAAACTTAGGCTGACACCAGGCTGAGGGCTAGACTTTGAATTAGCAGCTACTTTTCCTAGTACAGAATGAGTGGACTTTGCCCTGCCAAATGACATCTGAAGTATTTATAAAGACAGGAAAGGCAATACTGAGAAACGCCCAAATTTGGAAAGCTTGGATAAGTCTATCACACATTTTGCATGTTTATAGCAGTCTGTGCAGTGTAGCAATTATAGTTCAGTTGCAACCAGGCCATGATTCATTACAGCAGCATCTCAGCTCACATGCTATACTTACACCCACATCTCTACTCATCAACACTTGGCAGTTTTAGTCATACTCATTTCAAAGTAAAACTATAATCTTGACCCTGAAATCTATGCATGGTGCTGTTCAGTATTTAGCACTGTAGTAAACCTATGCTCAGAAGCAAATCATGATATTGACAAACCTGGTTCATCACAGTTGGTGCCTATAAAACCATCACTGCACATACAGAAGTAGCTATCAACACGATCAATGCAGACTCCATTGGCACATGGGTTACTAGCACATTCATCACGAGCTATGCATGGGGGAAAAGGTTATATAATAAATCACTGAACAAGTGGTAAAGTGCATAATAATTATCATTTCAAGGGTGACTCCCAAACTCTTCTTCTTCCTGGCTGATACTAACCTGTCACTGTGATGGTTATATCAACTGGAGAGATAGAAGTCCTAGGAACAGTCACATCCACTCGACAGATATATTGTCCAGAGTCATCAGGAATGGAGGTTGGTATAGTAAGGGTGCTGGAGGCAACAAAAACTCCTTCTTGTGTCTGGTTGACTACAGTCACAAGCTGAATGCGAGAACTTGAGAAAAGCACTGTTGTGTCTCTTAGCCACACCAGTGTTGGACGGGGAAAAACAGGTGGCACTGTACACTGTATCTCAATCCTATCTCCTTCTGTAATTTCACCAGCTGAACCATCTACTGTCAGTGCACCAGGCACAACTGCAAGGTATCAAGAAAGTGCTGCTGAAAATCTTCATTAGTAAAAAATGTTAGTCAAGATTACCATTCAACCTACCATAAACAGTGAGAGAAGCAGTGCTGGTGGAAACAGCGTGCACATTTTCGGCTCGGCATTCAAAGCTTCCACTATCACCAAACACAATCTCAGTAAATGTTACAGTTGACGTGGTTGTATAACCCTCAGTGCTCTCATCAATCTCAAACCTCTGTATAGAATTATCTAGAGTAATGGTTTCACCATTATCTTGTGTGTACATCCAGGTGATGTTGGCTAAAGGAATAGCATAAACACTACAGGATAGCGTGATAGATCCTTGTGGACGACCTGGATTTAAGATGATAAACTGGTTTTGTGGAGGAGTGACAAATCTTGGAGTAGCTGTAAGAAAAGCAAGCCAAAATAACATGAATACACATACCGACAAAATTCCACTCAAACATATCTATCTCTGTACACAACAATCCTGAGCTTAATGAACCTGCATAATTGAACCACTATAACTGTATTCTGCATAATCATTTGATACCTTCAATGGTAAGGTTAGTATAATTTGAGTCTGTTCCAGCTGGATTGGTGGCCACTAGTCTGTATATACCAGCCGCTTCCTGTGTGAGATCACTGAGTTTTAGATTAAGAAGGGAGTCAGAGAACGATAGCACGGTTGTACCGATCATGTTATTGTTAGTAATGTCAATGAACTCTGATGCATTATTCCTGTCTTCTAAGAAAAACCACTGGATGTCTGAAGATTGTACTCGAGGAGAGTCATTGATAATAGAAAATTGAATGTCGATTGTTTCTTCCTCTAGCCCAAGCAACACACGGTTCTCAGCTAGTACTATCGGTGGAACTGGAAGAGTAAAAGGTAGTGCTCATACTTTAACAATGTTATATGTATGCATGCAGACAGTTTGCTATGAAATATACATGGATAAGGCTAGCTTAATACAACCAGTTTTGAACCAACCTTGTACTGTTAGTGATGCAGAACTACTAACACTTTCGTGGACATTTGCCGGAGTACAAGTGTATTCCCCCACATCTGCAGGACTGGCAGATGTTATATAGAGTATAGATGTTGCTTGATAAGGTGTCTCTTCAGAAATGCTTATATCTGCGAAGATCCGTTCCTCAGTCTGTTCATCAAGTGCTTGCCGAATACTTCCATCAGGTAGAGTCCATGTTATTGATGGCAATGGTATTCCTGCTACAGTACATGTAAATGTAGCATCATTGGTCACATTTACGGTTGTGTCTCTTGGAGGTACTTCAATGGTGGCACGTGCTACATAGAAAAGATTACATATCATACTGCCCAAACAAAATACATAATTACTGAGCTATTCCAGCTACATACGCTCCATTACCTTGAATAGTAAGGTTGGTATAATCAGAAGCTATTCCAGCTGGGTTGGTGGCTACCAGCCTGTATATACCAGCTGCATCTTGTGTGAGACCTCTGAGGGACAGCTCAAGACGGGAGTCTGAAAATGTCAAAGTGGTGTCTCCAATTGCAGCCTCATCAGTGATATCCATAGAGTCTGTATCACTTGTCCCATCAAGTGTAAAGTACCAGCGGATATTTGAGACCTCCACTCCAGGAGAGGCGTTTTCAATAGAGAAACGTATAGTGACACTGTCTTGTTCCAAGGCCAGCAATGAACGGTTCTCTGCCAGCACATTCGGTGGTACTACAAGGAAAAAATACATACAGTAATTTCATAACAGAATACACACACTATAAACATGCAGGTCCTTCTCTTCAAGTAAACTGAGATTGCCCAACAAAAATAGTCTTCACACTCCTATAACCAATCAGTAATACACAATCCTTCAAACAGGCCAGTTGTATAATTAATATGGCTGACCTTGTACTGTCAAGAAAGCAGTATTATCAATTGTAGCTTGATCATTAATTGCAGTACAAGTGTAATCGCCTTCATCGACACGACTAACAGAATCAATGTACAGAATAGACGATGCTGCATAAGGTGTCTCATCAGATATGCTTGTCTCAGTATAGATCCTTGGTAATTCCTCAGACTGTCGTTCAAGAGATTCAGGGTTGCTGCCATCAGGCAAAGTCCATATAATGGACGGCAGTGGCACTCCAGCCACACCACATGTGAATGTAGCTCGATTGGTTGCATTAACAGTTATGCTTTGGGGAGGAAGGACAATTGTGGCAGGCGCTGAAGAAAAGAATAAGTATACAGTAGATTACGGCATAAGGATTTCACAGTATTCTATATTGCTAACCTCTCCTTGTCACAGTGATGAAGACACTTCTCGATGGAATAGCTGTATCAGGGACCTGTATGTCAGCTCTGCAACTGTACAGACCAGAATCCTCAGGAATGGAGCTGTTTATAGTAAGACTTCTGGAGACTCTGTAGAGTCCAGCCTCAGTCATAAAGATATTAGAGCCAATCTGGAGTCGAGAGGTGGAGTTTACAAGTGGAGTATCATCCTTAAACAGAAACAGCTCTGGCATGGGCCACGCTTCAGAGAGAGAGCACTGTAGCTGAATCTCAGTCTCTTCAATAATGTCACCAGCTGTTCCAGTGAGAGTTAGGTCAGGCACAACTGTGGTAAACAGAAATGAACTATAAAAACATTGAACCTATTGATTTCAACGACAATAGTAATCTCTTTCTGAATTCCTCAAAACATTGTACCTACTGTAATAATAATAATGTTATCAATTCCTGTTGTTTTGTTAAAACTCACCATAGACTACAAGTGAAGCAGTACTATTGATTATGCTGTGTTCATTTTCAGCAGTACACCTGAACTCTCCACGGTCTGTGAATGTAACATTAGCAAATGTCAGTGTTGAGAATGTTGAGTAGCCTTCTTGGTTCTGTTCAATGTCTATTCTTTCCAGTGAATCCGTAAGAACTGTAGCTTCTCCATTGGAGGGGATGTGCATCCAGGTGATAGTGGCCTCAGGAATGGCATACACATTGCAAATGAGTGTTAAAGAACCAAGTGGTGATGCCGTGGATAGAATAATCTGCTGATCTTCAGGACGTTGAATAAACCTTGGAGCAGCTATAAAGATAAGGAAATATTATGTCCATAAAAAGTTTAATTGGACATCAAAGTAATAAAAAAACAACAACAAAAGATATGAGGTATATTCATTCAGTTATATACCTTGGATAGTAAGGTTGGTGTAGTTGGAGGCAATTCCAGCTGGGTTGGTGGCTACCAGCCTGTATATGCCAGCTGCATCCTGGGTAAGGCCACTGAGAGTCAGTTCAAGACGGGAGTCTGAGAATGCTATCGTGGTTTCCCCGAGCATTTCCTCTTCGGTAATGTCAGTCTCAGAAACATCTACACCAGCTATAAAGAGCCAACGGATGTCTGAAAGTTGTACCAGAGGGAAGGCATCGAGGATGGAGAAGCGAATAGTGGCACTCTCGCCTTCCAGTCTTAGCAGTGAGGGATTCTCTGCCTGCACAACTGGCAGCACTGCAAAGCAAATAAAAATTAAAGAAATGCATTTATTATTATTATTATTATTATATATAGCACACACCAATACATAGGTGTAGTAGTGAATAGACAAAGTAACTAATTATGCATGAAGTCAGTCACAGGAAATAGTTTGGATCATCTGTTCACAGTCACAATCAGGATGAAAGCAGGAACGAAGTGATCTAATCACTGATGCGCACAGTCTATACTGAATGTCATACTGTTTTAAATGGCGAGAACCATACAAAGTGTTATAACCACAGAAACAATAGCAATTTATGCTAGGTGCCTGTAGTATAATATTAAAACCAGGATGTTTATACTAAATTTTCTTGTTCAAATACAAGTAGCTGAATATTACCTTGCACTGTTAAGATAGCGGTGGCACTGCTGGAGGTTGATACTGGATTCACTGCAGTGCAAGCATATTCGCCTGTATCCCCCCGAATAGTAGGGCCAATAAACAGTGTGGATGTAGCTTCATATGGTGACTCCACAGACACAAATGTCTCAGCAAAGATCCTTGGTGGCTCTTCAGACTGTCCATCAACTGCTACAACAGTTTGACCATCAGGTACACTCCAAGTGATGGATGGCAGTGGCACACCTCTTACACCACATGTGAACATAACTGGATCACTTTCATTCACAGTTGTGTTCTGAGGAGGTACCGTAATGGTTGCAGGTTCTGAAAAAAAGACAATGGATATAAGCATAATGAGGCAGTATGTTAAATGATAATATTACACTTGAAGCAAAACACTAACCTCTCATTGCCACTGTGATTGAGACATTCATGGGTGGAACAATAGTATTAGGGATATCTATGACAGCTCTGCAGAAGTATCTACTAGAGTCATCAGGAACAGAGCTGGGTATTGTGAGATTGCTGGAGGCTCTATAGAGTCCAGTCTGAGTTGCATAGACATTGGAGTCAATCTGGAGTCGGGAGCTAGTAGCAAGTTCAACGTCATCTCTAAGCCACACCAGCATGGGGCGGGGCCAACCCTCAGAGAGAGAGCACTGTAGCTGGATTTCAGTTTCTTCTATAATGTCACCAGCTGTTCCATCCAGAGTTAGCTCAGGTACGACTGTATAAAATTAGAAGCAATCCATGAATTACTGCCATACAAGGCTTTTATATTTGATCATTTCCATTTATAACATATAATTTATCAAATAGAAATGAAATGTTTAAATACTGTACACAGTCTGCTATCTTTTTCATGCGGTAGTTTCCTAGCTTTGGTATTATCTTTATTGTGCTGAGACCACAATAAATCACCCTGGTAACGACAGTTTTACAAATGCCTTTTATCATTCCATTAAGACTCTTCTCCCATGTGGGAAAATTTTTGATTGGGTTCTGGCAAAGTTTGAAAAGGTTCAAAAGGCATTTGAGAACTTACCATAGACAACAAGTGAAGCATTACTGCTGATGGTGTTGTGCTCATTGTCAGCAGTACACCTGAACTCTCCACGGTCTGTGAATGTAACATTAGCAAATGTCAATGTTGAGAATATTGTGTAGCCTTCTTGGTTCTGCTCAATGCCTATTCTTTCCAGTGAATCTGTAAGAACTGTTGCTTCTCCATTGGAGGGGATGTGCATCCAGGTGATAGTGGCCTCAGGAATGGCATACACATTGCACATGAGAGTTAGAGAACCAAGTGGTGATGCCGTGGATAGAATAATCTGCTGATCTTCAGGACGTTGAACAAACCTTGGAGCAGCTGTAAAAGAAAAGAAATATGCTTGTACACTCATAGTACCACTGTATAAAGTAAAACCATCTATAAATGTATAGTTTCTTTGATGACTTCTGATGAAATATTTTAGCATACTGTAAATTTTCCAATAGACAGGTAATTACACAATATCATCAAATTATACTTGCTGTCCTTAGATCTACTCAAACACTGCACAATCCAATGCAGTATATAAAATTCTGATCTGTTCAGTTAGCATGCATATAAGTAGTTGTGTTTGTTAAGTACGCTTGTGACCCCAAACTGATAAGGTTGTGCTTACCCTGAATAGTAAGATTGGTATCGTTTGAAGCTATTCCAGCTGGGTTGGTGGCTACAAGCCTGTATATGCCAGCTGCATCCTGGGTAAGACCACTGAGGGATAGCTCAAGAAGGGATTCTGAGAATATTAGTGCTGTCTCTCCAAGTATTTCCTCTTCAGTGATGTCAATCTCAGAAACATCTACACCAGCTATGAAGAACCAACGGATGTTTGAAAGTTGTACCAGAGGAGAGGCATCGTTAATGGAAAAGCGGATTGTAATACTCTCCTGCTCCAAACCCAGCAGTGCAGGATTACCTGCCAGCACAATTGGTGGCACTGAAGGGAAAACATGATGCTGTACATAGATAATGATGTACATGCATGTATTTAAGTATGCATGTTTATTAGTATTATGTGATAGAAACTTTACCCTGTACAGTCAAGGTAGCAGAACTGCTGGCGATGCTGTCATCATTCATTGCAGTGCAAGTATACACACCCTCATCACTGCGACTGGCAGAGTCAATAAACAGTGTCGACATTGTTGCATAAGGTGTCTCTTCAGACGTGATAGACTGTGCATAGATCCGTGGTGGTTCTTCAGACTGTTGATCAAGGGCTGTAATGTTCCTTCTATCAGGAAGAGTCCATGTGATGGATGGCAGTGGTACTCCAGTTACACTGCAAGTAAATGTAGCTGAATCCGTTTCATTTATAGTGATACTTTGGGGAGCCTCTGTGATGGTGGCAGGTTCTGGAGAAAAAGAGTGTACAGTTATGTAGCAGAAGCAGTCCACACGCCTAAAATAAACCGCCCACAAAAATGGACAAACCTCTCATTAAAACGTTAATAACGACACTCATGGGTGGTATAGTTGTGTCAGGGATGTTTATGTCGACTCTGCAGAAGTATGTACCAGAGTCGTCAGGAACAGAGCTGGCTATTGTCAGATTGCTGGAGGCTTCATAGAGTCCAGCCTCAGTCGTATAGAAATTAGAGTCAATCTGGAGTCGGGAACTGGTAGCAAGTTCAGTGTCGTCTCTCAGCCACAGCAGCATGGGGCGGGGCCAACCCTCAGAGAGAGAGCATTGTAGCTGAATCTCTGCTCTTTCTATAATATCACCAGCTGTTCCCATCAGAGTTAGCTCAGGTATAACTGTGAAAACAAACAAGTCATAATTTACCATATAATGTCTAACATTTTGGATCAATAAAGCCAAGCATAATTTTAGCATATAAGAGCATTTTATTTAGACATTATAAGAATTGGTGCTGGTAAAAGTTTTAAAGCCTTTGCGTATACTTTCAAAAAAACTTTCTTACCATAGACAACAAGTGAAGCATTACTGCTGATGGTGTTGTGCTCATTGTCAGCAGTACACCTGAACTCTCCACGGTCTGCGAACGTAACATTAGCAAATGTCAATGTTGAGAATGTTGTGTAGCCTTCTTGGTTCTGTTCAATGCCTATTCTTTCCAGTGAATCTGTAATAACTGTTGCTTCTCCACTGGAGGGGATGTGCATCCAGGTGATAGTGGCCTCAGGAATGGCATACACATTGCAAATGAGTGTTAGAGAACCAAGTGGTGACACAGTGGATAGTATAATCTGCTGATCTTCAGGACGTTGAACAAACCTTGGAGCAGCTGTAAAAGAAAAGAAATATGGCCTGTACACTCATAGTACCACTGTATAAAGTAAAACCATCTATAAATGTATAGTTTCTTTGATGAAATAGTGTTTATTTTAGCGTACTGTAAATTTTCCAATAGACAGGTAATTATACAATATCACCAAATTATACTTGCTATCCTTAACTCACTTGCTATCCTTAACTCAAACACTGCACAATCCAATGCAGTATATAAAATTCTGATCTGTTCAGTTAGCATGCATATAGGTAGTTGTGTTTGTTAAGTACGCTTGTGACCCCAAACTGATAAGGTTGCACTTACCCTGAATACTTAGATTGGTATCGTCTGAAGCTATTCCAGCTGGGTTGGTGGCTACCAGCCTGTATATGCCAGCTGCATCCTGGGTAAGACCACTGAGAGTCAGCTCAAGACGGGACTCTGAGAATGTTAGTGCTGTCTCCCCAAGCATTTCCTCTTCAGTGATGTCCATCTCAGGAACATCTACACCAGCTATGAAGAACCAACGGATGTTTGAAAGTTGTACCAGAGAGGCATCGTTAATGGAAAAGCGGATTGTAATACTCTCCTGCTCCAAACCCAGCAGTGCAGGATTACCTGCCAGCACAATTGGTGGCACTGAAGGGAAAACATGATGCTGTACATAGATAATGATGTACATGCATGTATTTAAGTGTGCATGTTTATTAGTATTATGTGATAGAAACTTTACCCTGTACAGTCAAGGTAGCAGAACTGCTGGTGATGCTGTCATCATTCATTGCAGTGCAAGTATACACACCCTCATCACTACGACTGGCAGAGTCAATAAACA
Organism: Phakellia ventilabrum; assembly: GCA_963921505.1. Taxonomy (NCBI): domain Eukaryota; kingdom Metazoa; phylum Porifera; class Demospongiae; order Axinellida; family Axinellidae; genus Phakellia; species Phakellia ventilabrum. The sequence goes on from OY997397.1 coordinate 1,903,146, forward strand.
GTGTCGACATTGTTGCATAAGGTGTCTCTTCAGACGTGATAGACTGTGCATAGATCCGTGGTGGTTCTTCAGACTGTTGATCAAGGGCTGTAATGTTCCTTCTATCAGGAAGAGTCCATGTGATGGATGGCAGTGGTACTCCAGTTACACTGCAAGTAAATGTAGCTGAATCCGTTTCATTTATAGTGATACTTTGGGGAGCCTCTGTGATGGTGGCAGGTTCTGGAGAAAAAGAGTGTACAGTTATGTAGCAGAAGCAGTCCACACGCCTAAAATAAAGCGCACACAAAAATGGACAAACCTCTCATTAAAACGTTAATAACGACACTCATGGGTGGTATAGTTGTGTCAGGGATGTTTGTGTCGACTCTGCAGAAGTATGTACCAGAGTCGTCAGGAACAGAGCTGGCTATTGTCAGATTGCTGGAGGCTTCATAGAGTCCAGCCTCAGTCGTATAGAAATTAGAGTCAATCTGTAGTCGGGAACTGGTAGCAAGTTCAGTGTCGTCTCTCAGCCACAGCAGCATGGGGCGGGGCCAACTCTCAGAGAGAGAGCATTGTAGCTGAATCTCTGCTCTTTCTATAATATCACCAGCTGTTCCCATCAGAGTTAGCTCAGGTATAACTGTGTAAACAAACAAGTCATAATTTACCATATAATGTCTAACATTTTGGATCAATAAAGCCAAGCATAATTTTAGCATATAAGAGCATTTTATTTAGACATTATAAGAATTGGTGCTGGTAAAAGTTTTAAAGCCTTTGCGTATACTTTCAAAAAAACTTTCTTACCATAGACAACAAGTGAAGCATTACTGCTGATGGTGTTGTGCTCATTGTCAGCAGTACACCTGAACTCTCCACGGTCTGCGAACGTAACATTAGCAAATGTCAATGTTGAGAATGTTGTGTAGCCTTCTTGGTTCTGTTCAATGCCTATTCTTTCCAGTGAATCTGTAAGAACTGTTGCTTCTCCATTGGAGGGGATGTGCATCCAGGTGATAGTGGCCTCAGGAATGGCATACACATTGCACATGAGAGTCAGAGAACCAAGTGGTGACACAGTGGATAGTATAATCTGCTGATCTTCAGGACGTTGAACAAACCTTGGAGCAGCTGTAAAAGAAAAGAAATATGGCCTGTACACTCATAGTACCACTGTATAAAGTAAAACCATCTATAAATGTATAGTTTCTTTGATGAAATAGTATTTATTTTAGCGTACTGTAAATTTTCCAATAGACAGGTAATTATACAATATCACCAAATTATACTTGCTATCCTTAACTCACTTGCTATCCTTAACTCAAACACTGCACAATCCAATGCAGTATATAAAATTCTGATCTGTTCAGTTAGCATGCATATAGGTAGTTGTGTTTGTTAAGTACGCTTGTGACCCCAAACTGATAAGTTGCACTTACCCTGAATACTTAGATTGGTATCGTCTGAAGCTATTCCAGCTGGGTTGGTGGCTACCAGCCTGTATATGCCAGCTGCATCCTGGGTAAGACCACTGAGAGTCAGCTCAAGACGGGACTCTGAGAATGTTAGTGCTGTCTCCCCAAGCATTTCCTCTTCAGTGATGTCCATCTCAGGAACATCTACACCAGCTATGAAGAACCAACGGATGTTTGAAAGTTGTACCAGAGGAGAGGCATCGTTAATGGAAAAGCGGATTGTAATACTCTCCTGCTCCAAACCCAGCAGTGCAGGATTATCTGCTAGCACAATTGGTGGCACTGAAGGGGAAACATGATGCTGTACATAGATAATGATGTACATGCATGTATTTAATATGCATGTTTACTAGTATTATGTGATAGAAAATTTACCCTGTACAGTCAAGGTAGCAGAACTGCTGTTGATGCTGTCATCATTCATTGCAGTGCAAGTATACACACCCTCATCACTACGACTGGCAGAGTCAATAAACAGTGTCGACATTGTTGCATAAGGTGTCTCTTCAGACGTGATAGACTGTGCATAGATCCGTGGTGGTTCTTCAGACTGTTGATCAAGGGCTGTAATGTTCCTTCTATCAGGAAGAGTCCATGTGATGGATGGCAGTGGTATTCCAGTTACACTGCAAGTAAATGTAGCTGAATCCGTTTCATTTATAGTGATACGTTCGGGAGCCTCTGTGATGGTGGCAGGTTCTGGAGAAAAAGAGTGTACAGGTATGTAGCAGAAGTAGTCACACGCCTAAAATAAAGCGCACACAAAAATGGACAAACCTCTCATTAAAACGTTAATAACGACACTCATGGGTGGTATAGTTGTGTCAGGGATGTTTGTGTCGACTCTGCAGAAGTATGTACCAGAGTCGTCAGGAACAGAGCTGGCTATTGTCAGATTGCTGGAGGCTTCATAGAGTCCAACCTCAGTTGTATAGAAATTAGAGTCAATCTGTAGTCGGGAACTGGTAGCAAGTTCAGTGTCGTCTCTCAGCCACACCAGCATGGGGCGGGGCCAACCCTCAGAGAGAGAGCATTGTAGCTGAATCTCTGCCCTTTCTATAATATCACCAGCTGTTCCCATCAGAGTTAGCTCAGGTATAACTGTGAAAACAAACAAGTCATACATTACCATACAGTGTCTAGGATCAATAAAGCCAAGCATAATTTTAGCATATAAGAGCATTTTATTTAAACATTATATCCATTGGTTCTGGTAAAAGTTTTAAAGTCTTTGTATAACTTTCAAAAAAAACTTTTTTACCATAGACAACAAGTGAAGCATTACTGCTGATGGTGTTGTGCTCATTGTCACCAGTACACCTGAACTCTCCACGGTCTGCGAATGTAACATTAGCAAATGTCAGTGTTGAGAATATTGTGTAGCCTTCTTGGTTCTGCTCAATGCCTATTCTTTCCAGTGAATCTGTAAGAACTGTTGCTTCTCCATTGGAGGGGATGTGTATCCAGGTGATAGTGGCCTCGGGAATGGCATACACACCACACATGAGAGTCAGAGAACCAAGTGGTGACACAGTGGATAGTATAATCTGCTGATCTTCAGGACGTTGAACAAACCTTGGAGCAGCTGTAAAACAAAAAAATTATGGCCACTTATTATTATACACTCATAGTATCAATATAAAGCACTACAGAACATAAGCCTTATTGTCTGATATGAATGGAACGAGTTAAATTTTTATAATCATTAGATTGCACGTATTCGTCTTTTAGATCAATTCAAATACAGCATGTAGAACTTCACTTGCTAGTGGGGGGCTCATGGAGGCTCACCGTACTCAATAGATAACTTATGAAATTTCTATAAACTCAGTTAGCATATTACGACTGCTATAATATATGTCGCTCCAAATTCATAAGGTTGCACTTACCTTCAATAGTAAGGTTGGTATAGTCTGATGCCACTCCAGCTGGGTTGGTGGCTACCAGCCTGTAAATGCCAGCTGCATCCTGTGTGATACCACTGAGGGTCAGTTCAAGACGGGACTCTGAGAATGTTAGGGTAGTCTCCCCAAGCACTTCCTCTTCAGTGATGTCAATCTCAGGAACATCTACACCAGCTATGAAGAACCAACGGATGTCTGAAAGTTGTACCAGAGGAGAGGCATCGTTAATAGAAAAGCGGATTGTTATACTCTCTTGCTCCAGGCCCAGCAGTGCAGGGTTATCTGCCAGCACTACTGGTGGCACTGCAAGGAATATATGATGTCATACATGTAATAAATCATTTCAAAATGATACACATGCATAGTGTAATATATGTAGGTTTACTTTAGCTATAATGTGTTAGTTATTTACCCTGTACAGTCAAGGTAGCAGAACTGCTGGCGATGCTGTCATCATTCATTGCAGTGCAAGTATACACACCCTCGTCACTGCGACTGGCAGAGTCAATATACAATATGGACATTGTTGCATAAGGTGTCTCCTCGGATGTAATAGTCTGTGCATAGATCCGTGGTGGTTCTGCAGACTGTTGATCAAGGGCTGTAATGTTCCTTCTATCAGGAAGAGTCCATGTGATGGATGGCAGTGGGACTCCAGTTGCATTGCATGTGAATGTAGTCGAATCAGTTTCATTTATAGTAATACTTTGGGGAGCTTCTGTGATGGTGGCAGGTTCTGGAGAATAAAAGAAACATGGACATATATGTAGCAGAAGCAGTCCACACTCCCGAATGATACACACACAAAATGGGCATACCTCTCATTATCGCATTAATAAAGACACTCATTGGTGTAATAGTAGTATCAGGGATGTCTAAATCAGGCCTGCAAGCGTAGGTACCAGAGTCACCAGGCAGGGAACTAGGTATGTACAGAATACTGGAGGCCACGTAAAGTCCAGCTGAAGTCATGGAGATATCATCGTCAATCTGGAGTTGGGAGCTGTTGCTGAGTTCAACATCATCTCTCAACCACACCAGCATGGGGCGGGGCCAACCCTGTGATAGCGAGCACTGTAGCTGAATCTCTGCTCTCTCTATAATTTCACCAGCTGTGCCATTCAGTGTTAGCATATCTGGAACAACTGTATGGCAAAATATGACACAATTAACTCATTGGATTATTTATCCCATGGTCGTATTAGAGATTAGTGACTCACCATATACTGTAAGTGAAGCATTGGCAAAGATGTCTCCATGTATATTCCCAGCATCGCACATAAACACTCCTCTGTCTGCAAAAGTAGCATCGGAAAGCATCAGTACTGAAGTTGTGATATATACTTCTCTTTCTTGTTCGATGTTTATTCTTTCCGAAGAATTACTGAGAATCGTAGCTTCTCCATCGAATGTGATGTAGGTCCAGGTTATATTGATTACTGGAATAGCATATGCACTGCAAGAAAATGTTACAGTGTCTTGTGGCTGATCGGTAGTTAGAATAATAAACTGATCCTCAGGAGGGAAAGCAAATCTTGGAGCAGCTATAGAAAGAAAAATAGTTCAAATATGTACCATATCAAGTGGCCACATAGTGTAGTGATTATTACCTTGAACCATTTCCAAGTCAGTGGAGTTAGAACCTCTTCCAGCTGGGTTAGTTGCAACAAGTCTGTATATTCCACTTGCCTCCTGGGTGATACTGGAAATTGTAAGCTCAAGGCGGGAATTTGAGAATGTTAAGGCAGTCCCTCCAATCACAGTCTGTTCAGTAATATCCATGGCATTGGAAGCATTCGCCCCATCTGGAATGAAGTACCAGCTGATATCTGAGGTTTGTACTGGAGGAGCAGCATCCACAATTGAGAATCGGATGATGAGAGTCTCTTGTTCCAGGCCTAGCAAAATGCGATCTTCTGCCAGTACCACAGGAGGTACTGTGTATTAAGAGAAATTGCAGTCCTTCATGACAGCATCTTAGTTAAAGTGCAAAACTCTACTCATAACTATGCATTCAACTAGCCCTAGTCCAAATTAACTTACCTCGGTAGTTTCTCTAACTATTTATTCTCACATACCCTAGATTACTTACACTACAAATGCTATCTAATCTGACCAGGCTACAGCGTAAATAAGGTAGAAAGCCTGCATGAGGTTAAGAATAATAAATTTCTATAAAAGTGTAAAAAGAGCCTTGACAGCAGCTAGGAAAATGGAAAGAATCAGCCCCACAACCGTAGAAAGTTAAGGGGAGAATTTGTTAGAAAAAGGGGACCAAAGTAACCTTACCTTGTACTGTCAGAATAGCAGTACTACTAGCATTTGCTAGTCGGTTAACTGCAGTGCAAATGTATTCCCCTGCATCACCTCGGCTAACAGGCGCAATATTTAACATGGACGTTGCTGCATAAGGTGTTTCATTGGATATGATTGTCTCCGCATAGACCCCAGTTTGTTCATCAGCTACGTCCTGTTGATTAAATGCAAGAGACTCAAGGTTACCACCATTGGGCAGAGTCCATGTGATGGATGGCAGCGGCACTCCAGCTACACTGCATGTGAAAGTAGCTGTATCAGTTTCGTTGACAGTTATACTTTGGGGAGGTATCTCAATAGTGGAAGGTGCTGAAGGAGATAATTGCAACAATAAAGGTGTAGTCACAGTCTGCAGAAATGTTTTGTGTGTGCACTTCAACGAGTTATTTATATACTGCTACTGAGTACTAACCTGCCATTGTCACTGTGATGTTAATCGATATAGGTGGAATAGCAACTTCAGGAATAGCTACATCTGCCAAGCAGTAATACACTCCGGTGTCACTGGGGAAGGAGCTTGATATGGTCAGAATACTGGTTGCCCTGTATAGTCCATTATCTGTTTGGTAGGTACTATTTTCAATCTGAAGTCGGGAGCTGTTGAATAGCTCAACGTCATCTCTCATCCACATCAATGTAGGGCGGGGCCAGCCCTCAGAGATAGAACATTGTAGCTGAATCTCTGCTCCCTCTGGGATATCTCCATTAGTACCATTCAGTCTTAGTGTGTCTGGAACAACTACATAAAGAGTGGGAGGATTAAATGAGAGTAATAGTTATTACCAGCAACATTAGTCTTACCATATACAATAAGTGAAATAGAGTCTTCGATCTCTCCATGCACATTCTCAGCTGAACATACAAATGTTCCCCTATCTTCAACTCCAACATTGAAGGACAAAGTTGAATTAGTTACATAGCCATCAAATGTTTGTTCAATGCTGACTGCTTCACTGTCAGTAATAGTAGCTTCTCCATTGGCAGTCACGTATGTCCAAGTGATGTTAGTTCTAGGAATGGCATACACACTGCATGAGAATATAACCGGTGCTTGTGGCTGTTCAGCAGTTAACATGACAAACTGATCTTCACTGATTGCAGTGAATCTCGGAGCAGCTATATAAAGTAGAAAACTTGCATTAAAACATAGTGTAGTCAAAATCACTACAGTTTAGTAAGTATACCTTGAATAGTAAGGTTGGTATAATCAAAAGCCATTCCAGCTGGGTTGGTGGCTACCAACATGTATACGCCAGCTGCATCCTGGGTGAGACCACTGAGAGTGAGTTCAAGACGGGACTCTGAGAACATCAGCATGGTTTCTCCAATTAGTCTCTGCTCAGTAATATCAGTGAAGTCTGAATCATCACTTGTGTCATCTGGTATAAAGTACCAACGGATATCTGAGGTCTGCACTGGGGGAGAATCACTGTTGATAGAGAAGCGAATAGCAATACTCTCTCCTTCCAGACCCAGCAGTGAGCGGTTGTTGGCCAGCACAACCGGTGGCACTGTATTTGCAAAGGGAAAAATACATTAGGGATGTACTAATATTACCAACAACCCGCTGCACTTTGTAAAATAGTTGAATTAATTTTCTTTTACTATCCTCACCTTGCACAGTAAGAATTGCAGTTTCAGACACGGTATTTCTCTCATTCATTGCAGTGCAAACAAATTCACCCTCATCACCAGGACTGACAGATTCAATGTACAACACAGACACTGCTGCAATAGGTGATTCAGTTGAAGTGTCTGTCAGTGCAAAGGTTTGTGAAGAGTCATTTCCAGAGCTGATGACTTCAGAGATAATCTGATTGCCATTAGGCAGTGTCCAGGAGATGGATGGTAGTGGCACTCCAGCTACTTCACAAGTGAAGGTGGCATTATTGGTTGCATTTATAATGGCATTCATTGGAGGTTCCACAATGACAGCGGGAACTGAAAATAGAATTTATAAAAAAATGAGTACAGATTCTAAAGCGATGGTTAGACATAAGTGTGGGAATCTGGCAATTTTAGTGGACTTACGTTCAACAATGAACTCTGTAGTTGCTGAGCTATTGCTACTGAAGAGTAGTTCACTTTCAGCATATGCTATACAAGTGTAGTTGTCACTGTCTTCCAAGATGACTGGTGTCAGTGAGATTTGTCTGATAAAGTGGGTCGCATTTAGCTGCTCCACAGACCCAACTTGGACTCTTGGGAGATTACTAATGATTTCATTTCCATCTCCATTGTACCACTGGATCCTGACAGCCTCCAGGGGAATACCAGGAGAGAATTGGGCAGTACACTCAGCGATGACATCAGTATTGTTCACAGAATCCCCAATAACGTTTAGTAGAATGAGGGGTCTATCAACTAAAGTGATAGAAGAAAGAGTCAGATTATCTATTCAAACTGCTAGAAAGGTGTTAACAATCATGGAACATTAAGTCCCCCCCCCCCCCCCCCCCCCTCCCCCATGCACCCTCTATTTCTAACTTAGGTTTTACCTTGTACTGTAAGAGTTGCAGTTTCAGATACATTATTTCTCGTATTCACTGCAGTGCAAGTATATTCACCCTCATCACCAGGACTGACAGATTCAATGTTTAACATGGACACTGCTGTGATAGGTGATTCACTTGAAATTTCTGTCAGTGCAAAGGTCTGTGAAGAGTCATTGGATCTCATGGCTTGAGAGATGATTTGATTGCCATTTGGCAGTGTCCAGGAGATGGATGGTAGTGGCACTCCAGCTACTTCACAAGTGAAGGTGGCACTTATGTTTGCAATGGTATTTGTTGGAGGCACCACAATGATGGCAGGGACTAGAGGAAAAGTAATGTGTTGTGAAATAAGTATCAAAACAGTGAGAATTTCAATTTTATTATTATTGTTACTTACGCTCAACAATGAATTCCGCAGTTGCTGAGCTATTGCTACTGAAGAGTAGGTCACCTTCAGCATATGCAACACAAGTATAGTTGTCACTGTCTTCCAAGATGACTGGTGTCAGTGAGATTCGTCTGATAAAGTGGGTCTCATTTAGCTGCTCCACAGACCCAACTTGAACTCTTGGGAGATTACTAATAATTTCATTTCCATCTCCACTGTACCACCGGATCCTGACAGCCTCCAGGGGAATACCAGGAGAGAATTGGGCAGTGCACTCAGCGTTGACATCAGTATTGTTCACAGGATCTCCAATAACGTTTAATAGAATGAGGGGTCTATCAACTAAAGTGATAGAAGAAAGAGTCAGATTATCTATTCAAACAGCTAGAAAGGTGTTAAAAATCATGGAACATTAAGTCCCCCCCCCCCCCCCACCCCTCCCCCATGCACCCTCTATTTCTAACTTAGGTTTTACCTTGTACTGTAAGAGTTGCAGTTTCAGATACACTATTTCTAGTATTCACTGCAGTGCAAGCATATTCACCCTCATCACCAGGACTGACAGATTCAATGTTTAACATGGACACTGCTGTGATAGGTGATTCACTTGAAATTTCTGTCAGTGCAAAGGTCTGTGAAGAGTCATTGGATCTCATGGCTTGAGAGGTGATTTGATTGCCGTTTGGCAGTGTCCAGGAGATGGATGGTAGTGGCACTCCAGCTACTTCACAAATGAAGGTTGCATTATTAGATACATTCACAATAGTGTTTGTTGGAGGTTCCTCAATGACAGTAGGAACTGAAAAAGAGAATGAAGTACAGATTCTGAAGCAGTGGTTTAAATCTGGCAAATTTGGCAATTATAGACTTGCGACCAAAGCAACCAAAAACTGCAGAGAGACTGCAAATGTTTCCAGTAACAACCATAGACTGGCAAGCTGAATGCAAGCGGAGATCTGGCGTTTAAAACCCGGCACCAGGCACATTTTTTTAAGGCTCTTTTTGGTACTTTGGGTTCTGTTCTTCCTATAACAAGCACGTTTGGAAAACATCATTTTGACTATATTGGTTTAATTCAGGCTGTGGTCTCTCCACAGAAGGACGACGTGCATCTTGAGATTTTGTAAGTACGGTCTTGAAACAAAGCAAAGTGAATCTAAACATTGGCACAGCTCTCAGTTGTAGGAGCAGTGAGTCTATACATAGTCTATAAACTAATAATGTGGATGGCACAAGATATGCAGCAGGGCCAAGTGGTTTCAATCAACTCATCATGCATGTCTCTTTGCTTGCCCATTAAATGGGGAGGCATGGCTCATTCTCATCCCCATCTCTGCTTGCCTACCATACATATAGTACACTTGGATAAAGGCATAACAATGCACAATAATTCCCATGCACTCTTGCACTCACCCATGGTCACTTCATATACACACAATCAAATTGCATTTCACACATGCACACACACCTATTTATGACTCACTAACTTACCATCCATCGATAAACCACTTGCACTGGCACTTCCACTTCCACTTCCAATTCCAATTCCACTTCCACTTCCACTTCCACTTGCACTTGCACTTCCACTTGCACTTGCACTTGCCGCTATGGTAATAAGCAAGAGAAATATAATGGTATATTGGCCAGATACTTGAGGTTATGCTTATAATATAGGTCAGTCATAGAGCTCAGCGGATCTGCATTTATAGAGCAAATTGGTGACTCAGTAATCTTGTGCTACACCCCTGGACATGTACTTGTGTGTGTAATGTTTATTGCCTAAATATACTTAGGGGGTAAGGGGACTTTTCTGCACTCTACACAGCTGCAGGTGGATGAAAACATGCAGCAGCAAGTTAAACAAGTCAGACGTGTGGTATGGAGCATGACCATTTGAGAAAAAGGTGTGCTGCTGCTATATATCATATTGCATGCTTGAAATAATTATACATGCCAAACTAACCAGGAAAACATGGAACATCTTCAATATCGAAGCAGCAGTCATTCAAAGAAAAGCATACTTGATCACAGTAACAGATGGAATCACCACTTGGAATATCACAGCTGATTGGACTACTGGAATCACAGCAACTTGTGAAGCCAGCACTGACACAAGAACCTGCAATGAGTAACATTATTGCTAAATTAAAGCAAGTCTTGTGTATGTTTAAACCTCCCTTCCCAATCTTTTCTGATCTGTGGCTTATTTCTGTTACCTATAGCTGCTCATCATTCTATACCTTTTAAAGAACAAAGCTAATCAAAGTCTGCAATCATGGATTGTGTAATTGTGGTGTTCTATAAACAGTACTGCTATCAAGTTTAGTAATTTGGAGAGAAAAGTGCCGACTCAACAATCTTACAATACACCTCATATATCATTAAGTTATGTTGTTGTCTGACTATATACGTACCTTGAAGAATAGGGGGGGGGGGGGGGGCTTTTCCCCACTAATGGTAGGCTTAGCCTCTATGAAGGTGCATGACAACATGAAGTAGCGAGTTAAAGGTGGAGACCCACTTCCTCAAAACACACACTGACACACACAAAACAAACACACATACAGCACTAACTTACCATCCATCGGTAAGCCACTTCCACTTCCACTTCCACTTCCACTTCCACTTGCACCTATATGGCATTATTGAAATAAGATACTTGAGGAATGGTTTATGGAAAAAATGCAGAAATGGAATCACAAATTAGCAACCAAATACGATAGGAATGACAGCATAATACTTTTACGAATGATCATCACCACATTTTTTGCCATTTTTTCAAACCATGCCTCATGGTTCCTGTTACGTGAGGTTAGAATTCTGATGTGTGTATCCTGTGGCTTTTTTTTGGAATATGCCTTTGTATTAACACAATTGTAGCATCACCATGGCAATATTCAATAATGCTAATGTTAATAGCACCGACTCTTGTGCCTAGACCTCTACATGTACTCATCCGTGAGTTTGTAGATGTCTGGGCACAGCATTAAATAGCACCACTCTCCCACGGTACCTGGAGTAACAAATGTGAAGCTTTCTGAGTCACTGCTTCCCAGAGTGTCATTGACTGTGATGGTAGCTATGTGATTGCCAGGTTCAAAGTCAAACACACTGATGTTGTTCATAAGTAGGCCTGTATCAAGAGAAAGTGAGATTCTATGAAAAGCTCACGTGTTTTCAGCATACATGTAGCCTTGACAATTAAACAATCAACTGCATAATATAGTGACTTTGCAGTAGATTTTTAATAATATTATATGGCTTAAAGAAAAGTCTTGGCTGAAACTTTGTACCCACAATTTAGATATAGGAAACTCACATGGCACAAAAGGTACATCATCAATAGTGCACACAAGTGCATCCTGTCGACCACTACCGGGAATAACTACACACGAATATGAATAGATTGTCACTTCAGAGTTGGTAGTAAGTATGCATTGCACATCAATTGGCCGAGGTGCTGTTGTAAGACAAAAATAAAGCAGTCGTTAAAATACAAGAATGGTAGACATACGACATTTACATTGTGCCCACAGTGTGTACAGGCAACATGGATTTCAACACTCTCATTCTGGGCTCTTGATAATTCATATCTGTACTTTGTAAGGCTGTAAACTGATACACTATATTCACTCAGTTAGTTTTCAATAGCAGACATTTGGTTACACCTACCTTCCTCACACCTCACTCCAGCTGTCGCTGTAAATGGATCAAAGCACTGAGGAGAGAATACGTTACCCAGACCCGGGTGGTTGCACCCAAATGCCAGACTGTTGAAAGTGGACTCATTGCCTGTACAGTTCACACTCTCCAGCACAGCACTACCATTAGTAATTCCAAATGCTCCATCAAAAAATGGTGTAGCCACTGTGGGGAAAAAATGGCATCTCACTAAAAGTAACGCTCAATTGACAATCACTGATCATTGATAGTCAGTGTATCCCTAATTGTAGAGTCAAAGTATGATATAAAAGGTATCTCTACAGTTATTCTGACTACGTTTCGCAAGGCTGTGTATACTTAACTAGCTACCAAAGATTGTACAACTCTGCCATGATTATGCATTCTTAACGACTCAAGCAATGTTACTATTCTTACTCATGCATATTTAAACAGAGGTACTGTCATAATATGAATACAACTCACCAAAGTCGAAGTAGCCCAAGTCTCGACAGGCCACTGTAGCATCTGCCATGTCCCAGCCGAGGTCACATACGTAGCCATAGTTTCCATTGTAGCACACCTCTACAGTACCTTCCACCACAAATAGGCTTTCTCCAGTGAAGTTGTTGGTATTGAAGTAAGAGTTCATGTTGGCCAGTCTCACGTTTCCGTCAGAACAGGTAGGGGATGGAGAAGGTGAGCCAAAAGCTGAAGGAAAGTAGGCAGTTAATTCGAAAATCAGTCTATATTATGGTAACAGTCAGAAGAATCTCATACTACATTCGAAATGCAAAGTTCCTATTTCTATATATGTATGTGGTGGAAAGTAGGAGCTGTAAGATGTGAAAATGTAAGTATTCATATACCCATACCACTTGCTAGTATTGATCATATAATGTAAAAGTTAGGTAGGCCCTTTTGAATACTGCACTTGCCTTGCTCACACCTCACTCCAGCTGTCGCTGTAAATGGATCAAAGCACTGAGGAGAGAATACGCTACCCAGACCCGGGTGGTTGCACCCAAATGCCAGACTGTTGAAAGTGGACTCATTGCCTGTACAGTTCACACTCTCCAGCACAGCACTACCATTAGTAATTCCAAATGCTCCATCAAAAAATGGTGCAGCCACTGTAGGAAAGAATGGCATCACACTAAGAGTAACAATCAATTGACAATCACTGATCGTTTACAGTCAATGTATCACTGCCTGTAGAGTTAATCTATGGTATAGTCTCTAAGTATTTCAATGTACCCCAAGTAATGTTACTATTTATACTCCATGCAATATGTAATAAATGCACTGTGATGTTGTAATAAAACTCACCGAAGTCAAAGTAGCCCAAGTCTCGACAGGCCACTGTAGCATCTGCCATGTCCCAGCCGAGGTCACATACGTAGCCATAGTTTCCATTGTAGCACACCTCTACAGTACCTTCCACCACAAATCGGCTTTCTCCAGTGAAGTTGTTGGTATCGAAGAAAGAGTTCATGTTGGCCAGTCGCACGGTTCCCTCAGAACAGGTAGGGGATGGAGACGGTGAGCCTGAAAGAAAGTTGTTAAGCAACATTAATTGTTCCTGAACCTAAACATTTTTATAGGATATAACCTGCTATAAGAGTGTTATGCAGCTGTACTTGAGAGAAAGCATGTTGTTGCTACATATTATAATGAACACTTGAACAATGCATATATGCCAAACTAACCGGGAAAACATGGAACATCTTGAATATCAAAGCAGCAGTCGTTTGCAGAATAACATGCTTGATCACAGTAACAGATCGAATTGCCACTTGGAATACCGCAGCTAATTGGACCACTGGAATCACAGCAACTTGTGAAGCCAGCACTGACACAAGAACCTGCAATGAGCAACATTATTGCTAAGCTACATGGGTGCTTGTAGTGACCAATTTAAAATTAAGTCTCTCCCCAACCTTTTCTGATCGGTGTCTTATTGTGTTACCTATAGCCCTTCTTACGCTATACCCTATAATTAATATCTAGATTATACTATATGTAACCAATCAGATTTCAGTATTGTAGGTATATAACAGATTGTACTTATCATGAGAAAATATATCATTAGTTGAGTCTGTAATTACAGACTGTGAATGGTGTACTCTAAATGTGTCAAGCGTAAAAATAAAAAGGGGGCTAATGTAATGTAATCTGATGTATTGTATTGTTTTGGTATGAAGGAGGGGTCAGAGAGGATGAAAATTTGTACCATGTGACCCTTGGGTGAAGAATAAGAAAAACGTATATAGTTTAACTGGACCACTTCAAATACACACACCGTCACATTGTTTTGGGCACTCTGTATCATATGAAGTTATACACATACACAGTTACACACAAATACACACTATTTTTTGACTCACTAACTCACCATCCATTGGTAAACCACTTCCACTTGCACTTCCACTTCCACTTCCACTGGCACTTCCACTGGCACTTCCAAATACTGCTATTATATTAGTAAAAATAACAAGATAGTTAGTATACAATACTTTATGCTTCAGTGGTATATACATGTTTTAATGGGGTTCTAAAGTTGCTATGTTTCAGTGCTACTTGTATTATTTAAACACCATAGTGAGTGCAGCACAGAAAATAGTGCACGAGAGGCGGGTTGAGAGGTACATACAGCATGAGGCTTGTCATAGCTCCAAGGTTTTTGGTGTCTGTATAGCCAATGCAAAAACTTGCAGACAGATGGCATAATCTGAATTGGCAGCACAACTTAATTCTCCATATTTCCCTCATAATCATTGCTGGTTTTCAGTGGAAAGAAACCTTATAACTACCTCCTGAAGCAAGCCTCGGAAAACCATCTCTTTGTACTGTCACTAACAAGGGCTGGCTCTAGATAGTAGATTGCAGTTCACAAATCAGCTATGACAATGCACTGATAGCTTTGACCGCAGTACTGTACTGTACTGGAAACCACAGCACGATAGTTCCTCGCATGAAAATACAGCACTGTCGAGAACTGAGAGCTGTTGTTGAGAGAGCCTATGCATGCAATTACTGGTGACAACATTGTATCTGGTTATGCTCCACACCACACTTCTGACCTATTTGTGGAGAAAGGAGCGAGCCTACCATAAGTGGAGCAAAGTCCCCACCCTCTAATATCTGCTGAGCTCTACAGCTGATCTACGTTATAAGCAAGAACCCACAGTACGATATTGCATGCTTCAGTGGTATATACATGCCCAACTAACCAGGACATTTAGGTCATGATTTATTACATTCCTATCTTTACTCACCCACCGTACTGTATACTTGGCAGTGTGGTTCGTCATTACCTACCTACCTACCTACCTATCCACCCACTCACCCACCCAATGCACACAATGCAGCAAACATAGCACCAGCAGGGCGTGTTCTTTGTACACACCCAGGCTTAGTAAAAGCAAAATGCCATTAAAATGTACTTAGTGTTAGTGGAATTCAACTTTCATTTTAGAATCCTAGACTTTATACCACTCTAGTTTACTGAGAACAAAGAGTACATGAAGACCGACCATAATTGCACTTAGTGTTAACTTTTATACTGTTCATGCCGACTTACAGAGCTGATATACAATATTGTTCCCAGCAGCAGAACCTTGGCAGTCTATGGCATCTGCAAGACGCCCACTATTTGGGTGGTTAACAAAAAAGTTATTGTCTCCCTTGAATCCAATAGTGGCTCCTCCTCCCCAGTCTATATCACCACACCGATAGGTGAACACCGTGTACGACTGGAGACCATTGGTGATGACTAGGCCTTGAAAGGTATTCAACTGCAATAGTAATAATAAGATAATAAACTAATAATTTTTCCTTATGCGATCTAGTGTGATAAGGTATTGCAGAATAATGTAATTAATGCTCTCGGTGGCTTGAACAGATTGCAGGAGGTTCTCCAATTCCACCCCATAGGCAGACCAGACAGGCAATAGGCCGGCCTTTTGTCCTTTATTTCTATTGTGGTGGGACTCATCAGTTGGCTACCACGCTCTACCAGCAACTGCAACAAATTTGTATATGGCATAGAGTACTCAGTATGGTTGCATACACTACTGGTAGTGACCATGACCAATCATCAGGACTGCCAAACTGCTGGAATAATGTAAAAATTTGTGACCCTGCTCAAATGATTTGGTCAATTATCTTTTTAAGGCAGTGTAGAATCTGAATCACTGGCTTAATTCGAAAAATTTGCAGGTGTCAAGCAGACAACTACTGTCTTGAACTAATGACTTTCATGATCTATACAATGCCGTTGAATGTATGATATCCTGACTCTCTCCTGCATCCAGTTGGCAGTAGGTTAATCATTATCTGTATCACTCTGGTGAAGCCATTTATCATCTGTACGAGTCCATACTCACATAGCATCATTCTAGCTTGACAGCCCAAATATCTAGTTTAAAATTGTGATTCAGATCACCTAATATACTACCCCTGCGCTACCCTCTATAACACATCACTGCCAGACTGTCTATTCATATTTCTGGTACATTCAGTGTGACTACGCTCGATACCAGAAAATATTACTCATGTATACATGGCTCTCCCAAATGAAGTTAAGTATACAATAATGTAGCTCACTGGTCTGGTGGATCCAAATTGGGGAACATTATTCCACTCAGCAACAAGCATCCAAGTACCAGCAAAGTTATTCTGGTGCTGGGTTTGGATAAACTCATTCACTTGGGTCAGCAAAGCTGAACTTGTTGAGTTAGTATGGATCTCATACAAGATGAATCCACCGCTATTCACATTGATGTCTGCCCAAAAAGGTGCAATGACAGGTTGAATAGGACTTGTAGATGTGAATAAAGAAGGGCAACAAATGGGCTGTGGCGTTCCAAAAGAGAACAATCCATTAGTGCAGACCTGTAATTGATAGAGCGTTTGTAATATTGAGCATTGTTTGCGTACATGTATAATGACAGTTAATGTCGAGCAGAAAGCATGAGTGCTAAAACCTGGGGTAACAGCCACCATGAGTTATTGCAGTTGTTCTCTCTACCAGATCTTCAGCAATGCAGGCTTTACCATTTATGTACCATGTTTAGGATAGTACACAGATTATTTTACTTTCCCAGTGATGTGTTTATACAGCAAGATGTGAATAGAATCACTCGTTCTTCAAACTCTCAACTTCTTGTTTGTCCTTTTGCCCATACATGCTGCTGTTTAGTTTAACTCCTTTGTGCCTCGTACTATCCGTTCTTGGAATTTCTTACCTTCTTCTATAGCTAGCATTAATTCTGATACATTAAGTCTCCGGGCACGTCTTTATTAGCAGTCTGCTATTATTGTATTATATTGTATATATGCAAAAGCTTTTATAAAAAAAGGCAACTAATTGTGTTGGATAATATGTAAGTAGTGCTACAGGAATGCAATTATTGCAAACGTACTTCCTGTGGGCACGGCATTGCTTCCATGCATTTGCAGTGCACTATGCAGTAGAGCCATTGAGCATGCATTATAATGGAGTTCCCTGCAGAGAGGCGCAGCGATTAGGGAGGCTATGTGCATAGCAATACAGAAGTAGTGGTAGCGAAGAGAGGAGAGAACATCAGTGGATCGACAGTGTATAAGGCTGATTTGGCAGCAGCGTTTCCAAAGCCTCCGACTGGCTGAACAGTCAGCTGAGCAGCATAATGCAAATCGATTCCCACGAGGCCCTCTGCATGGAATACCACGTATGCACTAGTTATTAATTTTTATTACAAGCCTATAAGTGGGGGTGGCTCTACGTGTATGCATGATGGTACTAATGTATGTCTTACCGTAGTGAGAAAATGAACTTAATACCGCTATGTAAAAATACTGGATGCAGCGTTTATCATCTTGAGCAAGACTACCATTGGTAGCTTAGAGTGGGACTTAATTACAGTTATTCACAAACGTATTCCAGTCTGTGAGTCTAGAAGTCAAATAATAAAGTACTGTGAACACTTACATAAGCTCTTGTGTGCACCAAATCGCCAAAAGGAAAGTTAACTGGAATAGCAATTGCACTAGAGCAGGCATCATCACCAAATACAGAATTCCTTATAACGCCCGGAGTATTGCCCAGTTGAATATATGACAGGAACCCTGTAGTGTAATAAAAATGATCATTACCGGTACTAGTTTAAGGTAAGATTTTCACATTATATTTGCATGACTGCCTTGTCAAAATAATGATGGAAGAATATTGAATTTTTGGTTTGGAGGCACAAGTTAATGTCTCTATATACACTACTAAGTATAAAGGAGTATACGTAAAGTAAATCTCAGCATTCTAGTTTGTGTTTTAAGCCTATTAGTTGGCTAGTGACTCGTTCCCAGTGTCTCTGTCCAGCTTATCATCGCTTGACACTGTAGGCAATAAAAAACTGGCAAGGAGAGACTAGAAATGTGCCTAACAACAACAATGGACTGGCAAGCTGAATTCAAGCTGAGTGTGTGTGTATAAACTGACAATGTGGATGGCGCAAGATATGCGGCATGTGGTTTCAATCAGCTCACTTTAAAAGGGGAGGCATGGCTCATTCTTAGGCTAATCAATGTCTGCAATCATGGATTGTATAATTGTGGTGTTCTATAAACAGTACTCCTATGGTTATACAATTTTAGTAATTTGGAGAGAAAAGTGGTGACTCAACAATCTTAGAATACACCTCATATATCATTAAGTTATGTTGTTGTCTGACTATATACGTACCTTGAAGAATAGGGGGGGCTTTTCCCCACTAATGGTAGGCTTAGCCTCTATGAAGGTGCATGACAACATGCAATAAGAGTTAAAGGTGGAGACCCACTTCCTCACCCACACACTGACACACACACACACACACAGTTTTAGTCTGACTCACTAACTTACCATCCATCGGTAAGCCACTTCCACTTCCACTTCCACTTCCACTTCCTCCTGCCCCTATATGGCATTATTGAAATAAGATACTTGAGGAATGGTTTATGGAAAAAATGCAGAAATGGAATCACAAATTAGCAACCAAATACGATAGGAATGACAGCATAATACTTTTACGAATGATCATCACCACATTTTTTGCCATTTTTTCAAACCATGCCTCATGGTTCCTGTTACGTGAGGTTAGAATTCTGATGTGTGTATCCTGTGGCTTTTTTTTGGAATATGCCTTTGTATTAACACAATTGTAGCATCACCATGGCAATATTCAATAATGCTAATGTTAATAGCACCGACTCTTGTGCCTAGACCTCTACATGTACTCATCCGTGAGTTTGTAGATGTCTGGGCACAGCATTAAATAGCACCACTCTCCCACGGTACCTGGAGTAACAAATGCGAAGCTTTCTGAGTCATTGTTTCCCAGAGTGTCATTGACTATGATGGTAGCTATGTGATTGCCAGGTTCAAAGTCAAACACACTGATGTTGTTCATAAGTAGGCCTGCATCAAGAGAAAGTGAGATTCTAAGAAAAGTTCACACGTTTCCAGCATACATGTAGCCTTGATAATTAAACAATCAACTGCATAATATAGAGACTTTGCAGTAGATTTTTAATAAATGGCTTAAAGAAAAGTCTTGGCTGAAACTTTGTACCTACGATTTAGATATAGGATACTCACATGGCACAAAAGGTACATCATCAATAGTGCACACAAGTGCATCCTGTCGACCACTACCGGGAATAACTACACACGAATATGAATAGATCGTCACTTCAGAGTTGGTAGTAAGTACGCATTGCACATCAATAGGCCGAGATACTGTTGTAAGACGAAAATAAAGCAGTCGTTAAAATACAAGAATGGTGGACATACGACATTTACATTGTGCCCACAGTGTGTAGAGGCAACATGGAGTTCAACACTCTCATTCTGGGCTCTTGACAATTCATATCTTTGCATTCCTGTACTTTGTAAGGCTGTAAATTAACTGATACACTATATTAACTCAATTGGTTTTCAATAGCAGACATTTGGTTACACCTACCTTCCTCACACCTCACTCCAGCTGTCGCTGTAAATGGATCAAAGCACTGAGGAGAGAATATGTTTCCTAGACCTGGGTGGTTGCACCCGAATGCCAGACTGTTGAAAGTGGACTCATTGCCTGTACAGTTCACACTCTCCAGCACAGCACTACCATTAGTAATTCCAAATGCTCCATCAAAAAATGGTGTAGCCACTGTGGGGGGAAAAAAGGCATCTCACTAAAAAGAAATACTCAATTGACAATCACTGATCATTGATAGTCAATGTATCCCTAATTGTAGAGTCAAAGTATGATATAAAAGGTATCTCTACAGTTATTCTGACTACGTTTCGCAAGGCTGTGTATACTTAACTAGCTACCAAAGATTGTACAACTCTGCCATGATTATGCATTCTTAACGACTCAAGCAATGTTACTATTCTTACTCATGCATATTTAAACAGAGGTACTGTCATAATATGAATACAACTCACCAAAGTCGAAGTAGCCCAAGTCTCGACAGGCCACTGTAGCATCTGCCATGTCCCAGCCGAGGTCACATACGTAGCCATAGTTTCCATTGTAGCACACCTCTACAGTACCTTCCACCACAAATAGGCTTTCTCCAGTGAAGTTGTTGGTATTGAAGTAAGAGTTCATGTTGGCCAGTCTCACGTTTCCGTCAGAACAGGTAGGGGACGGAGAAGGTGAGCCAAAAGCTGAAGGAAAGTAGGCAGTTAATTAGAAAATCAGTCTATATATGGTAACAGTCTGAAGAATCTCATACTACATTCGAAATGCAAAGTTCCTATTTCTATATGTATGTGGTGGAAAGTAGGAGCTGTAAGATGTGAAAATGTAAGTATTCATATACCCATACCACTTGCTAGTATTGATCATATAATGTAAGAGTTAGGTAGGCCCTTTTGAATACTGCACTTGCCTTGCTCACACCTCACTCCAGCTGTCGCTGTAAATGGATCAAAGCACTGAGGAGAGAATACGCTACCCAGACCTGGGTGGTTGCACCCAAATGCCAGACTGTTGAAAGTGGACTCATTGCCTGTACAGTTCACACTCTCCAGCACAGCACTACCATTAGTAATTCCAAATGCTCCATCAAAAAATGGTGTAGCCACTGTAGGAAAGAATGGCATCTCACTAAAAGAAACACTCAATTGACAATCACTGATCATTGACAGTCAATGTATCACTACATGTAGAGTTAATCTATGGTATAGTCTCTAAGTATTTCAATGTAACCCAAGCAATGTTACTATTTATACTCCATGCAATATGTAATAAATGCACTGTGATGTTGTAATAAAACTCACCGAAGTCAAAGTAGCCCAAGTCTCGACAGGCCACTGTAGCATCTGCCATGTCCCAGCCGAGGTCACATACGTAGCCATAGTTTCCATTGATAGCACACCTCTACAGTACCTTCCACCACAAATCGGCTTTCTCCAGTGAAGTTGTTGGTATCGAAGAAAAGTTCATGTTGGCCAGTCTCACGTTTCCATCAGAACAGGTTGGAGACGGTGAGCCTGAAAGAAAGTTGTTAAGCAACATTAATTGTTCCTGAACCTAAACATTTTTATAGTATATAACCTGCTATAAGAGTAATATGCAGCTGTACTTGAGAGAAAGCATGTTGTTGCTACATATCATAATGAACACTTGAACAATGCATATATGCCAAACTAACCTGGAAAACATGGAACATCTTGAATATCAAAGCAGCAGTCGTTTGCAGAATAACATGCTTGATCACAGTAACAGATCGAATTGCCACTTGGAATACTGCAGCTAATTGGACCACTGGAATTACAGCAACTTGTGAAGCCAGCACTGACACAAGAACCTGCAATGAGCAACATTAAGCTACATTGCTAGTGACCAATTTAAAATTAAGTCTCTCCCCAACCTTTTCTGATCGGTGTCTTATTGTGTTACCTATAGCCCTTCTTACGCTATACCCTATAATTAATATCTAGATTATACTATATGTAACCAATCAGATTTCAGTATTGTAGGTATATAACAGATTGTACTTATCATGAGAAAATATATCATTAGTTGAGTCTGTAATTACAGACTGTGAATGGTGTACTCTAAATGTGTCAAGCGTAAAAATAAAAAGGGGGCTAATGTAATGTAATCTGATGTATTGTATTGTTTTGGTATGAAGGAGGGGTCAGAGAGGATGAAAATTTGTACCATGTGACCCTTGGGTGAAGAATAAGAAAAACGTATATAGTTTAACTGGACCACTTCAAATACACACACCGTCACATTGTTTTGGGCACTCTGTATCATATGAAGTTATACACATACACAGTTACACACAAATACACACTATTTTTTGACTCACTAACTCACCATCCATTGGTAAACCACTTCCACTTGCACTTCCACTTCCACTTCCACTGGCACTTCCACTGGCACTTCCAAATACTGCTATTATATTAGTAAAAATAACAAGATAGTTAGTATACAATACTTTATGCTTCAGTGGTATATACATGTTTTAATGGGGTTCTAAAGTTGCTATGTTTCAGTGCTACTTGTATTATTTAAACACCATAGTGAGTGCAGCACAGAAAATAGTGCACGAGAGGCGGGTTGAGAGGTACATACAGCATGAGGCTTGTCATAGCTCCAAGGTTTTTGGTGTCTGTATAGCCAATGCAAAAACTTGCAGACAGATGGCATAATCTGAATTGGCAGCACAACTTAATTCTCCATATTTCCCTCATAATCATTGCTGGTTTTCAGTGGAAAGAAACCTTATAACTACCTCCTGAAGCAAGCCTCGGAAAACCATCTCTTTGTACTGTCACTAACAAGGGCTGGCTCTAGATAGTAGATTGCAGTTCACAAATCAGCTATGACAATGCACTGATAGCTTTGACCGCAGTACTGTACTGTACTGGAAACCACAGCACGATAGTTCCTCGCATGAAAATACAGCACTGTCGAGAACTGAGAGCTGTTGTTGAGAGAGCCTATGCATGCAATTACTGGTGACAACATTGTATCTGGTTATGCTCCACACCACACTTCTGACCTATTTGTGGAGAAAGGAGCGAGCCTACCATAAGTGGAGCAAAGTCCCCACCCTCTAATATCTGCTGAGCTCTACAGCTGATCTACGTTATAAGCAAGAACCCACAGTACGATATTGCATGCTTCAGTGGTATATACATGCCCAACTAACCAGGACATTTAGGTCATGATTTATTACATTCCTATCTTTACTCACCCACCGTACTGTATACTTGGCAGTGTGGTTCGTCATTACCTACCTACCTACCTACCTATCCACCCACTCACCCACCCAATGCACACAATGCAGCAAACATAGCACCAGCAGGGCGTGTTCTTTGTACACACCCAGGCTTAGTAAAAGCAAAATGCCATTGAAATGTACTTAGTGTTAACTTTTATACTGTTCATACCGACTTACAGAGCTGATATACAATATTGTTCCCAGCAGCAGAACCTTGGCAGTCTATGGCATCTGCAAGACGCCCACTATTTGGGTGGTTAACAAAAAAGTTATTGTCTCCCTTGAATCCAATAGTGGCTCCTCCTCCCCAGTCTATATCACCACACCGATAGGTGAACACCGTGTACGACTGGAGACCATTGGTGATGACTAGGCCTTGAAAGGTATTCAACTGCAATAGTAATAATAAGATAATAAACTAATAATTTTTCCTTATGCGATCTAGTGTGATAAGGTATTGCAGAATAATGTAATTAATGCTCTCGGTGGCTTGAACAGATTGCAGGAGGTTCTCCAATTCCACCCCATAGGCAGACCAGACAGGCAATAGGCCGGCCTTTTGTCCTTTATTTCTATTGTGGTGGGACTCATCAGTTGGCTACCACGCTCTACCAGCAACTGCAACAAATTTGTATATGGCATAGAGTACTCAGTATGGTTGCATACACTACTGGTAGTGACCATGACCAATCATCAGGACTGCCAAACTGCTGGAATAATGTAAAAATTTGTGACCCTGCTCAAATGATTTGGTCAATTATCTTTTTAAGGCAGTGTAGAATCTGAATCACTGGCTTAATTCGAAAAATTTGCAGGTGTCAAGCAGACAACTACTGTCTTGAACTAATGACTTTCATGATCTATACAATGCCGTTGAATGTATGATATCCTGACTCTCTCCTGCATCCAGTTGGCAGTAGGTTAATCATTATCTGTATCACTCTGGTGAAGCCATTTATCATCTGTACGAGTCCATACTCACATAGCATCATTCTAACTTGACAGCCCAAATATCTAGTTTAAATTTGTGATTTAGATCACCTAATATACCAGGGCCGGCGGAAGCAGTCCGGCCGGTCCGGTTTTGGCCGGACCACTTTTTCACTCAAGTTCCTTGTAGGTTTTCATCAATGATTCACAGAAAAGTCATCGAAGTGCAGTACTAGTAGCTTAGTAACTATAGCTCTGCGCGACTTGCAGTACGGCGACAGCTAGCTACAGCCTAGCCTACATACGCGTGTAGATCACTAGGGGCGTGTCCAATTACGTAATACAGCTTTCCTGACCGTCGACCGGACGACCAGGCGCGCACCTAGGCCATGGCGCCAACGTGGCTCGGGACGAGACCATAGCGCGCGCAGAACACGTGCATTCATTCTAGACTTGCAGCTGTAGTATATATGACTGAACTTGATGTGAGTATTTTAATGCATGCATTACTTTATGAGTTCATTTTTTTATTTTATTATAGTCACCTGTCTGTTTGTCTGTCTGTCCTTGCATAAAGTGTCCCAAAATGCGTCAGAATCAATCTGAGAACGTCTAAAATTCGCTTTGCGCGCATTTTACACATATTATACGCACATAGTCTTGGCCTGCCCACTCAAATTTGCTTCCTCCGGGCCTGTATACTACCCCTGCGCTACCCTCTATAACACATCACTGCCAGACTGTCTATTCATATTTCTGGTACATTCAGTGTGACTACGCTCGATACCAGAAAATATTACTCATGTATACATGGCTCTCCCAAATGAAGTTAAGTATACAATAATGTAGCTCACTGGTCTGGTGGATCCAAATTGGGGAACATTATTCCACTCAGCAACAAGCATCCAAGTACCAGCAAAGTTATTCTGGTGCTGGGTTTGGATAAACTCATTCACTTGGGTCAGCAAAGCTGAACTTGTTGAGTTAGTATGGATCTCATACAAGATGAATCCACCGCTATTCACATTGATGTCTGCCCAAAAAGGTGCAATGACAGGTTGAATAGGACTTGTAGATGTGAATAAAGAAGGGCAACAAATGGGCTGTGGCGTTCCAAAAGAGAACAATCCATTAGTGCAGACCTGTAATTGATAGAGCGTTTGTAATATTGAGCATTGTTTGCGTACATGTATAATGACAGTTAATGTCGAGCAGAAAGCATGAGTGCTAAAACCTGGGGTAACAGCCACCATGAGTTATTGCAGTTGTTCTCTCTACCAGATCTTCAGCAATGCAGGCTTTACCATTTATGTACCATGTTTAGGATAGTACACAGATTATTTTACTTTCCCAGTGATGTGTTTATACAGCAAGATGTGAATAGAATCACTCATTCTTCAAACTCTCAACTTCTTGTTTGTCCTTTTGCCCATACATGCTGCTGTTTAGTTTAACTCCTTTGTGCCTCGTACTATCCGTTCTTGGAATTTCTTACCTTCTTCTATAGCTAGCATTAATTCTGATACATTAAGTCTCCGGGCACGTCTTTATTAGCAGTCTGCTATTATTGTATTATATTGTATATATGCAAAAGCTTTTATAAAAAAGGCAACTAATTGTGTTGGATAATATGTAAGTAGTGCTACAGGAATGCAATTATTGCAAACGTACTTCCTGTGGGCACGGCATTGCTTCCATGCATTTGCAGTGCACTATGCAGTAGAGCCATTGAGCATGCATTATAATGGAGTTCCCTGCAGAGAGGCGCAGCGATTAGGGAGGCTATGTGCATAGCAATACAGAAGTAGTGGTAGCGAAGAGAGGAGAGAACATCAGTGGATCGACAGTGTATAAGGCTGATTTGGCAGCAGCGTTTCCAAAGCCTCCGACTGGCTGAACAGTCAGCTGAGCAGCATAATGCAAATCGATTCCCACGAGGCCCTCTGCATGGAATACCACGTATGCACTAGTTATTAATTTTTATTACAAGCCTATAAGTGGGGGTGGCTCTACGTGTATGCATGATGGTACTAATGTATGTCTTACCGTAGTGAGAAAATGAACTTAATACCGCTATGTAAAAATACTGGATGCAGCGTTTATCATCTTGAGCAAGACTACCATTGGTAGCTTAGAGTGGGACTTAATTACAGTTATTCACAAACGTATTCCAGTCTGTGAGTCTAGAAGTCAAATAATAAAGTACTGTGAACACTTACATAAGCTCTTGTGTGCACCAAATCGCCAAAAGGAAAGTTAACTGGAATAGCAATTGCACTAGAGCAGGCATCATCACCAAATACAGAATTCCTTATTACGCCCGGAGTATTGCCCAGTTGAATATATGACAGGAACCCTGTAGTGTAATAAAATGATCATTACCAGTACTAGTTTAAGGTAAGATCTTCACATTATTATTATTATTATTAAATATATAATACACACCAACAGACAGGTGTAGTAAGTAAGTAGAGGTGATATAAGAATTAATCACATGAAATAGAGTCTATCATTTGATCAAAAGAATGGTCAGCACAAGAGCAACGTAAAGATCTAATAACATTAGCACAAATCTGAGATTGAGAATCATAAATCTTCAAGTGGGATGAGCCATACAGGGAATTATAACCACAAAAAGAGTACGAAACAGCAGCAGAGTCACGGAAAATAACACGAACCAAAGTGGAAGGACATTTCGATGCAGCAATACACAGAGAATGACATCTGTGAAACACAACATTGAAGAGACTAGGTAAATTCGCAACAAGATGTGCAATTGCTGTGTGACTACGATAATGCAGGCGCCAGATCTTATGCAGAATTTTGTTAAATGCTACCTCAATATTGCGTATAGCAGGAGAAGACAAGGACCACAAACACGAACCATACAAGGAAAGGCAGTAAGACTGAAAAAGACGAGACAATATAGCGGGACCAACACCGGAAAAGGAGGCGAAGAGACAATTAGCTTTCCTAATCATGTCTCTTAACTTGCTATTAACATCAGGCAAATCATCAAGATTATAAGAGAGAAGGTGATCAAGGTGTACAACTGAGTCAAGAAGAGGAAGCTCAAAACCACAGAGATGAAAACGAGCAGCACAGGCTGAGGAGGGTGAGGAGGAAAAGCGAATTAGCTGAGTCTTGGAGGCATTAAAATGGAGACCACGTTCAAGGGCAAAGGACTCGCAGAACCGAAGCATGATTCTTAAGGCAGAAGGAGATGGCGCCAAAAGAACCAAATCATCAGCGTAACATAAAGCACCAGCAAACATGGAACCCCAGAAGCAGCCAACCCCTAGATTGGACAAGCCAGTCAACAAATCATCCAGATAAATTGTGAACAAAATAGGCGAGAGAACGCCACCTTGCCATACACCATTGGACACAGAGAATGGAGCAGAGAGACAGTCCCCCCATCTGACAGACATGAACTGACTTTGATACCACGAGAGCAAGAAACGCACAAGAGGGTGAGGCATATGCTTATCAAGAAGTCTCTTAAAAACACTTTTGATGCATCAAGAAAGCAGAAGAGCCACGAAACCTATAATGAGAAACAATGTTCTTGACTGTGCCAGTGCACAAAGAGGTGGACATCCTCTTCTTGAATCCAAACTGCAACCCAGAAGTCACAAAGAACTGAGGATAGGCAAGAAGAATGCACCACTCCAGAGCTTTGCTCAATGTGGGAGCAAGAGCTATTGGACGGTAATTCTCAGAGAGTGTAAGGTCTTTGTTACCTTTAGGAATCGGGACTAAAGTTCAATCCCTAAGCAATTTCGGCATATACCCATGTCTTAAAATGGCAGTGAACAGAGAGGCAAGAGAGCCACTCAAAACAGGAAGCGCATGTATCCAATGATCTGACACAAGAGGGGTGCCATCCCCTTTACCAGACTTCAGGTGAGAAAACGCCTCAACAACACACTCTACAGAGATGGAAGACAAAGCAAGAGGAAAAAGAAGATGCAAGACCTTGTAATAGTGAATCACGCTCAAAGCAGTCATGAGAGTTGAGAATACCATGAAGTTTAGCAGAGAACAACTGAGAAATGGACTGAGCACCAGAGACACCATCTACAGAAGGACCAGGGGAGGTTCTCTGGGATTTGTTAACACAGCGAATTTGATGCCAAAAGCTATTTGAGTTGTGCGAGGCAAGAGCTGCAGCCATCTTCTCACGTCTGATGTACTGATCACGACGTCTTAGACGCCTAACCTCATATTTATACCTGGACTTAGCAGCACGTTTTAACTGGTGCAAAACACCAGCCGAAGGGCAACCAGCTTGATGCCAGACTCGATGCCAAAAATTGGCCTTCTCCTTTAGCAACCGAGCATTAGAGTTCCAACCGGGAACCAAAGAAGACCTATGAACTCTAGGCAAAGTGGACAAAGCCGCATCAAAAAGAAAGGAGGAAAGTTGTTCGCAGTACCAGTCTAAGAATTCTCGATGCTGAGTGCAAAGGGGATCACAACAGTCACGAATACAATCAGGAAAGGATGGAAAAGAAGAAGACACTGATGAACAGAAAAGAGCAGAAAGCTCAGGCGAAACAGCATACCAAGCAATACGAGGATTGTCATGCAAAGAAGTAGAAGAAGAAGAAGAGGGGCAAACTGAAGAAAGAGCAACAGGAAGTGAGCAGAGTAATGGTGAGTGATCCGACAGATTGGCACCGAAATCATAGCGACAAAAATTAGAAAGACCACAAGCAAGAGAAGGTCACAAAGATAGTGATCAAGCCAAGAGGAAGCAGTACCATCATCCCTTATATATGTGTACTGTATAGAGGAGTGATGTGGAAGATCTGCAGCAGCGAGATGTAGATCAGACATGAAATGAAGTAAATGTCCCAAATTCACATTATTGCGATTAAAATCAACATTAAAGTCCCCAGCAATGAGGAGATGATCAGACCTATGTCGGGTAATAAAACCTTCCAACTCACCAAGAGCAATGAGATATTCATTGGACGATACAAGAGAGCCATCGTAGAAAGGCAAATACACGCACACTAAAAGAAAAGTGGAGTCACTCTGATCAGTGAACATAACAGAACAAAAACGCTTAGAAGGAGAGTGCAAACGAGTAACATGAGGAGTAAGGGATTTTCGATAAAAAATTGCACACCCACCAAAAGGTCTACCATAGTGAAATTCGGAGCTCTCCATACCACTGACACCAACAGAAAGAAAATCATCGTGAATATTAAGCCGAAAAAGCTGCTCATGCAATAGCCAATGTTCTTGAATCAAACAAAGATCACAAATTTGAAGCAGATCAGAAACTGCAGGATAACCAGAAGTCCAACCATGACAGTTATAAGAAACTACCCGTAAGGAAATAAGAGGCATATGAGTCATTGCTGACCCGAACCTTCAGTACCAGCACTGCCAGGAGGGGTGGGATCTTTGCGGGTACGTGCAAGATACGCTTCCCGACGCTTCAGACGTTCATCTGAAGAGAGATCCTCCCGAATGTATATGCGCTTGAGAGTATAATCTCTGAGTTTACGCACAGTACACAGAATAAGCCTGCGATCCCAGGTTGAAGACACCTTCTGAATCAGTAAAACAGGACGGGGACGGGTAGGTGCTTCAGAGCTAGCAACCTGGCTAGTAGGCTTGTTAAGACGACCAAGACGAAACAAATCATTTAGAGGAACGGGCCTACCAGCAACGAAAGTAAGCAACTCATCAACCGACTCCTTAAGCTCTGGAAGAGACTTGACCTCAGGCAAGCCAAAAACAATAAGGTTGTGAGAGCGAATACGATTGGACAAGATGGAACCCTCAATAGGAGGGACAGAAACGGGGTTAGGAGGAGACCTAACAGCATCAGAATAAGAGACTGCAGGAGGAGTTACAGAGGAATAACCCGAATCAAACTTAGACGAGAGACCATTAAGATCATTCTGAATCTGCGAAATTTTGTCATCAAGCAACTTGAGAGATGCAGCATTACCAGAAATCATCTCGCCAATGGGATCAACAGAAATAGGGGGTAGCTGAACAAGCTCGCTCGCCTCACAAAAAATCAGAGGAATCTTATCTACTTCATCCAACTTGGTGAAAGCCAAAAGAATATCCTCAAGATCGGCAGCAGCCTGAGAACGCTTCTCAGAGCCGCGACGAGAGGTAAGAGGTAGAGCCAGACTGTGCAAGTCCTCATCGCAATGCTCCCAGAGAAGCTTCTTGGCATTTAAAAGCATGGAAGTACTGAATCGACTCAAGGCAGCATGTTTTAAGGCATTTGCATCCCCTTTTAGGCAAAAGGCCTTAACAAAAATCAGGACAGGGTCACAGAAGACCATAATAGACAGGCACCAACAAACCACAAACAGCCTTGAGACGTTCCAGGACCAGCAGCCTGGGGCTCTCTCGTACTCCAACACAGGGGCAAACACCAGCGGCTTGTGGTCAGCACTCCGAAGCACCCACGCGATAGCAAACCACACTGTTTACACAGCGACTAGCTAGTAACTCCAAATAGAGTGCACAGAGGCCAGCGACAAAGCAGCCCTCTGGACTTTATCCCTTCGCCAACCGAGGGCTTACGGGCTCCTGGCCTGACTGCTCTGACACTGAAAACCCGAGGAACTCAAGGAACTCAAGGAACTCAAACTCAAACTTGGATATGTACAGTTTATATAAAACTGACCAGTCTTAATATATAATTATATTTGCATGACCACAGTTAATTAATAATTAACTGTAACTGTAATTTCTCCCGCTAATTATCTAACTTCTTTGTAGCTTGCAATCAGGATTTACCATCATTGTCTATAAAAAGCACAAAGGCTCTAGTAATTGACAGTACCACATTTAAAGTCAAACGGTCTAGGGTCATTGTCACAGCAAAATCCCTTCTCCAAGAAAGTCCTCATTGATGGATGCATTAAAGCACTAGGACAATACATGGATTCACTGACATTTGTAAGCTAACACAATAGATAAACTCATCTTCAATGTACTGCCTTGTCAAAATAATGATGGAAGAATATTGAATTTTTGGTTTGGAGGCACAAGTTAATGTCTCTATATACACTACTAAGTATAAAGGAGTATACGTAAAGTAAATCTCAGCATTCTAGTTTGTGTTTTAAGCCTATTAGTTGGCTAGTGACTCGTTCCCAGTGTCTCTGTCCAGCTTATCATCGCTTGACACTGTAGGCAATAAAAAACTGGCAAGGAGAGACTAGAAATGTGCCTAACAACAACAATGGACTGGCAAGCTGAATTCAAGCTGAGTGTGTGTGTATAAACTGACAATGTGGATGGCGCAAGATATGCGGCATGGTTATAAGTGGTTTCAATCAGCTCATTTTAAATGGGGAGGCATGGCTCATTCTTAGCTATATGAGAAAATGTACCTACCTCTAGCATACTAAGCCCCTCCAGCACTATCGTCCTGTGCATGTATAATTGTAGCCATGCCAAAGTTATGATTCATAATCTGCATCCCCATCTCTTTGCTACAGTACACTTGGATCAAGGCATACTATTGCGCTCACACTACCCATGCATTCTTGCACTCACTTGTTAGTACATAATCTTGTAGGGTCACTTCATGCACTCACACCTTTTTTCCGACTCACTAACTTACCATCCCTCGATAAACCACTTCCACTGGCACTTCCACTTCCACTTGCACTGCCACTTGCACTTGCACTTGCCGCTACAGTATTATTGAAAATAAGCAAGATATAATACGGACTTGCTACTAGTAATTAGTAATCTTGTGATAGCAAGATATAATATTATATTGGCCAGATACTTATAATATAGGTCAGTCATAGAGCTCAGCAGATCTGTATTTATAGAGCAAAGAGGTAACTCAATACTCTTGTGATGCACGTCTGGATAAGTGTGTGTCATGGTATTGCCTAAATATACTTCGAGGGAAAGGGGACTTTCTGCACTAGAGGATCAGACTGTATGCAGCAGCAAGTTAAACAAGTCAGACGTGTGGTATGGAATATGACCATTGAGAAAAAGGCGTGCTGCTGCTATATATCGTAATGCATGCTCGAATGATATAATTATACATGCAAACTCACCAGGAAAACATGGAACATCTTGAATGTCAAAGCAGCAGTCGTTTGCAGAATAACATGCTTGATCACAGTAACAGATGAAATCACCACTCGGAATACGGCAGCTGATTGGACTACTGGAATCACAGCAACTTGTGAAGCCAGCACTCACACAAGAACCTGCAATGAGCAACAACATTATTGCTAAGCTAAATGAGTCCAGCGTATGCATATAATGACCAATTTGAAATCAACCCAACCTTTTCTGATCTGTGGCTAATTGTGTTACGTATGACTCCTCTTACACTATAACCCTATAATCTAGATTATACTATATGTAACCAATCAGATTTCGATATACAATAGATTGTACTTATCATGGAAAAAAATATCCTTAGTTGAGTCTGCAATTACAAACAGACTGTGAATGGCATACTCTAAACAGTCAGTTAATATTATGGGTTCTCTTATTGCTGTGATTATGCATGCAGGCTCTGGTTTTGCAGCTGCAGCTATCTACATTCAGAAGCCGTAACATATTACAAGTAAATGTTCACTGAGAAAAGTATAGTCCTCCTTGGTGGGCACATTGAAGTACTGTACTTCAATAGGACGACACATGGATTCACGCACTTTTATAAGCTAATAGAATAGATAAACTCATCTTCTATGTATTTCCTTGATAAAAGAATAATGGAAGAATGGAATTCTTGGTTTGGAGGCACAAGTTAATGTCACTATACACTAAAAAGTATAAAGGAGTATACGTAAAGTAAATCTCAGCATTCTAGTTTGTGTTTTAAGCCTATTAGTTGGCTAGTGACTCGTTCCCAGTGTCTCTGTCCAGCTTATCACCGCTTGATACTGTAGGCAATAAAAAACTGGGAAGGAGAGACTAGAAATGTGGCTAGCAACAACAATGGACTGGCTATGCACTCTTGCACTCACTTGTTAGTAGATAATCTTGTAGGGTCACTTCATATACACACATCACATTGTTGTGGATATTATGCATAGTTATACATTTCACAAATACACTCACACCTTTTTACGACAGCTTTTAGCAGAGCCTCTCCACACGAAGCAAAGTGGAGGTCAAGACATGTTCAGTTGCATTGATCTCGATTTGCAGTGGGAAAGTCTTTCCGTCACTATGGATGTCTGCATCTCATTGTACGACTACTTGTGGAGCAGTTCCAGTAGCAGCAAGTCCATTGTCATAAAGGTACTGGTGTTGGATCAAGTGTGTGGTGCTGACTTTTTCTGCTAGGCCTGCTGCTATAAAAGATGTAGTTTGACCTAACAGTGAAGCTGCAGCAGATTCTCTTGTAGCATTAGAGCTCATATTGTCTGCAAGACCGTCATTTGCTTTAACCATGTACATACAACTACACTGAATGTTGGGACATGCACTAATTAATATTCCCATTTAGAATTTCACTTCACACACACACACACACAACTTACCCATACCACTTGCACCTCCACTTCCACTTTCACTTATTCTTCCGCTTGCACTTGTACTTCCACTTGCACTTCCACTTGCACTCCCACTTGCACTGGCACTTGCATTGGCACTTACACTGGCACTTACGGGTCCACTGGCATTTGCTGCTGTGGTATAAGCAAGACATGATATTATATCAGAGGGAGTGGAGCTGGAATCACTGTAAATATATTGTGGCTACTAAGCAGCATTCATTGTACTTTAATATAACTCTCATATGTCGTGCCATACTTACACTTGGCAGTGTGGCTATGCTTGATATCATACAGTATTATTTTTTACTGCACCTACATACCTGGGGTAATGAATGTGAAAGACTCTGTGTTACTTGTTAAGTTGCCATCAAGGACAGTAATGGCAGCAATGTGGACTCCAGGTGGAAAGTCAACCACATTAATAGCATCATCAAGTTCACCTAAACATGTGATGGAATTGAAACTCTGACGAAAGTTTTGGTTCCTAAAGCACATGCAGAATTGGCATACTATACTGAGTGGAAGTAGTTGTACAAGTCTTAGAAGAAAACTTACATTCCACTACTTCATCATCAATCATGCATACCAGTGTGCCACTACCAGAGATAATTGAGCAACTAAACGTGTAGATAGCAACTGCATGATCAGGATTGACATCACATTGTAACTGAATTTCTGTGGGGGAAAATCATAGCTGAATATGAAGCCTTTATCATGATGTATAGAATCCTATCAACTGTACATATATCAATTTTCTTGCATTATAATGAATACTGATTGCAATATTTTTGAAACGTATTGTACATAATACACCATGCATTGATAAATGCTTTCAGAAGAGCTTCTTCCCTTCCATGCTAAGAACTTTTGCAAAGTAGTTACATCAATCAGGAGTCACCTTCCTTAACGCACTATGACTATTCCAAGTCCCAGTCATGAATTCTGGACTATAAACTGCTGCTAGGCATGCTTCTATTAGGAAAAGTTAAAAGTTTAGCTGGCCCAATGTAGGTCCGTGTTCCAGCACTAGGCTATGCTACTCTCAATGATCAACATGGTATGCAAATTTGTGCAGTGGGTGTTTTCTGTCTACCCAAATTGTTGGTCCAGCAGTTGCTGACATATCGGATTTAGTGCTATGGCTCTGCTGATCATAATCCCCTCGCACCCTAAGCAGTAGTTCTGACACAATCAAGCATGCATGCACACGAAAAAATAGATCACAGAAATATATAACGCTGAGAGCACCAGAATTCACAAACAGCTGGATCTAGTTACCACTCCATCAACTGTCCTTGTGGAGTGAAAAGGTGAAACACTCAATACTAAATACAGGACACCTAATATTCAATACATTCTACACAATATATCAGATATGCCAAAAGGAAGAAAGATAAAACCAAGACAAAATACCAGACTCTCCCCTGTAAACTTTGGCGGTTTACTTCAAAAAGTCAGTCGGTTTGCAGTACAATACACGCATCAATACTGAAGAAGTAATACATACCCCCCAGGCCATGGAGGGAAAATCAGTTGCAAAAAAAGTCAGAAGGTCTGGGTAGGAGGCCATAGCCTCGTTGCCAGGCTCTCCCCATGCAAACGCTGGGGTGCAGGCTGAGGAACAAGGCTAAGGATGCTGCACATGATCATCACTTTCCCTACCCTACATACCTGGGGTAGTGAATGGAAACACCTGTGTGTTGTTTCCCACAGTAATGGCTGCTGTGTGGGGTCCAGGTGGGTAATCAAATACATCAATTTCACCCTCAAGTGAGCCTACAGGTGGTAAAAATTGACGTATTACATATATACATTTTGTATAAACAAAACCTGTGCACAGTTAGAAAAGAATTGTCATCTTGACTATAGTTTTCTGTTATTTTAATTACAGATGATAACACATTATGTGCATGGATAGAGCTAATTACCAAGATGGTGTAAGTGGAGGAAGTTGGTCAAGATGTGAGGAAATTACTACATGAGTCACTCTGAGCCAGCCATCAGCTATACTTATGCATCTACATCGGAATTAATAACCATTGCTCGGGTACCCTTTTATGTAGACATGATTAATGTAATGTTAATATGTGTTCCTCATTCTTGACTGACTCCCTTCAGATACTCTTACCATCTTGGCAATTGTGTGCGTCCATGTGCGTAATGTGTCCACTCATTTGCAACTCAAATAACCAACTCAATAACTCAATATGACAATAGTTCATTGTACTGAGTACACCGAAAGGAGGTATATGTAAGAAACTCACATGCTTCCATGGGTCCACCATCAATTGAGCACACAGGTGTGCCACTGCCACCAAAAGAGCACTCGTAAAAGTAGACAGCAGAAAGGAAAGCTCCAAAAGGGTCAGGATCAACTTCACATGATAGCTCTGTGGGGAAAAAATCAACGCAGCAGTCACTGGCACCACATCAGGATCAGTCTGAGATCCTTATACACATTTCAGCTTGTGATTTGAAAACGTTCTCCTAAAAATTCAAAAGGCAAGTCTAGCCTTATGTAATTTATACATAATGACAGATGTCAAAGATTGGAGTATTATATTAATGAAAATCATTTCTTATGGTAAAAATCTGTGTTGAAATTCTCTTAGTTGAATTCTGAATATGCCAGAATGTATGACCTTGACCAGCTGTCCATGGTAGTGTTGCCACACACAGAAGTATGGCAAAATAGAGTGTGGACCAACCACGAGGCGGTCCCATCTTGATATTCTAAATAAAATGTGTGTATATGTGTGTGTAAGAGAGAGAGATTGTGTGTTGTATGTGTGTATGTGTGTTGTGTGTGTGTGTGTGTAAGTGCATTTGCATGTGGGTATGTATGACAACAGTAGAAAGGGATCATGCATGGCACCTAGGACATCAATCGAATAAATTGCACGAATGAAAGTATGGCTGGATATTGCACGAGTGGGCAAACGTAGTCGAAGGTGACTGAAAATACTGCCCATGAACATTATTACACATATACTACTTTCAGAGTGCAATGATGTGTTTACTATAATATGTTTGTTATTATTTGTTTGCTGCTGAACTTCCAGTGTGGGGGGCTTGTAAAATTTCTTCTCATAGCTTTGGTGGGGGTAGAACAGCCACAAAGCTACTCTACAATCTCTGCGTCATGAAACAATGTGGGGGACAGCTGGTTCTTAGGGTGAAGCGTGGTCCCATAGGACCAGCTGTCCAGGGGGATAGGCAGTCCTAGGACCACATGTCTGGGGGGACAATATTAGAGAAGAACATCCTGTCCTGTGACACCGTCGATAACGCAGATATCAGAATCCTGAAATCAATAAGTATCATTCAGGAAATATCTACTGCTGTCACGGAATACCTGTTGCCGCAGACTCAAGTACATAATATGGTATATTAATCCGTTATCAGTGTCACAATATATACATGTAAGTACATAATTACAGCTTTTCCTCCTTCCCTCCCAATTATCCATCCACCCACTTGTTGATGGATAACTACCTGTGTAATAAGTATCCTTGAGGAAATGCCTACTGCTGTCACAGAATAGCTGATGCTGTAGACTCCAGTACATAATATGGTATATTAATCCGTTATCAATGTAACATATACGTACATGTAAGTAGCATAAATTACAGCTTTCCCTGCTTCCCTCCCAATTATCCATCAACCCACTTGTTGATGGATAACTATTGTATTTGCATATTATGCAAAATCTGCAAATATAAAATTTCCTGGTTGCCATCCCCCCACCCCCACCAAGACTACAGACTACACTTATAGTCTTACTAAGCATATTCCACTATCTCCCCTCCCTTGGGATATAGACTACACTAACTAAGCACATTCCACTATCTCCTATGTATATATCATCTCGTGCCCAGACGTTCACGCCCCCCCAGCAAAAGAATCTCTGGTGTTCTAAATGAAATTTCTTGTGTCCAAATTTGTCACAGACACCTTTCCACTTGGGAATTAATCAGATTGCAGTTTTTTAGTCCTTCTGTAATGTTGCTATGATGTTAGCTCGATAAATCGTCAATACTGTTGGTCAGTTCAATGAAAATTCTGTATAAATATACAGTGACCAATCACATACGAGATTATTTGTCAGCAAATAGACCAGGTGTTCTTTCAGCAGGGGGGGGGGGGGGTAAATGTCTGGGCATGTCAAGCCCATGAAACCACATTCCCATCGGACTGGTAGTAAAAGTGTAGTAAAAGATCGCGCTTCCTGGTTTTGAAACATGAACGTGAAACGTGACTCAGGGCAAAACGTGATCCTCACATGACTGCATTAGCAACAAATAATTAATAATTACACACTGACTCCTCCCCTAGCTGGTTAAATGACAATTATTGTCCACGTAGCTACAGCTTAGGAATCGACCTAGGCTGAACATCATCACTTTTGAGTGCAAAATTTTAATGTCAGGCTGTATACAGCAAAATCTGATGAAATGAAGTAACTATTAATTAAATTCCTCATGATTGCTGTGCGTACTTCACATTTCAATCTTTTGGGGAGACTGAACTGGCCAGCAGGAGTGCCACTGTCAAGGACAAATTCTCTCCTCACTCATACCACGTTCATCCACCTCAATTTGCATATCACTGACTTCTAAGGATGAAAGATACACACCCCACATGTTGGACAGGATCGAGTGTCTTCCCCACACCACCCACACACACATATGAGTAATCCCAGCTGAATACGCATGTACTGTAGTATTTTATCTTAACAGCAACTACCATGGGATACTGGTAGTTAGGTAATGACAGTAACTTCTTGCATGGTGTGTGAGTGGATGAAAGACACGTACATGTGCCCATATTGGCACAGTTAACAGTGCGGTCCATAATTCAAAGATAATGGACCGTTATTACGTGCACTGTTCATGACGTCATTTGGAGGACATTCCAGGCAATTTTCTACAAATATGAAGGCTTTTCAGGAAGACTGAAGGCTCAACAGAGGGTCTTGTCGAGGCCGCAGCTTGCAATGTGCCTCTAAAAGTAAGCAAAACCCTTAGTCGAGAATACCAACCAAGTACTATATCAGCCTTTGAAACATACTTAATTACCACATATCCCATAATAAATTATATTGCATACTGTAATGGCATACGTATACCAGAATCACAGTGAAGTCCAATGATATGACCATAACTATTATGATTATGGAACTATAGCTTCGAACACGAGGCTGGCGTGCAGAGGAGTGGTACAATGATACGATAACAACCATACTGTAGATGACATCACAGATCATGAGAACTATGTGTCTGTAGAGGGCATTATTTATAGATAGCATAGCCTCGTCCCCCTTGAAAAATTGTAAAACTGCCGTGTTAGGGAGAGCCTGGGAACGAGTTTATTACTACATCAAAACAAGTTTGCTTGTATTTTCTCCATTTAGTGTTTACTTTTACCCCCCATTACATCATAATAGTATGGTGGTATGTGACAGCACACCCACAACCACGAGTTGTAGGTGAGTGGGAGACATGGTAAGTATGCTTGTGATGTGCATGATTGGACTGAAATTAATTGCTGGCTGTAGCTGCAATGTCAACCACAGTGTCAAGTCAACAATAGGATGCCCTTGCACACATGCAGACCTTCGTGCTCCAGATTTAATTATCTCAAAGCTGTGGAGAGATTCTCCTCGATTGTGAAAATAAAGTCTGAAGTAAGATAACCATTGTAAAATCCCCTGCCTTCCACCCCATTTATTGTTATGTAAGTTTGCTAAAAAGCAAAGCGACATGAAAACAGCTCTAGCAAGGTGAGTAATCTCACGGATACATACATCTACTTGCTTAAGAGTTTTCATCACTTATTACCTAGTTACTGGCACTCAGGCTTCGAAACAAAGCATAAAATTTGCTAATTTTCAGTTTCACCAAAATGTCTTCACGTGACCTGAGAGTTTGGGGGAAAACACGATCCTCACATGACTATGTTAGCAATAATTACATACCGACTCCACCCCTAGCTGATTAAATGACGTTTATCTGCATAGCTACTGTAGTAGCATCGTTAGGCATCCTTCTCGCTAAACTAGGCTTTGAACGTCATCGCTTTGAGTATCGAATTTCGACAGCAGGCTGTGTACAGCGAAACTGATGAAGTTAAGTAACTATTAATAATTACATTTTCCAAAATTTCTTGTTGCTATGGGTACCTCACGTTTGGATATTTTGGCCTGTTTTCACGTTTGGATATTTTGGTGACACACGGCTATGCAAACGTGTTTTCAAGGTGTGCCCTCAACCCCCAAGCCCAGGAACTACTATATCACCAAACTAATGAATTTTTGCTCCCCATGAATATCTCTATGTATTTATTACATGTCAATATGCAATTCATATCTCTTACATGCTGTTGCACAAGCCCAAACCTGTGAGGCACATATTTTTATTTTCCATTTACAGAGGTATTTCTTCGTTTCCCTAGCCAGCTGTTATTTGTTCTGTAGACTATGGACTCATTGCAGATGTATTCTCCTCTAGTAACTAGTTCACACCCTCTATGCATCCAAACGCTTTATCGAAACAAATGCATCTTCCTCCACCCTTCAAATCCCAGATTGAGAAATTCAACATAAAGACTTATAACATAGCTTATGGGTGTAGCAAACTCTTGTCATTACCACTCCTGGGTATCAAAGATAATTGATCAATGGACAGAATTTCAAAACCTACGTATTATTAAAGTCACACTGGATTTGTTTGCTACTCAATATTATACTCTAACTTCCAAAGTCTGTAGTAGCATAATCACGATGCTTTTGTTGGGGGGTGTGGTTCCGCTATATTACAGCCAGGATATCAAAAGATGAAAAAAAATTTGCTATTAGTGACATCCCAAAATATATTTCCTGTGGCCCTAAGTAATTTGTGCATCAACAATCAGCTTCTGAATATAACCGGGACACAGGACTCCTAAGGAATCCTGTTTTCATCATAAACGATAGTTAGGACGTGGTGCTGATCTTGAGGTGGCATAGGCGCCGGCACGTAATAGTAGACTTTAATTAACTAGACTACAATAACAATTAAGACTGCAGTATGTCAATCACACTGTACGTGACACACCCACAACCACGAGTTGTAAGGGAGTGGGAGGTATATGCTTATGATTGTGCTCATAATTGGAATTGCTGGGTATAGTTACAATGCTATATACCAACAGTATCAATATAGAGTATCAACAGTATCAAGTCTACATTAGCCCCGGATGGAGACAGCCCTTGCACATATGTACTCCAGGGTTGTGAAAATAAATGTCCGAAGTAAGACAAGGAAGTAACGCTTCATTAATAATATATGCCACATACTTTAAAGGGGTGGCCCCAACTTGCATGGGTACAAGTACTGAAATTATTTTCGGCTGACATATTCAACATGTGCTGGCTTTCTGATTATGGGTTAGATGTGTTGTCATGAGTTGCTGCTATCAATGTGTTATTTCTTTACATAGAAAGCCCATTACTGAACACCCAACACTGCTTCCAAAAGCTGACCCAAATCATAGAGTAAATGATAGACCAAAGCTGACTAATTGACACATGCTGATGACGTCACTCTGAAAACTGTCTCTAGCAAACATATCATGCAGTTCTAATGCTTTGATAATATACATTTTTAATCTATATACGTAATGGGGTGCAGTGGCACCTACTAAAAGGATATCCAGAAGTAACATTTATAAATATGATAGGTACTTGCCTGTGGCCCTAAACAATATTATATGTGCATTCATGCATCCATTAATTAAATCAACTTCTGAAAGGGCATGATGTAGGGTTTATAATG
Organism: Phakellia ventilabrum; assembly: GCA_963921505.1. Lineage (NCBI taxonomy): Eukaryota > Metazoa > Porifera > Demospongiae > Axinellida > Axinellidae > Phakellia > Phakellia ventilabrum. The sequence goes on from OY997397.1 coordinate 1,944,893, forward strand.
TTGAGCATCCAAACAGCGGCGTACTGTATACAGACGTACAAGAAAAGTAGGCGGGCTTACTCTAGCGCAATATATACACCTGCTAAAATCACCTGCTTCAGTCCGTCCGATTGCGTCGAGCAGCTGCAGTCCGAAGAGAACGGCAACTCTTGCAATCGCAGTGCTACACTGCTCAGCGACTGTGGAACTGATCCGCAAGAACTTAGTAAAACGGCCACTCTCGTGCAAAAAATATAGCCATGCAGGTATATATAATCTAGTATGCGTACTTTAATATTATCCACGGTGCATCCGGTCTCGGTGCAGCATAGTTTGTTGCATAATCAGTGCATTACGCAACAAAGTTGTATTAATCAGATCAAGTACAGAAAATGGTAACAGGATACACGTTGGAAATCGGGGAGGCTGAGGAGCTAGCAGACGCGACGCGGACGTTCGACGATCTTCAATTATGGATGATGTCATCAATGAAGAGAGCAGGAGACGAATATTAAAATCTAGCCGTGGATGGATCAAGTAATTGCTCTGAGCATCACTGGTACGTTGCGTCAATTGCTTCATTCCCACGTCACGTCACTGATGAGGTTTAATGGCCTTTTTCTCAGTCCAAGCCTGACCTGGACTGGGTATGACTGGATTGGGGCAAACTTCGCGTTCCTATTCCAGGACACTAGGCAATATGCATAACCATTATCGTAATTATATAGAAATCAGAATACTTGGAAAAAGTGAAGAATGTGGTATTAGTATGGTTAATTACATGGATTCGAATGCAATTTGGTAATAATTGCATGGGCCATATAGGCAAGGTAATTGCATGAGCAAAGCAAGTGCACTTGTGCCCTAATCATGCGAAAATCCATATAATCTCAGCTAACTATCAGGTTCTTGCTACACACATCCCCTGAACCCATCCAACTATCTGCAAATACCACTTGCAAGGATATTATGAGTTTGGGGATGAATGCTATAATTCAAAGTCAAAAAAATTACTACTAACACGCATTCAGTAAGCGATATCAGTTCTGCATAACAACTATAGCTTATACCAAGTGAGCTGTTTCCAGAGCGCTGCAGCTTATTTGATGGCATTTACGACATGCGATATAGACTCGTGCAGTCTCGAACCTGCCTTGTCCCTTTCGATCATACATCAAGTTCCCCGGCCACAGAGCTCGATTGCCCAGGTCTGTACCCGGGCAGGCCCGGGTGTGGCTACGCCACTATCACCCATAAAAATTAAACCTAGACCAAATCTTTCAGAGTTTAGGCAACATGTGAAATGGGCTGGCAGCTTCACTGTAATTCTAACAGGAAGGATCGAGAAGGCTCTTATGCAGTATTCAAGCTTATCCTGACTGTCTCATCCCAAAACCTGATGTTTCATCTGCATGGAAACATCTTCACTTTTAAGGCCTGAATTATGCTGCAGTTAGATACGATAAAATGCTGGGATGATCACCTGGAGAATTTGGCTGCAGTACATCACCCTTCAAGGCAGTTTAAAATCATGGTAGCACAATGTTGCCTCCCATAGCCTCCACGAGTGGCATTGAATCACACACTGTTACACTGCTTTAGAAGCTCCATACTGTCGTTGAGGCTCGTTTACCTTCCTATGGGTCTACCAGCTTCTTTCTGCAGGCCTTGATGTTGTTCCAGATGGAAATGAAAGAAAGGTTTGTTCTGGTATTCCACACACAAAGTTGTCAAAGGTGCTAGTACGTGCTACAGCAGATGTTCAGAATCGATAATCATGGTACTGAAAAAATTAATTGTCCATGTTCAGTAGCTTTCTCCTGAAAGATATTTAGGAGTATTCTGAAGTTAGTATTCTGAAGTTAGGGATCAATTCATTCTGGTTCTGAGCCCCGCAAGATAGAGGTGTAATCTATATACAATTATGCATGCCTCTGGTATGACAATTGATAATTCAGTTTATATACATTGTATGTGTACCTGCATTTCAAATTATTACTACAACCATGCACATCTCCTGGAAACCACGTAATATTACTGCTCAAGTGTTAATTTCTGGAGTGATGCATGATCAAGCTCAAGCAACTCATGATACCATTAAATGACTCAAACGTTACGAAACAAGTGTATAGTGACACAAGTACAATAACCTAATAACAAAACATGTGCCAGTATGTATCTAAGTATAGCTTAGAGGATAGGCAGCTGTATTCTAACTAGACCGAGGTGAGGTGTAGTTAGAATACAGCTGCCTGTGCTCTAAGCCATTTAGTAAAATTATGTCACCACGTTCAGTGAACTTTCTATATTCTAACAAGTATTCTATGGCTATTAGAATACACACTGTTACTATAGTAACATATACTAAAAACTGTAACCCAACATTTACACTAAGAAACATGGCTAAAAAGTCCATAACAAAGCGAGTTTTAGACATTGGCTGTTCCTCCAGATCGGGACCCAGCAAGCCTCTCGGCATAGGACCCATTCAATTTCCCATCCACACGGATCTGCCGGAACACTCTAGCACTGGCATCCACTAGAGGTCTATATATTGCACGGATTGGAGCAACCGCAAGTGGGGCAGTAGCATAGACCCAGAGGAGAGTGAGCTTCAGCAGCGGACCATAGATCCATACATGAATGAATGCCATAATTGCATTGATGATGGCAAATAGGAAGGCAAAGATAACACCAAATAGTAAAACGAAGAAGTGATAGACGATAATCAGTGTGTACTTGTATAGACATTCGGCGACCTTCTCGAGCTGTGGATGTATGCGGGCACTCTTATGCTCTCTGAAACATTCCTTGAATTCCAGCTGCAGGGAATGAAAGGGAAATATAGAGTAAAGAATACTATTGGTGACAGCCAACAGTGGTATCAGTGCCTGTACTGAGTTAGAGTGCCTAGAATAATTTTAAAAAACGTACATGCTCATGAATGTGCACCTTAGTAGATAAGGTCAGGCCAGGTCTGCAGTATTGTATCGTGGGAGTACAAGATGCAACGCAAAACCAGTGACTAGCTACACCACCCACCCACTTACATTTAGATGGTCCACAGGGACGCGCGCTTCTTCCGCCAGCTCGGGATCGGCCTTGTCTTCTTCATCGCGATTGTGATGAAATACCTCAGGGGACGTATTCAACCCCAATCGGGGCGGCTGCGGCTGATATCCACCAACGAAATCATAAGTGGGCGGTGCTGGCGCGGTGGTGGTGGACGGCTGCGTAGGCACTCCGTCTTGTGGCTCCAGCTCGAGCTCGTAGGCTCCGGACATGTTTATTGTTTATTATCCTTTTGACTCGCGATCGAGCCAAGAGTTTTTCTGTTTATAAGCAAAGCAGAGTTTACTTTTATCTGCAACGAGAACACATACTAGCTATGGGCTAGATTTATTGCGGCACAGTTGTGTTACGTAATCGGAATTCAAGCCCAGATGATTGCTTTACGTAGGTAGACAATTGGGCAAGTTCCCCATTTCCTACCCATCCCAAGATAGCTAGCTCTCCACTGAGCTTCAATCAGGCAGCATGAAATGATAGACAGCATGAAAAATCTCAAGCAGAGGGGGCACCCTCTTATATTCTTTCCCGATGCCTTTGGGGGCTAGTGGCACAAGGAAAGTAAACTATTAGAATAGGCAGTTTCTGTCAATTTGTACAGCAATGATTCTAGAAACTACGTACTTTTGCCTTACAATGTGGGTAGCAGAAGGAGCTGCACTGCACCACCTAGTTCGGTTTAGAAGGTTTGTAGCTACTTGAATTGTACCACAAAACAGCAGAGTGCACACCAAAGCATGCGCAGCCTATAGACCAGCCTCCCCTTCGCAACGCTCATGTTACTGGAGACTCAAATACATAATATATTAATCTGTCATTAATTGCCACATACCGGTGTAACTATATATGATAGTAGCTATGTCTGATTTGAAAACAGTTTTAAGAAGCTCTATTTTGTGACTACCAAGATTAATCTCTAGCTTTAATACTGACAACTCTGGATGTAGTATAAGTCCTAAATGCATGCATATTCTCACAAACGTAGATAAATCCAAATGCTCATGCTCATGCATGCTCCAATGCTCATAAGTGTGGATAAAGCTCACAACTGTGGATAATGCTCACAGCTGTGGATAATGCTCACAGCTGTGGATAATAATGCTCACAACTATGGGTAATGCTCACAGCTGTGGATAATAATGCTCACAACTGTGGGTAATGCTGGATAATGCTCACAGCTGTGGATAATGCTCACAGCCGTGGATAATGCTCACAACTTTAGACAACTGGATATAATGTTCACAATTGATATGTGCGCTTTGTGCATAGTAAAATTTGTATGCAGCATGCATGGCCTGAAAATGTTCACAAAGCATACACCCCATTTTTGTTGTTCGCAAATTGACAAGCACTTGCTATACGTAAGTACATAATTACAGCTTTCCCTCCTTCCCTCCTGATTACCCATCCACCCACTTGTTAATGGATAACTACCTGTGTTACGGTTGTATTTGCATGTGATGTAAAATCCGCATAATAAAATTGACTGGTTGCCCCCTCTTGGGGGTACAGACTACACTAACTAAGTACATACCACTATCTCCTATGTTTATCGTCTCATGCCCAGATGATCACCCCACTGGCGAAAGAATGTCTGGTGTTCTAAATGAAATTTCTTGTATATTTGCTGACAATAAATCTCAGATGTGATTGGTCACTGTATTATACGGAATTTCCATTCTAATTCATTGAATTGACCAATAGTATTGAAGATTTATTGAGCTAACGTCATAGTAACTTTATATGGAAGGACTAAAAGCTGCAACCTGATTGGAGCTTGGTAATTCCCAAGTGGAAAGGTGCCTGTGTTTTGGACACCTGACCAGGTGTTCTTTCGGCGGGGGGGTGAATGTCTGGGCATGAGACTATTCTTTACCACGTGCTATTATAAAAGCTATGAATTAACATTCGGTACCAGCAGTATCAAGCCCATGAAACCACATTAAATTCTTGAGTTAACCACCTCCCCATAGCAGGCATATCCAGCATACTTGGGACTTGATATCATCTCAAACCTGTCAGGACAGGATAGGCTGCCTGAAAGTAATTCCCAGATACAATGTAATGCTAGTGAAGTTTTGGGATGGCCTCCCGGAGAATTTGGCTGCAGTACATCACCTTTCAAATTATGCGGTTTAAAATCATCAATGCCTCCCATAGCCTCCAAACAGGATAAGAAACCACTGCACAGCTTCCCAATAATCAATTCCATGGCCAATCCAATGCTTCAGTTCTTGAGTGCAAACTCAATCCACAGTCTCACCCAGCATCACACACAATTGAGCACGAGACTTACGATTAATTGCGCACAGCAAATTATCAGCTAATTAGTGAACCCATAAGCAAAACGAACGATGGGTGAGTATAAAAGGGCCAACCAAATTCCTCTCCTGGGGTCACCTTGCGGATTTCATCACTGCAGGTGCATGCTTTGTTTGGGAAGACACCAGAGTACGGCTTCGGCTTCTCTGGTTCAGTCAAGTTTGCTTGGCTGTCAGCCAGTGGCCATTACCCAGTGTCCTTCGGGACATGCTAAAGGTTTTGGTCGAGTGCTGGTCGCTCCTTTCAGGAAGCCCGGTTGAGGTGGGTAAGAGTGGAAGAAAACTTCCACCGTGGTCTCAGACGATATGGCCTAAGATCTGTCCGGGTTCCTCCCTTGATCGAACCTCACTAAACCGGAGTCCTTCCTGATAGGGACCAGACAGGGACATGCGGCTTCTGTTTCCTGGAATCTTGCGAGAAAATCCTAGTCAGCGTGGACGGCAGAGTGATGACCTGCCTATCCCTCTGGCAGTATGGCTTTCGCACCTTTTTACTGTCCAGGGGGGGATGTGCCTCAGGACTGGGTGGGAAGCACGGAAGTGTGGCCCCCCTTTATTTTCAACTGACAATACTCATAAGTAAATGCTGGCTGCACGAGGTGCAAACAGTAGCTTAACCTCAACAGGTGCACGCTCATGCTAAGGTGAAGACTGAACCTCAATAGGTACCTATTGAGATTCAGTCTTTACCTCAGCTGCTGGTTGTACGCACGAGCGCGCACCTATTGAGGTTCAGTTACCGTTTGGGTACGTGCACCTATTGAGGTTCAGTCATAGCATGCAGAGTGATGACCTGCCTAGCCCTCAGGCGGTATGGCCTTAGCGCCTTCTTACTGTCCAGGGGGGATGTGCCTTGGGACTGGGTGGGAAGCACGGAAGTGTGCCCCCCCCCCTTTTTTTCACATTTTTCACTGTTTTAAACAAACCATGAACAAACAAAAAAATGCTCTCTAAGTCAGGGCTGCACCGCAAGACCGGGCACCTATTGAGGTTCAGTCATTGTACTGCACCTCAATTGCTGGCCGCGACAGTGTTACGACGAAACCCTATTGAGGTTCTGCACCTCACTGGGTAGCTGTACCATAGATAATATAGCTCCGGAGCTACATTATCTATGGCTGTACGGCTGATCGTGCACCTATTGAGGTTCAGTCATTGTGCTGAACCTCAAGTGGGTAAAATATGTGGACTCCATAACAAATAAACGAGTGATTGCCTTTTATAAAATGGCCATCTCTGGCAGACAGTAGAATTGCAAATAGAAGACAACTGGAATTCAGTCATCCCAAAGGGTCTACACCTATTATTTTTAATAGTAGCCACATTCTCGGCTTGAGAAAAAAATTGGGCGAGGAAGGGTTATGCACGCTCAAACATACGTGGTACGGTATTGAGTTTACATTCTGCCAACACAAGTTAAGGACATACCACATTACTAAACAAGTCCATTATCCATTATCCATCAATATCCATTCTCTGTCTGAATGGAGAAAACTGCACCAATTTTTTCAGGTATATTAGATTTCAGATAACCAGCTAACTCCTGGAAGCCACGTAATATTAATGTTCAACTGTTAATTTCTGGAGTGATGCCTCATCAACTTCATGCAACTCATGATACTTTTAAAATTAATTAATGCAGCTACAAAACAAATGGAGTGACACAAATATAATAACCCAATAACAAAATATGTGCCAATATGTGTCCTATAACTGTAACCCAAGAAGCATAGCTTAAAAATCCATAAAACAGCAAGTTCTAGACATTGGCTGTTCCTCCAGATCGGGATCCAGCAAGCCTATCGGCATAGGACCCATTCAATTTGCCATCCACACGGATCTGCCGGAACACTCTAGCACTGGCATCCACTAGAGGTCTATACATTGCACGGATTGGAGCAACCACAAGTGGGGCAGTAGCATATATCCAGAGGAGAGTGAGCTTCAGCAGCGGACCATAGATCCATACATGAATGAATGCCATAATTGCATTGATGATGGCAAATAGGAATGCAAAGATAACACCATATAGGAAAACGAAGAAGTGATAGACGATAATCAGTGTGTACTTGTATAGCATTTCGGTGAACTTCATGAGGTGTGGATGTGTGCGGGCACTCTTATGCTCTCTGAAACATTCCTTGAATTCCAGCTGCAGGGAATGAAAGGGAAATATAGAGTAAAGAATACTATTGGTGACAGCCAACAGTGGTGTCAGTGGCTATAATGAGTGAGGGGGCATACTAAAATTATAATCATAGTGACGTTAAAGCTTTGACCCCTCCCCCTTCATAACGCCATGCCCTGATGCTTTGCTACAAGGTACTCAAACCTGCCGCAGCGCATTCCTTGCTGCCTGCAGAGGATGCCATGCAAGGACATTTTTATAATGCTAGTACAGTATATACGTTTGAACTATCATAGTCCTTACCCCCTCCCCATCTCTTAATGTCACAATACTGTTATTTGCAGGAAAATAGCTTGAAGGCACCCCCTTAGTACGAATACAGTGCCTATACACACTGCAAAAACGTGAGGGTTGTTTTAACCCAGCTTGCTTATCACAGTTGCAATTCAAAAACAACCCTCAGTGCACAAACACGAGGATTGTCTTTGGTGTGCACACTGCAAATCGTGAGGGTTGTTTTGATCCTTAAATCGCAACTGTGGTAAGCAAGCTGGGTTAATACAGTCATCAGGATTTTTTAATGTAGAATGCTAAAAACATCCATGCATTGCTTGTACAAGAGGCAGCAATCTCAATAAGCAAGTTGATTTTAATTCAACAAAACTCCCTAAATCATGCAGTGCACTTTAGTAGGTAAGGCCAGGCCAAGTCTGCAAAATTATTGTATTCGCGTAGCAATGCAAAAACAGCCCCACCCACTTACATTTAGATGGTCCACAGGGATGCGCGCTTCTTCCGCCAGCTCGGGATCGGCCTCGTCTTCCTCATCGCGATTGTGGTGAAATACCTCGGGGAGAGTGTTCAATAAATGCGGCTGCGCTCGGGGCGGCTGCTGCTGATATCCACCAACGTAGGTAGTATAAGTGGGCGGTGCTGGCGTGGTGATGGACGGCTGCGTAGGCACTCCGTCGTGTGGCTTCGGCTCGTAGGGTCCTGACATGTTTATCGTTTATTATCCTTTTGACTCGCGATCGGTCCGAGAGGTTTTCTGTTTACAAGCAAAATAAAGTTTACTTTTATCTGCAGCGATGCGAGAGTCACATGGACTAGATTGAAATTTTATTGTGGCACAATTTTGTTACGTAATCAGAATTTTAAAATACAGCCGCTATACGGAAGAAATGACGTAACGTAAAAATTCAACTAATATTAGTATCACGAGGCACATGTGACTACCAATGATCTCACGTAATAGTAGACTACTACGATAACGTACATGTGAGGTGAACGTCTGGGCACGAGACTATTTCCATGCACTCTTGTTAATTTTAGGCTACTTATTCCTGGACAGAAACAAACATCAACGACAACAATCTATCTAGAAACGGACATGGGATCAGTAGCCAGACCCTTCCCACAGCAAACTCAATTCTAAGCATTCACCTGCTAGCTACTTATGAAGAAGTTTTCTTTATTTACATGTAGGCGATACATAGCTTGAATCATCACTAAGTCTTCTGTTAACATCATTATGTATTACACATCAGGCTCTCTCATATATTCTCAGTCAGTTGATTGCTTATATAGTACACAAACTACTTCATATTAGGGTTTGGATCATAGTAAACAAAAACGTTACACACAATACAAACCAATACAGTGCCAATTAATGATACTGTCCAAAAAAGTGTAAGTGCTAAAGTCCACAATGATTGCATGCGCAAAGAATTAGTGAGCTCTAGACATTGGCTGTTTCTCCAGATCGGGACCCAGCAAGCCTCTCAGCATAAGACCCATTCAATTTGCCATCCACACGGATCTGCCGGAATACTCTAGCACTGGCATCCACTAGAGGTCTATACACGGCACGGATTGGAGCAACCACAAGCGGGGCAAGACCATAGATCACGACAAGGTAAAGCTTGAGAAATGGACCATAGACCCAAACATGAATGAATGCCGTGATGGCATTGATGATTGCACATATGACTGCAATCAAAATCCCCAACAGGAGAACGAAGAAGTGATAGACGATAATCAGAGTGTACTTGTATAACAATTCAGTCAATGTCATAAAACGTGGATGTGTCTGGACACTCTTATTTTCTTTGAAGCATTCCTTAAAGTCCAGCTGCAGGGAATTATTGACATTACGATCACAGTCGTGACTGTACTAATGTCACTGTTATAAAAATTTGGATTTCTGGCCCCCCACCCATATTGTTTCCAGGTGCCACCACATCATTTTTTAAATGACATAATGCCATTATCATGCATGACGCCAAGCACAGCAAAGTGGAGCAAAGCTAATAGATGCGCATTCATCTCTAGTAATGCATTTGCTAAAGTTATTGCAGGCAGCAGCTTTTCGCAAGCCATATAAATCGCAACCATTATTTAAAGCCCCGACCACTTACGTTAAGGTGATCCGCAGGGATGCTGTATTCTTCAGCCAGCTCAGGATCCGTCTTTAATTCTCTCTCCTCGTTATGGTGATACAACTCAGGAGGCTGCTGCTGTGGCTGATATCCACCAACAAAGGTAGCATAATTTGGCGGTGCTGGCGTGGTGAAGGTCGATTGTGCCTGCGGATGCGTCTGTGCTCTGTCCTGTGGCTTCAGCTCGTAGGGTCCTGCCATGTTGCCGATTTCAATGGCTCGAGAATTTTGTTTACAAACAAAAGAGGTTTCGTTCGTACAAGCAATTGAGACTAGCTACTGCAACCGTCTGAACACTCAATTCCCAAGTTGCATGCCCGGATCCTGCACTCCCGGCCCTATAGTAGTCTCACGAGCCAGCCCGATCGCTTTCAGTATCGGCAAGGTTAAGTCTCATGCCCAGACACCTCTTAGATAATTATGCAATTTCAGCCAGCTTGATGTACAAGTATACAGTGGAGCAGAAAAGACATCTAGCCTAGCGCTCTCTTTAATTATGTACTGCTCCAATCTGCATTGAGACATCTCTGTACGTGCAGTGTAAAGGACAATTTTTCATGACCTGTTGAATAGGGGCTCCACCATGCCATCACAAATTTTAAGACCTCCCTCAACTCCCCTCCACAGGGGGTGTTAGTCTCGGGACCAGACCATGCGAAAAACAAGAGGTCAAATTTGTTCTTGCTGCAGCACAAATTGGTGTATGTCAGTACATTAGTAAAAGAACAAATTTGAAATATGAGTGTTCCCGTTGGTCTGAACACGAGGTGAGCTACATGTAGTTGAATGTGCAAACATAAATAGTGCACATTTGATACAAAATACAATAATCCATGTTTCTAATATTACAAGAAATTTAACTACTTCTCAAAAAAACAAACAAACTATAGTCATGCTATACCAGAAACATTGCTGCCATCAGCAGCTAAACCGACACCTAAGGTCCTCCGGCCAGGCCTTCTATCTACCATGTGGAGTCAGTACAAGGAACTTCAAGATATCCGAGAGAGAAACCACGCCCACAACATGGTGTTGTTCATTTACTATTACAAGTCGATGCACCTGTAGTGGAATAGACATAAAGCTATAGCAGCTACTTTACCTAAACTAAACCTTTGTAAAAGCAGTTGGTGAAAATAAGGAAAGGGCTTTATAAACATCACTACAAGTCTGGCAGTAACAATCATCCAAAAATCTCCATACCTTAGCCGTGACGATTCTCTTGACGATAGTGTACAGGGACTCGGATGGCAAACACGTGTGCACACCTTCAAATCCCTGCAGATCGAAACAACCAAAGCAGACATTAATAACCCCTATTATATTAAAGAGGCAAGGTAACCATGACAACGACTCACCTCTGCTCTGTGTTGCAGGGCAACCGTCAGGCTAACATCCAAGTTGCCATATGTCCGCTCCGCAGCCAGGTTCTGCATGGTGGTTAAAACTCCCTTCTTTCAAATGCTGAGTAAGCAGTTTCTATGCCCCAAATACCTGGCCTCATACCAAAGGCTACAATCTTATTTCACAAGCATTAGAGAGACTACAATACTACCTGTCTTACAGTAGATATACAAGAGTGCAAAATACCCCAAATTAATTTTCAGGCCCACAACTTACAATAACATCAAATTTGGCATAGATGTCCACAACTTTTCCTGTGACAAATAAAAATATAGAATAAGCCCATGAATTGGGTGCTTAGTTGCCCTTCTAAGGGTCATGCTAGTGAGTGTATGTTGGTTCCATGGAGCAGAGCTTGGGAATAAGGCTAAATAGTTTTCACTGTGGCATTTATATAGTGTTCCCAACTACAGGCTAGTATCTAAAGGTGACAACTTGCACAGACTTTTAGAGTCCACAATCGGCAGGGCGGAGACCCTCCTCTCATGAAATGTGTTCAGAGCAACGACAATAGGGGTGTCTGGCGAGGCCTGGTGTGTGTGTGTGTGTATGTGTGTGTGTGTATGTGTGAGCATTTGTGTGTATGAGTATGAAGGACATAGGACATAAAGAATAGTTAATGGAGCTACACGTACATGTACATGTATAGCGTGTTCGTTTTTACCAAATTTCCATTGTGGACTACAGGTCTGAGCACTTAATAACATATAGCACTGATAGAAAGACAGACAGACAGACAGACAGACAGACAGACATACATACAGACAGACAGATACATGTAGCTGGATGGATGGGACAGACAAGCAGACAGGAAATCGGATAGAGACAAACAGGAAAGCCTAGCGGACACTGCACATACTTACAGTAGCAATGTTGCTATAACTCCCGATGCCCAGCTCTCTTAGCGACTTGTGCATGTAGGCTGGCTGGTACTCCTCAAGCACCTGTGGAACGGGAGGCACAGGGCGTAGTGTGACAAACAAAGAGCCAGCCAGACAGACAGAGTCCGATGACCTCACTCCCAGGTGTAGCCTTGTGTACATAGCTACCATGGGCATGGGAGTATAGAAACCCAAATCGTTGTGTTTGCTCTCAGAGTAGTACTTTATAGTTGATAGAACTGGTGTACTGTGCATACAATGGGTGTGCTGCTATTCTGTACATTGTTCTACAGATAGTCTGGGCGGTTGGTTATTTCATAAAGAACTGTTATTAGGCCTCTAGCCCAAGCCTACAACCAAAAAAAACAGTAGGCTGGCAGCGTGGCTACATATCACAGATGCGGAAACGCTACATGCACACAGCCACAGACAGTGAGCAGTAGCTTACAATGTACCAAGCTTTCTTACATCAATTGCCAACAATTTGCGAGCAAAAAATCACCATACATCTTGCCTAGTCTCAAGAGCTACCATAGTTTCTCAACTTTTGAATGGCTCTGTGCACTACACTAAACCAGTTAAAGCATCCCATATGCTCCTGCACTACAGGAAATATTGTGGTCTCGAGGCTAATAGAGCACACCTCATGTAATATAATACTCCTAGGTTGTCTAGAGGGCTTGTCGACAGTAAAGATGAGGAGTTTATCTACATGTATGTACCGCAGAGTACGTATCAAGTGCCCACCCCCCTCTTCTGCATCAACTTCCTGCAAAAGTACGTTTACGCGTGTAGCTATTATTTGTAAACAGCAGCTAAAATGCTGAATGGCTCGCCGACTTGCCGTCGGTATTCCAATTAAAGCTCACCAAAGATTGATTTTTGCCGCTTGATTCTGCTGACTGCACTGAAATTGTTTGTTTCTGACTGTAGGATTAGCTCACATGAATGGTATACACAGGCCAGGGAAGATGAAATGTCCGGGGATCCTGTTGTTTCAGGGTGATGGGCGGATACTACATGCCGAATGCGGACCGGATACGGATCTAGCGCCCACCCCCCTCTTCAGCTGCATCCTAAGGTTCCCCGCCATTGGGCACTTGATACGTGCACAACACACACACACACACACACACACATGCGCACGCACACTGTGGCGATACCCTGTCCATTTACATGTACCTCTGAGTAGAGGAAGTTGAGAATCCTCTTGTGTGTGAGAATGTAGAGGGCATTGCCTGTTTTGGAGTCGATGACAGGGAGACGATGGATCTTGTACTCTACAAGCACCTTCACTGCATCATAGAGGCTGGAATGGGAGAGGGAGGGGAGGGGAGGGGAGGGGGGAGGAGAATGGAAAGAGGAGGGTGGGAATAAAAAAGATTAAAATATTTGTGTGCATCAGCCTCTTTAGGTATTGTACTGCCCCCCAAACAGCTTGTATACTATGGTATACAGTTAGTATACTACGGTATACAGTTAGTACACTACGGTATACAGTTAGTATGCAATTAGTATACACTTCATGAAGAAAGGTCCATTCCAATTTGCATGGCAATCTAATGTACCTCTGCATGGGGTCGATCTGTACAAGGGAGGACTGAAGGCTGGCCACCGTCTTCTCAGAATGTCGCCACATTTGGATCGTCTGGTTTTCCAGCTCATCCATTCCCACCTGGAGGACAGTGGTTGGAGTCAAAGGGGGTGTGGTGTGGAGTGGGGTGAAAAGGTCGAGAGGGTAGGTGAAGACAAAGGGATTGATTATGTAAAATGTCGCTGCAAGCATATTTCCACAAATCTTATAGGTACATGTATGACCTACAGGATTATGACTTCATTCTCATGTGAGCTATATATGGTATGGTAAATCACACACACACATAAACACCTCGTGTGAAACTCAAGATCAACTTACATGTACATGTGTGAATCATCAAAATTTACAGAAGAAACTTGAGAGAAGAAAGAAACTCCCAAAAAAATCAGAGCCCAGCTGGGGATTGAACCCAGGACCTTCTGATTACTAGTCATTACCTACTGAGATGCTGAGCAGAGCAGCAGTAGGCAAGCTTTATTCAGTTTCACTAAAATATCCGAACACGAAGTACACATAGCAACGAGAAAATAATAGTTATTTAATTACCAGTTTCACTGCATATAACTTGCCGTTGAAATTCAATACCTAAAAGCGATAACGTTCAAGGCCTAGGCCGATAAGAAGGATGCCTAAGCTAGCTACTACATGTATATATCTGCACAGGTAATTACTGTTTAACCAGCTATGGGCGGGGTCGGAATGTAGTTATTAACTAGTTGTTGCTAACGTAGTCGTGTGCGGATCACGTGTTGGGCCAAGACTCTCGGCCCACATAAGGACATTTTGGTGAAACTGGATTATATAGCTACCAAACCCGCTAGTAGCAATTGCCAGTAGGACCTACATGTACATGTAGCAAATTCCAACTGTAATTACTCTCACAAGATGTTATTCATTAACCTCGGACCCACATGACTCAGGCCTTCCGTGCCCAGATTTTATCTCGCAACTATAGAGAACATACATGTAGGGTAAGGCCTAGGTACGAGGATAGCTATTCATCACCCTTTAAACACAATAAATATATGCTACACCCAAACTTAGTAATTATCAGACTGCCGGGGGGAGGGGGGGGGGAGGGGGGTAATAAAACCATCAAAGCACAGAACTGAATGTACATGTACATATAGGAAATATAAATGTACATGTACTACATTTGAGGTACCAGTTTAAGTACTTCTACAGCTGATCAACTATCAGAACAAACGAGACAAATATGCACGCATGCCAACACTTACGACTGGAGACTTGTAGTGGTGTCTCAGAATGTTGATGAAGTCCGTGATGGTCAGCATGCCTGCAAAACAATCATAAGTCACAAAAAAGTTGAAGAAGCACGTAGGGATGGAAACCCAAAGAAGCAACCAAACAAGGTAGGAACGACACCACAATACTTTTATGGATTGTCATCCCTATATCTTTGACATTAAATTTTCTAATCGGGTTGTATGGTTCTTGCTACGTGGGATGACAGGATGTTAGATTATGATGTGTACATCCTGTGGTGTTTTTAAGCATTTTGCATGATTATAATGGGTTAATGACTCAGCTCAGTATGGAGTCAACACTGGATGTTGTTGCCATATACTCCATAATACAGGTTACGCACAGTTGATCGACTGTTACTATACCAGGGTTCACACAGGATTCAGAGTTTGAGAGGGGAAGCTCCAAAGTTTGGCATTGACGCGGAGGGCGTGCTTTAGCAAAAAATAGAAACCCTGAGATTGATTCTGAGGCATTCTGGAGGTACTTATAGCCGTTCTAAAGTAAGTAGCATATGCACAGTATATTCTGGAGTAATGTTGAAATATGGTTGTGAAAATTCTTGGGGGAGAAGTAGCTTTTGGGGGGGGGGGGGATATCCCAGGTCTCCCCCCCCCCCTGTATGAACCCCTCATAACAGTAATGAGGATCACTATGTGAGATTCAACCCACACTATGGACACTCCTGTGATCAGACCTACATCGTATGCTTGCTTTCTTGTTAAACATACAGTACATTGTATATGCATGTAAAGTGCTCTCGGTGGAGAGCTGGCTCTTCGTAGGAACCGAAATGTCTACGCAAAGGCTCCATGAAGAAGGGGTCTATGGCTAAGACAATAGCAGCTGCTGATCTGTTACATGCAGCTCACCCACGAATCCCTGCCTGGCACTGTCCCAGAGAGGTGCGGCCCTCACCCCGTTTGCCACCAGAGCAAAGAAAGCCTTCTTCACCTGTAAGGCCGGGAGGAACGAGTAGCCATGAAGCATGTTCCATGGGGGAGGGGAGGGGGCAACTGAACATGAAATATCCCCCCTCCTCTTTTCGTATCCTATTGGTAGCTACATGTAGTAGCCAGCTTTTGGAAGCTGGTCCTAAATTTCAAAATTCCTGGGGAAGAATATCCCTAAACGGATTAGAGAGTATACTTCACACTCACTAAGGTCCATTCAACCACTACATGTACATGTAGCTAGCAAAAGTTTGCAGGCAAATCAGTTTTGCACTGCCAAGACAGTGAAGGCGTGGTAGGTAAGAAAATTCTTCTCTGGTACGTCCACCCTTTGATAGGACATTACATAGAGATTACTTTTAATTGGTAGTGCTCCTATTCACTACACACGTTTACTATGACCAACAGACAACCGCTATGGCTTGTGTATGAGCATAGATACATGTAATATACACTATTATGGTCATGTAGAGGTTCAAGACCATATATATTCCGTGTATATTATCTACATGTATGGTATGAGTGAAGTGCCATCTCCACAGCAAATGAATATACACCATGTGAATATGAGAATCTGCATACCTATCGCCTGTGAGTATCATGGTGGGGGGGAATATAGCATATTCATGGCTCAAGCAAACTAGCCCACATGACTTAGAGGTTAGCAATCTTATTCCTTGAAGTGCACAAAACTGCTGAGTCAGTACTTTCATTGTAGCTTAAGCAAGATGAGACAACCTAACTTTGTGTAGCTGCACTTAGCTTGGCCTAACCTGTTGCCTTGGATATTTATGTGAGATTGCCAGGCGGGTTTTTCGCTAAATTATCAACCTTGTTTATAATCCTCCAATTTCCCATTTTCGTCCCAAACCTCCTTTCTCCCTCACGTTTCCTCAAACTCTGCTTGTTCCAATCTCTCCCCTCCCCTCCCCTCCCCTCCCCCTCCCCTCCCCTCTCACCCTCAGCCTGGTATCAAACACCACAATCTTGGTACTCGGAGGAATGATGTCATAGCAGGTGTGGGCACTCATCACCTCCGCACACACGTCATCAGTGATGCCACCTGTGGAACAACGAGAGATAGAGACAGATCATTTCTTTTTATCAGCTGGGCGTGCGCAAAACACGCAACTGGCTGGTACTAAGACTGCTTTACGGTTTTTGAGTTTGTATGTGCATCCGCACGTACATGTATTACATGTGCAATGATTGTGTCATAACCGTTACCATGCGACAGTTATCTACCATTCCAGCGGAGCTGCTGACAGTTTGTAGGCCAAGGTACAGCAAGCTAGTTTTACATGGTTTAGACGGCGAAAGAAGTGTAGATAGCGACACATATCCCACTGTTCGATGTTGAAACTACTAGCTAACTGGAGGTGCAGTGAAATTGCTGTGCACGTTGCTGTGTTCCAAGTGCTGTATCTCTGAACTTCTGGTAAGGACGGGGCTCATACGCAACGTGTAGTTGCTGCAATATCCTTAGCAACTACATGTCCTGTATGAACCCCACCTTTACCGGATGTTCAGAGGTACAGCGCTTCAAACGCAGCAATCTCATATTATGCGATGGACGATTTCTACTTGGGACTGCGTATCTTTCAAAATCAATGCACTGAACCGAACTACAATACCTCATACAGCAGGAGGACTATCTGCAAGTTTTGTAAACACAGCGTGCAGCTGTCCACTATGTGTGTGGTGTGAACAGAGAGCCATGTGGGATCCGGAAGAGCCTTTGTTTACATAATGTCTGCATGTTTCCCCGTCTAGTTGTCTGTCCAGACTTCCATACAGCAATTTCGTATCTTTACAACCAATAGCCTCGTCCCCAGGCCACTGTTCTCCGACTGCATGGCCTGGGGACGAGGCTATGCATGCAATAATTGCAAAGTTATTAGAATAGAGAAAGAAGGGAAAGGACTACAGACTTTGGTCATTGGAAAAGGCTTACAATACAGTATACATATAGCCTCGTACCCAGGCCACACCTCCCTGAAGAGTCTAGGGGGGGGGGGGGGGGCAGGGGGTAGGGCCTCAGGACGAGGCCAATATGCATACTACAATGCGGCAGACAGGTGACAAACCTGGAAAGGTGTCCACAAGTATCGCTACCTCTACGCTCCCAGCCAGCTGTAGATGGGAAGAGAATGTCTGTTGAGTTTGGTTTCACAGATACAGGTGTAGGGGCTAGTCTTAATCCTAGGGGGCAGGAATGTTGGAAAATGGGGCAGGGGGGCTACTTAATCACTGGGGGGGGACTAACTTTAAGAGAGCTGGTACAATTTAGGGGTTGAGGTTGGCAGGAGGGGGGGGGGCTGAGGGACAGGGAAAGCTCACTTTTCTACTTACTATACCCACATACTGCCTTTATTACTGACCGTTTTCCGTAAATTGTTGCGCATATGCGAACGGTTGATACCAGGCCACTTCTCGACTGCATGGCCTGGGAACAAGGCTGTGCATGCCCATGTTCACCCAATACATAATAGGTACATGTACTTTAGAGATATATAGGTCCTTGCAAGAGGCTATAACTATAGGTGTGTGATTTCGACTTACGCTGATGGTGGAGATATCCGACGCAGTCAGGGAAGGTCTCTTGGAGGAATCCGTGTAATCCTTCTTGCTGCCGATGATTCTTATCTGGTGCGAGAGCTGTGGCTGTCTCTCCTGGGTCTGGGTGGAACCGATCAGCGATGAAAAATCGAGGCAGAATGCATTCGGAGGAGCGTCATCGTCCTGAGTGTCAGAAAAATCCAGGGCCTTCTTTGCCGACATGGGGACATAGTTCTCCAGCCTCCGATCAGCGTCTTCAATTGATTCTGCTCGAGGGCGTGAGCCGAGGGCAATGTCTCCGACGTGTCCCCTTGGACTGGGAGACGACGAGGTGGGGTGGCCATGAGAGGCAGAGGAAGCGGAATGGGGTGGGGTTGTAATCACTTTGGCATCGCTACGGCTCCCGGGAAGATCGGCCGGATTTGTGGCTTCAATTGAGGCCGCTGGGTAGAATCCGACCCTCACGTGGGTCGGGCTAGAGGTGACGATGTCGGGGCTGTGCAGTTTCTTCCCGGGAGCCCCTGAGGAGCTGCTGGCATCAGTGGAACTGATCTCGGGGATTCTCGGTGCCCAAGGGTGGGTGGGTTGGGCAGGAGGCGAACCATGACTCACGGGAGACTCGATATGCCTGGGGATCACATGACCCAGGTGATCCCTTCCAACGGCATTGTTGCTGTCGGCTTTCCCTGCAGTAGCCGTAGCATTCCCCGCCCCCGTGTGCCACCCCCCAAGGGCATCAGAGGTTAGAATGGCCTTCTCATAACTGGTGGCGGAATCGGCCGAAGAGGAAGGTCGCTCCTCGTGGTGGGTGGGGCCAGAGTTGGCGGTGGCCGTCTTGGGTTGTTGGGTGGGTGTGTTGGGGGCAGTAGACCAAGGGCCATCGACTGGGTATAAAAACAAATGTACAAATAATGTCTCAGCACTAATCAGTCAATTTTTTAGTACGTATATACCACTTTGCTAATTAATCTAGATAGAAGCACTTTGTTTGATTGTTCCCAGGCATGAACTTATAAACAGAAGTCTAGAGGGAAAGCTCTGCTCTGTAAATTTGTAATATGCAAGTAACTTTAGAAATTGGAAAATAGACTTAGCCTCGTTCCCAAGGCCCCCGCTTTATTCTGTTGCACGAAGGTAAAGCTTCATGCAACCGAATAATGCGGGGAACTGGGAACAAGGCTAGAAGTGACTGAAGACAGGCAACATGTTCACAATACTGTATGTGGATAATCGGTGCACGCACTTTAAACTTTTTTACAAAGCTAGCCTAAAGGTCAACAACACCTTCATGAATTTGGCCCTGTAGGTACAGGGGAACCCCACCACAGGAAGTGCATAGTTCAGACTTCTTTACAGGGCAGTAGAAGCCTCATTCCCAAGAGTGGTCTGGTGCACACTGTGTGCACATGCGCAAACTTTTACAGAAACAAAGTATCTGTAAATGCACCTAGAAATTATCGGTTCTAATTTCCTACAACTGAAATGGCTTTATAACCAGTTAAAGGTTCTATCTGCCAGGACTGTAGTTGCTAGCTACATGTATGTATACAGAAGCACCGCTCTCCTGGCAGTGGCTGTGACCTGCTTGTTTCAATTCCAGATGGAGCCTTCTAGGCCTTTCAGGTGCACACAGGATTGAAGAATCGAACTACATTTAACTTTAACAATCGCTTTCTAGCCATCAACATTTGTACCAGATGGAAAACATCTGTACCAGCTCAAAGCTTACTGTCTCACTGTTCACTTTTGTGAAATGAATTAACATACACAATTCACATACATAACTAACGCACGATAAATAAATTATGCACATGTCAAACAGTGTAGACCAGCCACTATTTCATAGATGGGAACAGGGCTAGTGTTCTAGTAGCCTTGTATCCAGGCCACCCACCCCTCCCCCAGGGGCACGAGGCTAGTCCAACCTGAAGTGTCCGGCGTGCTTGCGTTGTGGTTCTCACTTCCCTGCTTCACTGACTCATCTCCCGACAGATGAGGGAGGGCAGAGGTGGACAGGTCCTCACCACTCTGGGGGCAGGAAGAGAGAGGAGGGAGAAGGGCACAGTCAACAGTAGCAGAGATAAGACTCCATTGCTCAACTGTGCAAAGGCACATTGCAAAAAAAGCTACAGCGTGGAGCTACATGTAGCTAGAATATACATGTACAACGGTTTTATTCCCAGTCTCCACCTAGCACAACTGCAAAAATAGTTCTCCTGCAGAGTGGAGACTGTAAAGACATTTTAGTATCTTTTTCGGACTCCCTGATAACAGAAATGACCATCCAAACTCCAAATCTAAATTTCAACCCCCTGTGTTGTATAGGTAGGCCATTTTCATAGCACTTTGTACTCAAAAGTGAACATTAGGGGGGTGGGGGGTGGGGCTGACATTCTATCTTGAGAGGTTTCAAGAATGAAAGGTCATATACCAAGGGGAAAACACCTGAACCCTGAACCCTGACAAAGTTGGCTATGAAGACATTAAAAACTTGTACAAAGTCCTTCCAGTTTGACACATTAGTACCAGCCCATCGTCACAGCGACTGCTGTGAGATGGTGGGCTGGTGCCGAGATTAGCTCCTAGTCCACAGATCTTTGTTCAAGCTGACAAATCGTCCATACGACAGCTACTACTTGACCTTTGAGGGGCATACCTACTACATAATTCCAGTACCACAATTCCAGGTGGGCACATGGCAACTTGTGCATCAAAAATAATCGTGTACTGCTGTCAGCATAGCCTGCAAGACTTTACTACCACTGTTCGTCCTAACAGATGAGAGTCATCCCACACACCAAATAAGGTAGAGGGTCATGTGCTACTGCCAACCAAAGAGGTCAAACTAGTCTCACATAGCCAGACTCTTGACTATTCTGTTGAGAGTCTGGCTACACGAGCCTAGGAATAAGCTAGCCTATACATGTATACCTAAAGCTATAAAGACTCAGAAAAGGCCTAGATTGCTGTCAATTACTGCACTTGTGACCTAATTGGTACCCACTTCAAATAATGCACACCATGTCAATCCTGCCTAGGGCTAGCGCCTATCAACTCATACACGCCCTTTTCTAGCAACAGCAAAATAGGCTAGATAGGAGATCCATAGATAGACAAACCTGAACACCGAGTTTCAGCTACTGTAGCCAAAGTACAGGCTGTCATCAAGGAGCAGCCGTAACAAATAGGCCTACAACAGGACGTAAACAGTTCAGAGAATACACCACACCTGAGGCTAAACAGAGAAGGCCCAGGATCACCATCGCTGAAATTATAGGCTTTGCAATTCGGACATCTGAAACAACAAACTTGTTTACTGATCATGCGGAAGTCTAGTCATGTGTATAAACCATTCATGATCATAATACCATTACATCTCAAATAATGCTCTTTGCCCGTCCTGAGGAACTAACCTCGCTGTAACTCTTGGCCATCCAGCTTAGCAGCTACATGTATCCTTTAACCCGGAAGCGAAATGGTAGTGGGCGTGGTGTGATAACTGGCAGGGCCCGGCCGGCCTACGCCTACACGTAGTCTCGTGACCAAATCTAAAAGGCCAGGGCGTGCGCGCGGGCGCCCAGGATTTTCCCTGGCCGGCCACGACTTGCAAACGTGGCCTGTCTCCGATTTCCAACCATAGAGGGGACTTTTCTTGGGAAATTACCTCTTGTGTTATCTCAAAAAAAAAAGGATGACAGGCTGTTTATACCAAATCATAGGATTCCCCCTTGTAGCACTGTATGCACATAACTGCACATGACCTTCCACATAAAAGGAACTGCAGGTGCAAAATTTGTTTAGTTATTCTTGATAGAACTTCTGATTAGCAGTCTGGACTACAAAGAGAGTTAGCAAGAGGTAAGAATGTTGTCTAAATGGTAGACCAAGTTGATACTGTCATAATGCATGTGGCTAGACATGTTAAGTATTGCAGAATGAAGCATACTGCAGGGAAGACATTTCTATCTACACTTTTATACTACTTAATTTTCTGAAGGGCAATGCTGGCATAAGTGCTTCCCATGTGTGATAGTGAAGTCTCCGCCAACCTGGAAATGCATCAGATCAGCCAGCCCCAGACCTTCTCTATAACAATACTCTCATACCAACATGGAGGTTTTTACCAAATCTGTGAACGATTTCTACTGTTGGAGCTTGGAATGGTGCAATGAAAAAGTAATGCACCGAATAGGGAGACCTTGTGCTCTCTATTGCAAGGAATAGTCTATTCAACTTGCATATCTGCTGCTCTGGCCCACTGTAGAAGATCGGCAGCAACTGAGGCAAGGTGCCAGGTGAGCGGAACACATTCTTAGCTAGAGTGAAGCAATAAACGGAAAAGTTGGTATATGTTCACTACACTGCATTCCCTGGGGGGGGGGGGGGGGGCATACCCCTGGCGCACTAATGCCATATATGTCTGCATGTTTACATAGAACTTCAGAAGCCATGCAAAGTACTTCTTAATTTTATTGACTCAGCATTAATAAAATTATTCTTGTGACTGTAGTATAAACACTGCTATAAACCATACTACTGTGTACTTGCATAGGGTTAGTAGGGTTCTGATTACAGCTAGCTCTTTAAATTTCTCAACTTGTTTACTAGTCGAGAATGAACCATAATCTCCATTTTTGGTTACATGAGTAGGACGAAATCTTGTAAGAGATAATGTAGCCATTATAATCAGCTAGTGCAGGTGTACATATCATAACAAAGATCTGCTGATGATGAAAAGAATTTGCTACTAGATATACAAACAGGTGTCCAATGAAGTGCTCCATATTACCCTTGGGTATGCCACAGAAAAACAGATTCCTTATAATTTCTACTGCCTCCAATCACATGCCAGACAGACTTCTAGCATTACATGTGAGGGTGTGCTTACAGAGAGTAAACAGTGATGCTGTAGGAATGGCTCAATTTAATCAGCAACAACCTACATGTATATATGTACACACACACATATACACACACACATGCACACATACACACACACACTGAACCTACTCAAGTATGTGCATGCAACCCCCCCCCCCACCTATCATACCATGGACTCATACGCACCCTATTACATAACATCATGTATTTGAAGCCATGAGAGAGTGCAAAGTGCCACTAGGTTTTTAGCATATAAAAATGAGCTTAATAACTCAGAATGACTTGGGATAGTCTGCATGTACAGTTTTTCTGAAAATGTAATAAGTGCATGCATAATAATATAGCCTATAAAGGGAACTGGTTGGGAACAAGAGCTATAGAAACAGAAACTGTCCTTGGAACAATACATACCCAATTGTAATATGGAGCACTTTATTGGCAACCTGTATGCATATGCAGCATAAATGATTTTACTCCAGCCACCACAAAGAGTAACTGAGCTCTATAGATCTGGTGATAGAGTAAGTAGACAAACATTTAAGCAATGAAAAGGCTAATTAGTACCCCTAAAAGTGCAAGGTAGAATTTCATAGCTACAGACAGAAATGGTGCAGGCATGCCGAATAAAGTCTTTGTTTACTTGTAACCTCCTAGCTACCAGAGGAGCATGCATGCTATTCGAAACCAAGCAATTAGTCACTTATATAATTATGTGGGAGTCAAGAGTAGAAATCGAACTTTATAGGGTTATACCTGACCAGCAACGCAATACCGTTACTTTTGGGCCCGGATGTACAATGTTTTTGCGTACAAATCTAAGCAAAGTCATGAAAATAATAGAAGATTAACTTTATTAATCAAGAAGACAACTGAAATACCTGAAGGCCATTTTAGTTGCATAATTCCTGTTACCGCTCTTGTATCACTGTTTACCGAACTAGGACTGCCGTTCTCGGTAAATGGAAGACTGTGGTCATAAATACCGGGAGTCAATCAAGATTATCACGACTGTCTGTATTTTGCCTCCAATTCTCTCAGACCTATGAGAAGACCAGCACATTCAATGCACAATATGCACATGCTTAGAGCAAAGCCATTTGAACCAATTATAACACAAAGTTCAATTTTGAACTTTACGTGCAAGAATTTACACAAACTGCTGATTTCTACTCTTGACTATCACATGTACTAGGGCTGTGTATATGTCATATTACTGGTATATGGAAGTCGACTCCTCAATCAGGTTATGCAGCAGCTCATTCATTAAGCCATTGCAATTATTGTTTCAGGAATGAAGGAAATGGCATTATAGGCATTGCCTGAGTAGATCGTGTGTGTGCATTGGTTTATCTTGCATGGCGGCTACATGGCTAATGTATGCGTAGGGGGCTCAGCTGTACACACACAAACAGTCAGGCTGAAGACCTCATGTTTATGTGCATATACTACACTCTGTATACACTTCCTGTTGACAGACTAGCTCATAATTGAGCGGGAAAAATAGCTTGGGCCCAGCAGTAAGAAGCTTGTATGAAGCCAAATTATGGTCATTAGCAGGAAAATAAGCAGTAATTTAGGAAGCCATTTTTCTAAGTCCATGAGTAATATGACTCTTTTTTTGATGAGCCGAAGATGATGTCTTCTTACATAAATCATTTTGGAATATGGTATACTCTTACTGTGTCCTGTATGAATCTTCCATAGGACACTTTGAACTACTGTAAGAGATTTAATTGGGCAATTTAATATGCCTGTTTGGACGCATTAAAAATATTATTATTGCACTCATCACTGTGCATTACGGAAAATAATGCATAGTGACTTATACAATCATATAATTTCACGAGTAATATGACTGTAACTATACATGTATATCTACTTTAGGAGACTTAACGAAGCCTATCGTAAGTGGATTATGCCATGATTATGAGATTAGGACAAAACCCATAAGCAATTTGAACATTAGGTCCCTATATAAGCCTGGAGGCGTAGGTCAAACAAAAGCTGTAGCTGCCAGTCAGCTAAGAGTTGCTGGATGACTCTGGGTACAGAGGGTGGCTAGCTGCTGGTCAGCTAGGAGTTGTTAGTAAACTCCAGATACTACATTGCACTGACGGGGGCCCAAATAGGCCAAAACAGCTGGCTGCAGTTTGTATTAGCAGGCTCTCCATTTTTCCTTCCTTCATATATCAGTATTGTTCTTTCACCCAGAGATAGACGATTTAAAGTTACTATGCATATAGTGTGTTGTATATACACTACATACACTAGACCTGTTGATAAGCATATCAATCATCTTCAGTGTTAGTAAACTTAAAAGTCTTCCAATTTGTATGAATAGGAGAACATGTCGAAAGCTAAACTGCTTAGACAGTCAGTTATGTTAAGTACAATTGAAGTTGCCACTTGTGGATTGCTAAGATGAATATTATTCCACCTGGACTGATTCCATCATTACAAATTCCATACCTCATGTCAGTTACTGGTCTGGATTCTTGAACTATGTCACTGTAGCTATGAATGTGTGTAGGCTGTAGCAAAGTGTCTATTATGCTATATAGCCATCACATCATTTTAAATGAGTGATAGTTTCTACTACCAAGTGCCTGCAGAACTGCTATGGGCTTATGATTCTAAGTAGTAAACATTTATGGCAATTGTAGTCAAGGAGATTTGTCAGCCCTAGTACACCAGAATGTACTATATTTCCCCTCTGTACAATTTCCACCAACACCTTAAACTCAATAGGAAGTACATAATGTGTTCAGCAATAACAAAACGTGAACTTAGTATAATTTAATCTGTCTCTGGTGCAGTTCTACATATGCACGCAGATGATTACTAAGCATGTCATTATTGGAATTCATGCATAGCTCCAAAGTAGAGCAAGCCATGTGACGGGCTCCGTGGAACGAAGCTACTTGATGCCTACTTGTTTTCATCATTCTCGGTGAAGCTGGAATGCTATGCAGAATGCGATTAAGTAAAGCAAATGGTGACTAGGCTTGCTAATGAATAGCCCTATCTGGTACCAGCTAAGATATAATATTATATACTAATTTACTGTGCTACATAACATTACTCATCTCTATACATAGATTCTGCATTGATGGTCACATTATTCTATGTACATCAGCACTCCATAGCTATACAGCTGAAATGCTCACCATTCAGGTAAGTACTTTTGGGTACACTATATAGTAGTAATAAGGTTATTACAATTAAATTGCTTGTTTAACGGATTTCCCGACTCATTTTTTGGTGAAATGAAAAAATATTTGGAAGCGATCACCTACACAGTACACAGACAGCACGTGCAGAATTTGTTTGGCATATGTGCAGTTCGATCTCAGTGCTGAAGCATGCAGAGTATACATGGGAGAAATCATTCGGCCATGTGAGACTCAATCCTTCTAGCTTCTCAAAGTCTGACAGTCTCTCGGACAACAAGTGACAAACACTGGGAGGGGACTGGGATCAAGGCTACTTGGTGACAAGGTAAGCTGTCAACTGCTACAAAGTCGACTAGGTTTATAGATACTTCGATATTCTCATGACCTATAACTAATAGTTTAATACCAAGCAGTAATTGTTCAACTCTGACTAGTGTTGTTTGTATTAAGTAGCTACGTAGCTATATAGTTGGCAAGCTCTGTACTGAGAGCCAAATTTACAAGATATGGAGCTATATAGTTAACCATGTATGTGGATTTTGCCAGAAGTATACAACATACTTTTTACCGACTGATCAACCCGTATCTGAAGCCCGTTAAACAGCAATCCAAAACATACTGCATTTGATTCCCAACAGTAGTATGCATGACCAACTTATGCCTGCAAATTGTGTCTGCAGGAATGGTGCACCACCAGACTCTTTGTGGTGTTCCTAGAAGTGCATAATATGGTATGATGCACTTGATAGCAATCCTCAGAAAAACTGAAAGTGCTACAGCTATTAGTGGGCTGGTCTTCCAGTAAGATCAGGTTCCCAGTAAACTTGTAAGAGATTAGTATCAGTGAGCGCTGCCTGCATGCAGTTTATAAGAGCATATACTACTAAGCTGCTACCAGATGTAACTTTAATAGTATGTAAGCACAGCTAGACTGAAGTAGTGTAGCTATAGAATAGCTATAAACAAGAAGACTTGTCAGGAGCTATTTTTGAGAGTTGTATCGTCATGATCATGAGCTGGACTGTGCAGACCATTCCAACTATTGCAGCTTACCAGTCAAACTCTCTCCAGTAGCAGTGATATGTCACTGTGTTGATGCTTGGTCCAAAGACTCAGCTTTAATAATATTACAAACTGAACTATGAACTTTGCCCTCATGAGCAGGCAGGATGCGCTATTAATCTCGTATGCTGCATTCCGTTCCAGGCCCAGACACAACAAACGTGTTTACGTATTATACCACTATGGGCTGTATTATAGCATATAAAAAGCTTGCTGCAGTGCAAAAACCGCAGTCTGTAGTCCCCATAGTGCAGTATTTAATACCTGTGATACAGATAGCATCTTCTGCTAGGCTTGTACTGTTTTATGCAAGTTTTGCAGGTATGATTGCAACTCTTTGCCCGCATTTTGATGCAGAATAGTTATCATTATTATGTACCTACTGTTTTGATCTGTCACTGACACATTATATAGTCTTATGCTCCGGTTCCTTTTCCAGAGGATCAGGATTTACACCGTGGCTGTGACCTAGCTAACTTGATCAGAAGCCGGTGAAATTGCTCAATACAGAGGCAAGAGTGTACCCATTTCCTTCTTGTATTCTGTCAGTAACAACTGCACTTTCAGTTTGCAGGGCTGCCTTGTGATTTGTATATGGGTTTTTACAGATCTTTAAAGCAATTCCGTTGCATGGTCTCCTTGAACTTTCTGAAAGCTTAGATATGCATTCACGGCATCCATAAATTTAGTAATCCAAGTAGCATGTGTTTTGCATGCTCATTTAGTATTTGCATCTGCGTTATAAATTATACATATTGCAATAACATTGCTGTGTACATTTCTGCATTAAAACTTAAGCTTAGTATTACTCTATGATTCCAGGTGCTTATTTATGTTGCAACAGTAAATATTATATTCATAGATTCAAGCGAAAATCTGTGACACACTAATAGCTATTTCCACAAATGTTTCTCCCCAGTAAGCTGCCTAATTTCTTTCCACTGAAACAGTGCATTTTTTTTATGAATGGAAACTTCTTAGAAATGATTTTTGTCAGTGAGTGCTGAGTTCTTGGTAGGTGTAGATGTCTGCCTAAACTTGGTTACCAGCTGACTAATTTGCTTGACCCAGCTGAATACAAGATAGAAGGATTTACTATCAAGTACATTTATCTATTGCGTATGTATAGCCGCACAAAGTGAAACTTTATATAAGTAGTCACTTTTAGATTATGAACTTGTGAATGGGTCAATTTCTTTGATGGCTTAATTAAATGGCAAGCTAGCACTTTAAACTTCCCTAGCATCAGTTGTAACCACTGTTACTGCTATATGCAAAAGTGGTTGGTAAAATTGGAGTTGTTTGTAGCAAAAGACTGTAAAATATAATACACTATCTGCTATAGATATACTTGGGAGTGGCACTACGTATTCTCAGTATCTATAGAATACATTGCACTTAGATGCTACAATCATTCCCCTATTCCATGGAATGAGCCAACCATGTGGCTCTGTTTTGAAGTATAAAATAGCCACTGTATCATGTGCATGGCTCATGGTGTGTATTGCAGGCCTCAAATGTACATCTGCAAATCCCTTCACTTTGTTAGCATTTTGTTCACAATGCAGTAGACCTTGTGAAGTAGTTTGCATGCTAACCAGCTCTACAAGAGATAGTGAGTCACTTGGTTGTTGGATACCTCATAGCCACTATATACCAGAGTGCTTCTTACCTTAATATGTATTTGCCACATATGCATATTATAGCTTTGATAGTAGGGGTATGAATCACCGTGCACTTATATTATTTCAGGAGGAGAAGTATATTTGAGATGGATGATACGGAGAAAGGAATTCCACAGCCTTATACGGCAAACCCAAATACGGCACATCCAAGGATGTACCTGATAACTACCCTCCTTGTGGGCACCTTTATCATATCACTCACAGCTCTTACATTAGCTGCAGCTGTGTATGTACAGACGAGGCCAAAAGAAGTGCCGCATTATGAAAAGAATGCTGGAGGAGTGATCATTAGGGAACTCAATAACCCAAGCTTTGAAAAGATTGCTCTGAAAAAGGTAACTTTGCCTGTTCCAAAGGGTTACTAACCTGTACCCTTGTGGTTACTTAGTTTTACTTTCAAGTATATACAAAGTCTTATCTGTAGCTGTGGTTCATAACTTTTACTTTCATTCTATAGGCCATAGCAATTTCACTTTTGGGGGGCTAAACTTGTAGGCTGCCATAGGCAGCTCCAAATTAGAGAGGTCTGGGGGCACGCCCCCAGGGATTTTAGAGATCATTTGTGATGCAAGAGTTGAATGGCCTGCCGCAAAGTTTAGTCATACTCCTTTCTAGCTATGTATAATCTCACGCTCAGCGCTCAAGAACTTGAGAAGGCGTGGCTCTCCCAAAAGGGGTTTTCCCTACACGGTTGCAACCGGACCAACTGCATCGGTACGGTGGCTACGGCCCGGCTGAATCATTTGCTGGAGTCGTGAAGCTGTGATTGTAATTGGCCAGGTACGAACAGCATATACTAGAAAGCAAGGACTCGGGAAGGGGGAGCCCCCCCCAGTTCCTACGTCTATGCTATACTCTACAACCTAGGGTATTACTCCAGCATTTTTAGGAGAAGGCTTTCGTATGTAATGGAGCTCGCTAAAAGCATTTAAAAGTTGTAACTATAGTATCAGAATGTCGCTTTCTTTTAACTCTGACCGCTATGCAAACACTTTGCTTTGAAAGTATAACTAAGAGTATTCATATGTGCATTGAATCCTTACGCGTTGCTATGCATGCATACTAGGTCTCCAAAACAAGAAGATTACCGTGGGAATGATTTTACGGTTATGGTATTTGAAATATGGGTGTGTGTCATAGAATTACACTGCAATTAGCAACCTCTTAATGAGCGATATGGTGTACTCAGTTATGAGAAGCTTTGCAGGTGATTCTTACTTTATATGCTAGGACGTAATGCAGAATGACCATCACATGGGTGGACTCGCTCACATTTTCGCATAGCTACTTCGTGCAAGTTGGTAATTTATATGGAAGCCTGGTAACTGAAGTTGCAGCTCATGCTGTTTATGACCCGCTTGCAAGTGCTCGCTATCAGTTAGCATTTGTGCATCATATCATATCTATAAGTTTACACACGGCGTGCTTAGTTTAAATATTTCTGTGTGTAAGTAGGGCAAACCATAACAGACCAGACTAGGGAATTTGATACTACAAAGAGCTGTGTCTGTGTTCAAAAGAGAGAAAGTTTAATAGTACTAGCTAACTGGAAGATGCACTAATACCTGATTCCTTTAAGAAAAGGAAGGATAGGGTTTCAGTTGTTGGTATAGTTACCTTGGGAAGAGCCTACAGAACACTCCAGCATCATATCTCTTATAGCCATCAACACAACTGTGTAGTGGCAATTGGAGGGTTTGTTTATTGTTTGTTGTTGTTTTTTCCTCCTTAATGGTAGAATAGCCATAATCATACCATAATAAACAGCTTGCCATGGAAAATGCAGGACATGATAATTATGGGTATACAGCAAATACAGAAGTGTAGTAGATATCAGCAAGTTATGGATGAAAGCAAGTTACTGATAGTACTTTATCACTAGTTTATTTTTAACAGATCGAGTCATCACTTCAGCGAGAACGACGAAGGGCCCACTGTTCACGTATGTATACTACGATTGTTTTGTCATTATATGTTCTAATAGTCTCAGTTAATTTCTATTGTGGCTACAGAAAGAGGCAGTTGCTGCAGCTCCAATGTGAATGCAATTACTGTAGGTGTATATGAAAAGTGTACATTACTTCTCTATTAGAAATGTCATTACACCACTTTCTCTCTGGCTGACTATTCAGGTACCAACAGCCCACATATCTGCTACAGTAGGTTTCCGTAGCAGCGTCAACATTCAACGTAAGTCATACTACCGGTATAAATCCTGTGATCTGGTTGAACATGAGTGAATACTGGTTTTGTTATTACTTTAGTTCCATCAGGCTCCACCGTCAATCAACACTACTCCGACATTATCAGCAAGAACTGGCAGTGCAAGTCTGATGGCCAATGGAATACCGCACACGTTCAAGGAGGAATGCATTTTAACCGTAACACAGGGTTTTTGACGCTCCCTGTGAATGGTACATACTTTATCTACAGCCAGATCTTATTCACAATTAAACAGACGAATACCTCTAACATCCTACCAATCCGAATGGGCCATAGGACAGTTGCTTGTGATGCAGAAGACACTTGTGCAATGTCCCCCTTCGGAACACCTCACTTGGAAAGCTATGCTTACCCGTATGACGATTCTTCAAACCAAGATGTCCACTACCATGGTGGTCTCTTTTTTTTCCGTGCTGGTACTAAAATTGCAATTGTCAGTTTGTACAACCACACTGCTACTCTGCAGTATAGAGCAGCCTGGGAACGTAGTTTTATGGGTGCCTTTCTCGTCAATCCTGGCATTAGAAACACTCGGGAGAATGAGGAGAGGGAGTGATCTTGAGCACTATGCTCATACGGATTTTGAGACTTATTATCTATTCATGACTACATCATATCCAATCTAAAACTGACCTTTCACTCATGCTCATCACGATCTTCCAATCTTGAAATAATACCCATGCCTGTATTAATCTCCAATCTAACGTAGGCTACTGTCAGTGTGTTGCGATAATTGTAGAAAGACATTCACAAGCCATAATGGAATGACTGTGTGTATGTGTGCTTACAGCTGCATGAATGATTGTGTGTATTTTTTGTAGTCTCATCCAATGGCTTATAGCTATATATGTAGCTAGCTATATTGTACATCTTCCCCGTTTGTTTTTCAACACCGAATGACTGTACAAATGTTCAATACGTACTCTATCAAAACTAAACACTAACATTCTAATTTTGGGCATACGCTAACAGAAGTAGCTATGCATATTTTTTACCTCCAAGTTCTGCAATTTCCAGTAGCTAGCTATGGTGGTTCTGAGCCCTTTCATTATTATAGCAGTTACATACAATAAATTTCTAAATTGGATGAGCGTGCATGTGACTGATCATATCCTTTTCTGTTATGGTTACAGAAAATTTCTTACAATATATCAGAGTTGGCCAGAGTGCATATTGTAGATATATGGAATGAAAAAAAAAAGGGCAACCCTCTTCTCCCAACGGAACCCTAGGCCATGTGACACTGCCACGTTAAGGGGCGAACGGGCAGGTCGTTCCGGCTGACCGAGCCTTCAGCCTTTCGGGCGCCTGTCCGCTATGGTACAGGGATCGTCATCGGGTCTGTTTAGTGTGCCAGGCTTTGGGAATCATGGGAGGAACACGGACGGATCCTAGGCCGTACTGTCCGAGACCACTGTGGCAGTTGCCAAACAACGTTACCCTTTACCTGAACACACATGGTCACAGCCCTCTGGTCACAGCCCGGAGCTAACTGCTCCACCCACTATACCGCTACCGGTTTATTTATTAAGTTTGAAAAAAAGTTACGTTTTGCTTATGGGTTTAATTAACGTAACACCGAAATCAATTACTGGCGTCACACGCAATTCAGGGTTGAGCACGAGACTAGCACCAGGACCGCGGTACCGGGTACCCGAGTAGTCTCGTGCCTAGACGTACGTTCACGCGGCGTGGACGTCTGGGCACGAGACTAGTACCCGAGTTCAGCTCCTGAAACACATTTTTTAATCAAGCTTGGCGAGGGAAGAAGTTCAATATCTCACTGTGCATAAAGTGCACGTGGCTAGTGCTCATTAGTCTGGCCCGCGATTATTTTGTGACGCTAGATATTAAACCTACAGCTACAATAGTCTCGTGCACCAGCCCTATTTTTTAGGTGGGTGTGTAGCCACGTGAGCTGGATTAGTGTGTGCCACAATCGGTAAAGCAGAAAATATCAAATTTACAAACAAAAAAAAGAGGCACAAGTGCAGTACACGTACGTATGCGATAATAACAAAACATTAATGCATGTTAAAGTGCATCAGTTGGAGTCACTTATCACCTTCTTCTTTAAACTTCTGGGAGATATCAACCGTGCTTGGCCACTTCTTAGCTTCTTCACAGATACTGGCTTCAGCTGAGCCTTCATGCTGGCCTCCGATACCGATCTTTCCAACCAACCAACCTTCTTTGCCCTGACGTCTGACGGCTTAATACCTGCCTCACTGTTCCCGTGATTGTAGATATCCGTTACCACTAGGGAATCGAAGTTGCTAGTACCTCTCTGCTGAGGCTGAACGTCTTCCAGGGTGGGGCTATCGGACTGTGATCTCTGCCTCAGGATGCTGAAGTTTACGGCCGAGTGTGGCCGTCCATTGAAGCTGGGCTGTTTTAAATTAGTTCCCTGTGGAGGCTGATCGAGGTAGCTCTCTGGTTCGCTGGGTTGCCTGTGCATCAAGTAGTCTCGCGTTCTGACAGTTGCCTCAGAGCTAGACTCACCTCCTGCCGTTAAGCTAGAACTACTCCCTTCAGATCTAAGCTGTTCCTTAGAGCCTGTGAATTTCATCTGCATATCAAGCAGCGGCGACCTCGGCATCTTCACTTCAGATGGGCTGACTGTCCTCTGCCAAGGCAAGGGAGAAATGTTCAGCTTTCTCCTTGAGGCATCTGGGGTGACCTTTAGTGGCTCCGCAACGCCAAACAAGGCATCAAAAGGCCTCGAATAGCCTGAGTTATCCGGGGCAACACCAGACATCTCCTTTTCCTCTCGCTCCTGTATCTGCAGCTCTCTAAGCTTGCGAATGTCCTCAAAACTCTGATACGAAGGTTCGCTGATCAGCCCTTCCCCTCCACTGCCAACCACCTCCTCATCCATCCCTTCACCAGTAGTGCCCCACGCTTCTGTTGCATTGCCATCTTCTACCAACTGCTGATTGGAATCAAAGTACTGCTGGATCGCGTCTATGGGGTTGACGTATCCATCGTCGTCCGACTCCTGACTCTCGCTCACGCTGCTTCCATTGTGGGTAAATACCATAGCATAGCCGGGATCCTCTACGTTCAAGTTGCTATTGAAGGTGGAGTCGGGCCCGCCCTCTTCGTGATTAGGTTGTGCGAGGCTTTCGTCGAGGACCTTTGCTTCATAGTGTCGGTCTAGGCTTGCTGTGCTTAGGTGTTTTTGTTGCTGGATCATGCGGTGTCTTGGTATAGGGCTGGAGCCAGCAGAGCCAGCTATGTGTGTGTGTGTGCGGTGTATAAAGTGTGTGTGTGTGTGTGTATATCCTAATTACTATTTGACAAGATAAATATGTACACTGCACTCAGGTTCACATCTACGTATATCATGTCCCCCAGGCCCACTTTAGGCTACTTTGGGACCTGGTATATTAGTTAAACACTTAATTAAGTTAAACACTTAATTATGTGTGTGCTGAGACAAATCAGAAGACAGCTGTTTGCTACCTTTAGCTGGAGGCATTGTTTACACACTCAGTCTGTGGCACAAACAGGCTCTGCACTCAAAGTGTAGATTTGTTGCCCGAGAAAAGAAACTGCCCTTACCCGTACAAATTTTGACCACTCTACCCTACACACCACGTACACACCCAAAATAAAGAACTGCACTAGGTCCACAGTAGCCAAACTGAAACATACATGTACACTAGCCTCGTCCCTAGGCTCTTGTTACTGGAGAGCCTGGTACATTTTCTTAATTGTGTGCGGGCAGGGACCGTTTGAAAGACGATTGTACTTCTCTACCTTCTGCTGGTGACATTGTTTCAGCGCTCAGTCTGTGATACAAACAGGCTCCAAAGAGTAGCTACGAGAAGTATAGATTCGCTGCCTTCTGTCATTGTCTGAGAACTGCAGCTGTCCTCGCCCACGCAAAACTCACCATTCTACCCTACATATCACGCATGTGAGAAAATGTACCAGGCCCAGAGCTACGCTAAAATAAAACGCGCATGCGGGTTCCGGAACGAGGCTACGTGGAGTTGGGATGAGGCTAATGACATCGACGGAAGGGGGTCCATTAGCTACTCACTCTGTGTCCTCCTAAGAACAACATTGTGTCTGGCCTCTGCATACAGCGATTCTTCATCCTTGGGGTCTTCGAGAATATCTATCTCTGTGTATCCATCCAAGGGGTCTTTCTCTGGCAGGGGCTGGGGGACAGGTGTGGGAAGGTGGAGGGGCTGTTTTGGGAGGGGCCGGCCAGTGGGGCAGGACTGACGCTGCGGTCGCCTTCTGTCAGAGAGAAATAGAGAACATGTTTTGTGTGCATATGTAAATGTGTGTGTGTGTGTGTAGGAACCATATAGGGTGGCTAAAGAGAGGATTACAAATAAGCTAAATAAAATATTAACAATGTACAAACAACACTTAATCAAATTTCTAAGTCACACTATAAAGCAGCAGGCCTATATTATATGAGACTGGAAGATAACAAATAGAGCCAAAAATTTAATCTCGGCACGAGTTCTTAATGCCTTGAGAGTGGAGTATCATGTGAACATCTACACACGAAAACACACTATTAGATGGGTGAACAATCACTTAATCAAAGACACCTATTTTCTCGTCTCACACTCAGGAATCTACCCCTTTGTGAGAGGAGACCTTGTCCCCCCCCCCACATGTACGAAACAAATTGCAGAGCACTGTTACGCTAGCCCCTCCCCCCTCTTATTTGTCAAAACTGTGGCTCTTGCCGGACTAACCCATATGCTGTAGGAGGCGACTCTGGAGGAGTGGGTGGGTCTTGAGAGGGTTTGGCTCTTGTCCTCAGGGCTGAGACATCTGGATTGAGGGGTTCTATGAGGGGTTCCATGAGGGAGCGGCGAAAATTGGCTGGGGACTGGGTGGGTGAGGGGGGCGTGAGCTTCTTCATGTCGATTCCACCGTTTGGGGGTGGATAGATTTTGAACGACTCTGCTATATTCTGTACAACTGCTTGCATTTGCTGTTCTATGTCTGTGAGTGTGTGTGTGTGTGTGTGTGTGTGTGTGTGCATATGCGTACAGATGTGAAGTTATAGCTACAGTGAGTAGTAACCATTGAACTCAAAGGGAAAGCCTATTATAGTGCCATTACAAGTAGTAGGCCTAGCGTAATTGCCGAGCGGGAAGTGAGGCAACTAATCGTGTCCATATCAATTCTGGGAATCATGTCTTATGAAGAAACCTACGGTTTAAACTATCAATGTCTGCATTATCGAGTGAATTTTGTACAGTCAAATTACTGGTGGGACTCGAAAACCTGTCCGCTTCTGCATTTGGGAGGGTACTGATGTATTGGAGTTTCAATCGGGACCACAGCCAAATAAGCGAGGTGTCCAATAAGAGAGGTTCAGCTGTACATGAACTATGCCTACCTAGCACGCAGCTGTTTCAGGCTTTATTAGATCAGTCAGTGTAGCACTCAGAGGCTCAGTTCCTGACATGATTTACCACCACCTGCCAGCTTACACAGCAACCTAACCCTCAAGTCTCCCTTAGCCTCATAATCAACTTACAGAAAGGTTTCAGTACAGTGCTCTAGTGGTTTCTCAAAAGGGGTTCAACCAACTGGTTAATTTCAGGTGTTCACACTATATACCTTCTCTGTTAGTGTCTGTTGCCTTGTCTGGTAATAGGTCCACCAGTTGCATCTGTGCCTGGAGAAGCAAATGGCAGTGGCTGGTCATCACCATCATGCCCTCCGATTGTGCCCTCAGGCCTTTCTTTATGAGGTCAATCTGGGAGTGTGTGCATGTGTGTGTACGTATGAGTATGTGTGTACATGTATACGTGTGTGTGTGTGTGTGTGTGCATTATGTTTGCGTAACCAGTTCCTTTATCTAATCACTGGTACAGAACAATTATTGTAGCAATGAGTTCTTGCCTTAATTTCCTATGAAAACATCAACAGAGACAATATCAACATGGATCTGTAGGTTACTATGCTGCCATGATAATTCCCCAGCTACGCCCCGTTATACTCTCAGCCTCAAAATGCGGTGGTCAAACTTCCATTCGATAGTGCAGAAATTAGAGCTGCTAGCAGTTGTTGCATATGCCATCTGTACCTATTATGCTCAAAATTATGCTGGCATAACTTCCTCAAGTCAATTGATCGGTCGGCTTGCCAGTATTATCCGTATTTGATGTTTGCTGCTTCAAACTGGGCCAACACGCATCAGCCTCGTTCACAGGCTCTTGCACACGAGAGAACCAGGCTAATATCTCACTGCACTACTCATCCAGTTTGACCCTTTGAAGCCCACAACCCCTCAGGGCTAAAGCCTAGTCACTAGACTGTGACTGTAGTAGTTTCAGTATCCTGCTGGGAGGAACTTAAACTGCCCAACCCAGACCCAGTCACAGGAAAAACATGTAACTGAAATTGGTAATTTTCTGCCCTAAACTTCCCCCAACAGCTTACACTATCAGACCAGCCCCACCATCACAAAGGGGTATAGTCTAGCTGTTCAGTTTCCCCAATAATTTCCCCAGTGATCAGACTATACATCAGCTTATTCCTAGCCTCATCTCCAGGCTCTTCTCTTGCATGTTTCACGTGGAGAGCCAGGTATGTTTTCTCATGTGATTTGAATTTAACTTACGTAAATTATGGGCACGGTCCGATTGAAGATAATTTACTTTCTCTACCTTAATATTACTTGAGACATTCTTTCAGTGCTCAGTCTGTGGTACAAATGGGCGCCGAAGAGTACAAGAAGGTACCTTTTTTTGTTGTTGCCCGAGAATTGCAACTGTCTTCAACTATACAAAAATTCCCCCTTCTACCTTACCCATCACACATGTGAGAAGATGTATACCAGGCCCGCAGTGACATGTGCACATGGACCTGGGAGCGAGGCTAGTCTATACCTGTGTGGAAGCTATGATCAACTGCCTCACTAGTACTGTCAGCCTACTCACACCAGGTAGTCCACTTACTTGTATTATCAAACCTGGGTGGCAAAATGCATACAGCTAGTGCCAGATGCAGTTTAATTTTCCCATCTTACTATGCATAATTATAAAGCCAGTGAGGCTAGGTAGTACGAGGCAGCTAATATTCTCCCCCTATTGGTATCCACAGGGGTAAGAGATCTTATTGATATTCAAATTTAGAATAGGGTACAGGGGTTCATACAGGGGGGGAAGACCTGGGATATCCCCCCCCCCCCCCCAAGAATTTTCACAACCAATTTACTCTAGAATGTTCTGTGCATGTGCTAATTACTTTAGAATGGCTATAAGTACCTCCGGAATGCCTCAGAATCAATCTCAGAGCATCTATTTTTCAAACATTTTCTGCCCCCATTTTACTGCTAAAGCACGCCCTCCGCATCAACGCCAAACTTCAGAGTTCCCCCCCCCCCAAACTCAAAATCCTGTATGAACCCCTGGAGTACTAAATGCACTCCCACTGTATTCCTCAAGCTCACCTTGTACAGCTCCAGCTGGCTATAAGTGCCTCCAGAATGCCTCAGAATCAATTTCAGAGCGTCTATTTGTCAAAAATTTTCTGCTCCCAGACCCCCCTAGTGGGGGTGTGCTAAAGCACGCCCTCCGCGTCAACACCAAACTTCAGAGTTCCTCCCCCCCCCCCCCCCCCCAAACTTAAACTCCTGTATGAACCCCTGGGGTACTAAATGAGCTCCCACTGCATTCCTCAAGCTCACCTTGTACAGCTCCAGCTTCTGTGTCTGTCCCTCCACCGAGGCAGCCAGGTGGTCCTGAAGACTGGTTTGCTGCACGAGAGAGGGAACGGGAGGTGAGGTGAGGGACACTAGAAGACGGTTGCCATCCGGTGCCAGGTAGACCTCGTCCAATGCTTTTACTGCTACATAGCTATCTCAGTCTCTGCTCTGCACCTTATATGGAGACGGTAACTGCAGACTGAGAACCAACCAGATATATTGAAAGGAAATGCATGTAGCCCTCTGACTGCCAATCATGCACAGAGTGTTTACTTATTGTGTAGGAGCTAGCTATATGGAAGCAAAGAATGGGTACTGTACATACTGTGGCCAGTTCGATCTCCAGAGCTGACGTCTTTGTCGAGTCATTCTTCTTCTTGGCAGCATCAAGCTGAGAGGAAGACAACATATACACTGTCAGCTACACCATTCTGATACACTACATGATCCCATGTCAATACACACACACACACACACACACACACACACGCACCCACACACGCATGCATGTACGCATCCACACACACACACACACACACACGCACACACGCACACACACACACACACACACACACACACACACACACACACACACACACACACACACACACACACACACCTAGTTACCTGTTTCTGCAGCTTGCCAACCCTTCCAACACAGTTCTGGAGGGCCTTCCTGGCATCCTCCACAATTTTTTCCTCTTGGTAGATATCCTTAAACACCTTGCTGAAGGCGTGATGCTGGGAGGGGACAGACAAGCACCCCACTTAAATTTATAATCCAACTGCCAAAACTATCCATGTCAACCCTGTTATGTGATAGTGTACTTATGGGAATTGTTGCTATAGGTGTGCCTAGTGATGGAGCACAATAAGGCAATCTCATAATTACCTAATAACTAGCCAGAGTATTTTTCAAATTGCAGGTTGTACTCAGCAATAGGTCAGTCCAAGCTAAATGCAGTCTTGGAATGAATCAACTTGTTTCATCTTGCAAGCTTACAGCAAAAGGGCCGACTCAGCAATTTCGCAATGTGCTTCCGATTAGCTGCCAGATTTTGCCAAAACAGAAGTATCATCACTACCTGTCACTTGACAATCACCTAGACAACACTAGCTGAAAGTAACTTGGCCAAATTGGCCTGCAAACTTTCAGTGGCTTCCACTACACTTGTGGCAATGTAATGACTATACCTTATGTGGCTCTGGTTGCCAAAACAGAAGTATCATCACTACCTGCCACTTTTGCATCGTCCAGGCAACACTAGCTGAACGTACCTTGACCTAATTAGCTTGCAAACTTTCAGTGGCTTGATTTGATCAATCCACTGTGCTTGTGGCAATGTAATGACGTACCTTGGCACACTTAGTAAGTGCAGATGGACAAACAAACAAACAGACAAACAGACCCAGGAAGGGGGGACGGGGGGACGGGGGGACGGGGGGACGGGGGGACGGGGGGACGGGGGGACGGGGGGACGGGGGGACGGGGGGACGGGACATAAAGCAATCTTAGTACCAACTGAACATGCGCCCAGCTGGTAAAAACAAAAACACTTAAGCTAGAAAGGAGTGAGAAGCGTGCGCAATGGACTTGATACAGCACGTGACTAAACATTTGGACAGTAATGTAATTGTTAGTTGATGATACGGAATGTTTTAAAGATCTTGTGCAACCATAGAGTGAGTCAATGCTGTATTCTGTGGTGGGAATCGTGTGTGCCTGAAAGTGCTGAGTCAGAGTGTTTGCACTACCCAACTCAGGATCGAGACTCGTCTATTAGCCACAGACTTGCACCCATATCTGCTACCTGGGTTTTATTTCATTGCTGTGGATTTTTTTTCACTAAAATCTGTTTTGGGAGGCCTGGGGATGTGGTTCTAACAGTGCTTTCTGCTCAGGTTTTATAATGCAACAATACTAAGGGCATATAGCATCTGTCTATATCAGTTTCACCAAAATGTCCGCACGTGACACGAGAGTCTCGGGTCGAAACGTGATCCTCACATGACTACGTTAGCAACAACTATTAATAATTACATACCGACCCCGCCCCTAGCTGGTCAAACGACGCTTATCCGTGTAGCTACTGTAGTAGCATCATTAGGCATCCTCTTGTCGACCTAGGCATTGAACGTCATCGCTTTTGTGTATCAAAATTCGCGTGCAGCGATACCGATGAAGTTAAGTAACTATTAATATTTGCATTTTCAAAAATTTCTCGTTGCTATGCGTTAGGATATTTTGGCGAAACTGATATAGGATTACAGTAAAAACTCATCATTAGTAGTTTCTAGAAGGCTGAGTGTTGCTTTAGTTAGTTAGTAACTAGTAGGAACCAAAACAGATTTAATTAGCATATTAAACTGAACCTTTACCATAGGGAACAAACTACAACAAAACTAATATTCATTTCAAAATGAACCAGTTTAGTTTGTTAACTAAAACTAAAAGTATTTTAGTAATAGTTTAGAAAATTAGCTAACAAAAAGTAAACTAAATTGTTGTAACTCCGAGGAGGATCTCAGTTGGTTCTCAGTATTCATATCGATCAGGTTCTCTTTCTACCAACCACAAATTGGCTCCCAAACATATCAAGAGAACCTGATCAGATACATGTATAAATTGCTGTACACTTTAATACTAAATTATGTGAAGCCATACTAAAATAACAGACAGTAACAGTCAGAAGAGAGCCCTGAGCCTCAGCCTTTAATTTCCTACCTTGTCTGCTATCTGCCGGAGAGCTTCACTCCAGATCCAGTTAACCTCAGCCAGTCGCCCAAATAAGGAGAAGAAGTAGCTGTTCTCTTCCACTTTGGCCCATCGGAGCCGGTGGATAGAAGCTGTGTGTGTGTGTGTGTGTGTGTGTGTGTGTGTGTGTGTGTGTGTGTGTGTGTGTGTGTGTGTGTGTGTGTGTGTGTGTGTGTGTGTGTGTGTGTGTGTGTGTGTAGTGCATGTGTGTGTGTGATTGTGTGTTATGTGTGCGTACATGCACGAGAGTGTGGTGTGCTGTGTCAGATTACACACCCAATTCCTACACTTTGGAAATTCCCTGTAATACGACCTGAAACAGCATGTTTATCGTCCATGTAGCAGAATACTGGGGTAGTCCAATGGGGGTTAATGAAAAAATGTATGGCACATTTTGGGTCAACATTTTGTGGCAACATGTTGGAGCACATTCTGATGCCAGCTGAAATGGATTGCTGATCCAGCAATACTACCCCAGTATCCTGTTTCAATCATCCAATGTAGGCATGTAGCACTACACACTCTGAAACAGTAGTGTATTTATTTTGGTGTGTACCCTGCATGAATAGTACGTGCTACGAAATCCCTGCCTTGCTATAATTTGGCACTGACCTAGTACTCTCCCATTCAACTCTTATTAGCTACCAGGAAGAAAGGCTTACATAGAATTCTTCCTGTTGTATTCATGGCAAACAGTCAGGGGACCCCAAAGTGGTGATTCCCCTTGAAAAGGTCATATACCCATGACAACCAAAATTGCTGCAGTACTTAAAAACAGAAAACTGGGGTTCAAATTACATGTTGGGCGACAAATATTTTCCATATATGGTAAACCTATTAGGACACTATCTTTGATGTGTAGTTAAGAGGTTTGCAGCATTCTTGCACATTCGGTTTGCAGAGCATCAACTACATGAGCCAATCAGTGAACAGAATTCAAAGGAGTTCTGCAATCTGATTGGTTTACACCGTCACTGCTCTTGTAACAGGATGCTGCAAGAACGCTGCAAACCCTCTGTATCCACAAAGGAAAGCCTTTCTCACTATGATGTCAAAGAACGTACACACTGGGGGGAAGCCTGTGCACTGTGCTACGAGTGCTAGCCCAAGGAATCCTGTATACAGGTATGAGCTACTTTAGTCTAGAGGAGGAGGGGGAGGGGTAACGGGAGGGAGAAGGGAGGAGGAGGGGAACGGAGCGGGAGAGGGTCTAGTGAGCTAGACTACAGCTACATGTCCTACTGACCGGTGACAGACCCGCAAACACAAAATGGATAGGAGTAGACGTCCATCAGCCTCATACCCAGGCTTCCCCTCGCAGCTGTTTTTGGCAGCCACGGAAAAAAAAGTGTGTGTATTTTTTTCTCTTCCATGGCTGTGAATAAAGCTGTGAGCTTTTCCCCATGGCTGTGAAGAAAGCTGTGAGGTGAGGCCTGGGTATGAGGCTATGGGGTTACCAGTATGCTTGGGCAAAATATGTTCCTTTCCTTATCTAGATATTTTATTTTGTTTTTCTGTTGTGG
This sequence comes from Phakellia ventilabrum, assembly GCA_963921505.1. NCBI lineage: Eukaryota > Metazoa > Porifera > Demospongiae > Axinellida > Axinellidae > Phakellia > Phakellia ventilabrum. The sequence continues at coordinate 1,988,483 of OY997397.1, forward strand.
TGTCATATTACTCAGAAATCAGGCGTCTATTCACTCCAGGAAATTGTGTACTCGGAACTAAAAAGAAATTACAGTATCCAAGATCGAGTTGTGATCACACAATTAGTCCATTACCAAAACAAGGTGGACTTGTGTAATAAAGAACCCTTTAACAGGGGAAAAATTTGTCAACACTCAGTGCCAGTGAGTCTGTCTAGGTCGCAAACAACAGGAGGGTTTCACAATCAGCAGTGTATCACAAACAGCAGTGTACTGTCACCTCTCTTGAAGGTTTACTCAACATGTATTCGAACATCATCTCAACTCGCTCCAAAGCCTGCATAGTCTCGTGCCCAGACCTCCACTCGCCCCGCCGCCGAAGAACGGTCTGGGGACAATAAAACACGCTGCCCGACCTTTGCGGGGCGTGACCAAAGCGATGTAGTGCAGTAGTCCACGTTGATGGTAGGCTACAGTGGTTTTCTGTTGTTCTGCTGTAGTGGAGGCTCTGCACCACTTCCACAACCAATCCATTGATTGAACGTCTTGAAAATGACTATTTCAGTTGCTACTAGCCAGCATCAGTCATGTACTATACTACCGCACGTGGTACTGTGTGGCAATTATTCTTCTAGTTTCGCTCTGATTGGTCATCCCACATACCAGACATCTACGTCATAGGGCCCCCAGACCGTTCTTCGGCGGCGGATCGAGTACAGGTCTGGGCACGAGACTAAAGCCGGCATAGTACCAGTGGCTAGTAACCTCGTACACAGGACTCCCCTTTCTTGTAGCCGTCAAAGAAATTATGGCTGTGAAAAAAGTTGTGAGGGGAGGCCTGGGTACTACGCTAAGTAGCTAGCACGTTAGTTTTGTTTCAATACTGGAGACTAGGAGTTAGTTAACCACTCCACAGCCTTTGTTAGAATTTTGATATTTTGCATACGGAATGAGATATGGGAATTGAATTAGCTGATATGTGTCCCTGACCCACCCACACACAACCAGGTAAGCTCATGGGGGTGAAAAGAGAGAGAGAGAGAGAAAGAGATTGCTATGGGATACAGTATGAAAAATACCCCAGGTGATGGCTAAAATGACAGCTGGTATTAGTCAGGGAAAACCACAGATTGGTGTATACTCCCATTACTACTCATAGTAACCACCAGACCTACCTAAACCTGAGGGAAAGTTAATCACCATAAAACAGGATGAAACAATTTGTTAGTGTGATTCAGTTAGTGTGTTTTCCAAGTTTCAGCCGAAACACTGCCATGAAGATTTGGACCAGGTCAGCTAGAACAAGATAGAAATTAGAGATTGGCTGCCTGAGGTTGTAGTAACTGAGTAGCATAGCAACACTAACTAAGACAGCTAATGTACACTATAGCCATAGCTGCATAATCACTAGGCAAGCTGCTTCTCATTACGATGATGATCATGTGACTAGGCAAGCTGCTTCTCATTACGATGATAATCGTGTGACTTCCTCCAATGCACCACTACATGCAATCTTGATCATAACCAATTTGTACCTCCACAGCCCTCATCACTATTGGATGGACTTCACCAGTGAGTAATCACATTATATTTTATAGTTACTTGGGTCATTACCCATACACTGCCAAGCAGCTAGCTAGATGAGCAGGTGTGTTTAGTGAGTGTGTTGCCTTACTGGTAGCATCTTTTTGGCCTTGCAACTTTGCTATCCCCCTGAAAAAACAACAAGACATGGACATCATTGAAGTTTGAAAGTTCAAGCCCCTAACAACCAATGTCTCGGCTTAAAATTGTGTTAACATGTAGTTTACTATCTATCAAATCATATGACAAGTTTTTGAACAGTCTTCGCTGACAACATTCATTTTAAGGCAACATTTCGGTCCGAAGACTTTCTTCAGACTCACACTACTAGACACAGGTACAATAAATAGAACAAGCACAGTGGTAGTGTGTGCCTGAAGAAGGTCTTTGGACCGAATCATTGCTGAATGTTGTTTGCAAGCAAAGACTGTTCAAAAATCGTCATACGATTTTCTAGATAATACGAATATGCATTTACATATCACTATGGACTACCGAGACTGAATAGTTAGGCCCGTCCTTACCCCTGGGCTATATGAATGGAAGGTGATGATGTAATAATGCATTAGTGACAAGGGAGGCACATGCTATATCACTGTGCAGAACACTGTCTACAGCTTAGCACTTTAGTGATGTAATGGTAATTAGCAGCTATTTACACCCTTTGCTATCTTTTCATATGTATGTACTTCCAAAAAAGGATTATTATAGCTTACTACTGTCAAGGTGGAGTGTGCAATTATAAAGCAATCAGTATTGGGTGATATCTACACACATAGCTACATAGTATGTAGTAGCAGCTAGCGTTTTTACACTGACATATTGGGGTCTTATTAGGAGCAAAACGTACAAATAAGTACATTATATGACCTCCTATTCAAAGGCTCAGTATGTATGCAATACTCTAGCATTCTACTATAGTGATGATTATGTCAAAGTGGAGCTCTAGAACACATCAGTAATATAGGCCCTAGGGGGACAATGCTATTCTACAGCACCTTATCCCTAATTAAAAAGGCAAGCGCCCCAAAACATCTGCACAGTAGGCATTGCCATGGCACGCTCTCTGCCAGGTGGGGTAATGATGAAAAATTGGTGCAGACACTATTTGCCAAAGATCTTTCTTTGTTCGCATTACTAATTCAATGACGACTTTTGTCCCAACAATGAACACCTGTACACAGCTTAGACTGGCACCAAACTCTCCCAGCCAGCTGCAGATGTCTCCACTTTGATCAGGGACTGGCTAGCAAGACTATAGCTTGGCATGGCTTGCTTTTTCGAGTGGGACCTGGTTTCATAGGGATGAGGGACAGAAAACAATACCTTGAGGTGCAAATTTGGCTGCTGCTTTTTAAAGTGCTTCAATAAATGAGTATGTAAACACCAAAACAAATAGATGACACTTAAGTGCAGCAGTCTGTCTGGCATGTAGAATTTTCATTATGAGCTGCAGAAAGTATCAACATGATTAAGGTGGCAGGCAAGTCATCTTACAATTATTAATTTACCTAAAATGTGCTGTAACTTGTAAGTCCTGCCATAAATGATGGTCTTGGCATTCAAGTACTGCATGCTAAGTTCTACATACGTAACAAACCTGAATATTCCGGAGCAACAAATAAGCAAGACAGTAGTGGTGGAATTGAACAGATTTTCAGGACGTCTCAGTTCTACAATGTAGTGCATGCAAGGTATATACCTATTGCTCTTTCTCGAGATAAAGTAAACACCAAACTGGAGGGAGCTATGTGGAGTTTTTGTTGTGCACTGCAAAACTCCACCCATACTGGGTTAAAAGGGTCATTTGGAGATTGAAGTTTACGATTTGCATGCGTTTGTATCAATTGTTTGTTGTCATCTGACAAGGCAGCCCCCTCAAAAAGCCACTTGAGGAAGTGTCGACAATGAGTAAGTTTGTTATAGTTGCTTATCAGATTTTTGAGGCATCCTGAAAATGTTTGCACTGAGAATGTAGTGGGCATGGTCACGTGAGTGCACTCGTGTCACATTGCTTGCCTGCCACTTTAATTTTATGCCTGTCAGCTCCAGAGTTCACCAAACAACAGTTGCACTTTATCACACAAAATAATAGTGAATGTAATAATAATGACTTCTCAATTTCCTGGTAGGTTCATTAGCCAGCTCAAGTAGCCATGGGAATCACCAGCACACACACACACGTGCACACACACACATACATACACATACAGCTTTGACATAAATATAAGCATGAGTAAATGTCGCGAGAAAAAAATACACCAGTTTGGAATCGATCCCAAGACATCCTGACTACTAGTCAGGAGCTCATACCACTGGGTGATCCACGGAAGACATTATCTATAGGTCTCAGCCAACTCCAGCCAATTCTCTCTCTATCCAAGGGTTAGCCTATAGATAAGCTCTTCTACTCATCTGCCATCGGTTGTTTCAGTGGCTAATAGTGGTATGAACACCTGACTAGTATACTTTTTCTGGGATTTTTCTCTCCCTCTCTCCAATTGACACACACAGCTTAATAGCTGATTCCTGTGTATAAAATCTAAGATTAAGTAGAACCAACACTTAATAGCCCCTTCTTTCTTAAATGCACTATCAAAACAAGCCCCCTGTTTACTATAATTACTACCCACTGCTAGCTTATAAATTCTAATTGCACTGCAAATCTGCTACACCAAACCTTATGAAGAAGGTAAGCTTGTACATGCACATGCACAATTTATACATAAAGTATGCTAAAGCGTACATCGTAAACTGGGTTAATATACAGTATACCAGCTATCACCCAAAGTTGTGTAGATTGGTGCTGCATAATCTTGCAGCTACAGAACACTTACCTTTATTGCATGCAGAAGCAAGCTTATTTATTGCTTCGTAGACCGCCTTCTCTTCACAGAGAACTTGAGTCAGCGCCGCCTTTCGCTTGAACATCTTCAGTAGCCGTGCCTCGCTCGAAAGGTCATAAACTGGAAGGCGTAGCGGATCTTTCTATGAGGACTAGCCACAGGCATACAACAGGATATTGTTGGTGTGCCACGCCCACCAAACTGCTAAATAGAGTATGAATTTGAATTTAATGGTTCTCGTCGGAAAAGTGTAGGCTGTTTTTTATTCTATAGGATGTCGTAGGAATTCTTTTAAAGAGGAGAGGCTATGCCAGGCCTACACTGCCATACGCGAAAGCAAGAACCACGAAGAGCAGCAGATAGCCGAAGGCAGAGGTAAAGAGAGATACTATATTTACCCCCCAAGGCGTATAATTTTGAACATTTGAATGTTCTTTGTGGCCTATAAATTTATTTACATCACGTAAGAAGCCTATACATATACTAGTGTAAGCATACGTGTAATAGGCTGTATACTATATGTAATAGGGCCAGGCTATTTTTCGGAAGTCCCTCCCCCCGCTTCCGCGCGAAAAGCCCGCGAGAATAAGTAATATGAAGTGCTGTACTACTGAGTGCCACAAATACTGAATCTGTCCCCTGACTTGAGAATACTGTTAAAATGTGTTTCAGAAAAGCTGCTGAGCATTTAATAATTTTGCCCATATGCTCATAGGGCAGGCATAATTTTAATGCAATTTCCAATACTTGGTTGGGTTTGGCCACGGCTTATAATATAGTTATTTCCCGTCCCCTTCAAGGTCACAGAATCGTGTGCGGGCAAGTGGTTGTTATTATTATTAAATATTACCGTCAGACTTTATCATCAGCTCCAATATGAACCCTCACAACAAGCCTGCTCTTTGGCCTTCATCGTTAGCGCGATACCATCGATGCATCGCGCATCCGCGATACCATCGATGCATCGCGCATCCACTGAAAGTATGCAGGCTTTGAACGCTTTTTGCCGAGTCACATGCTCATATTGTACAGTAACAAGTGGCAACGGACAGGAAACAGTTCTACAACACTGAGGAATAGCAGCTGGGATTCTTGTGCATAGAGGAATAGAACAATAGGTCGAACTTCTGGGAATACTTTCCACAAGGCTACTTAAGTGCACCTGTGGAGAAAGTGCACTTGAAGCCTCGGCAAGGAATTCTCCACAACTCAAAATGCTAATATTTGTAAGGCTGCGCCTTTTGATTTGCTAGTTCTGGGACTGCTTCGAAAGGAAAATGTACAGCCTGACAGAGCCTGTTTTCGTCCTATATGTGAGTTACAGCTGCCTTGATTCACAAGTACTGCCACGACAGTGTCGCAAGTAGACTGTCTGGGTAACTTTAATTAAAATTTAGACTTTATTTTGAAAAAAATTGCTTTGTCAGGCTGTAGATAATTGTCTTTTCTCAATGTTCTAGCAGCTTTTGTCCCATTTCTCGGTTGTACCTGGCCGAAAAACTCTGCACAGATTCTAATTGTTGATTATTCCGCTATAGCCTGGATCTACAATGATGATGTAATTTTTAAAAATAGCCCACGGCGCTGTACATTTATATGTAAGGTTTACAGTTTCTTCCATGCACCACAGCTGAGTTACAGTAACAAGTGTTTTTCTCGTTTCGCTATCTAACGTGCCATCATCAATGCACCAGCATCTGGTGAAAACATTCAGGCTACGAACATTTTTGCTGAGTCACATGTTCATATTGTACAATAATAAATTCAGACGTGGGAGCCAACAATGAGTACAGGCAACAATTATATTACAGGTTGTGGCCTTAGCCTTCATATCATTAGTCCCATTCCCAGACCGTATACAGTACAGTCTGGCAGTGAGACTGATTTGGCAGCTGTTCAGCTCCCACTGTGCTGCAGCCAGCTGGACTTTATAATATATCCCGGCTAAAAAGAAAATGTAAAACTAACTGGCTTTTGTAAAATTCATTGCAACACATTAACTAATGTCCATTTTCACATGTCCTTACATAACACATGACTATCAGCCCGAACAAGAAGCAATGGATGCCAGCAGTGTCAGTGGGCACCTCTCTCAGTGGCCACTTTTCAGTCTCCTGGACACGGACTTTCTCCGGGGAGTGAAGATAGTCTGTGTCTTTGGTTCGGCCGGCAACGAAGCAGTCCTGGTAACCCACGACGACGAAGTTTTTGCCCTGGGGTCGAACTGCAGCGGCTGTCTCGGGCTAGGAGATTCTAAGAGCTCACTGCAGCCAAGAAAAGTGGAGTCACTCTGCAAGCATGGTATGTAATAGACAACTAACCATCCAGTGTTACATGTATGCCGATTGAAAATCTCTAGTACCCAGACCCTTGGAAGAAATCAGAAGGAGGGTCTGGGCGATAGGCTTAATTCGGTGGAAATGTACACTCTGGAATGTTATTAACTTATAATTGCCTACCTGCTAATGCTGGCTTAGTAGATTTCTTTAGCACTTACTCTGGCTGTACGACTCTCTGAAGCACAGTAGCACTCTTTAAACAGCGAAACGCGATTCAAAAATGGCCCAATTGGAAGTGTGCTTGCATACCGGGCGCACGGTACACTTCCACCCCAGCCTATCGCCCATATACCCTCCTTCCGATTTTTCCGAGGATCTGGGTACCCGAGACTAGCCGATTAATTAGCCTCGTTCCCAGACTCAATGCTCCATTATTGAATTTGGAGAGCCTGGGAACGAGGCTGGAGATTGACAACCTCATTCCCTTGCTCCATGCACATACATGTATTATTGTACCAGGGATCTCTTTTCCACTGTGTATACATAAATGTCTACAGCCCCAAAGAATAGCAACTACATGCATGTATAAGTTATTGTATGTGTACCTATGTACATGTATATGTGACATGTCTGCGTAGCTGCGTTTCCAGGCCTTTGACTGTGTATGTAGTTTTCTGTACATTATACTTGTAGTGAGAATATTGCACTTTTATGTCACAGACAACAAACAAACTGGTAATACTATATCAAGAACGTATTGGACACTCTAGCCAGCCTCGTTCCCATCCCCAGCTTTTCTCGCACCGTCTACACAGTGTCAGAAAAGCTGGGGAGCCTGAGAGCGAGGCTACACTCCAGCCTCTTGGGCGTGTAACTGTATCCGTGGTTGTTACTATCCTCCTTTTAGTGATACTCGCGCGTGACCCTCAACGAATCAGAAGTCTCTATATTGATCACATGATAGCACTTTAAATCGCATATTGCACACTTTAGTGTGTTTTAGCTGGATAGCACACACTTTTGAAATGATGCCCACTAGAGCTATGGCTGTTTTGGGTCAGTGAGAGCACTAAAACCTTTAATACCTGGTCCAGTTGGCAGTACATTAGGGTGCTAGTTACCAGGCAATATAGTAATCAGTGTTACTACATTGCCCTTGTGCACTAATTAGACCCAGTATTGCACTGCCAACTGGTATCGAAATATATAAGGACAAATCAAGTATCAATTTAGAGTTTAGTATAAGAGCTGTGGAGATGTACGTACACAGGTGATGGCTGTATGCTTGCTGTATAGAGGCTTCAAAGCGTAGAAAAATCATGCATAATTTTCATCTTGGGTGTGCTTACTAACCTGTTGGACCATGTTCAGCTGGTTTTTAGATGCAAAAGATATCATGTTATTGCATTATGCAGTGTACTGAAATTGTCTCTCGCAAAAAAAATACGTTTGTGGTAGCCATAACTATAAAGCTTGTCTACTGCTCCTCTGCTCAGGGGGTCCCATACTCCAGCTGGGCTCTGATTTTATTTTTCAGAGTTTCTTATTTTCTCGAAGTAATTTTCCATCTCCGCCAGATGAAATTGTGTATGTGTGCACTGTGGTATTCAGATTGCGTGAATGAACCACTTCCTCTCAGCAATACCCATTCATAGCCATTGTCTGAATGGGTTACTTCCTCTAGACGTATGCAACTAGGGGTGTTCCGAGAACACAACATACATCTGGAGTCACAACACATGTGGATGTATATGGACTTACATCTACATATGTTTAAGATGGCTCTGCAAAGAGCTAGAGCCAATGTCAGTGCACCTTGCCATCAAATTTTGAAGCAGAGCTATTATCACTAAGGAAGGTGGCTACATGCACTGCAGTTACAATTTATGAAGAGTTGGGATGGCTGTAAATTCATGTGGAGACGGAAATTGCCTTATTCAGGTCAGGAAGGGTGTCAGGTACAAAAGGCGCATAATTTTTGGAATCAGTAGGCGTAACATTTTCATCTGGTATACGTACTTGCTTTGTACTCCCTTGCATGTAAGTGCTACGTACGCTTCGTTAAACTTCAGTAATATTTCTAAATAATCAGAGGCCTATAGCTTCGCAACATGTGGGGGTATCGTCCCCACAAATGGGATTGCTAGAATCAGCGACTGTTTGTCTTTCAGATGGTACATGTTCCATGATTCTAGAATACTTCGGTGTGGAGCTACAGCCGTTCAAGTACACATCACTTCCGCTTGCAATTTTTACTGGCTCCTAGCAGCGAAGGCCTCAACCCTCCAATTGAGTATACAGCCATTCCGACTCTTCAAAAAGTGTGGCAGAGTGTCTTTAGCCACCTTCTTGGCAGTTTCAAAGCTTGATGGCAAGATGTACCGAAATTGGCTCCTTGCTGTGGGTGTGGTCTATTACTATATGGTGACGACAGTGACAATAAGAAAGAACTTGAAATGCTGGGAATAGAACCTCTATTGAATGGCTACTGTAGGGTATTTTGGAAATCTGCATGTGCAGAAACATGGCTACTGTGGTCCAGTGAAGGGAAATCTGCATGCGCAGAAACATGAAGACTACAGTAGCCATGTTTCTGTGCATGCAGATTTCAAAAAGCTCTTCAGTGGCCACAAGTGAATTTTGTAGGAGCTGATGGTGTATTGGGTTGTGACTGGCAACAGTATATACCATGTTCCCAACTAGCCATCCAGGTGTTAACTGACACTTTGTGTGTATTATTACCCATTTGATATACACTCTTCAGTGTGGGCGAGTAAAGTTTTTGCAATCTGCATGCACAGAGACATGGCTACTGTGGTCCAGTGAAGGGAAATCGGCAGCACAGAGACATGGCTACTGTGGTCCAGTGAAGGGAAATCGGCAGCACAGAGACATGGCTACTGTGGTCCAGTGAAGGGAAATCTGCATGTACAGAAACATGGCTACCATGGTCCAATAAAGGGTGATTTGGATACAGAAACATGGCCCCTTCAGATTGTGCATGAAAGATTTTCAAAAAAAGTACTTCATTGGACCAAAGTTACCAATTGGATTATACATTCTGTACATGCAGATTTCCATGCCCTTCATTGGACCACAGTGGTCATTTTTCTGTGCATGTAGACTTCCAAAATGCATTCTGGGGAGCTCCATGTACAGAATTTACAATTCAATTGGTCCAATAGAAAGAGCAAAATTTATTTGAGTAATTCCTAGAACTTTAGACAAAAATCTGTTGGCCACTTTTGGCATACATGTCTAGAGCTGGCATCACAAGTCAGGGATTGTCATTGAGATCCGTAGTAATGCTGACAATCTGCAGACATCCTGGGATGGTTACAGTAAACCCCTTTACACTGTCAGATATTCTTTCCCTGATTGTCAGATATATAGCTCTGACAATCCATGGACATCCAGGGATCGTCAGTTTTAACCATACCCAGGTCATAGATTCCCTGACTGTCGGTGTAACTGTGGCAATCCATAGCCTCGTTGCCAGGCTCCACTCCCCAGCTTTTCTCGCACCGTGTAAAAAATGCCCGCTTTTCTACACAGTGCGAAAAAAGCTGGGGAGTGGAGCCTGGGAACGAGGCTAGCAATCCATAGACATGTAGGGATTGTCAGTTTGAGCCCACCATGTCAGAGATTTCCTAAATGTCAGTGTAACTCTGACAATCCATGGATGTCCTGGGATAGTCAGCCAGCCTAAACATCCTGTCAGAGATTCCATGAATGTCAGTGTAGCTGTGGCAGTCCATGGACATGCAGGGATTGTCAGTTTGAGTCCGCCATGTCAGAGATTCCATGAATGTCAGTGTAAACTCTGCCCAGGGATTTGCAATGTTACAATGACATTCATGGAATCTCTGACAGGGTGTGGCTGATCCATGGCTGTCCAGGGATTTTCAGTGTTACAATGACATTCATGGAATCTCTGACAGGGTGTTTAGGCTGGCTGACTATCCCAGGATATCCAATCCATGGTTGGACAGCCATGGATCAACCACACCCTGTCAGAGATTCCATGAATGTCAGTGTAACACTGAAAATCCCTGGACAGCCATGGATCAACCACACCCTGTCAGAGATTCCATGAATGTCATTGTAACACTGCAATTCCCTGGACAGCCATGGATCAACCACACCCTGTCAGAGATTCCATGAATGTCATTGTAACACTGAAAAATCCCTGGACAGTCATGGATCAGCCACATCCTGTCAGAGATCCCATGAATGTCAGTGTAACTGACAATTCATGGACATGCAGAGATTGTCAGTTTGAACCCACCATGTCAGAGATTCGTAGTGTAAGTCATGGCACTTTGCCCTAAAGATTATTTTTCTCTCTAAAATACGCCCATGCCATTTAGATTTGTAAAAGAATGGTGCAGGATCTAGTTGCAGTAGTGTCCTTGTTATTCAAGGAACCACCTAGAGTGGTAGTGTCCTTATTATTCAAGGAATCACACAGAGCGGTAGTGTCCTTATTATTCAAGGAATCACACAGTGGTAGTGTCCTTATTATTCAAGGAATCACACAGAGCGGTAGTGTATTGTAGAATGTTCAACTTATATTCAAGGAATCACACAGAGCGGTAGTGTCCTTATTATTCAAGGAATCACACGGAGCGGTAGTGTCCTTAGGAATCACACAGCATGGAATCACAGTGGTAGTGTCCTTATTCAAGGAATTACACAGCAGTGTCCTTATTATTCAAGGAGTTACATAGAGCGATAGTGTCCTATTAGTCAAGGAATTTATTCAAGCCCACCACATAGAGCAGTAGTGTCCTTATTATTTCAAGGAACCACATAGAGCGGTAGTGTCCTTATTATTCAAGGAACCACGTAGAGCGGTAGTGTCCTTATTATTCAAGGAACCACATAGAGCGGTAGTATCCTTATTATTCAAGGAACTACACAGAGCGGTAGTATCCTTATTATCATAGGAATCATACAGAGCAGTAACGCTCTAGAGTCCTACCAATCTCTGATTGATGTTTCTAGGGATCACTTACATTGTATAGACATACTTAGCCAGTAGCAGCTTAGTCTAAACAGCGGTAGTCACCATCAGGAGCTAGTGAGGCACTGCAATGTGCTCCTATCGTCATTACTGTAAGCTCTGTCTCAGGCTTCACAACACTGGCCTCAAATATTTGGCAGTTAAGAGTTGTTAGAAAATTTATGAATATTCAAGATTTGATGCATGCACTGCTAATGCTTCAGTTCCATCACTGTATAGTGCATTTGCAGGCTTTCATAGTCACTTAAGCTAGGTATAGCGGCTCGCTGCAGCTATATTACAGCAGGTGCACTATACTGTGGAAGATTTCACTGTCTAACTATTACTAATAAGTGGCCATTTTGGGGTTACTGGTTGCTATAGGGCATAGTATTGCTTTCTTAGACAGCCATGACCTTCTGTAGCACATGTGTGTCCAAAATAGTAACAGAGCTACTGTGGGAATTTTTCAAAGCTTGTGTCAAAGTGTTTACGTGGTTGTTTCACATCCTCCTTCTTCCACTCTCATAAGTATGCTACGAACTGTTTTTGTTGGGGACTTCATGACTTCCTCTCCTCTCTCCTTTCCTCCGGTGCAGAGGTGGTGGACCTTGCATTCGGCAGTGGTCCCCACGTGTTGGCCCTGACTGCCCTGGGGGAGCTCTACAGCTGGGGGCACAACGGGTATGGGCAGCTGGGGCTGGGCATTGGGATCGCCTCCAGTATGGGGACCCTCCCCCAAAGGGTCGTCAGCGGAGGACTGGGTGGAGTACGGGTGACGAAGGTTGCCTGTGGGGGACATCACACACTGGTGCTGAGTGAGAGTGGGGAGGTGAGTGTGGGGGGGGGGGAGGGGGGTTGGGAGTGTGTGCATGTATGTGTGTGCATTCATATGTGGTATGTGTGCATGTGTGTGGGTGCATGTGTGTGTGAGTGCATGCATGTGTGGTGTGTGTGCATGTTTGTGTGTGTATATACATGCATGTGGTGTGTGTATATGTATGTGTGTTTGCTGGTATACGCATACGTGTGAGTGGAAAATTTAATTATGACCATGCGGCAGTATCGGTGTAAGAATAGAGTTATTTGCGCTCAAACTGTACATAGGAATACACGTGGTGGACGGCATGAGCAGAAAGCTGTGTTCTTGGCGGCAGCGGGCTCTCAGCAACTGTCTAATATTCAGTACTCTAGACTATTTACATGTACGTGTAACTGTTTTCATAAAGTACAAAGTTAATCGATGTTCATAACATTTTTGCGAAGGGGTTATGGTGCTTTACTTTGCTCTCTGCAGTAAGCATAGACATCGAGCAAAAGTGCCTTACTGCTACCTTACTGTTACAAGGCAGGGTTTCATTTAGGGGGGGGGCATTCGCCCCCCCTTGAAAACTTTCTCTTGGGAATTGCAACCCTTCAAAATTGAATACTGCCCACTGTACGCGCGCTCCCCCAAAATGTCTTCTGATGTCTTTTTGCCCCCCCTTGGAGATTTTTCTAAATGAATCCCTGCTTGAAGGGTTCAACGATCTGTTTCACTGACCTATAGTTTATACATTGCTGCTTTTTGGTTTTTACCCAGCGTATGAAGCATGTGTTTTCTGCATGTGTGTATGTGCATGCGTGATTAATTTTTGACCACGAGAGTTCTTAATAATGCTAAGAACAATTCTAAGTATGTCATGTGCATGTGGGTGCCCACGCAGAAGGCGAAGAGCAACGTGCTTGTGGTGATAATCTCTTGACAGCTCCCTGGTATCCAGTGGCAACGTGCAGCACGTGACCGTGTATTTGTGTGTGTGCATGTCTCTGTATGTACATGCATGTTCGTCTGTGCATGTACATTTAGCTACGTAAGTATATGTTTCAGTGTGTATATTAATGTACAGTGCACATAATATACGGTTGTGATTTATATGCACACATGTGGTACCAGATCTCTTTATGACTATGTGAGATCTTTTGGTGTAGATGTAAGATCTAGAATGAGTCCATTGCTGACCTTTGCATTTTGACCCTTTCAAGTGGTAGATGCAGAAAGCGCTTTTGACTACAAGCGCACTCCATATACCAGGCCCTCAACAAGGAGGAGGGGGAAGCCTTCTGTTACCATGGATACCTCCTAGCCATGGGGATGAAGCCTTCTGTTACCATGAATACCTCCTAGCCATCGGGATGACTTTCAACATTAATGTATTTATTCTGGTCTCTTAAAATTAAGTTGTATGTATGTGTAGAGTGTGCAGATGTGTGAGAGCACGCCCTGTTTCCTCATTAGTGGTTACACAGGGCTGCTAATTGAAAAGATGGTTCAACCCTCTAAATCATAATTGTCATCCCATGTGCTGTATAAGCGGTCTTGAAAAGGATGCCTAGAAGGAGGCCATGTGTGACAAGGCCTGGCTCAAGGTGAGAACAATTTTTACGTGCGTGTGTTATATAACCTGCAGTGAACTAAGAAATGTAGTGCCACAGAGTATAGTACTGCAACTTTATTTATGAAAGGTGTAGGGAGGGCTGAGAGATTCAAGTCTGTCTGCTGATTATTGACTTTTGTAACAGACTTGTAGCCATATATACATGTGCATGCTTAGACGACACAGAATGTCAGTAACATACTAACAGCGATTTGGATGGTGGAAACAAATGCGAATGCTAGTATCATCCTACGCCGAGCGATGGAGGTGTGGCACTACTATTAGGCCACTATAAATTAGTTGTTTATTTTATGTAAAAAGACTTTCAATCAGGTGGGTTGGTCGGTCGGAAGATGTAGCTTAACTAATCACATGACCACTTTTTTTTTAGCATACGTGTCTATGTTTGGGTGATTCTCAGACCGTTCTGCCCTGAGCCTTTGACCAAGCAGCCATGTTGTCTAGACTCTAGATGAAGCAACTTTCTGGGGAAATGTTTTTTTGTAGAATGTGTTGTGTGCTGCTGCTACTGCGGTTCAAAACTGCTCCTAAAAAGCCTACTCCGTGGATCTGGCAGAATCTCTTGGAGGACTTTGCTGACCTGCCTCTCAAGGCTATATATTATGGCCATTTTGGGGGGGGGGGGGGGGAGGGGGAGAGAGTGAGCTCTACTTTACGTAAAACCTGTGAGGAGGAAGTGGGCCTGTGGTTTTATGTGAAACACTTAGGTCATACCTAGGGTGGGACTTCAACTAACTTCACCTAACCTCAGCTCAACTCAACTACCTCCTCTAACCTCAGCTCAACTCAACTACCTCCTCTAACTTCACCTAACCTCAGCTAGCTTTGCTGGCTCAGTGTGCACTAATGTGCCTCAGACAAGATGGTATAAGACTGCTTCCTGATAGATGCAAATCACACCGGGAAAAAATTGTCTACTGCTAGCCTTGTTCTCAGGCCTTCACCGCATGAGCAAGTCAATACAAAGTGGGGAAGGCCTGGGAATGAGGCTCTTCTACCCCTTGTTACTCACAACAGTCTACTGTATTTTCGGGTATCCCTTCCCAGCTTTTAGCATGGTTCACTTTTTTACAGGCCAGCCATGTACCGTTGTGGCTACTGCAGTCAGCGTTTCTCTGAAGGTTGCGAACTAAAATGCCACATACAGCAAGAAAAGAAAAAGCAGACGCACAACTATGCTTGTGCCTTTTGTGATGAAGTTTGTGGAACTGTATTGGAGATTGAAGAGCATGTACGGACATGCCACAGTGCGAAGCCATTTCAGTGTGATCACTGTGACAAGGTGTTCACGAACCTAAGTCACCTTGATAAACATGTGCGGACACACACTGGTGAGAAACCCTTTAAATGTGGGCACTGTGATCGGAGTTTTACTCGACAGCACCATCTTGAAAGGCACATCCGAGTTCACACTGGTGAGAAACCCTTTAAATGTAGGCACTGTGATCGGAGTTTTGCTCAACAGCACCAACTTAAAATACACATCCGAGTTCACACTGGTGAGAAACCCTTTAAATGTAGGCACTGTGATCGAAGTTTTGCACAACGGTCTGCTCTTAATAGGCACATCCGAGTTCACACTGGTGAGAAACCCTTTAAATGTAGGCACTGTGATCGGAGTTTTGTACAACGGTCCGATCTTAAAAGGCACATCCGAGTTCACACTGGTGAGAAACCCTTTAAATGTGGGCACTGTGATTGGAGTTTTGCTCGACAGCCCGATCTTAAAAGGCACATCCGAGTTCACACTGGTGAGAAACCCTTTAAATGTGGGCACTGTGAGAACAAATTTACTCGAAGTAGCCGCCTCAAGTACCATGTTGAACACTGCCATTGATGATTATCAGTGTCTAGTAACGTTATTTGGGAGATTACTGCTGCTGTGGAAATGAATCACTTTGCTAATTATAAAGAAAACATGTATACCTCTCACATGCTGTTGTGTTCAGTTTTTGAAAGGCAAGAGTTGTAAATGCAGTCACGCGAATTTTCCGCACGAAATGCTGGATTCGACACTAGTCCTTGGCTCCTCCCCCTCGCAGGACGGCGAGGGGGAGGAGCCAAGGACTGAGCACGAGACTAACTTAACTATACACATGGGACGCCACACCTTTCACGTGACCAGAACTAGGGCTGCACCCGGGGATCGGGGGGAGTCTGGGCACGAGACTACCATTAAGCAGAATGGCGCGTCAAGGTGAGAGACCACAGTATTATTGTCAAGGATCGTCATTCTTTGTGTGATTGGAAGTGCTGTAGTCTCTCTCTGTTGCTGCACTACTTTGGCTTGGGTGCCTTTTCTTGTAGGGTGCTTACTTTCGTATGGGTGCCTATAAACGGGATGCGGTTGTTGTAATTCAATTGGGTGCTTATATTCATAGGGTGCTTACTTTCTATGGGTGCTTACTATCCCGATTCTACGGTATACTAAAGTTCACGTTTTAGATTATTTCTACTACACTCCAGAAGTAGCTAAGCTTACGGAAAACAAAGAATACCATTTTGTGTGTAGCGCTGTAGTGGGCACTTTTTGGCTGCTGATTAGATAGACCTTGGCTGTGGGCTGGGCTTGGATGTATGTAGCATGCATTTTCACATGTGAGATGAAATCAGTGAGGAAAGCCTCTCGCTACTGTGGTAGTCACGCAAATATTTCTTCCTATTTTGCTTATCACCCATACTGCCATTACACTACAGCATAATGATAATAATAGATACAATTATTCCGGATCCATGCCCCTTCACTTTGCAGTCTGTGTGTGTGGAACCCTTGTCAACTCAGCTGCACTAAATATGTGTGTGGTGTATGGAAGTACATGAACACAGGTTTGATGGGAGTGTCCAATATTGTGATTTTTTACTCTGCGTGTGTGTGGTGTACTATATAATATGTCACGACTGACGTAAGCCTAACAGAAATGTGCATGGTCACTGGCCCTTGAACAACATGATGGGAGTGTGTGTATTGAACACCCCCAGACTTCAGAAAATGTTCCCTACCGAAGAACAAATGAATGCAGTGCTGACTTGATGAGAGCGACCAAGTGGCGTCTACAGGTGAAGACATGGAAGCGGATGATTTGGTTAATTGATGGAGATTGCTGTGCAAGTATGGTACAGCTATCATGAGCTAGTGCACTTTGGTGCAAGTGGTAATATTCCAGACCCCTTGTATTAATTTTGTGTGGTCTGGGTACGAGACTGTATTATCATGTGAAGATCACATTCACCATGTATTGACATACAGGCACTTAGCAACGTAGAAGACTCTAGCTCTGTTAAGGTAACTGTTCAATATTTGTTTGCAGTTTATATGATTTTGGTTAATTAGACTTTCCTTTCATTGCATGGTATAGTAAAATTATCTTAATAGACTATGCACTTGATAGCCAGTACCATATAACCCTATCCGGCAATAAAATGAACTTGTTTGTTAACCAGTGCCATAACCTCTCTGGCTCTAACTAGACTATGCACTTGTTTGTTAGCCGCTACTGTAACCTTATCCTGTGTTAAAATAATATGCACTTATTTGCTAGCCAGTAGCTCCTCCATATTATGCTCGCACAAGCTGATAATTTACCATAGTCAGTACTTGAATGACATGTCTCATAGCACCCTGCAAGTAAATGTGACTAGCTTTCCGTTATGACCGAACCATCGAAAAATATTTCCCAATTTCATTTCACTGGCCCGACTGTACCCGCCGCTGACGGCGCGGCAAACACGTAGCGCCGCGCCAGCGCCGTAGCTATGATATGACGTAATAAGTAATGCGAGATGCGTGGGAGAGCATTCCTCAAATAGGCTATAGGATGGGAGCGAGGCTAATCAATATTATCGCCCAGGCTGTAGGTTGCCGTATCTAAGCTAGAAGGATGGCTGAAACAGAGGTGAACTCAGGTTCAAGGTGAGGGCATTGTGTGTAAAGTCTGAAGCGTGGCGAGTGCGCTAAAATTTCAGGATGCCAGACTTGCATGCTAGAAGTTTAATGTGAAGTGTGTATGACATCGTTCCCAGGCTCCACTCTTCAGTATAATATATATTTTTTGTAGAAGTATAGGAGCGTATCAGCTTAGCCATAGTTTATAGAGTAGAGTTCCTCTACGCTAAATAATGACGCGGATTGGCATAAACAAATACGTATACGCGTATGCATGCAAGAGTAGCGGTTATGCCCCAGTGCGAAAAGGAGCATACATAATAATGTAACCATTCTAAGTAATGTAAGCACAATACTTTAGTACGTATTATTTAAAACCACTGCTTTGGAAGCTCCTTTTTATTTCTCACTGTGTTCACTCTCTGATGCATGTTGTCCTACAGGCCAGCCATGTACCGCTGTGGCTACTGTAACGAATGTTTTGACAGCACTTCTGAGCTGAAAAGCCACGTACAGCAGGAGAAAGAGAAACAGGAGTATAGCATACGTACAGTGACCCTCTACACATGTACCTTCTGCAGAGAAGTTCACGAAACCGTTTCAGAGATGCAGGCTCACGTCCGAATGTGTCATCATGAAAAACCATTTCAGTGTGATCAGTGCGACAAAGTATTTGCGCATCCGAGCATACTTAACATTCATGTCCGGACACACACTGGTGACAAACCATTCAAGTGCGGTCTCTGTCGTCGGGGCTTCAGTCAAAAGCATAATCTCTTCATACACATGCGTGTTCACACTGGTGAAAAACCATTTCAGTGTAAACTCTGCAATGCAAGATTTCCACGAATAGGCGCTCTCGCTACTCACGGCCAAGTCCATACTGGTGTGAGGCCCTACGTATGTCCACAGTGTGCGCAGACATTCGCCCAAAAGCATCATCTTCAGTACCATGAACGGCATTGCCACAAAGTTCAGCCTTCCAAAGGAGTGATGGAACACTGTAATATTAAACCTCAGCAGTATTCAGTATCATAGACTACCTTTATCTTGGATGGACTTGTTTCAAGTATTATGACAACTTCCAACTCCTTCATAATAGTGCTACTTATATTATTTTTGTACCTGTATCTCATATTGCAATGTGACTGTATTTATACAAAAATTTAGGGTGTCCTGATTATAACAGTAAAAGAGGAGAAATCAGAAAACCTTGCGTTTGTGGGTAGCTGCAGAACACAAAATACAAAAACCGCTGCTGAGGAGTCCTAGATTAAATAGTAAGACCTCAGACAGCATACCCAAGTCCACCGCGTTGACACAGTTTGGGAGCAATGTCAGAGGTTCTTGTGTGCGCACGTGGATGCAGAAATTACGTGGAATACAGTTGTAGTACTGCTTGAATGTGATTTTGTGTGTGACGCTGTGCCCTCCCCCTCTACATTAGTGTGTGTGTGTGTGTGCATATGTGTGTGTGTATGTATCTGTGTGTGTGTGCATGTATGTGTGTGTGGTGTGTGTGCACATGGTTTGCATACTGTATGTGTATGTCTGTGTACTTGTATGTAGATTGTGAGACTCCCCACTTACACTCCAGCTAGAGGTGCCAGCACTCACAAATGCACTACTCTCGACCCACCACAGGTATTTGCCTGGGGCTACAACAATTGCGGTCAAATTGGCTCCGGGAACACTATGAACCAGTCAACCCCGAGAAAAGTGCAGGCAGCACTCGGTTAGTCAGAGCGCTGTAATCTGATTGGTTTATGCTCCAACCTCATTCCCTGGCTCGACTCTTTGCTGTTTGTACTGACTACGTGATAATAATTATGTTTGAATTAGCCTCGTATCCAGGCCCCATCTACCAGGCTCCACCCCCCACGACATAGGGCCTGGGTACAAGGCTGTGCTTGAATTTACCATATGTTCTTTTGTCAGGGTAGCCTTCATCCCAAACCTCCACCATAGCTAGCTAGCAACCGGAAATTTTGTGGGAAATTATCTGCTGCACGAGTTTCAAGATGACGTCATCTTGTTCCCCTTCAGGTGGTGTGGAGTGCTCTTCCGTAGTCTGTGGCCATGCCTCCTCCATAGCCCTCTCAGCCAATGGAGAGGTACGGTAAACACGTAGACTAGCGTCTATAGTCAATTTGTGGTAGCGCACTTGTTGAAGGTCCATGCGGCTAGGACTGAAATGGTGTGTGTTTTACTGAAAAAAAGCCATTATTTCTATATGGTTAGCTAGTCTTACATAGCGAGCCTATTGCTGTAGCTACTCATTTTTATAATACAAGTGATGTGCATATGTGTATGCATATGGCTTTGTATGTTTAACTAGTGCATACGTGGTATTCCATGCAGAGGGCCTCATGGGAATCGAGTTGCATTACGCTGCTCAGCTGACCATTTAGCCAGTCCGATGCTTTGAGAATGGCAGTCATCACTTTCCTACTGCCAGCCTTACCCATTGCCATGGCAACAATAGTTTCTTGCATGTAATGTTTATCGCACAGAAATGTCATCTTTCAAATTTGAAGTAATTTGGACATTAAGTGGAGTAAATATGACCTCACAAACTTCTACACATATGAGGGATTTGGTGTGGAGGCGCCACCAGACCAAATCCCTCATATGAGCCTATATAAAATGTGTATACGTTTGTGAGATAATATCTGCTCAATTTGACGTCCAATTTACTTCAAATTTGAAAGATGACATTTTTGTGTGATAAACATTACATGGAAGGAACTATTGTTGCCATGGCAGCAAAAATGCCTGAAGTCATTTTAACCTAATATGGTCATTCCTTAAATTAAAGGTACATGTATTGACTACTTCGTGGCTACATGTTGGTACGTAGTGCGCATGTCATGTGTTCAAGACCCCTCTTTTGTAACATACCCACACATACGTATAGCTATATGGTTGGGGCTATAACGGAAATGGACAACTGGGTATCGGCAGCAATACCAACCAGAGTCTGCCCTCGAAGGTCAATCTCCCAGACATCTTTATTGCGCAGGTATGTGTGTGTGTGTGTGTGTATGTGTGTGTGTGTATGTATGTGTGTATGTGTGCACGTGTGTGTATGTGTGCAGCCATGTGTTTTAAGATACTCCTCTGCTCAGGGGCTTCTCTTACGTGTGTGTGTGTGTGTGTGTGTGTCTATTTCAGTATTTCCCCAAATGTTGGGTACCAGGGTGCTCCCTCCTCCTCCCCCTGCCCTACCCCGCCCTTTCCCCCTCTCAGCTTGTTTCATTTGATGTGGTCATTGGAACGTTTTAATTTACTTTGAGCTCATGAAATATCCTTCCCCCTTTTGTTTGGTAACTTTGGGGAAGCACATTGTTACTTACCTAGTTCCCAGGCCCCGCTTTTTTTTGGCTACGTGAAGGAAAAGCGGCAAAGTGGGGGCCCACGGACGGAATATGGAGATGAGGCTAGTGTTTATCAAAGAGTTAGTGAAACAAGTTCCAATGGAGCTGTGTTTCCATATTTTTCTAACTATGTACTGCCGGTGACAGTGGCAGGGGTGTAAGCTATGTGCACATTTTTGGGAAGTGGACTTACAAGCCTTTCCGTCTGGGTACACACACACACACACACACCGTCTCCAGGTTGTATGTGGGTATGCCCACACGCTGGCCCTGACAGACGAGGGCCTACTCTATGCCTGGGGCTCCAACGTCTACGGGCAGCTGGGGACGGGAAGCAAGTCCAATGCTGTAGCTCCCTTACAAATGGCAGTGGAACTGGGACGGTCAGTGACATGCAAGGATTATAACAGAATGCTCCTCTTTTAGGCTACACTACACTTTGACTTAGTCTCGTCTCCAGGCTTTCCTCTTGAAAAGCCTGGAGCTGGCAACCCACTCAAAATTAAGCACGTGAGGAAAGATACCAGGCTCTCTCCCTTTTTTCTAGGGGAGAGCCTGGGGACGAGGCTAGTTCTAGCCCTCTGGAATATGTGCTTGTGTCCTTTGATTTATAGCCCTCACAAACACACACACACACACATACACACACACACATACCATCTCCAGGTTGTATGTGGGTATAGCCCTCTGGAATATATGCTTGTGTCCTTTGATTTATAGCCCTCACAAACACACACACACACACATACACACACACACATACCATCTCCAGGTTGTATGTGGGTATAGCCCTCTGGAATATATGCTTGTGTCCTTTGATTTATAGTTTTCCTACAAATGTAACAAATATTATGCTTCTCTCCTTTTTCTCCCCGCAGGTTCATCGAGGTCGCAGCTTACCACAACAACCACATCTCAACAGCCAAACAGCTCAGTGGGAAGGTGGGCTGCAGTATGTTTGGGCCTGATATAGTGCAGGCATTTAGAGCGGGTCTTTGAAGTTGTGGCCCCTTTGTAATGATCAATTATCTGAACCACAAAAGATAATTATTTAATTTGTGGTACTTAGAACACAATTAAATTGTGGTTGATATTTCATATCTAAAAACTAGCTGGACATTTTCCACATTATGGCCGTACAAAAAGCAGCGTAAAAGCTGGAGTGGAGAGACTGGGCTAGCTTGGTCCATCGGGCCTGTAAATTTCTAGTAGCTTTCACTGTGCTCTTGGCTATAGGGGCATAGTAACACAATGATGTATCTTTGCGCACATGGTAAGTGGGAATGCACAGACAGACACAAGAATGTAAGGCAATCTTAGTACCAGCCGGGAGTGCGTGAAGCGAAGCACATGCCCAGCTGGTAAACGTTTATTTTAAGAGTCCTCAAATAATTACGGCAGGTGTATAGTACTTGGTATCAGCACCTACCAAGTGTGCAGCATCGTCATGGAAACAATGCCTCCCTCTACAGGTGTACATGTGGGGCATGTGTCGGGGTCAGAGTGTGCTGCAGCCACTGGAAACAAAGTTCTCTTCGCTGGACGACATTTTTGCTGCTTTTGCCTCCCCAGCCTCTACTTGGAGACCCATTGTCCTAGGTACGTGTGGGCTGAACACAAGGCTGACCTGATGTACGTTTTATATTTTTTTGCTTCTCTCCCCCTCCCCTCCCCTCCCCTCCCCTCCCCTCACCTCCCACAGAGGATGACGACTCCTGTGGTTTGGTTAAGTGCATTGCTGAGTGCTTTGATGATATTGTGAGTGGTGAATTACCTTGGTCTCATTCCCAAACCGCTTGGTCTGGGAATGAATATGCACTTTGACCTCACATACTTGGTTTAGATTTTTCCTCCTGTTTTTACACCGCACTGTTTTAATTGCTGGCTCTGTTCCGTGTGCGTGTGTGTGTGTGTCCTCTTTCTCAAAAATGTATACCTATCCAACCTGTCTTTACTATTAGACTAGTGCATACATGATATTCCATGCAGAGGGCCTAGCGGGAATCGAGTAGCATTTGACGCGCTGCTCTGACAGCTGACTGTTCAGCCAGTTCGAGGCTTTGGGAACGGCGGTCATCACTTTGCTCCTGCCGAATCAGCCTTACTCGCTGTCAATGAACCTCCTGCCGATGTTCCCTCCTCTCCTTGCTACTGCTGCTTCTGTATTGCTACACATGTAGCCTCCCTACTCACTGCCACCTCTCTACAGACGATTCCATCGTAGTGCAGTACTCTCCATTTGTTTGGTACTACACGTGCAGCAATGCCGCACCCACAGGAAATATGTTTGCAATAATTGCATTCCTGTAGCGTTACATACATACATACATACATACATACATACATACATATATACATACATACATACATACATACATACATACATACATACATACGCGAGTCTCAATGCAACACGATTAGTTGCCTCACTTCCTGCTCGGCAATAATTAAACTTGATGTGAACCTAATAATGGGTAATCAACTCCTAACCCGCCTAATGAATCTTTCTCGCTTGCAGAACACCTCCGACGTGACTGTGATTGTGGAGGGAAAGAAGATCTACGTCCACAAGGCCATCCTTAGAATGAGGTAATTTCTCATACTTGAAGTCCAGTATGCTTGCAGAGGGGAATTCCCAAATAGAGCCTCACACATATCCCTTGCTGTCGTATATACTCGTTCAAGTAATTTATCTTCATCAAAGGCCAACCCCACACGTGTGTGTGTGTGTGTGTGGCATGCTGAAACACATGGCTGCACAGTTGCTGATGTGGTTGCGTAACTATGGATGTGGGATGTGGGTAGGGAATATGCTGGTCAGTTTGGGGGGTGTGCAAGTTTGTTATTTGCGCAATAAACCCCTTACCATTATGATGTAATGGGGGGTAAAGTGAGCACTAATTGGAGAAAATACATGAGAACATGTGCTTTGATGTAGATTTCTTGTATGAATTTGTTTTCGTGTATACGGTACATACATACATACTTACATACATGTACATACATACGCGAGTCTCAATGCAACACGATTAGTTGCCTCACTTCCTGCTCGGCAATAATTAAACTTGATGTGAACCTAATAATGGGTAATCAACTCCTAACCCGCCTAATGAATCTTTCTCGCTTGCAGAACACCTCCGACGTGACTGTGATTGTGGAGGGAAAGAAGATCTACGTCCACAAGGCCATCCTTAGAATGAGGTAATTTCTCATACTTGAAGTCCAGTATGCTTGCAGAGGGGAATTCCCAAATAGAGCCTCACACATATCCCTTGCTGTCGTATATACTCGTTCAAGTAATTTATCTTCATCAAAGGCCAACCCCACACGTGTGTGTGTGTGTGTGTGGCATGCTGAAACACATGGCTGCACAGTTGCTGATGTGGTTGCGTAACTATGGATGTGGGATGTGGGTAGGGAATATGCTGGTCAGTTTGGGGGGTGTGCAAGTTTGTTATTTGCGCAATAAACCCCTTACCATTATGATGTAATGGGGGGTAAAGTGAGCACTAATTGGAGAAAATACATGAGAACATGTGCTTTGATGTAGATTTCTTGTATGAATTTGTTTTCGTGTATTTTCTCCATTTAGTGCTCACTTGTACCCCCCACCCCCCACCATTACATCAAAATGGTAAAAGGGTCTATTGCATTGTTTTTTTTTGTTTGCGTTCCTATAAAGGGCACATCAAAAGAAACAGCTCATTGATGTATAACCACAATATGACAGTCACAGATAACACATTTCTGAGTGGGGGATGTCACTTTATACACACTTCCACTATCCTGTCCTTACCTGTCTTTTGTCATGGTTAAAAATACTACGTTGACGAAAGGGTTAAGTTTATTCACGTGATAACGTAGCATCGTTGAATATCGTTGGCGCAAGTAATCACATGACTTCAGGGTCACGCCTACTCAGACATATTCGCCAAACTGAAGTGGGGACGAGACTAGCGAAATTGTGTACACAGCTTAAAACTATAGCCTCTGAGCGATTACATCTAGTTTCATGATTGTATCAATGGCAAAAACTGACGCTCAGCTAAAAATACGGTCTACAAGCTTCGCCAGTGTCAGAGTATACACTAGCCTCATTCCCAGGCTCCACTCCCCAGCTTTTCTCACACCATGTTTTTCTAACAGTGCGAGAGGAATGGAGCCTGGGAACGAGGCTATGAGTGAACTAAAAATGTTGATCTAAACGCGTGAGACTCACAGAATGACTACCACTGAGGGTCAGCCATACGACCATTGCTCTCTACACTGCACAAATTGCAGAGTAATTACTTTAACGGTCCCTAGAGTTAGAGTTTCAATAACAACCACACCTTGTAACGTGCACTCAAGAGTAATTGGACCACTGTACTATCAGAGCTCTCCAATTTCAGCAGGGGTAAAGGAAGAAAGAAAAGTGTATGGAATTAAGTTACAGCACAGCTGCACTTTAGGCATTCCCACACCCTGTAACTACTGGTAACTAAAGAGGCTTGCAGGAGTTGGAGACCTACAAGGTATTATATGGTATTCAACAACAAATGAGCTGATTGATCTACTATGGATTCTTTCTTTGTCTCTGAAATTTGGTGACGCTTGAAGGTAAATTGGTCATTAGACTGCACTTAGTGTGCAGTTAAAGTAGCTAGCTCCTGCATGCCATTGGCTATACTCCCACTTGACATATCTATAGGGCAACAGCTGAAGCATGGTAAACAGCTCTAAACACTAGCATATCCACTAGCTGCCGGGAGCACTGAGAAAGGAGTGTACCTGGGCACACGTCTTTTGCCGTAGTGTACTGCACGGGAAAGGGTTAAGTTTATTCACGTGAGAATGTGTAGCATTGTTGTGGCATGTTGGGTGAGAATCACATGACATCGGAGTCACGTCTACTCGGACAAATTAGGCTCAACAATGTTCGCCAATTTTCAGGGTGCCACTCCTATGGGGGTGGAATGCCCCCCCCCCCCCCCCCCCACACCCATTTTTTGACTTGTGGGGTGTAAACAATATAATACTAGTGCATGCATGGTATTCCATGCAGAGAGCCTCGCGGGAATCCAGTTGCATTGTGCTGCTTAGCTAACCGTTCAGCCAGTCTGAGGCTTTGAAAACGCTGCTGCCGAATCAGTCTTACCCGCTGTCAATCCGCCGATGTTCTCTCCTCTCCTCGCTACCACTACTCATGTATTGCTGCGCACATAGCCTCCCCAATCTCCGTGCCTCTCTCCATTGGTTCTACTGTACTGCACAGTGCATGGAAGCAATGCCGTGTCCACAGGAAATGTGTTTACAATAATTGCATTCCTGTAGCGGTAACTTACGTACATACATGCATACATCCATACATACATACGCCATACGATCTTTGGGTGAAAACTAAGATTTTCAATCTAGGGTTTCTGGCTAAATGCCTGTACTATATACATTTTATATGTCTCTTTATGTTGTTCAAAATGGCTTTACATGGCTGCCGTCTTAATTGGAACTGGTGGCGCACGAAGAATTAGAGATCTGCATGGAAGTGTCCCTAATTACTGTATAGACATTGAGTGATATTCCAAACTTTGAGGATTTAATAATAATTATGGTTGGATAGCCTCATTCCCAGGCTCCACTTCCAGCTTTTTTAAACACCAAGAGTAAAAAATCGTTTCTTGAAAATTCTTATTAAAACTTGTAAGATCTTACAAGACATTTCTGGTAGGGTATTATCATGTAATACATCTTCCCCCAGGTGTGAATACTTCTATTCCATGTTCCAGCAGGGGAGGTGGACAGAGGCTGATAAGGAGTGAGTATTAATTAGAAAATTGACTGACAATCATATGTCCTTCTCATGCAATGGACCTTTTACCAAACTACATTAAAGCACATGTTTACGTATATTTACTCCATTTAGTGCTCACTTTTACCCCCCCCCCCCCCCCCCCATTACACCATAATGGTAAAGATCCATTGAGCAGTACCGGTACTTGTGTGCATGCATTGTGATCTGAAGGACCAGTGTGCATGGAGGTAACGCGGAATAGTCCATGCGGCTTTCATTCTAATTTCAGTGAATTAAGCTCATACTGGCGGAAGTTTACAGGCCAAGCTGTGTCTTAATGTTTGTGTTACGCTGCACTAGCCTCATATCCAGCGGCAAAATATAATCTGGACGAGGAAGCCCTGGATACGAGGCTCTCGCCGTGCTAATGGATCCTTTACCATTATGATGTAATGGGGGGTAAAAGTGAGCACTAAATGGAGAAAATACACAAAAACGTGTGTAAACAAGCATGTTATTTTGTTTTCATACAAGAAAACTACATCAAAGCACATGTTCTCATGTATTTTCTCAAATTAGTGTTCACTTTTACCCCCCATTACATCATAATGGTAAAGGGTCTATTGGGCATAGCCTGGCCTAACTATGTAAACACTTGCAAGTGTCTGTGCTAGCCAGGGACATTCCGGATATGTTATGTACAAGTATGGTATGTGGGGATCAAGTTACCCAAGATGACACAAACCTGTGTGTGCTGTCTGAGTATTGACAGTGTTCATTTGGATATTTGATAGGTTTTGTCAATTCTCTCTCATTTGCTGATGATGGCAATACCATAGAATGTTCTAAATTATAAGCAGTGTTTTACACTTGCACCCATTAGTCTGTGAGTTAGTGATTAGTACTCACACACCTCTCACAGGCTCTGTAGGGGATTACGGTTTCAAATTCATTTAGCTGTCATAAATCCCACAAATTTTAGCCTTTTATATCACTAGTTCGGAATTTATAATGCTAACCTTTAGTCTAGCTAATATGAACTCAGTGGGTTTGCTACATCATTGGAACTGTTGAAAGAACTCCATTATGTACATATTATGACCATGTCCCCTTAGCTCTATCCAAGATTGTAGGGTAATTACAGCTGGTCTTTAAATACTACAAAGATGATGATCCTTGGTGGGAGTGTCTTGGGTACATTAGACTCCTCCCCACAGGAAGTAGATGTATTTCTTTTGCTTCCTGTGGGTGGAGCCTGTATGAGGCCACCTCCCTTTCCCAAGTGCCACCTGGATATTCATAATTCCCTCCTCCCCACAGCTCCATAGAGATCTGCCAGTTCCCATACTCTGTCTACCATGCCTTCCTCAAATACCTCTACACTGACATGGTGGATGACCTCAGTATGGATGACATCATCGGTGGGTGTATAAAGTGGTCATAAGAAAATGCCCCCCCCCCCCCCGAAGAGTCACTTCTCCGACTGCGTGGCCTAGAAACGAGGCTAGGTGAAGTCCTAGACTTGTGCAGGAAATAAACAAGAGCACAGTGATGTCTGTATGGCTAAGACACAATGACGGTGTTGCCGTAGCAGGCCTTCCTCACTCTGTTTTATCCCACAGCTGTGCAGAAAATGGCTGCGGGATAAAATCTGGGCAAGGAAGGTCTGGGTTTGAGGCTAGTGTTGCCGGAGATTAATTAGCAAGACTTCACATTCATGAACAATGCCATAGCAGCAGCGATAGTTAGCAGAAAAGGGAGGACCGTCAGCTGATCAGCAGTGCATACAAAAGTGTCCAATAGTAACAGTATAAAAGTACAACTCGCAATACATTCATGAAGATGGAACAGTTTGCTTCCCACGAGACCCCCTGAATGATGGTACATATACATACATTATACCTGTAGTATAAACTCTGTTTTTTCAACAGGTCTCCTGGACCTGGCAGACTCCTACTGCGAGACAGCTCTGAAGAAGAAGTGTGAGAAACTGATCTGGCAGCAGATCACAGTCGACAACGTGGCCTCACTCCTGGCCATCGCAGCAAAATACAAGACAGAGGTGAGTGCTGGGTAATCTAAAAGTATGTAGCAATTTACTGAGCACCCAGGTCTCAGTAATGCCATCCATTGGTTGCGGATGCGCAATGACTGCGACTTTAATAGTGCACGTGGTTCAATGACGAGAGATGGAGTGCTTCAGTATTGAGACGTGTGTGAGAGGCTACCAAGTCTACAAAGACCGAGGTACAGGCCTCGTTTTTTCGTTATCGCCTCTGGCTTTCTCTGTTGATCACAGCACGAAGGACGGCTTGTGACAGAGGACCCTGTGGGTCCAGGACATTGTCAACGAGATCCAGATACCCAAAGAGAGCCATAGTGAAAGTCGATTTAGCGCCTAGCCTGCTTTATGTTAATGTTCTACCACTCATGTAACTATTCATGGGTGGAAAACTCCACAAAAATAACAAAAATTGGCACCCCACGAAAATAGCCCATTGCACGGTATAGCTTCTACATAATTATGTAGACTAGTTCAACTATATACTTATGCACCTGCGAGTTCACCCGTTTTCCCTCCAAAAGTAGAATTACATCATTTGCCATGCCTACTTGCAATCCCTATAATTGGCCTGACCTTAATGCAAGTGTATTCCCCTCTCCCATACACAGACATTGGAGGACTACTGTTTCAAGTTTGCATTGAATCACATGACACAGGTAGTGAAGTCAGAGGCCTTCAGCCAACTGGACAACGCCCTTGCAAAACAGTTTATCCAGAAGGCCGCGGGTCACGGAGCCTTCAAGACCTGACTAGTCAGGCTGAAGCGAATACTTTATCTTTCCAGGAAGAGATTTATTGATCATAGTTTACTCCGTCGAAAATTGGGATATATTTTTATATCATGCCTCATTTATCACTTGGTATGTTATCTTTAGAATTATCAGTCAAGAGCACATGTATATCAGAGGCTTAGAGTGACAAAGTACTATCAGAGATGAACAGTTATTATTTATCAGTTCTAAGACATTTTTCTTAGTGCTGGACCACTAGCTTCTGCTGCGTTTGCAATTGTGTAGTAAATTTCTGTCATTATCTATGTATGTAACATTAATGTATGGATGTTAATCTATGGCATAGTGTTATTGGTTTGTACTTGCAACCGTGCCAGAGACTAGCCTCATATCCTCGCCCAGATTTCATCTTGCAGCTGTGGAGAAGAATTGAGAAAGCTGCGATATATATATAAAATCTGTGACTGGGTATGAATGAGACTAGCCAGAGACTACGTACCTAATCTGTCTCCTGTTCATTGAGGGCTTATATCATGATCAACTATCTATTTATGCTTCACACAGGTATCTCGGGTGTGCTCCACCCCATGTGACTTCCTGTGAAGCATTTCCTAAAAGCTAATTTTAAATGTTTTAGTTGATAAACTCCATGCACACCCAGAGATCTAGAAACAGTGAATTGAATTATAGATATTAAAGGGTCAATGTCTCGTACAAGGCTCTACTTAAAGCCAAAGAATCTTCTACAGATGCCTCTGGCTTGTATGCCTTCAAATAAGAGGGACAATGGTGGAGCCAATTATTGGTACTTCTCATACAGTTAGTGTATGTCTGAATTAGATAGGACTTTCATGGGAGAATTGGCAAGCGGGATGTTCTGTGATATAAACAGAAGAATGATACTTGCAATGGCACCAGGATTGCAATACGGTCAGCCGGTTACCCAGTGAGGTGCAGAACCTCAATAGGTGCACCGTCGGGGCGATCTAACGCGATGGATGAACCTCAATAGGTACACCAATCATTAAACTGAACCTCAATAGGTGCCCGGTCGACGACTACCCCTTGAGGTGGAGCCCTGTCTTAGAGAGTATTTTTACTGGACAGTAAAAGGCACTAAGGCCATACTGCCAGAGGGATAGGCAGGTCATCACTCTGCATGGATAGTGGCGATCAGCACTATGACTGAACCTCAATAGGTGCACGTACCGAGTAGTACGACTGAACCTCAATAGGTGCATAATCGTGCCAACATTAGCTGAACCTCAATAGGTGTACGCGGTGCACGCTCGTGCAACCAGCAGCTGAGGTGCACGCTTCAGTAGGAGCATTTTGAAGTTCTACATTGGTCCAAATAACATCATTGTGACGTTAGGTTTCGTCCCCCGTAACACCCAAGGGTGCGTTACAACATAGATAATATATACCTTGAAGGTATATATTATCTATGGTTACAATGATATACTCATACCTACTGCATTATTGCTTTCCTTACTGCCTACAAGGATGCCAAGTAGGGTAATTTGTACATTTCTAGCAATGCTAGGATGATATTCAACTAATGATAACGTCACGACCCTGACCCCCTCCCCCCTTAACCATAGATAATATAGCTTCCCCTAACCCTAAGGGAAGCTATATTATCTATGCCTTAACTCACTCAAGTGCACGCTTAATGTATAGTGCTGAACCTCAAGTGGGTTAAATATGTGGAGGTACTAAGACTTTTTTGTCGAGTGCACTCCCATAGCTGTTTTGTACACTCTGCCTACTCTCTGTGCTTCCGGACCCTTTCACATGGGTCAATGCCAGTGTAATATGGTATGACTTTATTCTATTCTATCAAATTTATCAGTATCATGCAAATTGTCCCATGCATGCAGTACATTAGCTGGTTTCAAACCATGAATAATGTGAATGAAACATCCACTTTAACTTCATTCACAGTTCACATAATTATATTATAGTGGGCATGAGACAATTAGTATTGATTACACCATTAACCTAGCCTCATTCCCAGGCTCCACTACCCAGCGTTTTCGTAAAAACACTAGCAAACAAAACAGAGCCTGGGAATAAGGCTACCATTAATCTTGTTCTCCAGATTCCTAGTGACCAACGTTGTACTCGCATGACACTGGCTTCACTCTATACTAATGAGTGATTGCCTTTTATAAAATGGACCTCTGGCAGACAGCAATTGCAACTAGAACAGACAGCTGGAATTCAGTTCTCCCCAAGGAGGTCTCCTGAGCCACTCCCTTACTATGTGACCCCTATAAGGTAGCCTCTCAAGGTTGCGTTATAGCTCTACATCAGACTAGCACTGGCACTGTTGAGTTGGTCATAGTGCTTAGCTCAATAATTATAATTATAGCCACCATGCACCCTGAACTTAAGTCAGATATAAGCACTTTTTTCTAGCTGGGGCTTTGAATGGAAAACCCATAGAAGCTAGGTTATGTGGGTATCACTTTAGTGCTAGAGCACATGATAGTAGCTATTATCTGCAAAACCAGGAGACTAACACGTGGTCTGATCCTACTTCGGGATAAATTCGAAAGGATTTCCGAGGGTCTGGGTACCCAAGACCAGTCCACAGCATTATGCAGACTCTATCAATAAGGACAGAAGCATTTAATATCCATTCAAAATTATATTGAAATTTCTATACTTGAAACTTAATGTGAACAAAAAAAAACTGTTGAGTGGTGGGTATTAAACAAAAGACAAAAAAAATGGGCAACCTTCTTCTTCTCTGGGCCATGTGACACTATCATGTGCATGTTATAATCTCCTTACAACTATAGCTAGTGCCAAAGTACAATTTTGACCAAATAATTGTACTCCGCGGTATTACAAATGTACTGTTCCTTTAACTCACAAAAAGGAAAAAAAATGGGCAACCCTCTTCTCCCAACGGAACCCTAGGCCATGTGACACTGCCGCGTTAAGGGGTGAACGGGCAGGTCGTTCCGGCTGACCGAGCCTTCAGCCTTTCGGGCGCCTGTCCGCTATGGTACAGGGATCGTCATCGGGTCTGTTTAGTGTGCCAGGCTTTGGGAATCAAGGGAGGAACACGGACGGATCCTAGGCCGTACTGTCCGAGACCACCGTGGCAGTTGCCAAACCACGTTACCCTCCACCTGAACACACATGGTCACAGCCCGGAGCTAACTGCTCCACCCACTATACCGCTACCGGCTTATTTATTAGGTTTGAAAAAAACATTCGATCTGATTATGGGTTTAATTATGTAGTAATTATGTAGTAATTACGTGACGTCACTTTCAACGCGGGGTAACGAAGGTGTGGGACGTAGTGACATCAATCCGTGAAGCCGACCAGAGCATCGAGCGGATTTGCCAGAAAGTACCAGCAGAGCACAATCCAAATAGTCGGAAAGCAAGCTTCGTTTTCGTAACCCTTATGTCCTTATTATTCAAGGTAAATGAACAGGTGGGCGGTGTCGCATGCAGAATAGGTGTATGTACCTTACAGCATGCAGTCTAGCATGGTTTGGGTTTTAAAGGGGATAATAACTCATAATTATTATAACAATGACAGTAGTTGGGAGTGCAGGCCTGGGACTGAGGGCCGGTAGTGTTTATGGAATCTTGACCTGTTTATTTGAAGTATTTCGATTCCGGAGGTCCCCTACCTCAAAGTAGTGTTCAATTTTACCAACTTGTCAACATGTGATTCAGTATATACAAATTATTAATTACATAGTGACTCCGCCCCCTAGTGTAAAGGACGACAGTTGCCTGTGTGGTAGATAGCATCGGCTTCCTCATTCTCATCTTGTTTACCCCCAGACCCAACCCACCTGGAGCCTAGCCTCGGTCCCAGGCTCACTCCTCTACCTGGAGCCACTGCATGCACTTTCACTTTTGGTTTCCATGGTTATAGAGAATATCAGTAGCATGTGTCAAGGTCAGAGTATGCTGCAGCCACTGGTAGAGAAGTTTTCTTTGCTGGACGACAGTTTGGCTACCTTTGCCTCCTACTTGGAGTCCTAGGTACGTGTGGGCGGTGTGTTGCCTGTCTTCCCCGTGGGTTTTAGCTGGGAGGTGGGCCCTTGCCAGAGGTCCCGTCACTCCCATTTCACTGTTTGATGTTGTGTGGACAGCACGTAACACACCTTTGAGTCCACACCAGAGTGTGAACTCTGTTTTGCTTGCTGGCACTAGCTATAGACCTTTTATATAATTATCCATTGGGGGGTAAAAATAGGCACTAAATGGAGAAAATACACGAGGATATGTGCTTTGATGTGGATTTCTTGTATGAAAACATACGAACATGCTCGTTTGCTTGTAATTTCTTGTGCTTCCAGCATTTTTACCCTGGGGGGGGGGGGGAGGGGACCATTACATCATTTTCCTTCTGTCTCCAATTATAGGCAGCTGGGTGGGCCTCTTGCAAGCCTTTTCCTCTATCTCTACATGTACCTTCTGCCCAATTTGTGTTTTGTATGGAGTATGAAAAAAATGCTGATATTCCCAGCAGGCTCCACTCCCCATGCAGCTTTTAACGCACAAAATGCAAAAAAAATAAAGCCTGGGAGTGAAGCCAGGGAACGTACAATTTCCCGGCTCTGAATAGATGGGATAGGTTTAGGGTATGGTTAGGGCATAGGCACGGGGTTGTTTCCGGAAATGTTTCTGAAACGCCGCGGAGGCGTAACAGGCCTAGGTACACATATTTCTCCTAATCACTTGCTACAACAAGGCTACCTAATGCTCCAAATCGATTGGTTGTCACTCAGGCTGACCTGCTTATAGCTGATGCCTGGTACCCTAGATATTAATACAGACAGATCGGTAAAGCCCTTATAGTCAAGAGACAGGTTTAGTTGGGTTGGTTTAGGTGGGTACGTGAAGATACTAGAGTATTGCATGTGTGTGACTCTAGAGCATGCGAATAAAAATAAATGGGAAGGATACATTGTAACAGGAGTTCGGAGTGGAGGCCTGGGAATGAGGCTATAGGCATCGCTCTGATACTTAACTGGAGAGTGGACTGTATAGTAAAGTGAGCTTTGCTTTGAGGTTTTTGATCGAAGTATTTCAACTTCCTCTCTATCTCTCTCTCTCTCAGGTACACACACACACCATCTCCTTGGTCGGTATCATTGGTACATACACCCTAATTAGCCTCACACCAAACAAAAAAAAAGGGCTGAAGTGAACCTTATTCTCAGGCCAATATGTCTACACGTGGTAAAATTATTAACTCTGGTTAACTTAACTTTTGCAAAAACAACCAGAAACAATCAAATGGCATACATAGTAACGTCCTTAAATCTCCTTGTACATAGCTACATTAAGTATGCACTAAGTACAGTCCCTACTTCTTCACTGTCCATGGCAGTGCTGAAAATGCCTCTTAAGTCTTGATCGCTGAGTAAATTTCTGGTCGCAGTGCCTACACTGGTATGGTCTCTCACCAGTGTGTGTCCTCACATGTCTTTTAAGGCGGCTTGGCAGTGCGAACACCTTACTACAGTGATCACACTGAAATGGCTTCTCACTGTGGCATGTCCGTACATGCTCTTCGATTTCTGAAACACTTTTGCGGACTTCCTGGCAGAAGGCGCAAGCATAGCAAGTGTTGTAAACCGGTTTCTGTTTTTCTTGCTGTACATGTTGTCTCAGTTCGTAAGCTGTTGAGAAACGCTCGCAACAGAAGCTACAGCGGAACATGGCTGTCCTGCAGGAAAGTGGGCAGCAATATGTAGATAGTCTACCCCAAGAGCCCATAACCCAAAGGGAAGGAGCATTAAACTAGTGATTCCACTTGTTGTTGAATGGCACCTACGAGAAAACTCCATATACGGAATGCCTAGCGCTTATGCATGGGCTGGTTTACTACGCTACTACATGTAGTGCTAAGTGAATTATAGTGCTTACATAGCACTTACGTTTCTCAACAGCGGTTTTCCATTTGACAACAGGTGGAATCAGCATACCTACACAAGTTTAATGCTCCTTCCCTTTGGGTTATGGGCTCCTATCTACACTATACTCCTCTTGAATATGCACCCTGATTGGTACTTAAAAACTGCATGCTGCATTAGTAATTATTATCATACACTTGACATTACTTGACATGGCATGCAAAAGCTCTGCATGTAAACTGTAGCAAATCTACATACATACATTATGTATTATCGTGATCAAAGCCTTAAACCTGAGGGAACGCTAAGCTGTCTCACCTTGAGTTTGTCTCCCCACTGCTACTAGCCATCATATATAGCTTCAGCCACACACTGTATTCTGTGACACTGAACAAATCCAGGTGCCAATAATTACTGTGGGCATCCCATAATGGCTTGGTTCTCGTGGGAAGTCTGCATAACTTAATTTTAAAGTTTACCCCCACATTAAATTATACACCCAGAATTTTCTGTGGCTGTGAAATATAAATTTGGGTGTGCCTAGCTGAGTGAGCAAAAATTCTCTACAGCTGTCAAACCAGCTGCTTATATTCTGCTTTCCCAGCTGTTAACTTGGGAATGTATCTAAGGCCCCACAATTGGTTGGGTGTTAGACCTGCTTATAAATGCTGCCTGGTACCCTGTGTATTACCAGACAGATCATGCTTCTAGTGTCAACCCTAAGACGGGTTTGGTCTTTCAGCAGCTGTAGTGCATTGTCCTGTTTATTCAAAGTGTTTTTAACTTACTCTCTCTCCCTCTCTCTCTCTCACACACACACACACACACACACCGTCTCCAGGTTGTATGTGGGTATGTCCACACACTGGCCCTGATAGACGAGGGCCTGCTCTACGACCACGTCTGGGGCTCCAACATTTGCAGCCAGCTGGAGACGAGAAGCAAGTCCAATTCTGTAGCTCCCTTACAAGTGGCAGCGGAGCTGGGAAGGTCAGTGATGCGAGGGTTAGAATACTCACTAATAGAAATTAGTGGCTATAGCATTGATAGCCCTCTGTAGTCGGTAATCAGAGAAATCCTTTACGAATTAGAATACTCCTTTTCAATCTAAACTACTGTGTATGTCGGTATATTCCTAGCACTAGTTGACACTTGTGTAGCACACCATGTAAAATGTCTATGTCCTATAAAACACTTCTGGCTTTCAGAAGACACAATTTTTTCCCCGAAACATGCATTACATGGCTGCTAGTACAATGTAGAGAGCGGAGAGACAGGCTGTGCAGCTTGAAAGTTATGCACACATTGTTCGATCATGCCATCTGTCTGTCAGAACTCATATCTCCGCTTGTACGTATGCTACCAGGGGTGTACAAACTGCTACAAACCTACATGTGGGTTATACAGTTCTTAGTAGCTGAGGGTGGTTTCATTCTCCTGTTACTGACATACTATAGCCTTAGATTTGCAAAGTATGGGATAGGCCATGCATGTTGCAAAGGAGGATAGGTACCCCCTGCATGGATGTCTGCACCCATTTCTTATTTTACACAGGCTGTATACTAGCTACGTACAAATATTTCCAGCTCCCTTCTTCAAAAAAGGCTTAAAACTTTAGCCTTGATGAGTGATCTCATTGATCTCGTAAAATGCATCACCTCTCATCTTGAATTTGAAACTGTCCTACTATTACTAGCCATCATCACAAATATTTTCAGCTGCAGCCACAGCAGTACCTTGAAGATCCATTTGCTGTCCTGAATAGTCACAGAATGACTTATGTACCATGTGTGAGTCATATTGACACAATGCTGATTGACAAGTACAGATCTAGGTGTGATGCAGCATCCCATAAAGATGCTCACAGGAAGTCTGCATAATTGATGTGTATCCCTACACAGCCTTGGGGACATGTTTAACACTAGGCCGATGCAGGACATTGTGGGGCGAGCCTGAATGAATAACTGGATTAGCAAATGAACATATCAAAGTGGGCGTAAAAAATAATACAACCATGGCGTGTATGCTCAGGCAGCGATAGTCCGTATGGCCCTGCTACTCTACACTCTCTGCTGCCTAATTACTGTAAATGTAGTGGTTGGTCTTGTGTTTCTGTTCCTTCTACAATTTTGACTGTCGTGTAAGGGCTGGCCCCTAGTTTAATATTCTCGCGAGCCAGCTCCAGTTTTTGTTGTGCCACAGATTTTTTAATTGATTGGTTTTCATGCTGAAGACTGCAAAATTAAAATTCCCTACCAAATTTTCCAGCCATACAGTATTTGAATGGCTACTGCCACAAGTATTAGCTTAATCCGTATTTGGGGTTACTAAAATTAGTAATTCGGCCACTGTAGTATTGATATACTTCCTTACCAGTTTTACCAGCTCAATGTGGCCTCGTTCCCAGGCTCCACTCCCCAGCTTTTTTCAAACTGGGGATTGGAGCCTGGGGTGCACGGTGTGGGAAAAGCTGTTGAGTGGATCCTGGGAACGAGGCTAAGCTCTGTGTGTTCCTGTTGTTACCCCATAAGCATGTTGCACATGAGAAGCAATATGCTGCCTGCAAGACTATAGTCAATCATTCCCTGGGCTTGTACTGTTATTCTGTACTTCTGTTTGTCTCTAATTTAATTAGTGGCTAATAGGCTAATAGCTCTTCAGCCTGTATGAATTTGTATTTTGACTATGAATACAACCAATGACATCACAGTGGTCACACATACTCAGTGCTGGGGTTAATGCAATCGAAAGTGAAGATATTGTAACCTTAAAGTACAGTCCCTTTAGGTAAATGATAACTACTCTTTCCAGGAATAAGCATAACTATTGAAGTTTCTATTGCAGCAACATACCTTCTAACTTGTACTTAAGTGGGCAGGAAAAAGTGCTCCTTACTTGTATAGATAGCTGGTGATAGGGATTGGTACAACATCCCCCTCATTATCAAATCTAACAACTCAGATCTTATGAAAGAGAGGTTAGGGGCTAGAAGGGCCAGGGGGGGCTGAACCTTTAAAAACATTCCAGGGAGCAGAAGAAGCAATGATGGCCTAATATGGAGAGAAAATGACATTTATAAAGGAAATTGGTGGTGTAGCTCTAGTTCTAGTGGTTGTGAGAAAAGAGGAAACAGTGGTAACCATGGAAATGGAAGTTCCATCAATGTGAGAGGGAAGTGTGGTGGCACTTTTCATAATTTCTGGGTATGCTGGGTGCCTGCATGTACAAGTTTTAGGATTGAGGTTCGCAGGTTGGTTGAGTGCAATATACGCAAGTGAGAATTGACAGCAGTATCTATTAGCCTTTGTTCAAGGCAGCCTACCCTAATTAATTACTTGTGAAACACTCCCGTGGACAGACAGCCTGCAGCTCTGTGTAGGTTTGTTCTAATGATGGGGAAAAGCATTTCACTCACAGCTCACTTCAGATGGGATGATTGTTAAAGAAGGAGCAATATCTTGAGATTGGTAAGGAGTTAAAATTGGGTCGAATGTAGTCTCGACTATGAAATGTAACTTTTGAATTAAGTTACCATGAACTTTGGTCCTTATCTCTGGTGTTGAGTGACTACTTGTGATCCACAAGGTTTGAGTTCTCTCAGAACTATTAGCACGAGGCTTAGAGAGTAATTTTTTTTCTCTCTTGTGTGGTTTGATGGTAAGCTCTCAAAGTAAATTACCTGTATACAGACTTGTGTCTGTTAGCCTCATTCCCAGACTTGCACTCCGGCTTTTGTCACTTGCAGTACGAAAAGTGTGGAGCGAAGTGTTTACTTATAGTGAAAACTATGGCTCTACAATGCAACTGATTGGCTTAAGGTCGTGCTAATATATACAATCTACATTGTAGTTCTGAGAGAACTCAAACCTTGTGGATCACGTGTAGTCGCTCAACACCAGAGATAAGGACCAAAATTCATGGTAACTTAATTCAATTCATAGTCGAGACTACATTTGACCCAATCTTAACTCCTTACCAATCCTTCTTCAACAATCATCCCATCCCAAATGCGTTATACTTATATGGCTTCTCTATTGAGTGCATTTGGGATACAAAAACTTGATCAACAAGACTGATATTTCATATCTAAAAACCAGCCGGGTGTTTTTTACATACATCATCCAACTGAAGGTTGTGCTCAGCAGCAGGTCGGTCTAAGCTAAATGCAGCTGTAGAATGGATCAGCTTGGCTAGATAGTCTCATCATGATGTAGAGCCCCTTATCCATGTGTTCATTCCCTAGTAACCGAGGTATTCCCTTAATAACTAAGTAGGTGTTCCCTTAATAACTGAGTAGGTGTTCCCTTAGTAGGTGTTCCCTTAATAACTGAGTAGGTGTTCCCTTAATAACTAAGTAGGTGTTCCCTTAATAACGGAGTAGGTGGTATGCTTTGAATATAATGACCACTGGAATTTGAATAGGAAAAGAGTGGGCGTGCATGTGCTACAGTTATGTAACTCCCTGGCTAATGTACACACAATTTTCCTTCTTGGGAAAAATAGGTGACGTCCCACCAATTGGGTCTGGCATGCTGTGCATTTCTTTTCTATTTCCTGCTTGTGTTAATTTGCAATGGTTAGCATTGCAGTGGGTGGGGAGGGGATCAAGTCAGTACATGGTATGGCACTTGCTGGGCCTTGAGAAAATGATGACTCTCCTTTAGGGAAAGAGTGGGTATGTAGTTATGTAAATCCCCCCCTCCCCCCCCTCCCCATCCCCCCTAAGGAACAATTCTTGGAAAAGCATCCCTACAGGTTTAATCAGGTGGGTGGCATGTCCCATGACCTGCATGCTCCACACAGGTGCTTTTCTCTTTCCTGCTGGTATTAAATTTGCAGTGGGTGTGAGAATTTGGAGAGAATAAGGTATCCTACATCCTCTATTTTACCAGCTGTACTAATCCCTTTGCATGCATCAATATAGATGTGTGTGGTGATGGTGATGTATTGTTAAGAGTGTGTGAATGGTTTAGTCCCTTTTTTGAAATACTGAAAATTAACATCACTCATCCTGCAAAGACCTGCCCTGCTGATTCTGTAATCTTGCAGCTGATATTTCCCCCGTGCGAGACCACACCTCCACTGCGTAACGTATCCCTGGAAGGCTTGGACATTGCTCCTGTACAGCCAAAACTATGAAGAGACTTATTTCTTGTCCTATGCACTTTGACCTTACCTTTGTCCTCTTTCAGCCCACTGGTTTGATTGCTGGACAATTACTTCTTTCCCCACGCCAATTACTCCAAGGATGACCAATCCTTAGAATGTACAACCACCATTTAGTTACATCAACAACTCACACACTTGAAATTGGGTGCTCCTAATTAAGTAGTACCAAATAGCTTTATAGAGCCACAGATTCGCTTCTTAGCTTCTTTATCTGCACACTTGCGTGCAGACCAGCCTCGCCCCCAGGCTCAACTCCCTCCCTCCCTCCCCCCAGCCATGCATCCATGTGTGCTCTTATATGTGCTTGTTGGGATTCGAGTAATCCAGCCCATAGCTGTGAGCCTGTGGTAAACACACTTATGAGAGTAATCTAACACCACAGTGAAAGTAATGATACTATCACTAAACTTTCTCAGAAA
This sequence comes from Phakellia ventilabrum, assembly GCA_963921505.1. Classification (NCBI taxonomy): domain Eukaryota; kingdom Metazoa; phylum Porifera; class Demospongiae; order Axinellida; family Axinellidae; genus Phakellia; species Phakellia ventilabrum. Next base: position 2,029,930 of record OY997397.1, read on the forward strand.
GAAAGGCGAACCCCCCACAATACTTTATGCACTATTTTCTTTGATGGATCCTGACCAACCAATTCCAAGTCATCAATAATTGATTGGAATTTTGGATAGGAGGCCAAGGGGATTTTTAGCGGGTTCCTTGGATTCAGGGAAGCCATTGATCTCTCACAAACATATCCTATATACAGAAAATGCTGTATCATTGTGGGGGTGAGCCTTCGCAAGATCACATGATTAGTACCAGAGTCTTGTCGTCCTCTTCTACATGATCTCCATGACAGTCCTGGCTCCACGGCAGTCCTGGTACAGCAGTTCCAGTTCCATGGCAGTCCCAGCTCCATGGCAGTCTTGGCTTCACAGTATTACTGGCTCCACAGCAGTCCCAGTTCCATGGCAGTCTTGGCCTCACAGTAGTACTGGCTCCACAGCAGTCCCGGTTCCATGGCAGTCCTGGTCCAAGTCTTAATTGCCCATGCCACCCTTATGCGATTGAATGTGGCATATGTTTACGTGGGGCTCGAGCAGGCTCACCCCAACGAGTAAAATGCATCATTTTATACAATAATGTGCATCCTCAACATTAGTTACTTGCACTGCAGCAGCTGAGTTCAGCACAGCAGAAACAAAGGAAGGCACCTAATAAACACAATCACACTCTCTTGACTTGTGTAATTACTGTACCTTGCCTATTGCTCACACAATTGTTCCCAACCAAATTAAATCATGGCCATAAACTTGTTTTTGTTTTGAGCTCTAAGCTGATTAATTATGGATCACTCCTAGCCTTGTTCCCCACTCCTCTATCTGCATGAGAGCCTGGGGACAAGGCTAGACCACTCCTCTATCTGCACAATAGCCTGGGGACAAGGCTAGACCACTCCTCTATCTGCACTGCAAAGTTGATATCCACTTGAGTATACAGAGACTGAATCTCTTCCTTAAAATTAATGATAAGATTTAAGGAGTGGTACTATCATATTACAGCAATAATACCTGATAGACTCGATAGTACTGGAAACTTCAACCACTAACTAATACTCCCACCTATGAATGTTTAACGTATAATTGGTAAGTCATTAGCCTGTGGGCTCTTGCTAGAGGTGGGTACTTGCTAAAGGTGGCCTCTGGCTAGAGGTGGGCCCCTGCTACAAGTGGGCCTTCACTATGTATATACATGTAGGTGGGCATTAGGCTGTTTCTAAGGTGGGCACTTATTAGAAGTGGACCAGACCTTCACTATAGGCGGGAGTTGGGCTCTTGTAAGGGGTGCAATAAGTAGTACTTGCTGCACTAGAAGTGGGCGGAGGTGGGCACCAGAAGTGGGCGGAGGTGGGCACCAGCTGGAGATACATGTGCACTTGCTAGAGACAAACAGTACCGTAGCTTTTAGCAAATGAGAGGGAATTGGGACAAATGATAAACCTACCAAGCTGAGTGGACATGATAATATCATCAACGCTGACAATGATAGCATTCAGATAGCGCACATTGGAGTTGTACAAGAGGTGGGCAACCATAGCAGTAGACTCTCAGTGGCAAGTCGGGCTGAACATACCTTAATGGGCCTCGATCTCTCACAGCTTTGAGTGGTGTCACTTATTCCTCAGTGCCTATGAATACTGTATAGTATAATGTTTGTTGCTGCAGTTCTTCACAGGCAAAATCTGATCGCATGCATTACTGTTAGTAAACGTACAGCAGCAATAACTGTACACTGAGAAGTATAAACATACACCCTAAGGTGATGACGAATGCACACGGGTATATTATATAGTTTTAATGAATGAGGGATATTGCAGATTTGGTGAGCATTGAACCCACCATTCCTGATTCTCAAGGTCAGGCATCCAGCAGTAACTGGGGTTTATTGTATAGTAAGGGATAGTAGGAGTGGTTGTAGTAATGATTTCAAATGCTAATTAACACACATGCAGTGTATGTGTTTTTATGTAGTTAGCATGCATACTTTTGTGTATGTGTACACACTTCCATGAGTGCACAGAAATACGTCAAGATGCGTTTTTCTCCCAATCGTATGAACATGCACTTAAGTGGCAATAGTATCTATTAGAGGGTACATAGTACACGTCAAGCAAATTAAATAGTCACCTTATAGAGAAGCACACAACGTTTCAGCCCGAGCTGGGCCTTCATCTGGTGCTGAAACGTTGTGCGTTTCTCCGAGTAAGAATTTTTCGGTAAACACGAGACTACCATTATTTTCAGTATACTGTACAGTTAGCTAGTCTTGTATAGTGAGCCTGTCACTGTAGCTAGGGCTTCTCCGTTGTCATACACACCGAAATATATACATTGCTATTTCAGAGTGTGTAGTGCTACATGCCTACAGTGGATGATTGAAACAGGATACTGGGGTAGTATTGCTGGGTCAGCAATCCATTTCAGCTGGCGTCAGAATGTGCTCCAACATGTTGTATGTTGACCTAAAATGTGCCATACATTATTTTAATTAACCCTCACTGGACTACCCCAGTATTCTGTTACATGGATGATAAACATGCTGTTTCAGGTCGTATTGCAGGGAATTCCAGAGTGTAGGAATTGGGTGTGTAGTCACCTTATATAAGTTTTCTTGCACAAATTTAGCAGTTTGTAAATTGGTACACTACGCAAACAGTAAAGTAGTTCCGTGAAAAATACATTGCAATCTGCACCACAACCCCATATTCGTAAGCCAATACCCTTGAGGGGGTGCTGCTGAAGCAGTAAAAGAGCTAGCAGACCAGGCTATTAATGCACCTGGAAATAGCCTCATCCCCAGGCCCTCCCTAAAACGGGGGAGAACCCGGAGACAAGGCTACCTGGAAAGTGCAGCACTAACACATTTTCTTGCACGTGTGTGTCTCTGGAATCCAGTGCAACAGCTGTGAGACTGTCATGTTGTTATGATCAGCTCTGGAAAGCAATCCTAACAAAAACATGTTTTCAATCTATCCTCAGAAACAATTTTTTATCAAAGGCCAATCCCCAGACACTTGCAGGCACTGCTTCCTGTGATGTGGTCCAGACCAACTGAGTCAGCATTAATCTTACGGTACAAGAGTGGATATTTTTCTGTGTGCCCCAGCTAGGGGTGTTTATGTATATATGCTTTGTCTATTTTGTGTATGAAGAAAGAGCTGTGGGAGTCATTGTTTTGTGCATCTATGCATGAAGCCACTATTAGAGAAAGCCAGAGTTGACCAGCTTTTTAGGTAGTTAGTCTATTAGTAAGAGTATTTGCATGTACTCCCCAGATTTCTTAGATACAGAAGTGCAGACCCTGAAACCTCAAGGTTAAACATGAGACAGTTAATTACTTAAGTGTATTTCTTTGGATTTTTTTATACGGCAAGAATCCACCTCTAGCATGAGCCCACCTCTAGCAAGGGCCCACATCTAGCAAGAGCCCACCTCTAGCATGAGCCCACCTCTAGCAACCCACCTTTAGCAAGGGCTCACCTCTAGCAAGGGCCCACCTCTAGCATGAGCCCACCTCTAGCAACCCACCTTTAGCAAGGGCTCACCTCTAGCAAGGGCCCACCTCTAGCAAGGGCCCACCTCTAGCAAGGACCCACCTTTAGCATGAGCCCATCTCTAGCATGAGCCCACTCAGAGTGAGGGCCCACCTCACACAAGAGCCCATCTAGTAATAAGTGCCCACCTCTCACCTGCAACAAGGGCCACCTCTAGCATGAGTCCACCCATAGCAAGGACCCACCACCTCTAACAATGGTCCATCTCTAACAAGTGCATACCCACCTCCACAAGGGCCCACCTCAAGCCCACCTTTGACAAAGGCCCATATTAAATATCCACCTATAGCAAGTACCTACCTCTGGCAAAGACCACTAATTTCGTAACCCATGTTTACCACTTTGAAAAACATGTATCTGTATTTGTAAACTTCACTATCAACTCAAGCTGATTCAGCAGTTACACAGGACTGGGGCAGTGAGTGGGGGGCTGTTCCCATTGATTGTGTATGTGTGGTATCCACACATTTTACCATTTATCAATATCCACTTGTGTGTTTAATAGATTTTTTGTTTTCTCCCAATTTTCTCTTGTTTGCCGTAGCATTAACAGAGGGGCGCAATGTTTATAAGCCTGCGGCTTTCAACAATAATATTTTGCAAGTGGTAAAGTGAAAGTGAAGCCAGACTGTCCGTGTGAGCAGGTAACCAGTTCTACATGTGCACCCATTAGCGAATCCAGTACACTTTCACTATGGGCTAATGTGTTCAAGGGCACGTGTAATCCCTGTGGACTTGCAGTCCGTGTGTGTTAGCGGTTACTATCTGTCCCTCTCATAGGCGCTGTTACAGTAAGGGTTTGTAGTTTCCTTTAAGCCACTGAAAGTCTCAACTATAAGCCCATCCTTCACTCTGAGCCTAAAACTCCCCCTTTGGGTATAACCCCAGCTTCCTCTTCAGGTATAAGCCCAGCCTCCTTTTTAAAGTGAAAACAGAGTGTACAGTGTGTGTTTTCAGTATCCATATAATATGTTCATCCCCTTCTTCTAGACGAAATTGAAAGTATATGGTCTATACATGGGCCTTAAAGAATAAGATGGATATTTCGTATATAAAAACTAAACTGGGTATTTTTACATGAATCATTCAGCTGGAGGTTGTACTCAACAATGAGTCAGTCCAAGCTAAATGCAGCCATAGAACGGGTCAGCTTGTCTCGTCTTGCACAGCTTCCAGTGAAAGTACCGACCCAACAATTTTCTTGTGCACATCCAGTTAGCTACCTGTTATCAGCCATACAAGCCATACATGTGTTGCCATGGGCAACGGGAAGCCGTACATGTGTAGCCCTATATATGCAATCAGGTGCCTTTTGCTTCTTGGAAGGAAAGCCCCCTGGAGGCCACTGGCACCAGGCATAGGACAAACCTTGATAACTGCAAAGGCTTCCTGTACTGTAATGGTATTGTATTGGTATATGTAATAGCATGATTTGGAGTGAAATTTGGGATAAATCATACGAGTAATGTACCAAGGATGGGGTTAAATTACACGAGGCGAAGCCGAGTGCAATTTACCATCCTAGGTACATTACGAGTATGATTTATCCCAAATTTCACTCCAAATCATGCTATCACATGTTAATCTTATAGCTCCCAACAACAGTGAAATTTCACATAACAACAGTGAAATTTCACATAGCAACAGCGAAATATCAAGAAGAATGAAATATCAAAATAATTTCAAATAGGAGTTTACCATTAGCTCTACAATAGCTATGAGATTAATGTACATATACATGTATGTGGTGGACAATAAGTGCTGGGCAGCATGGCTACTGAGTAGTCTCATACCAATACTTAGTAGTCTCATACTGGTACTGAGTGTTTTCATACTGATACTTGGTAGTCTCGTACTGGTACTAAGTAGTTTAGTGGTTTCATTCCGATACTTTAAGTTAGTAGTCTTATATCAGTCCTGCATGTGTAAATATGTGGGAGGTGTTCATCATTGTGGGGGCGGGCCTTTAGAAAAATCGTGACTGGGTAGAAAGAAAGCATTCTGGTGCTGTAGTTTTACTCTGGAGGCTCCACCTGAACAGTCCGTTAGTCGCTGCTCTCAATGGTGCCAAGTGCAGTCTCTGTTCCCTGGTCTCAGCATCGCACCTCGTTATAACTGAAGATATTGCAGGTGTCTCCATTCATGTAGCTCTTCTTATTCTGTAGCAGCAGCTGAGACTGGCACTCTATTCTACTGTGCAGCACAAACACAGGATGTCAAAGGTCGCATACAACGATATGGTCATGTCTATTGTTTCCAGCTTAAGCACACTTCTGGCTTCAGCACATTTTCGGTTTCAATAGACACAAACTCCATTGACAATGGCTATGTGGGACTTGCTCAGATTAATGCGTGGAAATGAAGGCGAGAGATGTGCTCTGGAAGTGTCTAGTTTTTTTATGGTAGAAAATCTGTTGGGGGAATTCTGAAAAGTTTAGCATACTCAGTAATTTTAACACTTGAAGGACTATTGTCACAGATATATAACATACAACTGCCCAGACGTTATTTAAACTGACCAGTTGGGCTAACTGGCCTGTCCCCTGAGTTAATAGAGCAGGCTTTATTAATTTTAAGGGTGTGAGAATTTGGACAGGTACGATTTTAAGCCTTACGTACTAACAGTTTATAGTATTAATCTGTGACGCAAGGATGAATTGATTAGGACAATGCAATCTCTGGTCGCTCTTGGTCTTGTCAAGCTCCACTTGCATCTGTGGGTGTATTGGTGTAAGTGCAGTGGCAGTATAATTACTGTATTAATCGCATACTGCATTACTAACGTACATTTACCCCTATAGATGAGAGTGGCATAATCGCACACTTTTTGTAATCAGACACTTTTTTAGTTCAACAAAGGCTGTAGCCATAGGAACTGTAATGATATGTGATTAACATGGAATCGCATGGATTCTAGTATCGTTTGGGAATAACTGCGCTTGCAATAGGCAAAATTGCACTCGCTTTGCTTTTGCAATTACCTTATCTATTGCTCATGCAATCATTCTCAAATGGCACTCAAATCCATGTGAACCATACATATTCATAGATTTATGTATTTTATATGTACATAGCAAAGTAATTCCTGTGGTGAATGTTCACATGCAGTGTCTAGATAGAAGTTCAAATGATTTAGAGATAAGATCCTATTGAGGACCCAACATACACTTTTCTGAAGTGGAAACAGAAAGTCTTTTGAGTACATTAATTGGTCCTCCAAAAAAAAAATTACCCATATTCATCATTATGGTTATGCAGGTAACCATGGTGATTGCAGTATTCTAGATAATGGATTTAATTTTCCAAGAAGATGGTAGAAGCTAAGTCACGTAATCCCTGTTCTGGCCAAAGTAGCTCCCCAACCACATGTTGATCTGGACCAGGTGAGTGAGTGAAGAAAGTGTTTCCTCTTGCAAGAAGAAATTGAGCTAGAATTCGACTCCGACTATACAAACTTATTCCATATGATGGGATTAGATAGCCTTATTCCCAGGCTCCACTGCCCAGGTTTTTTTTTCCAAAGTGCAAAAAACGCTGGGCAGTGGAGCCTGGGAACGCGGCTAGGGATTAGACTAAGTAACGTGTGTAACACGTACTTTCTTTAGGAGTTTATAGTAACTAAACCCAGCCTCAACAAAATGGCGTTGAAGGAGACAGTCACTATGCAATGAAATTGGACCTGGATTTCTGAAACTAAATACAATCTGAAGTGAATCGAGGACTAGCTTATGCAATCGGTATTGGCATACGTATGTATGTTATTGTGTTTTGTATATATATGCACGGGGGGGGGGGGGGGGTATGTGTACTGCCAGGGTCTCCATGGTTCTGACTCCATGGTTCTGACCACACCTATGGTAATTAAGAGATTGGTACAGGTGTCTTGTGGCCTAGATATAATAAACATAAAGAGACTTCTAGTCTCCCTGCTACCACAAGGGCAGGCTGGGAGATCACCCTGGAGAGTCCCTCCCACTAAGCGTACTGCCTCTCCATTCGTTCATTTCCCAGTTCTTACTGTAGATAGGTAGCAGCTACAGTCAGTGTAGTCATAGAATTAAGTATTGTTTAGTACTGTTATACAGTTTGGCTTAGCATGCCATATTTAGGTGGCCTATTTTGTTTTTGTTCATTAAAGGGACTGAGAATGAACTGAATGCTAATGACTAATTTGCAGCATATGGAATGGTGTTTTTGCTGGACCATGCACAGTCATGTCTGGAGGTAGAATGTCAACTGCTTGCAGGGAGGGATGGAGGGAGAGTCCCTCAGCAGCTGTATGCCTGTCAACGTGAACTTCATGTATGGGCATGCAGTAAACATGTTTGCAAACTATCTGGTTGCAGATACATCTTGTAGCTGAGGGCCCCTACGCATTCCAGGTGTCCAAACTCCAGTGATTAGTGCTATCAGGAGCACATAACGATGTGTATGCTGTTCAGAAGTCTTGATGAGCTGTACTGGGAGTGTTCTAAAATGGGGACTTAATGTTTGTTGCTTTCAGTGTCAATTCCAACACAAAATGCACCAAACATATTGAGTCCATTGTCTTGTCCCAATCTGCTTGACTCCAGTCGGACAATCCAGTGACTTTTACGTGATTTTCTGGTTCTTGCTGACTTAGCATTTAATGATATAGTGATAACATGTAACTTCAGCTAAAGTGACCTTTATAGATTTGCCCATTATTGTTAGCGCTGGGTGGTGTGGGACCATGTACGGCCAAGTTAGTCTCGTGACCAGATCTTGGCTCCTCCCCCTCGCCGAACGTACTGCGAGGGGACGAGCATAGGTCTGGGCACGAGACTATGGTCATTCATTCAGAACCACTAGTTTTATAATTGGCTAATGTGGTACAGGCAGCACAGTTTCACCAAAATATTCTCACATGGGCTGAGAGACTCGGTAGTAAGCATGATCTTTATGACTGTGTTGGCAACTACTAATTAAGTACTATTAGATACCAGCTGACAGTGCATTACTTAGTGCACGAGGGCAGTATAGTAATGATTGAGGGCAGGTCAATGACACGAGCCGAAGGCAAGTGCATCATCTGCCCGAGGCTGTTACTATTATTGCCTGAGTGCACTAACTAGCCCCGTAATGCACTGCCAACTGGTATTAAAGTATTTAGTACTCTCACTGACCTGAGACAGCCATGGCTCTAGTGGGCATCATTTAGAAAACATGTATATAGTTTATGTTTAACGCACACCAAAGTCAGTTAGGCGGATATGTCTTTAGTCATGGTTAAAAATACTACGTTGACGAAAGGGTTAAATTTATTCACGTGATAACGTAGCATCGTTGAACATTGTTGGGGCAAGAAATCACATGACTTCTGGATCACGCCTACTTTGTCATATTCGCCAAAACTGAAGTGTGCATTATGTGGATTTACAGTGCTGTCGTGTGATTGATCTTGAGACGAAGGTCACGTGTGTAGGACTAATTAACACATATCACACCTAGCTGGTTAAACAGTGATCATCTGTGTAGCTACTGTAACAGCTATTTAGACATTTTTACCGTCGGCCTAGGCCTTAAAAGTCATGCTTTTTGAATATCGAATTCGATGGCAGGTTGCATACAGCAAAACTGATATAGTTAAATAAATATTAATAATTGCGTTTTCTCATTGCTCTACGTATTTCACATTCAGATATTTGGCAAAACTGGGATAGCTTTTGTACCAGGTATGTGAACTGGGCAGTGTGCAGAGCCTGGCCATGCATGGGTACGAGGCTATGATTATATGCATGTACTCAGGACTTTACAAAAACAAACAGGATTGAGAAATCATGTATACCCAGGTTTCCATAGTTGTTGTCAGATAAATCTGGAGCTTAAACATCCAGGCACGAGGCTAGGATTATATCTAGGGTATCCGTGATTGGGACTTCCTACGTAGTGTGCTGATGCAAGCTCTCAACTCTAATCTGTTTGGAGTTCTATCAATAAAAGGATATGAAAGCAAACACTCTTCCCTGATGATTAAGCCATCGACAACAAAATAATAACGCAGTCCCTGATTGCTCATCCTCTGATTGGAACTATTACAGGTTCTTGCCTGCATCTGTGAGTGCGTGTGTGGTTGAATGGCATAAGTGACTACCTACAGTAACAACAAAAGTACATTTATGCAGAAATTCAAGTCATGTGCACACTATTGAGCTGCAATTAATGTCCCTATAGTGAGAGTGCTATATTTTTGAGCATCACATTTTGGTATGGATCATAATAGCTAGCACAATTTTTCCTTTACTGTTTGGAATGTCCAAGAAAAGCCACAAGTCACACACAGGCAGCCATTTAGAAGTGAAAGAAGAGCTCCAAGTGAGTGCTGCCCTGCAGGGTTACTGCTATCACTTGGAAAATATCTCCCCTTTCTCCAAATCTATGGGTTGGCTAAGTGCTACTACCAAATTTGGTTGATAAAACAAGTGCAAAAACTGGTCCCTTGTGGTCCCAGAGTCCAAAAGGGAAAAAATCACCAAATAGATAACTATAGCAATAATGAAGGTGTTTACTCAAAATGTTCCTGGTAAACCTTCCTAGGGGTAGAAAGAGTCCCCCCCTTGATTATTGGATGTGGTCAGTTTATCAGCAGAGCCCATGCAGTTAGTAAACTTAGAATAGGGTATGTGAACTAACATGATCAATGACCGTGTTTACTCCTCAAATGTATCAGGACCCTGTATATTTATCTGTGCAATCGTTCAAGGTGGTGCCTTAATTAGTGGGTGGCAGCAAATTTTGGTTGCAATTCGTGATGCATGGAAGAAACGTATATGCAAACATATATCCCCCCGAAGGCTTTTGTTTATGATTACATCATTACCATGGCCCCAGGGCATAGGGAGAATAATAATAATAAAAACATCCTTGAGATACTCAAGAAATGCAAGCATAATACATCTAGAGGGTGACAAAGCACTTTTTGTAAATTCACTAAGATTGGCCAAAAGGCTTTATAGCAGTGCTTTGTCACTTAGCTGAAAAGTTAAGCTAGCATAGTATTAGCAAAGGTGATACCGTAATTACTGCAATATACCATTGCCCCCCCCCCCCCCCCCCCAACCCCTGAGCTTGCAAACATGGAATTTTCTAATGTACAAATCCAGGGGGGTTTTGCTGTTAATGACAAATGATTGGTCTAAAAAGTCTCTGTTACAGAGAACATTTGCTGCAGTCCCAATTCCATTCCATATAAATCAAGGACTTCTCCCATAGTGTTCCAAAGTGTCCACGTTGAGAAACCTTCATTATATAGACATTCAATATCTGTGACTGTCCAGACTCATGCATAAGCCCATGGGATCATGATACATGCCTTTCAGTTATAAACAACATGCACACAAAAAATAACAAAATACATTTTGGTTTATGAAAATAGGTTCCAGAGGTTGATTGGATTCAGAGTTTTCTGAACTACATAGACTGAAACTGAAGAAATCTTTACTACACATGAAAGATTATACTGGTTGATAAAGCTAATTGAGCTCTTCAATTAAAAAGGAATTTGAGAAAACTGTTATGGCTTACTACATAACTAGGGCAATGAATACATAGCAGTGAATTATGGAATTACATCATCGCTACCAAGGTTACGGCGCTACAGTGTATTATTGGAGTATAGTAAGTATTCTTAGCCTCTTTACAATTATTTATTGACTTTTTTAATCACCTTTTGCAAAGTCCTGGATATGAACATCCCTCCCCTCCCCTCCCCCCCTCTCTCTCTCCTGAATGGCCTAGCTACAATTATACCAATATCAATCTATAAGTTTCAAGAATATCCTATAATTGCTCCCCCCCCTCTCTGCTCACAGACACAACAATTTTCATACTGCAGCGAAAAAACTTTATGAAGTTATTGTTACAGAATACCTCTCTTCTGTTGCAGTTCTACTGACTTGGTATTAGCATTACTCAGAAAGTGATGTCAGCATGCATGTACTCCATTTTGAGCAACTGCTTGACAGTGGACAAACAGTTCAAGGAACCAGCACCTTTCAGTTTTGAAAACTATACCGGTAGAAACCTCATAATAGTACAGCTGTGATAAGGGAAGCCTGAAAACCAACTTCTTCTGTGTTGGTTTAGTAACTTTAGTTATTAATGTATTGAAGTTGGTTATGATGTAATTATCAGTTAACATACATGTATGCACCATGCCACTACTATATTGTATAACCACCATCTGTTGTTTTCAGCAGAAGTGAATATTTCTGGATGCTAATAGACATTCTGGGGGGTTCACTCCCCACAAAGAATAACCCTGTTTCCATACCAACTTCCTTCCTACCAGCCCATCATGGACATTCCCTGACTTCCTCAATCTTCCCCCTCATGATCATTCCCTCTCTAGTCCTGGCCTCTAAATTTCTATAAAAAACGATGACATGTGCTTGCACAACTCAGTCTGCACACTCATTTCGCAACTAGTTCTTCAATTCATTCTCTATATAGCTGCCAATATCTCTACAGTGTACCCTTCTCATCTTCGTAGCTGCTGAAGTATTACATTGTACTACCAACTTGAACACCGCAGTCTCTTTACAAGGTAACTCTTTGCAGTATGTAGTGTTGCAGTTGTGTGGCTGCATTAATTATATTCATTGGTATTTTTAAGCCACATTATTGACTATTGATAAACTATTTTTCTCTCCATCCAGCCAAAATGAGCCGCAACAGTAGCCTAGAACTCACCCTAAAACCCCTTTCGGGCAATTCCAATGACCTTGAGAGTGCAGCTACCATTGCTAGTCCTGCCTCTGACTCTGACAGCAATGAGAAACAAAAATCTAGGATGCTGCGAACCGTACTCGCAGTTTTCCTGATTGTGGGAACGGTTGCAGCTGTGGGCATTTGCACAGCGGTTTTTGCCCCTGGCAAGGGAAGGAAGGATCAAATTGACGAAGAAGTTCGTGTGCCTTCATCTGTAAACGAACAGGACTTAGTAGCCAGTGAAATGCTCTATCGCAGAGTGAGTTCTATTTTGTGCTACTGATAAACATGTACTTGCAATGAATATCATGCATATGCATATAATCCTGCACGTTCTTGCAATGACTACCATGCATATAATTCTGCATGCAGTGGGTTTATTTCCATGGCAACCTTTTCATCTGTATGCTTAGAATAAGCTATGTTTTCCTGGAATTGTCATTCACTTATAATGTTTCAAGTATACTAGCTTGTGTTTGTTAACTGTGTCGTCAGCTATACTAAAGTAGTAATACATACAGTTCATTAATAGCCTCACTACCCGTCTCTACTGTGTAACGCTGTAGTGAAGAAAGAAGAGTCCATTAATTTTTGTAGCCATGATTTTGTCTCTTACAGCTGGTGGATAATGCTAGATACACAAGAGCACGGACTGGTTTCAGCACTAGTGGAAGCTCTAGGAGTACTAGTGGATCTAGGAACACAAGTGGGCGAAAACAACTGCAACCAATTGCAACAAGACGTATGTATTCATGCAGTTCATTATTCATTACTGGAATTACAGTGCTCTGTTATATAATCTCTCTCTTATTTTACAACAGCTAATGGCTGTTTCTCTGAAATTAGCAATGATGTAAGTTGCTTCTGTTTGATGGTGATATAGTCTATTTCATCGAATCTTCCTTACATTCAGACAATACCAGCTGCACACATTAAGGGCAGAGGTAGATTTAATCGACTACCGGAACAGCCAACTGGGCTCACGACAATTAATCGTAAGTTATATAGATACCTTTTTGGTAATCAAAAGTGCTCTATCCAATATTCAAGTATTTAGGTGTCTCAATTTGATACTCAATTTATAGTGCAGGATTTAGCTAAAGCACGCGTACGCTGCATGATATGTGGACTACCTGCTCCATGTACAGAAGTCCCAGTGAAAACTATTTTATGATGTGTACTACACTGAAATCTCGTTCTTTGCAGCATCCCACATTGAAGGTTACCAGACAAACTGGACCTGCAGTGATCGCATGGGGAGGGCCTTCGTGGATGGTGGCATGATATTCAATCACACTGACAAGAGGCTCTATGTTCCCAAATGTGGGTACTACTATATCTCTAGCCAAGTCTACTTTCAGGTCTCTCAGACAGAGAGGAAGTATGTGGAGCATCAGATGCGTGTGGAAAGAAACTGTCCTAAGGCAGATTTTAATGATTTTCATATTGATGGTCTTTCTTCTATTTCGGAGAGTTCCGGGGCTACTTCAACTTACACTGGACAAATAGTAAAGCTTTGTGCAGGTGGAAGGATTTACATCCAGATTCCTGATAGCATCCCATGCTGTGCTGATGGGCGTCTCGAGCACCTCACCTTTTTTGGAGCATTTCTGGTAGCAGAAACTAGCTGTAGCTGGCCTCCTGCCTAGGGTGCAGACAAGGGGGGGAGGAGGACATGGAGAACTCATATATACATCAAGAATCGTGGGATCTAATCCCACCAGAAACTGTGTGACATTTTAAATTATTTCTGCATAATAATTATTGTGTGTTTGCATCAATCTTGTTGTAACTCCCAGCCCCTTTAGGAATGAGTTTAATTTTTCATTGTGTGCTCTTTTTGTAAGAATGTAGCTTATTTTGATCACTTACTAATGAACTGAAAAACTAATTAGGAAGGCACGCACATAGAGGTGATTGCTAACAGAGTGTAAACCATAAGGAGATTACTGTATATTGCTTTGGAAGTATCGTGTTTTCAAAGGCTGAAACAGCTGTCTGCAGTTTAAGCATTAGCATGCAGGCTCTCCATTTCTTGTGACCGTCCAATTGGGTTTATATTAGGCGTCTTTGGTGGCTTTATAACTCAGCTTATCCCTCAAGAATTCTAGCTATTGGTGTCTCCGCATTGGTCTTTTTTAGGAGACTTAACAAGCCTGATTCATGATTCAGGGATAAGGACAAAACCCATAAGCATTTTGAACAGAAGGTTTCTATAATTATAAGTCCAGACACCTGCCTGAGAGCCAACTGGATTCAGAGACAGCCTTGTCAGTGTGCTGCACATACACTGGAGTTTACCAGCAACTCTGGCATGGCTGACCAGCAGCTCACTGCATTTATAATACTGTACTATACTGTACTGTATTTTAGCATTGGATGATACATGTTATTAAATATACATGTAATCATTAAATACCGAATTCAGTGGACATGCCTATTAATTCGCGTACTTACGGTGGTGGTTCCAATGGTGAGCTCTACAGCGTTCATGATCACAGTCCGCTCGCCGGAAATGTCGCGAAAAAGTTTGACGTCATCATATAAGTCAGCAGGTCCAGTCGCCAACTTCTGTAGTGCATGATTCATGAAAGCTATAATCAGTTAGCTTTTAGTTTATTAATATTGCTAAAAGACATTACCATCTTGCTGTCATACATAGCGCATAAGCGACCACACAAGTACACGCATGACCACATACAGCCATGCATGCAGAGCCTGCATGTACTGGACGATTGTGTATAAAGATGCCATAAAACAATGGCTCAATTAAAACCAGCTCCTGAAACATATTTGAAGAGTATTCTCAGACCACTCTGCACACATTTGAAGAGTATTCTCGAGTGGTCTGAGAACACTCCTCAAATGTGTTTCAGGAGCTGGTTATAGTATTATGGTAATAGTTTTCCCCTTTGAGTTTGTGCAATTCATACAATTTTTTCAGTAGCTACCATAGCCTGAGCCTTTCAATTATTCTTGCACTTGCTTGTATAAATATTTTCATAGTGGCATGTGATTACCTACGAGTATTTTTCTGTAAAAAATATATACGCAGTAATTTTGGGCAGAATACGTTCATGAGATCACGCGCGCGTGTGACGTCATGTAATTGATTTCCGTATTGCGTTAATTAAACCCATAATCAAATTGCAAATTTTTTTCAAACCTAATAAATAAGCCGGCAGCGGTATAGTGGGTGGAGCAGTTAGCTCCGGGCTGTGACCATGTGTGTTCAGGTAGAGGGTAACGTGGTTTGGCAACTGCCACGGTGGTCTCGGACAGTACGGCCTAGGATCCGTCCGTGTTCCTCCCTTGATTCCCAAAGCCTGGCACACTATTAAACAGACCCGATGACGATCCCTGTACCATAGCGGACAGGCGCCCGAAAGGCTGAAGGCTCGGTCAGCCGGAACGACCTGCCCGTTCACCCCTTAACGTGGCAGTGTCACATGGCCTAGGGTTCCGTTGGGAGAAGAGGGTTGCCCATTTTTTTTTCCTTTTCTGAGTAATTGTTATAGTAGCTAACCAGCAACAGTACATTTACCGCAGAGTACAAATTTTTTTATATTCTGGTCAAAATTGTAAAATGACATTGTAAGCAGTTTTTTTTCATCATAGCAGTTTTTACAGAAAAGTGGTAGACAATCACATCCGTTCTCACCCGATTTTGATTATACAACTGCAAGAATATTAAAGGGTCATCGTAGCTATTGGCCATGGAATTGCATAGCCTAGGAATTGCAATGCCACAAAATGAAAAGCGTGCATGCTCTGCATAATTATGATCAAAATTTTGCCAATTTCTGATTCAGCAGCTGAAAACGTTTGGGTGGGGGTCAAGTTCGATATCTGTGAGTTGAACTACTCTGGTAGCCTCGTACCCACCCAGCCGTCCCAGCTTTTTTTTCGCTTCCAGTAAGAAGCAGCGGAAAAAAGCTGGGACAGCTGGGTACGAGGCTACTACTCTAGCTGGTCAACTGAGCCATTTGTCATGCAGATCTAGAGCTCTATCTATACCCTGCTATTGATCTGCACATGTGCACGAGATTGATCATAAACATAATATACATAGTTAATTACATGAACAGGCAAATATGCTACATAAAGATAAACCACACAACTTGTCCGTACAGCCACAATGCACATCAAGGATAGTGTATTATAATATGACATTGTATAAAAAGAGAACAAGTGACCAAATCAAAACTATATAGCGCATGACAACAACTATACACTTTGACAGTCTGTCAAGCATAGCACTGCTATAGATTCATATACACAAAGACATGATATAATATTGTAGATTGAAGGTCAGTCAAACAGTTCTGTTTATTGGTATCAGTAAAGCATGGGAGGTGGCGGCCAGCTGCAGTCTGCGGTTGGGGCAACGAGGATGGCTCCCATAAACGTTCTGCTGTCATCCCCCCAGGGGTGACATGGAACGGCCGCGTCAGGGATTTCAACCCACATCTGACCACCCTTACAGATCTTGATGACATCGCCGGTGTACGTAGTCGCCAAGGTACCGTTTGCAAGCGAGGACGCTCCCTGGATGGTGATCTTGTTGTTGTCCATCTGCATACCCACTGTGTTACAGTTTCGTTTGACGTTCAAGTTATAGAAAACCGTACGAGGCTCATGCATACAGCTTTTGAAATGTATCTGGCTGTAGATGTAGTAGTAACCGCAGGCGGGGAAGTTCAGTTGCTTGGTGACTTGGTCGAATCTCATTCCTCCGTCGACGAAGGCATGCATTGTGCTTCCAGGGCTCAGTGGCTCACCCTGCATGGAAATTTCGGAGCAGCGCCAAAACTGTTGGTATCCAAGGTAGCTCTGCCCTACAGAAGAACACAATTTTTTCATTGCTACAGTTTTTATAAGACTAGTATATGTGTTAGTAAACCAAAATGTGTGAAAAATAAGACCAGGTGGACTTATAATTAGAGGGTATGAATAATTAGAATAATTTTTTTAGTGAGGATTTTGTGATTAATATTTTCATATACAAGTCAAGCACATTACACACTGTACGATCTGATTTAAAAGAACCCACTAAGCTGAAATCATAGATAGGGAATGCAGATTCTGGAATGTAGACTAGGAAATGGGAAACTAAATTTTCTAGACGTACCGCTTGCTTGCTGAGTTGGGAGGTCCCATTTTCCTCTCTTCCCACACATGATGTGGGCAGCAGGCACCGACTGCAGTAAAGATTCAAATTAGGCACATAAACACATCTATCTTTAGAGACACCAGTCCCACATTCATTAGTAACTGATCTTTGGGCACACACTAGATTAGCACACAGTGCTATTGTGTATCCATTGTACTATTGT
Organism: Phakellia ventilabrum; assembly: GCA_963921505.1. NCBI lineage: Eukaryota > Metazoa > Porifera > Demospongiae > Axinellida > Axinellidae > Phakellia > Phakellia ventilabrum. The sequence goes on from OY997397.1 coordinate 2,047,520, forward strand.
GCAAGAACTATTATAGAAAAGAAAAAGAAAAAAAAGCATAATATTATAGTAGGGGAAGGGGACTCCTATCAGTACAGGGGGCAAATTTTTCAAGTGCCAACTCCTAGAACTATAGAGAACTTGTTATTAGTCTACAGTTATTATACTTAAGTAGTTTGTCATGTCCAATATTGCTCACGTTATTACTGTATGTAGAGTTGCAGGATGGGTGGTTGCGAAACGCAGGGTTAGAATGAGCTAAATGAGGAATGAGAAATATACTTTCGAGGGTCATGTAAAATACAGGTACAAGTTCACATCCCTACATGAGTTATTCTGTTAGGAGGATGTGTGCACTGAAAATGAATGGTCTACTTTGGAGCTTAAAGGAGCCTATATATAAATACACCAGCCTTGAACTCAATGCTGTGCGATGTAGAGTTTCTGGATTATGCATGCAGATGCCAGCTTTAGGGGTAACGTTGTTTAGAAAGGATATTAATAAAGCCCGTTATCACTGTTTTGGCCGTCTTTGTGAAATACAGTTGTCTCTGTTCAGTAGTAACAGGGTCGCAACTCAACTGACTAGCATACTTGACTGAAATTTTCACTTGGAGATATTTCGGTAACTTTCATCCTGTTCTCAGTTGTACCTGGCCAGCTACAGAAAATTCTGCACAAATGTTAATTGTTGATTATTCTGAGAGAGCCTGAGGTTATAGCGATGACGTAATAAGCCCGTTTGCGTGCAAGGTTAAAATTTCTTTCATGCATGACAGCAACTAAAAAGGAGTTTTTCTGTCCACTAACTAAGGTACCACCTTAATTTACACATACTAGCTCGTCAGGAGTCCAGGACCAGCTGCTGGTCTCAAATACCTTATGTTCTCATGCCCATGTGCCTAATTTCCAGGGGTGGTTTTATTTTCCACATGATTCAGTTAGAATCTCTATGAATAGGTGTGCTTAGACTCACATCTTTTTGACTGGGGTCTCTGGTGTGTGGGCTCTTCTTCTTCTTCAGAATCGGCAGAATCCTTTGACCTTGTTTCTCGAACATGGTGGCCAGGCGCAAAGTTACCCACATGCAGACTCTGCATGGGAGGAGTAAATTTTAGGAACTTACTTTCGAGGCCTTGTACTCTGTCAAAGATAGTCTGTTGTACAGTAAAGAATACTACAGTAGTACTTGTACGTAGCAGACTTAGGTATTAAATCATCCCATCTTACTCAAACGTGTGAGCCTGTATTTATACATTTTATGTAATCCAATGCTAAACACAAATACACACTAGTGGTGGAAAGGTGACCACAACATTTGTACAGACACATACACAATCATATTCACAGAATAACAAATAACGTACCCTGCCTGGTAGCTGCATTCCTGGATTTTCCCTGTCCTCCACGGCATCCACTCCAGTGTTCTTCTCTCCTCCGGACACCACAAGTACTGCTGCACAGACGACCACGACGACAGCCACACACAGAGCAGACACAACAGCAAGCAGCATCTTGGTCCTCCTGCTCTTCTGCTCCCATCGAGTGGCTGCCATTCCCACGGCAGGCTGGCTCTCTTCGTTGCTGCTCATTTTCCTGCAAGAAAGTTTTGCACTAGTTAGCTATTGTGGCGCTATGTATGCAGTGCTGACCGTTTACTGCAGCTACATTGGCAGGCACATGCATATGCAGCTTACAGCTAAGTAGTTTGCAAAAGTGCACTTGCTTTATTACGTTAATTAATTATTAGCCTGTTTCAAATGACTGCAGAGTAAATCAAGGACACAAGTTACAGTAATTAAAAATTGCATGAGCAGCTTGGTAGATATAGGAAATTTTTGTTGTACAGTGAACCAGCATGCCAAATTGCAATAAGAAGCATGTTTCAAACCTGCATGGTACACATAAGCTATATTGATTACTACACTACAGCATGCAATTACCTTTATTAAGAACGGATTTTCTGCTAGTTGCAAAAAAGATTGGATTGTGGTCACATACAGTGGACCTGTAAGGTAGAAGCAGAGAGAAATGCTAAATAAATCGCATATCCAATTGAATAACAGAGAAACTGCAGAAAAATGGGAATTAACTATTCTCAGAAACCAGACAAAGCGAGAACTAGCAGCAAATTTAATGGAGAATAGAAGCACTATAACATTTTCAAAAAAAACCCACAAAAATTGTGAAGGAAACATCCAATCTTGCAGTCACATGCAGTATAGAAATAACCACAAAAATTGTGGAGGACATCAGCTTGCAGTTTATACATGCAGCAAAATGCATAGACTGATAGAGTTGCTATTTTGCACTTACTTGGCACAGAGATTGCAGATTTGAGACGAGCTCGGTCGGCAGTGCGCCCCAACGGCAACATCTCGGCTTTTTATACCCTCCAGACTGCTCACAGAGTCCCAGTCTCTGGCTGACCTTTAGCAAAAAAGAGAGGTCAGAGGTTAATGACGGCACACGTGTGTGTGCATTGTAGGGTGGAGAAATTCCGGGAATTGGAGAGATTTTGTGTTTATCAGCTACGGTACAAGAAAAACTTTCAACATGCAGCTAAGACTTATCTATCCATTTGTTGTGCTCTCGCTGTTGGTAGCAGAGGGAAGTGGGGGTGGAGAAAGGTGGGTGGGGCACTTCAGTCACTTTACTTCACATGTGTATGTGTGGGCCACTACTTTCCACCTGGTTAGGCAGATAGCTATGTATTTAGCACTCTGATCAGAGCACAGACTATTTGTTTGGATCTGGGCATATTATATTGTGGCTGCTCACTGGCGTAGGAACCAGGGGGGCGCGGGGAGCTGGACCCCCCCTAAACATCAGAAGCAGGGGGCTGCACCCCCCTAAGTTTTTGTGTCAATGGGGCCTAGGAACGAGGTGTGCAGAACCGTCTGCTCTGACTGTTGTGTGCTCTTGCAGTGGTATGGCGCAGAGGCGTATCCAGTGAGTCAGATATTCAGTAAAACCATCTTTCTTTTGATGGCTGTGCGGGAAAAAACTGCACTGACAGTAGTACCGTGTCGATTCGTGTATTAATTGATCAATCCTGAAGCGCCTGCATGATTCCAATCCACCGTCCTTTTTGGCTTAGATGGCTGGTAGTCTTCCAATAAACGCAGCAAAGATTCCTTCGCTTCCTTGACTCTAGGCTAGGAGATCTAGCCAGCTGCTAATTTAACACGTGCTTACGCGGCGATTTGATTTATTTGCATATTCACATAAATAACAATGTACGGTCCCTCACAAGGGCGATGGAACAGTAGCAGGCGTTGCGGCCATTGAGAATAACAGATGTTTGTGCATGACTTTTAATGCAGTGAGACGCTACGAGAGCTGCTTCTTCACAGCTCATAAAAATATTTTTCTGCGTTTCACATGGAAACACTATCGGCTGCTACATAACCTCTCTGCCAGCGCCATATCCCAAAGCATCTTCCTACACCCCTGTGCTGCTTGTATTCGTCACATGCTAGGGTCTAGTTGAGTATCGCAGGTAGTATAGATCTCATTCTATTTATAGGTACCTCTCACATGACTACAGCCATGATTCTTTATCGGAGACTTGCACTCAAAACTGAGAGGTATGAATACCATAATGCTAAGTCTTGATTAGTGGGTAAAGAGATTCTCTCCCGAGTCTGTGTATCCCCATGCACAAAAAATACATTTTTTGGTGATTTTATGATCGATGACGTAATCACTATAAGCCCATTAGTATGTGCTTTCGGACGATCTGTAATAAATTATCCATTGCGAGTTGTCGTCCCAAGCACTCTAGATTTTGTATGTTAATTAATGTTATATAGCAGCAATTGGATTCATGCAATTACAGTTGGTATCATCAGATATTTTATTACCCTGCAGGCGTGTAACTTTATGGATGACGTAGTGTCACACCCCTCTAAATGTGTCTGTCTCCTATGGTCCATGCCACCTGTTTGATTTTAATCAAAATATGGAATCTGCGCAATAGTATGTAACTTAAAGATGGGTCGTTGTGGCCATACGCAGCTCATGTATGTGAATTCTCTGCTGTATTACCTTAACATATTGTTAGCCTGATATATTATACGTGTGCACATATGAATTTTTCACCTTAAAATTCTTCTCAGGATTAAGAGTATTCATTACCTTTCTGGGGGTTTTTATGTGGTGTGGTTACGCCAATTTGTCGCAGTGGGGTGGATTCCCAATGACGTGAAAAACCCAAGCTATCAGCTGTGGTTACTGTTTATCGATAGGTAGCTAGAGGTAGACTTCTTCAGGTTCAGGTTCTCACGAGCAAAATATTTGTACTTTGATCGGATTTAGTAAATTGTGTGTCTATAAAAGTACATCATTAATACAGTGTGGGCGTGTAACATAATAGATGAGGTAGTGCCACGCTCCTCTAAATATATTCTGTCTCCTGTGTTCCATCTGCATGAATTTAGTCAAAAGATGAAGTACAGAAATACGCAAGATGGGTCTTTGTGGCCATATGCGGCTCATATAGTCATGTCATTATATTTGGCTAAAGGTATCAAGAGGTTGTGTGACCAGACTACTACATATAGGATAGACTACACCCAAGAGTGGGTTATGCGCCTATGTAGCCCACGGGTTTGCGGTTATCCCGAGGCGAAGCCAAGGGATAAATGTAAACAAGTGGGTTATGGCGCATAACCCACGAGTGGGTGTGGTCTATCTGACTTATACCACATTACGCATGCGCACAATCAGAGCCGCGTAACAACGTCTTGCCTCTAGCGGTAAGAATAAAAGTGTGGGTTATGAGCCTATATAACCAATACTTTTCAGCCAATCACTTTTATTATAGATGATGTAATGTGGTATAATGCTGAGAAATATAGTTTGGATCATACAGTAATGGTGCAGCTAATGTGTGTATATATAGTGTTTAGTATTAAGAATATTCATAACTTTTCTGGGAGTTTTATGCGGTATGGCTATGCCAATTTGTCACAATGGGGTGGATTCCCAATGATGTAATCTATCAGCTGTGGTTACTGTTTATCGATAGGTAGCTAAAGGTAGTCTTCTTCAGATTCAGGTTCTCACGAGCAAAATTTTTGTACTTTGATCGGATTTAGTAAATTGTGTTTGTGTAAAAGTGCATCATTAATACGCTTTTCAGAGCAATAAAGACGGTAGCATAATGTTGTGTTTTTAATGGATGTACTTACTTGGTTTGGTACCGTAATTTATCCATGCAAGAAATATCTGAATTGTGTGTACCCGAACTGAAACGTCAGCCGTGCATGTCTAAAAGACACATCAAGTAGCTGCTCCAATACCAGCAAAGTACCTCCTGTTCTTCTCCCACTGCTGTATTTAAGAGAGGCTGTTAGCTGCATGAACAATCACTAGGGCACATCTTCTTGACCCAGAGTTCTGTGTGTAATGCTCACTCATGTGGTTGGCTTTTGAGTTGATAACAGACTCACAGACATCCACATAGTGATACATTACCGGTGATGGTTTGGGGTGGATGTTTGGGGGCGGATAGGTAGAATCTACATAAAAATGTTTTGTTTTTTTCCTCAATCCGAAATCATATGATGTGGTGGCCTCCCACAAAGCAGTCATCTTATGAATTGCACAGTCTTGCATTCCTGACATCAGAGATTCCACTGAATATGTCTCTGACATGGGTTAGGATGACCCTCGGTGCTTGTTTTCGGCAGACACAGGTGTGCCAGAAGAAAGTCATGACATTCAGAGACAATGATATTCAGCTGTTCTTGGGATTCATTTCTACCCACCACCCAGTGGAGCCAATAAATTATCCACTCAAGGTTATGTAAGGTTTCATGAATTTGCTGGATTGGTGGCCACCTGGTGTGATCAGCTGCACCGCTCTGTCTTTGATCAGAGGAGAGAAATCTGTCATGGCATTAACCTTTAGAAATGCTTTTGCACCTGAACGTGTGTATTGATTATGCTGTGTTTGTCACCACTATTCTTCTCACTGCAGCCTTCGTGATTATCAAGCCAAAGTACTGAGCTGATCTGGAGCTGGACTGGGAGACTTTTGGTTGCATGAAGACTTCTTCGTGTGAGCTTTAACATGCGTGGGCAGTGCAACACCAGTACTGATCAGATAATTGAGGAGGTTTCCATCCAACAATATTTATAGTTTACTTGAGCCATGTACATTGCATGAGTTTTTGGTATGGGATACCAAAAGTAATAAAGAGTAAAGATCTTGTAGATAACCTGTAGGGTCAACTTGGAATTCATTTAAGAGCTAGTAAACTTTGGCCATTATATCGGTTAGTGTCGCTCCATATTTAGGGACAAAATGCAGATATATGGAGTATACTTTGCTGTGGATGAATCATGACTGTATATAGACAAGAATCAGAGCTCAATAAGCAATTTCCTGAATGATTGAATCTGTAATTGTCCCATACACACACTTATGCAGTGCTCTGGGCAAGGAATCTCTGGTGACCTGTATAGAGATTTATAGCATTCCATTCTGAAATTTTGTGGGTGGAACTCATGCATAGCTTTGGAGGAGTCTTTGAGAACAGCTGGACATGGGGAGCAAGTGACATTCATTCCACTTGCCATCTATATATGGAGTGGCAAAGTGAAGGAGTTGCCTCTAACATAAACAAGGAAATGTAAATTTACTGGTGGTAATAATATTTACTTTTTAGCCAACTGAATGATATTTCCTGGAAGCTATTTTGATTCAGAAGAAGGAGGCAGTAGCCTAGCAACAACTATGAAACAGCTTATTATGGCATTGCAAATGTTTTGATTCTGATGAGACTTACTCAGTATGAATGCTTTGATGTTGAAGCAGATTAATGATCTGGAAGAGGGAGGGACTAATTGAATGCATTAGTTATCAGAGTTGTGAGGTGACCTCATTTTGAAGCTTCTCATATGTTTACCATTACTGACTGAATGCAGCTAATGGGGGTGAAAGCTGTATTGCATGCATATTATTATTAGTCTGCCCATGTGTATACTACATATTATGTATTCAAATGGTACGTCCATGGGCGTGCCAGCTATAAGAGCCAGTTGTAACAACTTATATTAGTGGTACTTCTACTTCAGTCAGTAGAATTTTCAGGACCATAGATTTGCTTCCAAAATGGCTACAGAATTAACCTCAGAGAATGTAAATTTTTATGCCCCCAGACCCATGCTTTGAAGGTACAGGTCACTATCCCCCTCCCTCCCTCCTTCCAACTCCTTAAAATCCTATAGATACATTACTGAGAAGGTGTGAAGGAATATTAATCATATTCAAAACGATTACAAGAAGTGATTGGGGGAAGTTGGTTACGCCCCTTGGTGGGCTAAAATATACTGTGCCTTATAGGAAAAAAGGATGTTTTTGCATGCACCAAAAGTCTTAGCCTCGTACCCAGGCCACGCGTGGCCTGGGTACGAGGCTACAAGAGTCTGGGCGCTCAGCCAGCTGACCTATGGTACCTTAGCATGCTTTCATAAGCAGTGCTTCCTGGATGGATGTTTTTTGTGCCTTCCAGGTCCATACAGATACCTTTTTCCTATACTGCGTAATACATTTTAGCCCACCAAGGGGCGTAACCGACTTCCCGTAATCGCTTCCTGTAATCGCTTTAAATATGATTAAAATTCCTTCACACCTTCTCGGTGAAAGTATCTATATGAAGCCCTGGTCGTGCATAAGCAAACACGTTTGATGCAAGGGAATGAATCTGTAACTATCGGCTCATTTTATAACATGCTCTTGACTTTGCACTGTAGCGAAATGTTACTGCGGTATGTACCAATGTGAGTTGTCCTGCCTATACATGAGTACTGAAAGGGGGTTGACATAAACTTTCACCTTATGTGGCAGTCAGAGTTATTTTTTGCTCTGATTCAGTTCTGAGTACTCGTTTTGAAAGTAGGTACATTGTAGCCATCTTAATTATCCCCAGCTGGATCAGCCCCTGACATTGTTCAGTGCTTTTTGGAAGACATGGTACAATGACAGCACATCGACTATGATTTTCTAGTGATTTTAAATAGTATTCTATATGGATAATAATTAGATTTACTACATTGTGTTTGTCCTGAAGCTCGAGTCTGTCTGTCTGATATGCTATTCAGCCCTAGAATAATAAATACTGTCTATACATTCATGAACATTCAGAGTGATAGTAATGGGTTACATTTTAGAACCAAGATAATTCTAGTTGATCTTTGGACTCTGAGGCAATATTACATCACTGTACTGTATGTGAATAATAGTGTCCAAATATGGACACATGCAGGAAGTGGGTGTTGCTAGTCTAGTAACTTAATTATCTAAGCCACTTATTAAACTAATCAACGCCCACTTCCTGCATGAGTCTATATTTGGACATTAAACCAGACATGCTTAGTGGATGGAGCTGATATGAACTCATAGTCTCAGAACCCCCCCCCCCCCCCTTGCAAATAGCAGGGTTGCCAGACGGAATGCCCAAACCATTTTTACACATTGCATTGCAAAATTGGCTAGAAGCAGCTAGTTCCTCCATGATTACTAATATTTGACTCGGTGGGAGTGTTTCATGGCAAGTCAAGAGTGTAAGCAAGGGGGCCCACTAGCCAATCTGTGTACGGCTGTTATATTGCATGGTGCAAATTCATTTGCTACACTATTCAACTAAAGAACAGCTGTTTTGTCCTTATGCGAAAAATTGGTTACACTTTGCATCCACCCCTGCCCCCCCCCCCCCCCCCCCCCAACTCTTACACACTTGTCTACACCCGTAGGAATTAGAGGCGTTATTACTAACTCTCTTAATGTACACGTAGCAAGATTCTAATTTCGGGACCCGGACCTACCTGATTTTAGTGATAGGTCTAGGCATAGATACTATCTATGGTCTGGGTCACAGAACTCTACCCTAGTATTATGAATTGGTTCACAGCTACATAATCAGAGTTGTCTGGCAGGAAGCGAGTGAAGTAGGTCAACCTATAGCATCACACTTTCTTTGTTATTCCATTACCTTTCCTGAACCTGTAAATTGCCACCTCTCCTACTAAATGTCAAGTTAGGAGGAGTATGGTAAAATGTGCTAGCCTTGACGCTAAAAAGATAGGGTCTGTGATATTACATAATGATTATATCATCGTGACTAACCATTTTGCGTAATAATTATTATACCATTCCTACACAACTACTCACTACCCCATTATTATGAATATTGTTGGCTAAATGGACTAGTACAGTGTTCTATTCAGGCCTGCACTTCTGACTTGCCTTATAAATAAAGGGTGTTTACTCAAGCAGCCAGATGTCTTCATTGTTTACTGGGGTCTTTTATCAGTTCTCCTCTTCTGAATGAGTTGCCACGATGGCTCTGTTGTTCTTACAGGTAGTCGTTGCAAATGGTATGAGTGTCTGGCATCATTTCCTATACGAAAGAAAACATGACTGGGATAGTAAGAATACTGTATACATAGCAAGACGGCATGCATATGCACATATGTCAGGCGAACACGTGAGGTGATGCATATACCTCACCTCTTGTGAGAATGTTCACTATTGTAACAATTATTAACAATATGGAGTACCTCTGTTCATCAGGTGTAGGAACTGCAGGCTTATAGTATTTTTTTACTGGAGAATTACATTTCCATAACATACCCAAGGTAACGATATCGATTTTGCAACTAACATTATATAAATTATCAGTTAGATACTAATAATTATATCATTGGTTTGAGGTAACAAAAATGTTTTAGCAACATGCAGTAATCAATGTATACACTATACTACTGGCAGGTCCATGCAGTCAAATATTTGAATACTTACATCATCTTCTGTAGCTCCAGCAGGCATCAGTCATAGCTATCACTCAGATGCATTATGCAAGCATGCAGCTGCATTCCATCCCTTCTGGAGTGATGTGTCTACCACATCCTTGGAGGTTGTCTACCAAGTAGCTTGAAATGGCCCATGGAGGTCAATGTAGCTCTAGTTATAGCCTGCCTCGCCCTTCCCTGCGGGGGAGCCTTTATAAAGGGGCGGCGGCCGGTTAGGGGGAGTGGGGGGAGCTGGCCTTTGGAAGGTGATTACCCTGGTGCAGTCCCTCGCTGCTTATTGCAGATGCACGCGCCGAATTGCAAGGCAAAGTTCATTCATGCTGGTGAATTTGTGCTCCTGAGAGAAGGGTTATCCCAGCCCGCTCAGCTAGCATGTGCGAGTGCGTGCTTCCCATTTTGGGGACTTTACCTTCCGAACAAGCATAGCCCCACCCCCTATTTTGCTGCACGCGCATGCGCGCAGGAGACCCGCTCACGTGCCTTTAGCCGCACCAGTAGAGGCCACGACCACATGCACATACTTGACCACGCACTCGTGCACTTTGTCCACATCACACGCATCCACTTAATGAAGATGTTGGTTCTCCCCCATTAGACCCTCTTAAAGGTTTAAAAACGTCATGAGGGAATAACATAGAAATAGAATTATAAAGTGCAAGAAGAGTTGATGAATGAGAACAGAAAGTAACAGTGAAACTTCACTATGCTGTCCACTTGAGGCATCTGAAAAAAGGATACATGATAATTAGGCATGGTATCACGATCACACAATGGACCCTTTACCATTATGATGTACAAGTACAAGTGCACACTAAATGGATACAACCAAACATGTGCTTTGATGTGGTTTTCTTGTCCAAAATCATAAGAACATGCCTGTTTACACGTTTCCTGTATTTTCTCCATTTAGTGCTCACTTTTACCCCCCCCCCCCCCCATTACATCATCACAGTAAAGTTTGTTGCGGGCACGGGGAGGACATGCTGGGTGGATGGGATCCAGATTTTCTACTTCTGGGCCTTTGAAGAGACAGTGCACTATGACGACAACTGTGTATAGCAAGGGCATACCAATAACCTTGCATCTCTTGGGGCGATCCTTATGACACGACGATACCAGTAGCTTTACAGAAATACTGTCACAAGACTTCATGCACATGATTGCATGTGCACAAACTTTAATGGGCTGTTTCAAGTGTTAAATATGAGGCACAGTATATAGTACATGCATTGCTACAATGTTAGCCTGTGTACATGTAGAGCTCAGCTGCAGAACATGTACACACCTGCAACAAGGCAAGGAAAGTATCCACAATCACTTCACACACGGGCAGAGCCTCTCACACAACAGAATCATGATATATTCCTTCGGTAGTTTCTACTTCTGCATGCACACACTCACCTTGTGTCTCTGTGAGTGCCCAGACACTTGACACAGCAGTACCTCGCACCGCAGGTCACGCAAGTGTAGTGGGAGGGAAGCGTGTGGACGTCAAGGACCAAAACATGTTACAGCTTGAAAATTAGCTAATAAAATATAGGGTGTCCCCTACCGGTCCTGTTAAGCATCATGATGGGTCACACTGAGAGCTATAGAGGAATGCTGGGAGGTGTGTCCGGGTGTGATGCTAGCAAAACTTTACATAAACAGTGCCTCATTCCCAGCCTCCACTCCGTAGCTTTCTGTACTCTTATTTTAAATAAAAAGAGCGCTACACCTTTTCTACAACATGCAAAAAAAGCTGCAGTGTAGACTGGGAGCAGGGAGATACCTTCACTACTACTAAGTACCCATTGGCTGAGTTTGAAAAGTTTCTTTGAGTGTAATAATGCAAAGGATATCCACACACCGCACAGAAGTGTCTCACGGGAAACTTGGAGGGTGGGGCAGCTGCTGTGACATACGAGGGCTGATCGTAGGCTTCTGGAGGCTTTAATTAGGAAAAAATAGCTGCTATAACAACCGCTACACAACCATGGAGCCTCCTGCTATACCTACAACCGCAATGCCCTATCTCATTCCCAGGCCACACAGTTGGACTGCATGGAAGTGAGGCTAGCATCACACTTACTAGTACACTAAACAGTGGCTTTAATGCAGAGATACATTACTGAGCTGTAGCACAGTTATCATCGAATATTGCTTGAAGAATCAGAGGTTCTATTGCTAGGGTTCAGCGTTAATGCCCCCCCCCCTCCGTGATGCAATGTCTACATGTTAAAAATACAACTTTAATGCTTAAGACTTTGTTTATACAGCAATAGAATGTATGCATTCTTACCAGTTCCTCTAAAAGCGTCTGGAATGTCTTCCGAAATCGCTACAGAGAATAATAGCAACAACAGGCTAGTCTATATAGCAGCTGTCATTGAATTGATAACAGTAACGTAGCCTACCTGCTTAAAGTGGTCCGCATTGGATCGTGTCTTCTTGCGTTTTTCTGAAATAATTTGAGAGAGAGAGATGTTTTGCAAGTATCGGTAAACTGACCGATACACACCATTCCTGATTCTCAAGGTCAGGCATCCAGCAGTAACTGGGGTTTACTGCATAGTAAGGGATGGTAGGAGTGGTTATAGGAATGGTTTCAAAATACAACAATTGAAAAGTCCCAGAACCACAGTGGGCTAACCCAAAGTCAAGTACTGGAAATTGCATGAATTGCACAAAAACGGAGTACAGAATATGCATACCCTATGAGCGTATTGCCAAAATTAATTTGTAAAGTTCAGTACCTCCTGAAACACATTTGAAGAATATATTTAGCCGGGCAAACTCACCATTTGTTGTTTAGACCATTCTGGTTCTGAGCCCTTCAATTATGGTTATATCATCATTAACTGGCAGAGTCTTTTCTAAGGCAGGCAGCTATTGAGAAACTAATAGGGGAAACAACAAAAACAAATCTCTCACTCTCAGAACCGTCTGCAAAAGCAGGCAGCTTGGCCTTGGCTGCCAGGTGGGCAAAGGCGGCGTGTGGGTCATCATGAAAGTTGTCCTTCTCGAGGGCCTGTAGCTGCCTCTGCTGCCTCCTCTTCCGGGTAGCCTCGTCCAGGATACGTGGCCGCTGGGGGTCTGAGGAGCGGGTCCGACCTACCAAAGGAGGGAGGGGTCATGATAAAACTACACAAAATGAATACTTTCCCCTCCTATGGAGGGAAAGTTTTGTGATTTCGTGAGACTGCCCACACAAAATTTCCCCTCCATAGGGAGGAAAATAATATCATTTTGTGTAACTGTATATATAACCGGAGGGAGCACACTTAAGAAGAAGTAGATTCTTATACTGTATACTTATTTTCGCGCAAGACAAATTTTCGCTATATTCGTGATTGAATATATGACTGTAAAATTTAATACTCGCAAATTATAAAGGTATGTATACATGTATAGAAACTATGTAGCATGTAACCTTGAACCGCAAATTATAAATTCTATAAAATTTTGGCTGAATGTAGTGGATAGAATTTTACGAAAATTTAGTTCCCAAAATTAAGAATACATATATGGTATATACTAGCTAGCAACTGTGCCCTCAGGTCAAAATCTTTATCAATTATTTTAGGGATTTAAGTATTGACTACAGTGATTTTTAGCCTTCGAATATCGACCGCCACCCATTTTTTTGGAATATCTCCGACTGCGCCAGTGCTCTTCAGCGCTTCTTTGACCATTGACTGCACTTTTGACTGCATGATAACTGCGTCACAGCGACAGTTGATATGCTCAAAGCATAAGCTCCAAGTTGCTCTTATTTCTGAGTTCACTAAAGAACCTACCACTCTTTTGCCACGCAGGAGGAAGATAATGGAAAGAATAATGGTAGTCTTACAGTCATGACGTCACATATGCTCTATAGGTAGTCTCGTACCCAGAGTCCTCCCCCTGCTGTTACCGTTTCCAGTTCTCATGGTGGGGGAGGGCTTGGGGTACGAGACTAGGAGTGACCCCCCCCCCCCCCCCCCTTCAGCCCTTAATTGGCATAATTTTGTTAAATAGAGGGTGTTCCAGCTCCGTTTCCACTCTAGATTCTTTCACTTCACCTGCTACAAATATTGAAATGCACTCTAATCCCTGGCCTCCACTAGTAAACTTTGCTGCTCGAGGCTGCATGAGTGGCTTTAATTAGAAATTATAGCCTACTACAGTCACGCACCTTATATAATTTACCGAAACGTAAATTTTTTACCTGCTTCTTTTTTTTCACTCATATCTTTATTTTCAGGTACTGCAGATGCAAGGCTGCCCCTCATACAATGACTGAGAGCCGCAAATTCTGAGTTTGAGGGCAATTTCAAAGGTACAAAGTATAAAGTATAAAGGTTAGTACGATGATGTAATAAGACGACTGGCGTGTCGTGTCACGATAGATAATCAACGAGGCTGTGTCAGTGGTCGTCTTGTTTCTATACATTCAGTAGCGATGGGATGTGATGGAGGAACGATCCCGAGAAGGGACGAGATGGTCAAGCTCAAGAAAAAGGCCGAAAAAGTGAGTTATGAACGGCACCTTTAAAATAGTCTCGTGTAGCCAGTCTGGCCACGCGAGACTACTTTTTGCGATGGGACTCAAGGATAAAGACGATCCATACAGCGCTACAGCCGCAGGGAAATTCGTGAATGACACGACACGGTTGTGGGGCTGTACGGATCGTCTTCTTCGAGTCCCATCGCAAGTAACTTGCCTAAGTAGCGGTCTGGAGCTATAGGGGCTAGGGATTCGTAGTAGTCGTTCATAGCTGACAAACTGCTACACACTCGTTCTTGTCGTGCTGATGTAGCCAACCGTGCACGGGCGTGCACTTCCGCTTCCACCGTTTATCGCCGTTTAACATTCCATCACACCTTCGTGGCAAAAATACCTAGTGTTGAAATATAAGGATCCGCTCTGAAATTTTGTTTTCCCAGGACCGTACGTTTCAATGCAAGTACACAGTACCAGAGTTTTCATTGACATCATCTTACGTCATTTGCATCTAACAACTGTTGCTAGGGCGCCATCTTGGTGGGCAGCAAATAGCTAATAGCCGTGCGCATGATGTGCATAAGACAGGAAGTTGCTCTCATACTGACAGTATACTGAGTATAGATGGCAGATTCACTCAATTTATCCCATCTGAAAACTGATTCACAGCAATAGTTGAGGCACCAAACGTGTAAGTTCCAAGCAGCTGTTGATTCTGAGATCGCTGTATAACGTACTATTCTAGCTTCCATTTATTGCCCATGCATGGTGGGCAAAAATGGACATAAACGGAAAATAACATGTCGTAATGCAGGACGTCACGTCACGTGAAAACTCTTTATACGTCTTCCAATCTGGTTCGCTAGGAGCTAGGGAGGGATTGGAGCTAGGAGATGGGACAAGCTGAGAGCTAGGAGCTTGTAGTTACATGTATGACCCATCTTGGCTTCTGTGATACACGTGTATAGGAAGGAGGAACCAATATTTCAAGGGGGATAATTTATTTCACATGGAAATATTGTATGACATACCCTTCATGGGTCGGTGGCACTTATAACACGCTAGGATGAAGACCTCTTACCTCTCCACTGGCACTTAGATTAGGGTGGTTCTGTAATTAGAATGAATACGGTAATTGACCCCTAACTTTGTACTGTTCCTTTTGCTTTCTCTGTCAGGCTGAACGGGATGTTGAGCTGATGGCCAAGTGGAGGCACTGTGCCATCAGTGGCGAGGAGCTCAGACAGCCCATTGTGGCCTGTGACCTTGGGAGGTGTGTTGTGTGAGTGTGTGTGTTTGTGTGTGTATTTGCATGTATGCCAAGAGACTGGGGATGGGGCTATTAAATGGTTGCTGTGTGTACATGTATGTGTGAGTATAGCCTCATTCCCAGTCTCGTACAAGACGGTTGCCAAGGACCCAACTGCCCGGAAGGCATACAAATCCATTTTTTTTGCTACATGTGAAAAATGGTGGGATTGCATGTGTTGCGTGTGTGTGTGTGTGAGTGTAGATTATGAGTGCACGTAGCCTCGTTCCCAGGCTCTTACAGAGTACATGATATTGCCCCCCCCCCCCCCCGCCCCCCTCCCCACAGACTGTACAACAAGGAAACAGTGCTGCTATCTCTCCTGGACAAGTCAGCTATGCCTGAAGTGGCCCGCCACATCCGCTCCCTAAAGGACGTTGTGTCTCTGTCCCTTACTTCCAACCCTAGCTACGTGCCCAATGGGGAGAAGGCTGACGCCTACAACGATGTGCAGGCAGCACAGTATGCCTGTCCCGTCAGTGGGTTGGAGATGAGTGGAAGATATAGGTTTGTGTGGCTGTGAGTGTGTGTGTACATACATGTATTGTGTGTGTGTATATCCGTGAATGAACGTGTGTGTGTGTTGTGTGTGAGTATACCTGTATGTGTGTATGTGTGTGTGAGTTCATGTATGTGTGTGTATCTGTGAGAGTGTGTGTGTGAATATATGTATGTGTGTGTATCCATCAGAGAGAGAGTGTGTGTGTGTGTGTTGGAAGGGTTGTGCAGGTGCCCAGTATTAATGCTGAGATACATTTCCCCCTAGGTTTGTCTTTCTTAGGGGGTGTGGCTGCGTGTTTTCCGAAAAGGCTCTCAAGGAAGTACCGTCAGAAAACTGTCACAAGGTAAGGAATACATGTATAGTCACCATGAACCATGTACCGATGGTTTTCTTCATGTTCAGCTAAAGCAGTTAGCAAAGCACAAGCATGCTGGAGTGCTACTTTTGGGTCACACATTCTGATATTCTGTGGTACTCGGTGGCCTCGATCACTACACAGGTTTTATCGCACAGTGACTATCCTCTCCCTGCTAAACAAGCATGAAGACTAGTAAGGTAGTGGAGTCTGGGAACGGGCGAAAGCTACGCTGTGCGATAAAAGCCGGGGAGTGGACTGGGAACGAGGCTGGTAATCAGAAGCTCCTCTTTCCTCTCAGTGTGGGAAGCCGTTCAAGGCAGCTGATGTTGTGGTTCTGAATGGGACTGAGGAGGACCTGGAGAGGCAGAGAGATGCTATGGAGGAGAGGAGGAAGCAGGCAAAGCTGGCCAAGGTGAGGGCCATGAAATTTTATGTCTGTTAGAAATGTAGTTAGGGTTGTTTGGTTTGTGAAAACTGGGTACGCCTTTTCGCACAAAAGATTTCCAGGTCATTGAGTGCTATATAGAAGTTGATCAGTATTCATAACACCCAGCTTACATGTACAACTCACACTCACAACTTCAGAGATGTCCCATTATGTCACTACTATAATTATCACCATAGCACTAACAACCAGTCAGAAAGAGCTGATATATTCAGCGCTTCTTTCCCCCCTCCCCCTCAGAGAAAGCGCAAGGCAGAGACGTCCCCCGAGGAATCCAATGGTGCATCCACCAGTTCATCCGGCTCAGAGAAAGACAGCCCTCCGGCAGAAAAGAAGCAGAAGCTACCTCCCACGGCTGCTACATCTAAGCTACCCAACGGGACTCCATCGAGTGGTTCAACTAGCAAGGGGAGCACAGGCAGCTCTAAGATATCCGCAACGTCTAAAGTCAGTGCAAAGCCGACTGGTTCTAGCAAACTGAATACTAGTGCCAGTACATCCGCAGTGGCCAAGAAAACAACAGAGACCTTGAACTCGTACAAGACGGTTGCCGAGGACCCCACTGCCCGGAAGGCATACAAATCCCTCTTTAACTCTGGTGCTCCAGAAAAACCAAAAGAGAAGACTGCACACTGGGTCACGTTCTTCCCCTACCACTGACTTCACCACCACAAGCTACTGCACAGTAATAATATACTATTGCACCTTCCCAAATATCTCATCTCAACCCTAACCCTTCATGTATTATGCCTCTTTTTTGTACAATATCATTACTTTCCTGTCATGTACCGGATCTACATGTGTGTCTAACACTGTGCATTGTACCATGTCATTATAAATAGCTACTGCACACTTCAAATTCTCTGAAACAGTGTCTTCAGCACATAATACATGCATGTGTGGGTTATATATAACCTTGACTGCACTCCCAGCTTTTTTTGCATGCGCAGTGGCCCCAAGCCTTTTGTCACTTGCAGTACAAAGAAGCTAGCTGTGGAGTGGTGCTTGGGAACAATATTCTGCTTTCGATCCCATAACCCTAGTAGTCTGTAGGGGCTGGGCAACATGCATTAGGGCACATTATATTATACTACCCCACTGTGGAACCTCCAGTTCAATTTTCCAGTCCTGCATGGCTGCATGGAGTATATAAAGATTTATGGCAGTTTTGTGACGTGAAGCATGTGTATTGACATGGATAATTATGTGTATGTAAACTGTGGTACACGCATAAGAAAATTTTTCAGCACCTATCCATACAAACATGTTAGTCCTGATCAGAGTCTTCCATTAGCTGCTGGTGGTACATTTCAAATTCGCTCATGACTCTCTCAACATCTACAGAGTGACCCCCAACCGTTGTTTCATCACCACCACACATCTCCTGGCTGACATCAGCCGCCTCACGATGATCCTGCACAAGGCCTCCAAAATGGCAATCACCTTTGCCTCTTTCTTCTTCGACTTCCCCCTGGCACCTGGTGATCCTCCCCAGCTCTGAGGTCAGGCTCTCGAGGGCCTCTGAGTCCGCCCGCTCCTCCCAGTCTTGCAGCTGCTGGAGTTCCTCGAACTCTGCCCCTTCGATATCGTAAAGCGAGAGGTTGTCACAGCTTTCTGAGGAAGAAGAGTCACTATCGTAGTAGTAATTACAGGTGGAGGCGGTGGTCTGTCGGGTTGGGATCCTTGAGCCGTCAATATCTGACGCGGCTGGGCTGGTGATTGTCGGAGGTGGTAGGTCAGTATTGATATCAAAGTCGGAATCCCGTTCCTTGTTCCTATAATGATTATCAGGGGTGTGAACAGGCGCCATTGGCTGTGGACTGAGTGATTCCTTTTGATTGGAGTACGTAGCTACAGAGCTGCTGCCTGGGAGCCATACGGTGGAGGCGAACCGGAACCGGCCTTCTGAGTGAGCCTGAGATATAGCCTCATCTGACTTGGGACTAGTTGTTGGGGTTTGATCGGACCTCTGCACTCCAGAGAGAAAAAAGGTGGAGAGGATGGTGGGTTCAGATCGATGGGGTCGTCTGTCGCTATCGGCCCAGGCACTTCTCACCGAGGTAGCTATGTCTGTCTCTGCTGTCATTTGTCCACCTCTGCTGATACTAGGGGTTGGTTTTTGAGTGGGTACGGCATCTGAGACTTTGGCAGTTGAAGAACTCCGCTTTGCCACTACCTGCCGCTTGGCAGAATGTGGCTTCTTCCGTCTCGAATCCAGCTCTTTAGGTAGCGCCTTACTGTTGGTGACAGCCGGCTTGCTTTTGCTTTTAGTATGTTCAGGCATGCTCGCCTTTACTTTAGGCTCAGTTTCCTCCATAGTGAAGCCCATTTCTTCGATCCGTACACTAGAAGATGGTCTCTCAAACTGGAACTCAGTCGGACTAGACATTTCACAAACCTCACCCTCGACATCCTCTGTGCTATAGAATAGATTGTACTGTGAGGGCACGCTCTCGAGTGCAGACTCTTCTCTGTCGGTCTCCGACTCTAAGGACAGTTTTGGAGCGACGTTCAGACATCCTGTCCCCTTGCTAGCCTCCCGAGCCTTTCCGAAGACTGTCTCTACCCTGTGCCTCCTCACCATCAATCTCTCGAAGTAGGAGACGCCAGTCTTGCTGGAAAATTCCACCCTGAGGCTACGAGGGTCTGTGGTCGTGGCAGGAGTGGATTGGGTAGACTGGGTACTGCATGATGAATCTAGAGAGGGTGAGAATCAAGGTAAGTTACTCCTGTACGTAGTCTTGCTGGAAAGAGGTCATGGTGAAATTGATGCCAAAGGCCGCAGGGTGACCTGTTTATGGCAATGAAACTATATTGAGCAGTATGACTGTAGCCTCCTCCATTCCCCATTTTCTATTGTACAGAGATGGATGAGGTACCGTAGGCGCTCTAATTATGTGTCCGGCACCAAAATTCAATTTTTCAAACCGATAATTTCCAATTACATGTATGTGTCACCGTTGTGACTACTGAATATCTAATATTGCGTCACATGGCAAAAATAAATATTTTTTGGGCGACACATAATTAGAGTGCCTACGGTATTTATTCATTTGCTGTAAATCACTCAATCCCTAATTACATGTACACATGCTACATGCATGTACCTCTCATTGTGACTGTGTTTTCTCCCTTCTCACTGGTCCTGCGGACTCTGCCACCAGTCTCGTGGGCCCCACCCCCAGTCCTCCACTCTGCCAGGGCCTCCTGGAACGAGGCAGCAGCCTCCGCTTCATCGTACGTACCCTCGAGAAGTGACCCACCCCCACCGGCACTCTTCCCACCGATGCCTCCGTGGGAAGAGCTGTGGCTCATTGTTGTTATGCAATTGGTGGCTATTGCAGTTGATGCCGTTTGGCTGTCTGCTGCAGTTGACATTGATGCGCTGTTTCCTTTAGCTCCTGACAAGATGCTTGTCGTTTTGGGTAGTGTTGCACGACCACTACCAGTACTATTGTTGGTACCAGCAGAGACACCGTTATGAGTATGAACAGCTGGATTGACTGGAGGCTGAGAAGAAGATGAAGGAAAAATAAAGTTGTAATTTTTTCCTCCATCTTTTTATCAAAGTGAGCATGAGCGACATCTGTAATAAATATGCTAGGCCTAAGGCTTAAATATGCAACTCTGCATGCGTACAGATTAAAAAAAAAACACCTCTACATATCCTATTCCTTACTGTATATTAAACCTCAAGTCTGCTGGATGCCTGACCTTGAGAATGAATTAGATGTACATTGTAGCAAATTAAAGTTATTACTGGCCTCATTCCAGCCTATTAAGTACAGACACTGCACAGACATTCTTGTCAGTAGTCTCCATATAAAATAGTTAACACGCGTAATTTGGAGGATTGTACCTTGTTCATCATCGGTTTGACATGGTGTCTCGACAAGGCCCCCTTCTGGTGAAACTTGGCAAAACAGACAGTGCAGTAGTTCTCCACACACTCCAGACAGCTCTGTGAGGGAGGGAGAGAGGGGGAGGGATACCTCATCCAGTTCAGTAGACAATTTGACCAGCGTAACCTTGTGCCAGTCTTCTCAGTACCTTAACTTTTTATAGGCTCAAGTATAAGCCCATTCTTGCATGGCTATTTAGTCCACAAGCTCAACTATGTCATATAGCATCATATGTACATATACCTACACAAAAAGGACTGGAAATACAATGTACACTCAAAATCCACAGTGCCATTGACCTAAATTTTCAGGCAGCTATATCTACAAAAATAATATGTAGTTATGAAAGTTTAGCCTGCAGCTGGAAAAGGCTGTATTCCAGCAAATCCACCCATTGACAAGACATGATATAAACTGTACATACCAGTGAGGCTGTGGACTTGTCGCACTGGCCACAGGAGGGAAGTTTTGAAGAACCTGAGCAAAGCAGAGTACGAAAAAGGAAAAGTCTTCCTGCTGTCTATCTCGAGCTAGAAACATGTCTGTACCTTTAGCACCTTTGTTTCGGTCGGTGAGTATACGAATCCTCAGTGGTTTCTATGGGAATACAAACAATTTCATCACAATGATGTCATATCATTTGTACATGAGCAGTGCAGTGCAAGAACAGTATGACTGGCTTCATTATCTTGATAACTAAACTGTAGCAGGGAGTTGCGGCTGCCCTGTTGGATTCCTTGAATAATAAGGCACCACACAGTATCTTATGTGAGTTTTGCAGACCTAATATTTATTCAGTGACAGTACAGGTTATAATTAGGGTTGCATGGTCATGTAGGTCTTGGGTCGTATGCTTAAAATATCGCTGGACCCCTACCTTGGAAGCTCCTTCACCTCCTTTCGGGCCTCTGCTGGGTCCAGGGGGTGGGGCACGCGGGGGCAGGGCCTGTCTTCTATGCAGAGGCCCCTTCTGCCCTTTCTGCCAATGAATGCCGCCCGCCTCCCTGGAGGAAGAGGTCAGAGGTACTCACATAATAATTATTGAGACATTCCATACTGAATAAACTGAACTATTAAATGTGAACCAGTCATGACATCAAACACATGGTGTCCCTTGTCTAATAAGCACATGCATGTGTACGTGTCTGTTCTGGCTAAGCTGATCCTGAGGTAATGTCTATAATACAGTTCTATAGCCTTAACAAAGAGGCATAAGGCTTAGGCATCATTCCCAGGCCTCCACCCCAGATTTCGTTGCTAGCAGAGCGGTGTGGAAAATGTTGCAAGAGTGGACCTACGTAGGAATGAGTGAGTACTTGAACAGTTCTGATTTAACATACTATCACTATCACTGCGTATTTCTTACTCTCTTCTTGATTTCTCAGCGCTCATGATCTTCCTGAGCACGCTCAGTCTCTCCTCCATCCTCTGGCTCTCGACCTCCAGCCTCACTGTGCCGTCACTAGCCAGCCTGGGACAAGAAGGGGAGGTTTAATACGTATTTTGACTCACTGGCAGACTGGAATAGAGCCAAGTTTCCGGCCACTCTGCAGAATGCAAACCTGTGCGTAAGCTTACCTTTTTTTGTTGTCCATTCTTCTAGTTTCTATCTTTGTGACGGCAGAAGACATTGCCATTGAAATAGATTTATGCTCGAATGCTCAGATCTAGAGCGCGAGTGTTTTTGTATGTGTACGTGTAGCCATAACGACAAGAACGCACGTGCCAGAAAGCCGCGCGGCGCCAGTGCGCGTACGGCTCTGCCGTCGGCCGTGACCCAGATAAATTTTCATATTCAGCTTGGGGGGCCGCCTTAGCAAACAAACCCCACCCATGCACGTGGAGACACGCCCCAGGATAAGACCCATGGAGCATCTGTCAAGAAACTAGCCTGGTCCAGGCTATCAAGAAACGTTCGTTGCACTGTCGAACTTCAACGCTAGCGGTAACAAGATGGAAGAGGAAATGGTCCTCATCGCGGAAGACGGAGAAAACTGCATTCACTACGCTCATGAAGAAGACTCCAGGGAGGCACTTGGGAAGGACAGTGATGGGATTTACAGTGACACTGAAAGCTCCATTGAGGGTGAATCTGTCAAGTTTACAGTTAGAGAAGACGGGGTGCGGGTTACCCTTGGGAGCATTAAAAAGAAAGAAAGAACACCGTGTTTTGTGTATGTTGTGGCCTTCTTTTCCATCATTGGAGGGTTTCTCTTTGGTTACGATACTGGTGTCATTGCCGGTGCAATCCTGGAACTGGACAAGGATTTTGCACTTGATTCAACGAGAAAGGAGCTGGTGGTCAGTGTTACAGTGGCGGCAGCGGCTGTTGGAGCGTTGGTTGGCGGGCCCACCAATGATAGATTTGGCAGAAAAAGGGTGGGTCTGGACTGTATTTGAGTAATTTTTTTTACAATGCACTACCAGTGTCACGAAGAGGGGTAAAGGAGTTTCTCAATGCATTTAAAGGACGTATTAGTGGTATGAGGAGTGTTCTCTACCACAAGGTATTTACGTACATAGTTTAATAGCTACGTGCATCTAGCTAACAGATCCTTGGTTTCTTTCCAAAACTGCCTCTATTCCCGCAGAGTGTAAAATCCTCCAAGGGAAGGCATAAGAAATTCTTTCGCACCTTTTGGATAAAAACTGACAAGTATAAGTGTGGAATTTTTTTTGTCCCAACAAATTTGCTAATTTGAGGATTAGGTTTTGTCCCAACTGTATGGCTAGCTAGTGCTTAATTATGAAAGAGATATTTTTATCTGGGTTGGTGTAGAAATATAGTCATTCACTGAAAGTATCAGACGTACTTCAGCGTTAGCAACTAGTACCACTTACAAACAAACAAAAAGATTTATGGTACATTAAAAACAGGTGATAGAACGCTGACATTGCTTTTTTCCTACCACTGCAGACTATCATGGTTGCCTCCTTGATATTCACAGCAGGGTCCATCGTCATGGCAGCAATCCCCACTGGCGGCAGTATCTATGAGTGGGGTTGGATCATTCTACTGGTCGGGCGATTCATGGTTGGAGTGGGTGTAGGTAAATATATTGCGTATTGGTTGCCATTCATAATACCTATCTTGTTAACTAGGGGAATCTGAAACTGAGATGTGTGGGTCAAGGGTCAAAAAATTCTGGGGGAGCAAAGCTACCTAATTTCGCATAAATACAAAACATTGTATGTTGTAGGTCTGGCTAGCATGACGGTCCCAATCTACCTGGCGGAGTGCGCCCCCACCCACCTGCGTGGGCGGCTGACAGTGGCAGACAATATGGCAATCACTGGCGGACAGTTTGTGGCTGGCATCGTTGACTTCGCCTTCAGTTACACTGCACATGGATGGAGGTGAGTGCAGCCGTACACCATCCTTGTGTTATTATTTGCTATACTGAAAACCCAAAGGTGATATACATGTAGCTATCTTCCACTGTAATAGTTGTAGTGTGTGTATGTATGCCTGTATGCCTGTATGTATGTATGTATGTATGTATATAATGTATGTGTGTATGTATGTATTGAGGTGTTGGGTTCAATCCCAGCTGGCAGAGTTCTTGACATTTTGGTAATGCTTGGGTCACCCCTGTCACGCAATGTATTATAACAGTACAAGAACATTTACAGACCATTCAGCTTAGTACATAATGACTAGCTTCATACCCAGGCCTCCCCTCGCAGTTTTTTTCACAGCCATGGAGGAAAAACACACGTTTTTCCATAGCTGCGAAAAAAAGCTGTGAGGGGAGGCCTGGGTACGATGCTACATAATGACACCTGATCACTAGTGTTGCCTCTCTGTTTATTTCCATTTCCCTAATACTTCTCTTTTCGCCCTCCAATCAGGTACATGCTGGGTCTTGCGGCCATCCCAGCCATCATACGGTTCATTGCCTTCTTCTTCCTCCCCGAGAGCCCCCGCTGGCTGGTGACCAAGGGCCAAGTGGGCCGGGCCAGGGAGGTCCTGGGGAGACTGCGGCCGAGGGGCAGCGACGTGGGAGATGAGCTGGGTCAGATTCAGGAGGACCTCAGGAGGAGGGCTGTGGAGAATAAGCGCAGTAAGTCAGTGGGTAGCTAGCCTGATTGATACCTTTGAAGCCAGAAAATGATTTGAAATTCTTTTGCTGTTCCTGCAAGCGAATGTCAAAGTTCTTGAGCTATTGTCTTCAACAACAGCTAATCCTTGCTTGATAATACCAGGACCATTAACTTTAAAAAGTTGGTGTACTCCTGTCATTAATTTATACCGGTACTGTTAGTTCCCGGAGGTGGCATTAGTAGTCAAAGCACTGAATTGGAGTCATTTGGCAGCTGTGCATTGTGAAGCCTTTGTGATATCGGAGGTTATGCTTAGGCTAGTTTTCTATGGCAGGCACTGATAGTGTTGACTGTTGACTTCTGGGCTTGCATAGTATTAGTCATAACTGAATGGGCGGCCTCTTTCTCAGGCTTTGCCGCCCCAGCTTTTACCCCTACGGTGCGAGCATGCCCGTAGGTTAAGCTGTAGGCTACCATTTGTGTGTGAGATAAAAGTAGCCTATTCCCAGGCTCCACTCTGCAGCTTTTTTTCACAAGCACAAAAAGACCAGATGTAGGCTTTGGACTTAGGCTGAGATAGAAGTGGAGATGGGAAAGCCTGGAAGGCAGAGTATGTAAAATTGTAGGAGTGTATTGTCTCTCTCTGTGTGTGTTACTGATTAGGAGCCCATTGACAGCGGGATGCTTCAATTGTTGTTACGATTCCTGATCTGATTGGCTACACATCTACATGTACATGTATATCCGACACACTGGAACTACCCCTGTTTTCCATGGGGTGGATTTCATGGAGCATACTCAGTCTGTAGGTCAACATTAGTGTTGCTCATTGCGATCCCTTCTCGTCTCCTTTTCTGTCTCCTCCCCTCCCTTCCCCCTCTCTCGTCATCTCTCCTCGTTTCTTCCCTCCCAGGTGTCTTCCGTAAGCTGCAGACCATGCTGACCACTCGCCATCTGCTCCTAGCCCTGGTAGTCGGCTGCGGGATCCAGGCGGTCCAACAGCTCTCGGGGATCAATACTGTCATGTGAGAGACCTTGTTCCCATTTTCCACTCCCGGCTTTTTTTGCATGTAGTAAACACGAAAAAAAGCTGGGAGTGGAGACTGGAAATGAGACTACTCACCTCTCACATAGCTATTCTGTTTAGTTAGCAGCTAAAGCTGAAATTCAATAAGCATTTGAAACCATGGACTAGCGGTTTTGCATATAATTATACCCCTCAGTATTCAATGTCTACATCCATTGAGGTACACTTTTTTTCCTGCTTATATAACAGCTGTTCCAAAAGTGATCTGGAATTCCCCTTCTTTTCCCAGGTACTACTCCCCAACGATCCTGAGAATGGCAGGTGTTGTGGACAACCACAAAGCCATTGGTTTTGGAGCCCTGATCGCCTTTGGAAACTTTATCTTCACCCTGATTGGTATGTACTTTGTGGAGAAGTCGGGA
The DNA here is from genome assembly GCA_963921505.1 of Phakellia ventilabrum. Taxonomy (NCBI): domain Eukaryota; kingdom Metazoa; phylum Porifera; class Demospongiae; order Axinellida; family Axinellidae; genus Phakellia; species Phakellia ventilabrum. Next base: position 2,073,795 of record OY997397.1, read on the forward strand.
CGGAGGAAGCTGATACTCTTTAGTCTGGCTGGAGTGGTTGTGAGTCTAATTGTTCTGGGAGCGGCATTCTTCATCGCCAATAGCTCCAGCCCGCCCGCCTATTCTCCCGTCACCTTCAACGAGACCACGGGAGCTTGTCATATATATAGCAGCTGCAGAAAGTGGAGTAATTGTGACGACTGTGTGATTGATGACCAGTGTCACTACTGTCTCTTCAATGGGAGCTTTGGAAGCGATTCTGCCATAGGAATTTGTGTGCATTCTGATGATAAGAGATGGTACGACAAGAGACATAAAGAGTGTCTTCCTGCTGACGATATTATAGAATTTGCATTTCAAAACGACACTTGTAGCTCGCAGGAAGTACAGAGTGGAGAGACATATGAACACTGTCCAAGTAAATACTCTTGGCTGACCCTGGTAGCACTCTGTATGTACATTGTCTCTTTTTCTCCCGGCTTGGGTCCTGTACCTTGGACTGTCACAGCAGAGATTTACCCCAACTGGGCCAGAAGCATTGGCAATTCTGTCTCGACGACGACAAACTGGGTTACCAATTTGTTGGTTGCTAGCACTTTTCTCCACTTGACTAGATACCTGACCCGCTATGGGGCGTTCTGGTTGTATGCAGGGATTGCAATAAGCAGCTGGATATTTTTGTTTCTGATGCTCCCAGAGACAAAGGGAAGAACGTTAGAACAGGTGGAGGAACTATTTCAGAGGCCACTTTGCCCACCTCTGGGTCTCGACCAGGTGCAGTGCACCAAAAGGGCCTATTACAGACTAAAAGAAGATGCAAAATCTACTGACTAGAAGAATTGTTTTGTCTACTTTTTAATTATCATCTCTTGGGCTGGCTAGCCGGCTATTATTCAAAAATGTAAACTTTGCGCTTTGAACGTTTGCGATGTCATTAGATGCACGTGCATGACATCATGGGCGAGGGGAGGGATATTTTTCGAACCCCGTAAAACTGTACCCACGAGTTTGGTTTCAGCGGCTTCTTCAACAAGTTCAAGCGAGTGGTGTTGAAACTGTGTTGCGAAGTAGTCCTGTAAGGTGAAAATTGAAGAGTTGTGTTGATTCAGAAGATGTGGAAAGACGGTTCACTCATCTGTTTAGCTTACTTGTGACTGTGGGACCTGGAATCGGAGGCAAACTGTTCATATCGTCCCCTCTACCCATCCGCCCTAAGAGGGTCAACCACTACCTCCCCCTTAGTTTTAGTCCCGTATAGCTCCCGTAACTAGCGAAATCTAAGTTATGTCGGACAGCTGTGATTATGAATCGCTCAGAACATGCGTGAAACTTCAATGAGAGGGCAGGTACTCGCCATGTCCGTGGACCACTCCGGTGTATCTGCTTCCTCCGCGCCGAATGCCTCAAAAACGAAAGAAGACAAAGTCGAAGATGAAGAGAGTAGACAGAACCTAGCAAGTGCAGCCAAGAGTGCTTTTGAAATCACCAGTGTCACCACAGCAGCTGACGATGAGCTAGAAACTAGCGTACGCCACCCCATGTCGGCTGATGCAGACATGTTGAAGAGCAGTGCATTTAAGACAAAGAGCTCCGGAGAATCGCAAGACAACCTTAGCATATCTGAGGATCAGAAGGTTGAAGGGGCTGTTGGTGACAAAAGCGAGGCCTCAGCTGGTGAGACGATTGAAAACACTATCAGTTTTGTGGATACCGATACGAGGCCAGCTCTGGGTGGTCTAGCCTCGCACTCACAGACACAAATCCAGGGAGCCGTAGGGGTGAACGGCCCCAATGTACAGCTGGGAGCTAGCCGATTCAAAAGGGTGAATAACTACAATAGAGGGAGGTGGGTCGTTCGTGATACTTCGGAGCCTGAAGAGAGACCAGAGAGTAGTGAACCACTGAAGGGCTCTCACATGAGCTCTAAAACTATTGCCGAGAATGCTACTGTTGCCGCTGGTTCTCCTCCAGTTACCAAGAAATCAACTCTTACAGAACACTCAGAAACCGGCCAGCACAGCCGGAGCAGTAGCGATGTAGGACCAAGCCCACCGGTACCAGTGGGAGCACCACGGGAACTTCGCGAAGGTGGCGGAGGGGACAGCTCCAGCGAAAAAGATGCTCACATCGATAGGAGCTCAACAGCCGGAGACACGGCCAATCTCTCCCGGAATGGTAGTCTTTCATCGATTGCAACAACCAGCGAGCAGAAGTCTTTAGATGGTGACGACCATTTACGTGACACTGATAATGAGTCGGTGGCGTCCAGCGTTCCTGGTGGAACTACTCCCGATTTGCTCACTTACCACCCCACCCTCTCAACCACTGCATCAGCTGTAGCACCCGTTTCTACGGTGACAAGCTCTGCTAGTGCATTATCGACCCAAACCCAAGAACACGGTCAGAGTGATTCATCTTCATCTGATGGGTGAGTGGCGCTTGTGTTCTAATTAATGCTCAACCCCCTTGGGATTGTGTCAGGATAATGCATAATTAAAAGTATACTACAGATCACATGGGCTAGTAGGAATGAAAGCCATTTAAGTGCAGCTATGATCTATTATTCAGCTGCAGCGCATTGAAAGTATACTCGATTTTAAGGCATTGCATCATGGCCGTAGGCTGTGTATAACCATATTTCATAATTACGCAGATTTTCTATATTCCCTATTTGCTAAATTATATCTAGTTGGTCCCACAACTATCGATTTAGGAGCTAAAACAGTAACAGGAGGGCATAACCTTCTTTCCCGCTGATGGTATGTCCATTTGATTGAGTTAAGCGTACCTTTGGTGAAGTATTCCAAGGCCTGAGCTAGTTGTGTGCTATTTTATGTTTTTGGTAATTTTTTGTGTGCATGTGTGTCAACATGTATGTGTAGCTGATTATACATGTACAATGTCACGTAGTTGCAAGGAAGTTGGAGGAATGTGTTAATTAAATGTGTCCTGTATGTGCGTACAGCTGCTCTCTACATGTACCTTTATACTACTTGCGGTGGTGTTTAGGTAAAATTGCAATTATGTAAAAACTAGGGATACGAGTTTGCCTGACATGGCCGTGGCTGATTCTTAGAAAAATATTGTAGATAGTCATTTTTTCGTAGCTGCTCCAGCAGTACTGGTCCTGGTTCAGCTCTCAACTGAGTTACTTGTGATGATGTCAGTAATGGTCTGTATGAGGGCCCCCTGAGAATGTCTAAAGCCGGGTTTGTAGCCCTTAGGTAGTATAGCCTTAATACATAGCCCTACAGTCACGATTATTGGGCTGCCTGCGCTTGACGATTACTGTATGGAGAATCCCTTCCCCTAGATCTGTTCTACTCTACCAAGTTGTCACATGGCAACACTTGTATGAAATGTTGCAGTTGCCCTTTGGTAACACTTTCAATGTTTGCATACATGCTGGAGATCACACGATGAGACCATGGTTACATTTACAAGTAGCAAGTGTTCAATTTCTTCTGTTCTACGGTGAAGTTGTAAAACTGCAGATTTTTACCCACCTGCTGTACCCTTAGCTATGACTGCTAACTGCAAGCGGACACCCTAACCGAAAGCTGCAAAGAAATAAGCAAAACGAAAAGAGCACCTGCGATCAAAGAATCGAACCCAGACTCGGTCACAGGCGCTCTCTATCCATACGCTAGACTAAGAGCCTGCCAAATCAGCACTGGTTCAGTTAAGATAATCCAAGCCTAAGCTATTGCTAAGCATAGCCTTGGATGTTTCACATGTACATGTAAAAGTACCAGGCTAGTGAAATACATGTCCGTGTATGAATATCGCAATCAAATATCTGTGATCGGTATAATATGCGTATACATGTGACACATGCATGCACATGTATGTGGCAGTCCAGAATATCATTCTGTCACATATATTGATTACGTTGCTACATTTGAAGGGCTGTATCTTTGAACTTCCGATAAGGGTGAGGTTCATACACGACACGCATATATTACAGTAACTAAGCATCACGTATGAGCTCTACCCTTACTTGAAGTTCAGTCATGCAGCACTTCAAACGCAGCAACGTGATTGATATATGCAGTGAATAATATTCGATTTCAGAACCTTTCTGCTATACTGTTCCAGCTACCCGAGAGTGTTAATTATATCACGTGGCAGTCCTGGGTAGAAATTCTACCCCAGGCAGACCAGACAGCCAATATGCAAGCCTTTTGTCCCTTTTTTATAACGTGGTGGGACTCATCAGTTGGCTACCGCGCTCTGCCAGCGACTTCAAGTTGGTACATACTAATCTCAGAACTTAGTATGGTTGCATACGTTACTGGTAGTGACCACAACCAATTATCAGGACTGCCAAAAACCTCTTAGCAACTACACGTGCAGTCAGAGACATTTCTGCAATGGGATTCCGTGAAGGTTGCACCTTAGTGAAAAAGTTCCTTTTTTGCAGTTACGAGGCAAGATGAAACCTTACGCACAAACGATCCTCACCCTGCAGACTGTTTTAGTGAGGACAGTTGTTAGTATTACTCAATGAAGCTTTAAGGCAGCTATAACTCACAATTGGGGTAAAATAGGAAAAGATGGGCTTTGTTGTCAGGGTTTCATACAGGATTTTAAGTTAGGGGGGGGGGGGGAACAGTGACCTGTGCTTCTTTGAAGCACGAATCACTAGGGGGGTGTGGGGGCATGCCCCCCCAGAAATTTTTTGAGTTTTACATAACTCTAAGGTTGATTCTAAAGCCATATTTGAGTCAAATTTAGGAATCGCCTGTCTGATTGTAACCTATCTCGTTTAATGAAGATGGCTATGGAAGGACCAGAACTGAGTAGTGTACCTTTTGATGAGATTTTGGACGTATTTAAGAGACAAATAGACGTATTGATCTGTAATTAATAACTGTACTAACAGTTGTTTTAACACAAAACTAATTATAGTCTTGTCTAAAATTTAGGGGGGGGGGGGGGGAACTTACGTTAGGGGGGATTTCCCCCGGTCCCCCCCCCCCCCCCCCCCCCCGTATGAAACCCTGGTTGTAGTACTTTAGTTCTTTTTGAAACAGCTCCAGAGCTGGAAAATCTCTTGCATCTGCATGTCCCAATACTCTGCAGCAGACATCTTTGTGAGTTCTAAGCTGATGCGCTTTAATTCATAGCACAGGATAGAGCTGTGTGCCCACTGGTCACGGAGGAATGTACATTTGCTTGATGGAATTTTGTTATTGGCAGAGTGTGCTGTATCTTTACTGTCTGTAATACGTACAGTGGACTTTTGCTGATGAACTGTATGCTAGCTGTATACTATAATTACTAGCTTTTTGTGGGGCAGTTGGTTTTATACTAGCGTCTTGCCCCCCCCCCCCCCCCCCCCCCGAAAGGCTAGTTTTCTACAGTTCACTGATTATATTTTCTGCGTCTCGGATTGAAAAATGACGGTCAGTTAGAAATTTTTCACATATTCATATATGATGATAACTATGTTAGTGGCGTGTAGTATAGCAGTTCAGTACTTTATGCATCTGCTTATAATGCTAATAAATTCCTGGTAATTAGTACCTGTGAGTCAAATTAGAGAGAAGTGGGCCGACCACTGCCATCACTATGTATATTCTGCTTACCGGAGCCTTGCTTTGTTGCCAAGCGGGAAGCGAGGCAACTAATTGTATTGCATTAAGACCCTGTGTATGTATGTATGTATGTAATGCTACAGGAATGTAATTATTGCTTTCCTGTGGGCGCGGCGCTTGCACATGCTGTAGAGCCAGAAAATGGAGTTGCCTGCCTGAGGTGGCAGCGATTAGGGAGGCTATGTGCGCAACAATGCGGAAGTATTTGTAACAAGGAGAGGAGGGAATGAGCCGTGTCTAAGGTCCTCTGCATGCAATACCATGCAGGGGTGGGTTTATAGTCAGAGTGAGGTTATGCAGGGGTGGACTTATACTCAGAGTTAGGTTATGCAGTGGTGGACTTATACTCAGAGTGAGGTTATGCAGGGGTGGGCTTATACTCAGAGTGAGGTTATGCAGTGGTGGGCTTATAGTCAGAGTGAGGTTATGCAGGGGTGGGCTTATACTCAGAGTGAGGTTATGCAGTGGTGGACTTATACTCAGAGTGAGGTTATGCAGGGGTGGGCTTATAGTCAGAGTGAGGTTATGCAGGGGTGGGCTTATAGTCAGAGTGAGGTTATGCAGGGGTGGACTTATACTCAGAGTGAGGTTATGCAGGGGTGGGCTTATAGTCAGAGTGAGGTTATGCAGGGGTGGGCTTATACTCAGAGTGAGGTTATGCAGGGGTGGGCTTATACTCAGAGTGAGGTTATGCAGTGGTGGGCTTATAGTCAGAGTGAGGTTATGCAGGGGTGGGCTTATACTCAGAGTGAGGTTATGCAGTGGTGGACTTATACTCAGAGTGAGGTTATGCAGGGGTGGGCTTATAGTCAGAGTGAGGTTATGCAGGGGTGGGCTTATACTCAGAGTGAGGTTATGCAGGGGTGGACTTATACTCAGAGTGAGGTTATGCAGGGGTGGGCTTATAGTCAGAGTGAGGTTATGCAGGGGTGGGCTTATACTCAGAGTGAGGTTATGCAGGGGTGGACTTATACTCAGAGTTAGGTTATGCAGTGGTGGACTTATACTCAGAGTGAGGTTATGCAGGGGTGGGCTTATACTCAGAGTGAGGTTATGCAGTGGTGGGCTTATAGTCAGAGTGAGGTTATGCAGTGGTGGACTTAAATGTATACTCAGAGTGAGGTTATGCAGGGGTGGACTTATACTCAGAGTGAGGTTATGCAGGGGTGGGCTTATACTCAGAGTGAGGTTATGCAGTGGTGGACTTATACTCAGAGTGAGGTTATGCAGTGGTGGGCTTATACTCAGAGTGAGGTTATGCAGGGGTGGGCTTATACTCAGAGTGAGGTTATGCAGTGGTGGACTTATACTCAGAGTGAGGTTATGCAGGGGTGGGCTTATACTCAGAGTGAGGTTATGCAGGGGTGGACTTATACTCAGAGTGAGGTTATGCAGGGGTGGACTTATACTCAGAGTGAGGTTATGCAGGGGTGGACTTATACTCAGAGTGAGGTTATGCAGTGGTGGGCTTATACTCAAAGTGAGGTTATGCAGGGGTGGGCTTATACTCAGAGTTAGGTTATGCTCAGGGGTGGGCTTATACTCCGAGTGAGGTTGTGCTCAGGGGTGGGCCTACATTTAATCCCAGCTATGTAGAATAAAATACCAGTGGTGAGAGGAGGAGGGGGCAATACGATGAAGGCTCTCTGAACTGTTAGTAGACCACAGAGCATTGACTACTACATGCTATGTGCATGGGAGGTGGCTCATGCACGGTTATACATGTAGCTATGGCAATTTAGTGTATTTTATGAGCTAATGCCAGTGTCTGTGCTGGCATTCAGCAGCGCCTTTCCAGGCTCTCCAGTTTCCTTCTCATGCAGTCTTGCTATACTCACCACTCGGTAATTATAAAGAGTGTGGTCCTATCACAACACTATTATGAGCTGGTGTAATTAGTGAACACTGCAGACTAAGTGTCTCCATTTAATATTCTCCAGTGGTAATGCTGTAACTATGAGGTAATATTAGACCACAGTAGGTGTCTAGGAGGCTGGACATAACATTCCTTGATGCAACATTCTTTACATTCCAATGAGTAATATTGCGTATTTTATGTACTGAGTTAGCTGGCCTAGAAAGTACTGTATCTCTTGAAGTTTGCCAGGCGCAGGGCTGTTGTCAGCTTACCTTGAGGTACCAAGGCAGCCATGCTGGAGAAAATCCCAAGCCCACCAGATTTTGAGGAGTTCTCACCGATGTACTCACACACACTTGCAGTCGTACTGCAGACAACTTTTTCGATTAGAGTAAGCGATATACTCTGCTATCTGACAGTTTCCAGCTGTAAGAAGGTAAAAAGCCTCCAAACACTGTCCTTTGTAGTTTTAGTGGCAAACAGAATGGTAACTGTCTATCTACCCGTAACCATATCTGACCTCCTCTGGGTGTAATGTTACATAGCACCAAACTGTAATACTGACTAGCAATCCATTTCAGCCTGTTCTGTGATCTGTCCTAGCATGCTTGTTGACCTACATGATGTAGAATGCCCCCATACATTGTTGTTGACCGTAACCCCAGCACGTAGATGGTAAACATTCTTCCAAGCTAAACTGTTTTGAGGGTAGAGTACTTTATAAGGTCAGCAGCAGAGTTTGAACCTGAATATGTTGACCAACCTACATGTATCATGCACGTCGCTAGGTACTAGGTATGCATGGACATGTGCACACTCTCATTTCTACCACACTGATAATGATTGGACTGATACTGCTTTCTGATCTAAATATTGCTTTGGTGAAGGTGACTTTAGTGTGCTTGGTTCTGGATGAGTTTCTGGGGCTTTCAGCTTATTCGGTTACCCGATAGAGCCTTAAAAGCTATTAATAGCACTGGTATATTTAGCGTGTTATATGAGAATGGTAGTTAATTAGCCTTGGCTTGAACACACGCTTGCTTTCAGTGGTGACAATAGGTGCATAGAGCTGGCAGGTTGGGGCTGTGGGCATACCATTATCATATCGTGGAGTCAAGTAATTGCCATCTGCTGTGTAGGAGGTCTGTGATTGTGAAAGTGACTCCGTGGCCTTATTTGGTGATATTAATAACTACTGGTTGCCGAGCGCAACGAGGTCAATAATCGTGACACACTGGCTCAGAATCTCATCTATCGTTTATTTTTATGTTTCTGTATTTCTAGGTAGATTTGTCAGCTACACTCACGTGCTCAAAATGGTGTCTCTGGTGGTTACATGGATGCCGTCTTTGAACTTATGGCGCACAAAGAGTCAGAAGTCTGGACAAGTCTGTCACATAATTTTTCCAAGGAAGGCTTACTACAGCTCCCAGGTTAGTACAATTTGTGTAGCCTCTGTAAAAGTAGAGCTATAAGCGCTGAAGACAGACGGCATAATCAAGCAATGCGACATGAGTTTCAAGCTGCATAGCCCGTCTCTCCACTCTCTCATGGCACTCATGGCTTGGAAATATGCTGCACATAGAGATGGCAATGTCTCAAAGACCAGTCGCTTTTTCATAACTTCTCCAGCAGCATTAATTTAGTTCTATTCTCGTGATTGGCTGAGTCGCGAAAATGATACCAGTGTCACCACCCCACCCAGCCCCATTTGACTTCTGTATAGCAACTGCTAGGAGCGCATGAGCTGTCTTTGGTGGCTCATGTGCTCCTGCAACTGTCTTTTGCATGCATGTACATGTATCTGTTAGCCTCGTTCCCAGTTTCCACTCCCAGCTTTTTTTTTTGCATATAGAAAAAGCGGGAGGAGCCTAGATGGTTTGATCCCATGAAGTGTATCACATTTGCAGGAAGGATGCGTGGTTTTGTGGAATGCTCTGATCTGGCCACTCCACATGAGTTATATGCTAAGAATGGTACAACCAAGGCGAAAAATGTAAAGCAGTCTTGAGCAAGCTTCTCTATGAGCACTAACCCAGCTAAAAGAAGAAACCAGTGGATTTGTGTTAAATAACACAGGCCTAAGTCAAAAAAGCTAGCTAGCTAGCGGGTTAGGCACTTTAGTTTAGCAAGCAGTACAGGAAAGCTACTAACATGCATACATTGTATACAGTACATAGTGGGCTAGGCCTTGTAGTGTAGCTAGTGGTATGGACAAACTGCTTCTGTAGAGATTGTAGTACTTGAAACAAAGCTGTTTAGACAGATTACAATAATAGTGGCCAGGCAGACATTCAAACTAGCAAGCCTTCAAAGGGAGGCCCCACATTGTTACTCACCCTCTGGCTTTGCTGCCTTTCATTCAGAACAATTCTTTCACTCTTGAAAAGCTTGAACGAAAAACTTTAGCTATTCTGCCTGTGTAGCGTGGCAAGATTGCAGCATTCCAAAAAAAACAAAAACAAGCACCCTTCCTGTGGATGAGATGCACTTTATGTGGCTAAATCGTCCAGGGACTGGGAACAAGGCTATGTGTCTGTATAGCCACACAAGGCATGTTGCGCTAGTTAGTTAATGAAACCGGAAGTGAAAAATACTGCACAGCCACAGAACTGAATCCAGTAGGGTATGAGAAGGCAACTCTGAAAGTTTTTGTCATCATACATGTACCTCCAGCTCCAGACACCATGGAGTAAATGCTGCAGTTCTGTGCCACTTCAATCACAGCCAAGGGTACATGTGTGTAGGGCACATTACAGTATTGGATGGCTAATCCAGCAATACTACCCCAGTATCCTGTCATTCGTCCATTGAAGGCCTGTATATACACCACTACACAGTCGGTATCAGCAGTGTATGTGTTGCATATTTTGGTGAGATAGGCACACATCATAGCCCTTGCATTCCTTTGCATCCACCCCTTGTGTTTGCTATCAGCTTATAGTGTGCCTAAAGTAACAGTGGGCATTAGTTGGAATCGTTAACAGGATTTTATCAAGAGATTTTAATGATTGTGATGCCACAATGATAATCAGTCTTTTAACCTACATGCACTTATGCGATTATGAACATCTCTTAGGTCAATCCTGAGAGTCCTCCTTACTGGTTAACTGACCGTCTATGGGTTCATGGTCAGGTGGGCACTCTTAGCCAAAAGACTTTTACTGGCTATTATTTCTCTTTGGCACAAGTTAAAATAGCTGTACAAACTGAATTCTCCACTCCTCAAACACCTATTAGGAGTGACATTGCCTGAGAGTGATAATGGCTATTGTCTGTTTATGCATACCTCAAACTACTACCAATACAACTGTGTGTGCATGTGTGTGTGTGTGTGTGTGTGTGTTAGTGTCGTGCCTATAGTGCCTAGTCTCACGTGTAAAAATTCTGAGGAGGGGCCTGGTGTCCATGGTTTGCACATGTTAACTTTGTGCCATTTACAAACAGAAGTGCTCCTGCCTCTTGCACAGTACTACAGTAGTAGACTTGGCACTTTACTGCTCCTTTTGCCATCGTATGTAGAATGCCATCATTACCATCATACCTATGTACAGTAGTTGGCTCGGCAGTCATACTGTACAGTCATACGTATGTACAGTAGTTGGCTCGGCAGTCATACGTATGTACAGTAGTTGGCTCGGCAGTCATACTTATGTACAATAGGCAGAATCTCGTCAGACTGCTTATTATCTCCTTATCTACAATTTACCTTCAGTGTCCATAAAACAAGGGGCCAGGCCAGTCTGTATCTATTGACTCCTCTGTCCTTCCCAGCTTCCCCAAGGCTTACATGCATGTAGCACCTACTGTAAGAGGAGATGAGAAGTCTGTAGCTATAGCTACTGAGGAAAGCATTAGGTATGAACTCTGTGAGTAACCTATTAAAATGACGTAGCTGGTCATGGAGTTTTTACCTGCTGGGCATGTGTGAAGTGCGTTCTTGGCTGGTACTCAGATTGTTCCCGTGTCTGTTTCTTTGTTTGTTTGTCTGTCTGTCCACACTTATCATGTATGCCAGCCTCGTTGTTTGTCTGTCTGTCCACACTTATCATGTATGCCAGCCTCGTCCCCAGGCTCTGTGCGTGTTTTACACTGGAGAGCCTGGTGCTTTTTCTCATGTGATTTATCTTACGTAATTGTGTGTGGGCAGGACTGGTCGAAAGATGGTTGCATTTCTTTACCTTTTGCTGGTGACAGCATTTCAGCGCTCAGTCTGTGGTACAAATGGGCTCCGAACTGTAGCTACAAGAAGTGTAGATTCGCTGCCTTCCTTTGTTTGTCTGAGAACTGCAGCTGTTCTCGCCCCCACAAAAATTTACCCTTCTCCATGTACCCTCTGTCTACCCTACGCGTCATGCACGTGGGAGAAAGTACCAGGCCCACAGCTAGCCAAGTAAAACGCGCACGTGGGCCTGGGAACGAGGCTACATGTATGTAAGTTATGTCATTGCATTACTATGCCACTATAGTGTGGAAGTTATTTGAATTTTGCAGGCCCAATAGGCCAAGGTATATCGAGCCAAGGTAGTTCTGTGTTGCCTAAAAGTGGTAGATGGCAGTGATAATCCTGTCTTGGTAGCTAACTGGAAGCCCACCGAAAAAATTGCTGAGTCAGCATTTTGCTAAGCTTAGCGTATAAGGTGAGATGGTCTAACCAATCTACAGCTGCACTTAGGCGTGTGGATGAATGCCCATTTATGGGATCTGATTCCTTGCTAGAGTACCCATTCCACGTCAAGGCTAGATGATTGCCTGTTTAGTCTCGTGCCCAGACGTCCACGCCCCCCCGGCGAAAGAACGTCTGGTGTTCTAATCGAACTTTCTTGTCACAGACGCCTTTCCCCTTTGGAATACCAAAGGGTCCAATCAGATTGCAGCTTTCGGACCTTCCGTAAAGTTGCCATGACGTTAGTCCGATAAATCTTTAATACTATTGGTCAGTTTGATAAATTAGAATAAAAATTTGAAATATACCGTATATACAGTGACCAATCACATACGAGATTTATTATCAGCAATCGTGGGGTCTGTGACAAGAAAGTTCGTTTAGAACACCAGACGTTCTTTCGCCGGGAGGACGTGAACGTCTGGGCACGAGACTATTGCCTGTTATGGTGTATGGGCTGTGATTCCTTGCTAGAGGATCCATTCCATGTCAAGGCTGCCAATTATGGGGTATGGATTTTGATCCTCTTGCTGGAGAACCCATTCCATGTCAAAGCTGTGCAAGTAGGGCATGGGTCTTTACCCCAGGTGGTCTGTGCCAAGATGTCTAGAATGGCCAAGACTTTATTCCCGCTTGCGGTAGGGTGTGTGTATTCAAGCAAAACTCTTGTAACGAGAGGCATCTTGTAATAGAGAGCACGATGATATGCATATTTGTATCCCATGGCCTTGCCTTTTATGGATATAATAACGAGAGTAAAATTGTACTACTGTAATTTTGCCAATTACCAGGTTTGCGTTACAAGATGCCTTTGTGGTCATATCACTGTGTACAAACATCAGTGTTGCCCCCTGGAAAAAAAAAAGAAAAAGAGTTTTAGGAAACAGCAACCGTTATCTGAATAAAAACGAACCACAGCTTTTATAAACATATGCAAAGAACAGCCATGGGTTTACCAGCAGAAAATCAATAACTGTTCTTTATTTGTCATTTGGGTATGCCTCATTTCCAGCCTCTTAATTAGACATGCCCTTGCTAGTCTAGTGTGCTAGACCCTCCCATAGAGAGAGGCAGGCCCCCCTCCCCCCCCGAAATTTGCAACACTCCGTAGGTAATTTCCAGCCCTCTGGGGCCACAGAGGCCACCTCCAAAAGGATGACCTGTACTTTTCTCTGGAGATCATTCGTATAATACTTCAGTACTCAGTCTTTGGCATAGACTTGCCCTGAAAAGTAGTTGCAAGAATCTGCCACATTATTTATTTATCTGCTAGCTACCTAGCACTTCTCTTCTTTTGATGTCATCACTGAGTGCTGGGCCCTGCTGGCAAGCATATGGAGTGTAAAACCACAGGTTGTAGCTATTACTAACTCTCATTTATTGCTTCATACAGTGGAACCTGTATAATGCGGTCACATAATTATGTACCAGATATGTTTGGCCTTATTAAAGAGGTAGCTGCAATAGACCCATAACTTATACACTGCGACATGTACCTGGCCTATGAGTTGTCTGTGACTAGCCTCCTTTCAATGTTGTCATAGAACTGTGGCATTGTGTCTTGTCAATCTGCTACGGAATGGAAGAATGGGCAAGCTAAAGTATGTGTGTGCACTTTTTCGTCACACGCAGGATCAAAATCTGATTTGGCCTATTTGGGCGGCGTCAGTGTGGTATAGCACCCAGAGTTTGCCTGCAACTCCTAGCTGACCAGTAGCTGCATACACAGCTTTCGTTAACATACCATACACTCTGGAGTTTTAAGTACCCCTCATTTACAAGTACCCCATGAATATAAGTACCTAGTGAAGTAGTTACTACCTTTCCTGAATAGTGGTACCCACACAAACATAAGTACCCAATGAATATAAGTACCCATCAAACAACACATCAAGTAAACTGGGATGTGTAATAGTGCAAGTGTGAGTGATTAAAACATGAATAGTGATATAGGCATGATAATTATAATTAAGCAGTCATGCTCAAGCACTCGGAGATTCAGCATCAGAAGAAAGAGCGCTCATCCGTAAGAACAGCCCTACTACTGTATTTTAACCTCGATAAAAAGTACCCCATGATTATAAGTACCCCGTGCAGTCGATACCGTGAAAATGCGCAATTTTTGAATAGAAGTATCGGTACTTATACTCCAGAGTCTAGAGTATGTGGTATTATAGTACATAGATGCAGTAGTGATCATGAATAACTTATCGGTCTGCGCATGTGCAATGCAAGTCACCTGTGTGCGTGTACACTTGGAAGCTCACACGACTACATGTGAGCTCTCGTTTTCAAAATTCCCACAACTAGCGCACCTTTCCATGGAGGCCCTAAAACTCTTCTGCTTCCACACCCACCGCTTCACCTGCTTGATATGACCCTGTAGGCCTTCCCCTTTGTTCTGTATGACATCACAAGGAAGTGTCTAGTAACATCAAAGGTAGTTGGTTGTTTTCCATACATCCTCTTGTCGGTGTCCATGGGCCGCTCACGATTTGTGCAGGGTGGGCCCTAGTCTCGTGTGGCCAGACCCTTCCCGCCGCGAAAAGTAAAAAGGGGATAGGAGTTAAGGAAGAAGGGTCTGGAGACTCTTAACATGATGTCGTAACCTCTGCCAACATCACGGCAGAGCCAATCAGATTGCAGCAGTCATATGACTAGGTAATATGTTGCATGATATTTTTAAACAAATGCCGACTCTCTACTTCACGCAGGACTGGGACGTGTTTTGTTGCCTTATTGCTAGCATAGTACTCTTCGGCGTTTCTCTGAGGCAGTTGGTGCAACGATCTTTCTTGCACAGGTCACATGTATTATTACGTAATATGTAAAAGTAGTCTATTCCATTGTAAAACAGCTTCCTGTTCGGAGTCTCCAGACCCTTCTTCCTTAACTCCTCCCCTTTTTACTTTTCCTTGTTTTTCGCGGCGGGAAGGGTCTGGCCACGCAAGACTAGGTAGGCCCCGGGCTTGTTGGGCCATCCTTGCTCATCAGAGATATAAGAGCTTGCTTCATTAGCAGAGAAGTGTATAGACATCATATGCAAGAGACAACTAGTCACATGACCTGTGAGTAGGTCGAGCAGAAAAGGGGGTCTATGGGTCGTCATTTTGAGGGACGGTTAGCAACTTTTGATCTTTCCTACCCCATTGAGGGTCTCCCCAACAGTTTAGTGGTATTTCTTTGCCCTTTGAGTGGCAAGGAGCCCTCCTTGATTTAGCAGAACACCTGATAACCAAGTGGTGGGTACTAATTAGAAATGGGAAAATGCTAAGGACTATAACTGATGTTTCTAACTGCCACTCTTCTGCTCACTCCTCTGCAGCAAAAAGGGCCAGGAAAAGACAGTTAGAACTGCTCTGGTAAGTCACTGGTTCAACGTAAACAGAATTGCTTGTAACGGATTGAATGCATGTAAAGGTTAATCATTTAATTCTGACTCATTGTGGTGAAACTGAAGTTGGCCAACCGGTGCAATATTCTAATTAGAGACCACTGTTGTCAACTCTCGTTCCCGGACCTTCTGACTCCCACCAGACAGCCTATAGGCGTTTATGCCATTTCTGGGCTCTGCTAGCATGTGACGGTGGACTGGTGTACGGTACTAAGTAGCCACATACCTAGAACTCTACAGTGGAAGTTACATAACAATCACATGGTAATACGATTGAGCAGCAAGAGCCAAGGAGTCATGTGAACGTCATAGCGCACCGTACAACTAACTAGACAAAGTGAGATGGTTGATACCTATAGGCATACTAATCTCTTAGAGAAACAACTTTTGGCTCTTTTGTTTCTTGAATCTAGCAGCTTGAAATCTGTATGAAACCCTACTCATAGTGTGTATAAACTACTGTGTGATTTTTCTCTGTAGGATACACTTAAAACAGAGTTGGATCAGCTACTAGAAAACAAAACACAACTGGAGAATTTGAAGCAACAGAATGACACACTCGCAAGGGACAAAGAGATGCTTAGGCGGAGCAACGAGAAATTACAGGATGAAAGCTCTAGATTACAGCAAGATAAGGAGCGGTTAGAGCAAAAGGTTGCACAGTTAAACGCACAATTAAAGGAAAATGAGGCACAGTTGCAGCAACTCCAGCAGGAGAAAAGGCATTTTCACGAAGAACCTTCGCAGCAAATGTTACAACAGCAACAAATGCATTTACCTAATACGCCAAGCACTGCACCTGTTAGTGAATATTTAGAGAGTCCACAAGACAGCAGTTAATGTGGTATATTATGTGTGTATGTGTGGATGTATTTAGCAATCACGTCATTTCCTTTCGAACCAGCTACTGCTAGTACGTTTTAGTACTGTATACGGAATTTCACAATATCTGTATATTGTAGGTGGAGTATGTATTTATGACGGCTGTACGTATTATTAGAAAGAAGTTTTACTATTGTATCCCTTTTGTACACTGTGTACTGTACTGTCTGTCCCATTTAAGAGTTTGCGTGTATATGTGTGCTAGGTCAGTGTATGTCTTTGCAGCTTTATTTTGGACAGTATTGTGGCCTGATCTCTTGAGGGCTGCCCAGTGTATTATTGTATAATTATCCCTCTCTGTGTGTGTTGTGTGTTGTACAATCACATGATATGTGTATGTCTATACTATCTAATATACCTGAAAAAAATTGGTGCAGTTTTCTCCATTCAGACAGAGAATGGATATTGAATGACTTAACTTGTTTAGTAATATCCCCTTAACTTGTGTTGGCAGAATGTAAACTCAATACTGTGCCACGTTTGGGCGTGCATGACCCTCATCCAATTTTTTTCTCGTAGCTGGGTATTAAAAATAATAGGTGTAGACCCTTTGGGATGACTGAATTCCAGCTGTCTGTTCTAGTTGCAATTCTACTGTTTGCCAGAGATGTCCATTTTATAAGAGGCAATCACTCATTTATTTATTATGGCGTAGCACCTCCACATATTTTACCCCCTTGAGGTTCAGCACAATGACTGAACCTCAATAGGTGCACGGTCAGCTACCCAGCGAGGTGCAGAACCTCAATAGGTGTGTCGTCAACCTACCAATTGAGGTGCAGCACAATAACTGAACCTCAATAGGTACCCGGTCGTGCAATCAGCGACTACCCCCTTGAGGTGCAGCCCTGACTTAAGAGAGTATTTTTTTGTTTATTCATGGTTTGTTGAAACATAAAAATGTGAAAAAAGGGGGGCCACACTTCCGTGCTTCCCACCCAGCCCCGAGGCACATCCCCCCTGGACAGTAAAAAGGCGCTAAGGCCATACCGCCTGAGGGGCCTAGGCAGGTCATCACTCTGCATGGCGACCAGCACTATGACTGAACCCCAATAGGTGCATGATCGTGCAAACCGTAACTGAACCGCAATAGGTGCGCGCTCGTGCGTACGACCAGCAGCTGAGATAAAGACTGAACCTCAATAGGTGCGTTCACCTATTGAGGTTCAGTCTTCACCTCAGCTGCTGGTTGCATGAGCGTGCACCTGTTGAGGTTCAGCTACTGTTTGCACGCTCGTGCAGTCAGTATTATTAGTATTGTCATTTGAAAATGTGAGAAAAAGGGGGGCCACACTTCCGTGCTTCCCACCCCGTCCCGAGGCACATCCCCCCCTGGACAGTAAAAAGGCGCTAAGGCCATACCGCCAGAGGGATAGGCAGGTCATCACTCTGCCGTCCACGCTGACTAGGATTTTCTCGCAAGATTCCAGGAAACAGAAGCCGCATGCCCCTGTCTGGTCCCTATCAGGAAGGACTCCGGTTTAGTGAGGTAGGATCAAGGGAGGAACCCGGACAGACCCTAGGCCATATCGTCCGAGACCACGGTGGAAGTTTTCCTTCCACTCTTACCCACCTCAACCGGGCTTCCCGAAAGGAGCGACCAGCACTCGACCAAAACCTTTAGCATGTCCCGAAGGACACTGGGTAATGGCCACTGGCTGACAGCCAAGCGAACTTGACTGAACCAGAGAAGCCGAGGCCGTACTCTGGTGTCTTCCCAAACAAAGCATGCACCTGCAGTGATGAAATCCGCAAGGTGACCCGAGGAGCGGAATTCGCTCGGTGCTTTTATACTCACCCATAGTTCGTTTTGCTTATGGGTTCACTAATTAGCTGACAGACTGCACAAATTAATTTTGTTGTGCGCACGCGCAATCGATCGCATTGCGTGCGCATGCGCGCAATCGATCGCATTGTGCGCGCATGCGCGCAATTGCGCAATGCTCTAGGATTGCGCAGTGACGTTTAATTAATTTCCATGTCTCGTTAATTAAACCCATAAGCAAATTGAGTGAACAGCAAAACATCTTCACGTGACCCGAGAGGCTCGGGTATATAGGTAAAACGTGATCCTCACATGACTACATTAGCAATATAATTGATGATTACATACCGACTCCGCCCCTATAGCCTAGCTGATTAAACGACGCTTATCATCCTTCTTCCCGACCTAATCCTTCATCGCTTTTGAGTATCGAATCTTATCTTTATCGGCAGGCTGAACGTACAGCGAATAGCTGGTATGAACTTTAGAGCTCATACTGGTATGTACTGATACAGGTTGCTAATTGTTCTGTCAACAGTTGCTGTGCGCACTAGAGCCATGTGTGTGCCTTATGATGCTGCCATCGAAATTGCAAGTGATTTAATCACCTGTTTTTTACACACAATCGATCTTTCTGTAACTGAAGTTGTAGACCATACTTGGAGCCATGCTAGAGTGTTAAGACCCACAAAAAGTTAATATCGTAGATTTGCAGATTCCTTTCAAGACTGACTGAACCATGTATAGCAGGCAGTCTTGGGCCAACTGAAAGACAAGATTATAGAGACTATGCAACTAAATGAACAATACCAGTGTGACTACAATAGGGAAGGTGTGCAGTACTAAATATTTCCCGACCTAATCCTTCATCGCTAAGAAACAGAAGTGAAGCATTTTAAACCTGCTACTGTTGTCTCTAAGTGATTCATAGTATTATGTGAATTTAATGACTCCATCAGGCTATGTCATTATAAGATATCTAGGGCTTACATAATTATACTTTTCGGGTATGCGGAGAGTACCCCTACCAACATAATTACACTGAGGTCTGGTTAGTTCCGTGTCTGACCTTCTTCAACTCTTGCTTGACGTTGCACTTTGGATGGACAACATACATGTAGTTGCTGGTGGAAGGCATGGATACCCTGGCCCAGCTCTGGTCTTCCAGCTTTTGGGGTCTGAGTAAGTGTGTGTGTGTGTGTGTGTGCGTGTGTGTTTGTACATACGCAAGACTCATACATGTATTTATCTTACAATCTACCATGCATCTGTCTTCTGGTAAGCACCCATAGACACAACAGGGAATCCAAAGGAGGCTTTAGCTACCAGTAGACCTTCAGTATCATGCCTCCATACCTTATGTTGAGCTCAAAAGCTTCCACAGATGGCCATATTTTGAAGGTAAGACAGGTACCTCCACATTGACTTTGAAAAAATGCTGCCAAACATGTACAGGCTGGCCAACCCTGAGGAGTATGCATGAAAGCCTTCTGAGGTAGAAATGAGGAGGTAGTTTCAAAGATCACAACTTATCAACAGTTTGAAACAGCTAGTAGGTTATTTTATAGATCTATGATGAGACTACATCATATTAAGACTGTTGAAAATTTTAGTGTAGCTATATTTTGTTGCAATTGGAATAATGTGTGCACTATACTTATGGTTTATTGTATTCTGGTACAGTCTAAATTTACATAACTCACGAGGATCATGCATGGATGAGTGTGTGTGTGCGTGTGTGTTTGTCATGATTTTAACTAATGAACAGATTGTCATCACAGTACTTTGGCACGTGACCATGAGCTATCCATACTATGATAGCCATGTAAGGAAGGTATTACAATCAGCATGGCAGAACATTGTTCTCTTAGAAACACTGTGTAGTATAAAAAGATAATGATGCAACTCCAGCAACCGATCCATTGTTAAAATAATCTTTCGTTTTAGCAGTGGCCCTGATGCAGTGGTATGTAGATGTAGCTGGCTATTAGTCATGAAAAATGGGTATATTCATTTTACTGCTACTAGTAGCTAAGGCTGCTTTAGCTTATGCACTAGACTGTGACCAGTGTTTCCAGAATGCAATCTATGTTGGCAGCAAGGATGACACATCAGAGAGTGTCTGTTGGACTGGAGGAGAGAAGCAGCCATGTAGCAGTTTGGATCTTGCCCTGGAAGGTGCTAGGCAACTGAACTCCACTGTGGTGATACCAGCTGGCAAAGCTGAAGAGAGAAATTTCATCGAACATTCCTTACATTCTGCTGCAAGAGGTTATACCAATATTGTCAACAACTTCACAAACTGTCCTCCTCAGTGGTACTTCTATAATGGAAGTACTAGTCGTTGTGAGTGTGGGAAAGACCTTAATGGACTGGTTCACTGTGATCGAGAGATGGACTACACTCTTGTGCTGAGTGGCTACTGTATGACATCTGATAACAATATGACAGTTGTTGGTACATGTCTATACAACTTTTTCAATATTAGCAAAGCTACACCATATCTTAGCAACTACCACATACTACCCCTGAATTTCACTTTGAATGATGAGATGTGTGGACACTTCAACAGGGAGGGCAACCTATGTGGCAAATGTAAGGAAAACTATTCTTTACCTGCTTATTCCTATGAATTACACTGCATTGAGTGTACCTATACTAGCTACAACTGGGCAAAGTATATTGCTGTTGCATTTGGACCACTGACACTATTTCTGTTCATTATATTCCTTTTCAAAATTAGTGTCACTTCACCTCCTTTGGTTGCTTTTGTTCTCACATGTCAAATAATCACGGCACCAGTAAATGTCCGCATTCTTTTAGTTAGTACAGAAGGTAATGCTGTGGCAAACACATTAGTTCGCATTATGACTAGCGTGTATGGCATATGGAACTTGGACTTCTTTCGCACCCTCCTCCCACCAATTTGTCTACAACTGACTCCTCTTCAGACTCTATCACTGGACTATGCTATAGCTTTCTATCCCCTGGTTCTGATTTTGATCATCTATTTGGTGCAAGTGCGTAATTACCGAATCGTGGTGTGGCTTTTGAGCCCTATCCGTAGATGCTGTTTTCGCTTCAGAAGACAATGGGATGTGAGGAAATCCACCATTGATGTATTTACTAGTTTTACCTTTCTGTCTTTTGTTAAATTCTTGAGTGTTTCTTCAGATATACTAGTTTCTGTATATCCCCATGATGTCCATGGAAAGAGCCTGGAGACATCCTACCTGTACTTCAATCCAACAATAAAATACTTTGGTGGGGAGCACCTGCCCTATGCCATCCTGGCTTTGCTGGTTCTCTTTGTAACAGTTAACTTTCCTTTTCTGTTATTTATACTGTATCCATGCAAGTGTTTTCAAAAGTGTCTCGCACATTTTCAACTTCGTTCTTACGTACTTCACACATTCATGGATGCCTTTCAGGGTTGTCTCAAGGATGGGACTGATGGTACTCGCGATTGCAGACGTTTCATAGCTGTGTACTTTGGTACAGGGTATATATTATACTTTCTGTTTGCTTTTATACCAATTGCATACCTTTTGCCACTGGGTGCAATAGTTCATATAATAGTTAGCATTCTTCACAATACCATCCGACCGTACAAGCTGGCTTATTAGAACTTTATTCCGGCTGGTATGTTTCTGTTGATGGCTATTTACTGCATCCTAGCCCTAGCCATTGTCACAATATCAACTCAAGCCCCTGGCTACATAACTTCGGCAGTTGTACTCTTCGCAATACTAGGAACGGTACCTCAGTTATACATCACTGGAGTCGTCATCTACTGGCTTGTTCACAAGAAAATATTTTCTAGTATCCGAATGCCGAACTTGTTAATACACAATATAGCTAACAGCACCCATATTACTTCTCACAATTGGCTGTCTCGTAAAAATAGCTATACATGCATGCAGCTACAATTAGCTAAGGGATTATAGAACTACTAGGCAAATGCAGGACATTGTGGGGCGAGCCTGAGTGAGTGTCTGTACATCATATTAGCAAATGGGCATTTCAAAGTGGAAGTAATACAACAGTGATTGGATTGTATGACTAGATAGGGCTCATAGATACTGCACTAACCACTCCAACAGTAGCATGGACACTATAGCTATTTTTACGAGACAGCCAATTGTGAGAAGTAATATGGGTGCTGTTAGCTATATTGTGTATTAACAAGTTCGTGTTTGAATATTGTAGTCTCTGATGTGTGCTGAGACCTTACGTTAGACTGAGGGAGAGGAGCCTTGTATCATCACTGCAAAAACAGAAGGGTTGCTTTAACCCAGCTAGGGTTATCCCAGTGGCAGCTTTGCTAAAAAACAGTGTGCATACATGATTATCACTTTAGATCTCCAATTTCTGACAGCAGGGTATGCTAGCTATATAGTTCACATAGCTTTTTTTTTACAGTCCTTTCAAGAGGCACTTGAATACAAAGTCCTCATGCGTAAAAGCTTTTGATGTAGTGGTTGATAAAATCCATGGGACAGCTGTTTCAGTAGCCACTAGCTTCCTACTCTACTTTGGTGTGCCATATGATACTGTACCCCAATTAGAAGTACATCACCAATAATTGAAAAGCTTTTAAGAGGACTTTTAAGGGAAAATGGCACACCAAAGTAGAGTAGGAAGCTAGTGGCTACTGAAACAGCTGTCCCATGTGGTTTTATCAACCACTACATCAAAAGCTGTTACGCATGAGGACATTCAAGTGCCTCTTGAAAGGACTGTAAATAAAGCTATATAGCTAGCATACCCTGCTGATTGATGCCCACATGTAGCCACACATGGTTCCAGTAATGATAAATGAATTAGCTGTATAATGTAGTTTCCCTTGCTACATGGACAGTCCAACCACTGTTATTCTTGGGCAACTGGAAAAGCAGGGAACGGGAAGCGGAAACGGGAACGGGAACGGGAAGCGGGAACGGGAAAGGACCACCGATGGTGCGCAAAACGGCATAGATATGATGTAGGCAGGTTGAAAACGCATTAATTAACGTGCGTAGTCACGTGCCATTTACTGCCGTTACATTCCGCATTGCATTCCAAAGTGCCATTTCCTCACTGAGAAGCTAAAATATACCGACTATAAAAGCTGGGAAGGAATCAACAAGGAGTTAGCAAACGCCGAAATAACTTATCGTTAAGAAGTCTCTTGAATCTCGAGTGATTCTCAGTGATTCCACGGTGCCAGAGCTGGACAGAAAACACCGTGAGCGATTAAAAGCTACACGGACTCAAAAAAAAACCCGGTAAGAATAGCTCGTTTTACAGCTGCAGTAGCCTTTAGATAGATGTAGGATAGTTTGTACAGACCTACAAGGGAAGCATCTTACTGTTTGTCGATCGCCGAATCGACGTAGGTACTCCAGCATTGCCGACGGCTAGATAGTTTAGCACCGCAACTACCCAGGGGTTGAACGGGGTTGACTCGCTTTCCTGAAAGCACTTCACAAGCGGATTCCAACAACATGCGTTCCTTTCAACCTCCTAGAGCCACGTCCCGTTTTTGTTTCCCGTTCCCGTTTCCCGTTCCCGTTCCCGTTTCCGTTTCCCGTTTCCTGCTTTTCCAGTTGCCCGTTATTCTTGCAATATGTGGACATCAGCCTAGAAGATGTCTAATGGAGCCAGCTAGGAAGATAGCCACTAGCCACATATATATATAACCTGATACTAGTATACTTCCCTTGTAGCTACTTTAAGGAACGCTTGACCACTTTGTTATTGCATATATGAGGTGACCTTCCCAGTAGCTAGCTACCTGCAACTGCAGTAACCACTCAAATTGTTAAACTAACAGATTCCTACAATTAGCTAAGGGATTATAGAACTACTAGGCAAATGCAGGACATTGTGGGGCGAGCCTGAGCGAGTGTCTGTACATCATATTAGCAAATGGGCATTTCAAAGTGGAAGTAATACAACAGTGATTGGATTGTATGACTAGATAGGGCTCATAGATACTGCACTAACCACTCCAACAGTACACTGCAAAAACAAAAGGATTGGTTTAACCCAGCTTGGGTTACCTGAGTTTCAGCATCAATATCAAAGAACGTGCATACAAGGAGATCAATTACATTGTTTGACTATTATAGGTAGTAAACAATTAAGCTAGGTCACGTATGACAGGTGGCTATACTAGAAGTGCTGCACTTATGATGTTTCTTAATTGCAGTAGCCGTACTTCTAACATTTCTAATTGTTATACGTGACTTAGCTTAATTGTGTACCTTCTGTCTGAAATTGGAGAGCTGCAGTGGTCACGAAATGTAACTGATCTGCTTGTATGCACATATGTGCATACAAGCAGATCAGTTACATTTCTCATGCAACTCAGATAACCCTAGATGGGTTACATCAACCCTTTTGTTTTTTCAGTGTAGCATGGACACTATAGCTATTTTTACGAGACAGCCAATTGTGAGAAGTAATATGGGTGCTGTTAGCTATATTGTGTATTAACAAGTTCGTGTTTGAATATTGTAGTCTCTGATGTGTGCTGAGACCTTACGTTAGACTGAGGGAGAGGAGCCTTGTATCATCACTGCAAAAACAGAAGGGTTGCTTTAACCCAGCTAGGGTTATCCCAGTGGCAGCTTTGCTAAAAAACAGTGTGCATACATGATTATCACTTTAGATCTCCAATTTCTGACAGCAGGGTATGCTAGCTATATAGTTCACATAGCTTTTTTTTTTACAGTCCTTTCAAGAGGCACTTGAATGTCCTCATGCGTAAAAGCTTTTGATGTAGTGGTTGATAAAATCCATGGGACAGCTGTTTCAGTAGCCACTAGCTTCCTACTCTACTTTGGTGTGCCATATGATACTGTACCCCAATTAGAAGTACATCACCAATAATTGAAAAGCTTTTAAGAGGACTTTTAAGGGAAAATGGCACACCAAAGTAGAGTAGGAAGCTAGTGGCTACTGAAACAGCTGTCCCATGGATTTTATCAACCACTACATCAAAAGCTGTTACGCATGAGGACATTCAAGTGCCTCTTGAAAGGACTGTAAATAAAGCTATATAGCTAGCATACCCTGCTGATTGATGCCCACATGTAGCCACACATGGTTCCAGTAATGATAAATGAATTAGCTGTATAATGTAGTTTCCCTTGCTACATGGACAGTCCAACCACTGTTATTCTTGCAATATGTGGACATCAGCCAAGAAGATGTCTAATGGAGCCAGCTAGGAAGATAGCCACTAGCCACATATATATATAACCTGATACTGGTATACTTCCCTTGTAGCTACTTTAAGGAACGCTTGACCACTTTGTTATTGCATGTATGAGGTGACCTTCCCAGTAGCTAGCTACCTGCAACTGCAGTAACCAATCAAATTGTTAAACTAACAGATTCCTTTTTACAGTGATATATATATATACACAGCATCAGATGTTCACTCTACAAAATTCTTCCTTTCAGATAATTTCACTGGCACCAGAAAGCTAGCCAGTATAGCCACATACTTCCAGCTATAGGGAAGCCAGTCAGCTCCTATGAAAAACTCAATGGGAACAAACATCCTGTGTATTGGGTACCGGACTTGACCACAGCACCCAAAGCACAGGAATACAGCAATGGCTATAAAAGCAGCTCTGCTACTCTACTGCTGCAGCTCAGGAAAGACAAAGCAAGAAGGAAACGCTCCACAGCTACCAAAGACTTGCACAATCAGGATGAAGCTCTGGCTTGCTACAACTCTGGCTGCAATTCTGCTGTCGGTGTGCAGTGCCTACCCATATCGTACGTTATTATTATGCCTGTGGCTATCTATACATGTATGCTCTGCTCAAAATACACCAGTTTAGCTATAAGTTGAATGTCTCATCATTTTACCTCATGCAGCATTCGAATTCGATGAAACACCAACTGCCGGCATGGAGCAGGGTGAAGACACTGATGATATAATGGAAGCTCTTGCAGAGGACAAGACCCCTGATAGTGTCGACATGTATATACAGGACGACGTCTCTGATATCAACTTTGACACCAGAGTTATGGATTATCCTGAAGTGCAAGCGCTTTCTCCGACTGGTGAGTAAAAACATTGTATGTGTATTATCATGCTCGTATCAAAAGGGGTACCGGGTAGCGGCAGTAAGCCGTGGGCGTTGGGCATCCCCGCCGAGAGGCTGCAAAGCAGCCGATTCTCCTGATTTTTGCCTGTCAGGGAGTGTTCTCGTGAGATATAAGGACGTACTGCTGCGGTTTCACCGTCTTCAAAAAACTCTTCAGCTGGTCTCCTCTCACGGCGATCTCGCAATCAGGCAGAATGCGCATCCCACGTAGGTCTCTTAATGACGCCAAGGACAGTTAATACTAACGTTTTTATGATGCGCACGGCGTGAAGCCCCTCCCCCCACCCAGGCTCCACTCCCCAGCTTTTTTTTCGTACAAAGTAAAATGTATAGCTATATGGCATAGAACAATTAACTTCATTGCAATCCCATTTTCTACAGCTTGTCTCCAGGACTTGTACATCCTTGCCTTCACTTCTGGGAGGAAGGGTGCTGGGTCTGACAAGGCACATGAAGTGGAGGTGAGGGCTGCTGGACAGACTAAGGTCATCAAGCTCCCTAACCTACCTGGAGATGACTACAAGAAAAACAAGGGAGACCTCTGGAAACTCACCTTTAGAGGTGACCTCAAATTCACCCGCTGTGTGACACTGAGAAACCTTGATCACATTGCTATTGAGGCTGGTAGCAATGATGGATGGAATATCGATTCGATTGTCACCTTTGTGCGTGCTCATGGTAGTTTCAGGCTGATTACTCGTAACTTTAATGCCTTCCGGTGGATTGATGGCAATGGACCAGCATCCCACAGGCGTTTCAAGCTTCGCAATGTGTACTGAGTACTGACTGTTGAGTATTGACTGTAATTGTAGCATACATTTATGTATGAGTTGCTACATTATCATTTTGTATGCAATGTTAGGACTTAGTAATACACTGACATGTAGAATGCCTCTGCATTAATCATTTTTGATGTTAGTTGTGGGGTAACTTTGAACAGGTGCATGGACATAACAGATATTCATGTGCAGTGATAGAGATATGCACATCAAAATGAAGCACATGCTGAGGAATACAAATATCCATATCATCATCTACACCACCACAAAATGATAGGAAAAAAAATCAGTGTGAATAATTAAAGACAAGTATAATATAATTATTATGATACTGCACATCCTGATGTGCTAATTTTTTTGGCTTTTTTCATGGCAATCTTGAGCAGGTGCATGGGCATAACATGCAGTATTTAATAGAGATGTACATGTGCAGTGATGGACTATGTACATCAAAATGAAGCACATGTTGAGGAATCTGTGAATAGCTATCCATATCATCTGGGAACCAGACACCACAAAATGATAGAAATAATTGTTGTGGTATATTAAAAGACAAGTAGCTATGTAATTATTGTGATACTACACATCCTGATATTTCGTGAGATGGGACAAGCATCATTCATTATCATTCTAGCCAGACCATGTGGGAATCTTCCATGCCGACAGTTTTTAGCCAAATGGCCAAGTTGGTGGTACTTGTGACAACGGATTGTTCAGCCTCGCTCTCCCCAACTGAGCTGTCCTAACGATTCAGGTTTAGAGCCTGGCTCTGTCCGGGCAGGGGGTTCTCCTCCTGCTTCCTTGGGGTAGAGCTGATGAAAGTGGTATTTTCCAAGTCTCACAGGCAAGCCTCTCGACGTGGGGAATTTCACCTTTTCAGCAGGGCTCGCTCCCGGTACCTTCTGCTTCTGATCAAAGCAGCCCCTTCAGACGGTGATTCTCTCCTCACAGCATTTCCATCTGCAGTATCAGTTGGCTCTGCCTTGTTGGCATCTTTGCAGTCACTTCCGCGGATAGGCGACTGACTTGGGTGTGACGTCTTACGACGATATCGCTCTCAGTTGCACAGGGCACATCTCAGACAAGTCTCCACATGTTGCGGACTGTTCAGAGAGGAATACAACAGTAGTATAATAGCAATTCTGCAAACTGTCAGAGCACTGATCAATATACAATGCATGGCATGTATGTGACCTCAAGGCATAACTGAATTACATGAGAACAAGACAGAAGTCTGATTGAATCATTTACATAACACTTAAAAACAAGCTTAAGCAAGTCCAACAGGAATTCAAACCAGTTAAACTGTCTGGGGTGACAGGTCTACTACAGGAATACAGCAAGGATGCATATGTGGTAGCAGCCTGCAGGCTATAAAAGCCGTTCTAGCTGCTACTCTGCTGCTGCAGCTCAGGAAAGACGAAGCAAGAAGGAAACGTTCAACATCAAACAAAGACTTGCAAAATCAGGATGAAGCTCTGGTTTGCTACAACTCTGGCTGCAATTCTGCTGTCGGTGTGCAGTGCCTACCCATATCGTACGTGCTGTATATAGACATCCATGCAGTAATATTATTGTCTGTTTTGTATTATAATTATGCGTGTGGCTATCTACATGACATTGTATGCTCTGCTCAAAATACACCAGTTTAGCTAGAAATTGAATGTCTCATTTTTAAATTACCTCCTGCAGCCTTCGAATTCGATGGAACACCAACTGCCGGCATGGAGCAGGTTGAAGACACTGATGATAAAATGGAACCTCTTGCAGAGGACAAGACCCCTGATAGTGTCGACATGTATATACAGGACGACGCCTCTGATATCAACTTTGACACCGGAGTTATGGATTTTCCTGAAGTGCAAGCGCTTTCTCCGACTGGTGAGTAAAAACATTGTATGTGTATTATCATGCTCGCATCAAAAGGGGTAGCGGCAGTAAGCCGTGGGCGTTGTGCATCCCCGCCTTCACCGCCTTCAACTTCAGCTGGTCTCAAAGTCTAAAGTTCAAAGTTTCCTCTCACGGCGATCTCGCAATTAGGCATCTCGCACACTTAATACTAACGCTTTGATGATGCGCATGGCGTGAAGCCCCTCCCCCCACCCAGGCTCCACTCCCCAGCTTTTTTTTCGTACAAAGTAAAATGTATAGCTATATGGCATAGAACAAATCTCTTCATTGCAATCCTGTTTTCTACAGCTTGTCTCCAGGACTTGTACATCCTTGCCTTCACTTCTGGGAAGAAGGGTGCTGGGTCTGACAAGTCACATGAAGTGGAGGTGAGGGCTGCTGGGCAGACTAAGGTCATCAAGCTCCCTAACCTACCTGGAGATGACTTCCAGCGAAACAAGGGAGACCTCTGGAAACTTACCTTTAGAGATAACCTCAAATTCACCCACTGTGTGACACTGAGAAACCTTGATCACGTTGCTATTGAGTCTGGTAGCAATGATGGATGGAATATCGATTCGATTGTCACCTTTGTGGCTGCTCATGGTAGTTTTAAGCTGCTTACTCATAACTTTAATGCCTTCCGGTGGATTGATGGCAATGGAGCAGCATCCCACAGGCGCTTCATGCTTCGCAATGTGTACTGACTGTAATTGTAGCATGTATGTATGAGTTGCTACATTTATCATTTTGCATGCAATGTTGGGACTTAGTAATACACTGACCTGTAGAATGTCTCTGCATTAATCATTTTTTGATGTTAGTTGTGGTAACTTTGAATAGGTGCATGGACATGACATGCAAGTGTTTAATACAGATGTTCATGTGCAGTGACAGAGATATGCACATCAAAATGAAACACATATCATCTACACCACCGCAAAACGATAGAAAAAATCAGTGTGAATAATTAAAGACAAGTATATTGATTAATTAAAGACAAGTAATTGCTAAAGACAATTATAGTGTGCATTGTATTATAATTATGCATGTGGCTATCTATATGTATGCTCTGCTCAAAACACACCAGTTTAGCTATAAGTTGAATGCCTAATGATTTTACCTCATGCAGCCTTCGATAAAATCAGTGTGAATAATTAAAGACAAGTACATTGATTAATTAAAGACAAGTGCAAGCGCTTTCTTCAACTAGTGAGTAAAAACTTTATAATTATGTGTATTATCATGTCTGTATCAAAAGGGGTAGTAAGCCGTGGGCGTTGTGCATCCCCACCGAGAGGCTTCAAAGCAGCCGATTCTCCTGATTTTCGCCTATCAGGAAGTGTTCTCGTGAAAAATAAGCACTTAATTACGACACTCTCCATGCATTTTCTTCGAGAGAAAAAAAAGACCGTACTGCTGCGGTTTCATTGTCTTCAGCTGGTCTCCTCCACTCGATCTCGCAATTAGGCAAAATGCGCATCCCATGTGGGTCTCTTAATGATGCGTGAAGCCCCCCTCCCCTTTCTACACACCCAGGCTCCACTCCACAGCTCTTTTTCTCACGAAGCAAAAAAAAAAGCTGGGAAGTGCAGCTTGGAAGCGAGGCTATACGTATAGCTATACGGCATAGAACAATTTACTTCATTGCAATCCCATTTTCTACAGCTTGTCTCCAGGACTTGTACATCCTTGCCTTCACTTCTGGGAGGAAGAATGCTGGGTCTGACAAGGCACATGAAGTGGAAGTGAGGGTTGCTGGACAGACTAAGGTCATCAAGCTCCCTAACCTATCTGGAGATAGGTACAAGAAAAACAAGGGAGACCTCTGGAAACTCACCTTTAGAGATGACCTCAAATTCTACCACTGTGTGACCCTGAAAAACATTGAACACGTTGCTATTGAGTCCGGTAACAATGATGGATGGCATATCGATTCGATTGTCACCTATGTGGGTGCTCATGGTAGTTTCAGGGAGCTTACTCGTAACTTTAATGCCTTCCGCTGGATTGATGGCAATAGAGCAGCATCCAACAGGCGTTTCATGCTTTACAGTGTACACTGAGTACTGACTGTAATTGTAGCATACACTAGAGTTGCTACATTATCATTTTGTATGCAATGTTAGGACTTAGTAATACACTGACATGTAGAATGTCTCTGCATTAATTATTTTTGATGTTAATTGTGGGGTAACCTTCAACGGGTGCATGGACATAGCTAACATGCAGTGTTTAATACATATGCACATGTGCAGTGATGGAAACATGCACATCAAAATGAAGTGCATGTTGAGGAATGCAAATCTGTGAATAGCTAGCTATCTATGTCATCATCTACACCACCACAAAATGATAGAAAAAATTGCTGTGGAATAACATAATATTAAAGACAAGTATATAATTATTGTGATGACACATCCTGATGCTTCATGGTCTGGGAATATTTGCTTTTTTCACAGCCATTGTGAGGCAACCTTGAGCGGGTGCATGGGCATAACATGCAGTATTTAATAGAGATGTACGTGTGCAGTGATGGAGATATGCACATCAAAATGAAGCACATGTTGAGGAATCTGTGAATATCTATACCACCTGGGAACCAGACACCACAAAATGATAGAAAAAATTGCTGTGGTATATAAAAAGACAAGTATATAATTATTGTGATGCTGCACATCCTGATATTTCATGAGCTGGGACAAGGCTAATATAGCATTAATGTGAATGGCTCTGTCCGGGCAGGGGGTTCTCCTCCTGCTTCCCTGGGGTAGAGCTGATACTGAAAAGCGATATTTTCCAAGTCTCGCAGGCAAGCCTCTCGACGTTGGGAATTTCACCTTTCAGCAGGGCTCACTCCCGGTGCCTTCTGCTTCTGATCAAAGCAGCCCCTCCAGACGGTGATTCTCTCCTCGCAGTGTTTTCATCTGCTGTATCAGTTGGCTCTGCCTCGTTGCCATTTTTGCAGTCACTTCTGCGGATAGGTGACTGACTTGGGTGTGACGTCTTACAATGATACCACTCTCAGTTGCACAGGGCACATCTCAGACAAGTCCCCATATGTTGCGGACTGTTCAGAGAGGAATACAGCAGCAATTCTGCAAACTGTCAGAGCACTGATCAATACACAATGCATGGTATGTATGTCACCTCAAGGCATAACTGAATTACATGAGAACAAGACAGAAGTTTTATTGAATCATTTACATAACGCTTAAAAACAAGCTTAAGCAAGTCCAACAAGAATTCAAACCAGTTAAACTGTCTGGGGTGACAGGTCTATTACAGGAATACAGTAAGGATGCATTATGTGGTAGCAGCCTGCAGGCTATAAAAGCTGTTCTAGCTGATACTCTGCTGCTGCAGCTCAGGAAAGACGAAGCAAGAAGGAAACGCTCAACATCAACCAAAGAATCGCAAAATCAGGATGAAACTCTGGCTTGCTACAACTCTGGCTGCAATTCTACTGTCGGTGTGCAGTGCCTACCCATACGGTGCGTGCTATAGATAACCATATAGTCCGTATTGTATTATATATGCATGTGGCTGTCTATACTCTGCTCAAAATACTCCAGTAGAGCTATAAGTTGAATGTCTAACCATTTTACCTCATGCATGTAACACCAGGTGCCATCATGGAGCAGGGTAAAGACACACCTGACAGTAGCATGGAAACTAATCCAGAGGAGCAGATCCCTGATGTCAACATTCAACGGTATATACAGGACTACACCTCCTCTGATATCAACCGATGTATGACACTGGAGTTGTGGAAGGCCGCCAGAAGAAAGTGAAGAAAGTCATTTCTTCAACTAGTGAGTAAAAAAACCCACGTATTATGCTTGTATCAAAAGGGGAAACACGTATCATGCTTGTATCAAAAGGGGTATCTGCTTGTATTAAAAGGGGTATCAATAGGCCGTGGACGTTGTGCATCCCCTACATGGGAGGGAACGAAGCTACATGTATGTATAATTAACTTCACTTTTTCTACAGCTTGTCTCCAGGTCTTTTACATCCTTGCCTTCACTTCTGGGAGCAGGC
Organism: Phakellia ventilabrum; assembly: GCA_963921505.1. NCBI lineage: Eukaryota > Metazoa > Porifera > Demospongiae > Axinellida > Axinellidae > Phakellia > Phakellia ventilabrum. The sequence continues at coordinate 2,106,760 of OY997397.1, forward strand.
ATGGTGGGTCTAGGGGTTCACATAAAGTTGAGGTGAAGGCTACTGGACAGACTAGGGTCATCAAGCTCCCTAACCTACCTGGAAACGATTACCAGAGAAACAAGGGAGACCTCTGGAAACTCTCCTTTGGACGCAACCTCAAAGTTGGACATAACCTCAAATTCAACGGCTGTGTGACTCTGAAAAACATTGAACACGTTGCTATTGTGTCCGGTAGCAGAGATGGATGGAATATCGATTCGATTGTCACCTATGTAGGTGCTGATGGCAGTTTCAGGGAGCTTACTCATGACTTTAATGTCTACCGCTCGATTGATGACGATGGATCAGCACCCAACTCAAAGCGTTTCGTGCTTTACAATGCACACTGAGTCGCTGGATTAATGGCAATGGACAGCTGACTTGATGGCAATGGACCAGCGTCCAGTTTATGCCTATAATGCACACTTGAGTACTGATTGAATGGATGATTTTGAGTACTGATTGTAATTGTAGCCTAGATTTGTGATAAGAAACGATGATTTTGTTTATGGAGTTGCTCATTTTTTTTTTTGAGTTGCTTATTTTGTATGCAAGCCAGTACAGCTACATTTTGAATCACTGAAATGGGATTTCTAATACACTGACATGGTGTAATTTTGCTGCATGAATACTAGCTGGATATTTGTGACCTTAGGTTGGGGCAACCTTGAGGGTGCATAACACTGACATGGTGTAATTTCGCTGCATGAATACAATATTGCAACATGTATGTATGGTTGTAATAATTGTGCAAAAGTTTCAAGAAACCATAACTCTGAAATATTTTTGACGTTAGGTTGGGGCAATCTTGAGGGTGCATAACACTGACATGGGATTTCTAATACACTAACGTGGTGTAATTTCGCTGCATGAATACTAGCTGGATATTTTTGACGTTAGGTTGGGGCAACCTTGAGGGTGCATAACACTGACATGGTGTAATTTCGCTGCATGAATACAATATTGCAACATGTATGTATGGTTGTAATAATTGTGCAAAAGTTTCAAGAAACCATAACTCTGAAATATTTTTGACGTTAGGTTGGGGCAATCTTGAGGGTGCATAACACTGACATGGGATTTCTAATACACTAACGTGGTGTAATTTCGCTGCATGAATACTAGCTGGATATTTTTGACGTTAGGTTGGGGCAACCTTGAAGGTGCATAACACTGACATGCGAAGCAGCTGAGGATAACTTTCCGCAGGCAGCACGGAAATTTTTTTACCTCCTACACTGCAAAAACAAAAAGGGTTGATGTAACCCAGCTAACGGCATCTGAGATGCACAACAATGTGCATACCAGCAGATCAGTTACATATCTTGACCACTATAGGTCTCCAATTTCAGACAGAAGGTACACAATTAAGCTTAAGTCACGTATTACAATTAAGGAAATGTTAGAAGTGAAGGTGCACTTATAACATTTCTACGGCTCCTGCAGCACTTCTAGCATTCCACCTGTCATACAGGACTTAATTGTTTACTACCTATAGTGCTCAAATGCCCATTCTTTGATATTGATGCTGCAGCTCAGGTAAGGTTAAACCAATCCTTTTGTTTTTGCAGTGTAATAGTCAAAATAACTACACCTTTTTGGAGTGATATACAGTATACCAGGTTGACGTAAAACATTGGTCACTGGCAGACTATAAATGTATAACATGAATATAGGTATATTATACCAACAAACCCATTCAGTTTCTGATTGCACTCTGCCAAGAATCTAGTCCCATGTATCCGACTCCCAGCATGCATCTAAGTATTTGCTTTTAAATTCTTTAATTGATAGCTAAAGTACATTTTATATGTGCAAATGGCATTCAAGGTTAGCATAGCTATAGCTAAGAGCCTGAAGAAGAGGATTAACTCAAAACTACTCTAATGTTATACATGTGATACAGAAACATAAAACTCAGTCTCTGCAGTAAAAATCAGACCTTTGTGAGAACAAAACGCACATGAGATGCTTGTCATCAACCCATTTAAAGGCATTGATGTCCTGAGTAAGCTGCCTAAAGTCATCATTGCGCCTATCAACACCCACGTAGGTGACAATTGAATCGATATTCCATCCATCTTTGCTCCCAGCCTCAATAGCAACCTGTTGAATGCCTTTCGGGTTCACACATTCGGCGAATCCCAAGTCACGTTCAAATTCTAGTTTCCAAAGGTCTCCCTTGTTTTCCTTGCAGGTAGGTTGGGCAGCTGGATGTCCTTAGTCTGTTCAGTAGTCTTCACCTCGACTCTATGTGGCTGGTAACTCTCAGCATCCACCCTCCCAGAAGTGAAGGCAAAGATGTAAAAGTAGTGGAGACAGGCTGCAGAAATGAAATAATTGTATCTGCGGTCATACACGACTTCAGTATCTCACAATTAATTTTAATGCTAATAAAATTTTGTCACATGTGTTTATATAATATCACATACGTACTTTCTTCATCAAATATCTGCGTGAGCTCCATGCTGGCATCAATATCATGATCAGGGGTTCCATCGTCCTGCTCCATGTTGGCATACGGACCTGTGTAAAGAAAATAACGGTGCAAAGTAAAAAGGGCAGACACATACGCATGTACCTTTAATTTATTATTAATAATTTCTATCCTTGGCGCAGGTCAATAACCATATACTGTACATTGCAACTAACAATAACATCACAACCCTTAACCCCTCCCCCCTTAATGTCACAATGACGTTATCTTCAGGGAAATAGTATGGAGACACCCCCTAAATCATATATCTTGTCAGGATCACTGCTATAGCATGCTTCAGAAGCAGCCTTCTTGGCACGGTCAATGCTATAGCATACTTTAGAGGAACCTTCATCTTGTCAGGGTCCAGTACTGTGTACACATTTAATATACAATACCGTAGGCGCTGGTTATTTAATAAGCGCATGTGCTTATAACAGCTGACAGCAAGGAAATATGGGAATATGCGCTTAAGTAGTCGCGCCATGATTACGTCATGCGCATGCGCCACTGCGCATCGTACTAAAACATGTAAAAGTACCAGTTACAATAGCGTTTGACAGATTTTTTACTTGCAAAGTCAAGAAAGCAACGGAAACTTTGCTGCATTTGTTGTAAGACTATCTGCTACAGGATCGATCAATAAGGAGGATTTCCTGTAGAGGCGTGAAGGAATTTTTAGCACTTTGTAGCGCCTTGAAATTATATTCATTGCAGTTTAAGGAAGTTCCGGTCACGCCCCCTGGTGGGAACGTTAAGTATTACGCTCTATGGAGAATGGAGCTTTCTGTTCACGGTGACTGTACTAACAACGGGGATCTCGGAGGAAACGGAATGCGTGGGCACGTTGCTAAGCTGTGCACTCAACCGGTTATAATTCGTTAATTGAGTCTACCCTTGAGTCTACCCTACATCACGGCACGTGATAAATGATACCAGGCCTTCCCCACTTTTCCTCTCGCTCGCTCGCATTACGTAATACGCACAGAGCAGGGAGGCCTGGGAACGAGGCTATTCTTTGCCCTCAGTCATCTGGAAACAAGACTACTCACTGACACACACACACACATTTGTTAACATCCTGAACTGGAGAGCTGGAGATTATTAATTTTAGTAAATTAACTAACTTTTATTATTCTATTCATAAGCAAAAAAGGACAGAAAAAAAAAAGTAAAAAGATGTAGGGATAGAAATCCCAAAAAGCAGGTGTAGGGATAGCATAAACACAAAGGTAAACATCCATTGCCCAATCCCTACATCTTTTTGACATGTCAACTACAATCTACGTATAAAGTAGCAAAAAAAACATTTATTACAAAAATGAAAGAACATATAGGGATGGAATCCCCAAAAAGCAACCAAACAAGGTAGGAATGCTACCACAATACCCTTACGGATTGTCATCCCTATATCTTTTGCCATTTTTGCAACAGGTATGGTCTACAAAAGCTTATGACTAAAATCTAGCGCAGACTTTTGAACATGTCATTTTGTACACATGAAATAGGGCAACAATTTATTTTGGAGCCATCCCTATATATGGAGTACTACCGTACTCCATGATATGTAATGTAGCTCTAATTTAATAACAGGGGCTATGAATACGCATCTCCAACACAGCTTGATACTGACACATGTGACAAACTGTATAATTCAGCGTAATAGTGCTGTAGTTGCCATGACATGTGAAAAAGGTGTAGGGATGGGGCTAGTATGGATATTTAACTTTGAGTTTATGCTATCCTTATTGAATGTTTTTTGGCATTTCCATCCCTACATTTTTTTTGAAATGTTTTTTTAGACTTACACAAATGTAGTTAGTTTTGTATGATTATGAGGGATGGGGCCAGAGTCCATGTTATTGGCAGTCTAGTACAGCTTGGGTGTATGTCTATCCTGCCAACAGGATACACACTTTCCTTCCATAAGGAACAAATTACCCACTTTGAGGCCTAACTCCTACTTTGCATCTGGAAAGTAAGAATTAGGCCTCAAAGTGGGTAATTCGTTCCTTATTCTTGTAACTTGACATTCCTTCCATAGTAGAACAAATTACCCACTTAGAGGCCTAACTCCTACTGTGCATCTGGAAGGTAGAGTTAGGACTCAAAGTGGGTAATTTGCTTACTTGACATTCCTTCCATAATAGAACAATAACCCTTCTATTTTTATAGTGCATAAGAGGGCCTACCGTGCTTCCAAGAGAGTAAAAGAAAAAGAAGCAAGGTTTGTAGAAATACCAGTATTCTATGTTAGTATGAGCACCTGCTAAATGTATCATGTGTATATATCACTACAAAAAGTAATAACCAATCTACGGTTAGTTCAGTTGCAGCTTCACTATCATGCTTACAAGTGCAGTCTATGTACTGTGTGTGTATCTGCCACCAAGGCATATTGGTTTTGTTTTATGGACTATAGAATAAGGAAGAGGTTTCTTGGAACGTACACCCTCATAGGAATTTGGAGGAGTTGTGACTGTAATGTAATTCACTGCAAAAACGTGCCGGTTGTAACTTGTTTTAACCTACCATAGTTGCGATTAAGTTTCAAAACAGCCCTTATTTTTTGAACTGCCATTCCATAGTCAAATTCCGTAGTTTATCAAAGGCACCAACCACCCACTTTGAGGCCTAACTCAGACATCTGAAATCCATGCATGTCATTTGCAGCAGAGATTTGATGGATTTTCTTATAGGACTACTCCTGCTTACCTCAGTATCGTCGAGAAGAAGAAGAAAATCTCCCTTGAACAGTACACGGTCAGTCTGTGCACGTAGCCGCCATTTTCAGACAGGAAGTGACCTACCTAAAATTCCGGAAGTTTGCACGCTGGCGATTGGATCATGGACTGTACCAGGTTGACATAAAACGTCGGTCACTGGCAGACTATAAAAACAACTGTAGCTAGCTATATAGTCAGTCCGATACAGGAGTAAGGGGAAGATATTGTCTTCATCAAGAACTCGGCCGCAAGTCAAAGATTCAAGAATCAGGATGAAGTTGTGGCTTGCTACAACCCTGGCTGCAATATTGTTTGCAACAGGCAATGCTAAGGCTTATCTTCCCTTCAGTAAGTATTATGTATGTGATAAATGTTTTGGAGTGTAAGTATAAATTCGATGCATATACCTATCCTCAATACAGATTATCATGAACAAGAGGTGGACAATCAAGCCAACTTCTACCACCGTACGTATACGTATGTGATAAACTATTTTGGTCTGCACATATCATGCCTGACATAGCTAATATTAATAATAAAGTACATGTGTATGTGTCTACCCTTTTTACTTTGCAAAGTTATTTTCTTTACACAGCTCCATATGTCCACAGGGAGGAGGTTGATGAAACGCCTGGCATTGATGCCTACATGGAGCTGGTTGATGAAACCCCTGACCATGATGCCAACATTGAGGAATATTGTATGTATGCGATATTTATTATAAACACACGTGACGATATTTTATTAGTGGTAGCTAATATACTGAGGTCATGTATGACAGCAGATACTATTATTATTTCATTTCTGCAGCTTGTCTCACTGACTTGCACATCCTTGCCTTCACTTCCCGGAAGAAGGATGATGGGGTTAAAGATAAAAGCCACATTCTCTCGAGGTGGCAGTTATTGGACAGCAAACTCAAACAATCACACTGCCCGATCTAACTGGAGATACGTACGAGAGAAGCAAGGGAGACCTCTGGGAACTCAACTTTTATGATAATCACCAATTCAGAAACTGCAGTGTGAACCTGAAAACCCTCGATCACATTGCTATTGTGGCTGGTAGCACAGACGGATGGGGGATCCATACGATTGTCACCTACGTGGGTGCTACCGGTGGTGGCTTTAAAGAGTTTACCCGTGACATTGGCGTCGACCGTTGGATTGATAAAGATAAAGATATCAAAGATAGGCGTTTTGTGCTTACAAAGGTCAACTGATTTTTACTGTAGCTGACTGATTTTTACTTTGTAAATTTGTATTTTTATTGTAGCTGACTGATTTTTACTTTGTAAATTTGTATTTTTACTGTAGCTGACTGATTTTTACTTTGTAAATTTTTACTGTAGCTGACTGATTTTTACTGTAGAGACTGAGTTGTATGTTTTTTTCTGTACCACATGTATAATATTAAAGTAGTTTCCCTGCAAGCTGTAATAACTATAACTATAATAATGCTAACCTTTGAATGCCATTTGCACATATAAAAATTAATGTTATTGTTTTGTTTAGCCATCGATTTGCTCAATTAAAAGATTTAATTTAGCTAGATGCATGCTGGGAATGTCTGATTTGAGAACGGTTTTTAAGAAGCTGTATTTTGTGGCATATCACACTACCAGGATTAATCTCTAGCTATAATACTGACAACTCTGGATGTAGTGTAAGTCCTGAACGCATGCATATTCTCACAAACGTAGATAACGCAAATGCTCATGCTCATGCTCAAATGCTCATAAGTGTGGATAAAGCTCACAACTGTGAATAATGCTCACAGCTGTGGATAATGCTCACAGCTGTGGATAATGCTCACAACTGTTACGGTAGATAATGCTCACAACTGTGGATAATGCTCACAGCTGTGGATAATGCTCACAGCTGTGGATAATGCTCACAGCTGTGGATAATGCTCACAACTGTTACGGTAGATAATGCTCACAACTGTGGATAATGCTCACAGCTGTGGATAATGCTCACAGGTCTGGAAAATGCTCACAGCTGTGGAAAACAACATACACCCCGTTTTTATATCGTTCGCAAATCGAGCACTTGGCTTTCCTTCCCTTCAGTAAGTTATTGGGCGAGCGTGACGTAGGCATACCATAGCCTTAACATGCTTCAGACCCTCGCTCCTTCCATCAAAACATTTCATGAGCAGATACTCCTCTTTCACATTTAAATTTAACCCACCTGATGTGTGAATTGCTTTGTGCTCTGCTAACATCTTCATACAATGAGTACTCGCTCACGCTCGCCCCACAATGCCCTGCATTCGCCTAGTAATATAATTATGTGATGAATGATTTGGAGTGTGATGCATATACCTATCCTCGATACAGAGATATTATGAACAAGAGGTGAATAATCAAGCCAGTGAGTGTAGGACAAAAGCAAGACCTGAGAAGCATCAATGTAGAGTATTGGCCAGGGTCGGCTACACTGAGGCGTAAACTGTAGACACTAGATTTCAATACAGTTTTCAATCCAATTGCTTTGGCTGCATGGTCTATACTCATGTAGCTGTGGTAACTATAGCAAATTAAACAGTCCTCTTCAAACTAGTCCACACTGCAAGTGAGTTGGAAATATGAACATGTATCCACTGTCCACTGTCACGAGAAGAATGGCTACAATGCAGCACTAATGAGAGTTGGAGTCAACGTAATTGATTGCAGTTGGAGTCTATTTAACAATTGGAATGCTATATGGAGTTTTATAGCCTCATTCCCAGGCCACTTCTCCAACTGCTTGGAAAGTAAGAGTTAGACCTCAAAGTGGGTGATTATATTCCTTATTCTTGGAACTTGACATTTCTTCCACAGTAGAACAAATTAGCCACTTAGAGACCTAACTCCTACCTTGCATGGTTAGGCCTCAAAGTGGGTGATTATGTTCCTTATTCTTGGAACTTGATATTCCTTCCATAGCAGAACAAATTACCCACTTAAAGGCCTAACTCCTACCTTGCATCTGTTAGGCCTCAAAGCAGTGATTTGTTGCTTATTCTTGGAACTTGACATTCCTTCCACAGTAGAACAAACTACCCACTTAGAGGCCTAACTCCTACCTTGCATCTGTTAGGCCTCAAAGCAGTGATTTGTTGCTTATTCTTGGAACTTGACATTCCTTCCATAGTAGAACAAATTACCCACTTAGAAGCCTGACTCCTACCTTGCATCTGGAAGGTAGTAGTATGGTATAATGCTATGATGGTAAGAACTGTGGTGAATGGAAAAGTGTATTACCACTCAGATAGTTACGTATCAAAGTGGTACTGCCAGAAGTGCAGTTATCATGACTTTGAATGTTTATAAAAAAATTTCTCTGTTTTGGACTATATATTAATATTTGCAATACTGAGTTACAAGTTTGGATATTTATTAATCCTCATGCATGCATGCATCGAGGGGTATTGCAGTCGGTCTGTCATTCTGTCTGTCATTCTGTCATTCTGTCTGTTATCATTGTCTTAATGCAAGAATTCTAGCAAACGGCAAATGCTGATGGTACCAAACTCGATATGAAGCCTAACCCTAACCCACACTCAGCTGCTTACAAGTATGCAAAATAAAACTGGCTGCATTTTGTCCATTAAATTCAGCGCCCTGTGAGTTACAGTAAGGGGACTTTCATAAAGTGATCATCTCCAAAATGAATCATTATGTGTAAGATTATCTCACGACATATACAGTGGAACCTCTGTACTGTGCTCATAACCTCAAATCAACATTATTTTTTATGGCTGCATTCAATATAAGATCAGAGGTGACTAAATTACAGAGATCCATTAACGGCCACCCATAGAGATTGTATGGAAATCTTGACAATTCTGAGGCTTACTACTCCCTTGAAAATAGCTCCAATTACACCCATATTTTGGTGGTGTACCCATGCATCCATATGTGAGATATTTGAAATTATATACTTGTGCTGCCATAGCAGCCATATCATATTTACCACGCCCATGCCACACCTTTTGCAATGGGTTTATATATACTTGCTGCTGTTCAGCTTAAGATTCGGACGGTCTTGCAAGCTATTAAATCTGTGGACACATGCACGAAGAGCAGGGTTTTTTGATCATGTATTCTATGCATGCAGCCTGCAGTCTTACATGAAGCTTTGCTCCATGGTCCGAAAGCACTTGCTATTCTAGTGTGTCAACTGTCCAACTAGCTGCATAACTGTACCCATCAAAGACTCGCTATATTACCGCTACATATCAATCATATCTATTCCCAGTGGAGTAGGCACACATACCCAAAACTATATCTTTGCTCTGCTTTGGGTACTTCGGCCAAACTGAATACTGCATATGTATACGTAGCTACTTGAGTCTAGGTATATTATACCAACAAACCCATTCAGTTTCTGATTGCACTCTGCCAAGAATCTAGTCCAATGTATCCGACTCCCAGCATGCATCTAAGTATTTGCTTTTAAATTCTTTTAATTGATCAAATTGATAGCTAAAGTACACTTTATAATTATGTGCAAATGGCATTCAAGGTTAGCATAGCTATAGCTAAGAGCTAGAAGGAAAGGATTAACTCAAAACTACTCTAATATTATACATGTGATACAGAAACATAAAACTCAGTCTCTTCAGTAAAAGTCAGACCTTTGTGAGAACAAAACGCACATGAGATTTTTTGTCATCAACCCATTTAAAGGCATTGATGTCCTGAGTAAGCTGCCTAAAGTATTCTTTGCGCGTAACAAAACCCACGTAGGTGACAATTGAATCGATATTCCATCCATCTTTGCTCCCAGCCTTAATAGCAACCTGTTGAATGCCTTTCAGGTTCACACATTCGGTGAATCCCAAGTCACGATCAAATTCTAGTTTCCAAAGGTCTCCCTTGTTTTCCTTGTAGTTCTCTCCAGGTGTGTTGGGCAGCTGGATGTACTTAGTCTGTTCAGTAGTCTTCACCTCAACTCTATGTGGCTCGTAACTCTCAGCATTCGCCTTCCCAGAAGTGAAGGCAAAGATGTACAAGTAGTGGAGACAGGCTGCAGAAATGAAATAATAGTATCTGCTGTCATACACGACTTCAGTATCTTACAATTTAATGCTAATAAAATGTCGTCATATGTGTTTATATAATATCACATACGTACTTTCTTCATCAATAAGCTGTGCGAGCCCCATGCTGGCATCAGTATCATGATCAGGGGTTTCATCATCCTGCTCCATGTTGACATACAGACCTATATAGAGAAAATATCTGCAAAGTAAAAAGGGCAGACACATGTACTTTTAATTTATTATTAATATTAGCTCTCATACGTACGGGTATCGAAGTTGGCTTGATTGTCCACCTCTTGTTCATAATACTCTGTATTGAGGATAGGTATATGCATCACACTCCAAAACATTCATCAAATATATAACTTACTGAAGGGAAGGAAAGCCTTAGCGTTGCATGCTGCAAAAAATACTGCAGCCAGAGTTGTAGCAAGCCACAACTTCATCCTGATTCTTGAATCTTTGACTTGGGGGCGAGTTCTTGATTAAGACAATATCTTCCTCTTACTCCTGTACCGGACTGACTATGTTAGCTAGCTACAGTTGTTTTTATAGTCTGCCAGTGACCGACATTTTATGTCAACCTTGTATACTGTTACAGTATATCACTCCAAAAATGTGTAGTTATATTGACTATTACACTGCAAAAACAAAATGATTGGTTTACGTAACCCAGCTTGGGTTACGTGAGTTACAGCATCAACATCAAAGAATGTGCATAAATACTGTAAAAATAGAGTGGTCGTTTTAATCCATATAAGGTTAACTCAGTTGCATTGCACCACAGAATGTACAGTTAAGTGCATATCAGTAAAATTACTTTACTCAGGGAAACCATGCAAGCTACATTGTGTTTCTGTGGTGTGGATAGCAGCAGGCTGCATGGGAAAGGTATGCATTGTTAATTGAAATTGGAGAAATATTTGTGTAATTTAAAAGTGATACACTTATTTACACATTGTTTTGTAGCTAGACAGCAACTTTGTACCAACCTGTTACTATCCCCGCCAAAGGTTTCCCTGAGTAAGTGCATTCTCTGATGCTAGTATTGCAACTGAGGCAACCCTATATGGATTAAAATGACCACTCTGCTTTTGCAGTGAGCTAGCTAGCTATAGACTCAAGTTGCTACGTATACATATGCAGTATTCAGTTTGGCCGAAGTACCCAAAGCAGAGTAAAGGAATAGTTTTGGGTACTCCACTGGACAAAAGCTTCATGTAAGAATGCAGGCTGCATGCATAGAACACATGATGACAGTTAGGCCTCAAAGTGATTATGTTCCTTATTCTTGGAACTTGACATTCCTTCCACAGTAGAACAAATTACCCACTTAGAGGCCTAATTCCTACCTTGCATCTGTTAGGCCTCAAAGTGGGTGATTATGTTCCTTATTTTTGGAACTTGACATTCCTTCCACAGTAGAACAAATTACCCACTTAGAGGCCTAACTCCTACCTAGGCCTCAAAGTGGGTGATTATGTTCCTTATTCTTGGAACTTGACATTCCTTTCACAGTAGTAAAACAAATTACCCACTTAGAGGCCTAACTCCTACCTTGCATCTGTTAGGCCTCAAAGTGGGTGATTTGTTGCTTATTCTTGGAACTTGACATTCCTTCCATAGTAGACCAAATTACCCACTTAGAAGCCTAACTGGTACCTTGCATCTGGAAGGTAAAAGTATGGTATAATGCTATGATGGTAAGAACTGCGGTAAATGGTATCATAAAAAGTGTATTATCACTCCGATAGTATCAAAGTGATACTTGCAGAAGTGCAGTTATCATGACTTTGAATGTTTATTAATTGGTTCTCTATGTTCTCCGTTTTGGATTAATATTTACAGTACTGAGTTACAAGTTTGGATATTTATTAATCTTCGTGCATGCGTGCGTCGAGGGATATTGCAGTCGGTCTATCATTCTGTCATTCTGTTTGTTATCATTGTCTTAATGCAAGATTTCTAGCAAACGACAAAATATGCTGATGGTACCAAACTCGATATGAAGCCTAACCCTAACCCACACTCAGCTGCTTACAAGTATGCAAAGTAAAACTGGCTGCATTCTTGTCCATTAAATTCAGCGCCCTGTGAGTTACAGTAAGGGGACTTTCATAAAGTGATCATTTCCAATATATTTTATGGCTGCATTCAATATAAGAGGTGACTAAATTACAGAGATCCATTGGCTGCAATATTTAACCCTGGCTCCAATATTTTTTGCAGCGTTCAACACTAAGGCTTTCCTTCCCTTCAGTAAGTATGTGTATGTGATGAATGTTTTGGAGTGTAAGTTTAATGCGATGCATATGCCCTTATCCTCAATACAGATTATTATGAATAAGAGGTGGCTAATCAAGCCAACTTCAACTACCGTACGTATACGTATGTGATAAACTATTTTGGTCTGCACATATCATGCCTGACATAGCTAATATTAATAATAAAGTACATGTGTATGTGTCAACCCTTTTTAATTTGCAAAGTTATTTTCTTTACACAGCGTATGTCCACAGGGAGGAGGTTGATGAAACGCCTGGCATTGATGCCTACATGGAGCTGGTTGATGAAATGCCTGACCATGATGCCAACATTGAACAGATTGATGAATTGTATGTATGTGATATTTTATTTTAAACACATGTGACGATATTTTATTAGCGGTAGCTAATATACTGAGGTCATGTATGACAGCAGATACTATTATTATTTCATTTCTGCAGCTTGTCTCACTGACTTGCACATCCTTGCCTTCACTAATTTGGGGAAGAATGATGGGGTTAGAGATAATAAGCCACATTCTCTCGAGGTGGCAGTTGGACAGTAAGCTCATGAAATCGCACTGCCCAATCTACCTGGAGATACGTATGCGAGAAACAAGGGAGACCTCTGGGAACTCACCTTTAAAAGTAATCTCCAATTCAGAAACTGCAGTGTGAACCTGAAAAACCTCGATCACATTGCTATTGTGGCTGGTAGCACAGATGGATGGGGGATCCATACAATTGTCACCTACGTGGGTGCTACCGGTCGTGGCTTTAAAGATTTTACTCGTGACATTGTTGTCAACCATCGGATTGATAAAGATGAAGATATCAAAGATAAGCATTTTGTGCTTACAAAGGTCAACTGATATTTACTGTAGCTGACTGATTTTTACTGTAGAGACTGAGTTGTATGTTTTTTCTGTACCACATGTATAACAAGCTGTAATAACTATAACTATAATAATGCGGGTATCTGTAAAAAGCTGGACTCTGGACTCTGGACTGGACCATGGACTGGACTATGGACTGGACTAGGTCGAGATTTGGATCAGTTCTGCTGCCAATAGCTGCTTACAGTTCTGAAACGTTAGTACCAGTGGGGTGAAATTGACCGCATCCCACCGTTTTTCTAGCCGTAAGAATGCTAGCGGTTGGTCCAATATTGTTACTAGTTCTAGCTTCGTAGATCGTACCTGTAAGCAAGTAGGCATAACGTATGTCAACACTGCAAGATTCCAGATAAGAATCTATAATAGAAAAGCACTAAAAATAAAGGCTAGAATCAGCCTTCATGTACCCGCTTACCAGTATCGAACGGCTTTCAACACTGCTTCTGCGTCTGTAACGTTTTCAGCCACCAAAGGACACTGGAAAACTGGCACAGTAAGATTTGGCAACTTAATGAACTTACAGAAACTCTTAGCGAGCACTACAGGTGATCCTAGACCGTGTCACTGCTGCGTACGCGTAGGCCTATACTAGTCTCGTACCCAGAAGCCACGTGGCCACAAATTATAGCACTTTTAAATACGCCCTGTGGTTAATCAACCGGATGTATAATTACGTTCCATAAATTCCCCCGCTACGCGTAGTGGTAAGGCTATCTCCCAGACCCGCTTTCGCTTTTTACTTTTCGCGCGGGGGGAGTGTCTGGGTACGAGACTAGGCCTATACCATATTCAGAATTCTATCACGTGCAGAATGAAATTGTGGATGACGTCATAGCCTCCAGCTTCGCGGCCTCCTCGATGTCACAACGGTGGGATCATAGATAATAGAGCATCTATGGTGGGATGCAGTGAATTTCCTTGAAGGTACTAACATCTCAGAACTGTAAGCAGCTATTGGCGGCAGAACTAAAACAAAATCTAGACCTAGTCCAGTCCATAGTCCAGTCCAGAGTCCAGAGTCCAGCTTTTACAGATACCCTAATAATGCTAACCTTTGCCATTTGCACATATATAAATTAATATCATTGTTTTGTTTAGCCATCGATTTGCTCAATTAAAAGATTTAAAAGCAAACATTTAACTAGATGCATGCTGGGAATGGTACATGATGCAGGGCTTGCTACAACTCTGGCTGCAGTAATTTTTTGCAGCATGCAACGCTAAGGCTTTCCTTCCCTTCAGTAAGTTATATAATTATGTGATGAATATTTTGGAGTGTGATGCATATACCTATCCTTGATACAGATTATTTTGAACAAGAGGTGGACAATCAAGCCAGTGAGTGTAGGACAAAAGCAAGACCTAGCCTCGTCCCCAGGCTCTCTGCGCGTTGCTGGTATATTTTCTCACGTGATCCGACCTACTTAATTGCGCGTGGGCAGGGACTGCTCGAAAGACAGTTGCACTTCTCTACCTTCTGCTCTTGTCATTGTTTCAGCGCTTTGTCTGTGGCACAAACGGGCTTCAAAAAGTAGCTGCAAGAAGTATAGATTCGCTGCCTTCCTTCGTTGTCTGAGAACGGCAGCTGTTATCGCCCACGCAAATATTCACGCCTTCTACGTTCCTCCCTTCTACCCTACGCGTCACGCACGTGAGAAAATATACCAGGCCCACAGCTGCGCGCACGTGGGCCTAGGAACGAGGCTAAACGCTTTTCCGCAATGTGCGGCCGGCCGAATGTGCGGCTAGCTTGCAGTCAGTGCTAAGCAAGACCTGAGAAGTATCAATGTATAGAGTATTAGCCAGGGTCAGCTACACTGAGACATAAACTGTAGACACTAGATTCGATTACGGTTTTCAATCCATTTGCTTTGGCTGCATGGTCTATACTCATGTAGCTGTGGTAACTATAGCAAACAGTCCTCTTCAAACTAGTCCACACTGCAAGTGAGTTGGAAGTATCAACATGTATCCACTGTCCACTGTCACAAGAAGAATGCTACAATGCAGCACGTAATTGATTGCAGTTGGAGTCTATTTAACAATTGCATTGTGTCCTATAATAGGCTATATGTATCTAACATGTAGTTATATTAACAAAACTCCATATTATTAGTTGCATTCCAAGAATTTGTACAATAGTCGCAAATAATGACTCCAAAAAACAAACATTTTAATATGTGTGCCATGTAGCTATAATTGCTGCTCATTCTACAAATGTTACATATATATATACGCATAAATATAGCTATGATAGTCCCTGCATTCCTGACACTGTTATGTACGGGCTACATACATGCACTGGTGCAGTAATGCCTTGTTGGCTTCACACCATCATGCCAACTGCTGGTTATTAGAACTACTCAATTGACTTCTCAGGCATGTATTATCTGAATCAGAATGCAAGTACATGATACCACAAGAAACATTTGCTTCAAGTTTTCAGCTATAATTATTGATTTTGTTACTTACAGGCGCAGTTCCCCTATTGAATTTTAATACGGTGAAATGTGTAACATAATTTCCTCTAGCTGACCGCAACACTATCTACCTGTTGTCATGTCTATAGCACAATCAAGAACGGAAAATAATACTGTCAACTCTGAATTGAAAGGAATATGGCTGTTGATACTATAATTGTAAACACATAGCTGGTATTAATTACGTATAGTCAGGTGTAGTCCCTGCATCCCTAGTACTGACCTGTTACTAGCCATAATTGGGTATAATAGGCATAGTTTTGAGCAGATAGCAATTGCATATGCACTGGGAGATTTCTGTTCTACTGCTTCAATGGGTTATATAAAATACTTCTCCAGGCTTGCTCACAGCTTGGAAGAATAACATTGCATAGGGTTCCAAGGATATCATATCTTCTGCAAAAAAAATACAAAGATGTGAAGTTAGCTATATATTCTTTATAAAGCTGTAACCTATAAAATCAAGTAACAGTAGCACGTCTCATTTGAAAGTTTTTGTTACACAACATGTGGTATTTTCTAAGGTGGCTATTACAGATATGTGTGCGTGGAAGTGGGGAGATAACGTAATTCCAAGGGTTGTAAGTTACTGTTACTTGGGGATTGAATTTGCTGAGAATGGGTCATGGGATAGTCATGTACAGAAGGTAATTGATAATGGGAAGAAAAAGCTTAATCGTTTGCACCGGTTTGTCAGTAATAGAAATATCAGTACCGTTGCATGGAGATTATTGTTAGTTTCAGTACTTCGTCCTACTTTAGAATACGGTAGTGAAGTGTGGGCTTGTAATAAACGGCAGACAGCTTCCTTAGAATCCATTCAGCTAGGAGCAGCTAAGAAGATACTTGGCTGCTCTTCCAAAACGTGTAATGAAGCGGTAAGGGGAGATATGGGGTTAGAGTCCTTGAAAGGGAGGAGGGATAGAAGCAAACTTAAGTGGTGGTATAAAGTCAATAAGTTGGATATTGAGCGGTATCCTAGAGTACTATTAGATGCTGAGTGGGAAGTGAAACCATGTAGAGGTAGGCAAAGGAAAACTTGGATGAAAGTAATTAATGAATTGCTGCTGCAGTTAGATTTAGATAGCCAAGAGGTATTAGCTGCAGATAATATTAATTTGTTTTTAGATACGGTAGACGAAGCGTTGAGGGATAGAGAATACAAGGACTTTAATGACAGCTTGAATACTAAAGTTAAGTTGAATCTGTACAAGTCTTTCTGTAAGGAAATAGAATTCAAGAATTATTTGCAGGGGGTAGGTGATCCGGGTACAAGATTATTGTTTAAGTTTCGGTCAGGTACGAACGGTCTGAATGAAGAGTTAGGAAGACATAGGGGTAAAAATGATGATAGGCAGTGTAAATTATGCAGGGGTGAATGTGAGAGTGTGGTACATGTTCTCTGGGAGTGTCCAGCATATGACAGCATTAGAAATAATTTCATGGTAGAATTAGAAAATCTATTGGGGGGGGAGGTTTGGGGAGTTTAGTACACTTGATAATTTTAATAAGGCAAGTTTTATTTTAGGATTTGAGAATTGGAACAGGGATGATTTTAAAGCATTATTAAAGCTAGTTAAGAGCTTTGTATTATTGATATGGGAGACTAGGAAGAAGGAATTGTATGGTGATCAGGATTGTGTGGTCTCTGGTTGTTCTTGCTCTTGTCCTCTGACTGGAGGTCTTACAAGCTCCGCCTGCGTCTGTGGGTGCGTGGTCAATGGCGTAAGCGCTACGGCAGCAACATGAGTATATTATTATTATTTGTTACACAACATAATATAATGCCACAATTACACTACTACAAGTCATTTCAAAGTTGTTTACAGAATCCCCCTAATCTTCACTGTCTGTTTCTTCTGAAGCATTAGCTAGTTGTTGCCAGAAGTGGTTTGCCCTCTTCACTGTTTGCGTACATGTATGCCTCCCTCTCCACATCTCCTATGCTACTAGCTTCACCAGCCTGGTTCTTACAACATAGGGCACATGTACAGTGGTGAAGGAGACCCATTCGAGAGAGGATTTTGTAGCCTGCATATACACTGAGATATATCAGAGGTACAACTGCCAGTGCATATCCAAATCCAAAATGTGACCTGATATCATATTCATCGTAAATAGCAATGAATTCTACAAATGAAAGCAGCATGAACCCAATTGAATCCACATAGTTAACCCATTTCTCTTTATAAGGTTGTACAAGGCCAAAAAACAATGACGCAGAGTTATAACATGTAACTCTGTACACGACCCTGTATTTGGTGTCAGGTAATACATGTGTTGCAATGGCCATAATGCGGAAAATCAGGTACAGTCCGGAAAAACATCGCCAATCTGGAGTTTCATTGGTCCCATCCTTGTAATAGCCTTGGAAGGCATCCACAAAAGTATGTAGAATATGCCACCTAGTGCTACAGCAACTAATACACTTCTGCAAAATTCTGGTTGGGTACAGCAGGAGAATCAATACTGGAAGAACTACAAATGTGGCTAGTATAAAGATAGCAAGAAGTGCAAATGGTAAGTGCTCTGCACCAAAGTATGGAATGGTAGCATTGTAGAATAGTATGAGATGACCTACTTTTGTTCCACCGCTGTCTTCAATATGTCTACCAAGGTGTAACAATTTAAACGATACAGATAAAATTTTGGAGTACGAGAGGAGAAGGAATGCTGCAAAAGCATGGACCAGTGACTCCATAGGGTTCCACCGCCGTGAAATGCATGCACAGCATCTTTGAGATGGTCTCCACAAATATACAAGCAGCTTACAGCCTCTGGCATGTGCTTGAATGCAAGTATAGAACACTATGATCAGAAGGAGAGGATAAAATGCTACAACATACTCTAGAGACAGTGCCTGAATGGTAGTCATCGTGCTGGATATACAAAATTGAGGTATAACATTGCGAAAGAAATCCAAGTTGAAAACACCATAAATGGTGAGAAAAAACAATGCAACATAGTAGCTGGGCTTTGAAACATCAGTGTACAAATATGGATTAGCATTTATCATACTTGCAGAGACCTGACATGTAAAAATGAGAACATTCATGGGTGCTGATGTGATGCGTATTTGACAGAAAATTACTACCAGAAATATCACAGTAGTGGGAAAGATTGCAAGAAAAATGTACAGCAGCCAGCCATATCCACTGTCCAGACACTTCAGACATGGCAGTGTGTATGAGAACACAGCAGGTCCCAGCCCAGCCTTGCAATCACTACACAGCAGCCCAGTACGATTCAGTCCACCACACATGAATTCATTCAAATCACACACATTCTGAGGTAGTTGTACATACAGACCTTCAACATCTGGTCTATGGCTAATATATGGACTGTTAGATACCACTGTGCTGTTGTCTACTTCACTGTATGTCATGCAATATTCAAACTGTAGTATGGAAGAATTTGAGTTCCTGTCACATACTACCTTCCTATCCAAACAATCCCCCAATCACAGTCGATAGTACCATTATTGTTGACTGAAACAAACCAGGTTGGACATTCCGGCTGACAAACTCGTAATGACTGAGTGTTTAGGGACCCAAAGGCATCTCCAGTTGATATAAACATCAATAATAAGTATCCAAACTCCATATTGCTTCATCAAAATTTGACCAACAACTGTTTGATAAAGCAAGACCTGAGGGCCAGAATCTGCTACACTGGGACATATGCTGTATATAGACACCAGATTGGGCAATCCAAGTACGTCTGCTCATGCAGTAGTGATAATAGCAAACACTCCTGTATACATACACTGTAGATATCGATAACAATAGCGAAAAAAACACACACATCATGTCGCTGATTAACTCCATATTAGCTGCATTCCAAAAATTCATACATTCAAGAGCTTACTCCTAAAAGGTGAATATATGTGTGGCTGCTAATGCTGTACATAGCTGGAATCACTTTAAAATTGGTGTGTGCAGTCTCTGCATCCTTAGTACTGACATTGGTATGTAATTGTTTTGAAATTACAGCCAACTTTTTCTCATGTGCGATATTTGCATATCTAGTTTCATTATGCTGCATACTCATATCCATTAGAATGCAAGTAGCTACGTCCTACAGGTAGAATATAATATTTTTGTGTTTATGTGAATGCAGAAAGTAGAGCCGTAAAACTGGAAGAATGAACACATTTCCATGAATATTGCTTAAATATTATAGAAGTAGCCACAATTATATTTTACACTGCCACAGCGTATAAATTGTAGGTGATAAATACTTGTATCCTGTCTGCAATTGCCTTTAAACTACACTGGCAAGGCTTCTGTCTTATATAGCCTTGGGCTAGCTTTAGTTGGAGGAGAAGTCTGACGCCTTCCATCACTCCTCCACCCAACTATTGACCTTGTTGATTAAGAAGTTAAAAAGCCAATTTCATACATGTCTTTCATTAGTGTCACCCATATCTTGGTCTTCAACATCAGGTCTATGGTAAATACATGGATAGTTAGTACCCTCGTTCCCAGCCTCTCATGCACATTTCACTTGCTAAAGTGAAATGCACATGTGGGCCCAGGCTAATGGTTCGTAAAGCGCTAGCTAATTACATACTACCTATACTTTACTAGTAAGATGCTGGTAATCATCGAGGGGTGAGCCTGATCGAGCATTGTAGCTATGTCGACTCAAACAATAGATACATATTCAGGAGTAAACAACATAGCATGCAGGTAGTGTACTTGCTTATCACTTTTACCACAAGGAATGATATATATTCAGGTCGTGAACAATGGTATAGCCAGTTGAATGCAATTTTTAGTTCCACCAGGTCTGCATGGCCTCCCTCTTCTAATCCCCACCACCCCCCACATTACTAAGATGATCATTTGACACTAGTAGCACTGCGGCACTGAAATGATAATGTGTGGGTTAATAGGATCGTCCAGTGGCTCTCATCAATAGCTTAGAGCACCAAACTTTCCTAGGGGATCATGTTTCCAGCCCCCCAGATTGTAAGCAACCAGCTGCTGTTTTTTCCCACCTCGAGCTCCCCATAGCTACAAGCATCCCTCCTCTAAACTATATTAGTTTTCTACAAAAACATACTGTGTACCTGCTACCTTTCCGGGGTGTTATTCATGCATGAGCGCCTGACGCCTCCCGTCCGTTGGAGCTTGGTCTTACTTGCAATTGTCTCTGGAGTCTCCGGGTATGTACGTTGTCGCCTAGCAAGTACTTACTCTAGCTACCATATCAAACCATTTAGAAAATCCATTAATTATCTTCCCACAAATACTAACTTTTTATAAAGAGTTTTTAGAGTATCTAGAAACTGTCCCTTAACTCCAATGTTGTGTTCAAGAATATCCTTCTATTGACTGAGGATCAAATGCCTTTTAAAAGAGGAAAAAATATTCCGATGAACAAACTTTCCTACCATCTGGAATAGTATTCAATGTAAAAATAAGGTATTGGCAGCTATGAGCTTTTCTAAATCCATTCTGCTCCTCATGCAGTGAGCAGATTATTGCTTTCAAGGTAATCACTGATCTAATTATGGGTCAGAAAACTTTCATAACTGTAGACCGTAAGCAAATGCCTCTAGCTATATCCCCTGGATTCACGTGATCTTACTGGTAACTTGCAATCAGCAACACCCATTACTAACCGGGGAATAGCTGATTGGGCAATACGTACGGGAGAATATTAAACCAGAATACTGCATAGACTTATACTTAGTTTTGACAAATCAAACTGCCAAACAAGTATCTGATTATCTCATCCTATTTCTGGCTCTGCAGATGCTGCTCCCATCCCAGCCAGCCTTGAACATGGTGCCGAGCCCTGTAGCAAAGAAACAATACATGATATGATTTAGACAGGGATGTATACAGGGAGGAGATCTGTTTCACATAGGGAGAATCATACGGGGGCTTTAATGCGTATAATATGCTAGAGCAGATCATGTTTGGGATAGCTCAAGATTTACCGCATAAGGGAAAAACACTGTATGGCAATTGCACTGTAGCTAATTCATGGCTTAGAATTAACCACCAAGAAATTACACAGCATTTAGGTAGTCTCCACTCAACAGTGGAGGTCTGAGTAATGAACTCCTCATAACTTTAAATTTACTTACTTGTTATAGCCCAGTGCATGTGCTGTTGCCATGGCTGTGAGACTACGAATGCTAACTTTGCAATAAAACATGATGTTCTTGCCATGTGGAAACACTCACAACGATGTTGAGGAGACACTACCAGACAGGCTGGCTAATCCTGAAGAGTACGAGAGATTGCTAGCCAATCCCTTGGAAGTTGAGACATGAGATGAGGAAGAACTGTCTGACTATTACAAATATCATGATATGCAAGCTATGTACTACCATACACACACAAAAATGTATGTATATAATGGTGTACACTTTGTTCAAGATGTTAATAGTTTCACGCAGGATGGGAATTTGTTTCCATTTGTTTCCATTCCTTTATCTAGTAATTTTCAGTATGATAAAATGCTGTGAGGTGGAGCCAGAGAACGAGGCTAATAAATGGTATTTCTGAGGTAGGATACACATGAACATGTGGTGACTATGTAAACATCACACGCATGCAGTAACTACCAAAAGTAATCACTGAGTTTATAAATTCTGTAGATGCCTACAAATAGGAATAGTAAACCACCACTGCTAGATGTAAAGTCTGGCAGGAAATGGAAGGTGAGCACATATTATTTAGGATAAATATATATGTATAGATACCTGTAACAGCGATTAATTTAAGTAGTGAAACCTTTTTCATTAATTAAGTTATAATAGTGGTATTTTAGTTCAATTCAGTCATACTTCTTTGCCTTAATTAGGTTATATTAGGGCTGTCTCTGATGTTCCAGTTCCCAAGCCTTACTATAGCCTCGTTCCCAGGCTCCCCTCCCACACGCAGAAAAGTAAGAAGGAGCGGACCTTGGTGGTCGATTTTATCATGAGAGTGTACCTGTTTGATGTCAGAATGTTGCCTAATGGAGAATGTCCTCATATAGCATTTACAATGTGCATGCATGATTAGTGCTTCCGGACTACTATCCTAAAAGGATGAGATAACTTATCATGACATCTGCAGATCTAGAGGGGGAGTTTTTTTGCTTTAAAGTAGCAATATTTATACCATAAAAGGATGGCATATCAGATAAGAAAGCACCCATTGTATTGGCTTCTGCTGTGCTTACTGAAGCATGCACATGTAAAGTCCCAGAGGGTGTTTTTTTTGCTTTAGAGTAACAATATTTATAACATAAAAGGATGGCATATCAGAAATCAAAAAGTACCCATTGTGCCAAGCTTACTGCAACATGCATATGTAAAGTCCCATTACATGATTGTCAGTAGTTATATAACGTTTTTTGCTATTCTCTTGTGGTAGCAGCTTTAGAATTATTTGAAAATGGGTACATCTTGCTTACTGCTGTTCATACATGTAGTAGCTAAAATAGTTCCTGTGCTAGCTCATGGATCGGGTTGTGACCAGTGCATCCAGAGAGCAATCTATGTTGACAGCAAGAATGGCACATCAGAGAGTGTCTGTTGGACTGGAGGAGAGAAGCAGCCATGTAGCAGTGTGGACCTTGCCCTGGAAGGTGCTAGGCAACTGAACTCCACTGTGGTGATACCAGCTAACCACAATGATACTAATTTGGAACATCTGTCCCCAGACAGTGACAATTTAACCAGTTGCTCCTCTTGGTATTTTCAAAACGGCAGTCAATGTGAATGTGGGAGTGGTCTCAATGGATTAGTTCACTGTGATCCAAAGACAGACAACGTCCTTGTGCTACAAGGTTACTGTATGACGTATGACAATGACATGGGAAGGGAAGTTGTCGGTGCATGTTTGTACAACTTTTTACGCAAAAGCAAGCCATATCTCAGCAATTACCACAGACTGCCACTAAACACTTCCGAGTTAAATGAAGCAATGTGTGGACACTTTAATAGAGAGGGGCAACTTTGTGGGCAATGTATGAATGGCTACTATTTACCGGTCTACTCTTATGACCTACACTGCAGAAATTGCACTCATACCACTTATAACTGGGCCAAGTATGTTTTTGCTGCATTTGGACCACTGACAATATTTCTACTCATCATTCTCCTCTTCAGAATTAGTGTCACTTCACCACCTTTGGTTACTTTTGTAGTTCTAAGCCAAATTAGTTCAGCACCGTTAATTGCTCGCCTACTTCTAGTTACCACAGAAGAAAATGCTACAGCAAACATGGCAGTACGGGTTATAACTAGTGTGTATGGCATATGGAACCTAGACTTCTTCCGAACACTGCTCCCACCAATTTGTATGGAACTGACCACTCTTCAAGTCCTAGCACTGGACTATGCCATAGCGTTCTACCCCATGGTTGTGATTATAATTACCTACCTTTTCAATGAAATGTATGAGCAGGACTATAGAGTCATTAGGTGGCTATGGAAACCATTTCAGAGATGCTGTGCTCGGTTCAGGAAGCAGTGGGATGTCAAAAACACCCTCATTGATGCTTTTGCTACCTTCTTCTCTTTATCGGTTATCAAGTTTCTAAACGTCTCCTTTTATATACTAATTCCTATACATCTATTTGATATCCACGGGCAGGAGAACCATACAGCTTACTTGCTCACTGATGCAACTGTACAGTATTTTGATAAACAGCACCTTCCTTATGCGATCATAGCCTGTTTAGTTTTCATAATGATTGTGATGCTTCCATTTCTACTCTTTCTATTTTATCAGTGCTGGTGTTTTCAAAGATGCCTCTCATACTTCCGTCTCCGTTCTCATGCACTTCATACATTCATCAATGCTTTTCAAGGTAGTCTCAAGGATGGAACTAACGGCACCTGGGATTGCAGATATTTTGCAGCTGCCAACCTTGGAATAGAGTTGCTGTTATACATACTGTATAGCTTTATATTGAATGTATATTTTTGGTCTGTTGCTCCTGTAGTCTTCATACTGATCAGTATTTGTTATAGTGTCGTCCAGCCTTACAAACTGGCTGCCGATAACACAGTCGCAGCTGGCATGTTTCTCATACTGGCATTGTACTGCATTTTGGAAGTGGCTATTTTGACTGTAGCAACAAGCGCTCCCATCTATTTGCATTTCTCACTTATACTGCTAGGAGTACTCGGTATTTTGCCGCAGTTGTACATAACTGGAATCTTTATACACTGGCTCGTATGCAAGAAGAAGGTACCACAGATGGTCCTACGGAAATTCCATATTTGGAAGGCAAGAAGCAGTGCTTATGTTGACTTTGAAGAGCTGCTGCCAGACAGGCTTGCCAACCCTGAGGAGTATGAAAATATGTTTCCCAATCCCTTGGAAGAGGAAAATCAAAATGAGGATATAGTTTCAAACACTGCCTACTGAGAAATTGATAGTGCTCACCCTAAATGCAACGATATTTTGAGTAAATACCCATTCAATTATGCATTCTGTATCACAGGAATTTTGCATTCTCAATTCTGTCAGCAGTAGAATGGTATTTGAATAGGAATATTCAGAGTTTATACTTATTAAGGAAAACAGTCTGTATGGGATGGTACCAGGGTTGGCACCAACTAGACAATGCAGCAGACAAGGTAATATGTAAGGGTGGCTGGGAAGCATGGCAAGGACAAGGGGGAAACGATAAGTATAACATAAACAATTACTGACAATAGACATTATTTACATTACAGCATATTTTCAAACCAGTATTGCTTCCAGATCTGTTTATATGTACTTATAGATCATGCATGACACCATACACAGCATCAGGGGAGTTTCATGCATTCCATAAGACAAAAAAATGTGTATACAGAGCCCATAAACATTGATGTAGGCATAACCCCACTGGGAACCTGGCCTACTGCAGTGGTACATTTAGCTGGCTATTAGTTGTGAAAAATGGGTATATCCATCTTGCTGATTTTAGTAGTTAAGGCTGCTTTAGCTTATGCACTAGATTGTGACCAGTGTCACCCCTTAAATTCTGTTGCAAGGAGTTATACCAATACTGCCAACAACTTCACAAACTGTCCTCCTCAGTGGTACTTTTATAATGGAAGTACTGGTTGTTGCGAATGTGGGGAAGATCTGGACGGACTGGTTCACTGTGATCAAGAAATGGACTACACTCTTGTGCTGAATGGCTACTGCATGACGTCTGATAACAATATGACAGTTGTTGGTGCATGTCTATACAACTTTTTCAATACGAACAAAGCTACACCATTCCTCAGCAACTACCACATACTACCCCTGGATGTCACCTTGAATGATAGAATGTGTGGACACTTCAACAGGGAGGGCAACCTATGTGGCAAATGTAAGGACAACTACTCTTCACCTGCTTATTCCTATGAATTACACTGCATTGAGTGTACCTATATCAGCTACAACTGGGCAAAGTATATCGCTGTTGCATTTGGACCACTGACACTGTTTCTGTTCATTATATTTGTTTTTAGAATTAGTGTCACTTCACCTCCTTTGGTTGCTTTTGTTCTCACATGTCAAATAATGACAGCACCATTAATTGTCCGTGTTCTTTTAGTTAGTACAGAAGGTAATGCTGTGGCAAACATATTAGTTCGCATTATGACTAGTGTGTATGGCATATGGAACCTGGACTTCTTTCGTACCCTCCTCCCACCAATTTGTCTACAATTGACTACTCTTCAGACTCTACTGCTGGACTATGCCATAGCTTTCTATCCCCTGGTTCTGATTTTGATCATCTATTTGGTCATTGAATTGCAAGTGCGTAATTACCGAATTGTGGTGTGGCTTTTGAGACCTTTCCGTAGATGCTGTTTTCGCTTCAGAAGACAATGGGATGTGAGGAAATCCACCATTGATGTATTTACTAGTTTTACCTTTCTGTCTTTTGTTAAATTCTTGAGTGTTTCATTTGATATACTAATTTCTGTACGTCCCCATAATGTCCATGGAAAGAGCCTGGACACATTGTACCTATACTTCAATCCAACGATAAAATACTTCGGTGAGGAGCACCTGCCCTATGCCATCCTGGCTTTGCTGGTTCTCTTTGTAACAGTTAACCTTCCTTTTCTGTTATTTATGCTGTATCCATGCAAGTGTTTTCACAAGTGTCTTGCACATTTTCAACTTCGCTCTTACGCACTTCACACATTCATGGATGCCTTTCAGGGTTGTCTCAAGGATGGGACTGATGGCAGTCGTGACTGCAGGCGTTTTGCAGCTGTGTACTTTGGTACAGGATATGTATTGTACTTTCTGTATGCTTTAATACCAAATGCATACTTTTTGCCACTGGCTGCAATAGTTCACATAATAGTTAGCATTCTTCACAACAATATCCGACCGTACAAGCTGGCTTATTACAACTTTATTGCGGCTGGTATGTTTCTACTAATGGCTATTTACTGCATCCTATCCCTAGCCATTGTCACAACATCAACTCACGCCCCTGGCTACATAACTTCGGCCGTTGTACTCTTCGCAATACTAGGAACTGTACCTCAGTTGTATATCACTGGAGTCATCATCCAGTGGCTTGTTCGCAAGAAGATCTTTTCTTATATCCGAATGCCGTGTGGAAATGCTCACAACGATATTGAGGAAACACTACCAGACAGACTAGTCAATGCTGAAGAGTACGAGAGATTGCTAACCAATCCCTTGGAAGATGAGTACGATGAGGAAGAACTATCTGATTATACTGCATATTAAAACTAGCATGCTTCATTAATGTGTATTATGATCTGCAAGCTACATGCACATATAAAAATGAATAATGTTCACTTCGTTCAAGATGTTACTAGTTTATTCAAGATAGGAATTTGTTCCCATCTAGCTAGGTATGAAAAATGCTATGAGGTGGAGGTGGAGTATCATTCCTACCTTGTTTGGTTGCTTTTTGGGGATTCCATCCCTCATATGTTGCTTTTTGGGGATTCCATCCCTATATGTTCTTTAAATGTTTTTTTGTTACTTGTTTAAATGTTTTTTTGTTACTTGTTTATTATGGAGTAGCACCTCCACATATTTTACCCACTTGAGGTTCAGCACAATGACTGAACCTCAATAGGTGCACGGTCAGCTTCCAAGCGAGATGCAGAACCTCAATAGGTGTGTCGTCAACCTAGGTGCAGCACAATAACTGAACCTCAATAGGTACCCGGTCGTGCAATCAGCGACTACCCCCTTGAGGTGCAGCCCTGACTTAAGAGAGTATTTTTTTTGTTTATTCATGGTTTGTTGAAACATAAAAATGTGAAAAAAGGGGGGCCACACTTCCGTGCTTCCCACCCAGCCCCGAGGCACATCCCCCCTGGACAGTAAAAAGGCGCTAAGGCCATACCGCCTGAGGGGCCTAGGCAGGTCATCACTCTGCATGGCGACCAGCACTATGACTGAACCCCAATAGGTGCATGATCGTGCAAACAGTAACTGAACCGCAATAGGTGCGCGCTCGTGCGTACGACCAGCAGCTGAGGTAAAGACTGAACCTCAATAGGTGCGTACACCTATTG
This sequence comes from Phakellia ventilabrum, assembly GCA_963921505.1. Taxonomy (NCBI): domain Eukaryota; kingdom Metazoa; phylum Porifera; class Demospongiae; order Axinellida; family Axinellidae; genus Phakellia; species Phakellia ventilabrum. Next base: position 2,135,168 of record OY997397.1, read on the forward strand.
AGGTTCAGTCTTTACCTCAGCTGCTGGTTGCATGAGCGTGCACCTGTTGAAGTTCAGCTACTGTTTGTACGCTCGTGCAGTCAGTATTATTAGTATTGTCATTTGAAAATGTGAGAAAAAGGGGGGCCACACTTCCGTGCTTCCCACCCCGTCCCGAGGCACATCCCCCCCTGGACAGTAAAAAGGCGCTAAGGCCATACCGCCAGAGGGATAGGCAGGTCATCACTCTGCCGTCCACGCTGACTAGGATTTTCTCGCAAGATTCCAGGAAACAGAAGCCGCATGCCCCTGTCTGGTCCCTATCAGGAAGGACTCCGGTTTAGTGAGGTAGGATCAAGGGAGGAACCCGGACAGACCCTAGGCCATATCGTCCGAGACCACGGTGGAAGTTTTCCTTCCACTCTTACCCACCTCAACCGGGCTTCCCGAAAGGAGCGACCAGCACTCGACCAAAACCTTTAGCATGTCCCGAAGGACACTGGGTAATGGCCACTGGCTGACAGCCAAGCGAACTTGACTGAACCAGAGAAGCCGAGGCCGTACTCTGGTGTCTTCCCAAACAAAGCATGCACCTGCAGTGATGAAATCCGCAAGGTGACCCGAGGAGCGGAATTCGCTCGGTGTTTTTATACTCACCCATAGTTCGTTTTGCTTATGGGTTCACTAATTAGCTGACAGACTGCACAAATTAATTTTGTTGTGCGCACGCGCAATCGATCGCATTGCGTGCGCATGCGCGCAATCGATCCTCCATCGATCGCATTGTGCGCGCATGCGCGCAATTGCGCAATGCTCTAGGATTGCGCAGTGACGTTTAATTAATTTCCATGTCTCGTTAATTAAACCCATAAGCAAATTGAGTGAACAGCAAAACATCTTCACGTGACCCGAGAGGCTCGGGTATATAGGTAAAACGTGATCCTCACATGACTACATTAGCAATATAATTGATGATTACATACCGACTCCGCCCCTATAGCCTAGCTGATTAAACGACGCTTATCATCCTTCTTCCCGACCTAATCCTTCATCGCTTTTGAGTATCGAATTCGACGGCAGGCTGCGTACAGCGAAACGGATGAAGTTAAGCAAGTATTAATAATTGCATTTTTCTCGTTGCTGTGCGCACTGCCTTGTGTGTTATATGCTGCCATGAACCAAGTGATTTAATCACTGATACACACAATCGATCATGTACTGAACATCACCATACAGAGCATGCAGAGTGTTAAACCCACAAAAAGAATATCGTAGAGGCAGATTGAAGAAAGACTGACTGAACCAGTATAGAGGCACTGGGCCAACGAAAGACAAGATTATAGAGACTATGCAACTAAATGAACAATACCAGTGTGACTACAATAGTGAAGGTGCGCAGTATCTTGTTGAAAGCAACCTCAAGGTGGTAAAGAGCAGGGCAAGAAAGAGTCCACAGAGCAGAGCCATAAAGGGAAAGGCAGTAGAATTGAAATAGACAGGTCAAAACTAAGGGACCAACACGAAGAACAGTTAGCTTTCACAACCATGTCACGTAATTTGTGGTTAATATCAGGGACATCGCTCAGATTATAGTGAAGAAGGTGACCAAGATGAGAGACAGTATTAATGAAAGAAAGCTGCTGACCACAAAAGTTGAAACGAGCTGTACAGGAGGAGGACGAAGTCCAAGAAAAGCAGATCAGCTGAGTCTTTGAGGGATTGAAGTGAAGCCCATGTTCAAAGACAAAATCTTTGCAGCAACGTAACATTATCCTCAGGGATGGAACTATACACACCTTAATTAATTTTGTGGATTTAGTGACCATGCCAACTCCTTCATCAGGCAGCAACAAACAGCTTCAATCCCTTTACTGGTTGGTTTACACAGTGAATGTGATGTTGCCACATTTCACATTAGCTGAAGTGACGCGAATGTGATAACACCTCTTGATGTTCAGAACATCAGCGTGCACAGTTCCCCATAGGTATTGCCTTTTAAAATTTGATCAGCTCATTAGCAAAAAAGATTTTACTAAATGGGTAATATTATATGTTCTATGACATGCTGATAATCTTATCTTTATCTGAAGTGAACATATTGTGAATAGCTGGTATTAACTTTAGAGCTCATACTGGTATGTACTGATACAGGTAGCTAATTGTTCTGTCAACAGTTTGGCTATAGAGCCATGTGTCTGCCTTTGATGCTAATCGAAATTGCATGTGATCTGCCACCTGTTTTTTTCACCTTCTCTTTCTGTAAGTGAAGTTGTAGACTTTTCTTGGAGCCACCCTATAGGGTAAGAGCGATACAGAGTTAATTGTGGATTTGTTTTTCCTTTCAAGACCATAATTATGTTAGCACCAGTCTTGGTCCTCTGGGATAATGTTATGTAGCTACATTCCAATCTTACTAGCTACTGGCTCCCAATATCAGGTACTAAATATTTCACGAATTTGCCAGTCATTATAAGTGGTGAACATAACTAGCATCGCCAGGTTATAAGAAACAGAAGTGAAGCATTTTAAACCTGCTACTGTTGTCTCTAAGTGATTCATAGTATTATGTGAATTTAATGACTCCATCAGGCTATGTCATTATAAGATATCTAGGGCTTACATAATTATACTTTTCGGGTATGCGGAGAGTACCCCTACCAACATAATTACACTGAGGTCTGGTTAGTTCCGTGTCTGACCTTCTTCAACTCTTGCTTGACGTTGCACTTTGGATGGACAACATACATGTAGTTGCTGGTGGAAGGCATGGATACCCTGGCCCAGCTCTGGTCTTCCAGCTTTTGGGGTCTGAGTAAGCGTGTGTGTGTGTGTGCGTGTGTGTTTGTACATACACAAGACTCATACATGTATTTATCTTACAATCTACCATGCATCTGTCTTCTGGTAAGCACCCATAGACACAACAGGGAATCCAAAGGAGGCTTTAGCTACCAGTAGACCTTCAGTATCATGCCTCCATACCTTATGTTGAGCTCAAAAGCTTCCACAGATGGCCATATTTTGAAGGTAAGACAGGTACCTCCACATTGACTTTGAAAAAATGCTGCCAAACATGTACAGGCTGGCCAACCCTGAGGAGTATGCATGAAAGCCTTCTGAGGTAGAAATGAGGAGGTAGTTTCAAAGATCACAACTTATCAACAGTTTGAAACAGCTAGTAGGTTATTTTATAGATCTATGATGAGACTACATCATATTAAGACTGTTGAAAATTTTAGTGTAGCTATATTTTGTTGCAATTGGAATAATGTGTGCACTATACTTATGGTTTATTGTATTCTGGTACAGTCTAAATTTACATAACTCACGAGGATCATGCATGGATGAGTGTGTGTGTGCGTGTGTGTTTGTCATGATTTTAACTAATGAACAGATTGTCATCACAGTACTTTGGCACGTGACCATGAGCTATCCATACTATGATAGCCATGTAAGGAAGGTATTACAATCAGCATGGCAGAACATTGTTCTCTTAGAAACACTGTGTAGTATAAAAAGATAATGATGCAACTCCAGCAACCGATCCATTGTTAAAATAATCTTTCGTTTTAGCAGTGGCCCTGATGCAGTGGTATGTAGATGTAGCTGGCTATTAGTCATGAAAAATGGGTATATTCATTTTACTGCTACTAGTAGCTAAGGCTGCTTTAGTTTATGCACTAGACTGTGACCAGTGTTTCCAGAATGCAATCTATGTTGGCAGCAAGGATGACACATCAGAGAGTGTCTGTTGGACTGGAGGAGAGAAGCAGCCATGTAGCAGTTTGGACCTTGCCCTGGAAGGTGCTAGGCAACTGAACTCCACTGTGGTGATACCAGCTGGCAAAGCTGAAGAGAGAAATTTCATCGAACATTCCTTACATTCTGCTGCAAGAGGTTATACCAATATTGTCAACAACTTCACAAACTGTCCTCCTCAGTGGTACTTCTATAATGGAAGTACTAGTCGTTGTGAGTGTGGGAAAGACCTTAATGGACTGGTTCACTGTGATCGAGAGATGGACTACACTCTTGTGCTGAGTGGCTACTGTATGACATCTGATAACAATATGACAGTTGTTGGTACATGTCTATACAACTTTTTCAATATTAGCAAAGCTACACCATATCTTAGCAACTACCACATACTATCCCTGAATTTCACTTAGAATGATGAGATGTGTGGACACTTCAACAGGGAGGGCAACCTATGTGGCAAATGTAAGGAAAACTATTCTTTACCTGCTTATTCCTATGAATTACACTGCATTGAGTGTACCTATACTAGCTACAACTGGGCAAAGTATATTGCTGTTGCATTTGGACCACTGACACTATTTCTGTTCATTATATTCCTTTTCAAAATTAGTGCCACTTCACCTCCTTTGGTTGCTTTTGTTCTCACATGTCAAATAATCACGGCACCAGTTAATGTCCGCATTCTTTTAGTTAGTACAGAAGGTAATGCTGTGGCAAACACATTAGTTCGCATTATGACTAGCGTGTATGGCATATGGAACTTGGACTTCTTTCGCACCCTCCTCCCACCAATTTGTCTACAACTGACTCCTCTTCAGACTCTACTGCTGGACTATGCTATAGCTTTCTATCCCCTGGTTCTGATTTTGATCATCTATTTGGTGCAAGTGCGTAATTACCGAATTGTGGTGTGGCTTTTGAGCCCTATCCGTAGATGCTGTTTTCGCTTCAGAAGACAATGGGATGTGAGGAAATCCACCATTGATGTATTTACTAGTTTTACCTTTCTGTCTTTTGTTAAATTCTTGAGTGTTTCTTCAGATATACTAGTTTCTGTACATCCCCATGATGTCCATGGAAAGAGCCTGGAGACATCCTACCTGTACTTCAATCCAACAATAAAATACTTTGGTGGGGAGCACCTGCCCTATGCAATCCTGGCTTTGCTGGTTCTCTTGTAACAGTTAACTTTCCTTTTCTGTTATTTATACTGTATCCATGCAAGTGTTTTCAAAAGTGTCTCGCACATTTTCAACTTCGTTCTTACGTACTTCACACATTCATGGATGCCTTTCAGGGTTGTCTCAAGGATGGGACTGATGGTACTCGCGATTGCAGACGTTTCATAGCTGTGTACTTTGGTACAGGGTATATATTATACTTTCTGATTGCTTTTATACCAATTGCATACCTTTTGCCACTGGGTGCAATAGTTCATATAATAGTTAGCATTCTTCACAATACCATCCGACCGTACAAGCTGGCTTATTAGAACTTTATTCCGGCTGGTATGTTTCTGTTGATGGCTATTTACTGCATCCTAGCCCTAGCCATTGTCACAATATCAACTCAAGCCCCTGGCTACATAACTTCGGCAGTTGTACTCTTCGCAATACTAGGAACGGTACCTCAGTTATACATCACTGGAGTCGTCATCTACTGGCTTGTTCACAAGAAAATATTTTCTAGTATCCGAATGCCATGTGGAAACACACACAACGATGTTGAGGAGACACTACCAGACAGGCTGGCTAATCCTGAAGAGTATGAGAGATTGCTAGCCAATCCCTTGGAAGTTGAGACATGAGATGAGGAAGAACTGTCTGACTATTACAAATACCATGATATGCAAGCTATGTACTACCATACACACACAAAAAATGTATATAATGGTGTACACTTTGTTCAAGATGTTAATAGTTTCACGCAGGATGGGAATTTGTTTCCATTTGTTTCCATTCCTTTATCTAATAATTTTCAGTATGATAAAATGCTGTGAGGTGGAGCCAGAGAACGAGGCTAATAAATGGTATTTCTGAGGTAGGATACACATGAACATGTGTGACTATGTAAACATCACACGCATGCAGTAACTACCAAAAGTATATAGCATTTACAATGTGCATGCATGATTAGTGCTTCCAGACTACAATCCTAAAAGGATGAGATAACTTATCATGACATCTGCAGAGGGGGTGTTTTTTGCTTTAGAGTAACAATATTTATAACATAAAAGGATGGCATATCAGATAAGAAAGCACCCATTGTATTGGCTTCTGCTGTGCTTACTGAAGCATGCACATGTAAAGTCCCAGAGGGTGTTTTTTTGCTTTAGAGTAACAATATTTATAACATAAAAGGATGGCATATCAGAAATCAAAAAGTACCCATTGTATTGCTTCTGCCAAGCTTACTGCAACATGCATATGTAAAGTCCCATTACATGATTGTCAGTAGTTATATAACGTTTTTTGCTATTCTCTTGTGGTAGCAGCTTTAGAATTATTTGAAAATGGGTACATCTTGCTTACTGCTGTTCATACATGTAGTAGCTAAAATAGTTCCTGTGCTAGCTCATGGATTGGGTTGTGACCAGTGCATCCAGAGAGCAATCTATGTTGACAGCAAGGATGGCACATCAGAGAGTGTCTGTTGGACTGGAGGAGAGAAGCAGCCATGTAGCAGTGTGGACCTTGCCCTGAAAGGTGCTAGGCAACTGAACTCCACTGTGGTGATACCAGCTAACCACAATGATACTAATTTGGAACATCTGTCCCCAGACAGTGACAATTTAACCAGTTGCTCCTCTTGGTATTTTCAAAACGGCAGTCAATGTGAATGTGGGAGTGGTCTCAATGGATTAGTTCACTGTGATCCAAAGACAGACAACGTCCTTGTGCTACAAGGTTACTGTATGACGTATGACAATGACATGGGAAGGGAAGTTGTCGGTGCATGTTTGTACAACTTTTTACGCAAAAGCAAGCCATATCTCAGCAATTACCACAGACTGCCACTAAACACTTCCGAGTTAAATGAAGCAATGTGTGGACACTTTAATAGACAGGGGCAACTTTGTGGGCAATGTATGAATGGCTACTATTTACCGGTCTACTCTTATGACCTACACTGCAGAAATTGCACTCATACCACTTATAACTGGGCCAAGTATGTTTTTGCTGCATTTGGACCACTGACAATATTTCTACTCATCATTCTCCTCTTCAGAATTAGTGTCACTTCACCACCTTTGGTTACTTTTGTAGTTCTAAGCCAAATCAATTCAGCACCGTTAATTGCTCGCCTACTTCTAGTTACCACAGAAGAAAATGCTACAGCAAACATGGCAGTACGGGTTATAACTAGTGTGTATGGCATATGGAACCTAGACTTCTTCCGAACACTGCTCCCACCAATTTGTATGGAACTGACCACTCTTCAAGTCCTAGCACTGGACTATGCCATAGCGTTCTACCCCATGGTTGTGATTATAATTACCTACTTTTTCAATGAAATGTATGAGCAGGACTATAGAGTCATTAGGTGGCTATGGAAACCATTTCAGAGATGCTGTGCTCGGTTCAGGAAGCAGTGGGATGTCAAAAACACCCTCATTGATGCTTTTGCTACCTTCTTCTCTTTATCGGTTGTCAAGTTTCTAAACGTCTCCTTTTATATACTAATTCCTATACATCTATTTGATATCCACGGGCAGGAGAACCATACAGCTTACTTGCTCACTGATGCAACTGTACAGTATTTTGATAAACAGCACCTTCCTTATGCGATCATAGCCTGTTTAGTTTTCATAATGATTGTGATGCTTCCATTTCTACTCTTTCTATTTTATCAGTGCTGGTGTTTTCAAAGATGCCTCTCATACTTCCGTCTCCGTTCTCATGCACTTCATACATTCATCAATGCTTTTCAAGGTAGTCTCAAGGATGGAACTAACGGCACATGGGATTGCAGATATTTTGCAGCTGCCAACCTTGGAATAGAGTTGCTGTTATACATACTGTATAGCTTTATATTGAATGTATATTTTTGGTCTGTTGCTCCTGTAGTCTTCATACTGATCAGTATTTGTTATAGTGTCATCCAGCCTTACAAACTGGCTGCCGATAACACAGTCGCAGCTGGCATGTTTCTCATACTGGCATTGTACTGCATTTTGGAAGTGGCTATTTTGACTGTAGCAACAAGCGCTCCCATCTATTTGCATTTCTCACTTATACTGCTAGGAGTACTCGGTATTTTGCCGCAGTTGTACATCACTGGAATCTTTATACACTGGCTCGTATGCAAGAAGAAGGTACCACAGATGGTCCTACGGAAATTCCATATTTGGAAGGCAAGAAGCAGTGCTTATGTTGACTTTGAAGAGCTGCTGCCAGACAGGCTTGCCAACCCTGAGGAGTATGAAAATATGTTTCCCAATCCCTTGATATGTTTCCCAATCCCTTGGAAGAGGAAAATCAAAATGAGGATATAGTTTCAAACACTGCCTACTGAGAAATTGATAGTGCTCACCCTAAATGCAACGATATTTTGAGTAAATACCCATTCAATTATGCATTCTGTATCACAGGAATTTTGCATTCTCAATTCTGTCAGCAGTAGAATGGTATTTGAATAGGAATATTCAGAGTTTATACTTATTAAGGAAAACAGTCTGTATGGGATGGTACCAGGGTTGGCACCAACTAGACAATGCAGCGGACAAGGTAATATGTAAGGGTGGCTGGGAAGCATGGCAAGGACAAGGGGGAAACGATAAGTATAACATAAACAATTACTGACAATAGACATTATTTACATTACAGCATATTTTCAAACCAGTATTGCTTCCAGATCTGTTTATATGTACTTATAGATCATGCATGACACCATACACAGCATCAGGGGAGTTTCATGCATTCCATAAGACAAAAAAATGTGTATACAGAGCCCATAAACATTGATGTAGGCATAACCCCACTGGGAACCTGGCCTACTGCAGTGGTACATTTAGCTGGCTATTAGTTGTGAAAAATGGGTATATCCATCTTGCTGATTTTAGTAGTTAAGGCTGCTTTAGCTTATGCACTAGATTGTGACCAGTGTCACCCCTTAAATTCTGTTGCAAGGAGTTATACCAATACTGCCAACAACTTCACAAACTGTCCTCCTCAGTGGTACTTTTACAATGGAAGTACTGGTTGTTGCGAATGTGGGGAAGATCTGGACGGACTGGTCCACTGTGATCAAGAAATGGACTACACTCTTGTGCTGAATGGCTACTGCATGACGTCTGATAACAATATGACAGTTGTTGGTGCATGTCTATACAACTTTTTCAATACGAACAAAGCTACACCATTCCTCAGCAACTACCACATACTACCCCTGGATGTCACCTTGAATGATAGAATGTGTGGACACTTCAACAGGGAGGGCAACCTATGTGGCAAATGTAAGGACAACTACTCTTCACCTGCTTATTCCTATGAATTACACTGCATTGAGTGTACCTATATCAGCAACAACTGGGCAAAGTATATCGCTGTTGCATTTGGACCACTGACACTGTTTCTGTTCATTATATTTGTTTTTAGAATTAGTGTCACTTCACCTCCTTTGGTTGCTTTTGTTCTCACATGTCAAATAATGACAGCACCATTAATTGTCCGTGTTCTTTTAGTTAGTACAGAAGGTAATGCTGTGGCAAACATATTAGTTCGCATTATGACTAGTGTGTATGGCATATGGAACCTGGACTTCTTTCGTACCCTCCTCCCACCAATTTGTCTACAATTGACTACTCTTCAGACTCTACTGCTGGACTATGCCATAGCTTTCTATCCCCTGGTTCTGATTTTGATCATCTATTTGGTCATTGAATTGCAAGTGCGTAATTACCGAATTGTGGTGTGGCTTTTGAGACCTTTCCGTAGATGCTGTTTTCGCTTCAGAAGACAATGGGATGTGAGGAAATCCACCATTGATGTATTTACTAGTTTTACCTTTCTGTCTTTTGTTAAATTCTTGAGTGTTTCATTTGATATACTAATTTCTGTACGTCCCCATAATGTCCATGGAAAGAGCCTGGACACATTGTACCTATACTTCAATCCAACGATAAAATACTTCGGTGAGGAGCACCTGCCCTATGCCATCCTGGCTTTGCTGGTTCTCTTTGTAACAGTTAACCTTCCTTTTCTGTTATTTATGCTGTATCCATGCAAGTGTTTTCACAAGTGTCTTGCACATTTTCAACTTCGCTCTTACGCACTTCACACATTCATGGATGCCTTTAAGGGTTGTCTCAAGGATGGGACTGATGGCAGTCGTGACTGCAGGCGTTTTGCAGCTGTGTACTTTGGTACAGGATATGTATTGTACTTTCTGTATGCTTTAATACCAAATGCATACTTTTTGCCACTGGCTGCAATAGTTCACATAATAGTTAGCATTCTTCACAACAATATCCGACCGTACAAGCTGGCTTATTACAACTTTATTGCGGCTGGTATGTTTCTACTAATGGCTATTTACTGCATCCTATCCCTAGCCATTGTCACAACATCAACTCACGCCCCTGGCTACATAACTTCGGCCGTTGTACTCTTCGCAATACTAGGAACTGTACCTCAGTTGTATATCACTGGAGTCATCATCCAGTGGCTTGTTCGCAAGAAGATCTTTTCTTATATCCGAATGCCGTGTGGAAATGCTCACAACGATATTGAGGAAACACTACCAGACAGACTAGTCAATACTGAAGAGTACGAGAGCTTGCTAACCAATCCCTTGGAAGATGAGTACGATGAGGAAGAACTATCTGATTATACTGCATATTAAAACTAGCATGCTTCATTAATGTGTATTATGATCTGCAAGCTACATGCACATATAAAAATGAATAATGTTCACTTCGTTCAAGATGTTGCTAGTTTATTCAAGATAGGAATTTGTTCCCATCTAGCTAGGTATGAAAAATGCTATGAGGTGGAGGTGGAGTATCATTCCTACCTTGTTTGGTTGCTTTTTGGGGATTCCATCCCTATATGTTCTTTAAATGTTTTTTTGTTACTTGTTTAAATGTTTTTTTGTTACTTGTTTATTATGGAGTAGCACCTCCACATATTTTACCCACTTGAGGTTCAGCACAATGACTGAACCTCAATAGGTGCACGGTCAGCTTCCCAGCGAGATGCAGAACCTCAATAGGTGTGTCGTCAACCTAGGTGCAGCACAATAACTGAACCTCAATAGGTACCCGGTCGTGCAATCAACGACTACCCCCTTGAGGTGCAGCCCTGACTTAAGAGAGTATTTTTTTTGTTTATTCATGGTTTGTTGAAACATAAAAATGTGAAAAAAAGGGGGGCCACACTTCCGTGCTTCCCACCCAGCCCCGAGGCACATCCCCCCTGGACAGTAAAAAGGCGCTAAGGCCATACCGCCTGAGGGGCCTAGGCAGGTCATCACTCTGCATGGCGACCAGCACTATGACTGAACCCCAATAGGTGCATGATCGTGCAAACAGTAACTGAACCGCAATAGGTGCGCGCTCGTGCGTACGACCAGCAGCTGAGGTAAAGACTGAACCTCAATAGGTGCATACACCTATTGAGGTTCAGTCTTCACCTCTGCTGCTGGTTGCATGAGCGTGCACCTGTTGAGGTTCAGCTACTGTTTGCACGCTCGTGCAGTCAGTATTATTAGTATTGTCATTTGAAAATGTGAGAAAAAGGGGGGCCACACTTCCGTGCTTCCCACCCAGTCCCGAGGCACATCCCCCCCTGGACAGTAAAAAGGCGCTAAGGCCATACCGCCAGAGGGATAGGCAGGTCATCACTCTGCCATCAACGCTGACTGGATTTTCTCGCAAGATTCCAGGAAACAGAAGCCGCATGCCCCTGTCTGGTCCCTATCAGGAAGGACTCCGGTTTAGTGAGGTAGGATCAAGGGAGGAACCCGGACAGACCCTAGGCCATATCGTCCGAGACCACGGTGGAAGTTTTCCTTCCACTCTTACCCACCTCAACCGGGCTTCCCGAAAGGAGCGACCAGCACTCGACCAAAACCTTTAGCATGTCCCGAAGGACACTGGGTAATGGCCACTGGCTGACAGCCAAGCGAACTTGACTGAACCAGAGAAGCCGAGGCCGTACTCTGGTGTCTTCCCAAACAAAGCATGCACCTGCAGTGATGAAATCCGCAAGGTGACCCGAGGAGCGGAATTCGCTCGGTGTTTTTATACTCACCCATAGTTCGTTTTGCTTATGGGTTCACTAATTAGCTGACAGACTGCACAAATTAATTTTGTTGTGCGCATGCGCAATCGATCGCATTGCGTGCGCATGCGCGCAATCGATCCTCCATCGATCGCATTGTGCGCGCATGCGCGCAATTGCGCAATGCTCTAGGATTGCGCAGTGACGTTTAATTAATTTCCATGTCTCGTTAATTAAACCCATAAGCAAATTGAGTGAACAGCAAAACATCTTCACGTGACCCGAGAGGCTCGGATATATAGGTAAAACGTGATCTTCACATGACTACATTAGCAATATAATTGATGATTACATACCGACTACGCCCCTATAGCCTAGCTGATTAAACGACGCTTATCATCCTTCTTCCCGACCTAATCCTTCATCGCTTTTGAGTATCGAATTCGACGGCAGGCTGCGTACAGCGAAACGGATGAAGTTAAGCAAGTATTAATAATTGCATTTTTCTCGTTGCTGTGCGCACTGCCTTGTGTGTTATATGCTGCCATGAACCAAGTGATTTAATCACTGATACACACAATCGATCATGTACTGAACATCACCATACAGAGCATGCAGAGTGTTAAACCCACAAAAAGAATATCGTAGAGGCAGATTGAAGAAAGACTGACTGAACCAGTATAGAGGCACTGGGCCAACGAAAGACAAGATTATAGAGACTATGCAACTAAATGAACAATACCAGTGTGACTACAATAGGGAAGGTGTGCAGTATCTTGTTGAAAGCAACCTCAAGGTGGTAAAGAGCAGGGCAAGAAAGAGTCCACAGAGCAGAGCCATAAAGGGAAAGGCAGTAGAATTGAAATAGACAGGTCAAAACTAAGGGACCAACACGAAGAACAGTTAGCTTTCACAACCATGTCACGTAATTTGTGGTTAATATCAGGGACATCGCTCAGATTATAGTGAAGAAGGTGACCAAGATGAGAGACAGTATTAATGAAAGAAAGCTGCTGACCACAAAAGTTGAAACGAGCTGTACAGGAGGAGGACGAAGTCCAAGAAAAGCAGATCAGCTGAGTCTTTGAGGGATTGAAGTGAAGCCCATGTTCAAAGACAAAATCTTTGCAGCAACGTAACATTATCCTCAGGGATGGAACTATACACACCTTAATTAATTTTGTGGATTTAGTGACCATGCCAACTCCTTCATCAGGCAGCAACAAACAGCTTCAATCCCTTTACTGGTTGGTTTACACAGTGAATGTGATGTTGCCACATTTCACATTAGCTGAAGTGACGCGAATGTGATAACACCTCTTGATGTTCAGAACATCAGCGTGCACAGTTCCCCATAGGTATTGCCTTTTAAAATTTGATCAGCTCATTAGCAAAAAAGATTTTACTAAATGGGTAATATTATATGTTCTATGACATGCTGATAATCTTATCTTTATCTGAAGTGAACATATTGTGAATAGCTGGTATTAACTTTAGAGCTCATACTGGTATGTACTGATACAGGTAGCTAATGGTTCTGTCAACAGTTTGGCTATAGAGCCATGTGTCTGCCTTTGATGCTAATCGAAATTGCATGTGATCTGCCACCTGTTTTTTTCACCTTCTCTTTCTGTAAGTGAAGTTGTAGACTTTTCTTGGAGCCACCCTATAGGGTAAGAGCGATACAGAGTTAATTGTGGATTTGTTTTTCCTTTCAAGACCATAATTATGTTAGCACCAGTCTTGGTCCTCTGGGATAATGTTATGTAGCTACATTCCAATCTTACTAGCTACTGGCTCCCAATATCAGGTACTAAATATTTCACGAATTTGCCAGTCATTATAAGTGGTGAACATAACTAGCATCGCCAGGTTATAAGAAACAGAAGTGAAGCATTTTAAACCTGCTACTGTTGTCTCTAAGTGATTCATAGTATTATGTGAATTTAATGACTCCATCAGGCTATGTCATTATAAGATATCTAGGGCTTACATAATTATACTTTTCGGGTATGCGGAGAGTACCCCTACCAACATAATTACACTGAGGTCTGGTTAGTTCCGTGTCTGACCTTCTTCAACTCTTGCTTGACGTTGCACTTTGGATGGACAACATACATGTAGTTGCTGGTGGAAGGCATGGATACCCTGGCCCAGCTCTGGTCTTCCAGCTTTTGGGGTCTGAGTAAGTGTGTGTGTGTGTGTGTGTGCGTGTGTGTTTGTACATACGCAAGACTCATACATGTATTTATCTTACAATCTACCATGCATCTGTCTTCTGGTAAGCACCCATAGACACAACAGGGAATCCAAAGGAGGCTTTAGCTACCAGTAGACCTTCAGTATCATGCCTCCATACCTTATGTTGAGCTCAAAAGCTTCCACAGATGGCCATATTTTGAAGGTAAGACAGGTACCTCCACATTGACTTTGAAAAAATGCTACCAAACATGTACAGGCTGGCCAACCCTGAGGAGTATGCATGAAAGCCTTCTGAGGTAGAAATGAGGAGGTAGTTTCAAAGATCACAACTTATCAACAGTTTGAAACAGATAGTAGGTTATTTTATAGATCTATGATGAGACTACATCATATTAAGACTGTTGAAAATTTTAGTGTAGCTATATTTTGTTGCAATTGGAATAATGTGTGCACTATACTTATGGTTTATTGTATTCTGGTACAGTCTAAATTTACATAACTCACGAGGATCATGCATGGATGAGTGTGTGTGTGCGTGTGTGTTTGTCATGATTTTAACTAATGAACAGATTGTCATCACAGTACTTTGGCACGTGACCATGAGCTATCCATACTATGATAGCCATGTAAGGAAGGTATTACAATCAGCATGGCAGAACATTGTTCTCTTAGAAACACTGTGTAGTATAAAAAGATAATGATGCAACTCCAGCAACCGATCCATTGTTAAAATAATCTTTCGTTTTAGCAGTGGCCCTGATGCAGTGGTATGTAGATGTAGCTGGCTATTAGTCATGAAAAATGGGTATATTCATTTTACTGCTACTAGTAGCTAAGGCTGCTTTAGTTTATGCACTAGACTGTGACCAGTGTTTCCAGAATGCAATCTATGTTGGCAGCAAGGATGACACATCAGAGAGTGTCTGTTGGACTGGAGGAGAGAAGCAGCCATGTAGCAGTTTGGATCTTGCCCTGGAAGGTGCTAGGCAACTGAACTCCACTGTGGTGATACCAGCTGGCAAAGCTGAAGAGAGAAATTTCATCGAACATTCCTTACATTCTGCTGCAAGAGGTTATACCAATATTGTCAACAACTTCACAAACTGTCCTCCTCAGTGGTACTTCTATAATGGAAGTACTAGTCGTTGTGAGTGTGGGAAAGACCTTAATGGACTGGTTCACTGTGATCGAGAGATGGACTACACTCTTGTGCTGAGTGGCTACTGTATGACATCTGATAACAATGTGACAGTTGTTGGTACATGTCTATACAACTTTTTCAATATTAGCAAAGCTACACCATATCTTAGCAACTACCACATACTACCCCTGAATTTCACTTTGAATGATGAGATGTGTGGACACTTCAACAGGGAGGGCAACCTATGTGGCAAATGTAAGGAAAACTATTCTTTACCTGCTTATTCCTATGAATTACACTGCATTGAGTGTACCTATACTAGCTACAACTGGGCAAAGTATATTGCTGTTGCATTTGGACCACTGACACTATTTCTGTTCATTATATTCCTTTTCAAAATTAGTGTCACTTCACCTCCTTTGGTTGCTTTTGTTCTCACATGTCAAATAATCACGGCACCAGTAAATGTCCACATTCTTTTAGTTAGTACAGAAGGTAATGCTGTGGCAAACACATTAGTTCGCATTATGACTAGCGTGTATGGCATATGGTACTTGGACTTCTTTCGCACTCCTCCCACCAATTTGTCTACAACTGACTCCTCTTCAGACTCTATCACTGGACTATGCTATAGCTTTCTATCCCCTGGTTCTGATTTTGATCATCTATTTGGTGCAAGTGCGTAATTACCGAATCGTGGTGTGGCTTTTGAGCCCTATCCGTAGATGCTGTTTTCGCTTCAGAAGACAATGGGATGTGAGGAAATCCACCATTGATGTATCTACTAGTTTTACCTTTCTGTCTCGCACATTTTCGTACCTTTCTGTCTCGCACATTTTCAACTTCGTTCTTACGTACTTCACACATTCATGGATGCCTTTCAGGGTTGTCTCAAGGATGGGACTGATGGTACTCGCGATTGCAGACGTTTCATAGCTGTGTACTTTGGTACAGGGTATATATTATACTTTCTGTTTGCTTTTATACCAATTGCATACCTTTTGCCACTGGGTGCAATAGTTCATATAATAGTTAGCATTCTTCACAATACCATCCGACCGTACAAGCTGGCTTATTACAACTTTATTGCGGCTGGTATGTTTCTGTTGATGGCTATTTACTGCATCCTAGCCCTAGCCATTGTCACAATATCAACTCAAGCCCCTGGCTACATAACTTCGGCAGTTGTACTCTTCGCAATACTAGGAACGATACCTCAGTTATACATCACTGGAGTCGTCATCTACTGGCTTGTTCACAAGAAAATATTTTCTAGTATCCGAATGCCGAACTTGTTAATACACAATATAGCTAACAGCACCCATATTACTTCTCACAATTGGCTGTCTCGTAAAAATAGCTATACATGCATGCAGCTACAATTAGCTAAGGGATTATAGAACTACTAGGCAAATGCAGGACATTGTGGGGCGAGCCTGAGTGAGTGTCTGTACATCATATTAGCAAATGGGCATTTCAAAGTGGAAGTAATACAACAGTGATTGGATTGTATGACTAGATAGGGCTCATAGATACTGCACTAACCACTCCAACAGTAGCATGGACACTATAGCTATTTTTACGAGACAGCCAATTGTGAGAAGTAATATGGGTGCTGTTAGCTATATTGTGTATTAACAAGTTCGTGTTTGAATATTGTAGTCTCTGATGTGTGCTGAGACCTTACGTTAGACTGAGGGAGAGGAGCCTTGTATCATCACTGCAAAAACAGAAGGGTTGCTTTAACCCAGCTAGGGTTATCCCAGTGGCAGCTTTGCTAAAAAACAGTGTGCATACATGATTATCACTTTAGATCTCCAATTTCTGACAGCAGGGTATGCTAGCTATATAGTTCACAGCTTTTTTTTACAGTCCTTTCAAGAGGCACTTGAATGTCCTCATGCGTAAAAGCTTTTGATGTAGTGGTTGATAAAATCCATGGGACAGCTGTTTCAGTAGCCACTAGCTTCCTACTCTACTTTGGTGTGCCATATGATACTGTACCCCAATTTAATAGAAGTACATCACCAATAATTGAAAAGCTTTTAAGAGGACTTTTAAGGGAAAATGGCACACCAAAGTAGAGTAGGAAACGAAATAACTTATCGTTAAGAAGTCTCTTGAATCTCGAGTGATTCTCAGTGATTCCACGGTGCCAGAGCTGGACAGAAAACACCGTGAGCGATTAAAAGCTACACGGACTCAAAAAAGTAGAGTAGGAAACGAAATAACTTATCGTTAAGAAGTCTCTTGAATCTCGAGTGATTCTCAGTGATTCCACGGTGCCAGAGCTGGACAGAAAACACCGTGAGCGATTAAAAGCTACACGGACTCAAAAAAAAACCGGTAAGAATAGCTCGTTTTACAGCTGCAGTAGCCTGTAGATAGATGTAGGATAGTTTGTACAGACCTACAAGGGAAGCATCTTGCTGTTTGTCGATCGCCGAATCGACGTAGGTACTCCAGCATTGCCGACGGCTAGATAGTTTAGCACCGCAACTACCCAGGGGTTGAACGGGGTTGACTCGCTTTCCTGAAAGCACTTCACAAGCGGATTCCAACAACATGCGTTCCTTTCAACCTCCTAGAGCCACGTCCCGTTTTTGTTTCCCGTTCCCGTTTCCCGTTCCCGTTCCCGTTTCCGTTTCCCGTTTCCTGCTTTTCCAGTTGCCCATTAGCAAATGGGCATTTCAAAGTGGAAGTAATACAACAGTGATTGGATTGTATGACTAGATAGGGCTCATAGATACTGCACTAACCACTCCAACAGTACACTGCAAAAACAAAAGGATTGGTTTAACCCAGCTTGGGTTACCTGAGTTTCAGCATCAATATCAAAGAACGTGCATACAAGGAGATCAATTACATTGTTTGACTATTATAGGTAGTAAACAATTAAGCTAGGTCACGTATGACAGGTGGCTATACTAGAAGTGCTGCACTTATGATGTTTCTTAATTGCAGTAGCCGTACTTCTAACATTTCTAATTGTTATACGTGACTTAGCTTAATTGTGTACCTTCTGTCTGAAATTGGAGAGCTGCAGTGGTCACGAAATGTAACTGATCTGCTTGTATGCACATATGTGCATACAAGCAGATCAGTTACATTTCTCATGCAACTCAGATAACCCTAGATGGGTTACATCAACCCTTTTGTTTTTTCAGTGTAGCATGGACACTATAGCTATTTTTACGAGACAGCCAATTGTGAGAAGTAATATGGGTGCTGTTAGCTATATTGTGTATTAACAAGTTCGTGTTTGAATATTGTAGTCTCTGATGTGTGCTGAGACCTTACGTTAGACTGAGGGAGAGGAGCCTTGTATCATCACTGCAAAAACAGAAGGGTTGCTTTAACCCAGCTAGGGTTATCCCAGTGGCAGCTTTGCTAAAAAACAGTGTGCATACATGATTATCACTTTAGATCTCCAATTTCTGACAGCAGGGTATGCTAGCTATATAGTTCACATAGCTTTTTTTTTTACAGTCCTTTCAAGAGGCACTTGAATGTCCTCATGCGTAAAAGCTTTTGATGTAGTGGTTGATAAAATCCATGGGACAGCTGTTTCAGTAGCCACTAGCTTCCTACTCTACTTTGGTGTGCCATATGATACTGTACCCCAATTAGAAGTACATCACCAATAATTGAAAAGCTTTTAAGAGGACTTTTAAGGGAAAATGGCACACCAAAGTAGAGTAGGAAGCTAGTGGCTACTGAAACAGCTGTCCCATGGATTTTATCAACCACTACATCAAAAGCTGTTACGCATGAGGACATTCAAGTGCCTCTTGAAAGGACTGTAAATAAAGCTATATAGCTAGCATACCCTGCTGATTGATGCCCACATGTAGCCACACATGGTTCCAGTAATGATAAATGAATTAGCTGTATAATGTAGTTTCCCTTGCTACATGGACAGTCCAACCACTGTTATTCTTGCAATATGTGGACATCAGCCAAGAAGATGTCTAATGGAGCCAGCTAGGAAGATAGCCACTAGCCACATATATATATAACCTGATACTGGTATACTTCCCTTGTAGCTACTTTAAGGAACGCTTGACCACTTTGTTATTGCATATATGAGGTGACCTTCCCAGTAGCTAGCTACCTGCAACTGCAGTAACCAATCAAATTGTTAAACTAACAGATTCCTTTTTACAGTGATATATATATATACACAGCATCAGATGTTCACTCTACAAAATTCTTCCTTTCAGATAATTTCACTGGCACCAGAAAGCTAGCCAGTATAGCCACATACTTCCAGCTATAGGGAAGCCAGTCAGCTCCTATGAAAAACTCAATGGGAACAAACATCCTGTGTATTGGGTACCGGACTTGACCACAGCACCCAAAGCACAGGAATACAGCAATGGCTATAAAAGCAGCTCTGCTACTCTACTGCTGCAGCTCAGGAAAGACAAAGCAAGAAGGAAACGCTCCACAGCTACCAAAGACTTGCACAATCAGGATGAAGCTCTGGCTTGCTACAACTCTGGCTGCAATTCTGCTGTCGGTGTGCAGTGCCTACCCATATCGTACGTTATTATTATGCCTGTGGCTATCTATACATGTATGCTCTGCTCAAAATACACCAGTTTAGCTATAAGTTGAATGTCTCATCATTTTACCTCATGCAGCATTCGAATTCGATGAAACACCAACTGCCGGCATGGAGCAGGGTGAAGACACTGATGATATAATGGAAGCTCTTGCAGAGGACAAGACCCCTGATAGTGTCGACATGTATATACAGGACGACGTCTCTGATATCAACTTTGACACCAGAGTTATGGATTATCCTGAAGTGCAAGCGCTTTCTCCGACTGGTGAGTAAAAACATTGTATGTGTATTATCATGCTCGTATCAAAAGGGGTACCGGGTAGCGGCAGTAAGCCGTGGGCGTTGGGCATCCCCGCCGAGAGGCTGCAAAGCAGCCGATTCTCCTGATTTTTGCCTGTCAGGGAGTGTTCTCGTGAGATATAAGGACGTACTGCTGCGGTTTCACCGTCTTCAAAAAACTCTTCAGCTGGTCTCCTCTCACGGCGATCTCGCAATCAGGCAGAATGCGCATCCCACGTAGGTCTCTTAATGACGCCAAGGACAGTTAATACTAACGTTTTTATGATGCGCACGGCGTGAAGCCCCTCCCCCCACCCAGGCTCCACTCCCCAGCTTTTTTTTCGTACAAAGTAAAATGTATAGCTATATGGCATAGAACAATTAACTTCATTGCAATCCCATTTTCTACAGCTTGTCTCCAGGACTTGTACATCCTTGCCTTCACTTCTGGGAGGAAGGGTGCTGGGTCTGACAAGGCACATGAAGTGGAGGTGAGGGCTGCTGGACAGACTAAGGTCATCAAGCTCCCTAACCTACCTGGAGATGACTACAAGAAAAACAAGGGAGACCTCTGGAAACTCACCTTTAGAGGTGACCTCAAATTCACCCGCTGTGTGACACTGAGAAACCTTGATCACATTGCTATTGAGGCTGGTAGCAATGATGGATGGAATATCGATTCGATTGTCACCTTTGTGCGTGCTCATGGTAGTTTCAGGCTGATTACTCGTAACTTTAATGCCTTCCGGTGGATTGATGGCAATGGACCAGCATCCCACAGGCGTTTCATGCTTCGCAATGTGTACTGAGTACTGACTGTTGAGTATTGACTGTAATTGTAGCATACATTTATGTATGAGTTGCTACATTATCATTTTGTATGCAATGTTAGGACTTAGTAATACACTGACATGTAGAATGCCTCTGCATTAATCATTTTTGATGTTAGTTGTGGGGTAACTTTGAACAGGTGCATGGACATAACAGATATTCATGTGCAGTGATAGAGATATGCACATCAAAATGAAGCACATGCTGAGGAATACAAATATCCATATCATCATCTACACCACCACAAAATGATAGAAAAAAAAATCAGTGTGAATAATTAAAGACAAGTATAATATAATTATTATGATACTGCACATCCTGATGTGCTAATTTTTTTGGCTTTTTTCATGGCAATCTTGAGCAGGTGCATGGGCATAACATGCAGTATTTAATAGAGATGTACATGTGCAGTGATGGACTATGTACATCAAAATGAAAGCACATGTTGAGGAATCTGTGAATAGCTATCCATATCATCTGGGAACCAGACACCACAAAATGATAGAAATAATTGTTGTGGTATATTAAAAGACAAGTAGCTATGTAATTATTGTGATACTACACATCCTGATATTTCGTGAGATGGGACAAGCATCATTCATTATCATTCTAGCCAGACCATGTGGGAATCTTCCATGCCGACAGTTTTTAGCCAAATGGCCAAGTTGGTGGTACTTGTGACAACGGATTGTTCAGCCTCGCTCTCCCCAACTGAGCTGTCCTAACGATTCAGGTTTAGAGCCTGGCTCTGTCCGGGCAGGGGGTTCTCCTCCTGCTTCCTTGGGGTAGAGCTGATGAAAGTGGTATTTTCCAAGTCTCACAGGCAAGCCTCTCGACGTGGGGAATTTCACCTTTTCAGCAGGGCTCGCTCCCGGTACCTTCTGCTTCTGATCAAAGCAGCCCCTTCAGACGGTGATTCTCTCCTCACAGCATTTCCATCTGCAGTATCAGTTGGCTCTGCCTTGTTGGCATCTTTGCAGTCACTTCCGCGGATAGGCGACTGACTTGGGTGTGACGTCTTACGACGATATCGCTCTCAGTTGCACAGGGCACATCTCAGACAAGTCTCCACATGTTGCGGACTGTTCAGAGAGGAATACAACAGTAGTATAATAGCAATTCTGCAAACTGTCAGAGCACTGATCAATATACAATGCATGGCATGTATGTGACCTCAAGGCATAACTGAATTACATGAGAACAAGACAGAAGTCTGATTGAATCATTTACATAACACTTAAAAACAAGCTTAAGCAAGTCCAACAGGAATTCAAACCAGTTAAACTGTCTGGGGTGACAGGTCTACTACAGGAATACAGCAAGGATGCATATGTGGTAGCAGCCTGCAGGCTATAAAAGCCGTTCTAGCTGCTACTCTGCTGCTGCAGCTCAGGAAAGACGAAGCAAGAAGGAAACGCTCAACATCAAACAAAGACTTGCAAAATCAGGATGAAGCTCTGGTTTGCTACAACTCTGGCTGCAATTCTGCTGTCGGTGTGCAGTGCCTACCCATATCGTACGTGCTGTATATAGACATCCATGCAGTAATATTATTGTCTGTTTTGTATTATAATTATGCGTGTGGCTATCTACATGACATTGTATGCTCTGCTCAAAATACACCAGTTTAGCTAGAAATTGAATGTCTCATTTTTAAATTACCTCCTGCAGCCTTCGAATTCGATGGAACACCAACTGCCGGCATGGAGCAGGTTGAAGACACTGATGATAAAATGGAACCTCTTGCAGAGGACAAGACCCCTGATAGTGTCGACATGTATATACAGGACGACGCCTCTGATATCAACTTTGACACCGGAGTTATGGATTTTCCTGAAGTGCAAGCGCTTTCTCCGACTGGTGAGTAAAAACATTGTATGTGTATTATCATGCTCGCATCAAAAGGGGTAGCGGCAGTAAGCCGTGGGCGTTGTGCATCCCCGCCTTCACCGCCTTCAACTTCAGCTGGTCTCAAAGTCTAAAGTTCAAAGTTTCCTCTCACGGCGATCTCGCAATTAGGCATCTCGCACACTTAATACTAACGCTTTGATGATGCGCATGGCGTGAAGCCCCTCCCCCCACCCAGGCTCCACTCCCCAGCTTTTTTTTCGTACAAAGTAAAATGTATAGCTATATGGCATAGAACAAATCTCTTCATTGCAATCCTGTTTTCTACAGCTTGTCTCCAGGACTTGTACATCCTTGCCTTCACTTCTGGGAAGAAGGGTGCTGGGTCTGACAAGTCACATGAAGTGGAGGTGAGGGCTGCTGGGCAGACTAAGGTCATCAAGCTCCCTAACCTACCTGGAGATGACTTCCAGCGAAACAAGGGAGACCTCTGGAAACTTACCTTTAGAGATAACCTCAAATTCACCCACTGTGTGACACTGAGAAACCTTGATCACGTTGCTATTGAGTCTGGTAGCAATGATGGATGGAATATCGATTCGATTGTCACCTTTGTGGCTGCTCATGGTAGTTTTAAGCTGCTTACTCATAACTTTAATGCCTTCCGGTGGATTGATGGCAATGGAGCAGCATCCCACAGGCGCTTCATGCTTCGCAATGTGTACTGACTGTAATTGTAGCATGTATGTATGAGTTGCTACATTTATCATTTTGCATGCAATGTTGGGACTTAGTAATACACTGACCTGTAGAATGTCTCTGCATTAATCATTTTTTGATGTTAGTTGTGGTAACTTTGAATAGGTGCATGGACATGACATGCAAGTGTTTAATACAGATGTTCATGTGCAGTGACAGAGATATGCACATCAAAATGAAACACATATCATCTACACCACCACAAAACGATAGAAAAAATCAGTGTGAATAATTAAAGACAAGTATATTGATTAATTAAAGACAAGTAATTGCTAAAGACAATTATAGTGTGCATTGTATTATAATTATGCATGTGGCTATCTATATGTATGCTCTGCTCAAAACACACCAGTTTAGCTATAAGTTGAATGCCTAATGATTTTACCTCATGCAGCCTTCGATAAAATCAGTGTGAATAATTAAAGACAAGTACATTGATTAATTAAAGACAAGTGCAAGCGCTTTCTTCAACTAGTGAGTAAAAACTTTATAATTATGTGTATTATCATGTCTGTATCAAAAGGGGTAGTAAGCCGTGGGCGTTGTGCATCCCCACCGAGAGGCTTCAAAGCAGCCGATTCTCCTGATTTTCGCCTATCAGGAAGTGTTCTCGTGAAAAATAAGCACTTAATTACGACACTCTCCATGCATTTTCTTCGAGAGAAAAAAAAGACCGTACTGCTGCGGTTTCATTGTCTTCAGCTGGTCTCCTCCACTCGATCTCGCAATTAGGCAAAATGCGCATCCCATGTGGGTCTCTTAATGATGCGTGAAGCCCCCCTCCCCTTTCTACACACCCAGGCTCCACTCCACAGCTCTTTTTCTCACGAAGCAAAAAAAAAAGCTGGGAAGTGCAGCTTGGAAGCGAGGCTATACGTATAGCTATACGGCACAGAACAATTTACTTCATTGCAATCCCATTTTCTACAGCTTGTCTCCAGGACTTGTACATCCTTGCCTTCACTTCTGGGAGGAAGAATGCTGGGTCTGACAAGGCACATGAAGTGGAGGTGAGGGCTGCTGGACAGACTAAGGTCATCAAGCTCCCTAACCTACCTGGAGATAGGTACAAGAAAAACAAGGGAGACCTCTGGAAACTCACCTTTAGAGATGACCTCAAATTCTACCACTGTGTGACCCTGAAAAACATTGAACACATTGCTATTGAGTCCGGTAACAATGATGGATGGCATATCGATTCGATTGTCACCTATGTGGGTGCTCATGGTAGTTTCAGGGAGCTTACTCGTAACTTTAATGCCTTCCGCTGGATTGATGGCAATAGAGCAGCATCCAACAGGCGTTTCATGCTTTACAGTGTACACTGAGTACTGACTGTAATTGTAGCATACACTAGAGTTGCTACATTATCATTTTGTATGCAATGTTAGGACTTAGTAATACACTGACATGTAGAATGTCTCTGCATTAATTATTTTTGATGTTAATTGTGGGGTAACCTTCAACGGGTGCATGGACATAGCTAACATGCAGTGTTTAATACATATGCACATGTGCAGTGATGGAAACATGCACATCAAAATGAAGTGCATGTTGAGGAATGCAAATCTGTGAATAGCTAGCTATCTATGTCATCATCTACACCACCACAAAATGATAGAAAAAATAGCTGTGGAATAACATAATATTAAAGACAAGTATATAATTATTGTGATGACACATCCTGATGCTTCATGGTCTGGGAATATTTGCTTTTTTCACAGCCATTGTGAGGCAACCTTGAGCGGGTGCATGGGCATAACATGCAGTATTTAATAGAGATGTACATGTGCAGTGATGGAGATATGCACATCAAAATGAAGCACATGTTGAGGAATCTGTGAATATCTATACCACCTGGGAACCAGACACCACAAAATGATAGAAAAAATTGCTGTGGTATATAAAAAGACAAGTATATAATTATTGTGATGCTGCACATCCTGATATTTCATGAGCTGGGACAAGGCTAATATAGCATTAATGTGAATGGCTCTGTCCGGGCAGGGGGTTCTCCTCCTGCTTCCCTGGGGTAGAGCTGATACTGAAAAGCGGTATTTTCCAAGTCTCGCAGGCAAGCCTCTCGACGTTGGGAATTTCACCTTTTCAGCAGGGCTCACTCCCGGTGCCTTCTGCTTCTGATCAAAGCAGCCCCTCCAGACGGTGATTCTCTCCTCGCAGTGTTTTCATCTGCTGTATCAGTTGGCTCTGCCTCGTTGCCATTTTTGCAGTCACTTCTGCGGATAGGTGACTGACTTGGGTGTGACGTCTTACAATGATACCACTCTCAGTTGCACAGGGCACATCTCAGACAAGTCCCCATATGTTGCGGACTGTTCAGAGAGGAATACAGCAGCAATTCTGCAAACTGTCAGAGCACTGATCAATACACAATGCATGGTATGTATGTCACCTCAAGGCATAACTGAATTACATGAGAACAAGACAGAAGTTTTATTGAATCATTTACATAACGCTTAAAAACAAGCTTAAGCAAGTCCAACAAGAATTCAAACCAGTTAAACTGTCTGGGGTGACAGGTCTATTACAGGAATACAGTAAGGATGCATTATGTGGTAGCAGCCTGCAGGCTATAAAAGCTGTTCTAGCTGATACTCTGCTGCTGCAGCTCAGGAAAGACGAAGCAAGAAGGAAACGCTCAACATCAACCAAAGAATCGCAAAATCAGGATGAAACTCTGGCTTGCTACAACTCTGGCTGCAATTCTACTGTCGGTGTGCAGTGCCTACCCATACGGTGCGTGCTATAGATAACCATATAGTCCGTATTGTATTATATATGCATGTGGCTGTCTATACTCTGCTCAAAATACTCCAGTAGAGCTATAAGTTGAATGTCTAACCATTTTACCTCATGCATGTAACACCAGGTGCCATCATGGAGCAGGGTAAAGACACACCTGACAGTAGCATGGAAACTAATCCAGAGGAGCAGATCCCTGATGTCAACATTCAACGGTATATACAGGACTACACCTCCTCTGATATCAACATTGAACATCCGATGTATGACACTGGAGTTGTGGAAGGCCGCCAGAAGAAAGTGAAGAAAGTCATTTCTTCAACTAGTGAGTAAAAAAACCCACGTATTATGCTTGTATCAAAAGGGGAAACACGTATCATGCTTGTATCAAAAGGGGTATCTGCTTGTATTAAAAGGGGTATCAATAGGCCGTGGACGTTGTGCATCCCCTACATGGGAGGGAACGAAGCTACATGTATGTATAATTAACTTCACTTTTTCTACAGCTTGTCTCCAGGTCTTTTACATCCTTGCCTTCACTTCTGGGAGCAGGCATGGTGGGTCTAGGGGTTCACATAAAGTTGAGGTGAAGGCTACTGGACAGACTAGGGTCATCAAGCTCCCTAACCTACCTGGAAACGATTACCAGAGAAACAAGGGAGACCTCTGGAAACTCTCCTTTGGACGCAACCTCAAAGTTGGACATAACCTCAAATTCAACGGCTGTGTGACTCTGAAAAACATTGAACACGTTGCTATTGTGTCCGGTAGCAGAGATGGATGGAATATCGATTCGATTGTCACCTATGTAGGTGCTGATGGCAGTTTCAGGGAGCTTACTCATGACTTTAATGTCTACCGCTCGATTGATGACGATGGATCAGCACCCAACTCAAAGCGTTTCGTGCTTTACAATGCACACTGAGTCGCTGGATTAATGGCAATGGACAGCTGACTTGATGGCAATGGACCAGCGTCCAGTTTATGCCTATAATGCACACTTGAGTACTGATTGAATGGATGATTTTGAGTACTGATTGTAATTGTAGCCTAGATTTGTGATAAGAAACGATGATTTTGTTTAGGGAGTTGCTCATTTTTTTTTTTTTTGAGTTGCTCATTTTGTATGCAAGCCAGTACAGCTACATTTTGAATCACTGACATGGGATTTCTAATACACTGACATGGTGTAATTTTGCTGCATGAATACTAGCTGGATATTTGTGACCTTAGGTTGGGGCAACCTTGAGGGTGCATAACACTGACATGGTGTAATTTCGCTGCATGAATACAATATTGCAACATGTATGTATGGTTGTAATAATTGTGCAAAAGTTTCAAGAAACCATAACTCTGAAATATTTTTGACGTTAGGTTGGGGCAATCTTGAGGGTGCATAACACTGACATGGGATTTCTAATACACTAACGTGGTGTAATTTCGCTGCATGAATACTAGCTGGATATTTTTGACGTTAGGTTGGGGCAACCTTGATTTCTAATACACTAAGGGTGCATAACACTGACATGCGAAGCAGCTGAGGATAACTTTCCGCAGGCAGCACGGAAATTTTTTTACCTCCTACACTGCAAAAACAAAAAGGGTTGATGTAACCCAGCTAACGGCATCTGAGATGCACAACAATGTGCATACCAGCAGATCAGTTACATATCTTGACCACTATAGGTCTCCAATTTCAGACAGAAGGTACACAATTAAGCTTAAGTCACGTATTACAATTAAGGAAATGTTAGAAGTGAAGGTGCACTTATAACATTTCTACGGCTCCTGCAGCACTTCTAGCATTCCACCTGTCATACAGGACTTAATTGTTTACTACCTATAGTGCTCAAATGCCCATTCTTTGATATTGATGCTGCAGCTCAGGTAAGGTTAAACCAATCCTTTTGTTTTTGCAGTGTAATAGTCAAAATAACTACACCTTTTTGGAGTGATATACAGTATACCAGGTTGACGTAAAACATTGGTCACTGGCAGACTATAAATGTATAACATGAATATAGGTATATTATACCAACAAACCCATTCAGTTTCTGATTGCACTCTGCCAAGAATCTAGTCCCATGTATCCGACTCCCAGCATGCATCTAAGTATTTGCTTTTAAATTCTTTAATTGATAGCTAAAGTACATTTTATATGTGCAAATGGCATTCAAGGTTAGCATAGCTATAGCTAAGAGCCTGAAGAAGAGGATTAACTCAAAACTACTCTAATGTTATACATGTGATACAGAAACATAAAACTCAGTCTCTGCAGTAAAAATCAGACCTTTGTGAGAACAAAACGCCTTTGAGATGCTTGTCATCAACCCATTTAAAGGCATTGATGTCCTGAGTAAGCTGCCTAAAGTCATCATTGCGCCTATCAACACCCACGTAGGTGACAATTGAATCGATATTCCATCCATCTTTGCTCCCAGCTTCAATAGCAACCTGTTGAATGCCTTTCAGGTTCACACATTCGGCGAATCCCAAGTCACGTTCAAATTCTAGTTTCCAAAGGTCTCCCTTGTTTTCCTTGCAGGTAGGTTGGGCAGCTGGATGTCCTTAGTCTGTTCAGTAGTCTTCACCTCGACTCTATGTGGCTGGTAACTCTCAGCATCCGCCCTCCCAGAAGTGAAGGCAAAGATGTAAAAGTAGTGGAGACAGGCTGCAGAAATGAAATAATTGTATCTGCGGTCATACACGACTTCAGTATCTCACAATTAATTTTAATGCTAATAAAATTTTGTCACATGTGTTTATATAATATCACATACGTACTTTCTTCATCAAATATCTGCGTGAGCTCCATGCTGGCATCAATATCATGATCAGGGGTTCCATCGTCCTGCTCCATGTTGGCATACGGACCTGTGTAAAGAAAATAACGGTGCAAAGTAAAAAGGGCAGACACATACGCATGTACCTTTAATTTATTATTAATAATTTCTATCCTTGGCGCAGGTCAATAACCATATACTGTACATTGCAACTAACAATAACATCACAACCCTTAACCCCTCCCCCCTTAATGTCACAATGACGTTATCTTCAGGGAAATAGTATGGAGACACCCCCTAAATCATATATCTTGTCAGGATCACTGCTATAGCATGCTTCAGAAGCAGCCTTCTTGGCACGGTCAATGCTATAGCATACTTTAGAGGAACCTTCATCTTGTCAGGGTCCAGTACTGTGTACACATTTAATATACAATACCGTAGGCGCTGGTTATTTAATAAGCGCATGTGCTTATAACAGCTGACAGCAAGGAAATATGGGAATATGCGCTTAAGTAGTCGCGCCATGATTACGTCATGCGCATGCGCCACTGCGCATCGTACTAAAACATGTAAAAGTACCAGTTACAATAGCGTTTGACAGATTTTTTACTTACAAAGTCAAGAAAGCAACGGAAACTTTGCTGCATTTGTTGTAAGACTATCTGCTACAGGATCGATCAATAAGGAGGATTTCCTGTAGAGGCGTGAAGGAATTTTTAGCACTTTGTAGCGCCTTGAAATTATATTCATTGCAGTTTAAGGAAGTTCCGGTCACGCCCCCTGGTGGGAACGTTAAGTATTACGCTCTATGGAGAATGGAGCTTTCTGTTCACGGTGACTGTACTAACAACGGGGATCTCGGAGGAAACGGAATGCGTGGGCACGTTGCTAAGCTGTGCACTCAACCGGTTATAATTCGTTAATTGAGTCTACCCTTGAGTCTACCCTACATCACGGCACGTGATAAATGATACCAGGCCTTCCCCACTTTTCCTCTCGCTCGCTCGCATTACGTAATACGCACAGAGCAGGGAGGCCTGGGAACGAGGCTATTCTTTGCCCTCAGTCATCTGGAAACAAGACTACTCACTGACACACACACACACATTTGTTAACATCCTGAACTGGAGAGCTGGAGATTATTAATTTTAGTAAATTAACTAACTTTTATTATTCTATTCATAAGCAAAAAAGGACAGAAAAAAAAAAGTAAAAAGATGTAGGGATAGAAATCCCAAAAAGCAGGTGTAGGGATAGCATAAACACAAAGGTAAACATCCATTGCCCAATCCCTACATCTTTTTGACATGTCAACTACAATCTACGTATAAAGTAGCAAAAAAAACATTTATTACAAAAATGAAAGAACATATAGGGATGGAATCCCCAAAAAGCAACCAAACAAGGTAGGAATGCTACCACAATACCCTTACGGATTGTCATCCCTATATCTTTTGCCATTTTTGCAACAGGTATGGTCTACAAAAGCTTATGACTAAAATCTAGCGCAGACTTTTGAACATGTCATTTTGTACACATGAAATAGGGCAACAATTTATTTTGGAGCCATCCCTATATATGGAGTACTACCGTACTCCATGATATGTAATGTAGCTCTAATTTAATAACAGGGGCTATGAATACGCATCTCCAACACAGCTTGATACCGACACATGTGACAAACTGTATAATTCAGCGTAATAGTGCTGCAGTTGCCATGACATGTGAAAAAGGTGTAGGGATGGGGCTAGTATGGATATTTAACTTTGTGTTTATGCTATCCTTATTGAATGTTTTTTGGCATTTCCATCCCTACATTTTTTTTGAAATGTTTTTTTAGACTTACACAAATGTAGTTAGTTTTGTATGATTATGAGGGATGGGGCCAGAGTCCATGTTATTGGCAGTCTAGTACAGTTTGGGTGTATGTCTATCCTGCCAACAGGATACACACTTTCCTTCCATAAGGAACAAATTACCCACTTTGAGGCCTAACTCCTACTTTGCATCTGGAAAGTAAGAATTAGGCCTCAAAGTGGGTAATTCGTTCCTTATTCTTGTAACTTGACATTCCTTCCATAGTAGAACAAATTACCCACTTAGAGGCCTAACTCCTACTGTGCATCTGGAAGGTAGAGTTAGGACTCAAAGTGGGTAATTTGTTTACTTGACATTCCTTCCATAATAGAACAAATTACCCACTTAGAGGCCTAACTCCTACTGTGCATCTGGAAGGTAAGAGTTAGGCCTCAAAGCGGGTGATCTGTTCCTTATTCTTGTAACTTAACATTCCTTCCATAGTAGAACAAATTACCCACTTAGAGGCCTAACTCCTACTGTGCATCTGGAAGGTAGAGTTAGGACTCAAAGTGGGTAATTTGTTTACTTGACATTCCTTCCATAATAGAACAAATTACCCACTTAGAGGCCTAACTCCTACCTTGCACCTGGACGGTAAGAGTTAGGCCTCTAATTATAACAATGTGATCCTCACATGACTACGTTAGCACCAACTAATTAATAACTACATTAATATTTGATATGCAGTAGCCAGCTTAGGCATCCTTCTTGCCTGCCTAGGCCTTGAACGTTATCGTTTTTAAGTAACGAATTTCGACTGCAAGCTGTGTGCAGCGAAACAGATAATTAAATAACTATTAATAATTGTAATTTCAAAATTTCTCGTTGCTATGCGTACTTCATGCTCAGATTTTGGTGAAACTGCATTTACCTAGCTCATTCTCCCACAGTGTAGTTTACCTTGTAAGACATGCATTCCAACAAATTGATCATGAATGCCATTACTCTACATAGGTACTACACATAATTATGTCTTACTGCATGCAACTGATGTGTAGAGTATTCACATAAAGCTGCAACTGATAACCCTAGTTGGGTTTAAGTAACCCTTCTATTTTTATAGTGCATAAGAGGGCCTACCGTGCTTCCAAGAGAGTAAAAGAAAAAGAAGCAAGGTTTGTAGAAATACCAGTATTCTATGTTAGTATGAGCACCTGCTAAATGTATCATGTGTATATATCACTACAAAAAGTAATAACCAATCTACGGTTAGTTCAGTTGCAGCTTCACTATCATGCTTACAAGTGCAGTCTATGTACTGTGTGTGTATCTGCCACCAAGGCATATTGGTTTTGTTTTATGGACTATAGAATAAGGAAGAGGTTTCTTGGAACGTACACCCTCATAGGAATTTGGAGGAGTTGTGACTGTAATGTAATTCACTGCAAAAACGTGCCGGTTGTAACTTGTTTTAACCTACCATAGTTGCGATTAAGTTTCAAAACAGCCCTTATTTTTTGAACTGCCATTCCATAGTCAAATTCCGTAGTTTATCAAAGGCACCAACCACCCACTTTGAGGCCTAACTCAGACATCTGAAATCCATGCATGTCATTTGCAGCAGAGATTTGATGGATTTTCTTATAGGACTACTCCTGCTTACCTCAGTATCGTCGAGAAGAAGAAGAAAATCTCCCTTGAACAGTACACGGTCAGTCTGTGCACGTAGCCGCCATTTTCAGACAGGAAGTGACCTACCTAAAATTCCGGAAGTTTGCACGCTGGCGATTGGATCATGGACTGTACCAGGTTGACATAAAACGTCGGTCACTGGCAGACTATAAAAACAACTGTAGCTAGCTATATAGTCAGTCCGATACAGGAGTAAGGGGAAGATATTGTCTTCATCAAGAACTCGGCCGCAAGTCAAAGATTCAAGAATCAGGATGAAGTTGTGGCTTGCTACAACCCTGGCTGCAATATTGTTTGCAACAGGCAATGCTAAGGCTTATCTTCCCTTCAGTAAGTATTATGTATGTGATAAATGTTTTGGAGTGTAAGTATAAATTCGATGCATATACCTATCCTCAATACAGATTATCATGAACAAGAGGTGGACAATCAAGCCAACTTCTACCACCGTACGTATACGTATGTGATAAACTATTGTGGTCTGCACATATCATGCCTGACATAGCTAATATTAATAATAATAAAGTACATGTGTATGTGTCTGCCCTTTTTACTTTGCAAAGTTATTTTCTTTACACAGCGTATGTCCACAGGGAGGAGGTTGATGAAACGCCTGGCATTGATGCCTACATGGAGCTGGTTGATGAAACCCCTGACCATGATGCCAACATTGAGGAATATTGTATGTATGCGATATTTATTATAAACACACGTGACGATATTTTATTAGTGGTAGCTAATATACTGAGGTCATGTATGACAGCAGATACTATTATTATTTCATTTCTGCAGCTTGTCTCACTGACTTGCACATCCTTGCCTTCACTTCCCGGAAGAAGGATGATGGGGTTAAAGATAAAAGCCACATTCTCTCGAGGTGGCAGTTATTGGACAGCAAACTCAAACAATCACACTGCCCGATCTAACTGGAGATACGTACGAGAGAAGCAAGGGAGACCTCTGGGAACTCAACTTTTATGATAATCACCAATTCAGAAACTGCAGTGTGAACCTGAAAACCCTCGATCACATTGCTATTGTGGCTGGTAGCACAGATGGATGGGGGATCCATACGATTGTCACCTACGTGGGTGCTACCGGTGGTGGCTTTAAAGAGTTTACCCGTGACATTGGCGTCGACCGTTGGATTGATAAAGATAAAGATATCAAAGATAGGCGTTTTGTGCTTACAAAGGTCAACTGATTTTTACTGTAGCTGACTGATTTTTACTTTGTAAATTTGTATTTTTATTGTAGCTGACTGATTTTTACTTTGTAAATTTGTATTTTTACTGTAGCTGACTGATTTTTACTTTGTAAATTTTTACTGTAGCTGACTGATTTTTACTGTAGAGACTGAGTTGTATGTTTTTTTCTGTACCACATGTATAATATTAAAGTAGTTTCCCTGCAAGCTGTAATAACTATAACTATAATAATGCTAACCTTTGAATGCCATTTGCACATATAAAAATTAATGTTATTGTTTTGTTTAGCCATCGATTTGCTCAATTAAAAGATTTAATTTAGCTAGATGCATGCTGGGAATGTCTGATTTGAGAACGGTTTTTAAGAAGCTGTATTTTGTGGCATATCACACTACCAGGATTAATCTCTAGCTATAATACTGACAACTCTGGATGTAGTGTAAGTCCTGAACGCATGCATATTCTCACAAACGTAGATAACGCAAATGCTCATGCTCATGCTCAAATGCTCATAAGTGTGGATAAAGCTCACAACTGTGAATAATGCTCACAGCTGTGGATAATGCTCACAGCTGTGGATAATGCTCACAACTGTTACGGTAGATAATGCTCACAACTGTGGATAATGCTCACAGCTGTGGATAATGCTCACAGCTGTGGATAATGCTCACAGCTGTGGATAATGCTCACAACTGTTACGGTAGATAATGCTCACAACTGTGGATAATGCTCACAGCTGTGGATAATGCTCACAGGTCTGGAAAATGCTCACAGCTGTGGAAAACAACATACACCCCGTTTTTATATCGTTCGCAAATCGAGCACTTGGCTTTCCTTCCCTTCAGTAAGTTATTGGGCGAGCGTGACGTAGGCATACCATAGCCTTAACATGCTTCAGACCCTCGCTCCTTCCATCAAAACATTTCATGAGCAGATACTCCTCTTTCACATTTAAATTTAACCCACCTGATGTGTGAATTGCTTTGTGCTCTGCTAACATCTTCATACAATGAGTACTCGCTCACGCTCGCCCCACAATGCCCTGCATTCGCCTAGTAATATAATTATGTGATGAATGATTTGGAGTGTGATGCATATACCTATCCTCGATACAGAGATATTATGAACAAGAGGTGAATAATCAAGCCAGTGAGTGTAGGACAAAAGCAAGACCTGAGAAGCATCAATGTAGAGTATTGGCCAGGGTCGGCTACACTGAGGCGTAAACTGTAGACACTAGATTTCAATACAGTTTTCAATCCAATTGCTTTGGCTGCATGGTCTATACTCATGTAGCTGTGGTAACTATAGCAAATTAAACAGTCCTCTTCAAACTAGTCCACACTGCAAGTGAGTTGGAAATATGAACATGTATCCACTGTCCACTGTCACGAGAAGAATGGCTACAATGCAGCACGTAATTGATTGCAGTTGGAGTCTATTTAACAATTGGAATGCTATATGGAGTTTTGTTATATAACTACATGTTCGGTACTGATAGAGTACACAATGCAAGAATTTGTACAACAGTCGCGATGGGTAGGGCCCTCAATAAACCACGCGCTTAATAAATAATGTTAAAGAGGTGTGCTTAACAACCAGTGCCTATGGTATTATAAATCACATACACACATTGCACACGCTCACTGACTAGACTATTATAGTGTCGTTTGTATATAGCCTCATTCCCAGGCCACTTCTCCAACTGCTTGGAAAGTAAGAGTTAGACCTCAAAGTGGGTGATTATATTCCTTATTCTTGGAACTTGACATTTCTTCCACAGTAGAACAAATTAGCCACTTAGAGACCTAACTCCTACCTTGCATGGTTAGGCCTCAAAGTGGGTGATTATGTTCCTTATTCTTGGAACTTGATATTCCTTCCATAGCAGAACAAATTACCCACTTAAAGGCCTAACTCCTACCTTGCATCTGTTAGGCCTCAAAGCAGTGATTTGTTGCTTATTCTTGGAACTTGACATTCCTTCCACAGTAGAACAAACTACCCACTTAGAGGCCTAACTCCTACCTTGCATCTGTTAGGCCTCAAAGCAGTGATTTGTTGCTTATTCTTGGAACTTGACATTCCTTCCATAGTAGAACAAATTACCCACTTAGAAGCCTGACTCCTACCTTGCATCTGGAAGGTAGTAGTATGGTATAATGCTATGATGGTAAGAACTGTGGTGAATGGAAAAGTGTATTACCACTCAGATAGTTACGTATCAAAGTGGTACTGCCAGAAGTGCAGTTATCATGACTTTGAATGTTTATAAAAAAATTTCTCTGTTTTGGACTATATATTAATATTTGCAATACTGAGTTACAAGTTTGGATATTTATTAATCCTCATGCATGCATGCATCGAGGGGTATTGCAGTCGGTCTGTCATTCTGTCTGTCATTCTGTCATTCTGTCTGTTATCATTGTCTTAATGCAAGAATTCTAGCAAACGGCAAATGCTGATGGTACCAAACTCGATATGAAGCCTAACCCTAACCCACACTCAGCTGCTTACAAGTATGCAAAATAAAACTGGCTGCATTTTGTCCATTAAATTCAGCGCCCTGTGAGTTACAGTAAGGGGACTTTCATAAAGTGATCATCTCCAAAATGAATCATTATGTGTAAGATTATCTCACGACATATACAGTGGAACCTCTGTACTGTGCTCATAACCTCAAATCAACATTATTTTTTATGGCTGCATTCAATATAAGATCAGAGGTGACTAAATTACAGAGATCCATTAACGGCCACCCATAGAGATTGTATGGAAATCTTGACAATTCTGAGGCTTACTACTCCCTTGAAAATAGCTCCAATTACACCCATATTTTGGTGGTGTACCCATGCATCCATATGTGAGATATTTGAAATTATATACTTGTGCTGCCATAGCAGCCATATCATATTTACCACGCCCATGCCACACCTTTTGCAATGGGTTTATATATACTTGCTGCTGTTCAGCTTAAGATTCGGACGGTCTTGCAAGCTATTAAATCTGTGGACACATGCACGAAGAGCAGGGTTTTTTGATCATGTATTCTATGCATGCAGCCTGCAGTCTTACATGAAGCTTTGCTCCATGGTCCGAAAGCACTTGCTATTCTAGTGTGTCAACTGTCCAACTAGCTGCATAACTGTACCCATCAAAGACTCGCTATATTACCGCTACATATCAATCATATCTATTCCCAGTGGAGTAGGCACACATACCCAAAACTATATCTTTGCTCTGCTTTGGGTACTTCGGCCAAACTGAATACTGCATATGTATACGTAGCTACTTGAGTCTAGGTATATTATACCAACAAACCCATTCAGTTTCTGATTGCACTCTGCCAAGAATCTAGTCCAATGTATCCGACTCCCAGCATGCATCTAAGTATTTGCTTTTAAATTCTTTTAATTGATCAAATTGATAGCTAAAGTACACTTTATAATTATGTGCAAATGGCATTCAAGGTTAGCATAGCTATAGCTAAGAGCTAGAAGGAAAGGATTAACTCAAAACTACTCTAATATTATACATGTGATACAGAAACATAAAACTCAGTCTCTTCAGTAAAAGTCAGACCTTTGTGAGAACAAAACGCACATGAGATTTTTTGTCATCAACCCATTTAAAGGCATTGATGTCCTGAGTAAGCTGCCTAAAGTATTCTTTGCGCGTAACAAAACCCACGTAGGTGACAATTGAATCGATATTCCATCCATCTTTGCTCCCAGCCTTAATAGCAACCTGTTGAATGCCTTTCAGGTTCACACATTCGGTGAATCCCAAGTCACGATCAAATTCTAGTTTCCAAAGGTCTCCCTTGTTTTCCTTGTAGTTCTCTCCAGGTGTGTTGGGCAGCTGGATGTACTTAGTCTGTTCAGTAGTCTTCACCTCAACTCTATGTGGCTCGTAACTCTCAGCATTCGCCTTCCCAGAAGTGAAGGCAAAGATGTACAAGTAGTGGAGACAGGCTGCAGAAATGAAATAATAGTATCTGCTGTCATACACGACTTCAGTATCTTACAATTTAATGCTAATAAAATGTCGTCATATGTGTTTATATAATATCACATACGTACTTTCTTCATCAATAAGCTGTGCGAGCCCCATGCTGGCATCAGTATCATGATCAGGGGTTTCATCATCCTGCTCCATGTTGACATACGGACCTATATAGAGAAAATATCTGCAAAGTAAAAAGGGCAGACACATGTACTTTTAATTTATTATTAATATTAGCTCTCATACGTACGGGTATCGAAGTTGGCTTGATTGTCCACCTCTTGTTCATAATACTCTGTATTGAGGATAGGTATATGCATCACACTCCAAAACATTCATCAAATATATAACTTACTGAAGGGAAGGAAAGCCTTAGCGTTGCATGCTGCAAAAAATACTGCAGCCAGAGTTGTAGCAAGCCACAACTTCATCCTGATTCTTGAATCTTTGACTTGGGGCCGAGTTCTTGATTAAGACAATATCTTCCTCTTACTCCTGTACCGGACTGACTATGTTAGCTAGCTACAGTTGTTTTTATAGTCTGCCAGTGACCGACATTTTATGTCAACCTTGTATACTGTTACAGTATATCACTCCAAAAATGTGTAGTTATATTGACTATTACACTGCAAAAACAAAATGATTGGTTTACGTAACCCAGCTTGGGTTACGTGAGTTACAGCATCAACATCAAAGAATGTGCATAAATACTGTAAAAATAGAGTGGTCGTTTTAATCCATATAAGGTTAACTCAGTTGCATTGCACCACAGAATGTACAGTTAAGTGCATATCAGTAAAATTACTTTACTCAGGGAAACCATGCAAGCTACATTGTGTTTCTGTGGTGTGGATAGCAGCAGGCTGCATGGGAAAGGTATGCATTGTTAATTGAAATTGGAGAAATATTTGTGTAATTTAAAAGTGATACACTTATTTACACATTGTTTTGTAGCTAGACAGCAACTTTGTACCAACCTGTTACTATCCCCGCCAAAGGTTTCCCTGAGTAAGTGCATTCTCTGATGCTAGTATTGCAACTGAGGCAACCCTATATGGATTAAAATGACCACTCTGCTTTTGCAGTGAGCTAGCTAGCTATAGACTCAAGTTGCTACGTATACATATGCAGTATTCAGTTTGGCCGAAGTACCCAAAGCAGAGTAAAGGAATAGTTTTGGGTACTCCACTGTAACAGTAGTTGGACAGTTGACACACTAGAATGGCAAGTGCTTTCGGACCATGGAGCAAATTAAAGCTTCATGTAAGAATGCAGGCTGCATGCATAGAACACATGATGACATGGCTAACAGCAATGGTCACATATTAATTTAGCGTATGCACTTAACATGTGATGGGTAGGGCCCTCGATAAACCATGCGCTTAATAAATAATGTGCGCTTAATAAAGAGGTGTGCTTAACAACCAGTGCCTATGGTATTATAAATCACATACACACATTGCACACGCTAACTGACTAGTGTCGTTTGTATATAGCCTCATTCCCAGGCCACTTCTCCAACTGCTGGAAAGTAAGAGTTAGGCCTCAAAGTGGGTGATTATATTCCTTATTTTTGGAACTTGACATTCCTTCCACAGTAGAACAAATTACCCACTTAGAGGCCTAACTCCTACCTAGGCCTCAAAGTGGGTGATTATGTTCCTTATTCTTGGAACTTGACATTCCTTTCACAGTAGAACAAATTACCCACTTAGAGGCCTAACTCCTACCTTGCATCTGTTAGGCCTCAAACTGGGTGATTATGTTCCTTATTCTTGGAACTTGACATTCCTTTCACAGTAAAACAAATTACCCACTTAGAGGCCTAACTCCTACCTTGCATCTTTTAGGCCTCAAAGCAGTGATTTGTTGCTTATTCTTGGAACTTGACATTCCTTCCATAGTAGAACAAATTACCCACTTAGAAGCCTAACTGGTACCTTGCATCTGGAAGGTAAAAGTATGGTATAATGCTATGATGGTAAGAACTGCGGTAAATGGTATCATAAAAAGTGTATTATCACTCCGATAGTATCAAAGTGATACTTGCAGAAGTGCAGTTATCATGACTTTGAATGTTTATTAATTGGTTCTCTATGTTCTCCGTTTTGCTAAACACGTGGCAATTAATATTTACAGTACTGAGTTACAAGTGCTCTGCGCAGGAATAGACCCACATCATCCACCAGCTTACTTCCCCTTCCAATTCACAATTCTCGCGAAGGCTCGCCCCACAATGCCCTGCATTTGCCTAGTATATAAATATTTGCAGTACTGAGTTACAAGTTTGGATATTTATTAATCCTCATGCATGCATGCATCGAGGGGTATTGCAGTCGGTCTGTCATTCTGTCTGTCATTCTGTCATTCTGTTTGTTATCATTGTCTTAATGCAAGATTTCTAGCAAACGACAAAATATGCTGATGGTACCAAACTCGATATGAAGCCTAACCCTAACCCACACTCAGCTGCTTACAAGTATGCAAAGTAAAACTGGCTGCATTCTTGTCCATTAAATTCAGCGCCCTGTGAGTTACAGTAAGGGGACTTTCATAAAGTGATCATCTCCAAAATGAATCATTATGTGTAAGATTATCTCACGACATATACAGTGGAACCTCTGTACTGTGCTCATAACCTCAAATCAACATTATTTTTTATGGCTGCATTCAATATAAGATCAGAGGTGACTAAATTACAGAGATCCATTAACGGCCACCCATAGAGATTGTATGGAAATCTTGACAATTCTGAGGCTTACTACTCCCTTGAAAATAGCTCCAATTACACCCATATTTTGGTGGTGTACCCATGCATCCATATGTGAGATATTTGAAATTATATACTTGTGCTGCCATAGCAGCCATATCATATTTACCACGCCCATGCCACACCTTTTGCAATGGGTTTATATATACTTGCTGCTGTTCAGCTTAAGATTCGGACGGTCTTGCAAGCTATTAAATCTGTGGACACATGCACGAAGAGCAGGGTTTTTTGATCATGTATTCTATGCATGCAGCCTGCAGTCTTACATGAAGCTTTGCTCCATGGTCCGAAAGCACTTGCTATTCTAGTGTGTCAACTGTCCAACTAGCTGCATAACTGTACCCATCAAAGACTCGCTATATTACCGCTACATATCAATCATATCTATTCCCAGTGGAGTAGGCACACATACCCAAAACTATATCTTTGCTCTGCTTTGGGTACTTCGGCCAAACTGAATACTGCATATGTATACGTAGCTACTTGAGTCTAGGTATATTATACCAACAAACCCATTCAGTTTCTGATTGCACTCTGCCAAGAATCTAGTCCAATGTATCCGACTCCCAGCATGCATCTAAGTATTTGCTTTTAAATTCTTTTAATTGATCAAATTGATAGCTAAAGTACACTTTATAATTATGTGCAAATGGCATTCAAGGTTAGCATAGCTATAGCTAAGAGCTAGAAGGAAAGGATTAACTCAAAACTACTCTAATATTATACATGTGATACAGAAACATAAAACTCAGTCTCTTCAGTAAAAGTCAGACCTTTGTGAGAACAAAACGCACATGAGATTTTTTGTCATCAACCCATTTAAAGGCATTGATGTCCTGAGTAAGCTGCCTAAAGTATTCTTTGCGCGTAACAAAACCCACGTAGGTGACAATTGAATCGATATTCCATCCATCTTTGCTCCCAGCCTTAATAGCAACCTGTTGAATGCCTTTCAGGTTCACACATTCGGTGAATCCCAAGTCACGATCAAATTCTAGTTTCCAAAGGTCTCCCTTGTTTTCCTTGTAGTTCTCTCCAGGTGTGTTGGGCAGCTGGATGTACTTAGTCTGTTCAGTAGTCTTCACCTCAACTCTATGTGGCTCGTAACTCTCAGCATTCGCCTTCCCAGAAGTGAAGGCAAAGATGTACAAGTAGTGGAGACAGGCTGCAGAAATGAAATAATAGTATCTGCTGTCATACACGACTTCAGTATCTTACAATTTAATGCTAATAAAATGTCGTCATATGTGTTTATATAATATCACATACGTACTTTCTTCATCAATAAGCTGTGCGAGCCCCATGCTGGCATCAGTATCATGATCAGGGGTTTCATCATCCTGCTCCATGTTGACATACGGACCTATATAGAGAAAATATCTGCAAAGTAAAAAGGGCAGACACATGTACTTTTAATTTATTATTAATATTAGCTCTCATACGTACGGGTATCGAAGTTGGCTTGATTGTCCACCTCTTGTTCATAATACTCTGTATTGAGGATAGGTATATGCATCACACTCCAAAACATTCATCAAATATATAACTTACTGAAGGGAAGGAAAGCCTTAGCGTTGCATGCTGCAAAAAATACTGCAGCCAGAGTTGTAGCAAGCCACAACTTCATCCTGATTCTTGAATCTTTGACTTGGGGGCCGAGTTCTTGATTAAGACAATATCTTCCTCTTACTCCTGTACCGGACTGACTATGTTAGCTAGCTACAGTTGTTTTTATAGTCTGCCAGTGACCGACATTTTATGTCAACCTTGTATACTGTTACAGTATATCACTCCAAAAATGTGTAGTTATATTGACTATTACACTGCAAAAACAAAATGATTGGTTTACGTAACCCAGCTTGGGTTACGTGAGTTACAGCATCAACATCAAAGAATGTGCATAAATACTGTAAAAATAGAGTGGTCGTTTTAATCCATATAAGGTTAACTCAGTTGCATTGCACCACAGAATGTACAGTTAAGTGCATATCAGTAAAATTACTTTACTCAGGGAAACCATGCAAGCTACATTGTGTTTCTGTGGTGTGGATAGCAGCAGGCTGCATGGGAAAGGTATGCATTGTTAATTGAAATTGGAGAAATATTTGTGTAATTTAAAAGTGATACACTTATTTACACATTGTTTTGTAGCTAGACAGCAACTTTGTACCAACCTGTTACTATCCCCGCCAAAGGTTTCCCTGAGTAAGTGCATTCTCTGATGCTAGTATTGCAACTGAGGCAACCCTATATGGATTAAAATGACCACTCTGCTTTTGCAGTGAGCTAGCTAGCTATAGACTCAAGTTGCTACGTATACATATGCAGTATTCAGTTTGGCCGAAGTACCCAAAGCAGAGTAAAGGAATAGTTTTGGGTACTCCACTGGACAAAAGCTTCATGTAAGAATGCAGGCTGCATGCATAGAACACATGATGACAGTTAGGCCTCAAAGTGATTATGTTCCTTATTCTTGGAACTTGACATTCCTTCCACAGTAGAACAAATTACCCACTTAGAGGCCTAATTCCTACCTTGCATCTGTTAGGCCTCAAAGTGGGTGATTATGTTCCTTATTTTTGGAACTTGACATTCCTTCCACAGTAGAACAAATTACCCACTTAGAGGCCTAACTCCTACCTAGGCCTCAAAGTGGGTGATTATGTTCCTTATTCTTGGAACTTGACATTCCTTTCACAGTAGAACAAATTACCCACTTAGAGGCCTAACTCCTACCTTGCATCTGTTAGGCCTCAAACTGGGTGATTATGTTCCTTATTCTTGGAACTTGACATTCCTTTCACAGTAAAACAAATTACCCACTTAGAGGCCTAACTCCTACCTTGCATCTGTTAGGCCTCAAAGTGGGTGATTTGTTGCTCATTCTTGGAACTTGACATTCCTTCCATAGTAGAACAAATTACCCACTTAGAAGCCTAACTGGTACCTTGCATCTGGAAGGTAAAAGTATGGTATAATGCTATGATGGTAAGAACTGCGGTAAATGGTATCATAAAAAGTGTATTATCACTCCGATAGTATCAAAGTGATACTTGCAGAAGTGCAGTTATCATGACTTTGAATGTTTATTAATTGGTTCTCTATGTTCTCCGTTTTGGATTAATATTTACAGTACTGAGTTACAAGTTTGGATATTTATTAATCTTCGTGCATGCGTGCGTCGAGGGATATTGCAGTCGGTCTATCATTCTGTCATTCTGTTTGTTATCATTGTCTTAATGCAAGATTTCTAGCAAACGACAAAATATGCTGATGGTACCAAACTCGATATGAAGCCTAACCCTAACCCACACTCAGCTGCTTACAAGTATGCAAAGTAAAACTGGCTGCATTCTTGTCCATTAAATTCAGCGCCCTGTGAGTTACAGTAAGGGGACTTTCATAAAGTGATCATTTCCAATATATTTTATGGCTGCATTCAATATAAGAGGTGACTAAATTACAGAGATCCATTGGCTGCAATATTTAACATCTGGCTGCAGTAATTTTTTGCAGCATGCAACGCTAAGGCTTTCCTTCCCTTCAGTAAGTTATATAATTATGTGATGAATATTTTGGAGTGTGATGCATATACCTATCCTTGATACAGATTATTTTGAACAAGAGGTGGACAATCAAGCCAGTGAGTGTAGGACAAAAGCAAGACCTAGCCTCGTCCCCAGGCTCTCTGCGCGTTGCTGGTATATTTTCTCACGTGATGACCTACTTAATTGCGCGTGGGCAGGGATCGAAAGACAGTTGCAACTACCTTCTGTCTTGTCATTGTTTCAGCGCTTTGTCTGTGGCACAAACGGGCTTCAAAAAACTGCAAGAAGTATAGATTCGCTGCCTTCCTTCGTTGTCTGAGAACGGCAGCTGTTATCGCCCACGCATTCACGCCTTCTGTTCCTCCCTTCTACCCACGCGTCAGCACGTGAGAAAATATACCAGG
Organism: Phakellia ventilabrum; assembly: GCA_963921505.1. NCBI lineage: Eukaryota > Metazoa > Porifera > Demospongiae > Axinellida > Axinellidae > Phakellia > Phakellia ventilabrum. Next base: position 2,179,734 of record OY997397.1, read on the forward strand.
CCCACAGCTGCGCGCACGTGGGCCTAGGAACGAGGCTAAACGCTTTTCCGCAATGTGCGGCCGGCCGAATGTGCGGCTAGCTTGCAGTGTGCTAAGCAAGACCTGAGAAGTATCAATGTATAGAGTATTAGCCAGGGTCAGCTACACTGAGACATAAAGTAGACACTATTCGATTACGGTTTTCAATCCATTTGCTTTGGCTGCATGGTCTATACTCATGTAGCTGTGGTAACTATAGCAAACAGTCCTCTTCAAACTAGTCCACACTGCAAGTGAGTTGGAAGTATCAACATGTATCCACTGTCCACTGTCACAAGAAGAATGCTACAATGCAGCACGTAATTGATTGCAGTTGGAGTCTATTTAACAATTGCATTGTGTCCTATAATAGGCTATATGTATCTAACATGTAGTTATATTAACAAAACTCCATATTATTAGTTGCATTCCAAGAATTTGTACAACAGTCGCAAATAATGACTCCAAAAAACAAACATTTTAATATGTGTGCCATGTAGCTATAATTGCTGCTCATTCTACAAATGTTACATATATATATACGCATAAATATAGCTATGATAGTCCCTGCATTCCTGACACTGTTATGTACGGGCTACATACATGCACTGGTGCAGTAATGCCTTGTTGGCTTCACACCATCATGCCAACTGCTGGTTATTAGAACTACTCAATTGACTTCTCAGGCATGTATTATCTGAATCAGAATGCAAGTACATGATACCACAAGAAACATTTGCTTCAAGTTTTCAGCTATAATTATTGATTTTGTTACTTACAGGCGCAGTTCCCCTATTGAATTTTAATACGGTGAAATGTGTAACATAATTTCCTCTAGCTGACCGCAACACTATCTACCTGTTGTCATGTCTATAGCACAATCAAGAACGGAAAATAATACTGTCAACTCTGAATTGAAAGGAATATGGCTGTTGATACTATAATTGTAAACACATAGCTGGTATTAATTACGTATAGTCAGGTGTAGTCCCTGCATCCCTAGTACTGACCTGTTACTAGCCATAATTGGGTATAATAGGCATAGTTTTGAGCAGATAGCAATTGCATATGCACTGGGAGATTTCTGTTCTACTGCTTCAATGGGTTATATAAAATACTTCTCCAGGCTTGCTCACAGCTTGGAAGAATAACATTGCATAGGGTTCCAAGGATATCATATCTTCTGCAAAAAAAATACAAAGATGTGAAGTTAGCTATATATTCTTTATAAAGCTGTAACCTATAAAATCAAGTAACAGTAGCACGTCTCATTTGAAAGTTTTTGTTACACAACATGTGGTATTTTCTAAGGTGGCTATTACAGATATGTGTGCGTGGAAGTGGGGAGATAACGTAATTCCAAGGGTTGTAAGTTACTGTTACTTGGGGATTGAATTTGCTGAGAATGGGTCATGGGATAGTCATGTACAGAAGGTAATTGATAATGGGAAGAAAAAGCTTAATCGTTTGCACCGGTTTGTCAGTAATAGAAATATCAGTACCGTTGCATGGAGATTATTGTTAGTTTCAGTACTTCGTCCTACTTTAGAATACGGTAGTGAAGTGTGGGCTTGTAATAAACGGCAGACAGCTTCCTTAGAATCCATTCAGCTAGGAGCAGCTAAGAAGATACTTGGCTGCTCTTCCAAAACGTGTAATGAAGCGGTAAGGGGAGATATGGGGTTAGAGTCCTTGAAAGGGAGGAGGGATAGAAGCAAACTTAAGTGGTGGTATAAAGTCAATAAGTTGGATATTGAGCGGTATCCTAGAGTACTATTAGATGCTGAGTGGGAAGTGAAACCATGTAGAGGTAGGCAAAGGAAAACTTGGATGAAAGTAATTAATGAATTGCTGCTGCAGTTAGATTTAGATAGCCAAGAGGTATTAGCTGCAGATAATATTAATTTGTTTTTAGATACGGTAGACGAAGCGTTGAGGGATAGAGAATACAAGGACTTTAATGACAGCTTGAATACTAAAGTTAAGTTGAATCTGTACAAGTCTTTCTGTAAGGAAATAGAATTCAAGAATTATTTGCAGGGGGTAGGTGATCCGGGTACAAGATTATTGTTTAAGTTTCGGTCAGGTACGAACGGTCTGAATGAAGAGTTAGGAAGACATAGGGGTAAAAATGATGATAGGCAGTGTAAATTATGCAGGGGTGAATGTGAGAGTGTGGTACATGTTCTCTGGGAGTGTCCAGCATATGACAGCATTAGAAATAATTTCATGGTAGAATTAGAAAATCTATTGGGGGGGGAGGTTTGGGGAGTTTAGTACACTTGATAATTTTAATAAGGCAAGTTTTATTTTAGGATTTGAGAATTGGAACAGGGATGATTTTAAAGCATTATTAAAGCTAGTTAAGAGCTTTGTATTATTGATATGGGAGACTAGGAAGAAGGAATTGTATGGTGATCAGGATTGTGTGGTCTCTGGTTGTTCTTGCTCTTGTCCTCTGACTGGAGGTCTTACAAGCTCCGCCTGCGTCTGTGGGTGCGTGGTCAATGGCGTAAGCGCTACGGCAGCAACATGAGTATATTATTATTATTTGTTACACAACATAATATAATGCCACAATTACACTACTACAAGTCATTTCAAAGTTGTTTACAGAATCCCCCTAATCTTCACTGTCTGTTTCTTCTGAAGCATTAGCTAGTTGTTGCCAGAAGTGGTTTGCCCTCTTCACTGTTTGCGTACATGTATGCCTCCCTCTCCACATCTCCTATGCTACTAGCTTCACCAGCCTGGTTCTTACAACATAGGGCACATGTACAGTGGTGAAGGAGACCCATTCGAGAGAGGATTTTGTAGCCTGCATATACACTGAGATATATCAGAGGTACAACTGCCAGTGCATATCCAAATCCAAAATGTGACCTGATATCATATTCATCGTAAATAGCAATGAATTCTACAAATGAAAGCAGCATGAACCCAATTGAATCCACATAGTTAACCCATTTCTCTTTATAAGGTTGTACAAGGCCAAAAAACAATGACGCAGAGTTATAACATGTAACTCTGTACACGACCCTGTATTTGGTGTCAGGTAATACATGTGTTGCAATGGCCATAATGCGGAAAATCAGGTACAGTCCGGAAAAACATCGCCAATCTGGAGTTTCATTGGTCCCATCCTTGTAATAGCCTTGGAAGGCATCCACAAAAGTATGTAGAATATGCCACCTAGTGCTACAGCAACTAATACACTTCTGCAAAATTCTGGTTGGGTACAGCAGGAGAATCAATACTGGAAGAACTACAAATGTGGCTAGTATAAAGATAGCAAGAAGTGCAAATGGTAAGTGCTCTGCACCAAAGTATGGAATGGTAGCATTGTAGAATAGTATGAGATGACCTACTTTTGTTCCACCGCTGTCTTCAATATGTCTACCAAGGTGTAACAATTTAAACGATACAGATAAAATTTTGGAGTACGAGAGGAGAAGGAATGCTGCAAAAGCATGGACCAGTGACTCCATAGGGTTCCACCGCCGTGAAATGCATGCACAGCATCTTTGAGATGGTCTCCACAAATATACAAGCAGCTTACAGCCTCTGGCATGTGCTTGAATGCAAGTATAGAACACTATGATCAGAAGGAGAGGATAAAATGCTACAACATACTCTAGAGACAGTGCCTGAATGGTAGTCATCGTGCTGGATATACAAAATTGAGGTATAACATTGCGAAAGAAATCCAAGTTGAAAACACCATAAATGGTGAGAAAAAACAATGCAACATAGTAGCTGGGCTTTGAAACATCAGTGTACAAATATGGATTAGCATTTATCATACTTGCAGAGACCTGACATGTAAAAATGAGAACATTCATGGGTGCTGATGTGATGCGTATTTGACAGAAAATTACTACCAGAAATATCACAGTAGTGGGAAAGATTGCAAGAAAAATGTACAGCAGCCAGCCATATCCACTGTCCAGACACTTCAGACATGGCAGTGTGTATGAGAACACAGCAGGTCCCAGCCCAGCCTTGCAATCACTACACAGCAGCCCAGTACGATTCAGTCCACCACACATGAACTCATTCAAATCACACACATTCTGAGGTAGTTGTACATACAGACCTTCAACATCTGGTCTATGGCTAATATATGGACTGTTAGATACCACTGTGCTGTTGTCTACTTCACTGTATGTCATGCAATATTCAAACTGTAGTATGGAAGAATTTGAGTTCCTGTCACATACTACCTTCCCATCCAAACAATCCCCCAATCACAGTCGATAGTACCATTATTGTTGACTGAAACAAACCAGGTTGGACATTCCGGCTGACAAACTCGTAATGACTGAGTGTTTAGGGACCCAAAGGCATCTCCAGTTGATATAAACATCAATAATAAGTATCCAAACTCCATATTGCTTCATCAAAATTTGACCAACAACTGTTTGATAAAGCAAGACCTGAGGGCCAGAATCTGCTACACTGGGACATATGCTGTATATAGACACCAGATTGGGCAATCCAAGTACGTCTGCTCATGCAGTAGTGATAATAGCAAACACTCCTGTATACATACACTGTAGATATCGATAACAATAGCGAAAAAAACACACACAGCATGTCGCTGATTAACTCCATATTAGCTGCATTCCAAAAATTCATACATTCAAGAGCTTACTCCTAAAAGGTGAATATATGTGTGGCTGCTAATGCTGTACATAGCTGGAATCACTTTAAAATTGGTGTGTGCAGTCTCTGCATCCTTAGTACTGACATTGGTATGTAATTGTTTTGAAATTACAGCCAACTTTTTCTCATGTGCGATATTTGCATATCTAGTTTCATTATGCTGCGTACTCATATCCATTAGAATGCAAGTAGCTACGTCCTACAGGTAGAATATAATATTTTTGTGTTTATGTGAATGCAGAAAGTAGAGCCGTAAAACTGGAAGAATGAACACATTTCCATGAATATTGCTTAAATATTATAGAAGTAGCCACAATTATATTTTACACTGCCACAGCGTATAAATTGTAGGTGATAAATACTTGTATCCTGTCTGCAATTGCCTTTAAACTACACTGGCAAGGCTTCTGTCTTATATAGCCTTGGGCTAGCTTTAGTTGGAGGAGAAGTCTGACGCCTTCCATCACTCCTCCACCCAACTATTGACCTTGTTGATTAAGAAGTTAAAAAGCCAATTTCATACATGTCTTTCATTAGTGTCACCCATATCTTGGTCTTCAACATCAGGTCTATGGTAAATACATGGATAGTTAGTACCCTCGTTCCCAGCCTCTCATGCACATTTCACTTGCTAAAGTGAAATGCACATGTGGGCCCAGGCTAATGGTTCGTAAAGCGCTAGCTAATTACATACTACCTATACTTTACTAGTAAGATGCTGGTAATCATCGAGGGGTGAGCCTGATCGAGCATTGTAGCTATGTCGACTCAAACAATAGATACATATTCAGGAGTAAAACAGCATAGCATGCAGGTGGTGTACTTGCTTATCACTTTTACCACAACGAATGATATATATTCAGGTCGTGAACAATGGTATAGCCAGTTGAATGCAATTTTTAGTTCCACCAGGTCTGCATGGCCTCCCTCTTCTAATCCCCACCACCCCCCACATTACTAAGATGATCATTTGACACTAGTAGCACTGCGGCACTGAAATGATAATGTGTGGGTTAATAGGATCGTCCAGTGGCTCTCATCAATAGCTTAGAGCACCAAACTTTCCTAGGGGATCATGTTTCCAGCCCCCCAGATTGTAAGCAACCAGCTGCTGTTTTTTCCCACCTCGAGCTCCCCATAGCTACAAGCATCCCTCCTCTAAACTATATTAGTTTTCTACAAAAACATACTGTGTACCTGCTACCTTTCCGGGGTGTTATTCATGCATGAGCGCCTGACGCCTCCCGTCCGTTGCAGCTTGGTCTTACTTGCAATTGTCTCTGGAGTCTCCGGGTATGTATGTTGTCGCCTAGCAAGTACTTACTCTAGCTACCATATCAAACCATTTAGAAAATCCATTAATTATCTTCCCACAAATACTAACTTTTTATAAAGAGTTTTTAGAGTATCTAGAAACTGTCCCTTAACTCCAATGTTGTGTTCAAGAATATCCTTCTATTGACTGAGGATCAAATGCCTTTTAAAAGAGGAAAAAATATTCCGATGAACAAACTTTCCTACCATCTGGAATAGTATTCAATGTAAAAATAAGGTATTGGCAGCTATGAGCTTTTCTAAATCCATTCTGCTCCTCATGCAGTGAGCAGATTATTGCTTTCAAGGTAATCACTGATCTAATTATGGGTCAGAAAACTTTCATAACTGTAGACCGTAAGCAAATGCCTCTAGCTATATCCCCTGGATTCACGTGATCTTACTGGTAACTTGCAATCAGCAACACCCATTACTAACCGGGGAATAGCTGATTGGGCAATACGTACGGGAGAATATTAAACCAGAATACTGCATAGACTTATACTTAGTTTTGACAAATCAAACTGCCAAACAAGTATCTGATTATCTCATCCTATTTCTGGCTCTGCAGATGCTGCTCCCATCCCAGCCAGCCTTGAACATGGTGCCGAGCCCTGTAGCAAAGAAACAATACATGATATGATTTAGACAGGGATGTGTACAGGGAGGAGATCTGTTTCACATAGGGAGAATCATACGGGGGCTTTAATGCGTATAATATGCTAGAGCAGATCATGTTTGGGATAGCTCAAGATTTACCGCATAAGGGAAAAACACTGTATGGCAATTGCACTGTAGCTAATTCATGGCTTAGAATTAACCACCAAGAAATTACACAGCATTTAGGTAGTCTCCACTCAACAGTGGAGGTCTGAGTAATGAACTCCTCATAACTTTAAATTTACTTACTTGTTATAGCCCAGTGCATGTGCTGTTGCCATGGCTGTGAGACTACGAATGCTAACTTTGCAATAAAACATGATGTTCTTGCCATGTGGAAACACTCACAACGATGTTGAGGAGACACTACCAGACAGGCTGGCTAATCCTGAAGAGTACGAGAGATTGCTAGCCAATCCCTTGGAAGTTGAGACATGAGATGAGGAAGAACTGTCTGACTATTACAAATATCATGATATGCAAGCTATGTACTACCATACACACACAAAAATGTATGTATATAATGGTGTACACTTTGTTCAAGATGTTAATAGTTTCACGCAGGATGGGAATTTGTTTCCATTTGTTTCCATTCCTTTATCTAGTAATTTTCAGTATGATAAAATGCTGTGAGGTGGAGCCAGAGAACGAGGCTAATAAATGGTATTTCTGAGGTAGGATACACATGAACATGTGGTGACTATGTAAACATCACACGCATGCAGTAACTACCAAAAGTAATCACTGAGTTTATAAATTCTGTAGATGCCTACAAATAGGAATAGTAAACCACCACTGCTAGATGTAAAGTCTGGCAGGAAATGGAAGGTGAGCACATATTATTTAGGATAAATATATATGTATAGATACCTGTAACAGCGATTAATTTAAGTAGTGAAACCTTTTTCATTAATTAAGTTATAATAGTGGTATTTTAGTTCAATTCAGTCATACTTCTTTGCCTTAATTAGGTTATATTAGGGCTGTCTCTGATGTTCCAGTTCCCAGGCCTTACTATAGCCTCGTTCCCAGGCTCCCCTCCCACACGCAGAAAAGTAAGAAGGAGCGGACCTTGGTGGTCGATTTTATCATGAGAGTGTACCTGTTTGATGTCAGAATGTTGCCTAATGGAGAATGTCCTCATATAGCATTTACAATGTGCCTGCATGATTAGTGCTTCCGGACTACTATCCTAAAAGGATGAGATAACTTATCATGACATCTGCAGATCTAGAGGGGGAGTTTTTTTTGCTTTAAAGTAGCAATATTTATACCATAAAAGGATGGCATATCAGATAAGAAAGCACCCATTGTATTGGCTTCTGCTGTGCTTACTGAAGCATGCACATGTAAAGTCCCAGAGGGTGTTTTTTTGCTTTAGAGTAACAATATTTATAACATAAAAGGATGGCATATCAGAAATCAAAAAGTACCCATTGTATTGCTTCTGCCAAGCTTACTGCAACATGCATATGTAAAGTCCCATTACATGATTGTCAGTAGTTATATAACGTTTTTTGCTATTCTCTTGTGGTAGCAGCTTTAGAATTATTTGAAAATGGGTACATCTTGCTTACTGCTGTTCATACATGTAGTAGCTAAAATAGTTCCTGTGCTAGCTCATGGATTGGGTTGTGACCAGTGCATCCAGAGAGCAATCTATGTTGACAGCAAGGATGGCACATCAGAGAGTGTCTGTTGGACTGGAGGAGAGAAGCAGCCATGTAGCAGTGTGGACCTTGCCCTGGAAGGTGCTAGGCAACTGAACTCCACTGTGGTGATACCAGCTAACCACAATGATACTAATTTGGAACATCTGTCCCCAGACAGTGACAATTTAACCAGTTGCTCCTCTTGGTATTTTCAAAACGGCAGTCAATGTGAATGTGGGAGTGGTCTCAATGGATTAGTTCACTGTGATCCAAAGACAGACAACGTCCTTGTGCTACAAGGTTACTGTATGACGTATGACAATGACATGGGAAGGGAAGTTGTCGGTGCATGTTTGTACAACTTTTTACGCAAAAGCAAGCCATATCTCAGCAATTACCACAGACTGCCACTAAACACTTCCGAGTTAAATGAAGCAATGTGTGGACACTTTAATAGAGAGGGGCAACTTTGTGGGCAATGTATGAATGGCTACTATTTACCGGTCTACTCTTATGACCTACACTGCAGAAATTGCACTCATACCACTTATAACTGGGCCAAGTATGTTTTTGCTGCATTTGGACCACTGACAATATTTCTACTCATCATTCTCCTCTTCAGAATTAGTGTCACTTCACCACCTTTGGTTACTTTTGTAGTTCTAAGCCAAATTAGTTCAGCACCGTTAATTGCTCGCCTACTTCTAGTTACCACAGAAGAAAATGCTACAGCAAACATGGCAGTACGGGTTATAACTAGTGTGTATGGCATATGGAACCTAGACTTCTTCCGAACACTGCTCCCACCAATTTGTATGGAACTGACCACTCTTCAAGTCCTAGCACTGGACTATGCCATAGCGTTCTACCCCATGGTTGTGATTATAATTACCTACTTTTTCAATGAAATGTATGAGCAGGACTATAGAGTCATTAGGTGGCTATGGAAACCATTTCAGAGATGCTGTGCTCGGTTCAGGAAGCAGTGGGATGTCAAAAACACCCTCATTGATGCTTTTGCTACCTTCTTCTCTTTATCGGTTATCAAGTTTCTAAACGTCTCCTTTTATATACTAATTCCTATACATCTATTTGATATCCACGGGCAGGAGAACCATACAGCTTACTTGCTCACTGATGCAACTGTACAGTATTTTGATAAACAGCACCTTCCTTATGCGATCATAGCCTGTTTAGTTTTCATAATGATTGTGATGCTTCCATTTCTACTCTTTCTATTTTATCAGTGCTGGTGTTTTCAAAGATGCCTCTCATACTTCCGTCTCCGTTCTCATGCACTTCATACATTCATCAATGCTTTTCAAGGTAGTCTCAAGGATGGAACTAACGGCACCTGGGATTGCAGATATTTTGCAGCTGCCAACCTTGGAATAGAGTTGCTGTTATACATACTGTATAGCTTTATATTGAATGTATATTTTTGGTCTGTTGCCCCTGTAGTCTTCATACTGATCAGTATTTGTTATAGTGTCATCCAGCCTTACAAACTGGCTGCCGATAACACAGTCGCAGCTGGCATGTTTCTCATACTGGCATTGTACTGCATTTTGGAAGTGGCTATTTTGACTGTAGCAACAAGCGCTCCCATCTATTTGCATTTCTCACTTATACTGCTAGGAGTACTCGGTATTTTGCCGCAGTTGTACATCACTGGAATCTTTATACACTGGCTCGTATGCAAGAAGAAGGTACCACAGATGGTCCTACGGAAATTCCATATTTGGAAGGCAAGAAGCAGTGCTTATGTTGACTTTGAAGAGCTGCTGCCAGACAGGCTTGCCAACCCTGAGGAGTATGAAAATATGTTTCCCAATCCCTTGGAAGAGGAAAATCAAAATGAGGATATAGTTTCAAACACTGCCTACTGAGAAATTGATAGTGCTCACCCTAAATGCAACGATATTTTGAGTAAATACCCATTCAATTATGCATTCTGTATCACAGGAATTTTGCATTCTCAATTCTGTCAGCAGTAGAATGGTATTTGAATAGGAATATTCAGAGTTTATACTTATTAAGGAAAACAGTCTGTATGGGATGGTACCAGGGTTGGCACCAACTAGACAATGCAGCAGACAAGGTAATATGTAAGGGTGGCTGGGAAGCATGGCAAGGACAAGGGGGAAACGATAAGTATAACATAAACAATTACTGACAATAGACATTATTTACATTACAGCATATTTTCAAACCAGTATTGCTTCCAGATCTGTTTATATGTACTTATAGATCATGCATGACACCATACACAGCATCAGGGGAGTTTCATGCATTCCATAAGACAAAAAAATGTGTATACAGAGCCCATAAACATTGATGTAGGCATAACCCCACTGGGAACCTGGCCTACTGCAGTGGTACATTTAGCTGGCTATTAGTTGTGAAAAATGGGTATATCCATCTTGCTGATTTTAGTAGTTAAGGCTGCTTTAGCTTATGCACTAGATTGTGACCAGTGTCACCCCTTAAATTCTGTTGCAAGGAGTTATACCAATACTGCCAACAACTTCACAAACTGTCCTCCTCAGTGGTACTTTTACAATGGAAGTACTGGTTGTTGCGAATGTGGGGAAGATCTGGACGGACTGGTTCACTGTGATCAAGAAATGGACTACACTCTTGTGCTGAATGGCTACTGCATGACGTCTGATAACAATATGACAGTTGTTGGTGCATGTCTATACAACTTTTTCAATACGAACAAAGCTACACCATTCCTCAGCAACTACCACATACTACCCCTGGATGTCACCTTGAATGATAGAATGTGTGGACACTTCAACAGGGAGGGCAACCTATGTGGCAAATGTAAGGACAACTACTCTTCACCTGCTTATTCCTATGAATTACACTGCATTGAGTGTACCTATATCAGCAACAACTGGGCAAAGTATATCGCTGTTGCATTTGGACCACTGACACTGTTTCTGTTCATTATATTTGTTTTTAGAATTAGTGTCACTTCACCTCCTTTGGTTGCTTTTGTTCTCACATGTCAAATAATGACAGCACCATTAATTGTCCGTGTTCTTTTAGTTAGTACAGAAGGTAATGCTGTGGCAAACATATTAGTTCGCATTATGACTAGTGTGTATGGCATATGGAACCTGGACTTCTTTCGTACCCTCCTCCCACCAATTTGTCTACAATTGACTACTCTTCAGACTCTACTGCTGGACTATGCCATAGCTTTCTATCCCCTGGTTCTGATTTTGATCATCTATTTGGTCATTGAATTGCAAGTGCGTAATTACCGAATTGTGGTGTGGCTTTTGAGACCTTTCCGTAGATGCTGTTTTCGCTTCAGAAGACAATGGGATGTGAGGAAATCCACCATTGATGTATTTACTAGTTTTACCTTTCTGTCTTTTGTTAAATTCTTGAGTGTTTCATTTGATATACTAATTTCTGTACGTCCCCATAATGTCCATGGAAAGAGCCTGGACACATTGTACCTATACTTCAATCCAACGATAAAATACTTCGGTGAGGAGCACCTGCCCTATGCCATCCTGGCTTTGCTGGTTCTCTTTGTAACAGTTAACCTTCCTTTTCTGTTATTTATGCTGTATCCATGCAAGTGTTTTCACAAGTGTCTTGCACATTTTCAACTTCGCTCTTACGCACTTCACACATTCATGGATGCCTTTCAGGGTTGTCTCAAGGATGGGACTGATGGCAGTCGTGATTGCAGGCGTTTTGCAGCTGTGTACTTTGGTACAGGATATGTATTGTACTTTCTGTATGCTTTAATACCAAATGCATACTTTTTGCCACTGGCTGCAATAGTTCACATAATAGTTAGCATTCTTCACAACAATATCCGACCGTACAAGCTGGCTTATTACAACTTTATTGCGGCTGGTATGTTTCTACTAATGGCTATTTACTGCATCCTATCCCTAGCCATTGTCACAACATCAACTCACGCCCCTGGCTACATAACTTCGGCCGTTGTACTCTTCGCAATACTAGGAACTGTACCTCAGTTGTATATCACTGGAGTCATCATCCAGTGGCTTGTTCGCAAGAAGATCTTTTCTTATATCCGAATGCCGTGTGGAAATGCTCACAACGATATTGAGGAAACACTACCAGACAGACTAGTCAATGCTGAAGAGTACGAGAGATTGCTAACCAATCCCTTGGAAGATGAGTACGATGAGGAAGAACTATCTGATTATACTGCATATTAAAACTAGCATGCTTCATTAATGTGTACTATGATCTGCAAGCTACATGCACATATAAAAATGAATAATGTTCACTTCGTTCAAGATGTTACTAGTTTATTCAAGATAGGAATTTGTTCCCATCTAGCTAGGTATGAAAAATGCTATGAGGTGGAGCCTGAGAAGAGGCTAATTAGTATTCCTGAGGTAGGATACACATGGTGACTATGTAAATATTACACCAGGAGTGCATAGTGATGTGATTATGTACTCCTGATCACACATACAGTAAAAGGTGTTCACTGCAAGTTCATTCAGTTATATAGATGCCTACAAATAGTAAACCAGATGTAAAGAGCTTTACAGCAATTGGAAGGTGACCGAAACTATAGGTTATAGAAAACCCTTTCTCTTTGCAGTGTATGTAGGGCTCACTCAGGCTCATCCCAATTATGAACAAACGCATTGTCAGCGGTCCGAATGCGACAAAGAAATATTTTACCCAATTACGACTGTTGTGTATACATTTTAAGATTTTATGCATATCATTAATTGTAAGAGTATATATATATAAGTTGATAAATTAATGGTATCTTTATACTGCCCACAACCCACACATATATTACATCTCCTGACTTAATTAGTGGCATCCAGTGGCAGCTTGTGATAATTATTGTTGAGAAATATATAGTATACCGTATAGCGGGAAATTTTCACCAGGGGTAAAATTTCGCCAATTTAGCCAGTCAGTTCAAGCGGCGAAATTTTAACTGGCACAAATTTTGTCAGTTGAAAATTTTTTCGGGTGAAAAATTTGACCGATGAAGTTTGATGCAAAAGTCAGCAGTGAACAATTTGTCAAGTACCGTCAACCATGGCTTTGCTACGTTATATGCAGGTTTTGCCACGTCGCAGAGAAGCTCCCTGATGCTCACTCACATGTGCATCGCTCAAACGTGCCGTCTGTATTTAACACTCATATCTCTACTTACACATAGGCTGCACAACCTCAACTAACCTGGGAGCTGCAGTAAGCCTTCCTTGGTAAAACTGTGTGGTAGACATGCTCAGATTTCTGACTGTTTGCGTCACAAGTTCGAAGACAGCATCCACTTATGAGACGCCATTTTGTAAACGTACTTTGTAGAATTTAATTTCGCCCAATCACGTGTACACGAAAATAGATCTGGCAAAACTTTCCCGCAATACTACACGATTGGCTTTGGCGAAAATTTCCCCGGTGAAAATTTCCCGCTACATGTATACGGTAGATTTAGTTAGTGGATAAACATATTTGGTTATCTGAATAGAAGTTAGGCTTCAAAGTACGTAAGGCTTGGGAACTGAAACATCACAGACAGCTTTATTAGGTTATAATAATTAGGTGGTATTTCCGTCATACTTATGTATCTTAATTAGGTTAATATAAAGGTGAAAAGGTTGGAATCTATACATGTGTATTTATCCCAATATGTGCTCATCTCAGTTACAGTCTACAAAACAATGTGTAAACAACTGTATACACACATTCTTCTCCAATTTCACATATGGCCTGGTCCACTAGCAGTAATTACTAAAGACATACATGTACAATCTCTTGCTCAATTTCCCTCCAATAATCACATACTCAAATACTTCTACTCTACACGTGACAAAACATGAGCCAGTAACTCAAAGATGAGCTTTCCAGCCTTTCCCCTGCTTTTCTTCGGGTGTCTCTAGAGACAGCATCACAGCAGCTGCTTTGCTAATCTTTAACAGGTTGCTGTCTGGGATTGGCTACTGTGAGGAATACATAGAGCCAGTTCATGCTATATTATAGCCTCATCCACAGGTCCACGTGTAGTGTAGCTACATGTGTGGACCTGGTACTTTTCTTAGCTATCGGGACCATGGTACCAATGAAGAGTGAAAAATGAAAAATGCTGGAAGCACAAGAAATTACAAGCAAACAAGCATGTTCGTATGTTTTCATACAAGAAAACTATATCAAGGCACATGCTCTCTTGTATTTTCTCCATTTAGTGCCTACTTTTACCTCCCAATGGATAAAAGGTCTATAGCTAGCGCCAGCAAGCAAAACAGAGTTCACACTCTGGTGTGGACTCAAAGGTGTGTCATGTGCTGTCCACACAACATCAAACAGTGAAATGGGAGTGACGGGACCTCTGACAAGGGCCCACCTCCCAGCTAAAACCCATGGGGAAGACAGGCAACACACCGCCCACACGTACCTAGGACTCCAAGTAGAGGCTGGGGAGGCAAAGGTAGCCAAAATGTCGTCCAGCGAAGAAACTTTCTCTACCAGTGGCTGCAGGATACTCTGACCTTGACACATGCTACTAAATTTTTTGCTGTTGTTCAGCTATATCTGATCGCTCACAGAAGACAATGAAAGGTATGATCAAATCATTTTACTGGTAAAACATTAGCTGCATAATTACATACGATCTATGCTGCAATCATACGGGAATGTTTGAGGAGTATTTACTGTTCATGAATTGGCATGGGAATCAGTACTGGAGAGCTGGGACTGCGGAAGGATGTGGGTGTGCATGGTGGTCCTGTCCATGTACCTCCACACATGCACACACACACACACACATAAAGGAAATATGAAGGCCCAGCTGAGGACCTATAAAGCAGACACTCTGAGCTATTATTCCCAGGAAAGGAACTGTTGATCTTACCAGTGAAATATCAATCTTAGCCTGTACCCTATTGATGTTCAGTACTTCAGCACAGTCGTTAATAAACAAAACTTGATCAGATCATTAGCAAAAAAGTTGATGATACAGTTTTGTAACGAAAACACTTTCATTTAGAAAGGAAAGACTATACAAAATGTGTTCTATAACATGATGTTAACCTTCAAGTGAGTGTTTACTGTGAATAGCTGGCGTGAACAAGACCTCATACGTATACTGGTATGTACTGATACAAGTAATGCTTCTGTCAACAGTTTGGCTATAGAGGCATGTGTCTGCCTTCGACGCTAATGGAGACTGCATGTGATTTGCCACCTGTTTTTTTCTGCTTCTGTTTCTGCAAGTGCTTCTCATAGCGGTTGTAGACTGTCTTTGAGCCACCCTGTAAGTTAAGAGAGATGCAGTGTTCTGTCTTTCAAGACTACAAGTATGTTCACTACTCTTAGTGATCTGGGATAATGTTATGTAACTGGACACCAGTCTTACTACTGGCTCTCAATACATTGTATAGTTAAACTTTTGCCAGAGAATATATTCGCCAATTTGCCAGTCATCATACGTGGTGAATGTAACTAGCAAAAATAAATTTTTGCCCGGTTAAACGAAACAGAAGTGAAGTGTTTTGAACCCACTATTGTTGTCTCTATAGTTACATGCAAGATCTGGTGAATTTGATGATACCATCAATTGCTGAGCCGTGGCGAGGCAACTAATCGTGATGTGTACATTTGTATATATGTCCATCACACTTTTGGCCCCAGGGATTCAAAATGGCATCTCATACAGCTACACGGACGCCGTCTTCGAACCGGTGGTACACAAGGAGTCAGAGAAAAGGACAGGTCTACCAAATAGTTTTAGGAAGAGAGGTTAGTACACTTTGTGTAGCCTCTGTATATTAAAGTAGAGATAAGAGTGCTGGAGGCTGACAGCATGATGATCGAGCGCTTGAGCGATACAAGTGAGTTCCAAGCCATGGCTGATCCTTGGTGACAGCCTGACTCTCTGCTATTCTGTAACAGCCTTGACTGATCCTTTTGCACACAGAGACTAAAATTTAGTCTCTGTGTGCAAAAGGATCAGTCATAAAAATGACTTGTCCGAAGATCTTCGGACAAGTCATTTTTTCATGAATCTGTTTGATATCTATTTTTGCAACTGGCTGTCTCGTAAAACAATCTGAATTGATGCTCTCTGCCCTACCGAAGATCCACTGAAGATCCTCATGCATGTCACTACCGCGAGGCTCCTTGCATTCCAAATGTACACCTATATTTTAACGAAGGCTTACGTAAACTTTCTGGGTATGTCCACTTAGCCCGGAGAGTACCCCTGTCCACCTCATACTACATAATATATACGTGGTACGTTTGAAGTCCAATTAATTCTGTGTCTGACCTTCTTGAACTCTTGCTCGGCATTCCACTTAGGCCGAACAACATAGTCTCTGGTGGAAGGCATGGGCACCCTGGCCCGGCCGACCCAACCCTTGTCTCCTGGCTTCTGGGGCCTGAATTTATGTGTGTGTGTGTGTGTGTGTGTGTGTGTGTGTTTGTACATATGCAAGACTCATGTTTATCTTACAATCTCCATCTGCCCTCTCCATAGACCATTACCACTCAACAGGAAACCCAAAGGAGGCTTTACCTGTAGACCTTCAGTTTCGTACCTCCTCACATTGTAGTTAAAAGTCAAGTTCAAAGCTGGGTATCGTGCCACACCACACATATCCACAAACAAAAGCCGTGTTAAAAGATTTGAGGAGTGCCCACTCACCCATACTCCTCTCCCTCAAGGCTGGTCTTCTTGGATTCCCCACTAGAACTGTAAGCAGGACAAGAGAAATTCATTAATAAACCTGCAATATCTTGGCTTCACCTCAAGAGACTAGTTTACCTCTGACGCCAGAAAGATTAAGGATGGTGTGTATCACATGAACACCATTTTGGTGTTTGACTGACTTACTGTTACTACATATCGACTATACGCTTGACCATGATTTATAATCACCATAATAGCTTGTTCTATAATACTACATGCTTCTAATGTAGTCAGGATAGCATTACGCTGGGAAAATGATACCAAGTATACTCAAAACTGCATGGTTCCCAACAGTTCAGAACGTGTACTCATCAACAGGTGTGGGCAGTGTGTAGATAGATCAAAGGCTAACACTGAAACGAACATACTGTCTCCATGTAGTGCAAAAATACCACTCCACATGTATCCAAGAATACTACGGTTAATTGACTGAGTGCAAACAAGCTAAAGTCTGCATAAAATGATTGTGAGTCCTAATTTACATCAGCCCCATCCCCAGGCCCACGTGTGCAAGTCACTTTAGGGTAGCTGTTGGCCTATAAAAGTGCAAAAGTGTCTCACCGACTAGATCTATACGTAAATATGTGGTTCACTCTATGGGCTAACAAAGTTAAGGCACCAGCAAGAAATATACGAGCACAGTATGGAGCCAAATTGCACAATCACTCAAGGAACAACAGTCAGATTACGAACCTGAGTCGTCTCCTTGCAGCCTGTGAGAGGTTGGCATAGTCCCTCTCCTCACGCTCGTCACGGCTCAGAGACTTGAAGTCAGAAGCCAGCCCAAATATTGGCCTAGCCCAGTCATCTGTAGTGGGGTGTGTATAGGCAGAATAACCTAATACCAAATCCACTAGTAAAACTGATATGTATATAGAGAATTAGAGGAAGGACATAATAACTATATACGTTTAGGAAGTTTGTTCTACCAAATAGTAGTATACTGAAACCTTCACTTGGGCGTGACCTCAGTGGCATTATTCAAGATGGATTATACATTGGTACTCGATTGGTACTGCATCACAAACGACAATAACAGTTAGTTCTGATTATGATTACCTATTCTGTAAAGTACACATGAACATAACTACAGGGTTGTTAGATGGCCGTGGGGCCTTTCCATAGATGCCGTGCTTGCTTCCAAAGCCAATCGGGATGCTAAACTTTCAGTTTTTGCAACACTCTTTTTATCAGTTATCAAATTTTATGTGTCTCACTTGATGTTCTAGTACCTACACAGCTGTTTAATGTCAATGGCAACAGATAAAATATGTACCCTTTTCTTGTACTATGACACGATAGCAGAAAACATAATCATGTCATCCTGGCATTGTTGATTCTTATCATTGTTGTTTCAATAGTGACTTACACACTTTCATCTTAGGGCTCATGTACTTTACACATTCATGGATACTTTTGAGGATAGTCTGATGATGGTATACTAGCAGCAGAGGATCGTGGAATAGGCCTTGTACCATAGTGTGTGGGCGTATGAAAGGCGCTGCCCCCATGTATATACAGAAGTGGAACCTTTGAAGCCAGGGTGCATTCATGTACCCTATGGTACATGAGGGTTGCTAGGCTACTGAGGTTTCTTCTCAAAACTGTGATATTAATTATCTACAAAAACATTTTCAAAGCACAATTAGTGGTGCACTATAAAAACTCTGGCACAAGTCATCTGTACAGTGGGTCTACATGGGATTGTACCCTTCCTGCAGTTTTATGTATTCCCAGGGCAAAAAACTGCACTCAGGGCAGCTCAGGGTACATACCCCATGTACAGTAGAAACCCTAGCCTCGTCCCCAGGCTCCCCTCCCACGCGTGTGGGAGGCGCGTGGGAGGGGAGCCTGCATGGGGACGAGGCTATCGAGGTACAAATATAGTGTATTTCTACATCAATCTATGCACCTACTGTTTACATAACTTCAATACAACATCAGAATGCCAAAAATGTGAAACTGTGATAAAGATATAGTGTTGTTATTGCTCTCATGGGAAATCATGTGTAGTGATAAGCGATGAAGGCATTTGTCTCATACAGTGGTAAGCAGATATAGCTGTATAGATGACAAAAATGGCTATAACCTACCTATTGCTATTCATAGCAACTATCACTTCCTCAGCTTTTGTAAGTAACTGTGAAGACTACTTTCAAAAGGTAATCTATGTTGACAGCAAGAATGGCACATCAGAGAGTGTCTGTTGGACTGGAGGAGAGAAGCAGCCATGTAGCAGTTTGGACCTTGCCCTGGAAGGTGCTAGGCAACTGAACTCCACTGTGGTGATACCAGCTGGCATAGCTGAAGACAGAAATTCCGAAGATCCGTCCTCAACAACATGTAATATTCATTACACTAACATTGCCACCGATACAATTACTGGAAATTCCACAAGCTGTCCCCCTTGGTACTTCTATAATGACAGTGAGTGTGAATGTGGGAGTTGTCTCGACGGACTGGTTCACTGTGATCAGAACATGGAGCACACTCTTGTACTACAAAGCTACTGCATGACATACGACAACAATACAGGAATTACAGTTGCTGGTGCGTGCCTGTACAACTTTTTCAATATTAGTAACACAAAACCATATCTGAGTAACTACCACAAACTACCAAAAACTGCAGAGGATTTCAATGACTGGATGTGCGGACGCTTCAATAGACAGGGGCAGCTTTGTGGACAGTGTATAGAAGATCAGTATT
This sequence comes from Phakellia ventilabrum, assembly GCA_963921505.1. Taxonomy (NCBI): domain Eukaryota; kingdom Metazoa; phylum Porifera; class Demospongiae; order Axinellida; family Axinellidae; genus Phakellia; species Phakellia ventilabrum. The sequence goes on from OY997397.1 coordinate 2,199,474, forward strand.
TACCAACTTACTCCTATGATGTACAGTGCAGAAACTGTACTTACAGCAGGTACAACTGGGCTAAGTATACTATGGTTGCTTTTGGACCGTTGACGCTATTTCTATTTATCGTACTCTTCTTTAGAATTAGTGTCACTTCACCTCCCTTGGTTGCTTTTGTCACTGTGAGTCAAATCAATAGTGCACCACTTCTTGTCCGCCTTATGCTGATTGCCACGGAAGATAATGCTATAGCAAATACCCTGGTACGGGTCACGTCAAGTTTGAAAGGCATCTGGAACCTGGATTTTTTTCGAACGTTGCTCCCGCCCGTTTGCCTGCAGCTGACCACTCTCGAGACTCTAGCTCTGGATTATTTCATAGCTTTCTATCCCATGGCTCTCATTGTGGTAATCTATTCCATCAATCAACTGTATGAGCACGACAACAGGCTGTTTAGGTGGCTATGGAAACCATTCTATACATGCTGTGTTCGGTTCAGAAGGAATATTGATGTTAAAGCAACACTTATAGACACTTTTGCTACCTTCTTCTCTCTATCAATTGTCAAATTCCTGAGTGTCTCTTTTGATATTCTTGTGCCCACACATCTGTTTGGTGTCCATGGAAATAAATATCGTACATTTTATTTATACTATAATGCAACGATGGAATACTTTGGTGAGCAGCACAGGCCTTATGCTATAGTGGCTTTGCTCATTCTTCATATAGCTGTCATATTTCCTTTTCTAATGCTTTTACTATATCAATGTCAACGTTTTCAAAACTGCCTCTCGTATTTTCGACTTCGGTCTCGAGCACTACACACATGCGTAAGTGCCTTCCAAGGTTGTCTCAAAGACGGCACCAATGGCACTCATGATAGCAGATATTTTGCGGCTCTAGCGCTTGGACTCGGATTGCTGCTATATACGATGGATGCTCTTATTCAAAACATATACCTCTGGACCTTGTATGCCGTGGTCTTTATAGCAACTAGTATTTGTTACACTATTATCCAACCTTACAAACTAGCTACTTACAACACCGTTGCGTCCGGTATGTTCCTTATCTTGGCCATAGACTGTCTTTTAGTAGAGGCTCTCTTTGCTGTATCGACAAATGCACCTTTCTACTTGTATCTTACAATTATTCTCTTAGCAGTGGCAGACACTCTGCCACAATTATACATCATTGGAGTTTTTGTTTATTGGTTCATATGCAAGAAGAAAGTGCCACAGATGGTCCTACAGAAACTCCATATTTGGAAGCCAAGACATAATCTCCACATTGACTTTGAAGAACTGGTGCCAGACAGGCTTGCCAATCCTGGGGAGTATGAAAATATGCTTCCAAATCCCTTGGAAGAGGAAGATGAAAATGATAACATACGTTCAAACTCTGCCTACTGAGAACTTGATTGATAGTGTTGACTCTGTAAGTAATGTTTGAACAATATTATGCTTACATGTCCTCAAGCCAGAAAGAGGCATTACATTAGAACAAGTTATGAACTCTAAATGTTTATGTTGAAATGCTACTCTACTACATGTACATCAGAATATAGTCTTGTCTCCAGATCTCTGCTCAGGGCTATTGAATGTCTTATATGTTTCATGAGTTGCTTCTGCTAATTCTTCCAATATAGCAGTCATATCATGCATATCTTTTCCTTATAAGATTTGTTTACATGCACATTCGTCATACTATCAGGGGAAAAGCATGCATGACATCATATACAACATGGGGGAATATTATGCATTCCATAGGATATCAAAACATGCATACAAAGCCCTTAAACACTGACAGCTGTACAGTCCCATTGGAAACCTAACATGCAGTGGTAGATTTAGCTGGCTGTAAGTCATGAGGATAGGTATATCCAGCTTGCTGCTAATAGTAGTTAAGGCTACTTTAGTTTATGCACTAGATTGTGATCAGTGTTTCCCGAATGCAATCTATGTAGGCAGCAAAGATGACACATCAGAGAGTGTCTGTTGGACTGGAGGAGAGAAGCAGCCATGTAGCAGTTTGGACCTTGCCCTGGAAGGTGCTAGGCAACTGAACTCCACTGTGGTGATACCAGCTGGCATAGCTGAAGAGATAGATCATCCCTCAAATTCTGCTGCGAGGGAAGCGGCCAAAAACTGTCCTCCTCAGTGGTACTTCTATAATGAAAGTACTGGTTGTTGTGAATGTGGGGAAGATCTTGACGGACTGGTTCACTGTGATCGAGAGATGGACTACACTCTTGTGCTGAGTGGCTACTGCATGACGTCTGATAACAATATGACCGTTGTTGGTGCATGTCTATACAACTTTTTCAATATTAGCAAAGCCACACCATATCTTAGCAACTACCACATACTACCCCTGAATGTCACCTTGAATGATGAGATGTGTGGACACTTCAACAGAGAGGGCAACCTATGTGGCAAATGTAAGGACAACTACTCTTCACCTGCTTATTCCTATGAATTACACTGCATTGAGTGTACCTATACCAGCTACAACTGGGCAAAGTATATCGCTGTTGCATTTGGACCACTGACACTGTTTCTGTTCATTATATTCCTTTTCAAAATTAGTGTCACTTCACCTCCTTTGGTTGCTTTTGTTATCACATGTCAAATAATGACAGCACCATTAATTGTCCGCATTCTTTTAGTTAGTACAGAAGGTAATGCTGTGGCAAACACATTAGTTCGCATTATGACTAGCGTGTATGGCATATGGAACTTGGACTTCTTTCGCACCCTCCTCCCACCAATTTGTCTACAACTGACTCCTCTTCAGACTCTACTGCTGGACTATGCTATAGCTTTCTATCCCCTGGTTCTGATTTTGATCATCTATTTGGTCATTGAGTTGCAAGTGCACAATTACCGAATTGTGGTGTGGCTTTTGAGCCCTATCCGTAGATGCTGTATTCACTTCAGAAGACAATGGGATGTGAGGAAATCCACCATTGATGTATTTACTAGTTTTACCTTTCTGTCATTTGTTAAATTCTTGAGTGTTTCTTCAGATATACTAGTTCCAACACTTTCCCATAATGTCCATGGGAAGGACCTGGACGCATTGTACCTGTACTTCAATCCAGCAACAAAATACTTCGGTGAGGAGCACCTGCCCTATGCCATCCTGGCTTTGCTGGTTCTCTTTGTAACAGTTAACCTTCCCATTCTGCTGTTTATACTGTATCCATGTAGGTGTTTTCAAAAGTGTCTTGCACGTTTTCAACTTCGCTCATATGCACTTCACACATTCATGGATGCCTTTCAGGGTTGTCTCAAGGATGGAACTAATGGTTCTCGTGATTGCAGACGTTTTGCAGCTGTGTACCTCAGTACAGGATATTTAATGTACTTTCTGTATGCTTTAGTATCAAACGCATACTTTTTGCCACTGGCTGCAATAGTTCACATAATAGTTAGCATTCTTCACAACATACGACCGTACAAGCTGGCTTATTACAACTTTATTGCGGCTGGTATGTTTCTGTTGATGGCTGTTTACTGCATCCTAGCCCTAGCCATTGTCACAACATCAACTCACGCCCCTGGCTACTCAACCTCGGCCGTTGTACTCTTCGCAATACTAGGAACTGTACCACAGTTGTACATCACTGGAGTCATCATCCACTGGCTTGTTCGCAAGATCATCTTGGTTTTGTGCAATTCTCGTATCCGAATGCCATGTGGAAACATTCGCAGAGACTTTGAGGAAACACTACCAGACAGGCTGGTCAATCCTGAGGCGTACGAGAGATTGCTACCCAATCCCTTGGAAGATGAGTACGATGAGGAAGAACTATCTGATAATACTGCATATTAAAAATTAGCACGCTTCATTAATGTGTATTATGATAAACAAGCCAGATCTTTTCACCTTGAACAATTAAAATGCACATCATTAACATATACATGTGGCTACTGTACATATACATGTATGTTGCGTGAGTGTGTACAAAATTATAGTTTCATGCAGGAGAGGAATTTATGTGTCTCCATTTCTCCATCTTAATGTTAAAAAAGTTGTGAGGTGGAGCCTGAGAATGATGCTAATAAATGGTATTCCTGAGGGATGATACTCATGAAAATACGGTGACCATGTGACAATCACATGCATGTACATGTAGTAACCACCAAAGGGTTAAAAATTGTGCAGTGTATTTCTTAAACTAATCACATAGGTGACCACAAGTAAACCATACTAACTAGCTAAGTTATTGCAGCAAATGGAAAGTGAAAGCATATTTTGGGACAGATATACACATGTACAGATTCCCTTGTACCAGCAATGCAGATGGAACGCAGTAGTACCATTGACTGAGAGTTAATGTGCTTAAAAGTAAAGAAACCTGTCATAATCTTTACCTTAATTAATTAGGTTACATTAGGGCTGCCTGTCAGTTTCTGTGAATAAAACCCCATTTATGGACTGTCAAAGAAACTCCCCCATGTGTTAAGTACTATATGGCATGTCCAGTCCCAGGCATGAAAGCAAAACCATAAATGTTGTTTCTTGCTATGAGATACCAAAGTAATAAATTACGTACTTTGAGGCCTAATGTCTACCTACATGTACAAACCTGATGACAGTGTCTATATGTACCGCTCGTTCAGGCTCACCCCAATTATGAACTATGAACAAACACACTGTCAGTGGTCCAAATGTAACAAAGACACACAATTGTGACTATTGTACATGTAAGTACATTTATGCGTATCACATGTTGTAAGAGTAAGCCGGTAAATGGTATCTGTATACTGCCCACAAACATTTTGAGAGTGCCCACACATTACATCACCTGACTTAGTTGCATCCAGGAGCTTGTGATAATTGCTGAGAAACGGTGTGCCTTTGTTAATATTGAAAGACATAACACTGCAAAAATACATGTATGTAATGGTTGTTTTGACTACTGTGTGGTTATCTGAAGATGTCTGAAGTATAGTTTCTGTCAAAGCAATGCTGAAGTAGGAAGCAGGAAACAGCATGGTAATGGTAACAACATCCCAATGAGGAAGAAGAAATGAGGAGATACCCACAGCAAGAAAGTATTGCACCACGGAGCAGAGGCAGAGCAGGTCACACTGAGATGCACAGCACCATGATTGAGAACGGTGACTAATGAGGCAAGGTAGTTCCCACAGTTTAACACTTACAACCTAGCCTGGAAAGACTCTGACCATGCTATGGAGATCTTTTAGCCTCGTCCCCAGGCTCTCTGCATGTTTCACACTGGAGAGCCGGGTAATTTTGTCATGCGATTTAACTTGCATAATAGCATTATGGTGTAAAAGTGAGCACTAAATGGAGACCTGTAGTTTCTCCATTTAGTGCTCACTTTTACCCACATTACATCATAATGGTAAAAGGTCTATTATGCTCAGGCAGGACCACTCGAAAGACTGTTGCACTTTTCTACCTTTTGTTGTTTTCAGCACTCAGTCCGTGGTACAAACAGGGGCTCCAAAGAGTAGCTACAAAAAGTGTACATTCGCTGCCTTCCTTTGTTGTCTGAGAACTCCAGCTGTCCTCGCCCAAGAAAAAAAAATTTACCCTTCGACCTTCTTCCACCCTACACATCACACACGTGAGAAAATACAAGGCCCACAGCTGGCAAAGTAAAACACACACGAGGAGCTGTACACAAGCTTTACATAGCTACTGAACCGCTAGCAGCACTTGCCAGTAGTCATAATTCCAAACCAAATTCAAGAGCTGTAAATCCAAGATATACATGACATCATACTATATATACTGCTGTTTGCTTCGCATCATCATCATATTCAATATTGAATGTATAGTGGTAACTAGTGTCAATAATCAATTTCAAGATCGTAATTGAAAATTGCCAAATGCCACTATCCATGCACTGAGCAGTGGTAATTTCTGCAGGCCATGGCCTGATCCACTGGTAATTAATACATATAAGTTAGATACCAAGACCAAGGCATCAGCGAGATTTAGAAACCTGAGGGCCCAAGATCTGTAGAGATCTGTAATTGAACAATGAAATTCAAGAAAGTACTAACACTACATGTATGCTCTAAACTCATATAAACCTTCTTCTCAGTTAAAGACAGTTCCAAATTATAGTATGGATGGATTATTAGAATAAAAAGCGCACCAACGAGGGCTCAGATTTTTATGAGTGGAGATAATACATGTATACAGATACATGTTTTATCCAAAACCTAGGTTCCTAGAGTGGCATTAAGTACTTTATATGTACATGTACATGTACATGTAGAACACACCAAAGACATACCATTTCCTCCTACAATTACATACTCAAATACATTCACACTACATACATGTATGGCAAAACATGAGCCAATAACTCACTGATGAGCTTTCCGGCCTTCTCCCTGTTTTTCTTGGTTTCTTTTGGGTGTCTGTACAGCAGCATCACGGCCTTGCCAATCTTACTGCTCTTTAACAGATTGCTGTCTGGAGTTGGGTACTGCGTGAGGAATTGAAAGTTCACGTTATACAGGTGTATTATGAGCATATCAGGCTACAACACATCTAGCCTTCATTCGCAGACGTACATACACATGTGTGCTTGTTTTGGCTAACTGTGGACCCACGTAGGCATGGTACTTTTTCTTTCAGGGACCAACGAAGGAAGGCTAAATCATTGCTACATCTAGTCTGTGGCAGAGATTGGTAGCAAGAATATCTATGCATCCACTACCACCTTAGAATTGTAGAAGGAACAAGTTTACTTTTAGTAGAGAACACATACTTGGCAGCGGAAGTGTGGGGGGGAGGGGGGGGGGGGGGAGGGAGGATATCCATCCCCCCATAAAATTATGTTGTTTACAACTCAGTATTTCATTAGCGGTCCCTTTGGGCACCACAAGCAACCTCTGACCGCTTACTCTATAAGCATCGAATCTCCAGAGCCCAGACAGTCACAGCAATCCCCAGTTACTATTTTACATTACGTGGTAATTATTAATGTACCAAAGTAAGTATTTCAAAAGATAGAGCAGACAGACAGAATGCCAGAACCACACAATAACTAAAAGCAATACACTTCTGCAGTGCCTTAGAAGTGTAAAAGGTATACAGCTATAGTAAATTGAAATGCAAATGTAGGTGCGTGGACAAGGCTAATAATGTACATGTAACCTCATTCCAGAATAGTACAGTTTATGACTTTCACGGATAAACAGAAAGACAGCCGTAGTTTGTACACAAGCATTTAACTGGTGCTAGCTAGTTTTGCGCTCACCGTTTTGAGGGTATCTAAGATACTCTCCCTGATCTTGAGGTGGGGCAGGGAGTGGTCGGGAAGGGGACTCAGCCACTCCTACGGGTAATAGACGGAGAGAGTTCCCACATGTGCTATATGTACAATGTACATAAATTATAAAAAGTATTCAGATTCTTTACCAGCTGTAAAAGTATTGCCTACGTTTCGACCATATTATCATGGCCTTCTTCAGGGCATACATGTACATGTACATGTACAATGAGCAACATACAGAGAAAGGGCCTATTAATACTACAACACCAATTAGCTACAATGTAGCTAACACAATACAGTCACCAGACGGCTTCTACAAAGTCTCAGACATGGCCTTGAGGCTTGCCCATGTCACGACAGTAACTGTAGCTTCTTGGTGGCCATCTTTCTTGCCAGGTTCAGCGCCAAGCGTTGCTAACAACTGTCCTGACACCCATACCCTACCTGCAAGAGATTTCCTTTCAAGCGACTTAAGTGCATAAACTATTATCACAATATCAACCAAATGACCCCACCCCCCAAAGTTCCTTTGAGACACTAAGCTTCCCACCGCTGTATGAACCCTGGTACCATATAGTCACTTACTGCTAGTGCAGACAGGATCCCACACTCAATCATGGCAGTCTGCAAGTCGGACTTTTTAAGATGAGAGACGACAGTGGACAGTAACTGTAGCTTCTTGGTGGCCGTTTTCCTTGCCAGGTTCAGCTGACGGTCCTCCTGGAGAGGAGAGGAATAGGTAATTCTAAAGTGTATGTAGTTATAGCTACATGTAAGGATACAGGTGATTGTTTAGGAGGACCTAGAGACTTGGCCCTCCCAAACACTCGAAAATTCAACTTTAGATATGTCCCAAACCCCTAAACATCGTACTACATGTACCGCTTACGAGTACGGTTGAATGCACACGCGAGTACTCGTGCATGTACATGTTAAGGGGGTTGAATAATTAGCATGGGTGGATTTGTTTAGGCCTACAGCTTAATGATATAACAGATAAGATGCCTTCAGTTTTCATGCATGTATCCCATCTCCCTGGGAGTGAACAGAGGAGGTCTAGATATGACAGAGGTACCACTTCTAATTGCTGCTCACCTCAGAAGCCTGCTTCATATGGCGTATCATAATCATGATAGAGTCGTCATAAAGGGTAATGTCCGCACCCTTCCTGCGTCGCCTCTTCCGAGCCATGGCCTCCTTGCGCCTCTGCATCATGATATCCCAGTCCGAGAGCCCCCCCTCCCTGCAGAACAGGTGTAAACATGTTGCACAAGATTATAGCCTAACATTCCAACTACATGTACATGTACATGTACAATGTAATTGGTTGCTTTCAGGAGTTCTAATTTTCGCTATTTTGCTAACAAATTAACCTATAGCCTCGTCCCCAGGCCCGCCGAAAAATTCATCTGAGTGACGTTTGGGGTAGAAAGAATTTGATTGTACATAGGTGAGCACACAGCTGTAGTTCTCAGACACCAAGGAGAGGTTGTGAGTCTACGCCTCTTGTAGCTAATCTCCAGGGACCGCTGGCGCCACAGACCGAGCAATGAAGCAATTTTTCCAGTAAAAGGTAGAGAATATGCAGCTGTCTTTCGATCGGTCCCAGCCCACGCATACCACAGTTTCACCAAAATATCCGAATGCAAGGTACGCATAGCATGCATTTATTAATACTTACATGTACTTAACTTCATCAGTTTCGCTGTACGCAGCCTGCCATCGAAATTCGATACTCAAAAGCGATGACGTTCAAGGCCTAGTTCGGCAAGAAGGATGCCTAAGGATGCTACTACAGTAGCTACACGGATAAGCGTCATTTAATCAGCTAGGGGCGGAGTCGGTATGTAATCATTAATTATATTGCTAATGTAGTGAGGATCACGTTTTCCCCGAGACTCTCATTTTGGTGAAACTGTACCAGTTTTCAGTTTTTCCAGTGGAGAGCCCGGGAACAAGGCTAGAGAATACCCATGCCATGCAACCGTACAACTCACATTTTTGAGTCATCGTCTTCCAACTCATCATCCGATTCCGCTTTCTCTTCTATCACCCCCTCCACCCCCACCTCTGGCACACCCTCCCCCTCCACCTGCAACTCAGCTACCTCTTCCTGAAGTTCGGCAGACTCGTTAGCTCCAGATGCCACGCCCCCCTCCTCACTGCTAGCATCTGTGCATATACATATGTAAAGGAAAACCTCTATAAAAGAAAGGATCCCACATATGTAGACACTATTCCAAGTGATAATTAATTAGCCTCATACCCAGGCCTCCTCTCGCAGCTTTTTATAGCAGCTATGGAAAAACGTGCATTTTTCCATAGCTGCCAAAAAAGCTTTGAGGGGAGGCCTGGGTACGAGGCTAACAATTAACCACCTTTGTTAGTTTTCTGTGGATCTAATCACTGAACTAGAGCCTTATATAAGGTATTCATTTAAGATATGTACATCATACAAATTTCAAATCTTCAAAGATATAGAACTTCTACCCCCCTCCCCCTAATAGACTGCATTCAAATTTAATCTGTACTCCATTTATGATGACTCAAATCTGACAATTGACAATCACAACCAGACTAGCTCTTACTCCTCAATTCTTCTCCACAGCTGCAAGTTAAAATCTGGTGTGGAAGGCCCTGGGTACGAGGCTACATCCCCTGGGGTATGTGGTTCTATATACATGTATCTCATCATCTCTCTCTCTGCTGTTCTAGGAGAGCCTCAGGAATATCATACATGTACATGTAGGACTGATTTTAAATGCATCATAAAAAGATTATGTTTCCTGGTTTTAAAAGGCAATTCAAAACACGTACCTTGTACGCTGTGGTCTTTATAGCAACTAGTACTTGCTACACTATTATCCAGCCTTACAAACTAGCTACTTACAACACTGTTGCATCCGGTATTTTTCTTATCTTGGCCATAGACTGTCTTTTAGTAGAGGCTCTCTTTGCTGTATCGACAAATGCCCCTTTCTACTTGCATCTTACAATTATTCTCATAGCAGTGGCAGACACTCTGCCACAATTATACATCACTAAAATTGTGATAAGACAGCCCAGCTACAGGATAAACACGCACCATAGCCTATTCACTGCATTTTTAAAGTGGGTGGGGAACGAAGCATAGTGACGGTCCTGTAGCCGCGCCCTCACCGCTTTCTCTAATCTTCTTCCTGATGGGTGAGCCCTCCTCTCCAGGCTCTCTCCTCCGCTTCCTCTCACGAGGTCCAACCTCCTGGTGAGGAAAATACCAACAACTTCAGGTGGCGATGGAGTTACAAGGACTATGCTGCTTGGAAAACATAAACGGCTTGAGGAGGAAAAAGTGTAACAGCCCATGGCAAGATGACATCCTTCCCATTTCGGTTAGCTAATGAAACCAAAAATCTGCGCAGAAAACTGCTAGCTGATTTCTGTACCAGCTAACTTGAAGCTTAATACATGTACATGTATACATGCAGTATATCTACTTGTATGTCATATGTCGTATCAGAATAACTTTCTCTAGGTAGGCCCTAGTCAGTGTTTCAGGAGTTTGCATATGGCCAGAAATGAATTCTCCCTTTGCCGATAATTCAACCACTGCTGACAACAGTGGGTAGAACACCGTCTAATATTTGAGCTATATGCCACCTGTGGTGCCTAATTTGTTTTATGGCCACATCTAATGCCAGAACAGAAAGCTGAATTACACAAATCAGGTATTACTTGTATATTCGACAATGGAGTGGCTTTGAGTATGCCGTGACACTCAGAGATAGATTTGCATAGAGTAGTGCAGGTATTTACATGTACATGAGGCTGACAACAAGAGGCGACAGATAATGGTATGGAGAGTCCAGCAGACAATGGTGACACCAGTGTGGGCAAACAGTGGAGACATGGTACATGTATGAGCAACAATAGTAAATTAATGTCAGTGGAGCCTTAGGGATGGATTAGCATGGCTAGGGCGTAATTGAACCAAACAATGTACAGTGCATATTCCCGTCAAACTGGCTTCCTAGGCTACAGTACTGTTATCAAGATTACCCTCACTTAACCTAAGCCATACATCATAGCCTCGTACCCAGGCCTCCTCTTGCAGCTTTTTTCGCAGCCGATGGAAAAAACAGCTGCAAAAAAAGCTGCGCGAGGAGGCCTGGGTACGAGGCTACATACATGTACATCACCTGCTAGCAGAATAGACCATATTTCATGTGATGTAGAATGCACTAGGGATGCAAAATCCGTTCATAACTATGCTTGCATAATTCGCAAAAAGGTCACATACATGTATAACATTACGGTATGATGGAGGTGAAGCACAGAAATTTTTTTTCTTCGAAATTTAACTTACATGTGTAATACATAGCGGAGTTAGGAGGTGGTGTTGCTGACAGTAATGGCTTAATGATGCCAGTACATCTTTTACCAGCCAAGCTCATTCACTCTAGCCTCGTATCCAGGCCTCACCTTGCAGCTTTTTTCGTAGTCATGGAAAAAATTGCTGCGAAAAAAGCTGTGAGGGGAGGCCTGGATACAAGGCTACATGTGCATGCACCCAGCTGCATCTACTACTAATTATGTTTGTTGTCTTTGTCTGTTGCTTGTGTGTCTGTACCACACGCACTGAGATACGTACATCATTGCATTACTATGCCACTACGATCACGGGCACAGTGGATGTTTGTAGGCCCAATAGCTCAAGCTAGTTTAGTTTTATGTTGTGTAGACAGCAAAGAAGTGGCGGGTACGTAGCAATGATAATCATGATTTGGCAAATTATGGTAGCTAACTGGAAATAGATGAGACAGTCTGATTCGCTCCACAGCTGTATTTAGTCGGCCTACTGCTGAGCACAGCTAACAGTGGTCACTCTGCATCCAGGAGCACACGAGGAGTTGTATAGATTTCGGACAGCCTCACCACAAAAGTTCTTTGTGCCTAACTGGTTGCAACTGACAGGATTTGCTGGACAAACTGCATACCCCTACGCTATTTGTTCCCTATAGTATTACAGGAGCCACTGAACGCCTACATGTATACACTGTTTGTTCCCTATATTACTATAGGGGGACAAACTGCGTACCCCTACGCTATTTGTCCCCTATAGTATTACAGGAGCCACTGGATGCCTACATGTATACACTGTTTGTTCCCTATATTACTATAGGGGGACAAACTGCGTACCCCTACGCTATTTGTCCCCTATAGTATTACAGGAGCCACTGGATGCCTACATGTATACACTGTTTGTTCCCTATATTACTATAGGGGACAAACTGTGTACCCCTACGCTATTTGTCCCCCATAGTATTACAGGAGCCACTGAATGCCTAAGCTATACACTGGTTTGTTCCCTATATTACTATAGGGGACAAACTGCGTACCCCTACGCTATTTGTCCCCTATAGTATTACAGGAGCCACTGAATACCTATACACTGTTTGTTCCCTATATTACTATAGGGGACAAACTGCGTACCCCTACGCTATTTGTCCCCTATAGTATTACAGGAGCCACTGAAATTCAATGCCTACATGTATACACTGTTTGTTCCCTAAATTACTATAGGGGACAAACTGCGTACCCCTACGCTATTTGTCCCCTATATAGTACGGGCAAAGACACTCAAACTGTGTAGTTTTATCTAATGCCGATACAACCAACACCCTACCTCATCATCACTCTCTTCTCCAAACACACCATCCATTCCTCCGGTAAAACTATACACAAGAAAAATATAGCATTCGTATATTTCAAGAAGGAAAGTCTTGGTTGATAATACTTGCTGCAGGGTATACATGCATGTACTAGGCAGACCCACTGCTCAGAAATGAGCTGCTCTCTTTGTGTGTGTGTGTGTACAACAATGTACATGTATATTATATGTATGTGTATGTATATACATGTGTGCGTGAGTGTGTATGCATGTGCAAGAGTGAATACAAAAACCAAATGCATGGTTGGTATATGGCGAGCATTAAATTTGGCGAAATGGCTGAAAACGGCTAGGTTTTAATATTGGCGAAATTTAAATTTTAACTGTCGCAAGCTTATGACGTAATAATTGTGCTTTAACGCTTAAACGAACAACGTACGTAAGCCTTCTCGCTGATGATTCGGTTATCTTCCAATCTAGAAGCTTTGAGAAGTACCTAGCTGCCTTGGTCGAACCGTTCTCAGCGGCGTACTTCCCTACCCGTGCGCAAGTAGCTATTGTACTTGCCTCGAGGCGTGACAGCTTTCTTTCCGGTCGGCTCTCTCTATGACTCGTGTTTGCTTGTTCACCACACGTCCGTAGAGTGGGAAGTACAGGCCCTTACTTTCTTGAAATACTTGCACAGCGCCATGATAATAGTACCGCTTCAAACGTACGTGTATCGTAGATAATATAATACGCGCGTGGGTGGTATGCATTACGTCAGGGTTTATTATTGACGAAAATATAATTTGCCGATTTTTTTTACGATTCGCCAAACCGCCAAATTAAAGTCCTCGCCATATTTTCCCGCTATAGGTAATTCACTGCATATACATGTACATGTAAAATGCTTGAGAATACCCTCCTCCCCATCCTTATCATGCATACATGTACATGTACATGTAGTCTATGGGGCTAGGATCAAAACGTACCTTCTTTCCAGCGTAGACTGGCTTTCTTCCGCCTCCTCCCCCCTCATCTCAGCCTCTCCCGCCCTCTGTTGTCCTCCGTCCTCCTCTCCCTCCCCCTTTCCTGCACTCTCTTTCTCTCCTTGTCTCTCCTCCCCACCGTCCCCTTTCTCCTCAACAGCACTAGATGGTCCCGGGAGATCCAACTCCAAATCACTGTTCTCCGAGTCTGACTCCTTCAGAAACTTCTCCACCTGTCTACTTGTCGACGCCATCACGTCTGTAACCTCTTCCTCAGAATCATTGCCGTCAGCGTCCCCGAGTTTTTCCTCAGTCTCACCAGAATCCTGAAAACTTCCCTGCTCTGCGGGTTCCTCAAAATCTGCCACACCGTCTTTACCAGCACTACCAGACGGGCTAGTCTCCAATACCCTTAAATCCATACTATCCCCCGCACCTTCAAATCTTTCTTCATCTCCCCTCTCCTCGTGATCACTTTCCAGCTCACCAGCAATGCCAGAGAAAGCCAAGTTTTGCTCTTCTCCCAATCTTTCGTCACCTGCCGCCGCTTCATTTTGCTGCTCGGTCTCTGGTTCGTTAACGTGACCTTCTTCTACAGCATTATCTCCCTCCTGTATGTCACTACCTTCACTTTCATCACTGCTGTCTTCAGCAGACTCTTCCCCACTACTTCCTTCTTCGTCACCTTCAAACTCTCCTGTGATCCCAACCCCACCGTGCTCTTGTACGCCCGCGGTTGTCTCCTCTCTTGCGTCATCAGGTACAGGCGCTTCTTCGCTATCATTATCACTCTCTACCTCTGCTGCCTGTTGACCCAAATACACTGGAGAGTCGGAGCTGTCGTATTCGGATTCAGACATGGCTACCGAAGGTGAGATTTTGAAAGACCAAGGGTCGAAACGTGTACAGACTATATGGTGTGCTCCTTTTAGCACAATGAATGACCTTTGACCCAGTACTGACTGCCACACCCCGCCCCTTTCGCGTAATTCGCGGGGTACCGGGTGTACGCTACGATCGCATGCGCAGTTAAGGCATAGATAATTGGGGCGAGCCTGAGCGAGCCCCACACTAGCGAGTCGGATTCTGCCCCCGCGTCTGTATATATATATATATATATGTATGTTTGGTACGTACGTCTTACCGAATATGTGTACAAAACTCTATTTTTGCGTAAACGCATTACGTAAGCAATGTTAATCGCTGAGGCTAGCTGTAGCTAGCTATTCACAGATTTCAAACCTACTTCGTCGCTGCCGGTTCCATAAGATGCTTCGGGAAAGAGAGGAGAGATCTCAAGTACAACAATCAGCTACCAGTGCAGCGAGAGAGGAGAAGCTTCGAAGACAGCGAGATCGTGAAAGGGAACCGGTCGCGCTTCCGAGAAACCCGAAGCAAGGTTGGTATGAAGACCAGTATTCTGGCAGTAGGATCCCCTGCTAAAATTGTATTTCTGTCTAATGTTAAGAAGACAAAGAGATAGGCGTTGCACTCAGGCTGCTGAGAAACGAGACGCTATACTACAGCAAAGGAGGCAGGTTAGGCTACAACATGACAGAGAGAACCACAGGGAGCGGCGAGTGCAAGAAACACTTGGCGGCCAGTTGCATCTCCCACTTATTCAACAGTGTGCTGTACAAGCCAAGATGCAAAAGTTCCATGCACATATGGAGGTGTCCCCTACTCACAGAATCATTTGCCTGCCACTCCTCACCTGGAATGACACTGGTCTTGGGGACCCTCATACCATTTGCGATCATTGTTTTTTTATATGTTCATGTATGGCCATCTCCATTAGTGATCACAATCTAAGGTCATGTCATTGCAATAACTCCATCATGTATGTATACTGTGCACTCGCTCAGGCTCGCCCCACAATGTCCTGCATTTGCCTAGTAATATTATCTATGGTTAAGGTATCGTAGATCGTACAGCAGAACGGGCACGAGACTTTTCTAACACTAAATAAAATAATACGGGTGTAGAAAAAAGATCAAACAGTCAAATGATCCCGTCCACCCAGGCGGGGTGGGTAGGGAGCCTCTGAGTGCCATGGCAGCATTGCCTCTCCACAAAGCGATGGACACTCACAGTCTCTGGAACAAGTGTCACGAGACTGCTGGCAGAGGGGCGTACGCACGTACGTACGTACGTACGTACGTACGTACGTACGTGTGGGGGTAGTCTCAGACGTTCACGCCCTCCTGGGGAGCGTGAACCTTGGCACGAAACTATGTGCAGCCATAGCTTTTCCTTAGCTGTGGTGCGGCGTAGTCACGACCATTCAGACTACGGTACACAGGCGAGATGTTATGCGACGTTATATAACAGTCACATTCCTGAGGAACAACTTGATGCCTCTGTGCGAATGGTCAGGCTACGCGTGACTAGGTGCGGTGCAGGTGCGTGCCGAACTTTGCTTTACATGGAATTTAATCAAGAACACCTATAAACTTAGTTTAATTTACGCCCTCTTCTTATATTTTGAGGCTCGCCCAGACTCGTCACAGCCTGGAGTTAGTGAGTTTGCCAAAGCGTGCAAAAGTTGTGCAAAATGAACGGGGTAGTAATTCTTGCCGCTGTCCTTATCGCTATCAAAAGCGCAAATGCTCAGTTCTCCTACGATAGCCAGAACCTATGGCCAGACAACTGCAACGTACCTACTGCAATGCGTCAGTCACCGATCGACATACTAACAGGAAATGTAGAAGAAAATTCGAATCTCATTGAGCTGGAGTTCAACGATGTCTGGACAGCTACACTCGATGGAACGTTCATGAACAATGGTTTCGGAGTCCGATTCGTCGCCTCTACTGGTGAAACGGCTACAGTTCGCAATCACCTCGGAACCTACGAGCTTCTAAATTTTCACTTGCACTGGGGACGCCAAGACAACCAAGGCACGGGGCACCGCATAAACGGAGAAGAATTCGGATTTGAATTCCACTATGTGACCGTAAAGCAAGGAGCAAGCTTAGTGAATTTAAGTAGCACAAGTCCTGATGACACTATTGCTGTCATCAGTGTGCTTGCAGAAGTGGATGACTCAGAAATTTCCGGAGTCTGGGAGAAACTCAATGTCTCAGCAATCACTGGAGCTGGGGAGTCTATTGCGGTAACTGGATTGAGTTATCCCTCAGTGCTGCCAGACAACAGGGACTACTACTATTACCCAGGATCGCAAACAAGTCCACCTTGCTATGAATTTGTCCAGTGGTTTGTGTTAAAGAACAGAATCACAGTGCCAAGACTCTTCTTGGAACAGCTGCGAACAGTTCGAAACTCTGACGATGAGCTGATCACACTTAACAACAGAGATGCTCAGCCTCTCAACGGTCGCACTGTATACACAGCGGGTGCTGAAAAGCCAGCAGCTTCTGCTGTTGTGTTTAGCATCATAATGTTGATCTATGCACTGTTTTAGTACAGTCTGACAGCAGTAACTTGCAAATTGGATTGAACTATAATATAGTAGCTAGTTAATTGTGATTTGTCATTAGGCCTATTGATCAAGAAACTTGGTTTTAAAGTTATCTACATGTAGTTATGGACTTGAAATGCTAACTGTGTTAATGCTGAATTTTACTATGCCTGCGAATGATTTTGGTTACTTTAATATAGCTATAGTCTGCCCTGTCCTTGAATTTCTTTTGTTATTAATGTATTTGCACATTCCTCAGCCAGTCAACTACAATAATATCTCAGTGTCAGCTGATTACTGAAAAATGACAGCCTGTGCAATAGGTGTAGTATGTGTAGTATGTTGTTTGTCTGTTAGTTTAGGTGTCATTTTTGAGTTACATAAATAGATGTATTTTTGCCACTAGAGAGATGTATTGTTTGAGAGAGTTTTGTTATGCCATGAGTGATTTCTGAGGGTTTGAGTCTGCGTTTCAGCGTTGTCTCGTGTGTCGGCCCACGTGGACCGTTACACAGTGGAAACTCAATCTATCTTTAAATCTTTCATGTTTGAGCCCTAAAGGGCCATCACATACATGATACACCATTATCCATATAAAGTGATAACAATAAGTGTCTATGCATAGAAGGGGAAATACAGGGGGCACTGGGGTCCAGGTACTCAGAGCGGGGCTTAGCTCTAATCAACCCAACAACTCTTTCCTCCTCTTCCACCAAACCAGCAACTCCTTCAACAACCATCCATCTATCACATCCATCACTTCCCTGTCCACATCCTCTACTCTAAATTTCCTACGAGCTACTCCAGAGTGGACTCAATAACGGAATTTCCACTCATGTCAATGTTGAAGTGGAAGCTGGAGGGTACAGTATTATAGCACTGCAAAAACAAAAGGATTGCTTTAACCTGGCTCGGGTTGCCTGAGTTGCGAGCTTGACCACTATAGGTAGTAAACAATTAAGCTAGGTCACGTTACAGGTAGCTACTATTGAGATAGCATTTCTGTGGCTCCTGCAATTAAGAAAGGTCACAAGTGCAGCTGTACTTCTGGCATTCCTCAATTGTCGCTATACCTGTAGCATTGAGATTTAGCTTAATTGTTTACTACCTATAGTGATCAAGCAATGTGAGGCCTAACTCCTACCATGCAGGAATTCAGGTAACCACTAAGTGGTCAAAACAACTGTACATTTTTTGCAGTGATATACTAGTGAAAACCCTATTATAGGACACTCTGAATCAAGGACACCTCTCTCATAAAGGACACATGTCAACAAAAGCTGCATGGGCAGAGGCCTGGGAACTATGTATAGGATAGATACCTGGCTAGAGGGATTTAACCTACTTAAACACCCGTGGGAACGAGGAAGTGTTAATTGAGTCGAGGGCGGAGCCCGAGACTCAATTAACACTTCCAAGGTTCCCAAGGGTGTTTAAGTAGGTTAAATCCTGAGAGCCAGGTGTCTATCCTACTTAGACTATATAAACAATCTAGAGGTGCGAAGACATCAAAGTGCTGGATACTGCTTAGCAACTACTGAGGGCATTAACCTACTTAAACACCCTCTACTAACGGCATACTTCAAAGGATTTACCTCATAAATTATTCATATGTGGTCTAAATTAAGAATTGAACACTATAAATAAGTATGGTGTCATGAGTGAAAATCTTCAAGACTGTACCAAAACACCAGTGATAGATTCTGCAAAAAATTCCCTAATAGCTAATTACCTTCTCAGAGCGCTGTCTTTTGTTGCTGATTTTGCAGCTGATCCTGTTGGTCCCTCGCTCAAGAAAGTACTACGATATTCTTGATATTTCACGGGGCATGTGGCCTACATTATTGATTGTTGTTACTTTGTTCTGGCTCTTAAATACTTGTACACTTGACACTTGTGCATACAAACCTTATGAAGCCCTTCTCTTGTTATGTCTGGGTGGGTGTATACTAACTTATAGGGTGGGTCTACATGTATTTTCGAGTGAAATACCAAAACACTCAAAAATAAGCCCACCCCCCTCTTTGAGTAGCCACTAAAGTTCATCGCCCATGGGCTTATTTTCTGGAGATTACGGTATAATGGCTACGCCCTTGAGCTAGTCTCATGCATGACCATCAGACTTGTGGTCAGGAGACTACTGTGCCCTTGAGCATGCACCATAACTTATACTCCTCCCAAACAAGGCTCACAAGAGCTAAAATTACAACTGTATTAACCATTTGTTAGTTTATTTTTACTCCTACCTGCATACCTAAATGGAAACATTGGTAATTCAGGTAGCCATGTCCAGACTATTACATTCCAAGGTAGCTAATGGACAGGTGTGCTATGCATAGACATCTGTCATAATTTTGACACAAACATTCAAGGTAATGGACCAGAGTGCATTATGTCTGTGTATGCAACCATAGCACGTAACGTGTTATTCTATCTATGCTGCAACTCAAAAACCAACCAGACTGATATTTTATATCTAAAAACTAGCCAGGTGCTTTTACATAAATCATCCAACTGAAGGTTGTGCTCAGAAACAGGTCAGTCGGCTGGTAAAAAAAATGACTTTTAACTGTGCATTATTATTGCCAGAGAGGTGACTGGTACTGACTACATAATATAATTAAGGCTGTGATCATAGAGTGCATTATACATTATACTAGATCTAAAACGACTGGCTGATGAATAATTAATAAAACTGTTATTTAACCATGAATATGATTAATTTCCTCTCATTCACCAATGGTGGACTTGCTGGTGTCATAGTGTACGCTGTCCCCCCACAAAATGTCCCCCGGACATTATTAACAGGTGAATATTGTCCCCCAGACATAATTCACAGGTGAATAATGTCCCCCTAGGACAAAATTCACCAGTGAATAATGTCCCCCCCCCCCCCCCCCAATTTTTTTGAGTGGAGGTCTACAAACATCGGATGCATTACGGTAATCAGAGGCGGCTGAGACTTTAGGGAGCCCCTCCCACCTTTCATCCTCCACACAGCCACACAACTCAGCAGTGTATGTCATAGCTCTCGCTGTGGTGGGGCAAGCAGTGGAGTCCTAGTCTCTCAGGCTGGTGGCCACCTTTTGTCCCCCTCTTTTTTATTATTATTAATTGTTAGCTAGCAAGCACATTAAATAGTTACGAAAGTAAATTTTGAGTTAGACAGCATTAAACGACATACGTAATAATGATGCTCTATTTAGGAATCTCTGTAAATTCGGATGGATATCTCTTCTCTGTGAGAAAAGATAGGGCCTTCTCGATCAATGCAACTTTCGCCTCCCGTGTTGTCTGCCTCGGGTCAGTAGCGGTTGAGTCCATCACGATTGTGAGTCTACAAATTATGCGTGTCGGTACAAAGTGCCATCGCTTCATCTAGCCTTCAAAACTCAGCCTCAAGCCAATTGACGTCTGGGGGGACCAATTCTGAGGGGGTACCGTCCATGGCGTGACAGAACTCGCTTTCCGAGGGGGGGGGGGACATTATTCACCGGGGGGGACACTATTCACCGGTGAATAATGTCCGGGGGGACATTATTCACTCCGACACTGGCACTATAGTGTATTATATATATAAATAAATTGTCATTTTATGACAATTAAACTCTTAAGCACTCAATTCTCAATGTCACAAGAGAAAATTCGTGGAATTATTAATGAAATTCATAGCCAATTAATTATGATCATTACCATCGAACAGCTTAGGGTTAGGATTAAAAATAACAGTTTTAGGCTAACCCAGTTATAGCAAAGTTGTGGGTTGTTGAGTAGTTTATTAATGATATTCATTGATAGCTGCATAAGCCTGTAACTACATGTGCTGTATGAGAAATTATTTGCTGAATATCAGGTAGTTAGGATGAGCAGGGGGATTAAGGTAGGAGACTAAATCAGCAAAAAAACTCCCCCCCCCCCCCCATAAAGCTGCTAATGAATAATTAATTAGCAATGAACTAGGTCATGTGACCTGTGTAGAGTTAATTAGATTCATAGTTCTGTTTACCTCTTCCTATGGCGGCAGCCGGAATCAACAGCAAGGGTGTGTCATTTTGATGTGGAAAGCGGCACTTGGCACTTCGTTAAAATTTTGGTATCTTTCAATTCTGCAGCCTTACCTATAGCTAGCTAATATAATGTGGTTGAGCATGTACTATAGAAGGGTGGGTGCTGTAGGGTGGTTAGTTCCTGGTCCGAAGTAATACCACCAATTGCAAAGAATCAACATTTTTATGGAATTAATTGCCTACTGTATGTATGTATGACTGAATGGTACACATCACACAGTTTACACAATGTATGCTCCCCACCAGACCTGCACAGAGGAGGTACCGGTGACACAAGGAGGAATGCACTCCTCCTTGTGTCCCATCCTCTGCGCAGGTCCGAGCTGGTAGTTATGCACTCCCCCTAGCTTGTGTCCCATCCTCTGTGCAGGTCTGGTTAGCTATAGTGGTACACTGACATATTAGCCTCGTTCCCAGTCCTTCCCGCACCAGCTTTTATCTCGAAGCCGTACAGCTGGGGCGGGAAGGACTGGGAATGAGGCTACTGACTTGGCACTTGCGCAGATGAATCAATGCATGCTCTTCAGCTATACTCATAGCAGAATGAGGTAGGACAGATTCCACTCTCTACTCCTTTCTCTATCTTATATGCTATAGCAGAGTATAGCTACATCACTAAATCAGGTAGCTATACTTAAGGTAGGAAGGGAAGTTAGTAGGGTTGAAGCCAAATCTCCGAACCAAGTTGATGGCTATGTTGGCAATATCCTAGCCTACACCCACTTGACAATAGGTAAGAACCTAATTACCCCCTCTGCTTAAAAAAAACTCTTTTGCTAAAATTCCAAATATTGCACTCCCCGCACAGTTTCTCCCCTCATCGTCACCTACACACAACCTACACAGGACAGGCCAAAATCCTACGCATGCTTTTTCCCAGAAACACTTCAAATCCGGTTTTACAGCTAAACATGCCTTGCTATTCACGAATACACTAATTTCGCAATACGGACTCGCCAATCAAATATTGCAACAATCCACGCCTGCTACAGTAGATTCACCCCAGGGTTATGACAGTCAGCCTACTCACAAGAAAACTACGCATGCTTTTCTCCCCTAACCCCTCCCTTGCTATGTTACACACGCACACAGCCTAGCTACAACTCACCACCGTTTTTGCCAGGACCCCACAAACGGCAGCTAGCCGCGAAAATGGGCGGAGTCTACGAGCTAGAAAGGTCACTTTCCTAAAGACAACTGACTAGAGAAGACTGGATGACCATCTGTCTGGCAAGCTGCCTGCCAGCCTTTCAGCTACACTCACAAACACTACTACAGACTTCAGGCTGGATTTTACACACAAACAGCATACTCAGCACTACACACGGCCTAAACGGCATCTTATAAAAAAAAAGAAAAAAAAAGAGTGTTGAAAGTGAATATCAAAGTACCGCTCGGCCACATCAAAGTGCCGAATTTGCCCTTGAAAGTGCCGCTTTCCACATCAAAGTGACACACCCCCGCTGTTGATTCCGGTTGCTGCCATGGGAAAATGTAAATAGTCAATGAATCTCATTAACTTTACGTAGCTCACGTGACCTTGCTGATTGCTCATTAATTATTCATGAGCAGTTTTACGGGGATTTTTTCAATTTCCCTTCCTACCTTAAGCCCCCTTGCATAAGGTTTAAGCTGACTGTGTCACTGCTATGGGCCTATGGCTTAGATCACCTTGATATCTTCCGGGGCCGCTCTTAGGATTCATACTGATGAGGAGAAAAGGGAGTGTTAGCTACCTTCCCTTCCTTGGCACTGCCCAGCATAGCTACGTAAATTTCCAGCTCATATTAAGACACATATACTCCTGCCACTGCTGTAGTGTTTGCACCGATCGTGCACACACCCACTGATGCAGGCAGAGATTGTGGTAACTTTCTCCTAGCTATACCTAAAGATTTCTGTAATGGTTATTCAGAAATACTTTTTGTGTAGTCTAACCAAATATGCTAGCTCTAATATTATTTTGGCATACAGAAATGTCCTGATTGAATGTGTATATATATGCATGGCTGAAGTGTAAAGTTGTGTTAGTACATGTATATACATATACATCACTGGATTATAAATAGAATTTTAACCAAAGTCTGTTTGCAATACCTTCATGTATTTCTCCTTTTCTGCATAACAGTATCATGATTGTAATTGATTTTTATGGTGTTTGGGCTATGGAATGCAAAACAGGGAATACATATATATTTGGGAATACATACATGTAATTAGTATGGGTAATCACATGAATTTGAGTGCGATTTGGGAATAATTGCATGAGCAATAGGTAAGGTAATTGCACGAGCGAAGCGAGTGCAATTCTGCCTATTGTAAATGCAATTATTCCCAAATGGCACGAGAATCCATGTGATTCCACGTTAATCACGTATCATTACAGTTCTTATAGTTACAGCCTTTGTTGAACTAAAAAAAGTGTGCGATTACGAAAAGTGTGCAATTATCGAAATAATCGCACTCTTATCTATAGGGGTAAATGTATTGTTACTATTATAGTATGTGATTAGTCCTTTAATCATATACACCCATCTTAGTCCCATGCCAGTGGTATTTACTCTTTAACTCTTTCCCAGCCAAGTTTTAATACATCCATAAGGCTTATGTGCATTTATATGGGCTTTTTATATTAGACGTTAATATAAAGTACATAGTTTTCTCTATTTTATATAGGCACATAAATGTGCCCATGGCGTGCAAAGAGTTAAGTACCATTGGAACTGAGACCAGCTGCAGTACACTGCAAAAACATGTGGGTTATTTTGCAATTTTAAGGGTGAAAAACAACCCTCATGTTTTTGCAGTTGTGCATGCACACAATTTAAATTTCAAAATCAACCCTCATGTTATTGTAGAGTGCATACACAAAAACGTGAGGGTTGTTTTTGATCCTTAAATTGCAACTGTGGTAGGGTTAAAACAACCCACATGTTTTTGCAGTGTATATTTTTCAAAACAATGGCAGGTCTTGGGAATATGTAGGTCTATATTTGGAAATAAGTACATAATGTTTACTCACTTAGATGCATTTATGTACAGCGTAATACTATTGTAGCAGGTATAGTGGCTGTAATATATACCTGGTACTGTAGTGGGTAGAATGTATGGTTTCAGTGGTGTAGCTACTCTGGCTTCACTTCCTCTTTGAAAGTAGAATTACTGCAGTAGTAAACTTTCCCTCAACCAATTAACGTGGATTCCCTTAGCTATATACAGTACAGAAGAGGATGAAATTGATATTACATAGTAGTTATAGTTATATGATCGATCAAACGTTTGGTGATTTTCTGAATGTCCAATGACATGGATAATTGCTATCTATTAATTCTGTTTCTCATAGCAGGTAGAATAATTTTACTTCATGCACTGGACTACAATCACAGCTTCCAGAGTGTAATTTATGTTGACAGCAAGAATGGCACATCAGAGAGTGTCTGTTGGACTGGAGGAGAGAAGCAGCCATGCAGCAGTTTGGACCTTGCCCTGGAAGGTGCTAGGCAACTGAACTCCACTGTGGTGATACCAGCTGGTCAATCTGCAGTAAGTTATACATATTCAGCAGATCATTCATACACTGACACTAATACCACCGCTGGTGATGATAACTGCCCTCCTTGGCACTACTACAATGGCACCACCTGTGAATGTGGGCATGATCTTGATAGACTGGTTTACTGCGATCCAAACATGGACTACATTCTTGTACTAAGCAGTTACTGCATGACATTGCACAACAACACTGATACAGCAATGATAGTAGTCAGTGCATGTCTGTACAACTTTATTAACATCAGTAAAACTAAACCGTATCTCAGCAATTACCACAAACTGCCACTGAATTCTTCCAAGCTGAATGAAGCAATGTGTGGGCACTTTAACAGAGAGGGACGGCTTTGTGGACAGTGTAAACCTGGTTACTATTCACCAGTTTACTCTTACGACCTACGGTGTATGAACTGCACTTATACCAGTTATAACTGGGTTATATACATTTTAGTGGCATTTGGACCACTAACAATATTTCTGTTTCTCATATTCATCTTCCGAATTAATGTCACTTCACCACCTTTGGTTAGTTTCGTTCTCCTTTGCCAAATTAGCACAGCACCAGTAATAGTCCGGCTTCTTCTCATTGCCACTGAAAGTAATTCTACTGTAAACACACTTGCTCGTGTCATGACTAGCCTGTATGGTATATGGAACCTTGACTTCTTTCGATCCCTACTCCCATCCAATTGTTTGGAACTGACTAATCTTCAGATTTTAGCACTTGACTATGTCATAGCATTCTATCCATTGGCTGTCATTATGATAACATATTTTGTCATTGAGTTATATGAACGAGAGTACAGGCTCGTTAGATGGCTGTGGAGGCCCTTCCATCGATGCTGTGTTGACTTCCGAAGGCAATGGGATGTTAGGACCTCAATTATTGATGTTTTTGCAACATTTCTATTCTTATCAGTTATTAAATTTATAAGTGTTTCCAATGACATACTAGTTCCTACATTTCCTTATAACATGCATGGGGAGCAGTTGGACACAGTTTACTTGTACTATAATCCAACAGTTGAATACTTTGGCACGGAGCACTTGCCTTTCGCTATTATGGCTTTGTGTATACTACTGTCAGTTGTCATCTTTCCCCTTGTACTGTTGATGTTGTACCCATGCCAGTGTTGTCAGAGATGCCTTACACACTTTCGGCTTCAATCGCACGCACTTCGTACAATCATGGATGCCTTTCATGGCAGTTTCAAAGATGGGACTGATGGCACTCGTGACTGTCGGTATTTTTCAGCTGTGTACCTTGGAACAGGATTTCTACTGTATATAGCCTTTGGCTTTACACCAAACATATATTTTTGGCCTCTTACTGCAATGGCTCATGTGAGCATCTGTATTCTTCATGTTCTGTTTCAACCTTATAAACGGGCACTTTATAACAATGTTGCGTGCATTATGTATCTTTTAATAGCACTGTACAGTATTTTGTTCATGGCTGTCATTACAGCAGTGACTTATGCGCCCGGTGAATTGCATTTTTCGATTATACTCTTTGCAATACTAGGCCCTCTACCTGAGTTATATATTGTTGGAGTTTTTATGCATTGGCTCATCTACAAAAAGAAATTACTACACACGATTTTGCAAAAACTACATATATGGAACCCAAGTGAGATCGCTCAAATTGACTTTGATGAGCTACTGCCAGACAGGCTGGCCAACCCTGTGGAATATGAAAGACTGCTGTCTGATCCTGCTGGCTGTGAAGAAGATAATGAAGCACTCTCTGATGACACCATTTATTGACAATAGTTATTGTATAGTATTATCTGTTAATTTTGTGTGTATGATAATCAAATCATACTAGTTGTGTGATTGCAATGTGAAATTGTCAATGCAGACACACTACGTACTTTAGCGATTATATTATATTTCTCATAACCCTTCCGAACACCTGTACTGTGTACATCTGTCTACTGCAAACATCAGTTTTAAAGCTTCAAATGCATTGTTTAAGACTCTAATCGGTATACCAGTGGCTATTAGAAATATTATGTTGTCATCATACGTAGTCACAGACTATGGGGGAAATGATCAACAATTAACATTCATGAGAGTTTCTGGCCAGGTGAAATCGAGAAACGGGACAAAAATTGCTAAGAAAAGAATAAATCTAGAGCTTGAAAGAGTGCATTTGCAAAACATGGACGGGTTACTCATGACATTGTTGCGTCAGTACTAGTAAATGAAGGCTCACAAATACAGCCATAATGGTAAAATGGATGGTCAGGCTAAATTTCCCCAAACCCAGAGCTAGTAAATCTCTTGTATCTGTATGTCCAAAAACCTTCAAAAGCTCTTTGCCGCAAACAGTTATCGTCTTTGTGAGTTGACATGTTTCAATATTCCCTGTACATTAGTGGTATATACAGTGTTAACCTGGGCACCACCTTAAGGTACCTCTTCTATTTTAGAAGTGCCATCCAAAGAGGTAACAAAATGTGAAGTACATATACTGAGATTAACTAGCCTGAAAGAATCAATGCATGTAACTGCTACTGCCATAAGCACTACAGTCAATGCAAGCTCTGCCTCTTCTTTATTCCTGCCCCAGTTCTTCTTGATCACAACAGTATATCATTTGCACTATAACAAAACAAACTAGCTTCTATACATGTAATACATTATGCAACTGCACTGATTTACAAATTATTGCCACATATACAAACATCATGTAGTCATGCACTATTCTGTTTTTACTCCCACCTTTCTGTGGGTCTTGGCTTTGCTCTGCGCCTTTAAAGAGACAGTCTTCACAGATTCTGGCACCAAATAAGAGTATAGTAATAATTATCACTACCACCACCAGCTGGAAATCTGTTGCATACGTAACCTAGATTAACTTTTGCATAATTATATATCCTTGAACATGCAGTAATCATTAGCTATACAAAAATTCTCAGATAGAGTCTGAAATTCCTTAAAATTGTCTGTCTATGATACTTTCACCCATCACACAAACATTAGCCTTTCACTTACCATTTTTCTGTGGTGCCTTCTTTCTTTTAGAGACAGTAGTTAGTAGCTTCTGTGGTTTTCTCTTTGAGAGGGAATCAGTCCTTACCTGTGCACCTGGACAGCAATGAGAATAAGCGTGTTAGGTTCCAGCTTTGAGGATAAAGAGTAATTTTTGTAACAGCTTAAAGCATCTATTTTACTAATAAGCCATACAGTCTTTTAACTAATTGTTTTTACCACTCTTTTAACCCCTATTAACCCCTTTACATGTTAACGTACATATGTCCAGATGTGTTGCGTTTGTTCAATATGTGCATGGTGTTTATATTCTGTTGAAACTAAGTCAGTGCATAGCATTTAAAGCTCTTAGGATGCCCTTTTGGTTTTCATGTATGCATTTGTGTGTACTAAGCAGCACCATTAATTGGGAAAGCATCATGCTGTGTACATAGTACACGATTCAATGGCCTACGTTGTACATACCACAAACTGCATACATGCATGCTCCTCACCTGTGCACTCCTCCTTGTGTCCCCTCTTGAAGCCCTCCTCCCTGCAGGTCTGGCTGCAGTAGTATACTGACCCACAACCATGGCACTTGCTCAAATGGACGCCTGCTCTTCGGCCACACTCATAGCAGAATGAGGACAGAGTCCACTCTCCTCTTTTGTTGGGGAGTGCAGTATCACTGATACGATTGCCACTCTCCAGAGGTGGCAACTTTCCATCTTTCTCCAACTTGGATGGCTCACTTTCCGGATGAAATCGCAAAATCTGGGAAGTAGGTATCTTGCATGTTATAGCTGCACCGCTAAACAAGGTGCTAGGCCCTCTTGTACTATAATTCCTAAGTTTTGAGTTGACTGTGTTGCGGCTGTGGCTTGGATCACCATGAATCTTGTTAATGTCATCCAGGGCTGCTCTTAGGGTTCGCTCTGGTAGGGAGAATGAGGTAATGTTACCACCTCTCCTTGGTACTGCCCCTGCACTCTGGGTATCTCTCCTGAAAGTGGCTTTCTGGTTGTGGGTGCGGCCAGGGAGCCTGGAGTTAAAGGACTTTGGTTCGGCTGCTGACATGGTGCGATAGAGATGCTTACTCATGGGGTGAGGGGATGACTCTGTTGTGCATAGTACATGTATATGTGGATATAAGAACCAAGAGACAAGTATTAAAAGAATGTTCATTACGAGCATGCATATACTCATAGTCTTATAGATACATGTACTTGTGTACAAATAGCAACTGGATGGTATAACTATATGTATAATGCTCAGTAAAGGTATGGAGTCAGGGAGGTGATTGGACTTGGTTACCTTTGGTGATGCTCTCCAGAGCTTTGCAACGCAAGAGGTTTATGAAATGCTGGATAACTCTCCTTGCAGCCTTGTAGCAAACCCTTTCTGATTTGCTGAGAGCACTGTATTTCATGGTAGATAGCCTCTTATCCTGTGTGGGAATTCGGTTAATTAACTACTTGGGAAAACTGCTTCCTGCAATATAATTTGATTTCCTGTGAGTTCATTTAAAATGCTGATAAACACACTTTAACTCTATAGCCATGTCTCCCAGCACTTATACATATTACTGAAATGGTCACTTAGATACTCATGGGCTGCAATGGCTACCATGCAGATCCAATCAGACACAGACTACATGTACATGTACAATATACCTCATAGTTGCATATATATAGGTTATACCACCTTGGAGATTTATACACATACATAGCTACTGTACATGTAGTAACAGAGAGCAGTGTTCATTACATGTACTTGCCTGCTTAAATGCCTCATGGGAAAAATCCACCACAGTTCCTAAACCCCACTCATCACGTACTTTCACAGGCTGCAAGACATCTGCACCGTGCTCCAGTAGCTTCCTCACCTGTACATGTGCAGAACACAAGGCTAGAAACACCAAGAGGCCGTACATACATTATACCTGTGTATGCAGGAACGAAAGGCTTGGGAATGTGGCTAGTACCTATGGAAGTTCATTCCAGTCCAACAGTCTAATATACACATGTAACAATACTTATCCCACCTTTGATAAAAGTGAGGACAGCCTACAAATTTAGCAGCATAATAAAAATGTACATGCATGACTAAGCCTACCATCATGAACGTGGCCTTAGAGTTTCTCCTCTTGTGGGCAGTGTGTGTGGTGAGAGAACAGAGGGCAGTGGCCACACCCCTACCAAGGGGAAAATTGGGATCTGCCCCTTTCATTAAGAGGTAATTTACCACCTGTGGAAATAGGTATTGCATGGAGTTAACCTGTAGGGTAGTCAAACACTTCTTTCCTGTTGTAGCTATGATAATTCTATGTCTATATATCCTGAATAGATGCTGAAAATCACCAAAATTAGTAACCAGCCATAAAGGAAAGAAGTATACTCTATATTACTACTAACTGAGTCATGCCCACTGAGAATGGCCAGTGAGAGAGGGGAGTGTCCCTTGGCCACTCTGTTCACCTCTGCCCCATGGGAGAGCAGTACTTCCACCACAGCAGAAACTACCTCAGAAGCCTGGAAGGGAAGATGGGAATTAGGGGATCCGGAGGAGGGGGGAGATGACAGTAATCCAGGTGGAACGTCCATAATGATAGGTTACGTATGAGTCTCATGGGCTGCTAGCCTAAGAGATGAGAAAAGAGCCTAGCCAAAACATGCACTTGAAGTAAAGCTTAAGCACAAGTACTTCCATACTGTATAGTGTAACATATACATGTACATGTAGCAGATCATGCCCTACTGGAGAACTGTATACCGTTTACCAGGCTTTTTGTTAAGGCATTACTGTATACTGTCCTTCATAAAGCTAGTACATATACTGATTATACAGTAGTATACAAGTCGTCAAGAAAGGTACATTACCACTTCGGCAGCTTCCCTGCCACAGGCCAGGTGGAGCGGGGTTAAGCCTGTGATGCCTGGATTGTCTCCAGCAAGTTGAACCTCCTCACTGCCCTCCTCCCCAGCTCCAGTATTCCCAGTCCCTCCACTGCTTGATCCACCATTGTGCTCTTTAGCATCTTCTGAGTCA
The DNA here is from genome assembly GCA_963921505.1 of Phakellia ventilabrum. Lineage (NCBI taxonomy): Eukaryota > Metazoa > Porifera > Demospongiae > Axinellida > Axinellidae > Phakellia > Phakellia ventilabrum. Next base: position 2,230,405 of record OY997397.1, read on the forward strand.
GACTGAGGGAGTGTAAAGGTTTAGAATGGGTGGCTTATGTGTCATAGGTCCTCGGTACTCGTCGGTAGTATAAGTAGTGGAGCGTACTGGTGGGCATAAAGTGATTTAAGTGCTCTTGATGCAGGATGTTGGTTGGTGAAAGCAGTACACTCACTCTGAAGTAGCTATACAGTACAGGGCTTTATCAACTTTGACATTCATGGATAATTTTTTGCAAAAACTTTTCGGGAGGCAAACCTTCCTACCTCCACCCCCACCTCCTCAGTTTCTATGTCTATGCAACAGGGAAGAATAATAATAATGTAGCAGGAAGTGCACGGGGTGAGACTAACAGTATAATGAGAGTGAAGGTGATGCAGGCTAGTAGGCCAAACTCTGGTACTATATGCAGGTACACAGCATGCTCAGCCATGAAATAATTATACGCCCAACATGAATTCGTTACTTTCGATATTTACAGCTTGTTAATTTTTAGGCTGACACTGGACTTTGTACCATCAGCCGGACGTACATTTACCTTTCTTTACATAATCTTTCAGCATACTCTAACTTACTTGTACATCAGACTGAGGGGTAAGGCTTCCATCTTCACCCTCCCTTCTCTCTCTGGAGCTGTTCTCTAGCCCCACCCCCAGTCTCTCCCCTTCCCCACAGTTGGGATCAGCCCCATACTGCAGGAGAGCCTCAACAATGGCGGGGCTGTTTGTGCCAGGGAGGGTCACAGCAGCGTGCAGGGGGGTGAGACTGCCAAGCTAGCAGGAGAGGAATTGTGATATATATATATAATGTAGATCTCTAGGACACTGCAGTAGAGCTCTACAATTACAAGCCTGCAGGTACCGCTTTTACACTAGTCAAAAAATATGGGTCAGTGGAGCAAGGCTGTGACTGTTATGCCAGATACTTGAATAATAAGGACAATGATACATGTGCTAATAAAGTAGAGCTCCTATGCCATTCCTTGACAGGTAGATTTCTAAGGGCAATGTATCTATGACCTGTTGCGTTTAACTATATAACAGTAAGGGCAGGTGCATTGGACAGCTTATAGTCAGGCTTTCCACATACTGCAAATTGAGTAGATGAGATCTCTAACAATCAAAGGCAAAAAATTTTGATCTGTTGGTTCTACATAGCGTAGCACAGGGACCACAGCACAAGCTCAGCAGACCACACTGCTATTCTACAGATATATGTAGATAGCATTAGATCTATGGGGGTCCATATGTACTCGAGACTTCGCCATGCTCCCAGGCTCCACTGCCCACTGTTTTCGACACAGCTGTGTCCGTGTTTTACACTTTGTGCAAAGCACAGAGCAGTGGAGCCTGGGAACGAGGCTACATGTGACTGGACTTAGCCACCTCAGGTGGTAGTCGCTGTGAGGTGCTGGCCCCTCTCTCAAGCAGCCTTCTCACGGCCCTGGAGTCCCCACCCACCATTGCATAAAAGAGCGGAGGGAGGGGAAAGGAGGAGATGTCGGGCTCCGCCCCCCTCTGAAGCAGGAGGAAGATGGAGGAGTCGGGAGTGTGGGAGAGAGAACTGGAGGGAACGGAGAGGGGAATGGCAGTGTAGGCTTACAACTAGTTAAATTTCAGCCAGGTTTATTTTCCTAGTCTGTGAGACTATCGTGGCCCTCTCCGGGCATAATAATAATAGGGGCACACTAAAAATTACCCCATACACTTTAATTCTCCTTACACTTCTTCCTCATCCCTGCCTCCAGGTGAGGGGGAGGAGCTAGGCTCGGACAGCTCCTCCAGCCGGTCACTGCCGCCACATGACAGCGTAATACTCTGGGCCGCACTCACTATGGGACCGTACCTGAGAGGATGGAATCCAGGGGGTTAAAAATCATATACCAGATACTCAAATGTTTTAGCAATCCTTTGGAGGGATGTCTGCTATGATTGAAGCTCAAGCAAAAAGACCCAGCTACATACCACTAGTAGCCAGTTTAAACAGATCACTTAATCAATCATCATTCAAATTGGTAGCAAACTTTTAATGTACATGTATAAATTTGTTTGTTTGAAGACTAGTAGCACATAATGCGTATGTGTATATGCCGTTATTATACTAGGAGAGAGCCTGGGAATGAGGTTGAACACTATACTTACATGTATAAGTACATAATGTACTGCTACTGACATGTTTCTACTCTAGCACATTACCTTGTGGAGGAGAAGACACTGGAGGAATGGAGTTCTGACTCTACTGGAGCAGATAGGTAGAGACGCCTTGCCGTCTCCTTCAGGGGGAAGTGGGAGGAGCTGGGGGTGGGGTCTGAGGTGGGAACTTGGAGATGTGATGAATTCTGAGATTTAGTCTTGGGTATGTGAGCATTTGAGAGGTGTGGGGGCCTTCCGTTGCTGAGGGATATGGAGGGAGTCGAACTGAGAGACTCTGAAAGCTTTGGTTGTGATTTAGATTGAAGAGATAGTCCATTCAAACCGGAACTAACATCACCATGCTGTGACTCCTCGGAAGATGGAGGCCAGATTTTGTCCACACGATTACAGGGACTACAACTTTCCTCTCTGGTATCTGATTCGCTAGAGCTACAGTCGCCCACTTTGGAGTCGCTGCCATCAGACTCGCTCGACAGGTCATGTGACTCACGACTCCAGCTCCTTAATGGCTGATCGATGCTACCGTCCGTCACACCTGACTGCTCTTGTGGGAGACATGAGAGTTGATCACAAGGAACTCATCACGACTATTGGCATCAGTATTGTGCCAAGTGTCTTCATATGAAGTGGGATTACTACCATCCCTGCCCAATGATGGTGGTCTGGCAACCGATGCTCTTTCATCTGACAAAGATGATACATGAGCACTTGCATCTGATCTGCAAGGCATAACAGCATTCACTGAGTATTGAAAGGCAGGCAAGATTGATTTCTCTTTCTTTCCAGAATTTCCGTCATCAGCTCCGAAAACGGTCAGATTCGTCTTCCAAGATTGCAATAGTGCATTCTTTGGCTTAGAGCCAGGAAGACTTCCCTTAGCATCACTTCGTTCTTGATCACAATGGATATCCGGGGCAGCCACACGCGACCACTGCCTTTCTCGCTGTTGCCCAGGAAGCAAAGTTTCCATGGACGTGAACCTGACCTTTTTCCTCGATCTCCCATCGAGTAGTGGATATGACTGCACCTTGCCGAGCCCTTGATCAAGACTGTTTGTGATCGATTTCCTTTCTGCATGTAGATCATCAGAAGCTTGAGCTCGAAATTTGCTTGCCTGTGATAGAAGCCCTGTGGCAGATTTAGCCTTACAGAGGCCGCTGCACTCGATGCAGTCTCTGCGTAAATCTAATGGCAGTGAGAATGAGGGTGGGAGCTGTTGAGAGGCCTTGGGAGTCGGACATCCCATGAGGCCTGCCGCGGTATCCTGGATAGAGTAGGGGGTGTTCGGGGGCGTGGAGAGGAAGTCTGATGTGTGCATGGTATATTCAGAGGCTGGGGAGGAGCTGTTGGTAAGGGTGCTGTAGCAGGAAGCAGGGAGACGCTTCAGTAGCTCCTGTGCCTGATAGTAGGAAGAGGATGCATGAGGTGCTGGACTGCAGCTAGCCTTTAGAGTAAGTCGGCTTGTAGTGCTTACCCTGGGAGTACTGCCATAGAGCAGGTGGTGGCAGGCAGTGAGGGGTGAAACCCCGGCCATGTCCAGCTGGTTGACGTCAGCCCCGTGGTCCAGGAGGAGGTGGAGGATGGAGGGATGACAGTGGAGCTGTGTGTGTGTGTGTGTGTGTGTGTGTGTGTACATTTGGTACTACATGGATAAATAGACACTACAGTCTGCTTAAAACCAGCAGAGATCTCAATCCTGCAGAGCATGCATGTATATGTGTGTAGGCTCCAGTAGGTTCATATTGTAGGGCCATGACTTACTGCTGCTGCAAAGAGAGCACTGTGGCCATTCATATCCTTGACATCGACGTACAGACCCTCTCCCTTGAGGATGGCTTCCACCCGGGTGGAGTCTCCCACAGCAGCAGCCTCAAGGAGCTCCTCCGAGCCAACCTGTGTGTAGTAACAGTAAGTGTGTGTGTGTGTGTGTGTGTGTGTGTGTGTGTGTGTGTGTGTGTGTGTGTGTGTGTGTGTATGTGAGTGTGTGTGGTGTACATGTAATGGGCAATCGGTACTCTGATCCTTCCCAGACCCTCCATGTCCCAAAAGGGTCTGCATAAGTATGAGAATGGCAATTAGTCACGAAACTGACTAGTTTACCTGCAGCTTGATTGGGAGGGGGAAGATATACAGAAACATGCACTGTATGTACATCAAAGTGTATCGCCATGGCTCAGATTTAGTAACTTTACCCAGCCTGTGCAAATGACTTTCTTTTTGATATGTACATGTATGTACATGTATTACGTACATGTATGCATTTGAAATTACTTACTACAATCACTCCTACTATCCCTTACTATACAACAAACCCCAGTTACCATGCACACACATACACAACACACTCCTCACCTCCAGAGGTCCCTTGGGGCCATACTTCCCTCGAGATTTCGTATCCGGTGTGTCTAAGCTGTGAGCCGAACCAAGGGGATGGGCGGAATAGGGGTTAAAGGTCGCTGCAGGGACGACAAACTTCAACTGGACAAGTTTCTCTCCTCTCCACACACCCACGTCCTGCCTTCCACTCGGGTAAGTCATCACACCCTCACCATCACGAATGTCACCATGGTACATGCCCTAGAAGGAAAAGAGTAGCCATTAAGTTAACCTAGCAACAACCATAATTGCATGCACAAGGCACATACACAATACGTATATATAACTGCACGAGCCGCTGTGCATCACAAGAAAATAATGCATGAGTGTGAAGGACGAGGGTATTATTTTCTGTAATGCACAGCGATGAGTGCAAATAATAGTATTCTTACTGTGTTCGAACATGTGCATTAAATTGGGCAATTAAATTTCTTGAATTGTGTACTTTAGAAACAGTACGTGGCAGTCTAAGTTTGGGTATAGCACGTTCAGTAATGTTTAAGAGTAAAGAGTAATCACAGCTGGAATTGGCTCTAAGTCCTACTGGGGCCAAGTGCTGCTAGCAGGTTTAGTAGCGAGCTATATAAAGCTTGCCTACTGCTCCTCTACTCAGTAGCTCAGTGGGTAGAGCGTCTGACTACAGATACATGTATAATCAGAAGTTCTTGGTTCAATCCCCAGCTGGTTTCTAATTTTTTTACTCCCTCAATACTTTTCTTCCATCTTCGATGATTCACATTGTAGTTTGAAGGGGTATACATGTACATTATCATAATGCACAATTCACCTACTGAAATAGGGCACAGTAAGAGTATACAGACACAACAAATCTTACCTCAAACTTCTCCCCCTCTGGTGATATGAACACCCCAAGTCCTTCCTTCTGGTCACTCTCAAATTGACCCGAGAACTTGGCCCCCGAGGGCCACGTGTAGGAGCCCCTTCCATGCTTCTTGTCTCTAACATACTCTCCCTCGTACGTCTGTGCCAGAGAGAAGTGAGTGGTAGTTATCAGTATCAGCAGCTCTGGAAGAATTCATCACGTAGTATTACGATCAAGGTTTTTAATGATCATCTTGAGCATGGAAGTCTGATCTTCATTGGCTCTCCACTTTTCTTTCCTACATGTGTTAGTCCCATACTCTCTCCCCTCCCCCCCCCCAAAAAACAAAACAAACAACAACAAAAACAACAAGGACGCATTTTCACTCCTCACTTTTTAAAGGTATGGGTGGAGGGTCTTGGCACTACCATTGAGTACTCCTTACAAGGAGCCTCCTATCTTCGCCCCACTGGGTGGGTCTTAGGGTCTACGTCTGACTACATAATCCCACCTGGCTATCATTACGTTACTTGGCCTGAATATCATGTATACATGAACATGTACCACTCCCTTAGGTCAAATGAACACACCTGCACAGGTGGTACATTAAAAGCTGTAGCTACATTAAATAGTGCTTAAGTCACTGTGCATTAAGGGAAAATAATGCATGAGTGTGAACTGTGCATCGTTTTCCGGTAATGTATACATGTACATGTACCCTTCGAACTAATGTTGCACAACTGATTGGCCAATGTTTGGAATAAACAATAATGGTGGTTACTGCTCAGATTAGCATGTTGGCAGTAAGGCTACAGATGAAACTTGTACAGACCAACCTCTCCATTGCTCCACGAGTGCCTGCCCCATCCCTGGCGGAGGTCTTCCCAAAACTCCCCCTCGTAGTGAGACCCCTCCAGCCACTCCTGCTCCCCATACCCCTGACGCTTGTTGTCGGCGTACTCCCCGGTGTAGTGGAGCCCCGAGGGCCAGCGAAAGGTGCCACGTCCACTCATCTTGCCCTCGGTGACATTGCCAGTGTAGAGGGCCCCACTCTTGAATTCAATTGACTGCACCAGTGGTTCCAGGCTACAGACGCTGGAGCTGACTAGGACAGCCATGCTGTCCCCACTCTGGTGACTGCTAGACGCTCACTGGTACCGTCGTATGTGTGATGAGGTGCATGTGAAGTTCTGTTTAAAAATCTGCAGATTGAAAAACATATTATACATAACCATAATGTGCATTGTCTTTTATAATGTGACACTTTCAGGGTTTCCTACAGAGGGGGAGGGGGAGGGCTGGGATCACCCCTCCTCCTGTCCCCAAAATCTGGAAGTTGATGCTCAATAATTTCCAGTTTTCTTGGAGCTCCAGAAGCCATTAGAAGACTTAACATAAATTTCCTGGGGGAGCATACCTCCCACACCCCATTAGGGGGCGTGGCTCTATGCACCTCATTTTCCCCACCCCACTGAAATATTCTGTTATGAAACTCTGCTTTCCTTCATGCACAGTGCAAGTGTGTACACATGTATTAAGCTTGCCAGGCACCCCCTCTCTCTCTTGTACATGTACATAGTGATTATTACACCTGCACTGTGCATGATAATAATTTGCCATTTGATCCCCCTCCTTTGCTAGAACCTTGATTGTATGGTAGGTAGACCGCTTCTATCCGTTGGACCAAACCCTATCGTGTGCTGCCTGCAGCACACGGCCCTGGGGAGCTGGAGGGGGTGTAGCTAGCAGCCACACCTTCAAAATAAAATTTGTTTGTTACCATCACGTTGCAACTTGATAATTATGTCGCCATAAACAAATTATAGGTGTCTACTCACCTGCGCTAGCTTTGTCACTTGCGGTGACAGGACGCACTAGCATCAGATCTAAGCTACCAGGTCGATCGGCGGAAGCGAACATATCTTGGTGCGCATTATTAAAAATGCGCACGTTAGCAACAAGGAGTTAGGACTAGGTGGGCATCTTTTAGAGATTTGCAAATTTGGCAGCCTCCCGCACATGGCTGCATTCCTACCATACCAGAGTTCAAGATAAAGCGAGCTATGCCCACTTGAGACATCCAAGCTGCGTCTGTTCCTAACAGTAACAGGGAGCCTGTTAACTTACAGGACTTACCAGTTACCGGTCAATCTATATCATACACGTCCCTTATGATGTCGTGGAGCAAATTATGTCTGACCTAACGAGACCCATGCTTTATCTTTTGAATGTGAGTGCTTTAATTCTCGTGCTATGTAAACTGCAGTTAGTGTGTGGATTGCTAGCCCTGGCAGCCGGTCCCATACCTGAACAGCCTCAGCACGTCATCCAACATGGCCCCATGCCCAAAGAGCCTCAGCACCACGTCATCCAGCACGCCCCCGGCAGCTATCCTCAAGAGAAGCTCGGCAGCAGCAACTTCACCTGTCGATCACTCTCCCTCATGCTGCACAAGAAGGATGGTGTTTTGAGAACGCTGAGTGAGCACATCACCGAGATAAGGAGCAAGCCGTCCATCACTCCCGAAGAGAAACTCAAGATGGAGATTTTAGAACTCTACCAACGCGAGCTGAAGGCGACAGAGAAATCTCTGGTAACTGTTTTGCAAGACCTGAATCACACTCTCAGCAGTGACTATGGGTCCCTTGAAAAGATCAAGCAAACCTGTCGGATGAGACTGGACGACGTGAGAAATGCAGCCGTTTTGGTCGAGGAGGACTATAATGGAATTCATGATCTTGAGAAGGAGATGCAGCTATTGCATCCCAACATCAGTCTGCACACTCACTACCACGTGGTGAACGAGATTCTGACCGAGATCTCGCATGCAGCTGACAGCCTGGAGAGCGAACTGCAGGAGGATGTCTTTGGTGATTCCAAGAAAATGCAGGGGGCGGCCTTCGAGACTGTAGTCAAACTGAAAGAGGGAGTGATGTTCCATGAACATCCTAGTTGGATACGCTTGCAAATGAAACTTCAGGAGAGCAAACAGAAAGAGAACGACCCCCCAGATGAGGATATTGCAATGCTTATAGACTCCTCCAGCAATCAGTACATACTGTCCAGACCGAGAGACGTGACGGTCCCAGTCGAAGATCACCACTTTTTGCACGATGTCATTAATCTTCTCTTGCTGGCCTTCCTTCTGGGCGGGCTCTGCTCTCTGCTGAAAGTGTCCTCTCTCATTGGATACATCTTTGCCGGCATGCTCCTGGGTCCCGTCGGGATGAATGTAATTGGATCCGTGGTGCAGGTGGAGACAATCGGAGAGTTTGGCGTCATTTTCATAGTCTTTCTTGTTGGAGTGGACTTTTCACCTGAGAACCTGAGAAAGGTTACGCCAACTAAGCATATTTTGTTTCTAAATAGGATAATGTCGTGGCCAGCATACAATGGATACCCTTAACCTCGTTCCCAGGCTAGGATACCCTGTAAATCACTCAGTGTACATGTGGGCATAGATATACAGAAAGTGTGGAAGACTTGCGTACATGTAGTTTTAACCCGGAAGAGTGGATGTGGTTATTTTATGGTTTTACCGGTATATCTACAAAGTCTGGGCAGCTGGGCCCTGTTTGTACCCAGCTACAGGGTCTAAAGTCTCATTTCTAGTGAATTAACCATCCCTCACATGGAATCAGGCTTCAGGATTGGATTTGGAATGAAACTGCTATATATCTATGACCTCAGGTGTGGCGTTTGTCGGTGTACGGAGGGAACCTGCTCCTGATGGCCAGTGTCCTTCTAGCTGTGGTGCTGGGTCTCTCCCTCGGTGTGCATCCCAGGCAGAGCCTCTTTGTCGCGGCCTGTCTCTCTCTCTCTAGCACACCGCTGGCCATCAAGTTTATAGATGGTGAGTGACATTTACGTTTTCATATACAGTAGGGTTGTTTATTGGACCATTGGCTGCCTTGGGTAGCCTCATTCACAGGCTCCATTTCCCAGCCTTTTATGCACGTTGCAAAAACACGGCTAAAGTGCCAAAAACTCGTGGTAGTGGAGCCTGGGAACGAGGCTGCCTGGGTATATAGTTAATAATTGGCTGGTACCAATTAGCCTTGTTTCCCAGCTTTTATTGCACAGACTACTGTGCTATAATACACTGTGCTGGGGAGTGGAGCCCGGGAATAAGATTATTTACCAATAATACCATGAAATGTGAGCAACCTTTCAATGCTCCTTCACACATTCTAGGGTATTCATAAAAATAGGCTTATTGCATGCAGGTTGCTAGGGACAGCCATTACTTTTCATACTTCTCCTGGTAACTTGAATGAGGTTACTGTACACTATAGATGACTTGTCTGTATGGGCTGGTATGAATTTTGAAAAACTGCAACATCTCAACCAGTAGTGTAGAAAGATGTTTGGGATAGGGGAGCTGGTACAGAGGCCGTAAAGCAGTTGATAGGGTTTCAGTGTGAAGTGCGGGAAAAAATTTCAGCTCTGAAGAAGCAGTTCTCTTAGCATCTCGCTACATTGAAGGTCATGCACTAACATCATGTATACTGTTACTGTCAGTGGCCATAGTGGATGTTATGGCTCTGTCGCCTTTGGCATCGGAGTTTTTCAAGGAAGACACTTACCGTAAAACTGGCAAGAAAAACATTTACCGCAAACTGAGGAAGTTTGTTGGCCAAAGAATGAGCCGAGCTGTCTCTGCGCCATCAATTCTTGCAGACCAGCTTGTTGGCGTGCAACACAGGACTGTCTATATAGTTTGTACGTGCAGGAGTGTGTCGTATGCATATGCAGGCATAGCCTGCCAATGACGTAACTATGGAAATTTTTATTGGACCCCAGCCAGCACCCACGTGGTTCATATCCTACTGCCAACCACTATCTATAGTAGTCTTCCTTATGCAGGTTATATGCTACACCCATGTACATACTTCTTGCTTTAAGATGAACACACGACCCTGTTTGATGTGCCTTGATTCACTATTTCCTTATACTTGTGTGAGCTTCCTTTTCCAGTTCAATCACACAATGAATTGATACTTTTACAATGTACATACAGTGTAGTAAATCTGGTTCTATTTCTGTACCCACAGGCTCCAGTTCTTTAAAGCGCAGCAGAGCTTCTTCAGAAGTTGGTCTACAGAGGCCATCATCTCCTGAAGGTGAATGGAAGTACATGTATAAGCTAACCTAACTATAATTGAGACTACCACATGTATGTGCAGTACATACTCCCCACATTTCCCTGACAGACACAGGCCCCGACATTTTGAGCTCCCTGATGGGGATTCTGGTGATGCAGGACGTGCAGCTGGGCACTCTGATGGCCCTCATGCCCTTCTTCGTGGAGGGAGGGGGCCGGGGGAGGGGAGGGAGGGGATGGAGCAGATACGGCTACCCAGTGGAACTGCTGCTGCAGATCTTGCAGCTCTTGTTTGGGTTTGCTCTGCTGCTGGTGGTGGCTAGGGGAATGACAACCAGGGTTTTGGAGAGGTTTTACAGGTGTGTGTATTGATGAATTCTTATAGCTACACACTGATTTTGCTTCAACCTCCATCTCTTGAGTGCAGTATGAAGTTACAATTACTTAAACAGTTAGGCATATTGTGCTGACACATAATAGGTACCTTGTAACATACATATAGCAGCATATGCTAGCTTAGTAGGTCAATACGTAATTTGGCTTTGTGGCTCTGCTATAGCACATTGTATTGTTTTTTAGTTGCCACAAATGCACTACAGTATATCAGAAGTGATTCAAATTTGAATACTTTTGTTTCACTGATCTTATAACCTCATTCTCTGATGTGAACACTGTGAAGACAATACTGAGAGGGTTTACCAGCAATGCTGGCATATATGGCATAATAGCCTGAGAACATGGGTGCCACTCCATCTGTTGCGATAATTTGTAGAATTAGGCAATTGGTACCAACTAGCTAAAATTCTTAGCCTCATTCCCAGGCTCCACTCTTAAAATACGGTGCAATAAAAATTGAGGAATGGGGTTACTGTATACTATACCCCCCCCCCCCCCCCCTACCCCTGCAGATTGCTGGGTTCACTGTTCAACAAGACTGAGAATATTTTACTTGGCTCAATTGCTGTGTGCTTCCTGTTTGTATTGGTAAGAAACAAGAACATGCAACCATTAAATTTCTTTATGTCAGTGTTTGAGCCAGTGTTTGAATGTAATTGCAGGTGGCTGAGATGGTCGGTGCCTCCATGGAGCTGGGCTGTTTCCTAGCAGGGCTGGCCATTAGCTCACAGGGACACACGGTGGTGGAGCAAGTGAGTGGAAGACATAAGCTCTTATGATGTGGATGCAGTGTACCTGATAGGGATAATTATTATGTTTCTGCAGGTGAAGAGGCTTGTGGAACCAGTGCGTGATTTGTTTGTGGTTTTCTTCTTTGCATCAATTGGTAAGCCTGACCAGTATCATGCCTTGTTGGTAGTGCAAAATTTTGCCAATGATCCATGCATGAGTTTCAACCATGCTGCAACCAAAGAATTGGTCCAGCTTGTTTGCAGAGTAGAGAGTGACCCCTAAGGCGAAGGGAAGGTGCACCCAGCCACCTATACATTCACAAATGCTTGTACTAACATTGTGTCTGCAAAGACCACACAGATTCAGACCTTGCTGTATGCATATGCAGTCTCATTGGAAGAGTCAATCCCTCTGATTAATGGACGTATGTGAGCCCTCCTAATGTGTGTGTACCTTTATTGATTTAGGTTTTCATATCTTTCCTACATTTCTGAAGTCTGAGTTCTCCATGATCTTATCCCTCACAATCTGCGTTGCCTTCCTCAAGGTGGGTTCCGGTAGCTCTCCTATACTGCAAGATTGATTATCACTGAGAGGGTCTGACATATTTTTCAGATAATGCACTCATTTACACATGTACAGTTAGTGTTTGGAAAGAGTTAGGGTATTGTGGGACTGGAGTGGCTCATACTTTATGCAGTGCATGCTCAAGATGAGCTATTTTTATGTGAGGCGGCTTAGGTCATATCTTTGTATACATGCCAAACTCAGTAAAAATGTATGATATTCTAGTAGTTACATCAAACAATATTTTTCAAATAATATCAGTACCATGCGATTTTACGGATTGTATCTGTACCAGTAAAATTCCTAACAATAACCGTTTTGGATGTACCACTATTATTTACTCACTACAAAAACACCAAATGAATATTCTGTACAGTCAACAAATCTACTAGTCTTTCGCTATATTCAAGATGGCGAACACCTTTTAATAGTATATAATTAGTCAGATTGTTGGGGGGGGGGGGGGGGGGGGGGGGTTCCTCCCCCAGTAGCTATAACCCTAGTTTAGGTATTCACATTACCTTGTTTCCTCAGGCTCTACTGGCAGTGGGTGTATTAGGCGTGTTTCTGGGCCACTGCCGGCTGGCCACCTGGATCATGGCATTTGGGCTCACCCCCGTGAGCGAGTTCTCCTTTGTACTAGCCAGTAGAGGAAGGAGGCTGGACATCATCTCCAGGGAGGTAGGGAGAGAGCTAAAGGGATGTATGCCCACTGTGACACCATACACCTAGTTAGTTTCAGCCTACGTGTGCATATCACAACATCCTACACTAAACAGATAACCCCTGAATACTGCAATCTCATTGGAGTCATTTCCTGTCATGGAACCACACTATGTTCAGCTTTTGTATAATAGACCTATTATTGCAGTCTTTTGGTTGGGCAGTACAGGAGGTTATTTGGTACTCAGCCTCTGCATTGGCCCTTCCTTCAGTCAAGCCAATACTGCCAGCCTCAAACCTTGCCTCCTATACTGCCCTCCCACTTGTGCAGTATTAATTGCTTGAATAATAATTGCAAAGTGATATTTTGCCTGTTGCAAGTGTACCCAACTTGCATCATTATATCTGTCTGCATCAGCTATTGCCATTTGTTGACATATGAAAGAGAGTATCATTGTAAGACTTAGTGTGTGATTATTATGTAAGAGCATGGTTTGGAGTGGAATTTGGAATAAGTCATAAGTAATGTTAGCCTTAGGAGTAAATTACTGAATAATTACAAAGTGTCGTCCTCATTCCAGGTGTATCTAGTGATCCTTGGCATAACAGCATTCAGTCTGCTACTGATTCCGGTGCTATGGCGACTGATCCTGCTGTGCATGAACTTGAGGAGGACTTCTTTTCACTGGTCACTTAGAAAGCTGCCACAAACCTTCATTAGCTCAGAATAGCAACTCCAACAAATTTCAGAATTATCATCTTTTATATATTTGAGTGATGTGCATATTCATCATTATTCGTCGACTATGTACATGACTACCGTATAAAATCTAAATAATATATTATATACCCCCCCCCCTCCCAAAAAAACAAAACAAACTGCATGCAATCATGAGCTGGCTTGGCACATAGCTCAATACTCTTGAACTCCCCTACTTAATTCCTCTTCTCAATAATTAGTGAGCTTAATTGGACTTCATTAATGTTCTCATATAATAATTTATCCCTGTTTTCATCATGTCAGACTTGAATTGATATGACCAGGAGGGATGTTAAGTGTAAAACCGGTTTTAAGAAACATCTATCTACTCAACTTCAGCCTGTCCTAAGCACAGTCACTCACTCAGCCTAGAAAAAAGCAGCTATATAGGCCTGCCATATGGCCGGGGATGCTACGTGTAGTCATGTACTGTATTCCATACTTACATGTATAACTCCAAGTGAAGCGAGGCTATACTCCAGTTCGATTGACCTTTTTTCGTTGCCACACTGTTCCAGCCAGTTCTCCTGGTATAGCCTATCAAACTCACAGAGAACACTTACTTTCGCTATAAAGTACTCCTTACGCATGGGCCAGTTTTAGACGAACAAAGATTTACGCTTTCTTTCCTTCTGATATCTGAGGGTTAACTTCCAACCTTCACCTTATATGGCTTTCCGTTCTTACCACTCCTATAATCTGATCATCCCCTTTGCTCGCACATCTGCATTTCGCTCCTCCTTTGTTCCCAGCACCTGCTCCTTATGGAACTCCCTACCTCCTCACCTGAAAGACAGCCCCTCTCTCGCCTCCTTTAAGTTTAATTTGTGCAAACTTTACTATCCAAATTTATTGAGATCATATATCATGCTATGTACACTGTCTGCTTGCTCTGTATTAGCCACGCTATTGAGCATAATATTTTGTTCTATAAAAAAAACTACTTGAGGCCCCTTGTACTTGCTGTTTGTCTAAATATATAGGGGTCCATGAGGAGCATGATGATCTGAGACGGTAATTGGAGACTTGGAATGAGGCTGCTTTTAGTCCCAAAGGGAGAGAGCCTGGAATTAAGTGCCTCATATGCATGCGTAACTAAGGCTCACATACACAGGAGCGAATAAAGTGCAATAATTGGGTCTCTTGCACACGATATATAACCTGTTGAGGTTCAGAAAATGTGCTGAACCTCAATAGAATACGTGTATATATGTATAATGATCAAGCTAGAGACTGGAAGTCAATAGAAAGGTCTACATGTTGTAAACAGCTTAGGTCATTACTCTTCCAACACTTCCTTCGCACCCAGACCCTGGGAAGTGAACCTCAATGCGTGCACACTTTAGCCGATTGAGGTTCAGCACGTACTGTACTGAGTAGTGAACCTCGAGTCTAGCGGCTGTGTGGTACTGAATCTCAAAGTATGCACACTAGTCTAGCGGGCATGAGGTGCTGAGCCTCAATGCATGCACACTAGTCTAGGTACTGAATCTCAAAGCATGCACACTAGTCTAGCAGCTGTGTGGTGCTGAACCTCAATGCATGCACACTAGTCTAGCGGTTATGAGGTGCTAAACCTCAATGCATTCCAGCACCTGCTGCTAAGACATGTCATGCATGTGTTTAATAAAGTGTTCAATGAAAATATGAATGAAAAAAGGCCTTTGCTTCCCACCTAGCCTAAGACACCCCCCCCCGACAGTAAAAAGGCACAAAGGCCATACTGCCAGAGGGTTGGGCAGATCATCACTCTGCCAGCCAACTGACCAGGATTCCCCCCGAAGGCCTATGGGAACAGAGGCTACATGTCCCTGTCTGGTCCCTATCAGGAAGGGCTCCGGTTATTGAGGTAGGATCAAGGTAGGAACCCGGACAGATCCTAGGCCATATCGTCCGAGACCACGGTGGAAGTTTTCCTTCCACTCTTACCAACCTCAACCGGGCTTCCCGACCAGCGCTCGACCAAGACCTTTAGCATGCCCCTGAGGGGGCACTGGGTCTGCGGGCCACTGGCTGACAGTCAAGCGAACTTGACTGAACCAGAGAAGCCGAAGCCGTACTCTAGTGTCTTCCTAAACATTACATGCGCTCGCAGCGATGAACTCTGTGAGGTGATGCGAAGTGCAGCGCGGAACGGCCCTCTTTTATACCCTCCACGGAGGCTAGGCTCGCACTTGCGTATGGGTTTCGCAAACTGTACATGTAACTACTTCCGGCCAGAATTAATGATTGCTCGCTAATTAGTGTCAGTTCTAATTGTCGCCCACCGAAGTCTGGTGGGTGTCCAAGCATGCCAAGCGAAGCGAGGTTATACTCCAGTTCGATTGTCGTTACCCACTGTTCCAGCCAGTTCTCCTGGTATAGCCTATCAAACACACAGTGAACACTTACCTTCGCTATAAAACTCTAAACAGGGAGACTTGGAAGTGATCACTATCTAGTCTTAATCTTGCGGGCCAGACTCACGTGCTCTTTCGCGTGAGTCTGGCCCGCGAGACTAATCACTATCACAGTAAGCTTGCTTCAGCCTCTGGTCTTCTAGGCACATAATATCAAGTAGCCATTTTGTTTTGTGGGTGGGTGTTATGGGCGTGCCTCCTGCATGCCATGTGCCATGCCCAGCAATTCTCGAGCGAGGACATCCCTGCATATTGTGTATCACTAGTAATAATAATGAGTAATGATAGTAACCTCGTTCCTAGGTTCCCCCCACGCTTTTCGTACTGCAAGCGACAAAAGCTGAGGTGAAGGCCTGGGAACGAGGCTATAACGATAGCCCACTGGCCACAACATAGTGCAAGATCAATCATCTCATATAAAGGGGGTATGTACTACCAGTCACCTGATTTCTTTAAGCTACTCTTCTTAGCAATCATACCTACAATTTATTTTGCATAAAAACATTATTCATACGGTTTATATAGGCCAGAAATATTAGAGGCAATTATATAATAACATGACATACAAAAACATATAATTGGAGTGAGAAGATCAACAAGGACAGCATATCGCCCCAGGACATACATGTAAATAGAGCAGAGTTGGGGTTATGCAATGTATTCGTAGACGCTGCTGTTTTCTTTACTTCTACAGATGTAGTCTCTGTCTATCAGACTTTCCATCCTTTTCTTTAAGTCGGACGGCTGCAAAGAGAAATGGAGGATTCTAGTCCGTGAGTGGATCCTTTAGAGTAAAGCTAATTAGTTAGCTTTGCAACATTATAATAATGATTTGATGGGCCAGGCAATGAGTTTCACTACACACTTGGTTTAGCTTTCGTTTCCAAGCCACCGTTTACGTTTTGCCACTTAAAACTCAGTTTAAACCGTGTAGGTATGAAGGAAAGCTGCAAAGTGGATCCAGGTATGGAGCTATACTGTGCCCTCACCCTAACATGGAACCGAAGTTGAGATATGCATTCTGAGACTAGGAGATTGTGGGGGAGAGTTCTTCGCATCTTCATTATCCTGACAATGGCAGCATCCACCTGGAGGGCAAGAAACTTTCCAGTTTGAAGTATAAGTTATGTATCATAAAATTAATGCACGACGCACACTTACATAGCGTCTAATACCTTCACTATAGCCTCATGCCCCAACCCCCCACCCATACACCTACATGGGATGGGTGTTAACAGCTACATGTTGGGCATGGTACCTACTCAGTTTTGAGTAACGGAGTACTATACAGGTGCCTTGTGAAGAATGACTGTCATGTGAGTGGAGTTGCTACATAGCTATCTTGTGCAAACGGGAAGTCTTGTAGATGGCTAGTTAACGAAAGCGGTAAGTTTTAGGAGTTGATATTACTTGAGACTCATCCACAACCATACAGTTCAGCTATATATAGTAACTGAAGTTGCAGTCTGCGATTGTTTGTGACCCACTCAATAGTGCCTGCTATTAGTTATCATTCCTGTGTCATCGCTAACTGCCTGGAGTATTTCATAGATGATTCGGGCAGCAGCAATCCAGTAAGTTTCATCTCAGATACAAATATATAGCATGCACAGGCAGTCTCTTTGACACTATAAATAATGTGAGACATCGAGTCTCCAGCTGAGATGCAGCAGAGACTTATATTACATTCCTGAAGTGTGATTGAAACACACACAGCTATAGCTCAGAATTAGATGGTCATTCTCAAGATTATTGCCTTGCTTTGCTTGGCAATAAGTACTCGCAATCCTCCCCACTCTGTGGGAACATTCAACTTATTACGAGTTTTATACACGGTGTGCTCATGGGCTCATACATATAACTGTAATCTACACCATTGTACATATGAACAATGTAAAGTACTACTTTGCGGTGATATGCAGGAGGAGCAACAGGTAAAGCATGGAGCAACACTTGCCTGGTACTGTCTATCCTGAAACACTCTTTCGTTTGTGGAGACATTCTCTTCAACCTGAGAGAGCAGACAGACAAGGCTTGGCTACAGGCATCAGGAGAAAGTAGCAAGAAGAGGGTGGGAATGTGTTAGTGCAGCTTACCGTCTCCTTCATCTGGACTTGGTTTATCTTGATTCGACAAAGTTTGTGTTTGAATTCTTTGTTGTATGCAAATTCATCACTGTCTACTACATCCTTACCCTGAAAGGGAGAGAGAGAGTAGAGGGGATAGATGGAGGTCATACAAAGATGGCCACTAATCCCGCAAGAACCGTACATAGTGTGAGAAAGACCAAACATACCTTAGAAAGTTTTAGCAGTACTCTTGCTCTGCCCAGGGATAGCGACTGCATTGTTCTTGTCAACTCAGTCTCCTCTGCGATAAGAAAACATACCAGGCAAATGGTAAATCACAGTAAAGGGGGGGGGGGGGGGGGGTATAAAAGGCTCACCCTAATTAGGGATAATTAGGACACTGTGATTGAAAAACCAAATTCCTTGAATACTAAGGGAAAATGTCAAGTAACCTTTTTTTTTATGCCAAAGAAAAATGCTGTGGGGTGGAGAACGAGCAATGTCCATATTTCATGCCACCGAGCTGTATCATAGCCAAGAAGGCTACTGTTGCATGTATGGTACATGTATCATGGCTCACCAATTCCAGTCGCTGCCTTGATGTGTGAGAACGTTAACTTGTCTGTGTCATTAAACAGCAGTAGCACTAGGCCCTGAAACAAGGACACCTGTAATTCCTTCTCCCCCTGGAGGAGCAAAAGAATTTTAGTAGGTATATGTACATACATGTATACATGCACTTCTAATGGCTCACTAAGCAGGGCTAGACCACAACAACTTGGCGCTGTCCATACTTCAAAAACACGCATGCTTCAAAGATAGGAACCTCTCCAATTAGGACCTGCTAAATGTAAGGCCACCAGGATATCACTTTTGGTACCAACTGTGTATGAATGCGTATTATGTGACCCCTGAATAAAGATATCAGGACTAGAGGGGGGGTTCACTGTACCTCTGTAAAACTACTGCATGGGTGAATTTTGTTGGAGTGTAGCTACAGGGTGGAGTTTTCTGATTGTATGTGGTTCACTAAAAATCTACTGAGGCTCATATCCATAATACAGCTAGAGAGAACTGTAGACTTCTGGCTTGCTGGCTTGTTCTACATGTACTTGGCATAAAATCTAGGTATTCTAAGGTAAGTTTGAAGTACTTTACTTAGCACGCTATGAAAATAAACGTTGTCACTCACATGAGAAAAAGCTGCTTTGACCACGCACAGTCCAAGGCTTGGCTGCCACTGCAGCTTCCGGCCACTGTGCTTGCTCAGGTAGAAGGCCTTAAAGGCTTCCAAGTACTGCACCATCTGGGAGGGAGTAGGAAGGAGTATGTGTACAAGGGGGGAGGAAGCGGTACCACAATTTGCTGAGCTTGAGTTACTTAATTAGTCATCTTGGCAATCATAGCCAGTCAACGATCAGTTTTGGCTGGCCCAAAATAATTGAGGGAAGTGTATACGTAACTACTACATGTATGTGCTGGTCTAGGTGGGAGTGGTCTTAGATGCATGGAATTTTTGGTAGCTGCTTTTTTTCTTCGCTGGCTCATCCTTGAATACTGAACAGGCCACTTCATAGCCTAAGATTGCACAGCTGCAGTGAGCACACTTACATCTGGTGGTAAGATGACCTCCATGGGTGTGTACGTCGGCCAGTAGCCCATCGTCAGCACATTCACATTCAAATCAAGGTTCCCTGACACTCTGTGTCGTGGCATCTGAGGTGGGGAGAGAGGGCTTATCACTGCGAAGTGAGGCACCATTTTTCAGAAATTTATAGCTACTAGTCAGGCAAGGAGGGGCAAAAAGTGGAATATTGATGTCTTGTGGAGGGGGGAGGGGGGAGGGTGGGTTATACACTTCATGCTAGGGGGATACTCCAGAATTGAATTTAAACGTTCTAAAATCACATTTGGTGCATTTACACATCGTGTTGCATTTGCATTTATTAGTACTCAGTTAGCCATGCATACAATGGCCTAAATTCCAATCAATTTTTCTAAAACCATTAGGGTAAATGCTAGCCACCCAAATTTAGCAGTGTGTTCAACTACAGACTACACTTGAATATAGACCCTTGGACGAAAGGCAGTATTAGGCAAAAACTTTGTTGTTGTCAATTGTAGCTTCTAAGCAGTAACAAGACCCTCAAGGAGTACAGGCTACACCGTTCACATGTTAGGGTTATGTGTGTAACACGTCACAAAACCTGCGAATCTGATTGGCATATTCATCGAGCTTCCATATATTAAGATCAAATGTGACCACACCCATTTTCTATATATTTACGTACCTAGAAAAGGACCTACTGGCACTTTACATGTACGTACATGTACATACCGGCATACATGTACATGCTTCTTTTGGTAAGAACTTACCTCCTTAAAGCTGCTGACCATCTCCTTGGAGAGCTCCATATCCTTGAACATGCCCTCTAGCTTGCTGGTGAAGTTCGGTCCACACTCTGGGGGTGGGGGGGGGGGGGACACAAGGGGGACACACTTTCACTAGGCAGCTAGTCACCATGAATCAGTTAGCACTGTATTCATGTACATGTACATGTGTGGTGTAGCAACTACTGCACATGAGACAGCAGTAACTACCGTACATGTGTGGTGTAGCAACTACTGCACATGAGACAGCAGTAACTACCGTACATGTGTGGTGTAGCAACTACTGCACATGAGACAGCAGTAACTACCGTACATGTGTGATGCTATGCACTGCACTGGTAGGACATACATGTGCATGGAATAGGCTGGGTCCTACTGGCCAGCTGGTTTGGTAGCTATACACATGTAAAGCTTGCCTACTGTTCCTCCGCTCAGGAGCTCCAGTAGCTCAGTGGGTAGGAGCATCTGACTAGTGTTCAGAAGGTCCTGGGAATTCAATCCCTAGCTAGCCCCCTGACTGTTTGGGGATTTTTTCACTCTCAAAAAGCCATCTACGATGAGTTTACAATGCACTACATGTAGCCTCATACTAGGCTAGCATTGTACATGCTACATGTAACTTACCAATAAAGGATTACCATTTACATGTATCTATACCACATATTTTTTCACTGTCCAATCAAAACGAAACTAGCTTGCTGTCTCTTGGCCTTAGAACTTCGGTAGCTTCTACCACTCTGCCAGGCTTGTGAAGCTGGGATGCAGACCATCCGAGAACACAGCCTCTCGCGATCTCACCTGTTTTGAGCTTGAGCAGCATGGACTTCTCAGCATCAAAGGAGGCACTCTTCCCCAACAGCAGTCTCTTGGCTAGGTCCTTCTTATAGAATGCCTCAAACACATCCTTGCCTGGAGGTACATGTATGTGAAAATGGATAAAGTAAATGTTGTAGAAACTTGTTTCAAAAACACATGGCTTTGAAGTAACAAGACTGACAATTAACAACCATGGAGCCATGCATTTCATATGATATTGTGAGTTACCGGTATACGCATCTAGCAACAAATAAGGCAAAAGAATCTATAGCTACTGATGAAGCCGTTTCTTCCTCAACTGTGTGCCACTCCTCAACCCCTTACTACTGTAACATCAACACATATACATGCATACACACGCGTCTTACATAATGTACATGTACATGTAGCTACTGTGAATATCCTACCGTGGATGTATCTAAAGAGTACCATCACCCTGTCCAGTAGCTTGTCCAGCTCCTCATCCGACCATTCCTTGTTGCCAGATCGTAGCTGAGTGTCTACGTACTTTGCTGTGGCGAGGGAAGCATACAGTCGTAAACACAATCCTGCCTAAGGAGTATTGCAAAGGGTCGTGTACATGTACAGTTCCACCAAAATGTCTTCACGTCACCCGAGAGTCTCAGGTAAAACGTGATCCTCACATGACTACATTAGCAACTACTAATTAATAATTCCGGCCCTAGCTAATTAAACGACGCTTATCCATGTAGCTACTGTAGTAGCATCCTTAGGCATCCTTCTTCCCAACCTAAGCCTTGAATGTCACCGCTTTTGAGTATCGAATTCGACGGCAGGCTGCGTACAGCGAAATGGATGAAGTTAAGTAACTATTAATAAATTTTCTAAAATTTCTCGTTGCTATGTGTACCTGACGTTCGGATATTTTGGTGAAACTGATGTATAAATCTTTACATCACACTTCCAAGGCAGCAGGCTAGCTAGTCCTTATCTTTGAATACGAAGGCCGAAGTGCCCAATACCATTAATTACGTTTAACTTTGCATAGTGCATATTTGTAGCCCCACCCTCTAGAATGCTACGAGTACAGTCCAAGTACACAGTTGTCAATCGGGTTAGATCTCACACCGAATAATACATTTATTACCTTCGCACATGCTAGTCTCGTGCCCAGACCTACGCTCGCCCCTAGGCGAGCCTAGGTCTGGTCACGAGACTACACACATGTGGCCCACTCACCAATGAATTCTGCAGGCTTGTTCTGCCTGCGGTTGATGACGCTCTCAAAGGCGTCTCTGACCATGTCGTGGAAGCGTTCTTTGCCCCGGAAGGCCTGGCAGATGACGTCATCCACCTTGGTCTTTAGCTCCAGTAGTTCGTGGACCATGGTCTTGTCTCGCTCGGGGTCACTCACGATGGCTGTACCAGATTTCTGAAAGTGGAAGGCAGTATGAATATCTGTTGTACATAATCATCCCTAGGCAGTCAATTCTCATTGTAGGCAGGTCACTGAAAAGCTTGTTCTCAGGGAATATACATCGATCCCAGGCTAATTTTGTTGTTCGCAGCACATAAAGCGCAATTTTTAGGAGCCTGGGGAGAGCCTGGGATCAAGGCTAATCACATGTATATCTATGTGCATTGTAACTTTGCAGGAATTACGTGACCCGCTGAGCGATAACCCGATACTTCTCGCATTTTTGAACACGCATGCTTCAAAGACACATATCTCTGGGACGCTATGCACTATCTACATGTAAATGAAACATGGGTTGTTTATACAGAAGGCGTTGCTGCAGCAATAACTCGGAAATGAAGCCTTTTAGCCACACCACAAGGAAGATACGGGGTCGAGTTTGTGGAATTTCCAACTGCGCAGAGATTTTCCAAAAATGGCGGTACTACCAAGACATGTAGCACAGAAACTGAGAGAGCTGTAGACTTCTAGTGTGGGATTCCTTTAGTTGAAGGTGGGTAATTGTACTGAACCAAGAATCATTCATGGCTCGCTAATGGTTGTCGAGATATGACGCTTGAAAATTGGCAGAAATTGTAAAAATGCATAATGTGACGGGTTCCACTCAGCAGGTCACATACATTAATTAATTATATGTACCTTGATGTACTCGGCAAAAGCCTTGCTTATGAATGCCAGTCCGTTCTTGAACCTTAGGAAGAGCTGGTAGAGTAGGGAGAGGTCCACATACCGGGCGGACTCCAAGAGACTCTCAAAACCTGGGAAACAGTCAGAGACAATGTACTGCTGATTATAAATTTACCGGACACTCCCCTAGGCCAAAACATCTTGTAAGTGTATATACAACAGTTCCCTACCATACCATACTGTTAAATTTACATGTAAGCTGACAGATTACTCAAGATAAAGCACCCATAACATAGACAAGCCCTAGGCTCTAGAGAAAATTTTGATACTTGCCTATATTATAGACAATGAAGTTACTCCAGGGAGAAGCTTCCTGTCTAGTGCAGATAAAGTTCTGTCATATTGATTAGCTAATTAGATAGTGCAGGAGTCCCTTTGCTTAGCCACACCATTAACCATGGGCTACCTACCTCCCCTACAACAGCACAGTCAGACATAAAAAATACTTCCTCACATGAAACATTGGATGGGGAAGGATTGCTGTCATCACACTGTATTGAACTCAGTCATGAGAAGAACTACATGTACTCACTACCCACACAGAACTACAGTAAACGCAATCACCTTTGTCCAGTATTTCCTGTTGGTGCTCCCCGATGAGTTGCTTCTCTACACACAGCATCAGCGGCTTTCTGCAGGAGGCAGCAGGCCATACACACACACATGCATATACTTACACGCAGAAAATCTGCTAAGAAATTCTTAGAACAGGAATTCGAAGCATATAATATTTAAGCCCATGTCTCCTTCTTTGCGATAGAAACTAAAGTGCATGTACATGTACACATGCTGTATATATGCTGATGTGGGTACATGCCGTGTACTTGTACATGTACATTACACTTACATAATTAATTGCATTTAGGCCCCCCCCCCCTTTCCGCTATCTGTCCACCAGATCATGTACCTCATGGATGACAATATTCATGTGATGCGTTTTACCAGGCTCCCTCCTTTTTTCCGCGTGGGGGGGAGGGGGGGGGGACCTGGGAACATTTTCAAGTTGAACAAAATGTGCAGCAATTGATGTACATTATTGACTGCCACAGTGAAAGAATTGAGTGGCGGACCAGGAGTGAGAGAAAGAAGGAAACTAGAAGTAAGCACAGATGGCTAATGGGGTACGAGAGTTGCTTGCCTGGAGAATCGTTGACTTACACAGTCTTCTCCAGGAACAATGAACTGAGGTAAAGGGGTGTGGTTTCAACGTGTGCAGCTAGTCTCCAAAGCATTTATGCAGACACTCGTGGGTTTGATGCGCGGTACTCTAGAGCAGCATCCATCGTCATCCGAAAGCCGTCTGTGTTGTAGCAGTTTACTTACGGCTACTTTGTTTCTTCAGATTATGCCACTCACTGCTTACATGTACATGTATATCGGGCATCGCCCACCGTGTGTCTACCGTTTATCACGCACCTGTAATGTGTACAATGTATCACGTGATGAGTTTTACCAGGCCTATCTCACTTTTCGTACTGCAAGCGACAGAGCCTGGGAGTGAGGCTAAATTTAATGCATTGAGTCTGTTACCGTGGATGTACATGTCGTGTACCTTGTGGACTTGTTCAGGTAGTGCAAGAGCCGATCACTCTCTTGGGACAGTCTCCGGTCCACGTGGGCCAGGTAGTCTGGGAGCTAAGGAGGGGGTTGTATGTGTACTACGTGTAAGCATAGCACATGTAATTATGTAGACTGTAGTACCTTAAGACATGTACACGTGATTAACTACTGTCACCATCTCCCAAAGCCCTAACCATCAGCTGTTTTTGTAAGCATACATACATGTACGTACATGTACATGTGGTGTGTGTCGTGTATTTCTGCCTCCCCACACACACAACTCACAGTGAACTCCGGGTCCCTCATCATCCGAAGAGCCTCGGAGTGGTACACGACCTCAGTCTCACGCAGGAACTCAATCTCAAACACCTCCTGGTACATCTGGGACCACAGAACACATTCATATTATAATAAATCCACTGTACAGAAATACACAACCAGTGGAGGTTGACTCCAAGAGTCACATGATTTAAAGTCAATCACCCAGAGGTTATTACTAAGGTTATATTTAGGGCTAAATTTATTACACTATCAAAAGATAAAGACGGCTACACTGTATGTCAGAGCCAGTATCTATCCCTCGGGGTGAGATGATAAAAACGTTTAACCAGGACCTGGTGTTATACCGTAAACTCTAGTTGTTAAGCGCACCTCGCTATCAGGAGCATAGTATTTATTAAGGTACACTTCCTAACTTGCGCTTGACATCATCTATTTAGCACATGTGCCTTAAATAGATTCTAAAAATAGCTAATCGCTATAATGGGTTCAATAATTGCACCACTTATTAGCACACATCCTCTATTAGGCACATGGTTGCTTACCACCTAGGATCGTAGGCGCATGTGTAGTATTACGTACACAGTAAGGTAATGGGGCATGGCAGATACAATGCAACTGGTGCACACATGTAGCAGATACAAACCTGTAGGTCAACCAGCATTCTCAGTAAGTTCTTGAGCAGACTTCTGTCTACACTCTCACCACATCTGTCAACAAAGTAGTGAGGTCAATGTCTTGTACAGAGCATGCAACAAGCTTCTAAGGTGCATGCACATGTAAGTGTCCTTGTGGGGCTGAGGCTATAGGCTAAGTGCAATGCCCAGGCATGATGACTGCTATAGTACGCAACCACTTTCAGAAAAATGTACAAATCTAGTCAAACTAGATCAAGCTACTTACTTACATGCACACACACCCTACACTGGAATAACAAAATTGCCACATTAAAGGAGCGTACATGTACATACAATCATAAATGGAGCTACAGTTACTAATACAGTAGCTACGCTTTGCAACGCACCTTTCTCTGTGAATGAGTGCCAGGACTCCCTTGACGACCCTGTTCCTCACTCGGCCTTGGCTGATAATGAGGGAGCCAAACAAATCCAGGCCCAAGTCCCTGAGAGGGCGTGTGTGTGTGTGTGTGTGTGTGTGTGTGTGCATGGGTTTGAATGTGTGTGTGTGTGTGGCAGCATGATGGGGTGATATGAGTATATCACATTTGACTGTATGCAGTGGTACAATGTAATAATAATGTATCAACAAACTACCTCTACTATATTTCTATGTACAAACACGTACATGTACACGTTTGTAATGGGATTCTGGCCATGACTGCAATACCACCTTTGACCTTTCATTGAGACTAAACACTGTTTACAGGAAAGAGAGTGCTGATGGCACACATACCATATTGACAGCAGGGAGGTGCTGGGAACTGCATAGGTACGATCCAGGTAGAGAAAAATACTCCGAATCATTATCTGTGACAGATAAAGGAAGGAGGTTAAGTGTTCAACCCTGAACCATACAGAGACTTTCCCCTGAGGAGACAGTCAACAAGTTATTTAACACAGTCAGTTCCCTTCCCTGACAAGTGGGAGAAGAGTTTGGGAGTGCTGGTTCTAAACTTGATTAGCAGGGTCATCCCCACAAATGACAGTATATACATTTGTATGTCTTTAGTACAGCAAATACCTGTAAATTTGTACATGTATACTACAATTATTGTATATGTACATGCATTACACAATAGTCTGTACACGTAGATTTACATTGTACATCACCATGCCAGATAGCCTCGTTAATTACCCAGGCTCCACTCCTCTTGCCCTGTGTTTTTCTACATAGTGCGAGAAAAGCTGGGGAGTGGAGTGTGGGGAACGAGGCTACATACCAGATACAGCGGCTAATGCAGATACCACTGGCATCACCTTATTCGTGTCTGGGATATCGAACTGTTCGCAAATCAGGTGCTTTCGATTATATTTCCAGTAGGCGCGGCAACAAGATTTAGGATGTTTAGCACGAGACGGGCACACTTTCTGGGCTCTGGCTTACTGTGGGTTGGTGAGGAGACTGCTAAAGCCTAGCCAGAAGTCAGCACTTGACAAACGCCACATTATCGGGGGGAAAATCCTGTACTGGTGGGACTGGAAAACAAGCAGACTAGCGACGTACGTGTTCTTTTACCAGCTTGTGGGGAGGGTCCTACTACACATCCCCCTGTCAACCATCAAAAGACTTACCAGTGGGAATAGAATGTCACTTTTTTTGATCAAAATTGCCTTGAACATGAATTAGTGGATACTTACATGTACATTGCTACATGTATACAAAGGTAGTTCAAGGAAGGGATGATGTAATTGTTCACATGCAGCAGCCAGTGCTCACCATTTGACTGCAGTGGTCAGTCCACTGCTTGTTGACTACCAGCAGGAAGCGGGAGTCGTCAACATCAGGTCTGGGGGCGTTGGATCAAGGAACCCGTGCAAATCTGATGTTGCAGTACACTCTAACCTCCTATACATGTAATGAAATTCCTCGACAACCTGGAGACGGCCAATTTTTTCTTCATATTATACGGACTACTTGCTGGTCTCTGACAGAGAGATTGTAGCTGTAGCAGGGACCGCACACTTTCATAATGTAATGAAATACAGTTAGACCCAACTGTTAACCTAAAGTGTCGATTCCGGCCACATTAGTCGTGGCACGGTGCCATGATACTGAAAGAGATTATTAGTACATGTAAATCTTTCATGGTAAATTTCAGATCTTTTATGCTACATGTACATAATTGTAAGGTTGATTTGTAGTTGTACCGAATTAAGCTTTTGAAGGCCTGCTTGTCCAGACATCAGTAATCAATGGAGACTTAATGACTATCTCCAGTACAAAGAATTTTCAAAACCGAAAGCAAAGCCATTGCTGCTCTGTCCTTTAGTCTTATGCCACTCAAGTGGGTTGTCCATTGCTACAATATACATGTACATGTATACATCATGGAGTGCCGAATGTCAACGTTTAACTCACTCATACACTTTTGCAGGAAGAGTGGTGTTCCTCCACTCTTCAGTGGATCACTTCTGTGAGAATGTAATTAAAATCACAACTCTGCTTTGATCTTTAAGCAAGGACTGCTCTATGCAACTGCTTCTGGCTAGAACACTGCATTTTTGGTTGAATCTATGAGATACCATGTGTTTTGTCCTGTTTATTCAAGGCAATTCAAGCATGAGACAATAACGCACATCTATTAATTAATGAATGCCAAACTGTTGGACCAAAGTCGTGTGTATCATGTACACACACAGAGTCAAGTAGAGCACCTGTCGGCGTAAGGGAAGGATACTGCCTGAAAATGGGGGTCAGAGACTGGGCGTGTCTCTCACACTCCACTCTGAGGCTATCGTAGAGCTTGGCAGCCATCCGGTGGGAGCACATGTTCTCCACTGCCTGGTAGAGCTCCTCTAGGCTGCAGTAACAGTAGAAGATATACAATTAGTGTGCAACTAGTGAGGTTATCCTGTTCCCCATACATGTCTGTACACGCATGCATACTAGAGATACGCCAGTGTAGGCCTCGCGCACGTGCATTCAGTAGGTGTGGTTTGGGAGCCGCATCGCCCACACAATTGCTGGAAAAGTTACGACTACGCGAATGGGCCTTCAGGAGATGGATGTCTCTGTATAAAACACAGTTCCAAGGACCAGTTATGGTTGCTACAGGAGAGCAGAGTTGTTTGAAACTCACGTTCGTATCGCTCGCGATCGATCCGTGTACCGTCCGTCTCCAGCGGTCAGATCTCAGCTGAAACAGAGGCTACACAAACTCTAATCGCGTTGGAGCTGTAGTAAGCCTACCTGGGTAAAAAGAAGTGAACGGTTTGTCCTGATCCCTAGTCCTTCGTGCGCCAGAAGTACACAGGCGACATCCATGTAACTGGTAGGACGCCATCTTGAACACATGCTTGCAGTAGAATTGCATTCCTAAGCGTGACATTCCTAAGCGTGACACATACATATATACAAACGCTGCGTGAGATTCGATGCAGGATTAGTTGCCTCGCGCTAAGGCGCTCGGCAATAAAAAAGTATTGGGTCTCATCATGGAAATGAACGACCTCCAGCATGGAATTGAACGACCCCAGTCAGGGTTTCATGAGGGGGGAGGACTGGAATCCCCCCCCCCCGGGAAACCTTGCCAACAATAGTATACATCAGTGATTGTGTTACTAAATAAATACAGATATTAATCAAAGCTCACAAAATCTCTTAAAAGGGGTACTTCTACTTAGTCAGCAGAATTTAGAGGGAAGTACCAGAGAAGTAGTACGCTTAAACTTTGCATACCATAACTCAATATCCTACAGGGCACATACAGCTACAACCAAGACAGGTAACGTTTGCAGGGCCAGGGTGACCAACCTGTAGGAGATGGGCTGCTGAGTGTGTACCGCGTGGATGGCCACCCTCAGCTTCTCCCAGGTCTGTACCTCGTAGTTCTCGGGGAGGTCAGGTTTGACTGGGGCAGGGCAGGTAGAAGGCACGAGAGTAAAGTTTTAATCCCAAAAACAAATACCTAAATCAGTTATTCACTGCATACAGTCAGTTTTGAGGCTGACAGCGTTTCTGAAGACCTGCTCCAATACATGTAGTTCTGTACACAGGGCAACAATGTGGAAGCCCTACTACAGAGGTACCCACTGACTATCCAGCTAGTGGCAGAATTGGCCATGTGAGGATCACATTCCCTGTACAGGCAGTTTGGTAAAACCGACTTCATAAGTATAGACCAGATGTGGGTGGAGAGTTCAGTATACATTTTATGACAGGCGTGTTCAAATTTCGATGCCTATATATGTACGTACACTGCACATGTGCAATGGCATTCTCCAATCGGATTTTACGCACCGGCCTTTTGAGGCTTTGATAGCTTTGTGCTGAAAGCTTGGGAGTACAGTCTATAGGCAGTGTTCCCCCCAAAGGGGGGTACCAGGGTACGTGCTCCCCCCCCGTTTTCCTAACTTGGTTTCCTTTGATGTGGTCATTAGGATTTGCTTTGATCTCAGGAAAAAATTATATCTTCCCCCCCCTTTCTTTTTTACTTGGGGGAAACACTGCTATAGGTCTACATGTACTTGATTCCCAGGAAGACAACAATGCTTAGATATGACCAGTTGGTCTCGTGGCTAGACTTGGGCTCGCCCCTCGGCGAATGGTGGGATACACCAAATCTAACTTCTTGGCCCGACCTGGGGTTTGAAGGTGGAAACATACAATGAGGTCTATCGTTATCGTGGAACAATAATGTTTCACATTTTCGTCAAGATTTGGCAGCAGTTTGGGCGAACTAGTAGTTAACGCTGTTCGCCATGCCACTTACACATGTAGAAGTTTGGATACCTGCAGTATTGGGATTAGTCCAAGGTCAAGCTGCTGTATTAAAGCATACAGATCTCGTTATATAGCACATTCCAAACCACAAATATTCAATTAATACTTGCTCCGCCCATTGGCCGAAAAAATTGGACTTGGTACACCAGACTGGGATGAACCCAGCTCTGATCACGATACCAACGACCAGTATGAACACAAAACTGTTGTCAAGCAACCAAGGACCATTACATCATAATTACATAATCACACTCGTGGAGGCCTTACCTTTTCTGTTCTTGATCACCAACTTCTTTCCCTGGCCTGGCTTCCTGGTGTGGTTGTTCATACCAACCTTGGAGTGGGCTGCAAAACTGTTGGAAAACGGCAGTTTGTTATTAGTTTCTGTGTGGCCGTCCAAATGAGCCATGTCTTCTGTGGAGGGTGAATGAGCTAGCTCGGGAACTTCTGGGGAGAGACGTGTGCGCTTTTCGGGGGGGAACCTCAGCTTTGTCTGTGTTCTGTCGTTGGCAGGGGACGTGGAGTGGGCATTTAGTGGTCGCTTTCTTCCATTCGGAGGGAAGTGGTTATTTACAGAGTTACTACCAGCTACAGACATTCAGAATAATGAATCCTACAACACATTTGAAAAACGAGTCCTCTCTCTTTCTCCACTATCTTGCCCTTACTTTGTAAGTCCCCCAAGGTATCTAATCCACTTCTTCTTTATGGTTGATAGCCGTAAACGGTCCCTTGAAGCGCTGAGTGAAGTGGATATGATGTAAACAATCTTTTGTTACGAATTCTACGCAACTTTAGCGACAAAATTACGTACGCGTACAACCCTCGTCTCCCAAGACTTTCACTGAACCCACACGCAGTCCCAAAGAGAGGATACGTTGAGAGAAAAGAACAGCAGAACTTCACTTCTTCCTCACTCGTATCCTACTGTGGCTGATGATCACGTGCACGGCATGGCTCGATAACTGACCTTTGCACCATAGATTTGCGTCATGTACACTCCGCATCATTGAGGAAATTCTGCGGTTCAATGTCAATGAAGTCAAGATGCTAGCAAATGGAAAAAACATGCTCTCTGTGGGTTACTTGCGCAGATTCATGCTCCTTTTGAGCTCCTACAATGTGTTGGCAGCAGCTAGAGTTGGCCCAAGGGCAGCAGCCGCAAGTGTACCTGGTAATTGGAAGGGCCAGAAACTGTCCACCTGCAGCCTAAATTCCAGATCTAGTAGAGGTACTGGAGAGGGTGGCTTGAGCTCACTGACAACTTGTGGTATCTCCAACTGGATGAAGTTTCCTTCGGCAACCGTAACACCATCTACTGCAGATTTACCCCATCAAGTGAGGCGGTTCTCTGACTCCCACAAGCAGACTCCGCCAGACGATGGTGTTGCGAATACCTATGGCCTCTACGGCAGTGTACAGGAGATAGAGCGAGAGATACAGTGGTTCGATGTTGACACAGATGAGCTTGTGGAACTGCTGGCTAGCGGAGACATCCAGCTGTTTGACGTGAGGGAGCCGGAAGAGCTGGTGGAGACCGGACAGATTCCTGGAGCTGTCAACCTGCCACGTATGTACATTATTATCCCCCAGCACATTGATAAATTGTTACTGTGTGCTGTGCTAGATAGATGGCCCTATTATATATGGTTATGCTGCCAAGTGTAAAAACTAGCATCCTTCTGTACATGTGTCAGTGTGTCTCTACTGAGAGCTTTCTTAGTAAGTCTCCAATACTTTAGATCTAAAACTATGCACTGTAGCTACAAGTACATTATTTGTAATGGAGCCTCTTGCTTTTAAATGTAGCATCCCACTCCTCTCCTCTTCACCGCTAGAGTGAGTATAGTCTTAACCTTATAATTAATTGCCATTGTGCATTAGGAACAGTGTTATGTCTGTACAGTGACTATAAGTGGCTCAAATAGGGGCTCTAAATTAATAGACCTGCTACCTTCCTTTCTTAGTTGGTGAGGTTGAGACTGCACTGGGAATGTCTCCTGAGGCCTTCCAAGAGAAGTACGGGGTGCCAAAGCCGTCCAAAGAGGACAAGAACATCATGTTTCAGTGCAGAGCTGGCATTCGTAGTCTCACAGCCATGGAAACAGCACACGCACTGGGCTATAACAAGTAAGTAGAAGCTATGAGGTAGCTTCAGTACCAGACCTCCACTGTTTGAGTAGAGACTGGGAACAAGGCTACCCAAACGCTGTGTAATCTCTTGGTAGGTAGTTCCAAGCGGTTAAAAGATGATCGCCATACAGTGTTTTTCCCCTAGCAAGGATTTGGGTATCTTTAGCTGTCCCAAACATGACCTGCATATTCCCATCAAATTTCCCCGTTGGGAGAACATGGGAAGCAGATAGCTGCCCTCCTCCCTGTAGAAGACATTCCTGTCTAATTCATCATGTATTATTTCTTTGCTGCAGGGCTCGGCACTATGTTCGGGGCTGGCTGGGATGGGATCAGCATCTGCAGAGCCAGAAATAGAATGAAATAAAGAGCTAGAGTGAATGGAATACTTGTTTTGGGAATTTAATGTGATCATTAGTTTGATTTGTAAGTTGTTGGAGAATGTTCAAGAATAAGAATCTATGCCGTATTCTAGTGCCCTACTAAGTGCTGAACATCAATAGATAGCAAGAGGTGCACTAGCTATTCCTCTTGTATAGGCCTTAAATTTTGCTAATATAAGAATAACAGGTACCTAGAAGCATAGAGAATCATGTGAGAGCATTATGCTAATGTTTTAAAAGAAACCGGTAGGTAGGTCTTGCATATCTATACAGCATGCGTATGACTTGACCTTTGTACTGCATGAGACGTTAATTTACTTCATGAGTAAGCCTATACAACAGCCTCAACACAACATGCTTTGCAGAATCCAGATGTCCATCAAACTTGAGTGCCTTTCAAAAGAGAACATTTAAAAGGTATAACACTCGAAGGACTATTGTCACGTGTAACATACACTGCACAGACTTTATTTAGAGGCTGCTATTGCATGGGTAATTTTATTCATAGGGTTACGTACCATGAAGTTAAAACTACAGTAGTAAAGTACAAGGTGAGTCTACTCACCAGGTGGGACTTAGTACATTCAATTAGTGCACAAGGTAAAAAGTTAGCCTGGAAAGGAGGCTAAGTGATCATGAACAGTGGGCAGACCACTAAAAGTGCATGCAAACCTGTCTGTCTGATTATGCAACTCTATTGCACTTAGTTGGGATTATGACCCTATGCAGGCTCATGCTTATATCCCTCCTGTGCATGTTATAACATACACTAAGAACCCATGCTTTGATTGGTAACTTTGTTCGTGGGGTTATTGTAATTAAGGGGTCACTATACTCCCGATTTTACGGTATCACCATAAGCCAAGACTTGGCATTGGTTTGCCCATTAACTCATAGTGTATTTGGTGACAGTCTGGGTCACAAAACTACTTTTGGTGATGCATGGGGGGGGGGGAGCTGTGGCAGTGATTACAAAGCTGACTATAAGCATAGAGTTGAGAAAGGTTTATTATACTGCGTGCACTTTTCCTGTATTGAATTCCTAGACAAACATAAACATTATTCTATGCACTTTGAAAACATCTATAGAGGCGTAAGTCAGGAATACTATATTATGTATGCATGACACTGCATGGTGATAAGCTTATATCCCATAATGGACTATGCACTGTATTATGCGGTCACAACTACGGCATGCCACTCCAGACCTTCCGAGTCGTTCCACTTGTCAGAGTGAAAATGTCAAAAAGTATTACCGCTGCTGCTGCAATACTTTTGTTGATTTGGCAGACTGTTTGGGTTGTACAAGTGACTGGCTACCGATACTACCCTCTTGGTGTGTACTATCACTTTCATGCATGCATGAATAGTATTTGTGTATGTAGTGATACTGTAGGATTGATGTAGTAGGCATTGTAACAGTGAGCAGCTTAATTACTGGCACTTGAATTGTAGTGATATCTCTCACATGCACAGATTTGTATGTAAGTCCTGTACATATAAATGCGAGTGTGGGATCCACTGCAGTGTTTCAGTGTCGTGTTTATGATGTTTACGGCACCTTTGAGAGCTTTTCTATATTCTGGTTAGTGCATAACAGCACAACTGGTAATGTTACTGGATACAATGTTAGTGTTCAAGACATGGAAGGTGGAATCACCATTGATGGTGATATTTGCATACATGCATATAATATTTGTTACTCCTACTTAAGTATTCCCGCATCTGAGATTAATAACAACACAGGAGTTCAATGTCAGGCTAGCTTCAACATCTACCCAGAGGACTTACAAAACTCTTCAGTTGCTACACTTTATGTACAAGGTAATTAGTGCAAAGTGATACTGTCTGTATTATATGACAACTATTATAGGTGTTCTTGTACAAAACAGGTTATTTGGCAGCTCCAGCAAAACTTCAACAACAGACACTCATGGAAACTGGAGTGGTTCACTTTAATCGGACTGCCCCATTCACTCTAGCAGGTGTTCCTATCCTGCAGTATTCTGTCTATGTACATGACTACACTACTGGTGAAGAAAATATTATTAACACCACATCAACGGAGTACATCCATTCGGAACCACAGTGTGGTGTGGAGGTCAGTATCAGTGCGTGGAATGCTGTGGGAGAAGGAGAAAGGACTGCTCCTCTTTCCTATTACACCAAGGAAGGTGAGGTCTGCAGAATGACGTGGTGTATACAATAATTATTTAGGTGTTAGTGCAACTAAAAAAGAAGTTTTCTTTCTATGCATATGTAGATACACTTACAGATGTAATTGTATCTGGAGTAGACAATGCCCCAGATGTGATGTGTACTGCTTGCAGCTTTAAGAAGGATTCCAATGCCAGAGGGTGTCAAATAGCTGTGTCAGAAGAGGACAGTGACAAGCTACAATTACCACTGTCATCATTGACTATCTCTCGAGATGTGAATACGTCTTCATCCATCGTGCTTGATTGCCTTACAGGACTACAAGGAAACAATTACAGAGTTGCTGTCAGAGAAGTGAAGTGTGATGGAAAACTAGCAAACACCACATTTCTTTGGCCGGCACTTTCGATCATTGGGCAATCTATTGACCCATCTGGTAAAATAAAATTTTAGCTACACTACCTGTACACCAAAAATACACACTGCTGTTATAAGTGTGTATAATATATTATTGTAGTGGTAGCTACATGCCTACAATGGATGATTGAAATAGGATGCAGGGTTTACTATTCAATGTGGCCTGTAGCAGAATATGCTATACAGCATATGCATGCTCTATACCCATACACTTTTCATTAACCCTCACTCAACTACCCCAGCAGTTGTGTTTCTACATTGGTGGTATATAAACATATTGTGTTACAGGATAATTCCAGAGTGTATATGAGTTGGGTATGTAGTATGTACCATCGCTTTCATTCCAAATTTATAGGCAAGATGAATGCTACACTGTCATCCACTCAAAGCAGTTCTTCTACCATCACTGGGCTGGCAGTGGTTGTGGCATTATTTGCAGCTCTACTTGTTGTGGCAGTGGTGATCTTGATGATTGTAATTGTCAAGAGGAGAAACAGGAAATCAGTTGATATACGTGAGAGTTGTGGAATAATACTTTATATACACTGAAAACATATTCAAAACCTACATGTATGGGGCATAGTGACGAAGGTATACTTTCGGTCATTCTGTTTTCCTAAAACAATTGATAGCACAAACTCTGAATTCTGTTTACAAAAAAAAAGTATTCAGGAATTTGCATTCTGTTTCTGTTTTCATTGGCTAGTAGCTATTGCGCAATAACTATAGAAAATTAGAACTTAAGAAGTGGATCTTATGATTAGATTAGCTCCTTCAAAGTTGGTCAACTGACATAATATTTGAGCCATACCTCTTTGTAGGGAGGGTCTTGGTTTGTACTAATTTCATAAGATCAGAATTACTGTATGATGCTCTGTGCAGCACATCATCAAAGCCCAGACTCATATGCTTATACCACATTACCAAAAGGAATATATCATCTTTGAAGCACTCATGCATAAAACAACAATAAGAACAGCAATTAATAAGTGTTAGAAGTGCAGAATGATTTTATTTACGTCACGTACGGCAAGAACAGTATCTGAATAGCAGCTAGCGCTAGCTAACATACAGTAGGAGGGTTACACTGTGGCCATGGTGCACAGCATGTTTGCTGGGAATTCCACTGCTCCTCTCACCAGCCATTCTATATGAGCATTACAAGACTGAATGCATGAGTTTAGTCGGTTATGCATTTCAATTTTATCAGTTGCTTCCAGTTTACTTTATAATACGGATATCCGATTAAAGTTTTAAATGTGGTCTGCACATAAACTAAGGGATGGTACACTATGCATGTATGAGAACACTGGTGTAGGGTACCTATCCAGAGAGTTACAATTTGGGATAGACTAGCTTGTACAATACTCTCTGCTATCGTTAGGGTATATAGTATTTTAGGAATGAAGGTAGCTATTGACAAAGTACATTGGGAATACGCACCTGCAATTGGTCCTTGAAAAAAACAACAACAGAAAACAAATTCTATTTTTCAGTATTCAGAATTTAGGCTAGCTATATAATGCAAAGCTGTCCTAGTTCTATAAAACAGAGAATTCAAAATTTGAGCTAGCGAAATCAGAAAATATTAGCTTCAGAAAGCAGAATGGTCAGACAGTAGTTACCTTGGTCTATAGCTGCTACATATATATACTGTGTTTTACTGGCAATATCTGTGTACATGTAATGTACAAGCAAGGTGGTAGCTATATGTTACAATGTAGTGCATGTGTGAAACAATAAATCTGCTCACTGGAATAATCTGTGCCATTGTTATGTCATTGCTATAGCTCCTCTCAACACCCCATCCTCTCCATGTGCACATGACCATGAAGGGAAAAATTGTGATAATGCGTATGAAAATGTTGAGTTAAATGCGACAAGTACTGTACAACCAAACAATGCACACACCATTCATACTGAGGCATGTGCTGCTTATGGGATGTTTGAAAGACGATAATTTATGTGTCTTGATACAATACTGGACACATGGCATTGTATGTGTAGAGTGTGGAAGGAAACAGATATACTTCATCTGATAGACGTAGACGGTGTTTATCTTATACTATTGTTTTTACTTATGGACAGTGTTTATGGTTTTTACTTATTATTAGAAGTTGAAAAATGTTTATACTTACACACATACACTTCCTGTTTATTGATCAAATCTTTTGTGACAGACTATAAGGATTTATTTAGATGTAATGAATCCCATAAACAAATTGTTCATTTACATATCCACTGTCTAGGAATAATGTAATAGTCTCGCAGGCCAGCCTCACTCGGACAGAGTGAGGCTGGCCCACAAGACTAATAATGTAAGTACTGACTCTGCCCAGTAGTCATGGCAAGGAATGGTGGCTCAGTCCAACAAAACTTCAGCAAGTGAAAATTGGAGTTGTTCACATAATTGGACTGCCCCGTTCAATCTAGCAGGTGTTCCTATCCTGCAGTATTCTGTATAATAGTATGTAGCTATGTAGCTGGAAGATACCATTAACACCACATCAACTGGCATGGATGACTGATTCAAATTAAATTAGTCAGCTTTGCAGGCAGCAGTGATGTTGCTGAGAATGACTACTATCTCCTACTTAAAGTCTCCGCCATGCCACCCTAGCAACCAATCACAACTTAGCACAAGCCGAGCATTTGCAATTTTGTTTGACACTGTGGCTGGTTAGCATCGTGTCTGGCAGGTGTTTAGTTACAGAGGGTGTGCATGTGTTTGCATACATGCACACCCCCTGTAACTAAACACCTGCCAGACATGATGGCTAACCATCCACAATGTCAAACAATAGCTAGCCTTATTCCCCCCCCCCCCCCCAGCAATCATGCACTACACACCATAAAGAGCTTATTTTCCATCTAATTCGATGCACTCAACTAGTAGAAAATATATAGCTAGCACCTAGTATAAAAGTGGTATCTACACCTGCCAATATATTCCACAAGATAGGGACTTTTAGAATCAAGTTGTCTAGTTACAACTGTATAACCAGCGGATATTACTCTGCTGCAGGAAGTTTGAACTGAAATTTATAGAGAATGGAAACTATAGTATTTTTGCCACCAAAATGGGTCAGTATAGTTAGTAATACTTCAGAAATTTTAGCCAGCTAACTAAAGCTTAATAGCTAACACTACAAGTAAATTAAGTGAAGCCATACCAAAACAACACTACCTGGAAGCTATAACTACTGATCTATGGACAAAGTAGCTAAATTAAGACTGAGGTTGAAGTCAAGATGCTAGCAAGTGGGAAAAGTATGCTCTCTGTGGCTTACTTGTACAGGTTCATGCTTCCTTTGAGCTCCTACAATGTATTGGCAGCAGCTAGAAGGGCAGCAACTGCAAGTGTAGCAGGTCATTGGAAGGGCCAGAGACTGTCCACCTGCAGCCTAAATTCCAGATCTAGTAGAGGTACTAGAGAGGGTGGCTTGAGCTCACTGACAACTTGTGGTATCTCTAACTGGACGAGATTTCCTTCTTTGGCAACTGCAACACCATTCACTGTGATTATGCCCCATCAAGTGAGAGGATTCTCTGACTCTCACAAGCACACTCCACCAGACAATAGTGTTGTGAATACCTATGGTCTCTACGGCAGTGTGCAAGAGCTACAGCGAGAAATGCAGTGGTTCAATGTCAACACAGATAAGCTTGTGGAACTGCTGGCTAGCGGAGACATCCAGCTGTTTGACGTGAGGGAGCCGGAAGAACTGGTGCAGACCGGACAGATTCCTGGAGCTGTCAACCTGCCACGTATGTACATTATTATCCCCCAGCTCATTGATAAATTGTGCTAGGCGATGACCCTGTTATATGGTTATGCTGCCAAGTGTAAAACGTCTTATAGCATCTTTCTGTGTCAGTGTTTGTCAGTACTGAGAGCTTTCTACAGTACGTTAGCTCTAAAATTATGTTCTCTAGCTACAAGTACATTATAATTTTCATCCCACTCCTCTCCTATTCACCGATATAGTGTGTATAGTCTTAACCTTATAATTAATTACCATTGTGCATTAGGAACAGTGTTTTGTATGTAGCCTCATTCCCAGGCCTCCCCGCTCCGTGCGTGTTAGCGAGCGAGAGGAAAAGCAGGGAAGGCCTGGTATCATTTATCACATGCTGTGATGTAGGATAGACTTTGGGTAGACTCAATTAGCCGTTTGAGTGCACAGCTTAGCACTGTGCCAACGCATTCAGTCCCCTCCAAGATCTTGACTCTTAGCAGGCCTTCCCCGCTTTTCCTCTATTCCTCTCGCTCGCATTTCGTAACATGCATGCACGGAGCGGGGAGGCCTGGAGACGAGGCTATTTTGTATGCATGTACTATAAGTGGCTCAAATAGGGACTCTAAATTAATAGACCTGCTACCTTCCTTTCTCAGTTGGTGAGGTTGAGTCTGCACTGGAAATGTTGTCTCCTGAGGCCTTCCAAGAGACGTACGGGGTGCCAAAGCCGTCCAAAGAGGACAAGAACATCATGTTTTATTGCAAAGTTGGCATTCGTAGTCTCACAGCCATGGCAACAGCACATGCACTGGGCTATAACAAGTAAGTAAATTTAAAGCTATGAGGAGTTCATTACTCAGACCTCCACTGTTGAGTGGAGACTACCTAAATGCTGTGTAATTTCTTGGTGGTTAATTCTAAGCCATGAATTAGCTACAGTGCAATTGCCATACAGTGTTTTTCCCTTATGCGGTAAATCTTGAGCTATCCCAAACATGATCTGCTCTAGCATATTATACGCACTAAAGCCCCTGTATGATTCTCCCTATGTGAAACAGATCTCCTCCCTGTACACATCCCTGTCTAAATCATATCATGTATTGTTTCTTTGCTACAGGGCTCGGCACCATGTTCAAGGCTGGCTGGGATGGGAGCAGCATCTGCAGAGCCAGAAATAGGATGAGATAGAGAATCAGATACTTGTTTGGCAGTTTGATTTGTCAAAACTAAGTATAAGTCTATGCAGTATTCTGGTTTAATATTCTCCCGTACGTATTGCCCGATCAGCTATTCCCCAGTTAGTAATGGGTGTTGCTGATTGGCTTTATACTTCCATTAGCATAGTTACCAGTAAGATCACGTGAATCCAGGGGATATAGCTAGAGGCATTTGCTTACGGTCTACAGTTATGAAAGTTTTCTGACCCATAATAAGATCAGTGATTACCTTGAAAGCAATAATCTGCTCACTGCATGAGGAGCAGAATGGATTTAGAAAAGCTCATAGCTGCCAATACCTTATTTTTTACATGGAATACTATTCCAGATGGTAGGAAAGTTTGTTCATTGGATAATTTTTCCTCTTTTAAAAGGCATTTGATCCTCAGTCAATAGAAGGATATTCTGGCATAAAATTGAACACAACATTGGAGTTAAGGGACAGTTTCTAGATATTCTAAAAGCTCTTTATAAAAAGTTAGTATTTGTGGGAAGATAATTAATGAATTTTCTAAATGGTTCGATATGGTAGCTAGAGTACTTGCTAGGCGACAACATACATACCCGGAGACTCCAGAGACAATTGCAAGTAAGACCAAGCTCCAACGGACGGGAGGCGTCAGGCGCTCACGCATGAATAACATCCCGGAAAGGTAGCAGGTACACAGTATGTTTTTGTAGAAAATTAATATAGTTTAGAGGAGGGATGCTTGTAGCTATGGGGAGCTCGAGGTGGGAAAAAGCAGCAGCTGGTTGCTTACAATCTGGGGGTCTGGAAACATGATCCCCTAGGAAAGTTTGGTGCTCTAAGCTATTGATGAGAGCCGATCATATTAACCCACACATTATCATTTCAGTGCCGCAGTGCTACTAGTGTCAAATGATCATCTTAGTAATGTGGGGGGTGGTGGGGATTAGAAGAGGGAGGCCATGCAGACCTGGTGGAACTAAAAATTGCATTCAACTGGCTATACCATTGTTCACGACCTGAATATATATCATTCCTTGTGGTAAAAGTGATAAGCAAGTACACCACCTGCATGCTATGCTGTTTTACTCCTGAATATGTATCTATTGTTTGAGTCGACATAGCTACAATGCTCGATCAGGCTCACCCCTCGATGATTACCAGCATCTTACTAGTAAAGTATAGGTAGTATGTAATTAGCTAGCGCTTTACGAACCATTAGCCTGGGCCCACATGTGCATTTCACTTTAGCAAGTGAAATGTGCATGAGAGGCTGGGAACGAGGGTACTAACTATCCATGTATTTACCATAGACCTGATGTTGAAGACCAAGATATGGGTGACACTAATGAAAGACATGTATGAAATTGGCTTTTTAACTTCTTAATCAACAAGGTCAATAGTTGGGTGGAGGAGTGATGGAAGGCGTCAGACTTCTCCTCCAACTAAAGCTAGCCCAAGGCTATATAAGACAGAAGCCTTGCCAGTGTAGTTTAAAGGCAATTGCAGACAGGATACAAGTATTTATCACCTACAATTTATACGCTGTGGCAGTGTAAAATATAATTGTGGCTACTTCTATAATATTTAAGCAATATTCATGGAAATGTGTTCATTCTTCCAGTTTTACGGCTCTACTTTCTGCATTCACATAAACACAAAAATATTATATTCTACCTGTAGGACGTAGCTACTTGCATTCTAATGGATATGAGTACGCAGCATAATGAAACTAGATATGCAAATATCGCACATGAGAAAAAGTTGGCTGTAATTTCAAAACAATTACATACCAATGTCAGTACTAAGGATGCAGAGACTGCACACACCAATTTTAAAGTGATTCCAGCTATGTACAGCATTAGCAGCCACACATATATTCACCTTTTAGGAGTAAGCTCTTGAATGTATGAATTTTTGGAATGCAGCTAATATGGAGTTAATCAGCGACATGCTGTGTGTGTTTTTTTCGCTATTGTTATCGATATCTACAGTGTATGTATACAGGAGTGTTTGCTATTATCACTACTGCATGAGCAGACGTACTTGGATTGCCCAATCTGGTGTCTATATACAGCATATGTCCCAGTGTAGCAGATTCTGGCCCTCAGGTCTTGCTTTATCAAACAGTTGTTGGTCAAATTTTGATGAAGCAATATGGAGTTTGGATACTTATTATTGATGTTTATATCAACTGGAGATGCCTTTGGGTCCCTAAACACTCAGTCATTACGAGTTTGTCAGCCGGAATGTCCAACCTGGTTTGTTTCAGTCAACAATAATGGTACTATCGACTGTGATTGGGGGATTGTTTGGATGGGAAGGTAGTATGTGACAGGAACTCAAATTCTTCCATACTACAGTTTGAATATTGCATGACATACAGTGAAGTAGACAACAGCACAGTGGTATCTAACAGTCCATATATTAGCCATAGACCAGATGTTGAAGGTCTGTATGTACAACTACCTCAGAATGTGTGTGATTTGAATGAGTTCATGTGTGGTGGACTGAATCGTACTGGGCTGCTGTGTAGTGATTGCAAGGCTGGGCTGGGACCTGCTGTGTTCTCAT
The DNA here is from genome assembly GCA_963921505.1 of Phakellia ventilabrum. NCBI lineage: Eukaryota > Metazoa > Porifera > Demospongiae > Axinellida > Axinellidae > Phakellia > Phakellia ventilabrum. Next base: position 2,273,589 of record OY997397.1, read on the forward strand.
ACACACTGCCATGTCTGAAGTGTCTGGACAGTGGATATGGCTGGCTGCTGTACTTTTTTCTTGCAATCTTTCCCACTACTGTGATATTTCTGGTAGTAATTTTCTGTCAAATACGCATCACATCAGCACCCATGAATGTTCTCATTTTTACATGTCAGGTCTCTGCAAGTATGATAAATGCTAATCCATATTTGTACACTGATGTTTCAAAGCCCAGCTACTATGTTGCATTGTTTTTTCTCACCATTTATGGTGTTTTCAACTTGGATTTCTTTCGCAATGTTATACCTCAATTTTGTATATCCAGCACGATGACTACCATTCAGGCACTGTCTCTAGAGTATGTTGTAGCATTTTATCCTCTCCTTCTGATCATAGTGTTCTATACTTGCATTCAAGCACATGCCAGAGGCTGTAAGCTGCTTGTATATTTGTGGAGACCATCTCAAAGATGCTGTGCATGCATTTCACGGCGGTGGAACCCTATGGAGTCACTGGTCCATGCTTTTGCAGCATTCCTTCTCCTCTCGTACTCCAAAATTTTATCTGTATCGTTTAAATTGTTACACCATGGTAGACATATTGAAGACAGCGGTGGAACAAAAGTAGGTCATCTCATACTATTCTACAATGCTACCATTCCATACTTTGGTGCAGAGCACTTACCATTTGCACTTCTTGCTATCTTTATACTAGCCACATTTGTAGTTCTTCCAGTATTGATTCTCCTGCTGTACCCGGCCCAACCAGAATTTTTCAGAAGTGTATTAGTTGCTGTAGTACTAGGTGGCATATTCTACATACTTTTGTGGATACCTTCCAAGGCTATTACAAGGATGGGAGCAATGAAACTCCAGATTGGCGATATTTTTTCCGGACTGTACTTGATTTTCCGCATTATGGCCATTGCAACACATGTATTACCTGACACCAAATACAGGGTCGTGTACAGAGTTACATGTTATAACTCTGCGTCATTGTTTTTTGGCCTTGTACAACCTTATAAAGAGAAATGGGTTAACTATGTGGATTCAATTGGGTTCATGCTGCTTTCATTTGTAGAATTCATTGCTATTTACGATGAATATGATATCAGGTCACATTTTGGATTTGGATATGCACTGGCAGTTGTACCTCTGATATATCTCAGTGTATATGCAGGCTACAAAATCCTCTCTCGAATGGGTCTCCTTCACCACTGTACATGTGCCCTATGTTGTAAGAACCAGGCTGGTGAAGCTAGTAGCATAGGAGATGTGGAGAGGGAGGCATACATGTACGCAAACAGTGAAGAGGGCAAACCACTTCTGGCAACAACTAGCTAAATAAATGCTTCAGAAGAAACAGACAGTGAAGATTAGGGGGATTCTGTAAACAACTTTGAAATGACTTGTAGTAGTGTAATTGTGGCATTATATTATGTTGTGTAACAAAAACTTTCAAATGAGACGTGCTACTGTTACTTGATTTTATAGGTTACATATATCTTATTACACGCATTCCCGTGCAATACGGGAGAATATTGCACGAGTGCAGGGATGTATTTTCTAGGAAAATACTCCCTGCATGAGTGCAATATGCCGTATTGCATGGGAATGCGTGTAATAAAATATTTATTCTATACAGCTGTACTACATTGACCATAGCTGGATAATACATGCACATAACATTGTACAATAATATTATTAGTTCACAATGATTTACATGTCATGTATAATTCAGAAAACAATGTACAAAATGAAACATGGGTGGTTTTTACAGGGGACGTTACTGTAGTAATAACTCTGGAAATAAAGTCATTCTGCCAAACCACGAGGAAGATATGGGACGGACTTCGCGGAATTTTCGATCACTCGGCAAGTTCTTGAAAATGCCGATGCTATCGAGGTGCGTATCTCTGGAACGGAGAGCGCTATAGACTTCTAGCGTGGGGTTCCTTTAGTTCACAGATAGTACTTGCACTGTACCAAGAATCATTCGTGTCTCGCTAATGGTTGTCGAGATATGACAGCGTGAAAAGTGGCAAAAATGCGGCCACTGTTCAGCCAATCAAGTAATGAAATTCAAATTTACGGTTCAACTGCGCATGCGTATTTGCCGGATAATATTGCACGGTATCTCTACGTAACAATAATGTTATGCACAGGTGAAGTATAGAATAAAGCTTTATAAAGAATATATAGCTAGCTAACTTCACATCTTTGTAATTTTTTTTTTTTTGCAGAAGATATGTTATCCTTGGAACCCTATGCAGTTACTGCAATGTTGTTCTTCCAAGCTGCGAGCAAGCCTGGAGAAGTATTTTATATAACCCATTGAAGCAGTAGAACAGAAATCTCCCAGTGCATATGCAATTGCTATCTGCTCATTTGTAGAATGAGCAGCAATTATAGCTACATGGCACACATATTAAAATGTTTGTTTTTTGGAGTCATTATTTGCGACTGTTGTACAAATTCTTGGAATGCAACTAATAATATGGAGTTTTGTTAATATAACTACATGTTAGATACATATAGTACACAATGCAATTGTTAAATAGACTCCAACTGCAATCAATTACGTGCTGCATTGTAGCCATTCTTCTTGTGACAGTGGACAGTGGATACATGTTGATACTTCCAACTCACTTACAGTGTGGACTAGTTTGAAGAGGACTGTTTGCTATAGTTACCACAGCTACATGAGTATAGACCATGCAGCCAAAGCAAATGGATTGAAAACCGTAATCGAATCTAGTGCCAGTTTATGTCTCAGTGTAGCTGACCCTTGCCAATACTCTACATTGATACTTCTCAGGTCTTGCTTAGCACTGACTGCAAGCTAGCCGCACATTCGGCCGGCCGCACATTGCGGAAAAGCGTTTAGCCTCGTTCCCAGGCCCACGTGCGCGTTTCACTTTCTGGTATATTTTCTCACGTGCGTGACGCGTAGGGTAGAAGCGAGGTACGTAGTAGGGTGAATATTTGCGTGGGCGACGACAGCTGCAGTTCTCAGACAACGATGGAAGGCAGCGAATCTATACTTCTTGCAGCCACCTTTGAAGCCCGTTTGTGCCACAGACCAAGCGCTGAAATAATGACAAGAGCAGAAGGTAGAGAAGTGCAACTGCAGTCCCTGCCCACGCGCAATTAAGTAAGTCGGATCACGTGAGAAAATATACCAGCAACGCGCAGAGAGCCTGGGGACTCCTACACTCACTGGCTTGATTGTCCACCTCTTGTTCAAAATAATCTGTATCAAGGATAGGTATATGCATCACACTCCAAAATATTCATCACATAATTATGTAACTTACTGAAGGGAAGGAAAGCCTTAGCGTTGCATGCTGCAAAAAATACTGCAGCCAGAGTTGTAGCAAGCCCTGCATCATGTACCATTCCCAGCATGCATCTAGCTAAATGTTTGCTTTTAAATCTTTTAATTGAGCAAATCGATGGCTAAACAAAACAATGATATTAATTTATATATGTGCAAATGGCAAAGGTTAGCATTATTATAGTTATAGTTATTACAGCTTGCAGGGAAACTACTTTAATATTATACATGTGGTACAGAAAAAACATACAACTCAGTCTCTACAGTAAAAATCAGTCAGCTACAGTAAAAATCAGTTGACCTTTGTAAGCACAAAATGCTTATCTTTGATATCTTCATCTTTATCAATCCGATGGTTGACAACAATGTCACGAGTAAAATCTTTAAAGCCACCACCGGTAGCACCCACGTAGGTGACAATTGTATGGATCCCCCATCCATCTGTGCTGCCAGCCACAATAGCAATGTGATCGAGGTTTTTCAGGTTCACACTGCAGTTTCTGAATTGGAGATTACCACTAAAGGTGAGTTCCCAGAGGTCTCCCTTGTTTCTCGCATACGTATCTCCAGGTAGATTGGGCAGTGTGATTGTTTGAGTTTGCTGTCCAATAACTGCCACCTCGAGAGAATGTGGCTTTTTATCTTTAACCCCATCATACTTCCCCGAAGAAGTGAAGGCAAGGATGTGCAAGTCAGTGAGACAAGCTGCAGAAATGAAATAATAATAGTATCTGCTGTCATACATGACCTCAGTATATTAGCTACCACTAATAAAATATCGTCACGTGTGTTTATAATAAATATCGCATACATACAATATTCCTCAATGTTGGCATCATGGTCAGGGGTTTCATCAACCAGCTCCATGTAGGCATCAATGCCAGGCGTTTCATCAACCTCCTCCCTGTGGACATATGCTGTGTAAAGAAAATAACTTTGCAAAGTAAAAAGGGCAGACACATACACATGTACTTTATTATTATTAATATTAGCTATGTCAGGCATGATATGTGCAGACCACAATAGTTTATCACATACGTATACGTACGGTGGTAGAAGTTGGCTTGATTATATCCACCTCTTATTCATAATAAGGATAGGGGTATATGCATCGCATTAAACTTACACTCCAAAACATTCATCACATACACATACTTACTGAAGGGAAGGAAAGCTTTAGCGTTGCACGCTGCAAAAAATATTGCAGCCAGGGTTGTAGCAAGCCGCAACTTCATCCTGATTTTTGAATCTTTGACTTGGGGCCGAGTTCTTGATTAAGACAATATCTTCCTCTTAAGCCTATATCAGATGACCAGCTACAGTCGTTTTTATATAGTCTGCCTGTGAATGACGTTTAAGTCAACCTGGTAGTCAACGAAGTTATTTTGACTATTACCTGGATTCCAGATGTCTGAGTGTGAAGGTAGGAGTTAGGCCACAAAGTGGGTAGTTGGTGCCTTTGAACTGCCATTCCATAGTCAAATTCCATTGTATACACTGCAAAAAGTAAGGGCTGTTTTTGAAACTTAATTGCAACTGTGGTAGCTAGGTTAAAAAAAGTGACAACCACCATGTTTTTGCAGTGACATTACACAGTCATAACTCCTCCAAATTCCTATGAGGGTGTACAGTCCAAGAAACCTCTTCCTTATTCTTACAATACTATAGTCCATAAAACAAAACCAATATGCCTTTAGTGGCAGATACACACACAGTAAGGGGGCGTTTCCGAACCATTTTGCCGAAGATAACGTCATTGTGACGTTAGGGGGGGAGGGGGTCACGGCCGTGACGTTAAAACGTATCAGTATGTACCATGCTTGCATGGCTAGAAATGTACAAATCACCCTACTTGGCATCCTTGTATGCAGCAAGGAAAGCTTTCTGTACAATAATACCCTTGGGTGTGACATTATGAATGGGGGGAGGGGGGGGGGGGGGGGTCAAAACTTAATGTCACAATGACGTTATTTGGACCAATAATAGTTTGGAGACACCCCCTAAGTAGACTACACTTGTATGCATGATAGTGAAGCTGCAACTGAGCTAACGATTAAAGTAACTCTTTACTTTTTGTAGTGATATATATACACAGGATACATTTAGCAGGTGCTCATCTATACTTACGACGTCCGAGCGAAGCTACCAACCGGCCCTCCCCGGCTCCCACCACCGCTACGGCACCTCCACCGAGCGACGGAGGCGGCATCAAGACCAAGTCGGACGTCCACGGAGACCGCTCAGTGCTGTGCGGGCGCAGAATCGAGACCAAATGAGAGCTGCCAGAGCAGCACGCAGGCAAGAACAGGTACAAAATAATAGATTCACCCCAGGATTGTGCCAATAAATTATTATTTGCTCCATGACTCTGCAGGTAGACACTGAGCGCTTCAGGAACACAGACCGGAGAAGAGAGAGCAGAGTATAGTATCCACTCTTCTGCTGTCCTGGTTGGCACTGCAATCTGTTGACTCTGAATCCAGATCATTCAGCACGCAAAGTCAGCAAGGGGAGAAGGAGCCCAGTATGGGGTGCCAATATGGCGATGAGGGGCAAAGCCAGCACCCCCTCTTCTGACAGGAGAACTCATGTCACTGCTGCTACTTGAATCTTGACATTCTATTCTGTCCCATTATTCTATACTAACCACCCCGAGCCCAAGGGCGCAGCCCGAGGGCGAGGGATGGTTATCAAACATAAATCCATGGCTACCGTGGTATAACTATTTTATATCCTATCTGATTGGTCGACAAAATCCGGTTGCTAAGAAGCTTAGCAACGTACAAAGAAGCAGTTTTCAATGGCGTGTCCCGTTTCCAATAGCTGTCTCGGCATGTGCGAGTGGACTGGCTGTCCAGGAACCAGAGCAGTTGAAAGTATCGCTACGTCTAGTTCTACGGCTTCCAATTACACGACTGAGCCGACACGCCCTAGTCCGAGCCACACCCCTATTCCTGCACCGGCTCCACCCGCTTTGCTACGTTCGTTAACGACGAACAACTAGCAGTATTATCCAAAGTAGTTATTATTATTTGGAAGTTTGCGCATTACATCGTTTCTATATATTATATACTGGAAGTATGTTGGCAGTATGAACATGTGTTTTTGTGACGTCAACATAATTTTTAATGTTAACTTGTAAACATGTACAGGACAAGGGAATATAAATGCCAGGGGGAGTGAAATATCTTAGTTAAACCACCCATGTGTCCTAGTATAGGTTATATAACGAGGGAGAGGTGGACTAGTGATTTGTATACCGAGGGCGATAGCCCGAGGGATAGGGCAGTGAAAGTGTGGCGTGATTGGGTGATTGGCGAGGACATCGCTTACAGATGTGCAATTCAACTTTGGATTGTCCCCCACACCTCCTTCTCTGCAGCAATAGCGAATTGGACTACTGGCTCAGCAAGTTTGTTCTCGAAGCTCGGCGCTTAGACGGGCAGCCCTACCCACCTCGGACCATGTATGGCATTGTTTGCAGCATCATGCGGTACGGAGGTGTGGGGGACAATCCAAAGTTGAATTGCACATCTGTAAGCGATGTCCTCGCCAATCACCCAATCACGCCACACTTTCACTGCCCAGTTGGTATTCTTTGCAGTGTTGCTCGGTACAGCGTTCTTTCTAGCCGCCTGGACCTCGTCGTCACTTTTAGGTGGGGCAAATCTTTGTGGCTGTACGTTCAAGCCCAACTGTTCTGTATCGAGACTTGTACTAGTCGTCGTCGTACTCGAGCTGTCGTCGCCTAGCATTCGAGTGAGGTCTTCGCCAGATACTTGCGACACGACATAGTCTAGCGTGTCAACTGGCACGATAGGAGAGTACAGCTGCTGAGTGCACAGTTCCTCTAAATCATCAGGTAAAGCCGCCATAGCCGTCGCTCAGTGTAAAACTAAAAGCTAAAATTATGCCGCTTAGCAACGAACGCGTCGCTATGGTACAAGCCGGTTATACAACTCGGGTCGGTGGACTAGTGATTTTATCCCTCGGGCTATCGCCCTCGGTATACAAATCACTAGTCCACCTCTCCCTCGTTATATAACCTATACAAGGATGAGGTAGGATATAAATGGGGTTTAACTGTGCCTCCCTCAGGGCTACAAGGAAAATTATGGTTCATAAATTCCTCCTTCAGGCACTTATTACCATACAGTTAGAGAGAGAGTATAATACAGCCTTTGTATGATACATACATGCAACTAAATATGTTTGCTGATTACGTATAAAGAGTAAATCGTCCAGATGAGCGTGAAGGGTGGGGCTCGGTTCGCGTTGCGCTGGCATTTGATGGGAGGAGCTGTAGCTCACGTTCGGGGTGTGGTTCTAAATTAACCAGTCCAAGAACACATGCCAAGACAGTAGGGATCCACGGAACAAGCGAACGTCTCTCTCGTCTCAGTCTCGCTTTCGCAAGCCATCGTTTTTTTAGATTTGCAGCTCTGTTGCTATAGTGGCTACGAGCATGCGCATTTGTTTAGGAGCAACGAACCAATCAGGTGGGATATATAATAGTTAACGTTATAGCACGGGTTGCCAGGGATTTATGGCTGTAAACGAACCGAGTCCGAGGTTTGTTTGGCACCGTGCTATAACTATAACTTATTCTGAACCTTTATTACCTATCCTATATTATATGCACTTATTCATGATTTTAAATAATGGATTGAACTTAAATTTAATACGCAACACTACAACTAGATGTAGCTCTATATGCACATTTATGCAGTGATAAGTATATTGAAATAGTTGACGGTATACTGCACTGAGGCCTGCCATTGGCAGGCCTCAGTGCACGCAGCGAAGCAAGTGCGGCCGAAGGCCGCACTTGCTTGTACTAACATAATATTTTATATAATCGTTCCTGCACATTTTAATAGCCAACTTTTGCACACACAAATATGACTGGCATGCACATAAAAATGTTGCAGAGTACAATAAAAAAGCACTTTAAAAGTGCATAAATATCCTATGCAGCATTGATGCGGGATAATGAATATACGGCTGCTTGCAACCTCAGATTGTTTTGTATGACCTTGCATACAGTGGAGTCTCTATAATAGGGTCCTTGTATGTAGTATAGCCATTATTCCACTGTACCTATAATGGATCTCTGTAATTTAGTCACCTCTTATATTGAATGCAGCCATAAATAATAATGTTGCTCTGAGGTTATGAGCAGGTTCCACTGTATATGTCGTGAGATAATCTTACACATAATGATGCATTTTGAAAATGATCACTTTATGAAAGTCCCCTTACTGTAACTCACAGGGCGCTGAATTTAATGGACAAGAATGCAGCCAGTTTTACTTTGCATACTTGTAAGCAGCTGAGTGTGGGTTAGGGTTAGGCTTCATATCGAGTTTGGTACCATCAGCATATTTTGTCGTTTGCTAGAAATCTTGCATTAAGACAATGATAACAGACAGAATGACAAAATGACAGACAGAATGACAGACCGACTGCAATACCCCTCGATGCATGCATGCATGAGGATTAATAAATATCCAAACTTGTAACTCAGTACTGCAAATATTTATATACTAGGCAAATGCAGGGCATTGTGGGGCGAGCCTTCGCGAGAATTGTGAATTGGAAGGGGAAGTAAGCTGGTGGATGATGTGGGTCTATTCCTGCGCAGAGCATGTAACTCTTCTCTGGAATATAACCAATGTAGAGAGGGGCTCATTGATGGAACATACTTTGACTCTATCGGCGCTTCTGTAGCATCCATAGCCGAGAAATATACCAAAAAGCAGACTTGCCACGTGTTTAGCGTATGTAGTGGAAACGCGAGAAATTAGACTGCCAAGTGAGAGCGCGAGAAATTGGAATTGCAAAATTAGATTGCAAAACGTTAAATTTTCTGAACATCGAATATACGGCACGACGTATGTACGATATTTTATACATTCAGAGAAAATGCACCGCTGACATGACTAGTGTGGGGCTCGCTCAGGCTCGCCCCAATAATAGTCCAAAACAGAGAACATAGAGAACCAATTAATAAACATTCAAAGTCACGATAACTGCACTTCTGGCAGTACCACTTTGATACTATCTGAGTGGTAATACACTTTTTATGATACCATTCACCACAGTTCTTACCATCATAGCATTATACCATACTCCTACCTTCCAGATGCAAGGTAGGAGTCAGGCTTCTAAGTGGGTAATTTGTTCTACTATGGAAGGAATGTCAAGTTCCAAGAATAAGCAACAAATCACTGCTTTGAGGCCTAAAAGATGCAAGGTAGGAGTTAGGCCTCTAAGTGGGTAATTTGTTCTACTGTGGAAGGAATGTCAAGTTCCAAGAATAAGGAACATAATCACCCACTTTGAGGCCTAACCATGCAAGGTAGGAGATAGGTCTCTAAGTGGGTAATTTGTTCTACTGTGGAAGGAATGTCAAGTTCCAAGAATAAGCAACAAATCACTGCTTTGAGGCCTAACAGAGGCAAGGTAGGAGTTAGGCCTCTAAGTGGGTAATTTGTTCTGCTATGGAAGGAATGTCAAGTTCCAAGAATAAGGAACATAATCACCCACTTTGAGGCCTAACCATGCAAGGTAGGAGTTAGGTCTCCAAGTGGGTAATTTGTTCTACTGTGGAAGAAATGTCAAGTTCCAAGAATAAGGAATATAATCACCCACTTTGAGGCCTAACTCTTACTTTCCAGCGGTTGGAGAAGTGGCCTGGGAATGAGGCTATATACAAACGACACTAGTCAGTTAGCGTGTGCAATGTGTGTATGTGATTTATAATACCATAGGCACTGGTTGTTAAGCACACCTCTTTATTAAGCGCACATTATTTATTAAGCGCATGGTTTATCGAGGGCCCTACCCATCACATGTTAAGTGCATACGCTAAATTAATATGTGACCATTGCTGTTAGCCATGTCATCATGTGTTCTATGCATGCAGCCTGCATTCTTACATGAAGCTTTAATTTGCTCCATGGTCCGAAAGCACTTGCCATTCTAGTGTGTCAACTGTCCAACTACTGTTACAGTATACGTAGCCAGCAAAGACTCGCTATATTACCACTGCATATCAATTATATCTATTCCCAGTGGAGTAGGCACACATACCCAAAACTATGCCTTTGCTCTGCTTTAGGTACTTCAGCCAAACTGAACACTGCATATGTATACGTAGCTACTTGAGTCTATAGCTAGCTAGCTCACTGCAAAAACAGAGTGGTCATTTTAATCCATATAGGGTTGCCTCATGCAGTTGCAATACTAGCATCAGAGAATGCACTTACTCAGGGAAACCCAGATTCTTTGGCGGGGATAGTAACAGGTTGGTACAAAGTTGCTGTCTAGCTACAAAACAATGTGTAAATAAGTGTATCACTTTACACAAATATTTCTCCAATTTCAATTAACCTTTCCCATGCAGCCTGTTGCTATCCACACCACAGAAACACAATGTAGCTTGCATGGTTTCCCTGAGTAAAGTAATTTTACTGATATGCACTTAACTGTACATTCTGTGGTGCAATGCAACTGAGTTAACCTTATATGGATTAAAACGACCACTCTATTATTACAGTATTCTTTGATGTTGATGCTGTAACTCACGTAACCCAAGCTGGGTTACGTAACCCAATCATTTTGTTTTTGCAGTGTAATAGTCAATATAACTACACAGAGAAATTTTGTTGTACAAATTCTTGCATTGTGTACTCTATCAGTACCGAACATGTAGTTATATAACAAAACTCCATATAGCATTCCAATTGTTAAATAGACTCCAACTGCAATCAATTACGTGCTGCATTGTAGCCATTCTTCTCGTGACAGTGGACAGTAGATACATGCATGTTCATATTTCCAACTCACTTGCAGTGTGGACTAGTTTGAAGAGGACTGTTTAATTTGCTATAGTTACCACAGCTACATGAGTATAGACCATGCAGCCAAAGCAATTGGATTGAAAACTGTATTGAAATCTAGTGTCTACAGTTTACGCCTCAGTGTAGCCGACCCTGGCCAATACTCTACATTGATGCTTCTCAGGTCTTGCTTTTGTCCTACACTCACTGGCTTGATTATTCACCTCTTGTTCATAATATCTCTGTATCAAGGATAGGTATATGCATCACACTCCAAATCATTCATCACATAATTATAGTACTAGGCGAATGCAGGGCATTGTGGGGCGAGCGTGAGCGAGTACTCATTGTATGAAGATGATAGCAGAGCACAAAGCAATTCACACATCAGGTGGGTTAAATTTAAATGTGAAAGAGGAGTATCTGCTCATGAAATGTTTGATGGAAGGAGCGAGGGTCTGAAGCATGTTAAGGCTATGGTATGCCTACGTCACGCTCGCCCAATAACTTACTGAAGGGAAGGAAAGCCAAGTGCTCGATTTGCGAACGATATAAAAACGGGGTGTATGTTGTTTTCCACAGCTGTGAGCATTTTCCAGACCTGTGAGCATTATCCACAGCTGTGAGCATTATCCACAGTTGTGAGCATTATCTACCGTAACAGTTGTGAGCATTATCCACAGCTGTGAGCATTATCCACAGCTGTGAGCATTATCCACAGTTGTGAGCATTATCTACCGTAACAGTTGTGAGCATTATCCACAGCTGTGAGCATTATCCACAGCTGTGAGCATTATTTACAGTTGTGAGCTTTATCCACACTTATGAGCATTTGAGCATGAGCATGAGCATTTGCGTTATCTACGTTTGTGAGAATATGCATGCGTTCAGGACTTACACTACATCCAGAGTTGTCAGTATTATAGCTAGAGATTAATCCAGGTAGTGTGATATGCCACAAAATACAGCTTCTTAAAAACCGTTCTCAAATCAGACATTCCCAGCATGCATCTAGCTAAATTAAATCTTTTAATTGAGCAAATCGATGGCTAAACAAAACAATAACATTAATTTTTATATGTGCAAATGGCATTCAAAGGTTAGCATTATTATAGTTATAGTTATTACAGCTTGCAGGGAAACTACTTTAATGTTATACATGTGGTACAGAAAAAACATACAACTCAGTCTCTACAGTAAAAATCAGTCAGCTACAGTAAAAATTTACAAAGTAAAAATCAGTCAGCTACAGTAAAAATACAAATTTACAAAGTAAAAATCAGTCAGCTACAATAAAAATACAAATTTACAAAGTAAAAATCAGTCAGCTACAGTAAAAATCAGTTGACCTTTGTAAGCACAAAACGCCTATCTTTGATATCTTTATCTTTATCAATCCAACGGTCGACGCCAATGTCACGGGTAAACTCTTTAAAGCCACCACCGGTAGCACCCACGTAGGTGACAATCGTATGGATCCCCCATCCATCTGTGCTACCAGCCACAATAGCAATGTGATCGAGGGTTTTCAGGTTCACACTGCAGTTTCTGAATTGGTGATTATCATAAAAGTTGAGTTCCCAGAGGTCTCCCTTGCTTCTCTCGTACGTATCTCCAGTTAGATCGGGCAGTGTGATTGTTTGAGTTTGCTGTCCAATAACTGCCACCTCGAGAGAATGTGGCTTTTTATCTTTAACCCCATCATTCTTCCCCGAAGAAGTGAAGGCAAGGATGTGCAAGTCAGTGAGACAAGCTGCAGAAATGAAATAATAATAGTATCTGCTGTCATACATGACCTCAGTATATTAGCTACCACTAATAAAATATCGTCACGTGTGTTTATAATAAATATCGCATACATACAATATTCCTCAATGTTGGCATCATGGTCAGGGGTTTCATCAACCAGCTCCATGTAGGCATCAATGCCAGGCGTTTCATCAACCTCCTCCCTGTGGACATACGCTGTGTAAAGAAAATAACTTTGCAAATTAAAAAGGGCAGACACATACACATGTACTTTATTATTATTAATATTAGCTATGTCAGGCATGATATGTGCAGACCACAATAGTTTATCACATACGTATACGTACGGTGGTAGAAGTTGGCTTGATTGTCCACCTCTTGTTCATGATAATCTGTATTGAGGATAGGTATATGCATCGAATTTATACTTACACTCCAAAACATTTATCACATACATAATACTTACTGAAGGGAAGATAAGCCTTAGCATTGCCTGTTGCAAACAATATTGCAGCCAGGGTTGTAGCAAGCCACAACTTCATCCTGATTCTTGAATCTTTGACTTGCGGCCGAGTTCTTGATGAAGACAATATCTTCCCCTTACTCCTGTATCGGACTGACTATATAGCTGGCTACAGTTGTTTTTATAGTCTGCCAGTGACCGACGTTTTATGTCAACCTGGTACAGTCCATGATCCAATCGCCAGCGTGCAAACTTCCGGTCTGAGTTAGGCCTCAAAGTGGGTGGTTGGTGCCTTTGATAAACTACGGAATTTGACTATGGAATGGCAGTTCAAAAAATAAGGGCTGTTTTGAAACTTAATCGCAACTATGGTAGGTTAAAACAAGTTACAACTGTCACGTTTTTGCAGTGAATTACATTACATTCACAACTCCTCCAAATTCCTATGAGGGTGTACATTCCAAGAAACCTCTTCCTTATTCTTACAATACTATAGTCCATAAAACAAAACCAATATGCCTTGGTGGCAGATACACACACAGTACATAGACTGCACTTGTAAGCATGATAGTGAAGCTGCAACTGAACTAACCGTAGATTGGTTATTACTTTTTGTAGTGATATATACACATGATACATTTAACAGGTGCTCATACTAACATAGAATACTGGTATTTCTACAAACCTTGCTTCTTTTTCTTTTACTCTCTTGGAAGCACGGTAGGCCCTCTTATGCACTATAAAAATAGAAGGGTTACTTAAACCCAACTAGGGTTATCAGTTGCAGCTTTATGTGAATACTCTACACATCAGTTGCATGCAGTAAGACATAATTATGTGTAGTACCTATGTAGAGTAATGGCATTCATGATCAATTTGTTGGAATGCATGTCTTACAAGGTAAACTACACTATGGGAGAATGAGCTAGGTAAATGCAGTTTCACCAAAATCTGAGCATGAAGTACGCATAGCAACGAGAAATTTTGAAATTACAATTATTAATAGTTATTTAATTATCTGTTTCGCTGCGCACAGCTTGCAGTCGAAATTCGTTACTTAAAAACGATAACGTTCAAGGCCTAGGCAGGCAAGAAGGATGCCTAAGCTGGCTACTGCATATCAAATATTAATGTAGTTATTAATTAGTTGGTGCTAACGTAGTCATGTGAGGATCACATTGTTATAATTAGAGGCCTAACTCTTACCGTCCAGGTGCAAGGTAGGAGTTAGGCCTCTAAGTGGGTAATTTGTTCTACTATGGAAGGAATGTTAAGTTACAAGAATAAGGAACAGATCACCCGCTTTGAGGCCTAACTCTTACCTTCCAGATGCACAGTAGGAGTTAGGCCTCTAAGTGGGTAATTTGTTCTATTATGGAAGGAATGTCAAGTAAACAAATTACCCACTTTGAGTCCTAACTCTACCTTCCAGATGCACAGTAGGAGTTAGGCCTCTAAGTGGGTAATTTGTTCTACTATGGAAGGAATGTCAAGTTACAAGAATAAGGAACGAATTACCCCCCACTTTGAGGCCTAATTCTTACTTTCCAGATGCAAAGTAGGAGTTAGGCCTCAAAGTGGGTAATTTGTTCCTTATGGAAGGAAAGTGTGTATCCTGTTGGCGGGATAGACATACACCCAAACTGTACTAGACTGCCAATAACATGGACTCTGGCCCCATCCCTCATAATCATACAAAACTAACTACATTTGTGTAAGTCTAAAAAAACATTTCAAAAAAAATGTAGGGATGGAAATGCCAAAAAACATTCAATAAGGATAGCATAAACACAAAGTTAAATATCCATACTAGCCGCATCCCTACACCTTTTTCACATGTCATGGCAACTGCAGCACTATTACGCTGAATTATACAGTTTGTCACATGTGTCGGTATCAAGCTGTGTTGGAGATGCGTATTCATAGCCCCTGTTATTAAATTAGAGCTACATTACATATCATGGAGTACGGTAGTACTCCATATAAAGTACAAAAAAACATTTTCAAAAAATGTAAAAAGATGTAGGGATGGAAGTACCAAAAAGCACTGAAACAAGGTGTAGGGATAGCAGAATCACAAAATTAAACATACATAGCCCCATCCCTACATCTTTTTCACATGTTACGGCATGCAGCACGGTTGCACTGATCTATAGTGCTGGAGTTGCCTTCCATACCGATAGTATTCATCGCCCTTGTAATGTTATTTATGTTGCAGTTAACATGTGAAAAAGATGTAGGAATGGGGCTATGTATGTTTAATTTTGTGATTCTGCTATCCCTACACCTTGTTTCAGTGCTTTTTGGTACTTCCATCCCTACATCTTTTTACATTTTTTGAAAATGTTTTTTTTGTACTTGTTTCTGTCCATTTTTTCTTATAAAATAACATACGTATATTAACATAATCAGGAGCCCATAACCCAAAGGGAAGGAGCGTTAAACTTGTGCATGTATGCTGATTCCACCTGTTGTCAAATAGCACTTGCCAAACACTCCTTATATGGTAAGTATTATGTAAGGGCTATAATTTACTTAGCACTAGTCTAGTAGTAAACCAGCCATGCATAGCTGCTAGGTATTCCATATATGGAGTTTTCTGGTAGGTGCCATTCGACAACAGGTGGAATCACTAGTTCAATGCTCCTTCTTGGGTTATGGGCTCCTGACATAATGCATGCAAGTATTCTAGTAATCTCCAGCTCTCAAGTTGGGGATGTCAATAAAGTACACAGTGATCCTGACAAGATGTCCTTGTAGACAGCAATTAAAGAAGGCGTTCTGTGCATTATTGCTGTATGATATGATCGTGAGCAAAATAGTTTGGAGATGCCCCATTATCCCGACACCTCTAAGCAGAGTAGCTAAATAATAAGTCTTCTAGTCAACAAGTCTACCAACTCTCTGATGCTCAGGTGATAGTCTCAGATGATAGCTACATTGAATAATAATAATAATAATATACTCATGTTGCTGCCGTAGCGCTTACGCCATTGACCACGCACCCACAGACGCAGGCGGAGCTTGTAAGACCTCCAGTCAGAGGACAAGAGCAAGAATAACCAGAGACCACACAATCCTGATCACCATACAATTCCTTCTTCCTAGTCTCCCATATCAGTAATACAAAGCTCTTAACTAGCTTTAATAATGCTTTAAAATCATCCCTGTTCCAATTCTCAAACCCTAAAATAAAACTTGCCTTATTAAAACTATCAAGTGTACTAAACTCCCCAACCCCCCCCCCCCCCCAATAGATTTTCTAATTCAACCATGAAATTATTTCCAATGCTGTAATATGCTGGACACTCCCAGAGAACATGTACCACACTCTCACATTCACCCCTGCATAATTTACACTGCCTATCATCATTTTTACCCCTATGTCTTCCTAACTCTTCATTCAGACCATTCGTACCTGACCGAAACTTAAACAATAATCTTGTACCCGGATCACCTACCCCCTGCAAATAATTCTTGAATTCTATTTCCTTACAGAAAGACTTGTACAGATTCAACTTAACTTTAGTATTCAAGCTGTCATTAAAGTCCTTGTATTCTGTATCCCTCAACGCTTCGTCTACCGTATCTAAAAACAAATTAATATTATCTGCAGCTAATACCTCTTGGCTATCTAAATCTAACTGCAGCAGCAATTCATTAATTACTTTCATCCAAGTTTTCCTCTGCCTACCTCTACATGGTTTCACTTCCCACACAGCATCTAATAGTACTCTAGGATACCGCTCATTATCCAACTTATTGACTTTATACCACCACTTAAGTTTGCTTCTATCCCTCCTCCCTTTCAAGGACTCTAACCCCATATCTCCCCTTACCGCTTCATTACACGTTTTGGAAGAGCAGCCAAGTATCTTCTTAGCTGCTCCTAGCTGAATGGATTCTAAGGAAGCTGCCTGCCATTTATTACAAGCCCACACTTCACTACCGTATTCTAAAGTAGGACGAAGTACTGAAACTAACAATAATCTCCTTGCAACGGTACTGATATTTCTATTACTTACAAACCGGTGCAAACGATTAAGCTTTTTCTTCCCATTATCAATTACCTTCTGTACATGACTATCCCATGACCCATTCTCAGCAAATTCAATCCCCAAGTAACAGTAACTTACAACCCTTGGAATTACTTTATCTCCCCACTTCCACGCACACATATCTGTAATAGCCACCTTAGAAAATACCACAACAGCACTCTTTTTGATGTTAGATTTCAACCTCCATTTGTTACAAAACCCTTGTACTACATTAATCAACTTTTGTAAATCCTCCGCATTAGTAGTTAAACCAACAAAATCATCTGCAAACATTAGTCCCCCAACCTTAACATCATTCTTAATGATTATACCAAGCCCAGCTTTCTCAACCTCATCTAGTAACTGATTAATAAAAATGGAAAATAGGATAGGCGATAGACTACAACCCTGTGCTACCCCCTGGCTTATATCAAATGGTTTGGATTTTCCCCCTCCAGTAAAACAGCACTCTCTGTAATGTCATACATCTTCTTAATAACTCTCCACATCCTACCCCTAACACCCAATTCCCACAACCTAAACCATAAACCATCGTGCCAAACCTTATCAAAAGCCTTCTGGATGTCTAAGAAAAAAGCATAAGTGTGTTTTCCTTCTCTTATTCTGCCTTGTATGATCTCGTTCAAAGTATAGACATTATCAACACAACTTCTTTTCGCTCTAAAACCTGCCTGCCCCTCATGAAGAGCCTTTTCCGATTCTAATCTTATTACCAAGCGATTATTTAAAATCTTACAAAACAATTTACCAACAACGTTCAATAGAGTAATGCCTCTGTAATTACCTGGATCCTCAGCATCACCTTTCTTATACAAACTAACAATTAATCCTTGCCTCCATTGTGTAGGAATACCCTCTTCTGTCCAGACTACTTCATATAAAGCTTTCAACAGATTCGCCATTCCAGAGCCACCATACTTAAAAAGCTCCCCAACTAAGCCATCATTACCTCCAGTTTTGTTATTCTTTAGACTTTTCAAACACTTTTTAATTTCGGCATAACTTATATCCCTGTCTAAAACCTTATCCTTCCGTGCACTAGACATCTCGCTGTACTCTGTCACCTTACTCTCTACATGCTCTCTCCAGCTATCATCAAACTGATCATCTACTGATGCTGTACCCAGCTTACCATAATGCTCATGTAGAACTTCAAGCTTCCCCTTTGTACTGGTTACGCATGAACCTGAACTACTCCTTAATGAAGCAATGCTCTTACGACTACCCTTTGAAGTCCTGCCAACAAATGCCCAAAATTCCTTCTTGTTTACATCAAAATCTTTATTAGCCTTTTCTATCACCTCATTCCAACTATCTAACTTCTTACATACCAATTCCTTGATTTCTGAACGTAACTTGTAATACTGTCCCCATTTATCTTCCTTACCACTCTGAATCTCTTTGTAAACCTGTCTTCTTAACCTAATCTTATCTTTAATCTCTTCATCCCACCATCTCGCTGCTTTGCCACACACTATCACCTTTTCCCCAATTTCTTTTGATGCTACCCTCTTCACTGTGTCTTCCCAATCCTGAACCACTGCCTTCACTAATTCTGACCCCCTTAGCCCCTGGTGCTTCCTTGTCTGTATCCTTTCTTGAAATACTTCTACTTCTACGCTTAAAAGCTTCTTGATACTGCTGCCTCACTTCCTCCTCCTGAAATCTTTCAATGCGCCATTTCTTAATTACCCGCTTTTGCTGCTTAGCAGTTTTTACAGTCCGACCCAGTTCCATCCATACTAAAAAGTGATCCGACTTCCCTATATCGGTGTCATCTACCTGCACACTCCCTGAAACCTGCAACAAGTTGGAATCAGTAACTATATAATCAATGATAGACTTCTGCTTCAATGAAGGCCTAGCTCTAGTCCATTGTGGTTCCACATTGAACTCACGACCATTACAAATTACAAGCTCAACCTCCGTCAAAAAGGAAATCATCCTGTTACCACTCGCATTGCATTTTCCTTCTCCAAACATACCTATTACATCATCTAGTTCAGAAGATCTTCCTACCCTAGCATTAAAATCACCTAGAAGCACAACCTGACCACGCTCCTTCATACGCAGCACATCCTCTTTCAATTCCTCGTAACTGCTTTCAATAACTGAAACACTCTCGCTATCCGTAGGCATGTAAACACAACCCAAAAATAAAGTATTCCTACCGTTTTCACCTTTCACCTTGATCCACATACTTTGTTCGTAGCTAACATCCTTAATAAGCTCTACTCCACTGGCTAAGCACTCCTTTACCAAGAATCCTATTCCCCCCTCTCCCCTCCTACTCTCCGAAGAACCTTGCCTAGGTTTCCCAAACCATTTGTACCCATCTACATAAATCTTTGATTCCTCTTTAGCTACATTGAATATTATAATGTATAGCTACATTGAATATTATAATTTATAATTGTACAGGGGCGTAGGAAGATGTTTTGTAGCACGGGGGCTGACATTGGCCAATGAATTGGTGGATATGTATGTCTGCGGGCGAAGCCCGCTCTGTGTAGGGGGGTGCGGGGGCATGCCCCCCCGAGAAATTTTTAAAATTTAGATGCTCTGAGATCAATTCTGGTGCATTCTGAGCCAACTTTCCCTACATTTTATTGAGGGTAATTTTTCTTTTTATGATTTTTAGCCACTCATGAAATGCATAGAAGCATAGTGAATCAGACTAAGTGATAATGTTCAAGAAACACAATTTTTTTTATAATATGATAAAAAAACTCTGTTGTTGTCTGTGTAGGAGAAACAATGAACTTAAATTTGCCTAAATAGTTCAGTCAGCGTCTGTTTGCAGACACAAACTCCAGGGTATCTCGCACCGCGACTCCGAGTGATCGTCAGCGCAGCAGCTGCGGCGGTGAGTTGGCAACTGGCTCAGTGCTCGGGGCTTCCTGCGACGAGTCCTCGTCAGTTTTTGTATAATAACAAGCGTGTACAAAGGTAAGAAGTTTATCCGACATAACAGCCTGGCCATTGACACGCCCACTTGTCACGCCGCCACGTGACAAGCAGACGTGAAACGCGTAGATATGCTGTATGCTGTAGCTAACGGTGCATAGCATTAGCTTACCTTGAGAAGTTACTATTCGCCGTGGAACCGGGGGCTGGAAGAAAGATTGGATGAGCCTCTGCGTCATCCTACTGCGGGAACAGTCAGAGCTGTGGTTCTTCACACCGCGCATGACGAAAATGTTAGGGGGGCTCAGCCCCCTGGTTGTAAAGTTTGGGGGGGCTGCAGCCCCCCGCGCCCCCCTGCTTCCTACGCCGGTGTTGTAGGTCGTATATTAGTCTCGCGTGCCAGGGGCTGGCATGCGAGACCAGCAGAAGCGATACTAACTCTATTTAATGCACATCAAGGTTAGTCTAGTCTACCAGTTTTATCCTGTATTGTTTATACATGGGTAACGTATAGCAACTCACTTTTATGATAAAGCACATTCCAATAAGCAACAAATCACTGCTTTGAGGCCTAACAGATGCAAGGTAGGAGTTAGGCCTTTAAGTGGGTAATTTGTTCTGCTATGGAAGGAATGTCAAGTTCCAAGAATAAGGAACATAATCACCCACTTTGAGGCCTAACCATGCAAGGTAGGAGTTAGGTCTCTAAGTGGCTAATTTGTTCTACTGTGGAAGAAATGTCAAGTTCCAAGAATATGTTATAGTTATAGCACGGTGCCAGGGATTTATGGCTGTAAACGAACCGAGTCCGAGGGCGCAGCCCGAGGACGAGGTTTGTTTACTAAGCCATAAATCCCTGGCAACCCGTGCTATAACTATTATATATCCCACCTGATTGGTTCATTGCTCCTAAACAAATGCGCATGCTCGTAGGCACTATAGCAACGGAACTGAAAATCTAAAAAATGATGGCTTGCGAAAGCGAGACTGAGACGAGAGAGACGTTCGCTTGTTCCGTGGATCCCTACTGTCTTGGCATGTGTTCTTGGACTGACCATAGATAATAGAGCACGTTACGTGCTCTATTATCTATGGACTGACGGTCCTGGAAATGCTGGTTAATTTAGAACCACACCCCGAACGTGAGCTACAGCTCCTCCCATCAAATGCCAGCGCAACGCGAACTGAGCCCCACCGTTCACGCTCATCCGGACGATTTACTCTTTATACGTAATCAGCAACATATTAGTTGCATGTACGTATCATACAAAGGCTGTATTATACTCTCTCTCTAACTATATGGTAATAAGTGCCTGAAGGAGGAATTTATGAACCATAATTTTCCTTGTAGCCCTGAGGGAGGGAAAATATCACAGTTAAACCCCATTTGTTGCATGGAAAAAGTATACTAGGTGGGATATATGGAATATAATTACCCACTCTGAGGTCTAACTCTTACTTTCCAAGCAGTTGGAGAAGTGGCCTGGGAATGAGGCTATATACAAACGACACTATAATAGTCTAGTCAGTGAGCGTGTGCAATGTGTGTATGTGATTTATAATACCATAGGCACTGGTTGTTAAGCACACCTCTTTAACATTATTTATTAAGCGCGTGGTTTATTGAGGGCCCTACCCATCGCGACTGTTGTACAAATTCTTGCATTGTGTACTCTATCAGTACCGAACATGTAGTTATATAACAAAACTCCATATAGCATTCCAATTGTTAAATAGACTCCAACTGCAATCAATTACGTGCTGCATTGTAGCCATTCTTCTCGTGACAGTGGACAGTGGATACATGTTCATATTTCCAACTCACTTGCATTGTGGACTAGTTTGAAGAGGACTGTTTAATTTGCTATAGTTACCACAGCTACATGAGTATAGACCATGCAGCCAAAGCAATTGGATTGAAAACTGTATTGAAATCTAGTGTCTACAGTTTACGCCTCAGTGTAGCCGACCCTGGCCAATACTCTACATTGATGCTTCTCAGGTCTTGCTTTTGTCCTACACTCACTGGCTTGATTATTCACCTCTTGTTCATAATATCTCTGTATCGAGGATAGGTATACATCACACTCCAAATCATTCATCACATAATTATAGTACTAGGCGAATGCAGGGCATTGTGGGGCGAGCGTGAGCGAGTACTCATTGTATGAAGATGTTAGCAGAGCACAAAGCAATTCACACATCAGGTGGGTTAAATTTAAATGTGAAAGAGGAGTATCTGCTCATGAAATGTTTGATGGAAGGAGCGAGGGTCTGAAGCATGTTAAGGCTATGGTATGCCTACGTCACGCTCGCCCAATAACTTACTGAAGGGAAGGAAAGCCAAGTGCTCGATTTGCGAACGATATAAAAACGGGGTGTATGTTGTTTTCCACAGCTGTGAGCATTTTCCAGACCTGTGAGCATTATCCACAGTTGTGAGCATTATCTACCGTAACAGTTGTGAGCATTATCCACAGCTGTGAGCATTATCGTGAGCATTATCCACAGCTGTGAGCATTATCCACAGTTGTGAGCATTATCTACCGTAACAGTTGTGAGCATTATCCACAGCTGTGAGCATTATCCACAGCTGTGAGCATTATTCACAGTTGTGAACTTTATCCACACTTATGAGCATTTGAGCATGAGCATGAGCATTTGCGTTATCTACGTTTGTGAGAATATGCATGCGTTCAGGACTTACACTACATCCAGAGTTGTCAGTATTATAGCTAGAGATTAATCCTGGTAGTGTGATATGCCACAAAATACAGCTTCTTAAAAACCGTTCTCAAATCAGACATTCCCAGCATGCATCTAGCTAAATTAAATCTTTTAATTGAGCAAATCGATGGCTAAACAAAACAATAACATTAATTTTTATATGTGCAAATGGCATTCAAAGGTTAGCATTATAGTTATTACAGCTTGCAGGGAAACTACTTTAATGTTATACATGTGGTACAGAAAAAAACATACAACTCAGTCTCTACAGTAAAAATCAGTCAGCTACAGTAAAAATTTACAAAGTAAAAATCAGTCAGCTACAGTAAAAATACAAATTTACAAAGTAAAAATCAGTCAGCTACAATAAAAATACAAATATACAAAGTAAAAATCAGTCAGCTACAGTAAAAATCAGTTGACCTTTGTAAGCACAAAACGCCTATCTTTGATATCTTTATCTTTATCAATCCAACGGTCGACGCCAATGTCACGGGTAAACTCTTTAAAGCCACCACCGGTAGCACCCACGTAGGTGACAATCGTATGGATCCCCCATCCATCTGTGCTACTAGCCACAATAGCAATGTGATCGAGGGTTTTCAGGTTCACACTGCAGTCTCTGAATTGGTGATTATCATAAAAGTTGAGTTCCCAGAGGTCTCCCTTGCTTCTCTCGTACGTATCTCCAGTTAGATCGGGCAGTGTGATTGTTTGAGTTTGCTGTCCAATAACTGCCACCTCGAGAGAATGTGGCTTTTTATCTTTAACCCCATCATTCTTCCCCGAAGAAGTGAAGGCAAGGATGTGCAAGTCAGTGAGACAAGCTGCAGAAATGAAATAATAATAGTATCTGCTGTCATACATGACCTCAGTATATTAGCTACCACTAATAAAATATCGTCACGTGTGTTTATAATAAATATCGCATACATACAATATTCCTCAATGTTGGCATCATGGTCAGGGGTTTCATCAACCAGCTCCATGTAGGCATCAATGCCAGGCGTTTCATCAACCTCCTCCCTGTGGACATACGCTGTGTAAAGAAAATAACTTTGCAAAGTAAAAAGGGCAGACACATACACATGTACTTTATTATTATTAATATTAGCTATGTCAGGCATGATATGTGCAGACCACAATAGTTTATCACATATGTATACGTACGGTGGTAGAAGTTGGCTTGATTGTCCACCTCTTGTTCATGATAATCTGTATTGAGGATAGGTATATGCATCGAATTTATACTTACACTCCAAAACATTTATCACATACATAATACTTACTGAAGGGAAGATAAGCCTTAGCATTGCCTGTTGCAAACAATATTGCAGCCAGGGTTGTAGCAAGCCACAACTTCATCCTGATTCTTGAATCTTTGACTTGCGGCCGAGTTCTTGATGAAGACAATATCTTCCCCTTACTCCTGTATCGGACTGACTATATAGCTGGCTACAGTTGTTTTTATAGTCTGCCAGTGACCGACGTTTTATGTCAACCTGGTACAGTCCATGATCCAATCGCCAGCGTGCAAACTTCCGGTCTGAGTTAGGCCTCAAAGTGGGTGGTTGGTGCCTTTGATAAACTACGGAATTTGACTATGGAATGGCAGTTCAAAAAATAAGGGCTGTTTTGAAACTTAATCGCAACTATGGTAGGTTAAAACAAGTTACAACTGTCACGTTTTTGCAGTGAATTACATTACATTCACAACTCCTCCAAATTCCTATGAGGGTGTACATTCCAAGAAACCTCTTCCTTATTCTTACAATACTATAGTCCATAAAACAAAACCAATATGCCTTGGTGGCAGATACACACACAGTACATAGACTGCACTTGTAAGCATGATAGTGAAGCTGCAACTGAACTAACCGTAGATTGGTTATTACTTTTTGTAGTGATATATACACATGATACATTTAGCAGGTGCTCATACTAACATAGAATACTGGTATTTCTACAAACCTTGCTTCTTTTTCTTTTACTCTCTTGGAAGCACGGTAGGCCCTCTTATGCACTATAAAAATAGAAGGGTTACTTAAACCCAACTAGGGTTATCAGTTGCAGCTTTATGTGAATACTCTACACATCAGTTGCATGCAGTAAGACATAATTATGTGTAGTACCTATGTAGAGTAATGGCATTCATGATCAATTTGTTGGAATGCATGTCTTACAAGGTAAACTACACTGTGGGAGAATGAGCTAGGTAAATGCAGTTTCACCAAAATCTGAGCATGAAGTACGCATAGCAACGAGAAATTTTGAAATTACAATTATTAATAGTTATTTAATTATCTGTTTCGCTGCACACAGCTTGCAGTCGAAATTCGTTACTTAAAAACGATAACGTTCAAGGCCTAGGCAGGCAAGAAGGATGCCTAAGCTGGCTACTGCATATCAAATATTAATGTAGTTATTAATTAGTTGGTGCTAATGTAGTCATGTGAGGATCACATTGTTATAATTAGAGGCCTAACTCTTACCTTCCAGGTGCAAGGTAGGAGTTAGGCCTCTAAGTGGGTAATTTGTTCTACTATGGAAGGAATGTTAAGTTACAAGAATAAGGAACAGATCACCCGCTTTGAGGCCTAACTCTTACCTTCCAGATGCACAGTAGGAGTTAGGCCTCTAAGTGGGTAATTTGTTCTATTATGGAAGGAATGTCAAGTAAACAAATCACCCACTTTGAGTCCTAACTCTACCTTCCAGATGCACAGTAGGAGTTAGGCCTCTAAGTGGGTAATTTGTTCTACTATGGAAGGAATGTCAAGTTACAAGAATAAGGAACGAATTACCCACTTTGAGGCCTAATTCTTACTTTCCAGATGCAAAGTAGGAGTTAGGCCTCAAAGTGGGTAATTTGTTCCTTATGGAAGGAAAGTGTGTATCCTGTTGGCGGGATAGACATACACCCAAACTGTACTAGACTGCCAATAACATGGACTCTGGCCCCATCCCTCATAATCATACAAAACTAACTACATTTGTGTAAGTCTAAAAAAACATTTCAAAAAAATGTAGGGATGGAAATGCCAAAAAACATTCAATAAGGATAGCATAAACACAAAGTTAAATATCCATACTAGCCCCATCCCTACACCTTTTTCACATGTCATGGCAACTGCAGCACTATTACGCTGAATTATACAGTTTGTCACATGTGTCGGTATCAAGCTGTGTTGGAGATGCGTATTCATAGCCCCTGTTATTAAATTAGAGCTACATTACATATCATGGAGTACGGTAGTACTCCATATAAAGTACAAAAAAACATTTTCAAAAAATGTAAAAAGATGTAGGGATGGAAGTACCAAAAAGCACTGAAACAAGGTGTAGGGATAGCAGAATCACAAAATTAAACATACATAGCCCCATCCCTACATCTTTTTCACATGTTACGGCATGCAGCACGGTTGCACTGATCTATAGTGCTGGAGTTGCCTTCCATACCGATAGTATTCATCGCCCTTGTAATGTTATTTATGTTGCAGTTAACATGTGAAAAAGTTGTAGGGATGGGGCTATGTATGTTTAATTTTGTGATTCTGCTATCCCTACACCTTGTTTCAGTGCTTTTTGGTACTTCCATCCCTACATCTTTTTACATTTTTTGAAAATGTTTTTTTGTACTTGTTTCTGTCCATTTTTTCTTATAAAATAACATACGTATATTAACATAATGCATGCAAGTATTCTAGTAATCTCCAGCTCTCAAGTTGGGGATGTCAATAAAGTACACAGTGATCCTGACAAGATGTCCTTGTAGACAGCAATTAAAGAAGGCGTTCTGTGCATTATTGCTGTATGATATGATCGTGAGCAAAATAGTTTGGAGATGCCCCATTATCCCGACACCTCTAAGCAGAGTAGCTAAATAATAAGTCTTCTAGTCAACAAGTCTACCAACTCTCTGACGCTCAGGTGATAGTCTCAGATGATAGCTACATTGAATATTATAATCTATAATTGTAGGTCGTATATTAGTCTCGCGTGCCAGGGGCTGGCATGCGAGACCAGCAGAAGCGGATACTAACTCTATTTAATGCACATCAAGGTTAGTCTAGTCTACCAGTTTTATCCTGTATTGTTTATACACGAGTAACGTATAGCAACTCACTTTTATGATAAAGCACATTCCAAGTACTATAATCGTCCTAGCAGAAGCTGGTAAAAATCGGTCTAGTCCAAATCATAACCACAGTCAACCGTTTAGCTAGTCAATGGTCTCCGGGAATGCCGAACGGTTTAGTCAACGAGAGCGAGTAGATGGTCTCTCCGATACACTAAAGTAAGCGGTCTAGTCAACACTGTCTAGTAAAGTGGTACTCAAAGTGCAACGGCTGTTGCCAAGTGCACGTCATGTGACATACTGTGCGCATGCGTACAAAATCATTAAAATGGCGACCAACTGCAGAGCGAGTGCACTGTGTATCGCTTTGGAGTTTCGTTTTATAGTTATGAAGATGCTACGTTGTCGTGGACCTGCGCGCTGAAACGTGCGTTTCTTTGGTGCTAAAACCACGGTGATTGCTTCAATCAAATTTGAGTTAGCCTCACTGAACCAGAACAAGAACAACAACAAGATGAACCCGCTTTTTGGTAGTCTAGCTACCTTTCGCTATTCCACTTTAGCGATGCTTTTTGGCAACTTTGGGAGTCATGTTGGTTGCAGAAATACCCGAATATAAAGGTTAGGTGCCTGTAAAAGCTTATATGTTATTTTTAACAGAGATTTGGAGGCTTTTGTTTTGTATTACGTAATGGGCGTGTCGGTGCCATCCCTACATAGAGTCTACCGACTCTCTGATAGGGATGGCTCCAAAATAAATTGTTGCCCTATTGCATGTGTACAAAATGACATGTTCAAAAGTCTGCGCTAGATTTTAGTCATAAGCTTTTGTAGACCATACCTGTTGCAAAAATGGCAAAAGATATAGGGATGACAATCCGTAAGGGTATTGTGGTAGCATTCCTACCTTGTTTGGTTGCTTTTTGGGGATTCCATCCCTATATGTTCTTTTATTTTTGTAATAAATGTTTTTTTTGCTACTTTATACGTAGATTGTAGGTAACATGTCAAAAAGATGTAGGGATTGGGCAATGGATGTTTACCTTTGTGTTTATGCTATCCCTACACCTGCTTTTTGGGATTTCCATCCCTACATCTTTTTACATTTTTTTCTTTCTGTCCTTTTTTGCTTATGAATAGAATAATAAAAGTTAGTTAATTTACTAAAATTAATAATCTCCAGCTCTCCAGTTCAGGATGTCAACAAATGTGTGTGTGTGTGTCAGTGAGTAGTCTTGTTTCCAGATGACTGAGGGCAAAGAATAGCCTCGTTCCCAAGCCTCCCTGCTCCGTGCGTATTACGTAATGCGAGCGAGCGAGAGGTATCATTTATCACGTGCCGTGAAGTAGGGTAGACTCAATTAACGACGTTGAGTGCACAGCTTAGCAACGTGCCCACGCATTCCGTTTCCTCCGAGATCCCCGTTGTTAGTACAGTCACCGTGAACAGAAAGCTCCATTCTCAATAGAACGTAATACTTAACGTTCCCACCAGGGGGCGTGACCGGAACTTCCTTAAACTGCAATGAATATAATTTCAAGGCGCTACAAAGTGCTAAAAATTCCTTCACGCCTCTACAGGAAATCCTCCTTATTGATCGATCCTGTAGCAGATAGTCTTACAACAAATGCAGCAAAGTTTCCGTTGCTTTCTTGACTTTGTAAGTAAAAAATCTGTCAAACGCTATTGTAACTGGTACTTTTACATGTTTTAGTACGATGCGCAGTGGCGCATGCACGTGACGTAATCATGGCGCGACTACTTCCTGTTAAGCGCATATTCACATATTTCCTTGCTGTCAGCTGTTATAAGCGCATGCGCTTATTAAATAACCAGCGCCTACGGTATTGTATATTAAATGTGTACACAGTACTGGACCCTGACAAGATGAAGGTTCCTCTAAAGTATGCTATAGCATTGACCGTGACAAGAAGGCTGCTTCTGAAGCATGCTATAGCAGTGATCCTGACAAGATATATGATTTAGGGGGTGTCTCCATACTATTTCCCTGAAGATAACGTCATTGTGACATTAAGGGGGGAGGGGGTAAGGGTTGTGATGTTATTGTTAGTTGCAATGTACAGTATATGGTTATTGACCTGCGCCAAGGATAGAAATTATTAATAATAAATTAAAGGTACATGTGTATGTGTCTGCCCTTTTTACTTTGCACCGTTATTTTCTTTACACAGGTCCGTATGTCAACATGGAGCAGGACGATGGAACCCCTGATCATGATATTGATGCCAGCATGGAGCTCACGCAGATATTTGATGAAGAAAGTACGTATGTGATATTATATAAACACATGTGACAAAATTTTATTAGCATTAAAATTAATTGTGAGATACTGAAGTCGTGTATGACTGCAGATACAATTATTTCATTTCTGCAGCCTGTCTCCACTACTGTTACATCTTTGCCTTCACTTCTGGGAGGGCGGATGCTGAGAGTTACCAGCCACATAGAGTCGAGGTGAAGACTACTGAACAGACTAAGGACATCCAGCTGCCCAACCTACCTGCAAGGAAAACAAGGGAGACCTTTGGAAACTAGAATTTGAACGTGACTTGGGATTCGCCGAATGTGTGAACCCGAAAGGCATTCAACAGGTTGCTATTGAGGCTGGGAGCAAAGATGGATGGAATATCGATTCAATTGTCACCTACGTGGGTGTTGATAGGCGCAATGATGACTTTAGGCAGCTTACTCAGGACATCAATGCCTTTAAATGGGTTGATGACAAGCATCTCAAAGGCGTTTTGTTCTCACAAAGGTCTGATTTTTACTGCAGAGACTGAGTTTTATGTTTCTGTATCACATGTATAACATTAGAGTAGTTTTGAGTTAATCCTCTTCTTCAGGCTCTTAGCTATAGCTATGCTAACCTTGAATGCCATTTGCACATATAAAATGTACTTTAGCTATCAATTAAAGAATTTAAAAGCAAATACTTAGATGAATGCTGGGAGTCGGATACATGGGACTAGATTCTTGGCAGAGTGCAATCAGAAACTGAATGGGTTTGTTGGTATAATATACCTATATTCATGTTATACATTTATAGTCTGCCAGTGACCAATGTTTTACGTCAACCTGGTATACTGTATATCACTCCAAAAAGGTGTAGTTATTTTGACTATTACACTGCAAAAACAAAAGGATTGGTTTAACCTTACCTGAGCTGCAGCATCAATATCAAAGAATGGGCATTTGAGCACTATAGGTAGTAAACAATTAAGTCCTGTATGACAGGTGGAATGCTAGAAGTGCTGCAGGAGCCGTAGAAATGTTATAAGTGCACCTTCACTTCTAACATTTCCTTAATTGTAATACGTGACTTAAGCTTAATTGTGTACCTTCTGTCTGAAATTGGAGACCTATAGTGGTCAAGATATGTAACTGATCTGCTGGTATGCACATTGTTGTGCATCTCAGATGCCGTTAGCTGGGTTACATCAACCCTTTTTGTTTTTGCAGTGTAGGAGGTAAAAAAATTTCCGTGCTGCCTGCGGAAAGTTATCCTCAGCTGCTTCGCATGTCAGTGTTATGCACCCTCAAGGTTGCCCCAACCTAACGTCAAAAATATCCAGCTAGTATTCATGCAGCGAAATTACACCACGTTAGTGTATTAGAAATCCCATGTCAGTGTTATGCACCCTCAGGGTTGCCCCAACCTAACGTCAAAAATATTTCAGAGTTATGGTTTCTTGAAACTTTTGCACAATTATTACAACCATACATACATGTTGCAATATTGCATTCATGCAGCGAAATTACACCATGTCAGTGTTATGCACCCTCAAGGTTGCCCCAACCTAAGGTCAAAAATATCCAGCTAGTATTCATGCAGCAAAATTACACCATGTCAGTGTATTAGAAATCCCATGTCAGTGATTCAAAATGTTCAAAATGTAGCTGTACTGGCTTGCATACAAAATGAGCAACTAAACAAAACCATCGTTTATCACAAATCTATGCTACAATTACAATCAGTACTCAAAATCATCCATTCAATCAGTACTCAAGTGTGCATTATAGGCATAAACTGGACGCTGGTCCATTGCCATCAAGTCAGCTGTCCATTGCCATTAATCCAGCGACTCAGTGTGCATTGTAAAGCACGAAACGCTTTGAGTTGGGTGCTGATCCATCGTCATCAATCGAGCGGTAGACATTAAAGTCATGAGTAAGCTCCCTGAAACTGCCATCAGCACCTACATAGGTGACAATCGAATCGATATTCCATCCATCTCTGCTACCAGACACAATAGCAACGTGTTCAATGTTTTTCAGAGTCACACAGCCGTTGAATTTGAGGTTATGTCCGACTTTGAGGTTGCGTCCAAAGGAGAGTTTCCAGAGGTCTCCCTTGTTTCTCTGGTAATCGTTTCCAGGTAGGTTAGGGAGCTTGATGACCCTAGTCTGTCCAGTAGCCTTCACCTCAACTTTATGTGAACCCCTAGACCCACCATGCCTGCTCCCAGAAGTGAAGGCAAGGATGTAAAAGACCTGGAGACAAGCTGTAGAAAAAGTGAAGTTAATTATACATACATGTAGCTTCGTTCCCTCCCATGTATATGTACGTAGGGGATGCACAACGTCCACAGCCTATTGATACCCCTTTTAATACAAGCAGATACCCCTTTTGATACAAGCATGATACGTGTTTCCCCTTTTGATACAAGCATAATACGTGGGTTTTTTTACTCACTAGTTGAAGAAATGACTTTCTTCACTTTCTTCTGGCGGCCTTCCACAACTCCAGTGTCATACATCGGATGTTCAATGTTGATATCAGAGGAGGTGTAGTCCTGTATATACCGTTGAATGTTGACATCAGGAATCTGCTCCTCTGGATTAGTTTCCATGCTGCTGTCAGGTGTGTCTTTACCCTGCTCCATGATGGCACCTGGTGTTACATGCATGAGGTAAAATGGTTAGACATTCAACTTATAGCTCTACTGGAGTATTTTGAGCAGAGTATAGACAGCCACATGCATATATAATACAATACGGACTACGGTTATATGGTTATCTATAGCACGCACCGTATGGGTAGGCACTGCACACCCCAGCTCATGAAATATCAGGATGTGCAGCATCACAATAATTATATACTTGTCTTTTTATATACCACAGCAATTTTTTCTATCATTTTGTGGTGTCTGGTTCCCAGGTGGTATAGATATTCACAGATTCCTCAACATGTGCTTCATTTTGATGTGCATATCTCCATCACTGCACATGTACATCTCTATTAAATACTGCATGTTATGCCCATGCACCCACTCAAGGTTGCCTCACAATGGCTGTGAAAAAAGCAAATATTCCCAGACCATGAAGCATCAGGATGTGTCATCACAATAATTATATACTTGTCTTTAATATTATGTTATTCCACAGCTATTTTTTCTATCATTTTGTGGTGGTGTAGATGATGACATAGATAGCTAGCTATTCACAGATTTGCATTCCTCAACATGCACTTCATTTTGATGTGCATGTTTCCATCACTGCACATGTGCATATGTATTAAACACTGCATGTTAGCTATGTCCATGCACCCGTTGAAGGTTACCCCACAATTAACATCAAAAATAATTAATGCAGAGACATTCTACATGTCAGTGTATTACTAAGTCCTAACATTGCATACAAAATGATAATGTAGCAACTCTAGTGTATGCTACAATTACAGTCAGTACTCAGTGTACACTGTAAAGCATGAAACGCCTGTTGGATGCTGCTCTATTGCCATCAATCCAGCGGAAGGCATTAAAGTTACGAGTAAGCTCCCTGAAACTACCATGAGCACCCACATAGGTGACAATCGAATCGATATGCCATCCATCATTGTTACCGGACTCAATAGCAACGTGTTCAATGTTTTTCAGGGTCACACAGTGGTAGAATTTGAGGTCACCTCTAAAGGTGAGTTTCCAGAGGTCTCCCTTGTTTTTCTTGTAGCTATCTCCAGGTAGGTTAGGGAGCTTGATGACCTTAGTCTGTCCAGCAGCCCTCACCTCCACTTCATGTGCCTTGTCAGACCCAGCATTCTTCCTCCCAGAAGTGAAGGCAAGGATGTACAAGTCCTGGAGACAAGCTGTAGAAAATGGGATTGCAATGAAGTAAATTGTTCTATGCCGTATAGCTATACATATAGCCTCGCTTCCAAGCTGCACTTCCCAGCTTTTTTTTTTGCTTCGTGAGAAAAAGAGCTGTGGAGTGGAGCCTGGGTGTGTAGAAAGGGGAGGGGGGCTTCACGCATCATTAAGAGACCCACATGGGATGCGCATTTTGCCTAATTGCGAGATCAAGTAGAGGAGACCAGCTGAAAGACAATGAAACCGCAGCAGTACGGTATTTTTTTTCCTCTAAGAAAATGTATGGACAGTGTCGTAATTAAGTGCTTATTTCTCACGAGAACACTTCCGGATAGGCGAAAATCAGGAGAATCGGCTGCTTTGAAGCCTCTCGGTGGGGATGCACAACGCCCACGGCTTACTACCCCTTTTGATACAGACATGATAATACACATGTTTTTACTCACTAGTTGAAGAAAGCGCTTGCACTTCAGGATAATCCATAACTCCGGTGTCAAAGTTGATCTCAGAGGTGTCGTCCTGTATGCCTATATACTGTTGAATGTTGAGGTCACCAGGGGTCTTGTCCTCTGCATTAGCTTCCATCATATCATCAGTTGTGTATTCACCCTGCTCCATGTTGGCACCTGTTGTTTCATCGAAGGCTGCATGAGGTAAAATCATTAGACATTCAACTTATAGCTAAACTGGTGTGTTTTGAGCAGAGCATACATATAGATAGCCACATGCATAATTATAATACAATGCACACTATAATTGTCTTTAGCAATTACTTGTCTTTAATTAATCAATATACTTGTCTTTAATTATTCACACTGATTTTATCGAAGGCTGCATGCATATGAGGTAAAATCATTAGACATTCAACTTATAGCTAAACTGGTGTGTTTTGAGCAGAGCATACATATAGATAGCCACATGCATAATTATAATACAATGCACACTATAATTGTCTTTAAGCAATTACTTGTCTTTAATTAATCAATATACTTGTCTTTAATTATTCACACTGATTTTTTCTATCATTTTGTGGTGGTGTAGATGATATGTGCTTCATTTTGATGTGCATATCTCTGTTAAACACTTGCATGTTATGTCCATGCACCTATTCAAAGCTACCACAACTAACATCAAAAAATGATTAATGCAGAGACATTCTACAGGTCAGTGTATTACTAAGTCCCAACATTGCATGCAAAATGATAAATGTAGCAACTCATACATACATGCTACAATTACAGTCAGTACACATTGCGAAGCATGAAACGCCTGTGGGATGCTGCTCTATTGCCATCAATCCACCGGAAGGCATTAAAGTTATGAGTAAGCAGCTTGAAACTACCATGAGCAGCCACAAAGGTGACAATCGAATCGATATTCCATCCATCATTGCTACCGGACTCAATAGCAACGTGATCAAGGTTTCTCAGTGTCACACAGTGGGTGAATTTGAGCTAAAGGTAAGTTTCCAGAGGTCTCCCTTGTTTCGCTGGAAGTCATCTCCAGGTAGGTTAGGGAGCTTGATGACCTTAGTCTGCCCAGCAGCCCTCACCTCCACTTCATGTGGCTTGTCAGACCCAGCACCCTTCTTCCCAGAAGTGAAGGCAAGGATGTACAAGTCCTGGAGACAAGCTGTAGAAAACAGGATTGCAATGAAGAGATTTGTTCTATGCCATATAGCTATACATTTTACTTTGTACGAAAAAAAAGCTGGGGAGTGGAGCCTGGGTGGGGGGAGGGGCTTCACGCCGTGCGCATCATCAAAACGTTAGTATTAAGTGTGCGAGATCAAAACGTATTAAGTGTGCGAGATCGCCGTGAGAGGAGACCAGCTGAAGAGTTTTTTTGAAGACGGTGAAACCGCAGCAGTACGCACTTATATAAACGTTGGTATTAAGTGTCGTTGGCATCATTAATAGACCCATGTGGGATGCGCATTCTGCCTAATTGCGAGATCGCCGAAACTTTGAACTTTGGACTTTGAGACCAGCTGAAGTTGAAGGCGGTGAAGGCGGGGATGCACAACGCCCACGGCTTACTGCCGCTACCCCTTTTGATACGAGCATGATAATACACATACAATGTTTTTACTCACCAGTCGGAGAAAGCGCTTGCACTTCAGGAAAATCCATAACTCTGGTGACGTCAAAGCTGATATCAGAGGCGTCGTCCTGTATATACATGTCGACACTATCAGGGGTCTTGTCCTCTGCAAGAGGTTCCATTTTATCATCAGTGTCTTCAACCTGCTCCATGCCGGCAGTTGGTGTTCCATCGAATTCGAAGGCTGCAGGAGGTAATTTAAAAATGAGACATTCAACTTCTAGCTAAACTGGTGTATTTTGAGCAGAGCATACAATGTCATGTAGATAGCCACACGCATAATTATAATACAAAACAGACAATAATATTACTGCATGGATGTCTATATACAGCACGTACGATATGGGTAGGCACTGCACACCGACAGCAGAATTGCAGCCAGAGTTGTAGCAAACCAGAGCTTCATCCTGATTTTGCAAGTCTTTGTTTGATGTTGAGCGTTTCCTTCTTGCTTCGTCTTTCCTGAGCTGCAGCAGCCGAGTAGCAGCTAGAACGGCTTTTATAGCCTGCAGGCTGCTACCACATATGCATCCTTGCTGTATTCCTGTAATAGACCTGTCACCCCAGACAGATTAACTGGTTTGAATTCCTGTTGGTTGCTTAAGCTTGTTTTTAAGTGTTATGTAAATGATTCAATCAGACTTCTGTCTTGTTCTCATGTAATTCAGTTATGCCTTGAGGTGACATACATGCCATGCATTGTATATTGATCAGTGCTCTGACAGTTTGCAGAATTGCTATTATACTACTGTTGTATTCCTCTCTGAACAGTCCGCAACATGTGGGGACTTGTCTGAGATGTGCCCTGTGCAACTGAGAGCGATATCGTCGTAAGACGTCACACCCAAGTCAGTCGCCTATCCGCAGAAGTGACTGCAAAGATGCCAACAAGGCAGAGCCAACTGATACTGCAGATGGAAATGCTGTGAGGAGAGAATCACCGTCTGAAGGGGCTGCTTTGATCAGAAGCAGAAGGTACCGGGAGCGAGCCCTGCTGAAAAGGTGAAATTCCCCACGTCGAGAGGCTTGCCTGCGAGACTTGGAAAATACCACTTTCATCAGCTCTACCCCAAGGAAGCAGGAGGAGAACCCCCTGCCCGGACAGAGCCAGGCTCTAAACCTGAATCGTTAGGACAGCTCAGTTGGGGAGAGCTAGCGAAGCTGAACAATCCGTTGTCACAAGTACCACCAACTTGGCCATTTGGCTAAAAACTGTCGGCATGGAAGATTCCCACATGGTCTGGCTAGAATGATATCTGGGTTAGGGTTAGTCTATTGATAAGAACTTGCAAAATGTGCTCTCACAGAGTAAGCTTTCCTCAGGGCCCTTCGCATTGACAAAATTAATGCTTGTCCCAGCTCACGAAATATCAGGATGTGCAGTATCACAATAATTATATAGCTACTTGTCTTTTAATATACCACAACAATTATTTCTATCATTTTGTGGTGTCTGGTTCCCAGATGATATGGATAGCTATTCACAGATTCCTCAACATGTGCTTCATTTTGATGTACATAGTCCATCACTGCACATGTACATCTATATTAAATACTGCATGTTATGCCCATGCACCTGCTCAAGATTGCCATGAAAAAAGCAAAAAAAATTAGCACATCAGGATGTGCAGTATCATAATAATTACTTGTCTTTAATTATTCACACTGATTTTTTTTTCTATCATTTTGTGGTGGTGTAGATGATGATATGGATATTTGTATTCCTCAACATGTGCTTCATTTTGATGTGCATATCTCTATCACTGCACATGAACATCTGTTATGTCCATGCACCTGTTCAAAGTTACCCCACAACTAACATCAAAAATGATTAATGCAGAGGCATTCTACATGTCAGTGTATTACTAAGTCCTAACATTGCATACAAAATGATAATGTAGCAACTCATACATAAATGTATGCTACAATTACAGTCAATACACAACAGTCAGTATTCAGTACACATTGCGAAGCATGAAACGCCTGTGGGATGCTGGTCCATTGCCATCAATCCACCGGAAGGCATTAAAGTTACGAGTAATCAGCCTGAAACTACCATGAGCACCCACAAAGGTGACAATCGAATCGATATTCCATCCATCATTGCTACCAGCCTCAATAGCAATGTGATCAGGGTTTCTCAGTGTCACACAGCGGGTGAATTTGAGGTCATCTCTAAAGGTAAGTTTCCAGAGGTCTCCCTTGTTTGGCTGGTAGTCATCTCCAGGTCGGTTAGGGAGCTTGATGACCTTAGTCTGTCCAGCAGCCCTCACCTCCACTTCATGTGCCTTGTCAGACCCAGCATTCTTCCTCCCAGAAGTGAAGGCAAGGATGTACAAGTCCTGGAGACAAGCTGTAGAAAACGGGATTGCAATGAAGTGGAATTGTTCTATGCCATATAGCTATACATTTTACTTTGTACGAAAAAAAAGCTGGGGAGTGGAGCCTGGGTGGGGGGAGGGGCCTCACGCCGTGCGCATCATCAAAACGTTAGTATTAACTGTCCTTGGCGTCATTAAGAGACCTACGTGGGATGCGTATTCTGCCTGCATGATTGCGAGATCGCCGTGAGAGGAGACCAGCTGAAGAGTTTTTTGAAGACGGTGAAACCGCTGCAGTACGTACTTATATCTCACGAGAACACTCCCTGATAGGCAAAAATCTGGAGAATTGGCTGCTTTGCAGCCTCTCAGCGGGGATGCACAACGCCCACGGCTTACTGCCGCTACCCCTTTTGATACGAGCATGATAATACACATACAATGTTTTTACTCACCAGTCGGAGAAAGCGCTTGCACTTCAGGATAATGGTGTCAAAGTTGATATCAGAGACGTCGTCCTGTATATACATGTCGACACTATCAGGGGTCTTGTCCTCTGCAAGAGGTTCCATTTTATCACCAGTGTCTTCACCCTGCTCCATGCCGGCAGTTGGTGTTTCATCGAATTCGAATGCTGCATGAGGTAAAATGATGACTTATAGCTAAACTGGTATATTTTGAGCAGAGCATACATGTAGATAGCCACAGTCATCTATCTATCTATACTTTAATACGATTGGTTTGGTGGGTGACGAAACCGAAAATTTAGACCGTGTGTGACGAAACCGAAAACGGAAGCGCTCCCGGATGTACTTTGACCTGTGACCCGCGAACGTAAAAACTCGTCGGGGTGGTAAATAGTGTTCGAGAACTTTCCAGCGATGACTGGCAGTGATCTGTAGTGTGTATAATTGTCGATGACAGGCGCTGATAGTCTGTTTTCCAAATTCTAATTGAGCTCGAGAGTATGGAATTGACCAACTGCATGCTTTTGGGAACAGGCGCTTGACGCGACGAGGAGCATGACGCTGCAGCGAAGAATGGCTCAAAGACGTCCGAGCGAAGCTACCAACCGGCCCTCCCCGGCCCCCACCACCGCTACCACCTCCGCCGAGCGACGGAGGCGGCATCAAGACCAAGTGAGAGCCGTCAGGGCCAGTCGGACGTCCACGGAGACCGCTCAGTGCTGTGCGGGCGCAGAATCGAGACCAAATGAGAGCTGCCAGAGCAGCACGCAGGCAAGACCAGGTACAAAATAATAGATTCACCCCAGGATTGTGCCAATAAATTATTATTTGCTCCATGACTCTGCAGGTAGACACTGAGCGCTTCAGGAACACAGACCGGAGAAGAGAGAGCAGAGTATCCACTCTTCTGCTGTCCTGGTTGGCACTGCGATCTGCTGACTCTGAATCCAGATCATTCAGCACGCAAAGTCAGCAAGGGGAGAAGGAGCCCAGTATGGGGTGCCAATATGGCGATGAGGGGCAAAGCCAGCAGCCCCTCTTCTGACAGGAGAACTCATGTCACTGCTGCTACTTCTTGACATTCTATTCTGTCCCATTTTTTCAATATTATTCTGAATCTTTATTCCCTAGCCTATATTATATGCACTTAGACCATATATGAATAATTAATGAGGTAAATCCTTTGAAGTATGCTGGTTAGTAGAGGGTGTTTAAGTAGGTTAAAGCCCTCATTAGCTAGTTGCTAAGCAATATCTAGCACTTTGATGTCTTCACACCTCTAGATTGTTTATATCATGGAGTACGGTAGTACTCCATATATAGGGATGGCACGGGGAAAAAATGGCCGCCCCATATCATGTGTACAAAATCATGTGCTCATAAGTCTGGTAAACCCATAGTATAAAGCCTTAATGAGCCATACCTGTTATTATCGAGTACTTTCACAACTAACAAGACTGTTACAGTTGGTAGAGAGTATCGATGAAGTACCACATCGGCAAGTCGCTAAACCAGCAACCCATTGCCTTGTTGCCATATTTTCAGTCACTTCTGCGGATGGGCGACTGACTTGGGTGTAAAGTCTTACGACGATACCACTCTCAGTTGCACAGGGCACATTTCAGACAAATCCCCATATGTCGCCGACCGTTCAGAGAGGAATACAGCAGCAATTCTGCAAACTGTCAGAGCACTGATCAATATACAATGCGTATGTCACCTCAAGGCATACCTGAATTACATGAGAACAAGACAGAAGTCCATTTACACTTAAAAACAAGCTTAAGCAAGTCCAACAGGAATTCAAACCAGTTAAACTGTCTGGGGTGACAGGTCTATTACAGGAATACAGCAAGGATGCATATGTGGTAGCAGCCTAGGCTATGTTCTAGCTACTCTGCTGCTGCAGCTCAGGAAAGAGAAGCAAGAAGGAAAGCTCAACATCAACCAAATAACTGCAAAATCAGGATGAAGCCTGGCTTGCTACAATTCTCCAACTGTGTGGAAAGTAAGAGTTAGGCTATAATTTGTTCCTTATTTTTGGAAGTCATTCCGTATATGTTATAGTTAGATGATGGCATTGAGTGGTCTACAGGAAAGACACGAGAGGCTTCATCTGATAGACCACGCACGAGTGGTCTATCAGATGAAGCCTCGAGTGTGTTTCCTGTAAACCACGAAAATACCATCATCTAAGTGGCTTGTACTATACATCCCTCCCACTTCACCTCCATGAGCACACTAATTTGGTTTGTGATGTGCAAAATCAGGATGAAGCCTGGCTTGCTACAATTCTCCAACTGTGTGGAAAGTAAGAGTTAGGCCTAAAACTTAAAGTGGGTAATTATAATTTGTTCCTTATTTTTGGAACTTGTCATTCCGTATATGTTATAGTTAGATGATGGTATTGAGTGGTTTACAGGAAAGACACTAGAGGCTTCATCTGATAGACCACGAGCGAAGCGCGAGTGGTCTATCAGATGAAGCCTCGAGTGTGTTTCCTGTAAACCACGAAAATGCCATCATCTAAGTGGCTTGTAATATACATCCCTCCCACTTCACACTCCATGAGCACACTAATTTGGTTTGTGGTGTGCAAACAACTCAATTAAGTTTTTTATGCTCTATGGCAGATAGAACATATGTTCTATCTGCCCTAATTGGCAGATAGAGCATAGGCAGCTGTCTTCGAGGTATAGACTGCTACCAGCACCTTTGAACCGCCCACGCAGTATAGTACAAATATATATATATACATGACTTGTATAACATTAGCAGTACAAGATATACACATATAACTAGCCATCAACAACTGCCTAATAGCTACATGGCAAAATTAAATTGCTAAAGCTGCACACTCAGTGTACTACTCTACTTACACTGATAGCAGTCTACCTTATAAACAACTAGACCTATATATACCTAACAGAAGTCAAGTTCACTAAATGGCCTTCAAGTGTTTTCTCACTGGCTAGTTGCATCCTACAGCACGATAGACTTCTTGAATTCTGTTGCACTCTGCCCTCTTTGACACACATTCTTTATCTGCTTCTTTCTTCGCACATTTGCATTTTTTGTTCTTGTAACGAAAGCATTTTTTTAAAAATACGTAGCGAGCAAACACGGCAATAACCAGAAACGCACTCTGCAAATTAAAGTAGAAATTAATAATTGTCAACATAGTTGCCTCATCGCCTAGCCTTCCTGCCCCAGGAGGTATCTCAGTGCATGCATGTCAATCTAAACAGCTCAGACACAACTTTAAAGGTGTTTGAGGCTTGCTAATAATCTATTTCAGCATATTAACAAAGCTCCTCTCAGTAGCTATTACACTTACTCTCTGGGCAAATTGGAGGATGACAGTCTCCGAGACAAGACCGCAGTTTTTCACATATCTCTGTTGAAAGTTGCACAGTTTCTGCATATTCCTGAACCCAGACAGGTATGTTGCTTTGGGCTATGTAATTGAGATCGTCATCTGTCTCGGGACCATCGGGATCAGTGACGCCATAGAGAGAGAGAGACTGCATAGCTCCTTCATCAAGATCACCATAGTCAGGATCACCATAGTCAGGATCACCATTGTGTGGATAAGCTTGCACAGTACAGAATAGGAGTACCAGTTGCACCATCATCACCATTGTTAGGGTGCCCATGGCCGACTGATGTGATCAGAATTGGTTCCTATATGCAGCTAAACGATAACAAAACAATAGTTAGCTATATCTGCATAGCTGCAGTTGGTAATTTAAATTTTACAGTAGTTAATCACCTCTGCTCAGCTTGACAATGTGGTCCTCTTGTTCTTATGCTTGTTAGGCTCTGCAGACAGGGATGGAGTGAATGATATCTGGGGCAAAGAGTCACTGTTTATATATGCTTTCTTTGAAGCCATATGCGTAACTATATACAGTTTCCAGTACTGTTGGTGCAGATATGCATTCTCTGAGTCATGAAGTTGCTTCTTACAAAATATTGTATAAACAAATGGATCACATTATATCGTTGTAAAAATAGATTGGTCGTTGTAACCCATATAAGGTTAACTCAGATGCATGGCACCACAGAATGCACAAATTACCCACTTAGAGATCTAACTCCTACCATGCATGGTTATGCCTCAAAGTGGGTGATTATGTTCCTTATTCTTGGAACTTGACATTCCTTCCATAGCAGAACAAATTACCCACTTACTATAGAGGCCTAACTCCTACCTTGCATCTGTTAGGCCTCAAAGTGGGTGATTTGTTGCTTATTCTTGGAACTTGACATTCCTTCCATAGTAGACCAAATTACCCACTTAGAAGCCTAACTGGTACCTTGCATCTGGAAGGTAGGAGTATGGTATAATGCTATGATGGTAAGAACTGTGGTGAATGGTATCATAAAAAGTGTATTACCACTCCGATAGTATCAAAGTGGTACTGCCAGAAGTGCAGTTATCATGACTTTGAATGTTTATTAATTGGTTCTCTATGTTCTCTGTTTTGGATTATATATTAATATTTGCAGTACTGA
This sequence comes from Phakellia ventilabrum, assembly GCA_963921505.1. NCBI lineage: Eukaryota > Metazoa > Porifera > Demospongiae > Axinellida > Axinellidae > Phakellia > Phakellia ventilabrum. The sequence continues at coordinate 2,316,250 of OY997397.1, forward strand.
GTTACAAGTTTGGATATTTATTAATCCTCGTGCATGCATGCATCGAGGGGTATTGCAGTCGGTCTCTCATTCTGTCTGTCATTCTGTCCTTTTGTCTGTTACCATTGTCTTAATGCAAGAATTCTAGCAAACGACAAATGCTGATGGTTCCAAACTTGATATGAAGCCTAACCCTAACCCACACTCAGCTGCTTACAAGTAGCTACGCAAAGTAAAACCGGCTGCATTCTTGTCCATTAAATTCAGCGCCCTGTGAGTTACAGTAAGGGGACTTTCATAAAGTGGTCGTCTCCAAAATGAATGATTGTGTGCAAGTCCCCTTACTGTAACTCACAGGGCGCTGAATTTAATGGACAAGAATGCAGCCAGTTTTACTTTGCATAGCTACTTGTAAGCAGCTGAGTGTGGGTTAGGGTTAGGCTTCATATCAAGTTTGGTACCATCAGCATTTGTCGTTTGCTAGAAATCTTGCAAAAAGATAATGATGACAGAATGATAGAATGAGAGACAGAATGACAGACCGACTGCAATACTCACATATACAAGGGTTAATAAGTATCCAAACTTACAACTCATTGCTGAAAATACAACAGTTGTAAATAGAGAACACAGACAACCAATTAATAAACATTCAAAGTCATAATAATTGCACTTCTTGCAGTACCACTTTGATATGGTAATACACTTTTTATGATACCATTTTGCCACAGTTCTTACCATTATAGCATATATATCATACTCCTACCTTCCAGATGCAAGGTAGGAGTTAGGCCTCTAAGTGGGTAATTTCTTCTACTATGGAAGGAGTGTCAAGTTCCAAGAATAAGAAACGAATTAACATCTGGAAGGTAGGAATTAGGCCTCAACGTGGGTAACACATTCCTACTTTCCAGATGTATAGGGTAGACGTTAGGCCTCTAAGTGGGTAATTTGTTCTACTATGGAAGGAATGTCAAGTTCCAAGAATAAGGAAACGAATTACCCACTTTGAGGCCTAATCCCTACCTTCCAGATGTAGGGTAGGAGTTAGGCCTCTAAGTGGGTAATTTATGGAATGTCAAGTTCCAAGAATAAGGCTAACACTTCTATTAACCTGGGAGCTGCAGTAAGCCTTCCTTGTGTGGTAGACATGCTCAGATCTCTGACTGTTTGTGCGTCACAAGTTCGAAGAAAGCACATGGCATACGAAACACCATTTTGTACACATACTTTGTAGAATTTAATTTCACCCAATCACGTGGGAGTGAAAATAAATCTGGCGAACAATACGACACTGTTGGCTTTGGCAAAAAAAAATCACGGTGAAAATTTCCCGCTATACGGTAAAAGTAAGCTGAATGGTATAAAACAGAAGTCATCTGCAAAATAGTACCACTTCAGTACCTTTATTTAGAAAATTAGTAGTAAAAAGCCTCAGAAATGGCTAATACAAGCAACTTTCGTTAGTAAACTGCTAGTTATAAACCTAGACACATAAATCAAGTTATTTTATAATTTTAAGACCCTAATGAGTAAAGGTCAACCTTGGCCATCCTCCTCTGGATGACTCCCCCCACACTCACCATATACACTGAAGGGTTACTTTAACTTGAGTTACCAACCTACGGTTAACTCACTTGCAGCTCTGCTTACGTGTTCCGTCTACTTACTGTGAGTGTATAGTGAGTTTGTTTTGCGGACTATACTGGAGACCAGAATGAAGGAGCACCAAGATGCCTGCCAGAAGGGTGAGCCTGGGAAGTTGGCAATTGCAGAACATGTGTGGAAGGAACATCACCCCATCAGATGGGAGGAGACTTCGATAGTGGGCCATGCCAGAAGACCCAAGGAGCTGTTGCTGAAGGAGGCCCTCCTCATCTAGATGACCCCTGCCAAAGAACACTTCAACTGTGACGGAGGACTGGAGCTCCCTAAATTGCTGGATAGCGACTCTGAGGCGACTACAGGGCGGAGCTAGCACGGGTCGACCCCTGACCCCCTGTGACGTGGCATGACGTGACCAGTCGTGATGTGCAGGTGTTCTCAACGTTAACTTCACTTTTGCCCTGAAGAAGACTTGACCATTTAGTCGCTTCGTCGGCAAAGTTTCTTTCCGAATTAAAGTTGGTATTCAGAGAGCCTTTCTTTCTTATGGACTATAGTATTGAAAGAAAAAGTGTTGGAATGTAGTTAGTATACACTCTTGGACTAGCTAGGGATTTCGAGGAATCATAACTGTAATATATAGCTATACCTTTTAGTCCTCCATTTTCCCTAGCGCATTCTACCACAATGTAGTTAATTAATTTAGCCCTAGAAACATGCATTTCAACACAACAACGGTTGGTGACTTACCGTAGCTTAATTGTTTACTACCTATAGTACCGTACTCCATAATATAACCACACATTTTTGGAGTGATATACAGTATACCAGGTTGACATAAAACGTTGGTCACTTGCAGACTATAAAAACAACTGTACTGTAGCTAGCTATATAGTCAGTCCGATACAGGAGTAAGGGGAAGATATTGTCTTCATCAAGAACTCGGCCCCAAGTCAAAGATTCAAGAATCAGGATGAAGTTGTGGCTTGCTACAACCCTGGCTGCAGTATTGTTTGCAACAGGCAATGCTAAGGCTTATCTTACCTTCCGTAAGTATATGCATGTGATAGCTAAATGTTTTGGAGTGTAAGTATAAATGCGATGCATATACCCTTATCCTCAATACAGATTATTATGAACAAGAGGTGGCTAATCAAGCCAACTTCGACCACCGTACGTATACGTATGTGATAAGCTATTGTGGTCTGCACATATCATGCCTGACATAGCTAATATTAATAATAAAGTACATGTGTATGTGTCTGCCCTTTTTACTTTGCTAAGTTATTTTCTTTACACAGCTCCATATGTCCACAGGGAGGAGGTTGATGAAACGCCTGGCATTGACGCCTACATGGATCTGGTTGATGAAACCCCTGACCATGATGCCAACATTGAGCAGATTGATGACTATTGTATGTATGTGATAAACACATGTGACGATATTTTATTAGTGGTAGCTAAACACTGAGGTCATGTATGACAGCAGATACATTATTATTTCATTTCTGCAGCTTGTCTCACTTGCCTTCACTTCCGGGAAGAAGGATGATGGGGTTAAAGATAATAAGCCACATTCTCTCGAGGTGGCACTTATTGGACGGGAAACTCATAAAATCACACTGCCCAATCTACCTAGAGATATGTACAAGAAAAGCAAGGGAGACCACTGGGAACTCACCTTTAGTGGTACTCTCCAATTCAGAAACTGCAGTGTGAACCTGAAAAACCTCGATCACGTTGCTATTGTGGCTGGTAGCAAAGATGGATGGGGGATCCATACGATTGTCACCTACGTGGATGCTACTGGTTGTGGCTTTAAAGAGTTTACCCGTCACATTGATGTCAACCGTTGGATTGATAAAGATTCAGATATCAAAGATATGCGTTTTGTGCTCACAAAGGTCAACTGATTTTTACTGTAGCTGACTGATTATTACTTTGTAAATTCGTCAATGAATATCATTAATGACTAGGAATCTAGTTCCACATCAAAGTGACACCCCCCCCCCCCCCCCCCCGCTGTTGATTCCGGTTGTCGCCATGGGAAAATGTAAATAGTACAATGAATCTCATTAACTTTACGTAGCTCACGTGACCTTGCTGATTGCTCCCCCCCGTAAAACTGCTCATGAATAATTAATGAGCAATTAGCAAGGTCACGTGAGCTACGTAAAGTTAATGAGATTCATTGAACTATTTACATTTTCCCATGGCGGCAACCAGAATCAACAGCAGGAGTGTGTCACTTTGATGTGGTAAGCGGCACTTTCAAGTGCAAATTCAGCACTTTGATGTGGCCGAGCGGTACTTTGATGTTCACTTTCAACACTCTTTTTTTTTTTTTTTTAAATAAGAAGCCGTTTAGGCCGTTTGTAATGCTGAGTAGGCTGTTTGTGTGTAAAATCCAGCCTGAAGTCTGTGGTAGTGTTTGTGAGTGTAGCTGAAAGGCTGGCAGGCAGCTTGCCAGACAGATGGTCATCCAGTTTCAGTTGTCTTTAGAAAAGTGACCTTTCTATCTCGTAGACTCCGCCCATTTTCGCGTCTAGCTGCCGTTTGTGGGGCCCTGGCAAAAAGCAGTGGTGAGTTGTAGCTAGCCTGTATGCGTGTGTAACGTAGCAAGGGAAGGGTTAGGAGAGAAAAGCATGCGTAGTTTTCTTGTGAGTAGGCTGACTGTCATAACCCTGGGGTCAATCTACTGTAGCAGGCGTGGATTGTCGTAATATTTGATTGGCGAGTCCGGATTGCGAAAATTAGTGTAGTTGTGAATAGCAAGGCAGATTTAGCTGTAAAACCGGATCTGAAGTGTTTTTATGAAAAGCATGCGTAGGATTTTGGCCTGTCCTGTGTAGGTTGTGTGTAGGTACCGATGAGGGGGGGAACTGTGCGGGGTGAATATTAAGCAGAGGGGGTAATTAGGTGCTTACCTATTGTCATGTGGGTGTAGGCTAGGATGTTGCCGACATAGCCATCAACTTGGTTCGAAGGTTCGGCTTCAACCCTACTCGACTTCCCTTCCTACCTTAAATAATAATAGCCTAAAACTGCATTTTTTCTAGCTTTGGCAGGGGTTATGGCTGACCTTAGTGGTTTGATAGTCTCATGAATATAATTAATTGGCTATGAATCTCATATTAATCTCATGATTGATATACGGTAAGTTTGATACGGCAGTGCTATAACCCTGAGAACTTCACAGCTGCCGCTGAAGGTAACTGCAGAGCCTGATAATCTGTGTAACATGGCTAACATCAACGGTCACATTAATTTAGCGTATGCGCTTAACACGTGATGGGTAGGACCCTCAATAAACCATGCACTTAATAAAGAGGTACGCTCAACAACCAGCGCCTACGGTACTATTTATAAATCACATACACACATTGCACATGCTCACTGACTAAGTGTCATTTGTATATAATCTCATTCCCAGGCCAATTCTCCAACTGCGTGGAATGGGAAAGTAAGAGTTAAAGTGGGTAATTTGTTCCTTATTTTTGGAATTTGACATTCCTTCCATAGTACTTACCCACTTAGAGGCTTAACTCCTACTGTGCATCTGGAAAGTGAGAGTTAGGCCTCAAAGTGGGTAATTCATTCCTTATATTCTTGGAACTTGACATTCCTTCCATAGTAGAACAAATTACCCACTTAGAGGCCTAACTCCTACTATGCATCTAGTTAGGCCTCAAAAGTGGGTAATTTGTTCCGTGTCATATCAGGAAATCTGTGAATATCTGCTGGACATTGTTCACACCTTTTTGCTAAGTACAGTTAACATAGAAGATGACTTCTGTTTTATACCATTCAGCTTACTTTTACCGTATAGCGGGAAATTTTCACCGGGAATTTTTTTTTTGCCAAAGCCAACAGTGTCGTATTGCTCGGCAGATTTATTTTTACTCACACGTGATTGGGCGAAATTAAATTCTACAAAGTACGTGTACAAAATGGTGTCTCGTATGCCATGTACTGTCTTCGAACTTGTGACGCACAAACAGTCAGAGATCTGAGCATGTCTACCACACAGTTTTACCAAGGAAGGCTTACTACAGCTCCCAGGTTAGTAGACGGTGTGTTAGCCTTATTCTTGGAACTTGACATTCCATAAATTACCCACTTAGAGGCCTAACTCCTACCCTATACATCTGGAAGGTAGGAATTAGGCCTCAAAGTGGGTAATTCGTTTCTTATTCTTGGAACTTGACACTCCTTCCATAGTAGAACAAATTACCCACTTAGAGGCCTAACTCCTACCTTGCATCTGGAAGGTAGGAGTATGATATATATGCTATGATGGTAAGAACTGTGGCAAAATGGTAACATAAAAAGTGTATTACCATATCAAAGTGGTACTGCAAGAAGTGCAATTATTATGACTTTGAATGTTTATTAATTGGTTGTCTGTGTTCTCTATTTGCAACTGTTGTATTTTCAGCACTGAGTTGTAAGTTTGGATACTTATTAACCCTTGTATATGTGAGTATTGCAGTCGGTCTGTCATTCTGTCACTCATTCTGTCATTCTGTCATCATTGTCCTTTTTGCAAGATTTCTAGCAAATGACAAATGCTGATGGTACCAAACTTGATATGAAGCCTAACCCTAACCCACATTCAAATAGCTATGCAAAGTAAAACTGGCTGCATTCTTGTCCATTAAATTCAGCGCCCTGTAAGTTACAGTAAGGGGACTTACAAACAATCATTCATTTTGGAGACGACCACTTTATGAAAGTCCCCTTACTGTAACTCACAGGGCGCTGAATTTAATGGACAAGAATGCAGCCGGTTTTACTTTGCGTAGCTACTTGTAAGCAGCTGAGTGTGGGTTAGGGTTAGGCTTCATATCAAGTTTGGTACCATCAGCATTTGTCGTTTGCTAGAATTCTTGCATTAAGACAATGGTAACAGACAAAAGGACAGAATGACAGACAGAATGACAGACCGACTGCAATACCCCTCGATGCATGCATGCACGAGGATTAATAAATATCCAAACTTGTAACTCAGTACTGCAAATATTAATATATAATCCAAAACAGAGAACATAGAGAACCAATTAATAAACATTCAAAGTCATGATAACTGCACTTCTGGCAGTACCACTTTGATACTATCGGAGTGGTAATACACTTTTTATGATACCATTCACCACAGTTCTTACCATCATAGCATTATACCATACTCCTACCTTCCAGATGCAAGGTACCAGTTAGGCTTCTAAGTGGGTAATTTGGTCTACTATGGAAGGAATGTCAAGTTCCAAGAATAAGCAACAAATCACCCACTTTGAGGCCTAACAGATGCAAGGTAGGAGTTAGGCCTCTAAGTGGGTAATTTGTTCTACTGTGGAAGGAATGTCAAGTTCCAAGAATAAACAACAAATCACTGCTTTGAGGCCTAACAGATGCAAGGTAGGAGTTAGGTCTCTATAGTAAGTGGGTAATTTGTTCTGCTATGGAAGGAATGTCAAGTTCCAAGAATAAGGAACATAATCACCCACTTTGAGGCCTAACCATGCAAGGTAGGAGTTAGGCCTCTAAGTGGGTAATTTGTTCTACTGTGGAAGGAATGTCAAGTTCCAAGAATAAACAACAAATCACTGCTTTGAGGCCTAACAGATGCAAGGTAGGAGTTAGGTCTCTATAGTAAGTGGGTAATTTGTTCTGCTATGGAAGGAATGTCAAGTTCCAAGCATAATCACCCACTTTGAGGCCTAACCATGCAAGGTATGAGTTAGGCCTCTAAGTAGGTAATTTGTTCTACTGTGGAAGGAATGTCAAGTTCCAAGAATAAACAACAAATCACTGCTTTGAGGCCTAACAGATGCAAGGTAGGAGTTAGGCCTCTATAGTAAGTGGGTAATTTGTTCTGCTATGGAAGGAATGTCAAGTTCCAAGAATAAGGAACATAATCACCCACTTTGAGGCATAACCATGCAAGGTAGGAGTTAGATCTCTAAGTGGGTAATTTGTACATTCTGTGGTGCCATGCATTTGAGTTAACCTTATATGGGTTACAACGACCAATCTATTTTTACAACGATATAATGTGATCCATTTGTTTATACAATATTTTGTAAGAAGCAACTTCATGACTCAGAGAATGCATATCTGCACCAACAGTACTGGAAACTGTATATAGTTACGCATATGGCTTCAAAGAAAGCATATATAAACAGTGACTCTTTGCCCCAGATATCATTCACTCCATCCCTGTCTGCAGAGCCTAACAAGCATAAGAACAAGAGGACCACATTGTCAAGCTGAGCAGAGGTGATTAACTACTGTAAAATTTAAATTACCAACTGCAGCTATGCAGATATAGCTAACTATTGTTTTGTTATCGTTTAGCTGCATATAGGAACCAATTCTGATCGCATCAGTCGGCCATGGGCACCCTAACAATGGTGATGATGGTGCAACTGATACTCCTATTCTGTACTGTGCAAGCTTATCCACACAATGGTGATCCTGACTATGGTGATCCTGACTATGGTGATCTTGATGAAGGAGCTATGCAGTCTCTCTCTCTCTATGGTGTCACTGATCCCGATGTTCCCGAGACAGATGACAATCTCAATTACATAGCCCAAAGCAACATACCTGTCCGGTTTCAGGAATATGCAGAAACTGTGCAACTTTCAACAGAGATATGTGAAAAACTGCGGTCTTGTCTCGGAGACTGTCATCCTCTAATTTGCCCAGAGAGTAAGTGTAATAGCTACTGAGAGGAGCTTTGTTAATATGCTGAAATAGATTATTAGCAAGCCTCAAACGCCTTTCAAGTTGTGTCTGAGCTGTTTAGATCGACATGCATGCACTGAGATACCTCCTGGGGCAGGAAGGCTAGGCGATGAGGCAACTATGTTGACAATTATTAATTTCTACTTTAATTTGCAGAGTGCGTTTCTGGTTATTGCCGTGTTTGCTCGCTACGTATTTTTAAAAAATGCTTTCGTTACAAGAACAAAAAATGCAAATGTGCGAAGAAAGAAGCAGATAAAGAATGTGTGTCAAAGAGGGCAGAGTGCAACAGAATTCAAGAAGTCTATCGTGCTGTAGGATGCAACTAGCCAGTGAGAAAACACTTGAAGGCCATTTAGTGAACTTGACTTCTGTTAGGTATATATAGGTCTAGTTGTTTATAAGGTAGACTGCTATCAGTGTAAGTAGAGTAGTACACTGAGTGTGCAGCTTTAGCAATTTAATTTTGCCATGTAGCTATTAGGCAGTTGTTGATGGCTAGTTATATGTGTATATCTTGTACTGCTAATGTTATACAAGTCATGTATATATATATATTTGTACTATACTGCGTGGGCGGTTCAAAGGTGCTGGTAGCAGTCTATACCTCGAAGACAGCTGCCTATGCTCTATCTGCCAATTAGGGCAGATAGAACATATGTTCTATCTGCCATAGAGCATAAAAAACTTAATTGAGTTGTTTGCACACCACAAACCAAATTAGTGTGCTCATGGAGTGTGAAGTGGGAGGGATGTATATTACAAGCCACTTAGATGATGGCATTTTCGTGGTTTACAGGAAACACACTCGAGGCTTCATCTGATAGACCACTCGCGCTTCGCTCGTGGTCTATCAGATGAAGCCTCTAGTGTCTTTCCTGTAAACCACTCAATACCATCATCTAACTATAACATATACGGAATGACAAGTTCCAAAAATAAGGAACAAATTATAATTACCCACTTTAAGTTTTAGGCCTAACTCTTACTTTCCACACAGTTGGAGAATTGTAGCAAGCCAGGCTTCATCCTGATTTTGCACATCACAAACCAAATTAGTGTGCTCATGGAGGTGAAGTGGGAGGGATGTATAGTACAAGCCACTTAGATGATGGTATTTTCGTGGTTTACAGGAAACACACTCGAGGCTTCATCTGATAGACCACTCGTGCGTGGTCTATCAGATGAAGCCTCTGGTGTCTTTCCTGTAAACCACTCAATGCCATCATCTAACTATAACATATACGGAATGACAAGTTCCAAAAATAAGGAACAAATTATAATTACCCACTTTAAGTTTTAGGCCTAACTCTTACTTTCCACACAGTTGGAGAATTGTAGCAAGCCAGGCTTCATCCTGATTTTGCAGTTATTTGGTTGATGTTGAGCGTTTCCTTCTTGCTTCGTCTTTCCTGAGCTGCAGCAGCAGAGTAGCTAGAACGGCTTTTATAGCCTGCAGGCTGCTACCACATATGCATCCTTGCTGTATTCCTGTAATAGACCTGTCACCCCAGACAGTTTAACTGGTTTGAATTCCTGTTGGACTTGCTTAAGCTTGTTTTTAAGTGTAAATGGACTTCTGTCTTGTTCTCATGTAATTCAGGTATGCCTTGAGGTGACATACGCATTGTATATTGATCAGTGCTCTGACAGTTTGCAGAATTGCTGCTGTATTCCTCTCTGAACGGTCGGCGACATATGGGGATTTGTCTGAAATGTGCCCTGTGCAACTGAGAGTGGTATCGTCGTAAGACTTCACACCCAAGTCAGTCGCCTATCCGCAGAAGTGACTGAAAATGTGGCAACAAGGCAATGGGTTGCTGGTTTAGCGACTTGCCGATGTGGTACTTCATCGATACTCTCTACCTGCCAGATGTGCTGAGTTACAAGTTTGAATATTTATTAATCCTCGTGCATGCATGCATCGAGGGGTATTGCAGTCGGTCTGTCATTCTGTCTGTCATTCTGTCCTTTTGTCTGTTACCATTGTCTTAATGCAAGAATTCTAGCAAACGACAAATGCTGATGGTACCAAACTTGATATGAAGCCTAACCCTAACCGGCTGCATTCTTGTCCATTAAATTCAGCGCCCTGTGAGTTACAGTAAGGGGACTTTCATAAAGTGGTCGTCTCCAAAATGAATGATTGTGTGCAAGTCCCCTTACTGTAACTCACAGGGCGCTGAATTTAATGGACAAGAATGCAGCCAGTTTTACTTTGCATAGCTACTTGTAAGCAGCTGAGTGTGGGTTAGGGTTAGGCTTCACATCAAGTTTGGTACCATCAGCATTTGTCGTTTGCTAGAAATCTTGCAAAAAGACAATGATGACAGAATGACAGAATGAGAGACAGAATGACTGCAATACTCACATATACTCAGTGCTGAAAATACAACAGTTGCAAATAGAGAACACAGACAACCAATTAATAAACACTCAAAGTCAAAATAATTGCACTTCTTGCAGTACCACTTTGATATGGTAATACACTTTTTATGATACCATTTTGCCACAGTTCTTACCATTATAGCATATATATCATACTCCTACCTTCCAGATGCAAGGTAGGAGTTAGGCCTCTAAGTGGGTAATTTCTTCTACTATGGAAGGAGTGTCAAGTTCCAAGAATAAGAAATGAATTAACATCTGGAAGTTAGGAATTAGGCCTCAACGTGGGTAACACTTTGAGGCCTAATTCCTATCTTCCAGATGTATAGGGTAAACGTTAGGCCTCTAAGTGGGTAATTTGTTCTACTATGGAAGGAATGTCAAGTTCCAAGAATAAGGAAACGAATTACCCACTTTGAGGCCTAATCCCTACCTTCCAGATGTAGGGTAGGTGTTAGGCCTCTAAGTGGGTAATTTATGGAATGTCAAGTTCCAAGAATAAGGCTAACACACCGTCTACTAACCTGGGAGCTGCAGTAAGCCTTCCTTGGTAAAACTGTGTAGTAGACATGCTCAGATCTCTGACTGTTTGTGCGTCACAAGTTCGAAGACAGCACATGGCATACGAGACACCATTTTGTACACATACTTTGTAGAATTTAATTTCGCCAAATCACGTGTGAGTGAAAATAAATCTGGCGAGCAATACGACACTGTTGGCTTTGGCAAAAAAATTCCCGGTGAAAATTTCCCGCTATACGGTTAAAGTAAGCTGAATGGTATAAAACAGAAGTCATCTGCAAAATAGTACCACTTCAGTACCTTTATTTAGAAAATTAGTAGTAAAAAGCCTCAGAAATGGCTAATACAAGCAACTTTCGTTAGTAAACTGCTAGTTATAAACCTAGACACATAAATCAAGTTATTTTGTAATTTTAAGACCCTAACGAGTAAAGGTCAACCTTGGCCATCCTCCTCTGGATGACTCCCCCCACACTCACCATATAGCTACACTGAAGGGTTACTTTAACTTGAGTTACCAACCTACGGTTAACTCACTTGCAGCTCTGCTTACTTGTTCTGTCTACTTACTGTGAGTGTATAGTGAGTTTGTTTTGCGGACTATACTGGAGACCAGAATGAAGGAGCACCAAGATGCCTGCCAGAAGGGTGAGCCTGGGAAGTTGGCAATTGCAGAACATGTGTGGAAGGAACATCACCCCATCAGATGGGAGGAGACTTCGATAGTGGGCCATGCCAGAAGACCCAAGGAGCTGTTGCTGAAGGAGACCCTCCACATCTAGATGACCCCTGCCGAAGAACATTTCAACTGTGACGGAGGACTGGAGCTCCCTAAATTGCTGGATAGCGACTCTGAGGCGACTACAGGGCGGAGCTAGCACGGGTCGATCCCTGACCCCCTGTGACGTGGCATGACGTGACCAGTCGTGATGTGCAGGTGTTCTCAACGTTAACTTCACTTTTGCCCTGAAGAAGACTTGACCATTTAGTCGCTTCGTCGGCAAAGTTTCTTTCCGAATTAAAGTTGGTATTCAGAGAGCCTTTCTTTCTTATGGACTATAGTATTGTAAGAAAAAGTGTTGGAATGCAGTTAGTATACACTCTTGGACTAGCTTGGACTAGCTAGGGATTTCGAGGAATCATAACTGTAATATATAGCTATACCTTTTAGTCCTCCATTTTCCCTAGCGCATTCTACCACAATGTAGTTAATTAATTTAGTCCTAGAAACATGCATTTCAACACAATGACGGTTGGTGACTTACCGTAGCTTAATTGTTTACTACCTATAGTACCGTACTCCATAATATAACTACACATTTTTGGAGTGATATACAGTATACCAGGTTGACATAAAACGTTGGTCACTTGCAGACTATAAAAACAACTGTACTGTAGCTAGCTATATAGTCAGTCCGATACAGGAGTAAGGGTAAGATATTGTCTTCATCAAGAACTCCGCCCCAAGTCAAAGATTCAAGAATCAGGATGAAGTTGTGGCTTGCTACAACCCTGGCTGCAGTATTGTTTGCAACAGGCAATGCTAAGGCTTATCTTCCCTTTCGTAAGTATATGCATGTGATAGCTAAATGTTTTGGAGTGTAAGTATAAATGCGATGCATATACCCTTATCCTCAATACGGATTATTATGAACAAGAGGTGGCTAATCAAGCCAACTTCGACCACCGTACGTATACATATGTGATAAACTATTGTGGTCTGCACATATCATGCCTGACATAGCTAATATTAATAATAATAAAGTACATGTGTATGTGTCTGCCCTTTTTACTTTGCTAAGTTATTTTCTTTACACAGCGTATGTCCACAGGAGGAGGTTAATGAAACGCCTGGCATTGACGCCTACATGGATCTGGTTGATGAAACCCCTGACCATGATGCCAACATTGAGCAGATTGATGACTATTGTATGTATGTGATAAACACATGTGACGATATTTTATTAGTGGTAGCTAAATACTGAGGTCATGTATGACAGCAGATACATTAGTATTTCATTTTTGCAGCTTGTCTCACTTGCCTTCACTTCCGGGAAGAAGGATGATGGGGTTAAAGATAATAAGCCACATTCTCTCGAGGTGGCAGTTATTGGACGGGAAACTCATAAAATCACACTGCCCAATCTACCTGGAGATATGTACGAGAAAAGCAAGGGAGACCACTGGGAACTCACCTTTAGTGGTACTCTCCAATTCAGAAACTGCAGTGTGAACCTGAAAAACCTCGATCACGTTGCTATTGTGGCTGGTAGCACAGATGGATGGGGGATCCATACGATTGTCACCTACGTGGATGCTACTGGTTGTGGCTTTAAAGAGTTTACCCATCACATTGGTGTCAATCGTTGGATTGATAAAGATTCAGATATCAAAGATGTGCGTTTTGTGCTCACAAAGGTCAACTGATTTTTACCGAAGCTGACTTTGTAAATTTGTATTTTAACCGTAGCTGACTGATTTTTACTGTAGAGACCGAGTTGTATGTTCTTTCTGTACCACATGTATAATATTATAGTAGCTTCCCTGCAAGCTGTAATAACTATAATAATGCTAACCTTTGAATGCCATTTGCACATATACAAATTAATGTCATTATTTTGTTTAGCCATCGATTTGCTCAATTAAAGATTTAAAAGCAAACATTTAGCTAGATGCATGCTGGGAATGGTACATGATGCAGGGCTTGCTACAACTCTGGCTGCAGTAATTTTTGCAGCATGAAAATACCTATCCTTTATACAGATTATTATGCACAGAAAAAAAAATTCAACAACTCTACAATAGATAATTGCAATTTACTATATATATTCTACAGTAGAAATTTATATTCTCCACGCATTCTCCACATACTCTACAGGTACTGTTCTGATGGAACAGGAGTTACATCTCATGGAGAAATTTACTAGCATAGTGATTTTCAGTAGCAGGGTGCTAGTACAGATGTGATAGAATCGTAGACTTTTATGACTTCGCTACCATAGGAAGTTTGTAACATGTTGGAAATTTATAGTATTGTTAAAGTTTACCAACATAGTGTACCGCTATACTGGTGATGCCATGAACAGACCACGTGCGCGCGCAGCTGTACCGTACTGCAATGATGTAATCAAGTGATGCAAGAACAGACCACGTGCGATCAGTGACGTAATTGAGTTTGGTCCGTACTAATACAGTATTTGACTAGCTCTGTATACATCCCACTAGTACTGTGTTGCCATAGATTTAGGTCTGCATTAAAATTTGTATTTCCCACCCTAGAGGCTTTTACCGAGGATTTACCAGTCGTATTACCCAGAGCTCGAGGCAATTTTTATTTTATAATGATTTATTATACACTAACAAGAGTATAATGCATGATATGATTATGCAAATATAATGACACATACACAGTACTACTGCTGGCAACTGTCCATACCGACTGCTTGAAACAACTCATCGATTTCTGTCTCTGTGAGATCAATAACAGGGACGCTAGCTGCTGCAGCAGGCTGAGGTGGTAGATTTGTCGTGGTAATGTTAATAGTACATCCATGTAAGTTTTGGAATGAAATTCCGGGAGATGGTGTTGGAGATGCTTGAGAGTCAGAAGGATTGATGCCAAGAATAGTGCTCTTGGTTGACTTTGCCATGTGCAGGTGGCAGGTGCTGTGCATATGATGAGCATGAGGGAGCAGAAAGTGGAGACCATTTCAAAGATGCTGTGCATGCCACAGAGGTGGAACCCTATGGAGTCACTGGTCCATGCTTTTGCAGCATTTCTTCTCTCATACTCCAAAATTCTATCTGTATCGTTTAAATCTCAATGCTCATGAATAATTAATAATAGCCTAAAACTGCCTTTTTTCCTAGCTTTGGCAGGTCATGGCGGACCTTTGTGGTTTGATAGTCATGAATGTAATTAATTGGCTATGAATCTCATTAATCATCTTACACATATGTACAGTGCTTAAAAATCAAATTGCCATTTTATTAGCAAACTTGCAGGTTATTGAGAGGATTCCTAGTCATTAATGATATTCATTGACAGCTGGATCAGACTGTATAGGATAGGAGCCGAGTGCATGTGCTGTATGGGAAGTGGAAATTGTTCCTTGAATAGTTAGGCATCAGGAAAGATATAGTGAGGGGATAAATTGTTACACCATGGTGGACATATTGATGACAGCGGTGGAACAAAAGTAGGTCATCTCATACTATTCTACAATGCAGAGCACTTCTTGCTATCTTTATACTAACCACATTCGTAGCTAGTTCTTCCAGTATTGATTCTCCTGCTGTACCCAACCAGAATTTTTCAGAAGTGTATTAGTTGCTGTAGCACTAGGTGGCATCCACAAAAGTATGGGACCAATGAAACTCCAGATTGGCGATATTTTTCTGGACTGTACATGATTTTCCACATTATGGACATGTATTACCTGTGTACAGAGTTACATGTTATAACTCTGTGTCATTGTTTTTTTGGCCTTGTATAACCTTATAAAGAGAAATGGGTTAACTATGTGGATTCAATTGCTTTCATTTGTAGAATTCATTGCTATTTACGATGAATATGATATCAGGTCACATTTTGGATTTGGATATGCACTGGCAGTTGTACCTCTGATATATCTCAGTGTATATGCAGGCTACAAAATCCTCTCTCGAATGGGTCTTCTTCACCACTGTACATGTGCCCTATGTTGTAAGAACCAGGCTGGTGAAGCTAGTAGCATAGGAGATGTGGAGAGGGAGGCATACATGTACGCAAACAGTGAAGAGGGCAAACCACTTCTGGCAACAACTAGCTAATGCTTCAGAAGAAACAGACAGTGAAGATTAGGGGGATTCTGTAAACAACTTTGAAATGACTTGTAGTAGTGTAATTGTGGCATTATATTATGTTGTGTAACAAAAACTTTCAAATGAGACGTGCTACTGCTACTTGATTTTATAGGTTACAGCTTTATAAAGAATATATAGCTAACTTCACATCTTTGTATTTTTTTTGCAGAAGATATGATATCCTTGGAACCCTATGCAATGTTATTCTTCCAAGCTGTGAGCAAGCCTGGAGAAGTATTTTATATAACCCATTGAAGCAGTAGAACAGAAATCTCCCAGTGCATATGCAATTGCTATCAGCTCAAAACTATGCCTATTATACCCAATTATGGCTAGTAACAGGTCAGTACTAGGGATGCAGGGACTACACCTGACTATACGTAATTAATACCAGCTATGTGTTTACAATTGTAGTATCAACAGCCATATATATATGGCAGACACTCCTTTCAATTCAGAGTTGACAATATTATTTTCCGTTCTTGATGGTGCTATAGACATGACAACAGGTAGATAGTTTTGCGGTCAGCTAGAGGAAATTATGTTTCACATTTCACCGTATTCAAATTCAATAGGGGAACTGCGCCTGTAAGTAACAAAATTAATAATTATAGCTGAAAACTTGAAGCAAATGTTTCTTGTGGTATTCTTGTATTAGGACATACTTGCATTCTGATTCAGATAATACATGCCTGAGAAGTCAATTGAGTAGTTCTAATAACCAGCAGTTGGCATGATGGTGTGAAGCCAACAAGGTATTACTGCACCAGTGCATGTATGTAGCACATACATAACAGTGTCAGGAATGCAGGGACTATCATAGCTCTATGTATGCGTATATACATTTGCAGAATGAGCAGCAATAGCTATATGGCACACATATTAAAATTTTTGCCTTTTAGGAGTCATTATTTGCAACTGTTGTACAAATTCTTGGAATGCAGCTAATAATATGGAGTTTTGTTAATACAACTACATGTTAGGTACATATAGTACACAATGCAATTGTTAAATAGACTCCAACTGCAATCAATTACGTGCTGTAATGTTGCCTTTCTTCTTGTGACAGCAGACAGTGGATACATGTTGATACTTCCAACTCACTTGCAGTGCGGACTAGTTTGAAGAGGACTGTTTGCTATAGCTAGCCCTTACCACAGCTACATGAGCATAGACCATGCAGCCAAAGCAAATGGATTGAAAACTGTAATCGAATCTAGTGTCTACAGTTTATGTCTCAGTGTAGTTGACCCTAGCTGGCCAATACTCTACATTGATACTTCTCAGGTCTTGCTTTTGTCCTACACTCACTGGCTTGATTGTCCACCTCTTGTTCATAATAATTTGTATCAAGGATAGGTATATGCATCACACTCCAAAACATTCATCACATAATTGGGGCGAGCCTGAGCGAGCCCCACACTAGCGAGTCGGATTCTGCCCCCGCGTCTGTATATATGTATGTTTGGTACGTACGTCTTACCGAATATGTGTACAAAATTCTATTTTTGCGTATACGTATTACGTAAGCAATGTTAATCGCGTGCGTTTGCTGTGTAAAAACTGAAAGAGGCTAGCTTAGCAGATTTCAAGCCTACTATGGATACTTCGGTACCATAAGATGCTTCGGGAAAGAGAGGAGAGATCTCAAGTACAACAATTAGCTTACCAGTGCAGCGAGAGAGGAGAGGCTTCGCAGACAGCGAGATCGTGAAAGGGGAACGTCGCGCTTCCGAGAAACCCGAAGCAAGGTTCGTAGGAAGACCAGCATTCTGGTAGTATGATCTCCTGCTAAAATATTATTTCTGTCTACTGTCTGGTTAAGAAGACAAAGAGATGGGCGTTGCACTCAGGCTGCTGAGAAATGAGACGCTATACTACAGCAAAGGAGGCAGGGTCTAGTCGATGAAACTGCCAAAGAGAGAGGCCAGGCTGTTGCAGATGAGAAGCTGCCAAGCAGAGAGACTAGCTGCTGAGACTGTGGATGAGAGACAGTCGAGGCTGCAGCAAATGAGGGACAGACTAGCTGCTAAGAGTGTGGAGATGAGATGAGGCTGCAGCAGATGAGTAGTTCTCGGAGGGAGAGACTAGCTGCTTGGAATACGGAAGAGAGGGAGATTAGGCTACAACATGACAGAGAGCCACAGGGAGCGGCGAGTGCACCCACGCAAGAGCCTGGGAACGAGGCTATTCAACAGCGTGCTGTACAAGCCAAGATGCAAAAATTCCATGCACAAATGGCTGCACTGTGTCCCCTACTCACAGAATCATTTGCCTGCCACTCCTCACCTGGAATGACACTTGTCTTGGGAACCCTCATCCCATTTGTGATCAGCGTTTTTTTCATATGTCCATGTATGGCCATCTCCATTAGTGATCACAATCTAAAGTCATGTCATTGCCATCATGCATGTATACTGTGCACTCGCTCAGGCTCGCCCCACAATGCCCTGCATTTGCCTAGTTATTATTATTGGGGCGAGCGTGAGCGAGCCCCACACTAGTGATGTGAATCGAGATTTTTCTCTGTCTTTCTGTCTGTCTGTCCCGTACGTCGTGCCGAATCTATGCCCATTATTCCATTTTTGCGCACTATGAACACGTGCGTGCGCTTATCGAAATATTTGCGTACAAGATACTACAGCTTATAGTCTCGCGGGCCAGCCCCCTTCCGCATTCTGGCCCGCGAGACTAACTACAGCTATGGATATTTCGTCCGCTCAGCTACCGCTCGACACAGACGACTTAGAAGACGGCGAGAACGCGAGAGGGCTCGCCGTGCTTCCGAGAGACCAGAAGAAAAGGAGGCAAGGTATGTAAAAAAAAAATAGCACCATTCTGAGGTTTTAATGGACACTTGCTAAATGTAGGATGTGTTTATCTATAAAGGTTGAGAAGACGGAGGGAGAGAGACAGGGCTAGACGCCGTACTCAGAGTGTGGAGCATAGGGAGCCTAGGCTGCAATACGACAGAGAGCGCCATAGGGAGGCACGATCTGATGAGAGACTGGAGCATAGGGAGGCTAGGCTGCAACGTGACAGAGAGAGCCATAGAGAAGCACGATCTGATGAGAGTCTGGAGCACAGGGAGGCTAGGCTGCAATGTGACATAGAGAGCCATAGAGAGAGCTACAGGGAGCAGGAGTACCGCTGTTTCAGCAACATTCAATTCAAACAAAGATGCTGAAATTTCATGCACATTTTGCTACTATGGAGTTGCTGAGATGTAGCACATGCTCAGAAGCATTTCCTGGTTTGCACTTTCGCCCTGGATCAAGTGAGTGTGTACCCTGTGGGCGGGACAAGCGTACACCCAAGCTGTACTCCACTGGCAATAACATGGACCCTGGCCCCATTCCAACACAACTGCAGGTAATTAGTTGAAATGTCAACTGTCAATTTAACTTAATGTACATGTATATAAATATCTCTTCCAGGGTTTAACTCAAGTGGAAGAGATGCTGATTTCAGCAGTTCTGCCCATCATGTCACTCTACCGTTTACCACATGGGCAGTACGGCTACAGAGGTCATGTCATCAATCTACCCCAAGATATTGCCTCATTTGCCAACAGCTTACCACGACCATAGATAATATAAACCGTAGGTGGATGCGAAACGGTACGCATCCGCGGAGAGTATACGGAGTTTCATTGAAGCAGTCATTGCAGCGGTTACGTGTGACCTTGTATGGTGCGCATCTTCCAGAGACTACCCCATTCACGGCCTAAAAGGAGAAGCTACACAGCGATAATACCCGGAGAACTACCCCAGAGGCTCTACAGGTACTTGGTTCTGTAGACTATATAGTTTTTATAGATGCTAGTAATCCGTTAAGCGGAGGTATTTACACCACAGTCAATGGCGGATAGCGCTTCTGCACTGTTGTGTGAGATTATCTCCAGAGCAGTTTGACTCTGAATCAAAAGCTGGTTGGAGATCAATGGTGAACTAGGTCATCTACTGGGAGAAAATAGAGACTTTCCTCTAGCTTTGTTTTTAGGCCTTTAAATAAGCCTCATTATACAGTAGAATCGGAACCACAGTGTACTTACTTTGTGTGAGATTATCTCCAGGATTAGCTGTATGATACCTATATACTGATTGGAACTATTTGCTATAATAGCAGGTCTACTGGGAGAAAATAGGGATAACCCAATAGAAGTGATTCTGTAGATAAAAAATGGTGTCAATCGTTCACATATTTCAGTAGGCTCGGAAGCTTAATGACCTTACTTTGTGTGAGATTATATCCAGGGTGAACTGTATGAGCACCACATACTGACTGAAATTGTGTACTCTAGTAGCAGTTCCACCGGGAGAAAATATAGATACACCAATACAAATAATTTTGTAGGTAAAAATGTTTTGTGAATACAGTCCACATCATTTACGTTTTCAGATGGATGAAGCACCAAGTGGAAGAGGGCATCACAAGCGACGCAGGAAGGGACTACGGTCGAAATTTGATCGCAGAAAGAATGACGAACGTCACCAACAGCAGTCTGCACTTTTATATTTCAAAAATATTTGTGTTCATGGCAAGGGCAGTGTTCAAGCCATCACTTGCTGTTCC
This sequence comes from Phakellia ventilabrum, assembly GCA_963921505.1. NCBI lineage: Eukaryota > Metazoa > Porifera > Demospongiae > Axinellida > Axinellidae > Phakellia > Phakellia ventilabrum. The sequence goes on from OY997397.1 coordinate 2,336,911, forward strand.
AGTTGCTCACTACCCCAGCTTGAAGCTGTCAGGTGAGTTGGTTGCAACATTTCTAATGGTGTAGAATTAATTTTTATAACCTCTCCTATGCACAGGTGAGAAGATCTTTCCTGCAGCTTGGGAGGTCATTGAGGCTTTAGAATTGTTTGAGATTCCAGTTGTCTCTTTGGTGAGTGATGGGGCAAAGCCGAATCGCCGGTTTTACAACCTGTGTAAGCAAGAAGCAGCTGCTGAACTTCCCTATAAAACAGCGAATCCGTTCCGACAAGATTCAGACTTGTTCTTTTTTTGTGATGCCCCCCATCTCCTAAAGACTACTCGGAACTGCTTCAGTAACTCCTTCGCTCATTCTCAGAGTCGCAAGTTGAAGGTAGGTTTGTATCGAAGGCTCATGCACCAGTAATAATGTGTTTGTGTTAAAATTAGTCAACTGTTTACCATACATGTAAACCCTTGTAGGGGGCGTGGGTCCACATGCAATGCCCCCACTCCATTTTAATATTGTGCCTATTGTTTACAGAAAGGTGGTCAGCACATCAGCTGGAAGTCGATTGAGAGCCTCTATCTTACTGAAACAACCACCAATACTCCTGGTGTTCGCCTGTGCCACAAGCTCACAAGGGACCATGTCTGGCTTACGTCTTATACCAGAATGAGGGTTAATCTTGCTGCCCAGGTGAGTATTTTGTAGCTCAAAGTGTGCACATTAGTGGCTAGTACTTTGTTTATAATAGCCTGCTTTGTTTACATAATAGGTAATGAGCGAGAGTGTAGCCTGTGGTTTGGAGTTTCTGGACAACGACAATACCAAGCAAACCCGGCTTTTCATTCGGATGATTGACAGGTTTTTTGACTACTTAAATGTGAAGGGGCCAAAGATGGCTCAGTTGAAGAGAAAGGAGAGTATTGCTCCATACAAAAGCCCGAATGATGAGCGTTTTAAGGTAAGCATATACCCAGAGTATAGAGCAGTATATCAACTTCATGCATTTACACATTGCAGTGGCTAGTTGATGTCTTCCTTCGATACCTTGACAACTGGGAAAAAGAGGCTGCAGCACATACAGACCTAACTAAAAAGGAGCAACGGAAGATGTGTCTGAGTCACGAAACACTTCTTGGCCTAAGGATTACAGGTGGGATACGTACATGTTTATACTCCTTACGACATGCATGTTTTATCTTTTATCCATTACATGTACCATATTCTTTTTTCTAATTATAGTCGTCTTTTACTGAACTTGGGCCACAGCTTCTGAGAATCCCCAATGTGGAATACTTGCTGAGTGAGGTGTTCTCGCAAGACCCACTGGAGCGCTATTTCTCCCGTCAGCGGCATCGTGGAGGGAGCAACGATAATCCAAGTGCCGAACAAGTCCCTCTCAATGCCATGACTCTAATTCAGCAACAGGCTATATACAGGGACATAAAGACAATGAATATTGAACAGGAGGTATCCACTCTCAGTGCATGCCAACCCCTCAAGAAGCGGCAAAGAAGACAATAATGTTAAGCCCTCCGAAAAAAGAATTATAGTGGTATGTATAATACATGTATCTGTACATTATAACAATGTCATCTTTAATCTTCTACTCTTTGTGGCTGCAGTGACTTCCTTGTGCCTTTTTTATATTTCTTCTCAAATTTCATTGTCCATCCTTTGGCGAATGCATAGGCACGTACGGTCACCCACAGACTGATTACAGCCTTCAACAGCTCAATGCTGTACTGTTCGTATGAGTGAGGGATGCTATGGGCAATCGTTTCCCAGCAGCACAAAACTGAGTTCGTTCTCATGATCTCATCAGTGATGCACGAATGAATGTCAGTTCCTTGGTTGTACGTCTGCATGCTCTGTACACTGAGGTGGCGGCGAACAATCACCTCCGCTTCCTCCAGTAGGCAAAGCATCTATTGCAGAAGCAAAAATACATGGATATGATGCATGGGCAGTCTTACAATGTCATACTACAGTAAATGTGCATACCTCGTCATTGATGTGGTAAAGTCCTCCACGGTCTACCAACTCTGACCACAGACGCGTGTAATCGTCAAGAGTTTCAATTGTGGTAGGCTGATCTGCAACACTCATTCCCCTCAGTACACGAATGAAAAACTTGCGCTTCAAATGTACCTGAGGATGGGTTGACGGCTTCTTGTAGCGTTTTAACAGCTTGACAGCTATATATCCCGCCATGTAGCGAATAGCACTTTTCTCTCGGATGGTGAGTGGTGCCACTGCTACACTACTACGTTGATCGACTGCCTTTGCCTTGTTTTCAATCATCTTCTTCAGAAGTCTATCCAACAGTAGCTGCAAGGCTAGCCGGGACTCTAAACAAAAAGGCTCTGGGGTTTTTATTGTAGTTATGAATGTACTCCATACTCGGTTCACTTCGTCACTGTTCCTTACTTTGTGGAAACTGTTCCACATACAGCCTTGTGCAGCTGATGGCAGCTTGTGCCTGTCCCCAGATACAACACAGGTGTGCAGCTTTGTTACGAGAAACAGAGAAATTTCAGCCATACAGATTTCTTCACACTTCTCTTCAACATACCGGAGAAGTTTATGTACGATCTTCCCCCTTGGGGAACGCTGAACGACAGGTTCTCGCTGAAGTGCTGATACACAGGTCAGAAATAGTGTAGTGCAACCAGCTGTACCTCCCAAGGCTGCTTCAGTAATTGCACAATGATCACCAGAATCCGTGATCTGTATGTAGGGCATTAAATGGAGACTGTGACATTACAGGATATTAATAGGTGAATATTTGATAGTATACCATCGATCATCATAGATATACATGTAGGAGTACTAGTAGGTAGCTATACAGATGCTTTTACTCACATTCAGGCTTGTTGCTGCGCTCTTTGGCACTAGGACCTGTTCTTCACCACTGTCCTCTTGTACAGTAGTTTCTACACACAAATCTCCGCCTAAAACGCTCTCTCCACTTGAAGAACTAACTATCTCCTGAGGATCATCCATTCCCAGAGCTAGAGCCATTCGTTCGCGCTTGAGGTTCGAAGGTCGAATAAACGGAGTATCGTAAATCTTGTCCGTTACATCCGCTGCAATGAATGTTTCACGTCAAACCCGTAGTACGCGGAGCGATTCGCATCCACCTACGGTTTATATTATCTATGCCACGACTAACCAGTCAGCTCGATGTAATAATTGTCCACATTGTTACTGTCAGTAACATTGCATGACATTGTATTATTCAAAATTTGGTTAACACCATTCGCAGGTATTTAATATTGATAGTGCTCTTCCTCGCTCACGCTCGCCCCCACAATGCCCTGCATTCCCCTAGTTATTATTATTGGGGCGAGCGTGAGCGAGCCCCACACTAGTGATGTGAATCGAGATTTTTCTCTGTCTGTCTGTCCCGTACGTCGTGCCGAATCTATGTCCATTATTCCATTTTTGCGTACTATGAACACGTGCGTGCGCTTATCGAAATATTTGCGTACAAGATACTACAGCTATGCCGGGATATTTCGTCCGCTCAGCTACCGCTCGACACAGACGAGAGATCTCAACTCCCACCCTCAGTTACCGATGCAGCGAGAGAGGAGAGACTTCGAAGACGGCGAGAACGCGAGAGGGCTCGCCGTGCTTCCGAGAGACCAGAAGAAAAGGAGGCAAGGTATGTAAAAAAAATAGCACCATTCTGAGGTTTTAATGGACACTTGCTAAATGTAGGATGTGTTTATCTATAAAGGTTGAGAAGACGGTGGGAGAGAGACAGGGCTAGACGCCGTATTCAGAGTGTGGAGCATAGGGAGCCTAGGCTGCAATACGACAGAGAGTGCCATAGGGAGGCACGATCTGATGAGAGACTGGAGCATAGGGAGGCTAGGCTGCAACGTGACAGAGAGAGCCATAGAGAAGCACAATCTGATGAGAGGCTGGAGCACAGGGAGGCTAGGCTGCAATGTGACAGAGAGAGCCATAGAGAGAGCTATAGGGAGCAGCGAATGCAGGGAGTACCGCTGTTTCAGCAACATTCAGTTCAAACAAAGATGCTGAAATTTCATGCACATTTTGCCACTATGGAGTTGCTGAGATGTAGCACATGCTCAGAAGCATTTCCTGGTTTGCACCTTCACCCTGGATCAAGTGAGTGTGTACGCTGTGGGCGGGACAAGCGTACACCCAAGCTGTACTCCACTGGCAATAACATGGACCCTGGCCCCATTCCAACACAACTGCAGGTAGTTAGTTGAAATGTCAACTGTCAATTTAAACTTAATGTACATGTATATAAATATCTCTTCCAGGGTTTAACTCAAGTGGAAGAGATGCTGATTTCAGCAGTTCTGCCCATCATGTCACTCTACCGTTTACCACATGGGCAGTACGGCTACAGTGGTCATGTCATCAACCTACCCCAAGATATTGCCTCATTTGCCAACAGCTTACCATGACTAACCAGTCAGCTCGATGTAATAATCGTCCACATTGTTACTGTCAGTACACATACACCACTTTCTGTTTTCTTTAATACAATGCTGTATTTTTGGATGTGGAAACATTGCATGACATTGCATTATTCAAAATTTGGTTAACACCATTCGCAGGTATTTAATATTGATAGTGCTCTTCCTCGCTCACGCTCGCCCCCACAATGCCCTGCATTCCCCTAGTTATGCGTATGAAGGAGCGTGGTCAGGTTGTGCTTCTAGGTGATTTTAATGCTAGGGTAGGAAGATCTTCTGAACTAGATGATGTAATAGGTATGTTTGGAGAAGGAAAATGCAATGCGAGTGGTAACAGGATGATTTCCTTTTTGACGGAGGTTGAGCTTGTAATTTGTAATGGTCGTGAGTTCAGTGTGGAACCACAGTGGACTAGAGCTAGGCCTGCATTGAAGCAGAAGTCTATCATTGATTATATAGTTACTGATTCCAACTTGTTGCAGGTTTCAGGGAGTGTGCAGGTAGATGACACCGATATAGGGAAGTCGGATCACTTTTTAGTATGGATGGAACTGGGTCGGACTGTAAAAACTGTAAGCAGCAAAAGCGGGTAATTAGGAAATGGCGCATTGAAAGATTTCAAGAGGAGGAAGTGAGGCAGCAGTATCAAGAAGCTTTGAGCGTAGAAGTAGAAGTATTTCAAGAAAGGATACAGACAAGGAAGCACCAGGGGTTAAGGGGGTCGGAATTAGTGAAGGCAGTGGTTCAGGATTGGGAAGACACAGTGAAGAGGGTAGCATCAAAAGAAATTGGGGAAAAGGTGATAGTGTGTGGCAAAGTAGCGAGGTGGTGGGATGAAGAGATTAAAGATAAGATTAGGTTAAGAAGACAGGTTTACAAAGAGATTCAGAGTGGTAGGGAAGATAAATGGGGACAGTATTACAAGTTACGTTCAGAAATCAAGGAATTGGTATGTAAGAAGAAGTTAGATAGTTGGAATGAGGTGATAGAAAAGGCTAATAAAGATTTTGATGAAAACAAGAAGGAATTTTGGGCATTTGTTGGCAGGACTTCAAAGGGTAGTCGTAAGAGCATTGCTTCATTAAGGAGTAGTTCAGGTTCATGCGTAACCAGTACAAAGGGGAAGCTTGAAGTTCTACGTGAGCATTACGGTAAGCTGGGTACAGCATCAGTAGATGATCAGTTTGATGATAGCTGGAGAGAGCATGTAGAGAATAAGGTGACAGAGTACAGCGAGATGTCTAGTGCACGGAAGGATAAGGTTTTAGACAGGGATATAAGTTATGCCGAAATTAAAAAGTGTTTGAAAAGTCTAAAGAATAACAAAACTGGAGGTAATGATGGCTTAGTTGGGGAGCTTTTTAAGTATGGTGGCTCTGGAATGGCGAATCTGTTGAAAGCTTTATATGAAGTAGTCTGGACAGAAGAGGGTATTCCTAAACAATGGAGGCAAGGATTAATTGTTAGTTTGTATAAGAAAGGTGATGTTGAGGATCCAGGTAATTACAGAGGCATTACTCTATTGAACGTTGTTGGTAAACTGTTTTGTAAGATTTTAAATAATCGCTTGGTAATAAGATTAGAATCGGAAAAGGCTCTTCATGAGGGGCAGGCAGGTTTTAGAGCGAAAAGAAGTTGTGTTGATAATGTCTATACTTTGAACGAGATCATACAAGGCAGAATAAGAGAAGGAAAATACACTTATGCTTTTTTCTTAGACATCCAGAAGGCTTTTGATACGGTTTGGCACGATGGTTTATGGTTTAGGTTGTGGGAATTGGGTGTTAGGGGTAGGATGTGGAGAGTTATTAAGAAGATGTATGACATTACAGAGAGTGCTGTTTTACTGGAGGGGGAAAAATCCAAACCATTTGATATAAGCCAGGGGGTAGCACAGGGTTGTAGTCTATCGCCTATCCTATTTTCCATTTTTATTAATCAGTTACTAGATGAGGTTGAGAAAGCTGGGCTTGGTATAATCATTAAGAATGATGTTAAGGTTGGGGGACTAATGTTTGCAGATGATTTTGTTGGTTTAACTACTAATGCGGAGGATTTACAAAAGTTGATTAATGTAGTACAAGGGTTTTGTAACAAATGGAGGTTGAAATCTAACATCAAAAAGAGTGCTGTTGTGGTATTTTCTAAGGTGGCTATTACAGATATGTGTGCGTGGAAGTGGGGAGATAACGTAATTCCAAGGGTTGTAAGTTACTGTTACTTGGGGATTGAATTTGCTGAGAATGGGTCATGGGATAGTCATGTACAGAAGGTAATTGATAATGGGAAGAAAAAGCTTAATCGTTTGCACCGGTTTGTCAGTAATAGAAATATCAGTACCGTTGCAAGGAGATTATTGTTAGTTTCAGTACTTCGTCCTACTTTAGAATACGGTAGTGAAGTGTGGGCTTGTAATAAACGGCAGACAGCTTCCTTAGAATCCATTCAGCTAGGAGCAGCTAAGAAGATACTTGGCTGCTCTTCCAAAACGTGTAATGAAGCGGTAAGGGGAGATATGGGGTTAGAGTCCTTGAAAGGGAGGAGGGATAGAAGCAAACTTAAGTGGTGGTATAAAGTCAATAAGTTGGATATTGAGCGGTATCCTAGAGTACTATTAGATGCTGAGTGGGAAGTGAAACCATGTAGAGGTAGGCAAAGGAAAACTTGGATGAAAGTAATTAATGAATTGCTGCTGCAGTTAGATTTAGATAGCCAAGAGGTATTAGCTGCAGATAATATTAATTTGTTTTTAGATACGGTAGACGAAGCGTTGAGGGATAGAGAATACAAGGACTTTAATGACAGCTTGAATACTAAAGTTAAGTTGAATCTGTACAAGTCTTTCTGTAAGGAAATAGAATTCAAGAATTATTTGCAGGGGGTAGGTGATCCGGGTACAAGATTATTGTTTAAGTTTCGGTCAGGTACGAACGGTCTGAATGAAGAGTTAGGAAGACATAGGGGTAAAAATGATGATAGGCAGTGTTAATTATGCAGGGGTGAATGTGAGAGTGTGGTACATGTTCTCTGGGAGTGTCCAGCATATGACAGCATTAGAAATAATTTCATGGTAGAATTAGAAAATCTATTGGGGGGGAGGTTTGGGGAGTTTAGTACACTTGATAATTTTAATAAGGCAAGTTTTATTTTAGGATTTGAGAATTGGAACAGGGATGATTTTAAAGCATTATTAAAGCTAGTTAAGAGCTTTGTATTATTGATATGGGAGACTAGGAAGAAGGAATTGTATGGTGATCAGGATTGTGTGGTCTCTGGTTGTTCTTGCTCTTGTCCTCTGACTGGAGGTCTTATAAGCTCCGCCTGCGTCTGTGGGTGCGTGGTCAATGGCGTAAGCGCTACGGCAGCAACATGAGTATATTATTATTATTATTATTATTAATATGAAGAACACACCCGCACAGGCGTAGAGTTTAAAGGTAAGTAAAAGCTAAATTAATTATGCAGACACAACATAAATTGTTAATCCTAAGTGGTAGTTATATAGTGGTTATTATTATTATATAACTTACTGAAGGGAAGGAAGCCTTAGCATTGCATGCTGCAATAAAAATATTGCAGCATGCAGTTGTAGCAAGCCCTGCATCATGTACCATTCCCAGCATGCATCTAGCTAAATGTTTGCTTTTAAATCTTTTAATTGAGCAAATCGATGGCTAAACAAAACAATGATATTAATTTATATATGTGCAAATGGCAAAGGTTAGCATTAATATAGTTATAGTTATTACAGCTTGCAGGGAAACTACTTTAATATTGTACATGTGGTACAGAAAAAAACATACAACTCAGTCTCTACAGTAAAAATCAGTCAGCTACAGTAAAAATTAGTTGACCTTCGTAAGCACAAAACGCTTATCTTTGATATCTTCATCTTTTTCAATCCAATGGTTGACAACAATGTCATGAGTAAAATCTTTAAAGCCACGACCGGTAGCACCCACGTAGGTGATAATCGTATGGATCCCCCATCCATCTGTGCTACCAGCCACAATAACAATGTGATCGAGGTTTTTCAGGTTCACACTGCAGTTTCTGAATTGGAGATTACCACTAAAGGTGAGTTCCCAGAGGTCTCCCTTGTTTCTCGAATCTGGGAATAAGGCTAATTTTTTTTGCTTTTTTCACGGCAATCTTGAGCCACCACACAACCAGACACCACAAAATGATAGAAATAATTGTTGTGGTATATTAAAAGACAAGTATATAATTATTGTGATACTGCACATCCTGATATTTCGTGAGCTGGGACAAGCATTAATTTTATCAATGCGAAGGGCCCTGAGGAAAGCTTACTCTGTGAGAGCACATTTTGCAAGTTCTTATCAATAGCTAACCACTCCAGATATCATTCTAGCCAGACGTGGGAATCTTCCATGCCGACAGTTTTAGCATATATAATACAATACGGACTATATGGTTATCTATAGCACGCACCGTATGGGTAGGCACTGCACACCAACAGTAGAATTGCAGCCAGAGTTGTAGCAAGCCAGAGTTTCATCCTGATTTTGCAATTCTTTGGTTGATGTTGAGCGTTTCCTTCTTGCTTCGTCTTTCCTGAGCTGCAGCAGCAGAGTATCAGCTAGAACAGCTTTTATAGCCTGCAGGCTGCTACCACATAATGCATCCTTACTGTATTCCTGTAATAGACCTGTCACCCCAGACAGTTTAACTGGTTTGAATTCTTGTTGGACTTGCTTAAGCTTGTTTTTAAGCGTTATGTAAATGATTCAATAAAACTTCTGTCTTGTTCTCATGTAATTCAGTTATGCCTTGAGGTGACATACATACCATGCATTGTGTATTGATCAGTGCTCTGACAGTTTGCAGAATTGCTGCTGTATTCCTCTCTGAACAGTCCGCAACATATGGGGACTTGTCTGAGATGTGCCCTGTGCAACTGAGAGTGGTATCATTGTAAGACGTCACACCCAAGTCAGTCACCTATCCGCAGAAGTGACTGCAAAAATGGCAACAAGGCAGAGCCACCTGATACAGCAGATGAAAACACTGCGAGGAGAGAATCACCGTCTGGAGGGGCTGCTTTGATCAGAAGCAGAAGGCACCGGGAGTGAGCCCTGCTGAAAAGGTGAAATTCCCAACGTCGAGAGGCTTGCCTGCGAGACTTGGAAAATACCGCTTTTCAGTATCAGCTCTACCCCAGGGAAGCAGGAGGAGAACCCCCTGCCCGGACAGAGCCATTCACATTAATGCTATATTAGCCTTGTCCCAGCTCATGAAATATCAGGATGTGCAGCATCACAATAATTATATACTTGTCTTTTTATATACCACAGCAATTTTTTCTATCATTTTGTGGTGTCTGGTTCCCAGGTGGTATAGATATTCACAGATTCCTCAACATGTGCTTCATTTTGATGTACATAGTCCATCACTGCACATGTACATCTCTATTAAATACTGCATGTTATGCCCATGCACCCACTCAAGGTTGCCTCACAATGGCTGTGAAAAAAGCAAATATTCCCAGACCATGAAGCATCAGGATGTGTCATCACAATAATTATGTGCTTGTCTTTAATATTATGTTATTCCACAGCTATTTTTTCTATCATTTTGTGGTGGTGTAGATGATGACATAGATAGCTAGCTATTCACAGATTTGCATTCCTCAACATGCACTTCATTTTGATGTGCATGTTTCCATCACTGCACATGTGCATATGTATTAAACACTGCATGTTAGCTATGTCCATGCACCCGTTGAAGGTTACCCCACAATTAACATCAAAAATAATTAATGCAGAGACATTCTACATGTCAGTGTATTACTAAGTCCTAACATTGCATACAAAATGATAATGTAGCAACTCTACAATTACAGTCAGTACTCAGTGTACACTGTAAAGCATGAAACGCCTGTTGGATGCTGCTCTATTGCCATCAATCCAGCGGAAGGCATTAAAGTTACGAGTAAGCTCCCTGAAACTACCATGAGCACCCACATAGGTGACAATCGAATCGATATGCCATCCATCATTGTTACTGGACTCAATAGCAACGTGTTCAATGTTTTTCAGGGTCACACAGTGGTAGAATTTGAGGTCACCTCTAAAGGTGAGTTTCCAGAGGTCTCCCTTGTTTTTCTTGTAGCTATCTCCAGGTAGGTTAGGGAGCTTGATGACCTTAGTCTGTCCAGCAGCCCTCACCTCCACTTCATGTGCCTTGTCAGACCCAGCATTCTTCCTCCCAGAAGTGAAGGCAAGGATGTACAAGTCCTTGAGACAAGCTGTAGAAAATGGGATTGCAATGAAGTAAATTGTTCTATGCCGTATAGCTATACATATAGCCTCGCTTCCAAGCTGCACTTCCCAGCTTTTTTTTTTGCTTCGTGAGAAAAAGAGCTGTGGAGTGGAGCCTGGGTGTGTAGAAAGGGGAGGGGGGCTTCACGCATCATTAAGAGACCCACATGGAATGCGCATTTTGCCTAATTGCGAGATCAAGTAGAGGAGACCAGCTGAAAGACAATGAAACCGCAGCAGTACGGTATTTTTTTTCCTCTAAGAAAATGTATGGACAGTGTCGTAATTAAGTGCTTATTTCTCACGAGAACACTTCCGGATAGGCGAAAATCAGGAGAATCGGCTGCTTTGAAGCCTCTCGGTGGGGATGCACAACGCCCACGGCTTACTACCCCTTTTGATACAGACATGATAATACACATGTTTTTACTCACTAGTTGAAGAAAGCGCTTGCACTTCAGGATAATCCATAACTCCGGTGTCAAAGTTGATCTCAGAGGTGTCGTCCTGTATGCCTATATACTGTTGAATGTTGAGGTCACCAGGGGTCTTGTCCTCTGCATTAGCTTCCATCATATCATCAGTTGTGTATTCACCCTGCTCCATGTTGGCACCTGTTGTTTCATCGAAGGCTGCATGAGGTAAAATCATTAGACATTCAACTTATAGCTAAACTGGTGTGTTTTGAGCAGAGCATACATATAGATAGCCACATGCATAATTATAATACAATGCACACTATAATTGTCTTTAGCAATTACTTGTCTTTAATTAATCAATATACTTGTCTTTAATTATTCACACTGATTTTATCGAAGGCTGCATGAGGTAAAATCATTAGACATTCAAATTATAGCTAAACTGGTGTGTTTTGAGCAGAGCATACATATAGATAGCCACATGCATAATTATAATACAATGCACACTATAATTGTCTTTAGCAATTACTTGTCTTTAATTAATCAATATACTTGTCTTTAATTATTCACACTGATTTTATCGAAGGCTGCATGAGGTAAAATCATTAGACATTCAAATTATAGCTAAGCTGGTGTGTTTTGAGCAGAGCATACATATAGATAGCCACATGCATAATTATAATACAATGCACACTTGTCTTTAAGCAATTACTTGTCTTTAATTAATCAATATACTTGTCTTTAATTATTCACACTGATTTTTTCTATCATTTTGTGGTGGTGTAGATGATATGTGCTTCATTTTGATGTGCATATCTCTGTTAAACACTTGCATGTTATATATGTCCATGCACCTATTCAAAGCTACCACAACTAACATCAAAAAATGATTAATGCAGAGACATTCTACAGGTCAGTGTATTACTAAGTCCCAACATTGCATGCAAAATGATAAATGTAGCAACTCATACATACATGCTACAATTACAGTCAGTACACATTGCGAAGCATGAAACGCCTGTGGGATGCTGCTCTATTGCCATCAATCCACCGGAAGGCATTAAAGTTATGAGTAAGCAGCTTGAAACTACCATGAGCAGCCACAAAGGTGACAATCGAATCGATATTCCATCCATCATTGCTACCGGACTCAATAGCAACGTGATCAAGGTTTCTCAGTGTCACACAGTGGGTGAATTTGAGGTTATCTCTAAAGGTAATTTTCCAGAGGTCTCCCTTGTTTCGCTGGAAGTCATCTCCAGGTAGGTTAGGGAGCTTGATGACCTTAGTCTGCCCAGCAGCCCTCACCTCCACTTCATGTGGCTTGTCAGACCCAGCACCCTTCTTCCCAGAAGTGAAGGCAAGGATGTACAAGTCCTGGAGACAAGCTGTAGAAAACAGGATTGCAATGAAGAGATTTGTTCTATGCCATATAGCTATACATTTTACTTTGTACGAAAAAAAAGCTGGGGAGTGGAGCCTGGGTGGGGGGAGGGGCTTCACGCCGTGCGCATCATCAAAACGTTAGTATTAAGTGTGCGAGATCAAAACGTATTAAGTGTGCGAGATCGCCGTGAGAGGAGACCAGCTGAAGAGTTTTTTTGAAGACGGTGAAACCGCAGCAGTACGCACTTATATAAACGTTGGTATTAAGTGTCCTTGGCATCATTAATAGACCCACGTGGGATGCGCATTCTGCCTAATTGCGAGATCGCCGAAACTTTGAACTTTGGACTTTGAGACCAGCTGAAGTTGAAGGCGGTGAAGGCGGGGATGCCCCTTTTGATACGAGCATGATAATACACATACAATGTTTTTACTCACCAGTCGGAGAAAGCGCTTGCACTTCAGGAAAATCCATAACTCTGGTGTCAAAGCTGATATCAGAGGCGTCGTCCTGTATATACATGTCGACACTATCAGGGGTCTTGTCCTCTGCAAGAGGTTCCATTTTATCATCAGTGTCTTCAACCTGCTCCATGCCGGCAGTTGGTGTTCCATCGAATTTTAAGGCTGCAGGAGGTAATTTAAAAATGAGACATTCAACTTCTAGCTAAACTGGTGTATTTTGAGCAGAGCATACAATGTCATGTAGATAGCCACACGCATAATTATAATACAAAACAGACAATAATATTACTGCATGGATGTCTATATACAGCACGTACGATATGGGTAGGCACTGCACACCGACAGCAGAATTGCAGCCAGAGTTGTAGCAAACCAGAGATTCATCCTGATTTTGCAAGTCTTTGTTTGATGTTGAGCGTTTCCTTCTTGCTTCGTCTTTCCTGAGCTGCAGCAGCCGAGTAGCAGCTAGAACGGCTTTTATAGCCTGCAGGCTGCTACCACATATGCATCCTTGCTGTATTCCTGTAATAGACCTGTCACCCCAGACAGATTAACTGGTTTGAATTCCTGTTGGACTTGCTTAAGCTTGTTTTTAAGTGTTATGTAAATGATTCAATCAGACTTCTGTCTTGTTCTCATGTAATTCAGTTATGCCTTGAGGTGACATACATGCCATGCATTGTATATTGATCAGTGCTCTGACAGTTTGCAGAATTTCTATTATACTACTGTTGTATTCCTCTCTGAACACTAGTCCGCAACATGTGGGGACTTGTCTGAGATGTGCCCTGTGCAACTGAGAGCGATATCGTCGTAAGACGTCACACCCAAGTCAGTCGCCTATCCGCAGAAGTGACTGCAAAGATGCCAACAAGGCAGAGCCAACTGATACTGCAGATGGAAATGCTGTGAGGAGAGAATCACCGTCTGAAGGGGCTGCTTTGATCAGAAGCAGAAGGTACCGGGAGCGAGCCCTGCTGAAAAGGTGAAATTCCCCACGTCGAGAGGCTTGCCTGCGAGACTTGGAAAATACCACTTTCATCAGCTCTACCCCAAGGAAGCAGGAGGAGAACCCCCTGCCCGGACAGAGCCAGGCTCTAAACCTGAATCGTTAGGACAGCTCAGTTGGGGAGAGCGAAGCTGAACAATCCGTTGTCACAAGTACCACCAACTTGGCCATTTGGCTAAAAACTGTCGGCATGGAAGATTCCCACATGGTCTGGCTAGAATGATATCTGGGTTAGGGTTAGTCTATTGATAAGAACTTGCAAAATGTGCTCTCACAGAGTAAGCTTTCCTCAGGGCCCTTCGCATTGACAAAATTAATGCTTGTCCCAGCTCACGAAATATCAGGATGTGCAGTATCACAATAATTATATAGCTACTTGTCTTTTAATATACCACAACAATTATTTCTATCATTTTGTGGTGTCTGGTTCCCAGATGATATGGATAGCTATTCACAGATTCCTCAACATGTGCTTCATTTTGATGTACATAGTCCATCACTGCACATGTACATCTATATTAAATACTGCATGTTATGCCCATGCACCTGCTCAAGATTGCCATGAAAAAAGCAAAAAAAATTAGCACATCAGGATGTGCAGTATCATAATAATTACTTGTCTTTAATTATTCACACAGATTTTTTTTTCTATCATTTTGTGGTGGTGTAGATGATGATATGGATATTTGTATTCCTCAACATGTGCTTCATTTTGATGTGCATATCTCTATCACTGCACATGAACATCTGTTATGTCCATGCACCTGTTCAAAGTTACCCCACAACTAACATCAAAAATGATTAATGCAGAGGCATTCTACATGTCAGTGTATTACTAAGTCCTAACATTGCATACAAAATGATAATGTAGCAACTCATACATAAATGTATGCTACAATTACAGTCAATACACAACAGTCAGTATTCAGTACACATTGCGAAGCATGAAACGCCTGTGGGATGCTGGTCCATTGCCATCAATCCACCGGAAGGCATTAAAGTTACGAGTAATCAGCCTGAAACTACCATGAGCACCCACAAAGGTGACAATCGAATCGATATTCCATCCATCATTGCTACCAGCCTCAATAGCAATGTGATCAGGGTTTCTCAGTGTCACACAGCGGGTGAATTTGAGGTCATCTCTAAAGGTAAGTTTCCAGAGGTCTCCCTTGTTTGGCTGGTAGTCATCTCCAGGTCGGTTAGGGAGCTTGATGACCTTAGTCTGTCCAGCAGCCCTCACCTCCACTTCATGTGCCTTGTCAGACCCAGCATTCTTCCTCCCAGAAGTGAAGGCAAGGATGTACAAGTCCTGGAGACAAGCTGTAGAAAACGGGATTGCAATGAAGTGGAATTGTTCTATGCCATATAGCTATACATTTTACTTTGTACGAAAAAAAAGCTGGGGAGTGGAGCCTGGGTGGGGGGAGGGGCCTCACGCCGTGCGCATCATCAAAACGTTAGTATTAACTGTCCTTGGCGTCATTAAGAGACCTACGTGGGATGCGTATTCTGCCTGCATGATTGCGAGATCGCCGTGAGAGGAGACCAGCTGAAGAGTTTTTTGAAGACGGTGAAACCGCTGCAGTACGTACTTATATCTCACGAGAACACTCCCTGATAGGCAAAAATCTGGAGAATTGGCTGCTTTGCAGCCTCTCAGCGGGGATGCACAACGCCCACGGCTTACTGCCGCTACCCCTTTTGATACGAGCATGATAATACACATACAATGTTTTTACTCACCAGTCGGAGAAAGCGCTTGCACTTCAGGATAATGGTGTCAAAGTTGATATCAGAGACGTCGTCCTGTATATACATGTCGACACTATCAGGGGTCTTGTCCTCTGCAAGAGGTTCCATTTTATCACCAGTGTCTTCACCCTGCTCCATGCCGGCAGTTGGTGTTTCATCGAATTCGAATGCTGCATGAGGTAAAATGATGACTTATAGCTAAACTGGTATATTTTGAGCAGAGCATACATGTAGATAGCCACAGTCATCTATCTATCTATACTTTAATACGATTGGTTTGGTGGGTGACGAAACCGAAAATTTAGACCGTGTGTGACGAAACCGAAAACGGAAGCGCTCCCGGATGTACTTTGACCTGTGACCCGCGAACGTAAAAACTCGTCGGGGTGGTAAATAGTGTTCGAGAACTTTCCAGCGATGACTGGCAGTGATCTGTAGTGTGTATAATTGTCGATGACAGGCGCTGATAGTCTGTTTTCCAAATTCTAATTGAGCTCGAGAGTATGGAATTGACCAACTGCATGCTTTTGGGAACAGGCGCTTGACGCGACGAGGAGCATGACGCTGCAGCGAAGAATGGCTCAAAGACGTCCGAGCGAAGCTACCAACCGGCCCTCCCCGGCCCCCACCACCGCTACCACCTCCGCCGAGCGACGGAGGCGGCATCAAGACCAAGTGAGAGCCGTCAGGGCCAGTCGGACGTCCACGGAGACCGCTCAGTGCTGTGCGGGCGCAGAATCGAGACCAAATGAGAGCTGCCAGAGCAGCACGCAGGCAAGACCAGGTACAAAATAATAGATTCACCCCAGGATTGTGCCAATAAATTATTATTTGCTCCATGACTCTGCAGGTAGACACTGAGCGCTTCAGGAACACAGACCGGAGAAGAGAGAGCAGAGTATCCACTCTTCTGCTGTCCTGGTTGGCACTGCGATCTGCTGACTCTGAATCCAGATCATTCAGCACGCAAAGTCAGCAAGGGGAGAAGGAGCCCAGTATGGGGTGCCAATATGGCGATGAGGGGCAAAGCCAGCAGCCCCTCTTCTGACAGGAGAACTCATGTCACTGCTGCTACTTCTTGACATTCTATTCTGTCCCATTTTTTCAATATTATTCTGAATCTTTATTCCCTAGCCTATATTATATGCACTTAGACCATATATGAATAATTAATGAGGTAAATCCTTTGAAGTATGCTGGTTAGTAGAGGGTGTTTAAGTAGGTTAAAGCCCTCATTAGCTAGTTGCTAAGCAATATCTAGCACTTTGATGTCTTCACACCTCTAGATTGTTTATATCATGGAGTACGGTAGTACTCCATATATAGGGATGGCACGGGGAAAAAATGGCCGCCCCATATCATGTGTACAAAATCATGTGCTCATAAGTCTGGTAAACCCATAGTATAAAGCCTTAATGAGCCATACCTGTTATTATCGAGTACTTTCACAACTAACAAGACTGTTACAGTTGGTAGAGAGTATCGATGAAGTACCACATCGGCAAGTCGCTAAACCAGCAACCCATTGCCTTGTTGCCATATTTTCAGTCACTTCTGCGGATGGGCGACTGACTTGGGTGTAAAGTCTTACGACGATACCACTCTCAGTTGCACAGGGCACATTTCAGACAAATCCCCATATGTCGCCGACCGTTCAGAGAGGAATACAGCAGCAATTCTGCAAACTGTCAGAGCACTGATCAATATACAATGCGTATGTCACCTCAAGGCATACCTGAATTACATGAGAACAAGACAGAAGTCCATTTACACTTAAAAAACAAGCTTAAGCAAGTCCAACAGGAATTCAAACCAGTTAAACTGTCTGGGGTGACAGGTCTATTACAGGAATACAGCAAGGATGCATATGTGGTAGCAGCCTGCAGGCTATAAAAGCCGTTCTAGCTACTCTGCTGCTGCAGCTCAGGAAAGACGAAGCAAGAAGGAAACGCTCAACATCAACCAAATAACTGCAAAATCAGGATGAAGCCTGGCTTGCTACAATTCTCCAACTGTGTGGAAAGTAAGAGTTAGGCCTAAAACTTAAAGTGGGTAATTATAATTTGTTCCTTATTTTTGGAACTTGTCATTCCGTATATGTTATAGTTAGATGATGGCATTGAGTGGTTTACAGGAAAGACACGAGAGGCTTCATCTGATAGACCACGCACGAGTGGTCTATCAGATGAAGCCTCGAGTGTGTTTCCTGTAAACCACGAAAATACCATCATCTAAGTGGCTTGTACTGCATACATCCCTCCCACTTCACCTCCATGAGCACACTAATTTGGTTTGTGATGTGCAAAATCAGGATGAAGCCTGGCTTGCTACAATTCTCCAACTGTGTGGAAAGTAAGAGTTAGGCCTAAAACTTAAAGTGGGTAATTATAATTTGTTCCTTATTTTTGGAACTTGTCATTCCGTATATGTTATAGTTAGATGATGGTATTGAGTGGTTTACAGGAAAGACACTAGAGGCTTCATCTGATAGACCACGAGCGAAGCGCGAGTGGTCTATCAGATGAAGCCTCGAGTGTGTTTCCTGTAAACCACGAAAATGCCATCATCTAAGTGGCTTGTAATATACATCCCTCCCACTTCACACTCCATGAGCACACTAATTTGGTTTGTGGTGTGCAAACAACTCAATTAAGTTTTTTATGCTCTATGGCAGATAGAACATATGTTCTATCTGCCCTAATTGGCAGATAGAGCATAGGCAGCTGTCTTCGAGGTATAGACTGCTACCAGCACCTTTGAACCGCCCACGCAGTATAGTACAAATATATATATATACATGACTTGTATAACATTAGCAGTACAAGATATACACATATAACTAGCCATCAACAACTGCCTAATAGCTACATGGCAAAATTAAATTGCTAAAGCTGCACACTCAGTGTACTACTCTACTTACACTGATAGCAGTCTACCTTATAAACAACTAGACCTATATATACCTAACAGAAGTCAAGTTCACTAAATGGCCTTCAAGTGTTTTCTCACTGGCTAGTTGCATCCTACAGCACGATAGACTTCTTGAATTCTGTTGCACTCTGCCCTCTTTGACACACATTCTTTATCTGCTTCTTTCTTCGCACATTTGCATTTTTTGTTCTTGTAACGAAAGCATTTTTTTAAAATACGTAGCGAGCAAACACGGCAATAACCAGAAACGCACTCTGCAAATTAAAGTAGAAATTAATAATTGTCAACATAGTTGCCTCATCGCCTAGCCTTCCTGCCCCAGGAGGTATCTCAGTGCATGCATGTCAATCTAAACAGCTCAGACACAACTTTAAAGGTGTTTGAGGCTTGCTAATAATCTATTTCAGCATATTAACAAAGCTCCTCTCAGTAGCTATTACACTTACTCTCTGGGCAAATTGGAGGATGACAGTCTCCGAGACAAGACCGCAGTTTTTCACATATCTCTGTTGAAAGTTGCACAGTTTCTGCATATTCCTGAACCCAGACAGGTATGTTGCTTTGGGCTATGTAATTGAGATCGTCATCTGTCTCGGGACCATCGGGATCAGTGACGCCATAGAGAGAGAGAGACTGCATAGCTCCTTCATCAAGATCACCATAGTCAGGATCACCATAGTCAGGATCACCATTGTGTGGATAAGCTTGCACAGTACAGAATAGGAGTACCAGTTGCACCATCATCACCATTGTTAGGGTGCCCATGGCCGACTGATGTGATCAGAATTGGTTCCTATATGCAGCTAAACGATAACAAAACAATAGTTAGCTATATCTGCATAGCTGCAGTTGGTAATTTAAATTTTACAGTAGTTAATCACCTCTGCTCAGCTTGACAATGTGGTCCTCTTGTTCTTATGCTTGTTAGGCTCTGCAGACAGGGATGGAGTGAATGATATCTGGGGCAAAGAGTCACTGTTTATATATGCTTTCTTTGAAGCCATATGCGTAACTATATACAGTTTCCAGTACTGTTGGTGCAGATATGCATTCTCTGAGTCATGAAGTTGCTTCTTACAAAATATTGTATAAACAAATGGATCACATTATATCGTTGTAAAAATAGATTGGTCGTTGTAACCCATATAAGGTTAACTCAGATGCATGGCACCACAGAATGCACAAATTACCCACTTAGAGATCTAACTCCTACCATGCATGGTTATGCCTCAAAGTGGGTGATTATGTTCCTTATTCTTGGAACTTGACATTCCTTCCATAGCAGAACAAATTACCCACTTACTATAGAGGCCTAACTCCTACCTTGCATCTGTTAGGCCTCAAAGTGGGTGATTTGTTGCTTATTCTTGGAACTTGACATTCCTTCCATAGTAGACCAAATTACCCACTTAGAAGCCTAACTGGTACCTTGCATCTGGAAGGTAGGAGTATGGTATAATGCTATGATGGTAAGAACTGTGGTGAATGGTATCATAAAAAGTGTATTACCACTCCGATAGTATCAAAGTGGTACTGCCAGAAGTGCAGTTATCATGACTTTGAATGTTTATTAATTGGTTCTCTATGTTCTCTGTTTTGGATTATATATTAATATTTGCAGTACTGAGTTACAAGTTTGGATATTTATTAATCCTCGTGCATGCATGCATCGAGGGGTATTGCAGTCGGTCTCTCATTCTGTCTGTCATTCTGTCCTTTTGTCTGTTACCATTGTCTTAATGCAAGAATTCTAGCAAACGACAAATGCTGATGGTTCCAAACTTGATATGAAGCCTAACCCTAACCCACACTCAGCTGCTTACAAGTAGCTACGCAAAGTAAAACCGGCTGCATTCTTGTCCATTAAATTCAGCGCCCTGTGAGTTACAGTAAGGGGACTTTCATAAAGTGGTCGTCTCCAAAATGAATGATTGTGTGCAAGTCCCCTTACTGTAACTCACAGGGCGCTGAATTTAATGGACAAGAATGCAGCCAGTTTTACTTTGCATAGCTACTTGTAAGCAGCTGAGTGTGGGTTAGGGTTAGGCTTCATATCAAGTTTGGTACCATCAGCATTTGTCGTTTGCTAGAAATCTTGCAAAAAGATAATGATGACAGAATGATAGAATGAGAGACAGAATGACAGACCGACTGCAATACTCACATATACAAGGGTTAATAAGTATCCAAACTTACAACTCATTGCTGAAAATACAACAGTTGTAAATAGAGAACACAGACAACCAATTAATAAACATTCAAAGTCATAATAATTGCACTTCTTGCAGTACCACTTTGATATGGTAATACACTTTTTATGATACCATTTTGCCACAGTTCTTACCATTATAGCATATATATCATACTCCTACCTTCCAGATGCAAGGTAGGAGTTAGGCCTCTAAGTGGGTAATTTCTTCTACTATGGAAGGAGTGTCAAGTTCCAAGAATAAGAAACGAATTAACATCTGGAAGGTAGGAATTAGGCCTCAACGTGGGTAACACATTCCTACTTTCCAGATGTATAGGGTAGACGTTAGGCCTCTAAGTGGGTAATTTGTTCTACTATGGAAGGAATGTCAAGTTCCAAGAATAAGGAAACGAATTACCCACTTTGAGGCCTAATCCCTACCTTCCAGATGTAGGGTAGGAGTTAGGCCTCTAAGTGGGTAATTTATGGAATGTCAAGTTCCAAGAATAAGGCTAACACTTCTATTAACCTGGGAGCTGCAGTAAGCCTTCCTTGTGTGGTAGACATGCTCAGATCTCTGACTGTTTGTGCGTCACAAGTTCGAAGAAAGCACATGGCATACGAAACACCATTTTGTACACATACTTTGTAGAATTTAATTTCACCCAATCACGTGGGAGTGAAAATAAATCTGGCGAACAATACGACACTGTTGGCTTTGGCAAAAAAAAATCACGGTGAAAATTTCCCGCTATACGGTAAAAGTAAGCTGAATGGTATAAAACAGAAGTCATCTGCAAAATAGTACCACTTCAGTACCTTTATTTAGAAAATTAGTAGTAAAAAGCCTCAGAAATGGCTAATACAAGCAACTTTCGTTAGTAAACTGCTAGTTATAAACCTAGACACATAAATCAAGTTATTTTATAATTTTAAGACCCTAATGAGTAAAGGTCAACCTTGGCCATCCTCCTCTGGATGACTCCCCCCACACTCACCATATACACTGAAGGGTTACTTTAACTTGAGTTACCAACCTACGGTTAACTCACTTGCAGCTCTGCTTACGTGTTCCGTCTACTTACTGTGAGTGTATAGTGAGTTTGTTTTGCGGACTATACTGGAGACCAGAATGAAGGAGCACCAAGATGCCTGCCAGAAGGGTGAGCCTGGGAAGTTGGCAATTGCAGAACATGTGTGGAAGGAACATCACCCCATCAGATGGGAGGAGACTTCGATAGTGGGCCATGCCAGAAGACCCAAGGAGCTGTTGCTGAAGGAGGCCCTCCTCATCTAGATGACCCCTGCCAAAGAACACTTCAACTGTGACGGAGGACTGGAGCTCCCTAAATTGCTGGATAGCGACTCTGAGGCGACTACAGGGCGGAGCTAGCACGGGTCGACCCCTGACCCCCTGTGACGTGGCATGACGTGACCAGTCGTGATGTGCAGGTGTTCTCAACGTTAACTTCACTTTTGCCCTGAAGAAGACTTGACCATTTAGTCGCTTCGTCGGCAAAGTTTCTTTCCGAATTAAAGTTGGTATTCAGAGAGCCTTTCTTTCTTATGGACTATAGTATTGAAAGAAAAAGTGTTGGAATGTAGTTAGTATACACTCTTGGACTAGCTAGGGATTTCGAGGAATCATAACTGTAATATATAGCTATACCTTTTAGTCCTCCATTTTCCCTAGCGCATTCTACCACAATGTAGTTAATTAATTTAGCCCTAGAAACATGCATTTCAACACAACAACGGTTGGTGACTTACCGTAGCTTAATTGTTTACTACCTATAGTACCGTACTCCATAATATAACCACACATTTTTGGAGTGATATACAGTATACCAGGTTGACATAAAACGTTGGTCACTTGCAGACTATAAAAACAACTGTACTGTAGCTAGCTATATAGTCAGTCCGATACAGGAGTAAGGGGAAGATATTGTCTTCATCAAGAACTCGGCCCCAAGTCAAAGATTCAAGAATCAGGATGAAGTTGTGGCTTGCTACAACCCTGGCTGCAGTATTGTTTGCAACAGGCAATGCTAAGGCTTATCTTACCTTCCGTAAGTATATGCATGTGATAGCTAAATGTTTTGGAGTGTAAGTATAAATGCGATGCATATACCCTTATCCTCAATACAGATTATTATGAACAAGAGGTGGCTAATCAAGCCAACTTCGACCACCGTACGTATACGTATGTGATAAGCTATTGTGGTCTGCACATATCATGCCTGACATAGCTAATATTAATAATAAAGTACATGTGTATGTGTCTGCCCTTTTTACTTTGCTAAGTTATTTTCTTTACACAGCTCCATATGTCCACAGGGAGGAGGTTGATGAAACGCCTGGCATTGACGCCTACATGGATCTGGTTGATGAAACCCCTGACCATGATGCCAACATTGAGCAGATTGATGACTATTGTATGTATGTGATAAACACATGTGACGATATTTTATTAGTGGTAGCTAAACACTGAGGTCATGTATGACAGCAGATACATTATTATTTCATTTCTGCAGCTTGTCTCACTTGCCTTCACTTCCGGGAAGAAGGATGATGGGGTTAAAGATAATAAGCCACATTCTCTCGAGGTGGCACTTATTGGACGGGAAACTCATAAAATCACACTGCCCAATCTACCTAGAGATATGTACAAGAAAAGCAAGGGAGACCACTGGGAACTCACCTTTAGTGGTACTCTCCAATTCAGAAACTGCAGTGTGAACCTGAAAAACCTCGATCACGTTGCTATTGTGGCTGGTAGCAAAGATGGATGGGGGATCCATACGATTGTCACCTACGTGGATGCTACTGGTTGTGGCTTTAAAGAGTTTACCCGTCACATTGATGTCAACCGTTGGATTGATAAAGATTCAGATATCAAAGATATGCGTTTTGTGCTCACAAAGGTCAACTGATTTTTACTGTAGCTGACTGATTATTACTTTGTAAATTCGTCAATGAATATCATTAATGACTAGGAATCTAGTTCCACATCAAAGTGACACCCCCCCCCCCCCCCCGCTGTTGATTCCGGTTGTCGCCATGGGAAAATGTTAATAGTACAATAAATCTCATTAACTTTACGTAGCTCACGTGACCTTGCTGATTGCTCCCTCCCGTAAAACTGCTCATGAATAATTAATGAGCAATTAGCAAGGTCACGTGAGCTACGTAAAGTTAATGAGATTCATTGAACTATTTACATTTTCCCATGGCGGCAACCAGAATCAACAGCAGGAGTGTGTTACTTTGATGTGGTAAGCGGCACTTTCAAGTGCAAATTCAGCACTTTGATGTGGCCGAGCGGTACTTTGATGTTCACTTTCAACACTCTTTTTTTTTTTTTTTTAAATAAGAAGCCGTTTAGGCCGTTTGTAATGCTGAGTAGGCTGTTTGTGTGTAAAATCCAGCCTGAAGTCTGTGGTAGTGTTTGTGAGTGTAGCTGAAAGGCTGGCAGGCAGCTTGCCAGACAGATGGTCATCCAGTTTCAGTTGTCTTTAGAAAAGTGACCTTTCTATCTCGTAGACTCCGCCCATTTTCGCGTCTAGCTGCCGTTTGTGGGGCCCTGGCAAAAAGCAGTGGTGAGTTGTAGCTAGCCTGTATGCGTGTGTAACGTAGCAAGGGAAGGGTTAGGAGAGAAAAGCATGCGTAGTTTTCTTGTGAGTAGGCTGACTGTCATAACCCTGGGGTCAATCTACTGTAGCAGGCGTGGATTGTCGTAATATTTGATTGGCGAGTCCGGATTGCGAAAATTAGTGTAGTTGTGAATAGCAAGGCAGATTTAGCTGTAAAACCGGATCTGAAGTGTTTTTATGAAAAGCATGCGTAGGATTTTGGCCTGTCCTGTGTAGGTTGTGTGTAGGTACCGATGAGGGGGGGAACTGTGCGGGGTGAATATTAAGCAGAGGGGGTAATTAGGTGCTTACCTATTGTCATGTGGGTGTAGGCTAGGATGTTGCCGACATAGCCATCAACTTGGTTCGAAGGTTCGGCTTCAACCCTACTCGACTTCCCTTCCTACCTTAAATAATAATAGCCTAAAACTGCATTTTTTCTAGCTTTGGCAGGGGTTATGGCTGACCTTAGTGGTTTGATAGTCTCATGAATATAATTAATTGGCTATGAATCTCATATTAATCTCATGATTGATATACGGTAAGTTTGATACGGCAGTGCTATAACCCTGAGAACTTCACAGCTGCCGCTGAAGGTAACTGCAGAGCCTGATAATCTGTGTAACATGGCTAACATCAACGGTCACATTAATTTAGCGTATGCGCTTAACACGTGATGGGTAGGACCCTCAATAAACCATGCACTTAATAAAGAGGTACGCTCAACAACCAGCGCCTACGGTACTATTTATAAATCACATACACACATTGCACATGCTCACTGACTAAGTGTCATTTGTATATAATCTCATTCCCAGGCCAATTCTCCAACTGCGTGGAATGGGAAAGTAAGAGTTAAAGTGGGTAATTTGTTCCTTATTTTTGGAATTTGACATTCCTTCCATAGTACTTACCCACTTAGAGGCTTAACTCCTACTGTGCATCTGGAAAGTGAGAGTTAGGCCTCAAAGTGGGTAATTCATTCCTTATATTCTTGGAACTTGACATTCCTTCCATAGTAGAACAAATTACCCACTTAGAGGCCTAACTCCTACTATGCATCTAGTTAGGCCTCAAAAGTGGGTAATTTGTTCCGTGTCATATCAGGAAATCTGTGAATATCTGCTGGACATTGTTCACACCTTTTTGCTAAGTACAGTTAACATAGAAGATGACTTCTGTTTTATACCATTCAGCTTACTTTTACCGTATAGCGGGAAATTTTCACCGGGAATTTTTTTTTTGCCAAAGCCAACAGTGTCGTATTGCTCGGCAGATTTATTTTTACTCACACGTGATTGGGCGAAATTAAATTCTACAAAGTACGTGTACAAAATGGTGTCTCGTATGCCATGTACTGTCTTCGAACTTGTGACGCACAAACAGTCAGAGATCTGAGCATGTCTACCACACAGTTTTACCAAGGAAGGCTTACTACAGCTCCCAGGTTAGTAGACGGTGTGTTAGCCTTATTCTTGGAACTTGACATTCCATAAATTACCCACTTAGAGGCCTAACTCCTACCCTATACATCTGGAAGGTAGGAATTAGGCCTCAAAGTGGGTAATTCGTTTCTTATTCTTGGAACTTGACACTCCTTCCATAGTAGAACAAATTACCCACTTAGAGGCCTAACTCCTACCTTGCATCTGGAAGGTAGGAGTATGATATATATGCTATGATGGTAAGAACTGTGGCAAAATGGTAACATAAAAAGTGTATTACCATATCAAAGTGGTACTGCAAGAAGTGCAATTATTATGACTTTGAATGTTTATTAATTGGTTGTCTGTGTTCTCTATTTGCAACTGTTGTATTTTCAGCACTGAGTTGTAAGTTTGGATACTTATTAACCCTTGTATATGTGAGTATTGCAGTCGGTCTGTCATTCTGTCACTCATTCTGTCATTCTGTCATCATTGTCCTTTTTGCAAGATTTCTAGCAAATGACAAATGCTGATGGTACCAAACTTGATATGAAGCCTAACCCTAACCCACATTCAAATAGCTATGCAAAGTAAAACTGGCTGCATTCTTGTCCATTAAATTCAGCGCCCTGTAAGTTACAGTAAGGGGACTTACAAACAATCATTCATTTTGGAGACGACCACTTTATGAAAGTCCCCTTACTGTAACTCACAGGGCGCTGAATTTAATGGACAAGAATGCAGCCGGTTTTACTTTGCGTAGCTACTTGTAAGCAGCTGAGTGTGGGTTAGGGTTAGGCTTCATATCAAGTTTGGTACCATCAGCATTTGTCGTTTGCTAGAATTCTTGCATTAAGACAATGGTAACAGACAAAAGGACAGAATGACAGACAGAATGACAGACCGACTGCAATACCCCTCGATGCATGCATGCACGAGGATTAATAAATATCCAAACTTGTAACTCAGTACTGCAAATATTAATATATAGTCCAAAACAGAGAACATAGAGAACCAATTAATAAACATTCAAAGTCATGATAACTGCACTTCTGGCAGTACCACTTTGATACTATCGGAGTGGTAATACACTTTTTATGATACCATTCACCACAGTTCTTACCATCATAGCATTATACCATACTCCTACCTTCCAGATGCAAAGTACCAGTTAGGCTTCTAAGTGGGTAAATTGTTCTACTATGGAAGGAATGTCAAGTTCCAAGAATAAGCAACAAATCACCCACTTTGAGGCCTAACAGATGCAAGGTAGGAGTTAGGCCTCTAAGTGGGTAATTTGTTCTACTGTGGAAGGAATGTCAAGTTCCAAGAATAAACAACAAATCACTGCTTTGAGGCCTAACAGATGCAAGGTAGGAGTTAGGTCTCTATAGTAAGTGGGTAATTTGTTCTGCTATGGAAGGAATGTCAAGTTCCAAGAATAAGGAACATAATCACCCACTTTGAGGCCTAACCATGCAAGGTAGGAGTTAGGCCTCTAAGTGGGTAATTTGTTCTACTGTGGAAGGAATGTCAAGTTCCAAGAATAAACAACAAATCACTGCTTTGAGGCCTAACAGATGCAAGGTAGGAGTTAGGTCTCTATAGTAAGTGGGTAATTTGTTCTGCTATGGAAGGAATGTCAAGTTCCAAGCATAATCACCCACTTTGAGGCCTAACCATGCAAGGTATGAGTTAGGCCTCTAAGTAGGTAATTTGTTCTACTGTGGAAGGAATGTCAAGTTCCAAGAATAAACAACAAATCACTGCTTTGAGGCCTAACAGATGCAAGGTAGGAGTTAGGCCTCTATAGTAAGTGGGTAATTTGTTCTGCTATGGAAGGAATGTCAAGTTCCAAGAATAAGGAACATAATCACCCACTTTGAGGCATAACCATGCAAGGTAGGAGTTAGATCTCTAAGTGGGTAATTTGTACATTCTGTGGTGCCATGCATCTGAGTTAACCTTATATGGGTTACAACGACCAATCTATTTTTACAACGATATAATGTGATCCATTTGTTTATACAATATTTTGTAAGAAGCAACTTCATGACTCAGAGAATGCATATCTGCACCAACAGTACTGGAAACTGTATATAGTTACGCATATGGCTTCAAAGAAAGCATATATAAACAGTGACTCTTTGCCCCAGATATCATTCACTCCATCCCTGTCTGCAGAGCCTAACAAGCATAAGAACAAGAGGACCACATTGTCAAGCTGAGCAGAGGTGATTAACTACTGTAAAATTTAAATTACCAACTGCAGCTATGCAGATATAGCTAACTATTGTTTTGTTATCGTTTAGCTGCATATAGGAACCAATTCTGATCGCATCAGTCGGCCATGGGCACCCTAACAATGGTGATGATGGTGCAACTGATACTCCTATTCTGTACTGTGCAAGCTTATCCACACAATGGTGATCCTGACTATGGTGATCCTGACTATGGTGATCTTGATGAAGGAGCTATGCAGTCTCTCTCTCTCTATGGTGTCACTGATCCCGATGGTCCCGAGACAGATGACAATCTCAATTACATAGCCCAAAGCAACATACCTGTCCGGTTTCAGGAATATGCAGAAACTGTGCAACTTTCAACAGAGATATGTGAAAAACTGCGGTCTTGTCTCGGAGACTGTCATCCTCTAATTTGCCCAGAGAGTAAGTGTAATAGCTACTGAGAGGAGCTTTGTTAATATGCTGAAATAGATTATTAGCAAGCCTCAAACGCCTTTCAAGTTGTGTCTGAGCTGTTTAGATCGACATGCATGCACTGAGATACCTCCTGGGGCAGGAAGGCTAGGCGATGAGGCAACTATGTTGACAATTATTAATTTCTACTTTAATTTGCAGAGTGCGTTTCTGGTTATTGCCGTGTTTGCTCGCTACGTATTTTTAAAAAATGCTTTCGTTACAAGAACAAAAAATGCAAATGTGCGAAGAAAGAAGCAGATAAAGAATGTGTGTCAAAGAGGGCAGAGTGCAACAGAATTCAAGAAGTCTATCGTGCTGTAGGATGCAACTAGCCAGTGAGAAAACACTTGAAGGCCATTTAGTGAACTTGACTTCTGTTAGGTATATATAGGTCTAGTTGTTTATAAGGTAGACTGCTATCAGTGTAAGTAGAGTAGTACACTGAGTGTGCAGCTTTAGCAATTTAATTTTGCCATGTAGCTATTAGGCAGTTGTTGATGGCTAGTTATATGTGTATATCTTGTACTGCTAATGTTATACAAGTCATGTATATATATATATTTGTACTATACTGCGTGGGCAGTTCAAAGGTGCCGGTAGCAGTCTATACCTCGAAGACAGCTGCCTATGCTCTATCTGCCAATTAGGGCAGATAGAACATATGTTCTATCTGCCATAGAGCATAAAAAACTTAATTGAGTTGTTTGCACACCACAAACCAAATTAGTGTGCTCATGGAGTGTGAAGTGGGAGGGATGTATATTACAAGCCACTTAGATGATGGCATTTTCGTGGTTTACAGGAAACACACTCGAGGCTTCATCTGATAGACCACTCGCGCTTCGCTCGTGGTCTATCAGATGAAGCCTCTAGTGTCTTTCCTGTAAACCACTCAATACCATCATCTAACTATAACATATACGGAATGACAAGTTCCAAAAATAAGGAACAAATTATAATTACCCACTTTAAGTTTTAGGCCTAACTCTTACTTTCCACACAGTTGGAGAATTGTAGCAAGCCAGGCTTCATCCTGATTTTGCACATCACAAACCAAATTAGTGTGCTCATGGAGGTGAAGTGGGAGGGATGTATAGTACAAGCCACTTAGATGATGGTATTTTCGTGGTTTACAGGAAACACACTCGAGGCTTCATCTGATAGACCACTCGTGCGTGGTCTATCAGATGAAGCCTCTCGTGTCTTTCCTGTAAACCACTCAATGCCATCATCTAACTATAACATATACGGAATGACAAGTTCCAAAAATAAGGAACAAATTATAATTACCCACTTTAAGTTTTAGGACTAACTCTTACTTTCCACACAGTTGGAGAATTGTAGCAAGCCAGGCTTCATCCTGATTTTGCAGTTATTTGGGTGATGTTGAGCGTTTCCTTCTTGCTTCGTCTTTCCTGAGCTGCATCAGCAGAGTAGCTAGAACGGCTTTTATAGCCTGCAGGCTGCTACCACATATGCATCCTTGCTGTATTCCTGTAATAGACCTGTCACCCCAGACAGTTTAACTGGTTTGAATTCCTGTTGGACTTGCTTAAGCTTGTTTTTAAGTGTAAATGGACTTCTGTCTTGTTCTCATGTAATTCAGGTATGCCTTGAGGTGACATACATACCATGCATTGTATATTGATCAGTGCTCTGACAGTTTGCAGAATTGCTGCTGTATTCATCTCTGAACGGTCGGCGACATATGGGGATTTGTCTGAAATGTGCCCTGTGCAACTGAGAGTGGTATCGTCGTAAGACTTCACACCCAAGTCAGTCGCCTATCCGCAGAAGTGACTGAAAATATGGCAACAAGGCAATGGGTTGCTGGTTTAGCGACTTGCCGATGTGGTACTTCATCGATACTCTCTACCTGCCAGATGTGCTGAGTTACAAGTTTGAATATTTATTAATCCTCGTGCATGCATGCATCGAGGGGTATTGCAGTCGGTCTGTCATTCTGTCTGTCATTCTGTCCTTTTGTCTGTTACCATTGTCTTAATGCAAGAATTCTAGCAAACGACAAATGCTGATGGTACCAAACTTGATATGAAGCCTAACCCAAACCGGCTGCATTCTTGTCCATTAAATTCAGCGCCCTGTGAGTTACAGTAAGGGGACTTTCATAAAGTGGTCGTCTCCAAAATGAATGATTGTGTGCAAGTCCCCTTACTGTAACTCACAGGGCGCTGAATTTAATGGACAAGAATGCAGCCAGTTTTACTTTGCATAGCTACTTGTAAGCAGCTGAGTGTGGGTTAGGGTTAGGCTTCACATCAAGTTTGGTACCATCAGCATTTGTCGTTTGCTAGAAATCTTGCAAAAAGACAATGATGACAGAATGACAGAATGAGAGACAGAATGACAGACCGACTGCAATACTCACATATACTCAGTGCTGAAAATACAACAGTTGCAAATAGAGAACACAGACAACCAATTAATAAACACTCAAAGTCAAAATAATTGCACTTCTTGCAGTACCACTTTGATATGGTAATACACTTTTTATGATACCATTTTGCCACAGTTCTTACCATTATAGCATATATATCATACTCCTACCTTCCAGATGCAAGGTAGGAGTTAGGCCTCTAAGTGGGTAATTTCTTCTACTATGGAAGGAGTGTCAAGTTCCAAGAATAAGAAATGAATTAACATCTGGAAATTAGGAATTAGGCCTCAACGTGGGTAACACTTTGAGGCCTAATTCCTATCTTCCAGATGTATAGGGTAAACGTTAGGCCTCTAAGTGGGTAATTTGTTCTACTATGGAAGGAATGTCAAGTTCCAAGAATAAGGAAACAAATTACCCACTTTGAGGCCTAATCCCTACCTTCCAGATGTAGGGTAGGTGTTAGGCCTCTAAGTGGGTAATTTATGGAATGTCAAGTTCCAAGAATAAGGCTAACACACCGTCTACTAACCTGGGAGCTGCAGTAAGCCTTCCTTGGTAAAACTGTGTAGTAGACATGCTCAGATCTCTGACTGTTTGTGCGTCACAAGTTCGAAGACAGCACATGGCATACGAGATACCATTTTGTACACATACTTTGTAGAATTTAATTTCGCCAAATCACGTGTGAGTGAAAATAAATCTGGCGAGCAATACGACACTGTTGGCTTTGGCAAAAAAAATTCCCGGTGAAAATTTCCCGCTATACGGTTAAAGTAAGCTGAATGGTATAAAACAGAAGTCATCTGCAAAATAGTACCACTTCAGTACCTTTATTTAGAAAATTAGTAGTAAAAAGCCTCAGAAATGGCTAATACAAGCAACTTTCGTTAGTAAACTGCTAGTTATAAACCTAGACACATAAATCAAGTTATTTTGTAATTTTAAGACCCTAACGAGTAAAGGTCAACCTTGGCCATCCTCCTCTGGATGACTCCCCCCACACTCACCATATAGCTACACTGAAGGGTTACTTTAACTTGAGTTACCAACCTACGGTTAACTCACTTGCAGCTCTGCTTACTTGTTCTGTCTACTTACTGTGAGTGTATAGTGAGTTTGTTTTGCGGACTATACTGGAGACCAGAATGAAGGAGCACCAAGATGCCTGCCAGAAGGGTGAGCCTGGGAAGTTGGCAATTGCAGAACATGTGTGGAAGGAACATCACCCCATCAGATGGGAGGAGACTTCGATAGTGGGCCATGCCAGAAGACCCAAGGAGCTGTTGCTGAAGGAGACCCTCCACATCTAGATGACCCCTGCCGAAGAACATTTCAACTGTGACGGAGGACTGGAGCTCCCTAAATTGCTGGATAGCGACTCTGAGGCGACTACAGGGCGGAGCTAGCACGGGTCGATCCCTGACCCCCTGTGACGTGGCATGACGTGACCAGTCGTGATGTGCAGGTGTTCTCAACGTTAACTTCACTTTTGCCCTGAAGAAGACTTGACCATTTAGTCGCTTCGTCGGCAAAGTTTCTTTCCGAATTAAAGTTGGTATTCAGAGAGCCTTTCTTTCTTATGGACTATAGTATTGTAAGAAAAAGTGTTGGAATGCAGTTAGTATACACTCTTGGACTAGCTTGGACTAGCTAGGGATTTCGAGGAATCATAACTGTAATATATAGCTATACCTTTTAGTCCTCCATTTTCCCTAGCGCATTCTACCACAATGTAGTTAATTAATTTAGTCCTAGAAACATGCATTTCAACACAATGACGGTTGGTGACTTACCGTAGCTTAATTGTTTACTACCTATAGTACCGTACTCCATAATATAACTACACATTTTTGGAGTGATATACAGTATACCAGGTTGACATAAAACGTTGGTCACTTGCAGACTATAAAAACAACTGTACTGTAGCTAGCTATATAGTCAGTCCGATACAGGAGTAAGGGTAAGATATTGTCTTCATCAAGAACTCCGCCCCAAGTCAAAGATTCAAGAATCAGGATGAAGTTGTGGCTTGCTACAACCCTGGCTGCAGTATTGTTTGCAACAGGCAATGCTAAGGCTTATCTTCCCTTTCGTAAGTATATGCATGTGATAGCTAAATGTTTTGGAGTGTAAGTATAAATGCGATGCATATACCCTTATCCTCAATACGGATTATTATGAACAAGAGGTGGCTAATCAAGCCAACTTCGACCACCGTACGTATACGTATGTGATAAACTATTTTGGTCTGCACATATCATGCCTGACATAGCTAATATTAATAATAAAGTACATGTGTATGTGTCTGCCCTTTTTACTTTGCTAAGTTATTTTCTTTACACAGCGTATGTCCACAGGGAGGAGGTTGATGAAACGCCTGGCATTGACGCCTACATGGATCTGGTTGATGAAACCCCTGACCATGATGCCAACATTGAGCAGATTGATGACTATTGTATGTATGTGATAAACACATGTGACGATATTTTATTAGTGGTAGCTAAATACTGAGGTCATGTATGACAGCAGATACATTATTATTTCATTTCTGCAGGTTGTCTCACTTGCCTTCACTTCCGGGAAGAAGGATGATGGGGTTAAAGATAATAAGCCACATTCTCTCGAGGTGGCAGTTATTGGACAGGAAACTCATAAAATCACACTGCCCAATCTACCTGGAGATATGTACGAGAAAAGCAAGGGAGACCACTGGGAACTCACCTTTAGTGGTACTCTCCAATTCAGAAACTGCAGTGTGAACCTGAAAAACCTCGATCACGTTGCTATTGTGGCTGGTAGCAAAGATGGATGGGGGATCCATACGATTGTCACCTACGTGGGTGCTACTGGTCATGGCTTTAAAGAGTTTACCCGTCACATTGGTGTCAACCGTTGGATTGATAAAGATTCAGATATCAAAGATATGCGTTTTGTGCTCACAAAGGTCAACTGATTTTTACTGTAGCTGACTGATTTTTACTTTGTAAATTCATATTTTTACTGTAGCTGACAGGTTTTTACTGTAGAGACCGAGTTGTATGTTTTTTCTGTACCACATGTATAATATTATAGTAGTTTCCCTGCAAGCTGTAATAACTATAACTATAATAATGCTAACCTTTGCCATTTGCACATATATAAATTAATATTATTGTTTTGTTTAGCCATCGATTTGCTCAATTAAAAGCAAACATTTAGCTAGATGCATGCTGGGAATGGTACATGATGCAGGGCTTGCTACAACTCTGGCTGCAGTATTTTTTGCAGCATGCAACGCTAAGGCTTTCCTTCCCTTCAGTAAGTTATATATGTGATGAATGTTTTGGAATGTGATGCATATACCTATCCTTGATGCGGATTATTATGCACAGAAAGAAAAAAAATCAACAAATCTACAATAGATAATAATTTACTTATATATTCTACAGTAGAAATTTATATTCTCCACGCATTCTCCACACACTCTACAGGTACTGTTCTGATGGAACAGGAGTTATATCTACATATCACGGAGATATAGCATAGTGATTCTCAGTAGCAGGGTGCTAGTACAGATGTGATAGAATCGTAGACTTTTGTGACTTCGCTACCATAGGAAGTTTGTAACATGTTGGAAATGTATAGTATTGTTAAAGTTTACCAACATATTGTACTGTTATACTGCTGATGCAATGAACAGACCACGTGCACACGCAGCTGTACCGCAATGATGTAATTGAGTGACACGATGAACAGACCACGTGCGCGCAAGCTGAACCGTACCCAGATCTGATGGAACTAAAAATTGCATCCAACTGGCTATAGCTACCATTGTTCACCACCTGATTATATATTATTCCTTGTGGTAAAAGTAATAAGCCCATAGTTATACGTAAGACAGAAGCCTTGCCAGTGAAGTTTAAAGGCAATTGCAGACAGGATTTATATAAGTATTCAGCACCTACAATTTATATACTGTGGCAGTGTAAAATATAATTGTGGCTACTTCCATAATATTTAAGCAATATTCATGGAAATGTGTTCTCTCTGCCAGTTTTACGTTTCTACACAAACACAAAAAATATTATATTCTACCATTAGGACTTAGCTACTTGCATTCTAATGGATATGAGTATGCAGCATAATGAAACTAGATATGCAAATATTGCACATGATAAGTCATTTAAGTTGGCTGTAATTTCAAAATAATCACATGACAGTGTCAGTACTAAGGATGCAGGGACTTTACACAGAAAGTGATTCCAGCTATGTACAGCATTAGCAGTCATACATATATGCACCTTTTAGGAGTGAGCTCTTGTATGAATTCTCAGAATGCAGCTAATGTGGAGTTAATCAGCAACATAGTACCAAATAAGAGTGTGTGTGTTTCCCCCCGCTATTGTTAGCTACAGTGTATGTATACAGGAGTGTTTGCTATTATCACTACTGAATGAGCAGACCTACTTGGATTGTCCGATCTGGTGTCTACAGTATATGTCCCAGTGTAGCCCTCAGGTCTTGCTTTATCAAACAGTTGTTGGTCAAATTTTGATGAAGCAATATAGAGTTTGGATACTTATAATTATTGATATTTATATCAATTGGAGATGCCTTTGGGTCCCGAAACAATCAGTCATTACAAGTTTGTCAGCCGGAATGTCCAACCTGGTTTGTTCCAGTCAACAGTAATGGTACTATCGACTGTGATTGTGGGGATTCTTTGGATGGGAAGGTAGTATGTGACAGGAACTCAAATTCTTCTATACTACAGTTTGAATAATATTATTGCATGACATACAGTGAAGTAGACAACAGCACAGTGGTATCTAACAGTCCATATATTAGCCATAGACCAGATGTTGAAGGTCTGTATGTACAACTACCTCAGAATGTGTGTGATTTGAATGAGTTCATGTGTGGTGGACTGAATCGTACTGGGCTGCTGTACATGTGTAGTGGTTGCAAGGCTGAGCTGGGACCTGATATATCTCAGTGTATATATATTAATTGATGATCAATAGGATTATACTTAGCAGTGTATGTGTACTTGTGGGAGCATTGTTTAGTTTACATTGCATGGGAGTGTACCCAAAATAATCTGACATCATTCTATCTGATAGACTGGACCAGCAATGGCTAAAACATATCTCAAGTGTGGGAAGTTGGAGGAGTTGTATAACTATATAAACGTGCCATTTACTCCTCCATCTCCCTAGCTCATTCTCCCACTGCGTAGTTTACTTTGTAACCTACTGTTACTAGAAACATGCATTCCATGCCAACATGCCCTCCAACTTCCTTGGAATTTAGGGTTGTGCATGCGTGAGGCCTATAGGCCTCACGCATGCACAACCCTAAATTTTTGGTGGATGGGCAGAAGGTCTGAGAGTAAGAGTCTGTTTTGTCCCCAGTCCTTCCAGCTAGGACAATCTTTAAATTTAGTGTCCATTGTTATTAGCAAACTTGCCTGTACTGTGAGAGGTGGGTACAATAGTGCAATTAATGACAATTCATTGAAGCTGGATCAGATGTATAGGCTAACCCAGCCGATCACATGTGCTGTATGGGAAGTGGAAATTGTTCCTTATTTAGTTAGGCATCAGGAAAGATTGAGTGAGGGGATTACAATTAGTAATGCATGTGTGGAAGCTTTAGGACGGGAGTGCAGGACCAAAATACTATGATATCATGGTAACATTTATACCTAGCTAATAGACTGGACCAGCAATCGCTGAAACATATCTCGAGTCTAGGAAGTTGGAGGGCATGTTGGCATGGAATGCATGTTTCTAGTAACAGTAGGTTACAAAGTAAACTACGCAGTGGGAGAATGAGCTAGGGAGATGGAGGAGTAAATGGCACGTTTATATAGTTATACAACTCCTCCAACTTCCCATACTTGAGATATGTTTTAGCCATTGCTGGTGCAGTCTATCAGATAGAATGATGTCAGATTATTTTGGGTACACTCCCATGCAATGTAAACTAAACAATGCTCCCACAAGTACACATACACTGCTAAGTATAATCCTATTGATCATCAATTAATTATATATATGCAGGCTCTCTCGAATGGGTCTTCTTCACATACATGTGCCCTATGTTGTAAGAACCAGGCTGGTGAAGCTGGTAGCACAGGAGATGTGGAGAGGGAGGCATACATGTACACATGTACTGAAGAGGGCAAACCACTTCTGGCAACAACTAGCTAATGTTCAGAAGAAACAGACAGTGAAGATTAGGGGGATTCTGTAAACAACTTTGAAATGACTTGTAGTAGTGTAATTGTGGCATTATATTATGTTGTGTAACAAAAACTTTCAAAATGAGACGTGCTACTGCTACTTGATTTTATAGGTTACAGCTTTATAGAGAAAAGTCACAAAAAAGTATTTACAAAATGAAGAAGCATGTAGGGATGGAATCTCAAAAAAAGTAACCAAACATGGTAGGAATGACACCGCAATACTTTTATGGATTGCCGTCCTTACATCTTTTGTCGTTTTTCTAACCATGCTTGGTGATGCTTGTTATGTGGGGTAACAGGAAGCTAGTTTAATACAGTTAACTACATCCTGTGGCATTTTTTCTAAAGTGCATGCTTTGGTATTATAATCACAAATGAGTTAGTTAATACAGATTATACTGTTGGAATTGTCCATGCAAGTAGGGAGAGGAGTCAGAATGTTTCATAATAACGCATTCTGTTTTCTAGAGGGAATCCTAGTCCCACTGTTTCATCAGACACATCAAGTAATGTTGTGTGCTATTTTCTCTGATAAAAATTTATGTCAGAACAAATATAGCTATTTATACAAAAAACCTATTGTTCGGTTTGTTTATATAGGAGACAGTTCATTTGTCGTTTTAGTAGCAGGAAGATGGCTTTATCAGCAGTGAGGGCCACTGTGTTTCTCCCTGCCAACACGGCAGCAACTGGTCCTTCTCCTAGAGAATAGTGAATGTAACAAGGAAATTAAAAAATATATATAGTGAAAAGTCTTGGAAGAGATCAGAAATTTCTGATACTGAGGCTTGGAAGGGATCAGAAATTTCTAATACTATAAGTAGTAGGCTAGATATTCTGGAATGCAGTTAAAGGCTCAGAAATTTCAGAGTAAGGTGGATCTAATACTACATAGTGCAGTGTAGATATTCTGGAATGTAGTAAAAGGATCAGAAATTTCTGATCTAAGGCTTGGAAAGGATCAGAAAAGAATAGTGAATGTAACAAGGAAAATTAAAAAGATGTTCTAGAATACAGTGAAAGTCTTGAAAGAGATCAGAAATTTCTGATACTAAGTAGAAATTTCTGATGCTAAGGCTGAAATTTCACGCAGAGTCTAAGGTTAGTTTAGACTTTAGGAAAATGTTCATGCCCGTTTTATAGAGTAATGAAATGACTTTTTTGTGCATAATATATAATATATTGCTTACATCAGTAGCAAATTAACGGTATATATATCACTGCAAAAAATATGTAGTTGTTTTGACCACTTAGTGGTTACCAGAATTTCAGATGTAATGTACATGTAGGTGGTAGGGCCTCAAAGTGGGTAATTTGTTCTTGCAATGGAATATGATTATGGAATATCAGGTTCAAAGAACAAGGTACAAATTACTCACTTTGAGGCCTAACTCCTACCTTCCAGTTGGAGTAAGGCATCAAAGTGAGTAATTTGTTCTTGCAATGGAATATGATTATGGAATATCAGGTTCAAAGAACAAGGAGCAAATTACTCACTTTGAGGCCTAACTCCTACCTTCCAGTTGGAGTAAGGCATCAAAGTGAGTAATTTGTTCTTGCAATGGAATATGATTATGGAATATCAGGTTCCGAACAAATCACCCACTTTGAGGT
This sequence comes from Phakellia ventilabrum, assembly GCA_963921505.1. NCBI lineage: Eukaryota > Metazoa > Porifera > Demospongiae > Axinellida > Axinellidae > Phakellia > Phakellia ventilabrum. The sequence goes on from OY997397.1 coordinate 2,375,802, forward strand.
CTAACTCCTGCCCTGTACTCAAAACATCTGAAATTCAGGTAACCATTAAGTAGTCAAAACAACTACGCATTTTTTGCAGTGATATATATATAGTCATATATCATCAGTACATTATAGCTAGCTGTTTTGACATATTCAGTGCACTGCCAATTGTCTTGAAAATTTAAGGAAGGCGTGAAATTAGTATTTGGTATTAAGGATGGGCGACTGAGGAGAAACCCTATTATATACCAGAGTGATTATGGTAGGTTTAAGCTGGCTATGTACCGAGTTACAAGCTACAGTTAGTGCCCAAATGCACATGTGCGTATATTCTGTATATAAATATGCACTACCTAGGGATGTGAGCATTTTCCAGACTTGTGAGCATTTTCAGAGATGTGAGCATTTTCCAGACTTGTGAGCATTTTGCAGAGATGTGAGCATTTTCCAGACTTGTGAGCATTTTTCAGAGATGTAAGCATTTTCCAGACTTGTGAGCATTTTGCAGAGATGTGAGCATTTTCCAGACTTGTGAGCATTTTGCAGATATGAGCATTATCCACAGTTGTGAGCATTTTTTTAAAATATGTGAGTATTTTCCAGAACTGTGAGCATTATCCAGTTGTGAGCATTATCCACAGTTGTGAGCATTATCCACAGTTGTGAGCATTTTCCAGACCTGTGAGCATTATCCACAGCTGTGAGCATTATCCACAGCTGTGAACATTATCCACAGCTGTGAGCATTTTCCAGACCTGTGAGCATTATCCACAGTTGTGACCATTATCTACAGTTGTGAGCATTGTCCACAGCTGGGAGCATTATCCACAGTTGTGAGCTTTATCCACACTTATGAGCATTTGAGCATGAGCATGAGCATTTGCTTATGAGGAGTTATCTACGTTTGTGAGAATATGCATGCGTTCAGGACTTACACTACATCCAGAGTTGTCAGTATTATAGCTAGAGATTAATCCTGGTAGTGTGATATGCCACAAAATAGAGCTCCTTAAATAATAATAATAATATACTCATGTTGCTGCCGTAGCGCTTACGCCATTGACCACGCACCCACAGACGCAGGCGGAGCTTGTAAGACCTCCAGTCAGAGGACAAGAGCAAGAACAACCAGAGACCACACAATCCTGATCACCATACAATTCCTTCTTCCTAGTCTCCCATATCAATAATACAAAGCTCTTAACTAGCTTTAATAATACTTTAAAATCATCCCTGTTCCAATTCTCAAATCCTAAAATAAAACTTGCCTTATTAAAATTATCAAGTGTACTAAACTCCCCAAACCTCCCACCCAATAGATTTTCTAATTCTACCATAAAATTATTTCTAATGCTGTCATATGCTGGACACTCCCAGAAAACATGTACCACACTCTCACATTCACCCCTGCATAATTTACACTGCCTATCATCATTTTTACCCCAATGTCTTCCTAACTCTTCATTCAGACCGTTCATACCTGACCGAAACTTAAACAATAATCTTGTACCCGGATCACCTACCCCCTGCAAATAATTCTTGAATTCTATTTCCTTACAGAAAGACTTGTACAGATTCAACTTAACTTTAGTATTCAAGCTGTCATTAAAGTCCTTGTATTCTCTATCCCTCAACGCTTCGTCTACCGTATCTAAAAACAAATGAATATTATCTGCAGCTAATACCTCTTGGCTATCTAAATCTAACTGCAGCAGCAATTCATTAATTACTTTCATCCAAGTTTTCCTTTGCCTACCTCTACATGGTTTCACTTCCCACTCAGCATCTAATAGTACTCTAGGATACCGCTCAATATCCAACTTATTGACTTTATACCACCACTTAAGTTTGCTTCTATCCCTCCTCCCTTTCAAGGACTCTAACCCCATATCTCCCCTTACCGCTTCATTACACGTTTTGGAAGAGCAGCCAAGTATCTTCTTAGCTGCTCCTAGCTGAATGGATTCTAAGGAAGCTGTCTGCCGTTTATTACAAGCCCACACTTCACTACCGTATTCTAAAGTAGGACGAAGTACTGAAACTAACAATAATCTCCTTGCAACGGTACTGATATTTCTATTACTGACAAACCGGTGCAAACGATTAAACTTTTTCTTCCCATTATCAATTACCTTCTGTACATGACTATCCCATGACCCATTCTCAGCAAATTCAATCCCCAAGTAACAGTAACTTACAACCCTTGGAATTACGTTATCTCCCCACTTCCACGCACACATATCTGTAATAGCCACCTTAGAAAATACCACAACAGCACTCTTTTTGATGTTAGATTTCAACCTCCATTTGTTACAAAACCCTTGTACTACATTAATCAACTTTTGTAAATCCTCCGCATTAGTAGTTAAACCAACAAAATCATCTGCAAACATTAGTCCCCCAACCTTAACATCATTCTTAATGATTATACCAAGCCCAGCTTTCTCAACCTCATCTAGTAACTGATTAATAAAAATGGAAAATAGGATAGGCGATAGACTACAACCCTGTGCTACCCCCTGGCTTATATCAAATGGTTTGGATTTTTCCCCCTCCAGTAAAACAGCACTCTCTGTAATGTCATACATCTTCTTAATAACTCTCCACATCCTACCCCTAACACCCAATTCCCACAACCTAAACCATAAACCATCGTGCCAAACCGTATCAAAAGCCTTCTGGATGTCTAAGAAAAAAGCATAAGTGTATTTTCCTTCTCTTATTCTGCCTTGTATGATCTCGTTCAAAGTATAGACATTATCAACACAACTTCTTTTCGCTCTAAAACCTGCCTGCCCCTCATGAAGAGCCTTTTCCGATTCTAATCTTATTACCAAGCGATTATTTAAAATCTTACAAAACAGTTTACCAACAACGTTCAATAGAGTAATGCCTCTGTAATTACCTGGATCCTCAACATCACCTTTCTTATACAAACTAACAATTAATCCTTGCCTCCATTGTTTAGGAATACCCTCTTCTGTCCAGACTACTTCATATAAAGCTTTCAACAGATTCGCCATTCCAGAGCCACCATACTTAAAAAGCTCCCCAACTAAGCCATCATTACCTCCAGTTTTGTTATTCTTTAGACTTTTCAAACACTTTTTAATTTCGGCATAACTTATATCCCTGTCTAAAACCTTATCCTTCCGTGCACTAGACATCTCGCTGTACTCTGTCACCTTATTCTCTACATGCTCTCTCCAGCTATCATCAAACTGATCATCTACTGATGCTGTACCCAGCTTACCGTAATGCTCACGTAGAACTTCAAGCTTCCCCTTTGTACTGGTTACGCATGAACCTGAACTACTCCTTAATGAAGCAATGCTCTTACGACTACCCTTTGAAGTCCTGCCAACAAATGCCCAAAATTCCTTCTTGTTTTCATCAAAATTTTTATTAGCCTTTTCTATCACCTCATTCCAACTATCTAACTTCTTCTTACGTACCAATTCCTTGATTTCTGAACGTAACTTGTAATACTGTCCCCATTTATCTTCCCTACCACTCTGAATCTCTTTGTAAACCTGTCTTCTTAACCTAATCTTATCTTTAATCTCTTCATCCCACCACCTCGCTGCTTTGCCACACACTATCACCTTTTCCACAATTTCTTTTGATGCTACCCTCTTCACTGTGTCTTCCCAATCCTGAACCACTGCCTTCACTAATTCCGACCCCCTTAACCCCTGGTGCTTCCTTGTCTGTATCCTTTCTTGAAATACTTCTACTTCTACGCTCAAAGCTTCTTGATACTGCTGCCTCACTTCCTCCTCTTGAAATCTTTCAATGCGCCATTTCTTAATTACCCGCTTTTGCTGCTTAGCAGTTTTTACAGTCCGACCCAGTTCCATCCATACTAAAAAGTGATCCGACTTCCCTATATCGGTGTCATCTACCTGCACACTCCCTGAAACCTGCAACAAGTTGGAATCAGTAACTATATAATCAATGATAGACTTCTGCTTCAATGCAGGCCTAGCTCTAGTCCACTGTGGTTCCACACTGAACTCACGACCATTACAAATTACAAGCTCAACCTCCGTCAAAAAGGAAATCATCCTGTTACCACTCGCATTGCATTTTCCTTCTCCAAACATACCTATTACATCATCTAGTTCAGAAGATCTTCCTACCCTAGCATTAAAATCACCTAGAAGCACAACCTGACCACGCTCCTTCATACGCAGCACATCCTCTTTCAATTCCTCGTAACTGCTTTCAATAACTGAAACACTCTCGCTATCCGTAGGCATGTAAACACAACCCAAAAATAAAGTATTCCTACCGTTTTCACCTTTCACCTTGATCCACATACTTTGTTCGTAGCTAACATCCTTAATAAGCTCTACTCCACTGGCTAAGCACTCCTTTACCAAGAATCCTACTCCCCCCTCTCCCCTCCTACTCTCCGAAGAACCTTGCCTAGGATTCCCAAACCATTTGTACCCATCTACATAAATATTTGATTCCTCTTTTTCCCCATGACTCCTGCCCAGCACAAATATCTACGTTATTTTTCTTAAAACCATTCTCAAATCAGACATGCCGGAAAGCCTTAGCGTTGCATGCTGCAAAAAATATTGCAGCCAGAGTTGTAGCAAGCCCTGCATCATGTACCATTCCCAGCATGCACCTAGCTAAATTAAATCTTTTAATTGAGCAAATCGATGGCTAAACAAAACAATAACATTAATTTTTATATGTGCAAATGGCATTCAAAGGTTAGCATTATTAAAGTTATAGTTATTACAGCTTGCAGGGAAACTACTTTAATATTATACATGTGGTACAGAAAAAACATACAACTCAGTCTCTACAGTAAAAATCAGTCAGCTACAGTAAAAATACAAATTTACAAAGTAAAAATCAGTCAGCTACTGTAACAGTAAAAATCAGTTGACCTTTGTAAGCACAAAACGCTTATCTTTGCTATCTGAATTTTTATCAATCCAACGGTTGACGCGAATGTCACGGGTAAAGTCTTTAAAGCCACCATCGGTAGCACCCACGTAGGTGACAATCGTATGGATCCCCCATCCATCTGTGCTACCAGCCACAATAGCAATGCGATCGAGTTTTCTCAGGTTCACACTGCAGTTTCTGAATTGGAGATCACCACTTAAGGTAAGTTCCCAGAGGTCTCCCTTGTTTCTCGCGTACGTATCTCCAGTTAGATCGGGCAGTGTGATTGTTTGAGTTTGCTGTCCAATAACTGCCACCTCGAGACAATGTGGCTAATTATCTCTAACCCCATCATCCGTCCCCGAAGAAGTGAAGGCAAGGGTGTGCAAGTCAGTGAGACAAGCTGCAGAAATGAAATAATAATAGTATCTGCTGTCAGTATATTAGCTACCGCTAATAAAATATCGTCACGTGTGTTTATAATAAATATCGCATACCTACAATATCCTCAATGTTGGCATCATGGTCAGGGGTTTCATCAACCACTGAGCTCCATGTAGGCATCAATGCCAGGCGTTTCATCAACCTCTTCCCTGTGGACATATGGACCTGTGTAAAGAAAATAACTTTGCAAAGTAAAAAGGGTTGACACATACACATGTACGCTTTGCACGCGACGTAAAATTACGTCATGATGGGCGTGTACGCGTCATTAATTAAATAACAGCGTGCCTGTGATTAATTTCGAATTACACAACCTCCTGATGGCTTATTTGTACCTGAAAAGCGTGTGTAAAGGCTTTAACAAGCTTAGTAAGCCTATACAAAGCCATACCTAAGATGAAGTGTCGTTTACAGCCGGCTTGAGCAGGTAACTCACGACCGCGTCGAGTGCTACAAATTTCTCACCCGTTTGAAGCCATCAGATTGTCTACCCACCAGCGTTGCAACGGCAGCAAATTGTCATCTCTCTCCACACAATCAGCCGAGACTACTACTACTTACTCAGGAGTATATACCTGTTCACATAAGCCACTATAGTGGCTAGGCCACCGTAATAGCCACTATAGTGGCTTATGTGAACAGGTATATACTCCTGAGTAAGTAGTAGTAGTCTCGGCTGATTGTGTGGAGAGAGATGACAATTTGCTGCCGTTGCAACGCTGGTGGGAAATGTAGGTCATGTGCTTGTGCCAAGGCCAAAAGACCTTGTACCAATTGTCTGCCAACAAGAAGGGGCCATTGCTCGAACACAATGCATCCTCTGGTCCCTCCTGACCCGCCTGACTTACAACCCTCGACTTCAACCAGCTTAGCGTCCTCTGCTACCTCCGCTCCCGCGCCCGCTCCTCCTGGCCATGCCAGAGACACCGCTCCGGTTCGGCAACCCGTCTCCCCCACCCTCCTGGACGGCTCATCAACAACCGCACCAGTGACTCCAATTAGTGCTCATTCCTTGCCTTCACCATCCCCCATGGCTGCCCCCACATTTATGTGGGGAATATGTGATGCTGAGTCCTTTACTCACTCCCTATCAGCTGCCTACGCTGAGGTGGTGCATTGGAAGAAGAACTTATTTTCTGTCCCCCAAGGAAATTCGGGCAAGAAGTTCGTACAGGAGCTCAGCAGACTCTTCCGAGCTTATGCTGAACAGTCTGCCCTGGAGTCAGTCGCCCTTCAGGCCATCACTGTAATGTCGATCTTACTCCTCCAGAAACCAGCTTGCAATTCCAAGCCAAAGGACCATGCGTCCTGCCTGGATCGCCGTCTTAACACCTGGGCAAATGGAGACGTTAACAGTCTTGTCCTCGAGGGAAGATGCCTCCAGAAACGCCTCCCAAAGGCAGTCCCTTCGCAAAGACAGGAGGAGAATCTGGCACGCACGTTTTCGAACTTGATGTTCAGGGGGAAAACCAGTAATGCCTTGGATATGCTCTCCCAAAAGGGCAAGGGTGGTGTTCTAAACATCACCGATCCAGCCAACCCTGACGACCCTGCATCTCCCCCGGTTCTTGAAGTGTTAAAATTGAAGCACCCGCCCGCACGACCTGCCATTACTGATGCCTTAATTTTGGATCGCCAAGACCCTCCACAGATTCATCCAGTAATTTATGACAGGATAGATGCCAGTTGTATTCGCACTGCTGCCCTTAACACCAAAGGTGCTGCTGGGCCCTCCGGACTCGATGCACATTGTTGGAGACGCCTTTGTACCTCCTTTCATTCTGCGTCCAGGGATTTGTGCCAGAAGGCTCTGTACGTCATTTGTGGATCACAAAGGCCTTTCTGCCTTCCTTGCCTGTCGTTTAATCGCATTAGACAAGTGCCCAGGTGTGAGACCGATCGGAATATGCGAAACTGCCAGAAGGATTATCTCAAAGGCCATCCTCTACGCTATCAGAGATGATATCCAGGATGCGGCAGGTTCGCGTCAGCTCTGTGCCGGACAAATTGCAGGCATCGAAGCCGCAGTCCACTTCATGAGAAAGAGCTTCCATTCTGAGGGTACAGAAGCGGTGCTGCTTGTGGATGCAAGCAATGCTTTCAATTCCCTCAACAGGGATGCGGCCCTTCATAACATCAGGCACATATGCCCCTCCCTGGCCACGGTTCTAATCAACACCTACCGCGGTGCCTCGGAACTGTTCGTGGGTGGCTCAACTCTCTCCTCGGAGGAAGGCACAACTCAAGGTGATCCTTTGGCTATGCCAATGTACGCCATGGCGACCATTCCTCTCATTAACCAACTTGGTGAGATTGCAGACGTGAAACAAGCATGGTATGCCGATGATGCCACTGCCGCTGGAAGCCTCCAATCCACTCGACGATGGTGGAACCACCTAGTCTCAGTAGGTCCTGCCTTTGGATACTATGCCAATGCTTCTAAGACCTGGCTAATCACGAAGGAGGAACACCTGGACCGAGCCAAGACCATCTTTCAAGGCACACAAGTGAATATCACCACCCAGGGCCGACCTCACCTTGGAGCTGCTCTAGGCTCCAAGGAATTCGTTGAGCAGTTTGTCTCTGACAGGGTCCACCGTTAGACACAAGAGATACTCACCCTAAGTGACATTGCTAAATCGCAGCCACATGCTGCTCATGCAGCTTTCATTCATGGCTATGTGCACAAGTTCTCATTCCTTTGCAGGACCATTCCCAACATCGAAGGTCACCTTCATCCACTCGAAAACTGCATTCGTTCTAATTTCATCCCTTCCTTAACTGGCAGATCTCCCCCAAATGATCAAGAACGCGACCTTCTCGGCCTACCACCGAGGCTAGGTGGTCTTGGCATCACCAATCCAACCATGCTATCCTCCAGTGAGTTCGAGGCCTCTAAATCCATCTCAGCTCCTCTGAGCAATCTTATCGAAGAGCAGCGGTTGGAGTACCCCTACGAATGCATTGAGGCTCAAATCACAGCAAAGAAGGCAGTCCACCAACAACGCCGAACCAATGCTAAGGTGTCTGCATCCGTCATCAGAGGGAATGTTCCAGCACCCCTGCAGAGAGCCATGGATCTGGCTCAGGAGAAAGGAGCCTCGAGCTGGCTCACTTCACTTCCGTTGAAGGAATTCGACCTCGTTCTGCACAAAGGGGCTTTCCGAGATGCCATTGCTTTGAGGTATGGCTGGCTACCTAAAAACATCCCCACTCATTGTTCCTGTGGCGCCAACTTCACGATAGAACATGCTTTATCCTGTCCAAAGGGAGGTTTTCCAATAATGCGGCATAACGAGGTGAGGGATCTCACTGCCAACCTAATGGCTGAGGTGTGTCACGATGTCTGCATCGAGCCAGCCCTACAACCAGTCACTGGTGAACTTCTCTCTGGAGCTTCTGCCATCACAGAAGATGGTGCAAGGCTGGATGTTGCGGCAAGTGGCTTTTGGGGGGGCCGTTACGAACGTGCCTTCTTCGACGTTCGGATCTTTAACCCCCATGCTGCCTCCAACCGCCAGCCCATCTCCACCTGCTACAGAAAGCACGAGAAAACGAAAAAGCGAGCCTATGAACAGCGGGTCCGGGAGATTGAACATGGATCCTTCACCCCCCTTGTGTTGTCTGCAACAGGAGGCATGGGAAATGCTGCTACCATTTGCTATAAGAGGCTGGCCTCTATGATTGCTACAAAACATGATCAAGCGTACAGCAGCACCATGTCCTGGTTGAGATGCAGCCTTTCCTTCTCCCTCCTCCGCTCCGCCATCCAGAGCATCAGGGGCTCCCGTTCCGCAGGAGGTCGTGCAGCGAAACAACAGCTGCCCCCTATTGACCTGGTCGTGTCCGAGGCTTGCTTCGAGACCTGAGCCGCCCTTATACGTGCTACAGCCATCTCGTTATACCACTTGAACAATTGACTGCAACTATGCTAGTATTCTGTTCTCTTGCCTTGGCATTTGCATTTTTCCTTTTTCCATTGTTGATGTACGTGACATCATTTGTTTATTTGTTTAAAAAATAAAAAAATAAAAATAAAAATAATAAAATCAGATTGTCTACCAGGGAGTGGAGGGGGCGAGAAACGAAGCAGTTGTGGTTGAGACAACCTTAGGCACCTACACAACTCGTGAGAAACTGAAACTATCACGTTTACTACAGGTTCCAGATCCTTTTCTCGATCGGCAGCTATGGCGCGATTAGTATACTTCCGGTTGTAGCTCTCTGTGGTTTTCGTGCTTACGTGGCCAGAAGCCATGTAAAGACAGGGGATGCCCCACAGCGTACGTAGAGCTACGTAGAGGCTGGCGTAATGTGATTATAATACTCAGGAAGTACTGGATGCGTGTTTTCCTGCGCTTCGCGTAGTCTAACATAATAATGCGTGCATGTTTTCCTGCATTTCGCGTGCAAAGAGTATTAGCTGTCACATACGTATACGTACGGTAGTTGAAGTTGGCTTGATTAGCCACCTCTTGTTCATAATAATCTGTATCGAGGATAGGTATATGCATCGAATTTATACTTACACTCCAAAACATTTATCACATACATAATACTTACTGAAGGGAAGATATATAAGCCTTAGCATTGCCCGTTGCAAACAATATTGCAGCCAGGCCCAGGGTTGTAGCAAGCCACAACTTCATCCTGATTCTTGAATCTTTGACTTGCGGCCGAGTTCTTGATGAAGACACTATCTTCTCCTTACTCCTGACTATATAGCTAGCTACAGTTGTTTTTATAGTCTGCCAGTGACCGACGTCAACCTGGTACAGTCTATGATCCAATCGCCAGCGTGCAAACTTCCGGAATTTTAATTTCACGCGGTAGGTCACTTCCTGTCTGAAAATGGCGGCTACGTGCAGAGACTGACCGTGTACAACTGTTCAAGGGAGATTTTCTTCTTCTCGACGATACTGAACAGAAGAGATACGCTTTTTCGAGGTAAGCAGGAGTAGTCCTATAAGCAAATCCATCAAATCTCTGCTGAAAATGACATGCATGAAATAAATCAGCAGTTTAGCCACGGTGGGTAGTAGTTGGCATTTTATAGAAGGTGAAATTAACGGTTTAGGGGCCTTTCAGCTTCCTAGGGGCTGGAACACGAGCGTTAGTGCCAGCGCAGATAGAATAACACGTAACGGGATTGGAAACGTTCGATTACGTCATCATTTCCTGCCTATAGTGCTGCCATAGCGGCGGCGCGGCGGCAAGTCCTTTGATCTCGATGCACGTTACGGTCAGGTAAACATTGAAGCGGCCTTCAAGAGAGTATTTATTGCTACCTTTACTCAGAAGTTACAACAGGCAACTTGAAAAACGAAGTCTACATATTCATAAAGACTGCGTGCACACTCCTAGTGGTGTTTTTTCGGCACTTCTCAAGTTTCTGTGGAGGTTTTTCCCGTAAACGTCTCGTTACTAATTATATTGGAAATTTGTGTACCTGCTACTTAGTCATACTTTTATAGATTAATAAGCATAATGGCTCATAATATTTACTTCACGATACAGTATTGCATGGCCGCTAGAGTCTTGATATTCTGGGCTGCATATATGGCAGCAAAGTGAATGGTTGCTATGGAAGTAGCATATTTTTGTGTACCCGTAGCAAGTTAAATGAAGGAAATCTTGGCTTCAAATGTGCACTATAGTTTACTAGGATAGCTACATTTTTGCACTGTACTGCCTAACAGCTATGCATGATGGTGTGAAATGTAATATTTTAGCTTTAAAATATCTAGGGACAAAGGTAGACTTAAAGATGGTTAGAAGTCGTTCACTGAAACTATCTTGCCCTTTCATCACTTCCAGTAGCCTCTCCACATCTCGTTGGATAACCTTGGCTTTGTCATCTTCAATAAATAGATCCTGCCTCGCCAACACTTTCGCAATTGCACTCCTTACCACCACACTCGCCATTGCAGGTGCTCTCGCACGAAGCTCGCGCGCCGTGGACCGCCATGCCGCGCGAGGATAATGTATTACGTCATTATAAACAACCGTAACGTGGATCAGAAGGGTTAAATTTGCCGTTTCCAATCCCGTTACGTGTTATTCTATCTATGGTGCCAGAAACAGTTAGCTATGGAACTAATCAACCAGCAGAAGCAGTTACAAGGTTGTGCATGTGGGTTAATGGAAATGGCACCAGGTTGTATGAGGCCATATCGGGATGATCTCTTCGTAGAGGGAGTAAACAACATGACTGTATGCACTGTTATTGACTAAACGAGGCTGCATCAATTCTACATTCATAACTCATCATCACTATCTTCTCCAAATACAGTTCCATATTCTTCAGCCCATCATCTCTCATCAAGTCGGTTAAATCATAGATGGTTAAATCATCGTAACTCTCATCAATGGATTCGTCTTCCTGCTGGTGTTCCTGTATTACTTCAAGATCCGAGTGTCACTCTCACGGAGCGACGGTGAGTCCCATTAGTGCAGTTGTTGTAGTGAGTCTATTCCACCAACAATAAAGGAGGCATGCTGAAAAAAGTGTACATTAAGCTGGCGTTACCTATCCCTATGAAAAAGGATACATACTCGCATCCTGTGCTATAATATACAAAGATTGCATAGCCTGTGGTCGTAAATTTGGGAGAATGTCAGCTAGGTCTGGGTCATTCAACAATGCATCTAGAAGTGTGATCAAGTATATAAGAACCTTGCGGCATCGGCGCGGTCCTTGCTAAGTTGAACTATTACTTGGATGTCAGGTATCAGACTAATTGCTGTCAATCCAAAGTGGTATACATCGGAATCTGGGGGAAATCAGCAACCATACTCGTAGGTCAGCCTCATCGGCATTTGCCCATAAACTGGGTTGTGGGACTTTAGTACCAGCTGTAGTTGTTGCATAAACTGATTGGGTTATGTTAGAAACAACTCTTGATCGCTGTTAATGTAGCCGGGTGATAAGTTGAGAAGCATGTCCTCTGCTATTATACTGTTAGGGCCTCTTGCATATTCAAAAATTAAGTATGGTACAGCCCTTACCACAGCTACGTGAGTAGACCATGCAAATGGATTGAAAATTGTAATCAAATCTGGAGTCTGCAGTTTATGCCTCAGTGTAGCCGACCCTGGCCAATACTCTATATTGATGCTTCTCAGGTCTTGCTTTTGTCATACACTCATTGGTCAAATCTGATGAAGCATGGTGTTTGGAAACTTTTTATTGATGTTTCTACCATTTGGAGATCGCTTTGAGTCTCTAAATTCTTGAGTCGCTAAAGAATCCATCAACCGTAATCGTGTGGATGTGTCATGTGCTACGTGACGAATACAAATACATCAATGCCAAAATAATTGATGAGTTTAGCAGAGTTAAACTTAGAATGGAACGGTTAATTAACATTGGGGGCCATGTAAGATACTGGAGCAGGGGAATGAGGTTTTGAGCATGCGCAGTAGTGAGGGATCAGGCGAGGGGTTGGACACTGCCTCATAATCTCGTACAGTCTCCATCACAATCCTATGGTAATCCCAGTAACCCTTAGTCTCGTAACCAGACCACACGAAAAATGAGTGGTCTGGGAACACACATATTTCAAATTTGTTCTTGCTGCAGCTATAGCTGCAGTGGAAATGAATGTTATGTCATCACGTAAAGCATAATTTTCCCCATGCATATTCTATAAATGGATAGCAAGGGGTGTGTCCAATTACATAATGTCACTTCCGGAGGGCAAGTGAATGTGGCAAGAGCATGCTTTCATTGTGGCCGAAACAGAGAGAATTACAGGACATGACCTACCGAGATTCACTGATATCTGAGGGTGTTTTTTTACAGTTGCAGCTATGTACTTATGCACCTCGCGAACTCACACATTTGCCCTCCAAAAAGTGAAGTTACGTCATTCGCCACACCTATTTGCAATCTCAGCATGGACGTAAGGTCACCTCCACAGCCTAAGCAGTAAATATGTTGAGTCTCCATCATCTTTGATCTGTGGCACTGACTCCGGTCTCTCCAGATTGACAGCGTGTACACGCTTTAATGAGATTCACCTATGTATTACATAATGACTTAACATTCTGCATTTCCGCCACAGCTATAGCTAGCTGCGACAAGAACAAATTTGAAAAACGTGTGCTCCCAGACCACTCGGTTTTTTTTGCATGGTCTGGTCACAAGACTTAGTAACCCTACGGTAATCATGCTAATCCCATAATCTGTAATCCCATGAACAACTAACACTAAACGTAGTAAATCAACAAGTCTACCAGTTTAATCTACTACCTAGACGATCACTGAAGCTTCTGGACACTATAGCGGCCTTTCAAACTCTACCGTTCTTCAAGTACTACCTCAGTATTAGTGGGTGGGGGTTGTTGAGGTGAAGAGAGAGGAAGCGACAACTGAGACAACCGACAACAACGACTCCAGGCTAGGCGAGAGGTGTCGACTCACAGTGCAACTTGAAAGGCCTGAACAGCGACAGCAGCGTCTGCAGACTAGATGAGATAGTGAGCGTCAGCAGCGTCAAGGCACTCCCGCGGACGATACGGGAAGCCTAAGTCAGATCTGCAACCACGTAATGTTTACAGACAAGGCAAAGACTGTGAGTTGTACCAGTTTGATTGAAGCCTGCCCCTCAGAGATTCCAAATGAACCAGGAAAATTCATACTCTGCTCCAAATGTCACACACAAGAATGAAAAAGCAGTGGCCGTCCTGGGTAGTTGACAATGGTTGGGCACCAGATGATATTCCTACTGAACTTGCTTCATTGTCATCTGACGAAGTACGAACAATTTTCCCACATATAGCAATTAAACCATACTTAATACTTGTAATGACTGACCATTACCTCCTTCACTTGACAGTGCATATAATATATCACTTTATACAATGTCGAGACATATCAAGTCTTTTTAGAGACTACTTGTTATTATGGAAATGAATCACGCCTACTACTTGGATATATATATGGCTGAAATCCAGGTATATATATGCAGGTCCGATATCACGCGTTCATATACTCACCTACATGTAATTGAGCAAATCGATGACTAAGTACATTTCAAAACATAGGAATTCTATACGTGCAAATGGCATTGAAGGTTAGCCTATAGCTAAGAGTTTGCAAGAGAGGATTAATACAAAACTACTATAATATTTTGCATGTGGTACAGAAACATAAACTCAGTCTCTGCCATAAAACTCAGACCTTTGTGAGCATAAAACGCCTATGGGAGGCTTCTCCATTGCCATCAATCCAACGGAAGACATCGAAGTCATGAGTAAGCTCCTTAAAGCCATGACCGGTAGCACCCACGTAGGTGACAATCGAATCGATATTCCATCCGTCATTACTACCAGACTCAATAGCAATGTGATTAAGGTTTTTCAGGGTCACACAGTAGCTGAATCCGAGGTCTTTAAAGGTGAGTTTCCAGAGGTCTCCCTTGTTTTTCTTGAAGTCATCTCCAGGTCGGTTAGGGAGCTTGATGACCTTAGTCTGTCCAGCAGCCCTCACCTCCACTTCATGTGCCTTGTCAGACCCAGCATTCCTCTTCCCAGAAGTGAAGGCAAGGATGTACAAGTAGTGGAGACAAGCTACAGAAATGAAATAATAGTATCTGATGTTATGCATGACCTCAATAGCTTACAATTTCATGCTAATGAAATATCGTCTCACATGTTTGTATATGACTACAAATATCACATACGTACCTCTAGAAGGTATAGCTTCAGCTTCAGAAAATTGTTCACTGATAGCATCGATGTT
Source organism: Phakellia ventilabrum (assembly GCA_963921505.1). Classification (NCBI taxonomy): domain Eukaryota; kingdom Metazoa; phylum Porifera; class Demospongiae; order Axinellida; family Axinellidae; genus Phakellia; species Phakellia ventilabrum. The sequence goes on from OY997397.1 coordinate 2,390,884, forward strand.
AGGGGTTTCATCAACCTGCTCCATGTTGGCATCAATGCTAGGGGTTTCATCAACCTTGGCATCAGGGGTTTAATCAACCTGCTCCATGTTGACTTATGGAGCTGCGTAAAGAAAATAACTGTGTAAAGTAAAAAGGGCAGACACATACACATGTACCTTTATTATTAATATTAGCTATGACAGGCACTTGCAGACCAAAATAGTTTTATCACATACGTACAGCTGTACATGTTGAAGTTGGCTTGATTGTCCACCTCCTGTTCATAATAATCTGTATCAAGGATAGACATACGCATCACACTCCAAAACATTTATCTCATACTCGAGGATAATGTATTACGTCATTATAACCAACCGTAACGCGGATCAGAAGGGTTAAATTTGCCGTTTCCAATCCCGTTACGTGTTATTCTATCTATGGTGCCAGAAACAGTTAGCTATGGAACTAATCAACCAGCAGAAGCAGTTACAAGGTTGAGCATGTGGGTTAATAGAAATGGCACCAGTTTGTATGAGGCCATATCGGGATGATCTCTTAGTAGAGGGAGTATGCACTGATATTGACTAAACGAGGCTGCATCAATTCTACATTCATAACTCATCATCACTATCTTCTCCAAATACAGTTCCATAATCTTCAGCTCATCATCTCTCATCAAGTCGGTTAAATCATAGATGGTTAAATCATCGTAACTCTCATCAATGGATTCGTCTTTCTGCTGGTGTTCCTGTATTGTGTCATCTACTTCAAGATCCGAGTGTCACTCTCATGGAGGGAAGGTGAGTCCCATTAGTGCAGTTGATGTAGTGAGTCTGTTCCACCAGCAATAAAGGAGGCATGCTGAAAAAAGTGTACATTAAGCTGGCGTTACCTATCCCTATGAAAAAGGATACATACTCACATCCTGTACTAATATACAGAGATTGCATAGCCTGTGGTCGTAAATTATGTAAATTTGGGAGAATATCAGCTAGGTCTGGGTCATTCAACAATGCATCTAGAAGTGTGTTCAAGTATAAGAACCTTGCAGCATCGGCGCGGTCCTTGCTAAGTTGAACTATTACTTGGATGTCAGGTATCAGACTAATTGCTGTCACTCCAAAGTGGTATACATCGGAATCTGGGGGAAATCAGCAACCATACACGTAGGTCAGCCTCATCGGCATTTGCCCATAAACTGGGTTGTGGGACTTCAGTGCCAGCTGTAGTTGTTGCATAAGCTGATTGGGCTATGTTAGAAACAACTCTTGATCGCTGTTAATGTAGCCGGGTGATAAGTTGAAGCATGTCCTCTCAGGAGCCCATAACCCAAAGGGAAGGAGCGTTGAACTAGTGATTCCACGGTGACACCTGTTGTCGAATGGCACCTACAAGAAAACTCCATATATGGAATACCTAGCAGTTATGCATGGCTGGTTTACTACTAGACTACCATATAAGGAGTGTTGGGCAAGTGCTATTTGACAACAGGTGGAATCAGCATACATCCACAAGTTTAACGCTCCTTCCCTTTGGGTTATGGGCTCCTGGTCCTCTAGATCTGCTAGTATTGCCGAGCGGTAGCGAGGCAACTAATCGCGATGCATAGTCAGCCCACGTTTGTATGTATATATATATGTGTAGCCTATGTACAAGTAGAGATATGAGTGCTGGAGTCGGGCGGCACGAGTCGAGCAATAGGTACTAAAGTGTCCACTCTCCCGTACTACTAGCTACTTGGTCACAAGTCGTTTCTCCGCTTTCCGGTAGTAGCTATGACTGATCGATCCTCGGTTATAGGCCGGCTGGCTAGCTCTCCGGTAGTAGCTATGACTGATCGATCCTCGCAATTTCGTGACATTATTTTCGCCCCGCCCAGGATCCGCCCTGACATTCTCGCTACCGCGAGGCTCTTTGCATTTCAAATGTACACCTAGTACTGTTAGGGCCTCTTGCATAATTATTCAAAAATTAAGTATGGTATACAGCCCTTACCACAGCTACATGAGTAGACCATGCAGCCAAAGTAATTGGATTGAAAATTGTAATCAAATCTGGAGTCTGCAGTTTATGCCTCAGTGTAGCCGACCCTGGCCAATACTCTATATTGATACTTCTCAGGTCTTGCTTTTGTCATACACTCATTGGTCAAATCTGTTGAAGTATGGTGTTTGGATACTTTTTATTATCGATGTTTCTACCATTTGGAGATTGCTTTGAGTCTCTAAATTCTTGAGTCCCTTTGAGTCGCTAAAGAATCCATCAACCGTAATTGTGGGTTTGTTTTGGGTGGATGTGTCATGTGCTACGTGACGAATACAAATACATCAATGCCAAAATAATTGATGAGTTTAGCAGAGTTAAACTTAGTTATCCAGAATGGAAGGGTTAATTAACATTGGGGGCCGTGTAAGATACTGGAGCAGGGGAATGAGGTTTTGAGCATGCGCAGTAGTGAGGGATCAGGCGAGGGGTTAGACACTGCCTCATAATCTCGTACAGTCTCCACCACAATCCTATGGTAATCCCAGTAACCCTTAGTCTCGTAACCAGACCACGCGAAAAATGAGTGGTCCGAAAACACGCTTATTTCAAATTTGTTCTTGCTGCAGCTATAGCTGCAGTGGAAATGAATGTTCTGTCATCACGTAATAAATAGATGAATCTCATTAATAATTTTCCCCACGCATATTGGATTGTAAGGGGTGTGTCCAATTACATAATGTCACTTCCGGAGGGCAAGTGAATGTGGCAAGGGCATGCTTTCATTGTGGCCGAAACAGAGAGAATTACAGGACATGACCTACCGAGATTCACTGATATCTGAGGGTGTCTTTTACAGTTGCAGCTATGTACTTAATATGCACCTGCGAACTCACACGTTTGCCCTCCAAAAAGTGAAGTTACGTCATTCGCCACACCTACTTGCAATCTCAGCATGGACGTAAGGTCACCTCCACAGCCTAAGCAGTAAATACGTTGAGTCTCCATCATCTTTGATCTGTGGCACTGACTCCGGTCTCTCGAGATTGACAGCGTCTACACACTAAGTTAATGAGATTCACCTATGTATTACGCAATGACTTAACATTCCGCATTTCCGCCGCAGCTATAGCTAGCTGCGACAAGAACAAATTTGAAAAACGTGTGTTCCCAAACCACTCGTTTTTTGCATGGTCTGGTCACAAGACTACCCGCTAATCCCATAATCTGTAACAACTAACACTAAACGTAGTAAATCCATATGTCTACCAGTTTAATCTACTAGACGATCACTGGAGCTTCTGGACACTACAGCGGCCTTTCAAACTCTACCGTTCTTCAAGTACTACCTCAGTATTAGTGGGTGGGGGTTGTTGAGGCGAAGAGAGAGGAAGCGACAACTGAGACAACCGACAACAACGACTCCAGGCTAGGCGAGAGGTGTCGACTCACAGTCGCAACTTGAAAGGCCTGAACAGCGACAGGAACCAGGAAAATCCATACTCTGCTCCAAATGTCACACACAAGAATGAAAAAGCAGTGGCCGCCCTGGGCAGTTGACAATGCAGTGGGCACCACATGATATTCCTACTGAACTTGCTTCATTGTCATCTGACAAAGTACGAACAATTTTCCCACATATAGCAACTAAACCATACTTAACTCTTTGCAAGCCATGGGCACATTTATGTGCCTATATAAAATAGAGAAAACTATATACTTTATATTAACGCCTAATATAAAAAGCTCATATAAATTCACATAAGCCTTATGGATGTATTAAAACTTGGCTGGGAAAGAGTTAATACTTGCAATGACTGACCATTGCCTCCTTCACTTGACAGTGCATATATATTACTTCATACCAGTACAATGTCGAGACATATCAAGTCTTTTTAGAGACTACTTGTTATTATGGAAATGAATCACGCCTACTACTTGGATATATTATATATGGCTGAAATCCAGGTATAGCTATATACGCAGGTCCGATATCACGCGTTCATATATTCACCTATGTAATTGAGCAAATCGATGGCTAAGTACATTTCAAAACAAAAGGAATTCTATACGTGCAAATGGCATTCAAGGTTAGCCTATAGCTAAGAGTTTGCAACAGAGGGTTAATACAAAACTACTATGATATTATGCATGTGGTACAGAAACATAAACTCAGTCTCTGCCATAAAACTCAGACCTTTGTGAGCATAAAACGCCTATGGGAGGTTTTTCCATTGCCATCAATCCAACGGAAGACGTTGAAGTCATGAGTAAGCTCCTTAAAGCCACGACCGGTAGCACCCACGTAGGTGGCAATCGAATCAATATTCCATCCGTCATTACTACCAGACTCAATAGCAACGTGATCAAGGTTTTTCAGGGTCACACAGCGGGTGAATTTGAGGTCATTTCTAAAGGTGAGTTTCCAGAAGTCTCCCTTGTTTTTCTTGAAGTCATCTCCAGGTCGGTTAGGGAGCCTGATGACCCTAGTCTGCCCAGCAGCCCTCACCTCCACTTCATGTGGGCGGTTAGACCCAGCATTCCTCTTCCCAGAAGTGAAGGCAAGGATGTACAAGCTCCGTAGACAAGCTGCAGAAATGAAATAATAGTATCTGATGTTATACATGACCTCAATAGCTTACAATTTCATGCTAATGAAATATCGTCACACAGTACATGTTTGTATATGACTACAAATATCACATACGTACTTCTAGAAGGTATAGCTTCAGCTTCAGGAAATTCTTCGGTGATAGCATCGATGTTAGGGGTGTCATAAACCTGCTCCATGTTGGCATCAATGCTAGGGGTTTCATCAACCTTGGCATCAATGTCCTGATCAGGGGTTTCATCAACCTGCTCCATGTTGACATATGGAGCTGTGTAAAGAAAATAACTGTGTAAAGTAAAAAGGGCAGACACATGCACATTATTAATATTAGCTATGACAGGCACTTGCAGTCCAAAATAGTTTATCACATACGTACAGCTGTACATGTTGAAGTTGGCTTGATCATCCACCTCTTGTTCATAATAATCTGTATCAAGGATAGGCATACTCATCACACTCCAAAACATTTATCTCATACATGTATACTTACTGAAGGGAAGGAAAGCCTTAGCGTTGCTTGCTGCAAACAATATTGCAGCCAGGGTTGTAGCAAGCCAGAACCTCATCCTGATTCTTGAATCTTTGACTTGGGGCCGAGTTCTTGATTAAGACAATATCTTCCTCTTACGCCTATATCAGACTGACCAGCTACAGTCGTTTTTATAGTCTGCCTGTGACTGACGTTTAAGTACCTGGTACTGTATACCCCCACAAAAATATGTTGTTTTGACCATTACCTGGATTTCAGATGTCTGAGTATGAAGGTAGGAGTTAGGACTCAAAGTGGGTGGTTGGTGCCTTTGATAAACTACGGAATTTGACTATGGAATGGCAGTTCAAAAAATAAGGGCTGTTTTTGACACTTAATTGCAACTGTGGTAGGTTAAAACAAGTTACAACTGTCACGTTTTTGTAGTGAATTACATTACAGTCACAACTCCTCCAAATTCCTATGAGGGTGTACATTTCAAGAAACCTCTCCGTTGTTCTTACAATACTATAGTCCATAAAACAAAACCAATATGCCTTTGGTGGCAGATACACACACAGTACATAGACTGCACTTGTAAGCATGATAGTGAAGCTGCAACTGAACTAACCGTAGATTGGTTAAAGTAACTCTTTACTTTTTGTAGTGATATATATATATATATAATATTATATATATTCATGATACATTTAGCAGGTGCTCATACTAACAGAATACTGGTATGTCTACAAACCTTGCTTCCTTTTCTTTTACTCTCTTGGAAGCACGGTAGGCCCTCTCATGCACTATAAAAATAGAAGGGTTACTTAAACCCAACTAGGGTTATCAGTGCAGCTTTATGTGAATACTCTATACATGAGTTGCATGCTAAGACATAATCATGTGTAGTACCTATGTAGGAGAAACATAATGGCATTCATGATCAATTTGTTGGAATGCATGTTTCTGTAACTACACTTTGGGAGAATGAGCTAGGTAAATGCAGTTTTACCAAAATATCTGAACGTGAAGTACGCATAGCAACGAGAAATTTTGAAAATGCAATTATTAATAGTTATTTAATTATCTGTTTCACTGCACACAGCTTGCAGTCGAAATTCGATACTTAAAAACGATAACGTTCAAGGCCTAGGCAGGCAAGAAGGATGCCTAAGCTAGCTACTGCATATCAAATATTAAAGTTATTAAGTAGTTGGTGCTAACGTAGTCATGTGAGGATCACATTGTTATAATTAGAGGCCTAACTCTTACCGTCCAGGTGCAAGGTAGGAGTTAGGCCTCTAAGTGGATAATTTGTTCTACTATGGAAGGAATGTCAAGTAAACAAATTACCCACTGTGATGCTTAGCTAACTCCTACCTTCCAGGTGTACAGTAGGATTTAGGCCTTTAAGTGGGTAATTTGTTCTACTATGGAAGGAATGTTAAGTTACAAGAATAAAGAACAGATCACCCGCTTTGAGGCCTAACTCTTACCTTCCAGATGCACAGCAGGAGTTAGGCCTCTAAGTGGGTAATTTGTTCTATTATGGAAGGAATGTCAAGTAAACAAATTACCCACTTTGAGGCCTAACTCTACCTTCCAGATGCACAGTAGGAGTTAGGCCTCTAAGTGGGTAATTTGTTCTACTATGGAAGGAATGTTAAGTTACAAGAATAAGGAACAGATCACCCGCTTTGAGGCCTAACTCTTACCTTCCAGATGCACCGTAGGAGTTAGGCCTCTAAGTGGGTAATTTGTTCTATTATGGAAGGAATGTCAAGTAAACAAATTACCCACTTTGAGGCCTAACTCTACCTTCCAGATGCACAGTAGGAGTTAGGCCTCTAAGTGGGTAATTTGTTCTACTATGGAAGGAATGTTAAGTTACAAGAATAAGGAACAGATCACCCGCTTTGAGGCCTAACTCTTACCTTCCAGATGCACCGTAGGAGTTAGGCCTCTAAGTGGGTAATTTGTTCTATTATGGAAGGAATGTCAAGTAAACAAATTACCCACTTTGAGGCCTAACTCTACCTTCCAGATGCACAGTAGGAGTTAGGCCTCTAAGTGGGTAATTTGTTCTACTATGGAAGGAATGTTAAGTTACAAGAATAAGGAACAGATCACCCGCTTTGAGGCCTAACTCTTACCTTCCAGATGCACCGTAGGAGTTAGGCCTCTAAGTGGGTAATTTGTTCTATTATGGAAGGAATGTCAAGTAAACAAATTACCCACTTTGAGGCCTAACTCTACCTTCCAGATGCACAGTAGGAGTTAGGCCTCTAAGTGGGTAATTTGTTCTACTATGGAAGGAATGTTAAGTTACAAGAATAAGGAACAGATCACCCGCTTTGAGGCCTAACTCTTACCTTCCAGATGCACCGTAGGAGTTAGGCCTCTAAGTGGGTAATTTGTTCTATTATGGAAGGAATGTCAAGTAAACAAATTACCCACTTTGAGGCCTAACTCTACCTTCCAGATGCACAGTAGGAGTTAGGCCTCTAATATAAGTTGGTAATTTGTTCTACTATGGAAGTAATGTCAAGTTTCAAAAATACCCACTTTGAGGCCTAATTCTTACTTTCCAGATGCAAAGTAGGAGTTAGGTCTTCAAGAGGGTAATTTGTTCGGTAGGAGTTAGGCCTCAAAGTGGGTAATTTGTTCCTTATGGAAGGAAAGCGTGTATCCTGTTGGCGGGATAGACATACACCCAAACTGTACTACACTGCCAATAACATGGACTCTGGCCCCATCCCTCATAATCATACAAAACTAACTACATTGTGTGTAAGTCTAAAAAAACATTTCAAAAAAATGTAGGGATGGAAATGCCAAAAAACATTCAATAAGGATAGCATAAACACAAAGTTAAATATCCATACTAGCCCCATCCCTACACCTTTTTCACATGTCATGGCAACTGCAGCACTATTACGCTGAATTATACAGTTTGTCACATGTGTCGGTATCAAGCTGTGTTGGAGATGCGTATTCATAGCCCCTGTTATTAAATTAGAGCTACATTACATATCATGGAGTACGGTAGTACTCCATATATAGGGATGGCTCCAAAAAAAATGGCTGCCCCATTGCATGTGTACAAAATGACATGTTCAAAAGTCTGCACTAGATTTTAGTCATAAGCTTTTGTGGACCATACCTGTTGCAAAAATGGCAAAAGATATAGGGATGACAATCCGTAAGGGTATTGTGGTATCATTCCTACCTTGTTTGGTTGCTTTTTGGGGATTCCATCCCTATATGTTCTTTAAACGTTTTTTTTGTTACTTATATGTATATATATATGTGCGCAACTTCCGTCACGCTTAAGAATGCAATTAAATCTCCAGTTACGTTTCTTATACGCGTTATTACTATGTTTGTACGTTCCGTATACGTGTTGTTACTACAGCTGTAACGAAACGCTTCCGGCCCCGGGGGCACCCCAGGGGGCAAGCGCGTGTTCAAGATGGCGTCCTGACGAGTTACATGGATGCCGCCTTTGTACTTCTGACGCCCGAAGGATTAGAGATTTGGACAAATCGATCACCTCTTTTTACCCAGGTAGGCTTACTACAGCTCCAACGCGATTAGAGTTTGTGTAGCCTCTGTTTCAGCAGAGATCTGACCGCTGAAGACAGACAGTACGCGGATCGATTGCCAGCGATACGAACGTGAGTTTCAAGCAACTCTGCTCTCGTGTAGCAGCCATAACCGGTCCTTGGAACTGTGTTGTATACAGAGACATTCGTCTCCTGAAGGCTCATTCGTGTAGAGTAGTAGCCTCGTTCCCAGGCTCCACTGCCCAGCGTTTTTTGCACTTTGGAAAAACACGGGTAGGGAGCCTGGGCTCCTTGGTACGTCACACGACGTCACGTACGTGACGTAGTGTGCGTGGTTTTGCTAAATCAAATGATACGTGACGTATAATATTGTTTCGTTGTTTACAGTACTGCTTCGAAGAGACTAGCCATTGCGCGTTCAAAGATGACAAAAGGCAAAGATGACTTAATAGTGACGATACATGAACTGTTTATGGATGTAGCACAAAGAAGTGGCTGTTTGTCAAGGACTAGTCTCAGACCCGTCGACAATTGTAAGAGGGTCTGGGCGATAGGCTTGGGCGGAAGTGTACCGTGCGCCTGGAATGCAGGCGCACTTCCAATTGGCTTAATAATTACATCCTAACGCGCGTTAATTGAAATGTCGCATTTGAATCGCGTTTTAAAAGCTGCTTAGTACGCTATTGTGCTTCAGAGTGCCAGTCTTTCCTCTGATAGCAAAGTACAGCCTGGTAAGTGATAGAGAAATCTACTAAGCTAGCATTAGCTAGTCTCGGGTACCCAGACCCGTCGAAAATTGTAAGAGGGTCTGGGCGATAGGCTTGGGCGGAAGTGTACTGTGCACCTGGAATGCAGGCGCACTTCCAATTGGCTTAATAATTGGGGCGAGCCTGAGCGAGCCCCAATCCTAGCGACTTTGCTGGTCGTTCGTGTCTATATGTATCATGGAGTACGGTAGTACTCCATATATAGGGATGGCACGGAAAAAAAATGGCCGCCCCATATCATGTGTACAAAATCATGCGCTCATAAGTCTGGTAAACCCATAGTATAAAGCCTTAATGAGCCATACCTGTCATTATCGAGTACTTTCACAACTAACGAGACTGTTACAGTAGGTAGAGAGTATCGATGAAGTATCACATCGGCAAGTCGCTAAACCAGCATCTGTTCATATTCTTATTTCTTATCCTTCTGATGAGCTAGAGCAACAATGACTAAAGCGACTACAATGATTCAAACGCGAATAAGCGACATTTTCGGCGGAGTAGTGCACTCAAACCAGAGCGCTTTCAAAGAACTCAAAGCTGTTCAGCAGTGATTCAGTAGTGCTCTCCAGTGGACGCTTGCCGTTCCACGCCATTTTCTGAACGTAGCCGGAAGGGTACGCGCTTGGATATCCCGGATGGAATATTTCACGATGGTTACGCCTACACCGGAAACGCAGCCTCGAGCATGCTGCGTGGACGAGCTGTTCTGCTTAGACGCTTATAATACTTGGAGTACGCTTTATGACGGACCTAAAGTGAGTTGCTGAAGTTACGTTATAATAGTAAGAACACTGATACAACTGCTAGACCATTACAACCACGCTAACCTCCATGATGTGCATTAAATGGAGTCGGCAAACTGCTGTAGACAGCCGTCTGCCATTGCAATGTTACATACAAGAATGTGTGGGTGTACAGTGGCATTCTCAAGTCGGTAGGCGCTTAGCTACAATTCACATTAGCTGTATTTTGCTACTCTACTGTATCTTTAAGCCCCACTGAATGCTTTGCAGTGCAAAGTGCATTCCGTGTGTGTCTGTTACATTATAGGTGCGTACGCCACTGCGTTTAATAATTGTGTGTGCACGAGCAGACAGAATGGAAGCTACTGGAAGTTTGCAGGCCCAAGGTACGTCAATATAAGTTAGTTTTTATGTTGCTTACATGGCGAAGAAGGGCTAGACAGTGGTAGTAATCCAGTTTTGGTTAACTGCAAACGCATTGCGAAATGGCTGAGTCAGCACTGTCGGTAACAGGAAGCAGCCCAACCAGCATTTAGTTTCAGGTACATTTAACCTAGAATTACTAGTAACTGAGCACGATCTTCAGCCTTGTCTTTATGTATGCTTAGACTTTAACACTGCTGGATGTAGTCTTGTTTGGTATCATAGTAGACTGTAGTGATTTGTAGCAGCTACAACAGGTTATAGTGTCCATGCTGGTTACTGCAGTATCTATGAGCCCTATCTAGTCATACAATCCAATCACTGTTGTATTACTTCCACTTTGAAATGCCCATTTGCTAATATAATGCACAGACACTCGCTCAGGCTCGCCCCACAATGTCCTGCATTTGCCTAGTTACATTCTAACGTGCGTTAATTGGAAAAGTCGCGTTTGAATCGCCAGCTGCTTAGAGCGCCATTGTGCTGCAGAGTGTCAGCCTTTCCTCCTCTATCAAGATACAGCCTGGTAAGTGATAGAGAAATCTACTAAGCTAGCATTAGCAGGGAGGCAATTATGAGTTAATAACATTCCGGAGTGTACATTTCCACCGAAGCCTATCGCCCAGACCCTCTTACAATTTTCGACGGGTCTGGGTACCCGAGACTAAGCATTATAGCAGGGAGGCAATTATGACATTCCGGAGTGTACATTTCCACCGAAGCCTATCGCCCAGACCCTCTTTACGATTCTCTGAGGGTCTGGGTACTGTCACGTAATATTTGGACCCCCGAAATATTCGTTCCCCCCGGAACGGATATTTCAACTTCCGCGTGAAATAAACGATCCCCCCTTGAAATATTGGTTCCCCCTTCCTATATGCACCATCGTGGAAGCCGAGAAGCGCTATCTCCTAGTTTTTAGCTTAACCTATCTTCTACTAGTTCTAGCTTCTATATAGCTCCTAGGTGAGTCCTAGCTAACCCTTCCTAGCACCTAACTCTGGACTACCAACCGGCGAATGATAACTGTCGCAGTAATTAATGATTACGCTCGAGTGGGCGGAGCTGCTAGTTACAAGATTCTAGCTCTTTATATTTATAGTGTGCTTGCACATAGTTTTAGTACAGTCACTGTAGACATACATAGCTAACTATGTATCAGTAGAACCACAGATAAGCAATATTATCTATGGTAGAATGCTGGATTTACAGTGAGTGGCATGAGTGGGTGGAGCTCGTAACTCAAGCTTTCAGTACTGTCACCATGTGAAAGCATATTGCAAGATTTAAAATCGAATAATAACGTTAAACAAAGAGCTAACTCTCTGCTAAAACATCTGTGGGTTTGTGTTAATTAAGAACATCCCCTCCAATATTGAACATTCAGGTATCCACCCTAAGGGTAGCTGGGTGGTTGTTATAGGTGGGTTGCTTGCTTTGTACCTGGTTTCTAAAGCCTTTGTCATGTAACTCTTTTGTCCTTTATTGGGACGTCCTTGGTAGTCTGCCAATGCCAATGGGATCTCTAGAAGTTGTTCCCCTGGTCTTTCAATAGGTGTACCTGTGCGTTTTGACCATTTCATTTTTTTTCTCATGCACTGAACAATTAGCCTTCGGTCCTTCTCAAGTTGTGTAACCCTTTGTTTAGAGACACGCTTTTCAGAAAACGTTTGTAGGCGACGTTTTCTGTTAGGTGCATGCACACTTGGTTGTTTGAGAATGTGAAAGCCTATTCTCAATAGAAATTCTTGTTGACCAATGGATCGGAAGTTTAGGAGGTCATGGGATTGTTGTTGTGAGGCAACTTTGTCAGTAAAAGGATTCACTAGACCACGGTTATAATCTGGTATTGCAAAAAGGGACTTTGTATTGATTACTTCCATTTGGACGCTGATATTCTGCTGTCGCTTGTAGTCACTAGGAGTTGTAGAAAAGGGGGAATTAATCCTAGAAGCTCTGTGTGCTTTGTCCTCTGGAAACAGCTGCAGTTTTAGGTTCTCCAGTGCCTTTGTTCTGTATGGTATGTACTGGGCTATCCGGTTAATGTAATCTGGGTTTGGTCTCACTATTGATGCTTTGCATGCTCTGTTGATCAACATCTCGTGAGCTTCATCAATGCCAACGGAATGCCATGGTCTTCCAGATATGCTTACAACAAACCCACCTTGCTGAAACATTGTTTGGACTGGTGGTGGCATACAGAGCACATCTGCAATATGCCTGCCTATGAGCTTTTGATAAGTCTGATGATCAAAGGCAGTGAATAATGGAGCCATTTGTTTCATACTGGCCATTCTGAGATCCCAGTCTCCACTCCGAATAGCTAAGAAGAGCCCTACATAAGCCATGGCATCCTGAAAGACAAACTGGATCCAAAACTTCCAACTATCATCAGCAAGGGCTAATCTCTGAAGGAAGCATTTAAAATCTTTGAAGCAATCTTGTAGAACATGACTGATACTAGTAAGCTTTTTTTGAAAACCTGCAAAAAATTCCGATTCCGATTGCGACATTGTACATGTAAATATGCAATTGGTGATCAACTCAGTTGGCGTTGGTGTTGACTGTTGTGAGGTATTCAGAAAGGTTTGGAGCATTGATCTATAAACTGCCTCCCATGCTTCTAGCAGGAAATGATGTGTCCTTTTAAACTGGCTGCAGCTCTGAATAGCTCCCAGTGGGTAGCCAGCAACCTTAGCCAGTGTTTTAAGTCCAGCATCGTAGTATGCTTTTATTAAAGGGACTTGGTAGTTCTTTAACATGTGCCAGTCCCCTGGGTAGGGTAGCACCCATTCCAACTCTTTCCCATATTCAAATTTCAGTGACTGCAGGACATCGTACACCTTTGCATCGCCTTCCACTACTAGCCACTGCATTTTCCTCATGGTGATAAAGTGCTGATGTAAGTCATGGAGCATTTTCATTATGGTATCTTTGTTATCAGCAATGGCATCCATAACTTCCAAGTATGCAACCTTTGATTGTTCTGTGTGTGTTGCTCTGGTCATTGTGAAATAGTCTTGAATGCTCAAGAATGGTTTCTCAGTATCATTGTTGGCTGCAGCAAACACTTGCAGCATATATACATTTAGCTCTTTTTGAAGCTCTTGCAGTGCCATATTCTCACTACAGCTCAATTAAAAGTCAGATAGTGAGATTTGTTTCAGTGATGAGCAGCCTTGTTGCCTACTAGTAGAGAATGCAGAGTTTAACTGAGTATCTGTGTGGGATCTATTGACAGACGTTTGTTCCAAGGAGTGCAGAGATACTCCGTTGGCAATTGGGGGTGACACTGGTTCAGGGGGATTCCCTTGAGTCTGCCCATGGGTAGTTGGAGGCGTCATTGATGCCAGGAGATGCTGAGTCTGCCCATGGGTAGTTGGAGGCGTCATCAGTGCCAAGGGATGCTGAGTCTGCCCATGGGTAGTTAGAGGCGTCATTGACGCCAGGGGATGCTGATTCTGCCTGTGGGTAGTTGGAGGCGTCATCGATGCCAGGGGATGCTGAGTCTGCCCATGGGTAGTTAGAGGCGTCATCGATGCCAGGGGATGCTGAGTCTGCCCATGGGTAGTTGGAGGCGTCATCGATGCCAGGGGATGCTGAGTCTGCCCATGGGTAGTTAGAGGCGTCATTGACGCCAGGGGATGCTGATTCTGCCTGTGGGTAGTTGGAGGCGTCATCGATGCCAGGGGATGCTGAGTCTGCCCATGGGTAGTTAGAGGCGTCATCGATGCCAGGGGATGCTGAGTCTGCCCATGGGTAGTTGGAGGCGTCATCGATGCCAGGGGATGCTGAGTCTGCCCATGGGTAGTTAGAGGCGTCATTGACGCCAGGGGATGCTGATTCTGCCTGTGGGTAGTTGGAGGCGTCATAGCTGCAATAGCACTAGCATTGTTTGGACTGGTGGTGTTAGCAATAGCACAGGGTTTCATACGAGGATCATAGCTGTGGGTTAGCTTCTGTGATGAGAGTATCAATGTCTATTCGGTCATGTTGAAATGAAGTCTCACCATCCTTAGTTAGTAGCCTTCGGACCTCTTTATGTACTTGACTATTTAGATCATCCAAAACTGCTCTGCTGGAACGTTGGGTACTATCCTGTATAACAGTTTCGGATTGAGCATTAAGCTCAACTTTGCTCACCTGTGATTGGCGAAGGCTCCACATAGTCTTTTGAAGTGAAGGAATTAGATCGGTGTTGGGCCTGTAAATCAAAGTGCCATACTTACGGACCTTACAAGTGTAGGTCATGTGGTGCTGCAGGTTTGCAGTGAGTCCACTTAAAAGCCACATATATGATGCTGACTTAACCATTGCTATTTCCCCTTCTAGATTTGAAGCTGCTGCGAGTTCAGTGGCTGATCTAATGAAGAAGTCATGGACGGCTGGTAGGTGGAGCACTTGCCCTCTTAATAATTCTGTACCTACCATCACTGTTGTTTGATTTAATGCTGCATTTAGTAACTGCTTCATGGTACTGATGTCATTAACACTAATGCTACTGTGCTCGAACATGTGCAGTAGCCCCTCAAGATCACTGTCTTCACTGATGCTTTTACTCTGTTGTAAAATCACTAGGTGCGACTTGTAGCATGAGAAGCAAACTTTGTCACCAGCATTTATGTGCCCATCATAATTTAACACCTCTCTCAAATGCCTCTCAATTACATCAGGCTGTGGGCACAGTCTTGACTGTGTATGCTTGAGTGAAATGTTGCATACTGGGCAGTTCGTCTGCGTAGGCTGAAGAATGTTGTATATTATGTGATAGTGGCACTTACACAAAGGGGTTGGTACCTGGATTTCCCCAACGCATCGTAGTTCCCCTGGCTAATTAAAATACCGATACCACGCGAACCTGCTAGACGGTACGGCTTCGGGCTTCGAGTGCAAGTAAGCTTTGACACCCGCTCAGAACGAGAGGCAGCCAGAAGTGCAGCAAGGGAATTGAGCTACCTGGACTTCAAACCTGAACAGCTGAAAGTCGTACTGACATTTGTAAAGGGTCGTGATGTGTTTGCTGTACTTAATAATATTCATTAAGCGTTATGTAATCTTACGTATAGTATTACGTACTGCGGAACAAAAGTTGGTATAGGCTTGTCACCAGACCCTCGCGCTTCGCGCTTCGGGTCTGGCTTTGCCAGACTAGCGTTTGCCGTCGTGACGTTACACCCCCTTTACCGACCAATGACGGCATTCGCCGTCATGAGTAAAAACGGCTCTGCAGACGGCACTCAAGGGAGATCCCCCAAGTGACTGACGACGTCATAATGAACATATTCTTTCATTTTAGCCTCGTTTACCGGGGCTCCCCCATGCAAAATCGTGACAAAATTAAAATGAATAATGTCTGCTAAATTGACACGCTAGCTATCGATCAACATTCTAGGCTTCAGAGCGGCATTGGCAGCCTTTCAAACAGCCAGCTGTACTCCAAACTGTTGCTGGAGGTCTGCAAACAGCCTGATCATCCCTCAGGACCATCTCTGACAGCCAGATCTGTGTGTAAGTGCCGGTGATACAGACCGTTGTTCGTATCGATATAAAATTTTGTTGTTTTTCTGACAGGTATTGATGTCTTAGAGGGGTGAGAATGGCTGGAGAGGGAGAGAAAAGTAGCTGAGACAATGGCAGAGCAACGGAGAGTGCCTGTACTACATCACCACAGCCATGGGAGCGGCCAGGACCATGCATTTCCTATGATGTCGCCGTGATCAATCCTTGTACTCGAAGGGCAAACTCGGCAAAGAATAGCCCCCTAAGTAACGCTATGCGTTACCATGCACGTGTACCGATTAAAATTCCTATGGTCATTGCATTACGTAATACGCAAACGCAATGGTCGGTAAAGAGTTAAACAACAGCTATATAGAGCGCGATATCTAAATACTTGGCCGTACAGGTAGCTAGCTAGCTGCTAGCAGTAGCCAAGAGCGTCTCCTGCTCGCGTTACGTCACGTATAATTTGATTTAGCAAAACCACGCACCCAACGCCACGTACGTGACGTCGTGTGACGTACCAAGGAGCCCAGGCTCTAGGCCTGGGCATATAATGCTCAATTTTTTTGCTATGCAGCACTGCTCGTTAAATTAGCCAATTATGCTCAGAGTTTAAAAGATAATGCTCAGATAATGCTCAGTCAAATGAATGGATTGGCATGACACAATACAAATGACATGTCAGTAATAACGTCAAAAAAGCATGAGAACGACAAAAAAGCAGTAAGAACATTGCAAATTTACGTTCTGGTGTTATACTGCAGCATTCGTAGAAGTCGGACTCGAAGTCTGACTAGCACTGGGTCTGTCACTAATACGTTCACTCTCACTGTCACAGTCACCCTCTTCAGCAGCGTGCGGGATACCCACATTATGTGTAACACGTGATCAAAAATGATGTAATTCTCAAAAATTGCTCGATTATGCTCGCATTATGCTCGATGCTCACAACTATGCATAATGCTCGTTTTAATGCTCGCCTTATATGCCAAGGCCTACCAGGCTCCCTACCCGTGTTTTTCCAAAGTGCAGCTGGGCAGTGGAGCCTGGGAACGAGGCTATAGAGTAGCTTCTCCGGCCATTGTGTGGGCGATGCAGCTTCTAGTGGGTGTGGTTTTGTGCTAACTAACTTACGTCATACCTCTACGCGAGGCTATCTGCACAATGCGTATGCCTAGTAATGCCATAAACGCTGGTTGTTAAGCGCACCTCTTTATTAGCGCACATTATTTATTAAGCGCATGGTTTATTGAGGGTCCTACCCATCACGTGTTAAGCGCATACGCCCCCGAAAAACGAGGGAAGGGAAGGGTCTGGGAACTAACTAGACTGACCGGTGGCGATTTGGAATGTTAATGAAACCGCGTAATTGCATTACGTAAGTAGGTGCGAGCGCTTACCAGGCTTCTGCATGCAGCCGCGTGCTATGATTTAACAGCCTGGCCATGAGCGAAGTCTGTTCCACTTCAGATTTGAGACGGCGAGATCGACAGAACTTGGTCGGGACAGCAGGTGCCGTAAAAGAAGTGTATGGTATCTTGCGTTCAGTGAGTCAAACAGCAGTGGTAGCAGACCATAGCAGTACGACTTTCCATAGCCTGTCAGAAGGGCATCTTGTCCTTCGGCAAATGATTCAATGGCCTCTCTTTGCTCCTTTTTCAGTGCTTCAGTCCTACGGTCACTGCCGCATTTACAATCGCGTACTAATTTTTACCTTACTGTATGCCGCCATGTTAAATTAGTAAAATAATGATATTCACCATTGTATACGTCATTCGCACATTAATTTTCCCTCATCAACACATGTCGCTGCATTCCAAACGCTCAAGACACTTCCGGGCATAGTTATTCGCCAGACCCTTTTCGCTCGTTTTTCATTTCCGCGTTTTTTAATTGCGAGGGGAGGGTCTGGGCACGAGACTAGCTGTTAGCCATGCTACACAGATAATAAGTTACCTTCAGCAGTAGCTGTGAAGTTCTTAGCTACTTCTGGAGAGTCAGCCATTCAGTAGGCCATCTTTCTTTGATGCCAGAGCGCGAAACCTGCTTTACAGTACTGCCGCAGAGGTGTGAAGGAATGTTTGTCACCTTTTAATCATATTCATTGCACTTTCAGGAAGCTCCACCCAATTTCCTGTCACGCCCCTTGGTGGGAAACTTAACTATTACGCTCTATGGAAAAATCGTTACTTTAAGGCTCTAGACCGGTACTGCGATACCGATTTGGAGAATGCTGCTTACCACAGCATGCAAAGGTGCAGTAGATTAACTACCTGAAGGCAATCCTCTAGATAGCTGACGGATCCTTGGTTCTGCCACGAAAACGCTCCATTCTCCATAGAGCGTAATACTTAACGTTCCCACCAGGGGGCGTAACCGGAACTTCCTTAAACTGTGATGAATATAATTTCAAGGCGCTACAAAGTGCTAACAATTCCTTCACGCCTCTACGGGAAATCCTCATCGATCCTGAAGCACCTGCATGGTTCCAATCCGCCGTCCTTTTTGCCTTGGATGGCTGTAGTAGATAGTCTTACAACAAATGCAGCAAAGTTTCCGTTGCTTTCTTGACTTTGTAAGTAAAAAATCTGTCAAACGCTATTGTAACTGGTACTTTTACATGTTTTAGTACGATGCGCAGATGCACGTGACGTAATCATGGCCCTGAAGACCTGATGCCTGGTGCTTCATCATGGAGGCTCAGCACCTGTCCTGACCTGAGAGCCCCAGGTGCACAGTTGGGGAAGTTTTGGGTGTCGTTGCCCCAACGTCCGTCTGGACTACTGCTGGGTTGCCTTGTGTGGGGTGTCCTGTCTTCTAGCATCGCCGTTGTGAGCCACGTGGTGACAACGGATGTGGCAGCTCCTGAATACGACGACGACAAAGGTGGCAGCTTCGGATTTAAGACTTTTAAATTGACCAGGCCTTGGAAAGCTAGTTCGAGTGAAGTTTTCAACTGACACGGACCCCTTAGTCTGAGCTACCGAGTCCTTAGAGATTGTAGCTATATGTATCAAGGCAAAGAGAAAGCAACAATGGCTATATTAGCTGGCAATGACGGGCGACTGAACTTGGCACCTCCAAGCAAGAGGCTACTGGCTATGCCTATCCTGACCCGAGAGCCCCGGGTGTACGATTGGGGAGTTTCTGGGTGTCGTTTGCCCCAATGCCCGTCTGGACTTGTAGGGGGTGTTGTTGGTTGCTACAGCTACTTCATGTGTGTCTGAGGAGACTAGGCCAATGAAACTCTATATGTTTGTGTTTCAGGGTGGTGGCGAGGTCAATGCTACCTGTCAGAGGCGCCCATGCTTCTGTTTTTCTGCCTTGTCCCTATTTATGTTGTTTGTTTACTGTATGTGTAGTGTTCCCCTATATGGGGTTATTCAAATGAACTTTGAACTTGACTTTGATCATGGCGCGACTACTTCCTGTTAAGCGCATATTCCCATATTTCCTTGCTGTCAGCTGTTATAAGCGCATGCGCTTATTAAATAACCAGCGCCTACGGTATTGTATATTAAATGTGTACACAGTACTGGACCCTGACAAGATGAAGGTTCCTCTAAAGTATGCTATAGCATTGACCGTGACAAGAAGGCTGCTTCTGAAGCATGCTATAGCAGTGATCCTGACAAGATATATGATAAAAATCACTTAGGGGGTGTCTCCATACTATTTCCCTGAAGATAACGTCATTGTGACATTAAGGGGGGAGGGGGTAAGGGTTCTGATGTTATTGTTAGTTGCAATGTACAGTATATGGTTATTGACCTGCGCCAAGGATAGAACTTAATAATAAATTAAAGGTACATGTGTATGTGTCTGCCCTTTTTACTTTGCACCGTTATTTTCTTTACACAGGTCCGTATGTCAACATGGAGCAGGACGATGAAACCCCTGATCATGATATTGATGCCAGCATGGAGCTCACGCAGATATTTGATGAAGAAAGTACGTATGTGATATTATATAAACACATGTGACAAAATTTTATTAGCATTAAAATTAATTGTGAGATACTGAAGTCGTGTATGACTGCAGATACAATTATTTCATTTCTGCAGCCTGTCTCCACTACTCTTACATCTTTGCCTTCACTTCTGGGAGGGCGGATGCTGAGAGTTACCAGCCACATAGAGTCGAGGTGAAGACTACTGAACAGACTAAGGACATCCAGCTGCCCAACCTACCTGCAAGGAAAACAAGGGAGACCTTTGGAAACTAGAATTTGAACGTGACTTGGGATTCGCCGAATGTGTGAACCTGAAAGGCATTCAACAGGTTGCTATTGAAGCTGGGAGCAAAGATGGATGGAATATCGATTCAATTGTCACCTACGTGGGTGTTGATAGGCGCAATGATGACTTTAGGCAGCTTACTCAGGACATCAATGCCTATGGGTTGATGACAAGCATCTCAAAGGCGTTTTGTTCTCACAAAGGTCTGATTTTTACTGCAGAGACTGAGTTTTATGTTTCTGTATCACATGTATAACATTAGAGTAGTTTTGAGTTAATCCTCTTCTTCAGGCTCTTAGCTATAGCTATGCTAACCTTGAATGCCATTTGCACATATAAAATGTACTTTAGCTATCAATTTGATCAATTAAAGAATTTAAAAGCAAATACTTAGATGCATGCTGGGAGTCGGATACATGGGACTAGATTCTTGGCAGAGTGCAATCAGAAACTGAATGGGTTTGTTGGTATAATATACCTATATTCATGTTATACATTTATAGTCTGCCAGTGACCAATGTTTTACGTCAACCTGGTATACTGTATATCACTCCAAAAAGGTGTAGTTATTTTGACTATTACACTGCAAAAACAAAAGGATTGGTTTAACCCAGCTTGGGTTACCTGAGCTGCAGCATCAATATCAAAGAATGGGCATTTGAGCACTATAGGTAGTAAATAATTAAGTCCTGTATGACAGGTGGAATGCTAGAAGTGCTGCAGGAGCCGTAGAAATGTTATAAGTGCACCTTCGCTTCTAACATTACCTTAATTGTAATACGTGACTTAAGCTTAATTGTGTACCTTCTGTCTGAAATTGTAGACCTATAGTGGTCATGATATGTAACTGATCTGCTGGTATGCACATTGTTGTGCATCTCAGATGCCGTTAGCTGGGTTACATCAACCCTTTTTGTTTTTGCAGTGTAGGAGGTAAAAAAAATTCCGTGCTGCCTGCGGAAAGTTATCCTCAGCTGCTTCGCATGTCAGTGTTATGCACCCTCAAGGTTGCCCCAACCTAACGTCAAAAATATCCAGCTAGTATTCATGCAGCGAAATTACACCACGTTAGTGTATTAGAAATCCCATGTCAGTGTTATGCACCCTCAAGGTTGCCCCAACCTAACGTCAAAAATATTTCAGAGTTATGGTTTCTTGAAACTTTTGCACAATTATTACAACCATACATACATGTTGCAATATCGTATTCATGCAGCGAAATTACACCATGTCAGTGTTATGCACCCTCAAGGTTGCCCCAACCTAAGGTCACAAATATCCAGCTAGTATTCATGCAGCAAAATTACACCATGTCAGTGTATTAGAAATCCCATGTCAGTGATTCAAAATGTAGCTGTACTGGCTTGCATACAAAATGAGCAACTCAAAAAAAAAAAAAATGAGCAACTCCCTAAACAAAACCATTGTTTCTTATCACAAATCTATGCTACAATTACAATCAGTACTCAAAATCATCCATTCAATCAGTACTCAAGTGTGCATTATAGGCATAAACTGGACGCTGGTCCATTGCCATTAATCCAGCGACTCAGTGTGCATTGTAAAGCACGAAACGCTTTGAGTTGGGTGCTGATCCATCGTCATCAATCGAGCGGTAGACATTAAAGTCATGAGTAAGCTCCCTGAAACTGCCATCAGCACCTACATAGGTGACAATCGAATCGATATTCCATCCATCTCTGCTACCGGACACAATAGCAATGTGTTCAATGTTTTTCAGAGTCACACAGCCGTTGAATTTGAGGTTATGTCTGACTTTGAGGTTGTGTCCAAAGGAGAGTTTCCAGAGGTCTCCCTTGTTTCTCTGGTAATCGTTTCCAGGTAGGTTAGGGAGCTTGATGACCCTAGTCTGTCCAGTAGCCTTCACCTCAACTTTATGTGAACCCCTAGACCCACCATGCCTGCTCCCAGAAGTGAAGGCAAGGATGTAAAAGACCTGGAGACAAGCTGTAGAAAAAGTGAAGTTAATTATACATACATGTAGCTTCGTTCCCTCCCATGTATATGTACGTAGGGGATGCACAACGTCCACGGCCTATTGATACCTCTTTTAATACAAGCAGATACCCCTTTTGATACAAGCATGATACGTGTTTCCCCTTTTGATACAAGCATAATACGTGGGTTTTTTTACTCACTAGTTGAAGAAATGACTTTCTTCACTTTCTTCTGGCGGCCTTCCACAACTCCAGTGTCATACATCGGATGTTCAATGTTGATATCAGAGGAGGTGTAGTCCTGTATATACCGTTGAATGTTGACATCAGGGATCTGCTCCTCTGGATTAGTTTCCATGCTACTGTCAGGTGTGTCTTTACCCTGCTCCATGATGGCACCTGGTGTTACATGCATGAGGTAAAATGGTTAGACATTCAACTTATAGCTCTACTGGAGTATTTTGAGCAGAGTATAGACAGCCACATGCATATATAATACAATACGGACTATATGGTTATCTATAGCACGCACCGTATGGGTAGGCACTGCACACCGACAGTAGAATTGCAGCCAGAGTTGTAGCAAGCCAGAGTTTCATCCTGATTTTGCGATTCTTTGGTTGATGTTGAGCGTTTCCTTCTTGCTTCGTCTTTCCTGAGCTGCAGCAGCAGAGTAGCAGCTAGAACAGCTTTTATAGCCTGCAGGCTGCTACCACATAATGCATCCTTGCTGTATTCCTGTAATAGACCTGTCACCCCAGACAGTTTAACTGGTTTGAATTCTTGTTGGACTTGCTTAAGCTTGTTTTTAAGCGTTATGTAAATGATTCAATAAGACTTCTGTCTTGTTCTCATGTAATTCAGTTATGCCTTGAGGTGACATACATACCATGCATTGTGTATTGATCAGTGCTCTGACAGTTTGCAGAATTGCTGCTGTATTCCTCTCTGAACAGTCCGCAACATGTGGGGACTTGTCTGAGATGTGCCCTGTGCAACTGAGAGTGGTATCATTGTAAGACGTCACACCCAAGTCAGTCGCCTATCCGCAGAAGTGACTGCAAAAATGGCAACGAGGCAGAGCCACCTGATACAGCAGATGAAAACACTGCGAGGAGAGAATCACTGTCTGGAGGGGCTGCTTTGATCAGAAGCAGAAGGCACCGGGAGTGAGCCCTGCTGAAAAGGTGAAATTCCCAACGTCGAGAGGCTTGCCTGCGAGACTTGGAAAATACCGCTTTTCAGTATCAGCTCTACCCCAGGGAAGCAGGAGGAGAACCCCCTGCCCGGACAGAGCCATTCACATTAATGCTATATTAGCCTTGTCCCAGCTCATGAAATATCAGGATGTGCAGCATCACAATAATTATATACTTGTCTCTTTATATACCGCAGCAATTTTTTCTATCATTTTGTGGTGTCTGGTTCCCAGGTGGTATAGATATTCACAGATTCCTCAACATGTGCTTCATTTTGATGTGCATATCTCCATCACTGCACATGTACATCTCTATTAAATACTGCATGTTATGCCCATGCACCCACTCAAGGTTGCCTCACAATGGCTGTGAAAAAAGCAAATATTCCCAGACCATGAAGCATCAGGATGTGTCATCACAATAATTATATACTTGTCTTTAATATTATGTTATTCCACAGCAATTTTTTCTATCATTTTGTGGTGGTGTAGATGATGACATAGATAGCTAGCTATTCACAGATTTGCATTCCTCAACATGCACTTCATTTTGATGTGCATGTTTCCATCACTGCACATGTGCATATGTATTAAACACTGCATGTTAGCTATGTCCATGCACCCGTTGAAGGTTACCCCACAATTAACATCAAAAATAATTAATGCAGAGACATTCTACATGTCAGTGTATTACTAAGTCCTAACATTGCATACAAAATGATAATGTAGCAACTCTAGTGTATGTTACAATTACAGTCAGTACTCAGTGTACACTGTAAAGCATAAAACGCCTGTGGGATGCTGGTCCATTGCCATCAATCCAGCGGAAGGCATTAAAGTTACGAGTAAGCTCCCTGAAACTACCATGAACACCCACATAGGTGACAATCGAATCGATATGCCATCCATCATTGCTACCGGACTCAATAGCAACGTGTTCAATGTTTTTCAGGGTCACACAGTGGTAGAATTTGAGGTCACCTCTAAAGGTGAGTTTCCAGAGGTCTCCCTTGTCTTTCTTGTAGTCATCTCCAGGTAGATTAGGGAGCTTGATGACCCTAGTCTGTCCTGCAGTCCTCACCTCAATTTCATGTGCCTTGTCAGACCCAGCATTCTTCCTCCCAGAAGTGAAGGCAAGAATGTACAAGTCCTGGAGACAAGCTGTAGAAAATGGGATTGCAATGGAGTAAATTGTTCTATGCCTTATAGCTATACATATAGCCTCGCTTCCAGGCTCCACTTCCCAGGTTTTTTTTTGCTTTGTGAGAAAAAATGCTGTGGAGTGGAGCCTAGGTGCGTAGAAAGGGGAGGGGGGCTTCACGTGTCATTAAGAGACCCACGTGGGATGCGCATTCTGCCTAATTGCAAGATCGAGTGGAGGATTTCAGCACGAGACCAGCTGAAGAGTTTTTGAAGACAATGAAACTGCAGCAGTATGGTCTTTTTTTCTCTAAGAAAATGCATGGAGAGTGTGGTAATTAAGTGCTTATTTCTCACGAGAACACTTCCTGATAGGCGAAAATTAGGAGAATATCGGTTGCTTTGCAGCCTCTCGGCAGGGATGCACAACGCCCACGGCTTACTATCCCTTTTGATACAAACATGATAATACACATAATTATAATGTTTTTACTCACTAGTTGAAGAAAGCGCTTGCACTTCAGGATAATCCATAACTCCGGTGTCAAAGTTGATCTCAGAGGTGTCATACTGTATGCCTATATACTGTTGAATGTTGAGGTCACCAGGGGTCTTGTCCTCTGCATTAGCTTCCATTATATCATCATTTGTGTCTTCACCCTGCTCCATGTTGGCACCTGTTGTTTCATCGAAGGCTGCATGAGGTAAAACTCATTGCTAAACTGGTGTGTTTTGAGCAGAGCATACATGTAGATAGCCACTTGCATAATTATAATACAATGCACACTATAATATTATTGGTTATCTATATATTTATATATAGCACACACCATATGGGTAGGCACTGCACACCGACAGCAGAATTGCAGCCAGAGTTGTAGCAAGCCAGAGCTTCATCCTGATTTTGCAAGTCTTTGGTTGCTGTGGAGCGTTTCCTTCTTACTTCGTCTTTCCTGAGCTGCAGCAGCAGAGTAGCAGAGCTGCTTTTATAGGCTGCAGCATGCCATTGCTGTATTCCTATGCTTTGGGTGCTGTGGTCAAGTCGGGTACCCAAGCCAATTATTGATACACACAATAATCAGGATGTTTGTTCCCATTGAGGTTTTGTAGGAGCCAAGGTCATGAACTCCACTGGTACCCACCTGCAGACCACATTACTCAATTAACAGAATCCCTTGTCTGCAACCTTATTTAATTTAGTCTGTCAAGGTGGTTAATTTAAAGCTTGTATGGTTGCCACAGGCAGGCATCTGTTCACAAGTAGCCACAGTTTCTATTTATGGTTATTCCTGTCACAGCTATGACTAATTTTGCATAGTAGCCTGCAAGAAACCAAATCTAGTCTAGCCACAACTTTTCCTAGTTCATTAGAAGGAATGGTTCTAGCTAGAGGAAATAGACGGTGTGTCCACAAGGATCCCTTGCTTCTGCTTCAGTGTTCCTGTTGCAGCTATTGACTAATTTTGCATAGTGGCCCGCAAGAAACCAAATCTAGACCAGCCACAACTTTTCCTAGTTCATTAGCAGAAATGAGTCTAGCTGTAGAGTCAGTAGCTAGTCAGGCAGGCGCCATAATTGCCTAACACATAGCTAAAAGTGTGGGGATCTTCCCTTGCTACCAGGGACCCATTAAACTCCATATTTGGTGTTCCTCCTGTTGCTTGCGTTATATCCTGCTGAAGTTAAAATTACCGTAGTCTACATACTATCCACCCACATGATATACTGTCTACCCACCCCTACTTTAGTGTGTGTGTTGGGGGGAGGGGGGGGGTTATATATATAGTGTCCACCCACCCAGTCGCAAGTACACACAGATATATGTGCAAGTACTTTCAGCAAAATGAAGGCTGTAGCAGAAGATTATAGGTATACATTTAGAATGGAGCCTCTGCATGGTAGTGAGGCTAGACTTAGCTCTCTAAGACACATCTGCAGCGCTAGTAGCACGTGCATGTGCATGGTTATTATCCCCTATGACACATTTCTATTTGTAGAGAATTTCCAAAAATCCTACGCATGCTTTTTCCCAGAAACACTTCAAATCCGGTTTTACAGCTAAACCTGCCTTGCTATTCACGAATACACTAATTTCGCAATACGGACTCGCCAATCAAATATTGCAACAATTCATGCCTGCTACAGTAGATTCACCCCAGGGTTATGACAGTCAGCCTACTCACAAGAAACTACGCATACTTTTCTCCCCTAACCCCTCCCTTGCACGCACACAGCCTAGCTACAACTCACCACCGTTTTGCAAGGACCCCACAAACGGCAGCTAGCCGCGAAAATGGGCAAGTCTACGAGCTAGAAAGGTCACTTTCCTAAAGACAACTGACTAGAGAAGACTGGATGACCATCTGTCTGGCAAGCTGCCTGCCAGCCTTTCAGCTACACTCACAAACACTACTACAGACATCAGGCTGGATTTTACACACAAACAGCATACTCAGCACTACACGCGGCCTAAACGGCATCTTATTAATAAAAAAAAGAAAAAAGTGTTGAAAGTGAACATCAAAGTACCGCTCGGCCACATCAAAGTACCGACTTTGCCCTTGAAAGTGCCGCTTTCCACATCAAAGTGACACCCCCCCTGCTGTTGATTCCGGTTGCCGCCATGGGAAAATGTAAATAGTACAATGAATCTCATTAACTTTACGTAGCTCACGTGACCTTGCTGATTGCTCATTAATTATTCATGAGCAGTTTTATGTTTTTTTCCCAATTTCCCTTCCTACCTTAAAGAGCTATAGGTACGTTTTTTTACTTCTCGAAAATTTTACAGCTGGGCAGGTGCTTTGCTGCACAATATTAAAGCATGCATGCAGTGACAAAAAATTTTTTTAGCAACTGTGCCACCTTAAGCCGCTATGTAGCCTCGTCCCCAGGCCACACCCCCCCCACTCTTTCGTGGGTGGGTGTGGCCTGGGGACGAGGCTAGCCGCTATGTAGCTATAGCTAGGTTTTGTGGCTATCCATTGGAGCAGTGAGGCTTAACATGAAATAGCGAATCACAGATCAAGCTGCAATGAACAGCACGTGTCAACTAGCCACATTCTCATAGAGCATAGGAAGTTGTAACCAGGAAATTATGTGGGAAACCCTCAAAGGCACTAAGAGGATACAAATTAGTTCTTTGATGAGTTGTCTAGGGTTGTTTACTATGATGGTCCATCCAGCATCGCATTTAGAAGCCAGACCTTGGGTTTCCCACATTCTCAACCATGTCTAGTCTGAGTGGTTATTAAATGTAAAGGCTTGCATAGGGGTGCTTGCACTATTGATTTTCTAGAAAAAGGAATTTTAGCATGCCCAGATTTAGTCGACCTTTGTACTCAGAAGAAATGATAAATGGCTCTCTTTTTTCTTCTTCAAGGGTAACCGCACTCCCAAGTGTAAAGTTTCTGGATGAGCAAGGAGACAAATGACTATAGTAGAGTGGGTAATGGATTTCTTTCTCAGGCCCTGGCTGTGTAGCTGCAGCTAGCTACCCATGATTTTCATGTATGCATAGCTAATTATCACTGTAGCTATATGTACAGTATTCTTGAGTTGTGGAGTCTTAGCAGGAATAGATATAGCTCTACAAAACAAGGCAGGTAGCTTCATACCCAGCCATCCCAGCTTTTTATAGCCTCGTACCCAGCAGGAGCCTATAATGGGCTCCTGTACCCAGCCATCCTGTTTTTTTTTCAGTGAAAAAAGCTGGGATGGCTGGGTACGAGGCTAGGGCAGGTGAGTGAATACAGCTGTTTTGCTGCACAATGAATGCATGCAGCGATAATTTTCTCGTGACTACTATATCTTTGGTCTCTTTGGTTTCGTCTTTATAGGTCTTGTGGCTATCTATTGGAGCAGCGGGGATAAAAGCCTTAGCAACTGGGTCGTGGATTTCAGCAGGCCTTACCTGAATTAGCACATCAAAGATCAAGCAATGGACCTACATTCTCACAGAGCATAGGAAGTTGTAACCAGGAAAATATGTGGGAAACCCTCAAAGGCATTAAGAGTCTACAAATTATAGTTGCCAAGGGGATAATTGGTTGAGCATATCTTAAAATACATTTAGAAGCCAGGCCTTGAGTTCCACCAGTACCCACATTGTAGACCATGTCTAGTCAGTAAATGCACTATTGATTTCTACAGGTTTAATTAGGTACACACAGCCACAGTAATTAGGTGAGCTTGCCTAATGAGATCAGGCACTCAGTAGCTTATGCAGTCAGTGAAGAGAGTGATGTGGGTTCCTGTGCTTATGTACTGACGATTCCAAATGTCTGCCAGCAGCCGCAGAAAAAAAGATGTTTTGTCCTGTAGCTCCCCATTGAAGACTTAATTTGCTGAACTTTTCAAGATTATAACTTTTCTGCTGCAGGGCCGTAGACAACTTTTTCAGTATGGGGGTGCTTTCACACCAGCTATTCACTGCTAAAAGGAAAGACAATTTGGATTGGTTACTGGAGTTGCATCATTATCATTTTATACTATAGGTACAGCTTAGTAAAGGAACAATTTCCTGCTGACTGTAATTACCTTATACTGTAAAAATAATGCCTTAGGCTAGGTGGGAAGCAAAGGGGTGTGCCCCCCCTTTTTTCTTTTCATTGAACACTTTATTAGTATGACGTGTCTTAGCAGCAGGTGCTGGACTGCATTGATGTTCAGCACCTCATAGCTGCTGGGGAAGCCTACTAGTGTGCATGTGCATGTGCATTGAAGTTAAGCACCCCACAGCCGCTAGACTCAAGCCTACTGAGGCTAAGTACTTATGGCTTCCTCATGCAGTTATAATTTCCATTCCACTAGTTGTGGAATGGATTTGTGTCTGCTGTTGTCATTTGCGTGTCTTAAATTACAATGCAAGCACATGTACCTTTCGGTAGTGAGCTCAAGTAGAAGATACCCAAATGATGTAATACACAGCCATGTCTAGTAAGCCAATTGAAGGGCTCAGAACCAGAGTAGTCTAACCCACAGCACTTGTTTCAGGAGCTGAAAGAATTAGTCGCGGGTTTGGCGCTAGTTTTGTGCCTGACGTCATGTAATTGATTTCTGTGTTACGTTAATTAAACCCATAAGCAAAACGAAACTTTTTTTCAAACCTAATAAATATGCTAACAGTTGCAGTTAGATGCAGTTAGCTCCGGGCTGTGACCATGTGTGTTCAGGTAGAGGGTAACGTGGTTTGGCAACTGCCACGGTGGTCTCGGACAGTACGGCCTAGGATCCGTCCTTGTTCCTCCCAAAGCCTAGCACACTAAACAGACCCGATGACGATCCCTGTACCATAGCGGACAGGCGCCCGAAAGGCTGAAGGCTCGGTCAGCCGGAACGACCTGCCCATTCACCCCTTAATGTGGCAGTGTCACATGGCCTAGGGTTCCGTTGGGAGAAGAGGGTTGCCCATTTTTTTTCTTCCTTTTCTGAGTAATTGTTATAGTAGCAGCTAGCTAACCAGCAACAGTACATTTACCGCAGAGTACAAAAAAAATTATATTCTGGTCAAAATTGTACTTTGGCACTAGATTGTAAAATGACAGCCGGCAGCGGTATAGTGGGTGGAGCAGTTAGCTCCGGGCTGTGACCATGTGTGTTCAGGTAGAGGGTAACGTGGTTTGGCAACTGCCACGGTGGTCTCGGACAGTACGGCCTAGGATCCGTCCGTGTTCCTCCCAAAGCCTAGCACACTAAACAGACCCGATGACGATCCCTGTACCATAGCGGACAGGCGCCCGAAAGGCTGAAGGCTCGGTCAGCCGGAACGACCTTCCCGTTCACCCCTTAACGTGGCAGTGTCACATGGCCTAGGGTTCCGTTGGGAGAAGAGGGTTGCCTTTTTTTCTTCATTTTCTACAATATGTGGGGTGGGGGCAAGCTCAATATCTGTGGGTTAGACCACTCTGGTTCTGAGACCTCAATTGCTATATATAGGCTTTCTTACTTCCTCTTCCATTGGCTCTGCTGCACAACCACCTTGCTCTGTCTTCCCTCTTCCAGCACATGCTTTTGTCAGCACTTTGTTTTCCCACATCCTATAATCAAGCAGTACGTGGCTTTCTTTCTCCTCTCCTCCGACCAAGATAATCACACCTGTGACTGTATTACTTGCCCCTATATAACAATTTTCTTCCTACTCTTTCATGCACTGCTTAATTTTCCTAGCAGCCACCTTTCCTCTTGGCCACCACACCTCTATAAACATGGCTTGCCATCAAATTCCACTTCTCCGTTTACCCTCGCCATCTATATATTCCACTTACCCATTCCCTGCTTTCTCAACCATTTACTTAAACGGACATCCTCGAGCATGCATACAACCCTACCTCCTCCATCTCACCATCTATGTTGAACTTTTATTCTCCCTCACAACATACAACTTCCTCGTCTGAGCATTAAACTTGGACTACCTATACCAACATCTGTTGCACTTCATGCTACCATAAGAACAATATCAGTTGCAAAGCAGGGCACCACCACACCTTCCATCCAGGGTCCTATTCTTTCTTTCTCAAGCTCCTTCATAACAATATGACATTGAACATGTATGCTTGTGGCATACGTTCCTGTGTCAAACACACACACACACTCACACACACACACACACACACACACACACACACACACACAAAGGAGGTAATAAAACAATACCTGTGACATGCAAGTTAATATAATTTAATATTATGGTTGTGATAAAACATGTCTGTTCTTCAGCAAGACATAATCTGCATAGCTAGTCCTCAAGCCTGACAGCCACGGGATGTAGAATGCTCTATATAACTTCTGGGACCTGTAAAGTATGATGAATAGTAATGTCATAAATAGACACACTGCACAAACAGTCTATAATTCTCGGGATATAGTGAAATTTAGGGCTTCCTGGAAGTGTAATCCTATACACAGATTAGATTCTGTGCATGTGACTTACTTTCCCAACTCTACTACATTTTGCCACATCGGCATATAGCAGAGGACCTGGGAACTCCCAAACGCATTTTCACCCCTGGAATTGTAATAAAGAACCCTGAAAATATTTCAAGTGATTTATGTATATTTGAAACTGCGCAATAAGCCTGAGAAACTGAGATCTGTGTTGTAAATGAGTGTCCAATGAATACGCCAGCTGAGGATTTTGAGTGTGCCTCCAACTGACCTTTCTGAGTCGAGGAAGGGGAAGCTAGCCATCACCTCCCAGGTCTCTCGATCCTGGGTGTAGCGAGGCTCCCTCTCGGTCACCACTGCCCGAGGGAGGTCCAGCTCCACCAGGAAATGACACCGCTCAAGCTCAAACTGCACGAGAAGGGCAGAATTCGAATGGGATCAAGGTAGGTGTACATCTACATGTAAATACTTCAACGTTAATACGAAGCATAGCCCTTACTCCTTTGCATTGTATAAGGTGCGGACAGGTACACCATTGCTTACATTTAGCATTTTATTTCCACGCATGCACAGTAGCTTTCACACAAAACCAAACTGGGGAGTGGAGCCTGGGAATGAGGTTACGGCTTAGCTACAAGAAGGTAATTAGTGTGTGAACATTCTGACTAGGATACCTAAAAAGCTTTTTTCACTTCAATGATTCAAAATACCTTGTGATCTCGAGGGCCTGAGAATGAGGCTAGTCTCTCCCCTCATACATGTAAATCATAACAATTTCATACTCCTCACATATCTAGAAGTTTCTTCCAGGTTCATATCATTCATGTGATCTGGAATGACCCAGGTGGCGTTCTTATGGGGACTGTAGGGTTGCGGCAGTTGCCCACGGAACTCAGAGCGGATGAAACGCAGCTTCCACCTTGAAGCAGGTACAAATACAATCCATAACATACAACTATTCTCAGAAGTGCAGTACAAATTATTGTGTAGGGCAAAAACAGACACAGCTAAACCTTGGATTATACAAACACCTAGCGTTGTTCCCAGGTACCCAATAAAACTTTTGTCCTTTGCAGTATAACAAGCAACAAAAGCTGGGGTGGAGGCCTGTGCTCCCAGGCCTTCAACACAACCTTTGCCACTTGCAATATGGCACGCAACAAAAGTTGGGGGGGGGGGGGGAGAGAGGCTATCTAGAATATGTATGCTAAATAAATGTTTCAGAGTGGAGAGGATCAACAAGACACTAGTCTGTGAAGAGGGATGGCCTATGGTCTATGCAGAGGTGTGTGTGTGTGTGTGTGTGTGTGCGTGTGTGTGTGTATGTGTGTGTGTGTGTGTGTACACTACGAGAACTGTGCTGCAGCTCACTTTTTGTTGGGGAGGAAGAAGCTGCTTGGGAAGCGGTACCACTCCTTGCCCACACAGAGGTTGACCTCACTGAGAGTCTCCACCCGAGAGAGAAAGGGGCCAGAGTTCACCTTCCGATACAAGTCCATGGGGGCGTGGTAGGCTAGAGGATAGGAGAGGAGTGGGCATACATAATTAGAAAGAGCATAATTCTGTGGTATCAAAATGTTCTTGTGTATTTCCAATGGTACCGTATTATTTCTAATGACCTCTCAAGCTTTTTACAAAAATTTCCATCCACGAAAATAACCTGCTATACAGTATATACAATGTACATGTACTATGTATAATTAACTCCGTATTCTGATGACTAATCATTGGCTTCATGATGGTGGATGCAAATTAAGCATATGGTGCAGGCAGCCTGTAAGAATTACGTAATTGCTTGTCAGAGACGGCTCACCACAAGTACTGGTGTCCCTATCAAGGCTAGCCCTGAGAGACGGCTCACCACATGTACTGGGGTCCCTATTAAGGCTAGCCCTGAGAGACGGCTCACCACATGTACTGGGGTCCCTATCAAGGCTAGCCCTGAGAGACGGCTCACCACATGTACTGGGGTCCCTATCAAGGCTAGCCCTGAGAGACGGCTCACCACATGTACTGGGGTCCCTATTAAGGCTAGCCCTGAGAGACGGCTCACCACATGTACTGGGGTCCCTATCAAGGCTAGCCCTCAGAGACGGCTCACCACATGTACTGGGGTCCCTATCAAGGCTAGCCCTGAGAGACGGCTCACCACATGTACTGGGGTCCCTATCAAGGCTAGCCCTGAGAGACGGCTCACCACATGTACTGGTGTCCCTATCAAGGCTAGCCCTGAGAGACGGCTCACCACATGTACTGGGGTCCCTATCAAGGCTAGCCCTGAGAGACGGCTCACCACATGTACTGGTGTCCCTATCAAGGCTAGCCCTGAGAGACGGCTCACCACATGTACTGGGGTCCCTATCAAGGCTAACCCTGAGAGACGGCTCACCACATGTACTGGGGTCCCTATCAAGGCTAGCCCTGAGAGACGGCTCACCACATGTACTGGGGTCCCTATCAAGGCTAGCCCTCAGAGACGGCTCACCACAAGTACTGGTGTCCCTATCAAGGCTAGCCCTGAGAGACGGCTCACCACATGTACTGGGGTCCCTATCAAGGCTAGCCCTCAGAGACGGCTCACCACATGTACTGGGGTCCCTATTAAGGCTAGCCCTCAGAGACGGCTCAGCACATGTACTGGGGTCCCTATCAAGGCTAGCCCTCAGAGACGGCTCAGCACATGTACTGGGGTCCCTATCAAGGCTAGCCCTCAGAGACGGCTCACCACATGTACTGGGGTCCCTATCAAGGCTAGCCCTCAGAGACGGCTCAGCACATGTACTGGGGTCCCTATCAAGGCTAGCCCTGAGAGACGGCTCACCACATGTACTGGGGTCCCTATCAAGGCTAGCCCTGAGAGACGGCTCAGCACATGTACTGGGGTCCCTATCAAGGCTAGCCCTCAGAGACGGCTCACCACATGTACTGGGGTCCCTTGCAAGGCTAGCCCTGAGATACACGTGTACCAAGCTGATGCCCCATATCCGGACAGCTCAGCTTACCACTCACCCTTGTAGAGGGCACACCCCCTGGAGATGGAGAGGACTGTAAAGGTGATGCAGACCAGGACAGGGAGCCATGGCAGGAGGGACAGAGCCAGCCGCTTCAGGAACTTGGGGGCTTTCAATACATACATCAGCATGCCGTACAGTAATGGCAGCACCTCCTACGTAAATGAAGGGTTACAAACAGATTCAGTTTGTCAGCTTTTTTCTATCCTACATGTACTTTTTGATATGACTCATTCAGGTGCTGTATGCTGTGGGCGTGGCTGTTATGTACATAAAGGTAGCAGCCAAACTATTTGCTCAAGCAGTGATATAGCTGTGATGGAGTGTGAGCTCTATGGCAGACAGAGCAGTGTGAGCTCTCAGAGAGAGCAGTGTGGAGAGGAGGACTCGTCGAACGAGACCAGCAATGGTGAGCCTACTCAACCAGAGGGACAGTTAGGTGCAGATTTCACTTCGAGCCTGGTACATGTACATTTCTCATGTGATTTGACAGGGTATACGTGGCCAGGACAGATGAATACATTGTTTCAGTGCTCAATATCTCCTGTACAAATGGGCTCTAAAGAGTAGCTACACGAAGTGTAGATTTAATGCCTTCCTTCATTGCCAGAGAACTGCAACTGTCC
Source organism: Phakellia ventilabrum (assembly GCA_963921505.1). Classification (NCBI taxonomy): domain Eukaryota; kingdom Metazoa; phylum Porifera; class Demospongiae; order Axinellida; family Axinellidae; genus Phakellia; species Phakellia ventilabrum. Next base: position 2,425,987 of record OY997397.1, read on the forward strand.
TCATACGCGCAACCCTTCTACCATCCTTCTACCCTACACGTCATGTGAGAAAATGTACCAGGCCCATAGCTACATGTACATGTACTAGCTAAAGTGGCCTGGGAACGAGGCTAAGAAAACAAGAGTGTATAATAATAGAGAAGCAGAAAACACTCAAGCATGGTGATCAAAATAGAAAAGGTTTAAGTCAATAATGTATATAAGTACACACTCATCAGAATCCAAGAAGTGACTCACAGGGATGATTTGGAGGGCAATGGCTGCACTGAGGCAGAACAGAGGGTAGACGGGAAAGAGAAACCTCTCCTCCTAAAGATGTGCATACAAACTCTTTACAACATACAAGTACATGCATGCGTGCATTGCCAGAGGAATGTATGCATGTAGATAGTACTGTGGCTGGGAATGACACTTAGTCTATATGAAAGACTAAGACTTAGGGCCAATCCTAAATGCTAAAACTACTGCAGACACAAAACAACTGATGTACATGTACCTTGTGGGGTCTTGTGAAGAAAATGGCAATCCAAATGAACAGAGGCTGTGTGGCTACTCTGAAGGCCCTGCCAGGTATGTGGGCTGCAGCTGCAGAAAATAAAATGAAACAAAGCAGAGAGAATTACGTACCATGGTGTAAATGATATCCGATCCCAGTCCTGGTTCCTAGTATTCAAAGATTCAGGTTGGGTTGGGAATGAGAATGTCGATTATGTACATGTATATGAGGGAAATTAATCTGAAAACCGAGAACCAGAACCAGAAATGGAAATGGAAATCAAGAGAGAATGAATGAAAGAGGTTACTCTATCATCAGTAACTTTCACACAGTTCACAAGGTTCATGGAGTTACTGTCAACTTTCTAGGCTTCCATGTAGCACATTGCACTTTGAACACAGTGACGCGATCGAAATACGTGACGGAATAAAGTTCCTTTTCTACCCAGGACTACCACACATGTATCTCACATACGAATGGAGAGATTATAAATTAATACAGTAGCATAGCAACCACTCACATCTTCCTGAATAATACAGCAGGGTTGCGTAGAAGACCTGCCGCCACGAGTAGCCCCTGCCCATATTTGCTATCAATGCCTCAAGTAAAATCTAGAGGATTACAAAATATTTGCAAGGTCACTATCAAACTCCACGTGATTGATTTGAGTGATCTTCCTGTACCCTCGTACCCAGGCTTCACTTTCCAGTTTTTTTCACACTATGTGCAAAAATGTTGTGCAAAAAAGCTGGAGTCTCAGAGTGTGGCCTGAGAACGAGACGATATAATGGTTATTACGTAAGTATGGAGGTCTAGTTAGTAGCCTCGTTCACAGGCCTCCCCTCGCAGCTTTTTTTGCAGCCGTAGAAAAGCATGCATTTTTCCAGGGCTGCGAAAAAAGCTGCGAGGGGAGGCCTGGGTATGAGGCCCACGTGTGTGATGCATAAGGTAGAAGGGTGAGTTTTTACAAGGGGCAATTAGAAGATTGCGAATCCAAAGTTCTTGTAGCTACTCTTCAGAGCCTGTTCATATCACAGACTGAGCACTGAAACACTGCCACCAGCAAAAGATAGAGAAGTACAACTGTCTTTGAAGTGGTTCTACCCACACGTAGTTAAATCATGTGAGAAAATGTACCAGACTCACTAGTGGCAAGTGAAATACATATGCACAAGATCCTGGGGACGAGGCTGAAAGTCTAGTATGTCACATAGACTACTCTACCGCTGTGAGGTGACTGGCACTTACCTCAATCTCAATGAGTGGTATAGCGGCCAGTGCCAAGATGAAGACACAGTTGAAGTTAAGGAAGCCGTTGATGAAGTAGAACGACCATGGCTCCACTCCTGTGTCGTGTGTGTGTGTGTGTGTGTGTGTGTGTGTGTGTAAGTGAATGAAGCAAGACAGATTCAGAATCAATTCTGCCTTCCAATTAGTAATAACGACTAGACTGCCTATACAGTAGTCAGAAGTAGCCCGGGCTACACCCTAGCTTTTGTCGCTGGCAGTTCCAGGGTGTGAAAAAAAGCTACTGAAAGGAGCCTGGGAACAAGGCGCTACATATGAGTCGGAAGCCAGCGATGCCGAACATATCACCTCATCATAGCTAACGAATCCCAGGCCCTCACTTTTTTTAGCTACACTTTTTCTTTGTCTTTTCCCTTATTTGCATAGCCAAAAAAGTTGGGGCCTAGGAAGGGCAATCCTTAGACCCAAGGCTTCAGGACTGTCTCAACCCACCAATCACCCTCCTCTCTGGGCTCACCATACAGGTCAGGTCCCCCCTTGCCAAACACATTGTAGAGCAGGATGTTCAGCGGGGCCAGAACAGCCTTACCATAGTAGAATGAGTCCACTGCAACCAGCGGAACCTGAAAGAGCAAATAGAAGTATAATAACATACGTAGTACGCTGCTAGTGTTCAGGAAATGGCCCATCGCTGAAGGATACAGCACTAAGGTACAATGGAAGGGCTCAGAACTAGAGTGGTCTAACATAAACTCGCAGTTCTTCAGCTGTGCAAAACAATCTGGATTGGAAGTGTCTGGGACCTGTGCACAGGGTTACGTCCGTCCTTGTCCCTAGGGTGTGCCCCATGTAAACTGGAGAAGCTTAATTCGTGTAATCTCATACATGAAACTAGTCGAGTACCCAGGCCTTCCTCGTCTGGGTATGATCCTGGTCTGGGTACGATCCTGGTCTGGGTACGAGGCTATATGAAAACATGGTACCCTTGTCTTGCCCTTAGGCTAATTGATTAAACTAACGGTTACCTTCCAGTTCTCCTTTTAGCCTCATTCCCAACCTCCATTCCGCAGCTTTTTTCACATGGTGGGAGTCTGCTACACAAAACCACAATTCCTCTGTGAGCCCACATAGCCAATTACTCAAATACCGTTAGCCAATTATTCAATTGTGGTTTTGCATAGTCAGCAAAAAAAACGCTGGGCAGTGGAGCCTGGGAAGGAGGCTAGGATATACATGTAATATGAACACACAATCTGTACATGTCTACTGCAATATGAGGTTAGTTGCTCACTGCTATGACAATGAAGCTCAACAGAGACCAGGAGACGAAGAACAGTGGCCTCTTCTTAGAGACAATGACGTCCAGTGCAAGTGGTAAACTGCCAGATAAAGAAAGGAATGCTGTTTTAAAATAGCAGGTACCCCACTGTATGGAAGTATTAGAGAAGTGTCTGGAATGGGAATCAAAATTTGGAATGGAATTGAAATATTATACAAGAGGTACGTTTGAGGGCACATGGCTAAAAATCACATGAAAGCTAAAAGGGCATCCTAAGAGCCTCAAATCCATGCACTAACTTAGTTTTGACCAGAGTATGTAGTTCCAGGTCCCTACTTTATTTGAGCAAACGAATAAAGTGGGGGCTTGGATCCAACTGGGATAAAATCGGGCATGAAGGCCTTGGTATGAGGCTGTACACTTACCCCAATGCAGCACTGAAGGGCCATCCAACAATTGCGCTGAGAGCCACAGCAAAGATTGCCAGCTGCAAATACATACGTATACAATATAATTCAAACAGTGAGTCTCACTCTCACTCCCCGGGCAAGAGCCCGGAACGATGCTAAATATACATGTACATAATATACATAGTAAAAGCTATTCCTAAAGGCTAAAACTGTAGAATACCATTTAACTACACACAAACAACCTTATTAATCCACAGTCTAAGGTGCTTATTAACAATCTTGGCTCTACTCTGTACCTCGTTAGCCTTGTTCCCCAGCCTTCCCGCCCCAGTGGAGAAAAAGTCGTTCCCACCCCAGCTGTTATCTCACAGCCATGGAGAAAAAGACTATTACTCCATAGCTGTGAGATCCAAGCTGGAGGTGGAAGGACTGGGAGCGAGGCTAGTACCTCATAGTTGTTCTTGAGCCAGGCACCCGTGGCCAGCATGCAGCAATACATGGAGAAGGCGCTGGGGAGGTAGGCCGTGGAGGAGATGAACATGCCACAGCTGAGGACCAGGAAGAGAAGCGTCCAACGGGCTATTTGGCGGCCATATCGCTCCAGCACGGCACTAAAGGATGCAGGAGGGAGGGCGAATGGCGGAAGATGTGTGAAGCAGTAAAGTATTGTTCTGTACATACATGTATGACAGGTAATACAGACTACGTATAACTATAAGTACACTATGAAAACTGCTGAGTCAGTACTCCCCTGTAAGCTGTGCAAGATAAGATGGCCTAACCATTCTGCCGGGCATGTTGCATGTGAGAGGGGAGCCCGGGAACGAGGCTACAGATCGACATGAATAATGCATGACACTGTTCTAACCCATAGAAGTAGAACTCGCAGAGAGCACACGCAGCCCCGAGGATGATCCTCAGAAGGTAGAAAGCAATCAACTGTGAAAGTAAAGACAACGGATATGTTGTCATCACATTAATGTGTAATCATTGAATACTAAGGACACTATAGGCTCGCACTTAGACTGCTCACCAGCAGTCTCTATCATGCTAGCCTCGTCCCCAGGCTCTCTGTGCGTTTCACACTGGAGAGCCTGGTACTTTTTCTCATGTAATTTAACTGATATAATTGTGCATGGACAGGACTAATTGAAAGACTGTTGCACTTCTTTACCTTATGCTGGTGAGTGTATCAGCGCTCAGTCTGTGGTACAAACGGGCTCCGGAAAGAAGCCACAAGAAGTACATGTACAGATACAAACATGTACCCTTCTACCTTCTTTTTATCCTACGTGTCACACACGTGAGAAAAAATACCATGCAGGCCCACAGCTAGCTAAAGTGAAATGTGCAGGTGGACCTGGGAACGAGGCCACCTTCATGTAACAAGCTTATCCACTGCAGGTCCAGTTGTAGGTAGCTTGTAGGATATACGTACGTTCACAAGTGATTAAAGTATGTATATATAGACCACACCGGTCATTAATAAAGTTTATGATGTGAGAATTAGGACATTTATGATATTAAAGCTTTGTCAAGGTGGCGGAACACCAGAGCGTAGTTCATTGTGACTATCGAAGAGTGAATTTTTTTTCTTCACGGCTGCGAGATAAAATCTGGGTGTGGAAGGCCTGGACCCAGGGTACAAGGTCAGGAGTTAGGCCTCAAATTAGGTAGTCTGTTTCGGATGACATTCCACAGCATACGTACACATGTCAGCAATAAAACGGGCAGTTTATTTCTTGTGTCATGGGTCTCTACATTCTCCATATAAGGTAAAGTAACAGTGCAGTTTGTGTCTCAGCAATGGAATGAAAAATTCCAATAAGAAACAAAGTGGGAAATTTGTACTTCTCTAGAAAGAGCTAATTAACCATACGGCATAAAGTATGACATACAGGTATTGGAATGCTGCATCTAACCACCACCAACCACTTGGTTTTCTGCAGTGTACAATGATCTGCGGCGGCAACACGAGAGAATATTACTGCAGTGTGGCTAGCCAGTACACACACTTCATGTAGGGTATTGACAAGTTTCAGTTACTGGTGTGGTGTGTGTACCAAGCCGAAAACGTTTGAACAAATGAAATCTAGCAATCCAATTAAGGAGCAGTCAATACCCACACTTCAGAGCAGTATTCATGAATTAGATCATGAGGCAAAGTTTGAGCAGTATAAGTGAGAGAACAAAGGATGTTAAATTGAGTTTTCTAGCCCTAAAAATACTAGACCAGGACTTGAAACTATATAGCTGTAAATTACGCAAAACAGTTTTGAAGCTACACAACATTGCAAGAAAGTTAACTTGGGTTCTATTTTCGCAACCATTTTTACCACCTGGTATACTTTGTGTTCCCGCGACTGTTTGTCTGTCTGCACTATGGAATGCAATTATTTTCTAAGATTACGTCATTACATTACTATGCCACTATAGCCACAAGTACATCAGGTGCTACTGAAAGTTTACAGCAAAAGCACATCAAGTTGGGGTGGATGCGGGTGGAGCCACAAACCCCTAGGGGGGGGGGGGCATGGGGGGTAATGGTATGTTCCCCCAGGAAATTTTAAATTACATTATCTGAGGTTGTTTCTGGCGGCTTCTGGGGACCCAAAAATGCTGGGAATTAACAACTAATAATCCACTAAGTATCAATAAAATATTAACTTCAAAATTCAAGGGGGGGGGGGGGGGGGGGATACCAGTCCCCCCTCCCTCCCCCCCCGGCATATACTAAACTGGTTGCCAGTACACATACCTTGTTTGTGGTATTAGTGGCCAGCAATGGTAGAATGTGAAGCAGCAGGTAGCCATAGGAGCGGATGGTGTAGGCAGGAGAGTACTCCCAAGTCTGGAAGCCGCTGCCATACAGCAGGTAGTGAGTCTGGGGAGGAAGGGAGGGCAAAAGGATCGGAGTCCACAGGCCATACACCGACATTACTTCTAGAGAAAAAGGCCTACTTGTACATACTGCCATATGTGACTACTTAGCTTTCAGTTTCGTGCTCGCTGGTTTTATTACCACACCAGTTCTGATAAAAGCTAAGTTTGGATGCAGCACGTTTTACGTAATCATGTTTAAGGTGATGAATAACATATTGAGAGAGTACTAATTACAGTTGGAATTGGCCGGGTTCTACTGGCAAGTGCTACTAGCAGGTTTGGAAGTTATATAAAGCTTGCCCACTGCTCCTCTGTGTATAGTGATCAGTATTCAATTTTGAAGGGTTAAAATTCCCAAGGGGGGGGGGGGGGGCACAAAGTTTCCAAGGGGGGCGAATGCCCCCTCCTAAATGAAGCCCTGATATGTCGTTTAAATTTACTTAAAAATGCCCCAAAAGTGATCTCAAAGGGTCTAAAATTGCCCCCAGGCCTGCCTAGCGTGTCTGCACACCTCAATGTACATTACCACCCCCCCCCCCCATAGTAAGTCGTCAACATTCCACTTCTGAACCCCCTTGACAATTTTTCTAATTGAACCCCTGCTACGTATACATTTACATGCATGTATACTACAGGTAGTTACTGTAACATTTCTGGGAAGTGCAGTATTTCATATCATGTTATACTCATTTGCAACCATTGGAACTATGCAAGGAAGTTCAGAATATCATTAATCAAAGTGCATGCAGATGGTATTTCCTTACCGGTACCAATTTCTGTGGTATATATTTCTTGGGAGTTGTTAGCTATTTAGTGGGAGTGAGTAGCCGGCAGCCCTAGGCCATAACTACGTACCACAAATTATATTGAGACATAACAGTCAAGTGGAAGTGAGGGAAGTGCTTGTGTTACATACGTAAGTAGGCCTGGGCGATAGTATCAAAATAGTTATCACGATAATTTCACCAATTTCGCAACTATCACGATAATAAAAAGCAATTATTAGGCAGCTGGCAGAAGTTGATTTACGTTGAGATCGTTGGCAGGCTGTGTGCATTATTGCATTACCCACGATGATTATCACTATTGCAATGAAACTAAATTATCGCGGTATATCAAAACATCACACTTATCGCCTAGGCCTACTTGTGTAATCCATTGCTGTTATGTAATAATTTTGAATTCGCTGATGTCATCGACACATACAGCTGTTCTGAATTTGGGCAATTATCACCCAAAATGTTATAAAGGTGCTACAGAAATTATATTAGCCAATCAAAATATCTTTTCTGCAAAGAGATATATACATCTCAAAGATTACTACATTCAAATTTTAAATTCCGCAGAGGAAAGGTTCAGGGAAAATCTCAGTAATTAGTGGGCAGGGATGTCATTTAGCCTCGTTCCCAGTCCACGGGGGTGTGGCCTGGGACATCACACAGAAAATGATCTATTTACCCTGGAGAGGTTGGGACGTCTAAATCTACACGTAAGATTCTGCAGGAGTGCATAGCGATGTACATGTAATAAGGTTTCCACTAAAGGTACATGTACATGTATGCCAATTGACCTGGCCACTGCAAAGTAGCAAGGCTGAAGTCTAATTCCTAAAACGTTTGCCAAACTGGAGCATGTTAGGAAGACTGGAAAGTAAAATGTCACACATGCACACTGCAGACATACGTACGGTACACATAACCTCGTACCCAGGCCTCCCCTCGCAGCTTTTTTTACCGCCGTGGAAAAACAACAACACGGCTGCGAAAAAAGCTGGGTACGAGGCTACGGTACACACTCTAGTCTCCCGAGCCAAATCACGTTCTGCTCGTAAGACTACACCTACTCACAGGCTCCCAGTAATTGAAGGTCTCATCACAGTCCGTGATGTGCATGCAGAGGGCACTGATGATCCTGGCAGTAAGGAGCAGCTTCAGCACAGAACCTGGGGAAGACAGCCATGGCGGCCTTTCTCTTGACAGACTTCTATCCATAGATATGCAAAGGACGTCACTGGTGTCCTTGCTGCTGCTGCTGATCTGTCTCGCTTATATTAGCTAGCTGGTAGGTATAGTCCTGGTAGAGCATGCAGTATTGCAGCTTATTCTAAATAGAGATCTCCTTATGACGTCACGACGGTCAGCACATGTGTCTGGGAACTAACTCGAGCTCGACTGTCTGGAGACATTAAGCGTAGGGTTTAGACAGTTGGATATGCGTACGATGGCCGTGGGAGCTAATTTGACCTCTGCAGGTAACACAGATAGGTGGTAGTGTGTATAGGGAGGGACTAAATTACCGAGACTATTACTTCAATTAGAGCACCCCCAACAAGTGCTCTTGCTGGTTTACGGTTCAGATATTGCACAGGGATAGAAATAACCTTTAGCCTCAAATATCTAGAAATCTAATCCTATATCCATGTAAAAAAAGTTTTTATCTGCAGTTGGTATAATTTTTAATACGTACACAAAGAAATAATTAGGCCACTTTTTCTATTTCTCTGGCCAATTTGTCCATGCTAGGATTGATCGGTCAGCCCCAAAAAATAATTTCAATATTACATCATTTCCGCCGCAAGAGATTGAACGGTTTTGTCAACACTTCAGTGAAGTCTTTACAGCCTTCTCACTCAACAAGGAATTTAGCCATTTCACTGCAAAGCTGGCTGACGTAGAAGGTTCCAGATCACTGCTAAACAACAATGTGATCAATTATGTATGTAATTATTAAAAATTTGAGTCCTAGAAACAATATCAATTAATGCAGCCTTATCCCCTCCCCCAGAGCCAGCAGCCAGGTCTATCTGAACTTTTATCTGGTTGCCATGTTTGAATTTTGCCGTTACATTGCGACCCTATGTATATGCGTTGCATACCCTTTTCTCTTTCTGGTGTGCTCTTATATAAGTGGCATATTTTGAGAGGAGAAGGAAAAACTTGCAGTGTACATGTACGGTGGAACCTCTATATTGTGGTCGCCCTCGGGCCAGCATTTTGTGGCTGCAATATAGAGGGTGGCTGTATTATAGAGGTCCATAATTCATTAGCAGTTATGTACGTTGGGACTCAACGGGGTGGCCTTACTAGAGAGGTGGCCGCTCTATAGAGTGACTGCATTATATAGAGGTTCGACTGTATATAATTATTGTGTATAGTAATTGTGGGATACATGTATATAATATGGGGTACAAGTCTGACCCAAAATGGTTTTAACCTTGCTAGTACGTATGTAGGTGTAATGCCAGGCTTGAAGTTGTCAGAGAGAATACATGTACATGCTGACCGTTCTGTCTCTCTTTGCAGCTGGGATCCTCTCTCTGTTGAATGAACCAGAGAATGAGATAAAGGTGTTTGCTCTACAGCGGCTAGATGAACTGGTAGGAGACTTTTGGGCTGAGATCGCTGAGGATATCAGCAAGATGTAAGTACAATTTGCCACTGACTGATTTTTGGAGCTACGTTGAGCAATAAAGTTCACTGAGCAGAGTGCTATCATCAGAATTCACCGTCCAAACAGCCTTAAGTGACAATTATGAAGGGTTCTGTAAAAAACAGCATAGCGATATGATTACCTCTGCTTAGATGGGACAATGTTATCTGAAAAGCCTGAATTAATCAAATTCCGACCCTTGGCATAATTATAAGGAATTTTACTGTTTCTTGTGTGATTGTATGGATACATTCTCTAGAAAGAAATATTTAACAAGGAAATCATGTTTCCAAAAGCCTGAAGTACCACAAGGGATCTAAGAATGAAGAGTCTACTAATACATGTCAGGGGTTCATTTAGGAAAATCCCCAAGGGGGGGGGGGTGCATATAGTGAGCAGTATTCATTTTGAAGGGTGGAAATCCTCAAGGACATAAAGTTTCCGAAGGGGGGGGAGGGGGGCAATTCCCCCTCCTTCTCCCCCCCCCCCCCCAAATGAAGCCCTGTGTATACATTACAGTCAAAGAACATTAATTTTAATTTTAATAGCAACTCCTAGCTGACATGCAGGTGTGTAAAGAGTCACTGTTCTGAATGCTCTCATTGGAGCATTCTGCAGATGCACGTGGGTGGTAGACATTCAAGTGGGAAGCCTATACACAACTTGGCCCGACTCCTCTGTTCTGTTTGTTTTCCCCCAGTGAAGCGCTATACGAAGATGAGGAATTCCCAGAGAGGGAGCTATCTGCTCTTGTTGCCTCTAAGGTACTAGCAAATTGTGTTTATCTTTTGTGAAGAGCAGCGGCTGTTTCTACACTCCGAATTTGTAGAATTCTATGTATCGTCCTTACCAACTGCAAGGAACTGTGTACACTTTTGCATTCCACGTACTTTATGTAGAATGTAATGTGTAATACAGGAAGTCATGTACATGTCTGCAAGTACGTACTTGCACATGTACATACATGTAGTAGTGAATTACTTACATGTATAACCTACGCTTAGTGTTGCTACAAGAATATTACTCCAGGAACACTCAGCACTATTGCTTGTGTTCACTGTTTATGATCATCTGACTCCAGAGGTGATCGCATACTTATACACCTAAAATTTATAAGAGTAGAGTATGGTGTGCATGGCTATACATATAAATACATGTACTAGAGAATATTGCATTTAAGACAGGATAGAATGTATCAATTACAATACACAGTAGTTGTTTTGAATGCTTGATAGTTGCATAGGCTCTGTGGACTGACCGTGGCATGCTAGCTCGTGTATTGATGATACCCTATGTGTTTAACAATCACCAGACGTGCAGAAAATATTTGAGCTATGCAACTTAGAAATGGATGTAATGATGGATTTGATGAATAGAAATTGTCCCTAATGTAAGCATATCAAATTTTATGTAAGAAATTTCATTCTTTATTAGGTCAAATCCCATGCCAATAAAAAAACAACAACTGACTTCACAAATTCTTTACTATTGAGTGTAATCACACTGCCAAGTGTAAGGCATATTTTTTCCTAATTTCACCCGAGGATCACAATGGTATATATTTCGCTTCTCTGCATGTGACCCCTCCTTCATATCAAACATTAATTATACATTCGAATGAAACACATTCCCTAGCATAAAGATTTTTGTGACGTTATAGGTGGCTGGTTTACTGCACTACTAGTGCTACGTGAATTATAGCGCTTACATAGCACTTACCATATAAGGAGTTTTATGCAAGTGCCATTTGACAACAGGTTGAATCAGCATACCGTAAACTCTGATAAATAACCGCCCCCTTAATGGTAACCGCCCCTCTAGTATAACCGATCAATTTGCTGTAGCAACATTTCACTCGCGTGTAATACCTACTATGTAAACATAACCGCCCATGATTAATGACGTAACGCTAATTAGCGTTTGCACGCGTGAAAGAGCGGCTAGAGACGAGTATTTAATAGCGACGACAATCAGACCTGTGTAGGGGAAAAGAACCAAGAAGTCAGCGTTAGTCGAAATTTGTGTAGCGAGAAAGCCCTAGCTACCTATGGAGTTCGTTCAACTTGCCTGCCTAAAGGCTTCCTGCATCAAGGGACACCATATCTACCTGGCTGATCGATCTCAACGTAGGGGATATTTATGAGTGTTTGCTAGAGCACAAATGATGACGTGGTCATCGGACATGTGCCGGATGGTTTAGAAAAGCCTGCTACAACCACTAATGTTGTCGGGTGAAGTCCACAGGGTACAAGCAAAAGTTACGGATCCTCCGCTTCCAGCACAAGGAACCGTCTTTGAAGAAGAGGCGCGTGGAGCAAGACTATTAACTAGTTATTGAGTATTATGTACTGCAAATTTGCCACGCTATTAACTGTTGTGTTTCAAAAATAACCAATCTGTGATTATAACCGCCCATGTAAAAGTAACCGCCCATTGAGGCTACTAATTCTAATTATAACCGCCCCCCCGGTTATTTATCAGAGTTTACGGTACATACACAAGTTTAACGCTCCGGTTATGGGCTCCTGCCCCATTGTACTATCCATATAAGGACTTTTATGCCAGTGCCATTTGACATCAGGTTGAATCAGCATACATACACAGCTCCTTCCTTTGGGTTATGGGCTCCTGCCCAGACTAAGCCCATTGTACTATAAGGCTTCTTAGCAGTATCAGCTTACGGCATGAATTACTGCATCTAGGCATGATGAGGTTGTTTTTTTTCCACGAGCAAGCCAATGCTCCTGGAGAAGCTACAAAAAAGTGACTGCTCTTTGGGAGATTGATGTCTCTACGTATCTACAATATATTCTCAAGGATCAGCTATGGCTGCTACGGGAGAGTGGAGAGACAGGCTGTGTGGCTTCCAGCTCACTTCATGGCGCATTGCTCGATCAAGCTGTCCTCTTCTAGTGCTCGTATCTCTGCTTGTACAGAGGCCACACAAACCCTACTAATCTGGGAGCTGTAGTAAGCCTCCCTTGGTAAAACAGTGCAATAGACTTATCCAGATCTCTGACTGTTCATGCTCCACCAATTCGAAGACGGTATGCATGTAACTGTAAGAGGCGCCGTTTTGAACACGAGCCTTGATGAGGATCCATAAGGACATATTATAAGTTTTGTTTTGGGCATATCTCATCACTGAAACTGAATCTGAAAATTTTATCCTTAATACGTCTTACCTCTATGGTCCAAGGATCACAATTATATAACACACTCTTTTGTGGAGCCTCCCAGTTCTGCTTTGATTAGTATTCATTACATTCTACAAAAATCTTTACCTCTAGGGAGTGTATACACCTCCCTTAAATCTGTTCACTTGGCAGTGTATTGAAGATCAAATTCCATAGTATTAAAATAACAAACTACCCAGTTTGTGGTCTAACTCCTACTGCATACTGTAACCACCTAGAATAGCCAAAACAACCACATATTTTTTGCAGTGTGCCGGCACATTTGGCTGTGTGTGGTATGACACTGTGTGTATTGGTTGTTGCCTTCTACCAGAAATAATGACAGTGAAGATATACATACGCATAAAATGGTTCCTTTAGCAACTGAACGGCCAGTGTATGATTAACTAGAAGTCAATGACCTATACATGAATGAAGTACTGTAGCGTTTTGATGAAAGAGTTAATACACTTCAGTTAGTTTGAAGCGCTCATGTTTAGGTTCCCCGTCTGAATCGATCCATTGGAAGACATCAAAGTCATGAGTAGCCTCCCGGCAATGCCCTTTAGCACACACATAAGTAACAATAGAGTCTATATTCCAGCCATCAGTGCTGCCATCTACAATTGTAATGTAGTCAAGGTTCCTCAGCGTCACACAATCAGTGAATCCTAGGTCGTCTTTGAAGCTCAGTTTCCAGAGATCTCCCTTGTCCCTGAGGTAGTCATCTCCTATCAGGTCTGGTAGCTCGATCAACTTTGTCTGTCCGGCAGCCCTCACCTCTATGGAATGTTGGTGATCAGACCCACCACGTCTTACACCAGAGGTAAAGGTAAGAATGTACAGGCCCTGGAGACACTCTGTAGGGACAAAATAACAAACATTAAACCACTGCAAATACTCTTCAGGCCTATAGTTTTGTATCCAGGTCTCTCAAGCAAAGATTTTGTCTTGCTGCTATAGAAAAACAGCTGCAAGATAAAATCAAGGCCTGTATGTGTATAACAGTTACTCTTCGGTACATGTACGCCGAGCACTTGCATTCTTACCTCTGGAAGACAACCTTTGTATGGTCTTAGCGATTCCGATATCAGTAAACTGTTCTGTTTTGGGTTCGAACTCATCTATTTTGGGCCTCTTGTCCTCAAAATGGTCCACTCTTGAACTTGTATCGGCAGACTTATTTGTGTTCTGCCTATCTTCTGTAAACTGCTCCACTCCGGGCTGGAACTCATTGGACTGCTCCACTCCAGGCTGGAACTCATTGGACTGCTCCACTCCAGGCTGGAACTCATTGGACTGCTCCACTCCAGGCTGGAACTCATTGGACTGCTCCACTCCAGGCTGGAACTCATTGGACTGCTGTACTCCAGGCTGGAACTCATTGGACTGCTCCACTCCGGGCTGGAACTCATTGGACTGCTCCACTCCGGGCTGGAACTCATTGGACTGCTCCACTCCAGGCTGGAACTCATTGGACTGCTCCACTCCAGGCTGGAACTCATTGGACTGCTCCACTCCAGGCTGGAACTCATTGGACTGCTCCACTCCGGGCTGGAACTCATTGGACTGCTGTACTTTGGGGTGCTCATCTTCTAACTGGTCTGCATTGGGCTTAAACTGCCCCCTACTAGGCTCTGACTCAGTAGACTGTTCGACCTTGGGGCTCTTATGCTCGTTCACTCTTGGTTTGAAGTTGGTAAACTGCTCTCCTTCAGTAAAGTGCTCACCTTTGGGCATTTTATCCTCTGCCTTGGGCATAAATTCAACAAATTCCTGTACTTTGGGCTTCTCATCATTCATTCTTGCCTTGAACTCAGCAGTCTGCCCTATCCTGGGCTTGATCTCAGGGGACTGCTCAACCTTGGGCCTTTCATCCTCAAAGTGGTGGTCTACACTGGGCTTGATGGCCCCAAACTCGCTTGACTGTTCAACCTTGGGTTTCTCATACTCAAACTGGTCTGTATTGGAATTGACCTTGGTAATCTGCTCTACCCCAGGCTTAGTGGTCTCAACTTTGGCCCTGTTATCCTGGTGTACTTCAGGCTTGACATCAGCAAACTGCTGTATCCTGGCCTTGAACTCCGTAAGCTGGTTCACTCTGGATTTGGAATCACCAAATGGCTGTATTTTTGGTGTCTCATCTGTTAACTGCTCTGCAGTATAATCATCAAGCTGCTCTATAAGGGCATCCAGATTGCGAGTCGCTTCCACATTGGCATCAAGATTACGAGTAGTGTCTTCATTAATAGCAAACCGTTTTGCTGAAAATATAAGCAGTGTACATGAGCTGGCTTAATGATCGAGTAAGTTTCATATATTTTATAAACTGTATATACACTTACGGTAGGGAAGATATGCCTGACATCCTGCTAGTAGGACTGCTGCAATAATGGTAGCAAGCTTCATCCTCATTTTCTGAAGTATCTAGCTAGCTGTTATCCCTCTCAGTCAGCTTTCTGCAAGTTTCAACCGCTGTTATTGGTTTTATATTACTGTAGTTAATACCATTTTTGTGTAGGATTACAGATTTTGATATGGTTGAGTAGTATTCACATTTCTGTAATTCCACACCCCCTAGGTCAGCTTGTACCACATACAATGCGCATGAATGGATCGAATGTACAACTTGTAAATGTTACATACATGTAGGTTATGTTTGCTGAGTCAGAGTGATGTAATGCCAGACAAGTAGTAAAGGAGGAAGGAAGAGAGATATGAGAGTATTATGGTTCACTGCATGTAATGTAATGCATGTGAAGTAAGAAGGCTTGAGTGACTGTAAACTTCCGTTTGGAAGAAATTTATAGCAGTATCAGGAAAGCATTGAGCCAGCTTCAGCGGATGGAAGCATGTGACTGCTATAGATGGCGAAATTCAAATATGGCAGGCGGATTACTACAATTATACTACGCCTACATGTAAGTCATTCTGACCAATCAACTTGCAGTATTTGTGTTCAATAACAGGTCTTATATCCCGTTGCAGTGCAGCACACCAATCGATTCACGGAGCACCAAATGGGAATTTTGACTATTTAAATGCGCACAAAGCTATGGCAGGGTAGGTTGGCTGTTGGAGCCTAGGCAGGCCAGATGGCTTGTAGATTGCTGGAAAGTTTTCTTATATCCCGCTTAGCCGGGATATATATAATAATGTATACTTAGTAACCACTAAATATGGACTTGTGTGCTTATGTACCTAGTATGCAGAGAATACCAGCTTTGCAGTAAGGAACAACCGACAATGGTGGAAACATTTGCAAGGGCTAGTATCTTTCTGGAGCAAGTATTGTGAGAGTTGGAGAAGTGATGTGGCACTACTATATTTAGAAATAAGGCCGCCATGTTTGAATTTCACCGTTTATGTACTGCACATGCATGGTTATGTACTTCTCTGCCAGCTTCGCCGACTTGATGCACTCCTTCCAACAGCTGTGTGTACATGTACACTGGGTACTAAGCGAGCGGGAAGTGGGGCAACTAATTGTGTTGCATGGAGACTTCGCGTATGTATGTATGTATGTATGTATGTATGTATGTATGTATGTAAGTAACGCTGCAGGAATGCAATTATTGCATTACTACGGGCGCGGCATTGCTTCCATGCACATGCAGTAGAGCCAAGAGCGTGTACTACAAGGGAGTCACCCTGCAGCGAGGCGTGAGACCCAACCACTGCCGAGCAGTGTGGACTGTTTTTAATGCTATGTGTACTTCATAGTATCACCGATGATCACAGGTTCCTTATTTGATTGTAAAGACAACATTGCATACAAGAATGATAAATTGTACAAAAGGAAGTAATCTTCTCTGCTACAATTAGCTATTCACTGTTCAGTGCACTTTGGTAAGCATGAAACGCCTGGCTCCGTTGCCACGGCAGCAGTCATCAACCCAACGGAAGACATCGATGTCACGAGTGAACTCCGTAATGGAGCTGCTATCCACAATACCTACATAGGTGATGATCGAAGCAATATTCCATCCGTCATCGCTGTCAGACTCAATAGCAATGTGTTCAAGATTGCTCAGGGTCACGCAGTATTTAAATCGGAAATCATTCCTAAAGCTGAGCTTCCAGACGTCACCCTTGTGCAGGCTATATTCAGTTCCAGGTAGGCTAGGGAGCTTGATGACTTTAGTCTCTCTAGCAGTCTTCACCTCAATTTCATGACCATTACTGGCACCAACATCAGCACCCGATTTCCCAGAAGTAAAGGCAAAGACGTACAGAGTCCTGAGACAACCTATAAAAATATGTAATGAACAATCATAATGGAAGGAACCATACAATATACATAATTATATAATGTCCCATATTGACTTACTACTTGCTTGCGCTTCGGGCAAATTCATAACTCCACTGTCCAAAAATGATTCAAAGTTGCCTTCAGGGGTATGGTCATCTGCATTGTCTGTCATATCCGGAGTTGTGTCTTCACCCTGCTCCATGTTAGCACCTGGTATTACATCGAAGGCTGTATGGGGTAGACATTTTTTATATACTGGTCTATTTAGAGCAAATAGAGCATAACATGCATGCTTATTATAGTACAGATTATCTGTTATCCATAGCACGTACGATATGGGTAGGCACTGCACACAGACAGTAGAATTGCAGCCAGAGTTGTAGCAAGCCAGAGCTTCATCCTGATTCTGCAGTTCTTTGGTTAGTATTGAGTTGTCAGTTGAGTGTTTCCTTCTTAACTTCGCCTCTGTTTAACTGCAGTAGCAGTTGTTTTTATAGCCTGGCTGCTAGCTACATACCACCAATTAGTTTTTAGCTATATCCTGTTTTTTTTTGGGTGCTGTGGTCAGGCCAGGTACCCAGGACATTTGTGCACACAATACCTAGTGGCGGATGTTGGTTCATTTCTTACGAGTTAGATCAGCATCATGAACCCAACAGTACCCACATGAAGAACCCAACAGACTATTACGTATATATATACATGGGTACAGACCACAACTGACAATTGTTGTGTCTAAGTCGGATTCCTGTAGCTTGTAACTACCTCCCACCACGCTATAAATGAAACTCCAGTGTGCTTACTTAGCTTCTACTGTTGCTGTAGCTTGCAGGGGTGCTCCACAGGGACCCTAAGTTAGGCACTCAATGCACACAATAGTCAAGATGGTGATTAGCATTTCTTAAAAGGCATGCAGGTCTATCAGGGTCGTAAAGTCTACCAATACTCCCATGCAGACGGGTGTCTGAATTCGGTGGTCTGGAATGGTGGACCGGACTAGTGAAAAGTTTAAGGATATAGCGGTAGTAACGCTTAGGCAGTCATATGTAGCTAGCTAGTAGGCACTAAACAGTCTTAGCTGTGGCATAAAATTCCCGGCCCAGGCAATCCCAGTATTATAAGTCGGTAGTGTTAGCTGACACGTCACTAGAATTTAAAAGCTAGGGGTGCTCGCTGTCCCTTTCCTTTCCAGGGATGGCTGCTGGATCACTCAAGTCACAGGCACTTGCTAGCCTTTCCCCTCCCCCTGCCAAAAGTTCACTTAGTGCCTCTAGTTGGCAGTGCTCTCTGATGAATCGCTCAAGCCATAGGTGCTCGCTGGACCTCTCATGCCCAAGGTTGGCAAGCTGGCTGGATGACACTCACCAGTCTCTCAGCAAAGAAGCAGAGCAGCAAGCGTATTACTTAGCATACTGTTACTGCTAAAAAAATCTTAGCCCACTACTACGTATATGAACCACTGGCCCTGTAGATATGGTCCTGTAAGCTATTCACGTACTTACGCTCATTGTATTACATAATCAGTGGTCTCCTGTGCGTGTTGGGCATGAGATTTTATTCCACTAGTCCAGTCCACCATTCCAGTTCACTGAATTCCGAACCCCATGCAGACCAGATCACTCCACCAATACCTGCATGCATAGAGACCACAGCTGTTTGTTGTGTCTACCTGTAACCTTTAATGACCTCCCACCATGAAACTCCATGTGGTTACTTAGCTTCTATGGTTGCTGCAGCTGCAGAGGTGTTCCACAAGGGCCCTGGTTCCTGTTACCCCTGGGTCAGGTTAGGTGCCCAATGCACACAATACGGGTATTTTGTATATCATCAGACAGAATCCCTCCACCATTTCCTCCATGCATGCTGCAAGACCACAGCTGTTTATTGTGTCTTAACTACCTCCCACCGTGCTGCTTAGCTTCTATGGTTGCTGCAGCATGCAAGGATTTTTCCACAAGGGCTCAAGATTATTGTTTAAGTTTCGGTCAGGTACAAACGGTCTGAATGAAGAGTTAGGAAGACATAGGGGTAAAAATGATGATAGGCAGTGTAAATTATGCAGGGGTGAATGTGAGAGTGTGGTACATGTTCTCTGGGAGTGTCCAGCATATGACAGCATTAGAAATAATTTCATGGTAGAATTAGAAAATCTATTGGGGGGGAGGTTTGGGGAGTTTAGTACACTTGATAATTTTAATAAGGCAAGCTTTATTTTAGGGTTTGAGAATTGGAACAGGGATGATTTTAAAGCATTATTAAAGCTAGTTAAGAGCTTTGTATTATTGATATGGGAGGCTAGGAAGAAGGAATTGTATGGTGATCAGGATTGTGTGGTCTCTGGTTGTTCTTGCTCTTGTCCTCTGACTGGAGGTCTTACAAGCTCCGCCTGCGTCTGTGGGTGCGTGGTCAATGGCGTAAGCGCTACGGCAGCAACATGAGTATATTATTATTATTACTCCTGGTGGAGGTATTGCATCGAATAAGTTGGCCAAGGTCGACCTTTAGTAATCAAGGTCACTTAATGATTGACTTGTGACACGACGAGTAGAGGCCCTCTGTTAAGCAATACTGATTTTTTCAAGGGCTCGGCTTCTAGATTAACTTTTCTTCCCAACGAGAAGGACAGAAATGCCTAAACGAATGGGGCGCGATGGAGATACGAGCAGTTTCAGGTATGGAAGTCAGTAGCGTTCTTTCACAGTTTGAGTTGCCTTGGACAGCTCTTCCACCCCACCATATGGAAATAGCCGATGCACACTCAAAAACGCTAGTTTACTCCTGGGAATCCGCAACAAAATTATAGTCCGGTCCATACTCTCTCTGTAGCTGCCAGCTAATTCTTTATTGAAGGTATGCTACAACCAAGAGGGTCAGCACAGTTTTAGTTAAGTTCTTGATGCAGTGAGGAGGCATGCGTGGTTAGCCACCAAGAGTTGTTCTGACAAATTGCTTTCTTCATGTTGCTTGTTTAGGGGCACTGGGCATGGGAGCCATACACCTAACAGGGTCTTCAGTCCATGACTAATGCTATATGGCAGAACAAGGAGAGAAATTGCATAAAGAAAATTCTAGATTAGTACATGAAGATGTCATGCAGTTACAACAAAATGTTACGCAGTTACATCAAAATGTCGCACAGTTGCAACAGGAACTATCATTTGCACATCCAGCTACAATTGCAGTTACCTAATATGCAGTTCCTACCGTATAATGTATACACTATTCAATTTGGTACGTGAGCTGAGAATGGACAGAGAATGGACAAGCTTCCCTTTGTGCTTGATTCGTGCAGGTGTACTACCACCTGGGGGAGTTCAAGGACTCTCTGATGTATGCCCTGGGAGCAGGACAGAAGTTTGATGTCAATGGCACTTCAGAGTTCATTGAAACTATCATCTGTAAGTGTCTGCCAAGGAGAAAATTTGATTTGTGCATGCCTGATTTCATACAGCATTTTTTGTTTTAGGGTGTGTGTGTGTGGGGGGGGGGGGGGGAGAGAATTGAGAACCATGGTGTAGGGTTGCATGAAATGTTGGACCTATGTCAATACTAGCCATGGATAAACTACATGCCTAGTAGATATTTTTCAAGGCTATTGTATTGATCACATTTGGCTCAATAAAGCCACCTTATTTTAGCAAGTAGGACCAGTAGGGCACTCTGATAGGACTTTGTGCACTCTCACACACATTTTTCCCAGCCAAATGTATCGACCACTACACCAAACTGAGAGTGAAGCAGTTTGAGGGTGGGACTGACGAGACTTTCATCGATCCTCGGCTGGAGAGCGTCGTGGACCGCATGTTCCAGCGCTGCCTAAATGACTGCAGGTACAAGCAGGCTGTGGGGATTGCCATTGAGACCAGGAGGATTGATGTGTTGCGTGAGGCGATACATAAGTCGGTGAGTAGGTGTGATAATAATAGTCTGGTGACAGTGGCAGATTTTGGTGCTAATGATGCAGTGCATGTTTTTTGGAAGCGGTAATCTTATTGCATTTGCAAAACAGTTTGTGGCCCCCTGGATTACCAACTTATAAATTTTGTGGGAGAAGGGGGTCTCAGGGCACTCCCCCCTCCCCCATCCTCCTGTGAACACTGGGGATTTTTTTCTTATTATATGCAGAATGACATTCCAGGAATGCTGTCCTACTCAATGAAGGTTGCTCTTTCTCTCATCAGCAGCCCAAGGTTTAGGAATATGGTGAGAACTGATCTTGTGTGTTTCTGGTTGCTTTTTTTTCTATCTGTTCATTCAACTTATCATGTGAGCTAAGTTATATTATTATGTACTTCAGTTAGTCATATAAATTGTACATGAGCCATAGATATTGACATCTGCATTATTGACGAGTACCTATTGCATGGGTACACCACGTGCACACTATTGTTGGCTGCCATCTCGTTTACTAAAAAGAAATGGCAACAAAAGGAGCTTCCAAGCTACGTATGAAGTACTGGTAAAAAAAAAACACTTCTGCCGTAGAAGAGCCTTTGCATACACAAGAAAAGTGGAGCGAGCTTCAAGGTCATTGCTTCGGTCAGTGACCCCTCCTGGTTTTCAACGTGCAAGTCTTAGGGCAGCTCTTCAATGTTAGCAAACCTATTTTAGCCCTCATGTTGAAAGCTTTTGTTTTTCTGTTTTTGAGCTTATTTTAGGCTTAGTTGTGTGTGTCTCGTGATCATAGGTGTGGCTTATGTTAACATGTCAAGGAGTCAGCAAAGTACATAATAAATCGTCTCGAAGGGGGGACGGGGCTAGATAAATACTTGCAGGTTAGACTACTCTGATTCGGAGCCCTTCATTTTTAATAAGAGGTTTCATCTATTATGCTAGAGTTTTACGTATTGCAGGTGTTACAAGTGCTCGTCAGAACGTACGAAGAGCTGGAGACACCGGACTATATCAGTGTGTGCCAGGTAAGTACTGCTGTTAATATGTATTTGTATTGTGTGTACTGAGAATCCTTACCCATGTGAAGATGAAGCTGAAGCTATGGACGATTACAAGTTACACAATGTGACGTGATGACCTAGCCCCAGTGTCCAGGCCCTCATGTATGTTTTACTTGCTTCTAGAGAGCCTGGTACATTTCTCATGTGATTAATTTAATTGTGCATGTGAGGGGCTGATTGAAAAAAACAGCAAGGGCACTCAAGCAGGCCACTGAAAGCCTGGCCTCCAAAGGCGCTGTGCACTCTGCTGGTTTACTTTGAACCAGCAGACTACTTGGAAGCCAGTTTAGCTCATTAGTGGGTATCACCAGCTACTAATCCACTTATAATGGAGATTTTTTTTTCAGCTTTGAGCAATTGTCATGTCTGACAGCATGCACAAATAAAGCTTTTCAAAAAAGTTAACACTGTACTCCCTGAAACCAGGTTGGCTGTGAGCCACTGTTGTTTGCTACTTTGGTGAAGCATTTTTTTGTTCGCTATTTTGATGAACCATTTCTTCTGTTTGCCACTTTGGCGAACCACCATTGTTCGTCACTTTGGTGAATCAAATTTTAATCGCCACTTTAATGAACCACATTGGTCAATAATTTTGTTCTATAGTTTGGTGAATCGCATAAGCACCTATGCTGAACAAACTATTAGCAAACTGACGCACCGTGAACCAAGCCAAAGTAGTAAACCAAGTTGGTGTTCCATTTAGCTTAACGCTTGAACCTGAAGCAATAACGTTTGCCACTTTGGTGAACCACATTTGTTCACTACTTTGGTGAATTCTATTGGTGAATCAATATTTGATGCGCCAATAGGCGAACATGAAACTCAAGGTATAACATTGGTGCTAGCCTAGCACAAGACTCAAGCAAGTCAGTGAGTAAAACTACAAGGAGAAATTGTGTGCAACAACCACCAGTAAACCCTCTAGCAATTGTACAAGAAATTCGGAGGAGGATCACAGTAGCTGTTTACCTGTGAGGATGCTAATTGAGGGACAGTGCAGGAGAACATGGAATCAGCAACAAGGAGTGGCTACCATTAGAGCGGCGTATCCCTAGCTGAAGCTTTGATGAAATGTTCAGAAATCCACAGTCAATACTACAGGCTCTAAACACTGCAGTAGAACTAGTTCTCACCTACATTATGTACCACACAGGTAACTAAATTACAATAGCCAAATGATGATCGATAGTAATGCACTATTAATGATTACATCTGGAATTGTGAAGCACACTGCTAAATTCACTTTACTATTACAGCCTTTTTGTAGATTCTCTTGGTTGGCCGTCATAAAACATCCCTGAAGAGCAGTGATGATTCTTTCTAGAGCATGGATTTACTACACTCCAGAAAGCAGAATTACTGGGAGTATCATCTTTAACAGTCACTATACATCTCATAGAATTTGGTCTCCAACACAGAAGAGAGTTTTCAGTCCATAATCTAGATGCTGCAATTGTGAGTATTCAGAGACGGTTTTCTAACTGTGGCTACAAAATGATACAGGCTCACCTACAAAGTCTTGGTTTAGTAGTCCAGCAATGCAGAGTGTGTGAGGCCTTAGCGTGAGTGGAACTGCACTTCAATGGAGTGTATAGTTATTCCTAGGCATATCTACAGCCCTAATGCACTATGGCACATACATAGATAGCAACCTGACTCTTAGTAGGTGGGGATTCGTAACCCATGGAGGGATTGATGGATACAGCCAGCTAATCACTTATTTAAGGTATGCTACAAACAACATGGCCAGTATAGTTTTTGTTCAAGTTCTTGATGCAGTGAGGAGGCATGCATGGTTGCCCATCAAGAGTTATAGAGTTGTTATGACAAATTGCCTACTTCATGTTGCTGTTTAGGGTCCCTGGGTGTGGGAGCCATACATATAACAGCCATAACCAACGTATCAAATGGTTATGCTAAGGTGAAACAACAAGAAATTACAGAAAGATATTCTAGATGACATCAAGATGTTGTGCGATTACAGTAAAATATCACACTTTACAACAAAATGTCACACAGTGCATCATCTTTGATCAAAAATTACAACAGCTACCATTGCATTTACCGAATATGCCAAGCAGTGCTCCTGCTAGTGAAAACTTTGAGATTAAGAGGATGTATCTGCCAGTACTATGAATTGTCTCACAAGCTTGAAGCTAAAAGGCTGCTGGACATTAACAGTAAAGTGCAGTTGTTCACTCTTCATTTTATCTTCCTAGAATCAACAAAGCACTAGACCTATTCCTTCTGCATGGAACAGTTACTGTTTAACAGATAACAAACACCTTCCAGTGTGTAATAATTACTGGCAGCTTTGGTCTGGAACCAGCAACATTTGTAATCTTTCACTATGCTGATGATCAAATCCAATGGTCAACTGCTTCTACTCACACCAGCCCAACTCATGCTCAAGTGGGCTTTGACAGTGGGAATGGAACGTGCTTCTTTCAAGTTCCTGGGGCAGCAACTTCAAATATAACACAAATTGAATTGAAAAGCAACATTAATATACCTGGAAAATACATTTATCGTGTTGATGGAGCAGGTATCTATTTTAATCTAGCTACATGTAGAATTCTGTTATGAAAAATTGTATTTTACCACAGCACTGAGTGCAGGCGTGAGGTGCTGTCAACAATGTTGCTCTAATCACACATCCTTGGTATAGCTTAGAACTTATCTGACCATGCTCTGAGCCATTTAGTATATATATGTTACCACAAGAATTTAATAAACAACAATGACTGGAAGTGGAAGTTAAATTGATGCACATTGCTCACAGCTGTGTCACAAGTACTTGCAATACTGGTAATGATAATACGTAGCAATACTGGCAAAGCAAACCATCATTCACATGCTATAAGTGATCAGGTTGGACTGAAAGCACAAGTTAGTTTGGGATCACATGTGAAAATGTCAAGAAAAGTTTCATGATCAAGGCACAATTTGATATAAAATCCTCAACCAAGCTGTGTCTGCTGGAAGATGAGAAGTGATATAATGCTGATAGTGATATAATACTGGCAAAACAAACCACCCGTCACATACTGGAAGTGATCAGGTTGGACTGAAATTATAAGTTAGTTTGGGACTGGGTGTGTGAATATCTCCGAAGAGGTTTCATCATCTAGGCACAAGTCGTCACTTTCACCTGTACCACTGTCCATTGAAGTATTGGCCTTAGAAGTTGACGGCAAGAGGCTGTTTACTTCATCACAATGGATAAAGACTTCTTTTTCCCGGCAAGAATATTAGATACAGCTTGGTCTTGTTGAGTTCCAATGCTTCATGTCTCATACTAGGCAAGTGAAGTGACTCCAGAGATCGATGCCCTGTCCGTTTTTGAATAATGGCTTCTGGTACCCTACCGTAAAAAGGTCTGACACACGTACGTTGTGTAAAGCTCGAGTTGTATATCGCTCAGTGCTGTTCGTAATTGGTGCATCTCCAGATTTCCTCCACGTTCACGCCTAGCTTCGAACAGGAATGTCCATAGCCAGTGGTCTACATCTGGGCTTGGGTAAATGGCTTGAAAGAGATGAGGAGGACATGGGAGCAATGCAGATGCATCCTTATTTCGAACAGAGGCCCACTCCCAGAAATGGTGCACTCCTTCTTGCTGAAGATGGAGTAAGGGATCAGATTCCACTGGTCTGCATTAAGAAAAGGTGTATGTAATACAGTACAAGCTGCTAAAGACCAAACGCTCGAGCGCAGTGGCATAGCTACAACTGGGCATACTTGGGTGTGTGCCCGGTTAAAATAATGCAGACAAGCTAAGGTATGATATTAAGCAAAAACAGCTGTTCGACTGCTGCTGCAGCTACGTATAGCGACAATCCTGGCACCTTAGTATCCTGCATTTCTCATTGGCTGTTGCTGTGGTACAACCCCTTGCGACTGGAATGTGACCATATAAGGTAAAAACTGGAAGCATCCGCTGGGAACTCTTGAAGGACTTCTTTATAGGTAATTTGTGCCATCTCAGCAAGTCTATGGTTTCTTACACAACTTCCTGTGCTCTATGGATCTTTGCAATACACTGTTACTATTAATAGTAACATATGCTCAACAGTGCTCAATTTGCTAGCGTAATAACAAAACTGGAAAGTTTCTTTCACATCAGTTACCCACTAGTATTGGTGGACTCATTGAAGGCTACTGGTTATATGGTTAACAATAACCAACACTTTCTATGCACACTTGCTTGTTCCTATACTTGTTTGATCTGTGTTTCTTGTAACAATTACTTGTAGGATATAGTTGAAGAATGTTTCTACTTTTAGTATTCTCCATGCTCTTCCCTATTCCTATTATTTATACCTTATTGGAGGGCATCAGTTAATCTGTTAACATACTTTGCAAGTTTTATAGGTATACAAATACAGCCTCCATATGAAGTCCCCCCACTTACCATAATGTTGCGATTCTGCGACTATATACTAACTACTAGAAGCACAAGTACGATCTTCATTTCGAGAATTTTGTCTTTGGTACTAAGCTGCACTGACTTGACACACAAAACATAACATATGAATGATTACTGTGTTTCAATTCACCTCAATGACAAGAACATGATCACAAAGCCACATATGATTCAATGGAAATTATGTGTCATCCATAAATCACAAGTCCTTATTCTGCTCCTAACTCTAATACCGACTACCGTACTTCAGTACACTCTCATTGGACTTACTGTCTTTTAACCAGATAGCTGTATTGCTTATGTCAGGACTCTGAGAAGGCTAGGTGGTAGAGTGTGATACTTTGAGGGAGTGATTGCAATAGCCCCACTTGGAAGAGAAGGTACTGCCTGCACGTTCTCTCTTTCTCCTCTCTTTTTCTTCCATAATCTGTTGTTCAAAACACCACACACAGACAATTAATCCAACGTACAAGCCAATAATGATTGCCTTGTCAGACTTCTCCACCTTCCTCCCTCCGCTGTAACTCTCACATTCTTCCCACATCGTGGGTGGAAGGTCAGTGGTGTGTATGCCATAACTGGAAGTGCAATGAGAATGAAGTTAGCGTTGTTTCTTCCTTCCTCAATGATATTGACGGCTTTGAGAAAGCTGCGAGTTGAGAAGCTTCAGAGTAGCAATCTTTGCCCCAAGAGCAGACATGGCTCGACAAAGGACATAGCATTTCTCATTTGCTGGTCACTAAGATACCTCATCTTTATATTCATGATGTCACAATACGTATTAATTAAACTCACTATACCAGCTGCAGTGTCTGCAGTGCACACCTTTGCTGTACAGAAGTTTGAGGAAGGAGTTCACACGGTTGATATGGACGTAAACGGACCAAGTGTCGGTGAAATAGGAGTGCTGTCGAGTTAGAAGTTTGTCTGCAACATGTCCTTGAGATGAGATATGTGACAATAATAAAGGAATAGCAATAAGAATTAGGCTTTATAGCTAACTACACACCTTTCCTGGTGTTCTTGTGACACATCTAAAGTTGGCACCTCAGCTGAGTCTTTATGTGTCATCTTTGGAACCTACGGATGTTAGAGTAAGACCCTACAATGCTTATACGTAATAGTAGTATAGCATTCATTAGCTACGTGAATGCTTACACTCATGTTCATGGCATCTATCTGCATCATCATGTAGATTGCCCACGTCCTCTGCAAGCTGGTATTATCTTCCTCTAAATGCATTGATGTTGCTGCATCAATGTTCTAATAGTTAAGAGTCACTAATATGAATAAATGCTCATCACTGTCATGCTCCTACAACTTTCAGCGCTGGCTACATACGTGGAAGAGTGCAAGGCCGTCAATACCAGCGTCACCCTGCTTCCATCATTAACTGTACTCGATCCATGGCAGTAATCATGGTTCCATCTCAAGGCTCCTCAGGAATCAGAAAATCGCTATACAAATTTGCCTTCACCACTGAAGGACTAAAGTTCAAGTATTTCCTACACCCACTGCATGCATTTTGGTGGTGCCCGCTCAACCCTAAGCATTTATTTTCTTCTGTTTTTCTCTCTGTCTCGTACCCAGAAGGTCGAGCTAGGCTGTTGACAGGAGCTGTGCAGACCAATATGATGTGGCGGTTGTGAATACGTTGCCGTTTTTGGCGTCTTACCAAAGAAACTATCGCAGATCTGTATAGAAATTTCAACCAATAACCAATAAAAAAAATTGCGACTCGAAACAACTGGCGAAATTTACCCCTGGAAAAATAAATTTCTGCTGTACAGTATTTAGAACATGACCACCATGTTTGGATTTTGCCATCTGTGTATTGCACGTACATTGTCATATATGCTCCCTTGCTGGCTCAATGTGCCCCACCCAAGAGAACGTTCACTGTAGCTTGGCCCGGATATTAACTATGCCCCTGTAGTTTTTAATCTTGTTTCTATAATTGCATGAACGTGCATATTATCATGCATAATACACACACATGTACATTATACACACTATGTTTTACACATATTACTTGCAGTGCTACATTTTCTTGGACGATGCTCAAAATACGGCTCAGGTGCTGGAAAAACTTGTTAGGGGGTCAAAGGTGAGTGCTAGAGTGTACATGCTGGCTATTGGATTATGTTGTATAATATAAGGAGTTCCATAACGAGATAGGGGATCTAAGATTCAGGATTTCTAAACTAAGGTCTCTGTACTGAATTCCAGAACATGGGGGGTCTCACCTAAATTCTAGAAGCTAGTAACCAGAATACTAGGTAGTTTCTTAACTGAATCCAAGAATGTAGGGGGTCTCATAACAAATTTTCCTCCCCCCTCCCCCCTCCCGTAGGATGATGCCCTCATTGCCTATCAGATAGCCTTTGACCTATATGAGAGCGCAACCCAGCACTTTCTCCGAAGAGTGCAGGAGGTCATTCGAGCCACTCTCCCGGCTCCTGTCACCTCGGCTCCTCCCAAGGAGGAGACGGAGGAGAAATTAGCAGGTCTGGTGAAGCCCATCCAGGAGACAGGTGTGTGTGGGTGTGGGTGTGGGGGGGGGGGGAGGAGGGGGGAATGGGAGTATGGTTTTGGGTATGGGGAACGCAAAGGGGGTTAGGCATTATTTTTTGACTAATAAGGCATTCTTTATGATGGTATTATTATTATTCCGAGTGAGGCGAGGCTGTACACTGGTTTTGTTGACCTTTTTGCTGGTCATGGTGGTCATGGCCCACCATCCCAGCCAGTTCTCTGATCTGAGCTAGTGTATGTATATGTCTGTAACGCTTTTGGCCCTGGGGGGCAAGCACGTGCTCAAGATGGCGTCCTACCAGTTACATGGATGCTGCCTTTGTACTTATGGCGCACGAAGGAGCAGAAATCTGGACAAATCATTTTACCCAGGTAGGCTTACTACAGCTCCAACGCGATAAGATTTTGTGTAGCCTCTGTTTCAGCTGAGATCTGACCTCTGGAGACAGACGGTACACGGATTGATCACGAGTGATACGAACGTGAGTTTGAAGCACCTCTGCTCTCCTGTAACAGCCATAACTGGTCCTTGGAACTGTGTTGTATACAGAGACACCCGTCTCCTGAAGGCCAATTCGTGTAGTTGCCACTTCTCCAGCAATTGTGTGGGCGATGCGGCTCCCAAACGTTCTTGTAGGTGTGGTTTTGTTCTAACTAACTTATGTCATACATGTACCTCTGCGCGACGCCCCATCTGCGCAATGCATATGTCTAGTTAAAAGAAATCATTCTAATGATATGTTCAGGTAGAACTGCTCATACCAGGATCATGAATTATCGCAGCACCATAGGCATCCTCAGGAAAATACTGTTTCAGATGGGAGACACCTTAGAGAGAGTTGTAGCCGGTTATAGTGCAACGTTGATTTTCCAAACTTGAATAAATATCGCAAACCAGAGTGGGTGGACACTTGATCTTTGAAGTTTGCTGGAGCTCAGGGCTGTTTTTAGTTTACCAAGGGTAACTGTGCTAAAGAAAATCCTGAACCCGTCAGCTTTCAGGGTCAGCCCTCATGGATCTTTTCATAGACACTTGCAGTCATACTGCTGTAGCTATGATTAGAGTAAGCATTAATATCACTCTAGTAAGAAGCAACCGAATGTTAACTGTACCTTTATCACTCCAGCTGCCAACAGCTAACTCCTTGATCTATATGGCAACTGCTTTTTGCATGCATACACCTGTATAGCCACATGAGGCATATTGCGTTTGCATATCTCTACTGAAGTAAGATGGCTGTACACAGCATCCACAGGGTACACACACCAGCAAAGATGCAGTGAAGCAGTGTTTCCCCCAAAGGGGGGTACCAGGATGCCCCCCCCCCCCCCCCCTTTCCTAACCTGGTTACCTTTGATGTGGTCATTGGAATGTTTAATTTGCTTTGATCTCATGGAGAAATTATATCTTCCCCCCACCCTTTCTTTTTTTACTTGGGGGAAACACTGGTGAAGATACAATGATTGCACTAATGCTATTAAATTGTTCTAATAATATGCTCAGTAGTACATGACATATACACACCTCAACTACAATTAAAGAAAACCACAGAAGCACCTGATAAACTATCTTATTTAGACATTTGCTTACAAATACAAGGGAGGAAATTTAAAACTCCAGTTTATGACTAAAGAAGTTTCATATAGTTAATTTTCCATTTTTAGATAGTAATATTCCCACTATGGTGTATACATCTCCCAGTTAGTTAGGATAGGTAGAATATGTGATCAGTATGAAGATTTTAAAGAGAGACACCGTATACTAATCACCAGATTGCTTAAACAAGGCTATAAATAGGATCAATTATGTTCCTACTTTAAGAGGTTTAGTGTTAAATATAAGGATATTTTTGCTAAATTTAAAATAGCACTAAAACAACATATTAAAGATAGTATACCATTGCCACTGAATACCGTGAATAGGCTTGACAGGCTGGTTACAATTAGGTAATAAGTTAAATGGGGTGCTCTAGATAGGAACAGGAAATGATGTCATAGGCTGCCTTTTATTACAGCTGTTAGTGTTCTTTTTAAAATTTGAGACAGTTTTTAAATGAAAGGCTGGGAGATGGTCAAGTGAACTCGAACCACCTACCACAGTTCACTGGAGCTTAAAAGCTAAGTAACAATATTTTGTATACCACTACATGAACTAGGGTCCCCAATATTAGGCTATAAGAGCTTGCACTGCATGAATTGGGAGAGTTGGCTAGCCTTTAAAGACTCTTTAACCCACCAGTCCTAGTTCTCAAGGCTAGGCATTCATTTTTTCCAGATAGTGTATGTTATCTTTCCATTTTCTAGACAAACTTCTCTCTCTTCCTTTTTATATTCTGGGATGTGACTGGGGGGCTTGGAGCTGGGGGGCTGGGGTTTGGGACTGCTTTTACCTTTTAACAATTTGATGGAGGCCCTCCTGGAAGCTTTTTGGCAGAGGGAAGACCTATCTGGCCCCCTCTATTTTAACCTTTTTTAAACAACTTTTTAATTAACCTTCAATGTTTTAACTTTGTGCGGTCACGGTCTGGGTGGCTTTCTGGTTCTTTCCTGGCCCTGGGTTCTCTTTGTTGCAATCAGAGCTCTCATTTGCTATGTGTCTAATTAGATTAGTGAACATGTTAGTATTTAGGGTATGTGGAAGTACTTAGGATGGGTGGGATTCGCTTAGGCCTAGAGCTTAATGATTGCAATTGATATAACGATTAAGATGCCTTTTAGTTTTCATGAGGTAGGTACTGCTTGTACAAAAACCATGAATAATTGCAGCATAATAGGAACTGCTTCAGATGGGAGACACCCTAGAGAAAGTTGTAGCTGGTTATTGGGCGAGCATGAGCGAGCCCCACACTAGTAATGTCAATGCAGCATTTTCTCTGTAATACTACTTTCATCCTTAGAACGAAGAATAGCAACTGGGGGGGGGGGGGGGGTACATGCACAGTGCGTCCTCTTAACCTCGGCAATGCTGCTCCACTCCCAGGGGGGCAAGAGGGCCTGGTAACACCACAGCAAGAGTCTACTCCGTCCAGCGAGGGAGAGACTGTTCCTGTGCAGGAGACTGGGGACCCCGGTGAGGGTGAGAGGGAGGGGGAGGGGACTCCAGCTGGTGAGGAAGTGTCGGAGAAGGAGAAGAGCAGTACAAAGTAGGTTATGTATCCTATATGTGGCAGTCCCCAGGTAGAAAATAAACATTATTCCGTCGTGTATTTCAACTGCATCTGCGCGTTCAAAGCGCTGTATCTCTGAACTTCCGTTAAGGGTGGGGCTCATACACGCTGCATAATAGCGTCAATATGTGAGGCTTCTACGCAGCACGTATGAGTCCCACCCCGGAAGTTCTGAGATATAGCACTTTGAACGCGCAGATGCAATCGAAAGATGCGACGGAATAATGTTCGTTTTCCATCCGGGACTACCACATAATTATATATACATGCAGTGTTAATATAGTAATCACACATCTGGGGTAGACCAGACAGCCAATAGGCTGGCCTTTCATCTCTTGTTTTTATTGCAGTACTAGTGGAACTCATCAGTTGTCTGCTGCACTCTGCCAGTGACTGCAAGTTGGTACATATGTATCAGTCTTGTGGACTTACAGTGACTTCATGTATCAAATACGTATCAGTCTCTATTAGCCATACTGAGTCATACGTATATATACCGGTTCGCAGTGAATGGCAGAGTGTGTATGCAACCAATGAGTCCCTTCGCATTAGAAATAAGCCGGCCTATTGGCTGTCTGGTCCACCCGGGGTGCGTGAATTCTGTAACCAATTATAATTCCATATATCATCCAGTGAATGTTTATTGTTAAGTCATCTGCAATTAGTAAGGATAGCTGTATATATCAAGTCAGCAAGCCTGCTGAAGAACTGCGTGTAACTACAAGGTGTACAGCTGACTGCTGCATCGAGCATAGATACGTGTACACTTAGGCTATGCATGATGCATACATGTAGTAAGCAACAATCAGCAAAAACTTGATGCTCTCCTGATGTCGTTAGCCTCGTTCCCAGGCCCTTGTGCACATTACACTTCGCTACTGGAGAACCTGATACATTTTCTCATGTGATATATAACTTGACAGTGACCGACTGAAAGATGGCCACCTTTTACTGGAGACAATCTTTCAGTGCTCAGTGTGTGGTACAAATGGGTAGCTATGAGAAGGCAGTTACATGGATGCCGTCTTTGAAGTTGTATCACACAGAGTTATCAAAGCTCTTTGTCCAGTCAGCAAATAGAGTCTGCATGCCTGAGAGTTCTCTTGAATGTTGTAACAATAAATGGCATATACCCATACAGGGAAGAACCAATGGAGGTTGACCAGGCCTCCAAATCTGGCCCCGCCTCTGCGGATCACCAGACCTCACAGGAACCGGAACCGGAACCAGAATGGGTGCAGAAGATGCGTGGAGTGGATACGATCCTGGGAGGAGAGAAAACGGTGGCTCTACACCAGGAGTTCCTCATCAGAAACAATCACACGGACCTGCAGATTCTCAAAAACACCAAGGTTAGTGTTCGTGACACCTCGTTCCCGGTACTCACCAGTAATTTATACCAGTACACCTCCAGTAGCCATATCTGTACCACCAGTAATCTACTTGTTAGTTGGTACCAGTATCCACCAGTTACACAGAAACATGTTCAATAATAAATAATGTAAATACAAGCTGTGACAATTCTCGTACATACATGTACATGTACAATACCGTGGCATTACCTGTACCAATTTTGTCAGGTTATGCTGAGTCTGGGACATAGAAGTATATATCTGAATTGGTGACTTCCAGTTACCACCACCAGTAATCTACTGGTGACTATTGGGCATGTAATTGTCAGCTAGCCCTTGTCCTAGTGAACTAATTACATACCTTCTGCAGCTGTTTCATTACTGCAATTTGTAGTGAATATCAAAGCAACGGCCACGTCACAACGTGTATTTCTGTAACAAAATTATATGATGTGTGCATTACCCAGTATATATCTGAATTGGTGACTTCAGTTACCACCACCAGTAATCTACTGGTGACTATTGGGCATGTAATTGTCAGCTAGCCCTTGTATATAGAAGCTACGTAGAAGGTTTGTGACCGGATTTGGCAATATAACTTTGGCGATGTGTAACCAAATAAATAGATCACTGGTGATTTTGTGGTAGTATTTTGGGAGGGATGCAATGACCCGTTGCATTTTATTGAAAAGACAGTCTCACACATGCAACTGCAGGTGGGCTGAATAGGCCGATCATCTGTTCAGGTCTAATTGGCTCATATGACAATATCTGGTAACCCCTATTTGGTTAAATTAAACCAGAAGTGAAAATTCTGGGACAATGCCTTGAGTTTTATGAATATAGTACAGTAACAACACTCTAGGAGGCAACTCAAGTCTTGTGTCTGATGCCAAGACATGCAAAGGATATATACTATTTATTATATGACTAACTGAACATTAAGCGAAATACTGCAATCTTATTGAATATATTTCCTAGCACCAAACTGAAAGTTTTAGTATAGTCCATACAGCTTTTGACTCAACCTGCTATTACACTTTGTAGGTCGGGCAGTGCAGGAGAATATTTGATTCTTGGCTTCTGCATTGGCCCTCTCTTTGGTCAGGCGAATACTGCCAGCCTTGAATCGAATATTCTTCTATACTGCCCTCCCATTTTTGCATTAATGTAATATTCAAGGAGTGTCCTCCTTTGAAACACCCCATACCATCTATCAACCCTCACCCCCCTCCTTCTTTCAGGAGAATGGCCGGAACTCTGTCACACACAACGCCACGGTAATAGCCAACGGGCTGATGCACTTTGGGACCACCAGTGACGTGTTTCTGAGGGAGCACCTGGACTGGCTCAAGAGAGCCTCCAACTGGGCCAAGTTCTCTGCCACCGCCAGCCTCGGGCTCATCCACTATGTAAGTAGCTAGTGATAAGTGTCTGCACACTCCACTGGGGCTGCCTTTCTGAGCCGTAATTTGTGAAGGTCTTTCTAGCTACCACTGATATTGTATCTGTTGGCTTGAGAGTAATCGAGTAGATTCTAATGCTGGCAGTTGGCTACTTAGGATACCGCTTAACGAGGACGTTTATGGTAGTACACTGTGTATAGCTACAAGTAGCCTCGTTCCCAGGCTCCC
This sequence comes from Phakellia ventilabrum, assembly GCA_963921505.1. Classification (NCBI taxonomy): domain Eukaryota; kingdom Metazoa; phylum Porifera; class Demospongiae; order Axinellida; family Axinellidae; genus Phakellia; species Phakellia ventilabrum. The sequence goes on from OY997397.1 coordinate 2,461,229, forward strand.
TTGCCGGTGTTTTATGCTCTGTATAAAACAGGGCATGCCATGTTTATACACTGTGAATCTTTGATCCACTGACCCTGACTGGGGTTTGGACATGACGGCTGAATATGAACCCATGAATATACTTTAATAATCTCTTTGCCTGGCTCTCTCTCCCTCCATCAGGGCCACGAGAAGGAGGCCCTCAACTTGATGTCCTCCTACCTGCCCAAGGACTCCACTGGCAGTAGCCAGTATGCAGAGGGAGGCGGGCTCTATGCCATCGGTAAAGAGAGAACTAGCTATTACTCTCACTAATTATGCATTGACGGCATATTTGCATCCTAATTAGTAGTATTAGCTTAGCTACAGCACATAGCATACTGTGTGAGCTGCAGCTCCTCGCTGTGGCACAAATTTATGGCATCAGCTTTTAGAGATGGGTGAATAATTAGGAGGGTACAAACTATTTGATTATTTAGACATTCCAGATAATATACTCTCCCCCCTTTATTATTGGCTAGGCATACATGAAGTGCATACCAGACCAGGGCTTTAGGATTGCTTTTGTTTATTTTGTTTGCTTGTGCTCCACGCTAATCGCATGTGCTAGGAGAACTAGTCACTGTGTTAAAATGTCACTATGTGTATATGTAGCGATGTGCTCGGAAATTCGCTGACCAAGCTGACTTAGGATTGTGCTTTGAAAATGATATATAGGTAGTGATCGTAATGCTTCCTTTTCTTCAGGACTAATTCATGCCAACCATGGTTTGAGCATAATGGACTACATCACTCAGGAGCTCAAAGAAAACAACAGTGAAGTAGGTTGTGGTAGACGGTTCTATCAATACTGTTCCCTGTATGTATGTATGTATGTATGTGTATGTGTATGTATGTATGTATGTATGTATGTATGTATGTATGTATGTATGTATGTATGTATGTGTGTGTGTGTGTGTGTGTGTGTGTGTGTGTGTATGTATGTATGTATGTATGTATGTATGTATAATTCAGGTTATTGCAGGGAATACTGTGTGGCTCTCTCTCTTTCTCGGTATGCTGGCACTTCCTGTTAGCATCTCATTCCCAGATTCTCCCCATGTGACCGAGACAAGCTTACGTACACATATGACTGTTTTTTGTTGTTTTGTTACCTCCAATCTGTTGTTTCTTTTGCAGGTTGTTCGCCATGGAGGCTGTCTTGGTCTTGGGCTAGCCGCAATGGGAACAGCTAACCTAGGTCAGTTGCTACCATATGCGAAGCTCTCCGTGTGCTTCTCAGTGGTAAATATGTAGTATGTACGTACCACAGAACTAGCTTCATTCTCAGGCTCTCCCTCCCTGAGGTACTGCATGCCATAAACTGGGTGGAGGCCTGGGAGCAAGGCTATAGCCTCGTACCCAGGCCTTCCCTTGCAGCTTTTTTTGCAGTCATGGAAAAAGTGCTTTTTTCATACCCGTGAAAAAAGTACTTTTTTCAGCGGCTGTGGAAAAAGTGATTTTTTTCAACGGCTGTGAAAAAAGCTGCAAGGGGAGGCCTGGGTACAAGGCTAGCAAGGCTACACTGAACCCATCGTCACCAGCTATACACTTTACCTGCCTGTCATCTTCCTTCCCAAGATGCCTATGACCTTCTGAAGGAGAACCTGATGACTCGTGATGATGCTGTAATAGGAGAGGCTGCTGGCATTGCCATGGGGCTCGTCATGATAGGTACCCGCTCACCCCTGGCTTTGGAAGACATGACCAACGTAAGAGCTCCCCTCCCCTCCACTCCCCTCCCCTCCCCTCCCCTCCCCCCCCATTCTGAGTTTTCAAATATTGTTTTATTTTCCCAGTACGCCCGAGACACACAGCACGAAAAGATACAGCGGGGACTGGCTCTAGGAATATCCATGGTAAGCTACCAAGTGTGGAGCTTAGTTTTTACTATCTTGTACATGTAGCATCTTGCATATCATACACTGAAATGTATCATAACAGTAATGGTCCAGGGATGTTTGCATAAGATGTTTTTGCTTAGTGTACCTACATGTACCGGTATATATCCCTCCCCGGGCCCCCTCCTCCAGCTGATGTATGGCCAGATGGAAGAGGCTGACACACTGATAGAGGACCTATGCAGGGACAAAGTGAGATCACTATACGTACCATTAGTAATACTTTAAGCTTTGTCATGTGACTGATTTCAGATAATCCAGTACTAACTTAATGGTTGAATATGAGCTCTTTAAATTTGTTGTCGAGAACGGTGTAGAGTGCAAACTTTATTTGTCGTGGACAATGCTTCATGAGGAGAACAGGCAGCTCTAGGAGAGAAGCTACTCAAGTGTCTATAGAGTCTTAGGTTTGGGGCTCCAGCAGTAAGTGCTCATGCCACATGTAAGGCATGATGCAGATCTTTCACCATCTGTGAAATTCGTACGATAAGCCGATGAAACTTCTACTCCCCCGTAGGATCCCCTCCTGAGACGTAGTGGTATGTTCACGGTGGCCATGGCCTACTGCGGCTCTGGAGACAACAAGGCCATCAGAAAACTGCTCCACGTGGCAGTAAGTGGATCCTGGCCTCACGTCCAGGCCTTTACAGGGTCTCATTCCCAGACTGCATGGTCTCAGACACACCTTCCCCAAAACTTTCCCTGTCCCCACTCTTCTAAATGAAGGCTGATTTGCCTTTTACAGTACTAGTGTCTGGTAGACCTTGACCTCTGTTTATTGCCTATTTCTTGCAGGTGAGTGATGTCGATGACGATGTAAGGAGAGCTGCTGTAACGTCTCTGGGTTTTATTCTCTTTAGGTAATGCATGTACATGTAGAGGCGAGGCTTACATGCATGTGTACATGTACGTACTTGTATACTGCTGTAACTATAAAGTTCGCCTCATTCCTGGGTTCCACCTCCCAGCATTTTTTTTTTTGCAGGTGTAAAACATAGACACACAGTGGAAAACATGTCTGTGTTTTACACTGTGCAAACACTGGGTTGTGGGCCGTGTTACACATGTGCCAATAGTGCTGGGTTTTAACGAGGCTACCTATAATGTTAATCACAGTTTGAATTATGGGCTTTTTATTGGCACTCTGATTGGCCATTCAATATCCTTAGCTGTGCCTTACGTACATGTATCTAGTGTTGTTTTTTTCATGTATGTACGTAGCTACAATCACACGCACACACATACCACAAACACTCACACATACACACACATACACACACACACACACACACACACACACACAGGACCCCTGAGCAGTGTCCCCACGTGGTCTCTCTGCTCTCGGAGAGCTTCAACCCCCACGTTAGAGCAGGTTCTTCCATGGCCCTGGGCATCTGCTGTGCTGGTACCGGGAGCAAGGTCTGATTGTAGCAACACTTCCTCAATGTACATACAGGCATTAAGATAGAACAATTTTATTTTCTACAGGAAGCATTATCGATTATTGAGCCGATGCTGAGCGATTCTATTCCGTTTGTGCAGCAAGTAAGAGCATGTGTGTGATTGTAGCTACGTACATACATGAAAAAACAACACTAGATACGTAAGTGAATGACTTCTCTACTCCCTGTCCCCCCCCCGCTGGTGCTCCCCACTTTCCCCCATCCTCCTACCTTCTCTTCTTCTCTTCCTCCCTTTCTCCACCCTGCCCCTCCCCCCTCTTCTTTCTCTTCGTTCCTCTCCTCCATCCCTTCACCCCCACTCCTTCACTTCCTTTCTCCCTCCTTTCATCCTTCCCCTCCCCCCACCCTCCTCTGTCCCGTTCACCTATCCATCATTTCTATCTCCTTCTCCTCATTCTCCTACTCTTCTTCATTCCAGGCTGCCATGGTTGCTGCTGCAATGATCCTAATTCAAAATTCAGAAGCCATGAGCTCCAAAGTGTCCTTCTACCGCCAGCACTTTGCCAAAGTGGTGGCCGACAAGCATGAAGACACTCTCACCAGGTTTGGGGCCATAATTGCGCAGGGGATCATTGACGCAGGTGAGGCTCATAAAGATACTGCCATTCTATAGAGTAGATTGGTTCGATTAGGAGCTTATCAGCGGCAAAGCTACGAAGGAGTATGCAACCTCAGCGTACATGTGATTGCTAGTAATTCAAAGGGATTATGTCATAGGTTTTTTACGCACTTACTGTCTGTAGCTACAGTTTCTCTTGCACTCTCCTCATTGACAAATCCATGAGGAGTTTCTTCACCAAACCAACTTGTTTCACTCGAAATAGTTTGTTCTCATTTCCTTTCTTGCCATGACATTAATCGACAACTAAATTAACATTTGGTTTCCAAATAAAAAAGTTATTAGCATTCGAATAGTATACTTGTATGTTTTCATGTACAAATGTTGTATACTAATTACAACTGTTACAAGTGAAATACTATTCTGAGTTTGAAATACTATTCTATTTAGGTAGTACCCACTCACCTTTTTCAGCCTGCACTCTGTGTTTCACACACATACACACACGCCCGCACACGTACATGTACACACACACACACATGTATTATATACATGCACACGTATAGGAGGTCGCAATGTAACAATCTCATTGCAGTCTCGGACAGGTCACATGAGCATGCGGACAGCCGTGGGTCTGCTGGTGTTCTCCCAGTTCTGGTTCTGGTACCCGCTCTGCCACTTTCTCTCGCTGGCCCTCACCCCCACTGCTCTCATTGCCCTCAACTCTGAGCTCAAGGTGGGGGAATACTTCAATTGAGTGTATGTAGGCTGTTAGCCTCTTTTTCAGGCCACCTCAACAAAGTGTGCTCTGGGAACGAGGCTAACCGGATTATTGGAGAGTTTGTACTAGGCAAACAATTGGAGTGTGCAGATTATTGGAGTGCTAATACCAGGCCGTTTGATGGCTAGATAGATTAACGGAGGGGCTTTGCTGGACAGATAATTGTACTTTGAGATCTTGTACTGTTGGAAAGCTTATGAGGACTTAGAGTGTGCATTTATATATTTTGCGAGTATTTACCTGTTTCCTTAGCAACTAGTCTGGTTTCAAGCACTGTCACTACCTTTGTACCTGTGTGTTTGTATATACACATTTACATAGATGTCCACACAAACACCCACAGATGCTCAAGCTACAGTTTCGCTCTGGGGCCAAGCCCTCCCTCTATGCCTACATCGCACCTCTGGAGAAGGAGAAGGAAAAGGAGAGACAAAAGGTTGTGTAGGGTTTGAGACAGTAGTTGGAGGAGAGGGTGGCCTCCAAGCAGTCTCTGCTTCCTGCTTCCAGTATGAAAACTCTCTCCCCCGAGTTCTATTCCTATAAGCTACAAAATCCGGGGAGTATGCCTGGTTTAAGGCTGGTGGAAACCTTTGGGCATTTGTGATTGGAAGTCGATTGCTCACTTTTGCCTATTGAGTGTGGGAATGAAATGGTTCTTGGTGAAGGTTCTTGTATGGCCTGTTAGCCTCGTTCCCAGTCTCGATCTACTCCCAGCTGTTTTTCGCATGTTGTAAAAAAAACATGCGAAAAAAAGCTGGGAGTGGAGACTGGGAACGAGGCTATGGCCTGTAACTTGAGTCAATAATGATACATTTTGTTATTATTTTGTGTGTGTGTGTGTGTGTGTGCTTGGAGTAACAGCTGTCCCTATAATTGATCTTGGAAATTGAAAACCCTCAGGATACTATACACTTCCTGGATTGCATCATTGTGACATCATAGTTTATTTCCTACAATTTGTAGCCTAGGAGATCATTAAGTGTGATGTCATGGGAGTCAAGTGAGCCATGTTATTGGTAGATGCAACCCCCTACTGCCTTTGTTTTGTCTCTGCAAGATTTGCTATGTCTGGTGGCTAGCAGCTACTTCATGTGAGCTCACCTCCCCTTCACATTTTTAGGCTGTGTGCTAAAAATGCAGAAATGAGATAGTCTGTTGTGTTACGAATGAAGGTATGGTGTCACTATGCCGGTATTCCATGTGTTGTAATCATAAACCGAGATAGTGTGTGCCTTGAATGAGTGGCCAAATATAGGCCATCGCAAATTGCAATATGGATGTGGTTCCTTGCTGTAGTACAACCTCCCATCTTCTTCAAGAGGATCTCGTTTGGTTCTCTGTATTCATGTTGACCTACTGATGTGTGTGGAGCCGATGTGGTGGGTAGAAAATCAATGCAGATCTTCCTACAGCCTTTTTTTTCACTCTGCTATTGAGCTTTGGAATAGAAATCAATCATTTGACAATGTGTATGTGGTCAGTTATGTTTTATGCCTTCTGCAGTGACATAAACTGTTAGTGTTCAGCATATTAAAGCTTACTATCTGAAAGATCCCATGAATTTACTCTAAGAGACTGGGACCAGGTTCATGGTCATCTTTATTCCAGAGATATGCTACCCTAAGCCAGCTTGGCTCAGCCTACCACTACTCTGCTTCTCATATACAAAGGGAATCCTTGAAATTGTATATCAGCTGTCATTTATTTCAGTTAAGGTGACTATTATTTGCGGGTATGAATTTTAGTGAGTTGTCAAAATTGTGAACTTTAGTAATGATACGTATGTGCAATTATACAGAAATACGCAATGTTCACGCGAAGTGTGTAATTGCTGCGCATTTATGTATGTGTATGCATGCAGTAAATACAGGTTTAATTTCACTAAAAAGTGTGTGTGTGTGTTCACTGTATCAGTGCCTGCCTTTTTGCATGTATTTACATGTTTATGTAAACTATTGCGGCAAAATTTGTAACAGCAGTTTTTTCAATTACAAAAAAGTAATTTCTGCCAAATATCCCCAATTCATAAAAAATTATACTTAAAATAATGGTCACCTTAAGGTAATAACTCACAGTTTGTAGCCACTAATACATGTAGCACAAGCATTTTTGCTTAGAGGTATTCATTGAAAAAAACAAGATCATAGTTTCCGCTGACCCTACCAATACCATACCTATACTTTAATGTGCCTCTCTCTCACTGTAATATTTTGTGACACACTCCACATGTAGTGTAAAGCTCATCATAGACGCATTCATGATTCATACATTGCATTTATACATACTATAATATGTGCATATCCACTGTGCCACACCCAGCGATCATAGACTACCGATACAAGGACTACACAAAATCTAGAGGAAAATTAGTGCTCTTTTCACTGTGGTGTAGCCTACACCTATTCCAGTGGTTTTGTAGACCGCCCAGTCAATTGATACCACTAGCCTCACATCCAGGCATCAGCGCCAGTGACGTGGATGCACATGCTTGTACCGCACTGCTTATGCAACTGTGGAGAACCTTTTAATTGCCTATCCACACAACACACAGCACAAGATGGTCAGATGCACATGTGTATATTATAAGAGCAATGTTAGGTATGAATATTAGGCAATGATATATCATGGACCATCAGACTAATTTGTTTTTACCTCCCCTAAAGAAATGGCTATTCCTTCGTTGCCTACGATTTTGAATCAGAGTAGTCTGGTATGCAATGAATGTCTTCAACTACTTCAAAGCATAATTTACGGCTATAGTCCCTTTGATCTCAGTACAGCCTCTTGCCTTCGTCTGGGATTACATGTTTTATGACCAAATGCAGGGGTAGCAACATGGGATGTAATCCCTGTGATGAGTGTATGAGTCTCCTTACATAGCTACAGTAGCCAGGGAATACTATGTGATGCTGCAAATTCATGAATAGTGATTGGGCTTTGAACCTCCACCTTTTAATATTGAAAAGGCTCCTGATTTTCTGGGACTGTCTATTTGCATTGTGCTTACAGAGACATGTGGGACTTAATTAAATTTGGAGTCAAGACAATTGTGACTTGAAGATGACCAGTGGCTACATTAATTTGTTACTACATACTTTAAAATTCACTGGTGAAAAATTAAGAATCTATGGAGTGCTTTCTATGCAGTGAAGAGATATGCTCTCCCCCCCCCCCCCCCCACATACACACACCACCCCTCAAAGGTTGCCACTGCAGAGCTCACTGTGACGGCCAAGGCTAAGGCTAAGGCTAAGAAGTCTGTAGCCACACTCTCTACCAGTGTGGAAACCATGGAAGTGGTGAGTAAACAATATTGCAGATTTTTTTTGCTGGGGGTGGGGAAGCTGTTGCGTGTAGATCAAGAGTTGTGCCCTCTGGGGGGGGGGTTGGGGACAGGGAATATTTTGAAATTTAGGTGTTCCAAGGTTGCTTCTGGTAGCTTTTAGGGCCTGAGAATTATATCATGTCAACTTGAGAAATTCTGGGGAATATTTATGGCTACACGTACATGTACATGTACCTGAGCCTACCTCAAGCTTAGTCTGAGTCTTTGATCTCGATCTGAGCTCGGTCTGGAATCTCATTCCGAGTCTGGGTTCTCAATCTGGGTGTAGGTTCTTGAGGGTCTCATTCTGAGCCTGGGAAGGAGTGTAGAGATGAATGAGTGTTACATGGAATTGAATGTGAGCGCTATGTGTAAAAGAGATCAAAGGATTGTCCCATAGACTTTGAGGCCCTGAAAATGTCTACTGGCAGACTATACCAGTAGGATTTATCTCTGAGTCTCTGTAATCCTTTTCTGCATACTCTCCTCATTCCACATTCCAACTTCTCAGGACAAGGACAAGAAAGACGAAGCTGTTACAGAAGACAAGGCTGTTACCGAGAAGAAAGATCAGGATGTTACGGAGAAGATGGACACATTGGATCAGCCGAAGGACACTCCAGTCACCCCAGTCCCAAAGTCGGCCAAAGCTACCACAGATGCTGAGAAGATGGACACTTCTGCTGCTGAGGAGTCGGCAAGGAAAGGAGAGGCCTTGGAAAAAACGGAGGAAGGATCCGGGAAAAAGGGGGAGGAGTCCGGAAAGAAGGGGGAGGGGTCAGGAAAGAAGGAGGAGAACAAGAAGGCTGAGCCAGAGCCCAACTTTGAACTGCTCTCCAACCCCGCTAGAGTGTTGCCTCAGCAGGTATGTATGTTATGTGTGTATGTTAGGAGCCCCTTAGTTCTTATTGGCCTCGGAATGAAACTATTTATAATCCCACAACCACATTCTGAACTGGGATGAAAACATAACATGCCATATGTCCTACTTGGGCTCACCCTGCCACCAATCCCACTCTCAATGTTTGAAGGTCACATATAGCAAAACCAACTATATACCGTTATATATATATATCCCACTGTGATGATGGCATTCAAGTTCAGATACATGGTATCAGTTTATGTGTCTTGACCTTGACATTACGTACATGTATATGCCTCAGTGAATATCATTAGGCAATAACACTATATTATAGAAGACCGAGGTACAGAAGACTGTTATGTACGTATGCCATGTTTACGGTTACCTATTCCCCCATAAAGATTTTACAGCCTCATCCCGAGACTTCTCCAACCCCACTAATGTTTTTCTCAGAACACGTGTGGGCTTAGAATCTCAGCTAGCATTTCTATATATGTGGGAGATTTGTTAATTACTCTTCATAAGGCACATACTCAAAATTAGTGTCTCTGGTAGTTAGTTACATGGATGCCATCTTTGAACTATGTAGTCAGTCTCCCAAATGATCTATGTACTCTAACATGAAAGTTTAGCTTTCCAGAACCCTGTTTATTATTCCTGAAGTTGTTGGCTGCTCCAAATAAGGATTCTCCCACTGAGTGTTTGCTTGCTTGCTTGCTGTGTGGCCCTCACACACTGACTCAGCTAGTCAGCAGGTTTGTTTTTCTATTTCATGATGTCATAAATATGCAAATTGCCTCAGGCATAATTTGTATGAATAATGTTCTTTAGAGCATATGCTGGCTGAGTAGCTAGCTAACCTTGCATATTTTGATCTTGAATTTGCTTGCCTCTCCCTTTCAAGAGTTGGGATCTAATTATTTAGGTATGCTTGGAATTACTACTGTGATGTGTGTACTGTAGATGTTTGTGTAGTGCTGTCTAGCTAATGTGATGTCACTTAAAAGGTCTGACCTTATGCACTATCTCCATAGTCAGACATATGGATGACCAGTTTGCCGGTGGGTGGGTGTTTGTCTTGGCTGTTACAGCTGTGATGGTGAAGCCTTCGTAGTATACACAGTTTCTTAAAACTGAATTTTTTCATTTTTGCTGACTTAGCATGTGTTCCAGTTCGGTCACCAGACTCTTGGGAGTAGTAATTAGTACCCATCTGTTAGATGTACCCTATGATCAGAATATTATAGGCAACTGCTGCTACTAATTCCCTGAATAGTAGCACCCACACAAATATCAGTACCCGATGAATACTAGTACCCTTCAGGCTACTAAATATACGTAGCTTTGCAATGTAGCCCCTCCCACGAATAAATTGCACAATAAATAGAGGAAGAATATGGAGTAAGTTTGGACTACATACGCAGGTAAGCAGATGCTATTTTAGAAGCATGCAAGTATATAACAAAAAATTGACTACTAAGCTAGCTAAGTTACTGTCACTGTTCCAGTTCAATTTTGTTTAGCCACTTAGATCTGAGCATAGCTGTGGTTTGAAATTTATAGACCTCATCATGAAGTACTATATACACCATAGGCGTACTTTTTTCGCGAGAGACAAATTCTCACTGTAGTTGCGATGGAATCCCCGACCATGAAATTTAATTCTCGCAAATTATGGCGTTACGTATGTACATGTACAAGAGCGCATAACATTTTTTATGCGCTCTTGGTATGTAGTATGTAGCACGTGACCCTGAACTGCAAATTTCAAATTCCATGAAATGTTGGGCTGCGTGCATCGGATAGTAAAAAATTTATTCCGCAAAAAAAATGGTAATGCAAAAGTGTTGTTTTTTACTGTATTTACATAACGCTACCAAACAGCTTGGAGCTGTCAAGTATAGATCATGTATATACACCTACATGAACTCTATTTGAGGGAAATTAAATTTTCTAGTCTGTGACCACAATGATCTACCCTATGTATCTGTAATTCACCCACTCTTCGCTTATATGAATGCATAGCTTATGTGTAGCTGTGATTACATACTCTTCCGCTGAGGTTGTGACACCCTCAAAAATGTAGGGACTCGGAAGTGTTGATTATATTTTGTCGAGTATGGATTTCCTCTGTTGTGATTTTAATTTCCGAGTTTGGAACACTGCTCAACCAAGCAGAGAGACTTCAAGGGCCCCTCGCATTCCATTCCACCCAACCCTACACATTTGCTTACGTATTTGGGTATGTTTATGCGCAGTGCAGCTAATGTAATACTGCCTTATAAATCTATCACAGTTGGTGCGTAACTCTGCACTGTGCTTTCTTCTTCTCTCCCTTCTGCTCTGGGCTTCTGAGCTGTAAGTCTTTTTTTGTTTAGAACACGAGAAATAAGATCATGGTAGTGGAAACTGCCCCTTGAGTGCTACAGGCTTAACTAACTAGATGCTTAGCAACAGCTGGGCATGCCAAAACATGCCTCTTTATATGTAGCTTCAAACAGATTGGCTTCTGGCTCTAATTACCGTATGGCCGGAAAAGTTGGCGGGAATTAAATTCGGCGGATTGGTCGTGAATTCAAGTTGGCGGATTTTAATTTGGCGGCTTGGTTTTTTGCGAGCAATGACGTCACACAACACGTAACCCGACTGCCACCCAGTTACTAACAATTGCGCTACAATGCATGGAGGCTGAGCTGTCTGTAGAAAGCTGTGTTTGAGGACGTCATGTCTACAAACGTACATGTGAAGCTTTTGCATTGGGTTTAGGCGTCTTTGGTGGTTTTATTACCCCGGCTTTTTCCCGTCAATGTCAGTTTATTCTGGCTGTTGGGCCTTGTTCTGTGTTATTGGGTTGATTAAATTAGGAAGCCATTGCTCTTTTTGGAGACCTAACGAAGCCTATTGTAGGTGGATTATGCCATGATTAGGAGATTAGGACAAAACCCATAAGCATTTTGAACACTAGGTCCGTATATAAGCCCGGAGGCCTGGCTGGTGTGGGTCACACAAAAGCTGTAGCTGCTGGTCAGCTAGGAGTTGCTGGTCAACTCTGGGTGCAGAGGGTGGTTAGCTGCTGGTCAGCTAGGAGTTGCTGGTAAACTCCAGGTGCTACAACTGCACTGACGAGGCCCAAATAGGCCGAAACAGCTGTCTGCAGTTTGCATTAGCAGGCTCTCCAATTTTTCAAATCCCCTCATGGACACCAAACGTCGGGGAAGAATGCTCATGCAAGCAAGAAAGTGGTCACTACAAGGACCCATATCGTACGCAGTAGCTACGCAGTACATGTAGCTACGCAGTACATGTAGCAGTAATGCGAAGGGATACCGTCGTCGCTAGAAAGATTTCCGCTGCCTGCTCACTGTTTCTGCGTAGAGTAGGGTATGTCAGGCGCTCTCTGCTGAACGCCATAATTCTTCAGCTCTCGCTCGTACTCGTGGAAACCCCACCCACCGAACATTACAATGACATCATGCAAAAATATTGGCGGAATTTAATTTGGCGGATCGCTCACAAATCCGCCAATCCGCCAAATTAAATTCCCCGCCAAATTTTCCGGCCATACGGTATTACGAAATTTACATGTGCGTACGTACCTTGGAATCCATAGCAATAGACCCTTTCTAATTATTTGGCTATAAGAGGGATTTCCATAGCTACGGCAACAATACTCCTGTAGTTCATGTTCACTAGGCATGGAGGGTTTCAGATATTATCTCACAAGCTTACCACATTTTATACATGTATAGGCCATGTGAGATTAGCGTATCTTCCTTATGAGCCCATATAAAATGTGTATGAGTTTGTGAGGTCACATCCACTCCATCAAAGGGATGGGATTGATCAAGAGGTTGTTTGTTACCAGAGAAACCATGTAGAGAGTCAATATCTGGTCTGGCAACATGCGGGGACCAATCACGTTTTGAATTCTTTCATTCCTCGATTAACTTAACCAAACTTTGGGCCTTAATCGGAATTAGCCTCATTTTGTCGTGCAACCAAATAAAGCGGGGGCCTGGAGCAAGGCTATGGAGTGGTAGTATGTTTCACCCCTAGCCTGTAGTCTAAGATTTTCTTGAACTGATGTATCGTTACGTGGGCAAGCCAATTTCACTGTGTATGCCAACCTTACAAGATCACACACATTACTGTTTCTCTTACTCATCACACACACACACACACACACACACACACACATACATACACACACACACATGCACACACACACACACATACACACATGCATGCACACACACACACACACACACACACACACACACACATGCGCACACACACACACACACACACACACACACACAGCTAAAAGTACTCACCTTGCAGGAAGGATGTCGCTACAAGCCTCTCAAACCGGTCAGTGACATGCTCTGTTCTGCTGCTCTGTATTGTGTTTAATAGGGACTAGGGGACTCTTTTCTCTTACGTTTTGTTGGAATACGCGACGGAATAATGTTCGTTTTCTACCCGGGACTGCCACATATACTAAAATCAGACCACACAAAGCAGTGTATGCCAACTCTGCAGCGACCGCATTAGAGCCGTTTATTTTTGGGTCCGGGAGGGATTTGTAGCGGCTTGGGCTTGCTATGTCTGTAGCCAACCACTGCTGTAGCTGCAGTGGTCTAAAGGAAAGATATCCGTGTGTATCACTGGTAGCTCCTTATTTCATGTACCGTTGAGAGTAAATGAGCCGATAACTGAAAGTATCAGGTATTCATGTCTGGAATATTTATCAGAGGAGGCTGTGACCTCTCCTGTGAAAATTTGCCAGGGGGGGGCAATGTGGTTACTGGATAGAATACTTAGCAATTGATCAAATGTTGTGATTATGGTACGGGTGGGGGAGCTGTATAATTTGTGTCACAATTCACCTTCATTGACTCCTGTTATTGGAGCCTGTTGCCATGGTACTGCCACACAACCAATTCTATGATGAAATTACGTATTTATTTATAGTTATATAACTCATACATGTAGTAATCAACTTTCCCAAGGGGGGGGGCTTGCAGTAGACCTTTTAGAATTCAGCAATGGCGGGATAACTCCTACCAATCCTTGGTAGTTAAGTGTTTGGACACATGCTTGAAGGCAACAGTAAACTTTAAGGAATATACGTACATGTAGATATATACACATGGATAGGAGACATCCCTACCACTGGAATTTGCACACGCATTTTCAGCCCCAGGCACTCTGGTACGTAGGATTAAAATGAGTTTCAGGCCAGTTGTTACAAGTGGTCCCCATGCTCACATGCACTGTCCTCATGTGATTTAACAGCTACATGAGGGATTTGAAAGAGAAAGTGTAGCTACAACTGTAATAATTAATTAAGTACCTGAGAACTAAACTGAAGAGTATCTACAGCAAGCGTAGACCTCAGCCACTGTTGCACTTTATTTTTATTGCACAGTATGGGTACGTACGTACAGTTCATTGTCACCAAAATAAGGCAAATTTTAATGAGTTTGATTGCCTCATGGCCTCAACTAGCTTTTTTAGACCACAAAACTATTCACTTTGTGATGTGTAAAATTAAGACCTCTTGAGGTGTGTTTGCATACTTGCTATCATAATGTTTCAATTAAACTGTTTTCCTACTCACTTGATTGTTATTATTTGTGAGCAGATTTGAGAAAAGGACCACTTTGTGCATTTTTGTAAAAATTTCAATTTTTGCCAATTTTCAAGCTGTCATATCTCCACGTCCATTATCGCGACATGAATGATTCTTGGTACAGTACAATTACCAACCTTCAACTAAAGGAATCCCACGCTAGAAGTCTGCAGCTCTCTTCATTTCTGTGCTTCGTGCCTTGGTAGTACCAGCATTTTTGGAAAATCGCTGCGCGATCCAAAATCCTGCGAACTTGGCCCCATATCTTCCTAGCGATAAGGCTGAAAGGCTTCATTTCCGGTTTATAGCTGCAACAACGCCTCCTGTATAAACCACCCATGTTTCATTTGGATAGCACATAGAGTTCTGGACATATGCGTCTTTGAAGTACATGCATTTGAAATGCGTGAAGTGGTCTCTTTTCTCAAATCCGCTCACATGTACATGTACATGTAGTTGTATCCTCATGATGCACAGTCCATTATGTAGTGTGTGTACTCATCCATGCCTGCAGCACAATTTGAAGTAGAAGGTCACTTTCCTGCGCAGGGAGGGAAGAAAGTGAATTGAAATCCCCCCCAAAGCATTATTATTTCTTTCTACTTGGAGAATTTTGGATTTGAATTCCTGGGCTGTTTTGTTTCTAGCAACAGAGGTGCTAAAAGCAAAGCAATGCCTGAGGGTTTTTTTTGGCGAGAATTAGGTTGACGTAACCCAGTGTTGGATTTCAGTTTGTTTTTCAGCATGGAAGGTAACTTGCCAGCGGCATATGGATTTCAAAACCAATCGGCTAAAATAACAATAACCTGGCGCTTCCCATTACTGGAAAATTGGGAGGAGGTGATCAGTTCTCAGTAACATGTGTACCTGTTTGGCCGCAGCCCTTTTCACAGCTGTTTCTCAGTCGGCGATTTCGGAGTGAAAAGCTTTGTTCATCAATTCGCTAGCATGTCTGGCTTCTGAAGTTGTCACATCAAAGGACAAACTAGCATTCCTTTGCTCTTAGCACATGCTTTTCGTTTCTTATTGCCTCTACTTCGAATAACAGATTTGTGGGATTGTGAGGTACTGTTATGTGTATTTCCAAGTGCAGTACCGTTACTTCAAAGCATTATGTGTGTCTTGTATTGTCTTAAAACGGATGAGATAGTACGTGCGTAGTTACATGCCATCCTACTGGACTTTCCTATACAATAATTCGCATATTTATGACACAATTTGATGCTAAGCTCTCAAAAGTGGAATACAGCTACTTACATGCCATGTCTGGCCTATACAGTACTCCAAGCTTAAAGTGCTGTATCTCTGACACAATTTGATGCTAAGCTCTCAAAAGTGGAATACAGCTACTTACACATGTCTGCCACAGTTTGGTGAAAGTGTTAATTCAATTGGTAAACATCACAGAATTCTATACGTAGCTTCTATAATATTATACCAGATTTGGGCTTAAGGTGCTTAAATCTGCGTCTTGGTTCTGAGTGAGTTCAAACCTTGGATGTCATAAGCAGTCAGGGTAAGGTGACTCTGGATGTTAGCATTGTTCACCTCAGTCAGTCAACACCAGAGATTATCATGTATTGAGTTCATTAAGACTTTGGCAAATATCGTCCGAGTGACTCCAAAAAATTTGTTGAGGTCAAGCTTAAATTAACTCCTTACCAATCCCAAGATATTACAACTTCTGTACTTATTTGGGCATGGTGGAGTGTAACCTAAATCCATTTTCAAAAGGTTTACTCTTTAAGCTTGGAGCTCTGTATGTTTTTCGAGTCATTTCATCCCTTTCCAGGCAAATATCAGTATTTAGTATGTGCTTCTACCTAAGGTTGTGTGTGTGGGGGGGGGGGGTACATATGTATGTGTGTGTGTTATTGTCTGTCTATGTTTTTTAGGGAAAGAGTGTTAATCAGGTATTAGTTAACCCCACCAGACCATTACGTTCATGGGCTAGGTTCGGAAACAAAACTGATAAGAGACAGTTTGTAATTTCACAGAGAAACTGTCTGCAGGGAGAACTCTGGAATGTGATATGTGTGCGTTGGTCTCGTCACTCCTTACAATAGCCCACTGTCAGCAAACAAAGTAACGTCCCATTAACTCTCAGCTATGGACCTACTGCTGCATATTAAGGCTTCTGCATCTATGTAAACCTATGAGTCTGTGACTGAAGGCAAATTAAGCTGTGGAATGGGGTGCAAAGTTCAATTACTTACCTGGTCTGGTCTCATGCCCAGACATCCATTCCCTCCATGCATTGATCTGATCTCATGCCCAGACGTCCAGTCCTTCCATGCATTGGTCTGGTCTCATGCCCAGACGTCCATTCCCTCCATGTCTGGTATTGTGAATGGACAATCTTGCCATTTGTGTTCTAGAGTTCCAAGCTCCAAGGGCGTGAACGTCTGGGCACGAGACTAAGTCCTTCCATGCATTGGTCTGGTCTCATGCCCAGACGTCCATTCCCTCCATGTCTGGTATTGTGAATGGACAATCTTGCCATTTGTGTTCTAGAGTTCCAAGCTCCAGTCAGATTGCAGCTTCTATGGCATTTACATAGCATCAATACTATTTATGGCTTTGACGAACTTTTACTGTGTAGTGTTCAATCACTTTTGAGATTTATCACTGGGTCTGGGGGATATTAGAATTTTGGAATTAAGCTCCTGGGAGCAGGTTCCCCAGAGGAGAGGGAGCACCAGCAATAGAGAAGGAAGAGTAGCAGGTACCCTGGGGGAGAGATAGGCCAGGTGCCGGGAGAGGATCAGGAGTATGATAGGCAACAGACATCACTGCCCACTTTTTTTTTACCAACACTGAGTGTGATCAAAAACGGCCGATTTTTTAATTATATACCTTGTGGAGATGAAGTCATTTTCCAACTTTCTGTCCTGGAGTATGTATCATTCAGTTGATAAAACCTGGTACAGCCCACCATCACCACCTGGCTATATACGTACCACTGTTTATTATGAATACGTATCATTCTACAGCTTACATTACATGCTCTGGTATAATATTGTAAGGAAATACATCCCTCAACACCACCGGCATTCCTATACTATTATTAAATTTACTCCTTGAATATGTTTACGCAGATGTACGATGCTCGATCAGGCTTGCCCCTCGATGATAACTAGTTATATCACTTATTAAATTGTTCTAAATACCAACAGGTGGCATGCTAATTTGACTAGCCATGGCACCATGCCACCAACAAAGAAGTTGAAACAGCAAAGGTTGGGCGGTGTACAGTGGATGCATTTAGGCCGTAACTATAGGGGTAACACAACATTTCCTCAAAAGCCACACGGGGAGGACCCTGTGTCATTCAAGACTCAAGATGCTTCTTTACCTAGAGGGTGTGAATGTCTGGAGCTGGCCTAGTTTGCAGTCTTGGAGCGGTAGTTGAGTTGTTACGACATGGGTGCAAACCCGTCACATAGTTTGAGGGAATAGAATATTTGTGAAGGTTTAACTGTAAGGGGACTGTGAAGTTGGGTTGTGACTAATTGTAACTGCAAGATTTAGTTAGCATTCGAAACAAATGAACCGTTCGCCTGTGGGCACATTCACGAGTGTCAGTTTTCATAACAGGTGGCCCAAAGTTTGCGGACGTTTTATCTGCATATTCTTAGCCAATGAACCATTTTAGTAGTGTGATCTAAGTGCATGTATGTATGTACGTAGACATGTACGATGCATACATCAATAGTAAGATCATGGTTGGTAAGAGCTTTCAAATTGTAATACACCATAAAACACTATGTACGTAGCCACTATTTCCATAGGACCTTTCAAATTCAAACCAGGTGTTCATACGGAGTTTTATGCTAGGGATATGAAAGGGAGATGTGTAGCCTTAAATTCTAGGAGGATCTGATCTGAGGCTTGTACCCCTGTCAGCTTTTGCCTTCTCGTTACCTCTGTTTGACCATTTTTTTAGGTAGTTTTTTGTAAGTCGCTTGAAATGTTGACTAAATATGAGATGTGGCATGGGTTGTGTACGTAGGTAGGAACATGGGTGAAAGTTGCTACCAGGAGTCACAGAGGGCTCATAAATTCCTGACACAGAAAAGATTAAAATTCTTTCGATCTTACAATTTTGTCCTGAGGTCCTGTCACAGGTACTGTGTGTGACTAAAGGAACTAGAGTATCCCCAATAGTAGAATGCATCCCTCTTTAGGCTTTTTAGCCTTGTCTGACATCCAGCACTGCCAGCATTTAGCTTAGACTGATCTGTTGCTGAGCACAACCTTCAGTTGGATGATTTATGTACAAAACACCCGGCTGGTTTTTAGATATGAAATTATCAGTCTTGTTTTAGACATATCGTTGGAAAATCGATGATGTATGAAAGTAATAACATACTCCTATTGCTGCCATAGCGCTTACGCACAACCTCCTGCAACCTACAGTTACTGGAAGTGTTTTATTATTAGCTGAGATTAATTTTTGTGTGCATTTATGGACGCCCGCCCTGTTTAAACACCACCCTTTTTTTTGAGGCCAGGTCAGAAGTGACGCCAAAGAAGTAAACCCCCAGGCCTGGAAATACGGCAATTAAATTTAATACATGTCATAAAATTTGTTCTATAATCTTGTGCACCTTTGACAGCAAATATACACTAACCATCCACTTAAATAGCTCTCTCCTATAATTGTGTAAGCCTCAGTAGGTTTGGCACTATTCAAGAATTGGCTTGCTAGGGGCAACGGTTCCAAAAATTGTGCTCTAATTAGGTACAGTGCAGGTCTGCCACTGACTCCACATGCCTTTACAGTGCAAATTTCTGAGGATATTACTTCTCCTGTATTACAGACATGGGCACTGCAAAGGTAAATATGCAGAGAATGCTCTCCAAGGAAATTGTATAATCTAAAGTTGCTTCTGATGGACTATGCTTCCTGTATGGGCACTGTAAAGGCTGGAAATTATTATCATTTCTAATTGTTACCAAGCTTTTTTTTTCAGGGGGGGTGGGGACCCAACCGAAAAGTCTTGTTTGAAACCCTGAACGTGCATTTCCTTTAAAATTACAAATATGGATGGACTGTGTGGTTTATATGAATTTGCTCATCCTTGTGGCAAGTCATTCACTAGTAATGCTGCTCTTATAAAAAAGATCACATTCATGTTTAAGTGCAAAGCTAATTTGCCAATTCCACAATATCCCATATCGAAGAATAGTTTTAACACACAGTATGTGAACCTTGTAGGAGTGTTCTTACCCTAATTAATACCCAATTAGACATGCGAAAGTATGTAAATTGTATTGAAGACACCATAACTGTGGCTTCCTTGTAAGACTATGGAGTTACTATTTTGGCGAATTTTGCTTCATTATCATAAGCAGCATACCATCAACCAATTACTCAGCATTACATAACATTTGCAGGGAGTAGTTGGTTCCAGACACTTTGTGTCCAGTACATGTTGCTGCCTCCAACTTTTAAGGATACCATGATTGCTCCATATTAGGCTTGAACTAAATATCAAACGGGGGGGGGGGTGGTTACTAACGTTTCGTAAACGATCACAACCACTACAAAGGTCTGTAAGGTCGACAGCAAGTCAGGTTTGTTTTCTGGAAGTGCCACTACCTTCAGATGACCTGTAGGACTTCCCACTTGTGTCAACATCTGCCACCCTTTTTGGGGCATCTCTTCGCCTGTATTTAATAAGCAGTAGACAAGACGTCTTTCAGAGCATCCTTCTCACTTTACTGCTAACTGGGGGTGGAACTACTGTTTTTGTACAGCTGGACGCTAACCATTTTACTAAGCAACGAATGTTATGCTGTAGAGAAGTAAGCGTGATGGTACGTAGGTACAGCTAGCGGCATGCCAACCGACTTGAAAACATTGGCAAAGGTTAGCATCAAACTATGCAGAGGTGCGTACGTACATAACAAAAGCCTTTGCAGCAATCTGTTCCAATTTTGCCCCTCACACCAGCTCTCTGCCAAAAGATGGTACTAGCTTTTTTTTTGTAGCCTCATTACCAGTTTTACATGCACCTTGACCTTGGGTCCGGTACATTTATCACATGTGGTGTGTGGAGTACAAAGAAGGTGTAATGAGTAACAGTGAGGACAGTTGCACTTCACATGCAACGAAAAGATAGCTACATCTTTTTGGAGCTCGTTAGTGCCACAGATTGGGCACCGAAACTTAATTTTCAGCAAAAGGGTGGAGAAGTGTAGTCATCTTCCGGGTGGTCCCTGTTCACGTGTAATTAATTACATGAGAACATTACGAGGCCAACAGTAGCAAAGTGGAAAGTACACATGGGCCTGGGTTTGACGCTACTTGCTATGGTAATCAGTTTATAGAGGATATTATTTCTATTTAATGCCCACCTATTTTTTTGGGGGGGGGGGGGGTGGTTATAAATCTAAAAACTCAGGGACTTGATTTCCACTGAAAAGGTATATGCACATACGTTCCAGATACTGCTGGAGTTACACTGCTTCACCATAGTTACTGCATATCATTAATGACCTGTAGTGTTGGCAACAGCAGTATTAATAATGTTAGCAGTCCGTTCCTCTCATACAGCCATACCCTGGTATATAAAGTACCCCTTGCATCAGTTGTAGCTTGGACTGACTTGCTGCTACTTCAGTTGGATAATTTATGTGCAAACTGGCCAGCTAGATATGAAATTTCGATATTTCTCTCATATTACAGATTTCTGTGGGAGGGATTATCATGCTGAGGGACACAGATGTGGAACAGCCTGAGGAGTTGATTGAGCCACTCAAAGGTAAAATTTGTTTTTAACAGACAAAGGGCCAGTCCTAATTAAGTGACGCTGCCAGACGTTTTGTATGTGATACTCTTTTATTGGTATTTTTACTCCTGCATTCTGTCACTGAGCACTGTATTGCTATAGCCAGGAGCACATAATGATGCGAGAAGCGGAAGAAAGAATAGGAGCGTGCAACGTTAACGCAAAAGATTCATATGTGAAAAATTTACATGCTACTTCTGTTACTATTTTGGCACGCATGTGCCGCAGTCAGAGCAACATGCAAAAGGCTTGTAACAGAAGGTCACGGGTGTCTAGTAAGCGACACTCAGCCCTACAGCAATCAATAACCTCGAAAAGGCTGCTTATGACTCTTGACTGCCAGCTGTTTGCTGCTAGAGGCGTAAAGTTCAAGATAACTTACTTACAAGTGCATATTCATTACTTCTTAGCTGGATATAGATAATTATACACAGATCTCATGACATGAACCTAGTAAATTTTAGGTATGTACAATGGTAAATCTATAACTTTTGCTGATGTGATGTAATTCAAGCCGTGTATTCGAAGCTCTATGGATTAACATTTTCAGGAATTTTTTACTGTCGTGGAATGCTACTGGTATGCACGCATTCCTGCCCGAGGGGGATGACATGAACCCTCGTGAATTTTAGCTATGGACACAGACTAAACTAACATGCACTCTGCCTGGACTCTCTATTCAGGCAGTCTGGTGTGAGGCATTCCTTCAATGTTTTTGTGTTCTTGTAAGGTAAAAAACCTATGTTATGAGCAAAAATGGTAACCTGTCGTAACTTATCCCAGACGTCTGAGGCCGTTAGTCCTCATGAATTTCATCGAACCACTTATGGATCAATGAAGAATACTCATTACCTTGTTATTCATTACTTCGTTAGATTTTTGGTTATGTAATAGTATGTCAACTTTGTTTATAAGAACTTCAGCATGAAAGCTGTGGGGCACTTGCACTGACGTCACGAAAATACCTGGCTAAACACTTCTGTGTGGCATAAAGATCATTGTGGCGATGGCAGCTGAATGGAAGTTGTCGTACCCACGCTGTAGTTGGCAGACAAACCACATGATAACTGTGCCACAGCGACAGTTGACATACTAAAAGTGTAAGCTCCAAGCTGCTCTTATTTCTGAGTCCACTGTAGAACCTACCACCCTTTTGCCACACGGAAGGAAAAGGAAGGAATGAACGGAAGCAGGAGCCCATAACCCAAAGGGAAGGAACACTAAACTTGTGTATGTGTACTGATTCCACCTGTTGTCTAATGCACTTACACAAAACTCCTTATATGGTAAGCGCTATGTAAGCACACTTCCCACTAGTAGCATAAAGATGCATAACTGCTAGGCATTCCATATATGGAGTTTTCTTGTAGGTGCCATTCCACAACAGGTGGAATCACTGGTGTAACGCTCCTTCCCTTTGGATTATGGGCTCTTGACGGGAAGATAACGGAAAGTGTAGCGGTAGTTATACAGTCGTGATGTCACATGCAGGTGCTTTATATAACCAGGCCTTTCTCACTCCGATTATATCTTGTAATAATTATGTAAAATGGCCATGAATCATGTGCTTATTCTCTTCTCTGTTCCGTCCACATATAGTGTCTGTTCCCGGTCAAGAAGATGAAGGGGAGGAGCCTCCACCGCCTGAGCCGTTTGAATGGACCGAGGAAGATGACGCGGCGCTAGGGTGATCATGAATATTCACTAGTCTTTCCATATATAGTCATTGATGATGTAACCATGGCAGCCGTTCTTGGGGGTTGCCCTGTTTATTATGTTCCCAATTGTAAAGAAATATATGCTGTGTATATGCTATGTGGTTCCGCGAATGCCTCAGAAGTGGGTAGGAGCAACTTGTGGTCAGACTTAGCATACACGGTAGTATTCAACTCCCACCATTATGCTTCAGACTTAATCCAGGATGAGACTTGAAATCAAGTAGACTGTGAAAACTAAATTTTAGCAGATAAGTCAAAACACAGCCTGTTTTTGTATTTCCTTTAGGCTATGTAAACAATCTGCATGATGTAATTCTTTTGGTCACATTGTTTATTTGCAATAAAATTCTATTGGAATTGCTTGGCAACCAGCTATCCCTGTCTGGGTTTTGTAATTCATTGGGCAATGAATATAATGCAAGGCAATTACTATAACAAACACTACAAGAAAATTGTTTGTCCAGTTGGTATAAAAGGGGTCCACTAGAGTCACAGGATAGACAAATTGCACTCTTCGTCAGAAAAAGAAGTACTTTCGCAAGCACAGCGTTCAAATTTCTGAGACCGTTATCACTCCAAATATCACAAGAGAAAAAAAAACTCTAAGATGGCAAAGAAGATTCAAACCTTGAGGACAGTGCTATGTACTGCAATCATAATTGCTGGTATCTTCAATTCAGGTTAGTTCAATTCAAGTGTTTGCAGTATTAAATCAGTCTAACTGCAATGCTGTATTGGCCTGTTGCATATAGATATGACTATGAATCATCATATTATGTCTGCATATCTTTGAACTGTGTGGATGCCGGTATGCATGCTTGGCGAAAAGCAACTTGATTATTCAACCGTATATCCATCCACTTCGACCCGCAGCAACTGGCGTGCCTCTCCTTCCCGGCTTCCACGAGTGTATCCTCAATAACCGACACTACACCATTGGAGAAGTATTCAACCCCGTCCTGACCGTCAATAACATCGAATATCACGCTGTCTGCTTCGAGTGCACTTGCCTCCCGGTGAGTTAACATGGCGCTGACCGGAAGCCGTTGGCCCGTTGAATTGCGCATAATAGTATGCACCTGCAAAATCCAGCTACGCCCACTTTCCGATGCATGTAACCGTTTCAAGATGCATGCTCTGAATAACTATTCTAATTCCTATTGTGATATAAAGACCTTACTGTGTTTCATGTTGTTTGTTCACTGAGCCGAAGGTCTTGAAGGTCAGGCGATGTATAAAAGAGTCTTGCATGCGAGCCCCATGCAGCATCTAGCTACTACTAACAAATTTACTATTGCGAAATGAATTGCATGAGATGTGCGTCGGTGCTCGGGCGCTCTGTCCGAATGGCACTGCTACTTTCATTCACCATGCTGTTCCCTCTTTTTACCATGGCTGCACCTGGGGCCCGCCTTCCGATACAGACCACCATTGCACAGTGCGAGGAGATCCAGTGCGATGTTCCCGATTGCCCCAACCCCATTCGACTGGACGGAGAGTGCTGCCCCGTATGCCTCCAACCAGGTGAGCTGCTTCGCTGATTGCATGCCCCGCGCTTTGATTTTTCGTTGATTAAGGTACTGACTAAGTACGTTATTATGGTTATGTATGTAACACCTCAGACGTTTGCTTTTGCGTGTATCATATTACTTGACTGACGTGATACTAACCACTACTGCCCTCATTTTGCAGATCTTCAACCAGGACCCCAGGGCTGCTTGTATGAAGGCTTGCAATTTGGGCATGGAGTCAATTTTCACCCCCCCTCGATGGTACAAGAATTCGAGAGTTCTACTGCTGAAAACATTACTGACAATCCCTACTGCATTGAATGCCAGTGCAATGTAAGTTTTGCATGCAACTGTATGCACGCCTGCATGCCATGCATAAATGTAATTTTAGCATGTGTTAGGAGTATAAGATGTGCATGCAGGCTTGCCTCTACTTCTTGCAGTTGCATTTAGGCAATGGCATATTTATGCAGCTTGCAAGGGATTGTTGCATGCAATATGGCATTGCATCAATTGTACTAAAATTATAGTGTATGAAATTTTGAAAGAAAAAAAACATTAAAGTTAGCTGTTCAGTGAATATGCTTCCACATGCACCTCTCCCAACAGGATGGTAAAGTGAATTGCGAGAATGTTGCAGATCGCTGTGCACCCCTGGAATGTGATGATTCTGAGGCAGAGCTGCCAGAAGGAAGCTGCTGCAGAGTGTGTCCTGGTAAGTCAATACTCGAGATGACGATTTTGTTTTGGCTGTGCTACTGCACATAATAATCTTGGCCATAATCCCAGCTCGGTAAGCAATGACTTCCTTTTCCCGTCTCTTTTGTATACTGTTAGGCCCACCCACTGAGTCCAGACCTGGGTGCATGGACTTTGATGGGCACTTCTTTGAGGAGGGTCAGCATTGGCACCCCACGTTTCCTGACCACGGAGTACTTGAATGCATCAACTGCACTTGTGTGGTACGTAAGTGGGTACTTCTTTTGAACTGTATCCATGATAACAAGTGAAGCCAGGAGCTTGAGCAGCAACTGCATGGTTATTAATTGCGTCCTGTGTACGATTCCACCTGTCTCTTTCTTCTGCACTTGGTCTTTGTGCCAGACGTAGACAGAGGCATGCGAGTTATACTGTTTTATGAACTTTTTTTATCAGGATTCACAACCACAGTGTCACAAGGACCCCTGCCCTGAAGTTCCCATTTGCGGCCCTGACGATCCAGTAGAAGATATTGTCTACTGCTGCCCAAAATGCACACGAGGTAAGATCAAAATAATGATATACTTATACTATTTTTCATACCCAAAACTGCATAGGAGCTATCAATGTAAATCCCCTTTCCCTTCCCTCCATGGGTGATTGAGATAAGAATGCCAAATATTTCGTACTTAACACTAGAAACAGACTCAGTTGGAATGTGAGAGAGATATTCAGGATCACCTCATTCAAACTGTGACCTTTGCACGATATCTTGGTTGGGTTAGTTCACCGAAGTAACCACCAGAGATATTTATTACAACTTCTACATATTTATACAAAGCCCATGCAAGGCATGCATGCAGCTTGAATGGTATCACCTATCACTTTATACTGGCATTCAATCCCTTCAGAGCCCCATACTCCTGCTCCTGAAAACGCCACTACCACTCCCATGCCGTTGAATTTCACAACTCACAGTGATCTTGCTCCTGACATCACCCCCTGTGATAGCCCATATCTCTATAAGATCTACAAGGCTGCCAACTACGACTGCATGGCTATGGAGAATACAGAATCTCTGATGGTAGAAATCTACAAGTGGTATGATACAGAAGATGGCCTTGTTCGGAACCATCGGAACTTAACATTGAGTGATTTTGAACAGTTTGAATTCTACGATGACTTCTTCTTTGTGGGCTATACACTTCCAAGTAAGCTATTGAGTGCACATTTACTAATAATTATGTAAGCCCAATCTTTGCTATTCCAAGCAAGGAAGGCTTGAAAGTCCATATACAGCTAGCTACTCACTGACAATTATACATGCAGCCAGAGTTTATAGACTATCTTCTCATCTTTTCTACTGTAGGAAGAGTGAATGGTCTGACAAGTCGACCGTCAAAGAGGCGAAGAATTGAAAACTGCACATCAGAATGCTCCAAGCTGGTCGTGAACATGCTCAGACCCGTCAGTGAAAGTGAAACATTACAGTGTGAAAAAAAGTAATACCAGATCCCTAGGAAATTATTAAAAACCCGCTATATACATTATCAAAGCCTAGCTTTCCGTTTTTGTAAGTGGTCCTATTTGCATGTGTTTGTAATGTGCCTGGAAAAGTTTTACTTGTTGTAACTGACATTATGCCAATCATTTCTCATGACCTCAAATCTAGTATTCATTGTAATATTATTATTCTCAGCTATGTATTTTCAATAGGCAGAAAGTATACGAAGATATAATTATTATTGATGAACCTGATATATGAGCTATGCCTACAGTCCCAAACGTATATTCTTGCGTGTGTGCATGCATGCAGTTATTTGTGGGATATTCGAGCCATAATATTGCGCAGTATAGTGCATGACATGGGGTGATTGATCAGGATGTGCAGAACTTGAGAATCCAGGTCTACTTTTATACAAAAAGTTGCATATTCAGCTTCACCTGCATAATCAGTCATTTTGTATAGAAGTCAGGCTAGGCATGCAGCTAGCTATATCTCAATAACATGCTATAGTCCAGGTATTGGAAATATTGGAAGGAACTTATATAATTTCATGATCACTTTGATCATTAAACCATGTCTGTAAGAACAAACTTAAGCTTAAGGTTATAATTAGTGGCAGGCTGGTAGCATCTGCACCCACCTATCACTATATAAGCATCCTCATCAATCTGTCATAAGCATGCAGGTACACAATGCAACTTTAAGTAAATGTGAGTTATTTTATTAATATAGTATCAACGAAACCTACCAATGGCTTTGTGTCCTAATTGCTCCTCATGCCACATGGCTTTTTGTATGCCATGATTACTGCCAACTGTATAATATAATAATGTGTATGTCATAGACCTGGACACCTTGCATCCATTTTTCTTTTCAGAGACATACTATTCTTTGGAAGTTTAATCTGTGCCAAATATATACAACAGTGGCATAGGCCACATACTATATAGTGCAGTCCGAGCTTTGCTCCGAGGTACTACGTCCATAATGTGGGGTATATCATACAAGCAGTCACAAGTTTACCCATAAAAATGCTTAATGTGTATGGTCAGACTGTGCGTAATTATACAGTACATTAATGCATTCCGCTACTCCTATCAATCGCCCTCTGTATATCATCAGTAGTCCACTGACTTTCAGGTAAAGCATCACCAAGTGTAAACATGCCTTGCTTAGTCCTAAGAAGCTGGGTCATGTGGGCCACAGTGCCCAGTTGGAGGCCAATATCTCGAATGAGACTTCTGATGTAGGTTCCTGAGGCACATGAAACAGAAATTTTGAAGTAGGGTGGCTGAAAATTCAATAGCGATATTGAGTAAATGGTAATTCTTCTGGGTTGCGGTTCAATAGGTTTACTAGACCTTGCAAGATCTGAGAAACGCACTCCGTGATGTTTCAGTGCGGAGTATACGGGAGGAGTTTGAAATGTTTCACCTTTGAAAGATTGAAGTGTACCTTCAAGGTCCACTCTCTGTATGTGTTTATACGTTTTTTGTTCCATGACAATACCACCTGCATCACCAGTATCGGTAGATTTTCCAAGCTCCCCACATGCCATGTAACCCTTATCACCCTTGAGGTATTGGGTCAGCTTTTTACAGTCCTGACCAATTCCAATCACCAGAACACCCTCGGCCAATCCGTCCAAGGTGCCTCCATGGCCAACCTTAAGCTTACTAGTTCTTGATTTTACGTAATTTGTACTTGCAGTGGCTGTCGATTTGAGGTCTGATGAAGCAGTGCTTGCATCTTTCCTCAGGACTTGTTTCTCACGGAGTTTCTGAAGTAAAACTGTCTTTATTTTTGCAGCCACTTCAGCTGAGCGAATACCAGAGGGCTTGAATACAGCGAATACTCCTCTACGGATCATTGGGAGATCTGGAGATGGCTCAGATGCACCGCGCTCTTCCCGGGCTTCTACCTCGGAAGCCTTATGAGTGTATGGTGGGCAGTAAATAAAATGAGATCGACTGGATGTGTATATATGGCAATGGTCAACGCTTCGCCTTAACGCCTTGTGTATCCTTGGCGCCTAGGATCTGGAAATAAGAAGTGGAGTGCCTAAAATGAGTTGCATGGAGACTTGAAAGGCTGAAAGTCACTGTTTCTTTTCTTGCAATTGGACATCAATCATTGCAGTAGTAGAGCAAGTTTAATATTAAAGCTCTGTCATGTCACATTTTATGGGGCCAGCTCTCCCTCCAGGGTTTAAGAAGCATGTGCAAAATGAACCAGAGAGCGACAGAGACTGTGGAGTAACGGATGAGTGTATCGGTCCATCTCTACCCGGTAGCCATTACGGCCAACAGAGAATTCAAAGTAAGGGAGACTCAACTAGTACTAAGACTGAAATTGGCCCCCAACTGCCTACAAAAGCAGCCTCAACTGTCTGTGAAACAGACGAAGTCAGTCACAAACTCACAACCTCTGATTCTGATCTCAAAGCGGAAGAAAGATGCACTATCGGCCCCGCCCTCCAACCAGACACTACATCAGGATCACAGACCCATGCATACGGCCCTACCCTCCCTCCGACGCGTGCATACGGCCCTACTCTGCCTCCTGACCTGGAATCGTCCCAGGAAGTGTCGCCTCCCCCTGGAAATGAACCCTCCGACAGGACCAGCAATGTCATGGGACGCAGGCTCCCTTCAGCTGCGGCATCTCAACGTTCAAGAGGTAGTGTTAGTTTACGTATCAGAGAAGTTAAGTGTAAGAAATATTTTCCACTGATGTCATCAGTCTGTGGTAATTGTCTGTGACTACGCTTTCCCCTTTAATACACTCCTTGGGAAACTCTAGTTTGTTTTCTTGAGTGTAGACAGCAATAGCCTACATGTGCATCAATGGTTTTTCCAGCCATGTCACCAGACCCGTATACACACTTCATTTTGCTACTCTGAAGTAAAAACGTGCATGAATTTGTAAAAACGTGCGTGAAATTTATGCGCGTCTTTACTTCAGAGTAGCAATAAAATCAAAGTGTGCATATGGGTCTGGTGACATGGCTGGGAAAGCTAATGGTGCACATATATTGTAGGCTATTGCTGTCCATACCCAACAAAAATTGAAGCTCTTATGCAAGGGTACATCAAGCTGCCAAAGGTTAATTGCCTTTGTGTATCCTTGGTACATAGTGATGACATCACAGAAATTTAAAAGGATCTGTCGTAATAATGCGATATCTTTTGGATGGCCTAGAAACTCTCTACCATTAGTGCTAGTTATAGGGTGTTGGCATGACAACGCTGGCTGGAAACCTGGAAGCGGGGCTATAGCTATTGCATTTATCAGCCTGCAATATTTACTCTTATAAGCCTCACTTCTCTAACAAGTATGACATTTAGGAGAAAAAAAACAGAATTGGCCCACTCCTACATGTAAGTGTTTTTCCCCATAGTTACTACATAACTAAGAAGTTAAGACCAGTACCTTACATAACATGAGGCAGGTCTTTGAGGGAACCAGTAAGAGTAGCTGTTAAAACGAACCACAGCTCTACCATGAGCTACATGAACCATTAAGTTAACTACGCTGTGATTTTAGTCTACCATTAAAGTATCCTCTGCATGCTTTTATTTAATTAAGTCGTATGCTTTCTCTCTCTGACTAGACTCTGATGAGGATGAGGAACTGATTGGTCCACTCCCCATGGCGCCAGGCAGCAAGGTGTGTCATCAACCCCCGCCCTTTCAAGCAAGCACTAAAGCATACAGTGTCTGTAGCCTCGTCCCCAGGCCCCCTTTCGGCTTACTTTTGTGCAACCAAACAAAGCAGGGGCCTGGGAATGATGCTACAGTATTTCTAGGAAAAGACAGCTGCTCTATTCCACTCCCATCCAAAGCACAATTAAGCACAATTAAGTCTGCATGTGGACTGATACTAGTTGGGGACTGGGACTGGTCTGCATGTGGACTGATAGTAACTGGGGACTGGTCTGCATGTGGACTGGTATGCATGTGGACTGATAGTAGCTGGGAACTGGTCTGCATGTGGACTGATACTAGCTGGGGACTGGTCTGCATGTGGACTGATACTAGCTGGGGACTGGGACTGGTCTGCATGTGGACTGATACTACATGTAGCTGGGGGGACTGGTCTGCATGTGGACTGATACTAGCTGGGGGGACTGGTCCAGAAGTGCTGAAAGCATTTATCTACGTGAGATCTGTGGCTCAAGGAATGCAGAGAGTGCTACATATACCGCATGTACCTTTCTGGGATTCAGTTACAACTTGATTGCAATTCCTTGTGGAAAGTGGGAAATTTAATCTGGTTTGGGGGTGGAGGGGCAGAGGTACTCAGTTTGGGGCGGAACCCTGAGTTTTCTGCTCCACATAGCAGTTCAATTCTGGTGAATGCATGCTGCTTTCGATCTTGATTCAAATATTAATACATGTGATCAAATTCATGTGACAATCTGCTCTACAAACACAAAATAATAAATCATGCACCTCCTGCCTGACACCACTATGGCTTCTCTTTGTCTACAGGAACACTGGGAGCTGGAGTGCAAGAGGCAAAAGATTGAGTCCCGGGCCAGGAGCATGAGAGACCAGCTGACAAACAAGGTAATGCATAGCACTGCCCGATTTCTAATGCGGGTATCATGTGCAGTCTCACGATAACAGGCAAGAATAGAAATGGAAAATTTTGCACGTTGTGTAAATTATTGTGAATTGCACGTAAACTTCAAAATTGAACCTCGGTCCTAATTGGTTAATCTTGGCTACCTAATGTGAGCCACATGCTTTAGTCTCCTGAAACAACTAACACTGAGATCTGCTTGCATCTGACACCTTACACTAAAATACAATTTACATCGGAATTGGGTTTGCGCGCTAATTCCTCCACCCACGTCTGTCATGAGAAACACAGTCTTCTGTAGCACTGTTTGCACAAGAACATACCTGACTGATTGCACCTGATCCCTTGAGTGGTGACCCCGTGATGTCACTGGAATGATACATTTACCCCAACGCTATCATTTTCATAACCACATTAGTTGTGGTTGGTTAGAAATGAGCGAGGAGTGTAACTCAATTATTTGTACATCTGTTTTTATCTGTTGTGTATTACCATAGGGTAGACCAGCTGATGCAGGGAAGCCACAGCGAGACGAGTGGATGACAGAACTGCCAGCTGAAATTAAACCTCTAGGTGAGGGGAAATTTGAAATTTCATATGAAGTATAAAGAGTACAGGGTTCAGAAGACAACTGAGGCATTGTGAGGGTTTCCTGGTATCCGAATACAGCAGACAGATCTCTCAGGAGATGACCTGTGACTGCCAATATTAATATTTTCCAGCCTAAATGAGTAGCCTGGTTTTCCAACACATTTTGTCAAAAAAAATCTGGGATTGGAGGACGTGTGAGTGAGGCTATCCCAGCCTTGCAGTGTTTATCCCTAGGCTGTTTTAGCATCTCAGATACTCGGCAGCCTTGAGCTTCATAAATTTGTGGGGAGAACCCTGCCTTGTTCCCAGCCCCACGTACGCATTTTTATTTCAGGTGCTGTGGGTCAGGTACGTGTATATTGCATTGCGTGGAGGGGGTGGTGGAGGCCTGGGTGGAGGGGCGGTGGAAAGATGAAATATTGCATGGACAAGGGCAGTTGCAGTTCTTGGGTAAACGAAGGAAGGCAGTAAATCTTCACTGCACTTCTTATAGCTACTCTTCAGAGTTCATTTGTGCCACAGACTGAGTACTGAAACAATGTCTCTGGTGAAAGCCAGAGAAGTGCAGCTGTCTTTTTGTTGGTGCCTGCACACTAGGAGTCAATCCATAAATTGCTTAAAAAGATATCACTCTTCGGTTTGCACTCTTCCAAGTCAGCTACTAGCTGCTGTACCATATATTGTAAGCGAGAAATGGCTTCCCTACCCTGTGCACTGCACTTTCCAAATAAGGTAAGGATCCACCTTAGACGCTCAAGAATGATGTAATGCTAAATTGTGCTCGATTACAGTCACATTGCACACTACTACAAAGAATAATGTGCAGAAACCTACTGCATATTTATATAACACGTGAAGGGTCTGTTTTCACGCAGATGTTCAAGCGAATGTAATCAGCATCATATTACATGTACTTTATTTGTTGATGAGATGTCAGATTGCTGGAATGTGACCCTGGAAATTGGAACTGCTACTGGGCGGCTTTGAAACGATACCAGAAGTCATCTTTATTTCTATCCCAGTCTTTTAGACTGTTATTAGACAGCAGTGACAATACACATACTTGTGCCAGTATAATACGATACTGGTGCAGTGCCCATCTTGAACGTAGGCGTGATATGCTCTCAACATATCAGCTTTCGATACATTATTCGAGTTGGGATCATGTCTCCACGACCATTAATGGGAAATGGGATGGTTCTTGGACTATGTGACTTAGTATTCTGAACTATGTACGTAACTGAAGCTAACAAGCCAGTCATAGTCTCAAAACCTGGCCTGACCTTCAGTTGGTACACACAGGGGGTAACTGAAGCTAACAAGCCAGTCATAGTCCCAAAACCTGGCCTGACCTTCAGTTGGTACACACAGGGGATAACTGGGGGTAACTGAAGCCAGTCATAGTCTCAATACCTTGGTACACAGGGGATGCTTCAATTGATTTGTAATTCAGCAGTATCTAGCAAATACATGTATATCAATTTTTGAGGAATTTAGCAAAATTAAAGTATCCATAATTAAATACATCATACAACCCGAACAGACTGAGTACTTCAAAAATGATCAATATTGGCTGTATTCTAGAGAGTAAGATTTGAGGAATTTAGCAAAATTAAAGTACGTATCCATAATCATACAGCCAGAATAGTATAATATTGGCTATATTCTAGAGAGTAATGGTGGAGCATTTTTTAACACTCTTAATGCCCTCCCTGTGCAGGTCTGGGGGCTAGGAAGTTCCGCACAGCCCCCGTTGACTTGGGAGACAGATCGGTATGGACAGACACCCCAGCTGATCGAATGAAAAAAGCCCAGGTTAGTTGCGGCTAGTACAGACAGACAGACAAAGAATCAGACACGGGAAACGTAAAGCCATCGCAGTACCAGCCAAGCACATGCTTTGTGCATACCAAGCTGTTTAAAAATTAAGAAACCACAACAACTCAGCTATTTTGTTTTTGCACTATTCTCCATGCCAACCAGAGCTAAATAACCAGCTCCCATTCTTTGATGGCATTTTAGAAATGCAGATGAAAGGCCTGGGGGTTGAGCTATTAATTCCATTTGCTTAATCTTCCTGAATTCATTGCTGCAATTATACCTGAAGTACAAATAAGTGTGCTGTGGTACTGGCTGTTGATAATCTCAAGCTCTTTGGTGCCTGAATATTCAGAAAACTACGTGTAACCAAAACAAATTAGGCCAAAAGGCCTCCAGCAATAACAGTAGTGCATGGGAGTACGATTATAGGATTACCTCTTGTACAACCCTTTCTCTCTGTTGAGATAAAATTATCAATGAGAAATGGACTCCTTGAAATAATTAATTGAATGATAGGGGGAGGCGGTGACAGCAGTGAGTCTTCTGGTATCAAACTGAACCATATATATCTAACACTGTATGAAAGTATAGGCAATTCGCGTAAGCACACTACATGGCTGAGGCAATAGTTTCCACTAGCACTACAAATTTCACATTTCCACTTCCTTCTTTTTAAAACTAAATTCCTGTTTGTAATGTGCATCCATTTTTGCCTCCTGTTTTTCCCCTTGTTCAAAAACCGTACATCCGCTCACCCTGGGCACAACACACCAGTGAGGAGCTGTAGGCAGCCAGGGGAAGTCAACCAGCCACTTGTTGTTACAGACATGTAAGATTGCCGTGTTTGAACCCTTCCAGGAGTCCCAACAGGCTCCGAAGAAGCCCCCAACGAAGGCCAGCGGTGGGTCCAGGGACCCGGAGTATGCTGTGACATCCTCAAGAGAGAGACAAGTGTCACAACAAGTCACAGAGCACAATGTAAGCTGTTGTCTTGTGGGATGGGCTCATCGTGCCGTAGTTCACTTGTCATTTGTGGTGAAAAGAATGTGATTATGTGCAGGCACAAAACCGTAGGAAAATGACCCCTTAGTGGGTACATGTTCTCATGTTCCTGAGAATGAGCCATGCCTCCCTGTGGTATGGGCGATGAAAGAGACAAGATGTGCTGATCAAACCCGGCCGACCATGCCGCCCATCTGGCGCCGACCACATGTCAGTTTACACACACACTACACAGATACTACAAATTTTCTTCAGGCCTGTAGCCTTTACAAGTAAGCTTGTTGAACCTGGCCGCACTTACTCAGTTTGTGCTACTCCTACTATACAGGGCAAGCTTCGGACACGTGTCACAGTTCGCAAATTATCTGGTGGGGCGAGGACTTGGCACGATTACTGGGTCAGGAAATGTCCGTCTCTTACATTCGGGTATTTATCTCTGGGTGCAGCTGCTGTAAGGTAGCTCGGCAGTGAGTATGAGCTCGGTCCTGAGTAAGAGACTGTCTGATATGCCCACCCCCAATCCTTGGCAGTGAGTATGAGCTCGGTCCTGAGTAAGAGCCTGTCTGATATGCCCACCCCCAATCCTTGGCAGTGAGTATGAGCTTGGTCCTGAGTAAGAGTCTGTCTGATATGCCCACCCCCAATCCTTGGCAGTGAGTATGAGCTCGGTCCTGAGTAAGAGCCTGTCTGATATGCCCACCCCCAATCCTTGGCAGTGAGTATGAGCTCGGTCCTGAGTAAGAGCCTGTCTGATATGCCCGCCCCCAATCCTTTGGAAAGCTTGCATTTGGGCAAAATTTCAACTCCAGCTTCTTGTCCCGACATCATTGTTCTTATATAGTGAGAACACTGCCCTACATCTGTATCATCAACCCTTAGCTTCAAGAAGTCTTCCTTTCTGCCTTGGCAACTAAATGAGATGTCAACCAGACACGAGAACCACTAAACGTGATAGTTATGATAGTTATGATTGTACGTATGTGGTAGTTCTAGGCAATTGGGTATGGTGTGCTGGGGCCCTCATGGCACAACTTTTTCGGACTGCTGTAATGAATTGTAGAAGATGTCCAGAAAAAAGAAAACAGTGTCCTGGCCCAGATTTGAACCTAGGACTCTCCTTCTAAATGCAAGGACTTAACCAACAGACCACACCTACATGTATCTGTGGCACCTATCTATGGCACCACCTATCTGTGTAATAGTAAGCGCTTATATACATACACATGCCATTTAAGAGCACCATTTGGCACTCCCAGAAGCCAAAGGTAATTAACATATTGAACTCTGTGTTCGAGGGTGTTACAGTAGACATTCTTTGCATAGCCCATTGCCACGCAGTCGGATCAACCAGCTGTACAACGGATGTCCAACAATTAGCTTTTAGTCTAGTGCTTTTGTTAGCAGATTAAAGTCCAGACATTTTATAAATACCGTATTGTCGGCAACTCACACCAAGACCTGTAGGCTAATACTATGACTCTATAGGACTAGTAATCCCACGCTAGAAGTTGGCAGCTCTCTCCGTTCCAGAGATACGCGCCTCGCTAGCATCATATCGCCGTTTTTGAGAAATTAGTGAGTAAGTAAGTAAGTACATGTTTGTAAGCCTCAACACTGAATTCCATTTAGTGAGGTGTAGACCTACGTGTATGGTGCAAGAGGATACGAGTTCATATCCTGGTCAGGACATGTTTTTTCCCCTTCTTTCCCCCTTGTTTTTGTTAGCGCAGAACAATATTTCCAAATGGCAACTTGTAATTAAAGGGATTCTGAATTATTAAACTATGTGTCAAGCAAGTTCTTTCTTACTACTGGAAAATTAAGTAGTAAAAAAAATTCCGCACGTTTCTCTCAAATACTTGGCAGCCTTGAGCTTCAAAAATAAAATTTCTGGGGAGAACCCTGCCTTGTTCCCAGCCCCACATACACAAACAATCAGGTGTTGTGGGTCTGGTACATTCTCTCACGTGTATATTGCATTGCGTGGGGGGGGGGGGGGTGATGGAGAGATGAAATATTGCATGGACGAGGGCAGTTGCAGTTCTTAGGTAAACAAAGGAAGGCAGTAAATCTTCACTATACTTCCTATAGCTACTCTTCAGAGCTCGTTTGTGCCACGCAGTCAGATCAACCAGCTGTACAACGGATGTCCGACAAGTAGCTTTTAGTCTAGTGCTTTTGTTAGCAGATTAAATCCAGACATTTCATACATGCCGTATTGTCGGCAACTCACGGCAAGACCTGTAGACTAACGGAGGGGGACAAGTAATCAATTATCTCTTGCACGTTTTCTATGACTCATTAATTCCTAGGACAAAGCACATGTTACTGCATTCCACCAATTGGTCTGCTTTCTATGGGATTTATCTATACACGTAGTTACTGTATATTAGCATGACTGTTTGCAATGCTATTACATGCACAAACCATAGAGCCTAAGACATGAAAGAGGCTGATTGACGTCCAGGTAGGTGAATTTTCTCACATATCTGGAAATGAGCCTACGTATGAGTAATTGAGGAGACATGATGAGCTGATCAAAAGCATGCCGCCTATCTGCCACCGTCCACATGTCAGTTCACACACACGCTACAAATAATCTCTTGCTGTGGAAAGGTTGTTGAAACTGCTTATGTACATTTCAACCAACTAGGTCTTCAACACCTAAGTTAAACATTTATCTAAAAGCTGTAGTGGTATAGTCACGGACTCCATACTCTTCGTAATGTGGCAAGCAGTGTTCCACACGTAGAGAGTTACTATACATTTGACATTTTGGTATATTGTGAATGGAAAGACACTATTCTTCCAATTATGAAGGAAATGAACCATAATTAGTGATATAAGAGTAATTTGGGCTAAAATGGGTTGGGTCAAATGACCACTTGAAAACTATACTTATGGCTTATTTCATAATGCTACTCCGTTCACTTTAGACACTTTCAAATAATAGACTGTACTGAGTTACGTACATCTTTTTGACCCCTCCAACCTTCTATGTAAACTTTGGTAGTAGAGTCTGAAAGAGCTGATTTTGAGGTGCCAAACTGTAATTAAGGCTCATATTTACCACATTCCTTGTACATGTATTGGCATACACATGTATAAACACCAGGTACGTAGGTTAAGCATTTATTTGACCCAAATATGAAATATTTACTCCCTTTATTATTTGGATTACAGCCACTTATATATGTATACATATATCATCAAGGGAACGGTTTCATAAAATTGACATCTTCCATATATAGCCAGTAGAGAAGCCATACATGCAGAGAGAGGTTGAACAAGAATGGTCTCTCTACATGTGGAAAACGGTTCATCGATCAATGTCCTGTGTGTGTTTACCTCTGTGGATGGCCTCACTTTTCTCATGTGAAATCCGTAACAAGTGTTCTATTCATTGTTAGTATAGCAGTGCAGGCAGTACTGGAGTGGGTACACTGATACATGTAAGTGCATTCCAAGACACATGGTGCACCAAGTAAATTAAAGAGACGTCAAAACATGCGTCTGAGGCCAGTGCGTAGCGTGGGTTTTATTGGGTGTTGAATTTCACAGTAGACTCTTTTGGACATGATAGTTCATCGCATTCCCAAAAGAGGTCGTGACGAGGTCCAGCCACGCGTGTACCGGTGATTACTTATCACGTAATGTTTTGAACAAAGCGCATGGATTAAATTCCTCGACACTTTTATTGCCTTATAGTCAATGTGCTAGATGTGTGGAAGTAATTAGATTTGCTAAATAGTAATGTTATAAGTAGCGATGCAGTGCCACTGATAACAGCAAATGCATTCACAAGGTGGTTATTTGTCTGGTGTGAAGTCGCTAATATTCTTCACATCCACCATTGGATACTGTGGCTTTTTAACGTCGCCGAAAAATGTTGTATAATTTAAATCATAACTGCATTGATTGATTCCATGGCGTGCTGGAGCGTGTGCCTCGTTGTCACTCCATCAAACATCGGAGGAATGTGTTTGATTAAGTAAATTGCTAGTACATTTATGGATTGAGTTCTCATTACCCCATGAATGTCACGTCTCGTGTCTACTTACCTCGTGAATTCTCAAGCAGGTGTGTACAGGTTTTTCTGCTGTGAATTCTGACATTGTAGCGATGCAAATTTATTACTCCATCAAACATCGGAGGAATGTGTTTGATTAATTAAGTCGCTAGTACATTTATGGATTGAGTTCTCATTACCCCATGAATGTCACGTCTCGTGTCTACTTACCTCGTGAATACTCAAGTGTGTGTGTACAAGTTGTCTGCTGTGAATTCTGTCATTTTAGCCGTGCAAATTTCATGATTCTGCTTTTCTTTTTGCATCCCATAGAAGACCCATCGCCCGGAGTCTCTGATGGAAATGCACAGAAAGAGAAGAGCTGTAAGCTAAATCCACAACTGCATACCTACGTACATCTGTCCTGAGTTTCCATGTGCTTAAGATACATGTAAGCTGCTTCTTGAAACAATAGATACTACAAGTCACACCTACTTTTTGTTGTGAAGAGAGGATCAGTATGTCATACGACTTTAGCAAAGCGATTAAGTGTATAATTATTCGGAAACCCATAATCATTTGATCCTGTGTATCTAAGACTAGAAGCCTGGTAAGTGTCTTTACCAACATTGACTGAGTTACCGGTCGGCCTTGAGCTGCTGCTCAACTCTTAAGGGGGTGATGGAATTACAGATAATTAGAACACAAGTACAAACAAGACAGATATTTCATATCGAAAAACCAGCCAGGTGTTTTTTTTACATAAATCATCCAACTGAAGGTTGTGCTCAGCAACAGGTCAGTCTAAGCTAAATGCAGCTATAGAATGGATCAGCTTGGCTAGACAGTCTCATCATGTACAGCTTCCAGCAAAAGTGCTGACACAGCAATTTCGTAGTGCGCTTCCAGTTAGCGATCAGAACTTACGCAAGCAGAATTATCATCGTTACCTACCACTCTTTCGCCATCTAGGCAACACAAAACTAACCCAGCTTGACGTACCTTGGCCTATTGAGCCTGCAAACCTCCAGTAGCTTCCACTGCGCTCGTGGCTATAGTGGCATGCATAGTAACGTAAGGACGTAACTTCACGCACGTGATAATTGCAGACGAACACACACACAAACGCAAAAACGTAAAGCAATCTTAGTACCAGCCAGCTGGTAAAAATTACAGTCAATGTGATTTGGGAATGTGAGCAGTGTCAGTGGAGAAACCCCCCACCAAGAAAGCTGATGGCCCCACTGGGAACCATCAAAGCTGATCGTCGATTTGAAGGGGTGTCCTGGGACACAATGGGGCCCTTGCCAACTACAGATGGTGGCTAGTACCAATATACATATATACAGCAGTAGAGATAAGAGAACCATGAGGGGTGTCAACAGAAGGTCATAGCATCACATAGTGGTGATGTAGAGCTAGTACAGGTCGCCACGATGTGTAGGTACGTAGCAATATTGTGTACTTATGTACAGTGGGCTGGATACACAAACTCTAATCGCGTTGGAGACATAGATATACATATATACATACACTAGCTCAGATTCGATCCCCACACTGCAAGATTACTTGCCTTGCACTAAGGCGCTCGGCAATTAATTTACTTTATCAAATGCGACCTTAACGAGTAAGGTCAACCTTATCCGTCCTCCTCTGAGACCCATTTAGGTATAGAGCAAACGAGGATTCTGGAACTGAAGGATGTGCTTTAGGACTTGTTTCTATCCTAATTGCTACATGTACATTATAATGCTGAATCTCCAGTTAAGTTTCAAGAACTAGTTTAATGTAATGTGCAATGAATATTGAAACCTATAACTCAAAAGGTGGCTGCTGTAGTGGTGCCGTGTTTTTGTACATTAGCAAGGCGCTACCTTAAGGGCAGTCACTGTAGAGTTTTGTTGGTCCTTTAGACATGCGTGACTTGTAGGGTAGAAGGGTGAATTTTTGCGTAGGCGAGGACAGCTGCAATTCTCAGACAACGAAGGAAAGTAGCGAATTTACACTTCTTGTAGCTACTCTTCGGAACCCGTTTGTACCTCCGACTGAGTGCTGAGTAACTGTCACATCAGCAAAAGGTAGAGCAGTGCAACTGTTTTACGAGCGATCCTGCCCGTACACAATTACGTACGTTAAATCACGTGAAAAAAGTGCTAGGCTCTTCAGTGTGAAATCCACACGAGAGCCCGGGGACAAGGCTACGTATGTAATGCACACCCTTTGAGGCCTAATTTTCCCACTGTGTAGGAGGAGCGGAGTGGTCAACAGGAGGAGAGGAGACCGTTCAACAGAGAGACCGACCTGGAGGCACCCAGGAGTGTCGTCACGCCAGCCAAGAGAAAAGCACTCATGAAGGATTCGGCTAAGGCACTTGACTCTAAATTTATGCATGGCAGCAGTCATTTCCTGTAGGGACAATAATTATATCTCTCTACTCTGTGCTCTTTGGTTCTGAATCTCAAGAGGTTTAGATTCAATTATTTATACACACCCAATAAATGCAGCCTCGCCTCCGACCTTAGTTTTTATCTCAATGCTGAGGTGGGATGCCCGGGTATGAGGCTACAATAAATGAACATAGTAACTAGCCTCGTTCC
Organism: Phakellia ventilabrum; assembly: GCA_963921505.1. NCBI lineage: Eukaryota > Metazoa > Porifera > Demospongiae > Axinellida > Axinellidae > Phakellia > Phakellia ventilabrum. The sequence continues at coordinate 2,502,612 of OY997397.1, forward strand.
CAGGCTCCACTGCCCAGCGTTTTTTGCAATTTGGAAAAACACGGGCTGGGAACGAGGCTACATAGTAACTACGTATACTCTACACCAGCCAGGTGCATATGAAGTGTATGTAACTACAGACTTACTGAAGTTACTCAGTTTTATAACTCAGTTTTCATACCAGTAATAATTATTCAAGGGCACCATACATACTAATTGCAGTGGAACTGGTATGTGTTACATGCTGAACCACAAGAGGTTGCAGAACTGCCACGAGAGTGTAAACCGACACATTCTCCCTGTGGAGGCCCTGCGAAGCTAGGGCATTTCTGATTAGAGAGAAGATTGAGTATGTATGTGGAATGATTTTATGATGGTTTATTACTTTGCAAGTTCTAATTGTGCTGATTCATCACTAACTAGGCACATTCTATTATATCATATGGGGGCTCCCCACCCCAGCTTTATTATATACATGTGCTGTAGTAAACACAGGTATTGGTATTTGATACTGCGTATACTGTACATGTAATGTCACACAGAAACTATACTTAGCCAATTAAGTATTCACTTAGAGACAAACCACAAAATCATTAAAGTAATCTTTGAATCAATTTCCCCTTTGTGCATGTGGATACTTACTCATTGTCCATGCGATGTCCCAATTGATGACTTTGCTGTTCACTGTTCCACATGCGTCACTGAGGTTAATGTTACATGTGAGATCTCGAATTCGAACACTACATCACTACGCATGTGATTTGATTACAAGATCATGATCATTAGAAGGGGCTGGGTGGAGCTGATTTGTGTTTAACTAGTCATGTGTAGCGTAGCCTGACCGTTCGCACAGAGGAACAGTTTAGTGAATACGTCGAGTAGGTGTGGCCTTGAAGTCATGTGATTTCTCGCCCAAGCAACGATTAACAATGCTACGCTGTCGTGAATAAATTTAACCCAGGTACTAATTTGAACAACTGCATTTTCTTATTACTCATACCACTACACAAATGAGTACTTGAAGCACAAATTAACTTTTCTCAGCTTCAAGCAGAGTATGCAGCTGTTCCATTTTTTGTTTCATAAAGAAAAAATGACCCCTTTTGGAAATCAGGATTTTGTTAATTGGCTAAACTATTTGTACACAAACAATGTGTGGCTGCATTGTTTGTGGAGATACGTACACACATACAGATTGGTATACAGCATGATACACATACACGCATACATCCACAGTAACCCAGCATGTGTGTATGCCAGAGCATCTTTTCTCTATTGCTGCAACGACTGCATTCCCTTGACACTACCACACATACTTGAACATGGCATGGACTGCTACCTCTGTCCACTCCAAGCTAGGGTATGCAGCTGTTCCCTTCTGTTTGTTTAAATAAAATTGGCCGCTTTTTTGTTCGATTGTGTAACGCCACAGTGCTTGGAGATACTGCCGATCCAGCCCATCCTCAAAATACCCAAGCAATAGAACCTGGCACATGGGTATGCCAGGTATCTTTTCCCTATTGCTGCAACAACTGCATTCTATTATAAACTCATACCACTACACAAATGAAATGCTTGAAGCACAGATTAACACCTTTTCTCAGCTTCAAGTAGAGTATGCAGCTGTTTCATAAACAAATTATCGGCCGCTTTTGAAATCGAGATTTCATTAATTGGCTAAAGAATTTGTATGCAAACATTAAGGCTGCATTATTTACAGAGATACGTACACACATACACATTAATTTTGATATACAGCATACACATACATGCATATACCCATAGTAATAGAACCTGGCACATGCGTGTGCCAGGGCGTCCTTTTCCCTATTTTTACAACAACTGCATTCCCTTGACACTACCTAACTTGCTTGGCTTGTACACAGAGACGTACATACACTGACAACAGAAAATGAAAATACAAACACTAACAATTATTTACAATCATGCACTATAGCTAGCAGAGCTCATGCAGTGAGCTCACCATTATGAGCATCCCGCGTAATGCTGCAGTCCAAGTTCGAGATGACGATTTGTGAACAAAGCCGAGCATGTGTACTTGTACTGATATTATAGAGGCGCTTTGTTCCTCCATAATAATACCATTCAGATATGAATGTTTACAGAACATTCAAGCTGATGTATGCTTAGCTGGTGAGAGTCCAGGTTTGTACACAGACACACATACACAACACAGAGACACACATACACAGACAACAGAACACGTAGTACAAAAACACATAATAATGCTAAAAATTATTTTCATTCATGCACTACAGCTATATAGTAGAGCTCATGCAGTGAGCTCACCATTTTGTGTAGTGCTGCAGTCCATCTTGTGTAGTGCTGCAGTCCATCTTGTGTAGTGCTGCAGTCCATCTTGTGTAGTGCTGCAGACCATCTTGTGTAGTGCTGCAGTCCATCTTGTGTAGTGCTGCAGTCCATCTTGTGTAGTGCTGCAGTCCATCTTGTGTAGTGCTGCAGACCATCTTGTGTAGTGCTGCAGACCATCTTGTGTAGTGCTGCAGTCCAGTAATTGAACCTGAATTTGAAGACGCCGATTCTTTTTTTTTTAATTCCTTGTTCTTTATTTGCCGAATTTGTATGTATGAACTATTGCCTTTGCGTTGCCGAGAAAAAATGGCAGATTGAATGTCAGGTTATTGAAACTACAATGTTAGTGAGGAACTTGTCCTTCACTGATAGCAAGGTCAAGTGGTCTGTTGTACACAGCACGTCCAGATGAGGAGCATGTTCCACGAAGGAAAGTGATGGCAGACCTCAGGAGTGAAAAACTCAGGTGACAGCATAGCCAAGCTATAACGAGGCTGTATGGCTGATCATGCTTTGTTGAGAGCAGGGATGCGAGCCGTTTGTAGGTCACAGAGGCACACTTGGCCATGCCACCAGGTGTTGAAAACATGAGAGGAGTGAATGCACTGATCGAGTTCGATTTCACGGATTCTCTGTTTGTAATTTCTCTGCTTCTCTCTCTCTCCTGTTTCCAGTAGACTGAGGCAAGCTGGAGTGTCCGGTGTGATTGAGCGTTGGGGTTAAAGACCCGTCCATCACAAAAATGCTCTCTGATACCAGTTGTCCCAGAAGCCTTGGGCACTGATGTCCAGTCGGGCACCATCTTCAGTATTGGCTGTGGCATACGTATGTGAGTGCTTCACCTGTGAGGGGCTGTAGTGGTGGCTCCAGGCACACATTATGGCATACCTCCATCGTGACATTAGCTGTGAAGTTCCTCAGCTCGTTATGTCTGATGGTTGGGAAGCCACCTGTGAGGCAATTGAGAGCATGGTCAACCAAGAAGGAATGACCACAAACACAGTTGCCCGTAGCTGCGTTGCAGTGGCAGCCTGTCGTTGCTGCTTAAGTCTTCTGACCTCCGCCTTTGCACACTGCTGTTCACGGGTGGTATCAAATGTGAGCTCGTGCTGTTGCAGGAGAATGAGAGCAGCAAGAGGCGCAGTGACGTTTTGTGAAGTACTACTCATAGTAGTACGCATGTACTAGTACACAGCAGCCAGTTCTAATTTCGCCTACAGGACTTTGATCTTCATATTAATTTTGCTTTTGTTACTTGCCGTTTTTATATCTTATATTTTGTCCTTCGTGCCTGGTCAGTACGCATGGTAGCACACATGCAGTACGCACGCATAACGCTCTGGTTTGCAACAAGTAATAATGATATAATGTATTGTTGTACATGTGTAATACCGCTTTGCGGCGCTCATGGACTCCTGGTGATATCTAATAATTGAACCTGAATTTGAACACACGATTCTAGCGCGTTAAACATTCTGGTTTGCAATAAGTAAAGATAGAATTTAGTGTAAGGATTACTTGTATGTGTGTGTATACACAATAACTGAACTAGAATTTGAACACATGATTCTAGTACGTGTAATTTCGCTCTGGTTTGCAACGAGTAATGATGTAATTTAGTGTAAGGATATGATTTATATTGAACAGAGTTTGCAACAAGTAATGATGTAACAATTGCTTGTGTGGTACCCCAGTAATTGATTCCAGAACTTGAATTTGAACATAGTAAATTAATAGTGTGACGATTTACTTGTGTGGTACCCAGAAAATTGAACATATTATGATTCCTGTATGCGTAAACACTCAGAGTTTGCAACCAGTACTGATGTAATTGTGTGTCATGAGTACTAGTGTGGTACCCCAGGAATTGAACCTGCAACCAGTACTGATGTAATTTTGTGTCATGAGTACTAGTGTGGTACCCCAGGAATTGAACCTGCAACCAGTACTGATGTAATTTTGTGTCATGAGTACTAGTGTGGTACCCCAGGAATTGAACCTGCAACCAGTACTGATGTAATTTTGTGTCATGAGTACTAGTGTGGTACCCCAGGAATTGAACCTGCAACCAGTACTGATGTAATTTTGTGTCATGAGTACTAGTGTGGTACCCCAGGAATTGAACCTGCAACCAGTACTGATGTAATTTTGTGTCATGAGTACTAGTGTGGTACCCCAGGAATTGAACCTGCAACCAGTACTGATGTAATTGTGTGTCATGAGTACTAATGTGGTACCCCAGGAATTGAGCCTGCAACCAGTACTGATGTAATTTTGTGTCATGAGTACTAGTGTGGTACCCCAGGAATTGAGCCTGCAACCAGTACTGATGTAATTTTGTGTCACGAGTACTAGTGTGGTACCCCAGGAATTGAGCCTGCAACCAGTAATTGAACCTGAATTTGAACATATGATTCTCTGTGTTTGCACCCAGTAATGATGTAACTTTGTGTAATGATTACTCGTACGGTACCACAGGAATTGAACCTGAATCTGAATACATGATTCCTGTTTGCAACTAGTAATTAAACCTGAAATTGAAAACTGCCAAAATCACCGAAACCACGAAGACCACAGATATCATGAAAAACACCAAACCACCAAAACCGTTTTTCAGCAATTCTATTTACAAGTAGCGTTCCCTATAATTCACCATAGATGAATTATTTAAAACACATGATTCTAGTTCGCGTAACACTCTGTAGTTTGCAACCAGTAATGATGCAATTTAGTGTAACAATTAATACTTGTGTGGCACACAAGGAATTGAACCTGAATTTGAACTCAATGTTCTAGTATGTATATACCGCTCTGAGACTCTAAGTTTGCAACAAGTAATGATGTAATCTATGGTATAGTAAACCCTTGTGTGCTACATTTTGTGACCGCTAGTTTTGAATACTCACACTTATTTCACTGTCATGCACATGCACTTATTTACGCACGCAGTATAGTCATACACATGCACTTAACTCGGAGTAGGTGCTTGGTAGGGGCGGAGCTGAGATGTCGGAGTAGGTGCTTGGTAGGGCGGAGTTGAGATGTCGCTTGGTAGGACGGTGGCGGTTGCTGTGGGAACTCTCGCAGTCTTGCGATGGCTGGAAGAGGGCAGGAGAAGTAACTACATCTGCGGATAGGACAGTCGTCTAATAAGTTTCAAAATTCTCACAGCTGTGACTCAAAAGTGAAGAAGCAAACAATTGCAGCCCGTTTTTGTACGTACGAGTTTCGCGCGTAAAACTACTTCACTGTCCAATGAACAGTGAAGTATTTTAATTAAGCGCCGCCAGGATAAATAACCGCCAATGCTTATGGGGCAGCCAGGCTGGGCCTAGCCTAGCGCCTGTCGGCGGTAGCTCAGCTGCCTCAGGCAGGCTGCATTTAATTCGATCCCGAACCGCTTGCGCACGCGCAGGATATCTGGACTTGCCAACTGGCAGACCCGGAAGTCATGTGATTTCTTGCCCAATGCAATACCGGTATGTCTTTTGTCGCGGTACTGTATACGTTGACGAAAGGATTAAATTTATTCACGCGATAACTGCTAGCTATAGTGACAATCTGTTGATCATGCAGTTAAAAGGATAGGATGGATAGGATAGGATAAATTTTAATTTTAGACAGGAAAATGTCTCATCAGCCAGAGGCTGGTCTCCCTGAGAGTCCTGTACAGCATAATGACATACATGAAAATAGTGAAAAATAGTGAAAACAGGTATAAAATAATAGAAAATGAAAATGAAATGAAAACAAGAGCAAAAAGATAAGTTACTGTGAAAAATAGAGCTTCTGCTCATATCTCAGTCTTCATGGCCATATTAAAACTGTCTCTGGATCCGGCTGTCCTTAACTCATTCGGTAAATTGTTCCAGTCGTGCGACCCTTGAAACGTAAAAGACCGACGAAATATCTCCGATTTAGCTGCTGGTAGAAACAGCTTGTTGTTACCCCGCGTCCTGTAGCGACCAACATTCATCCTCAATTTATCCCCAAGGGTCCTTGGTGCCTCCTGTGTCACACACCTACGAATCAGAGCCAATCTGGACATTCTCCTTCTTTGTTCAAGTGGAATCCACCCCAAAGCCCGTCTCATATCCTTACTTGGTGCTCTGGCTGGCTGAGATAGAATGAACCTCATCCCAGACTTCTGGATTCTTTCCACCTTCTCACTTAACTGAACTGTGCATTCATGCCAAACCACTGAGCAATAGTCCAAATAAGGAAGCACAACTGCATTGTACAACTTCAGCTTGGTTGAGGCAGGTAAAACATCCTTCAAACTTCTTAGCTTAGCCAAACCAGCAAAACACTTCCTCCGTACCTCCCCAATATGCTCATGCCACTTCAGACCTTCATCTATCACAACACCCAAACACTTCACCTTCCTACTTCTCCCAATCTCCTGGTCACCAACCCTCACTCCCACCTGCTCCAGCTCCTGTTCCCTCCATTTCCTGCTCATCAGTAGCATCTGGGTCTTATTTACATTAAGTCTGAGCTTGTTGGCATCACCCCACCTGACCACACTCTCAAGGTCCGCAACTAGTCCACTCTCAAGGTCAACAGCATCACTGCATGCTCACATGAGACAGGGTAGTATCGTCTGCATACTGCTTCACCTCACAGTGCTGAACTTCCTGAGGCAGGTCATTTGCATACAAAATGAAAAGGAGTGGACCCAGAATTGAACCCTGAGGTACACCCCTCTTCACATCGTTCCAAGCAGACTTTTCCTCCCCTACACTTACCCTCTGCCTTCTCCCATCAAGGTATCCCTTAAACCACTTCAGCTCGTCACCCCGCACCCCATACCGTCTCAGCTTCTGCAATAGGATACTGTGATCAACTAAGTCGAACGCCTTACTCAGGTCCAGCATAACTGACCCTACCAGCTTATCCTCATCCAACGCCTTTCTCCACTCATCAATCATACTCACTAAAACATCCTGTGTAGTATGCCCGGGCCTGAAACCAAAAGCATAACATACTTCTCTACTACATAGATGTAGCCAGTATAGTACACAGCTTTGATAGGTAAACAATGCATTTCGGCCATATGACTGATAACGCTTCATATATGGACAGGCACATGTCAAAATGCTGCAATTCCAGCTGTCCCCTGGAGCTTAACAACAGCCAGCTTGCAATTTACATAACCAAACCAAGGCAAAAAAAAACTGAATCGGATTATTCAGTGTCTAATATAGTGTTGTTGAAGTGTTGTTCTAAGTCTACACGGCAGACCAAGCCAAGAAGGTAAATTGTCTAGACTAATACATGTATTAGCTATTAACTTCTTGCATGCTTATTTTTTGCTTGCATAATTTGCATGTTTTTGGTTGTTGTTTCTGTGCTTACGTGTATTCAGGGGTTTCTTTTGTATAGCATAGCTAGCTGTGTATTAAAGGTATAACAATCTGCTAAACAATGCTCCCTCCTGCTTACAAAGGCTGTAGCTATAGTACAAAATGATGATGATGATGCAACTCCAGTAACCTGGCAATCCATTGTTAAAAAATAGCCTTTTCTTTTAGCAGTGTAGCTATATACAACTGTAGAATTGCATAACTAGTGTACGTATTTGGTAGCTATGTGCACACACTCAGTCATATAAACTGCAATTATCACTAGAGGCTAGGTAAGCACATCGGTTTTGGACTTCTGTAACTAGTGTAATGCAGGACATTGCGGGGTGAGACTGAGCGAGTAACTGTGCATAATATGGATTAGCAAGACTAGTGAATGTAAGTAGAACAGTGATTTGATTGCAAGCCCAAAATTTATGATATCAGAACAATAAATAGCTACATGATCATGCATATGCATGTCATGATATGTATATGCCACAACAGCTTATCACATGGCCAGGCAGCAGTAGCTAGTCTGCATGGCTTCATGCTCTGTAGCTATATACTCTCTGCATGCTTAATAATTCTTTCTGGTGTAGTCAGCAGCTAGTAGTAGTAGTAGTTGTATGTGTATACAGGGCAGTCGATTAACTTCCCACCGTGTGCCAGATGGCAGCTTGGAGCTACGTGTGGCTGAAAGCCACCTCACTTGTTGAAGTATGTATCATCTTATGTCAATACAAGTTCTATTTTTTTTATTTTTGTTTTTGCCTGCATTTCATTTAAATTCTTGTGTATTGCATTGCCTTGTTTCACTGATACAAAATAGCAGTAGTATAGTTAGTCTGTCCTGGTGTTTCTTCCACTAGCCCTGTGGGATTAGCGGGTCATGATAAAACTACACAAAATGAAAACTTTCCTCTCCTATGGAGGGAAAGTTTTGTGTGGGTAGCTAGTCACACAAAATATCTCCTCCTAAGGAGGGGAAATTTTGTGTGGGGGACATAAACTTCCCCCTCCATAACTATGGAGGGGAAACTTTGTATAAGTGAACGCTGATGAAAGCACACAAAATTTTCCCTCCATAGGCTATGGAGGAGAAATTTTATGCCCCCACCCCATGTCAATGGCGTGGACATTCTGCACGTCAGGCGGGTGCAGAGTTAATTGCAGACCAGTTGAGGACGGAGGGAGATAAGATTTGCATTAGCATGGTAAATGTACATATACAAGTGGGTGCTACAGACTGTGGGCTTTTTGCCCTCGCATTCACAACAGCAGTAGTGCATGGCTATGATCCGACTGAATTGTATTGTGACCTGGGGAGAATGTGGTCCCACCTTATTGAGAGTATAGAGAAGTAAGAGCTGTCAATATTTCCACTCATTAAAACACAGAAGCGACGAAGGAAGAGATTGTAATGCCAGTGTACTGTATTTCCAGACTATCTGATACAGGAAGCCGCATGATCAAATGTAGAGTAAAGTGGTTTCATGTGCAATGTGTTGTAGCTGGCGATCAAAGTGTGGATGAGGACTGGTACTGTTCTTACTGTACTTAAGTTGGTTTTCTCTGCTCCTCTTTTTTGATGTGTTTTGTATAACTGAGATTAGATTTGCATGTGCTACAGCCAAACCGTATACGAAGTTAATATTACTATCACAATATATTTCACTATCATAATATTATCTTAGTCTAGAGAATGTCATGGGATGGATAATATGCGGCACTTATACATGCAGGTGCCTATACAAGCACCCAATTCTCCACACAGAGCAGTAACTGTTAAAGATCCTTACTATTCTTTCAACTAGTCAACAATTACCTTCTCTATGGTGAGATTTTGTGGGCTAGTTAAAACAGCATAAAATTTATTTTATGGAGGGGACATTTTGTGTGGGTCACAAAATTTCCCCTCCATAGTACCTCTCTAAACTTATGGAGGGGAAAATTTGTGTGATGGAACTGCCCTCACAAATTTCCCCTCCATAGGGAGGAAAATAATATCATTTTGTGTAACTGTATAACCCAATAATCGCTGCAGTGTAGGTACACTTACATCATTGTAATGCGCCCTTGGGCGTGACATTATGAAGGGGGAGGGAGGGGGAGTCAAAACTGAATGTCACAATGACGTTATTTTAACCAAAAAAGGGTTGGAGATGCCTCCTAAGACGTACGTACCCCATACAGACACGGGGGCCCCAGTCACGTAGCTAGCTAGTTTGAAGCTTTTTCAAGCTCGCCCTAACTACATAGTGTTCGTCATACTGAATACTAGCTATTGGGGCATGTACACCTGTGTACACATTCACGTTACATAATTCTCTAGTCTTGGAGACCATTAATGCTGTCTTTTTTTGTTCAGAATGCACATGCCTTCAGATTACACTTATGACTTAGTATAAATTAGCTATTATATAGATGTGTCCAGCTTTGCTGTTAATCTAACCAGTGTAGCTACCATCGAAATAATAAAAGTTCAGTACTAGATGTAGCTATCAATAGTGGACTATTCACGACTGCATGTTAATGGATAACACATTACTCTTTTATGTACGTGTACATCTATTCGAAAATCCAGGTCTGTGAAGGTTTAACCATGGAGCATATGATCTCAGTACAAATGTTGTGTTGCCAGAAATCTCTACTGCTTTTCCTGCTGCTCACCGCATGCTCTGCTCAGAGTACCTACTATGTCACACCCACACCTGACACACCATGTCCTGGAGAGCCCTGCCACACCCTCTCTCAGTATGCCACTGAACACTACTTCGAGAGCTCCACTGAAAATGTACAAATTGAGTTCCTACCTGGCAATCACACTCTGGAGCAGACCATCTCTTTAGCAAACCTTACACAGCTTACCCTTCATGGAAATTCATCCTCCTTCCCAGAGGTCACCAGTAGGATCATGGTCAGTGTATGTGACCGGCAAACTCATCGTGGTTTTGTATTCGAAGGCAACATTGAGGTGCACATCAGTGAGCTGGCCTTCATCTCGGGTGGGTGTGGTGGTGGGATAGCAATACTAGAGTCAGAGCAAATATTTGATATCACATACTCCATCTTTCAGAATATATCACTCAATGTATACAAAAGCATCCTCACTTCCCTCACAGGAAACACATTTCAGAATACTGAGTCTCAAGCACTATATGCACAGTACAGTAGCCTTGAGCTCACAGGGAACACTTTCCACAACAACTCTGGAGGAGCACTTTATGTAGACAGTGGCAACCTCACCCTCACAGGGAACACATTCCACAACAACTCTGCTTTCTGGGAAGGAGGAGCACTTTATGTAAGCAGTGGGAACCTCACCCTCACAGGGAACACATTCCACGACAACTATGCTCCGAGGGGAGGAGCACTTTCTGTAGCCAGCGGCAACCTCACCCTCACAGGGAACACATTCCACAACAACTCTGCTGACTATGGGGGAGGAGGAGCACTTTATGTAGCCAGTGGCAACCTCACCCTCACAGGGAACACATTCCACAACAACTTTGCTAACTATGGGGGAGGAGGAGCACTTTATGTAAGCAATGGGAACCTCACCCTCACAGAGAACACATTCCACAACAACTCTGCTTTCTGGGAAGGAGGAGCACTTTATGTAAGCAGTGGGAACCTCACCCTCACAGGGAACACTTTCCACAACAACTCTGCTGACTATGGGAGAGGAGGAGCACTTTATGTAGACAGTGGTAACCTCACCCTCACAGGGAACACATTCCACAAACACTCTGCTGACAATGGGAGAGGAGGAGCACTTTATGTAAGCAATGGGAACCTCACCCTCACTGGGAACACATTCCACAACAGCTCTGCTGGCTATAGTGGAGGAGCACTTTATGTAGACAGTGGCAACCTCACCCTCACTGGGAACACATTCCACAACAACTCTGCTGGCTCTATTGGAGGAGCACTTTATGTAGACACTGGCAACCTCACCCTCACAGGGAACACATTCCACAACAACTCTGCTGGTTATATTGGAGGAGCACTTTCGGTATACAGTGACAACGTCACCCTCACAGGGAACACTTTCCAGAACAACTCTGCTGACTCTAGTGGAGGAGCACTTTATGTAGACAGTGGCAACCTCACCCTCACAGGGAACACATTCCACAACAACTCTGCTGGCTGTTGTAGTGGAGGAGCAATTTATGTAGAAAGTGGCAACCTCACCCTCACAGGGAACACATTCCACAACAACTCTGTTGACATTGGGGGAGGAGCACTTTATGTAGACAGTGGCAACCTCACCCTCACAGGGAACACATTCCACAACAACTCTGTTGGCTATTGTGGAGGAGCACTTTATGTATACAGTGGCAACCTCACCCTCACAGGGAACACTTTCCACAACAACTCTGCTGCCAGCCCTTATGGGGGACAAGGAGGAGCACTTTATGTAATCAATGGCAACCTCACCCTCACAGGAAACACATTCCACAACAACTCAGCTGCCAACCTTTATGGGGGAGAAGGAGGAGCACTTTTTGTAGTTGGTGGCAACCTCACCCTCGCAGGGAACACATTCCATAACAACTCTGCTGGGGATGGAGGAGCACTTTATGTTTTTGGTGGCACCCTCAACCTCACAGGGAACACATTGCATAAAAACTCTGCTGTGGAAGGGGGAGCACTTTATATAAAAGTTGCCAGCACCCTAGGTCTTACAGGGAACACATTCCACAACAACTCTGCTACTGGATCAGGGGGGACTTTATCGCTGCATACAAACAACATAATTCTCACTGATAATAACTTCACTGACAGTACTGCTTCTTCCGGCGGTGCAATTTCTGCAGCTGAATCCAGCAATATGAGATTATATGGGAATAATATTATTGCCAATAACACAGCTCAGTATGGTGGCGGTATTGCCATAGTGGATAGCCAATTGGAACTTGTTGGAGGGATTTTTACAGTTCAGAACAACACAGCCAGCTACGGTGGAGGACTGTATGTGCACAATACAAGCATTAGTGGAAATGCAACATTTAATGCCAATTCAGCTACTGAAGGAGGAGGAGGCATCTATGCATCAAGAAGCACATTCTATTTTATAGGAAATACCACCTTTATGGAAAATTCAGCAATAGACGGTGGTGGACTGCTGCTTTCAGATGATTCTAAGTTCTACCTGCAACAAAATACACATGTGTATTTTACCAGTAACAGTGCAAAGCGCAATGGAGGTGCAATCAAGGTTGAAGAGAGTAACCCTATCACATATTGTACAAAGACGTACAATAATGACTGCTTTTTTTTCAAATCCAAAAGGAAATGCAAAGGCAGCGTAGTGCTTCAGTAATCAAAATAATTCTTGTGGACCTCAATGTTACAATTCACTTTAACAATAACAGTGCTGTAGAGGCAGGTTATGACGTGCATGGTGGCTCAGTTGATAACTGCGAGCTTAACTATATTGATACTCACTGTCAGCTCTGTCCTACCAGTGGAGATGTGTTTGATGACATAACCAGAAGTGAAAACACACTGGATATATCTTCTGATCCATTACACATCTGCACTTGCAGGGATAACCAAATACACTGCAGTGGTTCTTACCACCCAGAGCCTGTGTATCCAGGGGGGACACTGGAGGTTCCAGTCATTGCACAAGGGCAGAGAAATGGGTCAACTACTGCCAAAGTACAAGTTATTGACACACCTGATAGCAAAATTAGATTTCAAGAATCCGAAACCATTCAAAACACGAACAAAAATTGTACTACTCTAAAGTACACCATACAGTCTACCGCAGAACACTCAATGCAAGAAATGAATCTGTATGCAGAAGGTCCATGTCCACCTGAACATCCTTCATCCACAAAGATGAACACCATGTTGAACACACTCAGAGTTCTCATGGACATCCTAGACTGTCCTCCTGGATTTCAGTTATCACAGACCCAACCTGCAAGTTGCATTTGCACTGATAGACTTCAACAGTTCACAAACACATGCCTAGTGGATGATCAAACGGTGTTGCGAGAATATGATGCTCAGTTCTCGGTAGGTTATGACAATCATTCCAGAGGGGTGATTCTTCATCCACACTGTCCATTTGATTACTGTACATCAGAAGAAACACACTTGGCAGTTGATGACAGTGACAGACAGTGCTACTACAACAGAAGTGGCTTGTTGTGTGGTAGATGTAGCCAGAACCTAAGCCTTGCATTGGGTAGCTTCCACTGCTTGAAGTGCTCTAACTCTTATCTCACACTCTTAGCTGCATTTGCTTTTGCTGGCATTGCCCTAGTGGTCTTACTTCTGGTCCTGAGGCTGACTGTCGCAGTTGGAACCATCAATGGACTGATCTTCTATGCAAACGTTGTAGCAGTGAATTCAGCAACTTTCTTTCGGCCTCAAGCCTCTAACGTTGCTACAGTACTCATAGCTAAAGTCCTTACTGTATTCATAGCCTGGCTGAATTTGGACCTGGGAGTTGAAACTTGTTTCTACAATGGAATGGATGCATATGTCAAATCATGGCTGCAGTTTGCTTTTCCCCTCTACATATGGGCTCTAGTAGGCATGATAATCCTTGGAAGCTATTACTTAGGTAGAGTAGCAAAAATATTTGGCAGCAACCCCATCGCAGTCCTTGCCACTCTCTTCCTGCTGTCATATGCCAAACTGTTGCGTACAGTTATCGCTGCACTTTCTTACACATCCCTGGAATATCCTAACAACTCACAGATCACTGTGTGGCTGTATGATGGGAACATTAGATACCTCACTGGCAAGCACATCCCATTATTCACAGCTGCAGTGGTCTGCCTGATCTTTCTGTTTCTTCCCTACACTATGCTGCTGATCTTCAGCCAGTGGCTCCAAGCTAATTCCATCTTCTCTTGGATCAATGGACGCAATCTTAGACCCTTCCTGGATGCCTACCATGCACCCTACAACAACAAACACCGCTACTGGACTGGACTGATGCTTCTGATTCGCTTTGTCCTATTTTTGATCTCTGCAGTCAATGCTCTTGGAGATCCCAGTATCAACCTTCTAGCTACTATCACTATTGCAATACTGACACTTCCTACCATACTTGGTGCTGGAATCTACAAGACGTGGTGCCTTAGTCTCCTGGAAACTTCCTTCATCCTCAACCTGGCCATTCTTTCTGCAGCCTCGTATCATATTCGTCTCACTGGAGGCAACCAGAATGCTGCTACACTCACCTCAGTCAGCATAGCCTTTGCTACATTCACTGGGATTGTCATCTACCACTCTATTCAGCAACTCAAAGGTACCAGGCTGTGGAGGAGAGTGTGCCTGAGACATGATTACATGAGAGTCCCCCTGACTGATGTGGACTCAGAGCCTGAGGAGGACCCACCAGATGCAGTGTTCGTGTCAGGGTCTGCCCCAACCCAGACAGTGGTTGACATTCGTGAATACGAACTCCGAGAACCATGCATGGCAACAGACTGATCCTAAACTGCTGTACAGCACACCTTAACTTTTCTACAGCTAGTTGGTGATTCGTTTGTACAAAAATAATAATACGTCTTTAAGGCTTTAAGTTACAGTTGCTTATAATTTTTATGCTCTTCTAAATCTGCATTTAAATTACTTCATGTAGAGGCCTAGCTATATTTGTGACAGTATTTTTTCTATATACTCAGTGTTGGGATTTTCAAACTGACTTTTTCCATTGTTCAGTGTGGATGTATCATTATGTTAAATTTTGATGCTAGTGTTGTACTGTAAAAACTTTGAATGAGTAAAATAGTCACAGATCATTTGGAGGATTACCCTTTTCCGATAGACAGGCAGTGGAATATCTGATGTCATTCATCATCATTCAGCAATATGAACACATGCAATAGGTACTTCATTGAGGGGCCATGCATGCACACACCAATCACATCACATGATTGTATTATAATCTGCTTGTTAATGTACGTAAATCAATCATTGCCGTACAGATTTCTCTTGTGTTTCATATGCAGTATGGTTTGGCTGGTACAAAATATGAAGTCCTATGTACTGGTAGAGGATATATGACACACGTGAGAAATTTCTTCGAACCTCCTCCCAGACTCCTAGCTACCCATGAGCATATATGGGTGTGATGGAGTCTGGGGGCACAACTGAGGTACAATATAGTATGCAATCCACTACCCAGTTGTCATGGTGATCAAAGGCGAGTTCATAGCTGAGAATGGGAAGAGGGAGGGAGGGAGGAAGGGAGGGAAAGGAATTTGACAAATGAAGATAACAGCTGTCAGGAATGCATGACCACAAGTGATGTAAGCACGCTAGCTACTGAAACCTCCCACTATCAAACAGTGTCCCACTAGACTCGGTGAGACCCAGTACCCTCCCCTTTTCCATTCTTATCTCTACCTTTTCTCTTTTCTTGCAGAGACAGCGCTCAAAGAGTTCGTTAGATTCTTCCTCCGAAGGGTACTGATTGCAGCAACTCCAAGTATATAGTAGCAATTGCAACTACCAACTCACAGTGACGAACAGGCTCAGTGGACCCTACCAGGTACAAGGCCCTGGCTAACAGCTCTACACAATGTTTTGTGCAATTTAAAGGATGGAATGGATGATTTCCGAGCACCTTAGCGCGAGGCAAGTAATCTTGCAGTGTTGGGGATTGAATCTGAGCTAGTGTATATATGTATATCTATGTCTGTAACACTTTTGGCCCCGAAGATTAATTAACCTTTTCAGGCATAGCTTGCAATTTCAGGGACCTATACAGCTAGCTATGTCCCCAGCACTGACCGCTCACTCTATGTCTGCTAAGGTGAATTATGAATGGTATACTGTTTAAACAAAAAAGTACAGATCTGAATTTTAATTTATATGAACAACAATAATAGGAGAAAACTAAGACAACATACTGATAATTAACTTGTGATAATGGAAGACAATGCAAGGCAGAGCAACTTTTCAAGGAGTAAACTAAATAAAAGACAAAAGAGAAACAGTTCAAGACAATGCAAGGCAGGAACGTTTTCTAGACAACAACTATGAGAACCCTTAATGTGCATATTTTAATAATATACATGATTATACGACACAATATCACACAAAAAACAGTAACAACTGTAGGAAGCGTAGTTTACGTAATGACTACTTAGTGTCCAATAGCTAATAGTTGTAACTCACCAAAAATGTTTATAGTTTTTGTTATGTTTTCTTATATGGTTAGAGTAAATCTTCTTTTTGCAATCAGTCTGTTGCCATACATGGTTCTCGCAGCTCACAATCACGAATATCGACCACTGTCTGAGTTGGGGCGGACCCCGATATGAAAACTAAGTTGACTGGGCTGCCTGGTCGGTCCTCAGATCCTGTGTCCACATCAGTCAGGGGGACTCTCATGTAGTCATGTCTCAGGCACACTCTCCTCCACAGCCTGGTGCCTTTGATTTGCTGAACGGAATGGTAGACGATAATTCCAACGAATGTTGCAAAGGAAATGCCAACTGAGGTAAATGTAGCTGCATTCTGGTTAGCTACCTCCACTGGGTCGAATGTATAGAATAGCCACAGTAAGAATGGTCAGATTGAGGGTAAATGCTGTTTCAAGGAGACTAAGTCTCCATGACTTGTAGATTCTACTACTAATGATGGAGTATCGCAGTGCTAGTGGAAGCAGTAGCCAGTAGGTTGACACTGGGATCTCCAAGAGCATTGACTGCAGAGATGAGAAGTAAAACAAAGTGAAGCAGAAGCATCAGTCCAGTCCAGTAGCGATGTTTGTTGGTGTAGGGTGCATGGTAGGCATCCAGGAAGGGTTTGACATAGCGATTGTTGATGCAAGAGAATATGCTCAATCCTGACTTGGCTTGAAGCCACTGGCCAAAGATCAGAAGTATTGTGTAGGGAAGAACCAGACAAACCATTGCAACTGTGAACAGTGGGATGTGCTTGCCACTAATATTTTCACTTAAGGTGTACATGTAGAATGATAATACAGTGGAACCCCTCTAATCAGGACCCCTGAAATAAGGACACCTCACTAATAAGGACATCACTTTTTGGTCCCAACTCATATGAATATGTACTATTTGACCCCTGAAATGAGGACACCCCCAGTAATCAGGACACTGGAGCTGGTCCCAGGGGTGTCCGTAATAGAGGGGTTCCACTGTATTAGCTAATGTTTTTCGTTTTAGAAGGGAAAATATTTATGACAAAAGATGTGGTAGGGATAGCTATAACTTATTGGTTGCATATAGTTAAAATTGGTGGCAAAATTTAAGGATTATACTAGACTGTCTAGTGGAAGGCCCACAGATGAGGATGTTGTCGTGAGTTGCTTACAGTTTTTAGTAAGTTAGCAGCATAGGCTCTCTGGATATCTGATAGTGATACTCTGATTACCCAGAGCTTTTTCTGTGGAAGGATTATCGGATTGTGACAAATTTGGGCACGGGCCATGTTTCTAGATCTAGCATTCCATATACTCAGTGGGTCATTATCTTGCAAGCTCACATAATATGTCGAGGTCCGCAGCAGTGATCTAGATGGGGCTAGCAGTTACAATAAAGGGGGTGGGGCTGAGCTTCAGACGATGACAATAAGAGAGCGATAAATGGACTAAATTTCCTAAAACTCAGTTTAATCAATCAGAAAATTATAAAGGGATTGGGTACACAAAGTATACTAAGTGATTACATATACTATAGAGCAGGATACTGCGTGTGTGTGTGTGCGTATTAAAGTAATTACAGTCATGCATAATAAGAATATCACTGAGGTACTGTATGACTTGAGAGCTGTCACTGAGGAGGTAGAAATAAGGAACAACAAAATAAACCAGCACAAGGACTGTCATCAGGATACCTAATTGGTATCTGTATGGTATGCACAGCTGCAATACATATAAGCTCACTCTCCATACTTTAGTCATAGTAGCTGTGCAATTAGGAATAGTACCTAGGTATAATGAGAGATGTCCTAGGGAGTGACAGAAGGCTATTGTTAGCCTAGTAGTATTATCATCGTACCTGTCTATCATTATTACATATTTCACGCCTCGTAGCATTTTCTTCAAAGGATGTTGGACCATTAGATTCAGTAGTCTGCACGTTAGTTGTGGTTGTTTCAGTAGTAGATCCAACAGTTTCAAATATCTTTTCTCCATGTGGATCATGGTACAACCCTATCATCTGCATATGAAATTAATTCAGGTATATATACTTAAACTGTGCCACAGCACTAGCAGTATACAGGTCTATATAATATATATGCAACAGAAATAGTAACCAATAAACTAAGGTAATCCCAGTCATGGCATAATTTTGGTCGGTCTATATGCAAAAGCTATAGTACCAAATGCAGAAGGTAGATTCTTTACTTATGTTGCAGTAACACTAACTACTCCTTGTACTAGACCTGCAGTTATATCCACATTTCTCTATGTAAACATAGTTTTTGGGATAGACTGACCAGAATTGCACTGCGACCGAAATTTTCCCGCTCTACCTTATAAGTAGTGAAATGTTTACACATACAATATACAGTATGATAAATACCTTTGGGATGAAGATAAATCCCAGCACAACAGTGGAACCAGAGATAAGTCCAACAAGGGCGAATATAGCAGAATAGGTATTGAGGTATTTACTTAGAAAAAAGCAATTTATTGCAAGTATAAGCAGAATCCCAGATACAATATAGACGGTTCCTCGAACTTCTTTTGTATCATTTAAGCCAGAAATTTTCACTTTTCGAATTTTAATTGCCAGGACAAGTGCAACAATCTGCAGAACAGCTTTGTAGCCATACACCACACTCAACCAATAGACTTCTGATCCGGATTGACATATCAGTACATAGTAGTCCACACGTACTTGTCTTTCCTGCGTAACAGAGTAATAGTTTACCAGTCTCACAATGTGGCCAATACTCCACAGAGATTTATTATATACATGTGCAGTAACATCATGCATACGATAGGTATGATTGTGCTTCGATCACATACATTTACAGTGCTTGGAGTCTCCTTGTCTTTAATGAGCATTGAGTTAAATCGTTCCATGGGAAGGGATGTTACCACAGTCAGAGTGATTACATCAATTAAGACAAATGCTAGTATTATTACCATCAAATGCCAGTCTTTTCCCACCTGCAATGAATATGAAAACCAAAAGGTATGAATTATTATATCAATGCAATCATTTAGCCCTAGGCCTAAATAAAGCTCACCCAATCCTACTACCCATTTACATGCATGTACTTCCACATCCCCCAAATTACTAATGCTACTCACACACGAGCTATTCTAATTAGGCCATAGCAATAAGGCCAAAGAAACTTTAATGTGTGCGTGAGGTAAAAAAATCGAAGCCAGTATGAGATGGAAAACTGTAGAATGCAACCAAGAGAGCCCAGGACCAGGAAAGAACCAGAAGCCACCCGGTCTGCAACCACACAAAGTTGAAGGGAGATTGTGATGAAAAAGTAAACAAGGCTGATATGATTATGCTCGATGTAATAATAATTTATTCTATTGTACAACTAACCCTTTTCTTTGTGTGAGGATCACGAAAGATGTAGTAAATTCTCAACATTTTGGCATTGATAGTTCCGAAGCACAGGTTGTATCCCAGACATGATAGCCATACAGGGATCTGTGATATATTTATATAGCAATATATTGACTAATATAGCTATGCATTACAGGTATACTTTTAAGAAACTCACAAGACAGGCTACTTTATATACTCTCAGGGGCTGGTCTGGCAGATACAGAAGCACAAACACATTGCTGGCCAGCAATATGGTACCACATGTAATTAGGTAATTGAGATACGGGCTTGTTAGCCGAATCAACCTGCACAAATTAAAGAACTATTTATAATATAAAACTCCTTACAGAAACTGAAATTTGAATAGCTTCACATACATTATCTAGAGTACAGTTGCACAAAATACAGCAGTGTGATTGGTCAGTACTAGGGCTCTAAATCTCTATATATAGAGTCCATGAGGGCATGGACTCTACATATACATGTAGAGTCCACCCCCGAGGGCATTATTGCTGCTACTGCGTTCAAAGCAGTTCAAACTTTTGCCGGTTCCCAATTCTGTTCCAGTCAATTGCAGAAGCTATGGTTGGTGAATACATGGTGTCAGGGGAGAAGGCTAAGCAGGCTTTTTTTCGATCGCAAATCATTGGCAATGGAGGTGGAAAGGTACGGTAAGCAACTGCTCTCTGTCTACAGCTGGTTTTGTTGTGTCTCTGTGTCTGTGGATGTGGCCATGCTACAGTTTTGCCCAAAATGGCACCAGGCTCAGGCTACATGTAGACAATCAAGCTACTTGCTGCAACAGATTGTAGCTAGTATTTTGTGTTTAGAAAGCCAGCCTACTGTCTCACTCAAAATTTAGCAAGTATGTCTGTCCAAGGACGCTTAATACTAACGTTGGTATTAAGTGTCCTTGGTCCGTCCTTGTCTCTTTGGTTTGTGATTTGGTGTCCTTGCTATACTCTAAAATAAGTTAAACGCCTCAACCAATGGGATCTACATGATTTAGAAACCCTCAGGCCCTTAGTAGTGCCCTTGCTTCGCTCGGGACGCTACAGCCTCAGTTTTCACCCAAGGATCACAGCGGTATATGTTTTACTCCTCTGTAATCCTGCTTGGTGCCAGTAGTGTATACACCAAAATAAGGAGTGCAGTATAGATAAATGCTATTTTACAATTAGACTCGTCTCCGGCTCTCCCGACTCAATGATGCAGAACGGAATGGGAGAGCCTGGTATATTTTGTGGCGTAATTACATGAAAACAAGCATGGATGCGGTATCATGTGAATGGACATTGCTGGGTGTCAGACAAGGCTAAAATGAGACAAGAAGCCTGAAGAAGAATGCATACTACTACTGGGGATACTCACAGTACCTGTGACAGCACATCAGCAAACAACCGTAAGATCGAAAGACGCTAACATTAGCTACTCAATTTACTTGGCTTTCCTGTGTCAGAAACTTACGAGCCCTCTGTGACAATATCCTTGGTAGTAGGTTTCACCCATTTTCAGGCTTCTTGTCTCATTTTTGCCTTGCTTGAGATCCAGCGCTGCATTCATGTTTTCATGTAATTATGTCACAACATAATCTTGTCCCGTTCCGTTCTGCTTCATTGAGTCGGGAGAGCCTGGGAATGAGGCTATTTTGCAATCACAAGCCGTGGTGTTTAAAATAAGACTTACTTTCTCTTCCTAAAGATACAGTTGAACGCACAGCATACTACAGCAAATATGATGACTCCAACAGCACTGATGTAGGCAACGACTACAATAGGTATGCGAATATAGTTTGTCACTTGTAGTGGAGTTCCGTCTGGGGGAATTTCCCCTGGCCATAAAGTGGAGCTACTTTCATTATCCACAAACTCCAACTGCCACTCAAGTTTGCTGATATTGGCTACCACTATTCTTCTTAGTACACCATCAGCAGCTGTGATACAAAGGATATTGTAAAATGGAAAGATGATACGATTTAAGCTTGTATGAATACATGACAGTAGTTACGTTATATGTGCAACTAGCTAAGTAGCATATACCTCTTCTGTACTGTAGTACATTAACATGATCCAAAGTTCGAGTTCCATTCTCAAATGATACTTCTCCCTGAAGATGTTACATGTTTCATAGTAGTATAAACAGTAGTACATAATAATGTATACATGTACTTGCAGCCTTACTGTAATGCCTGTATAGTTGAGTGCTTCAATTTCACTTTTTATCTCTTCCCCCCTCTGCATTGAGCAGTCGACTAGGTCTTCAAACCTCACACTGGCACCACACTGATCAATATCAATGCACTGCATGTTTACTGTGAACGGTAGAGTTTTGTTAAGTGCTAAAGCAACTGTCCACACAGCATCATATGCATAATCAGCATATAAGGAGGTGGGATCAGAGCTATCTTCTTGAACAGTTGGATAGTGTGAGAGGGAGATACTGCCAGCAATGAAGTCAGATAACTGCTCCTGTGAACATGCTGTACCGGATTCTGTCTGTTGTTCAGATGTTGTCCACCATTGCACTGGGTACCAATCAGGAGTTATCCAGACATAATAGGGATATCTTTTTCCTAGTTTCAGTGCCTATGAAATGAGCACAAGTAATTTCATCCTCAGTTATTGGATGCATGCATGATATCTTCACAGCCTATAGCTACTGAATTGTGTTACAAATTTAACCAAAGTTTGTTTATTTTAGCTAATGGTGTTTTAAAATTGTACACCGGTCTGAGTCCCATTGGGATTAACTAAGACCACCATAATAAACAATTAGACAATACATGTTTCATTGTAGTAAATAGGAATTATGTAGTAAAACGCCACCTGGGAAAATTTGTACATGTATACCATGATGAATTACTGCTTCTATACAACTGATGTATAATGAGTTTTAGTTATACAATAATTTTTTACAGTGGTAGATACACTTGCATGTAGCTACTTGTACCTAATGGTCTTAATCTCATCCATAACCCTATTTCTGTGAGTTGCTGCTAAAGTAATTTCTGGGGGCTTAATAATTGAATGGCTCTACACATTGTAAGTGTAAAGTAAAAGAAAGAAAGATGATACCATGGTCATAAACGCATAATTATCATTTTAACAGTGTGGATGCTATGCACCAATTTGCAGCATCTGGTCATATAATTATTGGCATGGCACAAATACAGCATTGTGTATAAAAGGTATACTATATACCACATACATAATTATGATCTGACTTACCTCACATAAAACGGCTGCTGCTGCTGCAGGACTGGTATTCAGAACAAATATATGGATATCTGGTACCTACAATTATGGAGGGGAAATGACTGCCGCAGTTAAATACATGAGCAGTCAACAACGCTGAGGATTATTACAATTTGTAATATTAGCTCTGATATTCATTGTCAGGTATTTTAGAACAAGGAAGACTAGCTAGGAAGCGTTACTCACTAGTGCTGACCTTTCCCGCAAATTGATCCAAAATCCCACTTGGCAGCAATATAACCTATACTTAGGCACTGCTGAACAATAGTATGACTCAGACACTATTGAACCAGGTAGACAATTTGTGTGTACACAATTATACAATATTGTTTTAAGGGCATATGAAATGATGGCATATGGTCTTTAGTACACTTCAAGTGTATATTCATCCCTTTATGAATTCCTGAGCCTACTTACAGATGCCCTGCCAGGAACTCCAAAAACAAACTGCCTGAAATGACCAAAACAAGCATATCTGCTATGAAAACTGAATGAAAAACGTTGATAGCTACCCACTATGAAAAACACTGAAATGGCAAAACAAGTATACTTGCTATGAAAAATCAACTTATATTCAGAGTGACCATTCAAACAAGGGACAGATTCTTCCCCCCTCCCCTTCTTTTGTGGCTCATGCCAAAATTATTTCACAATACATAAGCAGGAAATGATGTCATCAACTATGAATAATACCAAAACAAGTCAATATAGCAGTAAATGCCAAAACTTGTCTATATGTTATACTTGGCTTAGTTAAAATTAAATATATCCTTCTACTCTACTATCTATGACTTGGGGTCAGCCCACTCTGGTTCTGAATTAACCCTACAATTGAAGGGCTCAGAACCACAGTGGGCTAACCCCAAAATCAAGAAATATGGGTATACAATCATAACCTATGAGCATATATAGACAAAATTTGAAATTCTTAATCACTAGTTGCTTCTAATATGCACTTACAGGTTACAGTGTTAAGCTTGTGTATAGGGAGGCAGTGATTATATATGTATAATAGACTTGGGTACAAAATTTAATCAAAGCTAGCCAACAAATATATAATTATGAATTCGAACCCGAGTCGGAGGTTGAGGCAGCCTAAATGTGCATATATGTGCATATCAGACAAGATTGAGATAGTCAATATAAGAGGAGTAGAGACTGAAATACGCATGAGGTGTGTAGCTAAAAGCCTGAGTAGGAGTCTGAGGTTGTCAAAATGCATATTGAAAGCAGATTGAACATGTGTATAAAAGCCTGAGTAGGAGTTTGCAACAGCCAATATACATACCAAAAGTGCAGTTGTACAACAATGTCTGCATCAAAGTATAGCATTACAGTGTTTTCTAGACATTCTGACTCTAAAAAAATGTACATGCACACTGTAAAATCCTAATGGTTATTTTAACCAAACATTTGGTTACTAGAGTTGCAACTAATATAGACAATGGATATTATTGTCATTGACAGCTGGTGTTGAAGCGCTTTGACATGTGCCTGTCCATATATCAACTAAATCCACGTTATCAGTCATATGGCGGAAATGAATTGTTTCCTGTCAAAGCTGTGTACTATACTGGCTACATCTGTGTAGTACAGAGTCATGCTTTTAACTGATCAACAGATTGTTACTGTAGCACTCTGGCATGAGACCATGAGCTATCCATACTATGCCATTGGATAGCCATGTAAGGTATTACAGTCAGCAGAAAATTATTCCTTTACAAAAGCTGTACTATAGTACAAAATGATAATGATGCAACTCTAGTAACCAATCCATTGTTAAAATAACCTTTTCTTTTTAGCAGTGTGTATGCTTGATTGCTATCTCTAATCCCTACTCTGGCTTTCAGTACGTACATTTGCTGTTATCTTTGGGGTTAGCCCACTCTGGTTCTGAGGCCTTCAATTGCAGGTGCGTATTCCCAAATGTACTTTGTCAGCTGACAGCTAAAGTACGATACCCTAACCATATGATTACTTGCTAGTCAGCCAATTATGATGCTATTATGCAAAACAGGAGAAGAATATGAAGCTGAAATGCAACTGATTTTAACAGACGTTAGTTACAAACTGCTTTTACAGTGTGCATGGACGCAGATTCCTCTATTAACTTCTGTGCTTTGCATTTCATGCATACATATTCAACTATACACAATCATGTTTGCATATGGTTTGTTGCAACTCACAAACAAATTATTCATTTCATGTATACTAATTTCTGGATCAAATAGCAGCTCTTCAGTCACTGTCACACCAGCTTCCTGCAGTCTTTGCAGAAGTTGCTGTGAATCCTGCAGGTATACAAGTCCACTATCTCAATGTTATAATAGGAGAAGCTATTTGGACATGCCATTATATATCGCTTGGCACTCTCTGTTGGCCTGAGGACAGCTGGACACAGGGATCTGGAAGTCTGGAAGGAGGGGGCATGGGCTGTTTGATAGATTTGGGAGGAATTGGACCTCCCTAAAAGTCAGATGGGATTAAAATTCTTAGAATTGTTAGGCCCCGTCAAGTGTGCAGTAAAGTTTTAACCTTGGTACAGTTTTTGACTAAGTGGCTTGCAGACTTTATATTACTTAGCTGCTATCATATAAGGCAGTTTTAGGTTTTATGACTGAAATGTGTATTAAAAGAAGTATGCATGCTTTCCAAAGTTTTCAAGCAAATTCTGAAATTAGTAAGTACTAATTACTTGCATGGATATTGTACTGATGACAAGTCACAAGCCACCTGTCTGTACTTGAAACACCAATGGAAATAGCAAGTATAGTGGGCCACCAGCACTCATTCCTCCATTTATATGTAAATGCTACAAATTAGGGAGCTGTATCGCCTGCCTACACCCAGGGTATGGTGAGGTATAGAGTATGCTGGTATATGTAGTATGCCTATGTAACCATGCTGTTACACAAAATACTCTTTGAAAAATTGGTCTTATATTGTGCCATATGTGATTTACAATATACACACACCTTAACTTACATTTACTATTTTTGCTCTAACTGTCCTTTTACAAATGCTTCCTGCCAGACTAATAATAATAATAATATACTCATGTTGCTGCCGTAGCGCTTACGCCATTGACCACGCACCCACAGACGCAGGCGGAGCTTGTAAGACCTCCAGTCAGAGGACAAGAGCAAGAACAACCAGAGACCATGCCCAGGTGATACATATCCACCATAGTATCCTACTGGTAGTTTTGAGATCAAAGACTTTTCCTGTACACTTTGCACATTTCATTTTTTGGTGCTGCAAGTTTACTAAAATGACTGCACAATGACATTGACAGTAGAAATTGCATGCTCCACCTATATCCCACTATGTATACTGCAAAAATTAAACAGTAACTTTAACCAATCTATGGTTAGCTCGAGCATGGTAGTGAAGTTGCAACTGAGCTCAGTTGCAACTTCACTACCATATGCTCACAAGTACAGTCTACTTACTGTGTGTGTATCTGCCACCAAAGGCATTACTGCTTTTGTTTTATGGACTATAGTATTGTAAGAATAAGGGAGAGGTTTGTTGGAATGTACACCATCAGACTGTGAGTATGAGCTAGGGATTTGGAGGAGTTATGACCGTGTAATGTACCTTTAACTCCTCCATTTCCCCAGCTTATATTCTCCCATAAAGATGTTTACCTTATAACCCTAGAAACATGCATTCCAACCATGACTACCAACATGTTTCTTGTACATGGATACTACAAATAATTATTATGTCTTTGCATGCAACTGATGTTTAGAGTATATGCACATAAAGCTGCAACTGAGGTAACCCCAACTAGGTTAAAGTAATCCTTCTGTTTTTGCAGCTATCTAGCTTGCTATATATAATGTATTCATGAGGTTTGTTAGGGGGTACACTAAACATGGTAATAGTACCAAGCCAAAGAGATATCCATTTTCTGTAATAATAGCAGCCCTCTGCCATCCAAAGTGTTTAATGAAGCCAGCAATGCCATACAGCAGGTGCTGTTTTGATGGCAACATGCAGAAGTGGTTGGAAAGGTCAATGTTCTCAGCCAAGCAAGTTGGAGAAAATGACAGCTGTATGGGAAAATAAAGAGTGATATGAAATGGTCATAATTTACAACAAGACTTAAGTATCTAGACTTTAAACAGTACTGTGCATGAGTGTATCCTTCTTACCATGTTTAGGTGAAAGTACTGACTAATTTGTGCAGCATGTTTTGCATCCTCAATGGAGTTAGCTCCTGAACCAAGTACAGCCAGTGGGAGAGGGAATTGTGATAAGGCATCAAAGAAACTTGCCAGTATTAATCCCGAGTTTTCATCACACTATAAATAAAAAGAACTTCTTGGATTATTTGGGTTGAGGACAGGGAATTAAAGAAAACTACAAACCTGTATAAGCTCCATACTATTATGACATACAGCATCGAAAAAAGCAGTTTTTGAGATGTTAATATGGCCAGTATTAGTGCACTGTAAGGAGAGAAGGAAATTCTAATTTTACTATATACCCATCTGGAAGATCCATAACATATAGCTAAAGCTTAGTCTGTCTCCTGTGTGATGCTCCAAGAGAGCATTTGGCAATTCAGATGAAAATAAATTTATATGTATAATGCATGCATGCAGCTAAATTATAGTGGAAGAGCAAATAGTAGCCGAATATTCGAACTGGTATAATATATCACTGCAAAAACATGAGGGTTGTTTTAACCCAGCTAGTTGCAATTTAAGAGTCAAAAACAACCACATGTGGATTGTTTTTGGCCCTTAATTATAAATTGCAACTGTGATAACTAAGCTGGGTTAAAACAACCGTTGTGTTTTTGCAGTGATATATATATAGAGAGAGAGAGAAGCTGAATCAATCACAGCCTACATAAAGTATCATGCAGTTATAGAATTTATCACACACCAAATCAGAGCATTTGTAAATAGGGATAATAGAATACATGCATGAGCTGTGAAATTTGTATCACTTCAAAAAATATGTAGTTAATTGTATATATATATATATCACTGTAAAAAATAAATAGGTTGTTTTAACTACTGAGTGGTTACTGCAGTTGCAGGGTATTAGATGGGTCACCTCATATGTATAATGTATGTTGCAGGAATAATAGAGTTTCACTTGTTGTTAGCTAAAAAGGAAACTCGACCACTTTGTTATTCCTGCAACTGCATACTTTGCCATCAGATAAGTTGATTATCAGATATTCACTCACAAAAATACTGCCCTTCAGATAATTTGACTGGCGCCAGAAAGCTCGCCAGTAGCCACATACTTTCAGTTAGGGAAGCCAGTCACAGGAAACATATTAATCAGATTAGTCACTAATTATGACAGTAGTTTCCCTTGTAGCTAACAAGCAAAAGATTGACCACTTGTTATTCCTCAGTACAACTACATGCATATGAGGCAACCCTTGAATTGCAACTGAGGTAACCAAGCTGGGTAATAAACATGTTTTTGCAGTGTTGTTTTGACTACTTTGTGGCTACCTGAATTTCAGATGTCTGAGTAGCCTGAACGTAGCTAGGAGTTAGGATAATTTGTTCCTTGCTATGGAACTTGTAATTCCATAGCCAAATTCCATAGCAAGGAACAAATTAACCACTTTGAGGCCTAACTCCCATGTTCAGGCTACTCAGACATCTGAAATTCAGGTAACCACTAAGTAGTCGAAACAACTACATGCTTTTTGCAGTGATATATAATATTAATATTCCTCTTGGCATCCATGTATACGTATGTAAAGCCTGAGAGATCAGCTCATTTAATTGCTAATGGAAATTTATCGAAATTATAGCTAGGCTGTGGTAGCGGAGTTATGCATCAGTGATAATCACATGAATCTATGAAATATGTTTATTGTTAACGTTGTGGAGCCTGCGTGCATTATACCTCCGTATCCACGTGCACACTGATGTTTTTATTGAACAACAGCTTCATTGAGTAGTCAGGTAGGACTTCGGGAGCCATGTTCACGTCCTCAACAGCCTTCTGCACTGCAGCTACTGTGGCATCAAATTCACCACCGGCAGACTCCAGAAACAATATGTTCACAGCGTTATAATTGCCGCTTTCGGATCCCTGCGCATTTGCGATACCAGTACAAATGGTACTGATAAACAGTATTCCAACAGCCATGAGCAAGGGCAGAGTCGACATTTTTTCAGAACAGTGCTATGCAGTATGAATGATTAATGGGCGGGGTCCCGAACCGCTTGCGCTCGCGCAGGATAGTTATGGCTGAGTAGGCGTGACCCGGAAGTCATGTGATTTCTTGCCCCAAACGTCGCAACTAGTCTCGTGCCCAGACCTCTACTTCGTGCACAGACCTCTACTTCGTGCACGTGCCCAGCAAGGTGAATTATGAATGGTATACTGTTTAGCTATAGTAGGAAAAAGTACAGCATTTTAATTTATATGAACAACAATAATAGGAGAAAACTAAGACAACATACTGATAATTAACTTGTGATAGCTAATGAAAGACAATGCAAGGCAGAGCAACTTTTCAAGGAGTAAACCTAAATAAAAGACAAAAGAGAAATAGTTCAAGACAATGCAAGGCAGGAACGTTTTCTAGCACTTTGCATGCCAATGACGCATTTTTGTGTTGTTGGATCGTTATAAAGGTTAACTTGCGTAGGTTATCGTCAGACGCGCTTCTGTGTCGTGATCTCGTGTGCGAGTACACTTGATTGTGGATCGTGGCACAGACCACGGTTTTCTTTCTTCAGTTTTGAATGACTGCTAGGCTTTCAAGAGATACATTCTTATTATTAAATATATTTATTGTAGGCGTCTAATATTTATTATAGGCGTCCAAAGTGCTAGACAACAACTATATACGAGAACCCTTAATGATATTTTAATAATATACATGATTATACGACACAATATCACACAAAAAACAGTAACAACTGTAGGAAACTTAGCTTACGTAATGACTATTTAGTGTCCTATAGCTAATAGTTGTAACTCACCAAAAATGTTTATGGTTTTGTTATGTTTTCTCATATGGTTAGAGCAAAACTTTTCTTTTTGCAATCAATCTGTTGCCATACATGGTTCTCGCAGCTCACAATCACGAATATCGACCACTGTCTGAGTTGGGGCAGACCCCGACATGAAAACTAAGTTGACTGGGCTGCCTGGTCGGTCCTCAGACCCTGTGTCCACATCAGTCAGGGGGACTCTCATGTAGTCATGTCTCAGGCACACTCTCCTCCACAGCCTGGTGCCTTTGATTTGCTGAACGGAATGGTAGACGACAACTCCAACGAATGTTGCAAAGGAAATGCCAACTGAGGTAAATGTAGCTGCATTCTGGTTGCCTCCACTGGGTCGAATGTATAGAGTAGCCACAGCAAGAACGGTCAGGTTGAGGGTAAACGCTGTTTCAAGGAGACTAAGGCTCCACGACTTGTAGATTCTACTACCAAGTATGGTAGTAAGTGTTAGTATTGCAGCGCTAGTGGAAGCAGTAGCCAGTAGGTTGACACTGGGATCTCCAAGAGCATTGACTGCAGAGATGAGAAGCAAAACAAAGCGAAGCAGAAGCATCAGTCCAGTCCAGTAGCGATGTTTGTTGGTGTAGGGTGCATGGTAGGCATCCAGGAAGGGTTTGACATAGCGATTGTTGATGCAAGAGAAAATGTTCCATTCTGACTTGGCTTGGAGCCACTGGCCAAAGATCAGAAGTATTGTGTAGGGAAGAACCAGGAAAATCAGACAAACCATTGCAACTGTGAACAGTGGGATGTGCTTGCCACTGAGATATCTAATATTTCCATCATACAGCCACACAGCAATACGTGAGTTGTTAGGGTACTGCAGGGATGTATAGGAAAGTGCAGCAATAACTGTGTGAAGAAGTTTGGCGTATGACAGAAGGAAGAGTGTTGCAAGAACTGCAACAGGATTGCTTCCAAAGACTTTTGCCACTCTTCCTGAGTAGTAGCTCCCAAGGATTATCATGCCTATCAGAGCCCACACATAGAGGGGGAATGCAAACTGCAGCCACATTTTGACATAGGCATCCATTCCATTGTAGAAACATGTTTCAATTCCCAGGTCCAAATTTATCCAGGCTATGAACACATTCAGGAGTTTAGCTATTACCGTTATTGGAACATTAGTGGTTTGAGGCTGAAAGAATATTGCTGAATTCACTGCTACAACGTTTGCATAGAAGATCAGTCCATTGATGGTTCCAACTGCGACCGTCAGCCTCAGGACCAGAAGTAAGACCACTAGGGCAACACCAGCAAAAGCAAATGCAGCTAAGAGTGCAAGATAAGAGTTAGAGCACTGCAAGCAGCGGGAGCTACCCAATGCAAGGCTCAGGTTGTCCCTGCATCTTCCACACAGTAGGCCACTTCTGTTGTAATTGCACTGTTTGTCACTTTTATCAACTTCCAAGTGTATTTCCTCTGATGTGCAGTAATCAAATGGGCAGTGAGGATGAAGAATTACACCTTCGGATTTACTGTCATAGCCTACCCAGAACTGAGCATGCTCCATTCGATGTATTGTTCTCTCATCAACCAGACATGAGTTTGTGAAGTGCTGAAGTCTTTTGGTACAAATGCAAATGGGCTGGGTGTCTGACAACTGAAATCCAGGAGGACAATGTAAAATTTTTACAGAAATTCTGAGAGTATTTGATGTTGCAGGTAGACATGGACCTTGTACATGCAGTGTCATATATTGAATTGCGCTCTCTTCATATGTCTGTATGGTATATTTTAGAGTAGTGCATTTATTTTCTATACTTTGAACGTCTTCATTTTCTTGAAATGTAATATTGCTGTTGGGTGTGCTAATAGTTTGTATCACAGCTGCTGTTTTCCCATTTCTTTGCCCATGTGCAACGACCGGAACCTTCAGTGTTCCCCCTGGATACACAGGCACTGGGTGATAAGAACCACTGCAGTCGACGTCTGGTTGGTGATCGCTGCAAGTGCAGATGTATAATGGGTCAGACGATATATAAGGTGTTTTCAGATTACTAGTGGTTATGTCATCAAAGACTTCTCCACTAAAGCTAGAGCAGTCGTCACAAAAAAAGGTTTCACGACTATTCAATATACAGTTATCAACTGAGCCACCATGCAAGTCAGCACCAGCCTCAGCACTGTTGTTGTCAAAATAGATCTCAACTTTGAGGTCATAAATGGTTCTTTTGAGTTCAGAAGCAGTAATATGCTTATATACATGTTTCTCTAATGTGTTGACTTGGAAAAAGCAGTCACTACCACTCTGATAATGATGTAAAGTAGCAGACTGATCAGTGCAGTAAGCTAAAGGATTTCTTTCTGCAACCATAATTGCACCTCCACTGCTCTTTGCACTGTTGTTGATGAAGTATACATGCGCATTGGGCTGAAGATAGAACTGAGACTCACCTGAAAGCAGCAGTCCACCACCATTTCCATCAATAGCTGAATTGTTCACTATAGTTGTATTTCCTGTAAATGTAACTGTACTCCTTGATATATACATCCCTCCTCCCTCTTCAGTGGCTAAATTGTTGGTAAGTATCACATTTCCGGTAATATCTGTGCTGTGCGCATACAGTCCTCCACCATATCTAGCAGAGTTACTCTGGAATATACTATCAGTGACAGTGAGGTTGCTATCTGCTACGTAAAGTACTCCTCCAGCTTCAGCAGAGTTGTTCTGGAATTTATTATCGGTGACAGTGATGCTGCTATCCGCTACATAAAGTACTCCTCCTGCATCAGTAGCAGAATTGTTCTGGAATGTATTATCTGTGACAGTGAGGGTGCTATACTCTACATAAAGTACTCCTCCTACATCTGTAGCAGAGTTGTTCTGGAATGTATTATCTGTGACAGTGAGGTTGCTATGCTCTACATAAAGCACTCCTCCTAAGACAGCAGAGTTGTTCTGGAATGTATTATCAGTGACAGTGAGGTTGCTATCCCCTATGTATACATGAAGTACTCCTCCTGCATCAGTAGCAGAGTTGTTTTGGAATGTATTATCAGTGACAGTGAGGGTGCTATGCTCTACATAAAGTACTCCTCCAAACTCAGCAGAGTTGTTCTGGAATGTATTATCTGTGACAGTTAGGTTGCTATACTCTACACGAAGTACTCCTCCACCTACAGTAGCAGAGTTGTTCTGGAATTTATTATTTGCAACAGTGACGTTGCCATCCACTATATAAAATACTCCTCCATTACTAGTAGCAGAGTTGTTCCGGAATGTATTATTTGTGACAGTGAGGTTGCTATACTCTACATGAAGTATTCCTCCAGCTACAGTAGCAGAGTTGTTCTGGAATGTATTAGCTGTGACAGTGAGGTTGCTATCCTCTATATAAAGTACTCCTCCAAACTCAGCAGAGTTGTTCTGGAATGTATTATCTGTGACAGTGAGGGTGCTATCCTCTGTGACATGAAGTACTCCTCCATTACTAGTAGCGGAGTTGTTCTGGAATGTATTATCTGTGACAGTGAGGTTGCTATCCTCTATATGAAGTACTCCTCCATTACTAGTAGCAGAGTTGTTCTGGAATGTATTATCTGTGATAGTGAGGGTGCTATACTCTACATAAAGTACTCCTCCATTATTAGTAGCAGAGTTGTTCTGGAATATATTATCGGTGACAGTGAGGGTGCTATCCTCTACATAAAGTACTCCTCCAGCTACAGTAGCAGAGTTGTTCTGGAATGTATTATCTGTGACAGTGAGGGTGCTATACTCTACACAGAGTATTCCTCCATTACTAGTAGCAGAGTTGTTCTGGAATGTATTATCTGTGACAGTGAGGGTGCTATCCTCTACATAAAGTACTCCTCCATAACTAGTAGCAGAGTTGTTCTGGAATATATTATCGGTGACAGTGAGGGTGCTATCCTCTACATAAAGTACTCCTCCATAACTAGTAGCAGAGTTGTTCCGGAATGTATTATCGGTGACAGTGAGGGTGCTATCCTCTACATAAAGTACTCCTCCAGCTACAGTAGCAGAGTTGTTCTGGAATATATTATCAGTGATTGTGAGGTTGCCATCCACTACATAAAATACTCCTCCCAGCTCAGCAGAGTTGTTCTGGAATGTATTATCTGTGACAGTGAGGTTGCTATCCACTCCATAAAGTACTCCTCCTGCATCAGTAGCAGAGTTGTTCAGGAATAAATTTTCTGTTAATAAGATGTTGCTGTCCTGTATATACAGTGTACCTCCTTTAGCGTAGACATGACCAAGACCACATCCGGGAGCAAGAAAATATCCTGAGCCATAATCAAGATAATCATGATAATCAACATAATCACATTCAGACTGGTCTACATTAATGTTGCTGTAAAAGCTACAACTTGAAATATTACACTGCTGCACAGATGTTATATTTACTGCTGCACTGCTACTGTGTCCACATGAGATGAAGGCTAGTGAACTGATGTACAGTTCAATAATGTCTATAAAGACAAATCCAGCTGGCTGGGTGCATACAATCCTACTGGTGATCCCTGGGAGGGAAGATAAATCTCCATGAAGGGTGAGCCATGTCAAGTTTGTCACAAAGATAATCCGCTCCAAAATATGATTGCCAGGAAGGAACTCCACTGTTGTGTTCATAGGGAGATTCATGAAGTACTGATCAGCTACATACTCGGAGAGTGTATGGCAGGGCTCTCCAGGACATGGTGCATCCGGTATGGGCGTGACGTAGTAGGTACTCTGAGCAGAACATGAGGTGACGATGAGTAGAAGTAGCTGGATAGAACGTTTGCATTCCATAACAACTAATGAAGACTTAGCAGATGCTGTACACTTTAATAAGCACTGGCTATATACTGTTCCTGCAAGACATTGCCAGACTGTGTATTAGCTACAGTGCTGATAGGCGTATCACTGAGCGGTGCCGACCGCCGTTTACACAGCATAAACCCACAAGCGGCGTGTACTGGCGCCGTCTAACACTTAGCAAAAATTTAGGCCGCTAACTATGTAAACAGTGAGGACCTGAAGCCAAATAAACGCTATTAAAACTAGCACAGCATGCAGGCAGAGTTTTGTGTACTGGCCAGCTGCTTTAGCTGTGTCATGCTTAGATCTCGTACTCCACTAGGTTTGGCTGTGATATCATCAGGAGCTGTAGTATACGTAGCTAACTGGCACAGGGCATACTGATTGACTGTGGAGTGTGCGTGACCTTTCAGCTGCAGGCAATCGTCCCGTTCCGCAGGAGACTACTGAAGTATAGTCACAGAATGTGATGCATGTGGGCATGCATAATTTCCGGGACACCCGGAAATTAGGTATGCCCACATGCATCACATTCCGGTATGCCCACATGCATCACATTCCGGGACACCCGGAAATTAGGTATGCCCACATGCATCACATTCTGTGACTATACTTTAGTAGTCTCCTGCCTGGAATGGGAGACGTTCACTATTAAACTTCCCAAATCCTACTAAATTTGGCCGTGAAAATAAATGTCATCATGCCAAGGGCTCCCTTGACAAGCCAAGTCTAATCTCACAGGCCAATTTCATCACACCAATACGAGAATGTTTGATCTGGGAAACCAATGTCACCGTGCTGTGATGCTAAGGGCCTCCCCTCTAATTGTAGGCATCAGCCTCACATTCTCCGATGCTAGCTAGTCTTCCAGCCCTATCATCAAAAACGACTATAGACTGAGGTTTGGGCTGGGAAACCAATGTCACCACTGTGATGCTAGCTAGGGGCCTCCTGACCTCTATAATTTTAGGTATCAGCCTTACATTCTCCAACTGCAATCTCCCAGCCCTATCGTCAAAAACAACTACAGTTAGAAGTTGGGCTGGGAAACCAATGTCACTGCTGTGATGCTAGGGGCAAGGGAAATTGGGAAAAAAATCCCCGTAAAACTGCTCATGAATAATTAATGAGTAATCAGCGGGGTCACGTGAGCTACGTAGAGTTAATTAGTGCATAGTACTATTAATACATTTTCCCACGGCATACATGCCTCCAGACACTCATCTTTCACTCAAACCCACTTGGTAGTGGTGGTGCCGAAGTTCTCTTCACAATGCTTCCAATCAGCAACTCCCTTATGAGGCTAGACCTCCAGGACGGTTCCATTAATTAAAATGCAACGAATCTCTCCAAAGCGCCATCTGCAACAGCTTACAATTTACCACAGCCTTTCAGGCGTTAGAACTTAGTGCAAATGATTTCAGTGATAGTGAAATTTCTGCAATATTAGAGGCAGTGAATTCCAGTAATATTACAGAGTTCAAGATAGCGACAGTGGGATTGAAGAAGCAGGTATGCAAAATCTAGGAGCACTGCCAAAACACGAAGTTGAAGCAACTTTCACTCACTGCTTATGAACTTGTTTCCAATCCAAACACTTTCGAGGGCTTTTGTGACCGTCTCGCCTTCAGTAAAGCATACGGTCCGTTGAAATTTTAATTTTGATGGTGAAAGTTTCAAAGACCAGTTTGAGCAGAGAATAAAAGATGTCAACACTTTAAGAAAGGCTAACCAGAGACAGAAAATCAAGATTAAGTTCTTAGACATGAATGACTAATGTTTCAAATTCATTGTCAAGTAGTAGCTATTAATAGTACAGCTGTATTTTGTGTGGAATGTATGTTGCTACCATAAAACTGCAACAATAAAGAACGTAGAGTACATTGTGTGATTGACTAGAATTTTCAAGAGAACATTTGTCCCCACTTCTACATGTATATTATAGAGCCAGGCAAGTATAGTAGAAGAAAACATCAAGATAACAATGTACTATTTTGTGTACTTGGGTGTGCAAATTATAAAGTCTCTATAACCACATTCAGTGCAAGGTACTCGAGTGATAGTGTGGCCAGAAGCTGCCATATAATTCAAGGAAATCCACACTGGACATGAGAAGTATAATAGAATAATATGAGTGACTATATTGCTGCTATGGAATTGTAGTATATCTGCACATTTTGTACTTTCACAGATGAATATTATAAATGTATGACAAAATGAGTAGTAGCTAGGTATAGATTTCTTGACTATTTACACATTCATGAATGATTTTAATTAATATTATCAAGTATGTCACACAGCTAATAAACTGGAGAAACTGTCTTCATTTTGTAAATTGAGTAGCCCTATCATGAGGCAAATTGAAGTCCAGTTCTGGGCCAATTGCAACTATTCTATTGGGATTGATTGATTCGTGGCTCTCCTGTAGATAAAAAGATGCAATAGCTGTAGACCAATAATTAGTAATTCGTACAAGTTAAAAGATGAGAAGTATACATCACAGACCGCACAATTTCTAAACTCCTATATCCCATGCGAGGGTTGTGCATGCACACTTTCCAAGTGTCTCATTCTTACTGCAGTTGGGTCTTTAAGACTGAGCAAGTGTACTGTTACAATTACTGGGTAGACCACAAATACCAGTACTACCGATGATCAAATTATCATGATCATACACACTGATCTACAATAATCTGACCATTGTCATTTTCTATAATATTATGCAAACTTACTACTTACTTTGTTAGAGCAGATAATATGTCTATGGGTGAGTGTAGAACTACTCCCCTGACCTGTACAATATTACATTTTGTAAGATCTGAATAGTCATGGCATCTTTGACAAAAATAAGCTATATATTGCGTACTGATTGTACCTACTCACCTGCAGTTCGTAACAATAGCTTGTATAGGCTATAAGGCAATTTACCTACCTGGTAGTGGTGCTCAATGTGCAGGCGGTTAGTGGTCTCCCCAAAGCCTGGAGTCTGGTAGAGGTCCCTCAGGTAGCCCCAGATATTGGGATAGTCCACAATACGCTTCTTGTTGCACTGTAGGAAGATCAAAGCTAATGTAAACTGTATATGCAGTGGTTACTAAACTCTGGAATGAAACAGAACAGTAGCAAAATATTCCATTGTCTTGTACCTACTAAAGTGCAGAACACACTGCCAGTTCCGCCTACCATAAACATAACTATGGCTAGTACTAGCACGGTTTCAACAGAGGGGGGCATGGGCTCCCCGGCCCCCGGATATCTGAACAATTAATTAATGCTGTAATAATAATTGCCTTAGTAGGTACAACAGGATATACAACACAATGTAAACCTATTATAGCTGAAGTTTATGGTTCTTGTCCTTGGATATGTCCAGAATGGTTATCAAAGACACATAACAATTCCAATGTTCTGAGGTTTTAAATACAAGTGTTGGAAACAGTGGCAATTTTAAGCGGGGGCCTGGCCATGGGTGGGGCACGTAGTATGCCCTCGGACTCCCCTACAAGGCTGGGAGCTTTACTCACAGGAGCTGCTTTTGCCAGCTAGTTTTGAGGGGGGGCACTATTGATATACCCTAAAATCACCACTGGTTGGGAAACCCACCAGACTCAATTTCAGAGCAACAAATTTTGCAAAACAACTGCCCCCAGACGCGGATGTGCTTAGCATGCATTAACTTTCACTCCCCTCCCTCTCCCCCCTCCAGCAAAAAATTCTGTACAAAACTCTGGCCAGCCTCATACCAGGCATTCCCACTTCTAGGGAAGGTCCGGGTACATATGAGGCCAGGAGTGGAAAGGCTTGGGTACAAGGATAAGCTAGCACAAGAAATTTTGTCCGTCTGGGCACGAGAGTAGCCATATTACTGAGTACAATGATAGATCTGGCTCTGAGCATGTTTGCTTCTGCATATCACACTCATAAACCATGAGAAGGTCATGTAGCCTACAACTAAGAGCAACCTAACTAGTAACCATTGAAAGGGCAAAAAGCTTTCAATATGAGGATTAAAATAGGTTTATTATCTTGGAGAACTGCCTGATAACATAATCACACACATATTATGTTACTGAGACATGGATCTCACCTTGAAGTGTCCCACATAGACACAGTCGAACCGAGCCAGGGTGGTGTAGAGTCGTATGTCAGCCTCAGTGATCTGTGACCCAGCGAGGTAGCGCTGGTGAAACAGAATCTCCTCCACCCTGTCCAGGGCTGCAAACAACTCCCACACAGCCTTGTCATAGGGCTCCTGCTTTGTGGCAAACCCAGCACGATACACTCCATTATTGATGTCTCTGTAGAAGAAAATATATTATGCATGTTCACCACTTCATTTATTCTTAAAGATCACAGACACTCACTCGTATATCCACTCATTGAGAGAGTCAATTTCTGCTCTCAGTTTCTCGGGGTAGAAGTCGAGTGCTCGCTGTTCGGATGTCTTGCAGAACTCACCAAACTCTGAGTTGAACATCCGAATGATCTCTGAGGATTCGTTATTAACAATTGCTTTAAACTTCTTATCCCAGAGCATGGGTACAGTGAAACGTCCCTCATAATTGGGCTCCGCAAGAAAGTAGACATCTTGCAGGAAAGAGAACCCATTGACCGTGTCTGGTGTTGCTCCAGGTACATCTGGATTGAATCGCCATCCTTTTTCTCCCATGAGGTAGTCCACTATGTTCACAGATATCACATCCTCCAAGCCCTTCAGCTTGCGCATGATGAGTGTGCGGTGGGCAAAGGGGCAGGCATAGGAGACGTAGAGGTGGTAACGCCCACTCTCAGCTGGAAATCCACTGCTGCCATCACGGGTAATCCAGTTCCTACACATGAAATAAAATTACCGGTCCACATGTCTATTACAAAAACAGTAACAATAATATAACTAACTACATACAAATTCAGTATACCTGAAAGAGGATGGGTTTCGGACAAATTCCCCAGTCTTGTTGGCTAGGATCTGTGGCTGCTCCTTAGCACCCTCAGCCATTGTTCTGAACGTCAGCACAAGACCACTTACAAACCGAGCAGTCTGCTTCCTCCACGAGTTCAAAAGTAACATCTTTAATAGATAGCCACGCTGAGTATGGATCACTTTTCCATTGAGTCTACACGTAGCATGCACCGCGAGATTAGGCCACGCCTTACTACTCAGAACGTATGGGTGGGGCTCACTTCGCCGTGAGGACACACCCAGAATCGTTTTTATGATGCAGAGACAACCAAGAAGGAAGGCCTAAACTTTTGCTAGAGTGGATGAGCTCCACGGTAGATAATAATATCGATCCCCAAGTCACCCAGCCCCAACAATTTGGCGTCCGTAGGCATTAGCTACCTATTCGAAAGTTTAATATCTACATAATATTATACTATCATGCCACTCTTTGCATCTAATAGATTACTTTCTCATGCATGTTTGACAAGCAAACAAGAGCATAATTATGTTGTCAGCCTTTGCACGACACAACTGCACGTCAATAATGCTGATGTGTATCAGGAGACGAGTCAACTTTTTACTATATAGCTAACTTAATTCGATCTTTTCAAATGACCAGCCAAGAAGATTTAGTGACGTCGACACTGATATTGTAGGCCCAAAGTTTTATACTATCGCTTACTTATATAAGGAACAGTACTGAGGTCAGTTGGTCAGATATATAGCTAACTTTCTGCATCCATTCAACTACCATTGAGATGTAGCTCGCCAGCTAAGGAACCGACTTAGCTAGGCATTAAATTCTAGCTAGCTAAGACTGTTTCCTTCTTATAAAGCTGACACCTAGGTTAAGATTGTTACCTGTTAATTCACCGAGCAGGTCATTGTCTTCTTTAGTAACCCCATCCCCTTCCCTTCCAGATGCATGCTTTCAAGAGCTTTAGTACCTGCCAGGCCAGAGATGGAGGGTGTGAAGATGACTAAGGTGTGGTTGTGGAGTCCACGAGAGGAACTTGCTAAAGCCCTGCAACTTTGACAGCAACATGATCAATAGAGCACGTGTTCACCAGGCAGAAGACGCTCGTCAGGAAGTACTAAGGAGGTGGTTGGAAGGATATGGAAAAACCCACCAGCCTGGGTCACTCTAACTGATGAAGTTTCACGACATATCTATATAGCTAATGACTTAAGTAAATTGTCCCACAGATGTTTTCTGTGCCATACTATTGCTTTGTACAGCTAGCTATATAGCCTTTTCTTTCACCTGTAGCTATCTAGCTGATGTTGTAGTTAGCTTAGTCATGTGAGACCGTTTCATTGCTTGTTGTGTAGCTCGTCTAAATTATATTCATGTAACCTCATTGAAATAGAGTATTATTGAGAACCCCCTGAAAAGAAACTATGCAACCTACTACAGGGCAGGGCAGGGCCTACATGTAGCTATAGACCTCTATAATAATTAGAGTGCATAAGCCTACTTCACATGCTGCAATGACAGAATGCAATGAAGATTCCAGTGTAGTGGCCCTACATGAATAATATATGCAGCAGCAAAGATAGAATATACGCAAAGTGGTACTATCTTACACAACCTTGATAAATTCTATGCCTGTCATATTTCTGGCTAGCACTCCTTCACCATCACCATCACCACCTTGCTTCAATATTTTGATGTATTAAAGTCAAATTGAGTGTCCCTGTTGTGTGGCTGACTGAAGTCAATGTCTGGACCAATTGCAACTATTCCATGAGGGTTAATGTGACGGTGACTCTCCTATAGCAGTAAATAGAAGAATGTTTTAAGATGAAAACATACAGTAAATTACTAAAACCCCATGCAACTAGCATACTTATCCTACATCCAACACACTGGCACCCCATAGTAGGGAAGATGATTACCAACAATAACTGTTGTATATGCACCTGAAAGTGCTGGGAGAGGCCAGGCTGGAGCTTTATTCAAGCTCACTTCTACAATAATACTTTGTAGACATCTGCATACAAACTACAATGCCCATCCAAGGAAAGTATTGCTAGCCCAGCAGTCTAAGCAAGGGATATATCTAGCTACAGCAGCTACTTGACATTGCTAGGTGGTTGCTGTGTTTATTATAATGAACTGACAAACCACCCATCTGCGCAGTGGCACAGCAAAAACTGTCTAACTACATGAGCTATTGTACTAAACACAGTACAATATTATCTGTAATGCACATTTTAGCTCGGTAGTCATGGAGAAGAACTGGGGAGAAAATGAATCGAAGGCAATGAAGGCCTTGGTACAGGCTACATAAATGTCTGTCTGATCATGATACTATACAACTTGACTGCAACCACATAGCATATAACAAGCCCAGATGATTTATAAGTGCTCACCCCCCAGATCTCACGCTTCTAAATTGATAACATCCTCAGGCTGGGTGTATTACGTGCAACTAATATTTAATATACTAGCATCATCTGTAATTTGATTGGGTGTTGTATGGTTGCACAGCTACAGCAGCATGACCAAGCGGTGATGAGGGCTTGGGTCATTGTCTGCCTATACATAAAACTACTGTATGTCAGTCGTAGCGAGCATCATAATATTTTTCTCTTGCTCACGTATTACCTTACTGTAGTACTGTCATGTGCAGCAGATTTGCTTTGATGCATTACAGTGCTCAGTGAGTTCCATATATAAGTATTGTATTATTCCATCCACAGGAGAGCCATGAGTCAATCAATCCCAATAGGATAGTTGCAATTGGCCCAGAACTTGACTTCAACTTGCCTCATGATAGGGCTACTCGATTCACAAAGTGAAGAAGGCACAGCTTCCCCAGTTCACTAGCTAGTTTATAAGTGTAGATACTTGGAATGGCAATTCTATTATTCATGAATGTGTAAATCAGGTAATATGGCTCTCCTCTTGTATGTGATATTACATTTAGTGATTCGATCACCTGTGAGACATTACCTACGTATGACCACATGTCTGATCATATGTCTGATCTATAGACTTCTCCAACCAATGTTCACGTGCAGACTTCACACTTCACTTTGTCACAACATAACAAGTACTGATGGACAAATAAGGCGCCATGCTGCCATGGGCTTAATAAGATTTGTAGTTTATACAGGCTAATCAGGCCATTGGTCTACCTGGTAGTGGTGCTCAATGTGCAGGCGGTTAGTGGTCTCTCCAAAGCCTGGAGTCTGGTAGAGGTCCCTCAGGTAGCCCCAGATATTGGGATAGTCCACAATACGCTTCTTGTTACACTGTAGAAAGATCCAAGCAGAGGAGAGAAATTATTTTATGCTAACAATAATGATGGTATGCATGTATAGTCGGATATGGAGGACAAGCCATAGCCATGCATGTAGATAGTATCAACTCGTGTACGTATGGCATGTGCGGCAGTGCACTGTCAGTTATAGTCTCACTGCACGCTTATGTGGAAGCTGCTACATTGTAGGCTACTCATCCTCCCATAGACCAACACCATGCACTCTCTATATGCATGGCCGTAGCAAGCGGTCCGGCCGGTCTGGTTTTGCATGTTTTCGGCAGATAATTTTCGGAATTGCGCATGCGCAGACGTATAACGTTGCGTTACTGTGCCATGATAGCTACTGGGAGTTTGCAGGCCCATTAGACCAAAGTACGTCAAGCTAGATTAGTTTCGTGTTGCCTAGGCGGCGAAAAAGTGGTAGATATCGATGATACGTCTGTTTTGGCAAGATAACTGGAAGCGCACTACGAAATTGCCGAGTCAGCACTTCGCTGATCTGCTCCGCGGCTGCATTTTGCTTGAACTGACCCATTGCTGAGTACAACCTCCAGTTGGATAATTCATGTAAAAATGTCTGGCTAAATTTTAGATATGAAATATCTTGAACTAGCATGTTAAATTTTGTTGACTATTTGCACTGTATGCATGCATGAAAAGATGCCTCAGAAGGCCGCCTCGGAGCACCTAAAATCTCAAAATTTTCTGGGGGGGCATGCCCTCAGACCCCCCTAGAAAGAGTGGGCTAACGCCCACCAAATGCTAAAATATTAAGGGGATCTGAACACGCCCCCTGGCCGGATCACTTCCAAACTGCTTGCTACGGCCCTGATATGTGGCAATCACATGCAACATTGCTAGCTGTTATTATTTGCTGAAGAGAAATTACAGCAGTGGGACCCAATTTAATTACACTCAATCTTTTTTGGGTAACTGTGCGTGGTCCA
Source organism: Phakellia ventilabrum (assembly GCA_963921505.1). NCBI lineage: Eukaryota > Metazoa > Porifera > Demospongiae > Axinellida > Axinellidae > Phakellia > Phakellia ventilabrum. Next base: position 2,546,987 of record OY997397.1, read on the forward strand.
TATAGGCAATGTAGCTCACTTCCCTTGAGGCCCTCTGCATGGAATACCCTATATGGAGAAACCTCCTGTCTGTCAGTAACAAAGCCAAAGGCAGCCATTACATTAGCTACATACAAGCCTGCATCTCCTGTCGTGAATGGACAATTGAAAACCATGAGTGAGACTGGCCTGAAAGGCACTTAGAGAATGATACTCTTACAATAATGTACCAATGTACATGCATATGTTCACTCCTTCATGCTGACACCCTAGAGAACTGCAATAAAGAGCACTGGCTGATCTCACCTTGAAGTGTCCCACATAGACACAATCGAATCGAGCCAGGGTGGTGTAGAGTCGTATGTCAGCCTCAGTGATCTGTGGCCCAGCGAGGTAGTGCTGACGAGACAGAATCTGCTCCACCCTATCCAGAGCTGCAAACACCTCCCGCACAGCCTTGTCATAGGGCTCCTGCTTTGTGGAAAACCCAGCACGATACACTCCATAATTGATATCTCTGTGGGAGAAAATATATTCAACGCTTCACTTATGGGGTGTTTAGTTAAGAACAACAGGTACTTACTTGTATATCCACTCATTCAGAGAGTCAATTTCTGCTCTCAGTTTCTCAGGGTAGAAGTCGAGTGCTTGCTGTTCGGGTGTCTTGGAAAATTCACCAAACTCCGAGTTGAACATACGAATGATCTCTGAGGACTCATTATTAACAATTGTCTTCGCCTTCTTATCCCAGAGCACAGGCACAGAGAAACGACCCTCATAGTTGGGCTCTGCAAGAAAGTAGATCTCTCGCAGGAAAGAGCACCCATTGACCGTGTCTGGTGTTGCTCCAGGTACATCTGGATTGAATCGCCATCCCTTCTCTCCCATGAGGTAGTCCACTATGTTCACAGATATCACATCCTCCAAGCCCTTTAGCTTGCGCATGATGAGTGTGCGGTGGGCAAAGGGGCAGGCATAGGAGACGTAGAGGTGGTAACGCCCACTCTCAGCTGGAAATCCACTGCTGCCATCACGGGTAATCCAGTTCCTACAGGAAACAAAAATTACCAGTCCACACTCAAAAAGGACTTGACTAGAGCTTAAGAGAGTTTGAACCCTAGTCTTGTGTGGTCCAGACCCTTCCTGCTGTGGAAGAGTGAAGGGAAAGGAGGAAAGGAAGAAGGGTCTGGTGACTCTGATCTAGATGTTGCAACCTCTACCAATATCCCAGCATGCAGAGCCAATCAGATTGCAGCAGTCATACATGATTGTGTAAGACGTCACATGACATTTAGCATGAATACTCTGACTCCCTAGGACTGAGATGTGGTCCTAATTCATGGCACTTCTCTGAGGCAAATGATGCAGCATTCTTCATTGCACAGGTTAGTCTCGTGCGCCAGACCCTCGAGGGTCTGGCGCACGAGACTATGCACAGGTCACACGCCATAAAGTAGTCTAAAATGGCATCATGTTCAGAATCACCAGACCCTTCTTCCTTTCCTCCTCCTCCCTTCGCTTTTTTCTTTGGGGTAGAAAGGGTCTGGGCCACACAAACTACATTCACCACATCTGAAATCTACACTAATGAATTCTATCATTGGTAAGTCTAACTCCAGGATGACAGAGAATAAATAGGCAAACTACAGGTCAACTTCCTTCTTTAGCCTAGCAGCAACTCCTTACAACTTTTTTTAATAATTTGCGTGAGTGTGTAGCTACCGGAAAGAGGATGCCTTTCCGACGAATTCCCCTGCCTTGTTGGTCTGCGGCGGCTTCGCACCCTCAGCCATTGTTCTGAACGTCAGCACAAGAACCGCCGATGAGTCTGCTTCTTCCACGAGCTCAAAAGTAACCTAATTATTATTTAGCCACTTTATATTACATGTATATACAGTCAGCGCGTGTCTTAATACGTCACTACTCAGCTTCAAAAATATGGGTGGGGCTCACTTACCGTCTGGACACACCCAGTCTACGCATGCGCAGAAAGAACCCGTATTACCATATGCCGCTGTGGAGGCCTTGCTGTCGTGGTGTCTCAGCTAGGCTACCAGGGTTTCCCTGAGGCATTCTTCAAAAAAACATAGTCATGTACTTTGGTACCAGAATGCAATGAAGATTCCAGTGTAGTGGCCCAATATGCAGCAGTAGAATTATAATACACACAAAGTAGTACTATCATACACAAACTTGATGTTATATTTCTAGCTAGCACTTCTTCACTGTCACTGCCTTGCTTCAATATTCAGATGTATTAAATTTGATCACTTTGCAAATTGAGTGTCCCTGTTGTGTGGCTGACTGAAGTCAATGTCTGGACCAATTGCAACTATTCCATGAGGGTTAATCTGACGGTGACTCTCCTATAGTAATAATTAAAAGAATGATTTATGATGAAGATATACCGTTACAAAACTCTGCATACTTATCAAGGCTCAGCCTAGCCTCGTTCCCAGGCCACTGTACAAGCCTGGGAATCAGGCTAAGCTTAGCCTAAATACTCTCTCCAACTGGCAGGGAAAATGATTAATGACAAAAGTTGCATGTGCACCTGAAAGTGCTGGGAGAGGCCAGGCTGGAGCTATATTCAAGCTCACTTCTATAATGATACTTTGTACATGTAGACATCTGCATGCAAACTACAATGCCCATCCAAGGAATGTAATGCTAGCCCAGCAGTCTCAGCACAGGAATACGGCTAGCTACAGCAGCTATTTGACGTTGCTAGGTGGTTGCTATGTTTATTAGTATAGCTTAGAGCATAGAGCTGCCCATGCTCTAGGCCATTTAGTATATGTACACATTTCCGGTATTTCTAGAGCTTCCTATGCTCTATGGGATTCTTACCATTGCTCTATGAAAAAAATACTATACCATGTTACTATAGTAACATAATATTATACTAAGCTATACATAACATGCCGAGATGATTTATATAAGTATATAAGTATGAGTATATTATATGAGTTTAAGTATTATTATTTGAGTTTATATAAGTGCTCGTCCCCCAGGTCTCATGCTTATAAATTAACAACATCGTCAGGCTGGGTGTACTCCATGCACTAGCATTGTCCGTAATTTGCGTGGGTGTTGTATGATTGCACAGAGACATGATAGATTTCTGTGAGCTACGCACTACATGTACATGATTTACACATTCATGAATAATAGAATTTTCATTCCAAGTATCTACACTTATAAAATAGCTAGTGAACTGGGGAAGCTGTGCCTTCTTCACTTTGTGAATCGAGTAGCCCTATCATGAGGCAAATTGAAGTCAATTTCTGGGCCAATTGCAACTATCCTATTGGGATTGATTGACTCATGGCTCTCCTGTGGATGGGAAGAATAATTACATATGGAGCTCACTGAGCACTGGAATGCACCGAAGCAAATCTGCTGCACAGGATTACAGTAAGGTAGTACGTGACCAAGCGAAAAAAAATACACGATGCTTGGTACGATTGGTAGTAGTTTCATAACTATACAGACTAACAATGTCCCAAGCCTTCATCACCACTATGGCTCTCCCCTCCCTATGTGATATTATATTTAGTGATTCAATCACGTGTGAAAGTACTTCAGACATGACATACGACCATATTACGTCTGACTACTCCAACCATTGTGCAGACTTCACACTTTAATGTGTCACAACATATAATACTCATGGCAGATTTGTGACAAATAAAGTCCCACGCTGCCTCTGGGCTTAACTATTTGTAGTTTATACAGGTTATCAAGCTATTGGTCTACCTGGTAGTGGTGCTCAATGTGCAGGCGGTTAGTGGTATCTCCAAAGCCTGGAGTCTGGTAGAGGTCCCTCAGGTAGCCCCAGATATTGGGATAGTCCACAATACGCTTCTTGTTACACTGTAGGAAGATTGAAGCAGAAGGGAGAATTTATTATATGTGTAAAACTGCTAACAATAATCTAGTATTCACGGTGTGTACATATACTCAAATTTCATCTGGCAAGCCATAGTCCTGCACATGGATAGTAATAATCAACCCTTGTATGCATGGCATGTGCAGCTATAGTTATAGTACATTGTCAAGTTACTGACTCGCTGCATTGAAGCAGCTACATTGTAAAAGTAACTGTTCTCTAAGTGCTTTCCACGCCAGCCTCACTCACTAAAGAATTTCCACTCATTATAAAAGAGGCAGGGTTGTATGTAGCTAGCATAACGGCTGCCTTTGGCTTCACTACTGATAGGCAGGAAGTTTGTATACCATCCCGACCGGATCGGAAGTGAGCTGGATTACCTATATGCAGGGCATGCTTGCAAGCACAGTTCTCCAAAAAAGGTTGAGTGTAGTTAAAATGGGTCCCACCGTTGTGATTGCTCTTTAGCAAATTATAGCAGCTAGCAACGCTGCATGCAGTTGCAACTTATAGAGAATGCATGATGTTGGTCACGGTGTAGCATCAATAACGTATCAAATGTACATGCATGTGTTCAGTCAGATTCATTCCTTTATCATGGTTACAATTACCGCACTAGAGAATATAAAATTCACTGGCTGATCTCACCTTGAAGTGTCCCACATAGACACAGTCGAACCGAACCAGGGTGGTGTAGAGTCGTATGTCAGCCTCAGTGATCTGTGACCCAGTGAGGTAGCGCTGATGAGACAGAATCTCCTCCACCCTATCCAGAGCTGCAAACACCTCCCGTACAGCCTTGTCATAGGGCTCCTGCTTTGTAGCAAACCCAGCACGATACACTCCATTATTGATATCTCTGTGGGAGAAAACATGCTCAACGCTTCACTTATGGGGCGTTTAGTTAAGAACAACAGACACTTACTTGTATATCCACTCATTGAGAGAGTCAATTTCTGTTTTCAGTTTCTCGGGGTAGAAGTCGAGTGCTCGCTGTTCGGGTGTCTTGGAAAATTCACCAAACTCTGAGTTGAACATCCGAATGATCTCTGAGGATTCGTTATTAACAATTGTCTTCGTCTTCTTATCCCAGAGAACAGGTACGGTGAAACGACCCTCATAGTTGGGCTCTGCAAGAAAGTAGACCTCTCGCAGGAAAGAGCACCCATTGACTGTGTCTGGTGTTGCTCCAGGTACATCTGGATTGAATCGCCATCCCTTTTCTCCCATGAGGTAGTCCACTATGTTCACAGATATCACATCCTCCAAGCCCTTCAGCTTGCGCATGATGAGCGTGCGGTGAGCCCAGGGGCAGGCATAGGAGACGTAGAGGTGGTAACGCCCACTCTCAGCTGGAAATCCACTGCTGCCATCACGGGTAATCCAGTTCCTACAGGAAACAAAAATTACCAGTCCACACTCAAAAAGGACTTGACTAGAGCTTAAGAGGGTTTGAACCCTAGTCTTGTGTGGTCCAGACCCTTCCCGCTGTGGAAGAGTGAAGGGAGAGGAGGAAAGGAAGAAGGGTCTGGTGACTCTGAACTAGATGTTGCAACCTCTGCCAATATCCCGGCAGAGGCAATCAGATTGCAGCAGTCATATATATTACTGTAAAGTATGTCACATGATGTTTAGCAGGGAACCATTCGACTCCCTACCTCACAGAGGACTGGGATGTGGTGTGTCAATTCATTACTTATGTACTATATGTAGTACTCTTTGGAGGTAGATGATGCAGCATTCTTCCTTGTACAGGTCACATGCATCATTACATAATACACTAGTGATACACAATGTGCAGGGATGTCCTGCTTCGTGAGAATTGCATGCAGGTGGCACGCCCATAGCACCCACCCACAAATGAAAAAGGCCAAACACACACCCACAAAACAAAATGGCTACTTGCTATTATGTGCCTAGAAGACCTGAGGCCGAAGCAAGCTTACTGTGATAGTGATCGCTTCCAAGTCTCCCCGTTAGGAGTTTTATAGCGAAGGTAAGTGTTCGCTGTGTGTTTGATAGGCTATACCAGGAGAACTGGCTGGAACAGGTTACGACGAAAAAAGGTCAATCGAACTGGAGTATAGCCTCGCTTCGCTTGGAATAAAGCGTCATCCTGTTCAGAGTCACCAGACCCTTCTTGCTTCCTCCTCCTCCTTTTATTTTTTGTGGCAGGGAGTGTCTGGGCCACGCAAAACTACATTTCCCGCATCTGATTCCAATGGGTAAGTCTAACCCACGTAACAGTGAATAAAATCGCAGCTCAAATAGGCAAACTACAGGTCATTTCCTTCTCTGGGGATGGCCTAGCAGCAGTTTAATACTTACAAATTTTTAAAGCTGCGTGTGTACCTGAAAGAGGATGCCTTTCGGACAAATTCCCCTGTCTTGCCGGCCCACTTTAGGATCTGCGGCTGCTCCTTAGCACCATCAGCCATTGTTCTGAATGTCAGCACAAGACCGCCGATATCTGCTGCTTTCACGAGCTCAAAAGTACTAACATTTAATCAGTAGCTAATTTTATAGTTATTCATGGCTGAGTGTGTATACAGTCAGCTGGTTGGATGCGTGTCTTAGTACGTCACTACTCAGCTTCAATAAAATATGGGTGGGGTCACTTAAACCATCAGGACACACCCAGTCTACGCATGCGCAGAAGTACCCCTTATATAGCGGATCTTTTGATGAAACTCTACCACATCAGGAATTTTATTTGGGGGGGGGGGGGGGCTTGCAAGAAGCTTCCCCCCCTTGGGACTTAGGTTGACAGTTATTATTTCTATGCATGGTTACATGCAAGCGCAACACAACGTGTAGCTACCAGAACTGATTTCAGAGGGTGTAAACATTAAAATTTTCCTGCATATTACTTTGTACACCTTTTCTTTCGCCTAAGTTATATAGTTAATTAAGTCATAATTATGAGACTGTTTCATTGCTTGTTGTGTAACTCATTTTACTGTTCAAGTGCATGTCTTCACTTGTATTCCATCTAGAGCTAGTAAGAACAATTATTATATTCACTCATTGAGATGAAACATTATTACAATCGCCCAAGAAAAAATAGCAAACAAACTGCAATGAAAAGTGACCATTCATCCAATTATGAAATTTTTATTAATCACACTGACATAAGGGCTAGGTCATACGACACCAGTTCCATATGGAGTAACTTCAATAAGATGACCATTTCAGTATGCTACTGCATGTGGTAGTAGCCCCGAAAATGTACAATATACTCACGTCTGAAGCACAGTGCAAATCTATAAATACTCTCAAGAATAAGTCATACTTCCATAAAAACATGCTCTTAGATCAAAAAATCTCCATGCATAATTTATTATAGTCATCCGTGACTGACCTGCTATGCGGAAAAATATGAAAAGTAACAGGGAAAATAAAATAGGCAAGAACCTAATTCAAGTCTTACCAATACCATTCAAGAGCTGCATAAAAAATTCCCATGGCCTGTCGTACTTACACTTGGCAGTGTGGTCACGCTCAATACAAACAGAATTGATAGTGATGAGTAATATTGTAATCAGATAGCACTCAATATATTAACGTTCTTGAGTCTTTGCAAATCGAGTGGCCCTGTCATGTGGCTGATTAAAGTCAATGTCTGGACCAATTGCAACTATTCTATGCGGATTGATCATAGGGTGGCTCTCCTATAGTAACAAAAAGATAGATATATATTGTGATGACAAATCTATTATGAACTATATGTTATGCAGGCTATTCTTCATATAATGCATACAAAAATAGTGTGATGCTCTAGTAGAATAAAGCCTAATTCACTAAATCCTGATTATGACTATGAAATTGTGATCATGAAATCCAATGGTCACTTTGGTCAACTCATCCTGATTAGTAACTTAGGAAAAAGGGCAGAATTTTTACTCTCATACAGAGTCTAAAAGTACCAGTACTCTGAAAAGCTTGCACAATAGGTAAGTGATTCTGCAGCGGAGCATCCTCTACGGTCTACAGTGCTAGTGCTAACTATAGTAGTCTACAATATAAAAATTTTGCAGCTATTGACACATAGCCTATAGCATGTAGAAGAGTGCTAACGTTGACCCAGGTCTTCCCTACTCAAGTTACTCTCATTATCTGTGCACCCCAGATAACAGTTGCAGCTAGAGGAAGAAGCAGGAGAGGTGAGTGCAAAGAGCCGTGCATGGAGACCCTGACGAGGAGGGAAGCCAGATGCTATAATTGCATAAGACATGAAACAAGAAGTGAGTAACGGCAGGCAAACCAGACACTAACTGGACTGGGAACATCAACAGAAGTAGACAGTAGCAGAGAACCTGGAATACATAATATACTGCCAGAATCATACAATAAGGTTTAACGAGTTAAAGCAGGTTAACATGCGAGTCCAGGGAAGTGGGTGTGACTAAGGGGGAGACAGTGTGCGCATGCGTGTGGCAGCCTCGTGCTTTGGCGGTTGCACAGTGTCTCACAACTGGCTTGGCGCTACAGCTTTCCCTCCCTGATTTTTTGGTACCACAGCGTTAGCGACAGTCATGTCCGCGGAAGAGGCACAGGCCGAAGGCAGCGACCACGGCTTTTCCGAAGCGCAGCTGGGGGCGATAGCGGAGATCGTCCAGAAGCTGACGGACAAGGCCCAGGCGGGCCGTACCGCCCCGAGAGATACACCCGGTGAGTCCGGGGCTCATACTTAGATGGGGGGGATAGCGGCGAGCCGGTCTAGCAGCGGGCCCACGGGTCGGGCCGGGCGGGCCAGAGTGGGGAAGTGGTAGCCCAGGGCACCGCAGGAGGTTGGCTAGCGGGCACCGGGGTACCCTACTGGAAAAAGGGGGCAGCAGCGGGCGCCCAGGCTAGAAGGTCGGTGGCAGCAGTTGGGGGGCCACGACTAGTAGGAACATTAAAGCGGGGGGAAAATGGCTTGTAGGCGATGGGTGGAGGGGGAGCCTGACCGTCATAGATGGGGCGGCGGGCATCCAGGTCTCGGTCTCGGGCCAGCCGTTACAATATGATCACCACCGCCCAGGCACAGGACGGCTGGGGGAGTTTCGACCAGGGGTGACAGGGGATCCAGAGCTCCCACTCATTTCGGAGGAGTCCGAGCAGCAGTTAGAGGCCGAGCCGACCCACAATCCGTTCGCAGCTCTCATCCCCCTCCTGACCTCATTGGCACCGACGGCAGATCCAAAGGAAAAATCGGACCCGAAGCCATCTCGGTACCTGGTCGCGAAGGGACTCCCTACACTACCAACCAAGTTGGTGGACAAGGTATGGAACCACGATTTCGTCGACATGGAGGAATTCCTACCATCCCCACGGTCCCTCCGCATAGCGGAGATTGGAAAGCCAGCCCCCTCACTGCAAGAAACCCTGGTGGGGGCATTCAATCAGGTGCAGGCACAACAGCAACACCAAAGGGTCCAACGGCAGGTCAAGGACATACTAACATGGACAAGGTGTTTTACCTTATACATTGCGGTGATGGTAAGGCGGAATACTGAAATCATACCAGACATGGTGGCGCACCTCCACACGGTGATAAAGCTGCACCAGAAGGCACCAGGGAGGCTATCATGGCTAGAGTACGACATCCAATTCAGAATGGAGATGGCAGCGTCCAAAGAGCGGACGTGGGCGAACGTAGACCCATGGCAGTACATCGCATGCCTTCCGGGACCCAGCACGTCTCGAGACCCGTTCGATATGGCAGAGGGTGCAGTCCTGCAGCAGGAGGATCGAGACCCAGGGCACCTGACGAGGTCGGTACCCACCATTGGAACAATTCGCGGAGAGGACGAGACAGGGCTGCTGGCTGCACTAGGAAAAGGCAAGCGGGCGAGGGACGAATCATCAGGGAAAGCTCCGATGATCAACAAGCCTCCAACCAAACGACCAAAAAAGCCGGGGACCTGTCGGCTTTTCAATGGGGCCCCAGGTGGGTGCCCATATGGCAAAGACTGTATCTTCGTCCACCGCTGCTCCAACTGCGGAGCCATCGAGGAGCACGATAGAAGGGCGTGCCCCTTCCCACCGAGGCCCCCACGGGAGTAACAGACTCAGGGAGCAGTCAAGAAGTAGCATCGGTTGTGTTATGTGGGAGCTCCGCAGTACGGGACGCATTCCATTGGTTGTACGGATTTGATCCCGTCCAGTGATTCATCATGTATTCTGTGTTACAAGGGTGGTTTGGGCTTGGCGGGGGAAAGTAAACAAGGGGGACGGGTGTATTAACCCTCGGGTAGAAACATCAGGCAGGGCCACCAGTCAGTGCACGGGATTGGATGGCAGGGCGTGGTCAGATCAAGACACTGGGGAACGAAAGTGAATGGCTGCCACCCAAGCAGGCGTAGGTGGCAAGGGATAGCTCGGCCGTGGTGCCCCAGAGCACCTAGGTGGGAAGCAGCAGGCGGGGGAACAAGGGAAGAGGACCCATGGTGGGTGTCCCGCGACCGCCATGGTGCCCCATGGGGCGGGGGGCTGGAGCATGGGGGCGCGGGCAGGGGTAGGGCATTGCGTAACAGTCGATAGCAAAGGGGGGGGGGGACACAGGTAACCAGGAGAGGGTTCGGTGGTCCGGACGAAAGGGGGAAAGGGCGGAGCATCAACTGGACTGGGTCGGTGTCCCCTCCAGGGCCCAGCTGTAGTCCTTTACACTCTGTTCTTTCTTGGCCTGCAGGGAGTGCCCGCTACCCCTATATGTCACACTTGCGGGAATTTGAGCAGCGGACAACCAATACGCCCACTCCAGCATGGCTACAAAGGGTTTATACTCCACTCAATGGGCGGGAATGGGACAAGGTCCTGGCGGATCACCCGGACAATGAGTTCCGAGAGTACATTTTGAGTGGGATCAACAAAGGCTTCTGAATTGGCTTGAACTACAAGATGAACTGTTGTAGGCCGACGGCATCTAACATGTTCTCGGCGAAGGAGCACAGTCAGATTGTACAGCAATACCTGGATAACGAGTTGGCCCTTGGCCGCGCAGGCACCAAATGGCACTCAAACTAGCCCCTTTAGGGTTATCCCTAAATCAGGCCAACCAGGAAGGTGGCGCTTGATAGTGGACCTCTCGAGCCCAGAGGGGAGGAGTGTGAACGGTGGGATTGAGCCGGAACTTTGCTCTCTGCACTACTTGCGGCTCGACGAAGTGGTACGGCAAATTGCCCTGAGGGGTAGGGGCACAAGGCTGGCAAAGATGGATTTAGAGAACGCATATCGCATGGTTCCTGTGCACCCTAGTGACAGATTGCTCCTGGGCATGCAGTGGAAGGGGCAAGTTTCCTCGACACGCGCCTCCCCTTCGGTCTGAGGTCCGCGCCCAAGATATTTACGGCGTTAGCAGACGCGCTGCAATGGGCATTCCAGAAACAAGGCGTGACCTGGGTGGCGCACTACTTGGATGACTACATAACACTGGGGGCTCCGGATGGCGAGGAGTGCCAGGCTAATCTGGAGAAGATGCTGTTGATATGCAGAAGATTGGGGGTCCCGGTGGCACTAGCGAAGTGTGCTGGGCCGGCCACGGTGCTGATCTTCTTGGGTTTTCTGCTTGACACAGACCAGATGGTGGTCAGGATGCCCTGGGAAAAACTGCAACGGACAGTAGCCCTAGTGCGTGAGTGGATGGGCAAGAGGGCAGGCAAAAAGAGGGAGCTAGAGTCCCTCTTGGGCCACTTACAACATGCGGCGGTGGTGGTTCGCCCGGGCAGAACATTTGTACGGCGCCTGATCGAGCTGTTGGCGACAGTCCGAGGTCACGATCGATGGGTGCGGCTCAATGAGTCAGCCAGGTCGGACCTCACCTGGTGGAGCACTTTCATGGAGGGCTGGAATGGAGTGTCGATGATGCCCAGCACCAGTAGCCCAGTGATTGTCCTGGAAACAGATGCCTCCGGCTCGTGGGGTTGTGGTGGCTGTTGGGGCCAGCGATGGTTCCAGTGGAAGTGGGAGGGACCCTCGGCGGAGTGGCTGATCTCCCCAAAAGAGCTGCTCCCTATTCTGCTGGCAATGATGGTGTGGGGCGAGTATTGGAAAGGGCAGGAGATAGAATGCCGGTGTGATAATATGGCGGTAGTGGCGGTCATCAATTCGGGCTGCTCTAAGGAATTGATCATCATGCACTTACTACGGTGCATGTTTTTCGTTGCAGCACACTTCGACCTTCGTCTGCGAGCTACTCATATACCTGGGGTGACGAATGTTGCCGCTGACGCATTGTCACGTAATGAAATTCCCCGTTTCCTGCAGGTGAGGCCGGAGGCGGACGCAGGCCCAACTCCGATCCCCACAGCAGTGGTAGACCTGATCGTACGGGAACAGCCAGATTGGACGTCACATCGCTGGGCCCAGTTGTTCAGCGCTTGCTGCAGGCGGGCCTAGCCCCCTCTACTCAACGGGTGTATATGGCAGGAAAGAAGAAGTACCTGGAAGTTTTGTGAGGATTCCCACGTATCCCCGCTGCCGGTAACGGAGATCAAGCTCATCAATTTTGTGGGATTCGCAGTCAACCAGGGGTTGAGGTACCAGACCATAAAATGTTACCTGTCGGCGGTTCGGCACCTCCAGATTTCAGGTGGTGGGAAAGACCCCAGGGTAGATCGAATGCCGTTGTTGGAGCTAGCTTTGAGGGGCACCAGAAAGGAACAGTCTGGTGTACCTACACGCACACGCCTCCCAATTACACCGGCGATATTGATGTAGATGCACCAGGTCTGGAACCAGGAGCCGGATAAGTGGGAGAACATCATGCTATGGGCAGCATGCTGCGTGTTTTTTTTTTTGGTTTTTTTGAGGTTGGGAGAGTTGACAGCACCAGAGTGCGGGGAGTTCGACCCTGGCCAGCACCTGTCGTATGCTGATATTGCGGTGGACAACAGATCGGATCCAAAGGTAGTGTCTATCCGCATCAAACAGTCAAAGACTGATCCCTTTAGACAAGGTGTGACCATTTTCTTGGGACGGACGGACGGGATGCTATGTCCGGTGGCAGCACTGATGTCATACTTGGCCGTGCGAGGGCCAGGAGGAGGGCCACTGTTTCGTTACCAGGATGGGGGGCCCCTTACCCGTCCTCGTCTGGTAGAAGCCATCAGAATAGCACTGGGGGCAGTAGGTCTTGAACCTAAAGACTTTGCAGGTCACAGTTTCAGAATAGGTGCGGCGACAACTGCCGCAGCGTGCGGAGTGCCATTGGATGTGATCAAGACGCTGGGTCACTGGAAAAGTCAAGCTTACCAGCTGTACATACGTTTGCCAAGGAGTCAGCTAGCAGCTATCAGCAGGACCTTGTCGAAAGCAGACATATGACTAGTAGGCTCATCCTCTCCAGTTCCATCTAGTCACCTACATTCATGTGTATCCCTGTTATTAATACTGGCATGCATTCCCTGTGTTGTTCTCGTATGCTGTTGTGCCGGATGGCACCACCCTTGGTCCCTGGGCATTGTATGTTCTAAGGTGGAAAGATATGAAAGTGGGAAGGAGGGGAGGATAGGAAGGGGGAGGGGAGTGGCTTGGGGGGCGACTGCGTCGTGGGCCTAGGGTGGGGTGAAAAAGCCCCCACACCTCGCCCCCCAAGGGGAGGCCCTCCCCCTGCCTGTCCAAAGAAAAGGGGGAGGGGTTGGGTTAGGGGGTGCGAGTTTGGCCAACCCAACCTCCCAACCGAGAATGCCAAGCGGGGCATGCCAAAGGTTGTGTGTCTCCTTCCCTGGTGAGAACAGGTTACACAGATACTAAACTGCATCCTACATGCTGTATGTACATTCAGGCTTGCCACTTGATCATTATTAACATCTCACTGGAGTACTTGCTATCAGACTATTGGCCTACTTGGTAGTGGTGCTCGATGTGCAGGCGGTTAGTGGTCTCCCCAAAGCCTGGAGTCTGGTAGAGGTCCCTCAGGTAGCCCCAGATATTGGGATAGTCCACGATACGTTTCTTGTTGCACTGCATGTAACAGACGAAAGTGTGGGAATGATTTCACGATCATCAAGCAATAACAGATATTACATACCCTAAACACAAAAGCTAGGGCATATGTACTTGTACATGTGCTACAGCGACTGATGCTATATAGCTACCGTATAGCGTGAAATTTTCACCTGGGAAAATTTTCGCCAAAGCCAATAGTTTAGTATTGCGTGAAAACTTTTCCAGATATATTTTCGTGTACATGCAATTGGGCGAAATTAAATTCCAGGGCATTAATAAATTAAGTTTAACCCTTTGGCGCACAGCTCCGAAAAGCTCAGGTGAGAAAAGAGGGCTCCTGAAAAGAGTGAAGTATGGAAAAGGAGTGTTGCGTTCGTGGCTACCACGTATACAGTGATATTTGGGAAGCCATCATTGGTGAGGAATTAGACTGCCAACGGGATCCGAGCAACGCAATTGACAGATATGCTGTGGCAGTTGTGAAAGGTGGTACGGTTGTTAGCCACTTACCTAAGAAACTGTTGCAGATCTATTCATTGTTCATAAGGAGAGGTGGTGTGGTATGTACGTATCCCTAGGCTGCTTTGCAAAGACTATTGTTGATGAAGAGAGGGCATCTCAGATGGCTCTTGCATAACAAAGAAAGACTCTCTGAATACGCACATTAAAAAAATTTCGACTAGATGCTCTAATCTTCTTCGGGGTGAAAGTGAAGTTAGTGTGCATGAACACCTGCTATTTTTATAACAACGCACAACATGTTGCAATACTCGTCAGAAAACAAAACTTCTTTGATGTTGGACATTGATGCCATCACACACTAATGGGAGCTGTTTTCCTGCCACTATACATGTACCCAAATCCTCTACATCAGCTAGACAATAGATTTTAAAGCTCTGCAAATAAGCTGGATTACTTACATGTGCTTGTGTAGGGTCTTTTGGTATAATTCGATTTTCGTTTTGTTGACACAGAACGAATAGTGAAATGGTGCGATCGCGTGTCTAAATCCGTTTTGTGCACGCGCGCACAAATCGAATAGTGACACTTCCGTACCGTTCTGTATCCGTGTAGGGCTTCAAGAGATATTGTAAGAACCTTCGTATAGCTATGCCATTTTATATCTAGCTCCCTGCATGCATGTCAGAAACTAGTAATTTGGAATGGTTAGTAACAGTCTCACCTTGAAGTGTCCCACATAGACACAGTCGAACCGAACCAGGGTGGTGTAGAGTCGTATGTCAGCCTCAGTGATCTGTGACCCAGCGAGGTAGCGCTGGTGAGACAGAATCTCCTCCACCCTATCCAGAGCTGCAAACACCTCCCACACAGCCTTGTCATAGGGCTCCTGCTTTGTGGCAAACCCAGCACGATACACTCCATTATTGAGGTCTCTGTGGAGAAAACATGCTCAACGTTTCACTTATGGGGGTGGGGGTGTAATTAAGAATAACAGACACTTACTTGTATATCCACTCATTGAGAGAGTCAATTTCTGCTCTCAGTTTCCCAGGGTAGAAGTCGAGCGCTCGCTGTTCGGGTGTCTTGGAAAATTCTCCAAATTCTGAATTGAACATACGAATGATCTCTGAGGATTCGTTATTAACAATTGTCTTCGCCTTCTTATCCCAGAGCACAGGCACAGAGAAACGACCCTCATAGTTGGGCTCTGCAAGAAAGTAGATATCTCGCAGGAAAGAGAGCCCATTGACCGTGTCTGGTGTTGCTCCAGGTACATCTGGATTGAATCGCCATCCTTTTTCTCCCATGAGGTAGTCCACTATGTTCACAGATATCACTTCCTCCAAGCCCTTCAGCTTGCGCATGATGAGCGTGCGGTGGGCCCAGGGGCAGGCATAGGAGACGTAGAGGTGGTAACGCCCGCTCTCAGCTGGAAATCCACTGCTGCCATCACGGGTAATCCAGTTCCTACAGGAAACAAAAACTTACCAGTTCACACTCAAAAAGGACTTGACTAGAGCTTAAGAGGGTTTGAATTCTAGTCTTGTGTGGTCCAGACCCTTCCCACTGTGGAAGAGTGAAGGGAGAGGAGGAAAGGAAGAAGGGTCTGGTGACTCTGAACTAGATGTTGCAACCTCCCAACAGAGCCATCAGATTGCAGCGATCATATAACTGTAATATCTCACATGATTTTAGCAGGAAAGCTTCAACTCCATACTTCATACAGGACTGGGACATGGTTCGTCACTTCATTACTGATGTAGTACGGCAGACAACACAGCATTCTTCCTTGCATTGGTCACATGCATCTAAAATCTGCACTGTACCATAATTTATGGGTATTCCTTGATGATAGTGAATAAAATTGCAGTTTAATTTAAATTATAGGCCTACGCACAGCAGTCACTTACTGTACATATTATCGCTTGTTTACCTGAAAGAGGATGCCTTTCGGACAAATTTCCCTGACTTGTTGGTGAGTTTTAGGATCTGCGGCTTCTCCACAACACCCTCAGCCATTGTTCTGAATGTCAGCACGAGACCGCCGATATAAGCCACGTAGTTATTCGCTAATTTATTCATTGCTGAGTCACTATATACTCAGCTTCACAAAATATGGGTGGGGCTCACCTAATACCGTCAAGACACACCCAGTTTACGCATGCGCAGAAGTACCCTGTATTACGATATGCCATAGCTGGTAGAATCCTGTAGGTCTACGTTGTAGACACCGACAACCAAAGAAGAAAGGCCTGAACATTTGCTAGAGTGGATCAGCTTCACGGTGGAAGAAAATATCGATCCCCGAGTCACCTATTAAAACAGCAATGAAGCTGCTTACGTTCAACATGTGTATGGAAGTCGGAAGACTCAATGAGCGGCTCGACGCACTGGGCGTTCTCGTGCGAGAGAAGAGGCCCGAGTTCATCACACTGCAGACAGTAAACAACGACACGCTAAAAAAGATCAAAGGCTCCACGTGGGGGTCACGTTACAACATAATCCAACCCCCCACCAAGTTCGAGACCAGGGGGAAACCGTCCGTAGCCATTCTCTCCACCTACCCACCCGAGAGCTCTGAAGTTATCTACTATCATGAGACTAAAAGTAACCGTTTGCTCCTGAAAGGTTATTTTATCATGTATGACAAACAGAAAGGAGCACACGTTGTCAGCCTGTGCACGACACATTTAGAAGAGGGTAGAGAGGCGTCTGAGATCAGAGAAAAGCAGATTAATGAGGCCTTGCTGTCTCTAATGGGCGATGATGAGTGCTTTGTATCCGGGGACTTCAGCCTCCTACACTCTCTAGATGGTGAGCTACATCTGAATGGCAGTTGGATGGACGCTTGGGTAGTGGCTAATGGCCACACGGGCGAGAGGGGAGATACATATGCCAATCCCCTTTTGAAGGAGGACAAGTACCCTAGTGGAAGACCGGACAGAATTCTTTTCAAAGTCAGACGCTATAAGCTGGACTCGGTGGAAGTTGTGGGCAAGGATCCTGCCAGGGGATCGGGCGTGCACATTAGCACCCACTTTGGAGTGTTAGCAGCGTTTTCTCTACTGGATCCTACCAGCTACCTGCCACCTGGTGAGCAAACAGAAGTGGCGTGCTTCTTTGAAAGAGCTCAGTGGTCACTCAGCTTCGAACAGAAACAGTAGAAGTAAGAGGCTTTTGTACGTATATACCTCCCCTGCACATCAACGTTACATCTCACAGTTCCAGCATGTACCACCTGTGAATATTATGGCTTTTTTTACATGTACCAATGCTGTTTTAGTCTGTGTTGTTTTGTGATTTGTATGGGTGTGTAATTCAATTTGTTTACAGCATGTGGTTTTGCAGACAACTATGGTTTTCCTGAATACTTACATATTCATGTTTGTACCTAATGACCTCATTTCATACATGTACATGGTAACATGTAGAGACGTTCCATGTACTAACAAATCAGTGCTGCCTATATAGCCTTGTTCCCAGGCTCCACTGCCCAGCACTTTGGAAAAACACGGGCCTGCACTGGGCAGTGGTGCCTGGGAACGAGGCTACTGCCTATGTACGTACATTATAACTCTTTATGAAGTGATACAGTGCCATAGGGTTAGTCGTTTGTACTCAGAAGTGAGTGTCAACAGTTTCGTTCATCTGTCTCTTAATGGCAGTCTTGCTCTTGAACTTTGCCTCTAGCAACGTGTGCTCAACCTAGTGGAATAGAGAGAGTGTACCACTATTACAACCAGCTGCTCGAAAGAGGGTTACTTCAGATAGCAGAAATGTTAATTAATGCACTGTGAATAGGTGAATAGTACTAATTAAGTTTTCTGCCAGCATCACTCCTAGACTCCAGGATGAGGAGGGGGATAAGTGACTGTAAGGTAATCTCAGAACCTGATATATATATTATATACCTGTACATATAATTATGTATGGCAAGGGGACACACCCACACAAGCAACTATGTACCACTATGATGTTACAGGATATGAATTATGCAGCTGGCCTAATCATCAAGGTCTTGCACTGCTCAACTCAACCGGAGGATGAGAATGAGGAAACTTCCAACTGGGAGATAAACACAAATTCAAGGGATGGGAACCTGATCATGAGAACATGATTGAGGCTGGGAGATTGATGAGGAGAGATACGTGAATGAATACTTTCAACCCATAATTCCTAATTCCTAAGGTCAGGCATCCGCGAAGCAATGTGAAGTATTACAAATAAAGGGAGACATACAAATGCACTACATGTACATAGCTTACCACTCCTATCCTGACATCCATCTCTGTGCACTCATTCTTGAGTCTTGTGAGGGCTTGCTTGATGCGCACGAGGGGCCCAGCGTCTGTCATGCTAGTGCCTCTCTCATCCATCTCGGCCTTCACTCCTTCCAGCTCCTCCGTTACCTGGCCAAGGGAGAGGAAAAAAACAGGCTCTCTTTAAGAGGAGAGCAGGCTACCTATTGGCACAGGCTCTAGCCACTACCCAAATTGACTAAGAAGAATCGTGTACATCGCTGCCTCATTAGGTCCTGACCAGCCATGCATGGAATGGAATCTTGGGTCAGAGTCATTAGAGTTAAATAACTCATCAGAAACGTGGTACCTGCGTGAGCTCCCTGGCGAGGTCGTTGACACCGGCACCGCTCTGCTTGTGCATCTCTCTCACCTCCGCCAGACGGTCCTGAGACGAGCGGAAGTCCTGGATCTGGTGCTCCAGCTGTTTGGAATGGGAAGGAGAGTGTACAGTAGTCAGTGGAGTCAGCTTGGTGCCATACATTGTATGTGAGTAATTACCATAACTAGAATATGCATTATACCTCTGGCATTCCAGGTAGCTGAGCACAGGATATACATTGTAGTTATCACTAATTCTATGGTACTCACTGCTTATAAAGCCTCATTCCCAGGTATTGGTTGAGTTCCACCTACATGTGCTGTGTGGGATCTAAGGCTTCGGCTGGCACCAGTTAAGCTCTACATATTAATTCCCTAGAGTTGCGTACATGTATGGGCAAGCTTAAGGGTTAAGATTGGACTCCACAGCTACATGTATCAGTTCTAGATCAGTTCAGAAGGGGGAACGATCATACTAATTTGTATTGATGTACGTGAACTTGCTAGCCAATTACATATTCTAGCTATAGCCCTATAGTTAGTCACACCCTCACATGTGAGGGTCTGGCTAGCCTCGTTCCCAGGCTCCACTCCCCAGCTTTTCCTGCCCGCTTTTCTACACAGTGCGAAAAAAGCTGGGGAGTGGAGCCTGGGAACGAGGCTAGGTCTGGCTATGTGAGAGGGTCTGCCTATGTGAGACTTAGCCCTAACCCTAGCTGACAGGAGGTTGTCAACTGACAGTTTCTTCCAGAGTTATACAGACCTAAAAATCTCATCTCTCTAACATCTGTCAGTGTACAGTGTACTGAATGCTGGTCTGAGTACACCGAGGCTAGTCCCACATTTCTAACACAAACAATAAACAAACAAGCAAACAAACAAAGAAACAAACAAATGAACACCAGACCTGCTTGTTGATGTACTTCTCCCTGGAGCGGATCTTCTCCAGTGTCTTTCCGATCTCCTGGTGGAGGCGGTCCAAGTAGACCCTCGTCTCTGACAGGGTGGACTCGATACCCTCCTTGTGCTGGTGCATCTGCTCATAATGGGAGCGCCAGTCCTGCAAGATGCAACATCACGCACAATTAGTTCTAAATATAAGCCCATGGTCATATAATGACTTTTCAAGGAAGGCAGGCAGAATGCAAAGTCTCATTCCCAGGCTACACTCCACAGCCTTTTTTTCCAGGTGTATTACACGCAGGGTGGAGGCATGAAATGAGGCCATAGCTTAAAGTAAAGTAGACAGGAAGATGCTGGCTGCAGCATGATGAGGATACTTGGATGACTTCTGTTTGCAGCTCTGACAGCAACAGGCCAAATACATGTACAGCAAATTAGCTTTGTAGGCTGCCAGCTGCCGCACTATTACTATTACTTCCTACCATCAAAAGATCACAATAGTGACCTCCTTTTGCACATACTCAGTATAGGTACAGGTACACATGTACAGGTATGCACACCCTGTTGTCCTGCCTGACGTGGACCTTGAGAGAGGGCAGAACCCTCTCCACCTCCAGCCTCCACTCCTGAGCATCCACGGTGGACTCCAGCGCACCTTCCAGTTTCAGAGTGGCCTCGCTCTGTGTGTGTGTGTGTGTGTGTGTGTGTGTGTGTGTGTGTGTGTGTGTGCATGTGTGTGTGTGTGTGCATGCATGCGTGTGTGTGTGTGCGTGCGTACGTGTGTGTGTGTGTGTGTGTGTGTGTGTGTGTTTGGCAAGTATGTGTTTGTGTGTGTGTGTGTGTGTGTGTGTGTGTGTGCATGTAAAGACTAGCTTAGTTGCTAGAGAACCAAAAGACAAACAAATATTTCTGTAACCTAGGTACATGATAGCCTCATACCAAGGCTTCCCCTCGTAAATTGGGGAGCAGTATACCCCCTGATTGTTCTCCATGGCTACGAGATGAAATCTGGGCGAGGAGGACTGGGTTTGAGGCTACTGTGGTAATAACAAACTGATCTGTGACTCAACCAAGAGGCTGGGCCAACACGTCCTTGTGAATGAAGTACCTCTAGCTCCTTGGTCTGCTTCAGCCCTGAGAGGTCCAGGAACACTGCCCCCTCATCCTCACTGTCATTGGCATCATCCTGCAGGGAATACACTCCTTACAGTAGTACACCACAGGCAGCTCATCGAGTTATAATTGAGACATAATATTGTAGCAGGATCATACATACGTACTGCCGTTCTAAGAGTACAATAAACCTGTATAAACCTCAGCTGACAAGGAGGGCTTGTACTTACAGCTACTTATAAATTATTATTTGAGGGTAAATTGTATTTGCCAACTCTATAGAGTATAAGTACACACATTATGACACAATGGTGCTTGTGAATAATGTACATGTATTAGCTGGCTTTGTTCCCAGGTTGGTAAATCAGAATTCAAGGAGTGCCTCGGAATGAGACCAATACTAAATTAGATAACCTCCATTGCTTAAGCTAAGTGCACACTATGACCAGGGGCGCTCGTGTTGTGACTAATTTCACATGAGCCAGTTTCTAGTAGTATGTACGTACATGTACCTACATACATGTACGTGTACCAGTATGTAAAGAGGCACATATACATGTACCTACTACTACCTACATGTACATGTACATGTAGCCTCATTCTTAGTCTACATTCTCCTACTGATGGAGTTAGTTAAGCTATTGCATTTTTCTAAAATTTCTTGTTGCTATGCATACCTAGTGCCTCACGTTCGAATATTTTGAGAGTGCATGATGGTGCTCCTGCTATCTCTAGGCCAGCCTCCAATTAATGAATCCTATACCATCTGAAAGCAGATGTTCTACCTTAGAGTTCAGAATCTACATGTACGTAATAGCATTACAGTTCAAGGAAGGGCTAATATTTGGAATGTAAGATAATACAAAGTCAGCATGTATGATTTAGAAATTAGAATTCCATTGTGGCTCCTCCCATATAAATCACATTGCACGGCTCTGAGCTGATGCCTAGTGCACAATCAAACACACATCATCAAGATAGGAAAGTGCTTATAGCTAAATTGGTGCCCAGCTAGGAGATGACTATTGAAGCCATCAGAACATAGACATCATGATCCTCGTCCAAGTTTGGTATCCATTACTATGTTGCTCGCAAGAAACCAAATCTTGGGTACCGCCAATCCAGCCATATGCATGCTTACTGTCGAGCACAGATGATAACAGCAACCTATCAGAGCATTGAGACCATGATCCTTGTCATTCACGTCAAGTTTGGTGTCATCAGCAATTTTGCTTTGTGCAAAATCTTGTACACAGATTCACAGAATGACAGGCCTACTACAATAACCCCACATATATTGCCGTGAGGGTTGATAGCATGTATCATGAGTACAGCACGTATGCCATCCATAATTTAGTATGCTGGGGTTATTGAGAAAAGGCAGGGGTTCATTTAGGAAAATCCCCAAAGGGGCGGGCAAAAGCATATTGAAAGATATTTTGGGGGGGGCGTGCATATAGTGAACAGTATTCAATTTTGAAGGGTTTAAAATTCCCAAGGGGGGGGGGGGGGGCATAAAGTTTCCAAGGGGGGCGAATGCCCACCCATGTCCCCCCAAATGAAGCCCTGAAAGGGATGGACATAATGATATGTCAACTTCTAGAAACAGACATACATGTACCAGAGCACATTATGAGTGCTTAATCTACACAGCGCCACACACCGGTACAGTATACATGTATGTATATTATTACATTTGGTGTGTATATCGCTTGTTAGTATGAGCATGCATGCTCACCTGGATTTCCTCCTCTAGCCGGGAGAGGCTGAGTTCTGAGCTCTCGTCTCGGATCACCTCTTCCTGGGTTCCCTCCTCCTGATGGACCGGTCTGGGAGGATGGAAAACAGGTATAACAGGTTCATACACGGGAATTGGTATTGTACCGACTGTAGACTACAGCACTGGAGGAAGAATGTACGTTAAACCAGGTAGGAGGGACCAGTGAACACTTACTGGTATATGTACAATGTAACTTATGAGACACATCTACATTGCATGAGAGTACAGGCTTGCTTAACATAATTGTATCTAGACAACAGGGTATGGCGTGCTTACTATGTCAGTGTTTCATTTAGGAATGTACCGTATCCAATGAGTGGAAAGCAAAGTTGATATCTCTTTTTAAAGGGGGAGGGGGATTATTTTTATTTCAAAGAGTAGAGATTTCTAAGGGCGGATCCTACCTGGTACTTGTAATAGAATAAATTTGCCCCACAAGGCATACATACATATATGCACGTAGGTAAAGGATTTTGTGTTCTCTTTCAAGTTGTGTGTATGCTTCCAATAGAGCCATGCATACTATTGCTACAGCTATAGTCCCAGTCATATACATGTATGCGTATTTCAAACGTTATAAAGTTACAAGCACTCGTGCTGTGGTATTTGCCTCCTCCTTAGGAATAACGGTATGCATGCCTGCACTCTGTACCTCTTCCAAGAGAAGTGTGTGGCCTTCTGAGCATATTCTCGCCAGGATCACCTCTTCCTGAGGTTCCCTCATACCTGCAGTGAAGCAAACCGGTCTGGGAGTGATGGAATTGACTGTCAGGTATGACGAGAATGATCGATCAATCGTTGAATGCATTCAAAACACGTACATAGCATGGCTTACCGGTACATAGCATGGCTTACCGGTACTATTAAGTACAGTTACATAACAAGTGCAAGTTCATAATAACACACTGTACGGTTTCTAACTCATCAAATATAT
The DNA here is from genome assembly GCA_963921505.1 of Phakellia ventilabrum. Taxonomy (NCBI): domain Eukaryota; kingdom Metazoa; phylum Porifera; class Demospongiae; order Axinellida; family Axinellidae; genus Phakellia; species Phakellia ventilabrum. The sequence goes on from OY997397.1 coordinate 2,570,599, forward strand.
GTATCTAGACAACAGGGTATGGCGTGCTTACTATGTCAGTGTTTCATTTAGGAATGTAACCGAAAATGGCAGTGGCCTAGGAATGAGGCTAGGAAAGCAAAGTTGATATCTCTTTTTAAAGGGGGAGGGGGATTATTTTTATTTCAAAGAGTAGAGATTTCTAAGGGCAGATCCTACGTACCTGGTACTTGTAATAGAATAAATTTGCCCCACAAGGCATACATACATATATGCACGTAGGTAAAGGATTTTGTGTTCTCTTTCAAGTTGTGTGTATGCTTCCAATAGAGCCATGCATACTATTGCTACAGCTATAGTCCCAGTCATATACATGTATGCGTATGTTCAAACGTTATAAAGTTACAAGCACTCGTGCTGTGGTATTTGCCTCCTCCTTAGGAATAACGGTATGCATGCCTGCACTCTGTACCTCTTCCAAGAGAAGTGTGTGGCCTCCAGAGCATATTCCGCCAGGTCATTGAGGACATTGCATACCTGCAGTGAAGCAAAACCGATAAAAGTGAGTAATACAAACTCATTCTCAGTCATAAACTTGTAAATGCAAATTCCTACAGTGTAGTGCAGGCTGAAATAGCATGCAAACCGGTACTATTAAGTACAGTTACATAACAAGTGCAAGTTCATAATAACACACTGTACGGTTTCTAACTCATCAAATATATGTACTACATTATGTAGCCTCATTCCAAGGCCTTAAAGTAACCGAAAATGGCAGCTTTTTTCACAGCCGTGGAAAGAAACGTGGGATTTTTTCCACGGCTGCGAAAAACACTGTGAGGGGAGGCCTGGGTATGTGCTCTGACTATCTGTAGCTTTGAAGCCAGCATGTGTCTGTTGACCTGGAATTAAAGAATCGAAAAAATGTGTCCAAAAATGGCTATTTTAAACTAGGTATTCCAAATAATATTAGCTCTTCCTTGAATAGCAATGCTGTTAAGGTAGAACATCTGTTTTCAGATGGCTTCAGCAATGATGGTGGCTATGGTTGCATTGGGATCATCATACTACGAGGGGGAGATGAAATGAAGGTAATGAACTCTCTGTATGTGTATACACACACTTGAGTAAGTGATTGAACTACATGTAAACCCATTCAGTTAGCTAAAAAAAAAAGCTGGTAATGAAATCCTAAACTGTTATATAACCGATATTCATATGATCTTCTGCCGTGTGGGTCACATGTAACTCACATGTTCTCCAGCTCCTGACTTCAACTTTGCTGGAGGAAAATTGGTTGCAATTCCCTAGGATAGAGCAAAAAAAAAGTGAGTAATACAAACTCATTCTCAGTCATAAACTTGTAAATGCAAATTCCTACAGTGTAGTGCAGGCTGAAATAGCATGCAATCCTGTAGCAATCTACAACAACAACTAGGACCCATAGTAGTTATTTAGAGTCTCAAATATGCACATAGAATTGATATTGCATGTACATACATTTTGGCGACAGGAGTATCAACACCTGTGAATAACGTAACACGTACAGAATCCTTTCCCAGACCACACCCACCTCCTGCGGTTGCTCCAGCTTCTTCCCACAGGTGTTGAGTAGCCACGCAGCCAGGTTGGTGAAGGCGTAGAACTGCTCCCCAGGGTTAGTGGGAAGGGCAAAGTAGTGTCTGCACAGAGCAAGAGATGGCACGGTAGCATAATATGATGGGTGCATCCATACTAGCCTGGAACGCTCACCAACTCATACCTCTGGGTGTATTGGGTTATATATGCACTTACAAAACCTTACTACAGCCTCTGAATAGTACCTGCTTTACGGTAGAAAAACTAATTCAGGGTCTTGGGGGGGGGGGAGTCGTGTAGAAATCAAATAATGTGGTCGTTGAAGTCTGCTTTCTGTCTCAGTATACCAGTCAGTTTTGAATTGATACAGCAGCAAGCAGAAAGCCAGGCACTGTCTTGTACTTTTTGCATTGTATGTTTCTATGTTAGGAGCCGGATAAATAAGTACCGTATTACCTTCGGCAGCTCAATGCACCCTTGAGCTCATGAAAATTTTTAACCAAAGCAATTTGAGCATCAGGTCGCTATAATTATGTAGGAAGCCTGCCTGCAGTAGCCATATTCCTGCTATTCAGGTTGGGCACTGCACTGACGAGGTCCAATAAGGCTGTCTGCAGTTTGTATTCATAAATATGCACATAGAATTGATATTGCATGTACATACATTTTGGCGACAGGAGTATCAACACCTGTGAATAACGTAACACGTACAGAATCCTTTCCCAGACCACACCCACCTCCTGCGGTTGCTCCAGCTTCTTCCCACAGGTGTTGAGTAGCCACGCAGCCAGGTTGGTGAAGGCGTAGAACTGCTCCCCAGGGTTAGTGGGAAGGGCAAAGTAGTGTCTGCACAGAGCAAGAGATGGCACGGTAGCATAATATGATGTGTGCATCCATACTAGCCTGGAACGCTCACCAACTCATACCTCTGGGTGTATTGGGTTATATATGCACTTACAAAACCTTACTACAGCCTCTGAATAGTACCTGCTTTACGGTAGAAAAACTAATTCAGGGTCTTGGGGGGGGGGGAGTCGTGTAGAAATCAAATAATGTGGTCGTTGAAGTCTGCTTTCTGTCTCAGTATACCAGTCAGTTTTGAATTGATACAGCAGCAAGCAGAAAGCCAGGCACTGTCTTGTACTTTTTGCATTGTATGTTTCTATGTTAGGAGCCGGATAAATAAGTACCGTATTACCTTCGGCAGCTCAATGCACCCTTGAGCTCATGAAAATTTTTAACCAAAGCAAGGACAGTTTGTGTGTGTGTGTGTGTGTGTGTGTGCACCTGTACGCCATTAGAGTTTAATCTTAGCCATACCATGTTAGCCCACTGGCCAGGACATTTTATACCCAGCGTTTGTACAAAATTGAGCCCTCAACCAGGATTTATTTATCTATAAAGTGTATTGGAGAACTGAGCCCTTTGAACAGGACCTTTTCATGCATAGACTTACCTAGAAAAGGGTTTAAATTTAAGTTTCTTGCAAAACTCTCTCTCATAGTTGAGCAGCTTTAGCTTGTCCATTAAATGTTCCATTTTCACAAAAACGAGATGTGCAAGCAGAGGATTATCTGACACATCCCCGCTCCTCCTTCCCTCCTCTCCCTCCATAGCCTTACGCTAGTGAACGTTCAAGAGACAACAAGCAAATTCGGATGTGTTTGTTGGTTTGATACCGTGGAAACCTATCTTCTATTTAAAGCTCGCTCCGTCTTGAATGGGTTAAAAACTGCCAGCTAAGCAAACAGACTGCTTACATGTATCTGGCTTCGCGAATCACTTTAAGCGATGGACAGACTCTGTGGAGTTGTAAGTGTTAAGGAGGGAAAGGTTTAATATTTGGTACCAAGACCATAAAGACTACTAGATCCGCCCCAGGCTTGAAGTATCCTGGGATTGTCAGACCAACTTAAGGGGCGGTGACTTGTGGCCTATTAAAACTATATAGAAGCAGTATAATGTATAATGTTGCAGCTCTTACATCACGTCTAGGCAGAAGCATTTCACAGTGGAGGGGGCTCTAAATTAAAGTTGGTCATGTGACTCAGTGAGAATGTTAATAGTGACCACACCCACTTGGATGTTGCGGTTATTGTCTTTGCATATGTGCAGCTCCTTGATAAGAGGGCTCTGGTGTAGCCTTGCACCCCTGCCTTCCTTGCCAAGGTTTTATCACACAGCTATGGAGAAAAAAATCACAGTATCCTTCCTGATTTTTCTCTATGGCCGAGATGACAAATCTGGGTAAGGAAACTAGCAACCTGGGCATGAGGCTAAGCTTTGGCCATGGTGATAATCCCAGGACTTGCTGCCTTCATGCATTGAATTTATGGTAATATGTTAATCTACACGTCCATGACTGTCTCGGCGCAAGTAGACGATTAGGTTCATGTAGTGATCTATGCCAATATTTGTTTGATAGATGTTTCACACTCGTGGATAGTGGTTATTATAATTATGTAGTTACACGGTTCTCACTTTTAGGTTATGTCACTGCCCACACAAAACTTCCCATACATTTCAGGTGTATAGTTTTATCGACGACCATCTTAGTACCTACAACAACAAATTATGGATTATGGACGCATGGAACAAATCACCAAGTCACTTTTTAGATTAATTGCTATCATACATGTATTTAGAGTCTACCATACGGCCTCGTCATCATGTGACCCTTTCACTAGCCTTTGTTTTGGGATTTAGGTCATGTGATATACATTGTACTCGCCTAGGAGAAACTAAGTATCAAGATCATCTTACTACTGTAGTGACTATGTAGCTTGACATTCAAATACGTATTGTATTATGTAGCCATGAATAGATGAAAATTATCAAGAGTGTTTCAGTGCAGACATCTATCGTTATCACTGTAGGATTCTCTGCCAATTGTGTACCATCGGTTCTCAGATGGAGTGGAGGTTGTGAAGTGTGTGTTGGAGTTTTACAAGGTGAACTAGTTTATGTGCACTTGTGCTCTAATGATTCTGGATGCAACAGCTAGCTGTACTCCCGCATATGTATACCATCTTCTTACAGCCAAATGCAAATTCTATTTGTCAAAATCATGTATAGATAGCTCTGGCCTGTCCCTCGTTCTCCAGGAAATGGCTGACGTGGAGCACTCCTACTCAACCTCTATCCATCGTCTTCTCCGTAGCTCTTCCTACACCTTCCACTCCAACATTCTCATGCAGTGGCTTGGCAGTGAGCCTTTTGAGGAGATCGGGTGAGTGAGCTGTGTACATATACGTGTATAGCCTCTCTCCTTCCCTTCCTTTCACTGACCTGAGACAGCCATAGCGACAGTGGGCGTCAGTTAGAAAGTGTGCAGTGTATATTATCATGTGATCAATCTTCAGACTTGCTACTAAAAACTGCTATAAGCTGGGAAGCACACATATCAAACAAGGGAGGAACTCAAACTGGGTGAAGCATCAGACTCACCAAGCTGGAATTGCCATAGCCTCGTACCCAGCCGTCCCAGCTTTTTTTTTGCTTCCGCTTTATCTTACTGGAAGCGACATAAAGCTGGGACGGCTGGGTACGAAGCTAGAATTGCTGTTTTTGAGCTTTTTGACTGTATATAGGTTGCGAAACGAGATCTGCACAGATCTGCACACTAACTCGAGAGAGAGGAGTCTGGTAACATGCTTGTAGTGAAAGCAACTGTATCATCATGTAAGTCTTGTCAAGGGACATTACAGCGCTGGGCCTAAGGGAAATATAAGCAATTACACAGTATATCAGTATTTATTAGTAACCACACTGCCAGGTGTAAAGTACGGCAAGTGAGTAGAGATGCGGACATAATAAATAATGGGCGTGGCTGAAAGTATAATTACCGGATGTTATGCGTATGCGCATACACTACAGTCCTTCATTTAAAAATATATAGTAGGCTTGTTGAATCTGGCCATATTTATTCATAGTCAGTTTCTGCTACTCCTACATCACAATTTTTTTGGGCGGGGTGAAGACATGGCATGATTGCTGGGGCAGGCGCAGTCCACCTCTTCCGTTCAACTGTTAACTCAGTACAGCTGCTCGTTAAATGGATATATGAAGACTCACTATCCCCAAACTGAGAGAACATTCCTAATCAGAAAAAAACAGAACTCATAAGAAGTAAAAAGAGCTACATGTAGGACAAAAAAACTAAAATAAAAAAAAGTGGTGTATATAGTGGGGATCGAATTTAGCCTCTCAGCTTGCCGATCCAAGGTCTCTGCCACTACTACATGTAGATGGTTAAAAAAAGCATGGTTTTTGGCCATAACTCCTCACAGAAACTGAAAGTGGAGAAGCTTATCTACGTTTTTGTAGTTTTCACCTAAGGATCACAATGGTATATGTTTTACTCCCGTGAGGATTTGGCTCTGTTTTTAAAGTTACTCCTTGTTTTCAATAATAGTTTTGGCCTAATGATGGAAGCCAAAGACTCTGCAACTCTCCTTTCCTGTAAAGACATATAAGGACTTTAGCACATGCTAGTATTGAAGATCTCTATGAAGTTGGTAGCCTCGTTCCCAGTCTCCACTCCCAGCTTTTTTTTCACATTTACTACATGTGAAAAAAAAGCTGGGGGTGGAGACTGGGAACGAGGCTACAAAGTTAGTGAATGATACTTCAGCTAAGCATCCCCACACTCCGTCTGACATGTTTTTATATTTTAAAGTAGGGGAGGAGCCTTACTTCTCCGCAGCCTCCTCCACCAATTGATGATAGGAATACCATGAGTGCATTTATTTATCACCTCACGGTATTACAAGAAGTTGACAATAAGTTTTTATAGTTAATATGACTAATAGAGTTTGAAGTACTCAGAGCATTGTATTATTTTGTGAAATTTTTCTTTTATAGCACTTTGAAACACAGCTGGCAGAAACTTGGCACCGAGTTATGCAGCCTTGGAGATTTGCATGCAGAAAAGGTACATTTATACACTGATTCAGGTTTGCATGCAAGGTACATCAATATATCATGTACTCTATCATCAATGGTTGTTACTGCATATCCCAGGCCACTGCCTATTCAGATGCAATCCGCAAGCCCCTCATGAACCTTCTTCCTGAGCTAGAGGAGGCTAGAAAAATGGTTGGTGTATAGAGTCTCGGACATCAGTACATGTAGCTATATCAGTATAATGTTCACCATTTGTATTTCTTTAATAGCTGAGAAACAAGCTTCATCAGATGAGAGATACATTGGAGGCTGCACAAAGGAAACATACAAAGGTAAGCCACTGCTATAATATTACATGGCGCTATAGGGGACCTATATTCATGAGTGGCACCAGGATAACAACCACGGATTTGACATTATATTGTTTGTGTAACGTCTGTAGCTATATGTTTATTGGAAGACCGATATACAATCTGTTGATGTCATTCTCAGGTTGCGATGGGCTACTATAATTGGGAGTGAAGACTGGGAATGAGGCTATGTTGCCTTAGGGATGAGTACATTGTACTTATAATATCTTCATCATGATATCCAGTATGGGTTTGAACATACAGGTTTTCTTACTGCATGCGATATAGTGACTATAATGTAAAGGGTTACACTATGCCTTGTGAGCAATTACAGCTGCATACACTGTACCACCTCTACTATCACTTACGGTACGTACATGTATGCTAAACCTCATACCTTAGTTACTGCTCCATGGTATGATGATGTCATTTTCAGTCTAATATTTCCGAAACTGTAAAATGAAGGTGACAGGCCTTAAGCCTTTAGTGATGATTTTATGCCTGTAGAAAGTGATTGATAGTACATATCTTTGATTCCGTTTGCTACTGTAAAGCCTTGTACGTAGGTCAGATTTGAGATTGAAAATCTAGCAGTTAACAGCTACTGCAAGGAGAGGGCACTTCCAAATACTGATTTTCTGTTATTTGTGATTGACTAGAAAGTCTTTCTAGTTGCAGAAAATCAGAATCAGGATGATTTCTAGCTCTTCACTTATGATACACATATACTGCTTCCGTACTACTTCTTGCCATGTGACTAATATCTTCATGGATACATCTACTGATCCTTTTCTGTAAATTTTGCACTTTGCAATTTGTTTGTGCATCCACAAACATTGGATGCCAAGCAACCTTTCAGGGGAGGGTGTGGCCTGGGGATGAAGCTAATGCATGGTGAATTTTTAAGACAGAAAATGCAATGAAAGCCACTCACTCAATCCAGCGACTTATGCCGAAACCTATTTCTAAACTACTCCATATAGTAGGTTCTATAGGTGTCTTTGTGCATGGCATGCTGTCCTCATTGCTACTGTTTGTAATAATTGTGCTGGCTGTTATTTTTGTAATACCTGGCTATAATATGATTGATTAATGTATCTATAAACTTCAGATCAACACAGAGACACTTGGGACTATAACAATTAACTGTATTGACTAATTTGCACATGTGTTATTATAGAAAGAAATCTTGTTTAGAACACACAAGATTTTGGGACTGTGACTAGAGTGATACTTAGTACATGCAGGTAGCGCATAAATTCACGGATTTGTAGACTGTAAGTCTTTTCCCTACAGTGGATTTTTAGAAGTGAGTCTATTTTTCCCGTAAATGAAAGATGTTCCCGCCTATGAAAGTGCTAACAGTGTTGATCCTGGTTGCTCTGCTTAGTGCATCTTCTGATGCTAATGCATATGGTAGAAAGGTGATTTTTGTTTGGGAATCGATCTACACATGTAGCAAGCTTCAAGTTGCCAATGTTACGTGTACCAATATTGATGGAGCCTTGCAAATTCTGGAAGAGCAAAAAAATGTATCTACTCCAACTGATGTGTTTATCCATGTGGGACATCACCAGATTAGCAAATCTGCAGTAATCTCTAATGTCAAAAATATTCGACTCATTGGCGTTGGCAAAAATAACCAGGCTGCTAAATTGGTAGTTATTAACTGCACTGCTAATGTTGGTCTTATTTTTGTGAAAGTCGAAGTCTTACAGTTTGAAAACATTGCGATTTATAACTGCGGCATGAATAATATTACGCAGTCTGCAAAGATTAAGATTGGTGATGAAGTTGACCTCTTTTTTAAATTGCCAAATTCTAACTTCAAAGTTGCTCTCTTTATTGTACTTTGTAGAAACGTAACATTAAATCATACTACTATAGCAAACACAAGTGGAGTAGGGCTCCTGGGAATCAATGTAATGGAGTCAGTTAGATTAATTTCTTGTACTTTTTCTGACAATAACAGCACTGATAAATGTAGACGTTTATGTCGCGCCAAGCCAGACTTTAATAAAGACATTGCTGGAGGGGCTTACTTCTTATATTTCGACTACAAAAATGAACAGTGTCAGCCCCACACACACCTGAGCATTTTCCAGACTAGTTTTGTCAACAATATGGATTGCGGCTTCACTGGTTTTATTGAACTGTTCATTGATTTCTCACGCACACTGCAAAATCTAAGCTACGTAGCTGGTGCAGGAGGCGGGCTTTCAATTATGCTAGCCCAACGTTCATTCGGTGTTAATGTTAGTATTCAGGATTCTATGTTCCAAAACAACAGAGGGCGCTTTGGTGGAGGGGCACACATAGGTCTTTTCAGTGGTATAACCAACTGCCACATAGATATATCGAACTGCACTTTTGATAGCAATGGTGTAAAGCTAACGGGGCATGGTGCGGACAAAGATTACCATATGCGTCATGCAAGGGCTGGAGCCGGTTTGATGGTATTTACTGACCTCCGAAAACCGAAAGACTACAAAAGCACCAAGTATATACAACTTTCCAATACAAATACATCTCTGACGATCAACAATTCTAACTTTACCGACAACTCTGCCCACTCAGGTGGGGGTATTTTTATCTACTCTCTTCATTGCACTTCAAAAAGTACCCCCAAAGATTATGTATTGAACGTTCTAATCAGCAATTGCCATTTTACCAACAATGCTGCAACAGTTGGAGCAGCTATTCTTGTATATCAGAAGAAATTTATTGGACTAGAGGGGGGCATGCAATTTGAAATGTCAAATATTGTCGTGAAAAACAATACTGTTATATTTTATGACTCTAAACATATCGACTCAGTGAAATACAGTTCTGCAGCTGTAGATTTGCGTTACATGCAAGCTGAACTATCCAACAACATTGAATTTCTGCGTAACACTGGAACTGCTCTAAGAATTTCAAAAGGTTATGTCAGAATGACAGGAAATATACTCTTTTATAATAATGCTGGCGTGCATGGAGGTGCTATTCAGCTGTATGCCTACGGTGTTATTGTAGCAAATCCCAAATCAAATATTACTTTCTATAACAATACAGCCACAGTAAAGGGAGGAGCAATATATACACAACATCGATCTGACATAATACACTTTGTGGATGATGACTGTTTTCTTTATTTCAAAGATATCGATGCATTAACTTGCTTCCCAGGACAAACGTGTCCCAACATTTCAGACCTGGAGATACACATATGTTTCGCAGGAAATAAAGCACCATTAGGTAGCGTTATTTTTGGCTCCACACTTGTAACTTGCCCCTGGGCCGCAAATCTAAAACAAAGTAATACCACCTCACTTCAAGTTTTACAAATCCTTGACCAGTCTGGTGTGATCGACTTTGGATCCAATTTCCACAATGGAAGTAGTCAAGTCAGTACTCCACCTGTATTGTTGAAAATCAATAACAAAAGAGACTCTTATAAAATCATGCCAGGTGAAAAATTTCAGCTCATGATTGAAGCAGAAGATGCGTTTCACCAACATGTACCTGCAGCAATAACTTCTGCCATAGTAGATGAACACGTTAGTCAATCTGTCACCCTGGGAAAGTCTGGGTACTGGTATCTGAATGTCAGTAATACAAGTACTCCAGTGGTAGTGTATGGAAAAGAGAATGAAAGGGTTTCGATTGTAATCTACGTTGTTGATTCCTTTGCTGATATAAATCTAATAGTTGAACTGCAGCCTTGTTCCAAATATGGCAGTGGTATTTTTAAATATGACTCTAAAACGTCATCTTGTACTTGCAATGAATTACTAAAAGCGGAAAGAATAAAATGCGAAAATACTGAGAACGGCTACAAGCTTTCCACTACAGATCATGTGTGGATAGGAAAGAGTTCTACAGATGAGTTAGTTGTGGGTACTTGCATCTACGATTATTGTGAACCTGCTACAGAAGTAAACATTAGTGACTTTGACTCGCAATGTGCTGAGGGATACAATAGAAAAGGGTTCCTGTGTAGCACATGTAAAGAGGGATACAGTGTTGTTTTTGGATCTAATCGATGTAAGCAATGCTCCAATAGCTTTTTCTCGCTCATTCTAGCTTTTGGAGCTGCCGGAATTTTTCTAATTCTTCTAGTTTCAATTCTTAACATTACTCTTAGTGAAGGCTATCTCAATGGTGTTCTTTTCTACTCTCATATAGTGAACATTTTTGCTAATGAACTATTTCCCCCCAAAAAGTTCAAAATTATTGCTATCCCCATGGCACTTTTGAGCCTAAACCTTGGATTTGAGGTGTGCTTTTATAATGGAATGACGTCACTTACAAGAGTGGTACTACAGTTTATCTTCCCTGCATATCTTTTCATACTGATGGGAATCATTGTTCTTCTAGCGAGAGTATCTCCATTCCTAAATAAAATTGGTTTCTCTGCTGCTAAGACGTTTGGCACACTCCTTTTTGTATGCTACACGAGTGTTTTAGAGACTAGCATTGAAATTTTTAGTTTCAGATATATAAATACACTCAATCAGAGCACTTTCACTCGCTGGCATACTGATGCAAACATTCCCTATTTCCGTGGGTTGCACGGATTTTTTTCCTTTTTTTCTTTATTGTTGATACTCATTTATGTGGTACCACTTCCACTTGTCCTACTGTTTCCCAGCAAAGCTTACCAGCTCAAGTACATTCGAAGGCTAAAACCTATTTATGATGCCCTCTGGGCTCCATTCAAACCTAAGTTTAGATTCTGGTTGGGGTTCAGGCTTGGGCTTCGTTGTATCCCTTTTGCCTTTGCATACATATCTATTTACTACCCAATGAACTTGTTCATCCTTTGTATTTTTTCAATTTCTCTTCTCTCAATACAACTAACAATCCGACCGTTCAGGGGAATTGTGAGGAATCTTGTTGATAGCTCACTTATTATTAATATGATCTTTCTTTTTGCTGGTGCGGTGTTCTTCAATAACAGACCACGCAGTGGAGAAAAACTGGATAAAGAAACACAGGATATTATACTAAACCGTACATACTTCTCAATGGCATTTGTCCTCTTGGCATACCTGCAGTTTTCCGGAGTATTTATCTACCACTTACAGCTGCAAGTACCCTGGTTTAGAAAAGTCTTCTTGAAGTTATGGCTTAAACTCAAACACACGTTTCTGTTTCGTTCAATGCTGAAGTATTTAAATCGCACTAGAGAGAGAGATACTATAGTGGGTGAAAACTATGAGAGAGGAGAAATAGATGGTAGTGACTCATACTATCTTGATATCAGTGGCGACAGTAATAACCATGATCCAGAATTACCGGCAAGAGTTTATCAAGCAAGGCGTTCTGGTCACCATGCTGTGGGGATGAGACGTAACGTTCGACGAAGTGTGTTATCTGCACCGCTGCTGGAGGAGGGGAGCCTACAGCTCACAACCGCTACTACAGCTCTGTGATTAAAGAAATGTTGCACGTACCTGTACTGAGAGTGTATATTGACAAACTTGATTATTTTGTGCTTACCTACCTCTAGATGTTGCTGTTATCATTTGTGTAGTGTGCATGTTTTTAGCAAAATCCTATCTGGCTGCATGTACAAGTGTTTTTGATCTGTGGATTTCCTATCCTGCATCACATTTCTTTTTTTTGCTGTTCACATTTCGAGTACAATTTGTTTGAATTTCCCTGTACATGACTTTGTAAGAACTTAATGTGGTGGTAGCAGAATTATGAATCACAATATTCAAGTACCTAGAAACGGTTTTAAATTCGATAAAGAATTAGATTTATAGATTAAGGACTACACTTTTAACTTTCTAGAAATCATGTTTGCTACCCTATTGCTGTAACATAGTCCACTAAATGCCTTCAGGAAAAGCAGAAGTACCAGCAGCTGGGGGATAATTATGAGAACCATTTTCAGAGAGTGATGGAAATGAAGAGCACTGCAAGTGAAAAGCCCAACTCGAAGCTACGGAGAGTAAGAAAGTCTATGGCACTGATCTTACACAGATAGTAAACTATTTTCCCCCCTCTTTTTTTCCAGCTTGAAAAAAAGCTCACTTCTCTAAATACAGACCTGCTGAATCAAGAGGCCATGTAAGCAGCGTAACATTGCATTGGCACTAAATTCAGCCCTCTACCCTTTGCTTAAAGTACCAAACTGCTGTGTGTAAACTTAGTCGAAACTGAAATGTTATGCCCTATAGGAATTGGCATACTTTGCCAATCTTCACTAGCTTGAGTATTAACCATGCTCATAATCATATGCTCTTTTATAGCTACAAAACTGCGTATGATGAGCTGCTGAGTGCTCTGGAGACTTTCAACAAGGAAGTGACTGAAGAGTACAAGGTACAGAATGCTCTTCAACTTTCCCATACTTTTTAAATACTGCACATTCCAGGCTTTAAGTTAATGATTTGATTTTGTAGCTTTCACAGATGTTCGATGACTCTCTGCTCTCGACTATTATGCATGTTTATGATCAACTGCTTGCTTTTGTGCCTTCACTCTGCTAAAGATATTAGCTAGATGTCACCTTGTCTGAAGTTCATACACTGGTGGGACTCCCTGGACTTGCCTTCGCTATAATACTTGGGATGTAATTTATGTACTACTATATCTCTATGCATTAAATATAAGATTGTATACTACACATTGATTGTCACTAGAAACTCAGTGTAGAGCTCTTCTCTACAGTAGCCATAGTGTACCAATTTCCTATCGTGTTAAAGGTTCATTCTATCAGTGTCTTGATCTCAATGCCAACTTCATTCCAAATTAATCTCTTATGCACCCACCTTTCCAGAAATTCCTAATTCCTATAACTTTATATTCTGATATTTAATCTATAAATGATTCAGTAAACCTTCTTCTGCAGAAATTAGAAGTGAGAGAATTGGAGAGAGTAAATACTTTGAAGCAGTCTCTGCAAGGATTTGCGAGGTAAAGTCATTTTATATTAAGCTGGCTCCTGGATCACAATCCCCATAAAATTCTAAGGTTAAGGCCCTATGTCCAGTATAGGATAATATTATGATACATAGCATTAGCATTCTCACCACCACATAATTACGCAATTCAGCAAGCACCTTCAGATACATAGTTCTCAAGTGGCTGCTAAACCAAAGAGCACGTTTTAGTTTTGGGCCAAACCCAAAGGGCACATTAGAGGCCGTGCCCTTTGTATAATGTATATGCCTAGCGAGAACACGAATAGCTGCAAACATAGCAAAAATCACTATAGCTAACTAGCATGTCATTGAACTCCATGACTGAAGCAGAACACTCTATGAGAAGAGAAGGGTTTACTTTACATGCCTTTCTATCATATCTGCAAGCTAGTCAGAGAACTTTGTGGAATATGCATGTGGACCTTCAGTTAAATATCTATGGCTGCACTTAGCAACAAGTTTCTACAACTGTAGAGTAGATGTGTTTTATAGTTATTTTTTTGGCATTTTTGTCCAGCTAACTAAAAATTACAGCGAGTTAGCCATTTCTAGTAGCAGCCACAACCTTTTGCTCAGGGAATGTTAGGATTCTTCAAATGGGTCTGAATCATTCCAGTGTATTCTACAATAGAATGATGTTTTGCTTAATGTGTTACCACTGGCACATTTGAAAATGAACGGCATTGCACAGTTGTATTTGGTATGTGCAAACCTTGACTACGTGATTGGTTGATTGTTATAACCAGTTCAAAACAGTGGCTAATGAAAAGCTTTCTAAGTTGTATGCAGTGGCATTATCCTGAGCTGACAAAGTGTGCACTGTCATAATTATAGCTGCTCACTATAGCTAGTGATATAGATATACTACCTTTATACACACACATACTCTAGGACCCTTTCCAACACTGCTCCAGCTTACTTGGAGAGTATGCAACAAATAGTGCTGAGTGTAGATGAGATTGACGGGTCGAGTGATATCAAATGCTTCGTTGAAACTCATAGTGATTTGATGACACCACCTCCTCCACCAAACTTTGAGAAGCACACAGTAAGTGTTGGTCGGGTAACTTATTTAGACAAGAATGGCTCATATAGACACTGGAATTACCTATAGACTAGCAATGAAATATAGTTCTACGTGCAATTTTAGCTGACATTTTCGCCTTGAACAAACAGTTAGGTAAAGTGGGCATTATTTGGAAGCATACAGCCTTATAGAATGACATCATAGCCAGTCAATTTCAATAGTGCTCAAGTCTGGACTGATTTTTATCTGAACAATTTGCTACATTTATCAATTGATCATGCAGTGATAAATCACAAAGTAGCCATCATTATTTTGACCTTTTAAATACAATAGGCAACAAAAAGTACACCATTTGACTCCTTAGAACACATACTTGCTCGTTAAATAATCAAACATAAGGTATACCATGTGTATGTAACTTTACATAGCGTGAAAGAACTTATCTGCATGGTTCATACACTCCTGCATCCTATAGTACGTACACACAGTGACAGTTTCCTGCATGTCCACATAGCTATTGACAAAAGACAGCACATGCAACTTATAGACTCTTTGATTTGCCAAAATACAACATGGTACATGCATACACAACTGATTTATCAACTGATTTTACGACTTCCCTCATTTGTATACATGTTTTCTTGTATACTGGGGAACCTAGCATGGGAATGAGCTACAACTTGCAATGATTTGAGTATGCATGAGTCATTCATCCAGCATAACATTGCTCTGTCAATGGAAAGATAAGCTGCACATAGCTCAAATGAACCACTGTAGGCTAGTGACTCTCGCTGAAAGGTGCCAAAAGTACAGATAATGATCAGTTTACACATTTTCTAGCATGGCCATGCATGCATGTCAGATAGCGTGTAATTTCTGGTAACTTACTTCAAGTAAAAGCCATGAGCATAATGATATCATGGAATGTAGATATTCAGCTGCTATAGCTAAACTTAAAGCTATTCAGATGCGTATTTAATACAACAAGACTGGTTTTCTCATGCGCAGTCACATAATCTCACTAGCAAAGAAGCATTGTACTATTATCAGATAATGTTGCTATATTATTATTCTAAAACCCAGGAATACTTTGATAACGCTGCAGCTGCAGTTTCCAACAAATCTGATTGCACTGAACATGAAGAAAATCCCACAGAGCATCCAGACGTAGCAAACGAAAGTGGAGAAGAAACTTCAAGTGATGCTGACAGTGAAATAGAACAAAAAGACACCAACTCCCAGTCTGAAAGTCTTGATGAAGATGGTCAACTTCCACAACGAGAATCTGCCACAGGATCAACCGCAAATCCAGAGCAGAAGCAAGATAGTGGTACTCAATCACTAGTACAAAAGCAACCAAAACAGGCTAGAAAATTGCCTGGTTCAGCAGCCAAAGCAACACCTAAAGAGAATGTGGGAGGCACTCCTTCTCTAGTAGCCAGTGTTGTACAGGGAATGGAAACCAAGTCACAGGAATGTGCTGAAAAAGTCAATGCCAAACAGAAGACAACAGCTCAGTCGATATCCACTGGGAAACCACTACTAGCTCCCAAGCCAAGATTGAATATCATAGGTGATAGCAAGGTCAAGCGTCCATCACCTCCCCCTGCAGAATCAAAACAGACTACTAAAGGTACAGCTGTTGGTTTTACAAGTGCTATAGCTTCTCAGCAAAATCATGCCAGAACTAGAACTTCTAGCATGGAGAGCAGGGATAGCAAAGAAATAAAGGAACGTACTGCCACCTTGAATTCATTATCAAGCCAGTTTAGACCTAAAGGTCACAGCTTTCATGGATCTGCAAGCAACGCAAGAGTACCATCATCCCCTCAGAGTAAAAAACGAACAATGACAAATGCAGACGCAGAGAGATGGACAAGAAGAGACAAAGAAGAGCTGGCAGATGGTACCAATCCAGAGGCGTTTCAGATGCTGCGCCAACTACAGCAACAAGCTGCAGCTAATGACTACTATACCCTACTGGGGGTAGAGGCAGGAGCCTCCACAGATGAAATGGCCAGAGCAAGAAGGGAAAAAGCAAAAGACCTCCACCCTGACCACTTTGGAAGTGACCCAGATAAAAGAGCAAGGTGAATTTTCTGTGTACCAAGAAGTACAACATAACACTATCACTGAGCAGCGCATAACAATTGGTGGTAGAATGTCTTTTTAGTAACTCGTTTTTGAGTAAATATATACTAGCCCCCCCCCCCCCCCGAGTTTTATTTTGCAACAAATTGCAAAAAAAAAACACTAACAGTGTGGTAGCTATCATCTTTTGGCCACTTGAAAAAGATGATGCATGCATACTGCTACTGAATACCATCCACTGTAAGCGTTCTTTTTCTTCTCTGCAGTGTTGAAGAACAGCTAGTAATTATCAACCAGATATTTCAAGATGTATTTAAGAATGAAGACACCAGGTCTCTCTATGACCAGCTGTGTAACTTCAGAAAGGTAAGTTGAATCCATACCTGATCATACTTGTAGCACAGCCTTAGTCCCAGGCTCACTCCTCTAGACCCTGGGACCAAGGCTATATATGGTAAGCCGATTGTTTCCCGCATATTTACATCTCCCATCCCAATATGATGCTAAACTAGTAAAGCAATTGAAAGTATACAATACTTACATGTACATTTTTACCCTTATGATACATGTGTAGGTATATCCCAAAACACTACAGCAAAAGCAAAAGGGTCTAGAAACAGCTGAAGGAAAGCTGCTGGGTTTGTACAAAAGAATGAAGAAGGCCCAGATGCCCCTACCACTGTTGGATGAGTTACAGTTAGCCCTGGGATTGATTAAAACGTGTTTGCAGAAATTACAGACTTAATATCACACCTACTTAGTGCTTACAACAATCTTTGCTGTTTGTGTGCATATGTGTGTGTTTTTTATATATTTTTATGCTAAAAGAACCAAAAGATGGCAATGACAAAAAATGTGGTTAACCCCCCCCCAAAGCTATGAGGACAAGTTGGGCATGTATACCTCCATGTGCTATTAACTCTTTGCAAGCCATGGGCACATTTATGTGCCTATATAAAATAGAGAAAACTATGTACTTTATATTAACGCCTAATATAAAAAGCTCATATAAATTCACATAAGCCTTATGGATGTATTAAAACTTGGCTGGGAAAGAGTTAATATTAACTGCTACATGTAGTAATAATAAACCATGCACTCACAGTGTAGAGGAGTGTTCCAGGCCTACAGAGCTTATCATTAAACCATGTTGGAGATATGGAGCAAATGAACAGTTTTCCCAAAACTCTACGCTTTATAGGCTAGGAGCACTGTATGAGTGGTTTGCCAGCCAAAATGATATAGCATGGCTACTTACGTTTTAATGCATAAAAGAATGTCAAGGATCAATAATTATAGTGAGCAAGGTAAACAGTTTTACATTATATTATAGGCTTCCTTCCCTCACCTGCTTGACCAAGTAGCAGTGAAAGTCATCTCATGGTTCATATCAAATCTGGATAACCCCTCCTGACCAATTCAATTTTCTGTTCATCGTCCCCTTTTCCTTTGTACCATGTTATTATCACACCTACCTAGTGCAAACAAACATTGCAGATATTGCACTGTGGTTAGTGCGATATTAGTTATTGCTGTGCATGATCAGCATACTATTAGACAGGCCGGGTGGCTTGTATTACCAGGAGTACAGTGCATGAGCTGGCAAAGCCAGTGCTGCTGGCACTACATAGCCATAATTATGCATATGCATGCAACTCATACCCAACCAGGATGGTGATATCCATGTATCATTGATTTATATGCACTCAGCTTTTGGGCTTTAATTTTGTGTTTATAGATAACAATATTCCTCCTGGGTGTTGTATAAAACAGCTGAGCCATATTATTGTAGCTATCTGCACTCTATATATACATATATCAGAGGTCACGATCATAAAATAATATTTCTGTGCACAATCATGAATCCACATTAATAATCTCTGTTCCAAACTCAGTCAAGCTGTCAATTCAATGAAAAGAGAAAGTTCTGACTCCAAACTAGAATGATACTGTTTGGGATTTGCTTGGCTCATATGTACAGGAAACCCTTAGTTGTGACATGATCTGGAGGGAGAAAAACATCTTTGTTTTGTCGCAGTATCACTGTATACCTTCCCCAGAGTTTAACATAAAATTTTTTCACATGCTGAAACGATATCAACACTAACCCACCTGCTTAAATTTGGCTCGAATTTGGTCTAATCTGGTGGTGTAGTCCTCTGCACTTACATTCAGAATTGGGAATTCCTTCAGCTTCTCTTGTAGTACAACTACAGTTCTGTAATACAAACAATATTATGCTAGGAATTAAAGACATACCAGGTATACTAATACTAGTCTCGCAGAATCGACTATAAAATAGCTACGTAACTCATACAATATTATGGGAAAATCACACAAATATTTTTACTCATGAAAAGTAAGACTGCATGGTACGTGTAAGAGCAACATTAAAATAGACCAGATAGCTGAAATGTCACTGTATGAAGCTCAACTAACTAATAGTTAGCAAAAAAATGTAGCTATGATAATAATGTCTAAATCCTGTCACTGTTACACCTAATTTTGGGAGGGGAGCATACCCTGAGACCTTTCCCACACCAAATAAATCCTGCATGAAACCCTGTATAATCTACCTTAGAGTCCTGTCATTGTCCTCTGACAGGTGACTGATCCAGTACTCAGTGAAACCGAAGTAGAAACCAATCTGAGAAAGAAAGAAAAACGTTTACTACAATAGCATCAGCTAGCTACTACACATCCAAATACATCCAGCCTTTTACACTAAAAATTCCATTATTGAGATGAATAAACATTATCCTCAACATGCATATTAGTGGTATCATCACTGATACCTGCACATAACATTGCCATCTAACTTCTGTTGTACTTACCTTTCTTTAATGTGTCCCTACTTGTAAAAAAAAACAGCAACGTAGACTTAACTTACTTCAGATCCAATCTGTGCTCCTTTTGTCTGGCCAGTGGCAAAACCCTCCAGCAGGCCCTGCTTGCATCCATGAATGTACCCAGCGCTATAGCCTTGTGCACTTAGACTGTATTGATATAGACAATAATATCATATATTATTAAAAGGTATGTAGTATCCAATTAAGCACTCTGTCATTTATATATATACCCAGATATCAAAAAACACATAGGCTATACGGTGACGTGTAACGCAGCGGTCTAGCAGGAGGACACCTGGATAGATAGACTATCTGGCAACAAGCAGTACAAACACCTTGTTAGTAAATATCTCCACTCTCTCCGAAAATAGTTTATTCACTTGGAAAATGGCTAGTGAATAACAGGTAGTGAATAACATTTTGTTTAGTTGGAAATATGAAACACTAACCATTTGATTGAGTAATTAGAGCGTGCAAATAGTTAGAGCAAACTGTCGTTATACTGGAATCAGTAGGATGTATAGATAGGAACTTGGCAACCGAGTGTACATCTGCTGCTGAACAGATACTCAGTCCACCTGCATGGGGCTATAATTGAGATTGCTCTGCTAGCCTCGTTTTTAAACTCCTACTTTCCATTTAAGCATTAAATAGCTAGGGACTACATGAAGGAGTCTGCAATCTAGTATCAGATAGCTACTGAAACAATTTAGCTAGGTGGTCTCAGACTAGTCTCGCGGGGCCAGCTTCACTCGCACTCGAGTGAAGCTGGCCCGCGAGACTACCTTTGCCAGGATCATACCCAAGACTACTGCTTAGGGTAAATTATGGCCAGGAGAGGCATGGAGGCATGTGCACAGAATTAGGACTAGAGGTATAACACAACTAAACAACTTAAAATCATTTGGGGCTTGACTAACTAATATTAGTGGGAGGAACGCGGGGAGGAGCATTATAATTAATATTACTCTACTATCTATGTTATTATGTAGCAGTCCCTAGTCCTTTGCCGCTTCAGGAACATTATTATGACTCACTTCTCCTCAGAAAACATAATATCTTCAAATGGATCTTCTCTGACGACGCTAACGGCAGCCTTCGATGCCATCACAGCCTGTTTCGAATAATGATTACGTCATTACGACTATTCAGCCCCGCCTATCCGATCGTCTCAGCAGGCACAACTTCCGGTACTCTCTAGCTTTCCATCGCCTAATATAAACACCAATTGTGACCTACGGGAGGTAAAGTATGCATGTGCTCATTCTGTGTTCTATTTGTTCAGGAAATAGCTGGACGCCATGAAAAATAACTCTTCAGCAGGTAGCCCCCCATGCACACACAGTGATGTCACCAAATATAGTACTGGCCTACTGGAGTACTAGCTTTACAAAGTGTGTCACTATAATATCTATAGGTGAATGTAGCTAGTGGGTTGGCATTTTAATCCTTGTAAGAAATCTGCTCAGTTTTACAAAAGAGGCAAGTAGCTACATGTACCTTCAGCTGGTTAGTTTCTATCCCCCCCACTATAAAAACGAAGAGGTAACTTTTAACCACCTTATGTCTTTCATTTTGACAGTACACTCATTAGTATTCACTCATCACTATACTTGTAAACATAATAAGAGTCAAAATGGTATAAGAAGCCCTAATAGAGTGACTGATTCATTGTTACTGTCTGAGTGCAATTGCTATAATCAACTGGAGGATGGTACTGACTGGCTACACCTCCAGCTACTAGCAATGCAATACCACCTATAAAAAAGATACTTTTGAAGAGTAACAATTTTAGCTTTGAAGAAGCTACAGTATAGCTCTGAGAGAGCTCTTTCATAACATGTACTGTATCAACACTATCAGATTCTGTGAGTAAATCAGGCTCATCAGAGCTTTCACCATCAGATGATTCTGTGGGTAGGGCATACAAAATTAGTAGTGGGATGACATGTGTACTGTACATAGCCTGTGCACTGTTCGCTGGGTCTATAGCTCCTCCCCCCCCCCCCCCCAAATGTTTAACAAGAAAGAGTGTCATGGACATGGTGTAGCTGGTTTTACTACAGATCAGCAAGGAGTTAGTGCTCAAATGACCATTTTTGCATGTTCATCATTGCTGGCAAATAGCTACCAAAAGTACTGGAAAGTCTATCCCAAATGGAAGTGGCAGACTTAGGTTCCATCTAGCCTCGTCACCAGGCTCTCTGCGCGTTACTGGAGAGCCTGGTATATTTTCTCATGTGATTTGACTTACTTAATTGCACGTGGGCAGGAACCGCTCAAAAGATGGTCGCACTTCTCTACCTTCTGCTGGTGACATTGTTTCAGTGCTTGGTCTAAGGCACAAACGGGCTCCGAAGAGTTTGTAGCTACAAGAAGTATAGATTTGTTGCCTTCCTTCGCTGTCTGAGAACTGCAGCTGTCCTCACCCATGCAAAAATTCACCCTTCTACCACTACCCTACGCGTCACGCATGTGAGAAATTATACCAGGCCCACAGCTGTAAACACGCACGTGGGCCTGGGAACGAGGCTAGGTTCCACCCCAAAAATCTGTAATAATTTTGACAATGATGTGCTTAGCATTTAATACTTCTAGTGCAGAAAAGAGCACTGACAAACACTTGGATGCTTCCACAAGTCAGCAAAGCGAGGATCGCTACAGGTCCGATGCTTGTAGTATTTGTGTATTGTGTGTACAAACTGAGATGAGTTTGTATACATGAGTCGGTTTCACACACTGAACTGAAATTCAGCAGAAAAAATATTCCCACAAAGCTCAAATCATGGAGCTACTTCAAATATAGCTACCTAATTCCTGTATTATCGAAAACTTATAGCACCATGCATCTACAGCAACTATACATTATCATACAAAGCTGTACAATGTAATAATCAAGTGTTACAATTATACCTTTGTTACATGTTTCCTGTTCACAAGATGTAGTAGCCAATGGATTGTTCATTTCAGTATCCTCATTCGATTTCTCACTGCTAACTTTCTTCTGGGCATCCTGAGCATTTTTCATTGCCTGATTAAGAAACAGATGTTGATAAGTTTCTTTTTATTGTCCAAACAATGGTGCGGTATTCAAACAGCCACCTGCTAATCTGTGGAGGGTCTATGCCTTTATTCAAGCACCTACTTGGTGTTTATATGATTGTGCAGATTCACTCAGTTCATCAGTTGGGGAGAAGCCTGACTCCTCCCAATTAACTATCACAAGATTAATAACCCTGTACTATAATATTGTAGCTCGCAATCGTATTATAAGCACAATCTCTTAAGTGACTCACCCTTTGGGACTGGTGCTCCCAGTTGGTCCTGAACACTACGATACAGAATGTTACACTCTACAGAGTGAATCAAGGAATTTCAATTCAAGTACATGTACATGTATACAGCATAAACTACATCTTTTTACCTGCACTGTAGCTGCAATAGTAAGGCCAATCCAGAAACCAAATGTGCCCATGTGAGCCACCAGTGCAAGCA
Source organism: Phakellia ventilabrum (assembly GCA_963921505.1). Classification (NCBI taxonomy): domain Eukaryota; kingdom Metazoa; phylum Porifera; class Demospongiae; order Axinellida; family Axinellidae; genus Phakellia; species Phakellia ventilabrum. The sequence continues at coordinate 2,593,769 of OY997397.1, forward strand.
CTACTCCAATTGGAAGGCCAATGATGTAATAGCATATGAAGTTTACCAGTGCACCAAGTGCTTGACGACCACAACCTCGCAAGATCCCTGATGTTGTTACCTATACATAAAATGCGATTCAATATTGGCTACAAATTATATGCATTGTGTACAAGCAAGAGCCCATAATATCAAATCTTGGTTTACGTTAAATCTCAACATACAGCTGTATGTTGTAGGCAATAGCATGAATGGCAATAGCAATTTTGCAAACTGTCAAGCCTTGCTCAATATATGTGACCCACTGAGCAATAACCCAGTACTTCCCACATTTTTGAACATGTGTGCTTCAAAGACGCATATCTCCAGAATGCTATGTTTTATCTAAATAAAACGTGGGTTGTTTATACAGGAGGCGTTCCTGCTTGAAAGGAAGCCTTTTAGCCATACCGCAAGGAAGATATGGGGCCAAGTTTGCAGAATTTTCAATCACACGGTGTTTTTCCAAAAATTGTGGTGCTACCAAGGCATGTAGCACTAAAACGGAGAGAGCTGCAGACTTCTAGCGTGGGATTCCATTAGTTGAAGGTGGGTACGTGTGCTGTACCAAGAATCATTCGTGTCTCGCTAATGGTTGTCTACACATGACAGCTTGAAAATTGGCAAAATTGTAAAAATGCAGGATGTACCATTTAGTGGGTCACATATAGTACAGGATATTTATAGGCAAAACATGGCTGTGTGTCACCTCAAGGCATAACGTAATTACATGGGAACAAGACACAAGTGTGATTGAACCATTCATATAACACATAAACAGGTTCAAGCAAGTTCAACAGTAATAATTCAAATCAGTTTAACTGTCTGGGGTGACAGGTCTGTTACATGTATTACATACCTGTAATTGGTCAAACAATAGAAGGGGGCAAACTACATACATCATTTTTGCGACTCCGTCTATCACTTGCCTATGAAGAAGACATTTTAAAATTATTCCATAGACTGAATGAATGCATGCACATGCACTTACTGATCTTTTGTAAATATCCTTCCTATTCTTTGTCTGCTGGCACCCAAAGCAATTGCCGTTATGGCAGCAATAAATACTGTAACAGAGAATACACTGTAAATTATGAAAATGGAGAAGACCTAGCTACGTCAGTGACAGGCTCGCTAAGTATACTGAAAATAATGGCAGTCCTGTGTTTACCAAACCATTCTTACTCGGAGAAACACACATTTCAGCCTGAGCTAGGCCTTTATCAGGTGTGTTTCAAGCATGCATACATGGGGTAATAATATAAGCATGGCTACTATAAAAATGATATCAGAAACGTACAGAAGCAGCACTGAAGCCAATGTCCAGACTATGTATGCATGAGTGGAGCCTAACAAGCACATACATGTATTAATAAGTACAGTGGGCTCCAATAGGAGTCGAGTCTGTCTATGCCTCACTTATCCAAGTTAGTCTGCCAGGCACAAGAGACATCTGGTTATGCAAGAAACAATATTATGTGGAGAACCCCCTCCACATCTGCCTTAATGGACATCGATCAGACATCACCAACAAAAGATCTGAACAAACCAGCACAGGGAAATGAGCCTATGAGTATGGAGTATAACGGATACCGCCCGTCGCTGAAACTAACCGTATCTGCACCGTACGCGCATCGTTTCAGTCCGTCATGGGACCACTTGAGTGTGGTAGGATCGAAGTCTTAAGTTTATTACTGTGAACTATGAACCCAATCAGGTATTTTGCGTAGAAATTTAGAACATGCCAAGTGGTCCCACAACGGACTGAAACGTTGCGCGTACGGTGCAGATACGGTTAGTTTCAGCAACGAACGGTGTCCGTCCTATCCCGTATACATAGGCCCATTTCCCTGTGCAGTGGCTCAGCACTTCAACTTACCTGGACATTCCCTCAGAAAAGACCCACCACCCTGATGTCCAGCTGATGAAGGCCTAGCTCTGGCTGAAACGTTGTGTGTTTCTCCAAGTAAGATTTTTTTTTTGGTAAACATGAGACTGCCATTTTCAGAGAATACACTGTAATATGATGCTTTTAAATTATCACAGAAAAAGGATATCATACCTACAATTCCCATGGCTGTGTAAGATGCTCTCTTGGCCCTCAGTGGATTGCCGGCACCAAGTTCGTTACCCACACGAATAGTCCCTGCTATACCCAGTCCCAATGGTAGCTGTTGGTACAAAGCTTTGCATAACGGTACACTACATACCATTCAAAAAAGTGTATGCATGCAGCACATGGTAGTGCCTCGTCTAAATTGATATTTGAATTGATGTACTGTTGCATGCCTAAATATGGTGCTAGGTTATGGATTTCAGCACATATACATGTACGTACTATGATAAAATGACTTTCATGCTGGAAAGTAAGTGAAGGTTTATAAATGTGGATAGAAATGTATTGTATAGCACATCTACTCTAACCCTGCTGGGCTTACCAACTAAAATAGATCATGTAGTACAAACACTAGCACATGTAAATAATAGAAAGTAACTCAGTACTTTCTTTGATTATGGAAGACTTACCATAAACACAACAGAGAGCAAAGCGATGAGCACAGAGTTAATAGCAAGCTGGATCTTGTCAATGGAGCCAGTTACAAAAGTGGCAATCTCAAAACTCCACCATTCAATACATGTCATAAGTAGTCCTGGAATGGCCAGCTTAATAAACTGTCTCCACTCCCTGAGGCAATCCCAGCTCCATCCTCCCCAGGTCTTCTTGTGCAGCCCACGGGTCCAGGTGTAAGTCAACACCATCACTGGGATAGATGCAAATGCTGTCACCATAGCTATGGCTGCACCTCTGTGGAGGTAGAGAACATTTAATATGAGGTATATAACTTACTTTTACATCACTTTCATAGTATTTCATTTATTGAAAGTGGAGTATAATCAGTCATATACTCCACTAAATATTGCCTGTAGTTATTGCGCAACACTATAAATAGACGTGGCATGCTTTAATAGTTACCAATAAGTTTTATTTGCACTGTCGTTGCAAGATACTACCTCCACCACTCGAGTTCTAATGCTCTAAAACACTATAACAGTGAATTATGGAAGGGTTTAGAACACAACTTAGGTTTCAAAGAACACTCTCAATTTGTTTGGATGTGTGCCGACAGGGGAGGGGGGTGGAGCGTCAGATGAGCCGACTAGAAGGTACAGTGCTGCTTGACTAGTGGATCACGAAGAAAATCCATTGCACGCTAACTCGAGAGAGGAGTCTTGGCAACACAGGTGGTATTTACTGACAGATATTTAATGCACTTGACATACTAATAGAGGTAGTAGATAGTCCCATCTCAAATATATGGGGCATCGCTAGCGCTGATATTGCAGTAGGAGTACATACTATACATTCCAATATTTGCTGTGATGTCTGTAACCCCTCAATATGGCTAAAATAACGTAGCACAAATGAAAGTCACAAATGGCTCTAAAAAAACTTAACAATTTCTTTTTATAGAGCCAATCTGTGCTAGGAAAGCTCTAATCATTACTAAGCTAGCCTCCTACAGAATGTGTCACGATCCAGAGGAAAGAGAATGATTGGCAACGTACATGGCCACAATTCAAGGCAACTTGATACTACTGGACCGTTGATGTCTGCACTACAGTGGAACCACAAATCCGCAGCTAGTGTGGATGATGTAATGCCAATTTCTTTCCTGCAAAGTTTCTAGCTATGTACATAGTAAGCTGCAGGCTATTTCACTACTTTGCAATATCTGATTGTAGTGATAAGCTACCAGTTTTAGTAATGTCATTAGTAGTGATACTTGCACTTACGTAACTCCTAGATTGGCTGCACTGAATAACAGGACTGCATGCATGGCAGCACTGATGAGATTTGCTAGCAGTCCTGCTACAGCAAAGATCCATACTATACTCTGTAGTGTACGAGAAAATTACAAAATTTAATGCGTGCCTTAACATCTTAATTATAAACAAAGTAGTCGTCTTCTACATCTATTTTGAAATAATAATCATTGTTAAAGGTAATATGTTGCCGCAATTTGTTTACACAGATGTAGCCTTAACCCATGTTAATTGTACACCCATGTTAACATGGGTATACATGTATTTAATTAATGTGCTCTCATAAAATTATTTGCATAAATTATTAAATGTATAAAAATTGAGACATAACAAATTGAGAGTTACGTCCGATTGAGGAAATGTGGTATATAATCACTATACATATACAAATGCTAGCAGTATTTATATTGTACTTATTTTAGTTGTAATGAAAAGGAGTGGACTATTATAACATACCTGAGCTTGCAAATACATCTGCAGTAAGTATTGAAGAAAGATGAACTAATAAACAAGAGATTATAAGAGTACACATAAACTCTACAATTGACTCTCCTTTATGTGATTGCTTCAGACTGCCTGCTATATTCCAAGAATGCAGTAAGCAACTACGCACCATACCCTCTATATGTTATTTGTGATTTAATGCATGCAATATGAGATGCTAACAGATTCACTACTATTATCTGAACGCTCCAATTATACAACTGCAATTATCATTGAACAATCAGATAAAAATGATTAACCATTCTAATTATCAAAATAGAAAGCATGCCGGCTCAATTTTGCTTAATAAACAAGGCTTTTACCAAGAGAAGAGAATAAAGTATTAAATGCTCACTAAGCAAAGGATTTGCTGAAGAAACAACCATTTACCCTCAAAACAAAGCTATTTTCAAATAAAAGCAAAGGATTAAGTGTGTGAACAAAGCCATCATTACTGCATTATGAAACAGGTGCATCTGTATTATATTGCTGCAGAGTATATATCATCACTGTGTAGCTATGGTTGTTATTACTAATAAACATCAGTGATTACGTTTTCTCAAGCAATACACCTACACCTTTATGATGTAAGATAGAATTCGAAAATAATCTACATAAACTTACTGGAAGAGCAAGACTAAATATCTTCACGTAATTAGCAGTAATCCTGTGATCAAGATGAAATTACTATTATTCACAGAAATTACAATGCATCAATGAAACTGTGTTTATTCTTAGCAAACTTTAGGCCTAGTACTAGGTATGGCTGACTTTATCAATCACCTGGAAAGTTGCAAATTGTAACATACCTGGCCACACAGGGAGGTTGCTGTAACAGCAGCAGGAAAGATTCAGCATTCAGCCAAGTAGCCAGCATGGGAAGCATTACTAGGCCAATTACAAGTATCCCTGGAAATAAATTTATGGATAATATCACTCATAATATTATCAATAATGGACGGTGTACCTACCTCTCTGCAACACATCACCAACTCTTTTGTAGTTACGTCCGATTGAGGAAATGTGGTATATAATCACTATACATATACAAATGCTAGCAGTATTTATATTGTACTTATTTTAGTTGTAATGAAAAGGAGTGGACTATTATAACATACCTGAGCTTGCAAATACATCTGCAGTAAGTATTGAAGAAAGATGAACTAATAAACAAGAGATTATAAGAGTACACATAAACTCTACAATTGACTCTCCTTTATGTGATTGCTTCAGACTGCCTGCTATATTCCAAGAATGCAGTAAGCAACTACGCACCATACCCTCTATATGTTATTTGTGATTTAATGCATGCAATATGAGATGCTAACAGATTCACTACTATTATCTGAACGCTCCAATTATACAACTGCAATTATCATTGAACAATCAGATAAAAATGATTAACCATTCTAATTATCAAAATAGAAAGCATGCCGGCTCAATTTTGCTTAATAAACAAGGCTTTTACCAAGAGAAGAGAATAAAGTATTAAATGCTCACTAAGCAAAGGATTTGCTGAAGAAACAACCATTTACCCTCAAAACAAAGCTATTTTCAAATAAAAGCAAAGGATTAAGTGTGTGAACAAAGCCATCATTACTGCATTATGAAACAGGTGCATCTGTATTATATTGCTGCAGAGTATATATCATCACTGTGTAGCTATGGTTGTTATTACTAATAAACATCAGTGATTACGTTTTCTCAAGCAATACACCTACACCTTTATGATGTAAGATAGAATTCGAAAATAATCTACATAAACTTACTGGAAGAGCAAGACTAAATATCTTCACGTAATTAGCAGTAATCCTGTGATCAAGATGAAATTACTATTATTCACAGAAATTACAATGCATCAATGAAACTGTGTTTATTCTTAGCAAACTTTAGGCCTAGTACAGGTAGCTACAATTGAGATAGCATTTCTATGGCTCCTGTGATTAAGAATTATAGAAAGTCACAAGTGTAGCTGCACTTCTAGCATTCCTCAATTGTGGCTACCTGTATGTGACTTAGCTTAATTGTTTACTACCTATAGTGGTCAAGCAATATAATTGACCTTCTTGCATGCATACTCTTTGATGTGCAACTCAGGTAACCTGAGCTGGGTTAAAACAATCCTTTTCTTTTTGCAGTGTAGCTACAGTCAGGTGTGGCTCCGCAATATATGCCTCACATATGAAGCTACAAGGGTTATTATTTCTCGTGCTACTTCGTATTTGAGAGAATCGTAGCTTGCATTTGAGAACAGGAAGCATTAAGAGTTGCAGAGTTATCCAGCATACCAAAAGAAGAATCACCCATGCAGTGTAGCTATTGATCCAAAAACCCAGTAGCAATACAAGAATCCTTCACTCTTCACTAACAAGTAGCCACATCTGTTCTCAACTGGTATACTGCTGACAGTGTTGAGTATTAGCTAAGGCAAAACAATATAACAAGGCTGCAGAGTGCAAGTCGATGGACAAACTTCTTGTATGCTTTAAAGAAGACTCATACCAATAGCAAGTGAGCAGCCCAAGGCAGCTAAGATTAACACCACTGTTTTTATCCAGAAGGCAATGTGCATAGTGGGAGGTGCTCCAGAAAGTGGTCTACGAACCGGACCAACCAAACCAGTGACTAGGCTAGGCTAGTATGTTTACTAAACTATAATCTTTATATGGTTTCAGTTTTCAGTTTTCAGCGTTTCAATTTTCAGTTTTTCAGTTTTCAGCATTTCAGTTTTTCAGTTTTTCAGTTTTCAGTTTTTCAGTTTTCAGCGTTTTCCACTTTCCCCATGTCTATCACAATACAGCATAATCAGCTATTTGTAGGTTAAATAGAACTGTTGTGCACTTACAATGGGTACGGCAAGTTTAACCAAATGTTTGGCTTCTTGCACAAACCATGATCGCTTAATGGTCCGTAGTATTGAACTGCAGTGTGACGTCAATGGCTGAAGAGCCTTTGACACTATACACAAACAATAAAGTAGTATAGATAAACATAGCATAGCTACATGTAAGCTGGCATTGATCTACCGAATTAAATGTGAAACCTATAATTTATCACCCAGGCAGCGGACAATCTCCGTAGCACCTAATTGTAAATTTAGCTACATAGCTAGGGTTGGGGTAAGCGAGCGTCACCTCTACCACACGGACATGACATAGCCTACCTGCTTCCGTTTCCTCTTCATTCTCATTACTAAGCAGCAGGTCCTCACAGCGATCCTCAGCCATCATCGGCAATCTCCTATCCTAGTGTTCGCTTGCTAGAACAAACCAGTGGCAGTGCATATTGCTCTATTATCTATGGTATTGCAAATACATTGTGCAATCTGCGGCCAGAGGCGTGGCTAAACTATTACATGACCAGTGGGGTGCGCGCGCAAAGAGTAACGTGATCCTCACCGTAAGCCTCCAGATCCAGATCGGTGTTAAATTTATCTATTAGTACGGTATTTCGCTATTCGATATACGGTATTTAACGCTGCGGTGACCGCAGCTTCACTGCGCTCACCGAAACCCAGGTTTCGCTCTGTGCAGCGGTACTGCGCTCGCCGAAACCTAAGTTTCGCTATGTGCAGCGGTACTGCGCTCACCGAAACCCAGGTTTCGCTCTGTGCAGCGGTACTGCGCTCGCCGAAACCCAAGTTTCGCTCTGTGCAGCGGTACTGCGCTCACCGAAACCGAGGTTTTGCTCTGTGCAGCGGTACTGCGCTCACCGAAACCTAAGTTTCGCTCTGTGCAGCGGTACTGCACTCACCGAAACCCAGGTTTCGCTCTGTGCAGCGGTACTGCGCTCACCGAAACCCAAGTTTCGCTCTGTGCAGCTGTACTGCGCTCACCGAAACCCAGGTTTCGCTCTGTGCAGCGGTACTGCGCTCGCCGAAACCCAAGTTTCGCTCTGTGCAGCGGTACTGCGCTCACCGAAACCCAGGTTTCGCTCTGTGCAGCGATACTGCGCTCACCGAAACCCAAGTTTCGCTCTGTGAAGCTGTACTGCGCTCACCGAAACCCAGGTTTCGCTCTGTGCAGCGGTACTGCGCTCGCCGAAACCTAAGTTTCGCTCTGTGCAGCGGTACTGCGCTCACCGAAACCCAGGTTTCGCTCTGTGCAGCGATACTGCGCTCACCGAAACCCAAGTTTTGCTCTGTGAAGCTGTACTGCGCTCACCGAAACCCAGATTTTCGCTCTGTGCAGCGGTACTGCGCTCCCACCGAAGCTCACTCTGTGCAACAGTACTGCACTCACCAAGAACAAAGGTTTCGCTCTGTGCAGAGTCACTGTACTCACTCTATGCTGTTGATGTATTCACTTAACATGTTCATTCCACTAATTTCTTGTTACAATAGTTAGGTAATAGTGATAGCATGAATGAATAAGATGTTAATAGATATGTGAATACATCAACAGCATAGAGTGAGTACAGTGACTCTGCACAGAGCGAAACCTTTGTTTCGGTGAGTACAGTGACTCTGCACAGAGCGAAACCTTTGTTTCGGTGAGTGCAGTACCGCTGCACAGAGCGAAACCTTTGTTTCGGTGAGTGCAGTACCGCTGCACAGAGCGAAACCTGGGTTTCGGTGAGCGCAGTACCGCTGCACAGAGCGAAACCTGGGTTTCGGTGAGCGCAGTACCGCTGCACAGAGCGAAACCTGGGTTTCGGTGAGCGCAGTACCGCTGCACAGAGCGAAACTTGCTTCCGTTTCCTCTTCATTCTCATTACTAAGCAGCAGGTCCTCACAGCGATCCTCAGCCATCATCGGCAATCTCCTATCCTAGTGTTCGCTTGCTAGAACAAACCAGTGGCAGTGCGTATTGCTCTATTATCTATGGTATTGCAAATACATTGTGCAATCTGCGGCCAGAGGCGTGGCTAAACTATTACATGACCAGTGGGGTGCGCGCGCAAAGAGTAACGTGATCCTCACCGTAAGCCTCCAGATCGGTGTTAAATTTATCTATTAGTGTCGACCTAGGCCTGATGTAATTAGTTAAGTAGCTGTTAGTAATTTTTCTATGAAAGTTTATGCAAAATTTTCTTGCAAGAAAATCTGCTTCTAATTGCGTTTCACTTGTCTAGATATTTTATGTAGGCAGAAATATACTGCACGGCAGTGTAGCTTGTATAGGATTTACATGTACTAGTTATTAATTGACATTGTATAACACCTTTGAGCCATCTCAGTGTGATGGCAATTAACTTCATAGTTTCAGGATAGTAGCTATAGCTATGTGTAGCACTAGTTTTGAGCATATCACTACCCAGTGTATATTACATGTACAGTTGGTAGCTGTATACATGTAGCAAGCAGTTCTTTACAAAGTGTGTCACTATGATAGTTATAGGTGCATGCAGCTAGCAGCTAGCAGCTTAGCGTTTCCGCAAGAAAATCTGTTCATAGTTTCACACATGAGGTAACCGCCTTCAGGTGGTTAGTTTGCATCCCCCCCCCCCCACACACACACTATAAAAATGAATAGGTAACGTTTAGCCACCTTACGTTAAAATTATCTTTCACTTTCCTGACTTGTAAACATAATAAGTCAAAATGGTATAAGAAGCCCTAATAGAGTGACTGATTCATTGTTACTATCTGAGTGCAATTGCTATAATCAACTGGAGGATGGTACTGACTGGCTACACCTCCAGCTACTAGCAATGCAATACCACCTATAAAAAAGATACTTTTGAAGAGTAACAATTTTTGCTTTGAAGAGGCTACAGTATAGCTCTGAGAGAGCTCTTCCATGGCATGTACTGTATCAACACTATCAGATTCTGTGAGTAAATCAGGCTCATCAGAGCTTTCACCATCAGATGGCTCTGTGGGTAGGGCATACAAAATTAGTAATGGGATGACAGCTGTATCGTACATAGCCTGTGCACTGTTCACTGGGTTTATAGCTTCCTCCTCCCCCCCCCCCCCCACAAAGTTTTAACTAGAATGAGTGTTACAGACATGGTGTACCTGGTTTTACTACAGATCAGTTATAGAAGGAGCTAGTGTTCAAATGACCATTTTTATATTATTATTTTTGCAATGGCAAGCAGCTATCAAAGGTACTGGAAAGTCTATCCCAGATGGAAGCGGCAGATTTAGCTCCACGTCAAAAATCTTTAATAATTTTTATCACTTAATAATTCTAGTGCAGGAATGGGAGCACTGACAAACAGTTGGATGCTTGCACAAGTTTACCGCATTTTTTGCAACGCAAGGACCACTACAGGTCCGATGTTTGTAGTATTTGTGTAGTGTGTGTGCAAACTGAGATGAGTTTGTATACATGCATCGGTTTCACGCATTGAACTGAAACTCTGTAAATAAAGATATTTCACAAACCTGAAAATATAGAGCCCCTTCAAATAATACCTAATTACTGTATTATCAAAAACTTACAGCACCATGCAACTACAGCAAATATACATTATCATACAATGTTGTACAATGTAATAATCGGAGTGTTACAACTATACCTTCGTTACATGTTTCCTGTTCACAAGATGTAGTCGCCAATGGATTGTTCATTTCAGTATCCTCAATAATAACTTCCTTTTGTGCATCCTGAGCATTTTTCATTGCCTGATTAAGAAACAGAGGTTGATAAGCCTCTTTTTATTGTCCAAACAATGCTACAGTATTCAAACAGCCACCTGCTAATCTGTGGAGGGTCTATGCCCGAGGTACATCTGTATGCAAGTACCTACTTGGTGTTTATAAGTCCACCAGTTGGGGAGATGCTTAACTCCACCCAATTAACTATTATAGGTTAATAACCCTGTACTACAGTATTAGCTCGCAATCTTAAAAATGTATTTTTAACACAATCACTTAAGTAACTCACCCTTTGGGACTGGTGCTCCCAGTCGGTCCTGAACACTATGATACAGAATGTTACACTCTATAGAGTGAATCAAAGAATTTCAAATCAAGTACATGTACATGCACACAGCATGAACTACATCTTTTTACCTGCACTGTAGCTGCAATAGTAAGGCCAATCCAGAAACCAAATGTGCCCATGTGAGCCACCAGTGCAAGCACTACTCCAATTGGAAGGCCAATGATGTAATAGCATATGAAGTTTACCAGTGCACCAAGTGCTTGACGACCACAACCTCGCAAGATCCCTGATGTTGTTACCTATACATAAAATGTAATTCAATATTGGCTATAATTCTATGCATTGTGCACATGCAAGAGCCCATAATATCAAATCTTGGTCTACATTAAACATCAACTAGCCTCATCCCCAGGCCAGCCCCCCCCCCCCTCAAAGAGTGGCCTGGTATCCACTGTTTGCACATGCACAAAATATCCAATGAAATCATGGGGTATCGTACTATGTATGGATACTGCCAGTTCATTGTTCGGTTACGTATCCGTTTATGTATCCGTGTCACAAAAGTGAAAAATGAAAACAGTAAGGTTTGAGCCGGTACTGAAAGGCACAAAAGACCCGATCTGGAATTTGAAAATCGAGCAGCTCACAACTACTGCCAGGAGAGAAGCGTTTCCAAATGTTTTTGATGAGATAGCTACCTAAGTCTTAGCAGATAGAAAATTGCAGGTCCTTTTACTATTCTTGACTAGTTACATAGCCATTTCAATTGTAGTAAATCAGAACTAGAGATTTATTCCCAGTTTCCATTTTTCCCCACTTACTATACCCGTATACTGCCTCTGTAGTACTCACTGCCACGTGACAGAGTTCGTTTATGGATACGTTTATTGACAGTGTTCTGTAAATTCTTGCGTATGCGTGAACGGTAGATATCAGGCCACTTCTCCGACTGCATGGCCTGGGAACGAGGCTAAATATCAACATAGAGTTGTATGTCATAGATGGTTCGAATTGAATGGCAATAATAATATAATAGCAATTCTACAAACTGTCGAGCCTTGCTCAATATATGTGACCTGCTGAGCGATAACCTGCACTTCCCACATTTTTGAATGTGCATGCTTCAAAGACACATATCTCCAGAATGAAACGTACTATCTAGTGGGTTGTTTATACCAGAGGCGTTGCTGCAGCAATAATCTGGAAGTGAAGACTTTCAGCCATACTGCAAAGAAGAAATAAGGTCGAGTTTGCGGAATTTTTAATCACACAGTGTTTTTCCAAAAATGGTGATGCTACCAAAACACGTAGAAAGCAGCAGACCTTTAGTGTTGGATTCCTTTAGGTGAAGGTTGGTATGCATACTGTACCAAGAATTCTTCATGTCCCGCTAACAGTTGTTGACATACGACAGCTTAAAAATTGGCAAAATTTGTAAAAATGCAGAATGTGGCAGGTTTTCACTCAGTGGGTCACATATAGTATAGGGTATTTATAGGCAATGCATGGCATGTATTAACAAGACACAAGTGTGATTGAATCATTTACATAACACCTGTAAATAAATTCAAGCAAGTTCAACAGGAATTCAAACATAGGTCTGTTACATGTATACATACCTGTAATTGGACAAATAACAGAAGGGGGCAAACTATATACATCATTTTTGCGACTCCGTCTATCACTTGCCTATGATGAAGACATTTTAAAATTATTCCACAAACTGAATGAATGCATGCACATGTACTTACTGATCTTTTGTAAATATCCTGCCTACTCTTTGTCTGCTGATGCCCAAAGCAATTGACGTTACGGCAGTAATAAATACTGTATCAGAGAATACACTGTAGTATGATGTAACTCATGTATATGTGAATGTATCACATAAAAAAGAATAAAATTATCATACCTACAATTCCTATGGCTGTGTAAGATGCTCTCTTGGCCCTCAGTGGATTGCCTGCGCCAAGTTCGTTACCCACACGAATAGTCCCTGCTATGCCCAGTCCCAATGGTAGCTGTTGGTACAAAGCTCTGAATAACAGCACACCACATACCATTCAAAAAAAGTGCATACATGCGTACAGCACATGCTCTAACCCTGCTGGGCTTACCAACTAAAATAGATCATGCAGTACAAACACTAGCACATATCTCAGTTTCCTTGATTATGGAAGACTTACCATATACACAACAGAGAGCAAAGCGACGAGCACAGAGTTAATAGCAAGCTGGATCTTGTCAATGGAGCCAGTTATAATAGTGGCAATCTCAAAACTCCACCATTCAATACATGTCATGAGTAGTCCTGGAATGGCCAGCTTAATAAACTGTCTCCACTCCCTGAGGCAATCCCAGCTCCATCCTCCCCAGGTCTTCTTGTGCAGCCCACGGGTCCAGGTGTAGGTCAACACCATCACTGGGATAGATGCATATGCTATCACCATAGCTATGGATGCACCTCTGTTGGGGTAGAGAACATCTCCCATTGATTATGAGGTACATAACATAGACATTTCCATGCTTTAATAGAGACACCGACTATAAGGTGCAGTGCTGCTTGACTAGCAGAGCACGAAGAAAATTCATTGCACGCTAACTCAAGAGAGGAGTCTTGGCAATACAGTCCAAATGATTGTCATCAAGGGACATAAGTGCAGTGAATGTGATTGACCAATATGGTATCAGGCAGAGATATACCATGCCCACTTGGGAGTATAAACACAATAAACTCCGCTAGACAGTTTATCCTCAGTTATACCTGAGGTGAACAGTCTAGCGGAGTTTGTCTGCATTTATACTCCTCATATAGGCGTGGAATATCCTATACACAGGTCTAACTACAATTATAGTTGCATGCATGTTGCAATAAGAGTATGTTATGATACAGAGATACTGTTCAGTGATGGTCCACTTACTATATGACTTACAAGACAAATGTATTAATACACTTGATGGTGGTGTTTACTGACAGATATTTAATGTACTTGACATACTAATAGAGATAGTATATAGTTTCATCTAAATATATGGAGCATGACTAGCGCTGATATTGTAATGTAAGTACATACTGCATCACTGGAATATTAACTTGCAATTGGGTATACCAATATTTGCTGTGATGTCTTCAATACATGTGGCTAAAATAGCATAGCACAAATGAAAGAGTCACAAATGGCTCTAAAAAACTTACCAATTAAACTCTTTTTCTGTTTATGCGCTAGGTAAGCTCTAATCATTACTAAGCTAGCCTCCTACCAAATGAAGTGTCACGATCCAGAAGAAAGAGAATGATTGGCAATGTACATGGCAGCAATTCAAGGCAACTAGATACACTACTGGATCGTTGATCTAGTGATGTCTACACTACAGTGTAACCACAAATCCAATGTACTTTCTGCAAGTGCTTCGCCAATTTCTTTCCTGCCAAAGTTTCAGGCTATGTACATAGTAAGCTGCAGGCTGTTTCACTGCTATGCAGCAAATCCTTAAGAACAAAATAATTATCTGATTGTAGTGATAAACTACCTGTTTTAGTAATGTCATTAGTAGTGATACTTGCACTTACGTAACTCCTAGATTGGCTGCACTGAATAACAGGACTGCATGCATGGCAGCACTGATGAGATTTGCTAGCAGTCCTGCTACAGCAAAGATCCATACTATACTCTGTAGTGTGCAAGAGAATATGTGGTTTAACATCTTCAAAGTAGTAGTCTTCGGGGAAAAAAGTCATTAATACAGCCTTAATGTGCTTGCATAAAATTATTTGCACTTACTTATGGTAGTCTTAGTAGATTGCTACAATTTACCGTCATAAGCAACAGAAGTGGGGGAGGGGTGGGAGGGGGGCAGGGGGCCCCTGGATTTTTTGAGAAGGGGGCACAGGGGGGCCCAGTTCACAAGGGTCTACCTACTATATTTCGCTGTCTAGGAAAAACAAAACTACGCTAGCTCGATGTGGCTTGGTTCACAAATTTACAGTATACAAATAGCTAGTACTACTGACGTAATTGGAGCACTATATCATCTATGATGTAATTGTCTGTATGTGATAAATGCACAATGCTAATTATAAAACTTCAGAGAGACATGAACGAAGCACGAGAAACAAAAGACTACTGGAAGGTAAATATTTTTGAGGAGTCAGCCTTGTCATCAGTAAAAAAGAAATGCAGGTCCTTACAAGAGCCCTTCCTTGGTAGTTAAAAATCATGGCTAAAAGTTTTTCAATGCAATTTCAAAGCACAGAAATTATAATCGGCTGTTTCGCAGCCTCTGTTGAAATGCACAGTCACAGTGCCCCCCCATCCAGCGACTACTTCCGGCGCCTATGATTGTATTACATTATAGTAAGTCTTATATAACAATGTAATGTGATAACACGTCTTTGCAATGGTTTGTACATGCTGGATGTTTGTAGGATCTCTTGTCTCTCTGCTTGCACATGGCAGGCACAGCTCATTCTCAGGTACTTGGAAAAGCACACCAACCTAAAGACCAATCTTTATAGCTTCTTTGATACTATAGTTCCAATGTGCATAATTCCTGCTATATTGAGGGTGAACCACACTATCAAGTGCAAGTATGGCAAGCGAGCAGACTGTGTATCTCACAAGTTCCAAAATGGCATCCATGTAACTGCCAAAGAAGCCATTTTGAAAATGTGCCTTGCCCCCCCGCAGGGAGGGAGACCTACACAGATGCATATTTTGGCCATAACTACTCATAAAAACTGAAGCTTTACATACGTTTTTGTTCATCCAAGGTAGTTTCGATACTCTCTGACCCTTCATACCACATTTATTTATTATATGCCCCCTTTCCCCTTAAACCTTTATATTTGGCAGTGTATCCATGCCTCAGTCTAATTGTCATACTCAACATGCAATCAAAAAGCAGTGACTAATTGACTACAACTGTAGGCATGGAGTGTTATGAAGGCATAACAAATTGAGAGTGACGTCTTAGTGACATTTGAGGAAATGCGGTATACATAATTATACAAATGCTAGCAGTATTAACATGTGTTGTACTTACTTTAGTTGTAATGAAAGGGAGTGTACTATATAACATACTTGAGCTTGCAAATACATCTGCAGTAAGTCTTGAAGGAAGATGAACTAATCAACAAGAGAAAATAAGAGTACACATACACCCTACAAATGACTCTCTCCCTTATGTGATTGCCCGCCATATTCCAAGAATGAAGTAAGCTCTATTATGTTAATTGTGCTTTAATGCATGCAATCTATGTAGTTGTGATTTCATGTATGCAATATGAAAAGCTAACAGATTCACTATAATTATCTCAACGCTCCAATTATACAACTGCAATTATCATTGAACAATAAGATACAAATTATTAACCATCAAAATAGAAAAGTACGTATGCTAGCTCAAAGCTTTTATCAAGAGAAGAGAGCCATTCATTGATGGAATAAAGTATTTATTAAGTGAATACAGCCAAATGCTCACTAAACAAAGTATTTGCTAAAGAAACAACCATTTACTGTCAGAATAAAGCTATTTTTTCCCAATAAAAGCAAAGGATTCAGTATGTGAACAGAGCAGCTGAATGAAACATTTATGAAGCAAGTGCAGCTGTATTGCTACATTCTATATATCATCACTGTGCAGCTATAGTTTTTTTTTATTATTAATACGTTTTCTCAAGCAATCCACCTACACCTTTATGATGTAAGATAGAACTTGGAAGTAATCTACATAAACTTACTGGAAGAGCAAGACAAAATATCTTCAAGTAATTAGCAGTAATCCTGTGATCAAGATGAAACTACTATTACCCACAGAAAGTACAATGTATCAATAAAACTGCATTCATTCACAGCAAAATTAGGTATGGCTGACTTCATCAATCACCTGGAAAGTTGCAAATTGTAACATACCTGGCCACACAGGGAGGTTGCTGTAACAGCAGCAGGAAAGATTCAGCATTTAGCCAAGTAGCCAGCATGGGAAGCATTACTAGGCCAATTACAAGTATCCCTGGAGTAAATAAATAAATTTATGGATAATATCACTCGTAATATTATCAATAATGGATGGTGTTCCTACCTCTCTGCAACACAACACCAACCCTTTTGTAGTTCTTGAAACCATACGTCTGTATATGAATTTAGGCTTGACACTGAAATCAGCTATAAAACAGTAACATAATTTGTTTTTGAATACCTGAGAAAAGAGAGTTTCTGCAGCACTAGAAAGCCCTACTCCAATTGACAATCCAGTCATGTTTATAACCTGGAGAACAAAAATTATTTTTATATAGCTATGCTTTTGGCTTTCACTACATGTAGCTATATCTTACCGTTAAAGCAAGACCTTTTGGAACAGCCCAAGCCAGTATCAATTTCATAATAGAACATAAAGAAAACGTATTAACCAATCCATTCCCTTCAGCATGATTATGGATACAAATGCAACACCTTCAGGATCAAAGGATCTCACCTGCAGCATCCAGTTCCAGCGGACTCCCAGTTATATGCCCAATATATATTGTTGAAACAAAAAGGAGCAGCTGCTGGAATGATAAAGTGAGGATCTGCAAAAATAAAAAAAAATCAGTAGTTTTGCTATTAAGGTATGCCTGCAATATTACTATCAGACAATGCAGTACAATCAGCTACTTGTAAGTTAAATAGAATTCCTGTGCACTTACAATGGGTATGGCAAGTTTAACCAAGTGTTTGGCTTCTTGCACAAACCATGATCGCTTAATGGTCGGTAGTATTGACCTGCAGTGTGACCTCAATGGCTGAAGAGCCTTTGACACTATACACAAACAGTAAAGTAGTATAGATAATCATGGCTATAGCTAAGCTGGCATCCACCGTATTAAATGTGAAACCTATAATTTATTCTCCAGGCAGCGGGTAATCTCCATAGTAGCTGACTGTAAATCTAGCTACATAGCTGCTTTTACTAGCGCAGCTAGGGTTAGGAACTTAGGGTACGTTCGACCTCACGGGACATGACATAGCCTACTTGCTTCCGTTTCCTCTTCATTCTCATTACTAAGCAGCAGGTCCTCACAGCGATCCTCAGCCATCATCGGCAATCTCCTATTCTAGTATCCACTTGGCCGAAGCTGGAGCAAACCAGTGGCAGTGCATTCGTTGTTGTGCAATCTGCGGTCTGAGGTGTGGCTAAAATATCACATGACTATAGTTAGTCTGGCGTAGTCCGCCTCTCGCGAAAACGTTTTTCGCGAGGGGCGGGCTACGTGACCAGTGGTGCGCGAGTGCGCGCGCAAAGAGTACACGCCAAAATGTACACACTGCTGTTTCAGAGTGTGTAGTGCTACATGCCTGCAGTGGATGATTGAAATAGGATACTGGGGTAGTATTGCTGGATCAGCAATCCATTCCAGCTGGCATCAGAATGTGCTTCAAAATGCTGTTACAGAATATTGACCCAAAATTTGCCATACAATTTTTCATTAATCCCATTGGACTACCCCAGCATGTTGCTATATTGATGATAAACATGTTGTTTCAGGTTGTATTACAAGGAATTCTGGAGTGTAGGAATTGGGTGTGCAACGTGATCTTCATATGTGGCGGCGCGCGCAAACAATGTGACGCATACGCATTCACGAGCATCTCATCCTTCTTAGCCCAGAGACAGCTAGCCTTTGTTAACTCCATCGCCACCATGGACTCATCTGCCCTTCCACGCAAACTTTTGGAATTCCGCATCAGCTGCAATCCTAAGTCTGGCTGCATTCCTGAGTGGTCCAAACTGCTCAATTCTCTGAACCTACCCTCCATCCTAGACCTGTTTGACAGTCAGCGTGCACACAACAGCTGGAAATCCTCAACCAAGCGTCTCCTTTCCATCCAATCAAACCTGTCACTCATTAATGACTGCCCACATCTTCCTATTGGATCGTGCGATCTCCCACTTGGGAAGCCTGCCCCTCATTGGGCCATGACACTGGCAGACATCCACAAGACCCGGCACAATAACTTTCGCATAAGACTGCTCACCGGTTGTGATGGTTTGGAGGCAGATGCAAGCCGTCGGAACGGGCGCTCTCCGAATGATCCCTCCTGCAAACTGTGTGGAGCTCCTCGGGAAGACTCTCTGCACTTTGTAGCCTCCTGCCCCGCCCTGCTGGGGTGTCGCGTCGAACTGATTGGGGAAGCCCCCTCCACTGTGAAGGACGCTCTTCCGGATCCAGCACGGGACCCTCACCGCTTTTTCAGTGTCATGACGGGTGTGGATTGGATTAACGATATCGACATTCAGCTATTTTGTATTGACTTCCTGGATAGCTTAAGATCTCGCAGAAACTCCTTGTTGCTGAACTCTGTGTAGATTTCGCAGTCCCTATTCTTAGGGTACTCTCCTTTAGTGGAGGTTACAAAGAAGAAGAAGAAGAAGAATACGCCCACTGCGTTCTCGGTGCAGGATTTTTTAAGACGCCTAAAAAAAATTGTAAGCAAACCATAGATAATATAGTTACGGAGCTATGTGCAAACTTACTCATTGCCGACTGTTCCTCCAGTGGCTCGCTACGTTGTCAGATGGCAATAAACGATCGAGTTCCACCTTCACAAACACGTACAAACACTAAGCTTCGACCTCGAAATGACCCAGTATGGGCGAAGTTTTGCAGTGCATTACGAAAACTCCGCGTAGGCCCCTCCAGACCGGTGTTAACTTTACTCGAGAAACCGGAGAAGGAGTGGTAGGTATAGCTTGCATGCACTAGAGCTGAGACGTCCTGAAAAAGTGTTAAATTTCACCACTACTGTCTTGCTTGTTTGCTGCTCCAGAATATCCCAACCATTCATGGCAGGACTTAAGTTACAGTATGTTTGAGGTGACAAAGTACCCGCCACCTAAATAATTAGACTACATACCGCCCCGCCCCTAGTTGGTTAACAGTTAGGCATGCCTATTAGTGTCGACCTAGGCCTTAACTGATGTAATTAGTTAAGTAAATGTTAATAATTGCATTTCTTCGTCATTTTATGTTAGGTATTTTATGTAGGCAGAACTATAATACGGCCTAGTGGTGTAATGAAGAGCCTAGCAGTTGTAAGACTACAGCTACAGAGAAAAGACTGTCAAGGTGTAAACAAAGAACTTGTATAGGATTTACATGTGGAAGTTATTAGTTGACGTTGTGAATTGCCTCTAAATACAAAGTGAGCCATCTCAGTGTGATAGCAATTAACTTCATAGTTTAAGGATAGTAGCTATACCTGTATGTGTAGCCATAAGGACATGCCATGACAGCACTAGTTTTAGTACGCAGTGTCATATAACACAGTTGGTAGCTGTACACATGTAGCAAGCAGTTCACACCATATAAAGTGAAAATTATTACAATTGGCAATCAATAATGAATGATGAAACATGACACTGTAATTTAGCTACTATAGTATAACAGCAAAAACAGCATTTTTTGTAACTAACTATACAGATTCATTCATCTCCATTTCAGAGAGCAGTGATGTCTTTTTTGTCTTGCTTATGTTAACGTTAGTAGTCTTTGCCGCATTTGGAGTACTCCTTAAGTCGATTAATCCACTGGTAGTGGATTTCTTTGCTTTAATCTTGCCTCCACATGATAACACATTTTTCCAAAACTCACGTCCTTCGGTACTGAGCACACAGTTGAATAGGAAGAAGAAAAAGCCTTGAAAACCATTGGTAATTACGAACAAATACTGGAAAACCTTTGAAGCTCCCATGATGGTGAAGACACCAAAGAACCACGTTAAGCCAAAGAGAAGCATTACTCCAGCAATACTGATTATGAGCTTAATTGTGAACTTTGCAGATAAAGCCTTGTCCTCAGGTTGTTTTTTGTGTTCCAGTTTCATCTTCCAGTTCTTTCTGCTATGTGTTACTAGCACCCAGGTGGCCATGACAAACATTATTAGGTTCCAGATAAGAATAATAACAATTGGCCCTAGGAATGTTCCAAGGAATATGCCAATGTGGCTGATGAAGCAGCTGTAGGAAAATAAGCAAATATAGTCTTGATTATGAGGCAGTGGGCAGATTTGTCGAACCACTATATACTCTCTCGTTTACAGATAGGCATTCAGTAGAGAAAGGCTTTTAAGTTTTGTTTTTCTCTGTCATATCTATTACAGCCATGGAAAACTCACTAGTGAAATGTAGCTATATTACTTTATGATTTGCCCATGAAACAAGGCTCCTTTTTTTAACTAGTTACAAATTTTGCTACCTGATGTCTGAAGTATGGTTAGTAAGACTGGCTCTAATCATTAATGATGTGACAATGGCTGCTTACAATCCCAGAGCAGCTTCTTGTCCTGTTGTCTCATTTGCTGGTATGTGGAACACAAGGTGATTTGTACCAGTAGCCAGAGTTCCCAGAGAGCCAATTAGGAACACAACTGGAAGCACTATGAAAGAAAAGAGCAAATCAATCCAATAATGAATAAATGAATATTGAATATGAAAACTTACACCAACATGCAAATGAGACCAAGATGATGTATTTCTTGGTAATTTTTCCAAACACAATGATGAGTTTTTGGAACATTAGTAAGCCCTCAGCACCCATCCAGAATACAGCCACCAACGTAAAGTACTGAATCAGTGCAGACATAGCAGTGCATACGATCTCATTCTCAGTTCTATCAATGCCCACCAGGAAGAAAACAAACATTCCAATAAGTGCTATACACAGCTGCGCATGGAACTTGGACACATCACGTTTTCGAAGCACCCTGCAAAAGTACAAATTATGCATGTATTTATGTAACTCAGACTTAACTACCCCAGCTAGACAACATATTGGGAATTCTTACTTGGATGCTACAAGTGTCACAAATGTAATGGTTAAACCAATAATTGAGAGAACTCCACCGATGATAGAGAGTACTTCCAGTGCAGCATCAGGTTGCACTTCATCAGTTCGACTTCGTATATCCTATAGCAGTGGTTATAAAACAACAAATAATGCATGTGATGCTTTTGACAATGTTAAACAATACACATTGAGTTGATCTCTACTTAAAACTGCAAAACCTGTCATAGTTTGTTAGGGAGTGCTAACCGAAAAGGTTAATTGCAAAGAAAGGGGCCATGTATCATAATCTACATACTAACTTTTACTTGCAGGTAACTAAAATCACTACTCACAGTTCAATACATTTATTATGAGTGTACTATATATTGCAACGTCTGCAGGCTCGATCAGTTTGATAACACTTACCACCAAAATTGCAAAGTTTGTGAGGTGATTGCACATGCAAAAAACCACTCCATCTCTCACAGTAGTGTTGCAGCCATCTTCTGTCCATTCGCCGCGTTCATCTAAAACAGTGATAAAAAACAGTGTAAAGTACAAGCATCGTTAATGTATAGTGTAGCCTACCCCTGGCAGTGAAGTTCCATGAAACACAAGCAGTAGGTAAAACTTCAGAATAGTTCTGCACAAGGAAATAATTGGTACGCATGTATAGGCACATATACCAACAGTAATTCACTGAAGATGAAATCCTCACCTCTATAGATGTTTGCAGTTTGATAACAACAGGATCCAATAGATCTGATATGTCCATTTCGGCTATAGCAGCTCCAACTACAGGTGAGCCTACTGTATAGCCTTCCCGATCGAAATCTCCTGTCACTGGAAATAGTGATGGTTTTTGATACAGTGTATAGAAAATACCAATGTCTTTGTCACTGTTTATGAGTTCATATACTTCTGATGGGAGTTCTATTGACTGGTTGAACATCTGCGGGAACAACTTATTTTCACTAGCCATCATGTCATCTATACTCATGGTTTCATTGCTAGCACCTATTGGAATAGAATACTGGTAATCATTCTACTGCACACACATGGATATTAACAATTAAATAAAAGCACATACCACTTGCATTTCCTCCTAAATCAAGCTGCAATAAATCCATAAAATTAAATTCCGTTCCAGTGATTGTGGTGTCATTCAAAGCCAGCTGAACGGTGCAGAGATAATCTCACATGTAATCTACTTAATTCAGTTTACAAAGGAAGTTGTCAGTACTGGCATTACCTTTTCTCCCCTGAATGCAATACTGCCTTGAACCAGTGCTATTTCAGTGAAGTTATCTTGGATAACCAAGCTGTCAGCAACGCTTTCAAAGGACTGGACAATGCTAATAAAAACAAAATCTTTAGGTGGTAAAATGCTCTTAGTTTTCTTATCACATTAACTATAATGTATAGAGAGTGGAATTGTACCAATGTAGCTAGCCATCCTAAATGCATAGATTCAATAGTTTGATGCACTTTATACACCAACCCTGAGGACTGATCTTCGAGTACTTCTGAAGGCCAGACAGTAATCCCATCCAAGATTTGTACCGTAGTGTTTATATACTGCCATGAAAAGAAAGATACAATCACTAAATTAATAACATTGTGGAAAATAATTTACCCATACCAACTAACCTCATCATTAACGGTAATATCACCACTTTCAATGAGACCAACCGCTTCAGAAAATACCTTAGCAATCACTTCAAGATTGTCAGTAGACTGGTCAACAGTTTCATTGGCTTGTGATACAATATCATTCAGATCATTTACTAGCATAACTATATTCTCAGGAGAAATTGGTACCTGAAAAGAGATTAATGACAGATTTTTCTCACCCTGAATCCCATATAATAATTATATTATACTTACTAATCCAATTTCCCGAATACGAAACGTGTTGGTTGTGATGCACATCTCTCCATAGTACGCATTCCATGTTCTAGGGCTTAAACAGTTCCTGGTTGCCATTCCATCTGGGAAGTCATCAACAGCCCCATGTATACATTCTTCACTCCTATTTTGCCCGACTTCTGTTTCATCCCATTCATATGCCCCATGAAGTGTTTCCTGTTTCTCATAGTCACAGTATCCATTGACTAAAATATAGGAATTACAATTACAGCAAATATGGTATGTTTCTGATTGACCTAGCATCACCCACTGTAAACAAAATTCATAACATAAAACACATGATGTGTGTATGTAACCTCGCCTGTTTTGCTTACTCGTGTGGGAAAGGCCTGAGAGCAAGGCTAGCTAGGATGCATGATTAACTTCACTAGCAAAGAGTTTTGAAGTCAAAAGACTTTGGAATGAGACTACACCAATTATGATGAATACGAATAACCACTCACCTGATGCTACTACATTAGCGTACATCACTGTAGCTGATAAACTGCTGGTTGTGAGATCTCTCTGTGCTGTACGTACTAGGGACACAGTTGAAGAGTTGACAGCAATAATGCAGTCATATCTATCCATGTTATTTGATTCATCCACTGGTGTCCTGAATGAGAATGGTAGCCAGTACTTTACTCGTATTCTAATTACTGTGTATGCCTACTATTATTCGAAATCTGGCACAAGCTATAATACCTTGATACACTAGAACAGCGGCTTGCTTTGGGTCCTTCTTCAGTAAGAATACTTAAAATCTGTGTGATGAATGAAAGCAGAGCAAATCTAACTTGTTGTACAAATTCTTTACGTAATAGACTTACTGCTGTGCTAAAGAATCCATCAATAACTGTCACAGAATTCAGATTAAATTGACTCTGAATATTTTCAGATGGTATGGTTGAAAATCGCAGGTACGCTGAAGTACCAGATAGCTCTTCGGGTTCTAAAACATAGATAAGATGATTAATGGTATTGGAAGCAACAGACAGTGCATATTAATGATATTAACTAACTTACCTTTGACTTCAATAGACAGAACAATTGTAGCACTTTTTTCTGAGTTCATGGTAACACAAGTGTAGGTTTGGCTGGCCACTTTCTGTATTCCAACAGGCTGGCCCATTAGTCCAACAGGCTTTCTAGTTCTTAGAGTGGCAATATTCATGATATTCCTGTAAACATATAGCTGCCCTCCTTCCTCATCTAGTGGAAACTCACCACCCACTGAAACTTCAGGTACTGCCAAAAAAAAACAGGCTGAGCAGTAATTATAACAGCATGCATATATACTACTTTCAAGGGGGACTATCACTTAAGACTCCACCTGCGTGCTAGCATAAGGCTAGTTACCCAGAAGTGGTAATTTAGATAGACCTAATTATATTATAGCACCTAGAATTTGTGATGTTTCTTGCCCCCATCCAATGTCTGCTAAAAGACAACTTAAAGGGAAATATATGCAAAGCCTCACATTTTATAAGATAATTTCCTAACCTTTCACTGAGGGACTCCCATAATACCAAGATGCATTAAAATGAGATCCAGTGATACAGTCAATGCCAAATTCATTCCCTGCTCTAACAAGATATGATGTTTCATCTTCTTGAATGAAACCATCTTCACTAAAAATAGTGTTTACGGCAACTTCAGCAGTGGGTTGTATAGCTAAAGGAATAAAGCAACCACTAGCCATCATGAAAACCGCAATAATTCTTTTTTTTAACAGCAAATCTGTATGATAAGCAATATAAGGTTTAAGTTCACATGTGACACTCACTGATACATTCTGTGAAATCAGCAGATACAGTCTGAGTAAAGGGGTTGCAGGTAATAGGATTGGTGTTCTAAAATAAAGAAGTCAAAACACAATGATAATTTCAAGAATGAGGGTTGGAATGCAATCCAAATAATACACACTCACTGCTATAATTCCAAAGCTGGTGAGATGGTTACAGGAACATGAAAGAGTAGCACTTTCTCCTGTTACTGTTGGCTCAGAGCATCCATCTTTCAACCATTCACCTCTTCCACCTGCAATATAATAATTTAAACATGATACAGGAGCATAGCCTCCTTCTACGCCACCAGGTTCAATAGACTGCTATGCAATGATAGAACTCATCATTCAAAGCAGTTTAAAACATTGCAGTAAAAAATCTAGTCCCACATATCTGCTTACCTGCTGCTTCTGGATCCCAGAAAACACAGCTGGGGACTTCAAATGTCTAATTAAACAGATAAACAGATTATTACAACTCTAAAGTACTGTGTGTGTATGCCAAAAAATCCACACCTCAGCATCAATTTTCAGTTTAATTATGACATCAGCATCTAGACCACTAACGTCATGACCAGCTACATTTGCCCCAATCACAGAAGATGCAACCGAAAACCTCGAGTTTACTGAACCATCGTTTGGAAGAGGAAAGAGAGAGGCATTGTTGAATGCTGTGAAAGACAGTCTGACATCCTGGTCTGATAACGATTCAAATAGTTCACGAGGAAGTTCAATTGATGAGCCATCATCGGAGCTCCCAGTAATAACTGAAACTTGTGCATCTCCTATGGCAAAGATACGTATAATGCCTTTTATGGTGACTTGCTCCACTTTTCACTTGTATCGGAATTGTATTCTTACCATCATTTTTTGAAAATGTAACTTTTCTTCCAGTAAATCTTAGCAATTCAATCTGGCCCTGTGCAATAAATAATATACTTAGTCTGCGCAATAAATAATATACTTACTTGGATCATTGTATCGCTGATCAAGAAGAGCATGTAATACCTTTTCTCCCAAAAAGGCAAGGTTTTCTGATTCAACTTCAAGTAGTGTAAAGTCATCTTGCAGAACCAGATTTTCTAGTATCCCCTGAAATGACTGTACAATCCTACGGAATGTATGCAGAAAATTACCACTGCTGTTGCCCATTAAAATAGCTAGTGTAGTAAGTATACTTACCCTGCAGACTGTTCCCTTAAAGATTCCTGCCGCCAAGCCTGAAGTCTGTCCACTGTTTGTACGAGGTTAGTGATTGTCTAAAAGTAGAAGAAACAATTTAACATCTCAAGTCACACTAAAAGTATTCAGTATAATACTATTTACCATATCATCCAGTTCCAGAGGAATACTTGGCATTGCAATTGAACTAAAAATGTCTGCTAAAATTTGAATGGTTTCCACAGATTGATCTTCTGGTTCGCTGTTTTGCACAATATTGTTCACGATGATGGATGTAGCTTCTAGGTTGTCCGGTGTAATCAGCGTCTGCAGAGCATAATAATCGACATAGCTTGCATCACGTAGCAATACTTTAGGGATTATTAATTACACTTCTCACATTTTGAACCATCAGTAGCTCACAGAAGCGGAAAGTTGGGCACTCACTGAAATTAATCTCATCCCATTCACCCCTTCCATTACAGAATCTTGAAACAATCCCATTACTAAAATCTCCACAACTGTACTGACATGGGAATTCAATTTCAGTTTCTACCCTAGTATTTGCAGGCCAAGCATAGTTTCCATAAGGAGAATCCACATTATCAGCAGGACAGCGGGCTAGAGTTGAGAAATAAATGAACATAGTTAAACTCACTATCAAATCTACAACACATTCTCTTAATTACCTACCTTCACACATTACTCCAACATCTCTGGAATGGTCACACCCACTTCCTGGTATCCCAACCGCCAGAGCAAAATGTTCACAGTCCAAGAGAGACGACTCAGTCCCAGCACAATTCAACTGATCCAAGAAGATCGATCCGTAACCACCTCCAAATCCTAAGATAACCTGGTGATCTGTATTGACAGGGTATGCATGAGAACCTTGCTGATTTATACTAATCTAGAATGTGCCTTGCCTGCAAACTGAGGAAATCCAAGCTGTGTACAGACAACTTGGGCATCAATGTTATCGAACAGAGTGTCACAGACAGTACCCCAGGCCCTGTTAATGCATACTTCCACCCTTCCTGTATTCTGAGATTCAGTTCCATCACCCCTAATTAATCTGATTTGTCCGTCAGTGCAGCTGCTGTCCACTATCACTGTAGAGGTATCTAAATTTGAAAAGGGACACCATTAATGCAAAATCTTACTAGAACTCTGAAAGAACGTGGACTCACCCTGGCATGCAACATGGGCATCCTCAGTTGGGAGGCAAATAACATCTCTATTATGTGGGCATGATAAGAGGTTTTCTTCAGTCCCACTGCAATTCACATTGGCCAAAACTGTTAATAGTGTGTCCTCCTGAAAAATTGCACCGCTACCAATAGCACCTGGAAAATTAATACATTATTATAGTGCACTGTCCTGAGGGATAGATTTATTCCATTGAAGGTTGATTTATTACCGTATGGAGAAAAGTCTAGCTGCTTGCAGACAACTGAAGCATCTTCATTGTCCCAAGAATCATCGCAAACTGTTCCCCAACTACTAGCAATGCAAATTTCAACTCTCCCCCTGGCCAGGCTGTCTTTAACGTACAGCAAGTCATCATAGGCGGTATCTCTGTAATAATAGTCATACCCTTCACCAATCAGAAGTCTTACATCACCTTCAATGCAGGAGGCTGGAAGGAATTAATACTTGATTAATCCAACCTACTAGTCCCTATAACACAAGCGCTAAAATAAATCCTGTTTAATAGTCACGAAAATTATATACCTCCACAGATCACTCCAGCATCCTCAGAATGGTCACAGTTATGTTCACCAATGGGGTTGCTCTGGCACTCCAGGAGAGAAAATTCACTGCCACTGCAAACTACATTGTCTAGAAAAATTGGGCCTACACCATTCCCAAATGCTGCTTGTCTTCGTGGTACATGGTCTAAAAAGAAGCAATACTAAGATAATCATGTTGAAAGTATTAACAATACCATGAAGTGGTTGAACTAACCAGTCCCACTGAATCCTAGTTGTTTGCAAACCACTCTTGCTTCAAGTACATCCCAATAATCATCACATACCGAGCCATAGTCATTTTCATAGCAAATTTCAACTCTTCCTTCTCCTTCAGACGGAACTGTACCATTCAAAAGCCTCACACTACCATCTTCACAATCTTAAGGCGAGAGAATAGAAAAAAAGAATAAATAACGTAGCTAATTGTTTTTTAACGTGGTATACACTGTAAAAATGGCTTACTGCAGTTGACTCCATCACCAATGTAACCAAAGTGGCAAGTGCATGTAAAACTCCCTTGCGTATCTGCACAGTCTGAGTTCTCACTGCAGTTATCAATTCCTGTTGTACACTCATCAATATCTATATATTGATTAGTCATCATTCAATACGTGTTTTGATCACAGAATGTAATCAGTGCCATAGTAATACCAGACAAAGCATTAGAAAATTACATAACTGCACAACTCACTTTGACATGTAGAGCTTGTGCCATTTCCCATGAACCCTGGGTTACACTCACACTCAAAACTACCCACAGTGTTGACACAGACAAATTCACAGTCATTCTCTTCAGTTTCACATTCATTCACATCTGTCAAAAATTACATAATTAGCTATAAAGTCTGAACAATAAATGCAATCACGTTTGTAGGTACATGTACATTCCCAAAGCAGTGTCATAAGCATTATTGAAAGGCTCGGAACCATAGTGGGTTAACCAAAAATCAAGGACTGGAAATTGAATGAATTGCACAAGAATGGAGTAAAATAATATGCATACCCTAGGAGCATATGGCCAAATTTACAAATTCTTAAAATTTCAGCACTTCCTGAAATACTGTTTACAGGGGTAACTTCAATATTTGTGGGTTAGTCCACTCTGGTTCTGAGTCCTTCTCTTACTTAGTAATAAGTCTCACCATCACATTGGGATCCATTTTTAACGAATCCAGGAAAACAAATACATTCAAAGCTGCCAATGGTATTGTTACAAACGGAATTCTCAGGGCAGCCATCAGTACCATCAATGCACTCATCAATATCTGTGAAAGTAGGAATATTATATCTGCTAAACATGCACTATTTAGACCTCAGCAAGATTAATCTCAATAACCTTTGCAGATGTCAATGCCATCTCCAGAATATCCAACACTGCATATACAACTAAAAGATCCAGGTATATCAATGCAGTCAGCATTTTCATGGCAGTTGTCTGTTTTCAGTCTACATTCATCCTCATCTGTAAGGATTGGAGTGATTTGTAAAAGCAATATAGAAGTGTGTGCCTTAGCTACACTCATATAATACGAATTTAGACAGCATACTCATGGTGCTGTCACAGTTCTTATGCCATTGACTATGCATCCACAGAAGCAAGTGGAGCTTGCAAGATTACTGGTCAGAGGATAAGAGCAAGAGCAACAAGAGGTCGCACCATCTCATCCCAAAGTAATAAGGCTTTATACCTATTCACCCCAAAATAATGCCTGTTCTGTTAAATTTGTTGAGTGTGCTAAAACCTTTCAAAATTCTTCCCTAACAGTTTTCTAATTCTACCATGAAAGTATTTTCATACACAGAATTCCCAGCATATATGAACTACACTCTCATATAGTCCCCACATACATAGCTTACACTATACCTAATATCACTTGCTTCAATGTCTTCCATTTAATTACTCATTTGTAAGGATCATTACTTTAGCGTGGTATCTGTATGAGTCCACGAGCATTCAGGTGTACAGGTACACCGACATTCAGTACAGCCTTTCCTCTGCATTACCACATGCACTAAGCTACATATTTATGGGGCCCTTTTGTAACGATGGTCCCACCATTAATGAATAAACTATGTAGCTCACCACAATTAACACCCGCATCATTGCTATGGGTACATCCAGTTGTCAGTCCAAGAGGAGTGCCCAGCTGACAACTCAGCACGGCTGCCTCAGTCCCAATGCATCTCAGCCTGTCAATGAATATAGGTCCTTCTCCAGCTCCAAAGAATGCATTACGGTACGGTTCGGCAGCTACGTATATGAGATGATTAAGATGTAGTGGAGCTAGAATGTGGTAATGCAGCTAAATCAAATGTACCTTCAACCGGATATCCAACAGCCTTGCAGATCACACGTGCATCTTCAGTGCTGAATTGATTGTGACAGATCGTACCCCAAGCATTGTTGATGCACACTTCCACCCTGCCCTCAAAAGGATATGTTCCATTGACTAGCCTCACATCACCATGGATGCATTGCCCTTCTGGAGTTGAAGGGTCTAAAAGAAATAACAATCCAAACACATTAATATATACCCAGCAGTTGCCACACTCTACTATGAGGCACTTTGTAAGCCAAAAGGGGGTAATTTAAAGTTAAAGTCTCTCTTGTTTTATTATGTAGTGGGTACAGGTAGTTCAATAATGAAACCTGTGCTGTTCTTAACATCCTAGGTGAGTGTGGCTCCTTTACCTAGGCATATAACTTCAGCATCAGCATCTCTCATACATCGATTTCCAGTAAGAAAGTTTGTGCTAGAGCAATCCCTCAGAGCCGATTCCGTTCCATCGCAATCTACTTCTGTCAAAAAGTGATCTAAGTTGGTACCAAAGATCCCACTATCATTTCCAATAGCACCTGCAGAAATGTGAAGTATTATTTGTATACACTCCATTTCTAAAGAGACAATGTTAAAATTGTACTACTGCATCCATGTCCTGTATGTCAATGTCCTCATCACTATTCTTACCATAGGGAGAGAATCCCATTTCTGTGCAGACTACAGTGGCATCCAGATTATCCCATCCATCAGCACATATAGTTCCATACATACCTCCTTTGCAGATCTCTACCCTACCCTGACTGAGAGCATCTTTGATAAAGTTTGTGTAGGGGATGTTTTCTCCAGTGTAGAGATCATAGTCACTACTACCGGCCATGATCCTTATGTGATCTGTAATGCAGGCAGCTAGAGAAGTGAAACATAATCATCAGTCTCACTATTCAAAAGATATTATAAAACACCCTATGTGTTTTATCATTGCAACATGCATGATCAAGTGCTTGGTTGAGATAAAAGTGGCAGCAATTTACAATCACTGATTCTCCTTTTCTCTGAATGTTGAATGCTTTCAGTATGCTTCTAAAGATAACTAGTGCATACATGGTATTCCATGCAGAGGCCCTTGCGGCAATCGAGTAGCATTACGCTGCTTAGCTGATTGTTAACGCGTTCAGCCAGTCGGAGGACAGCGGTCATCACATTCCTGTTGGCGAATCAGCCTTAGCCGCTGTCGATGAACCTCCCGCTGATGTTCCCGCTATCACTACTGTCTGTTATTGCGCAAATAGCCTCCCTATTTGCCACCACTTCTCTGCAGGCAATTCCATTGGACAGTGCACTGCACTTGCAAGAAATGCCACACCCACAGGAAATACGTTCGCAATAATGCTTCTAAAGATAATGACTAGAGCTGCTGTGAAGTGCTTTCCTTATATGTAGGTGTATAATGAGCCTAAGAGATGCTTTATTTACAGAAAACACGAATTTATTATTATACCTTCACATCTCACTCCGGCATCTTCAGAATGTTCACAGTCATGGTCACCAATTGGGTTGCTCTGGCATTCCAGCAGAGTTGACTCATTTCCTAAGCAGGCTACATTGTCCAAGTAGATACTTCCTTCACCAGCCCCATAGAATGCAGCACGCAATGGGGTGGCATCTATTAAAAAATATGGGTCGGTATTTCAAACTAAAAGTAATGAAAGCTATTTTAGTACAACTGACCATCTGATAAGATGCCAAGCTGATTGCAAACTACTCTTGCATCTAGCCTGTCCCAACGGTCATCACAAATGGTGCCGTAGGTATTATTGAAGCAAATCTCCACCCTGCCTTCAAAAGAATCTGTACCATCCATTAATCTTACAGCTCCATTAGCGCAATCTGTTGAGTAGGTATTGTACACCACATAACTCAGTTGTAACATTACACTGAGAACCAGTAATTAATCACTTACTGCACGTCACTCCATTACCAACATATCCATTCTCACAGGTGCAGGTGAAATTACCAATGGTATTCATACAGCTTGCAAACATGTGACAGTTATCCATATCCATAAGACACTCATCAATATCTACACAGAAAACACAAACGAATGAATTACTAATCAGTTACCTTGTTGAGCATACATGTATTCAAATCAGAATCACCTTCGCAGGTATCCGCAGTCCCTTCTCCTGTGTATCCAGGATTGCAAAAACACTGGAAAGTACCAATGGCATTGAGGCAAAAGCCGTCTAGGTCACAGTTATGTTGATCAGTTACACACTCATCAATATCTATGTAATGAAATGACAGAAAAATATCAACTGCCATGAATGACAATTCCTAATTTGAGGTGGGTCTTACCACTACAGTTGAACCTATCTTCACTTAGCACATATCCACTCATGCAACTGCAGAAGAAACTCCCAACAGTGTTTGAACAAATTTGTTCACAGTCACCGTTATTCTCCACACATTCATTGACATCTGGAGAGGTGTACGCAGAGTGTGTTGTTAATTATAGCTCTACAGGCAGATATAGTAATAAACTCTTACCATTACAGATCACTCCATCTCCAGTGAATCCAGGGACACATAGGCAGTCAAAGTTCCCAATAGTATTGATACATGTGGAATTGACATGGCAGTTCTGAAAACCTAGTTCACATTCATCAACATCTGTAGAGTGTACAAAATATTATCAAAAAAAGCTGCTGGTCTACCAAAACTTTCAAAGATGATTGTCTCACCATCACAGTTAACTCCATCTCCGGTGAATCCTTGGTCACAACTACAGGTAAAACTACCAATGGTGTTGGAGCAGATTGCATTCATGTGGCAGTTGTTAGTAGCCTCGATACATTCATTGATATCTGGAGAATTTGATCACATTGGGTTTAGACTGTGTCTGTGGTCTCAGCTATGCAGCAATGTGTAAAAATGCTAATTTCGGAAGTCCAATTACTGAAACATACAGTCAAAAATATGTATGCAGCTATGCATCATGTAGCTAACCTGTACATTCAAAGCCATTCCCTCTGTATCCCTCTCTGCAAGTGCATGCAAAACTTCCAATGGAATCTGTGCAGTTGGCATTCTCATTACAGGTGTGGGTCCCTCTGGTACACTCATCAATGTCTGCAGTTAACAGGTAAAATTCACAAATCAATGATGGAGGTGTTAAGAGTCTGTTCTGAAAACTGTTCACATACTGTTGCAGTTGCCAGCAAATCCATCTCCTTCAAAACCATCATTACAGGTGCAGTCATAACTTCCCAAAATGTTAGAGCAGGTGGCATTTACATCACAATTGTCCAAATCTCTGCTGCACTCATTAATATCTGAATATAGTACAGTTGCCATAAATTCTTTACAGTACGTACGCTTGAGGAGATTGCACTCACCATTGCATTTGCGCCCATCTTGATCAAGCTCGTACCCAGTACTGCAGCTGCACACAAATGATCCTATGCTGTTTGTGCAAAACTGCCCACACCCGTCACTATCCAGTGAGCACTCATCAATATCTAGAAACAGAAACATTGGCTACATGTGATAAATGTATGCAGATGTCAGCAACTAAAGTATTAGCTATGACTGCTGCTTGTACATACATAAGTCCATAGATCTAATTACTCTGTAGTGTCTTATACCTCTGCACTTAATACTGGCATCCATTGAGTGATCACAGGTAGTTAGTCCCAGCTGTGTGAATGACCCACACTCAAGCAAGGATGAATCAAAGTCCATGCAGTCCAACTGGGACAGGAAGATGGGCCCAGATGTAGACTCTGTAGAAACTGTGGCAATCACCTCAGCGCCTGAAACATAATAGGACACTGACACAATTACAGAGGAACAGGCGTGTTTTACGCCTCAAATAGTGTTACATTAATAATCTAAAAATGCTGGTGGCTATAATGCTGAGCTTACCATCTCTGTAAAATCCACCTAGCTGCTGACATATAACTCCAGCATCAATGGGGTCAAAGAAGATATCGTTGCACACAGTACCCCAAGCAGCATTGACACACAGCCCAACCGTGCCTTCTTTAGTACTTTCTACCACATTTTCTGTGCCAATTAGTCTCACATCACCAGTTGTACAATTGGCTGGCTGAGTTGAGAGGTCTAGATAATAAGATACATAATAGCTTACACAAAAGTATTTTGCTTTGAAAGTCAAACTTTTTGGGCTGTAAGAGGTCCATAATGACTGATATCACAATACATTATAAACACAAGTGATACAGGTATATACAATCTATCGTGGTGCTAAGATAAACTCATATCTGTATAATCGCTACCAAGTAACGACCACTGTGATGGGCATTATCTCACCTTGACATACAACCCCTGCATCTTCAAAGAGGCCACAGCTGGCAGGAAGATTGTTAATGTCACAATCCAACAGTTCCGATTCTGTTCCATCACACCTGAGACTTCGTATAACAGTGGGTAAACTTCCTTCTGCAAATGGATTCTCTCGAAGGGCAATGGCTCCTAAAGAAAGAGCAAAGTAGTCTCAGCATATTAAAATAATCAGGAGAAGTAGTATTTTAACTCACCATATGAAGAGAATCGTAGCTGTCCACAGACTACAGAAGCATCCTGGTCACTAAAGACAGCACTAGTGTCACAGATAGTGCCAAACCGCCCTCCAAGACAGACTTCCACTCTGCCCACACTTAATTCATCTTCAATCAAATAGTGTTGCAATTCAGGTGGCACGAAGTCATCATTACTCACACGAACTCTAACCCCACCACTGACACAAGAGGCTGAATGAGTGCATGATAACGGCCTAATCACATGCTGCGTTACTAGTAGTACATTAATGACCAAGGGATGTCATTTAACCTACCTTGGCATCTTACTCCAGCATCTTCAGAGTGGTCACAGTTTGGTGGTTCTGTGCTCCGTGTACATTCCAGAAGCGAAGACTCTGTTCCCTGACAGAGTACCTCATCAAGAAAAATTCCTCCAGATCCAGGACCAAAGAAGGCATTATTCAGGGGAGTAGACCCTGAGAGAAGACTCAGCAACGTAGGGTAGTGGTATACTTGCAATACGTGTTAATAAGTTAAACATACCATTGGGTGAAAATTGCAACTGTGTGCAGACTACTGCAGCATCCTGTTCATCCCAGCGGTCATCACAGATAGTTCCATAAGTGTTGTTGATGCAGATTTCTACTCTACCTTCTGATGGGATGAAACCTCCTACTAACCTCAAGTCACCATCTGCACAAGCTATATAAGATGTAATTGAAAGTAAATTACTCACATTACAAATGCACAGTTAATTAATACAGCAATTACCCAAGTCGAATCAAATTGGGAACGTATCACTTCATCTCTTATACCGCTCCAGCTATCATCAATACTTAACAACTCTTCCCACACTTACTGCAGTTAACTCCGTTTCCTTCGTATCCAGCATTACAGACACAGAAGAAGCTTTCGTCAGTATCAATGCACTGGGCTTGTACAGCACAGTTATCAAGACCAAGGCCACAGTCTTGGATTGCTGCAGTGAACATGACAAAAGTTAAGATCAACATTGAATCTTGTTACCGTGGTATTCAGCTTGAGCTCATGGTTCTTCATGCATATGTAGCAGAGGAGAACTGCATAAAGCCATATATGCTTGTAATGTACGGTAGGATGTCCATAAATACCTCATGCAGGCAACAGAAATAAGTGAACACCATAGATATAACACATACTACAGACACTAGTAAAAGGCACTTCAGATGACAGGGCACTATAATAATAGGCACCTCAGCTACTTCAGTCACCATAGACACAGGCACCTCATATACATGAAAACTGCAAATATACTTTCAGACACCACCGGCATTAGAGCTTCTGTGACACTGCCCACACCTCAGGCATTAGAACACTATAATGGCGCTGTGGGTATACCACTGTCACCAAAGGAAAATGTGATACTTAAGGACACTATACATGACGAAAGCTCTGGGGTGCATCACTGTTTTAATTTATGTGCTCACCCTGGCCGAAAGGTTTATTAACTCATAGCACATGATTGGGCACACTATATAACTCTTACGTGTGCACTCAAATCCATTCCCTGTATATCCAGGAAAGCAGGAGCAAGTGTAACTCCCGTCAGTATTGCTGCAAATGGCATTCCTGTGACAAATGTCCAGATCCCTCTCACATTCATCAATATCTGAAATAGAATAGTCTTCTGACTCCACTCAACCATCCACAAAATTTTACAAAGTCTATACTCACCCACACAGGGTTGGCTATTTTCAATCACTTCATACCCAGTCCGGTTGCACTGACATTCAAAGCTACCAACCGTATTTGTACATCCTTCAATACAACCACCATCATCAACAGCACACTCATCAATGTCTGTGTAAAGAAAATTATGAAGGCTATGGTTACCAACAGTTGAATGTATAATCCAGGCCATACACCTGAGCTCACCATTACAGGTTTTCTTATCACCACCATCGAGTGCATAGCCAGGCATGCACTCACACTGATGGCCTGGTATCAGGTTTATACAAATCTGAGTACAGTTGCCATTATTTACAAGACATTCATTATAGTCTGTGGGAGAGAGTGAAATGAACAAATATATGCAACAATCAGTTAGGTATAGATGACTCAACTACATCAGGAAAATTCATAATTGATCATGGTAAATATCACAGCTCACCAATGCATTTCACACTGGCATCCATGGAGTGGTCACAGATGTGCACACCCCTCGGGCTCAGGGAGTTGCAATCCAGCAGACTCTCTTCTGCTCCACTGCAAGCTAATTCATCTAGGAAGATAGGACCAGAACCCTCACCAAAGGCGGCTCCACGAAATGCTTCTGTTCCTGCACACAAGATACAACACAACACAGTTGGTTAACTGCAGTCATTTTTAAACATCACTGTACTGGCCAAAGCGGCAAAATCTAGTAGTACTACTTAAATAATAGACAAGGTCCATTGCGTGCTATTAAAATTTACACCTGCTAATTGCTTGTACCCTGATGGGGACCTGTCGAAAGATGCTAACTTACCATTGTATGCTACCCCAAGTTGTTCACAGATCACGTGAGCATCATCCTCTCCAAATATGGTATCACAGATGGTACCCCAGGCTCTGTTCAGACATATCTCCACTCTCCCCTCCAATTGGTTTTCTCCGTCCACTAATCTGATTTCTCCATCAGTACAGCTAGCCTCTGGAGTTGAGATATCTAACACAAAGTGGGTGGGGAATACCACATAAATTCCTTATGAAGATACATTGTTATGAAGTTCAGCGTTTCTCAACACAGAGCTCTTAATTTATAATACCTTGGCAAACTACTCCAGCATCATCCCTCTCGGATGAACAAGTGAAGCTTGAGGTGGTCGAGATGCCATTACACTCTAGTAAACTCTGTTCACTACCAATACAGGTGATATTAGTAATAAGTGTTAGTAGTAACTCTTCACCAAACTGCTGGCTTGTTACCGCAATAGCACCTAAAGAGATGGAAACTGAATAATTTAATGCAGACAGGCCCACAATATAGTACTTCAAAGCTTACCGTAAGGTGAGAATCCCAGCTGTCTACACACTACAGATGCATCAAGATCATCCCAGAAATCATTACATAATGTGCCCCAATTGTCTGCTACACAAATCTCTACTCGGCCTCTGGAGAGCTCATCCTTTATAAAATTATAGTCTTCCAGTTCATTTTCAGTCAGGTAGAGGTTGTAGTGTTCTCCAATTAGTAATCTGACTGTACCTTCAATGCAAGGGGCTATAAAATGTATACGAGGATATATGATATTACGTCACATACACTGCCAATGCTTGTTGTAACATCTGGCTATTATCTCAGCCTTATAATTATACATACATGACACCTTACTTTCACATCTCACTCCAGCATCCTCAGAATGGTCACAATTATGTTCACCAATGGGGTTACTCTGGCACTCCAGGAGAGATGACTCAACTCCAGTACAGACTACATTGTCAAGGAAGATTGGTCCAGATCCATTGTTGAAAGAGCCTCCTTGGAGAGGCAGTGGCTCTAATGACAGAAGAGCATTAATTGTAGAGTGAAGTTCAAAAATGTACTTGATTATCATTAAGTTGCTTACCACTTTGACTGTAGCCTAGTTGATTACAGACTACCCTTGCATCCAAAACATCCCAAAAGTCATCACAAACTGTCCCAAATACATTGTTGTGGCAGATTTCAACTCTTCCTTCTCCACTACTTCCACCGAGTAGCATCACATGACCATCAGTACAACCTTAAATAACATGCATTGCAGTCAACTACATATATTCATACAATGCACAATTTTAAAAGTTAAATATTTTCATTGACTTGCATGATGACTTACTGCAGTTTGTTCCATTGCCACTAAACCCATCATTGCATGTACATTGAAAACTTCCTTCTGTGTTGTTGCAATGCGCATTCACATCACAATTATCTGATTTCGTTTGGCACTCATTGATATCTAAATAATAGAGTTAATCACCATCATCATGAAGACTACCACTGCATGTAAAAATTATTGCTGTAGGTCGTACATACCTTTAAAGTGACAATTATTTGCAGGTACAAATTTTGCCAGTTAATAATAATTATACACAATTGCAAATACATAAACAAAGGCCACAGAGAAGTGCATTATTGCTATGCTGCAAGGGTGTAGACAAGCGGGGGGGGGGGGGGGGCTAGGGGGGCTTAAGCCCCCACAGTTTTTGAGATTCACTCTACCATTTTGCTGTGCAGAGTGTCTTTTAGAATTTATTAAATAGCTATCTGCATACAAATTCATTTGCTACACTTAGTCTATGCAACTGAAGAGCATTTCTGTTTTATCCTTATGTACGTGCACCAGTGATATGTTTGCACGTGCATGTTATGCAATTGCTTAATCGTTAACATGTCAATTACTGATCAAGGCATTGAAAAAAATCGTGCGTGCTTCGCATGCACACCCAAGCCCCCCCACTCTTACACACTTGTCTACACTCCTGTGCTGTACCTGCAATAAATAGAAGCATGTACATGCTCACTGTGTTAGGGCTCAGCTTTTAGCACATATTAAATTGCATTTATACACAACAAAATTTAAAACAGCGGTTATTCAAATGGGAACAATTACTAGCCACCAAATCTGGAGTATCCCCAATTTGCAAAGACATTGAGCCCAGAAATAATAGTCATCTTAAGGTATACAATCCACACAAATCATTACAGCACTCTCACGGACCCATGCAGTTATATCCATCTCCACTGTAGCCTGGTTTGCAAATGCAGTTGAAGCTTCCAACATTATTCACACACTCAGCGCGTTCTGGGCAGTCAGAGCTTCCTTCAACACATTCATCAATGTCTACGGAAAATAAAAATAATAGTAATAAAAGTATCTATTTTGTAATATGCAATATCATGATTGGTAAATGATATAAGCATGCATTGGCTTACCAGTGCAGTTTACTCCGTTTTCATGCAGTATAAAACCAGTTTTGCAGGCACACAGAAAACTGCCAATTGTATTGATACATATCTGCTGGCACAGTATAGTCTCATTATAAATTTCACATTCATCCACATCTGCATGTACATAGAACAATAATAGGTTTGCAGTGAGTACAGTTACAGTAATCATGGTTTACAGTAATCAGTCATAACAGTACCCCCAAGAGAAGCAATTACCTGTGCAACTGAGTCCATCACCACTAAAACCAGATCTGCATGTACAAGTATAGCTACCAATAGTGTCACTGCAGTTAGCATTTTCATCGCAGACATCCAGGTCATCATCACATTCATTTACATCTGCAACCATAAATTAATGGAGGGTCATAGTGACATAATATTGTATATGAGCTTGCATAGTAACTCACTAATGCAATTCACTCCATCCCCTGTGAAGCCAGGATTACAGGTGCAAGTGTAACTCCCAATTGTGTCAGAACAAGTGGCATATTCAGAGCAGTCAGCCACACCCAGATCACATTCATCGATATCTGGAGAAAGAGTGACACCAGAATCATGTAAAGAAAGGGTAAGAAGTATTCTCAACTCTTGGTTCGATGAGGAGATATGTAATACTTAAAACATGCCATTTTAAATTGAGTAGCTTGGTGGCAAACAGTTTGGGCTGGCAAGTTGACTGCAAGCTGCAGT
Source organism: Phakellia ventilabrum (assembly GCA_963921505.1). Lineage (NCBI taxonomy): Eukaryota > Metazoa > Porifera > Demospongiae > Axinellida > Axinellidae > Phakellia > Phakellia ventilabrum. The sequence continues at coordinate 2,634,802 of OY997397.1, forward strand.
GGCAGTGAGAGCTGGGGTTAGTCACTTTTGCTCTTCATGGGCTATGCACTTTTTCTTCATTTTTCTCTTTCAATAGGCACATATTCAGGCGTTGATATTTTGAACCCAGAATAGACATATGTGCACACTCTTGGTGCTGACTGTAACTCCTCCTTTATTCACCTAACATTATTTAACTCTTCTTATCTTTACAGCACTTGGTACACCACTGTCACAAATTCTTGGTGACTGCTGTATACATTAACTAGCAATTATAGTTAAGCTCTGGCCAGGTTATGATTTGACGTCTGCATCTCTGCTTATTGTGCTTATAGTTAGCAGTGTGGTTACACTTGCTATAGTAAAAGTTAAATAATTAGGTTTTACCTCTAAATTGTTTGTGGCTGCTATTATGTCTGGCTACTGAGTATCAAACAAGCTCATAACGCCCATGACATTATCTGGATGGTATATATTATGAGAGCAAAAGTAACAAATGGCAGGTTGGTTGCGAACAATCTGGCCCCCTTAAATTTCTGTATAATTGCGTAACTAACTTTCACAGTGGAATCCACTTCCTTCAAATCCAAGATGACAAGTGCACTCATAGCTTCCAATATTATCATGACATAGAGCGTTCACATCACACTCATCCTGGCTCAATTCACATTCATTAATGTCTGCAGCAAAAAATACTCATTGTCAGTTAGTGTATATACTGCTGGTAGGTCAGGACAAGGGAAGGATGGTGAGCAACTTACTCATGCAATCCATTCCGCTGCCAGTAAATCCAGGGTTGCAGGTACAGAGAAAGCTTCCTACTATATTACTGCAGGTTGCATTGTAGTGGCAGTTGTGGATACCAGTCAAGCACTCATTAATGTCTATGAAGAGAGAATATTAATAACTTGTACGATAATATTGCAGAGAAAAGTCTACATTGGTGAAATTGGATAATCAATCATACTACAGTGGCTTACCACTGCATGTGAGTTTATCTTCGTCTAGTTCATACCCTTGACGACAACTGCACTCAAATGAGCCAATGAGATTGGAACAGTTGTGGTTGCATCCTCCATTATTATTCTCACACTCGTTGATGTCTAAAAGGGATAGCTTTTGATCACTTCTGAAGCTCTCTTAATAACGACCATTGCTTATTTTTGTCACAGCTCACATACCTATGCAGGTCACACCCACATCTTCTGAGTGGTCACATGTTGTGAGGCCCACTTCAACAAATTGAGGGCAAAGAAGCAAGGATGGCTCAGTACCAGTGCAGGATACCCGTTGAAGAAACACCGGGCCAGAACCGTCCTCAAAAAATGTTACTGTGGCTCCTGTTAGAAAGGAAAACCTGGTTTATATTAATGAATGAGCGTCTTCTGATAGTCAATGAGATCTGATACAGATGCATGTCCAGGGCACAAGAATCTACCAGCTTCACCTTGCTATTACCATCAGAAACATCAGCGGTCCACACACCTACACTTCCATATAATTAGCTTAGCCAAATAGCGTATAGGCATTGTACACACAGTGCATTTTAAAACTATGTCTTCATAATTCTCATACCTTCTCTCATGAAACCACCAAGCTGGCCACATGCAACTTTTGCATCGGCTACACCAAATGCTTCTCTGCATACAGTTCCCCAAGCATTGTTGATGCAAATTTCCAGACGGCCTTCACTATTGTCAGCTCCACCCATCAACCTCAGTGCTCCATGAGTGCAGTTACCATAGGGAGTTGAAATTGCTATTACAAGTGATAGTTACACTCAATTAAAGACAATGAAATACAAATTATCTTTACTAATGCAGTAAATTAAATGGCAGTAAATTAAATGTTACAGTGCCATGATTTATCTTCTGTAAACCACAATAGTCTTAAACTAGTCATGGTCATCTTACCTTGGCAGACCACTGAAGCATCCTCAAAGATGTCACATGTGTAATGAGGTATGGTGTTGTGTGGACATGCCAGCAAGGTAGCTTCAGAGCCGGTGCAAGACACATCATTCAGAAGCAGGGGGGCTACTGCCTCACTGAAAGGATCATTGGTTGGTGCAGTGGCACCTATGAAAGACAATAGCCAATATCACATGTACGCTTAGTTCTAAAAGCATAACAGGAATAATCACCAAATACCACAAAAATAACTCATGATATGATGCCTACAGATTCTGTATTTACCGTAAGGTGAGAAGCCCAGTTGTCTGCAGACCACAGAGGCCTCCGAGTCATCCCAGAAGTCATCACAGATGGTTCCAAATCGTCCTCCAATGCAAACCTCCACCCTTCCCCTGACCAACCCATCCTTGTCATAGTAATGGTCATCGTAGTCATGCACACCGAGATAATAGGAATAGTCCTCACCCACCAGTAGACGCAAATCACCCTCAGTGCAAGATGCTGCATAGGATTGAAGAGAAACATATGCCTTCAAACATTGTACCACACACTATTATTGCCTAATTTGGCCTAATCTAAAGAGACCACAACATAAGTCCATACCTATATCATTAACTCTCTCAGACTGAAGACCTAAACATTATATACCTCCACATCTGACTCCTGCATCCTCGGTGTGATCACAGTTATGCACCCCAAGTGGGCTGGCCTGACACTGGAGGAGAGTTGGTTCTTCACCTGTACATGCTACACTATCAAAGTAAATTGGTCCCATAGCTTCACCAAAGAAGGCTCTTTGCAGTGGAACAGCACCTAAACAAAGTACATCATGTAATTAATTAATTACTAATTAGTACTTAAGAGGCACGATAAAGCAGTGCATGAATGCAGGATACTTACTTTCATTGGAATATCCTAATTGTCTACATACAACTTTGGCTTCTAAAACATCCCATTGGTCATCACAAACACTTCCAAAGGTGTTGCCAATGCATATTTCTACTCTTCCTTCCATTTCATTACTGCCATTCACAAGTCTTAAGTCACCATCAAAGCACACTACAAGGAATAATACATTAGGTAAGGACATAGTGTGGACTGCATCTGAATTATTACATTTTAAAGCTTCCACAAAAGTTCCTAATTTAAAGATAATACACTTTAGCTAATGGTCATAATCCACTCGACACTCTTAAACAGTCGTACACACAGCAAAGGAAGTGCACCCATTTAAGGAAATACCAAAATATAACACTCATTGCACATGTACAATCTATTTGGTACTTAAACAACCTGATATACTCAACTCTTTAACTACTTTCATAGTCTGCTACCTAACAGGAAAAGACTATAGCCAACATACAACATCTTCCTCCAATGTCAAAGTATCCTTGATTGCAGACACAGATGAAACCACCATTGGTATTCTCACACTGAGCATTCTCATCACAGTTGTTGGAACCCTGCTCACATTCATCAATATCTATACATTGGCATATTGTGAAAAAATGTGAACAAGTAATCATAGGATACAATAAAACATAAATATGTACTTTAAAACATAAATATGTACTTTAAAACACATACATTGTGGTGCTCTAGCAGCTAACATTTGTAACCACCACGTTATGTGTGTTTAGAAAAAGGATTTTTTCACTTTACTTATACACAGAAATTCTTACCTGTACAGTTAAATCCATCTCCTCCCACATCCTCAAAACCAGGCAAACAAACACATCGAAATTCCCCACCATTGCTAAAAGAGCAGTTCGCATTTGGGATGCATGTGAAACCATCAGGATCCAGAGTGTAACCAAGCTCACAGTTACACACATATCCAGGAATGAGATTGGTACAGTTCTGACTGCAGTCGCCATTGTTTATAAGACATTCGTTGTAATCTTGAAAACGGAGATGTGTCACTTGAAACAATTTTAATATTAATTCTCTGATTATTCCTGACACATTAACCTACCAATACACTTTACTCCAGCATCTTCAGTATGATCACAGGCATGCAGTCCAAGGGGTCTGAAACTGCTGCATTCCAGGAGGGAAGATTCTTGTCCCTGACAATTCAGCTGGTCCAGGAAAATTGGCCCACTGCCTTCACCAAATGCAGCTCTCCGAAATGCCTCTGTGCCTTAAAATGTATATGCAAAATAATGATTGAAGGTTCCATTTAAAGACTATCTAATGCTGTTAACACAGACAAATGAATTTACCATTGAATGGCTCTCCTAGAGCTCTACAAACAACCTCAGCATCAGCTGAGCTGAATGCATTATCACACACTGTTCCCCAGGCATCGTTGAAACAGATCTCCACTCTCCCCTCCAGGGGATTGGTCCCATCTACCAGTCTGGTGTCTCCGTCAACACAATCAGCAAACATTGTATCATCTCCTAAGGATGTTAGGCACATTAAAAAGTGTATCACTAGCTATATTTATGGTGTAATCTGATGTCAGTTAGGTGTATGATTTGGGGGATAAGCTGCATATATAGTGCATATTATACCTTGGCAGACAACAGCTGCATCCTGTTGTAGCAGACACTGGTCAGAAATGGTAACAGGGCAGTTCAACAATGAAGTTTCAGATCCATCACACTGCACATTAGTTAGAATATGGACTAAGACTCCAGGGAAAAGGCCACTGGTGAGGGCAACAGCACCTAACAATTGAGAAAGAAAATAATAAGTATCACACTTTCTGTCAGCATGCATTTTCCTTCTTAATTCCAGAAAGTGGGGATGATCAAGTATCATAACACAGAGTTGAAGACTATAATGTAGCATATCTAATCTAGTGCTGAATAGGGGTATATACTAGGAAGAATCTTACCATAAGGTGAGAACCCCAGTTGTCTACAGACAACAGAGGCATCGTGCTTGTCCCATGAATCATCACAAATGGCTCCATAAGTCTCATTGATGCACACTTCTATTCTTCCCCTCGTTAGAGCATCCTTATTGTAATAAAAGTCATTATTTTCATCCACATAGAAATAGTCTTCAAATCCCTCAGCAGTGAGTAGTCGAATATATCCTTCAGTACAGGAGGCTGAGAATGCAAGCATAATAAACATCACCTGATTTTATTAATGTTGTTGACCTATGTGTTGTTTTTTTTCTGAACTAAATGTAATTCCTGGACCAGCAATCATTTTTCTTAATAGTGGTATGAGTCTCTTCTTGGAAGGTTAATACTCTACCTACCTGGATATACATAAATCTAGCAATTTTAAAGTCACTAAAAATAAAGATAAACAAGGCAAGTACCTTCACATCTCACTCCAGCATCCTCAGAGTGGTCACAGTTGTGTTCACCGACAGAGTTGCTCTGGCACTCTAATAGAGATGATTCACTGCCCCTACAGACTACATTATCGAGGAAGATTGGCCCAGATCCACTGCTGAAGAATGCTCCATGAAGTGGAACAGCATCTGCAAGGATGAGAATGTAAGATTTATTGGTAATGAATCAAGTAAACATGATTATGAGAATTAGCGTACCCTCAAATGAATATCCCAGCTGTCTGCAGATAACACCTGCATCAATAATATCAAATCGGTCGTCACAGATTGTTCCATACGTATTGTCATAACAGATCTCCACTCTGCCTTCAGAGGATGTGGACCCATTCACTAGCATTACTTGGCCATTCACACAGGCTAGCAAGAGAAATTGTACAATTATAAGATATCGAGTGATGACATACATAGTACATGAGAAGTTTGGGGCAGCTATTCTGCAAAGGTAATGATTCTTATGACTTACAGCAATTCTTTCCATTTCCAGTAAATCCATCATTACATGAGCAGCTAAAACTACCAATGATATTAGTACAGACGGCATTCATATCACAGTCATGTAACCCACTGCTACATTCATCAATATCTGAGGGAGGGACAATGTTAACAATGATGGACATGTCAAAACTGTCTGCAGTATCAGCTACAAGATTATCCTACCTCTGCAAGTAACATTATCCTCATTCAAAGTAAAGCCAAGATTGCATTGACAATTGAATGCTCCATATGAATTGGTGCACAGCTGGTCACATCCTCCACTGTTTGTCTCACACTCATTAAAATCTATTGTAATAAAAATCGCATACAAACGGTTTTATATAAGTCTCCACTCTACAGCTTTATCATAAAATTTGAAAAGGCTATAGATAAAGACTCGAAAAGAGTAGAGGTTCTATAATGATATCGTACCACAAATTGTAATACACACCTTCACAGAATGTTCCATTGCCTACAAATGCCGGTGAATTACACATGCAGGAGAAACCACCATCCCTGTTGAGACACCTTGCTTCAGAATGACAATTATGTGCACCATTGAAACACTCATCAACATCTGTATAATAAGAATGTGCATAAGAGGAATGCATAAATACAGTGCTACCTTTGATTGATGTCTTATTTTTACCGTCACAAGATATTCCATTTCCAATGAATCCGCTATTGCAAGCGCATTCATAGCTTCCAAAAGTATCGATGCATGTGGCATTAGGATGACAGTCATCCAACTCAAAGGCACATTCATTGATATCTGAAAGAAAAATATTATTATAATATTGCTTGCTCTTTCTCGCATTGTGTTGAGCTGACTTACTTATGCAGCTAAAACCATCTCCACTGAAGCCGGGATTACACGTACACGTATAGCTTCCAAATATGTCTGAACAATTTGCGTACTCAGAGCAGTTGGCCACACCCAAAGCACACTCGTCAATGTCTGAAATGGTAAAAGTAAATTAGTCTTGGTGCATGCCTTTAAAGTGAAAGAAATTACTCACTTTCACAAACAAATCCATTTCCCTCGAATCCAGAGTTGCAAAAGCAGTCATAGCTTCCAATATTATCAATGCACATAGCATTTAGGTTACACTCATCCATGTTCATATCACATTCATCGATGTCTACAAGAGGGAAATAAGCTTAATATTAGTTGGTGTATATACAATTCTGTAGAGACCCTTAATGGGTGGTGTACAGCACTGTCTGTCTCAAGAGTGCACAATAATTTAGGCACTTGAACTTTACTTTGGCAGGTTGTTCCATTCCCACTGTATCCAGGGTTACAGGTGCAGTAGAAGCCACCCACTCTGTTCATACAAGTAGCGTTGGTATCACAGTTGTGGTCATTAGTCAGACATTCGTCAATATCTGTGAGTAAAAAATTAGCAACATTGACAATAATACAACCATACACCAGTTGGATAACTATTTCCACTGTAGTAGCAAATCATGCAACAAATAGTTGCAAATCATGCAACAGATACTTAATACCCACCATTGCATGTGAATCCATCCCCATCCAGTTCATACTCAGAGGTACAGCTACACAAAAAACTACCAATTATATTGGTACAGGTTTGATTGCATCCTCCATTTTCAGTCTCACACTCATTGATATCTATGGGGCAGAGGTACACAGTATCTAGTTGGTACAGAAATTAGTTTATCTCTGGTTCATGTAATAATGACTACAAGCTGCCACCCATGCACCTAGTTTCATTGTGGCTGGTGTATAACCTCATTCCCAACTCAATGTCATAGCTCACCAAAACATGTAACACCAGCATCAAGTGTGTGATCACACGTGTGTAGGCCAAGTGGGCGGAACCTTCGACATCCTAGAAGAGATACATCCATTTCTGAGCAGTCCAAATGGTCCAGGAAGATAGGGCCAAGGCCAGAGGGTACGTCTTCAGGACGGAGTGCTTGTGCACCTACAAATAGCAGCAATATCAATTAATTTTTTGGTTGTGTATAAATGTAATAATTACTAACCTTCTCTATAGAAACCTCCAAGCTCCTGGCACACCACACCAGCATCAATATCATCAAACAATTGACTACAGATACTGCCCCAGGCATTGTTGATGCAAACTTCCACTCTACCCTCACTGGCATCAGCTCCGCCTACCAATCTCAGCTCTCCATCAGTGCAATTAGTATATAGGGTTGAAATGGCTGTATAAAAATGCATTATATAGTTAGCAGCTATAAACAGTAGTTGGAAAATATGGTTATTCATTTTTTGCAGTGTTACTCATTTCAGAGACCTAAGTTTTAAAATGTTTAATGTAACACCAATTAGCTACCTTGGCAAACTATTTCAGAATCTTCCACAGCATCACATGATGATTGAGAATCAGTGCTGAAAGAGCAGTTCAAGCAGAGTTGGTTCTGAACCACTGCAAGCCACAGATGTTATACGTATAGAGATAGTGGCATCACTAAACTGGCCTGAAGCCACAGCAATTGCTCCTATAGGTAGAGTGCAACGGAATGTATGAATCTAGTACAATGTAAAATGTGTTACAGAGGACCCATAAACATACTATTCACAAGTATGTCAATCAAAAGTTTAATGAACATATGGAAGTGGGGAGGTGTGTGAATAATTAGAGGGTAAGAGTTACAGTTTAATGTCTAAAGGTCTCACCATGAGGAGAGAAACCTAGCTGTCTGCACACAACAGAAGCATCCTGGTTATCCCAGAAATCATCACAGATGCTTCCCCAATTGCCATTTATACAGACTTCAACACGGCCCCTGCTTAGTTCATCTTTTGTATAGTAGAAGTTTCCATAGTCAGTCAGCCCATTGTAATAGTCATAGCCCTCACCAACTGTCAGTCTTACACTTCCATGAACACAGGAAGCTGCAGAAAATAAGTACTTACAATGAGCGTCATTACTCACTCATGTTTAAAATCTTAGACTAAGACAATTTATGTATACAGTAAATACACTACCTGTACAGGAGAGCAGTACAAGGCTATACCTTCACATCTCACTCCAGCATCTTCAGAGTGGCCACAGTTGTGTTCACCAATGGGGTTGCTATGGCAGTCCTGAAGAGAAAGTTCTGCTCCTGTACATTCAACATTGTCGAGGTATATTGGCCTTGGGGCACCACCACCAAAGTAGCTTTGACTCAGAGGTATTGCATCTATGAAGTGAACAATACGTAAGTGGTAGCAATAGACAAGGTATTGATAATAGTTGTGTACTGTTGATACGTACTGTTTTCACTGAATCCAATCTTTCTGCAAACTACTTTTGCATCCAAAATATTCCATTTATCATCACAGACAGTGCCGTACACTCCATTTAAGCATATCTCCACTCTCCCCTCTCTATCATTGGAGCCATTCACCAGCCTTATTTCATTTTCAATGCTACAGGTATCTAGGTCTGGAGAAAAAGAAACAACTCACAAATGACGGTTTCAGACTTAGACAATGCATATATGCATGTGCAATATAAGTTTTCACCTTGGCATGTACGCTCATCTTCTGACAGCTGGTAGCCTTGGTAACAGGAACACTCAAAGCTACCAACAGTGTTGGTACAGTAGTGGGCACACCCTCCATTGTTAATCTCACACTCATTAATATCTATATAAACACAGCCATACATTGTGACATAATGCCGCATAGACTACATATAAACAGTAATTTACCTGGGCATCTCACCCCAGCATCTTGGGAGTGATCACAAGTGTGCAGCCCCAACCCAGCGAACCTGCCACAGTCCAACAAGGAGGACTCATCTCCTGAACAGTGTACCCTATCCAAGAAGATGGGGCCACTGGAGGTGGAACCAAAGGAGGATCCTTGCAGAGCCTCAGGTAGAGCTGGAAGGTGTTTGTGTATGAAGTCATGGCATATTATGTACATAGACATATAAGGAAAAGAGTATGCATTAGTATCTTTACTGACTACATGTAATGAATACTTCTTCTTTAACTACAATGCATACTTTCATCCTGCAGCAATCCAAGTTGTCGACACACCACTGTGGCATCTTCCTTTGTAAATCCCTGGTCGCATACACTGCCCCAGGCTCTGTTGATGCAGATTTCAACCCGTCCTTCATTAATATTTGCCCCATCAATTAGCCTCAGTTCTCCATCAGTGCACTCAGCAAATGATGTAGAAATAGCTATAGTAAAGAAATATAACATTCCTAGTGCAATCTGCATCTGAATACGTGTGTAGCTATATAGTGTTATGAGCTACAAGACAGTGATACTGTCAAATAAATATGTATATTACTGAACAGCTTGGCAAGAATTAGGTCCACAGTATACAACACTTTGTTTGCCAAATTTATAAAGAGAATGTGCACAGACCATTTTGCCTTCATGCAATAGCACATTTGCCATACCTTGACATACTACTCCAGCATCATCCGTCTCTCTACAGCTGCTTATAGGAGTAGTACTGTATGCACATTCCAACAGTTCACTTTCAGTCCCTGAGCACTGCACGTCACCAATACCAGGCATCAAATCCAAGTCACTGAACAGTCCATTAGTCACTGCAATTGCACCTACAGATTTGATTAGAACTATGAAAGGGATAATGAGTAGTTGTAAAAGAAAAATACGTACCATATGGTGAGAATCCAATTTGTGTGCAGATGATGGAAGCCTCCACATTGGTCCATGGTTCATTGCACACAGATGTATACTGTTCTCTATAGCATACTTCAATCCTGCCTCTAGCTAGTTGATCTTTGATGAAATAGTAGTCCTCAAATTCATTTTCAGTGGTGTAAAATGTAGTTCCACTCCCCAGCAGGAGTCTTACAGCACCTTCTTGGCAGGAATCTGGAGTGAAAAATATTCTGAAGTTCACCAGACCGTAGTCCATGGTTGTAATCATTCTTTACATACCATTACATCTCACTCCAGCATCCTCAGAGTGGTCGCAGTTGTGTTCACTAATGGGGTTGCTCTGGCACTCCAGGAGAGATGACTCAGCTCCAGTGCAAATAATGTTATCAAGAAATATGGGATGAAATCCACTGCCATAAAAGGATCCATGAACAGACACAGCACCTACAAGAGCAGACAATGAGTACCCATTTAACAAACATGATAGAAACTAAACAGAGATCAAACTTACTTTCAAATGAATATCCCAGTTGCCTGCAGATAACACCTGCATCAATGATATCAAATCGATCATCACAGATTGTTCCATATGCATTGTCATAACACATCTCCACTCTGCCTTCAGAGGGTGTTGATCCATTCACCAGCATTACTTGGCCATTCATGCAGGCTAGTAGGGAAAGTATAATATTGTTATCAAGAGACGCATAACAATTTATTATAAAGCTGTAACTTACAGCAATTTTTTCCATTTCCAGCAAAACCATCATTACATGTGCAGCTAAAACTGCCAATAGCATTAATGCAAGTGGCATTCATGTGACAGTCATGCAAACCAGTAACACACTCATCAATATCTGAATGGAGAATGGCAAAGCAAGTTATTTCATCTTGAGGTAGAGATTTCTATACAAGATTCAAACTGCTGTATTAGGTATAAGAATCATCCTACCTCTACAAGTAACTTCATCCACATTCAGAGCAAAGCCAACATTGCACTGACAGTGGAATGTACCATATGTGTTGATACACAGCTGATGACATCCTCCATTGCTAATCTCGCATTCATTATAATCTATTGTAATGCATGAAGAGTAGAGATAGCAAGTTATTTCTGATGCTTTAAAGTACATTAGTCTAACTAGCTCTTAGTTTTGCTATACAGTTTTTTATGCTATGTAGTTTAAATACTACAAAAAGTGTGAAGAGTTGGAAACATTTCTGCATATAACACTAAGAAGATAGGAGCACACACCTTCACAGAATGTTCCATTGCCTATAAATGCTGGTGTATTACACACACAGGAGAAACTACCATCACTGTTCAGACAGCTTGCTTCAGGGTGACAATTATGTACACCAATGGAGCACTCATCAATATCTGTGTAATAAGGAAGCACAGTAAAGGGATAATACTATGCATCTTTTATAGCATTATACCATTCTTACCATTACATGACGTTCCATTTCCCATGAATCCATTATGGCACACACATTGATAGCTTCCAAAGGTATCAAAGCATGCAGCATTAGGATGGCAGTTGTTCAACTCAAGGGCGCATTCATTGATATCTGAATAAGAATTAGTTAGTACACTGATGGCTGTTTTTGCACTGCGATTTACTACGTTGACTTACTCATGCAGTTAAAACCATCGCCACTAAAGCCAGGATTGCAGGTACAAATATAATCTCCAATTGTGTCAGAACAATTTGCATACTCAGAGCAGCTTGCCAAATCCAAAGCACACTCATCAATGTCTGCAGCATTTAAAGCATAGATATTAAAATATGTGCATGATTTCTAAGTTAAAGAAATTACTCACTTTCACAAACCAATCCATCTCCCTCAAATCCAGAATTGCAAGAGCAGTCATAGCTTCCAATAGTATCATTACAAATGGAATTTGGATCACACTCATCCACGTTCATATCACATTCATTAATATCTGCAATAAAACAAGTGGTAATATCATTCCCAGAGTGACGGTCAAGTGACCAGAATGGATTTCTTATTCATAGTATGTAACTCTTACTTTGGCAGGTAGTTCCATTCCCGCCATATCCAGGGTTACAGGTACAATTGAAGCTGCCCACTATGTTCATACAAGTAGCATTGGGGTCACAGTTGTGGCCATTAGTCAGACATTCATTAATATCTGAGGGGGAAATGGCAATAGTTGTAATAATACCAGTGCTTCTGTTTTAAAATTAAAAAATTCACTACATCTTATTGTGTACTTACCATTGCAAGTGAATCCATCCTCATTCAGCTCATACCCTGAAACACAACCGCATATGAAGCTGCCAATGATGTTAGTACAGTTCTGAGAGCATCCTCCATTGTTGGTCTCACATTCATCAATATCTATGTATAAATTACATACGTCAAATGCCAATTATTTAATGATCATTGAAAGACAGTACACGTTCATTCAACTCACCAAGACATCTGACACCTGCATCAAGGATGTGGTCACAGGCATGTAGCCCAGGTGGACGAAGCATCATGCATCCCAGTAGAAAAGTATCTTGATCAGAGCAGACTAATTGGTCCAGAAAGATTGGGCCAGAGCCAATGACAAAGGTAGATACTTGTGCACCTGTTTAAAAATGAGAACGTTCATGTAATCTTCCATGAAATAAATTCAATCTCTTACATAGGCTTTAAAGTTTTCTTCTGCCTTATTTATGCTATGTTGTCATGTGCCTGGTCAGATTAGATAACATGCATATGTAGAGTGTAGGGTATGTGGGGGCAAATGGTTAGGGGGATTGGAATAGGGTATTGCGTTAGGCCTAGACCTTTAAGCTTTCATATAATTTTTTGCTCAAGATGGAAATGTAAGAGAAATATAAATGGAAAAGTGCTTACTGGCACTTATGTTTTCTTCGCACTTTCAATAAGGAAGCTACAGATACATGAACATCACAATGACAACTGTATCATCATTAGTTATTACTACTGTATCAGTTACAAGCTCATTCATACTCTTGGCAACAGTTAATAATTGAGATATTACCTTCTCTGTAGAATCCTCCAAGCTGCTGACATACCACACCAGCATCAACATCATCAAACAGTTGACTGCAGACACTTCCCCAGGCATTGTTGATACAAATCTCAACTCTACCTTCACTGGCATCCAACCCACCCACCAACCTCAGTTCTCCAGTGGTGCAGTTGGCATAGGGAGTTCCTATTGCTATACACCAGGAATATAAGATCTCAGCATTGAACTAACTTCAAATTAAAAAAGAAATTTCTAACCTTGGCAAACCACTGCAGCATCCTCCATACTACCACATGCCAGTTGTGACTCTGAACTGAATGGACAATCAAGTAGAGAGAACTCTGACCCAATACAGGCCACACTAGTGAGCAGAACGGGGACACTTGCATCACTGAATTTGCTGGTAGTCACAGCAACTGCACCTGCAAGAAAAGACATAATTGAACATACTCAACAGCTGTTATTAATCAATGTAGAAGGACCATTTACCATTTGAGGAGAATCCCAGTTGTCTGCACACAACAGAAGCATCTTGGTTGTCCCATGAATCATCACAAATGCTCCCCCAGTTGCCTTCCACACATACTTCAACTCTGCCTCTGCTAAGCTCATCTTTTGTGTAGTAGAAGTCTTCATAGTCAACTAACCCATAGTAGTAGTCGTAGCCATCTCCAACCAGTAGCCTCACACTACCATCAATACAAGTAGCTGTAGTGCATAATTAGCAGTATGTATCACAGTTAGAGTTGTAGCCATATTACAGAACTACAACTGTGATGCATAAGTGCTGCTATGTTACACATTGATAATATTCATAAGCTTGTGGCAGTATCAAAATTATAACATAGTAATAACTATCCAGAAAGCATTTTATGTACCTTCACATCTCACTCCAGCATCCTCAGAGTGGTCACAATTGTGCTCACCAATGGGGTTGCTCTGGCATTCCAGGAGAGATGACTCATTGCCTATGCATTCAACATTGTCGAGGTGGATTGGGCTTGAGAGCCGACTATTGTAGAAGTCTCGCTTGAGAGGCACCACATCTGTTACCAAAAAAGTAGTCTGTCATACATAGGCGTCTGTTTCATGTAGTTAATTCTAAACTAACCATTTCCACTGAATCCCAGCTGCCTGCAAACTACTTTTGCATCTAAGATATCCCACATGTCATCACAGATAGTGCCATAGACTCCTTCAAAACATATCTCTACTGTTCCTTCTTGATCATCGGAGCCAGTCACTATCCGAACTTCACCATCAGCACTGCATACCTCTAGGACTACAACAGGAGAGATAAACTGCATATAGTATATGTGCTGAACAATAAAGGGATAACACGAGATGACAATAATATGTTGAAATGAACACATTAATATCAGTAAACAATCACATATTCATCGCATCTATACATGTTTAGTGATTCATGTATGTTATAGTCTATATAATTAGTTCCTCGTATTGTAGACACTCCCCTTTACAGTACTTTTCAGCCACAGTACACTCATATGCTTTCCTGCTAACGTTACTGTACAGCAGTTTAGAGATGCTAATTATTCAAACATCCTTATTTTCATATTCAAACAGTAAAAATTGACACACTATGGTGGCTAACTACATGTGGTGATTTACTTACCTTGACATGTACGCCCATCTTCTGCCAAACGGAAACCTTGACGACAGGAACACTCAAAACTACCAATGGTGTTGGTGCAAAGGTGGTCACATCCTCCATTGTTAATCTCACACTCATCTATCAGGATATACAAGCATTGAACAAATCTCTATGCCAAGTTGCAATGTAATTTATGATTGACTGAATAGTGGGAGCTTTTAATTCACAATCAAAACTTCCATCTTAGCTATCTAATAGCACTCTGTGGTTACACTGACCTGCTGGACATCTGACACCAGCCTCATGGAAGTGGTCACAGGAGTACAGCCCCAGCCCAGCAAAACTGTTGCAGTCCAACAAGGAAGACTCTTCCCCCAAACAGTGCAGCTGATCCAGGAAAATTGGGCCAGAGCTGGGACTAAAGTATGATCCTTGTACTGCCACAATGCGAGCTAGGGAGTGAGTATATTATCATAGACATACTATGAGTGCATATTCAATTCCATAACCTCTTATACATACTTTCATCCTGCGATAAACCTAGTTGTCGACACACCACCATGGCCTCCTCTTTTGTGAATCCTTGGTCACAGACACTGCCCCAGGCTCTGTTGATACAGATCTCAACTCTGCCTTCGCTGGAATTAGCTCCACCTACCAGCCTTAGTTCTCCATCAGTACAGTTTGCATATAAAGTGGAGACCGCTATAGCCATGGCAGAAAAATAAAGGAAATGACATTGTATGCAAACCTAATATGCATGCTAGTCTACAGTTACCTTGGCAGGCCACTCCAGCATCATTATTAAGCTGACAGTTGCTTGCAGGGCTACTGCTGTAAGCACATTCCAACAGCGTACTTTCATTCCCTGAGCACAGCACTTCACCAATGCCAGGTATTACATTTTGGTCACTAAACAGCCCATTGGTCACAGCAATAGCACCTGTTGGGCATTTATATGCATTATGCTTTAGTCAGGATATACATGTATAACTGTACAGTAGAATTGAACAAGATTATTATAGAGTCTAGGTTCATGGACCATACTCTATTTTGAGGGGAGTTTGGATCTGAATGGTGGGAGCTCTTGTCTAGATATTATGCTATGTAGGGTAACTACTTTATGGTCAATACGTTATGTTGTAGCTATGCTGTATTAATGATACTCACCATATTTAGAGAAGCCCAACTGCTGACAGGCTACAGAGGCCTCCACGTTACTCCATGACTGGTCACAGACAGTCATGTACTGACTACTGTAGCACACCTCCACTCTTCCTCGTGCCAACTGGTCTTTGATGAAATAATAATCCTCAAACTCATTTGCAGAAATGTAAAATTCAGTTCCATCCTCAATCAGGAGTCTCATTGCACCTTCTTGACAAGATGCTAAATAATTCAAAAGGGAAATCATATGGGGTATTTATGAATACTTTGCTATACGCAAATGTAGGCTACACTTGTTACCTTCACATCTCACTCCAGCATCCTCAGAATGGTCACAGTTATGTTCACCAATGGGGTTACTCTGGCACTCCAGGAGAGATGACTCAGTTCCAGTACAGACTACATTGTCAAGGATGATTGGCACAGAACCACTGCCAAAGAACGCTCCATTTAGAGGAACGGTATCTGCAAAGAATACAAAGTAGATCCAATTCTAATAATAGATGAATATTTAACACCAAGTTAATCAATCAGTGAATAAATAGTAACCTTCGAAGGAATATCCTAGTTGTCTGCAGACAACGCCTGCATCAATGTTGTCAAAGTAGTCATCACAGACAGTCCCATACATGTTATTGTAGCAAATCTCCACTCGGCCCTCAAATTGGGTGGAGCCATTTACCAGCAAAACCTGACCATCCATGCAGTCTATGAAAAACATAAAATATATGAACCACATACCAACAACACACGTATTACCTGCCATAATTATAATTATGTTACCCTAAATGTAATTATGACCAACAAAATTATAGTCCAGTCTAAAACACTTACTACATAGTATTCCATCTCCAGTGAAGCCGTAGGTACACATACAGTCGAAGCTTCCTATCACATTTGTGCATGCAGCATTCAAATGACAGTCATGTACTCCTGTACTGCATTCATCAATGTCTGCACAGGAAATAATATTATAATGTACTGTAAGTATACATTACTCAGACAATACTCTGCAAAAAAAAACAACACATACCACTGCAGGTGATTTGATCCTCATTTACTGTATACCCGGTATTACAGTTACAGCTGAAGCTTCCATAGCTATTTATGCACAGCTGCTCACATCCTCCATTATCATCCTCACATTCATTGACATCTGCAAAATTAATATTCAGTCAGAGTATTTATAACCCACCATTTTCACCATTAATGAAATTGAGTGCTTACCTCTACACTCAGTTCCATTACCCACAAATGCTGGTACATTGCACACACAGACAAAGCCACCAATGGTGTTATAGCACATTGCTTCATCATGGCAGTCATGAATACCTAGAATACACTCATCAACATCTGCAGCATATAAAGAAAGACTACTGATTGTGCATAAACAAATTTACAGTGTGATCTACCTAGCTGGTTCAAGTACTCTTCAAAATTGTAGCAGTTTTAGAGAGCACATGCATGCACCGAAAGCAGGCTATAGCGATGATGGTAGCAACTAATAAGCTGTATTGGAATTCCAACAACCTACCATAGCACATCACATTATTTGAACCCTCCAATAATTATAGGAGTATAGGAAAATGCATATTCCAGTATTACAGTGTATCATCATTCAAATGCTTATACAAACCAGCCCATCCATGAGGCAGGGCACACACTATAGATTCACATTCAATCTAAATCTATCTTCCAGTACATGTTGAGTCGACTATCCATTGCACTTGCAAATATTGTTGCAATTGCAAATATTGTTGTATTTGCACACATGCATAAACTAGTAATGGTTATCACAATGCTCTGGCAGTGTTTTCAACGTCAATGGGAACAGCAAACAATGACCTTTGAGTG
This sequence comes from Phakellia ventilabrum, assembly GCA_963921505.1. Taxonomy (NCBI): domain Eukaryota; kingdom Metazoa; phylum Porifera; class Demospongiae; order Axinellida; family Axinellidae; genus Phakellia; species Phakellia ventilabrum. The sequence continues at coordinate 2,652,770 of OY997397.1, forward strand.
TTGACACAGCTGAGCTGTAGTTAGCTACTTGCTACATGATTGCTCAATGCACATACACAACAGACTGTACATAGCCCACTTCCTGGAAAATCACTAATTAAAGTAGTGGAAATTAATTGTTGGCACATGGTCTTGCAGTAGGGCTAAATGCTCTTGTTCACTACCCACACATCTAGCTATGAGTACAATAAACAAATTCTCTTACCATTACAGGATGTTCCATTTCCCATGAATCCAGGATTACAGAAACAGTCAAAACTGCCGAATGTATCAAAGCATGTAGCATTGAGATCACAGTCACTTAGTCCAAGTTCACACTCATTAATACCTATAAGTTTAGGGTATTAAGTAATGCTTAAGTGCAGATATAGTATATCTTCAGAATCAGGATTTAATGGGGTAGAAGAGAAAATAAGTTATACGTTACAGTAGCACAGATGTTATTGGATAGTCATTAAGATAACGAGAATCAAAGCTGATGGAAGTGTAAACAAAGTATGAACTAGAATGGAAGGACAAAAGAAAGAAACAAAATAGGACTTGGATATGATCTAGATAATGGCTGAGTCAAAAGAGACTAAACTATAACGTGGACACAATAGAAACAGCAAGGACTGTATCTCTAGTTCACCATGACCAATAGCAAACCATTAAAGCACGACTTACTTACTTTAACATTCAAGTGCAGAATGCATGCATGACTTACTAACGCAAGTGATTCCATTCCCACTGAAGCCACGAACACAGGTACAGATATAACTGCCAGTTGTATCATGGCAGGTGGCGTATGTAGAGCAGTTAGCCACACCTCTTTCACACTCATTGATGTCTATAAGCAAAAAAATTGTGGGGAAAATTGATACAGTGCTGTGTATTTTAATACATGAATAATTCGTTAGGTTAAGGTGCTTTGAGCTACCCAGATGCATTTTATAGTAAGTACATACCGAAAGTTAATATCTTATTAGCTCACTTTCACAACTGAATCCATCTCCTTCATATCCAGAAATGCAATAACAGCCATAACTTCCAATAACATTATGACAAGTAGCATTTTGATCACAGGTATCTACGCCCAAATTACACTCATTGATGTCTGCAAAAGAATCATGTCAAATAGAGTTATTCACCCGATACAGAAATAATTTAGCATCCAGACCATCAAAAAAATAACGCACCTGCACAAATCATCCCATCCCCACTGTATCCAGGGCTACAAGTGCAAAAGAAACTACCCACTGTGTTGGTACAGGCGGCATTGCTGTCACAGTTGTGGGTACTAGTCAAACACTCATCAACATCTGTATGCATTAAGAGATAGCTCAGTTAATGCACCTACAGGTAGCAAAAAATAATTCCGTTTGTGCTAACCATTGCAAGTGAATCCATCCCCATCCAGCTCATATCCTGAAACACAACTACATATGAAGCTGCCAATGGTGTTAGTACAGTTCTGCGAGCATCCTCCATTGTTGGTCTCACACTCATTGATATCTATAATTATACATGTGAACGAAAGAAAAGTTCATCCTACCACTATTACCGTAAGCATGTCAACTTACCAACACAGGTAACTCCAGCAACTTGGAGGTCATGACAGGTGTGGAGTCCCAGAGGTCTGAGGGTGCGGCATTCCAGCAAATAGGTATCTGTTTCAGAGCATTGGAGCTGGTCCAAGAAGATGGGATCAAAGCTGTCAGGAGCAAAGTTAGTAGCCTGTGCACCTGTAGGAAGTGTTTTTAGTTGTGAGAATATCATGAAGATAATACACAAAAGATAAAGGCTGGCTGGGATTTGCCTCATCCCATAGACCTTCTGCCACAACTAGACAGTTGGTGGATGAGGCTAGGTAGCTTCACTTGTCATGTGAGACAAGGCTAGAGAGGTTTACCTTCTCTATAGTATCCTCCCAGCTGCTGACAAACCACACCTGCATCGACATCATCAAACAATTGACTACAGACACTTCCCCAGGCATTGTTGATGCAAATCTGAACTCTAGCATTTGCTTCACCAATTAACCTCAGTTCACCATCAGAGCAGTTCGCAAAGGGAGTTGTATCAGCTACACAAAGAAAAATTAGTTTACAGTTTCACCACAGCTACATGGTTTCACACATTCTAATAGCTTTGTAATTAGAGGTAAAGATTACCTTGACATATTGCTGCAGCATCCTCTGCTGCACCACACATTTGTTGTGAATCAGCGCTATATGGGCACTGAAACAAAGAAGACTCTGACCCACTACAGTGCAAACTGCTAAGCAGAATGGGAACATTAGCGTCACTGAACTGGCCTGTGGTCACAGCAATTGCACCTACATGAATGAGTACAAGATCAGAAGGCAAATTTGAACTTATATCTGCACTCTCATACAAGACTTGAGTGTTTTCACCCACCATATGGAGAGAAATTTAGTTGTCTGCACAAAACAGATGCGTCTTGGTTATCCCATGAATCATCACATACTGATCCCCAGTTGCCATCCACACACACTTCAACACGGCCTCCGCTCAGTTCATTATTTGTATAGGCCAAATAGTAGTCACTGCTTTCATCAACCAGAATTCTCACACTGCCATCAATGCAAGCACCTATACAAATGAAAGTGTGAGAATGTTAGCTTGTTTATTCACTGATATCTAAACACTTCTGGATCTAAACTGCAACTAACCTGAAAAACACCTAACTCCAGCTTCTTTAGAGTGGTCACAGGTGTGCAGTCCAAGCCCGGTAAATCTGCTACAGTCCAGTAGTGAAGACTCATCCCCCAAACAGTGCAGTTGGTCAAGGAAGATCGGGCCAGAGCTGGATCCAAAGAAAGACCTTTGCCGAGCCTCAACAAGAGCTGGAGATTTTAGTGTGTGTGTGTGTGTGTGTGTGTGCGTGTGTGTGTGTGTGTATGTGGGTGGGTGGGTGTGGGTGTGGGTGCATTTGTGTGTGTGTGTGTGTGTGTGTGTGTGTGAGTGTGTGTGTGTGTGTGTGTGTGTGGGTGGGTGGGTGTGGGTGTGGGCGCATTTGTGTGTGTGTGTGTGTGTGTGTGTGTGTGTGTGTGTGTGCATGTATGTGTGTATATGAATGTGTGTGTGTGTGTGATTGTGTGTATGCATGTGTAGCGTGTGTGCGTGTATGTGTATATGTAAATATGTATGAGTGAGTGTGTGTGTGTGTGTTGTGCATGCACATATGCATTGTGTATGTATAAATCTTTAGTCTAGGCAGAGTACTGTTACGATTAGTAGCCTTGTTTTATTGCATTCATACCTTCACTTTCCAGCTGGAGTAACTGTCGACAAACTACTATGGCTTCCTCCTTTGTGAATCCCTGGTCACAGATACTTCCCCAGGCATTATTGATGCAAATCTCTACTCTGCCCTCCCTAGCATTGGCTCCATCCACCAGTCTAAGCTCTCCATCAGTGCAGTTGGCATATGGTGTTGTGTTTGCTACAGTAAAAGATATGGTGAATTGCTAAATCATGGTGACTAATCAATCTTGACTTAGTTGACACTAAGTCAACTCATGATACTAACATTTTCATCTAAAATGAGTGTGGTACTTCATCTTCATGCTATTGTAGTGGAATTCAAAGTACTGTGTAGATAGCAAAGTTACCTTGACAGACTACGCCAGCATCATTAATCTCCCTACAACTTGTGCCAGGATTGCTGCTGTAAGCACACTCCAACAGGCTGTTCTCAACCCCAGAACACTGCACATCACCAATGCCAGGCAGCACATTTATATCACTGAATAATCCACTAGTTACAGAAATTGCGCCTGTGGAAGTTCATAGACATGTAAATTTCTTTCAAACTGGAAGCAGTATTTGAATAATGTAGCTACTGACCATGCTGAGAGAATCCAAGCTGCCTACAGATAACTGAGGCCTCCACATTGCTCCATGACTGATCACATACAGGTTTATACTGTCCTCCTATGCACACTTCCACTCTGCCCCTGGCCAAGCTATCTTTGATAAAATAATAATCCTCAAGTTCATTTTCTGTGATGTAGAACTCAGTCCCATCTCCAACCAGTAGTCTTGCTGCACCTTCCTGGCAGGAAACTTAGAGAGAGAAGAAATAACTAATAATATAGAAGCTATATACACATGTATGTATTGTTAACATATGTATACAAGAAGGCTATTAATGTAGTTAGGTAGTTTGATTCCGGCATACCTTCACATTTTACTCCGGCATCCTCCGAGTGATTACAGTTGTTTTCCCCAATGGGGTTGCTGTGGCACTCCAGGAGAGAGGACTCTGTTCCTATGCAGACTATATTGTCCAGAATGATCTGTCCAGATCCACTGCCAAAGAATGCCCCACGCACTGGCATGCTATCTGCAATGAATAAGTCAACCATAGTAACAATCATTGATAAGCATCTAGAGATTCTGCATGTCAAATACCTTCAAAGGAATATCCTAACTGTCTGCAAATAATGCCTGCATCAATTATATCAAAGCGGTCATCGCAAATGGTTCCATATGTGTTGTTGTAACAAATCTCCACTCTACCCTCAGATGGTACGGAACTATTCACCAGCATAATCTGGCCATCCATACAAGCTGTGGGGGTACAGATGTATTAAAGGAATATGTTGCCAATTTTTACAGCAAATGATTTCTACTTGATAGAAAGAGAGAAGTGGTTTTACTTACTGCATGTTCTTCCATCTCCAGTAAAGCCATCATTACACATGCAGGTGAAGTTTCCAATGGTGTTTGTGCAATTGGCATTTACATGACAGTTGTGTGACCCAGTGTCACATTCATCAATATCTATAAAATATATCATTCACATCAACAGACATGCAGTGATTCAGAATCGCTTCTAAATATTTATTGAATTACCGCTGCAATTAATTTCATCTTCATCCAGTGTGTAGCCATTTTCACAGTCACAGCTGAATGTTGCATCAAAATTAATGCACAATTGTTCACATCCTCCATTATTGTCCTCACATTCATTGATATCTGTTATATAAAATAGTGAACAGCTTAACTGAAGGCTCAGACCTTAATGATAAGTCGTATATTATAGCCACAGCATAAGCAGTACTGAACAATTTAATACTCTTACCTTCACAATGAGTTCCATTGCCAGTGAATGCTGCATTACACTCGCAAAAGAAACCACCATCAGTGTTAAAACATGTTGCCTCCAAATCACAGTTGTGCCTATCTGTAACACACTCATCAATATCTACAAATAGATAATCAATCATCATTACAATACTACCTAGTAAGAAGAGCATGTTTGCATAACAGGCAGCTGGGATTCATAGGTCATGGATTACACTCAAGGATTGAATAGTTGTATAAAGATGGCATACCATCACAAGATCTTCCATTTCCGGAGAAACCTGCATTGCAAATGCAGTCATAACTTCCAAATGTGTTAAGGCACGTTGCATTGAGGTCACAGTCACTCAGTCCTAGTTTACACTCATTGATATCTATCAGGAGAAATATTATACAACCTCAATTGACCTCGAATTGATGCTATTCTTTCTAATCCATGCAGTGCTATGAATGACTTACCCGAGCAGTTCGTTCCATCACCACTGAAGCCAGTGTTGCAGGTACAGGTATAACTGCCTTGCAAGTCAGAGCAATTCGCATTCTCAGAGCAGTTAGCCACACCCAAAATACATTCATCAATATCTGTAGAATGAATTTCATAACTAGTGTATATCCCCTCTCTCGAGTACATGTAAATAACGGTAAATTTGTAAATTAGTATACTCACTTTCACATGCTATGAACCCATTCCCTTCAAATCCAGCATTGCATGCGCATTGATAGCTTCCAACGTTGTCATGACATGTAGCATTTGAAGTGCAGACATCCAGATTCAAATTACACTCGTTGATATCTGTAAAATAAGGGCATGAGCTTAAAACAAAAGCAGATAAACCAAGTGACTGATAGTCAGATACGAAGAAATATTAGCAGTACTTGCATTTATTACCGGACTGACTATGGAATTAAAACTTACTTAAGCAAGTTGTTCCGTCTCCGCTGTATCCAGTATTACAAGTGCAGGTGAAACTACCCATTATGTTGGAACAGTTGGCATTGGAGCCGCAGTTATGGGTACCAGTCAAGCACTCATTGACGTCTGTGTATGAAAATTTACTGAAAATTTCCTTGTTCAATAATTCCAAGTTTGAATGTATAAACTTACCTTTACACATTAATCCATCATTGTTCATTTCATATCCAGGGTAACAGCCACACATAAAACTTCCAATGGTATTATTACAAGTCTGATTACACCCTCCATTGCTAGTATCACACTCATTTATATCTAGAGTAAAGGTAGAGACGATGTCAAAAGAAACCATGAATACATGGATGTATTAGCCTCCAGTCCGGTACTACTGCAAAAGGCAGTCTGTTTATAAAGTGACCATGGCACTGATACCAATACAGAGCGTACTTTCTCGCCAATATTTAAGATGAAAAGGGAAGCCTACCAATGCATGAAACTCCAGCATCCTGGGAATGATCACAAGTGTGCTGTCCAAGTGCACTGAGCTTTCTGCATTCCAGCAAAGAGATGTCTGCATCGGTGCAATCCAGCTGGCTCAGAAAGACAGGGCCAGAACCAGGAGTAAAACCAGCAGTTTGAATTGATTGTGCACCTGCGGGTTTATCATTATAATTCATAGATGCATGATTATACAGATGCCCCATGTTATATGTAATCTGTGGTCCAGATAGTAAATGTATTGCACTGACTGCCGTACATTACACCGCAAACCTTCTCTGTAGAATCCTTCTAGTAGGTGACACACCACTCCAGCATCATCATCATCAAACAGTTGATTGCAGATACTACCCCAGGCATTGTTGATGCAGATTTCAACTCTCCCCTGACTGGCATCACTTCCACCCACCAGTCTCAATTCTCCATCAGTACAGTTGGCGTAGGGTGTGGAAATGTCTACACAAAAAAATGTATGAAGGTAATTTCATTACTGCTAAGTCTGTGGCAAGGTCTGCACGCAGATTATTATCTAGGATATCGTTCAGCTGTAAAGATAGAAGATATGGAAGTTAGTAGTAGGTATAGAATACTTACTACACCTAATTGCATGGTAGACTGCATAGTATAAATCCAGGAGTCTTGCCTCAACAATGTATAAGCTCTCTCCTGTCTTTACACTGCTTATAAACTTGTAGTTCATAATTATAGCAATGATTAGTATGAACGGTTTGACATATATGATTATGCTATCTTATACACACTGCTTATAAACTTGTAGTCCATAATTATAAATGAATTGGTTTGACATATATGATTATGCTATCTTATATAACTCCTTTGGAGACGCTTTTTTATTTACACACTATGAATACATTTGTCCTAAAGCAAATCATACCCTAGTCATGCTGCACTGTTCTGATAAACAACACTCTGAATTCAATAAATAATTGCAATTTATGTATTTAATTCTAAGTAGCAATTTGAATATCACCATGGTGGTATCTTAAAACATGGCAGCAAATAATAGTCAGCCTATATAACATGGCCCTGTTGCATAATGGAGGTAGCTATAAGTAAATATAGAAAGGACTTTATAGATTACAAAGCTAATTATTAATCACAAAGCTAGCATTTCTGTACAGCGAGTTTTGAGGGTGGTACATCTAAATTCACTGTGTGTTATGTTAGTGGTATGTAATGCACACTGCAGATGTGTATTTGGATTATTATTATTACACTAAGACACCACCTTAAATGCAGGTGTTACCCTGTAGGCCCATATCAGACTTAAGATTGACATATGATAGCACACAGCATTACCAACGTCTAAATGTCTATCATAGGACGTTTATACCATACTAGGTTAAAACAACAGGCCACCAAGTCCTAAATTTGCAAAGTTCACAGGTATGGCATTGCATGTCACTGCATATACCTTGGCAGACAATGGCTGCATCTTCCAATGCACCACATGCCAGTTGTGAGTCAGAAGTTGTTGGGCAGTCGAGCAGAGTAGGCTCTGATCCACTGCAATCCACACTATTGAGCACAATAGAGATGCCAGCATTGCTGAACTGGCTAGTAGTCACTGAAATTGCACCTGTGGTAGTATGATAGTTAAAAAGAAGTACTTGATGTACTGTATATTCATTAAGCTCATGAATAAGTCTGTACTGACCATACGGTGAGAAACCCAGTTGTCTGCACACAACAGAAGCATCTTGGTTGTCCCATGAATCATCACAAACACTCCCCCAGTTGCCTTCCACACATATTTCAACTCTGCCTCTGCTGAGCTCATCTTTTGTGTAGTAGAGGTCTTCATAGTCGGTCATCCCATAATAGTAGTCATAGCCATCACCAATTAAAAGCCTCACACTGCCATCAAAACACGTTCCTGCAAACAAACACAATTAATTCTCTGTACTTTAATGTAAACCTAAACTTTATGTAGATCTGTGTGTACCTTCACATCTCACTCCAGCATCCTCAGAGTGGTCACAATTGTGCTCACCAATGGGGTTGCTCTGGCACTCCAGGAGAGATGACTCATTGCCTACACATTCAGTATTGTCCAGGTAGATTGGTCTTAATGGACTGCCTCCAAAATACTCCAATTTGAAAGGTACCGAAGCTGTAACAAAAGACATCACCATATTAAGCACTGAGAAGAGTGCATACGGCATTGTGTTTTAATTAGATAGAGGGTGGAGCTATACCATTTGCATTGAATCCTATTTGTCTGCAGACCACTCTTGCATCCAGTATATCCCATTTGTCATCACAGACAGTACCATAGATTCCATTCAAGCATATCTCAACTGTTCCTTCTCGCTCAGAAGAGCCATTCACCAGCCGAATTTCACCATCAACATTACAATCATCAAGAGCTGTGTGGATCAAATGGTGTGGATAACAATTGAAGTCAGAACATTCAGGTATATGCAATAAAAACAGAGTAGTATATAGATAGCATCAATCTCTATAGTGTAATTATGTGGCTATTATAGATCTTCAGATATCCATTAAAGATTACCCAAGCATGTTTGTCCATTCCCAGCTAGTTGGTGACCATGGTAGCAAGAACACACAAAACTGCCAACAGTATTAGCACAGTAGTGATCACACCCTCCGTTGTTGAATTCACACTCATTGATATCTACAGGGGGGAAATGTAGTCAATATTAGTATCAAAATAATGAGGAAAATTGCCAATGATAAGATGAATATAGCACACAGTGGGGTTAAAAAAGTATCCACAATAAAAGAGCTGCTAAGCTAACCTATGGGGCATCTAACTCCAGCCTCATGGAAGTGGTCACAGGTATACAGCCCCAGTTCAGTGAGTCTGCCACAATCCAGCAGAGTGGATTCCTCCCCAGAACAGTGTAGCCGATCCAGAAAGATGGGACCAGAGCTGGGACCAAAGAAAGATCCTTGAACTGCCTCAACGAGTGCTGAAAGGTTTGGGCGGGAGCATAAAAAAGCTAATTTGGTTCACAGAATCTTGCTATTGAACCAGCAGCATTCCAAGAGCACAAACCACTGCTCACTTTCATCCTGTAGGAGTGTGACCTGTCGGCACACCACCGTGGCCTCCTCTTTAGTGAATCCTTGGTCACAGACACTGCCCCAGGCTCTGTTGATGCAGACCTCAACTCTGCCTTCACTGAAATTAGCCCCACCTACCAGCCTCAGCTCTCCATCAGTGCAGTTAGCAGAGAGAGTCGAGATCGCTGTATCAAATAAAGTTATATGTTAGATTGCATAACTTATGACTAAGTGACAAACTGAGCACTAAAATTTGGGAATTGATAAATCTGCAAAATCATATACGCTAAATTCAATGTGAACTTATATGCTGGATGTGCATTACATTCGAATACCTATATACTGGCTGACTAAAGATAATTTAATCTTATATAGGTCTAATACATGACAGCCTGAACTGCTACCTTGGCAGACTACTCCAGCATCATCAGTCTCCTGACAGCTGCTTCCAGGGCTGCCGCTGTGTGCACACTGTAACAGTTCACTCTCAGTCCCTGAACACTGCACATCACCAATACCAGGTGTCTTGCTGTGGTCACTGAATACTCCACTTGTCACAGGAATAGCACCTACAATGTTACGTGAATGATCAGATGTAAAGCTACTTAGATTGGTTTCAAAAATGACATCAAATCATTGATATTAAAACAAATCACTCACCATATTGTGAGAATCCGAGCTGGCTACAGACCACTGAGGCCTCCATGTTTGTCCATGGATTATTACAAACGGTTGTGAATTGTCCATCAGTGCAGACCTCCATTCTACCTCTGGCTAGTTGATCTTTGATGAAATAAAAGTCTTCAAGCTCATTTTGGGAGAGATAAAATTCTGTTCCATCCTCCACCAGCAATCTTACAACACCTTCTAGACAGGGCCCTGTTGATAATGTAGCCATAGAAATAAGTTTCTTTCTTAAAAAAATTAATTCAAAATGTAGCTACCTTCACATCTCACTCCAACATCCTCAGAATGGTCACAGTTGTGTTCACCAATGATGTTGCTTTGGCACTCCAGGAGTGATGACTCAGTTCCAGTGCAAACTACGTTGTCAAGAAAGATTGACCCAGAACCTCTGCCAAAGTAAGCCCCGTTGAGGGTTACAGAATCTGTATAGGAGCATCAGTAAGTTAAGTTACCAGCAGTTAGATTGATTTATAGTTAGCTAAGTGGGCATTAACTATCAACAAGGTTAATGCAGGTTAGCATCTGCAAGGGGATGGACCCAGCACAATAGAGGACAGCCCTAGCATTAAAAGGGAGAAAACCAATGAAGCCATCTAAGCACAGCTAGCAGAGCAATGTGGCACGTGTGTGGACACGCACTCCCACTGTACCACGAAAGTAACATTGAAGGACATCATGTACATAAGGCTCTGCAACCTCCAGCACACTAACTTGAAGCAAGGAGATGCCGAGAAGTCAGAAGACGAACGTTTGCCCTCCAACCTCAACTCCCAAGCTTAAACTTTCATTGAATGTACTTGTATACTGCCTACATGGCATAGCCATGGATTATGCATAATCTACTCTTTCTGAATTACAATGGATAGCTTAATGAGTGGGGCAAAATGAAAACTGCCAGCGGCCCAGCAGCACCATGCCTAAACAGTTGAGATCATAAACTATCATATTTAGCAACTCCCTTGGGCCCGGGATGCTAACCACAAACTTACTCACCAAGTTCAGAAAATCCATGCTGTGCACATACAACTGCTGCATCAATAGTGTCAAAGAGGTCATCACAAATGGTACCGTAGGTGTTGTTGATACAGACTTCCACTCTGCCTTCACTTAAGACTGAACCATTAACAAGTCTGGTGTCACCATTCACACAATCTGGCAATATAAGCAGAATTAAGGTAATACTATAGAGAGCAGTATATTATACCTGCATTGCATGATAATTACTCACTGCAGGAGACTCCATCCCCAGAATAGCCTTGATTGCAGGTGCAGTTGAAGCTACCTGCAGTATTACCACATTCTGCATTGATGCTGCAATTATGTACCCTTCTTTCGCATTCATTAATATCTGCAAAAATGACATGCCCAACAAATATTAAGTCCAGTACAATATAAATAACAAAGAACTTATTACAAATTACCATGAAACCTCTCTAATTAGGAATTCCTAAAAGAATGACTTCTTGAGTATGATAAAGACACCCCAGCAACCAGTATATTGGAGCTTGTCCTAATTAAGGGTGTCCATAAAAGAGGGTTCCCCTGTAGAGTGATTAATAACCTGTGCAGTTGAATCCATCTCCCTCAAAACCAATTTTGCATGTGCAGTCATAACTGCCAATAGAGTCTATGCAGTCTGCATCATCATGACAGGCATCAATGCCTAGTTCACATTCATCAATATCTGCAGTGAACAGAAGAAAAGGCACACAGTTGGTGATTAAAAATGACGGAGAGCTGCTGCATGTATGCATGCATTATTGAACCATCATAAGTTCTTACTGGTACAGTTGAATCCATCTCCGGTCAATCCCGTATTGCAAGTGCAGATGAAGCTGCCAATGATGTTGTAACAGGTGGCATTCACATGACAATCGTCTATAGCTCCAACACACTCATCGATATCTGTAGGAGATCAGATATTTGTGATGCTTTTTTTAGCCCTGTTTTGTGCAGTTACTTACCCGTACAATTGAATCCATTACCCACAAAGCCAGGATTACATGTGCAGTCATAACTGCCAACAGTGTCTATACAATCTGCATTATCATGGCAATTATCGAGCTGCTGTTCACATTCATCAATATCTGCACACATAAAGATAGTTGGAATTGGTGTTTGCAATAAAGTGAATAGTAAAACATGCAGTACATGAATGCGTGTAAATGGCTTACTATCACAGTTGACTCCATCTCCAGAGAATCCTAGGTCACAAGTGCAACTGAAGTTTCCAGCAGTGTTAGCGCAGGTGGCATTTGAGTGACAATTATGTGTGCCTTCAAAGCACTCATCATTGTCTGCACGTATAAGAAAAGAGTTACTGAGTTAACATAAATATTATAGACTAAATAACAAGCCACTATACATAATCATGCAAAGATTTAAGAGTTCATATGGGTGGTATAAACATATGTACCTCCAAAAGTGATGTTTTCATCCACTTTGAAGATCCATAGGCCTGGTTTTCCAACATTGCTAGTGGAGGCAAGACCCATAATATCTTCTGTCCCAGATCCAGGTAAGAGTGTTGCATTTCCAGTCTCTTCCAAAAAACCAGCCAGAGCAATATTAGGAGGTTGCGGAGTGACAAAAAAGCTACCTCCGGATTCACTACCACTTCCAGACCCACTTCCAGAAAAAGTGGATTTAAGATCAGCGGTAATCCATTGAATTTCAGCATACAGATAGAGTACAAAAGAACTTGTGCCATCTGTAGCCAACACACACTGAAAAGTGTTTGTCTATGTTGTGAATGCATGTATGGGAAGAATTGTGAAATTCTGAATGATTCACTGCTTATTTTTGAATAGTGAAACTTACAAGGTCAGTGTTCCTATCAAAGTATCCCACTCCTTTCCATGTGGCAATGAAAACATAGCTAGGAGAAGTTACAAAATTTCTGAAAGCTCTCTGTATTTCATTTGTCACATTGCCAATTAAGAAGGGGTCAAAAGATTCTCGATAGAAAACTGTTCCGATTCCTCTGGTATCCACATCTGCCCAAAATGGAGATATTATTGACGAGGTGGGGAACGAGAGAAAGCCATCTGTGTTTACCTACAGAAATGAGAGATTATAAAAGATGCTCAGACTGCTGCCACCTTCTCACACTATAGCTACCTAAGAGGACTGTACTATATTCACATACTGCTCCATATTGCACGCAATAAAATTCTTCAATTCATTCAGACACTGTGGCGTGTAACATGGAATGTTAATTATAAATTTCCTGCATGCATATGCTAATGTATGAGATCTCCTTGGTTGTAAAAGCTTAACTATTACTTTGATAAATTCACACAGCTTTCAGTACACTTTCGCAGCAATATTGTACCCATTTGACATGAGTGCAATCATACACGATAAATACATTTCTTCATGCATTTCCTTGCTTTGGTACTGTAATTAATAGATTCATTGATCTGTAGGGAAAGGATTAGCTAAACTTTAAATGATTAAAAGATTCATAGCATACGTAAGCAGTAGAAAACAGGTAGAGGAATACCCCATGGCCAAAAAATGCATGGATCAATTGTTATCCAAATTAGATGCACATGTCCCAGACCGGGAAGGGTCTGGCCACATAGGACTATTTTCAAATGTGCTGTATAAAATTTACCAGCACTACATTCATGATCATGCACTTCCTTGTTTGGTTCTAAGTACGTAATGGATCCCACTACGTCAGTATAACCCACATTCATTGTTTGAGCATGCAATATATTAGACTCTACAGACTAATACCCTAAATGAATTAAGGACTTGCCACTTTACTCTACTATCTATGCTTAGAGTCTGTCAATAGATCAATACACAGCATATCTATATAGTAATCTGCCTACTTAGTTTTCCTTTTTTGCTATTTAATTCACAAATTAACCTTCAGTTAAAGGTTGAACTAAGGACTATAGCTAAAGCCACAGACTTCCCTTCAAAATTGTGTCAAAATCCAACTCACGAAGCTATAGGCTACTGAGAAGTTCAGAAGATGTGTAGCTAGCTAGCCAAAAGTGGTGGCTCTCTAAATCTTCACATGATGTGGCAGTTTCCTAAAGAAAAGCTATTGTATAGCGCATTAAGGCTTGTCCCTGCCCGATCACCAGTAGCGTAGCCTGCCGGTTATATATGATCAAAAGGGGCGTGTCCGATTCGAGGCTCTATCGTGTGTCGTAACACTCTGGGATCACCACACATAGTAAGCTGTAGGCTGTAGTTGTTAGTCAGAGCTCAAATGGCAGTCCAGCCTCACTTTTTCCCGGCAAATAATCTAGTCTGGCTACGCCACCGCCGATTACTAGACTACAGGTTGTACTATACAATATTCTCGGTACCAGCTACCATCAAGGCGAATATCGCTTTTACAGTATCAATCTCCGCCTTGATGGTGGGCTTGTAGCGAGCTAGTAAGCTTTTAGTTTAATTATAGCAATAGTAGTAAATCAATAAGCCGGACACTCCATACTGATATAAACGTACATGAAGAGAAGTCTGCATAGAACCCCATAGGAGGAAGGGTGACGCTAGGACGACTTCAGAAGCTGTTGCATCGCCATGGGGTAAGCTGTGGTCGCCCACATCTGCCCCAAACTGGTAGAGTGGGAGGCCTACAGCACAGGCAATGCTGCTCAGAAGCAAGGGTAGCAAGGCCAATTTATGACTATGTAGTTTCATCGTTCTGCATTGCTATGACCTGGGGACCAGGATCCGTATCTTCCAACGAGCTACACAAGGGGAGGGGCTGCTGGATTGTAAGGGTGGGGGTGCGCAAAACTAATAAACACGCGCAAGAAAACACACCACGTGACTTATGAATAATTTTGTACCTGTGAGTCAGCATGGTTGATAAATCATAGATAATAGAGCACGTAACGTGCTCTATTATCTATGGATAAATTAATTTCGCTTTCGTGGCAAATTCGCAACTGTACGTGGCTGTTCATACAGCAAAGTGCCTGTGTATGTTTTTGGTAACATTTGCTGAAATTGTATGCGGGCGCAAATGAGAAAGGGTCGCTGTGGCCTTAATTCAATTCTATCTACTGCTGAAACTGGAGGGGTGGAGCTGATTTCCTAGAAGGTGGGGCTGACTTACGGCGAATGGGTGGAGTTAGTTACTCAGCTCTTCAGCTTGACTACTGGCAGATCTTCCTAACCACAGAACATCAGAAAATTTCTGACTGGACATCGGTGCATTAATTTAGGCTGTTCTGTTATACCAAGGCCAATAAGAAAATCAAAACCAGAGTGGTCTAACCCACAGATATCATTAACTCCCCTGAACTTTGGGAAATACTCTAGACCCTCCTTGCGCGCCCCGTGCGCGGCGAGGGTCTGGAGTCGAGACTACAGCTAAATTCAAGATTTAGCATGTTTAGTCTAGGGTCGATCCTGGCGCTAGTCTAGTCTCGTGCTCGCGCCTAGGTGACGTCATCTAATTGATTCCGGTGTTACGTTAATTAAACCCATAAGCAAAACGGAACTTTTTTTCAAACCTAATAAATACGCTAACATATGTATAGTGGGTGGAGCAGTTAGCTCCGGGCTGTGACCATGTGTGTTCAGGTAGAGGGTAACGTGGTTTGGCAACTGCCACGGTGGTCTCGGACAGTACGGCCTAGGATCTGTCCGTGTTCCTCCCTTGATTCCCAAAGCCTGGCACACTAAACAGACCCGATGACGATCCCTGTACCATAGCGGACAGGTGCCCGAAAGGCTGAAGGCTCGGTCAGCCGGAACGACCTGCCCGTTCACCCCTTAACGTGGCAGTGTCACATGGCCTAGGGTTCCGTTGGGAGAAGAGGGTTGCCCTTTTTTTTCCAATTATGCACTCTGTGATTGTAAGAAGTTTTCTTTCATCTTAACACAAACGGATATGATTAGTAGGCAATCACACGCACTCTCCTCCAATTTATTGTACGTAACTGCTATAATAATCAAAGGGCTTAGAACCATAGCTACTGGAAATTGCATAAAATTTGTAAAAAATATGCATACTCTGTTAGCATATGACCAAAATTAGAATTTCAGCGTTTCCTGCAATTGTATGTTTGTGGAAAGGAGTTCAGTATAGCTAAGTGGGTTAGATCACTCTGGTTCTGAAACCTTCAATTGAAAGGACTCCAGAACCAGCAATAGGTTTGTTTGGTCAGCAAGTGAATTCTATTATCAAAGCTAGAGGGAAACACCAGCAGAATGATATGGTGTGTCCTAACTGAGGGTCTCCAAGTCATAGCACGACTTTATGTTATTGGTTTCTTCACTTTCTTGCCATGCAAGTGCCGTGCCATTTAAATACCAGATATCTTGTGTCCTATAGCTATAAGATTTACTTCCCTCAAGCACTATACCCATATGGTATGTAAATGCACCACAATAGCTACACAAGATTATGGTATAGTTTACTCATCAATTTAGATTATAGTTACAGATTTATACGTAGTTAACACAACGTACTAAACAGTAAGCTGTAGACTACACTGACATCAGTACAGGCCTACAACCAAGCTAGTATACATATTACCACCCTGGCACAAACATTATTTCCATTAGCATAATGTGCGGGTCACTCTCCAGCTCCCTGAATAAATATTATGCATAATATTATACACAGTGAGGTAGAAAAAATGATAGTATAAAAATCTGTAATATAATAATATTTTTATAAACACTCCTATGATACCACACAAATGATTCAAACTTGGTTAAAATAGAATACTGCTAGGGCGTAATAAAGGAGGTGAAGTGGCAGGAGCAACTACACCTGTAGGCCATACAGGTGTAGGACTAGAAGTTGGCAGCATAGATAATGCTAAAGAGTGGGTTTCTGGGTCAGCAGAGCTAGCTGCAGTATGGCTATAGTGATAGTATGATGATGATACATTAAGACTGTCACTAGAATTGGAGCCATCACAATCCAAGTAGTCTGCTGATGGGTGGTATTGGCTAGCCACACCCCCAGCAATAAGCAAGATTACACCCACTATGAAGAAACTACTCCTATAGAGTAACAGTTTCAGAGTTGGTTTCATTCTTCGTGACTGGTGATGATACAAGTAATGTTCAGCATGTGGTATTTGTTCCCCATTCGCAAAAGAAACTACTGGAATTTCTTCTGTTGTTGCATTTGAATAATGGTCCCCCTCTGCGATACTGTCATCACCTATACAAAAACAATGTGTTCAACAACATTATATGTACTGGCATCACTTTGGCATTGCATTATACCACCTGTGTGATATCAGTATACATGCTAGTGATTCTAGCCAACAACTACAGTTTGTCGGTAATTTATCATTATGCAGGTGATGTGCAAGGAATACCCAGCTGGAGTACCATTCACAGAAAGCTCTGCATGATATCACAGGGTCAGAGGTTCATAACAAGCACAGATTACTGTTAAAGTACATGCAGTCAGACCTGGGCATACCTGGGCACTGCCCGGGTGAAATCTGGCGAATATAGAGTAATTATTGCTTAGTTACTGCCTCACTCCTGGCACTTGAGCAGTTTGCATTGACTCTTCTTCATTTAACACCTACTATGGTAATAGTGTATGTGTGCTAGCCAATTCTGCATGTGCTGTTGATAGAGCTAAGTGATTGGGAAGCTCCAAATTCATCAGGGGAGCATGCCCCCAGACCCCACTTGCATGTAGTTTCGTATCATTTGCCTACGTATGCTTACGTATAGCCCTCCCAATTACAATGATAGCCAGTCTTTCATCAAACCTTTTCTAGACTGTATGTATTACTAGATCAGTTATTACAAACAAGCAAGCAGAAAAGCGATGATAGACCAAACCCGTGCAAAATTTGGCCACTATGACCAGCTTCATAGGTATAAACTTCCAACATGCGTATTTGATGAGTTTATATACAAGTAAGCAAGATGAACGTACATGTACCTCCATCAATTGGTGAATCCATCTGAAAGGTGTGTAACAGAAGGTGGTCCTTGTCCTGGTCTGGTGAGGTACCACCTGAACTGGAGCTGTCTTCTGAGGCAATGCTACCACTTTCTTCTTCTTCTGCCCTGGGGCCGTCACTTCTCTGCACTGTGTCCTGAGCATTCCTCATTGCCTTCATAACAGAATATAGGATATAAGCGAATTATAGGCAAATTGCTTTTACAGAGCTACACTTGGCTATGAATTACTTATAAATTACAATTTTTTTATACACTTGAATTATAGGACATCCTTACACAAATACACCAATGAGATTTGGATTGATAAGATAAATGTCACTGTAGTTACCAAGAGAGCCTCTAAAGTAACAGTTTGTAGTGTCTGCAATAAAATACAACACTTTAAAGTACATAGACTAAACATCTGCTATGCTCAGCTGTTCAAGAGCGCTACAAGATCAGTCTCTAAATGATAGATTAGCAATAATAATCCACTGTCCTAGCCTCATTCCAAGGATCCACAGCATAGCTGTTTTCATACCGTGGAAAAAATCATAGTGCAAGCAACAAAAGCTGGGGGACCATGGCTGCCAATGTCTAACATCTCACAGTTTCTTGTTTACTCGTAATAATATCATAGGACTCACCCGCTCTGATTGGTACTCCCAGTTAGTCTTAAGGATGATGGTAAAAAAACAAATAGCCTGTGTACATGTGGAAAGACAACAAATCAAAAAATATTGCATACAGGTGCGTACTTCATGCTGTAATATTTGTATCAAAAAAGTGTTAGTAGCTATCTCAAAGAAATTGGGGTACATTTCTGATGTTTTATATTTCTTTATCAGAGGTGGTTTGTACTCGTTAAGAGTTAGTCATCAAATCTGTCTTAGAAACTGAGGGCTAGGTAGGAAATTATGGAGTTGGTTGAAGCTGTCAAAGTAGAAAACACTTTTGATAATATCAAAATGGAAGAGTGGCTCAAGAGATCGTGGATTGAGCTGAACAATGACCAGCTAAAGATCCAGACTATATAAGGTCATAGAGTAATACTTTGAGTATGCAAAGTAGTTGTGTCTCAATTTATACAACCCTTCTGTGGGCTTCAAGTCTATGGTATTGTAATCTCTTCATGGGGTATTTTCTTACCCATTTTGCCCACAGACATAGAATGAATGTACAATTCCAAAGGTTGGATTTAGGCTACACAATTAGCAGTTCAGTAAGATCATAATTATAGGCCTCAGACAACGTTTAAAACCCACCCCTTCCATACATCACCATGGATGGCAATACCTGTAAGAATGATCCAATAATGAGCCCACTCCACACTCCAAGCGCACCAAGGTCAGCTACTAGGGCCAAGACTATACCGATTGGAAGACCAATTACGTAGTAGGAACAGAAGTTCACTGCTGCTCCAAGTAACTGACGACCACTGCCTCGCAAAATTCCCGCCATTGTTCCCTATGTGTGTTATGGAAAGGGGGAGGGGCAAAAGAGTGAGTGGTATGCTTATTGTCTGAGCTAATACTGTCCAAAAACGCTGTGTAAAGAATGTTTTCATGGAACGTAGCATCATCCTACATACGCCCTGATCCACTCCT
The DNA here is from genome assembly GCA_963921505.1 of Phakellia ventilabrum. Classification (NCBI taxonomy): domain Eukaryota; kingdom Metazoa; phylum Porifera; class Demospongiae; order Axinellida; family Axinellidae; genus Phakellia; species Phakellia ventilabrum. The sequence goes on from OY997397.1 coordinate 2,672,525, forward strand.
TTTTTGCATAGTGCAGAAACAGGAGATTAAGTAAGCATACTGACTGTTTAGCTTTGTTGTAGTAAGGCCATTCCAAATTTAATTTGTTGTTTCCTGTGCCTGACTGACTCAAAATAGTAACTATCAGAGTTAAAAAAAACTCTTTATTAATTAGATAATCGGAGCATTAATTAAAAATATACGATACAAAGTGCACGGCACAAGATTATAGTGGCTAAGCTTTGGATGGCCAAGTGTGATGGCGAAGGCAGCTACGTAGTTGTTAAACAATGCTGTAAAGTGCAGTTGGAACAACAACTTTGCCACTGAGCTAGAGAAGCTTGGAAATGATTTTGCAGCTGAAGGGTTTATAATTTTTTATCTTTTTCAGGACAAGCTACCAATCCTATACTTCTAATAGAGCAGCCTGAGAAACAACAAGTCAATTTGGAATGGCCTAAACAACTTCAAGTAAGCAGGCAATTAATTTTAAAGTGAAGTCCATGATAAATTACCCTGCCAGACAATGCAGTTAATTTTGTTAGCATAGTCATTGTTCGGTTATACCACTTCACACATGTACCTGAACTTGGTCAAAGAACAACAGAGGTGCAGCAACATATATGGCCTTTGCCACACCCTCTAGCACTGCCCTGCACAATGAAAAGGAATCAGCTATAACCTGCACATACATTTGACAGTGCACACATGTATACTGTAGCACTACAAGAATATGATACACAATATTAAGACAATTGAGTTTAAGAGCACAAATGTCAATTCATAAATTTATTTCCAAAAAGTGGTGCGCAAAAGTAGAAGGCTGAAGTCAGAAGAAAGCACTAATATGCAATAGGCAAATGGCAAGGATAGTGAGAGGCTAAATTATTTCCCAACTTTGATTTCTTTAGTGACATCATATAATAATATGAAGAGTTGGTTGGTTGGTTTGGAGATTTCAAATCTTGGCTAACTATTATAACTTTGTGGAGAAGCCTGCGCAGTTAATTTGCTATTCCAGGCAAGCATGTGTCCTACCCCAGCCATCAGGTATCTGTGAAGCTTGTAGGTCCTTTACGTGTGGAGCTTCCAGCTCTTAAAAACACTTGTGACCTGTCATACACTGATATCATGTTCCTGTTTCCATATATAACAACAAATGATGCAATGCCTCTCAACATCAAGTGTACCAGTACAATTTTATCAGTACGTATACGTGGTGCACATCGCATGCAAAATATATGCAAAGGCTCATCTGATAGAGCTCCTTCAATTATGGTAACACACTTGTCTCCTGTGAAGAGTTCTCCAATGCTCTTCCTTGACGATATTGTTGCAGTGCTCAATATGACAGCAATGCAAACTACAGAAAAATAGCATACACATTTTTAAAAAATAAAATATTGTATTACCAAATTTATGTTTTTAGCGGTTAAGTAGTACACTCAATATAATAAACATCATCTTGATGGTTATACGCATGCACTGCATGTACAACCTTATAAGGCTCTGAAAGTGTATCATATGAGCAGTATTAGTCTCGTGCCCAGACCAGCCAGTTGCTTTATCGTTAGGGGTTTCAGACGAATCAATGAAAATGCAATTTTTTGTTATAACACGTGTTAGTGCTAAATCATCGAAGAGTGAAATGGCCACATGTACGGTCCAAGAAGAGATGTATCTAATGCTGTGAATCAGCATATCAATATTGAATACTGAGCTAGGAATTATTCTTCTGAGCGTGGTCCAGAAGATAGATCACGACCGTGCTACGGATGACCAGAAGAAGGCAGTACAAGTGATTGTGCTTGGGAAGGATGTCTTATTACAGACAAAGAGTAAATGTACATCACAAGGCCTTGGAAACACAAAACCGGGTCTTCACGAATGGAATAAAGAACTCTCAAATTCCATAGCTACCCAATAACAGTGAGTGAGTAGTTCATCTAGACAATGGCGGTGCTTCTTTCCCACAAGCGAGACAAGAATCCATTCTCCATTGTGCATGCTGGTGGCTCACTCACTATAGCAAAATTTTCACTGCTCACTCACTATGGCTATACATATGCTGAGCTAACATTATTTCCCACATAAATAAATTAGCAGTTCGCAATTACGTATCTATTAAATCATTAATATTTAATGAAGCTTGAGAATTGTGTTGAAAGCCACCAGACCGTTCGGCGGAGGTTAAGGTCTGGGGATGAGACTATAGCAGTATAAGTATAAACACGCACATGAAATTCCAGTGGCAATGTATGTGACTCTCTTTGCCTTCAGTGGTTTGCCTGCCCCCAGCTCATTCCCCACACGGACTCCTGCTGCTATGCCCAGTCCAAGTGGGATCTGAGAAAAAAGATGAACATGTAAATATTCTACCAAAGACTGTATAATCCACTCACTACTTACCGCAAATGCAGTACTAACTATATTAATAAGCACGGCGTTGATCCCCAGTTCTGTCTTGCTGATTGATCCAGTCACAAGTGCAGCAAACTCATAACTCCACCATTCGATGCAAGTCATCAGCAGTCCAGGCACGCCCAGTTTGGCAAACTGTCCCCACCCCCTGAGGCTGTCCCAGCTCCAACCTCCCCACGTCTGCTTGTGTAACCCTCGGGCCCAAATATAAATCAACACCATCACTGGAGCAGAACTGAGGGCTAGAACCACAGAGATGGCTGCGCCTCTATAAGTAAAATAAAAACAAATGGCATATCATTCACTGGTAATTACAGAGGGCTATAGTAGGCACTATCATAGCCTCATTCCCAGGCTCTAGTGGGGAGAGAGTGGAGCCTGGTACACACTGTTTATGCATGCATGAGAATTTACAGTACAGAGCCGGTAAATGTGTCTGCATGCGAATGAACTCAGGCACATGGCAAGGAGTAGTACTGAGGCAGTATACATGTACAGTAAGCGGAAGAACCAGAAACTGTCTGATTTTTGATTTTCTACAACTGAAAATGCTTTCCAACCATTCAAGAATAGCAAAACTACACTGTACATGTAATTTTTTATTCACTAAGATTATAGTAGCTGTCTACTCGGAAACTCTCTCCTAGTAGCTGCTCAAGTTTGTCTGATTTGGCCTGCAAGGCCTTTCAGAGGTAAACAGGATTAAACAATCAAACTAAGTAAAGATCACTTTTTAGGCATCTACATGGTGAAAAACCATCAGCACTGGCTTAGTCTCATTCCAGCACCACCATCTTCAATTATATATATATATGTGCAACGAACGATAATACGATGATGGACAGAGTACTATCGCGGCGTAGTATCTGCTAGTTTCCAAATTCCCATAAATCTTGGGAAACTGAGCATGTACAAACAGTGTGTACCAGGCTCTTTACTCCTCTCATGCAAAAGCCTGGGAACATCACCAGCAACACTCATAAATTTTAAGTGTGTAAACAGTAAGTATATTTCTCACTGAGACAAAATTATCATCATTGAGGCACAGGAAATAAATGCTGAGGCCTCTGGTATTAGCCCACACTCCCCTAGATAGCTGACTTTAGTCTAAGCTTAGGTTTGGCTTAAAGAGGAGAGTATGGGTTCCTGGCTCAAATAACAAAACCTCTTCATGTAGCACACATAATCACACTAGTAGTGTAGTTGACAAATTATGCAGGTCTGTGGGCAATTTCAGATTCCTATAATAGATCTCTACATATACTAAAAGCATACTAATGGAGATACCTAGTTCCATCATTTCATGTAACATGTGGTAGCAATTAATACTTACTTAATTCCGAGGTCAGCCTGGAATATCAGAATGGCATGCAGAGCAGCACTAATGATGTTGGTTAGTAGTCCTATTAGGATAAACATCCACACTTTGCTCTGGTGGTGGTATTGGTGGTGGTGATGGAGGTGGTGGTGGTGGTGTGTGTGTGCGTGTGTACACATATTTCGGTATTCAACAAACACCAACGGGCAATCTCCACCACAGAGAAAGAAAAAAACACATTGGTAGTCTTTATGTAAGTGTGTATAGTAATGGTGTTAGTCAATCATACCTGGGCTTGTAGGTACTTCTGCAATAAGTCATAAACAAACAGAGCCTGCAAGGGTGGAGGTTACAACATACTGTACCATTAAATCAGGAGCATACGAAAACAGATCAAGTATGCACTCAACTACATGTAAAACTGCTTTTTGCATTTGAGTTACTAGAATACCTCAGAAGGCATTTCCTTGCCAGCTTCTGTCTACAAATGTAAATACTGCTCCTGCTGTCAATCAATAGTACAGCTTACCGGCAAAGCCAAACAGAAGATGTGTGTATAGTGTCCAGTTAGCCTAAGAAACAAAAGGTACAATAGAAAGTTAGCATTACGGTTGTATGAATAATCTCTAGACAATTCTTTGAGAAGCAAACTGACTAGCAATAATATACTCATGTTACTGCCGTAGCGCTTATGCCATTGACCACGTACTCACAGATGCAGGCAAAATGATTATAGTGGATAATATACATACTCATGTTGCTGTCATAGTGCCCACAGTGCTTACACCATTGACCACACACTCACAGATGCAGGCAGGGCTTGTAAGCCCTCCAGCCTGAGGACAAGAGCAACCAGAGATTGCACCATCCTAATCACCATATAAGGTAGTAACTAGGGTAACATAGCAGTGTACAGTGGATTGCAGTGCACCCAGAGCAGTGGCGTGGAATGAGTAATGTGGTCAAGCACAAAATTAATGTTGCAGTCATACTCTTGCAAGTAGCATAACATACTTTTTCAATCAGTTATTTTTCCTGATTTATACCCTATACATGAAGGGAAAAAATAGTCCCTCTATAGACACCTGTTTTAGCGTATTTAGGCCTCATTAGTGCAGTGTAGCACCTGGGGTTTCCCAGCAACTCCAAGCTGACTAGAAGCTACAGCTTTTGTTTGACCTACGTACATCACCCAGGCCTCCGGGCTTATATAGGAACCTAGCGTTCAAAATGCTTATGGGATTTGTCCTTATATCATACAAATTGATATGTTTCTGGCATAACCATGTAATTAATAGTGTAAAGACAAGCCTTCCATGTGCAATGCAAAAAAAATTATCAAACCATTTAACAAATAGATGCAACAGGTAGTCATAAATTTAATGAGTGGATCGTAGTGGAAGATGACTTCTGATTGGTCAAGGCCTGGTCCGACTAGGTTTGTGCTTCAGTGTTAGGCAACACCACTAGCTACACCACTCTCAGTGATCGGCATCATGTGTGCATCTGTGCAGTGGGTGTGCTCCGCCTCAACAAACTATTGGTCCAGCAGTCACTAGCCAGACCTAGTGCTATGCCTATAGTTACACTCTTTCGTTCTTTGACACATTGCTTAGCCAATAATTGAGCTTGAGAGCCCACACATAAAACCTGATTACTAGTATTGGCACTGCACTCAGTAAGGGCTTACCTGGCCACACAGGGCGGTTGGCCTAGCAGCAGTAGGATGGACTCTGAGTTCAGCCAGACCACAAATATTGGGAACATGGAAACAGTCAGAATAAGGATCCCTAAATTGGTAGGGAGGCAGTATATTTCATTCTATACTTGTCCTGCCCATAATATATTCAATTCGCTGATATTACTTTCTTTTATTCTCCATTCTCTAACTGAGTCTAGCTTCCATCTACACAGGTAAATATTAGTGCTATCAGGGCTGGCACCACTGGTCAGGTTTTAACATGACCACTTTCCAGACCAATACTTTGTATAGACGTATTGAGGAACCATCATTGCATTGTCGCTGCAATTTATATGTCTCTCTCTCCTAGCAAAGCGTAGTAACTGGACTCAATTTGCGAGTAAAGTGGCCACACCCACTTGGGGAGGGTCAGGGTTAACACAAAAAAACGGGTGATCTCGTCATGAGGCTAGAAAACAGTGCACTTTTTAACGAGTTTTATTTACTTTCCATTGATAGGAACCTTTCAACAACGACGAGTGTATGTGGGAAGAAAAAAAAATACAGTACTCTGTTGATTTCAAGGAGATTAGTTTTCAAGGCAAAAAGCAGCTAGCTACATGAGCGTTCCCAGCCTGCTGAAAAGATAACCCATAATTCTTCCGCACTTTGCACAGATTATCAGCTGCTCACAGCTTCTTATACAAGTGCTCAACCTGATTAGTCTACACTTCATGACTCCGGCCCTGGTTATGCCTTATAACAAATTACATTTAGCTTCAGTGTTCAAACATAAGGTGTGATAAACTCACCTCTTTGCAGTATAATTCCAACTCTCTTGTAATTTTTGAAACCATAAGCCTACAAGAATGGAAGTTCAACGCATTAAAGGACTTCTGTGGGATCATAGTGTATTACATAATGTCCTTATTGTTCAAGGAATCACTGTGCATGATGTCCTTATAATATTCAAGGACTGGAGTCTATTGTGTAGATATTGTCTCTACATGATGCGTGTCCTAAAAGGTGTACACAGGTGCTTACCTGAGAACAGAGTGTGTCCACAGCTGTAGTCAAGCCAATACCAACAGACAAACCAGTCACATTAACAAACTGCAATAGGATAAAGTATGTGCATTAATTTCAAGGTTGGATATATATACCCCAATTTCTGTTAGCATTTCCACTGCTACTTCTGAGTTGTTCAAGGCAGCAGCTTGAGTGAAGAAGCTAAGTCAATCGTAATTGGTACTTAGTCTAGTTTCCATGTACAGCTCTCTCATAATAGACTTTGCAGTTAATAACTTTTTATACTGTGTACCTATTAGATAGAGACAGAGGTTACCATTTCTTGGGGTCTAAATACTATAGTACATAGTTCAAATTAGAATTACTCCCTTGGTACATCCAAAGGATATATCCTTAACAATTATTCTTAAGTGGACAAATTATACAACTTTCGCTCTGATACACCATAATACCAACAGCTAAAAGAGCAAGGATAGCAAGACTAAGCATTAAGTGTGATGTAAAAATGATTACTAAGTAATAGTAAAATTTAGATGAAGAGCAAAATGAGGGGTAAACTAGTGGAATGGGGATTTATGTATTTGAAAGCGGTGTATATAAACGAGGTATTACTTTTGAGATTCAAGAAACATGAACTCACCGACAGGGCCAGGGCTTGTAGTGGTCAGGTGTTCCCATCATGAACAGAAAAATAGAGAGTAAAAAGTTAAAATGTAACCTGTAATATGATTAGTTTGTCTAATTTAAGCATGACCACTGACATTTGCTAGGCACACCCATTTCAGACAGTGGCCAAAGCCCAGGTAGAGTCTAGTACATGTATGTATAGAAAAGTGATGCATGTAGCCTGTGAACACAGTAACTACTCACTGCAAGAGTAGAGCACATTGCCCAAGGCTATTTAATAAATGGCTAGTCACACAAAAAGTAGAACCTAAGCCAAAAAAAGTAAAGTATATTCTGTAGCAGTATTAGCCTCGTTCCCAGTCTCTCCCTCCAGCTTTTTGGTACTGCAAGCGACGAGAAGCTGGAGGAAGAGACTGGGAATAAGGCTACAGCAGTACTTAGTTAGCAGCCAGCTCAAGATACAGACTGTTTTAGACAGCAAATGTTATCATCAAAAGTAGGCAGCCTATGCAGTACTGTTTGCTTATTAGTACTCAAAGAGTGTAGCACCACATTGGCTTCTGTTTGCTAAAGCATTATGCACCGCAAGCTGTATGGCTTTCTTCTAACCAATATTGGGATACTAAAAATAACAAATACGTAAGGAATTTCTATTATGAGTTGGCATTTCCTGCTTAGGATAGACTAAGCATTACATCAGAATTCATAGCAACTTTGATTTTACAGGCTGATGTAATAGTCTGATGTAAGAATAATCTACAAAGTTGACCTCCTTGATGGCCATCCGACTATGTCACCATGGTTTGATGGACAAGCCTCGGGTGTGAGAGTGAGGCTTACCTCTCAATTTATGGTTCAAGTATGGACTTGCCACAGACTCTTGACAATGACGTTTTTAACCAGATGGATATTCAGCACAGGCACAAAACTAGCAAAAGTCTTGCATTACATTAGCTGATATATCGTGTTCATAAAGGCCTTGCGTAGCCTCGTTCACAGTCCTATCCACTCTAGCATTTATCTTGCAGCCTCTCCCAGTCCTTCCCTCACAGAGGCTGCGAGATAAATAGAAGGACTGGGAACGAGGCTAGGTTTTGCAAGCACTTGTGTTACAATCCTGATTCTCTTTTTAACCACAAGTGCTGTCTATGGGTTATCACTATTACAGCAATAGACTCTACAATAATGACTTTGCATTTGGAAAAACACTATTCTCACTCCCTAAGGGACAGTCTCAAGCAAGCATTGGTCTAGTGGTGTAGTGAAGCACATGGGCAGAGGTGGAGCGGCTGGTGCATTGCTATGAGCGTCTCAAGGACAATGGGATATACAATGTATCCCCACCTGGTCTGCCTCACCATGCATAAATATCATTAAACATTCTGGTCATTTTGCAGCAAATACCAGTTAATGGGTACGTGGTAGGAATAGAACAAATTACCATAGTAACAGACCAAGGTATACATAGAAGCAATCTACAAATTGGCTTTGGCAAGAGTGCATAAATAAACTTGCCCCGCCCCAAGAGAGTAAGAGTATTTAACTTCCATACAGGTCTGTAGTCCAGGAAGAAATCATGAGAGCTACCAAAAATAGAACACCTGCTATGAGTGGTGGTAGGTTATCATGCGCTTAGCAGTAACTCTAGTAAATTTTGCCAGGTCTGAAAGGCTTCAGTAGTTACATCCCTTGAGGGCAGGGAAAGTTTAATTATGCACTCTTGCTTTGGAAACTCACTATTCCCAAAAGCTCAGTCTCTTTGATTCATCATTCCCTCCCCTCCACCCACAAACAAGGCTATCTCTGTCCTAGCGGTAAATGGTAGGGTAAATAGCCCATTACTAGTCCACAGAAAAACAATCAGGTTCCGGTTTGAAAATCAATGTCTGTATGGGCTAGCCCCAGTATGCAGCTGCATAGTAAAGCATATGGGTACAAGTAGAACAACCTGGTGCATAACTGTTAAACATTATTTAGACCTAGTCATGAATAATATCCTTTGAAGTATGCCTGCCTAATGAGGTATCTAAATCTGATAGATACCTCATCTTTATTCATGAGGTATCTAAACGGCCGTCTAGATACCTCATCTTTATTCATGAAATTAGTGGCTGCCTATCACAACTGAAGCGCTCAGCAGGTTGCTGCTTCCTTCAAAGGGTTAGCAGCGGTCACTTATAGAGGCACTGTTATCATAACACTCGGTTAGACACCTCTGTGTCGGTATCTCAGTCAATAGATACCTCGTTTCGCTCGGTATCTATTTTCCTGTGATACCTCCACCTCGTATATTTTTAAGGCAGTCCCTCATTATAATAAAGCCATACAAAGGATATTCCTAGGATCCCACTCATGCACTGGTCAATCAATGCTATCTACTTCCCTCACCAGCTCCATCCAGCTCCAGTGAAGTTCCTGAGATGTGCCCCACAAAGATGAGAGAGGTGAATAAGAGAAGCTGCTGGAAGAATATCACCAGAATCTGAAGAAGAAATGAATTAAATAAAGAGAAAGCTACATAAGGAAAATGTGTATCCACTTACAATGGGAATTGCCAGTTTGAATAGCTTTATAATTTCTTCCGCCACCCATGACCTCTTCACTTTAGCATAGCACTCTGAGAGGCGGGAACTCCATGACAGTGGTGTGCCACTTGATCCTGAGTGTACATAATTAATAAATGTATTTGCAAGAGGTAAAGTCTGTCCTCAGTTGTGTAAGAGTAGGTTATGTACTATGGAATACTTGATAGAGGCATCGAAGCAGCAGTGGCCATGGCTGCCTCACTTCTAGTCATCATAATTATGATGTAATGAAGAAAAAAGTAGCAATAGATATACAATACTGCTACTTTCTTTTGCTTCACTAATCTTGCAATGTTTAATATCATGCATGAAAGGACACTGGGTTAATGATTCAATTCCCAGTCATATATTTCTGCCAATTTCTGTGGGTGCAGTGCAGTAACCCTTCAAAATTTGGATATTCTGTTACTTAGCTTCATAAAAATACTAGTCTGCTTTTAGATCAGCATTTATAGCCAACTGTCAGAAGCAGAGATACTATGCCGAAAGCGGCCTACACCACAGCCCACCTCTGCTTTCTTCCTCGTCATTAAGGAGCGACTCTGAATCTTCGGGAAGGTCCTGCTGTTCGTTTACGGCGCCCATTCTTGCTTATTCCCAATACGCTGGTTATTTTCTATTTATAGCACCACAACGTGTGGGTGGAGCTCGTTTGCAGAGACGAGTTTCCGCTCGAATCCCTAGCGCAGGGCCTTGAGTCTGGAATACCCGAAGTGCCTTCCCTGTGACCAAGTATTAAGTATCCTTGCTGTGCAGATCTGCTTTCTACTCAGCCATAAGAATAAATAGTTTGGGTATACAAGGGATCTCGGTATGCAATCATGCCTAGTATCAGAAAACCTTCACTCAACCAAATAAGTAGTACCTTAGCTTGACTGGATATTACTGTAATTAGGCCACTTTATTATCCATAGTCTGACCAAGGCCAGTCAAATAAGAACTACCAATGAGTGACACAAAGACCCTCAGTTAGGGGCCATTCACAAACTAATTCTGCCACAGATAGCGTCATTATGACACTAAGGGGGGGGGGGAGAGAGACTGTGACGCTAAGGTGATAGTAAGACCTATTTAACAGTTATTTTGAGAGTTACTTGTATTATCTTTAGATGCTGTTACCGTACAGTAAAAATATGACTGTATTGAGTGGTTAAACTGATCTACTGGCTAGTGCTGCACCTTCGGTTGTGACGCTAAGGAGGAGGGGGGGGGGGGGGTCTGATCTTAGTGTCATAATGACGCTAAATGTGGTTAAATTAATTTGTGAACGCCCCCTTAGTTTCCACTCAGATCTTATCACTGTTGAGACTGTAGTCTATAGTAGCCTCGTGTGGCCTGGGGACGAGGCTATAGTCCATAGCTACTGAAACTTACAATCACACACTTTCTGCTGACCAAGCAGCAGCAAGATCCATATTGGCAAGATTAAAATCATAGTGGTATAATAGATTCTGCAATGAGTGGACGATAACTTCTATGATTATAAAAATCTGAAATACAAGGAAAGACACAAATGGACCACACATAATTATGTATTATTGTAATATACTGATTATTGGCTAGCCACATCCCCAGCAATGAGCAACATGACACCCACTACAGAGAACTACTCCTATAGAGTAACAGTATTTTCTGTGACTGGTGATAATGTTCATCTGCATGGGATTTGTTTCTCATCCTCTAAAGAAACCAGGGGAAGTTCTTCTACTGCTGTACTGGAATGATGGTCAGGCAACTGTAACAATGTAAGTGTGCTCTAATATATTTTTATTATGGCACAAGACATAGCTACTCCAGCAGCACACCATATTTAGTGGTACTCTAATTTACAATGGTTATATAACTCTAAGGTGGATAAAAGAAGAGTATGCGTTTTGTCTACAGCATCATTGGCTGTAATGTAACACGTTGGTATAAGATGTCACTGTGTGGTGCAACACCTACAAATGACCTCCTTGGCTTGGTATTTGGCTCATAAAAGAGCAGCTAATTGCATTAGTTGTCCGCCTTAATTTGCATAGGAGTACAAACCAGTTATAACTTATAAGCTTCATTGGTTTCCACTTTGCATCAGCCAATAAACCCTTTAGCTGCATTCACTTCCTGCTACAACCTATATTAAGATTTTATCACTGATGTATTCTGGTGTCATCACAGCTATTATCCCTGAAGAAGTAGAAGCAGAAACGTCACTGCACGAATGGGTATGGCTTCGTTTGATCTGAGACCACAATTGAAACCATTCACAGCAGAGCAGTAGATTTCAATGACGACATCTTAGCTATGTTGCTCATACCACTAGTAGATATTAGACAATGGAGAAGAATTGGTAGCTACATGCATTTGTGTAGCGGAAAAATTCAAATATTCTATGCAAGTTTCTAGCTACACAGTCTTGACCGCTATGAAGTCTCTAGTGTGTATGTAGACATGCACATATCAAACTCACGTTCTGAACTGGGTATTGTTAGTGCATCAAAACAGTCTGTTTCTCAGGCTACATGTATGATTTGTGACAGCTTGTTCGCTGTGGTTAGCTTATTTGGCTTCTGAGAATTCATAAACAAAACAGGTTTGTAAACACAATGTTGCTCAGAAGCAAGGGTAGCAAGGCGATTTTATGACTATATAGTCTCATTGCTCTGCATTGCTAGGGTCTGGGGACCAGCTTTCAACGAGCTATACAAGGGAAGGGGCTGCTTGTACTTAGGCGTTCCATTGTAGGCATGCCCACAAATGTTCTTTTTCCCCCCGGCTTTACACACAATACCGCAGCTACAAGTGTATCCATGCCAATATCTATGCTAATTTTGTCTTGACTCCAAAGTGAGTGTCCAGGAATATTTCTGAGTAATTGCCCCTGAATTAAGTGCTCTCCATCTGCAGCTGGCAAGAATGTGGAGGCATGATCATTCACTTGCATACTGAGATCTCTTATGGAACTAAGCTAAGGCTCCTCTGCCCAGACCTGGCTACTGGCTGATCCTCCTAACCACAGAGCATTAGAGAATCTTCTCTCCACCATTCCAGAAGAAACGCTAGGCTTGGTTTGAGGTCCTTGATGCTATTTCATCAGCAAGTTAATTTTGGTATAGAGGTAGCTAGAGGGAAACACCTTAAGCAGAATGGTGCAGATGTAGTGTCCTAATACTCTGATATACAAGTAGAAACTAAGGGTCACCAAGTCAATCAGAACTAGTTGCCAATTGGTAGTTACGGAGTCCTTTCAAAATCCCTTATTGGCCTTGGTAAAACCAGGAGATAAGCATTGGTAAAACCACATAATGCACCAACGTCCAGTTGAGCTATGCTCTAACTCACCAACTTTGTGTACACATACAATCTAGGAGTTCTTGTATCATAGCTACATATTACATATTATCTTTTCTTCCTATTGCTACAATACACATCTTCTAATTTCCTCACGTCCTTGCCAAGTGCTGTGCCAATTACTTGTGTCCTATAGCTGTAGAATTTACTTCCTATAGCTGTAGAATTTACTTCTTTCAGGCCCTATATACCATGTACATAGGCTACATGTACACAGGTATATTGTATTGACTATATTATTTATACTAGCTATTGACTTGATTCATTAAATTTAGCTTTATTATTATTACAGATTATGAGTGTATAAAGCTCAACACAGTGTATAGTACATGTACCAACTAAGTAGCAAGCTAAAGAGTACACTGTCATCTGTACAGGCCTGAATTAAAGCTGAGCTAGCTAGTAGCTATGCATATTGCCAGCCTGGCACTAATGTTGTTTCTGCTAGCATAAGGAGTGGGTCACACAAACTCCCCGGCTCTCTGAATGAGATATATTATGCATAACATTATACTCCGTGAGGTAGCTATATAGAAATATTATATCTAAATTTAGTATACTTAAAACATGAGGTGAGGAAGGATACATGTAGCTAATATAATATTTTTTGAAATACTCCAATGATTAAAATAGAATATTGCTAGGGTGTAATAAAGGAGGTGAAGTGGCAGGACCAACTACAGCTGTAGGCCATACATAAGGAATAGAAGTTGATAGCACTGGTTGCGGGTCAGCAGGGCTAGCTGCAGTATGAGTACATGTATAGCAATAGTATATTGATGATGCATTAAGATTGTCACTGGAATTGGAGCCATCACAATCCGAGTAGTCTGCTGATGGGTGGTATTGGCTAGCCACACCCCCAGCAATGAGCAACATGACACCCACTATGAAGAAACTACTCCTATAGAGTAACAGTTTCAGAGTTGGTTTCATTCTTCGTGACTGGTGATGATACAAGTAGTGTTCAGCTTGTGGTATTTGTTCCCCATTCACCAAAAAAACTACTGAAATTTCTTCTGTTATTGAATGGGAGTGATGGTCCAAGGAATATCCAGCTGGAGTGCCTTTCACAGAAAGCTCTGCATGATATAACAGGGTCAGAGATCCAAGTAAATATAGCTTATGGTACAGACTACTGTTAAAGTTAAAGTACATAGAGTCATATGGCATTTGAGCAGTTTGCATTGACTCGTCTTCATTTAACGCCTACTATGGTAATTGTGTATGTGTGCTAGCCAATTCTGCATGTGCTGTTGATAGCTATAGAGCTAGACTGACTAAGTGATTGGGAGGCTCCAAATTCATCAGTGGAGCATGCCCCCAGACCCCACTTGCATGTAGTTTTGTATCATTTGCCTGGGTAAGCTTATAGCCCTCCCAATTACGATGATAGCCAGTCTTTCATCAAGCCCTTTCTAGACTTATTACAAACAGAAAAGCAATGATGGACCAAACTACATAGGTATAAACTTCCAACATACATATTTATAGCCTCGTTCCCAGCCCACGAAAGAGTGCACTCTTTCGACGGGGGGTGTGGCCTGGGTACGAGGCTAACATATTTAATAAGCTTACATGTGCCTCCACTATGACAAAGTAGCTACCTCTAACATGCATAATTTAACAGAGTCATAAACAGGACAGCAAGATGAACTTACCTCCATTATCCATCAGAAAGGTGTGTAACAGAAGGTGGTCCTTGTCCTGGTCTGGTGAGGTACCACCTGAACTGGAGCTGTCTTCTGAGGCAATGCTACCACTTTCTTCTTCTTCTGCCCTGGGGCCGTCACTCCTCTGCACTGTGTCTTGAGCATTCCTCATTGCCTTAACAAGTTTATAAAGGGAATTATAGGCCGTGGAAACAAAGTACTCTTACTGATCTATACCTTGGCTGTGAGTTGACTTATACATTAGTATGCTTATACGCTGGCTATGGATGCTTTTGGCTAACATGATCTATACAAGCCAATCACCCAAAGGAAAGCTGGCTGCAGTTTGTGTACTTGTGTAGCACAAGTACAAGGTGATATATGAGTGCAGCAAGACAGGCAGACATCAAGAAAGACATTGAGCAGTTTTTCCCTTTTGTCCATTCATTTGCCCATGACAGATGAAGCTCCCGGGCCACATGCATAATGCTATTCAAAGATTAATGGCCATTCTGCCTCCAAGATGAAACCTTCATAGCTATAAGTAGTTAGTTGTTTTTTCAATGCATACCTCTTAGCTCCATAGTTCTTGCAAGATGTGCTTCTGCCTTATGCACTTATTATTACACCTGTATCTTTTTACTCGCCTGACCTACTTACATAACCATGGCTACCAATGTGTAACATCTCACAGTTACTTGAAAGACTCACCTGCTCTGATTGGTATTCCCAGTCAGTTTTAAAGATGACAGTAAAAAAAGAAATAGTCTATGTGGAAAGACAACAAATAAAAAAATAATGTATATACATGTACAGTATGCATTGTAAAGTAACATATTAATATCAAAAAAGTGTTAGTATCTTGCTTTATGCAGGGAAAGTGAGGTACATTTCTGTTGTTTTATTTTCTCCAGCAGATCAGAGATGGTTTGTGTTTGAACGTGTTAGGAGTTAGGTAGTCATCCACGCTATCTACAGCTAGGCATTACGTTTTGGTGTTGGTTGAATCATAGATAAACAACAAGCAGAAGACACTTTTGATAATATCAAAATGGAAGAGTGGCTCAAGAGAACTTGGACTGAGCTGAAGATCCAGTTTAAATAAGGTCAAAGGGTAACACTCTGAGTAGGTCTAGTTGTGACCCAGCTTATACAACCCTTCTGTGGGCTTCAGTATAAAGTCTAGAGCATACTAGCTAATCTCTTCAGCTTTAAATGGGTATTTTATTACGCATTTACCCACAAATTAAGCTGCACCATCAGCAGTTTAGTAAGATCATGATTACAGGCCTCAGACGTGTAAAACCCACCCCTCATCACCCATGGATGGCAATACCTGTAAGATTGATCCAATAATGAGCCCACTCCACATTCCAAGCGCACCAAGGTCAGCTACTAGGGCCAAGACTATACCGATTGGAAGACCAATTACGTAATAACAAAAGAAGTTCACTGCTGCTCCAAGTAACTGACGACCACTGCCTCGCAATACTCCTGCCACAGTTCCCTATGTGTGTTATGGAAAGAGGGAGGGGCACTAGAGTGAGTGTTATGCTTATACATGTATCTGAGGTAATGCTGTCCAGAAACACAGTGTACAGAATACTTCCATAGCATGTAGCAACATTGCTTTTTCCAACATTTTGTACAGATCGCAAAAATAGCTGTGGAAAGGAGACTGAGTAAGCACACTGGCTATGCAGCTTACTGTAGTAAACAGCTTCAAGTAAGGAGGCAAGCACTGTTAATTTGAAGCCCTTAATGCTAGACAGTGCATTGTCATATGCCTGCATGCAGTTATGTATACTCACTGTTCACATAATACCACTTTACACATGTACCTGAACTTGGTCAAAAAACAACAGAGGTCCAGCAATGTATATGGCATTTGCCACACCTTCTAGCACTGCCCTGCACAATGGAAGGGAATGAAATAATTAGCTATAACCATTTGATAGTGCACACATGTATAATATAACACTGCCAATAATACTGCATAATTATTTAGACAGTTGAGCTTTAGAGCACAAACGTCAAGTCATAAAGTTATTTCCAGAAAGATGGGTGTGTGCAAAAGTAGGGGATTAAGTCACCATAGCTGAAGTTATACCTACAGATTTAACTCAAAAAATATGAATCACATTTATTTTATATGCAATAGGCAAAGGCAAGACTAGTGGGTGGCTGTATTTTACCAACTTTGATGACTTTATTGGTTATTTAGTGATATTATATGATATGTGCGCTCAACGATGGGTTGTGACTATGTTTGACTCACTGACAGTACATGGTGCACAATATGTAACTTGTGTTGTCTTCAAACTCATGGCACACGAAGGAACAGTCATGCAGAGATTAGGATAAGTTAATCACAGAGTTTTACCAAGGGAGGCTTCAGACAGGGACGTCATTCTCCTGGTGGCCAGTACAGTTTTTTTGTAGCTACTCCTTTTCGTAGCTATTCCAGCATCTGATAAGCATGCTTCATGGTTTAGTAGTTATGCTTGTGACTGGCTGGCTTGTGATAATATTAAACTTCCCGTTCCACCTCGGGGACTGTGTACCCTCACTCTGGGGCTGCATACCCCCGCCCCCCAAGAATAAGGCCAGTAGTCCTTCTTTATATATAGCCAATAGCTGTGATAGCTACAGCTAGCTATCCCTGTATTTGTAAGCCCCCACAAGGCATCTGCATTTGTGTAATTACTCCTAGCACGCACATGAAATTCCAGTGGCAATGTATGTGACTCTCTTTGCCTTCAGTGGTTTGCCTGCCCCCAGCTCATTCCCCACACGGACTCCTGCTGCTATGCGCAGTCCATATGGGATCTGAGAATAAATTAATAAGTATTCTACTAAAGATTGTGTAATGCAACTATCCATTCACTGCTTACCGCAAATGCAGTACTAACTATATTAATAAGCACGGCGTTGATCCCCAGTTCTGTCTTGCTGATTGATCCAGTCACAAGTGTAGTAATCTCATAACTCCACCATTCAATGCAAGTCATCAGCAGTCCAGGTACGCCCAGTTTGGCAAACTGTCCCCACCCCCTAAGGCTGTCCCAGCTCCACCCTCCCCATGTCTGCTTGTGTAACCCTCGGCCCCAAATATAAACCACCACCATCACTGGAGCAGAACTGAGGGCTACATCCACAGAGATGGCTGCACCTCTACAAGAGAATAAAACAAACGATAATATTATTTACTGGTAAGCACAGAGGTCTAGAGAATGCGAAGGAAAAAAATTATTGAAGGGATTACTGCCGGCATTGAGGCATAGCTAGGAAGTAAATACTAAGGCCTCTCCCAATCCCTAGGTAGCTGCCTTGAACCTAAGCTGACTGCCATATTACCATAGCTACAAGGTGTGTACATGTATTAGGGCTGACAGATTTCAATCTAAGTCATAAGCATATCATCAAAATTAGCTCAAATAGGAGCTTGTCAATAATCTACAGTAGTATAGTAGACAGTGCTTAATAATTAAATCATGCAGGTCTGTGGGCTATTTCAGATCCCTGTAGCAGATTTCTGCATGCATACTAATGGATGGATGTAGTTCCTTCAGGATTCCATCATTTCATGTAACATGTGGTAGCAAGTAATACTTACATAATTCCGAGGTCAGCCTGGAATATCAGAATGGCATGCAGACCAGCACTAATGATGTTAATCAGTATTCCTATTAGAATAAACATCCACACTATGCTCTGTCTGTGTGTGTGTGTGTGTGTGTGTGCATGCATTTGTGGTGGTGGCGGTGGTGGTGGATATTTCAGTACTCAACAAACACGAATAGGCAATCTCCAACACAGAGAAAAAACACCTTTGTTAGTCTTTTATAAATCTGTAGAGTGATGTTAGTCAAACATACCTGGGCTTGTAGGTACTTCTGCAATAAGTCAAACATAAAGAGAGCCTGCAGTGTGTGTGCAAGGGTGAAAGTTACGTACCATCAATCAGGAGCATATGAGAAGGGATCAAGCACTGCCTGAACAACTCAGAGGGCATGTCCTTGCAAGCTTCTATTTACGTATATAAATACTACTCCTGCTGTCAACTACAGCTTACCAGGCTGGACAGAAGATCTGTGCATACTGTCCAGTTAGCCTAAGACAAAAGGTACGATAGAAAGTATTATGTTATTATATAGTATATATTACATGCAGTGGTATTATGGTATACTGCACTCAGTAATTAAGGGCTTACCTGGCCACACAGGGCGGTTGATTTAGCAGCAGTAGGATGGACTCTGAGTTCAGCCAGACCACAAGTATTGGGAACATGGAAATGGTCAGAATCAGGATCCCTGTATTCATGGGGGAGTAATACATTATCATTACATCCTTGCCCTGCCGACATTTTATCCATGCTGATATTATAATGTACTATAATGTACTTTCCTTCGTTCTCCACTCCCTAACTGAGTTTAGCTTCCATCTACACATGCAAATGTTAGTGCTATGCCTTATAAAACAAATTGAGATTCGATTTTCAAACATTAGGTGTGACATACTCACCTCTCTGAAGAATAATTCCAACTCTCTTGTAATTCTTGAAGCCATAAGCCTGCAAGATTTGAAGAAGTTCGATGCATTAAAGGGTAGTTTTCATTGGATCCACAGAATACTTAATCATACCAACAGACACACCAGTCACATTAACAAACTGCATGAAGCGATACAATAAAGGGTGTATTATACAACCTTCACTCTTGCAAAATTGTGACACACCATAATTCCAACAGCTATAAGAGCAGGCTTTACCAAGACTAAACATTGAGCACATGGCATAAAATGAATGTTATTGGAGTATTCAGATGAAGAGCAAAATGGGGATTTATTTATTTAAGTGCATACAAAAGAGTTATCACTTGAGAAACAGACTACAGCACGAACTCACCGACAGGGCCAGGGCTTGCAGTGATCAGATATTTCAAATGATGACATCATGAACAGAAAAGTTAAAAATATGACCCGTAATATGAATGGTTACACTGACATTTGCTAGGCTGTGAACTGAGTTTCAGACTATGGCCAAAGCACAAGTGGAGTTAACCACCACAAGAGTAGAGGAGGCTGCCCTTTATTAATCAAGAAAATATGAGCTGTCTCGAGTATAGTACAATTAGCAGCTGGCTCAAGATAAAGTTCAGACCAAGAGATTGTTTTTCATAGAGACCTTATCAAATATAGGCAAGCCTGTGCAGCTGTATTTATAATACAGCTGGGATAATAAATATGTGGCACGTGCAGCAGCATTTGTAGCTAATGTCTACTGTCTATATAGATAATATCACAGCCATTAACCAATAGCCCAACCGTGCACTAAACAAGCATTAATGTAATTTTGTTTCTCAGGGTCCAATCTCCACCTGGGCTCGAGTAGCAGATACCATGGGAACAAGAACCAACATCCAGCTAGCTTATAGTATGATGCTATGCCAGAACGCGGGAATGCATATTAGCATTGGCTGTCAGGGTATAAATGTAGCTACAAAGAAGCCACTGTGATGGCTACTAGTAGTCTCAGGTACCCAGACCTGTACTAGCCGGCTGAAGAATAACAACGAATCGTTTACTCCTAGCCTGTTGCTCTCCTATTTATTGTAGCTACCTACTTCTGTAACTTAGCTACAGCATTTGTGCACCTCATAGGGCTTGTAGGCCTAAATGTGTAGAGGAATAGGAAGCGAAGCTGGTTTCGGGGGTCCAAATATTTCAAACACTTGACGGGGGCGGCTTTTCGGGGGATCGAAATTTACCGCGAAAATATTACGTGACAGACCTCCTTGCCGTGACCAGCCACTCATACCGAAGTGAATGGGTACCATAAACGAGCGACAGGACCTTCCCGAGGATTCAGAGTTGCTTCTCAGTGATGAGGAAGTAGAAGACAGTAGTGATAAACAAAGAACAGGTAAAGGGAGAACAGTAGACGGGGAGAGGGATCCCGGAATGGGCTATTCCCTGTACACCCCCCATGGAGTCTTGTCCAAGGGTACTGAACAAGCCTTGTCATCTGTCCAGGGGTCAAATTGCTCATATCCGGGAGGGGTGCAGTTGAAAACACAGAATTTGTCCAGGGGAGACAGTATCCAATTCTTCTCGTCCAGGGGTTCATTATGAAACTTGTCATCCATAGGGGGTGTACAAGTATAAAATGGAATAGCCCAATAGACTAGTGATACACAATGTGCAGGGATGTCCTCGCTTCGCGAGAATTGCTGGGCGTGGCACATGGCATGCAGGTGGCACGCCCACCCACAAAATACGGTGGACCAAGAAAACAGGTCAAACACACACCCACCAAACAAAATGGCTACTTGCTATTATGTGCCTAGAAGACCAGAGGCTGAAGCAAGCTTACTGTTATAGTGATCGCTTCCAAGTCTCCCCGTTTGGAGTTTTATAGCGAAGGTAAGTGTTCACTGTGTGTTTGATAGGCTATACCAGGAGAACTGGCTGGAACGGTGACCGTGTGGTAATAGCCTCGCTTCGCTCGGAATAATCTATGGTTCCGGTGTGACTCTCCAGTCACATCATCCCTAGGGGCCACTGACTCCCCAGTCATTCTACTGTGGTTACCAGTGACCCCCTATAGGGAGAATACAACCTAGGTCTCAACGTCTCCACAAAATTTATATATTGCAGGTATACAAGCAAATTGATATTACAAGAGCATGACTATGCATTATACTATGTATCTTTCCCTGTCTTATTTATCAACCATTCTTGCACATGCACACCAACTTCTGCATTAGCCTTGTGCTATTTATGTACAATATCCTATGCTTATTTGTATGAACATGCAGGAAAAATACTAATCAGTATCACTATTATGATAACGATGATCAATGATGACAAAGAAATGGAACCAAAATCCACAGTCATATTATATTGTACCATGCAAAAGACATGCACAGAGAGATTAAGGTGGCGTACTCCTTGACGCTGTCAAACTCGCCCATACTCTTTGCAATTGCAAGCATGGACGAATAGCAGGCCGCCAGGTACACCGCTGTGTAGTAGCCAATAAGTAATGAAAGTGTTTTGTCTCTCTTCAAGATGTTCACATCATAGCAAGTAAAAACGAAGCAAAAGTACACAAATTTCAACAAAAACCACTCACTTCTGATCTGCTGTAGTGCATCTTAGCATGATGGTAAGACACCATTCTACTGTTGTGCTGTAGCCTATAGCCATAGAACAATGCTATCCCATACGTACTGCACATGCATGTATGCCATGTGGTCAAGCATAATACTGAGCATAATAGGATTGTTTTACCAGCAATGCTGGCATAGCATAATAGGACAAGTGTTGAGCATAATTCGCCAATGCCTATTATACATCTAATGTTAACTTGGGAGCCAATCAGTGAATTGGGTGCACACATATTTGCAATTTGATTGATTGACACTGTTGGCACCCTGGTAACCCAATGTTACAAGAATGCTACAGACACACTGTGGTTACTATGGCTACTATGTATTGCTATTTGAATTTTGTTGACAAGGTGTAGGTATTCCTTGGTCTGGCTCCTTTCTTCTGCAGGGGCTGACTCAATTCTTCCAGCAGCTTCTCTTCTTCATCTCTTTCATTTTTGTGGGGCACATCTCGGGAACCTCACTGGAGCTGGATGCAGCTGGTGAGGGAAGCAGGCATTAGGCTTAATCGCGGGGGGGGGGTGGTCCAGGTGGGGCACGTGCCCATTCCCCGCTTCCGTCGCCTATGGTTATACATAAGAAAGATCATAGCCGTTACATATTGAGGCTGTGGGGCAATACTTATTATGGAAGTTTTCTTAGATCCAGACTGTGTTGTGTTGGATATTATTTAACTTTCATATTTCTCTCTCTTCATGCTGTTGTAATGAACACCTGACTGCTGCCAGCCCTAGCCCTGTCGGTGAGTTTGTATTTCAAAAAAAAAATTATAAGCATTCTGATCAATTCTGCATACTCTGAATTGCACCCAAACTGTCAACTTCAAGAATGTAGTATCAAGAGGCCAGACTCTTGGCAGACTGGCAGTATCATAACTGCACATGTTTGGGTTAGCTAGTACTTTTACTGCAATGCACTGTTTTGATATGACTCGCAATTTTGATGTGTTACCTTTCTCTAACTGTTACTGTAACAAAATTTAAGTTCTAAACAACCTCACGTAATATTCATAGCTCCTTACATGTATGTATACACAGCCTTAAAATTAATAGTTTTAGGGACAGTGATAATCATGTAGATGCCTTGATTTCACATGACTAAAGTGTGTCATTCCTCAATACTGTTGCGTGCTGGCACACTTAGCAGGACAGACACTTGCTGCAGTGAAGAGGTTTGACGAAGAGTATTATTCACTCTGAGACATTTTAACATAGAGTAGTGCAGGGAGACATTTGTACATCAGAGTAGTGTAGGTATTGTGTATGAGGCTAACAAAAGGTGAGAGTCCAGGCAGACAATGGTGACATGGTATGGGCAAACAGTGGAGACACAGTTCAGTGGAGTGTCACGGATTAATCAGTAGGGTTATTGTGACAGACATAGGGCTAGGGAGTAATTGACACGGTATGGAGAGTCCAGGCAGACAATGGGGACATGGTATAATGGGCAAATAGTGGCACAGTATAGGCAACTCAGGGATTAATCAGTAGGGTTATGGCGACAGACATAGGGCTAGGGAGTAATTGAATGAAACAATCTTCAGTGAATGTTAAACTGGCATTGTACACTACAATTGTCCTCCCTCCATCATCTCTTATTCTGTCCATGATAGAGTTAGGCATACTGTGACTGTACATTACATACACATTTTTTGATTTGTTTATGCAGTTTGTTAACGTGACTGGTGTGTCTGTTGGTCTCGGCTTATCTACAGCTGCCGACACACTCTGTTCTCAGGTATAGACCACAATGCTACTAATCACAACTACATGTGGGTTTCCTAGAAAAGACCTCTGTGCACCCACAGTATAGGATTCCTTGAATAAAAAGGATATAAGTGTGCCCTTTTATGAGTCAATGTACATGACATTTACTGCACATCCTATTATGTTTTTGAATTATTACATGTTGGTATTACTGAAATCTCCTGAAAAAAGCCCATGGGCGATGGGCTTGTTTTTGAGTCTTTTGATATTCCACTCAAAAATAGGCCTCCCACTGCCGATGCAAATGCAGTGGTGCTTAGTTGTACGTGTGCGCAGACTAGACAAGCTGGGAGTTCCCGTGATCAGCAGGAATTTGCAGCTGCTTCCAGAAGTTGTTCTGTAGTATGAATATGCTACTAAAGTAGGCCATTGTACATAGACACTAACACAGCAGACAGTAAGATGTGCTGTCTCATGTCAAGTACACTATTAGCTACATGTATTGTATTCCTAGGTAATACAGGTGTGTCTTTTCCATGCATGGCCAGCTATTCCTTCAGGCTATAGCTACATGTAAGTAGTTACTAGAGCTTCAGCATCCTATCTCACTTTTAGGCATTAATGTACAAGTGGTCACTGGGCACCTGTAGCTCCAATTAGAGATTCAAATACATTATGCATTTTTGGTCCTTTGGGTCCCCAGAGGTCCCTGGTCCTCAGGTCCCCACTTCCCTGGGTCCACTGTTTCTAGTGACCCCTACTCTACTCTAGTGGTTTACCGTTTGCTGATACAACATAAATATAGGTGGGCATGCTTTTGTGCAATAATGACCCTACTAAATAACTTTTGCAACAGAGGGGTGTGTGTTAGTTTCAAGGGTGGGCTTACATGACAGTATATAATTGTGCTAAAATGCTGACTTTTATGTATTTCATTCATGCAGACATATGGCTTTAAAAACTACAAGAGGGTCGGAATCATATTACAGAGAGGTGAGTTTGTGGGATGTACAGCAGAATCAATCTACATGTATATACAGCTAATTAATGTAGGAAGGAAAGCTTTCAAACTTCGAAATGTGTGGCAGTGAGCCAGTCATGTACTGGGTGTATGAAGTCGCAAAAAACAAAGTAGTGCAATGATACCCTTATGGATTTCCATCCCTATATCTTTATTTTTCCAAGTCTTGTGGTTTTTAGATGGAGTGACAGGATATTAGATTGTAGTATTTGCATCCTGTGGCGAAGTGCTTTGTGTAGCAAATGTCTCCCAAGATAGTCTGTTTAAGTGTGATTGCTTCAGGCGAGTACTTGCTCACACTAGAACTTATCCTTCATGGCAACATATTATCAATGTAGGTAGACTCAATGTATACTGCTCACTCCACATTCTTCCACACACACCAACCCCACTTACGTACTTGTACAATGACATCTCATCTGTAACATCACACTTAAGTAGACTATCTTTAACATTGAGAATCACTGCTGAAAAGATCGATTTCTTTGTTGTGAGTGCAATACGTACCTTGGGAGAAATGCCACTTCTTCACGTTTGAATCATTGCAACCGCTTCGGCCATTATTGCTGTAACCAATCTGAAAGGAAGAAAGGAACAATCAGATGGTAGATAATTTTCCGATGTAGCAATTTGCCGATATGTTACTTCAGTGGTGTTCTCCAGCAACATTATTAGTCTTGTTACTGCTGAAAACACTCGAGAATGACAGGTATGGCTCATAAAGGCTTATGACTACATCTAGGGCAGAGTTTTGAACATGTCATTATGTACACATTCAATGGGGCGGCCATTTTTTTCCTGTGCCATCTCGGAGTACTACTGTACTCTATAATTAAGCTGTGACAGTCTTTGACATCTTGAGGAACACTGCACTAACAGCTAGTATGCTGCTTCTATTTATAGAGCAGGACTGCAAATGAAAGTCATGAACATTAAATTGTATGGTATCTAGTATACTTGTATGTGTATGTTGTGATGAGCACACCAGGCAGGGTTCTTCTGTATGTATGTGCGTGTTTGTGGAGTTTCTGTCACTTTTGTTACTTACAGATTTACTGCTAGCAAACAGTCTTAAGGCAAGCCCCAGAGATGCACATTATCGCTAACTCCTTTTTTTAAGTTCCTCCCATATTGGTGAAGAAGAATCGTAAATTGTTTTGTCCCCCTCAAATCTATTGTTTATATGAAGCACTGGTGGCACAGCTCCACAATGAATCAAATAAAAAGAAGAGAATGAGTTACTGTTTGTGTTTCTGAGGTCTGTCCCTCCATCCCCGTGGACCACAAAAGCATCTGTGATTAGCGGGACATGTACCCAAATTGCATGGAGGACAGTTATAACAGTATACAAGTTGGTTTACGCATTTTCTGCGAATTATATTTGTGTGTAAACTGTAATGTGCGCGAGCGTATGAAATACCACAGCTCCAACGCGCTTCACGCACAGGGCACATGGCCTAATACAAAAGGGACCCAAAACCGGTTATTAAGTTTGTATGGCCTTAGATTTACGTGTAATTTATCCCCTTCCCCACCAATTTAGGGATCCTGATTCTGACCATTGTCCTGTTCCCAATATTTGTGGTCTGGCTGAACTCAGAGTCCATCCTACTGCTGATAGACCAGCCACCCTGTGTGACCAGGTAAGCCCTAAATCATACACTAATTTAAAATAGACGCAGCACATGAGGTACTAACAGATTAGTCTCGTCCCCAGGCTCTTGAGGGCTTTGCTACACAGCTATGCTAGAGTGAATCGCACATGTGGGCCTGGGAACGAGTCTACTAACAGATAATTCTAGAATATAGGTAGTGTAGCTCAAATGTAGCATTCAGTAAGTCCCTCTACCCGGTGTGCACAATTAGAGTTCCTCTTGCGACATGGCGATTGCAGAACACGTGTGGAAGGAACATCACCCCATCAGATGGGAGGAGACTTCGATAGTGGGCCATGCCAGAAGACCCAAGGAGCTATTGCTGAAGGAGGCCCTCCACATCCAGATGACCCCTGCCGAAGAACGTTTCAACCGTGACGGAGGACTGGAGCTTCCTAATTGCTGGACTGCAACTCTGAGGCGACTACGGGGCGGAGCTAGCTCGGGACGACCCCTGACCTCCCGTGACGAGGTGTTATGTGACGTGTTATGACGTGCGAGGCTATTAAATAGCAGATTTTCTCACGTTAAGTTAACTTTCCCCCTGAAGAAGACTAGAGCATCTAGCTGAAATGTTGCCAAAGTTTCTGAAGTTGGCATTCAGAGAGCCTTTCTTTCTTATGCAAGAGCCAACTGAGAAGCCCCCTCTAAGGGAAATGGGATAGTACAGAACATGTAAGCCTCTTGGATCCTAGCAACGATATCAATGGATACAAGCTACAAATGGTACACAAACAACAGCTACTGCACAAACTTCAAATCAAGTATCATATGATATAGCGCTGCGCAATCACTATTAGTTGCAATTTTACGCTACCCGTAATTCGGAACACCAACGTGCAGTGGAGGGCTGTAACATTAGTGCAATGTTTGAGGGAAGCAGCTAGTCAGTGATCAAAGCTACATCAAATCATCGTTGCAGCCAATGCTAGCATATGGATGTGCTTATTTGCAGTTATACAAAAGCAATTGTTGCCGCCAGGAGAGACAGGAAATTTGCTTAGTGCATTCAGCTGTTGGCAACGTTTAGTAACTACTCCAGTCAGGAGAAGATTCGACTCAACTAAATTGGTAGATATTCCGAATTCCCCCCCGTTCCAAAATACCCACATTTCCCTTATGTGATGATAATTTAATCCAAGTAAGCTAATCTTTTCAACATCTTTTTTATCATTTTCTTCAGGTTAACTGGACACTTTGTGCAGATCTTTTGTCTGGCTTTGCCAGTAAGCTACAACGTATGCTATATACATCAGTGTAATAGTTGGCAGAATATGTAGATACATGTGACACTGCCACACACATTAATGCAACTACCCCCTAACCAAGGTGTTAGTTAAGGTACATGTAGCACCCTAGATTTAACAATGTGCTATGATGTTTACAATGCTGCGCCTGATCTACCGTAGATTGCCTACGAAGAATGTGCATTGGTATCTACATATGATACTTCTTATGGCAGTTGTCCTTATTTCAGGGAATCCTGCATTTGCCATAACTACGAATCTCACCTACTTTCATGGAGTATGGTAGTACTCCATATATAAGGATGGCAGGGGGGAAAATGGCTGCCACATTGATTGTGTATAAAGTGTATGTTTAAAACCCTGCTGAAGATGTAGTCATAGCCTTTTATGAGTGTCATACCTGTCATTCTCAACTGTAACAGACTATTAGCGCTGCTAGAGAGCACTGCTGAAGTACCACATCGGCAAGTCGCTAACTGGCAAATTGTTCATATTCTATTTTCTTTCTTGAATGGGACTAGCACAACAATGACTGAAGTGATTACAATGATTCAGGCGTGAAAAAGTGGCATTGCATGCTCTCGATGCACTATAGCACTATCAAAGAAATCAAACTGTTCGGCAGTGATTTTCAAGCATTCTGTCTGTATGTTTCATTCATGCTATCTGTTTTGTTGTATGGTTTCCCTTGGACACATGTGTATGTACAACACACATGGGTTATTCTTTGCACATTTTGTTTGTAATTTCCCGTCTTTGCATGGTGAATGCATGGACTGGAACATGCATGTTTCGGGTACACAGTAGATTTTGGTTAGGGAAGCTATACCTGGTCCTACAGATGTGTACAGCTTTTGAGCACTCTTTTAAGTTGGCTTGGAAGCTGGATTACATTGCACCTGACAAGTTGTAATTTCCAGGAGGTGGTTTCAAACTGGTTTGTAGCTCAAGCCAACTTCCAAACTGTTTTAGTCTGTATGTGAAATGGGACTTTAATTATGCTTCTTCATTTCTGCCCATGCTGCAGGCCATCTTTGTTTATAATTTATTGCAGAAGTATCTACAAGCCCAGGTACGTTGCACATATGACATCTGACAGTGTGTGATTACATAAATACACAACCTAATTTTGACTAGGTAGCTAGGCTGGAAGTCTGGTTTAAATTTGACTTTCTTTCTAAAATACTCATGCACACACACACACACACACACACACACACCCACAGAGCATAGTGTGGATGTTTATTCTAATAGGAATGCTAACCAACATCATTAGTGCTGCTCTGCATGCCATTCTGATATTTCCGGCTGGCCTCGGAATTAAGTAAGTATTACTTCTAACCTACAGGGATCTGAAACAGCCCCAAGTATGATTTGAAACTCTACTTGCTATTACACATGTGCATTGCCACTTGCGTACTATATTGATGACGCCACTATTTGTTAAAACTGTATCAGAAATGGTACATGTACGTATGCACTACCAGTTTGCCTACGGTAACTAAACTAAACACAGGGTTTCATTCATGATTTTTCAGTGGCGGTGGGGATAATGATGTGTGCGGAACCACCCCCCCCCCTAGGGAAGTATGGGGGCATGCTCCCCCAGGAATTTTTTTAATTTACACGCCCTGAGGTTGGGAAGGGGGTCCCATCCCATATGAAGCCCTGAAACAACTGAGTTTTACAATCTAGCCTGAGTGTTAGTGTGCCGTGTATTTTTCAGGAGGATATTGCTTTAGATACCTAAAGAATAGTGCAGTGGGAAATTACTGTAACCATTGATTACTATGGAGAGCACGCAATTTTTAACTCTGAACAGTTACCACTGATTGTATACCCCAGCTGGGACCTACGCAGATATAATAGTACAGCACCGTGAGTATATTATTTGTTTTTGTTGCAGGGGCCAAGCTGACGCTTTCTAGACTTGTGTGCTTACGAATGGGTAACAAAATGTAAATATACTTAAACACTTCGGTTTGTTTTACTCTCTTACAGAGGTGCAGCAATCTCTTTGTCAGTAGCCCTCATTTCTGCTCCAGTGATGGTGGTGGTTTATGTCTGGGCCCGAGGGTTACACAAGCAGACGTGGGGAGGGTGGAGCTGGGACAGCCTCAGGGGGTGGGGACAGTTTGCCAAACTGGGCGTGCCTGGAATGCTGATGCTTTGCATTGAATGGTGGAGCTTTGAGATTCCTGCTTTTGTGACTGGATCAATTAACAAAACAGAGCTGGGGATCAACGCCGTGCTCATTTCGCTACTCTCTGTTGTGTTCATGGTAAGCAGCATTGTTGGTTTAGGAATGTTTACATGTCAACTTTTTTCACAGGTACCTTTTGGACTGGGCATAGCAGCAGGAGTTCGTGTGGGGAATGCGTTAGGGGCAGGCAAACCACTGAAGGCCAAGAGAGTCACATACACTGCCATTGGGATCATATGTACGCCTGTACATGCATATTATGTTTGTTCAATGTACATAGCTACTCCTTCGGTTTGTTTTCACCAGAGAAAAGATGCAGCACACCATTAACTACTTTACTTTCCTCATTTCAAGAGTGTAAATATACATTACTATAGCAAATACTTTTAATGCACGTTCCTTTTTCTGCAGTTTGCATTGCTGTTGTGACAAGTACTGTGTTGGTAACTTCAAGAAAGGAGATTGGAAGGATCTTTACAAAAGACGAGTACGTATGTTATCACACATTAAGGGGATTCCCCTGCACCTAGCCTCGTTCCCAGGCTCTTGTTGGGCGGAGTAACTCCACTAGAGCCGGGGAATGTACAATTATTGGAACTGAATGGATGGGATGGAATTAGGGTAAGGTTAGGGCCAGGGCATGGGATTGTTTCTGGAAACGTTTCCAGAAATACGCGCGGAGGCGTCCAGTTGCCAGTACACTCTTTCTTCTAAATCACTTGCTAGAACAAGGCTACCCTGCACCCTGAGCTGCATGCTCAGTCTGCTGGTTGAATATGACCGCTGGAACTCTGACCTTCATGAAATTCTTTTTGCCGTACTGAATCATGGCTTCTGTCGCCTTCTCTCCTCCCAGAGATATGAGCTATACTCACAGTGTAGAAAGTGTGTAATATGCATTGCACTGTATGTCAAGTACCCGGTAGCTGTGATCACTCGATTAGATGATGTCACATCTGTTACAGCCAATTAGATGACATCACATCTGTGACAAACACATACTATACATGAAAAATATTGATATACACACTCCGTGCCAGTATATGATTGCCTCATTCATACAGGAAGGTGATAGAGGGTGTGGCAAAGGCCATGTATGTCGCTGGACCACTGATGTTTTTTAATCTGCATCAGGTACGTGTAGAGTACCGGTAAACTTGCATGTATATGCATGCTAATATGTAGCTCCAAAAATTGAATGTAAGGCAAAGTTTCCCACAGCTAAATGCTCTTAGACATTGGTCTCTAGGTAAATATACTACTGTGTAGTTTGATATCGTAGCCAAATAATTATTGTGTTGCTAAGGCAACAAATGCCTCAGTCCTTGAACCCACCCCCCAGTATGTATCACAGAGCAGTACATCCTATGCATACATAGCTTCGTTCCCAGGCCCACGTGCGCGTTTCGGCTGTGGGCTTGGTACATTTTCTCACATGCGTGATGTGGAGGGTAGAAGGGTAGTAGAAGGGTATGTGGGCAAGGACAGCTGCAGTTCTCAGACGTGAGAAAATGTACCAGGCTCTCCAGTAGCAGTGAAACATGTACGAGCGTGTGAGAACGAGGGTATCTTATACACTAATTTGAGTATCTGTTTTTTGTAACTTTTGAAAACAGCGCAGGGTTGCAGTACTCCACACATTTTCCATTCCCTCCCCCCTACACTGCATAACACACACACACATGCAGGGCACAATATCAGGAATTTTACGAGGCAGTGGTCGTCAGTCACTTGGGGCAGCGGTGAACTTCTGTTCCTACTACATCGTTGGTCTTCCCATCGGGATAGTGTTGGCCCTGGTAGCTGACCTTGGTGCACTCGGACTCTGGAGTGGGCTCTGTATTGCAGATGTTTTACAGGTGCTCATGCACTGTTTCTTAAATACGTAGAAGGATTAGGCTTGTAGCCACTTTCCAGGCTCATCGATCCCACCCACACAGGAAGTGGGCTATCCCACCCACACAGGAAGTGGAAGACTTCCATTTCCTGTGTGGGTGGGGTGAAGCGAACCTGGGCTAGGCTACTGATTGGGATCTAATGTGTGGTGAAATATTCTAGAATAGTAATGTGTATAGCTTGCCTAATAGTCAGAAAAGCTCGCATGCTGAGTTTGGGTGTAGCAAGTTTAGGATGATAATAACATCTCAAGAGAGTAATGGAATTGGCTGGGTCCTATTGGCAAGTGCTACTACTAGCTGGTTTATTTGCTATATGAAGCTTGCCTGCTGCTCCTCTGCTCAGTAGCCTAGTAATCAGAAGGTCCTGGGTTCACAATGTTTTTTCTTCCATCTCTGATGATTCACATACGTAGCTTTTTAATAGTGTTTTTGATTTGTGCATGTACGTATATAATATGTTATGTACGGTTATTCATGCCATTGGTATAATAGATAATTGCACAGATCTAGTAGAGTGCACATTACACTTCACCAACTAGTGGAGTGTAATGAGCACACATATTTTTTGCATTAGAGTCGCTGAATGTGGGACCAAGGCTAGTGTAAAGTATTATGTTACTCCAAATTATTTCATAATTCACACTTGATTACACTCTTATCTTTCCACAGACTACCACTTTTGTAATTATCATCTTTAAGACAAACTGGGAATACCAATCAGAGCGGGTGAGTCCCTGTAGTATTAGTGTCTGCTTATATCAAATTATGTCATGTGTTGTGTATATACATGTATCTTAGCAATGTGATGACACCATTGGGGCTAAAGGGGTTCAACTGAATTAGTCTATCGATCTTCATTAAATCACTGACAAGTCAAAGCAAAGTAGCGTGGTAGCGTACAGCCATTATTGTAAGTTTTAACTGAGAAATGCTGGGCTTGCTGAGGTTTGAGCCAACAGAATAATGCAGGAGTAGTGTGAAGCCTCTTTTATCTGTATTCCGTACATAGATACAGTACAGCAGTCATTTGGACACTCTAGACTTGCAATGGCTCTTCTGGGAACAGGAAATGTTGCAGTAGCCCTTTCTTCTCAGCTTTTCTGACAGCAAATTGGGCCTTGTTTCGCATACCTTTCCCCACAATAACATACAGATGGGGGGGTTTTAATGGGGGGGGGGGGGGGGGGGGGGGGGCGGTTCGAAGGGTGCATAGCTCCCTTGGTGTCTTGGGTTAATGAAATCAATCAAGGCCCTGGGTAGGTAGTTGACACCTCCTTCCACTAACATGCATGGCTAGTGTCCGAGGTGCTGGGGTTTAGATATGCCCTATTAGGTACTCCCTTTTTGATCCAAGTTTGCCATATTACAAAAATGGGAGCAATCTCCACCTTTGACCTTGCCTTAAACTGTTCCCAAGAGCTCATAAATATCATTAATAGTATCGCCAGAAGGAGCACTCTATGTGCCACTCTTCCCAACAGGTTTGGTTTCTGGGAAAGCGAACACAGTGGGGGAGGCATACCCTGGAAGACGGCAGTATCTTCCATAAGTGGAAATGGT
Organism: Phakellia ventilabrum; assembly: GCA_963921505.1. Lineage (NCBI taxonomy): Eukaryota > Metazoa > Porifera > Demospongiae > Axinellida > Axinellidae > Phakellia > Phakellia ventilabrum. The sequence continues at coordinate 2,705,609 of OY997397.1, forward strand.
CTTTTCTTGGGAAAATCATATAAAGGGATAATAATTATTACTATGATGTGAACTATGATCCCTTGTGCCTTTGTGCTTCCTTTGCTTTTGAATCTCTGTAATGTGTGTGGCCACTCTATAAAACAGCCACCACCCTATCCAAAGCACATAAGTACATACTGCTAAGTACGTATAATGGACAGCTACCTCTAGTATTTGCAACCACAAAATTATTATATTTGTTGATCACTAAACAAATGCTGAGATTCCAACTGTAGCTAGGAATCAAAACGGCAAAGCCAGTTTATGGGGTGTGGTTTAATAGCAGTTATTATGCTGTGCCATACCTTTCAAAGCATTACAAGTGTGTAACACATGAAATATAGTTGTGAAGCTTCAGTAGAAATCTGATAGTATGAATCTCACTACTGCGCATGTAATTATCTACAACAGGCAATGAGGAATGCTCAGGACACAGTGCAGAGGAGGGACGGCCCCAGGGCAGAAGAAGAAGAGAGTGGTAGCATTACCTCAGAAGGCAGCTCCAGTTCAGGCCGTAACTCCCCACACCAGGACATGGACCGCCGTCCGTTATGCACCTTACAGGTTTCACAAGGTACTGCCTCGTAATAGGAGGATTTGCCATTTAAAAATTGCATACCATAATTATGGCCGAAAAACTCGGCAGGAATTTAATTTGGTGGATTTGTCTTCATAACTTTGTGAATTCACATTGGCGGATTTTAATTTGGCGGTTTGGTTTTGTGAGCAATGACGTCACACAGGACATAACCTAATTCTACATGTCAAGTATTTATATTGTGCTGCGATGGAGGTGTCTGTATTTGAGGACAACACATCGAGGGATCAGCCATGGCTGCTACGGGAGCTAGAGTGGAGAGCCGAGCTGTGCTGCTTGAGATTCACATTTGCATCGCTTGATAGTGCCGTCTGTCTCCAGCACTGATATCTCTCATTACACAGAGGCTACACAAACTCTACTAGCTAGTAAGCTTTCCAATATGTGATGAACATGTTCAGATCTCTGTTGTTGTTTTTTACGTTGTCTGGTCTACTTCATGTGCTGTTTCCAAACCCCGACCATTGAAGATTCACTATGCATAATATTGGTGGAATTTAATGTGGCATAATCTGACAATCCACCAAAACGAATTCCCAACAAATTTTCCAGCCGTACGGTATGTTTAGTACTTATAGCTTTTTTTCCCAGGCCTCTGTGTTACAAACCGATTGTTTACATTTTATTATTTGAATGGGGGAGGGCACTCATAAATTCTTAGAAGCCAAATAAGCTAACCATGGCAAGCTGATGATAATCACTCTATGCTTCTAATTGATCATCCTGTTCACCAATAGTCTAGCCTCATACCCAGGCCTTCCCTTCCCTTATTTTTACGCAACTACGAGAAACATCACTGTGGATGTCTACTCAGATACTAGAGACTTTATAGCAGTCAAGACTACGTACATAGAATTCTTGAATGTGATCTTAACCAATGCTTGTAGCTTCCACATCTTCTGCACTGTCTAGCATCTAGTATGTACAACATAAGATGTCTTTTCATTGGAGTCTACTGCTCTGCTGACTTGTGACTTGTCACTTGTGGTCTTAGCTGAAATAAAAAGGGAAGAGATTAATAGTTATTTTCTTGGTGGAACCGTATTTTCCTAAGTAGATTCGCTCGGGGAAAGTATTTCCTAGTCACTGTAATCAAATTCCGAGCGATCGGATATTACCATGACATCCCCTACATGTATTTGTTTTGTAATGTTTATATTTTTGAATCTTTGTGCAGTATCACAATTTTGTTGTTCAGTATTACCAGTATAAATGGTTTCGTCTTGATCACGTAGCTAGAGTTGAGCTGTATCTCAGGATTGGACTCTGCTTTACTTTTAGCTACCCATACCCATCCGTGCAGTGAATGTCATTCCTAGGGATAGTACCCGACATACCTAGGATAGTAAGGGGTAGCTGTGGTGACAGCAGAATACTTCAAATGATAAAATATGGGTTGTAGCAGGAAGTAGAAGCAGCTAGGGGATTTATTGGGGGATGGCTCATAACTTGTTTGTAAGGAAATTACACCACTGCACTCCCAATACCAATTAAGGCGTCTGTTATGAGCACTGTCTGGCCCATAGCTAAATCTGATCAAATACTTAGCCTAGGGCAGAAACAAAGTTCATTTATTGCACCACACATCTTACATAATATCATACAGCCAAAGAGGCTATAAGCTATAGCAAAAGGAAGCTATGTATACTCTGATATACTTCCTTTAGCGTTATAAAACCACTGTGTATTGTATTTCTTAAAACACTGCTTTTGATTACATCTTTTATTTTAGAGTAGCACGTCCCGCTAGAGTATAATTTCTGTTCTAATTTATAAGAGTGTATTACCAACTAACAGTATCAAATGTACTTATATACATTTTTACAGTTGGTGAGAGCGACACAGAAAAGGACCATGATCATCATTCCAGTACAGCAGTAGAAGAAATTCCCCTGGTTTCTTTTGGTGATGAGGAACAAATCCCAGAAGATGAACATCATCACCAATCTCAGAAGATGAAGCCAACTCTGAAACTATTGCTCTATAGGAATAGTTTCTTCATAGCGGGTGTCATGTTGCTCATTGCTGGGGGTGTGGCTAGCCAATACCACCCATCAGCAGACTACTCGGATTGTGATGGCTCCAATTCCAGTGACAGTCTTAATGTGTCATCATACTATCACTATAGCCATACTGTAGCTAGCTCTGCTGACCTAAATTCTCCATCATTATCAGTGGTACCTTCTCTACCTTATTTGCAGCCTACAGGTGTAGTTGCTCCTATGGCTTCACCTTCTTCACTGCACCCTAGCAATATACTGTTTTAGACCTAATCATTGGTTGTGATTTTATCGGAATGTTTATACAAAATTATAATTATTGTGTGATCCATCTATGTCTTTCATACCTGGGATGGAAATCCATAAGGGTATTATTGCACTATCTTGTTTGGTTTCTTTTTGGGGATTCTTTGTTTTTTGCGACTTCATACACCCAGTACATGACTGGCTCACTGCCACACACTTTGAAGTATGAAAGCTTTCCTTCCTACATTAATTAGCAGTATATCTGCTGTACATCCCATAAACTCACCTCTCTGCAATATGATTCTGACCCTCTTGTAGTTTTTAAAGCCATACGTCTGCATGAATGAAACACTTAAATGTCAGCATTTTGGTACAATTATATACTGTCCACAAATACATGTAAGCCCACCTTTGAAAACTAACACACACCCCTCTGTTGCAAAAGTTATTTAGTAGGGTAGAGTAGGGGTCACTAGAAACAGTGGACCCAGGGAAGCGGGGACCTGAGGACCAGGGACCTCTACGGACCCAAAGGACAAAAACATTATAATGTGTTTTGAAGCTCTAAGTGGAGCTACGGGCATAATTGTGCCCAGCGACCACTTCTAAACTAATGCCTAAAAGTGAGATATGATGCTGATGTTTAAATAGCTCTAGTAAGGGCATAAAAATGACATGGCATCACTAATGCTTACATGTAGCTATAATAGCTATAAACTGAAGGTATACATGTAGCTGGCCATGCATGGAAAAGACACACCTGTATTAACTGGGAATGTAGCTAATAATAGTGTACTTGGCATGAGACAGCACACCTTGCTGTCTGCTGTGCTAATGTCTGAGTGTGTACAATGGCCTACTGTAGTAGCATACATACTACAGATCGGAAGCAGCTGCAAAATTCCCCTGCTGATCACGGGAACTCATAGCTTGTCTAGTCCGTGCACACATACAACTAAGCACCACTGCCTTTGCATCGGCAGTGGGTGGCCTGTTTTCGAGTGGAATATCAAAAGACTCAAAAACAAGCCCATCCCCCACTTTGATGAGACATTTAAGTTCATCGCCCGTGGGCTTTTTATCAGGAGATTTCAGTAATACCAACATGATACAATCCAAAAACATAATAGGATGTGCAGTAAATGTCATGTACATTGACTCATAGAAGGGCACACTTATGTCCTTTTTATTCAAGGAATCCTATACTGTGGGTGCACAAAGGTCTTTTCTAGGAAACCCACATGTAGTTGTGATTAGTAGCATTGTGGTCTATACCTGAGAACAGAGTGTGTCGGCAGCTGTAGATAAGCCGACACCAACAGACACACCAGTCACGTTAACAAACTGCATAAACAAATCAAAAAATGTGTATGTAAAGTACAGTCATAGTATGCCTAACTCTATCATGGGCAGAATAAGAGATGATGGAGGGAGGACAATTGTAGCGTACAATGCTACTTTAACCAGTTTAACATTCACTGAAGATTGTTTCATTCAATTACTCCCTAGCCCTACTGATCAATCCCTGAGGCTCTGATGATGGAGGGAGGATAATGAAAGTATTGTAGCGTACAATGCTACTTTAACCAGTTTAATATTCACTGAAGATTGTTTCATTCAATTACTCCCTAGCCCTATGTCTGTCACCATAACCCTACTAATTAATCCCTAAGGCTCCACTGACACTACTATTGTTGCCTATACTAGCTGTGCCACTATTTGCCCATACCATGTCCCCATTGTCTGCCTGGACTCTCCATACCGTGTCAATTACTCCCAAGCCCTATGTCTGTCACCATAACCCTACTGATCAATCCCTGAGGCTCCACTGAACTGTGTCTCCACTGTTTGCCCATACCATGTCACCATTGTCTGCCTGGACTCTCACCTTTTGTTAGCCTCATACACAATACCTGCGCTACTCTATGTACAAATGTCTCCCTGCACTACTCTATGTTAAAATGTCTCAGAGTGAATAATACTCTTCGTCAAACCTCTTCACTGCAGCAAGTGTCTGTCCTGCTAAGTGTGCCGGCACGCAACAGTATTGAGGAAAGACACAGTTTAGTCATGTGAAGTCAAGGCATCTAATAATCACTGTCCCTACAACCATTTAAGGCTGTGTATACATACATATAAGGAGCTATGAATATTACGTAAGGTTGTTCAGAACGTAATTTTGTTACAATAACAGGTAACACATCAGAATTGCAGTCATATCAAAACAGTGTATTACAGTAAAAGTACTAGCTAACCCAAACATGTGCAGTTATGATACTGCCAGACTGCCAAGAGTCTCGCCTCTTGATACTACATTCTTGAAGTTGACATTTTGGGTGCAATTCAGAGTATGCAGAATTGATCAGAATGCTTATACATTTTTTTTGAAATACAAACTCACCGACAGAGCCAGGGCTGGCAGCAGTCACGTGTTCATTACAACAGCATGAAGAGAGAGAAATATGAAAGTTAAATAATATCCAACACAACACAGTCTGGATCTAAGAAAACTTCCATAATAAGTATTGCCCCACAGCCTCAATATGTAACAGCTATGATTTTTCTTATGTATAACCATAGGCGACGGAAGCAGGGAATGGGCACATTCCCCACCTGGATCCCCCCCCCCCGCGATTAAGCCTAATGCCTGCTTCCCTCACCAGCTGCATCCAGCTCCAGTGAGGTTCCCGAGATGTGCCCCACAAAAATGAAAGAGATGAAGAAGAGAAGCTGCTGGAAGAATTGAGTCAGCCCCTGCAGAAGAAAGGAGCCAGACCAAGGAGTACCTACACCTTGTCAACAAAATTCAAATAGCAATATATAGTAACCATAGTAACCACTACGGTCTGCAGCATTCTTGTAATGTTGGGTTACCAGGGTGCCAACAGTGTCAATCAACCAAATTGCAAATATGTGTGCACCCAATTCACTGATTGGCTCCAATAGTTAACGTTCTAAAAATCAAATGTATAATAGGTATTGGCGAATTATGCTCAACACTTGTCCTATTATGCTATGCCAGCATTGCTGGTAAAACCCTCCTCTTATTGTCAGTATTATGCTTGACCACATGGCATACATGCACGTATGGGATAGCATTGTTCTATGGCTATAGGCTACAGCACAACAGAAAGTTTTTTGGAACGGTATCTTACCATCATGCTACGATGCACTACAGCAGATCAGAAGTGAGTGGTTTTTGTTGAAATTTGTGTACGTTTGCTTTGTTTTTACTTGTTATGATGTGAACATCTTGAAGAGACAAAACACTTTCATTACTTATTGGCCTATTATGCCACCATATGCTGCTCTGCTAGAAGGTACCTATTATGCTTAAAATTATACCAGCATAATTCACCAATGCCTATATATATACCATTATCTTCAATCCCAGACTCCCCTGGAAAAGCAGTCCTGATAGTAAAGTTTACGTTGCATGCATTCACTTACAATGGGGACAGCCAGTTTAATCAGCTGTACGGCTTCTTCCACCACCCATGATCTCTTCACTTTGGCATAGCTCTCTCAGAGCTGAGAACTCCATGACAGCTGTGAACCACTTGATCCTGCAGTACATGTAATCAAATTATGCAAGTGAGACTAATAGCATTTGACAACATTTTTGGATATTTGTCGCCATCTTGGCACAATTAGACCTGATTAACTTATAATATGTCTTGGTGAGAGAGCTGTTCCTTAGTGTAGCCATTATACCCACATGTAGTACACTAAGTAACCCTGCTAACCAGCCTCATTCCCAGGCTCCATGCAAGAAAAGGAGCCTGAGAATGAGGCTACCTTGCTGATACAGAATGTAAAAAACAAAAGTATCAATTTTCCAGCGGGCGCTGAACTGAAACTAAAGTGCTAGTTGGAGTGGCCTTATGCAAATGGAAGCCTGTCCAGACTCACTCCTCCGTGGGAGTGAGGCTGGCCCGCGAGACTAGTTGAGACCTAGGTTGTATTCTTCCTATTGGGGGGTCACTGGTAACCACAGTAGAATGACTGGGGAGTCAATGGCCCCTAGGGATGATGCGACTGGAGAGCCACACCGGAACCATAGATTATCTATTCCGGGGTCCCTCTCCCCGTCTACTGTTCTCCCTTTAGTACCTCACCTCTTCTTTGTTTATTACTACTGTCTTCTGCTTCTTCATCACTGAGAAGTAACTCTGAATCCTCGGGAAGGTCCTGCTGCTCATTTATGGTACCCATTCACTTCGGATCGGTATGAGTGATTAACGTTATGAGTAATTAACGAGGGTACTACCGCGGTAGGGCAATTCGCCTCTAATTATTTCTACGAGACGTGACAATAAATTTTTTCCTGAATTTTTAGACAATATACGGTATTCGCACTGCGCGTGGTGAAACTGTCTAACGTAGTTCCAATACCAAAATCAGGTGATCGTACAAGCCCAACCAACTACAGTGCTCCAAGCCTAGAGAGTACATTTTTGCTGCAGGCATCTTCTGTCAATCCTACTCTAAGAAATTAATGTAAATATTTATAATATCTGTTAATAAGCTCAGCCAATTGAAAAACAAGGCTGTGGACCGACAGTAAAGCACTTTTCCTCCATAGACCGCTGTACTTAAGCGGCCATTTTTATTTGACGTCACGGATTTTCAGTTTCGTCACATCGATGACGTAACTCGTCGTTACTTCAATTAAAGGTAGGCGTGGAATACATTACCGTATTCGTCCTAATTATAGCGGCAAAAAAAAAAATTAAGCTGCTAGGTGGCGTAGAACGTATTTCGCGTCTTCGAAAACGGACTTAGCCCCAGATCGCCGATCTTCCACAGCGGACAGGGCTCAAACTTGCAGCGTTTATACTACTCGACACTAGCTAGTACATCTGTAACTTTCAGCTAAAAAGAACTTTTACTTTTCGGTTTGCAAGCGCCACTTAGAACGAAAAAATACCTTTGAGGTCCAAGTGGCGCTGTAATTCGGACGACTACGGTATCAAGCGCTCTGATCTTGCCGCACCGCGTGCTCAAACTGTTTTCTGTGTGTATTAGACAGCTACGAAGACTGGAGGAGAGCTGGCTGTGATTCTCTGATGTCGAAAGTACCTCAGAGCCGAGAACAGCGACGAAGACCCGCGGATTGATGGACTGATGGCCCAGAAACAGCTACCGTAGGCTATGAATGCTGATTGTCAGGGACGATAAAGCCAGCAACTACCCATCTAACACTGTTACCGCTTACCCTGTCGCACAGAGAGACCCACACAGCAGCAGTCCGACAACCAACGGGCAGGCGCTCTCGCTATCTGCACACCGGTAAGCTTGCCACGAGCAGCGGGGCGGGAGACAAAAGCAACGACGCCGAATTGCTCGTACTCATTCATCTTGGAGTTCCATATGCTAGCTTTGCGTCCCTCAAGTCACTCTAGTCAGTCTCTGAACTGAAAATTTGGTCACGCGCTGTTGTTGGACGTCATCATAAGTCGTGTGATGACTGAAAAATGTCAGAATACGCAATCAAAATGGCGGAAAACACCCGGGTTGAGGAAAATGTTTTTTTCCAGATGAACGATAAGACTCAGGAATTGTTGGAGTAGTAATAAATGATTTTTAACAATTATACACTTCTGAAAAAAATTGATGTCTCTCGGATGATAAATTCTAAAGTTACTACCTTAAGCGATAACCCCCTCAAAATGTGTCCTTTTCTCCGGTGTTGATTGATTGAGGGGAACAATACTAGAACTCAAAGTTACCTTGCCCTAATTGTTTGTTATATCCAAAGTTTGAACTCTCTCGGAGCTAAGATGTAGATTTTAGGACCTTAAGCAATTTCTTCAAATCAGGTGCCTTGTGGAAGCCATAGAATCCTTCGGTTTGCACTAATTAAATTTTAACTTTCACCACATTGTAGCAGGTACTTATAATCCACTTCTGAGACCTTAACTCCAATGCATGTAGGGGGTAGATCAATTTAAGCCAAAAATGTACTCTCTAGGCTTGGATCACTGTACAGGCCCATTTCTCTACTATCTGTCCTGAGTAAGGTATTGGAGCGGCACATATACAACCAAATCGCTGCTCACCTCGAAACCCACCATCCCCTATCAAACTTCCAGTGGGGTTTTCGGCCAGGCAGATCTACAGTTACTGCATTACTGGAAACTACACACAGTTGGTTTCAGTGTTTGGAAGCTGGAAGGGAAGTAACAGCCGTGTTCTTTGACCTCAAAAAGGCGTTTGATTCTGTCCCCCATCGTGCTTTGCTAGATAAGTTGAAAAGCCTGCAACTGAATGACCATATCCTAAAATGGGTTTGTGACTATCTAAAGGACAGAAAACAAAGGGTGGTGGTGAATGGTGAAATATCCGAAACCTTGCCTGTATTATCAGGTGTGCCCCAAGGTTCAGTAATTGGCCCCCTCTTGTTCCTTATCTACATTGATGATGTATTGAGAGTTCCGCTTTCTGAAGGCAGCCGCCTAACTGTGTATGCTGATGACATGCTATTGTACAAACCCATATCCTGTCAGGAAGATTTCGCAGCACTGCAGAATGATATAGACAAACTTGAGTTTTGGACTGCAACTAACCAGCTGCAGTTTAACACATCCAAGTGTAAATATATGGTTGTCTCACGAAAAAGAGCTGGAATTCTACCTCCACCTCTAACTCTCCAGGGCCAACTACTCCAACAGGTTGACCATTTCAAGTATCTAGGGCTCTTACTATCATCCGACCTGTCTTGGTCTTCACATGTCGAGAACATATGCAACAAAGCAAGGAAACTGTTAGGGCTGCTGTATAGGCAGTACTACCAACTAGCTGAGCCAAACACCTTGCTCCAATTGTATCTGTCCCTCATTCGCCCACACCTTGAATATGCCAGCCCCGTATGGAACCCATACTTGCGAAAAAAACATAGCCACTCTGGAGAATGTACACAAATTTGCCCTCAAGATGTGTTCCAAACAGTGGGATCAGGGATATGCCCAGCTGTTAGAGATGTTTGCGGTTCCTGCACTCTCAGACCGCAGACTCTATTTAGACCTGTGCACAGTGTTCAAAATTGTACATGGTTACTTTTATTTTCCTCCTGATGTATTCTGTGAACACATACAGGCAGATCTTACCACGCAGACAGGCCTTACTTGTTTCACCGTCCATTTGCTCACACAAACTATTTTTACAATTCTTTTGCTTTGCGTACAATTCCTACCTGGAATATCTTACCCACCACATTAGTCACTAATCCTTCTATATCACATTATAAGTCAGGTCTACGGATGCATATTCTATACTAGGTGTACATTTGAAATGCAAGGAGCCTCGCGGTAGCAAGAATGTCAGGGCGGATCCTGGGCGGGGCGGGACAGATTGAATAGCGATATAGGCCAGTCGCGAAAATAATGTACTACCGGAGAGCTAGCCAGCCGGCCTATAACCGAGGATCGATCAGTCATAGCTACTACCGGAGAGCGGAGAAGCGACCTGTGACCAAGTAGCTAGTAGTACGGGAGAGTGGACACGTTAGTAGCTATTGCTCGACTCGTGCCGCCCGACTCCAGCACTCATATCTCTACTTGTACATAGGCTACACAAACTGTACTAACCTGGGAGCTGCAGTAAGCCTCTCTTCGAGAAATGATGTGGTAGACTTGTCCATATCGATGACTCTTCGCGCACTACAGCTTCGAAAACGGCGTCCACGAAACAGTAAGAGACGCCATTTTGAATCCCGGGGGGCCCCCAGGGGCCCAAAGCGTGACGGACATATATATATACACATACAAACGTGTGCATCGTACTGAGTCATTTCTCGTTCGGCCTCACCGTTCACCGCTAAGCGATTCGACCCTCACTGTTCACCGTTCACCGTTCACCGCTCACCGTTCACTGCTCACCGCTCACTGCTCATTGCTCACCGCTCACCGCTCACTGCTCACCGCTCACCGCTCACTGCTCACCGCTAAGCGATTCGGCCCCGGGGGGCCCTAAGCCTCACCGCTCACTGCTCACTGCTATAAAAGCGATTCGGCCCCGGGGGGCCCTAAGCGATTCGACCCTCACTGCTCACCGCTCACTGCTAAGCGATTCGGCCGCGGGGGGGGGCCTAAGCGATTCGACCCTCACCGCTCACTGTCGGACCGGATTCAGTGATTTGCATTGATAAAGGGCAGAACTCCAGCTAGCCAAGACCAGAAGTATTTCTGCAATTGTCTAGACCTGCTAAATAGCTAGCTGGATAGCTACATTCATGATGTCCAGGGTGAGAACATAAGCTTACTAGCTGCAGTATCAGGCTAGTATGTACACGGTGAAGGAGACAACAGCTAAGCTATATCACAGCGCAGAAGAAACTAGTACTGTAGCTACGCATGATTAAATCATGGAACACAGCTACAATCTTCATGAGAGTTCTCGGTTGGTAGGAAAACCATAGCTAGTCTATTATTAACAAAGAATCTATTAGTACTAAATTACTGACCATCGAGGTACGCTGCCTGAGGCGTTACCATCCTCTCCAACAGCCTGCTAGGTTCACAGAATCACAGTAACAGATAGAATCAGCCTCCATGTGCTAGCTAGCTTGAGTTCTGCCCCTTTATTTAATGTAAATCACTGAATCCAGTCCGAATCGCTTAGCAGTGAATGGTGAGCGGTGAGGGTCGAATCGCTTAGGGCTCCCCCGGGGCCGAATCGCTTAGCGGTGAGCAGTGAGCGGTGAGCAGTGAGCAGTGAGCGGTGAGCAATGAGCAGTGAGCGGTGAACGGTGAACGGTGAGCGGTGAACGGTGAACGGTGAACAGTGGGTCGAATCGCTTAGCGGTGAACGGTGAACGGTGAACAGTGAGGGTCGAATCGAACGGTGAACAGTGAACAGCGAGGGTCGAATCGCTTAGCGGTGAACGGTGAGGCCGAACGAGAAATTACGGTGGCCGACAGAGTCATTTCTCGTTCGGCTTCACCGTTCACCGCTAAGCGATTCGACCTTCACTGTTCACCGTTCACCGTTCACCGCTAAGCGATTCGACCCTCACTGTTCACCGTTCACCGTTCACCGCTAAGCGATTCGACCCACTGTTCACCGTTCACCGTTCACCGTTCACTACTCACTGCTAAGCGATTCGGCCCCGGGGGGCCCTAAGCGATTCGGGCACTGCTCACCATTCACTGCGACTGGATTCAGTGATTTACTAAAGGGGCAGAACTCAAGCTAGCTAGCACATGGAGGCTGATTCTATCTGTTACTGTGATTCTGTGACCTAGCAGGCTGTTGGAGAGGATGGTAACGCCTCATGCAGCGTACCTCGATGGTCAGTAATTTAATACTAATGCACCTATCAAGGTTAAGCCCCACTACCCCCCTCCCGGGCTGAGGTGGGGATTTGACTAATTGAAATGGCAATTGTCCCAATCCAGGGGCAACTCCTCCAGTCAAATACCCCACTATATACCGAAAAATAAAATTGGCTAACTGTTTTAACAGAGCCCAGGTTGGTTGCTCCAGTTTTACGTGTTGACTTCAATGACGTTATTTTGGTAGTCCATAAACTAGTCTGATGTGTGGCTAATGATGCCTACACAATCCTGAAACACTCCCTCATTGCATACTAATGGTTTCTGTTTTGCCTTACATGAGGACTACTCATCCAGGTAATCCACAAAGTGTAGTGTTCAATAACTCTGTAAATTATGGAATGAGGGAGTATTCTAAGTTCATGTAGGTCTTAAACACATCATTACACTTCAGACTAGCTTAAGGATTCCAGCACAGCAGGTGTTTGGACAGTGAATATAACCGGAGTCTATAGCTGTACATGAAACTGGAGTAACCAAATCTGGTTAATATATAAAGCCCCACTATGAATGAGGAACATACAGAGTATGCACACTGCATGTACAGGGAGCAAAGGCCCATAAAGTACAAGTAATCTGACACATCAAATGCCCAATTATAGGGGCAGTCCTTTGTGACAAACCCCCTTGTAATCCCCCATATTCTGTATGCTCCTCATTCATAGTGGGGCTTTATATATCACTGTAAAAAAAAAGAGATTAACCAGATTTGGTTACTCCAGTTTCATGTACAGCTATAGACTTCAGTTATATTCACTGTCCAAACACCTGCTGTCACAGTTGGAATCCTTAAGCTAGTCTGAAGTGTAATGATGTGTTTAAGACCTACATGAACTTAGAATACTCCTTCATTCCATAATTTACAGAGTTATTGAACACATAATTTATTACACTTTGTGGATTACCTGGATGAGTAGCCCTCATGTAGAAACCATTAGTATGGAATGAAGGAGTGTTTCAGGATTGTGTAGGCATTAAATACATCCTTAGCCACACATCAGACTAGTTTATGGACTACCAAAATAACGTCAACACGTGAAACTGGAGCAACCAACCCGGGCTCTGTTAAAACAGTTAGCCAATTTGGTATATAGTGGGGTATTTGACTGGATGGGTTGCCCATGGATTGGGACAATTGTCATTTCAATTAGTTAAATCCCCACCTAGGCCCACCTCAGCCCGGGAGGGGGGTAGTGGGGTTTAACAGTGATAGGTGCATAATAATAGACTATATAGCTATGGTTTTCCTATCAACCGAGAACTCTCATGAAGATTGTATAGCTGTGTGCCATGATTTAATCATGCGTAGCTACAGTACTAGTTTCCTCTGCGCTGTGATATAGCTTAGCTGTTGTCTCCTTCACCGTGTACATACTAGCCTGATACTGCAGGTAGTAAGCTTATGTTCTCACCCTGGACATCATGAATGTAGCTATCCAGCTAGTAATTTAGCAGGTCTAGACAATTGCAGAAATACTTCTGGCCCTTGGCTTGGCTCTCTCATCAGGCCTTCATGTGCTAGCTTGAGTTCTGCCCTTTCACTGATCACTGAATCCGGTCCGAATCGGTCGAATCGCTTAGGGCTCCCCGGGGCCGAATCGCTTAGCAGTGAGCGGTCGAATCGCTTAGGGCCCCCCGGGGCCGAATCGCTTAGCAGTGAGCAGTGAACGGTGAACGGTGAACGGTGAACAGTGGGTCGAATCGCTTAGCGGTGAACGGTGAACGATGAACAGTGAGGGTCGAATCGCTTAGCGGTGAACGGTGAACGGTGAACAGTGAAGGTCGAATCGCTTAGCGGTGAACGGTGAAGCCGAACGAGAAATGACTCTGTCGGCCACCGTAAGAAATGACTCTGTCGGCCACCGTAGCATCGCGATTAGTTGCCTCGCTACCGCTCGGCAATTAGCAATTGCTATGTATGTGTCCATTGCATATGGCATAAACATTTCATAGAAGAAAAAAAACACGACTCGGGCGGGGCGAGACGGGTCGCGACCCAGCCTTTCGCGAAAATAACAATTGACCCGCGTAGGCGTAACCACCGTTACGCAGAACGGAACGGAATACAACGGCGCATAGCGGCAAGTACTTGCCTCGAGCGCTTGAGAATCACTGCCGAACAGTTTGATTTGTTTGAGAACGCTATGATATGGGTACAATAGCCCAGATCCAGTAGCGCTTCTTCGCGTTTGAATCATTGTAATTGCTTCAGTGAATATCGCGGTAGCCTTGCTGAAGAAACTGAGAAGATAGACTTGCCGATGTGGTGCTTCAGCGGTGCTCTCCAGCAACGCTCAGAGTCTTGTCACTTTGTACACATACAATGGGGCAGCCATTTTTTTTGGAGCCATCCCTATATATGGAGTACTACCGTACTCCATAATACATACGTGTATATATGTATATGAATATGTGACAATACATCATTGGACGAGCGTGAGTGAGCCCCACATAGTCTCGTGTTGAAAGTAAACATCACAGTTCCGCTCGGCCACATCAAAGTGCCGAATTTGCCCTTGAAAGTGCCGCTTTCCACATCAAAGTGACCCCCCCCCCCCCCCCCCCCCCCCCCCCCCCCCCCCCGCTGTTGATTCCGGTTGCCGCCATGGCCAGGGAAAATGTAAATAGTACAATGAATCTCATTAACTTTACGTAGCTCACGTGACCTTGCTGATTGCTCATTAATTATTCATGAGCAGTTTTACGGGGGATTTTTACAACTTCCCTTCCTACCTTAAATACAAACGCACTACAAAATTGTGGAGTGTGGAGAGAGGCCCGCCTTCTGCTATTTGCCATTCTCCAAATTGACTCAACCTCTCGCTCAAACCAAATTCCGCACCACACTTCTATAACAGCATGTAGGTTTGCGCATACGCACACTCAGGCTCGCCCCCACAATGCCATGCATTATGTCTAGTAATAATGACAATGAAGTGGCTATTGTTTTAGCAGCCGGACCGTGCCCGTACGGCCGTAGTGCTAGAGGTCCAGCACTGAGTCATGTGAGTTTCCGGAAGGCGCAGCAAACACTGTGGAAAAAAACTGGACGGGTACCCGATTCCGTTCCAGTTGGAAGTGCCTGGGCTATGCTAGTCTCGTGCCCAGACGCCCACCTTTGCTAAACAGCAGCTAGTCGCAAATTATCGTAGATATACGGCAGAGACGCGTAACACAAAGACTTGCCACTCCCGGTTGGTAGCATGACGAAAACATCGTTCCCCAACGCAAAAGTTCGCACCGCAAACGCCTGATCTTGGCTTGGACGATCATATCCAAGTGCCTGGAACGCTTGCAGGACAGCTACAGTGACAGCAGTCTCTTCGAAGTCACGATGGAGTCAAGGAACTGAAACTATCTTTGTCTTGGGAACAGCCATGGCATTAGCTACTTAGTCTCGTGTGCCAGCCCTCTTGCGGAAGGGGATGGCACGCGAGACTAGGCATTACTCTAATTGAGCATTACTCTAATTGAGCTAGCCATAGTGAAATTACGGCTGGCGCGTGCTGCGGAAAAATTCCTCCGTGAACGTGTGAAAATTTGACAATAACCCAAGCCTCTTACCTAATGTTACCAGACAGATTTTTCAAAGAATTTTCCGACGGGGCGCGAGACTATCTGTTTGGTGCCAGTTATGTTAAAGGGGTAGCCTAGCAGTGGTCATTAGTTCTGATGCAGATGAGTAAGCATAGCTGATGGCTGGCTGGGAGTGACCACTGTTCTAATGTGTTTTCCGCATTCTTGACCAACTCCCTCCACATAATTTTATATCACTGCAAAAAATATGTAGTTGTTTTGACCACTTAGTGGTTACTAGAATTTCAGATGTAATGTGGTAGGGGCTCAAAGTGGGTAATTTGTTCTTGTAATGGAATATGATTATGGAATATCAGGTTCAAACAACAAAGAGCAAATTACTCACTTTGAGGCCTAACTCCTACCTTCCAAGGCATCAATAGCTATATGATTAGCTATGGAATATCAGGTTAAAAGTCACTTTGAGGCCTGACTCCTTGGTAAAACGGTGATTCAAGCGATATCTTTCTCAGCAACTGCCAACAGTTACACTACAGACTTGTGTGTTCAGTTACACACTTTCACGATCGCGCAAGCATACTAATGCAAAACCGAGTTCAGAGTTCAAGTTGCCGCGTGGCAATTTAATATTGCGTGACGGTACGTATCAATCTCGAGCGGCTCGACGTCGAGGTAAGTTAAATGATATTTACAAGGTCTATATAATTATATCTGAAATTTTAATGATACTAGTACAAATTTCACTCAGAAATGGCCTCAGAAGCGCTCTGACACTGTCTAAACTCAATTTTTTTTCTGGGGGAGCATGCCCACAGACCCCCCTAGTGGGTGCGGCTTCGCCGCTACGCTGCCTTCTACTCAGTTTGCACCCCCTTTTCAAAATACCTGGCTACGCCACTGGAATATCAGGTTCAAAGAACAAGGAACAAATCACCCACTTTGAGGCCTAACTCCTGCCCTGTACTCAAAACATCGGAAATTCAGGTAACCATTAATCCCCTCACCATATCTTTCCTATTGCCTAACTATTCAAGGAACAATTCCCACTTCCCATACAGCACATGCACTCGGCTCCTATCCTATACAGTCTGATCCAACTGTCAATGAATATCATTAATGACTAGGAATAACCTGCAAGTTTGCTAATAAAATGTCAATTTGATTTTTAAGCACTGTACAGCCAGCAAGCCAGACATTGCTGAACGAGAGTCAATTAATCATATTCATGAGGTTATTAATGAGATTCATAGCCAATTAATTACATTCATGACTATCAAACCACAAAGGTCCGCCATGACCCCTGCCAAAGCTAGGAAAAAGGCAGTTTTAGGCTACTCATTAATTATTCATGAGCATTGAGCTTTAAGTAGTCAAAACAACTACGTATTTTTTGCAGTGTATATATATACTCGTACCATCTTGGCAATTAGCTGTGTCCATGCATGAAATGTGTTATCATCTGCAACTAAATAACAGACAACTATAGTCAAGATGACAATTCTTTTATGTGTGTATATCTGCCACCAAAGGCATATTGGTTTTGTTTTATGGACTATAGTATTGTAAGAATAATGGAGAGGTTTCTTGGAATCTACACCCTGATAGGAATTTGGAGGAGTTGTGACTGTAATGTAATTCACGTGACGGTTGTAACTTGTTTTAACCTACCACAGTTGCAATTAAGTGTCAAAAACAGCCCTTATTTTTTGAACTGCCATTCCATAGTCAAATTCCGTAGTTTATCAAAGGCACCAACCACCCACTTTGAGTCCTAACTCCTACCTTCATACTCAGACATCTGAAATCCAGGTAAGGGTCAAAACAACATATTTTTGTGGGGGTATACAGTACTCAGTAAAAAAAGAATTGTCATATTGACCAGTCATTTTGTTATTTGAGTTGCAAATGAGTGAACACATTACACACTTGGACACAGACGATTGCCAAGATGGTATGAGTATCTGGAGGAAGTTGGTCAAGAATGAGGAACAAACATCAAAAGTACATTAGCTTACTTGTGCATTAAAATGGTAGCCTAGCAATATGGTTATGGTTATTAGTTCTGATGCAGATGAGTTAGCATAGCTGATGGCTGCATAGCTGATGGCTGGCTGGGAGTGACCACTGTTTTAATGTGTTTTTCCGCATTCTTGACCAACTCCCTCCACATACTCATACCATCTTGGCAATTAGCTGTGTCCATGCATGTAATGTGTTATCACCTACAACTAAATAACAGACAACTGTAGTCAAGATGACAATTCTTTTCTTACAGTGTATACCAGGTACTTAAGCGTCAGTCACAGGCAGACTATAAAAACGACTGTAGCTGGTCAGTCTGATATAGGCGTAAGAGGAAGATATTGTCTTAATCAAGAACTCGGCCCCAAGTTAAAGATTCAAGAATCAGGATGAGGTTCTGGCTTGCTACAACCCTGGCTGCAATATTGTTTGCAGCATGCAACGCTAAGGCTTTCCTTCCCTTCAGTAAGTATATGTATGAGATAAATGTTTTGGAGTGTGATGCGTATGTCTATCCTTGATACAGATTATTATGAACAGGAGGTGGACAATCAAGCCAACTTCAACATGTACAGCTGTACGTATGTGATAAACTATTTTGGTCTGCAAGTGCCTGCCTGACATAGCTAATATTAATAATAAAGGTACATGTGTATGTGTCTGCCCTTTTTACTTTACACAGTCACTTTCTTTACACAGCTCCATATGTCAACATGGAGCAGGCTGATGAAACCCCTGATCCTGATATTGATGCCAAGGTTGATGAAACCCCTAGCATTGATGCCAACATGGAGCAGGTTGATGAAACCCCTGACATTGATGCTATCACTGAACAACTTCTTGAAGCTGAAGCTATACCTAAGCGTAGGCCTATACGTATGTGATATTTGTAGTCATATACGAACATGTGTGACGACATTTCATTAGCATGAAATTGTAAGCTGTTGAGGTCATGTATAACATCAGATACTATTATTTCATTTCTGCAGCTTGTCTCCAGAGCTTGTACATCCTTGCCTTCACTTCTGGGAGTAATCATGCTGGGTCTGACACATCACATGAAGTGGAGGTGAGGGCTGCTGGACAGACTAAGGTCATCAAGCTCCCTAACCGACCTGGAAATGACTACTATCCACACAAGGGAGACCTCTGGAAACTCACCTTTAAAGCCCTCGGATTCAGTCAATGTGTGACCCTGAAAGATTTTGATCATGTTGCTATTGAGTCTGGTGGTAATGACGGATGGAATATCGATTCGATTGTCACCTACGTGTATGTTACTGGTTGTGGCTTTAGGGAGCTTACTCATGACTTCAACGTCTTCCGTTGGATTGATGGCAATGGAGCAGCCTCCCGCAGGCGTTTTATGCTCACAAAGGTCTGAGTTTTATAGCAGATCAGAGACTAAGTTTATGTTTCTGTACCACATGCATAATATTATAGTAGTTTTGTATTAACCCTCTGTTGCAAACTCTTAGCTATAGGCTAACCTTGAATGCCATTTGCACGTATAGAATTCCTTTGTTTTGAAATGTACTTAGCCATGGATTTGCTCAATTAAAGAATTTAAAAGCAAAATACTTAGATGCATGCTGGCAATGGTACATGGGACTAGATTCTTGGCAGAGTGCAATCAGAAACTAGAGATATTGATAGAATATATACTTACCACGCGTAGTTCCAGCATGACTTACCTGTAGGTGAGTATATGAACGCGTGATATCGGACCTGCGTATATATACCT
Source organism: Phakellia ventilabrum (assembly GCA_963921505.1). NCBI lineage: Eukaryota > Metazoa > Porifera > Demospongiae > Axinellida > Axinellidae > Phakellia > Phakellia ventilabrum. Next base: position 2,725,112 of record OY997397.1, read on the forward strand.
GGATTTCAGCCATATATATATATCCAAGCAGTAGGCATGATTCTTTCCATAATAACAAGTAGTCTCTAAAAAGACTTGATATGTCTCGACATTGTACTGTTATGAAGTAATAAGTAACAATAAAAAATGAAAGAACATATAGGGATGGAATCCCCAAAAAGCAACCAAACAAGGTAGGAATGGTACCACAATACCCTTACGGATTGTCATCCCTATATCTTTTGCCATTTTTGCAACTAGTTCCGAGCAAAGCGAAGCAGTTCGATTGACCTTTTTTCGTTGTAACCTGTTCCAGCCAGTTCTCCTGGTATAGCCTATCAAACACACAGCGAACACTTACCTTCGCTATAAACTGTGACTCCTAACGGGGAGACTTGGAAGCGATCACTATCACAGTAAACTTGCTTCGGCCTCTAAGCACATAATAGCAAGTAGCCATTATGGGTGTGCCACCTGCATGCCATGTGCCACACCCAGCAATTCTCGTGAAGCGAGGACATCCCTGCACATTGTGTATCACTAGTATACGTAAGTGCTAGTTCTATGGGATGACAGGATGTTAGATTGTGGTGTAGATGATTAGGTTTTTTTGAACGTACTTTGGTATAATAGAGTAATGTTTTTGGAAATGTGTTCCGTACTAACTATTGGTGAGGTGAAAGGGTGTTGTTGCAGGTGGAAGAGTGTAGTTGTCATTGTAGGTGTGGATTGTGGTGTAGAATGTGGGGTAAGTGGTACATGTATGTAGTCTAGCCTACGAGTGTGTATTGCTGCATGTGGGGGATAAATTGTAGTGTGAGGGGTGATGTGTGTTGCATTGTGAAGTGCTGCAATTGCCATGCACATTCTATTGGCTGTAGATACATGTATGGCTGGTGTGGCATGGCAGGGATTGGTCTGTGTGCGTGTGTGTGTGTGTGTGTGTTGAGGTTGGAAAAATGGCAAAAGATATAGGGATGACAATCCGTAAGGGTATTGTGGTACCATTCCTACCTTGTTTGGTTGCTTTTTGGGGATTCCATCCCTATATGTTCTTTCATTTGTTTAAATGTTTTTTTGTTAGATCTACTTGTTTCTGTTGTTTTTTGTGGGGAGGAGAAAGGTATGAATGGGGTTTAGATGGTGTGGTTGTGTGGGGTAGATGAGCGTTATTAGCTGTATCCACCTATGCTCCCATTTATGATAAACTAACAGCACCTATAAAGTAACAGACACAGAATGCACTTTTGCAATGCAAAGCTTTCAGTGGGGCTTAAAGATACAGCAGAGTAGCAAAATACAGCTAATGTGAATTGTAGCTAAGCGCCTACCGACTTGAGAATGCCACTGTACACCCACTCATTCTTGTATGTAACATTATAATGGCAGACGGCTGTCTACAGCAGTTTGCCGACTCCATTTAATGCACATCATGGAGGTTAGTATGGTCTGTAATGGTCTAGCAGTTGTATCAGTGTTCTTACTATTCTAACGTAACTACAGCAACTCACTTTGGGTCCGTCATAAAGCGTACTCCAAGTATTATAAGCGTCTAAGCAGAACAGCTCGTCCATGCAGCATACTCGAAGCTGCGTTTCCGGTGTAGGTGTAACCACCGCTTAATGCGCAGAACGGAACGGAACAGAACGGCGTATAGCGGTAGGTACTTGCCTCGAGCGCTTGAGAATATCTGCTGAACGGTTTGATTTGTTTGAGAACGCTATGGTGTGGGTGCAGTAGCCTGAGTCTCGCGAGCCAGCCCACTTTCTTCCGCAGCACCGAGATCGCTTTCAGTACCGATACTGAAAGCGATCGGTGCTGCGGAAGGAAGTGGGCTGGCTCGCGAGACTAGTTGCTTACATGGCGAAGAAGGGCTAGACAGTGGCCGGTTTCGGAATGTTTTGGTTAAATACAAACGCACTACGAAATTGTGGAGTGTGGAGAGAGGCCCGCCTTCTGCTACGCACCACACTTCTATAATCAATCAATCAATCAAATTTTTATTAGAGTGACATGCCCATATAACAGCGCGCAGGTTTGCGCATGCAGGTTTGCGCATCTACGCACGCTCAGGCTCGCCCCCACAATGCCATGCATTATGTCTAGTAATAATGACAATGAAGTGGCTATTGTTGCAGCAGCCGGACCGTGCCCGTACGGCCGTAGCGCTAGAGGTCCGGTGTCACAGGAAATTCGATCCGGGCCTATACCGATCCGGGCGGATCGTATCTGCTAGCGGAATCGATCCGCCGGAATGAATCCGCTAGTAAAATTGATCCGCCCCGGATCAATTTAACTAGTGGATTCGATCCTTCGCCGCGAAAACGATCCGACCTTGGTACAAGTGTAGCAAGCGATACAAGAGTGTTTCTTTTTGCCACAAAACGGTAGCTTTACCAATATCATTTGCTATGTGGCTTAGATGTTATTTACTATCACTTCCTGCATAAATAATCTTCAAATTAGCTAAGCTTGCATGTGGGCCTACAATGAAAGTTAGGATATTAGCTAATTGCTATCTACAATAGTGCACTAGCAATACAAAAAACAACAACAAACAAGGCAATGTAGGTCAAAGCAACATCACAAATAATGTGTGTAAAAAAAGAAATACTAAATGAGACAAAAGAGATGATGCAAGGCAAGGAAAAGTAAAAAAACAACAACAGCTAGCTACTGTACAATGAAATATAAAACAACAGCAACAACAAAAGAAATATGTAAAAGATCAATTTACATTTTGGGAATTGTTCTGATTAACTCTGGGTCCGATAGTTTCTAAAACTGAAGCTGCTTCACCGAAAGAAACTACACTTCATAGTGCACGCGAGTACAGTACCCGCCTGGCCCGCGAGACTATATATAGGGGCGTAACAGTTACTCCCCCAGCAGTCTAGCCCGCGAGACTAGCGTGCGAGTCGCTACTTCCCATGTTCCCATTCACTCCCAGGGGGTGCCATTCACTCACAGGAGCCGGTATCTTACTGCTGGAAGTCGATAGTTGATTTCGTTGCACCCCGGATCGATTTCGCTAAGACCGGATTTGGATTCGCTAGCGTATCGGATCCGACCCGGATCGGATTTTCAGGGGGATCGGATCCGCTGTGACACCGGCACTGAGTCATGCCACGTTTATCACTAAGTTTATGTTTCTGTACCACATGCAAAATATTATAGTAGTTTTGTATTAATCCTCTCTTGCAAACTCTTAGCTATAGGCTAACCTTGAATGCCATTTGCACGTATAGAATTCCTATGTTTTGAAATGTACTTAGTCATCGATTTGCTCAATTACATGTAGGTGAGTATATGAACGCGTGATATCGGACCTGCATATATATACCTGGATTTCAGCCATATATATATCCAAGTAGTAGGCGTGATTCATTTCCATAATAACAAGTAGTCTCTAAAAAGACTTGATATGTCTCGACATTGTATAAAGTGATATATTATATGCACTGTCAAGTGAAGGAGGTAATGGTCAGTCATTACAAGTATTAAGTATGGTTTAATTGCTATATGTGGGAAAATTGTTCGTACTTCGTCAGATGACAATGAAGCAAGTTCAGTAGGAATATCATCTGGTGCCCAACCATTGTCAACTGCCCAGGACGGCCACTGCTTTTTCATTCTTGTGTGTGACATTTGGAGCAGAGTATGAATTTTCCTGGTTCATTTGGAATCTCTGAGGGGCAGGCTTCAATCAAACTGGTACAACTCACAGTCTTTGCCTTGTCTGTAAACATTACGTGGTTGCAGATCTGACTTAGGCTTCCCGTATCGTCCGCGGGAGTGCCTTGACGCTGCTGACGCTCACTATCTCATCTAGTCTGCAGACGCTGCTGTCGCTGTTCAGGCCTTTCAAGTTGCACTGTGCAGTCCAATCGCCAGCGTACAAACTTCCGGGATTTTAATTTCACGCCGTAGGTCACTTCCTGCCTGAAAATGGCGGCTACGTGCAGGACTGACCGTGTACTGTTCAAGGTGGATTTTTCTACTTCTCGATGATACTGAACAGAAGAGATACGCTTTTTCGAGGTAAGCAGGAGTAGTCCTATAAGAAAATCCATCAAATCTCTGCCGAAAATGACATGCATGAAATAAATCAGCAGTTTAGTGGGAAGTAGTTGACATTTTGTACAAGGTGAAATAAAGGGTTCAGGGGGGCTTTCAGCTTCCTAGGGGCTGGAACACGAGCGTTAGTGCCAGAAATAGTTAGCTATGGGACTAATCAACTAGCAAAAGCAGTTACAAGGTTGTGCATGTGGGTTAATAGAAATGGCACCAGGTTGTAGGAGCCCATATCGGGACGATCCTTAGTAGAGGGAATAAACGTATACACTGTTATTGACTACATAAGGCTGCATCGATTATACATTCACAACTCTTCATCGCTAGCTTCTCCAAACACAGTTTCCATAATCTCCTCTAGTTCTTCATCATCTCTCATCAAGTCGGTTAGATCATCGTCACTCTCATCAATGTACTCATCTTCCTGCAGGTGTTCCTGTAGTATGTCATCAACTTCAATATCTGTCACTCTCTCGGAGGGAAGGTGAGTCCCATTAGTGCAGTTGGTGCAGTGGCATCCTGGTCCACAGTGTCTGCCCTGTTTTTTACATCCACATCTAAGGGTTGCACATCCAGTCTTGCATTTGCAACCACTTAGACAAAATTCCAATCGTGCCTTTGTTCTCCGTATGTTCTCTGGTGCCTCCCATACTATTGCCAGTCTGCCTTCTTCACGATTCCATCCATACTCAGTTAAAGCTGTGTATGCATGTGGAATGTATGATAGTAGCTATTAGTAACAAACTCTATAAAGTATATTACCATATAATACACAAAGGTTTGGCATTTAACTTACGTGGTAGATCAAGTTCATTCGCTGTAGAAGAATGCCACATTGCTGTTATCCACGTAGACCTTTTCCAATGCAGCTTTAGAGCCTCTGTTGAGGGCATATTATGGCTCTCATTGTCTGCTCTCTGCCATACTGTTCTCCTTATGGTAGTTAACCATTTCTCATGACATTCAGTCACATCATTCCCCTCAATGGAATGGAAGAGTGCCTCAGGTGTATGTAGTTCAAATGCTGAGGAATGCTTTCTAAAGTATGCACACCCCACCAGGCGAAGAAAAGATAGCATAGCTGGCGATTGTGCATCAAGAGAGAACTCTCCAATACTACCTGGTGGGTCTGTTCCACCAGCAATAAAGGAGGCATGCTGAAAAAATGTGGACATGAAGCTGGCCTTACCTATCCCCGTGAAAAAGGACACATAGTCACATCCTGTGCTAATATACAGGGATTGCATAGCCTGTGGTCGTAAATTTGGGAGAATGTCAGCTAGGTCTGGGTCGTTTAACAGTGCATCTAAAAGTGTATTCAAGCATAAGAACCTTGCCCCATCAGTGCGCTCCTTGCTAAGTTGCACTATTACTTGAGTATCAGGTATTAGACTAATTACTGACAATCCGATGTGGTATACATCGGTATCTGGGGAAAAAATCAGCTTGCGCTGACCCTCAGAATGCACACAGTGCAACCACACACGTAGGTGCGTGAAACATCTCCTGGAGCCTGTCTACTGTCACTAGGTTGGTTCTGCTGTACACTGGGTGTTCACAGCTCTCAATATTGCATTTGTTACTAGTTTTGCTAGGTTTTGGTAGCCAGCGTGGATGAAAGTTTGGGTTTGAGGTATTTCTACTGAGCTGTTTAGCACAGGGTGCGCAGATGCATTCTGTTTCCCCTATATCGGGTTTAAATTTTTTTAGCAGTGTGTACCCTTCCCTCTGTTTTTCTTTCATTGTCGTAGGGTGTGTGTACCTTGGATTACTCTTCTTGCAGAGTGAACAGGAGCTGCACTGGCCTCGGTGGCACTTGGATGCCATTGATCTGCACCTGAATAGGACAAATTATTACCTACATCTGCTGATTGGCTACGAATGTGTATGTCATCTGGAGGTGTGAAGTGCTGACTGGCCTCTGCAGACTCAGTACTTCTAGTTTTGAGCCTCTCTGGATGCTCTCTTTCATGCAGTAACATACTAATACATGTATCACTCCTGGTGTAAACGCATTTTCCCATTTCCCGCATGCATTAACTTTAAGTCAACTGTTTATACATTTATACCCCTGGAACACAGAAACTCTGGTCAATACCAACTATAGCATTCTTCTTTCTTACAGAAAATACCTGCAATAGCTGTCCAAGAGGTGGTTAATAGAAATGGCACCAAGTTTAGTGCAGAAGATCAAAAGTTTCGCTCAAATCCGTTTGTCAAGCCATATCTTCCGTTCTGAGTGCACTATAAATTCCGCGCTTGCACCATTCTGTAGCGCTACTCAAGCAGAAACTGCATTCCGAACATTATTAAAATCGCTCCAATACATCCGGAGTTATAACCATTTTTATATAGCCTGTGCATTTCATCCGCTCTAAATAATACCGCATACTCTCAGGAAATGTTCCGTGTCACGTATACGTTGCGTGAAAATAAATTTGTACAGTCGTCAATGGACTTCCGGTACGGTGGCGATTGGACTGTGTGAGTCGACACCTCTCGCCTAGCCTGGAGTCGTTGTTGTCGGTTGTCTCAGTTGTCGCTTCCTCTCTCTTCGCCTCAACAACCCCCACCCACTAATACTGAGGTAGTACTTGAAGAACGGTAGAGTTTGAAAGGCCGCCGGAGAAGCTTCAGTGATTGTCTAGGTAGTAGATTAAACTGGTAGACTTGTTGATTTACTACGTTTAGTGTTAGTTGTTCATGGGATTACAGATTATGGGATTAGCATGATTACCGTAGGGTTACTAAGTCTTGTGACCAGACCATGCAAAAAAAAACGAGTGGTCTGGGAGCACACGTTTTTCAAATTTGTTCTTGTCGCAGCTAGCTATAGCTGTGGCGGAAATGCGGAATGTTAAGTCATTATGTAATACATGGGTGAATCTCATTAAAGCGTGTACACGCTGTCAATCTGGAGAGACCGGAGTCAGTGCCACAGATCAAAGATGATGGAGACTCAACATATTTACTGCTTAGGCTGTGGAGGTGACCTTACGTCCATGCTGAGATTGCAAATAGGTGTGGCGAATGACGTAACTTCACTTTTTGGAGGGCAAACGTGTGAGTTCGCGAGGTGCATAAGTACATAGCTGCAACTGTAAAAAACACCCTCAGATATCAGTGAATCTCGGTAGGTCATGTCCTGTAATTCTCTCTGTTTCGGCCACAATGAAAGCATGCTCTTGCCACATTCACTTGCCCTCCGGAAGTGACATTATGTAATTGGACACACCCCTTGCTATCCATTTATAGAATATGCATGGGGAAAATTATGCTTTACGTGACGACATAACATTCATTTCCACTGCAGCTATAGCTGCAGCAAGAACAAATTTGAAATATGTGTGGTCTGGTTACGAGACTAAGGGTTACTGGGATTACCATAGGATTGTGATGGAGACTGTACGAGATTATGAGGCAGTGTCCAACCCCTCGCCTGATCCCTCACTACTGCGCATGCTCAAAACCTCATTCCCCTGCTCCAGTATCTTACATGGCCCCCAATGTTAATTAACCGTTCCATTCTAAGTTTAACTCTGCTAAACTCATCAATTATTTTGGCATTGATGTATTTGTATTCGTCACGTAGCACATGACACATCCACACGATTACGGTGGATGGATTCTTTAGCGACTCAAGAATTTAGAGACTCAAAGCGATCTCCAAATGGTAGAAACATCAATAAAAAGTTTCCAAACACCATGCTTCATCAGATTTGACCAATGAGTGTATGACAAAAGCAAGACCTGAGAAGTATCAATATAGAGTATTGGCCAGGGTCGGCTACACTGAGGCATAAACTGCAGACTCCAAATTTGATTACAATTTTCAATCCAATTGCTTGGTCTACTCATGTAGCTGTGGTAAGGGCTGTACCATACTTAATTTTTGAATATGCAAGAGGCCCTAACAGTATAATAGCAGAGGACATGCTTCTCAACTTATCACCCGGCTACATTAACAGCGATCAAGAGTTGTTTCTAACATAACCCAATCAGTTTATGCAACAACTACAGCTGGTACTAAAGTCCCACAACCCAGTTTATGGGCAAATGCCGATGAAGCTGACCTACGTGTATGGTTGCTGATTTCCCCCAGATTCCGATGCATACCACTTTGGATTGACAGCAATTAGTCTGATACCTGACATCCAAGTAATAGTTCAACTTAGCAAGGACCGCGCCGATTCTGCAAGGTTCTTATATACTTGAACACACTTCTAGATGCATTGTTGAATGACCCAGACCTAGCTGACATTCTCCCAAATTTACGACCACAGGCTATGCAATCTTTATTAGCACAGGATGTGAGTATGTATCCTTTTTCATAGGGATAGGTAACGCCAGCTTAATGTACACTTTTTTCAGCATGCCTCCTTTATTGTTGGTGGAATAGACTCACTACATCAACTGCACTAATGGGACTCACCTTCCCTCCGTGAGAGTGACACTCGGTCAAAGCTATACATGTCAGCTATGTACTTATGCACACTCGCTGTGGCATGTTCATCTCCTCCACGGCCTACCTCCCCAGCGCCTTCTCCATGTATTGCTGCATGCTGGCCACGGGTGCCTGGCTCAAGAACAACTATGAGGTACTAGCCTCGCTCCCAGTCCTTCCACCTCCAGCTTGGATCTCACAGCTATGGAGTAATAGTCTTTTTCTCCATGGCTGTGAGATAACAGCTGGGGTGGGAACGACTTTTTCTCCACTGGGGCGGGAAGGCTGGGGAACAAGGCTAACGAGGTACAGAGTAGAGCCAAGATTGTTAATAAGCACCTTAGACTGTGGATTAATAAGGTTGTTTGTGTGTAGTTAAATGGTATTCTACAGTTTTAGCCTTTAGGAATAGCTTTTACTATGTATATTATGTACATGTATATTTAGCATCGTTCCGGGCTCTTGCCCGGGGAGTGAGAGTGAGACTCACTGTTTGAATTATATTGTATACGTATGTATTTGCAGCTGGCAATCTTTGCTGTGGCTCTCAGCGCAATTGTTGGATGGCCCTTCAGTGCTGCATTGGGGTAAGTGTACAGCCTCATACCAAGGCCTTCATGCCCGATTTTATCCCAGTTGGATCCAAGCCCCCACTTTATTCGTTTGCTCAAATAAAGTAGGCACCTGGAACTACATACTCTGGTCAAAACTAAGTTAGTGCATGGAATTTGAGGCTCTTAGGATGCCCTTTTAGCTTTCATGTGATTTTTAGCCATGTACCCTCAAACTTACCTCTTGTATAATATTTCAATTCCATTCCAAATTTTGATTCCCATTCCAGACACTTCTCTAATACTTCCATACAGTGGCTATTTTAAAACAGCATTCCTTTCTTTATCTGGCAGTTTACCACTTGCACTGGACGTCATTGTCTCTAAGAAGAGGCCACTGTTCTTCGTCTCCTGGTCTCTGTTGAGCTTCATTGTCATAGCAGTGAGCAACTAACCTCATATTGCAGTAGACATGTACAGATTGTGTGTTCATATTACATGTATATCCTAGCCTCCTTCCCAGGCTCCACTGCCCAGCGTTTTTTTTGCTGACTATGCAAAACCACAATTGAATAATTGGCTAACGGTATTTGAGTAATTGGCTATGTGGGCTTTGAGAGGAATTGTGGTTTTGTGTAGCAGACTCCCACCATGTGAAAAAAGCTGCGGAATGGAGGTTGGGAATGAGGCTAAAAGGAGAACTGGAAGGTAACCGTTAGTTTAATCAATTAGCCTAAGGGCAAGACAAGGGTACCATGTTTTCATATAGCCTCGTACCCAGACCAGGATCGTACCCAGACCAGGATCATACCCAGACGAGGAAGGCCTGGGTACTCGACTAGTTTCATGTATGAGATTACACGAATTAAGCTTCTCCAGTGTACATGGGGCACACCCTAGGGACAAGGACGGACGTAACCCTGTGCACAGGTCCCAGACACTTCCAATCCAGATTGTTTTGCACAGCTGAAGAACTGCGAGTTTATGTTAGACCACTCTAGTTCTGAGCCCTTCCATTGTACCTTAGTGCTGTATCCTTCAGCGATGGGCCATTTCCTGAACACTAGCAGCGTACTACGTATGTTATTATACTTCTATTTGCTCTTTCAGGTTCCGCTGGTTGCAGTGGACTCGTTCTACTATGGTAAGGCTGTTCTGGCCCCGCTGAACATCCTGCTCTACAATGTGTTTGGCAAGGGGGGACCTGACCTGTACGGTGAGCCCAGAGAGGAGGGTGATTGGTGGGTTGAGACAGTCCTGAAGCCTTGGGTCTAAGGATTGCCCTTCCTAGGCCCCAACTTTTTTGGCTATGCAAATAAGGGAAAAGACAAAGAAAAAGTGTAGCTAAAAAAAGTGAGGGCCTGGGATTCGTTAGCTATGATGAGGTGATATGTTCAGCATCGCTGGCTTCCGACTCATATGTAGCGCCTCGTTCCCAGGCTCCTTTCAGTAGCTTTTTTTCACACCCTGGAACTGCCAGCGACAAAAGCTAGGGTGTAGCCCGGGCTACTTCTGACTACTGTATAGGCAGTCTAGTCGTTATTACTAATTGGAAGGCAGAATTGATTCTGAATCTGTCTTGCTTCATTCACTTACACACACACACACACACACACACACACGACACAGGAGTGGAGCCATGGTCGTTCTACTTCATCAACGGCTTCCTTAACTTCAACTGTGTCTTCATCTTGGCACTGGCCGCTATACCACTCATTGAGATTGAGGTAAGTAGTCTATGTGACATACTAGACTTTCAGCCTCGTCCCCAGGATCTTGTGCATATGTATTTCACTTGCCACTAGTGAGTCTGGTACATTTTCTCACATGATTTAACTACGTGTGGGTAGAACCACTTCAAAGACAGTTGTACTTCTCTATCTTTTGCTGGTGGCAGTGTTTCAGTGCTCAGTCTGTGATATGAACAGGCTCTGAAGAGTAGCTACAAGAACTTTGGATTCGCAATCTTCTAATTGCCCCTTGTAAAAACTCACCCTTCTACCTTATGCATCACACACGTGGGCCTCATACCCAGGCCTCCCCTCGCAGCTTTTTTCGCAGCCCTGGAAAAATGCATGCTTTTCTACGGCTGCGAAAAAAGCTGCGAGGGGAGGCCTGTGAACGAGGCTACTAACTAGACCTCCATACTTACGTAATAACCATTATATCGTCTCGTTCTCAGGCCACACTCTGAGACTCCAGCTTTTTTGCACAACATTTTTGCACATAGTGTGAAAAAAACTGGAAAGTGAAGCCTGGGTACGAGGGTACAGGAAGATCACTCAAATCAATCACGTGGAGTTTGATAGTGACCTTGCAAATATATTGTAATCCTCTAGATTTTACTTGAGGCATTGATAGCAAATATGGGCAGGGGCTACTCATGGCGGCAGGTCTTCTACGCAACCCTGCAGGAAGATGTGAGTGGTTGCTATGCTACTGTATTACATTGTAATTTATAATCTCTCCATTCGTATGTGAGATACATGTGTGGCAGTCCTGGGTAGAAAAGGAACTTTATTCCGTCACGTATTTCGATCGCGTCATTGTGTTCAAAGTGCTGTATCTCTGAAATTTCGTTAAGGGCCAGACTTTAATGTGCCTAGCATATTGATACGTTTTCTGCTGCTACCTGTACTCATGGTACATGTTATTAGTTTACGCAGTTACAAGAGGTGAGGGATAGGCACATGTGCATGTAGATGATGTCCTTACTATTCAAGGAATTAAACCTATGTACACTCCATTACACACCTTATTGTCTGTTATTTTAGTGGACTCTCAAATTCTCACGAGAAGAAAGTTGACAGTAACTCCATGAACCTTGTGAACTGTGTGAAAGTTACTGATGATAGAGTAACCTCTTTCATTCATTCTCTCTTGATTTCCATTTCCATTTCTGGTTCTGGTTCTCGGTTTTCAGATTAATTTCCCTCATATACATGTACATAATCGACATTCTCATTCCCAACCCAACCTGAATCTTTGAATACTAGGAACCAGGACTGGGATCGGATATCATTTACACCATGGTACGTAATTCTCTCTGCTTTGTTTCATTTTATTTTCTGCAGCTGCAGCCCACATACCTGGCAGGGCCTTCAGAGTAGCCACACAGCCTCTGTTCATTTGGATTGCCATTTTTTTCACAAGACCCCACAAGGTACATGTACATCAGTTGTTTTGTGTCTGCAGTAGTTTTAGCATTTAGGATTGGCCCTAAGGCTTAGTCTTTCATATAGACTAAGTGTCATTCCCAGCCACAGTACTATCTACATGCATAAATTCCTCTTGCAATGCACGCATGCATGTACTTGTATGTTGTAAAGAGTTTGTATGCACATCTTTAGGAGGAGAGGTTCCTCTTTCCCGTCTACCCTCTGTTCTGCCTCAGTGCAGCCATTGCCCTCCAAATCATCCCTGTGAGTCACTTCTTGGATTCTGATAAGTGTGTACTTATATACATTATTGACTTAAACCTTTTCTATTTTGATCACCATGCTTGAGTGTTTTCTGCTTCTCTATTATTATACACTCTTGTTTCTTAGCCTCGTTCCCAGGCCACTTTAGCTAGTACATGTACTTGTAGCTATGGGCCTGGTACATTTTCTCACATGACGTGTAGGGTAGAAGGATGGTAGAAGGGTTGTGCGTATGAGGACAGTTGCAGTTCTCTGGCAATGAAGGAAGGCATTAAATCTACACTTCGTGTAGCTACTCTTTAGAGCCCATTTGTACAGGAGATATTGAGCACTGAAACAATATATTCATCTGTCCTGGCCACGTATACCCTGTCAAATCACATGAGAAATGTACCAGGCTCGAAGTGAAATCTGCACCTATCTGTCCCTCTGGTTGAGTAGGCTCACCATTGCTGGTCTCGTTCGACGAGTCCTCCTCTCCACACTGCTCTCTCTGAGAGCTCACACTGCTCTGTCTGCCATAGAGCTCACACTCCATCACAGCTATATCACTGCTTGAGCAAATAGTTTGGCAGCTACCTTTATGTACATAACAGCCACGCCCACAGCATACAGCACCTGAATGAGTCATATCAAAAAAGGATAGAAAAAAGCTGACAAACTTAATCTGTTTGTAACCCTTCATTTACGTAGGAGGTGCTGCCATTACTGTACGGCATGCTGATGTATGTATTGAAAGCCCCCAAGTTCCTGAAGCGGCTGGCTCTGTCCCTCCTGCCGTGGCTCCCTGTCCTGGTCTGCATCACCTTTACAGTCCTCTCCATCTCCAGGGGGTGTGCCCTCTACAAGGGTGAGTGTGGTAAGCTGAGCTGTCCGGATATGGGGCATCAGCTTGGTACACGTGTATCTCAGGGCTAGCCTTGCAAGGGACCCCAGTACATGTGGTGAGCCGTCTCTGAGGGCTAGCCTTGATAGGGACCCCAGTACATGTGGTGAGCCGTCTCTCAGGGCTAGCCTTGCAAGGGACCCCAGTACATGTGGTGAGCCGTCTCTGAGGGCTAGCCTTGATAGGGACCCCAGTACATGTGGTGAGCCGTCTCTCAGGGCTAGCCTTGATAGGGACCCCAGTACATGTGGTGAGCCGTCTCTGAGGGCTAGCCTTGATAGGGACCCCAGTACATGTGGTGAGCCGTCTCTCAGGGCTAGCCTTGATAGGGACCCCAGTACATGTGGTGAGCCGTCTCTGAGGGCTAGCCTTGATAGGGACCCCAGTACATGTGGTGAGCCGTCTCTCAGGGCTAGCCTTGATAGGGACCCCAGTACATGTGGTGAGCCGTCTCTCAGGGCTAGCCTTGATAGGGACCCCAGTACATGTGGTGAGCCGTCTCTCAGGGCTAGCCTTGATAGGGACCCCAGTACATGTGGTGAGCCGTCTCTGAGGGCTAGCCTTGATAGGGACCCCAGTACATGTGGTGAGCCGTCTCTCAGGGCTAGCCTTGATAGGGACCCCAGTACATGTGGTGAGCCGTCTCTCAGGGCTAGCCTTGATAGGGACACCAGTACATGTGGTGAGCCGTCTCTCAGGGCTAGCCTTGATAGGGACCCCAGTACATGTGGTGAGCCGTCTCTGAGGGCTAGCCTTGATAGGGACCCCAGTACATGTGGTGAGCCGTCTCTCAGGGCTAGCCTTGATAGGGACCCCAGTACATGTGGTGAGCCGTCTCTGAGGGCTAGCCTTGATAGGGACCCCAGTACATGTGGTGAGCCGTCTCTGAGGGCTAGCCTTGATAGGGACCCCAGTACATGTGGTGAGCCGTCTCTGAGGGCTAGCCTTGATAGGGATCCCAGTACATGTGGTGAGCCGTCTCTCAGGGCTAGCCTTGATAGGGACCCCAGTACATGTGGTGAGCCGTCTCTCAGGGCTAGCCTTGATAGGGACCCCAGTACATGTGGTGAGCCGTCTCTGAGGGCTAGCCTTGATAGGGACACCAGTACTTGTGGTGAGCCGTCTCTGACAAGCAATGACGTAATTCTTACAGGCTGCCTGCACCATATGCTTAATTTGCATCCACCATCATGAAGCCAATGATTAGTCATCAGAATACGGAGTTAATTATACATAGTACATGTACATTGTATATACTGTATAGCAGGTTATTTTCGTGGATGGAAATTTTTGTAAAAAGCTTGAGAGGTCATTAGAAATAATACGGTACCATTGGAAATACACAAGAACATTTTGATACCACAGAATTATGCTCTTTCTAATTATGTATGCCCACTCCTCTCCTATCCTCTAGCCTACCACGCCCCCATGGACTTGTATCGGAAGGTGAACTCTGGCCCCTTTCTCTCTCGGGTGGAGACTCTCAGTGAGGTCAACCTCTGTGTGGGCAAGGAGTGGTACCGCTGCCCAAGCAGCTTCTTCCTCCCCAACAAAAAGTGAGCTGCAGCACAGTTCTCGTAGTGTACACACACACACACACACACACACACACACACACCTCTGCATAGACCATAGGCCATCCCTCTTCACAGACTAGCGTCTTGTTGATCCTCTCCACTCTGAAACATTTATTTAGCATACATATTCTAGATAGCCTCATTTCCAGGCCTCTCTCCCCCCCCCCCCCCCAACTTTTGTTGCGTGCCATATTGCAAGTGGCAAAGGTTGTGTTGAAGGCCTGGGAGCACAGGCCTCTACCCCAGCTTTTGTTGCTTGTTATACTGCAAAGGACAAAAGTTTTATTGGGTACCTGGGAACGACGCTAGGTGTTTGTATAATCCAAGGTTTAGCTGTGTCTGTTTTTGCCCTACACAATAATTTGTACTGCACTTCTGAGAATAGCTGTATGTTCGTATGTTATGGATTGTATTTGTACCTGCTTCAAGGTGGAAGCTGCGTTTCATCCGCTCTGAGTTCCGTGGGCAACTGCCGCAACCCTACAGTCCCCATAAGAACGCCACCTGGGTCATTTCAGATCACATGAATGATATGAACCTGGAAGAAACTTCTAGATATGTGAGGAGTATGAAATTGTTATGATTTACATGTATGAGAGGAGAGACTAGCCTCATTCTCAGGCCCTCGAGATCACAAGGTATTTTGAATCATTGAAGTGAAAAAAGCTTTTTAGGTATCCTAGTCAGAATGTTCACACAGTAATTACCTTCTTGTAGCTAAGCCGTAACCTCATTCCCAGGCTCCACTCCCCAGTTTGGTTTTGTGTGAAAGCTACTGTGCATGCGTGGAAATAAAATGCTAAATGTAAGCAATGGTGTACCTTATACAATGCAAAGGAGTAAGGGCTATGCTTCGTATTAACATTGAAGTATTTACATGTAGATGTACACCTACCTTGATCCCATTCGAATTCTGCCCTTCTCGTGCAGTTTGAGCTTGAGCGGTGTCATTTCCTGGTGGAGCTGGACCTCCCTCGGGCAGTGGTGACCGAGAGGGAGCCTCGCTACACCCAGGATCGAGAGACCTGGGAGGTGATGGCTAGCTTCCCCTTCCTCGACTCAGAAAGGTCAGTTGGAGGCACACTCAAAATCCTCAGCTGGCGTATTCATTGGACACTCATTTACAACACAGATCTCAGTTTCTCAGGCTTATTGCGCAGTTTCAAATATACATAAATCACTTGAAATATTTTCAGGGTTCTTTATTACAATTCCAGGGGTGAAAATGCGTTTGGGAGTTCCCAGGTCCTCTGCTATATGCCGATGTGGCAAAATGTAGTAGAGTTGGGAAAATAAGTCACATGCACAGAATCTAATCTGTGTATAGGATTACACTTCCAGGAAGCCCTAAATTTCACTATATCCCGAGAATTATAGACTGTTTGTGCAGTGTGTCTATTTATGACATTATTATTCATCATACTTTACAGGTCCCAGAAGTTATATAGAGCATTCTACATCCCGTGGCTGTCAGGCTTGAGGACTAGCTATGCAGATTATGTCTTGCTGAAGAACAGACATGTTTTATCACAACCATAATATATTAACTTGCATGTCACAGGTATTGTTTTATTACCTCCTTTGTGTGTGTGTGTGTGTGTGTGTGTGTGAGTGTGTGTGTTTGACACAGGAACGTATGCCACAAGCATACATGTTCAATGTCATATTGTTATGAAGGAGCTTGAGAAAGAAAGAATAGGACCCTGGATGGAAGGTGTGGTGGTGCCCTGCTTTGCAACTGATATTGTTCTTATGGTAGCATGAAGTGCAACAGATGTTGGTATAGGTAGTCCAAGTTTAATGCTCAGACGAGGAAGTTGTATGTTGTGAGGGAGAATAAAAGTTCAACATAGATGGTGAGATGGAGGAGGTAGGGTTGTATGCATGCTCGAGGATGTCCGTTTAAGTAAATGGTTGAGAAAGCAGGGAATGGGTAAGTGGAATATATAGATGGCGAGGGTAAACGGAGAAGTGGAATTTGATGGCAAGCCATGTTTATAGAGGTGTGGTGGCCAAGAGGAACGGTGGCTGCTAGGAAAATTAAGCAGTGCATGAAAGAGTAGGAAGAAAATTGTTATATAGGGGCAAGTAATACAGTCACAGGTGTGATTATCTTGGTCGGAGGAGAGGAGAAAGAAAGCCACGTACTGCTTGATTATAGGATGTGGGAAAACAAAGTGCTGACAAAAGCATGTGCTGGAAGAGGGAAGACAGAGCAAGGTGGTTGTGCAGCAGAGCCAATGGAAGAGGAAGTAAGAAAGCCAATTGAGGTCTCAGAACCAGAGTGGTCTAACCCACAGATATTGAGCTTGCCCCCACCCCACATATTGTAGAAAATGAAGAAAAAAAGGCAACCCTCTTCTCCCAACGGAACCCTAGGCCATGTGACACTGCCACGTTAAGGGGTGAACGGGAAGGTCGTTCCGGCTGACCGAGCCTTCAGCCTTTCGGGCGCCTGTCCGCTATGGTACAGGGATCGTCATCGGGTCTGTTTAGTGTGCTAGGCTTTGGGAGGAACACGGACGGATCCTAGGCCGTACTGTCCGAGACCACCGTGGCAGTTGCCAAACCACGTTACCCTCTACCTGAACACACATGGTCACAGCCCGGAGCTAACTGCAGCTAACTGCAACTGTTATGCTTATGGGTTTAATTAACGTAACACAGAAATCAATTACATGACGTCAGGCACGAAACTAGCGCCAAACCCGCTACTAATTCTTTCAGCTCCTGAAAC
This sequence comes from Phakellia ventilabrum, assembly GCA_963921505.1. Taxonomy (NCBI): domain Eukaryota; kingdom Metazoa; phylum Porifera; class Demospongiae; order Axinellida; family Axinellidae; genus Phakellia; species Phakellia ventilabrum. The sequence goes on from OY997397.1 coordinate 2,742,782, forward strand.
AAGTGCTGTGGGTTAGACTACTCTGGTTCTGAGCCCTTCAATTGGCTTACTAGACATGGCTGTGTATTACATCATTTGGGTATCTTCTACTTGAGCTCACTACCGAAAGGTACATGTGCTTGCATTGTAATTTAAGACACGCAAATGACAACAGCAGACACAAATCCATTCCACAACTAGTGGAATGGAAATTATAACTGCATGAGGAAGCCATAAGTACTTAGCCTCAGTAGGCTTGAGTCTAGCGGCTGTGGGGTGCTTAACCTCAATGCACATGCACATGCACACTAGTAGGCTTCCCCAGCAGCTATGAGGTGCTGAACATCAATGCAGTCCAGCACCTGCTACTAAGACACGTCATGCTGATAAAGTGTTCAATGAAAAGAAAAAAGGGGGGGCACACCCCTTTTGCTTCCCACCTAGCCTAAGGCATTATTTTTACAGTATAAGGTAATTACAGTCAGCAGAAAATTGTTCCTTTACTAAGCTGTACCTATAGTATAAAATGATAATGATGCAACTCCAGTAACCAATCCAAATTGTCTTTCCTTTTAGCAGTGAATAGCTGGTGTGAAAGCACCCCCATACTGAAAAAGTTGTCTACGGCCCTGCAGCAGAAAAGTTATAATCTTGAAAAGTTCAGCAAATTAAGTCTTCAATGGGGAGCTACAGGACAAAACATCTTTTTTTCTGCGGCTGCTGGCAGACATTTGGAATCGTCAGTACATAAGCACAGGAACCCACATCACTCTCTTCGCTGACTGCATAAGCTACTGAGTGCCTGATCTCATTAGGCAAGCTCACCTAATTACTGTGGCTGTGTGTACCTAATTAAACCTGTAGAAATCAATAGTGCATTTACTGACTAGACATGGTCTACAATGTGGGTACTGGTGGAACTCAAGGCCTGGCTTCTAAATGTATTTTAAGATATGCTCAACCAATTATCCCCTTGGCAACTATAATTTGATGCCTTTGAGGGTTTCCCACATATTTTCCTGGTTACAACTTCCTATGCTCTATGAGAATGTAGGTCCATTGCTTGATCTTTGATGTGCTAATTCAGGTAAGGCCTGCTGGGGTGAATCTACTGTAGCAGGCATGGATTGTTGCAATATTTGATTGGCGAGTCCGTATTGCGAAATTAGTGTATTCGTGAATAGCAAGGCAGGTTTAGCTGTAAAACCGGATTTGAAGTGTTTCTGGGAAAAAGCATGCGTAGGATTTTGGAAATTCTCTACAAATAGAAATGTGTCATAGGGGATAATAACCATGCACATGCATGTGCTACTAGCGCTGCAGATGTGTCTTAGAGAGCTAAGTCTAGCCTCACTACCATGCAGAGGCTCCATTCTAAATGTATACCTATAATCTTCTGCTACATCCTTCATTTTGCTGAAAGTACTTGCACATATATCTGTGTGTACTTGCGACTGGGTGGGTGGACACTATATATATAACCCCCCCCCCCCTCCCCCCAACACACACACTAAAGTAGGGGTGGGTAGACAGTATATCATGTGGGTGGATAGTATGTAGACTACGGAATCCTTGTGGACACACCGTCTATTTCCTCTAGCTAGAACCATTCACTAGGAAAAGTTGTGGCTAGACTAGATTTGGTTTCTTGCAGGCCACTATGCAAAATTAGTCAATAGCTGCAACAGGAACACTGAAGCAGAAGCAAGGGGTCCTTGTGGACACACCGTCTATTTCCTCTAGCTAGAACCGTTCACTAGGAAAAGTTGTGGCTAGACTAGATTTGGTTTCTTGCAGGCTACTATGCAAAATTAGTCATAGCTGTGACAGGAATAACCATAAATAGAAACTGTGGCTACTTGTGAACAGATGCCTGCCTGTGGCAACCATACAAGCTTTAAATTAACCACCTTGACAGACTAAATTAAATAAGGTTGCAGACAAGGGATTCTGTTAATTGAGTAATGTGGTCTGCAGGTGGGTACCAGTGGAGTTCATGACCTTGGCTCCTACAAAACCTCAATGGGAACAAACATCCTGATTATTGTGTGTATCAATAATTGGCTTGGGTACCCGACTTGACCACAGCACCCAAAGCACAGGAATACAGCAATGGCATGCTGCAGGCTATAAAAGCAGCTCTGCTATTCTGCTGCTGCAGCTCAGGAAAGACGAAGCAAGAAGGAAACGCTCCACAGCAACCTAAGACTTGCAAAATCAGGATGAAGCTCTGGCTTGCTACAACTCTGGCTGCAATTCTGCTGTCGGTGTGCAGTGCCTACCCATATGGTGTGTGCTATATATAAATATATAGATAACCAATAATATTATAGTGTGCATTGTATTATAATTATGCAAGTGGCTATCTACATGTATGCTCTGCTCAAAACACACCAGTTTAGCAATGAGTTTTACCTCATGCAGCCTTCGATGAAACAACAGGTGCCAACATGGAGCAGGGTGAAGACACAAATGATGATATAATGGAAGCTAATGCAGAGGACAAGACCCCTGGTGACCTCAACATTCAACAGTATATAGGCATACAGGATGACACCTCTGAGATCAACTTTGACACCGGAGTTATGGATTATCCTGAAGTGCAAGCGCTTTCTTCAACTAGTGAGTAAAAACATTATAATTATGTGTATTATCATGTTTGTATCAAAAGGGATAGTAAGCCGTGGGCGTTGTGCATCCCTGCCGAGAGGCTGCAAAGCAACCGATATTCTCCTAATTTTCGCCTATCAGGAAGTGTTCTCATGAGAAATAAGCACTTAATTACCACACTCTCCATGCATTTTCTTAGAGAAAAAAAGACCATACTGCTGCGGTTTCATTGTCTTCAAAAACTCTTCAGCTGGTCTCGTGCTGAAATCCTCCACTCGATCTTGCAATTAGGCAGAATGCGCATCCCACGTGAAGCCCCCCTCCCCTTTCTACGCACCTAGGCTCCACTCCACAGCATTTTTTCTCACAAAGCAAAAAAAAACCTGGGAAGTGGAGCCTGGAAGCGAGGCTATATGTATAGCTATAAGGCATAGAACAATTTACTCCATTGCAATCCCATTTTCTACAGCTTGTCTCCAGGACTTGTACATTCTTGCCTTCACTTCTGGGAGGAAGAATGCTGGGTCTGACAAGGCACATGAAATTGAGGTGAGGACTGCAGGACAGACTAGGGTCATCAAGCTCCCTAATCTACCTGGAGATGACTACAAGAAAGACAAGGGAGACCTCTGGAAACTCACCTTTAGAGGTGACCTCAAATTCTACCACTGTGTGACCCTGAAAAACATTGAACACGTTGCTATCGAGTCCGGTAGCAATGATGGATGGCATATCGATTCGATTGTCACCTATGTGGGTGTTCATGGTAGTTTCAGGGAGCTTACTCGTAACTTTAATGCCTTCCGCTGGATTGATGGCAATGGACCAGCATCCCACAGGCGTTTTATGCTTTACAGTGTACACTGAGTACTGACTGTAATTGTAACATACACTAGAGTTGCTACATTATCATTTTGTATGCAATGTTAGGACTTAGTAATACACTGACATGTAGAATGTCTCTGCATTAATTATTTTTGATGTTAATTGTGGGGTAACCTTCAACGGGTGCATGGACATAGCTAGCATGCAGTGTTTAATACATATGCACATGTGCAGTGATGGAAACATGCACATCAAAATGAAGTGCATGTTGAGGAATGCAAATCTGTGAATAGCTAGCTATCTATGTCATCATCTACACCACCACAAAATGATAGAAAAAATAGCTGTGGAATAACATAATATTAAAGACAAGCATATAATTATTGTGATGACACATCCTGATGCTTCATGGTCTGGGAATATTTGCTTTTTTCACAGCCATTGTGAGGCAACCTTGAGTGGGTGCATGGGCATAACATGCAGTATTTAATAGAGATGTACATGTGCAGTGATGGAGATATGCACATCAAAATGAAGCACATGTTGAGGAATCTGTGAATATCTATACCACCTGGGAACCAGACACCACAAAATGATAGAAAAAATTGCTGCGGTATATAAAGAGACAAGTATATAATTATTGTGATGCTGCACATCCTGATATTTCATGAGCTGGGACAAGGCTAATATAGCATTAATGTGAATGGCTCTGTCCGGGCAGGGGGTTCTCCTCCTGCTTCCCTGGGGTAGAGCTGATACTGAAAAGCGGTATTTTCCAAGTCTCGCAGGCAAGCCTCTCGACGTTGGGAATTTCACCTTTTCAGCAGGGCTCACTCCCGGTGCCTTCTGCTTCTGATCAAAGCAGCCCCTCCAGACGGTGATTCTCTCCTCGCAGTGTTTTCATCTGCTGTATCAGGTGGCTCTGCCTCGTTGCCATTTTTGCAGTCACTTCTGCGGATAGGCGACTGACTTGGGTGTGACGTCTTACAATGATACCACTCTCAGTTGCACAGGGCACACCTCAGACAAGTCCCCATATTTTGCGGACTGTTCAGAGAGGAATACAGCAGCAATTCTGCAAACTGTCAGAGCACTGATCAATACACAATGCATGGTATGTATGTCACCTCAAGGCATAACTGAATTACATGAGAACAAGACAGAAGTTTTATTGAATCATTTACATAACGCTTAAAAACAAGCTTAAGCAAGTCCAACAAGAATTCAAACCAGTTAAACTGTCTGGGGTGACAGGTCTATTACAGGAATACAGTAAGGATGCATTATGTGGTAGCAGCCTGCAGGCTATAAAAGCTGTTCTAGCTGATACTCTGCTGCTGCAGCTCAGGAAAGACGAAGCAAGAAGGAAACGCTCAACATCAACCAAAGAATCGCAAAATCAGGATGAAACTCTGGCTTGCTACAACTCTGGCTGCAATTCTACTGTTGGTGTGCAGTGCCTACCCATACGGTGCGTGCTATAGATAACCATATAGTCCGTATTGTATTATATATGCATGTGGCTGTCTATACTCTGCTCAAAATACTCCAGTAGAGCTATAAGTTGAATGTCTAACCATTTTACCTCATGCATGTAACACCAGGTGCCATCATGGAGCAGGGTAAAGACACACCTGACAGTAGCATGGAAACTAATCCAGAGGAGCAGATCCCTGATGTCAACATTCAACGGTATTTGTACCACAGCAGCCATATAGTTCAAAGGCACCGCCTGCAGTGTATATCCCAGAAGACAGCTGGCCTGCTAACCAAAATTGCAAGCTCAGCCATACACTAGGTGGCAAAAACTCATACACCACGCTGAGTCGGCCATACACTCCTTGTGGTCAGCCATACACTACGCTGAGTCAGCCATACACTACGCTGAGTCAGCCATACACACGTTGCTGTGGTACAAACCGGTTATACCACTCCCACTCAGAGGTTTAGCTGATACACTACTCGGGCTTCGCCCTCGTAGTGTATATGCGCTAAACCTCTTCGTGGTTGTGGTATAACCTATATATACAGGACTACACCTCCTCTGATATCAACATTGAACATCCGATGTATGACACTGGAGTTGTGGAAGGCCGCCAGAAGAAAGTGAAGAAAGTCATTTCTTCAACTAGTGAGTAAAAAAAACCACGTATTATGCTTGTATCAAAAGGGGAAACACGTATCATGCTTGTATCAAAAGGGGTATCTGCTTGTATTAAAAGGGGTATCAATAGGCCGTGGACGTTGTGCATCCCCTACATGGGAGGGAACGAAGCTACATGTATGTATAATTAACTTCACTTTTTCTACAGCTTGTCTGCAGGTCTTTTACATCCTTGCCTTCACTTCTGGGAGCAGGCATGGTGGGTCTAGGGGTTCACATAAAGTTGAGGTGAAGGCTACTGGACAGACTAGGGTCATCAAGCTCCCTAACCTACCTGGAAACGATTACCAGAGAAACAAGGGAGACCTCTGGAAACTCTCCTTTGGACGCAACCTCAAAGTTGGACATAACCTCAAATTCAACGGCTGTGTGACTCTGAAAAACATTGAACACGTTGCTATTGTGTCCGGTAGCAGAGATGGATGGAATATCGATTCGATTGTCACCTATGTAGGTGCTGATGGCAGTTTCAGGGAGCTTACTCAGGACTTCAATGTCTACCGCTCGATTGATGACGATGGATCAGCACCCAACTCAAAGCGTTTCGTGCTTTACAATGCACACTGAGTCGCTGGATTAATGGCAATGGACAGCTGACTTGATGGCAATGGACCAGCGTCCAGTTTATGCCTATAATGCACACTTGAGTACTGATTGAATGGATGATTTTGAGTACTGATTGTAATTGTAGCATAGATTTGTGATAAGAAACAATGGTTTTGTTTAGGGAGTTGCTCATTTTTTTTTTTGAGTTGCTCATTTTGTATGCAAGCCAGTACAGCTACATTTTGGATCACTGACATGGGATTTCTAATACACTGACATGGTATAATTTTGCTGCATGAATACTAGCTGGATATTTTTGACCTTAGGTTGGGGCAACCTTGAGGGTGCATAACACTGACATGGTGTAATTTCGCTGCATGAATACGATATTGCAACACGTATGTATGGTTGTAATAATTGTGCAAAAGTTTCAAGAAACCATAACTCTGAAATATTTTTGACGTTAGGTTGGGGCAACCTTGAGGGTGCATAACACTGACATGGGATTTCTAATACACTAATGTGGTGTAATTTCGCTGCATGAATACTAGCTGGATATTTTTGACGTTAGGTTGGGGCAACCTTGAGGGTGCATAACACTGACATGTGAAGCAGCTGAGGATAACTTTCCGAAGGCAGCACGGAAATTTTTTTACCTCCTACACTGCAAAAACAAAAAGGGTTGATGTAACCCAGCTAACGGCATCTGACCCAGCTAACGGCATTAATTTTGTGAATAGCTCCGGCCGTTAACAGTACTTTTATTTTGTGAATAGCTCCGGCCATTAACAGTACTTTTAGCGATCGTGCATAGCCACGTGTACTTTCGCAGTAGTGCGCCATTAGATAGTGAACATTTCTTTGTTCACATCCCATGTCACAAAAAATATGCTAGCAATTCTTCTTTCTCAAATCATGCATGGTATCCTATATATGGAGTACTACCGTACTCCATAATACATACGTGTATATATGTATACGAATATGTATGTATGGATATCATGGACAATACATTATTGAGCGAGCGTGAGCGAGCCCCACACAAGTGACTCAAATCGAAATTTTTCTGTCTGTCGGCGTACGACATGCCGAATATTCCATTTTTGCGCACTATGAAATAACCACGTGGATTTATCGTAATCATCTACACATGGTTTCGTCTGGGCGTGGTTAGGGTCTGGGCACTAGTCTCGTGCCCAGACCTATGCTCGCTAGTCTCGTGCCCAGACCTATGTTCGCCCCCCGCCAAACGTTCGGCGGGGGGCGAACATAGGTCTGGGCACGAGACTAATGCTCGCCGAGCCACGGTCTGGTCACGAGACTAGAGACTAGCATTCGAGAACCGATCTCAGCATGAGATCGAGACTGTTCCAGAGATGCACGCGCCTCTAGAGCTCCTCCCCCTCGAGCAATCTGAGAGTACTGCCATTCTGACCTCGCTCACACTCAGCACATGCAGCAATTCCATTCAAAACTGCCACTCTACAATTTCATTCTGCTCAACCTCGCTCACGCTCGCCCCACAATGCCCTGTATTCACCTAGTATTGTCCATGATGTATATCGTCAGGTATTAACTGATACGAAAAACGTACTAGGATCAGTCATCAAGGACCACGGTTTCCAAATAGAGCGCACGGTTCAGAGGTCAATGTGTATGCGTATATGCGTGCTCCGCGGGTAGGGAAGTGCGTCCGCTGCGCTCCACGGGCGGGGATATATGCCTAGCGTACGAGAATGGACGTGTCTCTACTTGCTTTCCAGAAAAGGTATAAATTTACGATGCTGCACACGTACTTCTATATTATTAACTGACTGCCATTGTGTTCTCTTTTAAATTCCACAGTGACTACCTGGGGATAGGGTGTGCGCCAGACTACTCTTTCGTGGCGGGATACTGGAAGCGATCTCCGCCTTGATTGGTGGGCTGGTACCGAGACTACACTATCTCGTCTAGTCTGCAGACCGTCGCTGCTGTCGCTGTTCAGGCCATTCATGTTGCACTGTGAGTCGACACTGACCTCTGCCTAACCTGGATCGAGTCGTTGTTGCCGGTTGTCTCAGTTGTCGCTTCCTCTCTCTTCCCTCAACAATCTCTCGCTCTGCCTCCTGCCATGCCTTGGCTGACTGCGCGATCGCGCCCAGATCTTGGCTCCTCCCCCTCGCGTGCGTGCGCACGTAATGTATTATCCCTGGTAACAGCGGCGTTACCGAAAGTGCTGACTAAGCAATTTCGTAGTGCGTTTACAGTTAACTAAACCATTCCAAAACTGGATTATGATCACTATCTAGCCCTTATTCGCCATGTGAGCAACATAAAAACTAACTTAGATTGACGTACCTTGGCCTACTGGGCCTGCAAACTTCCAGTAACTTAGATTCGCCCGAATGTACCGTGCATACGCTGAATGCACTGCTCTTGAGCCCATAGCTCTTAAAGCAGCCATGGTCATGCCATCTCTGCTCTTGCAGAAACCACATGCATCATCTAAAGCACGTGAGCATGCCAATTGCCTCCACTGTCGCCTACAAGCATGGCAGAAAGGGGACATAAACAACCTGGTCATTGAGGGACGTACCATACAGGCTCGCCTCAAACAAAACAGCAGAAACATGAGCTGTGTGAGTGAGCAGCAGACAGCACGCCGTTTTACAAAGCTGATGATGTAAGGGAAGGTCAAAGCAGCTTTACGTCTTATCTCAGAAGAAGGGAAAGGGGCACTACTTCTCCTTGATACCCAACTGCCCACAGATGAACATCAACCCTAACATTAATTTTGCTGTGCTCATAACCCATATTACTGTACAGTTAGCGTACATCTAAGTTGCCTTGCTATAGATCCAAAGCCGTACATACACGTAGATCCCTTACACTCATCATCTAACTATTAGCTATATAGTCTAACATAGCAACAATTTTGAAATCAGTAGGCTTAGTTATATCTGCTGTGTCCTTAGTTCATTGCATGTAGCTAAGCCGTCGGTTCTAATATCATACAGAGAAAAGGTTTTCTGCCCTTTATGCGGATAATTGGCTGCTTTACAGCCTCTGTGGAGGCATAATGCGCTTCTAGATCTGGGCACTATCTTCGGCAGTGCATATTTTACACTTAGTTCCTCCAGTTACGCTATTGAAAGTTGGCCTGACCACCCAAACTTAGCTTGCTCCGGGCCTGAAGTGTATACCCTAAAGTCTTAATTTTCAGAAAATGCTTTGTCTATACAGCTCCAAACCTGAAAGAGGTACATGTGTTCAAAGCTTGGTGCTAGCATAGTTTAAGCTAAGGGATAGCTAACTCAGAATTTTTCGTATTTCAGCAGTTGTAGCTCCAACTCCAAAAGAGGTATCAGGTAATAAAAGAACGGTTTTGAAACTGGCAAGCTTTGTTCTAGTATATTTACTGTGTTGATGGCTCATTGCGTGATAGCATAGTTTAAGCTAAGGGTACCCAAAAAAGGTAATTTGGGAAACTGTCTTATTTTAGGCCACTATAGCTCCTAATCCAAGAAGGGTGTCAGGTACAAAAAGCATTCATAATGTTTTTTGTGACTTGCTTTGTCAGGCACGTTTGGTATATATTCTCCTTCCTTCCCCACTCCTATCCAATTGACAGAAATCATGTACTAACAATGGCCAAAGTTTCTCGGAGACATTAGCTATAGTGATCATGCATTTGTAGTCACTTCCATTCCGAGGCAATTTTGCAGGACAGAGACATTTTGGCTGGAACACCTTGCTCAAACTGTCCCGATGATAGATCAGTCTGTGATTGTCATCATCTTGACCCTGTAGACTTGTAGCTAGTGGCTCTACTGGGGACAGGAAAGCTCTCTAAGTACCTCTTTCTTTGCAAAGAGCGGCTTTTCAGACGGAGAAAGCCCAAATTGAACCTAGCACCTTCCACCATGGATAATAGAGTGCGTAGCTCTATTCATGTTTCCACCACTAAAATGTACAGACGGGGGGGGTAGGGGTTAAAGGAGTGTGTCCCCGGGTTGAAAGAGGGCTATGCCCCCTCAGATTTTTGGGGGTTAATAAGATTCAATCATTGATCAATGTCTTCCATAGAAATTTTTAGGGAAAGGTTTCTAGTGTATAAAGGGATATGAAATCGTGCCTCAACCACAGAGAACACCTTCCCTAAACCCAAATGCAGAACAGGATAGTTTGACTGGACATTGATGTAATTAGGATAATTATGGTCTGACCAAATGGGCCAGTCAAAGAGGGAATATTCAAACTACCAATTGCTCTTAATTAGCTAGCTAGTTTGCACTCAGACTTCATCATTGTTGAGACTGTAGTAGTTAGCTACTGAATTTACTATCACATACTTGCTGCATGACCGAGAACTATTAATTATTTTGCCGGGCAAGAGTCCTCTCCTCTAACTCACCATACCTAATTTCAGCCACGTGCACAGTAGCTATATATAAGTGGATGTAGCTAGCTAAAATTATAGAATCTAGTGCTATACACTCTGCACAGCGTGTATACAGCTGAACTAACCCAGAATCATCATGAGTATTAGCTGAGCATAATGTGCCAAATATTATGCTAACATTGGCACAGGCCGGGGGGCTATGTTTCTCATTCCAGCTACTAGTATAGAATTGGAGCAGTTGGCAAGATTATTGTCATAAAAATACCAGGTATGAAAGACATAGATGGATCACACAATTTTGTATAAACATTCCGATAAAATCACAACCAATGATTAGGTCTAAAACAGTATATTGCTAGGGTGCAGTGAAGAAGGTGAAGCCATAGGAGCAACTACAGCTGTAGGCTGTAAATAAGGTAGAGAAGGTACCACTGATAGTGATGGAGATTTTAGGACAGCAGAGCTATGGCTATAGTGATAGTATGTTGATGACACATTAAGACTGTCACTGGAATTGGAGCCATCACAATCCGAGTAGTCTGCCGATGGGTGGTATTGGCTAGCCACACCCCCAGCAATGAGCAATATGACACCCGCTATGAAGAAACTACTCCTATAGAGTAACAGTTTCAGAGTTGGCTTCATCTTCTGAGATTGGTGATGTTCATCTTCTGGGATTTGTTCCTCATCCTCAAAAGAAACCAGGGGAATTTCTTCTACTGCCGTACTGGAATGATGATCATGGTCCTTTTTTGCGTCGCTCTCACCAACTGTACCAATATAAGTACACTTGATACTGTTAGTTGGTAATATACTCGTACAAATTAGGGCAGAAATTATACTCTAGCAGTACGTGCTACTCTAAAGCAGTGTTTTAAAAAATACAATACACAATGGTTATATAACGCCAGGAGCCCATAACCCAAAGGGAAGGAGCATTGAACCAGTGATTCCACCTGTTGTCGAATGGCACCTACAAGAAAACTCCATATATGGAATGCCTAGCTGGCTGGTTTACTACTAGACTAGTGCTAAGTAAAATATAGCGCTTACATAGAACTTACCATATAAGGAGTGTTGGGCAAGCGCTATTTGACAACAGGTGGAATCAGCATACATACAGAAGTTTAATGCTCCTTCCCTTTGGGTTATGGGCTCCTGGTAACGCTAAGGGAAAGTATATCAGAGTATACATAGCTTCCTTTTGATATAGCTTATAGCCTCTTTGGCTGTATGATATTATGTAAGATGTGTGGTGCAATAAATGAACTTTGTTTCTGCCCTAGGCTAAGTATTTGGTTATGGGGCAGACAATGGTCATAACAGAAGCCTTAATTGGTATGGGAGTGCAGTGGTGTAATTTCCTTACAAGCAAGTTATGAGCCATCCGCCAATAACTCCCTTAGCTGCTTGTACTTCCTGCTACAACCTATATTTTATCATTTGATGTATTCTGCTGTCATTACAGCTAGCCCTTACTATCCTAGGTATGTCGGTAATATCCCTAGAAACGACATTCACTGCACGGATGGGTATGGCTTCATTAGAGTAGCTAAAAGGTGAAGTGGAGTCCAATCCTGACGATAAATCCGCCAAATTAAATTCCCGCCACGTTTTTCAGCCATATGGTATACACATTTAAATAAAGTGGCTATAACGAGGCAATACCTTGTGAAACGTGTAAGGTGTGTAACGGAATGCAGTCCATGTCCTGGTGTGGTGAGTTACAGTGGTCCATGTCCTGGTGTGGTGAGTTACAGTGGTCCATGTCCTGGTGTGGTGAATTCTGCCGGTCCATGTCCTGGTGTGGTGAGTTCCAGCGGTCCATGTCCTGGTGTGGCGAGTTCCGGCGGTCCATGTCCTGGTGTAGTGAGTTCCGGCGGTCCATGTCCTGGTGTGGTGAGTTACGGCCTGAGCTGGAGCTATCATCTGAGGCAATGCTACCACTCTCTTCTTCTTCTGCCCTGGGGCCGTCACTCCTCTGCACTGTGTCCTGAGCATTCCTCATTGCCTGATGTAGAGCACAGTAGTGAGATTCATACTGTTGAATTTGTACCTTCTGTTTTTCTATACCATCAGTTTTCTACTGAAGCTTCATAACCAAAATTTAATTTCAGTATGTTACACACTTGTAATGCTTTGAAAGGTAAGGTCAAAAGTAACGGCTATTAAACCACACCCCATAATCTAATACTGGCTTTGCTGTTTCGATGCCTAGCTACAGTTGGAATCTCAGCATTTGTATAGTAATATAATTTTGTGGTTGCGAAATACTAGCTGTCCGATATACAGTGCTACAGAGCAAGAGAGCAACTTTTCTGATTTTGAGAATAAATGCTCATAAAGTCCAAACCCTTAAAAGATGAACTTTGGAAAACATATTCTATAATCTTCTGGAAACATGTCACTTTAATTTGGAGATATAATCTTTATCAATTTTCACTATATGGCTTCTTAGAGCGAAGCGGTTTGAGTTAGGCATAGAAATTGAGAATGCTTTATATTTAAGAAACTGTACTGAACCCACTGATAGATATCCATATGCAGTCTGTTTGACCAAAGTAGGAAGTCATAATTGAACTCTGTTCGCTAGATATTATCAAAATGACGTTTTTTGAGAGGCAAATGTGTTAGGCATACTTGTTGTTTTTTTTGAGTTAAGGAAAAACCCTTGGACAACTAATCCAACTTGTATTGAAGTTTTATAGCCCCAAATGTAAGGATTTAACTCCTTACCGATCACAAGATAATGCTAATTTTATTCAATTTTTGGCAATTTTTTCTAAAATCTGCACTACATATGTATTGGTTATAATATTATATGGGAAAAATTCTCTTTTGGAAATGGGTAAAAAGTACTTCCTTACTGTTTTTTATACATTTGTAAGTGCTGTAAAGCAGTTGTAACCTAAAAATTTAAGAATTTAAAAAAATTGGTCTCTTGCTCTGTAGCACTGTACATACTTAGCAGTATGTACTTATGTGCTTTGGATAGGGTGGTGGCTGTTTTATAGAGTGGCCACACACACTACAGAGATTCAAAAGCAAAGGAAGCACAAAGGCACAAGGGATCATAGTTCACATCATAGTAATAATTATTATCCCTTTATACGATTTTCCCAAGAAAAGGCCATTTCCACCTATGGAAGATACTGCCGTCTTCCAGGGTATGCCTCCCCCACTGTGTTCGCTTTCCCAGAAACCAAACCTGTTGGGAAGAGTGGCACATAGAGTGCTCCTTCTGGCGATACTATTAATGATATTCATGAGCTCTCGGGAACCATTTAAGGCAAGGTCAAAGGTGGAGATTGCCCCCATTTTTGTAACATGGCGAACTTGGATCAAAAAGGGAGTACCTAATAGGGTATATCTATTAAACCCCAGCACCTCGAATACTAGCCATGTTAGTGGGAGGAGGTGTCAACTACCTACCCAGGGCCTTCTATGTGGTTGATTAATCTCAAGACACTGAGGGAGCTGTGCTCCCTTCGAACCCCCCACCCCCCCCCCCCCCCTTAAAATCCCCCTATCTATATGTTTTTGTGGGGAAAGGCCCAATTTTCTGTCCACAAATCTGTTCTTTGAGAAGAAAGGGCTACTGCAACATTTCCTGTTCCCAGAGCATTCAAATGACTACTATACACATCATTGGGGGGCTAAAGGGGTTTAACTGAATTAGTCTATCGATCTTCATTAAATCACTGACAAGTCAAAGCAAGGTACCTACTCACTAAACGCTTGGTAGTGTACAGTCAGTTTTAACTGAGAACTGCTGGGCTTGCTGAGGTTTGAGCAAACAGAATAATGGAAGAGTAGTGTGAAGCCCCTCTTCTATCTGTATTCCGTACGTAGATACACACCGCATTGCTAAGATACATGTATATACAACACATGACATAATTTGATAGAAGCGGACACTAATACTACAGGGACTCACCCGCTCTGATTGGTATTCCCAGTTTGTCTTGAAGATAATAATTACAAAAGTGGTAGTCTGTGGAAAGATAAGAGTGTAATCAAGTGTGAAGTATGAAATATTCTTTGTAACATAATACTTTACACTAGCCTCAGTCCCACATTAGTGCTTAATGCAAAAATATGTGTGCTCATTACAATTCACTAGTTGGTGCAACACTCTACTAGATCTGTGCAATTGTTTATCATACCAAGCGCATGACATGCACAAATCAAAAACAAAAAGCTGCGTACATGTATGTGAATTATCAGAGATGGAAGGATAACCATTAAAAGAGTAAAGAAACTCTCTGAAAAAAAATTGGAGCCCAGCTGGGGATTGAGCCCAGGACCTTCTGATTACTAGTCAGATGCAATACCCACTGAGCTACTGAACAGAGGAGTGGCAGGCAAGCTGAGCAGAGGAGTGGCAGGCAAGCTTCATATAGCTAATAAACCAGCTAGTAGTAGCATTTGCCAGTAGGACCCAGCCAATTCTTGAGATGTTATTACATCCTAAAGGTGCTACACCCAAACTTAGCATGCAAGCTTTTCTGATTATTAGGCAAGCTATGCACATTAACTATTCTAGAAAATTCCACCACACATTAGATCCCAGTCAGTAGCCTAGCCCTGGTCCACTTCACCCCACCCACACAGGAAGTGGAAGTCTTCCACTTCCTGTGTGGGTGGGATCGATGAGCCTGGAAAGTGGCTACAAGCCTAATCCTTCTACATATTTAAGAAACAGTACATGGGCACCTGTAAAACATCTGCAATACCGAGCCCACTCCAGAGTCCGAGTGCACCAAGGTCAGCTACCAGGGCCAACACTATCCCGATGGGAAGACCAACGATGTAGTAGGAACAGAAGTTCACCGCTGCCCCAAGTGACTGACGACCACTGCCTCGCAAAATTCCTGATATTGTGCCCTGCATGTGTGTGTGTGTTATGTAGTGTAGGGGGGAGGGAATGGAAAATGTGTGGAGTACTGCAACCCTGCGCCACTAATAGGATACCCTCGTTACCAGGCTCTCGTGCACGAGCCTGGTACATTTTCTTACATGATTTAACTTAATTACACGTGGGTGGGGACTACTTGAAACACAGTTGAACTTCTCTACCTTTTGCTGGTGACATAGTTTTAGTGCTCAGTCTGTGGTATAAATGGGCTCCGAAGAGTGGGATATAGATTCACTGTCTTCCTTCGTTGTCTGAGAACTGCAGCTGTCCTTACCCACACAAAATTTTATCCTTCTACTACCCTTCTGCCCTCCGCGTTACACACGTGAGAAGATGTACCAAGAGCACAGCTATGCTACAGTGAAACGTGCACGTGGGCCTGGGAACAAAGCTATGTATAGGATGTACTCGTCTGTAATACATACTAGAGGTGGGTTCAAGGACTGAGGCACTTGTTGCCTTAGCAACACAATAATTATTTTGCCAGTAGCAAATTTACCCATTACCCAATGTCTAAGAGCATTTAGCTGCATGCGGGAACTTTGCCTTGCATTAAATTTTTGGAGATACATAACAGTAGCATGTATATACATACGTATACTCTACACATGTACCTGAAGCAGATCAAAACACATCAGTGGTCCAGCGACATACATGGCTTTTGCCACACCCTCTATCACCTTCCTGTATGAATGAGGCAAAAAAAACTGGCACGGAGTGTGTATATCAATACTTTCATGTATACTGTATAATGAATGTGTCTGTCACGGATGTGATGTCATCTAATTGGCAGTCACAGATGTGACATCATCTAATCGATTGTATGAGATTATGCGAGAAGTTCATTAAATTATCTGACCTCGACTTCGACCTACCACCTGACAGACGCCTGCGAGGGTTGTGAGCAAAGCAAGCAAAGAGCTAAAGCAAGCGAAGCAAGTACCTGAAGCAAGCAAAGTGATCACAGCTACCGGGTACTTGACATACAGTGCAATGCATATTACACACTTTCTACACTGTGAGTATAGCTCATATCTCTGGGAGGAGAGAAGGCAACAGAGGCCATGATTCAGTACGGCAAAAAGAATTTCATGAAGGTCACAGTTCCAGTGGTCATATTCAACCAGCAGACTGAGCATGCAGCTCAGGGTGCAGGGTAGCCATGTTCCCCGGCTCTAGTGGAGTTACTCCGCTCACACAAGAGCCTGGGAATAAGGCCAGGTGCAGGGGAATCCCCTTAATGTGTGATAACATACTCGTCTTTTGTAAAGATCCTTCCAATCTCCTTTCTTGAAGTTACCAACACAGTACTTATCACAACAGCAATGCAAACTGCAGAAAAAAGAACATGCATTAAAAGTAATTTACCCCTACTGCAAAATTGTATTTGTTATAGTAAAACTAGTAATGTATATTTACACTCTTGAAATGAGGAAAGCAAAGTAGTTAATGGTGTGCTGCATCTTTTCTCTGGTGAAAACAATCCAAAGGAGTAGCTATGTACATTGAACAAACATACTATGCATGTACAGGCATACGTATAATCCCAATGGCAGTGTATGTGACTCTCTTGGCCTTCAGTGGTTTGCCTGCCCCTAACGCATTCCCCACACGAACTCCTGCTGCTGTGCCCAGTCCAAGTGCCACCTGAGAAAAAAAAATGACATGTAAATATTCCAAAACCAAAGATTTCACAATGCTGCTTACCATGAACACAACAGAAAGTAGCGAAATGAGCACGGCGTTGATCCCCAGCTCCGTTTTGCTAATTGATCCAGTCACAAAAGCAGCAATCTCAAAGCTCCACCATTCAATGCAAAGCATCAGCAGTCCAGGCACGCCCAGTTTGGCAAACTGTCCCCACCCCCTGAGGCTGTCCCAGCTCCACCCTACCCACGTCTGCTTGTGTAACCCTCGGGCCCAGACATAAACCACCACCATCACTGGAGCAGAAATGAGAGCTACTGACAAAGAGATTGCTGCACCTCTGTAAAAGAGTAAAACAAACTGAAGTGTTATTACATTTTGGTTCCCATTGGTAAGCACACAAGTCTAGCAAGCATCAACTTGGCCCCTGCAACAATATGAGACCTCAAAATTAGTGTTGTTTTAGTTAATCAAAAGTATTAGTTAAAACAAATTTAGTAGAGGCCAAAACAGATTTAATTAGCATACTAAAACCAAAGGTTTCCCCTGAGGAATAAACTATAACCAAACTAAACATTTTTGTCCCCAAAATGTGCCATTTTAGTTAGTTAACTGAAACTAAAAGGTATTTTAGTAATAACTTAGAAATTTTAGTTAACTAACTATAACTAAACTTAATTTTGCACTCTAAATAGAGTTTTAACTAAAACTAGAACTAAATTATATGAAGCCATACTTAAACAACACTACTCAAAATATACTCAAGATGCTGTACTATTATATCTAGGTCCCAGCTGGGGTATACAATCAGTGGTAACAGCTCGGAGTTAAAAATTGCACACTCTCTATAATAATCCATGGTTACAGTAATTTTCAATGCACTCTTATTTCCATGGAATAGCTATCTAAAGCAGTATCCTCCTGAAAATACACTGCACACTAACACTCAGGCTAGATTATAAACTCAGTTTCAGGGTTACATACGGGGGGGTTCCCCCCCAGAATTTTGAAGATGATATAATATTTTGATACTCAGTAGTTTATTCGTAGCTAATTTTCAGCATTTTTGGGGAAGCAACTTTAGAGCATGTAAATTTCAAAAAATTCCTGGGGGAGCATGCACCCATACTTCTTTATGGGGGCGTGGTTCTGCACACATCATTTTTCCCATACCCACCAAAAAAGCCTGACTGTGTTTAATTTAATTACTGTAGGCAAACTTGTAGTGCATACCATTTCTGATACAGTTTTAACAAATAGTAGCATCATCAATATAGTACGCAAGTGGCAATGCACATGTGTAATAGCAAGTAGAGTTTCAAATCATACTTGGGGCTGTTTCAGATCCCTGTAGGTTAGAAGTAATACTTACGTAATTCCGAGGCCAGCCTGGAATATCAGAACAGCATGCAGAGCAGCACTAATGATGTTGGTTAGTAGTCCTATTAGGATAAACATCCACACTATGCTCTGTGGGTGTGTGTGTGTGTGTGTGTGTGTGCGTGTGGAAGAGTGAGTGAAATGTGTGCATGAGTATTTTAGAAAGAATCAAAGTCAAATTTAAACCTAACTTCCAGCCTAGCTACCTAGTCAAAATTACGTTGTGTATTTATGTAATCACACACTGTCAGATGTCATATGTGCAACGTACCTGGGCTTGTAGATACTTCTGCAATAAATTAAAAACAAAGATGGCCTGCAGCATGGGCAGAAATGAAGAAGCATAATTAAAGTCCCATTTCACATACAGACTAAAGCAGTTTGGAAGTTGGCTTGAGCTACAAACCAGTTTGAAACCACCTCCTGGCAATTGCAACTTGTCAGGTGCAATATAATCCAGCTTCCAAGCCAACTTAATAGAGTGCTCAAAAGCTGTATATCTGTAGGACCAGGTATAGCTTCCCTAACCAAAATCTATTATTGTGTACCCGAAACATGCATGTTCCAGCCCATGCATTCTGGCATGTGTGTTGTACATACGTACACATGTGTCCAAGGGAAACCATACAACAAAACAGATAGCATGAATGAAATATACAGACGGAGTGCTTGAAAATCGGTGCCGAACAGTTTGATTTCTTTGATAGCGGTACGGTGTGCGTCGGGAGCAATGCCACTTTTTCACGTCTGAATCATTGTAATCACTTCAGTCGTTGTTATGCTAGCCCCATTCGAGAAAGAAAATAGTTTGCCAGTTAGCGACTTGCCAATGTGGTACTTCAACGGTGCTCTCTAGCAGCGCTAATAGTCTTGTTACTGATGGAAACAGTCGAGAATGACAGGTATGGCTCATAAAAGGTTATGAGTACATCTAGAGCAGAGTTTTGAACATATCACTTTGTACACATTCAATGTGGCGGCCATTTTTTCCCCATGCCATCCCTATATATGGAGTACTACCACACTCCATGAAAGTAGGTGAGATTCGTAGTTACAGCAAATGCAGGATTCCCTGAAATACGGACAACTTCCATAAGAAGTATCATAGATACCAATGCACATTCTTCGTAGGCGGTAGATCAGGCACAGCATTGTATACATCATAGCACATCGTTAAATCCAGGGTGCTACCTTAACTAACACCTTGGTTAGGGGGTAGTTGCATTAATGTGTGTGGCGCATGTATCTACATATTCTGCCAACTATTACACTGATGTATGGCATACGTTGTAGCTTACCGGCAAAGCCAGACAAAAGATCTGTGCAAAGTGTCCAGTTAACCTGAAAAAAGAAAAGATGTTGGAAAGATTAGCTTACTTAATTGGGTTAAATTATCATTCCATAAGGGAAATGCGGGTATTTTGGAACGGGGAGGGGGGGGGGGGGGGATAATTTGGAATATCTACCAATTTGGTTGAGTCAAGTCTTCTCCTGACTGGAGTAGTTACTAAACGTTGCCAACAGCTGAATGCACCAAGCGAATTTCCTGTCTCTCCTGGCGGCAACAATTGCTTTTGTATAACTGCAAATAAGCACATCCATATGCTAGCATTGACTGCAACGATGATTTGATGTAGCTTTGATCACTAGACTAGCTGCTTTCACAAACAGTGCACTAAAATAATATCAGTAGACACTACCTGTTACAGCCCTCCATTGCACCTCAGGTGTTCCGAATTATCCACAATAGGGTAGCAATAGTGATTGTGCAGCGCTACATCAATGATACTTGATTTGAAGTTAGTGCACTAGCTGTTGTATCCAAGAGCTGGTTTATCGCTGCTAGGATCCAAGAGGCTTACGTGTTCTATAATACCCCTATTTTCCTTACACATGTATGTCGCAAGAAGGAACTCTAATTGTGCACATTGGAAGAGAAATGCTACATTAGAGCCACACTACCTATGATCTGGAATTATCTGTTAGTAGCTTCGTTCCCAGGCCCAGGTGCACGATTCACTTCAGCGTAGTTATGTAGCAAAGCGCACGAGAGCCTGGGGACGAGGCTAATCTGTTAGTACCTCATGTGCTGTGTCCATTTAGCGTATGATTTAGGGCTTACCTGGCCACACATGGCGGCTGGTCTATCAGCAGTAGGATGGACTCTGAGTTCAGCCAGACCACAAGTATTGGGAACATGGCAATGGTCAGAATCAGGATCCCTAAATTGGTAGGGAAGTGGATAAATTACATGTAAATCTAGGCCATACAAACTGAATAACCAGTTTTTGGTCCCCGCCCATTTCCTTGTGTATTAGGCCGTGTGCCTTGTGCGTGAAACGAGTTGGACCTGTGGTATTTCGCACATTACTGTTTACAAGCGAATATAACTCACAGTAATCACACACGTTCTCAACACCTTCGATAAACACTGGCCCCCCAGGTTATGAGGCTACATCAGCCCTTGTATCATCAACCCTAGCCTCATACCCAGGCCACACCCCCCAGGTTATGAGGCTACATCAGCCCTTGTATCATCAGCCTAGCCTCTACCCAGGCCACACACCCCAGGTTACGAGGCTACATCAACCCTTGTTGAATGATCATCAACCCTAGCCTTGTTGTACACATGCAGGCCACACACCTGGGGGGGGGGGGGGGGGGAGGGGGGGTATGAGAGTACATCAGCCCTTGTTGAATGAACATCAACCCTAGCCTCATACCCAGGCCACACACCCCGGGGTATGAGAAATAGCCCTTTTTACAGATTTTATAGTGCACTGACATCACCACTGTTTATGCATGTGGCGTATTTCAGAAGTATTCAGCAGTGAAAAGACACGTATTTCAGAGAAGGCTGCTATGTGATACAGCAACCAAATTTCCCTACCACATGCCACACCAGTCATCCAATAAAATAATGCAGCACTCCACAACACATGACCTCACACTATAACTTATCCTTCACAACAACATATCACTGTAGGTAGACTCAATATTATACTGCTCACTCCACATCCTTCCACACACACCAACCCCACCTACTTGTACAATGACATCTCAACTGTAACAACACACTTAAACTTAAATAGACTATCTTCGACCAAAAATATAATCTTAAAAGCGCTGTAAATAACACCACAGGATGCAATTACCACATCCTGTCATCCCATGTAAAAACTAAAAGACCTGGTTAGATTGGGAAAAAATCGGATGGAAATCCATAAGAATATTATTGTGCTGGTTTCTTTTTGGGGATTCTCTATTTATATACCCAGTACATTACTGGCTCAATGCCACACATTTCGAACTATGAAAGCTTTCCTTCCTACATTAATTAGCAGTATATCTGCTGTACATCCCATAAACTCACCTCTCTGCAGTATGATTCCGACCCTCTTGTAGTTTTTAAAGCCATACGTCTGCATGAATGAAACACTTAAAAGTCAGCATTTTGGTACAATTATGTACCGTCCAAAAATAAGCCCACCCTTGAAACTAACACACACCCCATATGCCCACCTATAACAGTAAAACATTAGAGTAGAGTAGGGGTCACTAGAAATAGTGGACCCAGGGAAGTGGGGACCTGAGGACCAGGGACCTCTGGGGACCCAAAGGACCAAAAATGCATAATGTGTTTTGAAGCTCTAAGTGGAGTTACAGGCATAATTGTGCCCAGTGACCACTTCTACACTAATGCCTAAACGTGAGATAGGATGCTGATGTTTAAATAGCTCTAGCAACTGCATAAAAATGACATAACATCACTAATGCTTACATGTAGCTATAGCCTGAAGGTATACATGTAGCTGGCCATGCATGGAAAAGACACACCTGTATTAGCTGGAAACACAATACATGTAGCTAATAGTGT
This sequence comes from Phakellia ventilabrum, assembly GCA_963921505.1. Taxonomy (NCBI): domain Eukaryota; kingdom Metazoa; phylum Porifera; class Demospongiae; order Axinellida; family Axinellidae; genus Phakellia; species Phakellia ventilabrum. The sequence continues at coordinate 2,765,112 of OY997397.1, forward strand.
ACTTGGCATGAGACAGCACATCTTACTGTCTGCTGTGCTAGTGTCTGTGTACAATCGCCAACTGTAGTAGCATACATACTACAGATCAGAAGCAGCTGCAAAATTCCCCTGCTGATCACGTGAGCTCATAGTTTGTTTAGTCTACAACTAAGCACCACTGCATTTGCATCGGCAGTGGGTGGCCTGTTTTCGAGTGGAATATCAAAAACAAGCCCGTCCCCCTCTTTGACGAGCCATTTAAGTTCATCGCCCATGGCAGGAGATTTCAGTAATACCAACATGATACAATCCAAAAACATAATAGGATGTGCAGTAAATGTCATGTACATTGACTCGTAGAAGCTTAAAGGGGCACGCTTATGTCCTTTTTATTCAAGGAATCCTATACTGTGGGTGCACAGAGGTCTATATGTAGTTGTGATTAGTAGCATTGTGGTCTATACCTGAGAACAGAGTGTGTCAAGAGCTGTAGATAAGCCGAGACCAACAGACACACCAGTCACGTTAACAAACTGCATAAAAAAATGTATATGTAAAGTACAGTCACAGTATGCATCATTTCTAACTCTATCATGGGCAGAATAAGAGATGATGGAGGGAGCATAATGAAAGTATTGTAGCATATAATGCTACTTTAACCAGTTTAAGAAGATTGTTTCATTCAATTACTCCCTAGCCTACTGATCAATCCCTGAGGCTCCACTGACACTACTATTGTTGCCTATACTGTGTCTCCACTGTTTGCCCATACCATGTCACCATTGTCTGCCTGGACTCTCACCTTTTTTCATACACAATACCTACACTACTCTATGTACAAATGTCTCCCTGTGTTAAAAGTCTCAGAGTGAATAATACTCTTCGTCAAACCTCTTCACTGCAGCAAGTGTCTGTCCTGCTAAGTGTGCCGGCATACAACAGTATTGAGGAAAGACACACTTTAGTCATGTGAAGTCAAGGCATCTACATAATCACTGTCCCTACAACCATTTAAGGCTGCTTATACATAAGGAGCTATGAATATTTCGTGAGGTTGTTCAGAACTTTTGTTACAGTAACAGTTACAGAAAGGTAACACATTAAAACTGCCAGTCATATCAAAACAGTTGTATTGCAGTAAAAGTCATGTGGTACTATGTGCAAACATGTGCAGTTATGATACTACCACGAGTCTGGCCTCTTGATAGTACAAGTCAACTTTATGGGTACAATTCAGAGTATACAGATTTGCTTAATTGCAATAGTGAGAAGATTTTTTTGGTAAATATAAACTCACCGACAGGGCTAGGGCTGGCAGCAGTCAGGTTTTCATTACAACAGCATGGAGAGAGAGAAATACAAAAATTAAACCAATATGACACAGTTTGGATCTAAGGAAACTTCCATTACAAATATTGTCCCACAGCCTCAATAAGTAACGGCTATGATCTATCTTATGTATAACCATAGGCGACGGAAGCGGGGGGACATTCCCCCCTGGATTTTCCCCCCCATGATCAAGTCTAATGCCTGCTTCCCTCACCAGCTGCATCCAGCTCCAGTGAGGTTCCCGAGATGTGCCCCACAAAGATGAGAGAGACAAAGAAGAGAAGCTGCTGGAAGAATAGAGTCAGAACCTGAAGAAGAAAGGAGCCAGAAAAATGAGCTTTAGCTAGTACCTACACCTTGTCAGCAAAATTCAAATAGCAATACATAGTAACCATAGTAACCACAGCAGTCTGCAACATTCTTGTAACGTTGGGTTACCAGGGTGCCAACAGTGCCAATCAATCAAATTGCCAAAATGTGTGAACCCAATTCACTGATTGGCTCCCATAGTTAACATTCTGAAAATTAGATGTATATATAACAGCTACCATTATCTCAATCCCAGACTCCCTGCAAAGGCAGTCCTGATAGTAGATTGTACGTTGCATGCATTCACTTACAATGGGGACGGCCAGTTTAATCAGCTGTACGGCTTCTTCCACCACCCATGATCTCTTCACTTTGGCATAGCTCTCTGAGAGCTGAGAACTCCATGAACCACTTGATCCTGCAGTACATGTAATCAAATTATGCAAGTGAGGCTAATAGAGATCATGCATTTGACAACATTTTTGGATATTTGTCGCCATCTTGGAAAGAAAGTACACGGTCAATGGCACAATCAGACCTGATTAACTTATAATATGTCTCGGTGAGAGAGCTGTTCCTTAGTGTAGCCATTATACCTACATGTAGTACACTAAGTAACCCTGCTAACCAGCCTCATTCCCAGGCTCCATGCAAGAAAAGGAGCCTGAGAATGAGGCTACCTTGCTGATACAGAATGTAAAAAGCAAAAGAATCGATTTTCCAATGAAGATAGTATGATAATTCACAGCTGCCCAATGACTGCTTTCCTTCCAAAATGGCAGATTACACATCTCTGCAGGGCCGTAGCCACCGGTGCGGCCATGGCCGTACCACATTTTCGTTCAACCCAGTTTTTTAATACGAGGTCAAAGGGCACGCAGGTTTGCTCTCGTACGCGTATACGGTACTGGGTTGGAATGTACGTACGTACACGGTGATATCCTAGTCCGACATCGTGGCTACCCGAAGACGTTGGCGATCTTCCACTTCAGCCTATTCATATTACCGTCTCTTCTCGGTCGTTTGGTAAGAGCGCTGCTGTGAACCGTTCGTGTCAGGCTACGTGGTTCAACAAATTCGGGTGGCCGCCCTATGACGTTATGCAGGACGCCGCTCGCTGCTTTACGTGTTGCAAAAGAATGGTTGTTCTGATGGCTCCAGAATCAATCTCAGAACATGCAAATTTCAAAAAAATTCTGGGGGGGCATGCCCCCAGACCCCCCTACACAAGTGTGCTTTGCACACTATTACAGCACCCTGAGCCCGAGACAGTAGCCACCGATTGTGGGGCCGCACCAACTCGAAATAGCTGCCTACGGCCCTGCTCTGGTATGACTACCCTCTCCCCGTCTACTGTTCTCCCTTTAGTGCCTTACCTCTTCTTCGCGTATCACTACTGTCTTCTGCTTCTTCATCACTGAGTAGTAACTCTGAATCCTCAGGAAGGTCCTGCTGGTCGTTTACGGTGCCCATTCACTTCGGTATAAACGCAGATACTGTTACTGTTCTCCCTTTTAATAGTACCTTACCTCTAAGTATTCTTGGTCACGGTAAATTTCGATCCCCCGAAAAAGGGTGCGCCCCGTCAAGTATTTTTGAAATATTTGGACCCCCGGAACCAGCAATTACAAGCCCTACTGTGAGGTGAACAAATGCCGTAGGTAAAATTAACAGGAGTGCAACAGGCTAGGAATAAATGATTCGTTGTTATTCTTCAGCCAGCTAGCCAGCTAGTAGGGGTCTGGGCATGGATATTATAGACTCGAGTCTATAATATCCATGGTCTGGGTACCCGAAACTACTAGATAATTTGTAGCCATCACACTTTTACGTGGCTTCTTTGTAGCTACATTTATACCCTGACAGCCAATGCTAATATGCATTCCCGCGTTCTGGCGTAGCATCATAGATTCTGCTACTCGAGCCCACGTGGTGAGAAACAAAGTTACATTAGTCCTTATTTAGTGCAGGGTTGGGCTATTGGTTAATGGCTGTGATATTATCTATGTAGACAGTAGACATTAGCTACAAATGCTGCTGCATGTTACTACCACGTACCCTTTTGCCATATTCATTTCTTCTGATGGTGCAGGTCACGGTATAGCTACCTTTCACACCAATCACCTCGAACAGTGACAACACGTGCACCTGCACCATATAGTGAGTACATAAGGGGCGCCAGTGTAACTGGTGCATACCTTAGTTGTGTATAGACCTTTTGATTGCAGCAGCAATACATGGCTATGGCTTGGGAGCAGGTTACCATTATTTGTGTTGCTGTTTTCCGTAGCAGTATGGCGCAGAATAGCCGCTCAGAAGCAGAAAAAATGGAGCTGCTAGATGCTCATAACATGTTCAGGAGTACAGTGAATCCACCAGCAAATAACATGCTACGAATGATAAGTAAATGGAGTAGATAAAATAGCTAATTGTATGACCACTGGAACTAAGGGCTGCATGCTAAGGATTCACTGATGCATGCCCACAATAATATTTTTTTTTAGCTGGGTAGCTACCCAGTGAAGGTGCAGAGTTTCAGGATTTTGGAGATCTCTGCCGGGTTTCTGAACTCCAGCCAATCATTTTTCATACCCTATGTAATAGTTACTAGTATCTGCAACCATGCATGTGGGATGGCTTGAGTCTTATTAAAGCCATTAAATTAGTAGGAGCTCTCTGTAGACATCATCCCATTCCTCCCTTCCTTTCTGCAAAGTAGATATCAGTTTGTTTTTGTTCAGTAGCTGCTTTGAGCCTTATCTTTGGGTGGAAATATTTGTTCACTTCTTTTTCCTGTCTTCTTTCTGTTTCAACAAAGTGACTATATAATTATATATATTTAGTGCCATCCTTCCTTTACAGCAAACACCAATCTGTTAGTTACCCTACGTATTTCTCAAAGGGGAGAGTGACTATGTAGCTACTTATAAATAATTTCAGATGAACACTCTATAGCTATGGATACCTGTGATCCCCATGTTCACTTTTAAGTCTTACCTTGAGAGATGTTATTTTTATAATAGACTTCATGATCTTTGTCAGCATATCAATTCTATTACAGTGGCAACCTTCGATGTACATACCAGCCATATCACGATGGTGCAGTCATCTGCTATAACAGTTATGATAATTCTGAAGCAATTATTATACTACAAGTACAGCTAACATGTTCACAAATCAGTTTTCTATTCACCCTCACCTCTAGTAGTACAATTCTCCATGTGGCAGTTTTGCCAAGCACAATTGAGGTATCTAGCACATCAAGTATGATCTTAATTCAAACAACTACTCCAATCCTTTCCATGAATACCTTACCTTCCTCTCTTGGAACTCAAATCCTTAGTAACTCAGTTACACCACCAGCCCCATCGCCATCACCACCACCACAACCACCACCATCACTGTCACCATCACCACCACCATCTTCACCACCACCACTGCCACCAACACAACAACTAACCTCTAGGTGGTACTCTAGTTTTTGTAAGTGGTATCCTGCCACCAGTGCGATCCATATATATAATCAGGCTTGCATGTTTGTCTAAGAGATGGTGTGGGAGGTCTGCTGAATTGGAGGATTCTTATTCCAGCAGGTATCGATCCATTTCGCTATCTGCCATCTGTATTGAGTCTGTCATTCCATATGGTTGGTTGTCTGGCTGCATTGGCAACTTCTCAAAGGCAAGGGTTTCAGCTGGAAGAGCAGGGAACCTTCGGTGCTTTAGTTCGTCTGATTTCATCCACATTCCAACTAAGGCTACAGCTCATTTCATATGGATTCAATGCAGACGGTTTTGGTACTTTCTCAGCAAATATTTATGGCTCTAATTCTAGAAGGCTAACCTTTGGTGACCTTACGTCTTTTTCTCTGCCACTTTGTCTACAAGCTATCAGACGTGTTTGGCACTCAGTCTTTCAGATGCAAAAAAAGTACAGAGAATCTCTCTCGCAGCTGAACATTTTTGCTTAGCTCAATCAATATTACCAATGCAATCTTCAGAAAGTTCAGAATACTTTCAAAAAAAGAGGAACTGATGAAACAGTTATTTCTTTTCAACTTTTAATCGACTTGTAGCAGCACCTATAACTGCACCGCCAAGCACCACACTAACCAGAATCACCTTTCCTTTTGCATTTACCTTCCCCACCCGTGCCACAACTTTTTCCGGGATAACATTTGAGAGAACATGAGGGTCATCCACCAGATCTCAAAGCCGATCAAGAACTGAAAACTCTCATTCACACTCATATTCACATTCACATTCAAACTCACACACCAATAAACATTCATGCTCCAGTAAATCCTCATGAAAACATGGTTAACAAGACAGTATGCACAGAATAGCTACCTGTACAACCACTGATTGTCCAATTCTGCTGGCAGAGCTAATATATTATACATGTACACTAGACACTTTTTCATCAGCTTTGAATACATTTTTACACACTAAAATTTGTTCTAATTTCTAATTACATGCACTGACTATCAGGCAATTGCATGACAAAAAAATCAGTTTTTTCAGTTTATGGAATGCATTATATAATTACCTGACCATCATCCTATATGTTCCAATAGTATATAGCCCTTTTTAAGGGGAGATAGACTAATAATATCATCATTCATGTTAATATTATTCTCATGTGGATTGTGCTGTTCCACACAATCAAAATAAAAAACTAAAAAACACAATATGTGTTACTGTATCACATGCACAAGAAATAATGTACTACACAATCTCAGGTTTAGCTTTCAGCGCCAACTGTAGTTACTGTAGTGAATGTAAAGTAGTTACCAAGGGCTGACAGCCATGATGATATGAAGCCAGACTTCATTACAGAGTCCTTGGTTTCTTGAATGGGTTTTGTCACTGTCTTCTACTTCTGCTTGCCAGTAAACTCTTGAGTGAGTCCATCATAAAGACTGGCATCTCCATTTTAAAGCACAGGTGCCTTGAATATCTGTATAGAATCATAAACCATAGATGTACCATACCTAATGGATAGCCATGAGCATAGCTATAGTATATAGGCATTGTTGAATTATGCTCAACCTTTACCCTATTATGCTATGCCACCGTTGCGGGTAAAACCCTCGCTCAGTACTATGCTACCTACCTACATACCTGCCTATGACTACTCTGATCTTGCTGTCTCTTCTTCCTCCAGTTGCCCAATCAAAAACACCTTTGAGCTGCTTGAGTGTAAGATGGTTGTGTTATTAATATCCGATTGCAGTTGGCTGAAATCCTCAGGTTTGTATAAAAGCAATGTCATCTGCATAAAGGTTGAGTGTGCTGCCTTCTGATAGTGGAATGCCCGATATATCGTCATTGTAAATCAGAAATAATATAGTGGAGCCAATACAGATCCTTGTACTCCTTATAGGACTGGCTTGTCTGGGGATGCCTCACGATCACCGCCCACAAGTACGTGTTGCTTACGATTTAGTAGATAACTGCCTATTCATGAGAGAGTATGGGCATCAAGTCCACAGTTGGCTAGTTTGTTCATTAGTAGCTGATGTGGAACCGAGTTGAAAGCCTTCCAGAGATCAAAATATATGGAGCACACTTCCTGACGTTTTTCAAGTGCCTCAAACCATTCATGTGTGATAGATAACAGAGCCGTAACCGTGGATTTGTCAGCCTGAAAACCCCATTGTTTGTTAGTTAGTGGGTGAGATTCATTCAGGTGACTAGTAGCAATGTGCTGATGAAAACGGTGCTAAAGTATTTTACTCACATTTAATACAACAACCGATTCACAATATTTCAAGATAATAATTATGCGTGCATAGAAGAAGTGATTTATCACGGTACATGTATAAAATTATTCCCAAATGGTAGCTGCTTTAGTCCTACATATTCTCAAGAGCTACCATTGTTTTGAAATTGTAGTGGTCTTAGTTCCAACTGACTCAATTCCATTGGGACTCAGACCAGTGCAGGATTTCAAAACACCAGAATTCTTCCAGGAGTAATTGCATGTGCATATTCCCAAATGTGCTTTGTCAACTGCTATTGTTTTACTATTGTTTGTCACTACTGAAATATTATGCCTACTAGTGCCCTACAAAATGGCTCACCTATGCTGTAAGGGTAAAGGCTAGCGATGAATGTCATTCTAGCTACTGTAGTAATTTAGATGTGGCTCATGGTATATATCACTGCAAAAACAGAAGGGTTACTTTAACCCAGCTAGGGTTATCTCAGTTGCAGCTTTATGTGCACATATTGTAATTGAATACTCTAAACATCAGTTGCTGATTATGATTATTGCTGAAACATGTTGATAGTCATGGTTGATTTGTGTTTATAGGGTTATAAGGTAAACACCATTATGGGAGAATAAGCTGGGGGGAAATGGAGGAGTAAAAGGTACATTACACAGTCATCACTCCTCCAAGTCCCTAGCTAGTCTGAGGGTGTACATTCCAACAAACCTCTCCCTTATTCTTATAATACTTAGTCCATAAAACAAAACCAGAATGCAAAATTTAAACAGTTACTTTAACCAATCTATGGTTAGCTCAGTTACAACTTCACTATCATGCTTAGAAGTACAGTCTGCTTACTATGTGTGTATCTGCCACCAAAGGCATTACTGGTTTTGTTTATGGACTATAATATTGTAAGAATAAGGGAGAGGTTTGTTGGAATGTAGCTACACCATCAGACTGAAGGTATTAGCTAGGGATTTGGAGGAGTTATTATGACTGTGTGATGTACCTTTTATATATTCCTCCATTTCCCCAGCTTATTCTCCCATAACGGTGTTTACCTTATAACCCTATAAACATGCATTCCAACAAATCCAAATCAATCATGACCAGCAACATGTTTCTCGTACATAGGTACTAGATTCTGAAATAATCAGCAACTGTTATGTTTAGAGTATTCAATTACAATATGTGCACATAAAGCTGCAACTGAGATAACCGTAGCTGGACCCTTCTGTTTTTGCAGTGTAACATTCAACAGCCAGCTCATAATCTCTACAAATTTGCCGTTCACAGAGCGATTTTTTGCCCTACATTATGTCATCAGAACGTTGACGCCACATCCCATGACATCACTACTATTTGTAACCACACCCATTTAGGCACAAGGTCGATGTATAGAATAAAGTCAATAGTTCAAGGTTCAGCAATAACAACAAAAAATGTTCTACATTGTTACACACACTCTCTTATATACCATCATATAGTGCTTTGTTAGGTATATATAAGTATTTGACATGGTGAACAACTATTGTAGCTGTGAAATATCACTCCACTGCTGTATTGTTACTCATACCTACAGCTCTAGCTAATCTAGCTAATTAATTAATACAACATCAGATTCATGATATACTGACTGCATGTATATGATACTTTAGTCCTACATATTCTCAAGAGCTACCATTGTTTTGAAATTTAGTTCCAATTGACTCAATTCCATTGGGACTCAGACCAGTGCAGGATTTCAAAACACCAGTAATTCCAGGAGTAATTGCATGTGGTATTCCCAAACGTACTTTGTCAACTGCTATTGTTTTCACTCTTGAAATATTATGCCCGATAGCCTAAACACCATTAGGCTAGTCAGTCAATCGTTACGATACTACTGTTATGCAGCTGAATTTAGGTTAAATTTACAAGATTCATTTTTGCAGTGATATAATTGATCAAGTGAACTCTAGTAGTAAGAGCATGCATAGCTATATAGTTTGGTATTTGGGTTACCTACACTTAAAAAAGGCAGTCTATGTACTTATAAAGTAACACTGTATACTATTAGCAGTTGTTGTTACAGCAGTGTACTGGAAATGGCTCATTCATTCGTTGCTACCCTCTTTTTGTTTGTAACTGTGAGTCTCCATATAGAGCAAGGTACCTCTCAAGGTAAGATACTACATAATATTATGGATGCTTCAGATGGATATATTAAAGGTGTTTGGTGTTTCCTCTGCAGAAACTGCTTCCTACAGCTATATAAGTACATCAGTTATGAACCAAAAATATAAAAAACAAAGTGGCTTGAGAGCCGGTAAATCCAACGGTTGAGTTTATGAGAATGGGTTAGGGTTAGGGTTAGGGTAGGGCTAGGGTTGGGATAGGGTTTAGAGGCTAACCGTTGGGTTTAGAGCTAGCTGCGTTGCATTAATACTGAGATACAGGCTAGTTCATGAGTGTGCATGCGCATAGTACATCCCTGTATAAACTGTACATAGTTTACCGGCTCTCGAGCCACGTCGTATAAAAAAAATTAACAGCTATTATTATAGGTTTCACTAGCTCACTGAATTACACAAAATTGTCTGAAACAACCCTTATGAGGATCTGTTTTAGGTGTATACAAATTGGTGTCTCCAAATTGGAGACATGACTTCAAAATTTTGGCATGGGCAACAGCTTTTGGGCTTACATGTGTACTGATGGTTTGTACTATCACGTGTTCAGCTGATTTTATATTGTAGAATGTATCAATGGCACATAGGCTGATATTAATACACTGCCAAGTGTAAAGATAAGGGAGTGTATGTAATGTACTATACTGTACCTAAGTCATTCAAACCAATCAGATTTCAGCATTACAGGTATATAACGCGTCATACCTACTGCGGGGGGAAAATATAGTCTCGTGCACCAGCCGCTCAACTTGCTGCCGCTCAACGCGAGTAGATAAATTCGTCGCTAGCACTGTTGCAGGTGCCTTGTGGCATCACTGTGAAGAATACTACGATTGTGATAGTCAACGATCTGTCTTGTACAGGGGAAGCAGGGATGTGGTGCCACAGTTTGTAGGCAGAGGACAGCAACAACGCAGTGCTACGGTGGCCCGGTCCCGTCACTTTGTACTTTGCTTTCGACTTTGTCATTTTCGCGTTTTCGCTTAATTGGGATACACCGTATATCGGCTAATTAGAACCGAATCGGTGAGCGATACGGCGTCGTATCGCTCACCGATTCGCCGTATCGCTCACCGATTCATCTGAATCGGTCACCGAATCGCTTTTGCGTTTTTACGCTAAATTTTATATACGGTATTTCGCTATTATAAAATATACGGGTCGGTCACCGAACAAGCCTGTGCGCTCAGAGAACAAGCGGTTCGGTCACCGAACAAGCCTGTGCGCTCTGCGAACAAGCGGTTCGGTCACCGAACAAGCATGTGCGCTCAGAGAACAAGCGGTTCGGTCACCGAACAAGCCTGTGCGCTCTGCGAACAAGCGGTTCGGTCACCGAACAAGCCTGTGCGCTCAGCGAACAAGTGGTTCGGTCACCGAACAAGCCTGTGCGCTCAGCGAACAAGCGGTTCGGTCACCGAACAAGCCTGTGCGATCAACGAACAAGCGGTTCGGTCAACGAAAACCGATTCGCCGTATCGCTCACCGATTCGGTTCTAATTAGTCGATATACGGTGTATCCCAATTAAGCGAAAACGCGAAAATGACAAAGTCGAAAGCAAAGTACAAAGTGACGGGACCGGGCCACCGTACAGTGCAGTTGGAGTAGCTATTGATAAACATGTTCACATCTGCCATGATCTTGATCTGGCGAAATTTGATATTACGTCACAATAATGACATTCCAAGGATCCGTGTGACGCCCAGAGGTACAAAATTTGCGTTTTGAAATCAGAATCGCTTTTGCGTTTTTACACTAAATTTTATATACGGTATTTTGCTATTATAAAATATACGGTACGCTGGTTCGGTTAGTGAGCCAACGGTTCGGTCACCGAACAAGCCTAGCCTGTGCACCGAGCAAGACCGAACCGCTTGTTCGCTGAGGCGCACAGGCTTGTTCGGTGACCGAACCGCTTGTTCGCAAAGCGCACAGGCTTGTTTGGTGACCGAACCGCTTGTTCGCTGAGCGCACAGGCTTTCTGATTTCAAAACGCAAATTTTGTACCTCTGGGCCACCGTACGTCTAGTCTACCACACATAGATAATATTAGCCTCGTTCCCAGGCCCCGAGCGCCTGGGAACGAGGTACTCGTCGTCATCGAAACAATGGTTGTACGTGCACGTGGTCGTTGTAAATTTCCCCGAAAATTTCTCCGTGTTGCGTATCTCGATAAATTATACAGAAAATGTCACGGAACTGTTCGCGCATGCGCGAACAGTGGATACCGGGCGCTCCTTCCGATTTTTCCGAGCGCCAGGGAACGAGACGAAATAATATGTACTCCGTTTCACCAAAGAAGGCGTACTACAGCTGTCAGGTCAGTAGAGTTGTGTAGCCTCTGTATAAGTAGATATACGAGCGCCGACGGCACGATCGAGGGATGCGCATGCATGTAGTACGCGTACTATCGTTTCGACCAGCACAGCTCGTCAGCCATGCGTGATCCGTGAAAATGTGTTGCAGATATATAGAGGCAATAATCTGCCAAAGACCAGTCACTTTTCTGTAGCTTCTCCAGCAGCATTGCATGGGTGGTTGTTATTCTCGATTTGCGACCCGTCTCAGGTAGTGATGTAAGGTTCCAGATTACCGCGGTAGCTATTATTTTTGCGACGGCTGGTTTGCGTCCGGTCCAGTCTCGCCCCGCCCAAACGTTTCTTGGAACCGTAGCTAGGTATATTCACATCTGCGGTTTCTACGCCACTTACCATCAATGGTGACTTCCAAGTCATAAATGGAAGTTACAACTTGAATTCAACAACCGAGACCTATACTGGTCAACATAACTATTATACCGCTACAAACAGCAACATCTCCGCTTTTAACTCACTGTTGAATGTTGTCATGCACTTTCGTATAGGCTGAGCCTATAGTGGAGAAAAATACCCCCCTGAGGTGTATTTAGGCAATAAACATTTAATTGCATACATGATACTGGAGGTGTATTACAGTAACCACTCCACTCCATAAATGCAGGTGGAAGTGCTAGTGGAATAAGTGGACCAGGAAATGGAAGTGGAGGTGCAAGCGATATGGGTAAGTTGTAGCCTCGTCCCCAGGCAGCAGGCTATATCTTTCAGAACTGTCTAGGTTTAGCAACAATTAATGTCTGATTACCGATTTTTTCCCTTCAGATTTTGGCTTGCCGTCTCCGTCCCCTACCTGTTCCAATGGAAGTGTGAGACTGGCCTACATGAACTCTTACTTCAATAACAACAGCATCACTGGAGAAAGCCTCTTTGTGGTGGAAGGTACTGTAGAGATGTGCTACAATGGAAACTACGGCTACGTATGTGACCTTGGCTGGGACGTGGCAGATGCTACAGTGGCCTGTCGAGACTTGGGCTATTTTGACTATGGTGAACTATAATCACAATACACCTGTATTTTCATAAGCTGGGCGTACGCGAAGCATGCATTTGGCTAGTACCAAGATTAATTTACCCGCATTTTTTGTGTATTTGTTAGTGCGTCCACACTTATCATGCGTGCCAAGTTATGTCATTATTTTTACTATGCCATGAGCATAGTTGAAGATTTATACTGGAGGTTAACGTTTTGCAGGCCAAATAGGCCAAGGTATGTCAAGGTAGCTTAGTTTTGTGTTGCCTAGACAGTGAAAAAGTGGTAGGTATCAATGATATTTTGTTACTGTATCATGTAAGTTCTGGTAGCTAAGTGGAAGCGCACTACAAAATTGCCGAGTCATCACTTTTGCTGGAAGCTGTGCAAGATGAGACAAGCTGATCGGTTCCACGGCTGCATTTAGCTTGGACTGATCAGTTGCTGAGTACATCCTTTATAATACCCAATTAGTTTTAGATACAAAATATCAACCTTAACTTGTTCACATATGCATTTAGGAATATTACCTTAAGTTACAGTGAAACACGGAGTTGGTAAAGGAAGGATTTCATTTGGTAGCTAGGTTTGTATACATAACGTTGTGAAATTTAATTAGAATAACTGCAGAGCTGCCCTTTGCACAATCTAGTCTACATACAATGATACATTGACTGTAAACTGTTACTCTTAGTGATATGCCATTCCTTCCCACAGTGGCTACACCATTTTTCGATGGAGCATTTGGAATTACTAATGGTAGCGCTGTGCTGGAGAGTGTGAACTGTGCAGGCAATGAGTCCACTTTCAACAGTCTGGCATTCGGGTGCAACCATCCAGGTCTGGGCAATGTATTCTCTCCTCAGTGCTTTGATCCATTTACAGCGACAGCTGGAGTGAGGTGTGAGCAGGGTAAGTATATTCTTTCACTCTGTATTGTTCATGTAGCTGGGTAGAGGTCTAGGCTTGAGTTAGACCAGTTTCTGGGAGGTCTGTGACTTCCTAAATTGGGAGTGTTCTGGGTATAGTGATTGTTGGTGTTACAGTCCACCTGTCCATGGATGGGATTGTGGGCTCCAGATCAAGTACCTACCAAACTGTTACAGCATATGATCAATACACTGCCAAGTTTAAAGATTTAAGGGAGTGTAAATTCTTCTTTCTGCTCACCCGTTTCTCTGCTCACCCAGAAACTTTACACATGGGAGTGCGATTACCCTCGATACACTCCCTAGTTTCAAAATGTTTGTAGAATGCAATGAAATACTAATCACAGCAGAACTGGGAGCCTCCACATAGGTTATAATTGTGATCCTTGGACCATAGAGGTAAGACGTATTATGATAAAATTTTCAGTTTCAGTTTCAGTGACGAGATATGGCCAAAACAAAATTATATATAATTTATATATGTCCTTATGGGTCCGCATCAAGGCGCAGGTTCAAAATGGCATATCTTGCAGTTATGTGCATGCCATCTTCTAACTTGTGGCAACGAAGAGTCAGAGATCTAGAAACATCTATTGCACAATTTTACCAAGGGAGGCTTGCTACAGCTCACAGATTGGTGGGATTTGTGTGGCCTCTATACAGGCAGAGACACCAGCGCTAGATACTGCTCAGAAGCCTGACAGCACAATGGGCTTACTCTGGGGCTATTCTGGAGTACTGCTTCATGCAACTACTAAGCATTCTATATAATAATGAATTTGACAAAAGTTGGAATCACTAGTCTGATGCTCCTTCGCGGCGCTCATAAGCTGTTGCCTCTGTTCATCACGCAAATTTTTGTGCTTGGGAGTGCGATTCACTCGAAATAAATAAATAATCTAAACACAGCAGAACTGGGGGGGGGGGGAGGTTCACATAGGAGTGGGTTATTTAGTGATGAGATATGGTTAAAACAAAACTATACAAAATGTATATGTGTCTTTACAACACACTGGGCTTACTCCAGGGTTGTTCATTGTGGTATGGACTTCTATGGGCTGTTTAACACAACATGTAGTATTGAGAGCCCACCCAGACTGATCCTTACCCACTGCATTTGTTCCTACTCTTTTTTCACCACACAAATCTTCGTGCTTGGGAGTGTGATTTGCTCGAATATAAATAATGTTTGATATGAACGAGGGTAATTGCACTGCCAAGTGTAAAGATAGCAGGCGAGCAGAGATGCGGATGTATTAAAACCTCGACCTGGGCGGGGTGAGACAGGTCGCGAGAATAACAACTAACCCAGAAGCATGCATAACAATGCTGCTGGAGAAACTACGAAAAAGTGAATGATCTTTGGCAGATCTATGTACAACATATCTTAAAGGATCACCTCTTGGTAAAACTGTGTGTTAGACTAGTCTAGATCTCCGACCATTTGTGCACCCTAAGTTCAAAGACGGTGTCCATGATTAAACTGCCAGAGACACGTGCCTAGGGGAGGGGGCCCCGTAAAAATGACCCCCCCCCCCCCAAAAAAAAGGAAATGCTTCTGCAGGATTCGAACCCTGGTCTGCAGGTTTAGTAGTCAAGGATGTTACCACTACGCCACCAGAATCTAATCTGTAGGGCAGCTTAAAATAGTATTTATACTACTTGAAAACTGGACACAGCTATAAAAATATATATAGTTTTGTTTTGGCCATAACTCCTTACAGAAACTGGAAGTAGCGAAGCTTCATATCAGTTTTCCTATATTTTACCCAAGGATCTCAATGGTATGTATTTCACTCCTCTGTGACCCCTCCTTCAAATTCATAGCAAACATTATATTATTTATTTACATTACACCCCCTTCCACTTGGCAGTGTATAAAGGGGCCACAGAGGATCAAAAATTTATACATTGGGTGAAAACTAAGAAATGTATGTGAAGCTCCTTTACGTACTTTCAGTTTCTGTAAGGAGTTATGACCAAAACTACATAGAATTTATATGGTTTTTATGGGGCCCCTGCAAGGCCCATGTTCAAATGGCGTCTCTGACAGTTACATAGATCCCATCTTCAAACTTGTGGCACACGAAGGATCAGAGATCTGGACAAGTCTACCACAGTTTTACCAGGGGGCAGGGGGGGGGGGGGGCTACTACAGCTCTTAGGTTAGTAGAGTTCGTGTAGCCTATGTATCACTAAAAATATACAAAACAAACTCTATTAACAGACAGCACGATCACACGTGAGTTTCGAGCAGCACAGCTCGTCTCTCCACTCTCCCGTAGTATAGCCATGGCTTATCCTTGAATATATATTGTAGATATAGACAGCAGTCTGCCGAAGACCAGTCGCTTTTTCGTAGCTTCTCCAGTAGAATTGTTATGCAAAACATATAATGATAAATAGAACCTAAAAAAAGCTAAGACAAAAAGAGATTGGTGTAGCAAGATTGAACCAAGGCTCTCTGCTTGCCAGTCCAAGGTCTCCACTGTAATCTCATCTATAGGGCAGCTTTAATAATAATAATATACTCATGTTGCTGCCGTAGCACTTACGCCATTGACCACGCACCCACAGACGCAGGCGCAGGCCATCTTTAAAACAGGTGTTATAAACAGCATACAATGGCTATAAAACAACACATTTTAATGAAGAAATATTTTGGCCATAACTCCTTACAGAAACTGAAAGTAGAGGAACTTCACATAGATTTTCTTAGTATTCACCGAAGGATCAGAATGGTACATATAAATTTCACACCTCTCCGACCCCTCCTTCAAACAAAGCATTATAGTTATTATATTTTACACCCCCTTCTTATCTTTACACTTGGCAGTGTCACTGTATAAATCATGCTGTTCTCTCTGCAGTGTTTCCCACACTCTCCACTGTCACCTCTACTTTCAACCAAGGCATTTCTGTTGAGACTGCACTTGAAGTGGGTTCGATAACAGTATCAGAGCGTGCTCCACTAGTGATTACTACCCTATTCTCCACAACCAGACCTTCATCAGTATCTTCTGTAGTACCTGTTACAGCCAGCTCCCGTTCCATCCAAGCAGAATCTCTCATAACATTTGCTGCAAGCAGCTCTTCACCACAATCTTTTATAGCTCCTATTACAACCAGTACACTTCCCATGCCAACAGTGTCTTCTGTAACGTCTGCCATAGCTGTCTCTGGTCCCAGTATATTACTGTCTGCAGCTGGCTTATTTCCCAGTTCAACACTGCCTCCAGTAGCAATCAGCTCTCTTTCCATGTCAACAGCATCAGCCATCACCGGCATTCCAACGTTACCTTCTATCATATCTGTTGTAATAACAGTATCTTCCATACCATCTCACATAGCTATCTCTAGCTCCACTCCAATAGTATCTTCTGATGTAGCCAGCTTTCTTCCCAATTTAATACCGCCTTCAGAAGTAACTACAACAGCATTTACCCAATTGCGCTCTATTCCAAGTCCACCATTATCTTCTATAGGATTTTCCACAGCCAGTTCTTCCTTAGTATTGGCTACAACCTCCTTAGCATCAAATATAACCATCTCTCTATTTGTGCCTCCTGGAGCATCCACTGTGCCCACATCTCATTCCATTCTGTCAGCATCGTCAGCATATGTCAGGAGCAGCTCTGTCCGTACAGCACCGTCTTCTAGTTCACCTTCTACTGTGACAGTCTCTTCGATATCATTCTCAAGCACTCTTATGTCATCATCTGTATTGTTTACTACTCCAGTGGTGTCGCCTGTAGTCACACTTACTCCTACCAGCACTCCAACTGTATCTGGCTCTCTTCTGACTCCAACAATGTCTTTTGTTGTATCTAGCTCACTTTCTGCTTTAAGAGTATCTTCTGCTGTATCAAGCTTTCTTCCAACACCAGTAATGTTTTCTGTTGTATCTAGCTCTCTTCTCGCTCCAGCAATGTCTTCTATTGCATCTAGTGTTCATCCCAGTCCGACAATGTCTTATGTTGTATCTATTCCAACAGTGTCTTCTGTATCTACAGCAGCTAGCTCTTCTGAGGGATGTCGAGAGGGATACTCAGGGAATGGAACTTTCTGTGCAAGTAAGATGTTCTTGGTATGGCAATGCTCTTTCTAGATAGCTTAACAGTTGTATTCATCTTCCAATGCAGACATAAATGAATGCAGTAATAATACTGATGACTGTGATGTGAATGCTGACTGCTCTGACACTGATGGGAGCTTTACATGTATCTGTCGAGAGGGATTCTCAGGGAATGGAACTTTTTGTGCAAGTAAGATGCTCTTGGCGTGACAGTGTTCTCTCCAAATAGCTTAAAAGTTGTATTCATCTTCCAATGCAGACCTAAATGAATGCAGTAATAATACTGATGACTGTGACTTCAATGCTGACTGTACCGACACTGATGGAGGTTTCACCTGCACATGTCAAGAGGGATACTCAGGAAATGGAACATTCTGCATCAGTAAGAGACTTTCTGGAATAGTATTGAAAGTTGTTTATGCATTATTTTGTTGACATACAGACATAGATGAATGTGCTGAAGGTAGTGATAACTGTGACCTACTTGCTGACTGTATCGACACTGATGGGAGCTTCACATGTATGTGTCCAGAGGGTTCAGAGGGTTCTGGCAGTGGAACAGTCTGCACAAGTAAGATACTGTTTGAGTGGTCGATTCATTGTGGTTTCCACAATAAATGGTGTTTCTCCTTGAATGCAGATATTAATGAGTGCAATGAAGGTACTGATGACTGTGACATGAATGCAGATTGTAATGACACTGATGGAAGCTTTACATGTACCTGTCGAGAGGGATACTCAGGGAATGGAACTTTCTGTTCAAGTAAGATGCCATTGGTGCAGTCATATTCTCTTTACATAGCTTAAAATTGTATTCATCTTTCAATGCAGACATAAATGAGTGCAGTAATAATACCGATGACTGCGACGTGAATGGTGACTGTTCTGACACTGATGGGAGCTTTACATGTACCTGTCGAGAGGGATACTCAGGAAATGGAACTTTCTGTGCAAGTATGATACTCTTGGTGCAGTCATATTCTCTTTACATACCTTAAAACTTGTATTCATGTTTCATTGCAGACCTAAATGAGTGCAGTAATAATACCAATGACTGCAACGTGAATGCTGACTGTTCTGACACTGATGGGAGCTTTACATGTACCTGTCAAGAGGGATACTCAGGGAATGGAACTTTCTGTGCAAGTAAGATGTTCATGGTGTGACAATATTCTCTCTAGATAGCTTAACAGTTTTATTCATCTTTCAATGCAGACCTAAATGAGTGCAATAATAATACTGATGACTGCGTCGTGAATGCTGACTGTGCTGACACTGATGGAAGCTTTACATGTACCTGTCGAGAAGGATACTACGGGAATGGAACTTTTTGTGCAAGTACGTAAGATGCTGTTGGTGTGGCAATGTTCTCTCTAGATAGTTTAAAAGTTGTATTCATCTTCCAATGCAGACCTAAATGAATGCACTAATAATACTGATGACTGTGACTTCAACGCTGACTGTACCGACACTGATGGAAGTTTCACATGTACATGTCAAGAGGGATACTCAGGAAATGGAACATTCTGCATCAGTAAGAGACTTTCTGGAATAGTATTGAAAGATGTATACGCATTATTTTGTTGACACACAGACATAGATGAATGTGCTGAAGGTAGTGATAACTGTGACCTACTTGCTGATTGTGTCGACACTGATGGGAGCTTCACATGTATGTGTCCAGAGGGTTCAGAGGGTTCTGGCGGTGGAACAATCTGCACAAGTAAGATACTGTTTGAGTGGTCCATTCATTGTGGTTTCCACAATAAATGGTGTTTCTCCTTGAATGCAGATATTAATGAGTGCAATGAAGGTACTGATGACTGTGACATGAATGCAGATTGTAATGACACTGATGGAAGCTTTACATGTACCTGTCGAGAGGGATACTCAGGGAATGGAACTTTCTGTTCAAGTAAGATGCCATTGGTGCAGTCATATTCTCTTTACATAGCTTAAAATTGTATTCATCTTTCAATGCAGACATAAATGAGTGCAGTAATAATACCGATGACTGCGACGTAAATGGTGACTGTTCTGACACTGATGGGAGCTTTACATGTACCTGTCGAGAGGGATACTCAGGAAATGGAACTTTCTGTGCAAGTACGATACTCTTGGTGCAGTCATATTCTCTTTACATACCTTAAAACTTGTATTCATGTTTCATTGCAGACCTAAATGAGTGCAGTAATAATACCAATGACTGCAACGTGAATGCTGACTGTTCTGACACTGATGGGAGCTTTACATGTACCTGTCAAGAGGGATACTCAGGGAATGGAACTTTCTGTGCAAGTAAGATGTTCATGGTGTGACAATATTCTCTCTAGATAGCTTAACAGTTTTATTCATCTTTCAATGCAGACCTAAATGAGTGCAATAATAATACTGATGACTGCGACGTGAATGCTGACTGTGCTGACACTGATGGAAGCTTTACATGTACCTGTCGAGAAGGATACTACGGGAATGGAACTTTTTGTGCAAGTACGTAAGATGCTGTTGGTGTGGCAATGTTCTCTCTAGATAGTTTAAAAGTTGTATTCATCTTCCAATGCAGACCTAAATGAATGCACTAATAATACTGATGACTGTGACTTCAACGCTGACTGTACCGACACTGATGGAGGTTTCACATGTACATGTCAAGAGGGATACTCAGGAAATGGAACATTCTGCGCTGACTTTCTGGAATAGTATTGAAAGATGTATACGCATTATTTTGTTGACACACAGACATAGATGAATGTGCTGAAGGTAGTGATAACTGTGACCTACTTGCTGATTGTGTCGACACTGATGGGAGCTTCACATGTATCATGTCCAAGAGGGATACTCAGGAAATGGAACATTCTGCATCAGTAAGAGACTTTCTGGAATAGTATTGAAAGATGTATACGCATTATTTTGTTGACACACAGACATAGATGAATGTGCTGAAGGTAGTGATAACTGTGACCTACTTGCTGATTGTGTCGACACTGATGGGAGCTTCACATGTATGTGTCCAGAGGGTTCAGAGGGTTTTGGCGGTGGAACAATCTGTATTGTATTGACATGTCGAGAGGGATACTCAGGGAATGGAACTTTCTGTGCAAGTAAGATGTTCATGGTGTGACAATATTCTTTCTAAATAGCTTAACAGTTTTATTCATCTTCCAATGCAGACCTAAATGAGTGCAGTAATAATAATGATGACTGCGACGTGAATGCTGACTGTGCTGACACTGATGGAAGCTTTACATGTACCTGTCAAGAGGGATACTCAGGGAATGGAACTTTCTGTGCAAGTAAGATGTTCATGGTGTGGCAATGTTCTCTCTAGATAGTTTAAAAGTTGTATTCATCTTCCAATGCAGACCTAAATGAAGTGCACTAATAATACTGATGACTGTGACTTCAACGCTGACTGTACCGACACTGATGGAAGTTTCACATGTACATGTCAAGAGGGATACTCAGGAAATGGAACATTCTGCATCAGTAAGAGACTTTCTGGAATAGTATTGAAAGATGTATACGCATTATTTTGTTGACACACAGACATAGATGAATGTGCTGAAGGTAGTGATAACTGTGACCTACTTGCTGATTGTGTCGACACTGATGGGAGCTTCACATGTATGTGTCCAGAGGGTTCAGAGGGTTCTGGCGGTGGAACAATCTGCACAAGTAAGATACTGTTTGAGTGGTCCATTCATTGTGGTTTCCACAATAAATGATGTTTCTCCTTGAATGCAGATATTAATGAGTGCAATGAAGGTACTGATGACTGTGACATGAATGCAGATTGTAATGACACTGATGGAAGCTTTACATGTACCTGTCGAGAGGGATACTCAGGGAATGGAATTTTCTGTGCAAGTAAGATGCTCTTGGTGCTGTCATGTTCTATTTACATAGCTTAAGAGTTGTATTCATATTTCATTGCAGACCTAAATGAGTGCAGTAATAATACCGATGACTGCGACGTGAATGCTGACTGTGCTGACACTGATGGGAGCTTTACATGTACCTGTCGAGAGGGATACTCAGGGAAATGGAACTTTCTGTGAAAGTAATGATACTCTTGGTGCAGTCATATTCTCTTTACATACCTTAAAACTTGTATTCATGTTTCATTGCAGACCTAAATGAGTGCAGTAATAATACCGATGACTGCGACGTGAATGCTGACTGTGCTGACACTGATGGGAAGCTTTGCATGTACCTGTCGAGAAGGGATACTCAGGGAATGGAACTTTCTGTGCAAGTAAGATGTTCATGGTGTGGACAATATTCTCTCTAGATAGCTTAACAGTTGTATTCATCTTTCCAATGCAGACATAAATGAAGTGCAGTAATAATACTGATGACTGTGATGTGAATGCTGACTGTACTGACACTGATGGGAGCTTTACATGTACCTGTCGAGAGGGATTCTCAGGGAATGGAACTTTTTGTGCAGTACGTAAGATGCTCTTGGCGTGACAGTGTTCTCTCCAAATAGCTTAAAAGTTGTATTCATCTTCCAATGCAGACCTAAATGAATGCAGTAATAATACTGATGACTGTGACTTCAATGCTGACTGTACCGACACTGATGGAAGTTTCACATGTACATGTCAAGAGGGATACTCAGGAAATGGAACATTCTGCATCAGTAAGAGACTTTCTGGAATAGTATTGAAAGATGTATACGCATTATTTTGTTGACACACAGACATAGATGAATGTGCTGAAGGTAGTGATAACTGTGACCTACTTGCTGATTGTGTCGACACTGATGGGAGCTTCACATGTATGTGTCCAGAGGGTTCAGAGGGTTCTGGCGGTGGAACAATCTGCACAAGTAAGATACTGTTTGAGTGGTCCATTCATTGTGGTTTCCACAATAAATGATGTTTCTCCTTGAATGCAGATATTAATGAGTGCAATGAAGGTACTGATGACTGTGACATGAATGCAGATTGTAATGACACTGATGGAAGCTTTACATGTACCTGTCGAGAGGGATACTCAGGGAATGGAATTTTCTGTGCAAGTAAGATGCTCTTGGTGCTGTCATGTTCTCTTTACATAGCTTAAAATTGTATTCATCTTTCAATGCAGACATAAATGAGTGCAGTAATAATACCGATGACTGCGACGTGAATGGTGACTGTTCTGACACTGATGGGAGCTTTACATGTACCTGTCGAGAGGGATACTCAGGAAATGGAACTTTCTGTGCAAGTATGATACTCTTGGTGCAGTCATATTCTCTTTACATACCTTAAAACTTGTATTCATGTTTCATTGCAGACCTAAATGAGTGCAGTAATAATACCAATGACTGCAACGTGAATGCTGACTGTTCTGACACTGATGGGAGCTTTACATGTACCTGTCAAGAGGGATACTCAGGGAATGGAACTTTCTGTGCAAGTAAGATGTTCATGGTGTGACAATATTCTCTCTAGATAGCTTAACAGTTTTATTCATCTTTCAATGCAGACCTAAATGAGTGCAATAATAATACTGATGACTGCGACGTGAATGCTGACTGTGCTGACACTGATGGAAGCTTTACATGTACCTGTCGAGAAGGATACTACGGGAATGGAACTTTTTGTGCAAGTACGTAAGATGCTGTTGGTGTGGCAATGTTCTCTCTAGATAGTTTAAAAGTTGTATTCATCTTCCAATGCAGACCTAAATGAATGCACTAATAATACTGATGACTGTGACTTCAACGCTGACTGTACCGACACTGATGGAAGTTTCACATGTACATGTCAAGAGGGATACTCAGGAAATGGAACATTCTGCATCAGTAAGAGACTTTCTGGAATAGTATTGAAAGATGTATACGCATTATTTTGTTGACACACAGACATAGATGAATGTGCTGAAGGTAGTGATAACTGTGACCTACTTGCTGATTGTGTCGACACTGATGGGAGCTTCACATGTATGTGTCCAGAGGGTTCAGAGGGTTCTGGCGGTGGAACAATCTGCACAAGTAAGATACTGTTTGAGTGGTCCATTCATTGTGGTTTCCACAATAAATGGTGTTTCTCCTTGAATGCAGATATTAATGAGTGCAATGAAGGTACTGATGACTGTGACATGAATGCAGATTGTAATGACACTGATGGAAGCTTTACATGTACCTGTCGAGAGGGATACTCAGGGAATGGAACTTTCTGTTCAAGTAAGATGCCATTGGTGCAGTCATATTCTCTTTACATAGCTTAAAATTGTATTCATCTTTCAATGCAGACATAAATGAGTGCAGTAATAATACCGATGACTGCGACGTGAATGGTGACTGTTCTGACACTGATGGGAGCTTTACATGTACCTGTCGAGAGGGATACTCAGGAAATGGAACTTTCTGTGCAAGTACGATACTCTTGGTGCAGTCATATTCTCTTTACATACCTTAAAACTTGTATTCATGTTTCATTGCAGACCTAAATGAGTGCAGTAATAATACCAATGACTGCAACGTGAATGCTGACTGTTCTGACACTGATGGGAGCTTTACATGTACCTGTCAAGAGGGATACTCAGGGAATGGAACTTTCTGTGCAAGTAAGATGTTCATGGTGTGACAATATTCTCTCTAGATAGCTTAACAGTTTTATTCATCTTTCAATGCAGACCTAAATGAGTGCAATAATAATACTGATGACTGCGACGTGAATGCTGACTGTGCTGACACTGATGGAAGCTTTACATGTACCTGTCGAGAAGGATACTACGGGAATGGAACTTTTTGTGCAAGTACGTAAGATGCTGTTGGTGTGGCAATGTTCTCTCTAGATAGTTTAAAAGTTGTATTCATCTTCCAATGCAGACCTAAATGAATGCACTAATAATACTGATGACTGTGACTTCAACGCTGACTGTACCGACACTGATGGAAGTTTCACATGTACATGTCAAGAGGGATACTCAGGAAATGGAACATTCTGCATCAGTAAGAGACTTTCTGGAATAGTATTGAAAGATGTATACGCATTATTTTGTTGACACACAGACATAGATGAATGTGCTGAAGGTAGTGATAACTGTGACCTACTTGCTGATTGTGTCGACACTGATGGGAGCTTCACATGTATGTGTCCAGAGGGTTCAGAGGGTTCTGGCGGTGGAACAATCTGCACAAGTAAGATACTGTTTGAGTGGTCCATTCATTGTGGTTTCCACAATAAATGATGTTTCTCCTTGAATGCAGATATTAATGAGTGCAATGAAGGTACTGATGACTGTGACATGAATGCAGATTGTAATGACACTGATGGAAGCTTTACATGTACCTGTCGAGAGGGATACTCAGGGAATGGAATTTTCTGTGCAAGTAAGATGCTCTTGGTGCTGTCATGTTCTCTTTACATAGCTTAAAATTGTATTCATCTTTCAATGCAGACATAAATGAGTGCAGTAATAATACCGATGACTGCGACGTGAATGGTGACTGTTCTGACACTGATGGGAGCTTTACATGTACCTGTCGAGAGGGATACTCAGGAAATGGAACTTTCTGTGCAAGTACGATACTCTTGGTGCAGTCATATTCTCTTTACATACCTTAAAACTTGTATTCATGTTTCATTGCAGACCTAAATGAGTGCAGTAATAATACCAATGACTGCAACGTGAATGCTGACTGTTCTGACACTGATGGGAGCTTTACATGTACCTGTCAAGAGGGATACTCAGGGAATGGAACTTTCTGTGCAAGTAAGATGTTCATGGTGTGACAATATTCTCTCTAGATAGCTTAACAGTTTTATTCATCTTTCAATGCAGACCTAAATGAGTGCAATAATAATACTGATGACTGCGACGTGAATGCTGACTGTGCTGACACTGATGGAAGCTTTACATGTACCTGTCGAGAAGGATACTACGGGAATGGAACTTTTTGTGCAAGTACGTAAGATGCTGTTGGTGTGGCAATGTTCTCTCTAGATAGTTTAAAAGTTGTATTCATCTTCCAATGCAGACCTAAATGAATGCACTAATAATACTGATGACTGTGACTTCAACGCTGACTGTACCGACACTGATGGAAGTTTCACATGTACATGTCAAGAGGGATACTCAGGAAATGGAACATTCTGCATCAGTAAGAGACTTTCTGGAATAGTATTGAAAGATGTATACGCATTATTTTGTTGACACACAGACATAGATGAATGTGCTGAAGGTAGTGATAACTGTGACCTACTTGCTGATTGTGTCGACACTGATGGGAGCTTCACATGTATGTGTCCAGAGGGTTCAGAGGGTTCTGGCGGTGGAACAATCTGCACAAGTAAGATACTGTTTGAGTGGTCCATTCATTGTGGTTTCCACAATAAATGATGTTTCTCCTTGAATGCAGATATTAATGAGTGCAATGAAGGTACTGATGACTGTGACATGAATGCAGATTGTAATGACACTGATGGAAGCTTTACATGTACCTGTCGAGAGGGATACTCAGGGAATGGAATTTTCTGTGCAAGTAAGATGGTCTTGGTGCTGTCATGTTCTCTTTACATAGCTTAAGAGTTGTATTCATATTTCATTGCAGACCTAAATGAGTGCAGTAATAATACCGATGACTGCGACGTGAATGCTGACTGTTCTGACACTGATGGGAGCTTTACATGTACCTGTCGAGAGGGATACTCAGGGAATGGAACTTTCTGTGCAAGTACGATACTCTTGGTGCAGTCATATTCTCTTTACATACCTTAAAACTTGTATTCATGTTTCATTGCAGACCTAAATGAGTGCAGTAATAATACCGATGACTGCGACGTGAATGCTGACTGTGCTGACACTGATGGGAGCTTTGCATGTACCTGTCGAGAGGGATACTCAGGGAATGGAACTTTCTGTGCAAGTAAGATGTTCATGGTGTGACAATATTCTCTCTAAATAGCTTAACAGTTTTATTCATCTTCCAATGCAGACCTAAATGAGTGCAGTAATAATAATGATGACTGCGACGTGAATGCTGACTGTGCTGACACTGATGGAAGCTTTACATGTACCTGTCGAGAAGGATACTACGGGAATGGAACTTTTTGTGCAAGTACGTAAGATGCTGTTGGTGTGGCAATGTTCTCTCTAGATAGTTTAAAAGTTGTATTCATCTTCCAATGCAGACCTAAATGAATGCACTAATAATACTGATGACTGTGACTTCAACGCTGACTGTACCGACACTGATGGAAGTTTCACATGTACATGTCAAGAGGGATACTCAGGAAATGGAACATTCTGCATCAGTAAGAGACTTTCTGGAATAGTATTGAAAGATGTATACGCATTATTTTGTTGACACACAGACATAGATGAATGTGCTGAAGGTAGTGATAACTGTGACCTACTTGCTGATTGTGTCGACACTGATGGGAGCTTCACATGTATGTGTCCAGAGGGTTCAGAGGGTTCTGGCGGTGGAACAATCTGCACAAGTAAGATACTGTTTGAGTAGTCCATTCATTGTGGTTTCCACAATAAATGATGTTTCTCCTTGAATGCAGATATTAATGAGTGCAATGAAGGTACTGATGACTGTGACATGAATGCAGATTGTAATGACACTGATGGAAGCTTTACATGTACCTGTCGAGAGGGATACTCAGGGAATGGAATTTTCTGTGCAAGTAAGATGCTCTTGGTGCTGTCATGTTCTCTTTACATAGCTTAAGAGTTGTATTCATCTTTCATTGCAGACCTAAATGAGTGCAGTAATAATACCGATGACTGCGACGTGAATGCTGACTGTTCTGACACTGATGGGAGCTTTACATGTACCTGTCGAGAGGGATACTCAGGGAATGGAACTTTCTGTGCAAGTACGATACTCTTGGTGCAGTCATATTCTCTTTACATACCTTAAAACTTGTATTCATGTTTCATTGCAGACCTAAATGAGTGCAGTAATAATACCGATGACTGCGACGTGAATGCTGACTGTGCTGACACTGATGGGAGCTTTGCATGTACCTGTCGAGAGGGATACTCAGGGAATGGAACTTTCTGTGCAAGTAAGATGTTCATGGTGTGACAATATTCTTTCTAAATAGCTTAACAGTTTTATTCATCTTCCAATGCAGACCTAAATGAGTGCAGTAATAATAATGATGACTGCGACGTGAATGCTGACTGTGCTGACACTGATGGAAGCTTTACATGTACCTGTCAAGAGGGATACTCAGGGAATGGAACTTTCTGTGCAAGTAAGATGTTCATGGTGTGACAATATTCTCTCTAGATAGCTTAACAGTTTTATTCATCTTTCAATGCAGACCTAAATGAGTGCAATAATAATACTGATGACTGTGACTTCAACGCTGACTGTACCGACACTGATGGAAGTTTCACATGTACATGTCAAGAGGGATACTCAGGAAATGGAACATTCTGCATCAGTAAGAGACTTTCTGGAATAGTATTGAAAGATGTATACGCATTATTTTGTTGACATACAGACATAGATGAATGTGCTGAAGGTAGTGATAACTGTGACCTACTTGCTGATTGTGTCGACACTGAAGGGAGCTTCACATGTATGTGTCCAGAGGGTTCAGAGGGTTCTGGCGGTGGAACAATCTGCACAAGTAAGATACTGTTTGAGTGGTCCATTCATTGTGGTTTCCACAATAAATGGTGTTTCTCCTTGAATACAGATATTAATGAGTGCAATGAAGGTACTGTTGACTGTGACATGAATGCAGATTGTAATGACACTGATGGAAGCTTTACATGTACCTGTCGAGAGGGATACTCAGGGAATGGAATTTTCTGTGCAAGTAAGATGCTCTTGGTGCTGTCATGTTCTCTTTACATAGCTTAAGAGTTGTATTCATCTTTCATTGCAGACCTAAATGAGTGCAGTAATAATACCGATGACTGCGACGTGAATGCTGACTGTTCTGACACTGATGGGAGCTTTACATGTACCTGTCGAGAGGGATACTCAGGGAATGGAACTTTCTGTGCAAGTACGATACTCTTGGTGCAGTCATATTCTCTTTACATACCTTAAAACTTGTATTCATGTTTCATTGCAGACCTCAATGAGTGCAGTAATAATACCGATGACTGCAACGTGAATGCTGACTGTGCTGACACTGATGGGAGCTTTGCATGTACCTGTCGAGAGGGATACTCAGGGAATGGAACTTTCTGTGCAAGTAAGATGTTCATGGTGTGACAATATTCTTTCTAAATAGCTTAACAGTTTTATTCATCTTCCAATGCAGACCTAAATGAGTGCAGTAATAATAATGATGACTGCGACGTGAATGCTGACTGTGCTGACACTGATGGAAGCTTTACATGTACCTGTCAAGAGGGATACTCAGGGAATGGAACTTTCTGTGCAAGTAAGATGTTCATGGTGTGACAATATTCTCTCTAGATAGCTTAACAGTTTTATTCATCTTTCAATGCAGACCTAAATGAGTGCAATAATAATACTGATGACTGTGACTTCAACGCTGACTGTACCGACACTGATGGAAGTTTCACATGTACATGTCAAGAGGGATACTCAGGAAATGGAACATTCTGCATCAGTAAGAGACTTTCTGGAATAGTATTGAAAGATGTATACGCATTATTTTGTTGACACACAGACATAGATGAATGTGCTGAAGGTAGTGATAACTGTGACCTACTTGCTGATTGTGTCGACACTGAAGGGAGCTTCACATGTATGTGTCCAGAGGGTTCAGAGGGTTCTGGCGGTGGAACAATCTGCACAAGTAAGATACTGTTTGAGTGGTCCATTCATTGTGGTTTCCACAATAAATGGTGTTTCTCCTTGAATGCAGATATTAATGAGTGCAATGAAGGTACTGATGACTGTGACACGAATGCTGACTGTATTGACACTGATGGAAGCTTTACATGTACCTGTCGAGAGGGATACTCAGGGAATGGAATTTTCTGTGCAAGTAAGATGCTCTTGGTGCTGTCATGTTCTCTTTACATAGCTTAAGAGTTGTATTCATCTTTCATTGCAGACCTAAATGAGTGCAGTAATAATACCGATGACTGCGACGTGAATGCTGACTGTTCTGACACTGATGGGAGCTTTACATGTACCTGTCGAGAGGGATACTCAGGAAATGGAACTTTCTGTGCAAGTACGATACTCTTGGTGCAGTCATATTCTCTTTACATACCTTAAAACTTGTATTCATGTTTCATTGCAGACCTAAATGAGTGCAGTAATAATACCAATGACTGCAACGTGAATGCTGACTGTTCTGACACTGATGGGAGCTTTACATGTACCTGTCAAGAGGGATACTCAGGGAATGGAACTTTCTGTGCAAGTAAGACGTTCATGGTGTGACAATATTCTCTCTAGATAGCTTAACAGTTTTATTCATCTTTCAATGCAGACCTAAATGAGTGCAATAATAATACTGATGACTGCGACGTGAATGCTGACTGTACTGACACTGATGGAAGCTTTACATGTACCTGTCGAGAAGGATACTACGGGAATGGAACTTTTTGTGCAAGTACGTAAGATGCTGTTGGTGTGGCAATGTTCTCTCTAGATAGTTTAAAAGTTGTATTCATCTTCCAATGCAGACCTAAATGAATGCACTAATAATACTGATGACTGTGACTTCAACGCTGACTGTACCGACACTGATGGAAGTTTCACATGTACATGTCAAGAGGGATACTCAGGAAATGGAACATTCTGCATCAGTAAGAGACTTTCTGGAATAGTATTGAAAGATGTATACGCATTATTTTGTTGACACACAGACATAGATGAATGTGCTGAAGGTAGTGATAACTGTGACCTACTTGCTGATTGTGTCGACACTGATGGGAGCTTCACATGTATGTGTCCAGAGGGTTCAGAGGGTTCTGGCGGTGGAACAATCTGCTCAAGTAAGATACTGTTTGAGTGGTCCATTCATTGTGGTTTCCACAATAAATGATGTTTCTCCTTGAATGCAGATATTAATGAGTGCAATGAAGGTACTGATGACTGTGACATGAATGCAGATTGTAATGACACTGATGGAAGCTTTACATGTACCTGTCGAGAGGGATACTCAGGGAATGGAATTTTCTGTGCAAGTAAGATGCTCTTGGTGCTGTCATGTTCTCTTTACATAGCTTAAAATTGTATTCATCTTTCAATGTAGACATAAATGAGTGCAGTAATAATACCGATGACTGCGACGTGAATGGTGACTGTTCTGACACTGATGGGAGCTTTACATGTACCTGTCGAGAGGGATACTCAGGAAATGGAACTTTCTGTGCAAGTATGATACTCTTGGTGCAGTCATATTCTCTTTACATACCTTAAAACTTGTATTCATGTTTCATTGCAGACCTAAATGAGTGCAGTAATAATACCAATGACTGCAACGTGAATGCTGACTGTTCTGACACTGATGGGAGCTTTACATGTACCTGTCAAGAGGGATACTCAGGGAATGGAACTTTCTGTGCAAGTAAGATGTTCATGGTGTGACACATATTCTCTTTACATAGCTTAAAATATTCTCTCTAGATAGCTTAACAGTTTTATTCATCTTTCAATGCAGACCTAAATGAGTGCAATAATAATACTGATGACTGCGACGTGAATGCTGACTGTGCTGACACTGATGGAAGCTTTACATGTACCTGTCGAGAAGGATACTACGGGAATGGAACTTTTTGTGCAAGTACGTAAGATGCTGTTGGTGTGGCAATGTTCTCTCTAGATAGTTTAAAAGTTGTATTCATCTTCCAATGCAGACCTAAATGAATGCACTAATAATACTGATGACTGTGACTTCAACGCTGACTGTACCGACACTGATGGAAGTTTCACATGTACATGTCAAGAGGGATACTCAGGAAATGGAACATTCTGCATCAGTAAGAGACTTTCTGGAATAGTATTGAAAGATGTATACGCATTATTTTGTTGACACACAGACATAGATGAATGTGCTGAAGGTAGTGATAACTGTGACCTACTTGCTGATTGTGTCGACACTGATGGGAGCTTCACATGTATGTGTCCAGAGGGTTCAGAGGGTTCTGGCGGTGGAACAATCTGCACAAGTAAGATACTGTTTGAGTGGTCCATTCATTGTGGTTTCCACAATAAATGATGTTTCTCCTTGAATGCAGATATTAATGAGTGCAATGAAGGTACTGATGACTGTGACATGAATGCAGATTGTAATGACACTGATGGAAGCTTTACATGTACCTGTCGAGAGGGATACTCAGGGAATGGAATTTTCTGTGCAAGTAAGATGCTCTTGGTGCTGTCATGTTCTCTTTACATAGCTTAAGAGTTGTATTCATATTTCATTGCAGACCTAAATGAGTGCAGTAATAATACCGATGACTGCGACGTGAATGCTGACTGTTCTGACACTGATGGGAGCTTTACATGTACCTGTCGAGAGGGATACTCAGGGAATGGAACTTTCTGTGCAAGTACGATACTCTTGGTGCAGTCATATTCTCTTTACATACCTTAAAACTTGTATTCATGTTTCATTGCAGACCTAAATGAGTGCAGTAATAATACCGATGACTGCGACGTGAATGCTGACTGTGCTGACACTGATGGGAGCTTTGCATGTACCTGTCGAGAGGGATACTCAGGGAATGGAACTTTCTGTGCAAGTAAGATGCTGTTGGTGCCATCATATTCTCTTTACATAGCTTAAAAATTGTATACATCTTTCAATGCAGACATAAATGAGTGCAGCAATAATACCAATGACTGTGACTTCAACGCTGACTGTACCGACACTGATGGAAGTTTCACATGTACATGTCAAGAAGGATACTCAGGAAATGGAACATTCTGCATCAGTAAGATACTTTCTGGAATAGTATTGAAAGATGTATACACATTATTTTGTTGACATACAGACATAGATGAATGTGCTGAAGGTAGTGATAACTGTGACCTACTTGCTGATTGTGTCGACACTGATGGGAGCTTCACATGTATCTGTCCAGAAGGTTCAGAGGGTTCTGGCGATGGAACAATCTGCACAAGTAAGATACTGTTTGAGTGGTCCATTCATTGTGGTTTCCACAATAAATGATGTTTCTCCTTGAATGCAGATATTAATGAGTGCAATGGAGGTACTGATGACTGTGACATGAATGCAGATTGTAATGACACTGATGGAAGCTTTACATGTACCTGTCGAGAGGGATACTCAGGGAATGGAACTTTCTGTTCAAGTAAGATGCTGTTGGTGCCATCATATTCTCTTTACATAGCTTAAAAATTGTATACATCTTTCAATGCAGACATAAATGAGTGCAGCAATAATACCAATGACTGTGACATGAATGCTGACTGTGCTGACACTGATGGGAGCTTTACATGTACCTGTCGAGAGGGATACTCAGGGAATGGAATTGTCTGTGCAAGTAAGATGTTCTTGGTGTGGCAATGCTCTTTCTAGATGGCTTAAAACTTGTATTCATCTTCCAATGCAGACATAAATGAATGCAGTAATAATATGGATGACTGTGATGTGAATGCTGACTGTGCTGACACTGATGGGAGCTTTACATGTACCTGTCAAGAGGGATACTCATGGAATGGAACTTTCTGTGCAAGTAAAATGTTCATGGCGTGGCAATGTTCTTTCTAGATAGCTTAACAGTTTTATTCATCTTTCAATGCAGACATAAATGAGTGCAATAATAATACTAATGACTGTGACGTGAATGCTGACTGTGCTGACACTGATGGAAGCTTTACGTGTACCTGTCGAGAAGGATACTACGGGAATGGAACTTTTTGTGCAAGTAAGATGCTGTTGGTGTGGCAATGTTCTTTCTAGATAGTTTAAAAGTTGTAATCATCTTCCAATGCAGACCTAAATGAATGCACTAATAATACTGATGACTGTGACTTCAACGCTGACTGTACCGACACTGATGGAGGTTTCACATGTACATGTCAAGAGGGATACTCAGGAAATGGAACATTCTGCATCAGTAAGAGACTTTCTGGAATAGTATTGAAAGATGTATACTCATTATTTTTTTGACATACAGACATAGATGAATGTGCTGAAGGTAGTGATAACTGTGACCTACTTGCTGATTGTGTCGACACTGATGGGAGCTTCACATGTATGTGTCCAGAGGGTTCAGAGGGTTCTGGCGATGGAACAATCTGCACAAGTAAGATACTGTTTGAGTGGTCCATTCATTGTGGTTTCCACAATAAATGGTGTTTCTCCTTGAATGCAGATATTAATGAGTGCAATGAAGGTACTGATGACTGTGACATGAATGCAGATTGTAATAACACTGATGGAAGCTTTACATGTACCTGTCGAGAGGGATACTCAGGGAATGGAACTTTCTGTTCAAGTAAGATGCCGTTGGTGCAGTCATATTCTCTTTACATAGCTTAAAATTGTATTCATCTTTCAATGCAGACATAAATGAGTGCAGCCATAATACCGATGACTGTGACGTGAATGCTGACTGTGCTGACACTGATGGGAGCTTTACATGTACCTGTCGAGAGGGATACTCAGGAAATGGAATTTTCTGTGCAAGTAAGATGTTCTTGGTATGGTCAAAGGCTCTCTAGAGAACCATTTATCTTCCTATACAGACATTAATGAATGCAGTAACAATACAGATGATTGTGACGTGAATGCTGACTGTGTTGATACTGATGGAAGTTTTACTTGTTCCTGTCAACAAGGATACTCAGGGAATGGAAGTTTTTGTGCAAGTAATGCTCTGGATATATATGATTGTGTTTATTCTAAACTGTCTAGAAGTGTGCAACTTCTATTACAGACAAAAATGATTGCATCTTCTATACTGACATTGATGATTGTAGTCCGTGTTCAGCCACACCTTTTTATTAAATTTCTAAAATATATTTCCCTCTGTGATTCAGGGATCACACTGTAGAGTCCCTTAGGTTGTTGTTTGTCACTACATTATACAGAAGGTATGCTTTACAGTTGTTATCGCTATGAATATTTATCTAGCATTTGAGATTGGCCTCCAGCAGACAGTATATGGAGTCAATGAAAGTGATGGAACACTCACAGTCTGTGCTGAAATAAACAGCGGAGAGCTAGATAGGGAGGTTGCTGTCAACTTGGCCAGTATGGAGGATACAGCAACTTCTACTGGTTAGGGGAGTTTAATGATTTGGAGATCACAAATGTTACAGTTGTTACATGTCTTAGATCCTGCAGATTTCGTGGAAATCATTACACAGTTATTGTTTACTGAGAAGAGTTCCGTGGGCAATTCAACCTGCACAGATATTCAAATCCTGAATGATAACATACTGGAATCTGATGAGACTTTTATGATCATTTTGACAGCTTTGGATAATAGTACATCCATAGTCACTACTGCATCTTCCAGTGCCTTGATAGTAATTTTAGAGGACAATGACGATTGTAAGTTCAAACAATCTATTGTCACCTATTGAGTGACATCAGTTTTGGTTTGCCATCAATCCTGTGTATTTCATGAAAACCTTGCTTATTCCTGTTCATAGTTATTGAGATTGGTCTGCAACAGACAATGTACACAGTTAATGAGGGTGATGGAATGCTCCTGACATGTGTGCAAATAAACGCTGGACAACTGGAAAGGGAGGTAGTTGTTAATCTAACCACTGCAGATAATACAGCTACTTCTACTGGTTAGTGCTGATGTAATGATATTATTTCAACATTAACCTTTTCTCACTTTTAAGATCATTTCTCACTTTTAAGATCGTGCAGATTTCACAGAAATTGCTGTGCAGCTCTTCATTAGTGGTGACACTTCAATAGGCAATTCAACGTGTACAGAAATTCAAATCATAAATGATAGCATATTGGAATCTGATGAGACTTTTACAATCATGCTGATAGCTGTGGACAGTAATGTCACTGTAATTACTTCTACGTCATCTGTTGCAATGGTGACAATTGTTGAGGATAATACTGATTGTAAGTTTTGAACACGGCAGAAGGTATAGTATTTGACTACCCTTAGCTACCATCAGTATTTTCATTCTGCTGTTCCTATTTACAGTTGTAAGTATTGGGCTGCAACAAACAACTTACACCATCAGTGAGAGTGATGGAACTCTCACAATATGTGCACAAATATATTCTGGAGAATTGGAAAGGGAAGTAGTAGTCAACCTTATCAGTGTGGATAATACAGCTACTTCTACTGGTGAGTGGAAATGTACTGACAAGCCTCAAAAGTTAGCACGTGCTGTTTCCTTAAAGGAAGCCAGAAATAAGTATAGTTTTATCATCAGTGATACCTCTGATGTATGGATGCATGTGGTTATTGAGAGGCTGCATGCAAAGACTGTGCCCAAGTGTATGTTGATGAGACAGCTGGAGCATATATAGAACAATGGACAGTCATAGAACTCAGCTGTAGCAGCACATGCACATGATGAGCTCCATGATAATATTTGGAGAAACAGTTTGATTCTTGGATGTGCATAATGATGACAACTTCTACTAGAAAAGAATCAGAGAAGCACTGTTGATCAGACCCATAGGCATTTTAATCAGGACAGTGGCTTGGTAGCCTCGTTTCCAGACCTCTGCCCAGTTACTGTCGCTTTCAGGGGGAAGGGCCTCGGGATGAGGCTAGTGGCTTGGCAGTGAGCCCGATTAGCCCCCCCCCCCCCCAAGAAACATGTATGACCGTTCATTTTAAATTTACTCTCCTTTTAAATTTTGTGTCTTTTTTCTTCTTAATGTTATACGGTTACTTCCAGCTTATGAAACTTTCATTCCACACCAGACCTGCACCCCAGCTTTTGTCGCTTGCTGTACAGCTGTCCTTTTATGAGGATACTTCAGTGCATAATTCGACTTGCACAGATGTCCAAATCCTAAATGATTTCATATTGGAGTCTACAGAGACCTTTACAGTTATACTGATAGCTGTGGATAGAAATTTAACTGAGATCAGTGCTGCATATTCCACTGCCATTGTGACTATCTTGGAGGATAATGTTGATTGTAAGTTCTTAATTTAGAGGGAGGCATACATTTAAGTTTGATTACCACCAATGTTATAGATATGTGATTTTTATATTATATAAACTCTTCACGTACAGTTGTAGAAATTGGCCTGCAGCAGACTTCATACACAGTCAATGAGGATGGCGGGTCACTTACAATTTGCGCACAAATAAATATGGGAGATCTAGAAAGAATGGTGTTCTTTAACCTGTCCAGTATGGACAATACAGCCACTTCTTTAAGTTAGTCCACATGCACCAATCTTGGTTTTGCGTCTAGAAACAAACTAATAAATTGCATTGTATTCCGATTTCTTAGCTCCTGCAGATTTTGTCGATATTACTATAGAGCTATCGTTTAATGAGGAAACTTCAGTGGGAAATTTAACTTGTGCTGATATCCAAATTGTCAATGATACTATACTAGAGTCTGTGGAATCGTTTACAGTGATGTTGGTGGATCTGGATAGTAGCAATATTGTGATCACTACAGCATCATCCAATGCAACTGTGACAATCAATGAGGACAGTACTGATTGTAAGTGCTGTTATGCTGTTTTTGTGTGTAAGGCTTTGGGTACCATAAATAGTCTATACATTTTTGAATGGGTACATGTAATGGTTTTGAATGTATAGCTATAGGACGTTAATCATGTTCGAGATCTGTTGATGCACACTCAGGTAAGAGTGCCAGAGTGTGGTGTTTAGAAGTCATAGGTTCAATTTTCAGGCTCGACCATTTTTCAGTATCTTGATGAATTTGTATGAACCATTCTGTATTTACAGTTGTGGAGATTGGCCTACAACAGACAACATATACAATCAGTGAAGATGATGGAACACTCACAATCTGTGCACAAATAACTATTGGAGAGCTTGAAAGGGAGGTGGTTGTGAACTTTACCATTATGGATAATACAGCCACTTCAACAGGTTAGCATGCAGAGATAGTGTGACTAAACTCAGTATAGACAAGATTTTAGTATTCATTTCTCAAATCCAGGAGATTTTTTCACAGCTGCAGTTGAGCTATCCTTTATTGAAGGAACATCTGTTGGTAACTCAACGTGTGCAGATATAGAAATCCTAAATGATACAATACTGGAGTCGATTGAGACTTTTACAGTCATTCTTATGGCTGTGGATGAAGAAGTAACTAAGATTGGTACTGCAGTTGCCAGTGCTACAGTGACCATTTTAGAGGATAATACTGATTGTAAGTTTGTAACATGGCTACCTTTAATTTATCATTAAATTAAGTAATTATTTGCTGTTTAAAGCTGTGGAGATTAGTCTACAACAGACAGCATACACGGCTAGTGAGAAAGATGGAACAGTCACAATCTGTGTACAAATAAGCAGTGGAAATTTAGAACGAGAAATTGATATCAACTTGACCACTGTTGAGGATACAGCCACTTCTACAGGTTAACAGATATAGATTATTTTACAAGCGGCTGTATTACTAACACAATTATTTCTCAGACCCAGCAGATTTTCTTGCAACAAATGTTGAACTTTCATTTAGCGAGGGAAGTTCAGTGGGAAATTCAATTTGTACAAATATCCAAATCTTGGATGATACTATACTTGAATCAGTTGAGACTTTTGAAGTCATGCTCAAAGCCATCGACGCCAATGTAACTATGATTCCTGCTATAGCATCCAATGCTACAGTGACCATCCTAGACAGTGATGGTAAGAGTGAAGATAGTAATTATTATTCAGGCAATGTGGTTTAAATACGTTAGTGGTATTATTTTCAAAATACGGAAATACAAAAGAAAGTCAAATTCATGTGTATAGTCAGAAAGAAGAAAACACAGAACCTGTAAGAAGTAAAAGAGCTAGGACAAAAAAAAACAGAACAAAATAAAAAAGGCGTGGGATTAAACTGAGTCTCTGAGCTTGCCAACCCAAGGTTTCTGCCACTAGACTACTGGAAGGTTCATGAGATATAGCTTCAAAAACCATGTATTTTGGCTGTATCTCCTCATAGAACTGAAAATCTTTACATACCTGTTTCAACACTGCCAAGTGTAATGAAAAGGGGTTGTATATAAATCTGGTATGAAGGAAAGGGCAGAGAGGATCAAAGCTTATATGATTGTGATCCTTGAAATGAAAAGGTATATATGTACGTATGCTTCCCTGTTTTTCAGTTTCTGAAAGGAGTTATGGCCAAAACAAAACTCATAATTTACGTATGTATCTTTATGGGTCCCCCTACAAGGCATGTGATCAAAATGGCATCTCTGATATTACATGGATGCTGTCTTCAAACTTGCGCATGATGAGTCAAGTCATCTAGACAAGTCTACCACATAGTTTCTTATCAAGGGAGGCTTACTACAACTCCCAGGTTAGTACAGTTTGTGAATAGCTATAGCCTCTGTATAAGTCTTAAGCAGAGATATCAGCGCTAGAAACAGACGGCACAATTGAGCGATGCAGATGTGAGTTTCAAGTAATGCAGCCATCTCTCCACTCTCCCATAGTAGCCATGGCTGATCCTTGTAAATATATTGCAGATAGACATATCAGTCTCCCAAAATCCAGTTATACTTCATAGCTTCTCCAGCAGCATTACTATGCATGGTTCCAGGTTAGTTCTTATTCTCGCAACTCGCTGGCCTACGAAAATACCCCTGTCTTGCCACACCCAGGTCATTCATTACATCTGCATCTCTACTCGTCTGCCATACTTTACACGTGATAGTGTGATTACCCTAGATTTGTATATCCCCCTTTTCTTTGTACTTGGCAATGCTAGTGTATCAAGTGACAGAGGCTGATGAAATTATTACATTTAACTATGCTACATCCTCCGATTGCTATTTACAGTTGTGCACATTGGACTTCAAGAAGCAGTATACCATGTCAGTGAAGATGATGGAACACTTACAGTCTGTGCACAAATAAATGTAGGAGAATTAGAAATGGAAGTAGCTGTAAATTTCACCACCATAGATGGAACAGCTTCCTCCACAGGTCAGATGTTTCATAAATTTACTTTACTTGCAGTTTCTGTGTACAGTAGTTATGTTGTGTTTTTCAGGAATTGGGTTCTGCACTCTCCTTTCCTTAGACTTTGAACTAGTCGATTCTCAGCTACACCTTCTGCCAGGAAGCAGTACTATTTGTGGTGATATTCAAGTAGAAAATGATGGCATCTTAGAAGTAGATGAGAGCCTAAATGTGATACTGAGTAGTTCCAATGAGAGGGTTGTAATAACTATACCTTCATCAACTGTGATAATAATTGACACGGTAAGTTATTCATCATCATTAAAAGTATTAGTGTTTAACAGTTTTGGTGAATTCTTCTCAAAGACGGTGATTACCCCAGAGGCTGCTGAAGAATCAATAACTATGTTTAATCATATAGTAGGCACTGTAATGAGCAGTTCGCTGAGTACTGAAGGGCAGGTTGCAGTACTTGAAAGTGTGGGCCGTACTTTTATGAGCTTTGTGAATCTTAGCTCAAGTGGAAAATTCAACATTTCTGAAAATGTGAGTTTGTATGTATTCTTTATCCAGTAATCATTGTCACATTATGATATATATTAGCTAGCTAAGTTTAATATTATAGTGTTTGCAAGTTTCTCCTGAATAGCGAAAAGATTATACTTGTATTTGAAGATTTCGTGTCTTAATACATCGAGGGTCACCACACTGTCAAGTGTAGCGTAATTATGGCAGGCAAGCAAGATGCGGATGTAATGAATGACGACCTGGGCGTGGCTAACACTATAATTATCCATGAATGGATCCATAGTGCTAGAGAGGGTTCAGGGTAAGTATATTTTGTCATGTACCCAAGATCTAAAATTAGCCATGTCTCCCTGTTAGCTACATGAGCAAGCAAAGAGACCAGAAGAGCTGATTGAAACCGCTTGATCACACCTCACTGGAAGGTGTAGCTAGGTGGTTGTTAAAAAAGCCTTTCATAGGTTATGTTTGTATTGTGGGGGTAACAAGGTTATATTTGTATGTTGGCATGCATAGAAATACTCTTCTAGCATGTATGTCCAAGCCCTATAAGGGTTTTTCTGAGGCGATTGACCCTCCCCCATGTATAATCAATATTCTACAATACCTCAAGGCAAGGTTACCTTTATAGGGAGTGTGTGAGCCCTTGCATGGCTCTGATCTTACCACAAGACTTATACATCTTTTACTGCAACATCATAATCTCTGCAGACCATTAGTAATTTGCTGGAAATTGCAGATACTGTTCAGGTGTTTTCTAATCAAGCTCTACAGCAGGAAGCCACTCAGTAAGAATAGTTTTTTTGTTCCTTTCACATGCTTCACTGAAATTTAACTACTGTCATCTACCTCTATAGGATTGTAGGTGCACTTGAAGCAATTTTTAATGCATTTGCGGAAAGAGGGGCCAATGTCCAAATTAATACTAGTACTATATCTCTTCTAATAATGACAGTAAGTTGTTATTTTTCACTGGGAAATTCGATGGTATTGAGGTTGTTTGAAGGACTAGTATCCCTAGCAATATACTCCTAGTCTCATGTGCATAACATAATGGTAGGCCACACAAATATGTTTCAGCTATTTTCAAATCTAAGTTGTCAAAAGTATGTAGTTTTACCTTATGGAATGTGAGTTTCTGCTATAGGTTGATACAGACTCCCTGGAAACTGGTTTGCAATGCACACCGCAAGGCTGTAATACCAGTGAGCTATACTTTCTCTAATGATGTACATCATTATGGTAATTTATTTGTTCTTATTAACCATACATACACAGATGATAATGTGAAGCGCCAGGTTGAAACAGATACAAGTACCTCACATATTGTATTACCAGCGTCTTTGTTTGAAGAGGGAGTGGATGCAAGTTTCTACCTTGTCCATTATATAATGTCAACACTATTTCCCTTGTCTGGGTACATGCTGAACAATAACTTCACAATTGCATCACCTGTGCTTGGAGTTAGTGTGGTAGGCCATACAGGGGTAAATCTCACGGTGCCCCTTATCTTCACGCTTCATATACAACTTGATGTAAGTGACTCATGGTAGTAATCATCGCATACCATGCATACCTGTCTTAGAAGTGCAGAGCATTCTGTTAGGAAATATGTATATCAAGATTTGAAATGCACTCTTATAGATGCACTTTGATGGAAGGTGTGTGTCATGGGATCCAAATGCACTCGGTATGTTGTTGTTATATGATTAAGCATAACCACACTGCCAAGTGTAAGCACATCAGGCAAGCAGAGCTGCGGATGTAATGAATCACAACCTGACTTATTTATAATTGCCAAAAATTATATGTACATGCACAAACCATGGTGCCAAAAATGCATGGTATAATGATTCACCTTTAGGTAGATATGCTTTCACACAATTATTACTAATTATCTGGGTGGGGCAAAGTCCACTCCTTCCATTGGAGTGGAGTTTCCAGCACCGGCTTGCTGAATATGGTGAACATACAAAGACTCACTGTCCCTAGAAACGAGAGTGCTGTGGACCTCATAAGTTGTTATTACACCCTTTCACAAAAGAATTAATACAGTTTACATGTGTGATACATTTCCTCATAGAAACTGAACGTGGATAATGGTTCACATTTCATGTTTGTAAGATTTTAATAGAGATATGTTCTGTGTCTCTGTGACCCCTGTTTCATACTTTATTTATACATGGCGTTTTAAACCTTAAATCTTTACACTTGGCAGTGTAAATAATAATAACTATCTTATCTATACAATAGTTTTTGTTACGTAATAAATTAATTAACATTTACAGATGGGCAGGGTGAGTGGACATTAGAAGGATGTTCAACAACAAACTTTGATATCGAGAATGGTATTTTTACGTGTGAATGTGATCATCTTGCCAATTTTGCAATTCTTGTGGTAAGTGCTTATAATTTTGTATATGAGGGTCA
The DNA here is from genome assembly GCA_963921505.1 of Phakellia ventilabrum. NCBI lineage: Eukaryota > Metazoa > Porifera > Demospongiae > Axinellida > Axinellidae > Phakellia > Phakellia ventilabrum. The sequence goes on from OY997397.1 coordinate 2,807,900, forward strand.
GTACATATGAAAGGTAACTGGGGTAAAGGTTGAGTTAATGCAGAGTCCATAATTCAAGTTCGTGTTGCAGCCTTGTCACTGGACGTGTATGGCCTCAAAAGCTATTCTTCTCTAGTAGTGGGGCACTGTTTCTGGCTGCCTCCCATTCTTACTACCCTATAGTCCATGCTCCAAACACGGAGAGCTAAATGCCATTGCGCTGCCAGACTCACCTATTCTCACTAGTAAGTTTCACCGTGTTTCTATTTCTAGCTCCAATTTTTCACCTTTATTAAGTGTAACCGTACTGCCAAGGGGACGGGACGTATGGCAGCCAAGCAGATATGGGGGTGTAATGAATCATGACTTGGATCCTTATTAACCATTATGCTTCACTGTCTAATTATATGTTGTTTTCCAACTCTTTGGATCATGGACTTGAATTAGGTTTATTGGTATCAGAAACAATAAGGATAGCCCATGAGAATGGTAGTGGCAACATGTCAACATCTGCTGTAGCAAGGAATACCATCACCCAGTGGATTGCGAATGTCAGAATTCTTGCATGTTACTCTCGTCTTCACCAGTAACTCACCTTGGAATCTATTTCGATTCAATCTCATCACTATAGACAGAGTTAATGGGGCTCCATGTCTCCACTGTACAACTCTCTGTTCTAGCCTATTATTTTTGTACATTTTGTGGACCTAGGTTTTATTTCTATTTGCATAACTTTGTATATCACTTGCCTGGCTCCATGCCCTGTACTTGTTTTTGTGTATTGCCCTGTAGATGGTGACTGTATAGTCATTAAAAACAAAAATTGTTAGGTGATACTTTCTTGTAATGAATATTAATATTATGTACAATTTACTTCGCAATCTTACACCTGTATTTTGTACTTTCAGAGCACAGACTGTGCTCCTGGATTTGAGGAGCAAACCAGAGAGGGTATACCAACCTGCATTGGTATGTTACACTTGCCGATAAAAGATTTTCAACCTTATTCAACTCGTGCCTCCTCCTGCTAGATGTTAATGAATGTGCTATAAATAGTGATGGATGTGAACATAACTGCAACAATACTCTGGGGAGTTTTGAGTGCAGCTGCCGCAGTGGATTTGTGTTAGCTGACAATCACCTTTCCTGTAATGGTAAGTCTGAGTTGTTTAGATTTTATGTTACTTTGGTTACTTTGTTTAGGAAATTCATTTCAAATATTTAATGTGGGAAATTACAGCAACACTGTGCCATATCAATGTCAGTATTTCAACAATGCACAATGTAGTACTGTAGAGTGTTGTTGACTTTACAAGGAGTTACAGCAGCTGAACTTCTGCATAGCTATAGCTAGCTAAAATCCAGTGATATTAAAGACTTGTACATACTACCAAACGTATTCTCTTTCAAAATACATACAGATATTAATGAATGTGCTGAGAATAATGGTGGATGTGCACAGATTTGTACCAACAGTGCTGGTAGTTTTATGTGCAGTTGTAACAATGGATATATACTGGACGTCGATAGATTATTCTGCAAAGGTAAGCTTGTGGGATTATATGTAACGTTGCATATTGTAATAAAAATGGCTATCAATGCAATAGATGTCAATGAATGTTCTGAAAGTAATGGAGGATGTGGACAAATCTGCACGAACACTATTGGTAGCTTTGACTGCAGCTGCAATCTTGGATATGAGTTAAATAGTAATAGATTCTCCTGTGATGGTAAGCATTATTTTTCCACTCTAGCTTTTGTGCTAAGGATCAGAATGCATTAATTCCACATACCTATCATAAACTGTGGTGTCATGGAATTCTGTACTCTGTAGGCATACCACCTCCAATTGAGATTATACCATCTGTAATTGAAATTGACGTTGGTCGACAGCTGTTGATAATTTGTCAATCAGTTGGCAACTTTAGTGGCATGGTCACATGGATGGATGAAAATAATATGCCAGGTAAGCAATATTTGTTAACGACTGTCAGTAATATTCATTTGTTACATTTCATTTTTAGTACCTGAACTGACCCCAGAGGAGAATCCAAATGATATTGGACTTTTATTCTCGGAGAGAGAATCGGATAGTATGGCTTTACTAAGAACAAGACAGTTTATAGGAATTGTAACTGGTGCTGAGGGAGTCTACACCTGCCTTGCTGACAACAGCATTGAGACGAACCGGAGTTCAGTGACAGTACCAGTGCGAGGTTGGTATACTGTAGACCATACAGACTAGTTACTTTACTAGTGGCAGGAGCCCATAACCCAACGAGAAGGAGCATTGAACTAGTGATTCCACCTGTTGTCGAATGGCACCTACAAGAAAACTCCATATATGGAATGCTTAGCAGCTATGCATGGCTGGTTTACTACTAGACTAGTGCTAAGTAAATTATAGCGCTTACATAGCACTTACCATAGAAGGAGTTTTGGGCAAGTGCTATTTGACAACAGGTGGAATCAGCATACATACAGAAGTTTAATGCTCCTTCCCTTTGGGGTATGGGCTCCTGCTAGTGGTAAGCATAAAAATGCTGCTGATCTTACTGTGGTCTCTCTAATAGTGCCCACTGGTCCAGTATCCTCAGCATTCCTAAGATTTTCTGTATCCCTGAGCTCTATAGAAGAAATATCTGGGTTCACCACGGAACCATTTGCACTAGCATTATTACAAAACCAGGTTAGACCTTCTTTGTGCACAGATGGAGAAAAAATAATAAATATACATATCTAACTATAGATTCTAAATGAAACGAATGGAGACTCAATGGATTTACAAACCGTTAACTGTATGCGTGTAGCAAGGTAAGCTATTAAACATTGCAGGTATGAGTTGCATACAAAATTGATCCACATAATAAAGTAGTAGTGCAGTGACTCCTCCAATACTTCCCTAGCCGTCCACTTGATGAGATTAAAAACCTTACAAGGATTGAGTGTGAGGTAAATGAATTTCCAGCAGTAAACACCACCCTCCTGAGACTGGTGGAGGTGATCACAGAGGGACTAGATGTACCAGGACTGCTTGAGAATGATACCATTCTAACAGCAGGTACATCCCCTTCTCTGCCTATTAATTTGTGTGGTCTTTATCCATGTCATGTATGTTGAAGATTCTAATCATAGGCATAGTATCACAACTAGAGTATGCCATTCTAGAGACCAGGCATCTTAGAAATGTATTGACTAAATATGGTATGGACAGTTATAAGGTAGCTTATGGTGTACTGAGATTGCTGTGTAGTGAGCTGGTTTACAAGGGATCATTGTACTTGTAACATATGTACATGTTTGTGTGTACTATCACTATAACATAATGAATATAGCAATAGGTGAGATACACGATATAGACCTCAAACTACTATGACAAATTACATAATCTACTAGGCTGCTATAGAACATATGTACAATGTGATCATATCATTTCATACTAGTATATTAGTCAACAGGTACTATCTAAATCCTATACTATAATTGCTACTGTAATAAATGTTATCCATACAGCGAACACATTTTGTAATTACGACACTACTGATAATGTAACCCGTGGTGGTTATGAGTGGCAAGAGACAGTTGGTGGAGACATGCACCAACCACAGTCTTGTGTGTATGGAGACAGTGGCATGGCACTTAGGAACTGCATGGAAGAAGGGATTTGGCGAGTCCCTGACCTTAATCAGTGTATTACTATCTTTGAAGATATTGCAAATGTGAGCCGTTTCACTACTGGATCAGCATAGCTGTAACTTACAATGCTAACTAGCTTGCCTATCTCTACTAGATGGAGATAACAGAAGTGAATGTTGAGGAGGTGACACAAACAATCAGCAGTGTTGTTGAAGAAATTTCTGATGTAGAAGAAGAACAAACCACAGAAAATCTGGATGTGGTTATTGATGTTATTATTGACACAACAGTTATAGTTGGCAATGATACTGCAACAAGTATTACAACAGAAGTGAGTAGTCTGGTAGATTTTGTGGTATAGCTACATGCAAAATAACCTGCATATTAATCTTGATGTTTAGACAACTGAGAATATTGTTTTGATTGTGGATGCAATTCAGGACTGGTCAGAAGATGTGGTTGAAGAGCAGTCTTCCCTGTTAGTAAACTGCACACACATAATTATACACTACTATTTTGACAGTGTAGCTATATATAACCAAAACCACATAGCAATAATGATATTATGGCATTCTTTGCACCAATTTCATGCACCAGAATTGTTCAATCATTTGAAGATTTTGCTTCTGAACTCGTACAACAAGAAGATTTCTCGAATATTACGGTTATTGCTGAAGAGACGGTTTTACAAGCACAACGTGTAAGTTATAATGCACACATTAAAGACTCAAGTATTAGGGCTGTGAATGTAGTGTTACATCAACCATACAGGTTCCCACTGAGGAATTGCAAGCTCTTGGCATTTCCCTTACTATTTCTTCAAGTGTATTTGATGGTATGTCATGCATAGTTTATGGCTGTAGGTTTCTCAGGAAACATCAAATATATACAGTCTTTTTTAAACACTTCCTCCATGCAGGAGGAGATGCTGATGCAGTGAATGTTACACAGGATGACACAAGCACAGATACTCTTCCACAAGGAGAAGTTGTCGCTGTTGTGCTGCCACCATCACTGTTCGTGCAAATTACACAAGACGAAAATGGCACTAATAGCAACACTAGTACCAATACTGAAGCTACAGGAGTGATATTTACATTCTATGAATCTTCAGTACTGTTTCCTCTAGCCAATGGAACAAACAGCAGTGATACATTGATTATGATCGGTACACCTGTGATTGGGGCTGAAATTCCAGGGCTAGAAGTGATTGAACTAGCTGAACCCTTCACCATCTTAATACGACTGAATAATGAAGTGAGTTAATAATTTACCAAAAGCTATGTGTAGGTATTAAAGATTAATTTTTCTCTATAATATTAGTCTTTTGAAAACCCCAGATGTGCATCATACAATTTCAATGCTTTGGGTGAGTGTAAAATTCAATGAAGCTCACTTAATTAATATGTATCGATTCTGTTAACTTTATCAATAACATTAATGGCCTACCTAGGCAAAGCTGTTGGTAACTGGACCACAGATGGTTGTACAACTGCGAGACTTTCACCTACAGTTGTACAGTGCAAGTGTAACCACCTGACAAACTTTGGTTGCCTTGTGGTAAGTTCCATCCATGCAGTGGCTAAATATGGAATATAGTATTTTGTCTACACTGACAATACTTACTGTGCATTATGGGAAAATATTGCATGAGTGTGAAGCACTAATGTAATAATTATTTTCTGTAATGCACAGTGATGAGTGCAATACTGGACTTATTGTATATTCTTACTGTGTCCAAAGCGTATGCATAAAATTGACCAATTAGATCATGTTGTGTAGTATAGCAACTGTTACAGTAGCTCGAGAATAATGCATGGAAGATTAAGGGTGTAAATAAATAATGTTTTTGGAAGTCTGGAAGTCAAGTATCTGAACTACATTGATGGCTATGTTGGCAACATCAAAACCTACATCAATAACTAAGCATCTAACAATCCCCTCTGGTTAATACTCCACAAAAAAACAATTTAGGTAGAATGCCAAACTTGGCTACTAGAGCCATTCCCACACTCTGACCCCATCACCGATACCTACACAGGACAGGACAAAAACCTATATAGGGTTTCTCACAGGAACACTTCAAACCCAGTTTTATAATTGAAACTCAGTTACCCTCAAAAACACTCATTTTACAATGTGGACATTGAAATGAAATTATGCCACCCACGTCTGCTGGAATAAATTGACCCCAGTATTACACAAGTCAGCCTGCTCACAACAAAAAATAGGTTACTTTTCACTGCTCACCCCTTGGTTACTGAGCTACATCCATCCAAACGCTGCCTACAACTCGCCACTGCATGTGACAGAGCCATAGTGACACAAACGCCAACGAGCTACAAAAATGGGTGGAGCCTACTCAACTTGACTAGGGAACATTTGGTCATCATCAAGCTGGCTTTAAGTTGGCCAGGCTGGTTCCAAGCAACTTCTTAAAACACTACTACAGACTTCAGCCAGCTTTTCACTCACAAATAGCCTGCTCAGTGCTATACATGGCCTAAGCAGGATCTTTTTATAACCATTTTTGTTGCACTTTGAACTCCTAGCAACGTCAAATAATGTGGTAATTCTTTATGTAGAGGGCTAACCATATCTTTGAACAGGCATAGAGATTACATACATGAATATGTTGCATGCAGTTTATTTTCAACCCCCTCCAGTTATCTCCCAGGCCATTGCAGTCACCTACAAGGCTGTTTGGTTTACATGCATCACATTATAGCTATTCTATATCAGTAGCCCATAGCTCCACCCTAAGCACTTGCAAGGTTACCAGGTTCTGTATAAATGCTGCCTGTTTCAATCACTTTCTGAAGCACTAAGTGATCTTAAAACATACACAGTGATTCAAATTTCCATTTCTTTTGCTCTGTAGGACATTAGTGCCAGAGTAAATGGAGATCCTTTACCACCAGCTGCAAAGACAGCTCTAAGTATCATTTCCATAATTGGATCAATTTTCTCTCTTATTGGTTGTGTTCTCACCGTCATTACACATCTTGGATTCAAGTATGTACAAACAAGGAGTCACCTGCATAGCATGCCCTCTTTTCTTTTATATAGTTACCAGTCACTATGGCGTATATGTATCTGTTACAATTCTATAGGAAATTGAGACATCGTGATGTTTCAAAATTTCATGCACAACTGAGTATTGCTATTTTTGGGATGATGTTGTCCTTTGTCACTGGCATTGAGCGGACACAAAATGTTGGCGGATGTGTTACAGTGTCTCTGTTGGTCCATTATTTCAGTTTAGCATCTATGATGTGGATGGCAGCAGAGGCGTGGTTAATGTTCCAGAAATTTGTGATTATATTTGTACAAATTACCACCCGATACATTGTTATTGTTTCCCTCATCTGCTGGCGTAAGTTTGATATGTAGTGCAAAACATTCCTGTTAACAGGCTTCTACTCTTACTAATACATGAAATATAAAATATTTTGGCTAATGTATGGGGAAAGAATGAGTGAGTTCTCACTATTGATTATACATGCTTGCTTTTATGTGTATGTATTCTTCATTATAGTAATCCCTCTCCCATTTGTTATTGCTCCCGTTGCTATCAATCACAACTTCATAATCCACGAGGAGTTGTAAGTGATACTACTGCGAAGTCCACTGTTACAGTAATGTGATCTACTACAGCATTAATTAAGCAGCTATTATCTGTCACTAGAGAAAGGGTCTAAACCTACTTAGTCTGAAACAAGTAAACAATGAACCTATGGTTGGCAATTTTTACAAGAAAGTGTATGAATGACTTATTATATTTCTATACTTCTCTTACTTTGCAGCTGCTTCCTTAGCAAGAGTGCAGTGTTTTTTGGAGCATTCATGGGTCCAGTTATGGCTCTCCTAACATTCAATCTTGTAATCTTTGTGATGGTGGTCATTGTGCTGGTCAAGCATAGCAGAAAAAGAATCCAAACAATAAAACATAAATCAGTTAAAGTGACAATTCGAACTCTGATTAGTATGGTTGGCATTGTGTTTTTATTTGGACTGACTTGGGTATTTGGTGCTTTTACAACAACACAAAAATCTCAGCTGCCGTTCCTTATTCTTTTTGTCGTGTTCAGTTCCTTCCAAGGCTTCTTTGTGTTTCTGTTCTTCTGTGTATTCAATGGAGATGCAAGACAGGCATGGAATCAGTTTCTCACATGTGGAAGTAATGGAAAAAGAAAGATCATATATCAACAGAAAACCAGGGAATTAAGCAAACCCTCTAAAGATTCAACTTCCCATCCAACACTCAGCGCAACCCTAGAACGCTCATCTCAACCCTACTCTACTCTGGACACTAATAGATCAATTCTGTTCTCTGAAACCACACAGGAATCAAGTACCTTCGTTCCCTTGACAACAGATGAGTATGATATGCAGGAGATGCAAACAGAAATATACCGCACCACAGAAGAAATGCACCTAAACGAAGGAGCTCTAGACACAGACATCTCTGTAACAGTCCACCCAACATCTCCAGTTCATGGATTCATGCCTGATAATATCATGTGTGCAGTTGAGGGTGGACTTTCTATTTCTAATCCAGGTGCCCTTGAAGATATCCCCAAGGAAGTACCATAATAATACATCTGTAAACACACTTTAGTAGTTAGATCATCGATTTAATACTTATCATTGAACCGTGTTCTATTAATTACTTGCCCATGGATAAAAACTACTATGGACTATATTCACATTGAGATTTTTATATCTTAAAGTCACAATTTTTTTACTGAAAATATACTTCATCGCTAAAGTAAAACTGCAGCATTCAATTTGTATTCCCGTGTGGAAAATTTTAATTTTGTAAAATCAAGCCCTAGCAGGAAGAGTGTCTGGTAGTATGATATTTATTACAGTGGCACTAAAAATAGGTTATAATTATGTGCTGAAAGCATAGTGTGTGTGTGCAAAAGTGACATACAAGGGACTAAAGTGTTTAATTATAAGGAACTTTTCTGAAGAAGGTGAAGGCAGAGTATTCTGGTTTGTTTTGTTTTGGTGCCTATGAAGACCCCTTTAATTCCACAAACATCACTTGGAGCTATATAACCTCTCCTTTGACTGGCACATTATGGACCAGTAGTCAAATGTTTGCATCATTTATGTTTAGTCCCTTAACACATCAAGTCTCTCTCACTCGACATGACAGTTTCTTTATCTCCAGCAATAACATTAGTGTCCATTATTTCTTTTGTAACAGAACTTGCAATTGAAGCAACACCCGTGGTACAAATTACTCAACCATGGTTGAAGAATTCCAGCACCAATTCTTTCAATATGACCTACAGGTCCTATTACAATGATAAACTTCGATGTACATACCAGCCATATCACTACGGTGCAGTCATCTGCAATAACACCTGAAGCAATTATTACTACAAGCATACTTTCTGGTACTTTCACTAGAAACACTTATGGCTCTAACTCTGGAAGGCTACCCTTTGGTGACCTTGGATCTTTTTCTCTGCCACTTTGTCAACCAGCTATCAGACGGATGTTTTGTACTCAGTCTTATACACACAAACAAGTACAGAGAATCTCTCTCACAGTTGGAAGTCTTTGCTTAGCTCAGCCAGTATTATTACCATTCCATGCGACCAGGTTAATTGCAATCTTCAGATTTTTTCGTGTGAAAAATGCATGCAGCTTGATAAGAGATGGCTAGCGATATGAAGACGTTCATTGTTGAAGCGATGGTACGTGTAGTCTCGCGCGCCAGACCCTCGCACGGTCTGGCGCGCGAGACTAGCACCAATTGTGGTCCACTCTTCGATCTCAAGCACATCTGTCACTTCCGCGTTTGCCGAGGACAGCGGCCTAGCACGTGCGCGAAGCGTGGAAATTTTTCCGGGTTAACGGTTAGGAATCGCTCTCGAGGAATCAGTACTAAAAGTGCTCTGGGTACGTTGTGCATGCAGAAGTATATAGACACGACTAACTCGCATTCACAGTGTCTATCTATTTATAATAAACATGCTGTCGGCGGTGCCGATTATTTTTGGGGGGCTGTGCCGGGCTCCAGCCCCCACCCTCCGCCGCCTATGCTGGGAATGAGGCTAATTAGTCTCTGCAGTTGGGTGTTCAAAACAGCTTAGTAATCTCGTTTTCTGGCGTGATCAGTGTCAAATGAGGAAATATCTTGACTTTGAACTCACAGTAGCTATTCATTTCCAGTAAGTTTGTGTTTAAGGGTCTTATCAACCTCCCCCCGCCAAAGTAATGAGGAAAGAGGAAATAGCTAATTTAGCTAATTTTGTACTATGGACTCAACATCTATCTCCAGTAAGATTGTATTCAAGGTCTGAAATTAAGAAGGAAAGACCTCAATTGGTATTCGGAAATACTTTAATTAGTATTCTAAGAAAGTGTGTGTATGGTACCTCAGTGAGTAGATTCATTAGCTGATCTTACCTATAAGAAGCTTGGCCTCGCTATATTCAAATCATAGCTCTGAGTATCACCTAACTAGATATGTAATTTGCTGTTCTATATATAATACCTCTCTGTGAGACTAAAGTCACTCACCAAGATTTGAAAAGATGGGAAGATTTATACCACTCAATAGACCAGCCAAGAAGTGTTTTAAAATCGCTACAGTCTTCGTCCTGCTCGTGATAACGTGGGGAGTCTTTGCCATCTTGATTGTGCTGTATTATTTACCTCTCTCCCAGCAGAATGTGAGACCTAATGCAAAACTTTCCTAGCGAGTCCCAATAGTTGTAGATAGCTTCAATTATACTGTAGGTGGGTCATTATAAAAAAGGGTACTGGTCAGAGTACTGCAGCTAAGTGATTATAATCTTAGGCAAATATTCCAAATTAATGCTATTTGTATTGGCTCAGTTCTAAACTAAGCATGTACTTTGGTGTGCATGAGCATTAGTCAATGTGCGGCATGACTAAACTGTATGTATACGTTCACTCTATTGTCACTGCAATGCACAGATATGTGGATCCTCAAATGTCACACTCAGTGGCAACAAATCATGTGGATTTTCCTCTTCAGAGACCTACGGTATGAGCAGACTATTCTGTAGCCAGAATCCCTTCTCTTTTTCTGCTCCTCTTGATTAGCTGCATCTTATTTAGCTGCATCTATAATTCTGAAGTTTGCATTACGCCTTTGTTACATTCACTATTTTACTTGATAGGAAATGGTTCGCAGTTCAGTGGTAGTGGTGACCTTGGGCCTATGCATTCCTGCCATGAAGACTTTTATCTCGATGAGGAAACGGGCACTTGCAAACCAGAGTGTGGTGAATGGGAGATATTCCCCCACAAAATTGAAAACATCCTTCAGGTGTTATTCATTGTTTCAACATCTATTGGTGCATTTGCAGGAATTTTAGTGGTGATACTCTCTTGTTTTCGTCGCAAGCAAATGTAAGTCATACTTATATACAGTAGCCGTAAAGAACACACGTGTTTTAATTATCATTTCAAATTGTAGCTAAGGCTATAGTGGCATAATTATAAGAATCCTCATACAGTATGATACCTTCACTAGCCACATGAGGAACCTTCATAATAGGGTCATTCTGTGTGGCAGCCACCTCCCTATAAAGGTCACCTTATGAGTTACCAGTTAATACAGCCACCTCTTATACTGCAGCTATTAATTGTTGCCCTGAGTGTGACTACAGTATAGAAGTTCCACTGTAGTAAATAGTTCCTACACTTATTATGTCACGTATTATCCTTATATTTGCAGGCTAGGCTTTCCATCATCTCTGGTGGTGTATATAACCATTACCATCGTGTTTGCAGAGCTTTTAGTTCTCGTGGGGGTTGTGAAACCAAAGGAGGTCTTCTGCAGTTCAAAGAACCTGATTGAAAGCTACAACAATCCAACCACTTATTGCACTGTGGCAAGTTAGTGATAACAGTTCAACAGGAAATTTATGTTGAATTTTGTGGAACCTATATTATTATGAAGCCTCTCCAAATAAAAACTGTACACATAGTGTTATTATCAGTGTACTTTATATAAGGTTTGTGTTGGGAAGAATAACATTAGTGCTGATAAATGCATTGCAACCCACGATGTAGCATATGCTCCTGCATGCCTACCCCCCCCCCCCCCCTCATAAGTAGCTAGTGCTTTTGTCATATTTCTTCCCCTGTGTGCAGCCTGCATGCCGTCACTATCACACTTGGAGCTTAATTTATTACTTTTCTCATATAGGTGTGCTCTTTCGCTATGCATATGCACAAGCTGCATGGTGGTGGTTCTGCCATGTGGCAGCGATCTTCTGGGGAATACGATTTCCCTTTCATGCTCGGTCATTTGAGAAATTGGGGAGGAAGAAATACCTGCATATTGCAGTTGTTATCTTGGGACTGTTACTGCCGTGTGGACCAACGGTTGCCGTGGTTATAGGGGGAAAGTTTGTACCCGATCGCTCTCCACCTCATGTATGTGTATTGGAAAGTGAAGACGATGGCTTTTATACAGCTGTTCTACCATATGCTGTGTTCCATGCGGCAGGTTGCACCCTCGGAATTGGTATATTTTGGCTTCTGATTAAAGTAAGGAAACATGCTGTTACATGTACATGTACCTGTATTAGTTACACAAATGTGAGCGTGCCTGAAATCTTCTTTTTTTTCATTTTGAAATGCAAATGGTAGTAAGCTAACCGCTGTTACCCAGGACAGTTTTGGCCGGTTATGACGAAATGTACATGATGTAGACACAATGATATAATATTCACCATCAAGATTGTAGCTGTAATTTTTGCATGATTTTTTAAATCTACCTAGGAACGGTTTGGAGGGAAATCCACACGCAAAACCATTGCCCCAGAAGTGAAAGTTCTGATCATTCTTACATACTTTGTTGGTGTGAGTATACTCGTGCTGATAGCCGCTACCATTCACTACCGCAAGTTTCCAGAAGGCCGAGGAGTACATGAGCTGGAGCCGTATTTCTCGTGTGAAAGCACCGGTGATGTACCCAATAAACCGTGTGACAGGAAAGTAGTGAAGAAGTTGTATTTAGTTCAGGCTCTCTATGATACAGCCTACATCCTCTTTACACTGCTGCCTGCCGTCCACCTCATTTTTGCAGTAAATATTCAAGACTTGAAAAAGAGGTGTTGTGAAAAGAAGCCAAAGAACACTATGAGCAGTGATAGAGTAAAGGTTTAGACAGCACAGAAAACAGTATTAATAACGTTTTGATAATTGAGCTATATAATATTCTTCATTATTAATAAATAGCTATCTTTATTCCTTAGCTCTGTAGATAATTGCTTACAAGACAGTTCTGTATTTTGTTACCTGTCAATTTTTACTGCCAGTAGCTTTTTCATGCATAGCTACATTATCGATTCCTGCTCAGACCATTGGTCAGGTGATAGAGTTACACTGTAGCTTATTCATATTTCTGTGTGCCTTATGCTCCACAACACTGGTAGCTACCACCGATCTCCACAAAAACAAGTCATTCTTGCACATGCATGCAGTCTGGATATGATCAAAGATGCAGGTCTATATCCAGACTTCACGGCTCAATGCTGAGCATGAGGCCTGGGTGGCTGCTGTTTGGGCACGTTCCCTCAGAATAGTAAGTCGGTGCATGCGGACTAGAGGTAATTGTACGTCATACCAGGGTAGGTAGTTGGGTAGATTGCTATATTCATTAATATACAGTCATGGGCCACAGCCATCTTGAGTAATTGCAACTTCTGCAAAACAGTGTTCATATTCTACTATAGCTACTGAAGTTAAGTAGAATTTTCTTTCCCTTCCATGACTCTTTCTTGAGTGAGTCAGTTATCTGAGGTTGAGTGTCAGCTACTACATAGCACGTCATGCTAGTCAGTTTCAATTTACTGATCATCAGCAGTTAGATAGCGTACATGTATATTGCCATTGCTCAGTGTGATGTGGTTAATTTTTCCCTCGACTCTCTGTTTTTGTTTTTCGGAGTGGTTTTCCTCCCATGGGCATGCTGGCCACATATTCTGTTTCAGTTGGCTCATCGTGGAATATTTTACTGGCATTGGCCAGACTCTGTGCTCTGGTTATACTGTATGTGCTTTGCTCTCTCTCACTGCCTAGCTATATAGCTATTGCCAAATCTCAATTATAATTTGAGACTAGGTACCGAATGAGATGGGGTTAAATCTATTCCGAGCACACTACCATGAGAGTTCAACATTTTTCTTGCACAGTCTCTCAAGCCTAGCTCTGAAAACAAAGTACGTGGTACATGAAAACGTAATGTAAAAAAGGACAGAGAGGTATTATCAACATCATTTTACAATGATTGGGTGATAAAACCACCCAATGCTGCTACCTCGCTACCAACTACCAACAGCCATCATCAACCTAATGAGGAAATAGCTGGACTTTGTACTATGGCCACAGTATATTCATCTCCAGAAAGATTGTATTCAAGATCACCTCACCCATTCAAATTAATGAGGAAATAGCTTGGTAGCTATGAGGAGTGTATGGTACCTCAATTATTAATCTCAGTTAGCAATGATTATCAGCTGCTCATCATTTCCTCATCCCCAGGCCCTACTCCCCAGCTTTTTTCGTGCCATACTAGCTGTCAAAATGAGGAAATAGCTGGACTTTGTACTATGGCCACAGTATATTCATCTCCAGAAAGATTGTATTCAAGATCACCTCACCCATTCAAATTAATGAGGAAATAGCTTGGTAGCTATGAGGAGTGTATGGTACCTCAATTATTAATCTCAGTTAGCAGAATCATCAGCTGTCTAGATACATTAGCTATAATATACACTTGCATATCCAAATAGGCCCAAATCAGTGTAAAAATGAAGAAATAGCTGGACCTTGTACTACTCATCTCCAGTAAGATTGTATTCAAGGTCTTAGAATCAATGAGGAAATATTAAGGTAGAGGAGTATTCGGTACCTCGATAAGGAATTTACACTACATATTAATTAATTTCAGTGAGCAGATTCATCAGCTGATCAAGAAGTAGGAAATAATGAATAGCTTAGGTATAGTGTAGCGTAGTCCGAGCGACAAGGCAAGGGTTTGCCAGCGAGTCGTCGGAAATAGGTCGTTAAAGACAGTTTGAACTACTTGAGAGTTCTCTCAGTCAAATCGATGGAATGATTAATGCAGAATCTGGTGCTCCTTAAATACTCACAGAGAAAGGATGATATAGCTAAAACCAATAAAATCCAAATAAAATATGTTGCAATATTCCAGGGAAATGATCTACTGAAAACGAACATTAAGCAATATCCTCAATAATCCTAACCTGTACAGGAAATGAAAGTAACCAACTGAAAAGGGTGAAAGAGGTGTGAAAATGACATAACAGCTAAAGAAAATACCTAAAACTCAGGGCAGGCTCTTCCTGTACATAACTCAACTAAATAAGGGCAACTTAACCAAATAACCAAATACAGTAACACACAGAGGAGCACCAGACAATATACTATGCAATATAGGATATAAGGTGAGTAGGTTACTAACACGACATCCTACCTACCACTAAGTACTATAGGTCTTATTACTGTCATTACGTGGCTTCACCACATATAGTATACCTCAATAAGGAATTTATACTGCATAATTAATCTCAGCCTCCTCTAGCCATACTTAGTTGGAATGTGGATGAAATCAGACAAACTAAAGCACCGAAGGTCCCCTGCTTTTCAAGCTGAAACCTTTGTCTTTGAGACGTTGCCAATGCAGCTAGACAACCATAATATTGGAAATGACAGACTCAATAGTACTGATGGCAGATAGCGAAATGGATTGATACCCGCTGGAATAAGAATCCTCCAATTCAGCAGACTTCTGGTTACAGTAGTACCTTTAGGAGTAATCCTTCCAAGAGCTACTATTCCTGTAATAAGCACTCAAAGCACTATTAATAGTTGACCCTACAGCATCTACTAGGCAAATTTCTTCATCAGTCTCTGTCCCTGTGTCATCCGTTGTTTCTTCAGTCTCAACACCCCTATCAAGCACTATTCCTATTCCACTGACAAGTGATAGTTCTCCGACGAAATGAAAATAACCATGCAGCGTTATGCCCCATAATCCACTGTTTCTATAATATATAGCCTTGGAGATGGGCTAATATCATCATTCATGTTAACATCCTCATGTGGTTTGACTTCACACAATCAAAACAAGACAGTCAAAAAAATCACAATGGTGGTACGTTACTGTACACATGCACAAGAATTACTGTACTACTGACACAATCTCAGGTTTAGCTTTCAGCACCAGCTGTAGTAGTGAATGTAAAGTAGTTACCAAGGGCTGACAGCCATGATGATACGAAGCCAGACTTCATTATAGAGTCCTTGGTTTCTTGAATGGGTTTTGTGACTGTCTTCTTCATCTGCTTGCCAGTCAGCTCTTGCTGCAACCAAGTGAGTCCTTCATAAAGCCCATCTCCACTTGTAGCAGAGGTGCCTTGAATGTCTGTATAGGAGTCAAACATGTGAAACATAGACGGTGCCATACCTTACAGATACCGGTAGGAAATATCCCTCAACATAGAAGTGCAGCACCAGCTAATATATCTCTATACCAGTGCTATAGCTACATGTATGAAGCCAGGCTATGTACCATGGTGATCGCCAGCCTTATATCTTCGTGAAAGATATCTATTTTGACTCAAACTTCAGCTGCACTAATCAATTAACCCAAAATTTGACTTGTGTATCAATGCTAAAGATCAGTCTTTATAGCCAATCCCTTCACTTACACCAAGTTCTGTTTCGAATGGTATGTAGCTTCAGCTTGTCTGTAATTTCTGCAATGCTCAGGGCATTAGGTAGATCCTGTTTGTTAGCCATGACCAGTAAAACACAATTGTTGAGCTCCTCCTCCCCAAGGAACCTCCACAGCTCATCGCAGCTCTCTGAAATCCTCTCACGATCATTGCTATCAACCACGAATATCAGCACATCTGTATTCTGGTAGTAGTGTCTCCAGAGGGGGCGCTGAGTGAAAGGCAAAACTGATAAATTTCTTGTATGAGTGACACACAAAAGTCAGTTTAGAAACCAAAATTGAGAAGTGAGTATCATATACAGTAGAACCTCTGATAAAGGACGCCCCCAAATAAGGACAACCTCCAAATATAGCTAGCGGACAAACTAAATGGGGTTGTAAACTGACCTCCAAGATAAAGACAACCTTTCTACACGAACAACAGAGTGTGTCCCAAAATGTCCATTATTCAGAGGTTGTACCGTATAAAACTTTTGAAAACTCACTCTTCCGTAATAATCTTCACACATTTCATTTCTCCCTCCATGAACATCCCATATGGTAAAGTTAATGCCCTTGTGTTTGATAGTCTCAACATTGAAACCTGAATATCGGGAAGAATATAGCAACTTACTATCTTGTCCCTTCCTCCAACATCCCATGCTGTAAAATTGACGTTCTTGTAGTTCACTGTCTCTACATTGAACCCTGCCAAAAGAAATTATAACTAATTTTAAGCCCTGGTATATGACATGTAATTACTTATATACCAGTACAGTCACAAATTAAAGGCACCCTCCCACCCCAACCATGCACCATACTTACGACTAGTGTAAAATATCAGTGTGCGTGTGACAATCTCTCCTTACCAATGGTTGGGATTGTAGTAACCACTTCACCAAGCTTCAGTTTATAGAGGATTGTGGTCTTCCCTGCAGCATCAAGTCCTGTAAAGTGGTTTTACGGGATTTTAATATGCAAAAGTAACAACATCCATACTTCATGCTAGCTTAGCGCATGCATGCAGCACACTTACCGCACATCAAAATCCGGACTTCTTTACTATCAAAAAATTTAACGCGCAGGCGTTTCAAAGCGTTCCCCATGTTTCAGTTTCCTAAAAACTTTGTCCTGTGACCGATTTCCTGCGGTCTTTTATATGCATCGATACATTAATGCGGTGGTTGCTGTAGCATCAAACTGTACACGCTCTCGATGTTGACGTGGCACTCCGGCTAATTATATGCGTGGGTAGCGAGTTAGCCGTGACCTCACGTCGTCACATGACAAGTCGTGAATACTATTATAACCAGGCGTGTTCTTAGCTACCCAACAGGACCAGGAGATGAGCCACAGATCCTAGAGAGTCCCCTAGAGAGTCCATCATTATTAAATTTTTTGTAACACCAGGAGCCCATTTCACGGCACTCATAAACTTCTGGTATATAGCACAAGTCCTCTGATTCTAAAAAATAGCAATACTTTATCAGCTATATAGACTTTCTCATGACGTATAGATGATTATTGTGACTGTAGCATTATTACCTGAAGAAGTGCCATCAGCTGGTTATTGTCTAGTCTTCTATTGGCACAGTACACTAGAAACTTGGACCATGCATGCAATACGGAACTGAGGTACATACATGCTAGCAAATATACACTGAGGCAGCAGCCAGAGCTGCCTCTCATTAGCTTAATGTTGCAGCTGCAGTGCTCAAAGAAGAAAGGACAATCATGCCGTTCCCATAACTGTATATAGGAATCTTAAATTCAGTCAGGTAAATGATCGGGCACACCATGCTTGCTCATTTGGCAGCATCCAGGAGTTATGCATTGAGGACTTATTATTCTAAAAATAACTGGATAAATGACATTTACAGGACAACATATATACACACTGTGAGACATGATACAAGCAGTCATTACTAAATAGAGAGATGTGATTTAACTGTCTGAAACTGATGTAGAAGTGAACGCAAAATAGCTACTGAGGGACGAAAACCATGATGAAAAGAATCCAGATTTCACTACAGAGTCACTAGTCTCTTGAATGGGCTTTGTGACAGCCTTTTTGACTTGCTTTCCAGTTAGCTCTGTCTGTAGCCAGGTAAGCCCCTCATAGAGTCCATCGCCATTTGTCGCACAGGTCCCCTGAATGTCTGAAGATAAGAAAAATAGCACTGTAGTAAAATTACACAATACATATACATGGATCACCATCAGTACATATGGCTCATTCTGATTCACAGATAAAATAAACTTACGCCAGGCTCTATCTTTCATAGAATTCAGCTTCAATTGCTCTGTAATCTCTTCGACACTCATAGCATTGGGTAGGTCCTGCTTGTTGGCCAAGACAAGTACAAAACAGTTCTTGAGTTCTTCTTCTCCAAAAAACCTCCACAGCTCATCATGACACTCGGGCATCCTCTCACGATCGTTGCTGTCAATTACAAAGATAAGTACATCTGTGTTCTGGTAGTAGTGTCTCCACAGAGGACGCTGAAAGGAAATAAATATAATTGACACCAGAACCAATAATTATTGCACAGGTAGCTTAGCTTGACCACGACTACCCAACATTCTACTGACCAGTACTTTGGTCACTCGTGCACAGTGTACTACATTACTATAATGAAGTGGCTATTGGTCCGGCAGTCCAGTTCAGTTGGTCCAGCAGTTTAGGGGAAGGGTTCAGGTTTGGCTAGAGGCTAGGGGCTAACTGCTGGGTCTAGAGCTCGCTGGGTTGCATGAGTTTTAAGCTACAAGCTAGCACACGAATGTGCATGTGTGTGCTTTCCCCGTGTAAATGTAGTGACTTCCTGCCGAGTCAATAGCCACGTCCTTACTATAAAGAACGCTAAATCATGCAGGCAATGTACAATGTACTTCTCTCAAAATCTTCTACAGGTCTATATGGACAGTGACTTTAGTGGGCATTACTAAAACGACAAATATAGGCTGCCAAAGATGATGTGCTTATCAATTATTCAGCAAGTGTTGCATGAGTACATTAGCTTATCTAATTCTCTATGCTCCTTAGGGTATAATGTTACTTACAATCTTGTCCCTTCCGCTAACATCCCATGTGGTAAAATTAATGCCCTTGTACTTGACAGTTTCTACATTGAAACCTGCATAATAGAAAAAGAAAGCAGCTTACCATCATGCATCTTCCACCAACATCCCATGAAGTAAAATTGACTTTTTTGTAGCTCAGAGTCTCTACATTGAACCCTGCAGTAAATAATATAATAAAGACTATAGCATGCGGCACTCCAAGCCTTTCGAAGATATAATAGTTCCACACAAATGGCACCATCTACATACACACAGTCCTTGAAAAGTAGGGATGCATATTGCAAACTGTAAACATACTCACCAATTGTAGGAATCGTCGTCACCACTTCACCTAACTTTAATTTGTATAGTATAGTCGTTTTTCCGGCTGCATCCAGTCCTACAAGGAGAATATGTGATTAAAGTACCGACCGATTAAAGTACCGACAGCAAAGTATGCTGCAGCGTGGAAGCCCCGCCCAAACCAGTAGCCCAATCCAGAGGACACCGACAACTATGCCACTTACCACACATCAGAATGCGAACATCTTTGCCGAAGAAGCGCTCTCGCAGACGCTTGAAGAAAGATTCACCGTTTCCCATAGCTCATGTAGTACTCAGATACCAGCTTTTCTTCATAAGCCTCTTTATAGAGATACGTGGCCACGCTCGTGGTGTCGACGTGGCAAATTGGAACTATGTGCGTGGATTGTTTACAGGATTACATAATTAAAATTAATACTTCCGTTTATGGCGTTCTAAAAATAACTATATACAAGGCACTTCGGTGCTCCAGACAAAGAGGTTACAAATACTTTACTATACTCCAATATATACAAAAACATTTGAAAAAATGGCTTGGAATGGTTTTCTAAAATTGACATTTTCCCATATTTATAATAGCCATACATGTACAGTGCAGAAAACTAACAAATATTAAGCAAAAATGACAATATCTTGGGATTGGTAAGGGGTTAAGATTTGATATTGGGTCAAATATAGGTTAGTATGTCTATGAGTGATACTCAAGGAAGTTACATTGAGTCCTGTAGCTTCAGGTTACAACAGTAGTAAGTTGGTCACTGCCTACCATTGATCATGAATTGGGTTTATCAAAAGCATAATGTCATTAGAAGTTACATTGAGTCTTGTAGCTTCATCATGCTTCAGTGTTACAACGGTAGTAAGTTGGTCACTACGATTGAATTGGCAAAACCATAATGTAGGATCTAAACAAAAATCTGGAAATCATACTTTTTTACTCTCGGAGCACTGTTGATGTAATTGATTTGCGAGGTGGTTCTTCTTAGGATTCAGCACCTGATGAAGTTTTGGGTGAAAAATAGCTGCTTAGGGTATAAAACCATTTTGGAACAAGAGTCTTTGGTTTCCTAAAGTGGCTTTGTAACTGCCTCTTTCGCCTTCCTGTTCGCCAGCTCTTGTTGCATCCAGTCCAGTCCCTAGCTCGCAAAGGCCATCACCCATTGTAGCACTGGTTCCCTGAATGTGCAGAATTGAAATTTGCAAAAACTTCTTTCACTGCTTCTACATACAGACGTCAACATGCACGGCAGTATCAGGGAGTTATGCATTAATTAAGGTTTTACACCCTAAAAAAATAACTGGACAGGATATTATTATAATTATATGAGCTATAAATTCAGATGGGATATACATGACAGTCGGATGACATTTACAGGACTTGACAGAACACCATACACGATAGTGGTGTATATGCACACCGTGAGACACGATACAAGCAGTCATTACTAAATAGGGAAGATTTGATTTAACTGTCTGAAACTGATGTAGAAGTGAACGCAAAATAGCTACTAAGGGACGAAAACCATGATGAAAAGAATCCAGATTTCACTACAGAGTCACTATAGTCTCTTGAATGGGCTTTGTGACTGCCTTTTTTACTTGTTTTCCAGTCAGCTCTGTCTGTAGCCAGGTAAGCCCCTCATAGAGTCCATCGCCACTGCTTGTTGGCCAAGACAAGTACAAGACTGTTCTTGAGTTCTTCTTCTCCCAAAAACCTCCACAGCTCATCATGACACTCGGGCATCCTCTCACGATCGTTGCTGTCAATTACAAAGATAAGCACATCTGTGTTTTGGCAGTAGTGTCTCCACAGAGGACGCTGAAAGGAAATAACACCAGGACCAATAATTATTAAACCGGTAGTTGACCTTCACTATCCACCATTCTGAAATGCAAGCAAGCTCACTAGTACTTTGGTCACTCATGCACAGTGTGATACATATACGCAGGCATTGTATAATGCACTTGTCTCAAAGTCTTTTACAGGTCTAATGACTTTAGTGGACATAGCTAAACGATAATAATTTCCTTATAGACTACCAAAGATGATGCATGTGCTTATGCTCCTCAGGGTATAATGTTACTCACAATCTTGTCTCTTCCACTAATGTCCCATGTGGTAAAATTGATGCCTTTGTATTTGAAAGTCTCTACGTTGATACCTGCATACAAAAAAGAAAGCAGCTTACCATCATGCATCTTCCACCAACATCCCATGAAGTCATTTTTGTAGCTCAGTCTCTACTATAAACATTGAACCCTGCAGTAAATCATAATATAAAGACTATAGCATGCAACCCTCCAAGCCACAACGACCATCTAGCTACAGGCACACAGTCCTGGAAAAGTAAGGGTGCATACTGTAAGCATTTGTGCTGAATTAGCATACTCACCAATTGTAGGCATCGTCGTTATCACTTCACCCAACTTTAATTTAAATAGTATACTCGTTTTTCCGGCTGCATCCAGTCCTACAAGGAGAATGTGATTAACGCATCGACAGTAAAGTGTGCTGCAGCGTCGAAGCCCCACCCAAACCACAGATATTTAATACAAGATAGGCCTATGCCCAAAATTATAGTAGACACATCTATGCCACTTACCACACATCAGAATGCGAACATCTTTGCCGAAGAAGCGCTCTCTCAGACGCTTAAAGAAGGACTCGCCGTTTCCCATAGCTCATGCAGCACTCAGATACCAGCTTGCAATCTTCATTCAGCCTAACTATATATTTGGAGATATTTTCGCGAGGGGCGGGCTACGCCGCGCCAGACTACATGTACGCTCGCGATGTTGACGTGGCAAATTGATTACCGTTTGTAGGTGTTCTAAAAATAACTGCAAGGTACAGAACCAGAACTTGATTTGCATGGTGGTTCTTCTTAGGATTCAGCACTTGATGAAGTTTTGGGTGAAAACTAGCTGCTTAGGGTAGAAAACCATGATGGCACAAAAGAGTCTTTGGTTTCCTGAAGTGGCTTTGTAACTGCCTCTTTCGCCTTCCTGTTTGCCAGCTCTTGTTGCATCCAGTCCAGTCCCTCGCAAAGGCCATCACCTATTGTAGCACTGGTTCCCTGAATGTCTGCAGAATTAAAATTTGCAAAAACTCAATCCACTGCTTCTAAATGCAGACATACATGTCATAGTCAATATTAGCCTCGTTCCCAGGCCACACCCCTCTTTTGGGGGGTGTGGCCTGGGAACGAGGCTAAGTCAACATGCACATGGGCCGGGAAATGAGGCTATTAGGATGATATGCACATACTAAATTTAGAAATAAATGGCAATACTACACAACTCCATGCACAGGAGCTTATGAGTCTTCTAAAGGAAGACGACAGCCATTGGGCGACTCAAGTTCCTGCTATGTCCTAAATATTAACTCCTCGCCCTAGTATTAGTGTAGCCTCGTCCCCAGGCTCCCCCCCCGGGCATGGAAGAAGGAAAGGGGTTCTACCATGTCTTTCATACTGCAAGCGATAAAAGCTGCGATGAAGGCCTGGAAACGAGGCTAATATAATTTAGTTGTCTATGTGGTGCTTACGCCAAGTTCTGTTCTGTATGGACTCCAATTTCAAGTGCTCTGTGATTTCCGCAACACTCATGGCACCGGGTATGTCCTGCTTGTTGGCCAGGACCAACAGCAGACAGTTCTTGAGGTCCTCCTCTCCTAGAAAGTTCCACAGCTCCAAGCAGCATTCCGGCATCCTTTCATGGTCTCTACTATCAACTACAAATATCAGCACGTCAGTGTTGGGATAGTAGTGTTTCCAGAGAGGGCGCTGGGAGAAGAAGATACTACATTCAATAGAAAACTCTGCACTGTGGTCAGACTATGTAGCAACCACCTCCTTATACAGGATCACCTTGTTAAATGCCAAAGTATGTACTGGTAATACAGGCACCTTGCCATTCTAAACCTGACCTCAGCACAGATCTAGAGGTTCCACTGTATTTGCAATACATGTGTAAGGGGCAAAAACAACAAGCTTGTACATGTACTAGCTTTGGATATTCAGACCCACACATAAAGAAAGAAGGTAGTGTCTCAGTAGAAGTGAAGCTACGAGCACACAGCCTCGTACCCAGGGGGTGTGGCCTGGGTACGAGGCTATACAAGCATATAGATGGCTAGCAGATGACATTCATTTTATGAAGTTTGCTAGATGAACCTAGACTACAAATGCAATACCATATGTCTTTGAAGAGCAAAAAAATCCAAATAGTGCTACGCGGAGTAACTCACAAGGTTTCCTTCTCTTCCACTGGTGTCCCAGGAGGCTATATTCAAACCTTTGTAGTTCACCGTCTCTACGAAGAAACCTAAACAAAGTACAACATCGAGATGATTACACATTAATTACCAAGATATGCAGCCACTGACTGACCTACACCTGGTTTCGTGCTCAATTTTTCTCCACACTTACCAGTCAACTTCACCTACATGTTAACGTTGAACCACTACATGTAAATGTAGCTCCTAGGTCTGCGCATACTAGATGAGCATACAATCGAGCATAATCAGTACTAGTACATGTTGAGTAGCCTCGTCTCCAGGCCACCGTCCAGCCTGGAAACGAGGCTACATATTGAGCATAATGCAACATTACGCTGGATAATGTGATATATTTGTGGCCTTATACGTGTACATGTGAATACGGCAGAAATAAAAGCATAGTTGTTGTTGAAGGAGACCGTAAGCTGATGACTGACAGTAAGTCTGAGACCAAATAGCTTATTTTCAAATAAAGCAAACCTGTAGCCTCATTCCCAGGCTCCACAAAAACTCGCCATACTAAGAATAGGAGTCTAACCTTGTGTGCCATTCTGATTTTACGACCATGGAAAGATTTCTTTCCACAACTTCTAAAAATCTGAATGGAGAGGCCTGGGTATGAGGCTAATGTATTTACATACATCTCTTACCTATTGTTGGGATCGTCATGACCACCTCGCCAAGCTTCAGCTTGTACAGAAGGGTGGTCTTACCCGCAGCATCAAGCCCTGTAGGAATAAGTAGATGACGAGTATATAATTATAGTACACTCACGTCAGGGATGAAAACGTTTTTGGCTATGCATGATACAAATATGGATACCATACTCTATATACGTAATTATGTTATCCTGAGTAGGTGTTTGATCATGTACACAATAGGAGAGGGGCACTAGGTATCTGCATGTAGCTAGAACACAAGCCAAAATACTGCGTGCAGGCTATTATCTGTCTCCTCCACCGCAGGTCTGGAAAAGCCAGAACAAGCGACTGCTGTCGGATTTCACCCATCATCGCTATGGAGTACAGTGCTGTGCAGCGTATAATTTTGAGAAGAAATTAAAAACAGGTTACCTGCTGTAGTATGTCTGCAAACCTCACCTGCTAAGACTCATAAAGGAGGGTCATAGGACTATTCCTATGCACTCTCTATCTTTCTTACAAGTTCTTTACTCTTCTTAACTGGATAATTATAAAGTTGTTTTAGTCACAGAAAAAATTCGAGTCATATTTTTGTTCAGTTTCTAGTTCTTCTGCTTACTATACTCCTATTTACCAATCTATGTGTCTGTAGTCATACATGTGCACAGGAGTGCAACAACCTTTGGTAAAGGGCTAGGGTCGTGACCTATAGACCTTTATCCATTATGATGTAATGGGGTGTAAAACCGCTGGAAGCACATGAAATTACAAGGAAAAAACATGTTCTTATGTTTTCATGTAAGAAAACTACATCAAACCATGTTTTCTTGTATTTACTTCATTTAGTGCCTCCCAATGGTTATATAAAGGTCTACTGTGAAAGTGATGCCGAGCATGCATTCTATTTTTAGTACAAAATCTAGCGTGGGATTGCTTTCAAAGTTCAAAGACAGCAGCTGCCGCTTCCCGCTCCTACTTTTCCTTTTTTATCCACTCCTCTCCTCGTGCACACAAGCGACACCATTGATCATACACTACCATTCACCATTTAGCTCTCTAATTACGTCTTTTGCACTTAAATTCTGATGTAATAACGTGTAGAAGTAATCGACAATCAGGCACTAACAATACAGACATTACTGGAAGTGGGCGGGATCTTCCATCACTGCTATGGACCCTGAGTTTCAAGGTTGGTGTTCTTGGTCCTGGTGAGCTGCCTTCTAAGCTGGCAAACGGGATTGAAGATTTGAACTACCGATCACTTTCTAGTCATCTACCCGGCAAAAACTATCACTATAGGCCATAAAGCCTGCTGTCTTCATTGTACATTTTCAAGACGGTTTATAACCGAACGTGACATCATTCTTACAAAGACACGAAAGCATTAATGGGTTTATAAGCGAACATGAGATCATCACAGTGAGGTACTTGTAAGTAATTTTTCTGCACATGCACAGACTCCAATGCACTCTTGGCTAGACTCATTCACAGTTTGCCACATATGTCTGAGTAGGCGTGACCCAGATGTCATGTGATTCCTTATCCCAAATTAACTTAACTCAGTTTGTCGAATATGCTGAGTAGGCGTGGCCTTGAAGTCATGTGATTTCTCACCTCGGCAACGATTAACAATGCTACACTCTAACGTGAATATACATTTAACCCTTTGGCAAATGTACTATTTTGTACCATGCACGGCTAGACATATTCGCACTGTACAGATCTGAACTGTGCCAAAAGGGTTAAATTTATTCACGTGAGAACGTAAGCAGTTACAGTTAGGCGCATTTGTGACAAACTGTACCTACTCTTTGAACACATGATCACTTATATTTGAGATAAAATCTAGTGCATGAAAGCCTGCGATCATCATGTGATACCATAGATACTATAAACCTACGATTTATAAATATATATCTATGGTCGAACGGTCACAGTCTCAGTCTCGTACCCACGGAAGCGTAGGAACACTCGCCCACGCTCCAGCCTCTGATTTAGTCTCGTCCGCTTTACGTGAGGGTCTGGCCACGCGAGACTAGCTCTGATCATAAGTGTATACTTACCACACATCAGAATTCGGACTTCTTTCCCATAGAACCACTCCCTGAACCACACACCGAGAGAATTCCCCATGCTCAGTGCTCAGACCATCAGTTGGCGTCATTCATTAGTCAGAGTTCAGTACAGTACGGGGTCATAGTAAACATACGCATGTAATTATGTAATTGTACATGTACGTTCGTCAGGATGTATACGTCACCAAAAGTGTGAATCTCGCTTTCGTATCATCATGATGTGTCAGCTAGCCGTACGGGTACCCGTCTCGCGCGATCGCGGGCAGACCCTCACATGAGGATCTGGCCCACCAGCTTTTCAGTCACAGTCTGGCCCGTGAGCTGAAGCTTCCAAAATCGCGAAAGGTATAAAGGTAGACGCTCACTGAACGGCTAAGACCGGGGTCAAAAAGTGGTCAACAGCTCAAGGGGTATTTTTTGCCATTGGTCAAGAAGTTAAGGACAATTATTTTTACCAGCCCACATCAGAATGTAAATAATGCAGGCTACGGTTTCTGGTGCCCAGACTGGCTGGCAATTTTCTGGCGGGCTTACATTCACTTTTCATTGGTCAGAACTGCAGATTTGAACAGCGTTTACGCGCGAATTTCGCGCGTACAAAACCAGGGACGAGCTGCATTTTACTTCAGTACTGAGTTTCTTGGCTGTGCTGAATGTGAGTATTTTGCTGATGTAGTTTCGAATTGTAACTTTGCATTGCGCGTGGCAACCAAGCTAGCATAGGTTGGAGCATGTATTCCGCTTGGTCTCTACATAGATACTACGGTTTATAATATCTCGCCGACTGCGTGGCCTGGGAACGAGGAGGCCATGCAGAAACTAGACCTGTAGCTAATAATGCTGTATCTCGTGTTAACAATTTTTATGTGCCTGCTTCTCTCACACCCCCGTCCAGTCATTGCAAGACTGCAAGAATTCTCACGGTCGCCGCCGCGCCCTACTGCGCCGCCGGAGCACAGCTCATCCCAGCCACAAGCACAGCTCATCCCACATCCCAGCCACGGCCACAGCCACCATCCTACCAAGCACAGGTCAACACAACAGGTGTGCATGCATGTGTGTATAAAAGATTAAATACAGGTGCATGGTGCCATGCGTGGCACGTGAGCAAACGAAACGCTGCACTGGTAGGTCACTAGCACTGTGGTCCGCGAACGCAACGTGTACGTGCTGGGTATACTACATGCAGGTGCATGACATAATTATACTATACTATACTAACAGCTAGTATTACTAGAAACTATACTGTTTATAAAACAAAACAAAACAAAGAAAATCATGACAAAGAAAAACAAAAAACGGACAATTAGTTATGCAGGGACGTCCCACAAGGGATATTGTGTTATTATAATAAATGTTTGACATTGTACATGAGTGATCCACACATTAGAAGGTGACGCGTGGGACATGGCTGACCAGTGCCAGTATGCAGTACTCATCAAATTGGGTGGTAGCTATTATTATTATTATGTATAATGGTATTAAAACTGCAGTAGTAATATACAGTGTACATGTATATAATATGATCTTGGTGAGTGGTCATGAACTGCTACATGTTTTTAGTTGGGTTTATATTGTCTGTGCACGTGTTTGTGTGCGTACATATCATGTTCATGCAAGCCTCAACACTCACTAGCTGAGTATAACACACATTGCATGTACAAGCCTCGATTAAGAGCCTCAGTCAGAGACTGCTCCTGCCAGGACACCTCAATCTATAGCTAATGGTGAGTTGTTGAAAATGTGATCTCTCTTCTAGGTATTGTAACAAGGTGGCTTGCTTTGGTCTCAGAATCGAACTTACTGCCTTAATTATAATTCAAGCCTGGTACTGCGACAATCTTTAAAGCTTGGTATAGCTGAGGTTTGATTTGAGCTCGGTATACGTAGCTGGTACTGCGACAATCCTTAAAGTTTGGTGTTAGCTGAACCTTACGTTTGATTCAAGCCTGCGACACTTTGGTACGGTCAAACGACCAAGAGCCTTTTTGCAGTGTGGTCAAGCAGCGGTCAAAATTTCTTGACCCCGGTCTTAGCTGTGGCTACAGTGCACATGGGAGTGCCCACCTCTTGGTGAAGTTAGTTTGACTAGGTACTGGTCTATGCATGAACATGCATGTGGCCCAGGAACACGGCTACTACAGTCTTCGGTACCTAAGTAGCCATAATAGTTCCAGTGCCAGGAACTCCAATATACTATAACGTATAGAATGGTACAGGTATCTGGAATGCAAATTGGAAACTTGAGGTATTGTTCAAACTCAGCGGAGTTAGATCCTGGGTGTTAGATCCTGGGGTAAGTTGATTAATTAGCAAGCAGTAATGTTATTGTGATGTCTAGCAACCTTGTTTACATGCACGCCATGAGGCTAGCAGATGCCAGCAAACTTGCAAAATGCACAATAATTGTTGGATCAATGCATTATGGAAGCAAACAATGAAGTTTACAATAGAAATACTGAGGTTACAACTTCAGAATAGGCTCGTCTGAAGGCACCCAGGTGTCACCAGACTGCTCTTTAATTACACGCTTTACTTTACTGTAGATGTCAGTTAGTGAATCTCCATCGACAATAGCTATTCATGTGAATGAGTGCATATGAGGGTATAAAGGAAGGGTTACTGAGCGAGAGACGTATCTACTTACAATAACAGCAGACAGTGTTACTCAAATGGGTGATGGGTGGACCTGGGGCACTTGAAAAACTACACGATGTGTTATTGCCACAATGCCATGCTATACTGTTGCTGGCCCCCTGCCCATTAGTAGTACTGCTAAAGGAGCACACGTTTACACCTTATACGACAAACTTAAACTTCACACACTCAAGTTTTACCAGTGAAATGCTCAGCAAAATCTTGCTCCGTCTGTCGACCCTTCTCAAAGATCTGCTTGCACTGTTCTTCAGAGTTCTTCGGTAGGGCAGACCTGTAACAAGCAGGGGGAATGCTATAACTCATGCCACGATTGGGCTCTTGTCATGGGCTCGTATACCTGAACATAATGGAACAGGCATGAGATTCAACCACATAAACCGAGTTAATTAAAACTCATTGCACGCTATAATTACGTCACACGTGTGATGCATCCTTGCTACATTTCCAGCTAAAATGGCGTACTAATATAACCAGTGTAGTGCTAGGCGTTTTTTCACTTACCAGGCGAAGGAGACAACGGATTCTTTGCTGATTTTATTCGAAGACTATCTGCTACAGCCATCCAAGGCAAAAAGGAAGCCGGATTGGAACAATGCAGGTTGTTCAGGATCGATTTCTCAGTAACCAGTAAGTTTTGATACGGCACTACTGTAAACGCAGTTTTCGTGCCCTGGTAGCGAAGGATGATGATCCTATCGAATGTCTAACTCACTGTCCAGAAGCAAGATCCTCGTAACCGCCACTGAGGGTGACTACAGAGCCCGATTATCCGTGTAGTAGTACAGCTATATTATGGAGTACGGTAACTAGTTATTGTATATCAACTTCTATTTACCGTGTACATCCGTTATTTTATAATTTTTTGCCTACATTCGGTACAGTTACATATAAGGGTGTGGCTACCGTTATACAACGGTAATGGGGAGTTTCCCTTCACGTAGAGCTACCGCTGAGTGTGCATGCACTATGAGCCTATATATAGATGCTTCATGTAGATTAATTGTAACGCGTGCGCCTATAAATAGGCTCACCGCATTCATTGAGTTAAAAGGTGTATCCATCTTTGGAGTATAAACTGCAGTGGACATATACATTGTACATATGATGCTCTGTAATGTAAATCTATGCATGTGTCATACACCTGGGGGAAACTTGGATCCCCTCCCCCCTCCCCCCCCCCAAATTTTGGAAGTTGATATATTTTTTTGATACTCAGTAGTCCATTAGTAACTAATTTCCAGCCTTTTTGGAGCCCCAGAAGCCACCTCAGAGCATCCAAATTTCAAAAATTTCCAGGGGGAGCTATGCACATCATACATACATAACACTGAAACTAATGAAATTGTGGCACTTCTAATGTTAAAGTACAATGCCAAAGTTGTTGAACTACAACACTGCCACCATTTCTGCCCTGCAATTAGTGCTTAGCCAGCCCTTCATACCCCAGCTGTTACTTGCAGCCATGGAGAAAGAACAAGGGGGGAAGGCCTGGCACATATTAACACATACCATGACGTATGTACATGCAGGGCCCATGCACTAAATAAAATTGCAGAAAGGAAGAAACGGCACAACTGAGGGCTGTTAACTGAGGTAGACGATTCTTCAGGCAGTAAAAAGCCTAGACAGGTCACTCAATTAATTAACTTAAAGCAGGTAGGAGTGCCTCACCATCCTGACCTCTCGCCTACCATCAAGCATTCTTAAACATTCAGAGCAGCTACAAGAAGTAGTATAGATTTGCTGGCTTCCTTTGTAGTCTGAGAACTGCGGCTGTCCTCGCCCATGCAAAAATTCACCCTTCTACACTATGTGTCACGCATGTGAAAAATGTACCAGGCCCATAGCTAGCTAAAGTGAAATGCACATGTGGGCCTGGGAACGAGGCTATGGTTATTCTGTGACTTGTGCCAAATAAATTACAGGCAAAGTAGAGTGGGTGGGACAAAATACACAGTGACTGTCACTATGAGGGTTCAAAGAAGATGACTGCTCTGTCATTCTGGTACGTAGCTTGTCGGTGCTGCCATGCTCAAATCCACCTTTCTTGTTTCAATCACTTGTCTCACTTTCTTTATCAAAGGACTGGAAAAGTGGTGGCCCAATACATGAATATTGTTGTCTGAACAGCAAAAGGTGTCATCACATGCGGCTGTCACATGGCCCGACTATTCAGGCTTTGTCAAGTGGTTAAACAGCTAGCAGTCACTCACATCATACTTGGCTACAACTATGCTTTACATCTGTTTGCCCAGAGGCAAGGAATTGCTAAGCCCCACCCACTGTACAGACTTGAAAATGTTACCAACCACACCCTCACTAAATAAACAAGCATCATTCAGGCAGTATGTGCCTAGTCTCGGGTACCCAGACCCGTCGGAAAATCGTAAAGAGGGTCTGGGCGATAGGCTTTGGTGGAAATGTACACTCCGGAATGTCATAATTGCCTCCCTGCTAATGCTAGCTTAGTAGATTTCTCTATCACTTAGCAGGTTGTACCTTGATGTCAGAGGAAAGGCTGACACTCTGAAGCACAATAGCGCTGTAAGCAGCTTTTAAAACGCGACTCAACGCGACTTTTCCAATTAACGCACGTTAGAATGTAATTATTAAGCCAATTGGAAATGTGCCTGCATTCCAGGCGCACGGTACACTTCCGCCCCAGCCTATCGCCCAGACCCTCTTACAATTTTTCGACGGGTCTGGGTACCCGAGACTAGTATGTGCCCTTGGTTGGTTTATAAATGTCACACAAAACTCAGTAAGTTAATAACCATTACAACTCACTGAATCACGCTTATACTGGTTGGTCTTATGCAGATAGCAATTGGATGAAAGTCGTTTGCTTTTAACTGTCGAATTGCATTCCCGCTGACGTCTAGAATGCAGTGCTTCCCCTAAGAGGATGGGTGGGGAAGAGAGCTAAACTGGCAGTACAGGACATGTAGTATAACAATAGACCATATTCGGTTAAGATGACTTGCACTGGAGGTGCCTCCAGACCATATCCCTCATATGAGCGTATATAAAATGTGTATAAGTGTGAGGTCATATCTACTCCATTTAATGTCCAATTTACTTCAGATGACCTTTTTGTGTAATAAACATTACGAAATAGTGTTGCCATGGTGTTTGGATGCTTTTTGGGGATTCCATCCCTATATGTCATTTCAAATGCTTTTTTGTGACTTGTTTCACTTGTTGTTTTTTTTGAGGGAAAAGAGTATGGTAGCAGCGTTGCAGCTTGTAGCTATATAGAGCTACTTGGCAGTATATTAAATATTAAGCTACTCAGGTGGATGATCGATAGCTAAACTGTACACGATGTCATTGACAACAAAATTGTGGAGTGTTAGCAGGGACAGTTACAGTTCACAAACAACTGCAAGGCAATGTGGGCAAGGACGGTCGCAGGAGTGCCATGAGTGCACAGCAGTTGTACTGACTCCATTTAATGCGCATCGTGGAAGTTAGTATGGTCTACACAGGTCTAGGAGTTGTATCTCTGTTCTTTACTATTATGACTGAGCTATAGCAACTCACTTTGGGTCCATCACTGTTATACTTCAAGTATTATAATCGTCCTAGCAGAACAGCTCGTGCTCAAGGCTCCGTTTCCGGTGTAGGCGTAACCGTCGTTACGGGGAACGGAACGGAATAGAACGGCGTGTAGCGCTAAGTACTCGCCTGAAGCGCTTGAGAATCACTGCTGAACAGATTGATTTCTTTGAGAACGCTATGGTGTGAGTGCAATACCCTGGGAGAATTGCCGCTTCTTCGCGTTTGAGTCATTGTAATTGCTTCAGCCATTATTGCTGTAGCTTGGCTTAAGAAGAAACGAGAAAGATGAACATGAACAATTTGCTGGTTTAGCAACTTGCCGATGTGGTACTTCAGCGGTGCTTTCCAGCAACGCTTGTTACTGATGAAAACACTCGAGAATGACAGGTATAGCACTTAAAGGCTTATGACTATATCTAGGGCAGAGTTTTGAACGTATCATTTTGTACACATACAATGCGGCGGCCATTTTTTCCCCGTGCCATCCCTATACATGTATATGGAGTACTACCGTACTCCATGATATAGGTGTCAGAATCAGCAAGGCGAAGTGTAAGAGATAGCAGTGACGGTAAGATAAGTTTAGAGAACTCTCCCAGGTTCAGCATCGAAATACAATGGGGTTTCATTCATATTTTCAACAAATTTGAACTTGTTGATTTCAGGCACCCTCTTTATCTGATAAATGAATCTGGTGTAGCAGGGCCACAGGTGTAGTGCTTGCAGTACAAGAGAGTATCGTTGCATGATCTTGTGAGCCCAACTACTTGAGGCCTTGAAATCAGGACATGTTACATGCTTTTTACCTTTCTGCATGATTTCGACCTCTGCAGTCTCAATAAAAGTGCCAGTACTCTACTGTTGTTTGACTCACTCTCCTTCTCACTGTCAGACCTAGAGTGTATGACATCACAGTTTGTGACTCGTGAGTTTTTCCTGGTCACCCAGGGCCTTCCTTGATTCACTTCATTGGTGGTTGCACAATGGGCTTCCAAGAAATCTGAAGTGGAGCATCCTTCAACAACTTAGTGAAATTCTTATAGACAAGAAGGGCAAACCAAGTGTGTTGGTATGCATCACAGGAAACCAAAAGAGGCACTTGACTATTGTCCTCACTGTTCTTGGTAATGACATGCCAGCTTCAAAGAGAAAGAAAGGAACAAAGGAAGCCAAAGTTCATGAAATCACCAGCTCAGGAATGGACGAAGCACAGTGGCGGATCTAGGATTTTGAAAAGAGGGGTTCCAGTATCACCAACGGCGGGAGCATGAAAAAAGTGTGTGGGGGGGGGGGGGGGGGGGGTGTCTGAAAAGTTGGGCTGCGAAGCGTGAAATTTTTTTTTACTAAGCTTTTTCAACGGGCCAGGAATAGTTCTCATGGGGTCTTTGCAAATCAGAACTGGAAGTGCTCTTGGTAAAGTTGTACATGCATTAGGCCTATGGCCGTAGACCTCGCTAACTCACCGTAAATCTGCTTGCCTGCGTATGTAGTTACATTTACGCAGACTTACTAAGTATATATAGTAAAAATGAAGGCAGCCTTTCAAAAGAGGGGTTCCATGGAACCCCTCTAGCTCCGCCACTGAAGCAATGATGCTAGCTGCAATGGATTGACTTAGTTTGGGAGCCAGCCACGGAAGAACGCCGAGTGCTACTAATCCTCGACTCATTCTCAGCATATATCACACTGACTAGTCTTAAAGCAGAGGTTAACTTACCACAGTGCTGGTGGAGATCACAGGAGTTGCACAAGCAAGGGGTGCAGCCCCTGGATGCGAGCCTCAACAAGCCATTCAAGTCATACATTCGCCACCACTGGTCTGACTATACATGTATCCTCGAGCAGCCCACCAGCTTTCAGAAGCTGTGAAACCACAGGATGCTGCTAGCTGAATCTCATCTGCCAAAGATAAACTAGCTCATTTGAGGCTTGTGGAATCCTCAAGGTGAAGTGTGTCTGGGTGAATGTCTAGACAGACAATGGTACCCAGACAGTGCTGATGAACTGGATGACCCACTCAAAGAGTGAGTCTGACTTGTAAGGTTTCAAATACCATTCATATATAACCCTAAGCTTTCACACACTGTATTCAGTTTATATTGACACCTGTAGATAAGAGATTTTATAGTTTCTTTCTCAGGTAGTTGTAAACATCCTTGCATGTACATGTAACCCTTAGTAGGTATGCACAGCATTTCCATGTCCATCTCTGGTTGGGTAGATATTTGCTTTGGGCCGGTCACTTCTACACCTTTTACTCCACCTTATCTTATGAAAAGAAGCGCTTCTTCAATATTTCCCATGGTAAGTGCCCGACTGTGCTCAATGCCGGGTCTTCAAGCACAGTTATTGCATATAGCAGTCATGTTGATTTCCTGAATTTCAGACATCGTAACGTTTCTCCTACATAGGGTATCCATACCAAACAATTGAAGCTTCATGACTCCAGCAAATTAACAGGGTTATAGCCACCAGTGAGGTTGGCTGTTGTCTGACCATGTAGGGGAAGCCCCTTTTGTGAGAAAGTGCCATGCGTTCCATACCAGAGTCATTTATTGCAGAGCCACACCTTCTCAAATTCTGTGATCGCTGAGTGTGACAAACGTTTGCAGTGGGTCTTCTAACTCTTGCTATTTTTACCCAAAATTGCATCACAGATGATCTCAGAAGGCATGAAATCCCAAATTTTCCTGGGGGGCTTGCCCCTAGACCCCCCTAGCTTGGAGCTATGTACCATGGGCTCCTACAAGTTCAGCCCCCTGAAAGTGAAATTGCTTCCTACACCTATGTGTACTCGCTGATACACGTGGTATCCTCGGGTAATACTGGGCACAGAAAATGAATGAGCGGCTGCTGTTGCCATTGCCATTTCTCAACACCACCGATGTCTCAGCCATATTGCAGCTGTGCATCAACGGTAACAGGCAATGATGATAACTATTCATAGTTTAACTGTTCGTGGTTCAACTGTGTGCTTCAAGCTAGCTAGCTAGCTACAATCGGGTGACACAACAATAGGAAATGAGTCTTCAGAGAGTGATGCATCATTAGAAATTATTGGTTAGCAAATTTACACTTTTATGCATAATTAGAGCACTTACGGTATGCAATTTCTTAGTGCACATGCGAGGGAGGGGAGGGGGGGGGGGGAGGAGGGAATGAACACACACCTGGCGAGCAACCTCTTGTATGGCTGTGATGCCAGTACCATAGAGGTTGTCCTTGAACCAGCCGGCCTGAATGAACAGGTGTGCCCGGATGTCCCTCTCCATCTGCTCCACACTAGAGACAAAGTGATAGTCTCTTCCGTCGACTTCACCCTCTCGGGGAGAGCGGGTAGTGTCTGAAGGGAGGGAGAAGAAAACAGCTAGCATAAAGTATGTAGTTCAGAAATAATGAGCCTGGGCAATACTAAAATATGTACACTGCCGTTATACAGAGTGAGTAGTGCTGTCGTGCTCTAACATGCGAATATTGACCTAAAATACACCCATACACTTATTAATTTAACCACCACAGTATGCTCCTACGTGATCAAATGCTGCTATGCTTCACCACTTGGCAATAAACGTGCTCTGAGGAAATATGCTTTAGTCGGTATTGATAAAGCTAAGTAGTAACACTAACTTCTTACACACAAAGGAGCCACATACAGTAACAAGGTGAAGGTGGCTGACAGAGAAAACAATACAGAAGGTAGTCTAAGAGAATCAGAGAAAAAGGACTCCAAGTGGCTACAAAGAAGTAGCTGCCTGCAATCAGAAAATTGCTCAGCACGCTGCCCAGCTAGTGTGCCAAGATGGGTGGATGGGCACTGCACTTGCACCCATGCATCTCCTGCCCACAAGGCATCTCTCATGCACATCTAGCATATACAAAACAGGGTGGAAATCAAGGCAAGTGATTGTGCGTAGAAGAGAGAGCTTACACAGTGTTTCCCCCAAAGGGGGGTACCAGGGTGCTCCTCCCCCCCTTCCTAGCTTGGTTTCCTTTGATGTGGTCATTGGAATGTTTAATTTGCTTTGATCTCATGGAAAAATTACACCTCCCCCCCCCCCCTTTCTTGGGGGAAACACTGTTACATAATCGGGGCGAGCCTTAGTGAGGCCCACATTACAGGAAGTCGACAGCATTCTGTGTGTGTGCGCACACGTACACATCCATAGTCTATTTAGGCCCCTGAAGGCCCCTCAGGTTCAAAACAGTGGTTCTGGCAGTTATAGGGAATGCCGTCTTCAAACTTATCGCATACAAAGAGTCAGAGATCTGGATAAGTCCACCATACAGTTTTACCAAGGGAGGCTTACTACAGCTCCAAGACCAGTACAGTTTGTGTAGCTTCTATAAAAGTAGAGATATGAGCGCTGGACACAGTGTCAGCACTTTTGCTGGAAGCCGTACGAGAGGAGATTGTGTAGCCAAGTTGATCCATTCTACAGCTGCTTTTAGCTTAGACTGACCTGTTGCTGAGCACAACCTTCAGCTGAATGAAAAAAATACCCGGCTAGTATTTAGATATGAAATATCAGTCTTAAATTGTCTCTACTTGTGGGGCATTCAGCCACTTACATCCACTCACCTACTACCACACGTCCACTCGCTCAGGCTCGCCCCACTTGATGTATTGCTTATGCATCACATAGCATAGCGTCTATAATTATGAATATAGGCATTCATTTGCTGCATGCAAGCCTCCCTGCATGATACAGCATGCAATATGTATAGTTCTTAAAGCTGGACTAGTGAATACACACAAGCGCTTGCATTAAAGTAATCGTGTTTCACTGAGCTTAATACTTTGTTCAGTATCTCTCCCATTTATCTGACTGCTCTTGGCTCAAAGGAAGACTTGTCTGTAAGCTGTTACTACATACATGCTGCCATTCCTGTATCCCCAATATTTGAAAGGGGTGTTATCATGCAGTCCTCGTAAATACAATGTAACTCACGTGGTATGCATTCAGCAAATCTGTGCGGCTGTTTCTGCATCAGTTTGTTCTTAATCTCCTTCCTCAGTGGACCCAGAATGATCACAGGCTGAGGGTAGTCCCCTGCAATTATTACAGAATTGCAATCAACCAGTCAGTGTTGGAATCCTCCTCCACTACTAAAACACTTGCCATTGAATGTTTGGGCTTCATAAATAGCTTTTGCTCCCCAAGCAGAAAGAATGTAAGGGAGCCTGGATACAAGGGCTCTCCTAGTTTCTTTCATAGTTTGGGAGGAACAAAAGAAATTATCCCATAAGTGACTTCAGTTTGGTTAGAGCTGGATACAGGGTGAGTTTAAGTTTTAGGTTTCCTACTTTGTCCATCAGCTCTTGCAATGAAGTGACCTTCATCTCAGCCTGCACATGTCTCAGCAAAGGAAAGGCCTAACAGTAGCGTAACTTGGTTAGCGCTCCACTGGTAATGCATGGAACCATAAACTTATACGCGTCGTGAAGGGTTATGGGCTCTTGATGGAACTTACAGCAAAAGTGCTAACACAGCAATTTTGTATTTTGTAGTGTCTGTCGCACATGATACTTGAAGACAAACACATACAATGCGGAATACGCAAGGCACCAGCTGGGTGTAGCTACTAAAAAAAGTTATCATGTAGTGCCACTCAGCTTTCCAGCTTAAACGGAAACATCAGCTGCGCCAACTCACCATTAGAAGTAGTGGATCGAGTTGGGGTGACGGCACCGTTAGATTTCCTCTCCTGGGGGCTACCCTGAGGAGTGTTGTATGTGAGCTCAGAGACAGGGGTTCTGACAAAGGGTCTCTTACGACGAACAACCTAGGCACAAGTATAAAAAGAGGTGAATATAAATACATACACAAGTCACGCCTCTTGCATTACACGTAGCAATCTGGGGGTGGGAGGTGAAATACCACTAGGAAGAAACAGCCCCTTTCCAACACGTCCACTCAGCTTGTACTGCATGGTACATAAAGAGCTCATGGATCCATAATTCTAGTAGGGTGACCCATTCCTTAAAAGTATTGGGGGGGGGGGGGGTGATTGCTAGAGAACATCATATTATTATGACAAGAAATATACCCACATGATCCACATCTTTTGTTAGCCGACAAGACTACATCAATTCAGACAGGTATAAACTGAAGAGAAGATGTGCTCTGCTGATTTTACTTGCTGTACACATAATATGCATCCAGTCATGTCTATACGCTTAAACCGACATACATATGCAAGTGAATATAAGAAAAGAGACCACTTCACACATTTTCAAATGCAAACACGTATCTCCAAATGAAACATGGACAGCTTATACAAGAGGTGTTGCTGTAGCAAGAGGCATTGCTGTAGCAATAATGAAGCCTTTCAGCTCTAAGTTAGAAGAGAATTTTTGATTGTGCGGTGATGTTCCAACTATATATGGTAGTGCTATCATGTAAGGCACATATCAC
Organism: Phakellia ventilabrum; assembly: GCA_963921505.1. Lineage (NCBI taxonomy): Eukaryota > Metazoa > Porifera > Demospongiae > Axinellida > Axinellidae > Phakellia > Phakellia ventilabrum. The sequence goes on from OY997397.1 coordinate 2,847,274, forward strand.
AGAAACGGAGAGAGCTGTAGACTTCTAGTGTGGGATTCCTTTAGTTGACAGTTGCGTACTTGTACTGTACCAAGGATCATTCATGTCTCGCTAATGGTTGTCGAGATACAAAAATACAGAAAGTGGCCCCTTTTCTCAGATCCGCTCACAAACTTTACTGCAGGGTGTGACATTTGAGCACAGTAGTTAAATGTTCATACAAGCGTACATTTACCACAACAAATGTCCTAGCCCCGTCCACATACCAGGGCTTCATTAGGGGGGGGGGGGGAATTTGCCCCCCCCCCAAAATGTCTTCTAGCATGCTTTTGCCCCCTCTTTGGGGTTTTCCTAAGGAATCCCTGCATACCATCTACCAAAAACAGACTTTAAGTGAAAGGTCTGCAGACGAAGCTAAGTGTCTCCCCTCGTCAGTGAACACAGTACTTATAGCAAACTATTAACCTACCAGTGAAACCTGTTTCCCTGCATCCTTGAGGACGTTCACCGCCTGCATGTGCCTAACACTAGCCAGAGAGAAGCCATTCACGGACAGGAGCTGGTCTCCACTCCTTCAGGAGGAGGAGTGGGACAGGAGGTGAGCAGCTGGCTATATTATGACTAGGCAGGCAGCAATAGGTCAACAGCAGTGTACACCTGAGGTAATGAGCTAAGACATGTTTCCAGACTAATTGCATGCACTCAACAGTCCATCTCCTAGCAACCACAGTGATGCATGTCATGAATAGCTTAAAATTTCATACATACCAAGACTTCTTGTAGCAGATATACATATTTTAATGTACCACACACAGAAATGTGGTATCAGGTGACTAGGCTGTTTAAAGTCTGCATAGCAAACCAGTTGGTTTGTAGTTCCTAAAGTACAGGCATTTGACTATCTGCCTAATTGCCTATCTGTAGGTACTGAATATGGTACATGTAATTCCTACTTTGGATGTCAATAAATTACACCAAGATACCATTATCGGCACTGTGATTCTGTTGAACCAAGAACCCATCTTTGGTAAACACTTCCTCCCAAATTCTGTAGGGGCAGGTCTAGAAAATGAACTATATAGTAATCTCACCCACTCAGAATGTACTGCAAGAGGCCAACCCAGTACCAATATAGCTACATTCCACAGGCTACGGTAGCCTACACAAGCCTCATATTTGAAGATTCGTATAGTCTATGGAGCGCTCACTGTAGTCTGCCATTGCGCTCTGCAGGAGTGTTGGGAAGGAATTTGGTGATGAAGATGCCGGAACTGCCATTCTCACTGGGATTGTCAATGCCACCTGCTATGCCGAACCCAAGACCACCGACTTCACCCTGAGGGGTAATGTAATACAGAGATACCAATCACTTACACTGCCTCCTGCAGGTCGACTCCCTGGGAGAGTAAACATGGCTATAGGGATCGAGTGTGTGTACACACACGATATGGGAACAACACACTGATATAATTATTACAGCTGCGTAACATTATGTGCTGGCAACAACATGATTGTTTCTTCTGTGGTGTGTATATATAGATAAGCAGCTAAAGGCAAGTGAGATCTTTAGCGCTCTCTGCTGTAGAGATATGAATGGTAGGTTCACCACTTCTCAATATTATCGACTCTGCCTCACATCTCGATTCTTAATGTGTCATTTCCAGGCTCCTGCTGTAGCTACATGCTTACCTTCATAATACAGATTGTGGATAGCAATGCGATATGCAGAGGTAGCTAATAGCAGCTTATTAAGACATGTCTCACAAAGCCAAAACAAACACAGCTGTGTTTTGTTGAAATTCAGCATACAAAATAAGCAAGATTACATATACGTAAAGTCACAATAAGCTGCAGTAAACAAAGATTGTTGTTCAGTAAACAGACCATACCTACACTCCTACAAAATCACAAATCACTTAAAAACATCAAGGTAGATGGCCTACATATATACTTGCTAGCATCACCAGCCAACCACAGAATTTTAATCTAATTGATTATGTTATTAGTTATACAGGGGCCCTGCCAGGAGACAGCATGGTGAGGGTTCCTGCCCCAGTAGTGGCCTGGGAAGAAGGCTAGGTGTAGTGATATATATCCCTTGGGTCTTTAATTAATGGATAGTCTGTTGTATAATAAACTTACCTTCTCCAGTTCAATGGCTTCAGTGATCCAGTCTCCATCCTACCAAAACAGGAAGCTACAAATAAAATTATGCAGCAAGCTACCACAGCAGCAAGAACTAGCAGACAAAAAACTCAGTGCCAGTAACCTGTGCACATGTAAACAATAAGAAGATAGGGATTCAACTCACATCGGAATGATTTTCGGCTGCTCCAAACTGTGAGAGAATGATAATGTGTCATTATTTCAGTGGACCGGGGACTCATTCCCAGACCCCAGACCCTCACTTGCAATTGATTGTGGTATGTAACAAATTGCTCACAAGTTAGACCTTGATATTATCTTAGAAACCATACCCACTTGGTATCACAGACCTGAAAGACATCGTCCATACTGGAATTGCTTTGGGGTGGAGTTATGCTCACGCTCACGTTCCAAGACAGAGGTCGCTTCTAAAAGATTATACAAAAGAGTTATTATCCAATTAAGACACAGAGTTACCCATTAACAGAAGTCAGGTACGAGGATATATTCATAAGACATTGCTCTTTGTCATAGCTTCATCCATTATCTATTCAAGCAGTTATGCCTTCTTACTGTGTTCATTCATTCGAACATACTCCAGTATATTTTTATCACCATTAGCACCAATAAGTTTCATTACTTTGCTGCTGTTGAGTACTATAATTTCTTCAGTTGTATAAGGTATGCCCTGTAGTTAACAGATATGGGTTCCTGGATTCTGTACCTTTAATGCAGTATAATTATAGGGCAACCAGACCTTCAATTCAGCAACTATTATGCACAGATGGCCACATACCTTGCATGAAAAGACTCACACATACCTATCTCTTCTCAATTGTATCATACGTTAGCAGCATCTAGTAACAGCCGAATGACACACACTGGACACTTAGCCCCCTAATATAAGCCTCTTTTCACTTAATGCATGCAAGTATGTAACATTAGCCCTGTCCCTACGTAGGAACATAGGTCATAGCCATATCACTGTGTATACCCTAGATGCAGAGGAGGTCGGCCACAGTTGACCTTTCATACTAAGGTCTCATTAAAATCAAATGACATATGCAGTCAAAAAGCAATATTGTGCATGATTGACACTAATGAGCCGTTTAATATTGCAAACACCAGACCATAGGCCTGGGGAAGAACCGAAGATTTCGCCTGTTTTCCCCTGGCCTATCATTTCAAGAACGGACTTGCAAGGAAGAAAAATGATTGCTGATAAGTTGTCCCCTCACATCTCCATCGTGCCCCGGAGGTAAGTTGTTCATTCCGACATGTTCTCTTTGGAAGAAGAGTTAATCTAGAAGCCGAGCCCTTCAAAAATCAGTACTGCTGCAGAGAAGCCTCCATTTTAACCTTCTACTTATCATGTGACTAACCAATCATTGAGCGACCTTGAATACTAAAGGGCGACCTCTGCCCTAGATGGCAGTTAGACCCACAGTAGAAATGATCAGGTACTTGGTTGTATCATGATCTAAGTTTCTACTAGGGAATAAGTAGATGTTTCCACGTGGCCTGAAGTGGGGTTTTATGCAAAACAAATACTACAGCCTTCAACGCAGGATATTAGGGGGGTCTACACCAAAGTGGGGCTGTGCGTTTTTTTTTGTTACAATTGCTGCTATTGTTGTTTTCTTTAGGTGTGGTCTCCTGGGTAGACTTCCCAAGGGAAGTATTAGAGCAGTAAATTCACTATTTAATTAACCCAGGAGGACTAGTCTTGCACCAGGAACTAACCCCTTGTTTGAAGGAGGGATCGTCTGTTCCTTGGCAGTCTTGTCAGTGGGCAAGTAATTTAAAATCAGAGCATACAGATCTTTGCTAGCTTACGAAAAAAGCTGCGAGGGGAGGCTTGCGTACGAGGCTAGATTTTTGCTGCAGCTGTGGCATGAGCTGTTGTAACCAATATTTCATGACTACGTAGGATGCATGCAGTGGCATTCACAAGTTCTGAGTGCCAAGCAATATCTCAAAAGTCATCAAATGCTCCTTCCAAACAAGCCATTTAGAAACAGTACATTAGCCCCCTACTTGCAACACAGAATTTATACATAGGGTGTCATTATGCTCTTAGCTAAATGTCGCACGTATCATACTTGCTAGTTCTAACACTAATTCAAACCCTTAAGCCACATCGTATGTATATATACTGTATAGCAAGTGGGGGCTAAACTACTGTCTCTAATGGCTTCTCCTTCCAATGGGAGACTCCTATAGCAATACTTTCTTGCCTCTTGTCCTGAGCTTCATATCTGAAATTGAATCACTACTTTACAGTTGCAGAGTCTTCAGCATTTGAGCACAGGCAAACATCTAACCAGCAATAATTGTGACTTGCTCAGCGTTTTCATTCACTCTAACGTAACCTGCCATATATGGTCAATTGAGCCATCACACCGCCAACATGCAGGCATACCTATACATTCTTCGCTACAGTGGAATTCCTAGTGGACACTCCTCAGATGCCTATGCCAGTCCATATTGACTTAGTTCCATTCATTCTGGTCAAGGGCATAGGAAGCTATGAAAGTGTGGTCCAGCCATAGAGACAGTGAAGCAGCTAATCAAATTCTCCCGTGTGTAGCATGGAAAAATTTACCTCATGTTTTTCAGCAGTCAGGAAGCGCTCTCTTGTTGGATTTCTGTGTAGTTGTCTCGCACACTCCTCAAAGAAAAAGTTAGGGTTGGTGTGCTTTTTTTTGAAAACTGAACAACAAATGAGCCATCATACTAGCGCCAGTGCTTTGGAATTTTATGCATGAGCATCCTTTATTGTTACATAATACACGCAGATGTGTGCGTGTGTATACATTATAAACTACGCCCATCCCTTAGAGAAGAATTTGCTGCATGTGTAATAGACAAACTACAAAGTCCCTCTATCAAAAAAGGGGTCTACTACTACGTATATGATGAGCTCATCGTACAAGGGCATGTACGTCCCCATGGACATTGTCTGTACATGTGGCATGTTACTTGTATGTACCTGCTGGCTTCTCCGTCGTCGTTTCTGTACTACTGATACATCTGTGTACTTCTTTAATTCCTCTTTGTACTTCTCTACCTGGAGTACAACAACAATAGAACAGTAGATGAGAAATGAATAGTGTACTGATAACAACGCATGCCTTATTAAAATTACTCTTTTTTTAAAAAATTACATAACTGAGAATCCCACCCTTATTATGGGTGGGGTTACAAGAGTCTACTTTGTACATTGTTTCTTGATTGTGTCATGATGTTGATTGATGCAGCTTTCCTGATAGGCATAATCTCCCTGTGTCACTACAGTTAGAAGTTCCCTAAATGGGGTAGTACTATATACTCACAACTATCAATTACCTTATCTAGTAACATTATAGTAAGTCATCCCTTACCTCCATGCAAGCAGCTCGCAACTCCTTCTGCAGAACGCCATTCTCTTCCATTACTCCACCGTTGAATTCTCTTAGTTTGTATAGTGCACTATATACTTCGGATATATTGTCGAACTCTTTTGGATGTTTTCTTGTAAGCTGTTCCAAAGAGAGACTGATTTGAGCTGCACTGGGCCTCTTCTTAGGCTCATCTTGGAGGCACTGGCAGACCAGAGGATAGAGACAATGGCCTTCTCCCATGGTTGTAACTGCATGCAACCTTCGTGTAATCTCAACCTCACCTGTCTTGCAATCTTCTGGAATATCAGACGGCTCTGGAAATTCATAGTTTACAGTGTGCAACATGAGTGTCCCAAATGAAAAGCTGTCAAGCTTGCCATCACTAACAGGGTGTACCATCAGAGCCTCTGGAGGCATTGCTCCCAGTGCAGTGGGGCAGATCTTTTGTGCAATGCGTGTCAATGGATGCACATTCATCATCCTCGAAACACCCAGATCGGTGAGTTTCACACTCATACTCTCTGTGAGCATGACGTTGCTCGCTACAAGGCTACGATGGACAATCAATGGTGTCTGTGAGTGAAGGTAGTGCAGGCCTCGAGCCACATCTAGCAGCATGGCAAGCTGAATGGATAACATGATCCAGTTATGCTTAGCAGCATGCTCGGCCAAAACCTCGTCCAAGTACAGGTACAAACCCTCAATTACTAGACTCCAATCATCTGGTTGTCGGCCAAAATGTACTCCAATAAACTGAGCTATGTTTGGGTGCCGGAGTTTGCTCAGAAGGAGGCATTCATCACGAAATCTCGTCCGAATGGAGAGCTTTTCCTTCTCGCTAACGTCGCTTATGGCCAGAACATCGTGCAGACGCTTGGCGATGCAAGGAGAGCCGTTGACAGTTACTCGATGCAGCCAGCCAAAACTTTCAGGCCGTAATGGCTCTGCATGAAGTCCTTCCAGATCCTTTACAATGTACTGAGTCAGTTCATCTGCATCCACAGGTACAGCCATGGCGTAATTATAAACACCAGCTTGCAGCTGCAATGCACCCCGCACCGTACTGATTAGTCCGTAGCTACTAATCGTCGCAGTATAGCTGCAGCTGGACCAATGCAACATCAAGATCTGGGCTCTTGAAGACTTTTGTATGCAGTATATGCACGCTGCTTTGTAAGGCCAATAGAACGGAAGTAAGTATCTATGATTTTAATTAATAAACAGCTGACTGCGCAACGCCCTTTTCTGATCTGGGTCCCACCGGTACCACCCCCGCTTGGCGCTAGCTATAGGCTAAGTATCGACCATCAAGGCCGTTTAATTAGTCCTTCAAACAGGTATATGTATACATAATGACATTGGCGAAACAGTTTCAAGCAGGGTGAAATTCCTGTGGTCAGACCACCCTCCTGCAAGCTAATTATAGAATAGCCCACATGCAAGTGTATAAAGTCAACTATTAATATAACCTGATATTGATATATATGTGATTATAGAATAGCCCACACTATACTACATGCAATCTATGATTAAAGTCAACTATTAGCTTGATATGGATATGTGATCATGCCTGTGCTCAATAATTATTAGCTGTACTCTTCTTCGTAAATAATAAACATGCCCCAAAAATTAATTTTCACAAACACATGGACTAGTAATTAATACAACCAAACTTTTCTGTTATAAGACTACATACAATGTCAAAATCGTAGTTTAAAAATCTATGAAAAAAGAAAGCAGCTTTGTCTTGTTCATTATAATATACACATTGCTAAAAGGGCATCTCTACATCATTTTCAGATAGACAAATCCACAGTTCATTATCTAAAATATTCAAACAACCTATGAAGGGGGGTTAGTCATGTAGATTAGACCAAGTCCTGAAGTCATCAAGATGTTTTATGCAAAATTCAAAGAGGCTCGTTTGAAGGCACCCAGATGTAGTTGCCAGACTGCTCATGGATCACGTTCTTCACTTTGTTGTAGACGTCATTTAGTGAGTCTCCATCAACAACAGCTGTGTGTGTGTGTAAGTGTGTGTGTGGGTATGTGTATGAGAGGGAAGGTGGTTATAATCGGATAAGGACCATACCTCCCACTACACCTGGTGCTTCACTGGAAATTAATGGGCTGAGTGCCAAATATGCTAAATAGATAGTGCACATGCAGCAAGTTCTGACAGAAAGCTGTCCTCATGGGAAATGGCAAATTGCAAAGCTGTCTGCACTTGTCTCACCAGTGAAATACTCTGCAAATTCCTGCTCAATTCTCTGTCCTTTCTCAAAGATCTGCTTACTCTGCTCCTCGGTGTTTCTCGACTGGGCAGACCTGCAGAGGAGAGGGCAGTTACTGCAGTGAAATAGAGTGGAACTTGCAAACTGTACAAGATCATACGAAGTGAAAAGATTTTATACATAGCTGCTACCAAAAGAACAATACATAAACCAAGCTTGAGCAGACTGTGACTCACTGGATCACCTCCGCAGAGGCAGGTCTTACACAGATGGCTACCGGATGGAGGTCAGCCATTTGCAGCCGTCGAATGGCATAGCCACTCACCCCCAGGATGCAATGCTTGCCCTGCAAGAGAAAGAGAAGCCAAGGGGTCAATAATGACATCAGCTACCACTAAAGAATCGTGATTATTGTTCGATTGTGGTTACATGTAGACTATCTAGTAAGAGTGAGATTGGCAGACCTCCAACATACTGTGGTACTAACTATCACATTAGGGGATATACGTACATGTAATACAAAATGTTTTGCTTGACAGTACAAGCCATTTGGTTGATGAAGTGAAGCCAGGGAGGAGCATGTAATACTAGAAGTGGCAAAAAAAATCACAACAAAACCTGGAGTAGTGACGGGAACATGTGTGCACTGTACAGCAGATTTCAGTTCCGTTCGAACATTGCGTATTCCGTGAATGCAGCATGACTGTAGCGGTAGCAACTTCTTCTATAGGGAGCTTCACGGAAACGGTACGGCCTGAAACACGCTGAGGCCCAGAACCGGTACCGATACTTTGCGTGATTACGCGCTTGCTGAACAATTTTTGTAAAAATCGTGGCGTAATAATATTCATACTTGTGGTTAAGCTTATACGCTACAGCTACAGACTATTACAGATTAATTCAGATCGAGTTGGAGATGGAATACCTTGATGTAGGCGCTTCCCATGTGGTGCGGGTAACACAGATTGATCGACCAATTGTTATTGATCAACCATTCGTTGTTGCCGAGGCTGGAATGTCCAAGTTGAGAGTGAAGTTATGTGGCACCAGCAGGGCAACAGAAAAGGTACAGTCTTCTAAAAAGGAAGCATGCATGTAGCTACATGTACCTTCATGTACCCTGGTTCCCAGGTTAGCATGTACTATGTAGATACATAATTTGATGAGTGACACGTGCATTCGATCGGTGGGTATTAATTAGACTTTTTTTACTCTACTGCAGGAGTCAGACGCTGAAATTACTGCCATGAAATCTGGCAAGCCGACTTCAGCTATGTCCTATTCTCTCAAGGTAGTGCATCGTGAGAAAAAATCGGACTATTCTGTGCGAAAGTGGAGGGATGCTCAATCTGTACACTTTGAACATGTCACTGCTCTCAAGTATAGACTGAAGCAGAATTTCTCAGACATTTTGTGAGATGTTAAGGAAGATGAAATAGAAATGGGATTTATCGAACCAGGTCATGGAGCGAAAGGAAAACAGCACTGGATAGTGGATGATGATGACCTTCGTGACATGTACAAAACTTATGAGGGAAAAAAGGATATCATGCTCTGGGTGTACTTAGGAACCAGAAAGAGACCACACTCACCAGATCCTGAATCATCTTCCAAGGGTAGGAAGACAAAGTATGATGTGCATATTCATAAGATGATGGAAGTAGAAGAGATTGCTGATGACCTTGAAACCCGCCATGGAAATTGCTATACTCGAGAACAGTATAACGTGTGGGCGCACATGATTCATCTGAAGAAACACCACTCTCATGATAATGCACCTGACAAACCATTCTTTAGAGGTTCCAGATCAAAAAAGCCATCTGTATCACGTGAGTCTACTCACTCTACCCCTAGCACTAGTACTAGTGGCAGTTCCTCACCACTACCTACTAGTTCCTCACCATTACCTACTGGTATTTCGCCTGGTAAACGTATACAGCTACGCTCCCAGAGCATGCAGCAGCTTGAAATGTGGCATTCTTTATATGAGAAGGGTGCTGTTCAGGAGGAAGAGTACAAGAAAGTGCAGGATAACATACTCAGTGACATTAAGCGTTTCTAACTCAGTTGATATGTGTTTGAACACTGCTCTTAGACTAGCTCAGTTGACCTTTTGCATGGGTTTATATTTATACATGCATGTACATGTGTTATCATGCGTTTATGGTTAGTCGGAATATCCAGCATGAGTGATCCAGGCTTGACACTGCTCAGGTGAAATGGATTCAAATGCTGCTCTGATAATAGGAAGGGGGTCATCAGTCGCCTGCAGACAGTCATCGTGTCCTTTGAGGTAGCTTTTCACAGAACTGAATGCCTCTTCAATTGGCATTAGATCTGGACTGTATGGAGGTAGGAACAGGAGAAGGACCCCAGATGCTTCAAAGAGCTCATGTATACTCTCTACATGGTGTATGGAGCAGTTATCAAGGATGACCACAGAGTGAGGATTCGTGCCATCAAATGGTTGCAATTGAGGAAGCAAATCACCCCTTATGAAATCAAAGAAGAGGTCTGAATCTACAGTTCCCTTGATCAGTTTTAATTCAATAATTCCTGTACGATCCATAGCTGCAATTGCAGATATCCTCTGTCCTCTACTCAGATTACAGTGACTTTCTGCACGCAGCCCACGTAAAGAGTAGCCAAACTTCCGTATGTAATTACGAGCATCACTACCTGTCTCGTCTACAAATACAAACATTTCTCTAGGAAAAGAAAGAGCAGTTGCCATATACATTGCTCTATATTCCATGCTTCTCTGTGCTGCAACCAGACGAATCTTCTTTCTTGTGAGTCCATTTTTCCTGAGTACCCGACAGATTGTTGGTTCAGAAACCTGCACCCCTGTTACTTCCTCCACTGCCTGGCATATTTCACCCAAGTAGTATGATGGACTCTCCATGACCAATGCTACCACAAAGAGTTCATGGTGATCATCAAGACGCCTTTGGTTTTCACGCTGGGGCTGAGTGGAGGGTCCAACATCTCCTGTCTCCTCAAATCTCTTGATATTAGAGAGGCTGTACTATGTGCAATATTCAGATTGTCTGCTATCTGCCTGAAAGAATTTCCAGGGACTATTCTCTGCCAGACAACTCTTCATCTGAGATCTACGGAATAGGCAGCCTTCCTGCCAGGCTCTGCACTTCTGGCCATCTTTTCCGGAGGCAATTTCGCGCCAACGCTTTGAATACGCATGTTTACATTATTATTACCGCATGTTTATGAATATAATTACGCTACGCGTCACCCGTTGCGTTCGAACGGAACTGAAATCTGCTGTACACAGTAAATGAAAATGTGAAACACAACTACAGTGTACAATTCACAGCTGGTTTATGATCTCTCTATTGTTTATGTTGTCCATATTTCACTTGAGCATACCTTTCATTTTGCAACATGCAGTGTTGTGATAGCAGACACACACATGCATACACACAAGTCACTGACTTTTGGGCATTTGTGGCGGTAAAACAAGTAAGGCCTCAGCGAGTCAACTTCTTGTTTCTCATCCCCGCCCGCATACAGTTCGGGGAAATGTTACTAAAAACACATACAGGCACATGTACTTCGCTGTATAAACAGCCACGTACGGTTGCAGATCGAAGCGAGCAGCAAAAGTGATGAGAGATCCAGCTGATTTATCAACGTTTCTGACTGTAACTCGCTACTTGGACAAAGAAAGGACTCAAATATAGCAGCCACAGGTATATATATACTGGTCGTCAGCACGAGTCAAGAATCGATTATTCATAAGTCACGTGCTGTTTTTTTTTGCATGTTTGTTATTTTTGCACCCGCCCGCATACAATTTTGAGTTGAAGGAGGATGAGAAACAAGAAATTAATTCGCTGTGGCCTAATGACACACACACACACACACACACCTGGTTGGCTACTTCCTGGACAGCCTTGATGCTGGTGCCGTAGAGGTTGTCTTTGTATCGCCCGGCCTCAATGAACAGGTGTGCCTGGATGTCCCTCTCCATCTGCTCCACACTAGAGACAAAGTGATAGTCTCTTCCGTCAACCTCACCGTCTCGGGCAGAGCGGGTAGTGTCTGGAGGGAAACCGCAAGATCATACATGTAACATGTACGATCTAAGACAGAAGAGAAGCTAGCACTGTTGTCGAATGCCATACAAGAATCTGCTTTGACGTCACGGTCATTTACAAGCGGATGAGCAACATTACCCTTACACCAAACCTTGGCATGACGTTGTACACGTCCACTTAAACCCTAAAGTGCATCGTACAGCACTCTACATAAAAAGCAATCAGCTTTGTACTTCATGATGCAAGGCCAGGGGTAAGTGTTTAATGACTAAAAAGGTGCAATAGCTACCCCCTGTCACCACAGACTGCTTGAGCATTACCCATAGCACTTAAATATACCCGTAGGCTGTGTTTCTTCTCTAAACGCAACATGCCATATATTATGCATTGCCTATACAAGATAGAAACATGACTACAGCCTCTATTGCTTACGTGGCACACATCCAGCAAACTTGTCCGGGAATTCCTGCACCAGCATGTCATTCATGTCCTCCTTTAGTGGGCCCAGGATGATCACAGGACGAGCATAGCCCCCTGCAGCAATTGCAAAGTATTCTAATTAAGGCACACCAGATCATCACCTCCCCCCCCCCATCACTACAACAATACTGTACCCATTACATGTAGCTATTGGTCCTCAAGAATCAGGATTCACCCATCTAGCAATTGCTTTTCAATTAACCAACCTCCATTTGTCCTAGTTTTCTAGCCAAGAGTGCACAACTGTTTCAGAGAAGGTCAACCTTAAGGTCACTTAATGATGTGCTAGTCACCAAATAGGTAGAGGCCCTTAGCAAACAGTTTCTGTGATACAGCACTGATTGATGATGGGTTTGTCTTTGAGATTAATTACTCTTCCAAAGAGAAGACGGCCATGCCTATAACGAACAACTTACCTCTGGGGCTCAATAAATGAGCAGTCTTAGAATCAGCACATGTAGTTGCTACCGACTACAGTTCTTTAGCTTCTTATGTACTTACTAGCTAGTAGTAAAAAGCCTCCCAAACAGCTAACTTACATCAGTAAATTGCTGTGTGATGCTAATAAAAACTAAACCAGTAAAGGTCAACCTTGGCCAACTTCTGTAACTGTTCATGCATACACTGAGGAGAGTACAATCAAGCATGCAATGTCAACTTACTTGGCTCAAGAGTGACTGGCTCGTACGTCGGAATGTGTTCCTCCTCTGCCAGAAAAAAAAGATTACAGTAAATATCACACTCGAAGATTTTGAGGCTCAAGTATGCAGAAATGTCAAATGCTCTACTTAAAATCAAATAGTTGGTATATAGTAGTAGCTATAGCTTGCCTGCAGACAAGTGCAGCTATATTATTAAATATGTATACCCGGTTATTTTTGCGGGGTTCTAATTTTCTTCCTGTGAAATTTTGGGGTCTATAAACCATGACGGACCAACGGCTAAAAGAGCAGCTTCAGTCTTGCTCTAAGAGCGGAAGGATAGTTTTGGCTAAAAGAAAAGAAAAACAGTGGCTGAGATATCAACGCCTGCTCGGGCCTATCAAACTCTATTAGCTAACAGTACAAGCAAGCTTTATGAAAGCTGAAACAAAGCGTGCTGTTAATCACCCATTGGCTTTCTTTTACCCAGAATAATATGCTTGAACTACGAAATCAAAAATCGCAAATATTTCTGCAGACGATCAATATGCAAAAATCCCCAAAAAAATGCACCCGCAAAAAAAAAAAGCTATATGTATACGGTACAGTTCTTAATTGGTTGAAGCACTCACCTTTGCCATCCTCAGTGCCATCTGCAGTTGCACTCTTTCCCACCTTCTTGATGAAGGGTAGTTTCTTAGACAGCTTGAAGCTGGCCCTGGCACCTCGCTTCTCCGTGGAGGTGGAGAGTTTCTGTGGTGCATTATAGAGGTATACATGCACATGAGCTGTTAAGCTATGAACTTCCATACAGAGCCTCACCCCATTACATAAGTTGACTCAGTATCTTTGGTAGCTACATGTGCACCTTACAAACTAGTCAGTTACCACTTTGACACAAAACCTTCACACAAAAGAGTAGAGTGTTTAGCTGATGTAATATCCCTGAATAGCGCTGCCTATTTGACACTTTTGAAGTTGGTATTGGCATGCCACACACACACACACACACACACACAGGGCTAGCAGCATACCCTCTCCTTGTCTGAGCTTGTGGAATCTATTGATCGTGTGAACTTCACACTCTTCTGGTTGGTACGAGTCCGACGCTCAATCCTGTGGACAAACCAGAAGAAAGTAATAACATCCACACCCATACATACAAACAAAGGCACTACACAGCAACACATTAGGCTGATTAGAGTACTTTATTTCTGACATAGTGACAACAGCACACTTCAATCCATGTCTGTCTACCTAGCACTATAACGCTATTACTTAGTGTTCAGGACTCAATTGCTATAATGCATGCCACAAGTTTGTCAAGCCCACTCTAAGTGCATCTGGGGATACAATCCTAGAGACAGTTTGACAGCACACCTAATTTCTCTGCTACAACCACTCCTACTATCCCATAAACCTCAAACACCTCAGTTACTAGGCTCAGCCAATTCCTACATGTACATCATACTCTCAAATGCTTCAGAACAAGATGTAATTAATAAGAAGAATGATGTGTTTCTCTGTCTGGTTAAACCAATTTACCTCTTCTTGCTGGGAATGAGTCCCTGCGGACCGTCGTCGGCATGGTTACCGACCAGTGCAGCCTGCCACCACTCCTGGTCACTGCCGTTGATGATGTGCAGAATGTCACCATGCTTGAAGGACAGCCCCTGAGATGGGCGGTCGTCATCCTTGCCAGAGTCATAGTCAAAGAGGGCTCTGTGTGCATGTGTGTGTGTGTGTGGGGGGGGGGGGGGGGGGGGGTGGAGGAAAGGTACACCAGTTCAAGACTACAGATCTCTATCTCTGATAATGTACTTGTTAGACAAGCATTAGAGCTGGCTTCCAATCCATATCTTAAAAAAATTGAAGCTGAAGTGATTATGTCACAGCCATCAACTTTTTACCACAGTTCAAGAAAGGGAATTCGGAATACAGCTTTCTCTATGGCTCACAATATCATGACAGTGATCGAGATTACAAGACTTATAAATGTATCTACCATATCATGGACATGGCACTCCTGCGACCGTCCTTGCCCACATTGCCTTGCAGTTGTTTGTGGTGGCCTTGAACTGTAACTGTTCCTGCTAACACTCCACAATTTTGTTGTCAATGACATCGTGTACAGTTTAGCTATCGATCATCCACCTGAGTAGCTTAATATTTATACTGCCAAGTAGCTCTATATAGCTACAAGCTGCAGCGCTGCTACCATACTCTTTTCCCTCAAAAACAAAAAAAAAACAAACAACCGAAACAAGTCACAAAAAAGCATTTTAAAAATGAAATGACATATAGGGATGGAATCCCCAAAAAGCATCCAAACAAGGTAGGAATGACACCACACTGAATACTTTTACGGATTCCCATCCCCAATATCTTTTGACTTATTATCAACCACACAGCCATACCATTGCAGTGCTTTACAACATGACCTCACCAGCTAAGCTCACACTATAATTCTTTGTAACAATGTACACTGTAGACTCAATGTATACGGCTCATGCAACATCCTTCCACACATATCACCTCACTTACTTACAGTCCCGCCTGTAACAACACTACTTACAGTCCCGCCTGTAACAACACACTTTGAAATACTGTCTTCGACCAATATTATTTGAACACAAAAGTGGTTCCAAAAAACGCCACAGAATATACACATCACAGTCTAACATCCAGTGATCTCATGTAATGTCAAAAGATATAGGGATGGGAATCCGTAAAAGTATTCAGTGTGGTGTCATAACATCCAGTGATCTCATGTAATGTCAAAAGATATAGGGATGGGAATCCGTAAAAGTATTCAGTGTGGTGTCATTCCTACCTTGTTTGGATGCTTTTTGGGGATTCCATACCTATATGTCATTTCATTTTTAAAATGCTTTTTTGTGACTTTTCTATATATTAAACACCAATGGTCAGGTCACTTAAGTTCTAATTAAAAAGGCTTGCCGTCCATATTCCAATTAAAGCACACCAATGCTCAAATTTTGCCACTTGATTCTGCTCACTTTCTTGAAATTTACACGTTCAGCTCACATGAGTTGTATAAGGGATGGGCAGATACCGTATATATATCTCCCACATAACCTACTATACAACATACCTACTCCTTTCACAGGCTATCACACTAGACTACGGTACTGCCCTAGACTTTGTAACTACTAACCAGGCCAGGCTGGGGTTGGTTGAGATTTTTTAATCACTGTGTATGTACATGTAATTTGACCAGTGTAGTCAACTAACAACACAACCTACTACTCACCTAACATAGAGCTGCTTGGCAGGGGCGGCCTTGGCTCCAGGGGAAGCGGCAGGAGAAGTCTCGGCATCCGCCAAGCGCTGTAGCTTCACCTGGAACTCCTGAAACTCAGTAGGACGGTATTCGACCAGCAGGTTGACCGGGTTCCCCGCCCCCTTCAGAACAGAGGCAGCATCCTCATGACTGGTATCCTGCACCCCCTTCCCGTTGACCTACAGACCAGGACGAAGACGTGGGGTATGGCAGTAAAATCATGAGGAGGTGGCCAGTTACACAAACATGAGTTCTTAATAACCAGAAATTTAAGCGCAAAGCAAGGCAGGCAAAAAGAGCTAGAAAAAGAGCTCTTAGACTGTCAAAATTTAATTGACCTGCCCTTCATTAGCAAGGTGAAATTTAATGAAAAGTCTAATTCTTTGAAGTCTTAGCGATCACAAGGACTTATGTGTAACCCAGAAGCCTTTTTTGTGACTTTTCTATATATTAAACACCAATGGTCAGGTCACTTAAGTTCTAATTAAAAAGGCTTGCCGTCCATATTCCAATTAAAGCACAGCAAGCAAAAAATATTTGTGTAGCCGCTTGTGTTCTTTTAGCCGACAAGTGTTTGCTAGTCGGACTATCAACGGAGGCAGGCCTATACATGCCAGGAAAACAACACTAATCAGCTACAGATGTACCTGGATCGTGTCATCCCAGGCTCCTATCAGATTTAGATGGTTGTTGCTAAGGATCATGTACTGTACGTTTTAGGTGTTTAGAAACAAGCTTAGCCATCAGTGGCATTGTATAAATGGTGGATCATCCTTTAGTGGCCTTACAGAATCAGGAGCCCATGAACCTACATGTATAAGGGCTGCACCACCTTCATGCCGATAGAATGTAGTGCCTTTATGCAGAGGACCTAATGGCAGGGATATCCTCCTCACCTCGATGATCTGGTCACCGGGTTTGAGCTCACGAGACTGGTCAGCAACAGAGCCGGGAGAGATGTACGAGATGAAGATCCCGGTGTCCCCTTCCCCTCCGATGATGTTGAACCCCAGTCCCACCCCCTCCGGCCTGTCCAAGGTCACCTTGCGCTGCACATAGGGCGAGATGTCATCGGCTTGGCCATCCTGGAGAGGGAATGAGGGAGGAATTTTAGGAGCAATATCACTGAGACGCTCTCTATCGGAGTCCTCAGTAGAGTTATGAAACTAGTCCTTTGCCTATAGCATTTGGACCCAGAAAAACAGCCCTAAATGAGGGTGCATGCAGCACCAGGATCACTGAAAATGACAAAAAAAACCCAGCAAACCTGCTATACTGCCATCTTCAGAGTGGTCATTCCAGCGGGGGATTGACTCTTCCCGCCACCCACCCCTCTCCCACTCCCTTTTTTGGCTCACAATATATAGGCAGGAAGCGAGTCATCAACCATGAAATGAGTCAATAGCAGCTAGTTAAATACACTTAAGACTGCTGCCTATTCTCCAGGGAAAAACTCAAATCAACATTCATTAAAGTGCAGGGAGAGGGGTGGGAGGGTGAGAAGGAGAGAGAGGGAAACCCCTGGATTCCACTACTTTGTCCAAATGTACATGTATGAAGTATGTGCTAACAACTACAATTGTGGCCTACTGCAAAGAGCTACATAGTCTATAGAAATTTTCTACAATACAATACATCATGTACTTGCAAATAAACACACATACATGTACATATGCATGGAATATCACAAGGCAATTTAACTGCATCCAAAGTTCATTCTCCAAGATGACGCTTATCCATAATCTTACTCATGTATTACTGCAATCATCAAAAAAAATATCACCAAGATTCCCCCAGTCCCCTCCTGACCTCATCCTCAGCCATTCCAAGGTGAGCAATGGCGTTCCTCTCCACCCGAAGCACCACGCTGTCTTGGGTGGCCTTCAGGATCCCAACCGCCTCCTCATGGCTTATATCCACCATCGACTGCCCGTTCACCTAGGGAAGAGAAGAGGGCTATAGTTATGCTTCCTCTACATGTACTTAGCACTTGAAAATACAGAGTGGGTCGGCACTGCATTAGTGCCTTTCATGTGGTCATGTGATGATTATCCCAGTGCTGTTACCATAGAAATCATGTTGAGGTGTTTTACATTCTACAACAACTTGTACCTTTCCCTACTTATTGATTGAGCTTTGATCACAAATCACTGACATTCGGTACACACACACAACTACAGATAGTCCAGTGCTTAGTTTCCGAATCAGCCCATGATTGTATAAATGTCCATCACGTTTTGGACCCCTGGGAGCCCCCTGAGATTCAAAATAGCGTCTCCTACAGCTATATGGATGCCATCTTCTAACCTCAGGTACACACAAAGAGTCAGAGATATGGACAATTCTACCACATAGTTCTTTCAAGGGAGGCTTACTACAGCTCCCAAGTTAGTACAGTTTGCGTAGCCTCTATAAGTCATTTTGTTTGGTAGCTATTTCACAACTGGCTGCCTTGCAAAATAATAAGCTGCAATCCGTCCGTCCCGCCAGAGATCCACTCTCCAAGACCAGAAAGCACCCTCACCACCACAAGGCTCCTTGCATTCCAACTGTACACAATGCTACATTCCAATAACATGTGCTAGTTATTATTACTACAGTAAACTTGCTGTCCAAACACTAACTATTGTGTAACGTAATTCACAAAAGCATGTGTACATACAATGTACCTGCACAATGCGGTCTCCCACAGCCAATGTAGCATCCTCTTCAGCAGGTCCCCCAGGAATGACCTTAGTAATGAAGATGCCGTCATCTCCCAGCACATGCTGGTTGCCACGGCCACCAGCAATGCTAAAACCGAGACCTAAAGAAGGTAGGCATTATTTAGAATTTTAACACATAGTGCCCAAAATGTAAGGTGCAGCACATATACATATATGAATAGCATAACACATTATTTACGACTGTAGCATTGATCAATACTATCAGTTGTACCTTTCTGATTCTTGACAAGCACAACATCAACAAATCGGGATGAATCAGCTGGGGAAAACACACAAAGTACATCCTCATTTGTGCTACGTACATACCAATTAGCATTACATGCAGAAAGAGCATATACCTTTAATCCTGTCCAAGGTGTTGCCCTCAGAGACGGGAGTCCACACTCGGCCTCTCTTGCGACGCACAACCTTCAGAGGTAGAGAAATCCATGTAGGTTCATACACATGAGCTTAGTAAGAGCCTCTGTAGGGAATGGCAGGGCATGTCCCATGGGCTCCATGAAAACGACTTAATTCTTACAATCATGAAGGTGGTGCCTTAGTTAGCAAAAGGATAAAATGCATGGAAGAAACATCAAACTTTACACATTGCAACTATTACGTCATAAGCGTAGCTGCAGGCTATATGGGAATAAATAACAATTAATATGAATTTTCTGGCCAGGTATAACCAAGAAATGAGACGAAAGTTGCAAAGAAAACGATATTTACAGCCTGACAAAACAATTTTTGTGAAATAAAATTTTGAATAAAGTTAGCCAGACAGTTCACTATACATTAGTGGTACATGCATATACGGTAATTCAATTATCAATAACCATGGCACCACCTTAAGCTCTACACCTAGATGAAGCCCAATATAACAGTATCTGTATGTAGGCACTTGGTGAGCAAACCAAAAAAGAAAACCATTTAAACAAGCTTTGTGCCAACACAACACATATGCTAATGTCACTCAGCCTATTCCTACTTAACATGTTGAACAAAGGCTATCCCATAATACAAAAGCCATAAACACTCAATATTCTAAGGGGCAATGCCTTAAACAACTCACCAGTGAGACATTCTTCCCAGAATCCTTGAGCACCAGCACAGCATTGGCATGGGCTACGCTCATCAGGGAGATGCCATTCACTGATACCAGCTGGTCTCCAAGCCTAGGGAGGTGGGGAAGAGGGATTTGTGTGTCTGTGAATATCAATAGGGGCCATATCTAAAAATCAGGAGATACTTCATAAAATGGGCGTGTTTGTGCAAGCCCCGATTAAGGTATGTGCCAGAAGTGCCAAACAAAACAGTTGCTGTATTAAAATAGTGACAACAGCTAGTACACAAGCACAGTGTGAACAAGGCTCAGGTCAACAACATATTGTATATAGCTGCAGGCAAGAGTAGAGTAAAATACCTAACAATAACAGTTTTCCAAGCTCCTTTGTCTTCTATGAAGGGATCGGAGGCCGACTGAGGCAGCCTGCGAATCTATACTTGCTAGCCTCGTTCCCAGGCCACACAGTCGGGGGGGGGGTAGTGGCCCGGGAATGAGGCTGCCACAGAAAGGCTAGCATTATACCTTGTGATGGCTTTGTGATCACTTTGAGACATGAAGGGTGTTCGAAGAAAGCCGAGAAATGGATTAAAAAGGCCTTTTGTGCATGGCTTTGTAGCTACATGTAGTAAACTATCCAGTGTAATAAATGTTACCTTCGAATAATCACAGAAAACCGTGTAAATATGATATGTGCATTCTATTACTACAAATTAGCTTTAAAACCAGAAATGATCACGGCAGCCAAGGTATACACATCCATGTAAAAATCATGATAAGGTGGGGGAAATAATGTTTCCATAGTTGATTCCAAAAGCTACATGTAGGCACACCTCACAGCTGCATGCAATATCAAGAATACCAAAATGCCACCAATGCAACAACAAATGCAGGATTTCTATATTCAGGGGGGCAGAAAACAGGTATACACACTCTACAGTTACGTACTGGTATGTCACTCAGCCTATTCCTACTTAACATGTTGAACAAGAAAGCCAATCCCATTATACAGAAGCCACAAGCACTCAATACTCTAAGGGGCAATGCCTTGGACCCCCTAGATGTGCATGCCTCCTCTGAGATGAAAGAGCACACTGTACACCAGTATCAGTCACTCACTGTAGTCTCCCATCGCGGTCAGCAGGGGTGTTGGGAATGAGCTTGGTGACAAAGATGCCAGGGTTGCCAGCCACATGGGGATTGTCAGTTCCTCCAGCAATACTGACTCCAAGACCTCCAGTTTCTCCCTATACATGTAGGCAAGATGATGTTTCTAAAGTTAGTGGGCTAGAGCACAAATTAGAGATATTACACAGGGGCAATAACTTATTTTGGAACTGAAACAGGAATTATGGCATCATGGGCTTAAGCATTCACTTCCTTTCAGTAAGCACACCACTCAAGTGCACACTTATGTAGCTTTACGTTTCTTGCTACTGCTAGTTCGAAGAGGGCTTCTCAGTTGGCTTTTGCATAACAAAGAAAGGCTTTCTAATACCGACATTAACTCGGAAAGGAAACTTTGCCGATGTTTCGACTAGATGCTATAGTCTTCTTCAGCATCTAATCGAAACGTTTGGCAAAGTTTCCTTTCCGAGTTAAAGTTGATATTCAGAGAGCCGCTCTTGTTGCTGTTAGTTCATCTGCACTTACATGTATCATGTGCGCTAAGTTACGTCATTTTCGTTACTATGCCACTAAGGAAGTTTACAGTCCAATTAAGCTATAGGCTAACCATTGTACAGTACTTTTTGGCTTAGCTAGCAAGGTCTAAAATCCAGATGAGAATGTTGCACATAAATTAAACCTCATGCTTAGCGACAGTTCAGACAAACACGACCAAATGAGTAGCCTTATCCCCCGGCTCTCTCCAAACTCAGAAAAACAGGGCAGAGCCTAGTACATGTACCGTATAGTGGGAATTTTTCGCAGGTGCAAAATTTCGCGAAAATGCCAAAAAGGAGTTTAAATTAGCAGTTTTTATTTTCGCGTCAGCCCGAATAATAATAGACCACGCCCCTTCGTCCTGTCACGCAGTCACGCCTAGCTTCACGCGTCAAAGAGAAAGATACGAGCGGACCGAGTGTCTTTTTATGTTTAGGCGATGGTGAGAGGCTACCATACTTACAAAGATATCTGGGGCCGCTGTTGTTGGTGAAGAGTTGCCGTGCCAGAGGAAACTACGGTTCGTAACCGGGTCGATACTTTCGCTGTGGCCGTAATCAGCATCCTTTATAGCCGCGGGGCTAACAGAAGCAGACAGAGATCCACTGGAAGCTGGAAGGACGTCTACCGTCTTGAAATAGCAATAGAGGGCCATTTTCGTGGTGTCGCAAAACAGACAGCTTCACGCGTTAGCAGTTCAATGGTTCAAAATTTCGCAGTTCTTATTTTCGCGAAATCAGCCTGGGCGCGAAAAGCGCGAATATTTGCACCATGCAAAAATTTCCCGCTATACGGTATCTCTTCACACATAGTTAAACACATGTAGGCAGGGACAATCAAAAGAAGGCTGCATGTCTCTACCTTTTGCCAGCGACAGTACTCCAACACTCTGTTTATGGCACCAATGGGCCCTAAAGAGATTTAGCTACAAGAAGTATTGATTCATGGCCTTTCCTCGGTGTCTGAACAATAAGAATTACACACACTTAAGTCCTTTCTACTACCTTTCACATCACTCATGTCAGAAAAGATACTCTCCGTTATAGGGAGGGCCTGGGGAGAGGCAAACTTTGACCTACGTGTACATGTAGCTACAACAAATGATAGGAAAAGTAAGTACCACTACAAGAAAAAAGTATTTCTAGCTGCCTGCAAGAAATTTAAGCATTAATGGTTACATGTACAAGGACTTTCACATACGTGCATGTACATACTGTGGGGTACCCCACACTCTTTATAATAAAGCCTAGCGTGTTGTCATAGGGATCTGTATAAGTGTATAAGTGAGTCACTTACCCTCTCAAGGTCAATAGTCTCTACATACCAGTCCCAATCCTGGACCAAAAACAGAATACAGGGTTATAGAGAGAAGACACACATGTCAAGTAGTTAAGAATGTGTCATGTCTGTACACAGGGGTGGGGGCAGTGGTTTAAGACTTACATGGATACAGTGGATCATATGTCACAGGACAAACCGAAGTATATCATGTACAGCCAATGACACTGCCACCCCCCAGGAGTAGATGGATAATTGGGTTATCCTCTATACATAGGTCACTGAAACAACTTAAGTCCCTTTGCCCTATCAGATTTGTGGGCACAAACACTGTTGCTAGTGACAGGCATACTCCTTTGCAATGTACACAATGCATACCAGAAATATTACAGTGACGATATACTGTATTGATTATGCTACCAGTTGCTTTTTCAGTCATTCACCTTTGAAGTATCTGGTTCGTCCTGGCAAAAAAAGATAAGAGAAGGATAATTTAAGTTGTGTGCTTATAAACCATTAATCGTAATCTAGTTGTTGGTGCACTAGATAGGGAGTGACAAAAATGTAAGATACAATCCCTAGGATCTAGGGGTATGGTCACCCATAATGAATTCCCAAGGGCATCATAAATTACATGCATTGCTGAGCAGGAGTCTTGAGGTAGGTATGATAAATGGACCATACAGATTCTGAAGAGGAGGGATAACTTGATATCAAACTCTGACTAGGACCATGAGCATCACATGACAGCAGTCTGAAGCCTTATGGCCCCCAAAGTAACAATTTCTAAGTAGACTACAGCAGAGTATGGGTCATGGTGGGAGAAGCTACACACAGGTATCTCAGCAGAGTATGGGTCATGGTGGGAGAAGTTATACACAGGTATTTCAGAGTAGACTACAGCAGAGTGTGGGTCATGTTGAGAGAAGCTACACACAGTTATTTCTGAGTAGACTATGGGTCATGGTGAGAGAAGCTATGTAGCCCTACTCAAAACAAATATCAGTTAGGCATGTGGGGGGGGATGTTGCACTCCACAAACAGCACAAGCCTAAGCCCAGATAAGTTACATGTGCTTCCCCTGACCACTTTAAAGCTGAGTCTGGAATGCACTGTACCACTTCCTAGAAGGAACTCATACATTCCAGAAGTAATGTGAAGTATCTCCATGTGTGCAAATCAGGGTTCAAGAGTGTGGACCACAGCACAATACAAAGAAGCACACATAAATGCCCAAAGGTGTAAACAAGAACATTACTAAGGATGGGAGTAGTCTATGGTGTATGATGTTGGCCATGTTGCAGAGCCTTACATTGAGGTATGACAGCGGCACAGAATTGCAAGCATACGTATAGACAGTTCTTTGGTTTTCCACCAGGGTTTTCATCATCTCGAACAAAACTTAAGTACAAGTTCAAGAGATGCTACACACTGGATTCCCTATTCTAGTAGAGGAGCCTTCAATCTTATGTACTACCTCTGTGTCTAAGGACATGTATGTGAGTGGCTGGAGCCAGCGTTTATAACTTTTCACATATGCATAGCAATCCAGCCTATGCTGTGCATATGTGGACAATAGGTGTGAGTAGGTTCAATGTACCCTAAGGATATCTAACAGAGAACCAGATGCATAGTAGTAGCTATATACACAAACTGTGATCAGCAGGCTGCATTCTTCAGCCACATGCAAAATCCGGAAGCCAATACAATGCCAGGAGGCAAACACACTCCCCACAACCAAATGTGGTAACTTATGTATGTCATTGGCTTCTGAACATAACAATGGGCTAAATATTACAATCATGAAAGGGATTTGGAAAAAATGTTCAACCCTTATGAGTGCATAGCAGGGATCATTAGGCAGTAGCCTCGTCTCCAGGCCCTCCCTAAAAAGGGGGAGAGCCTGGTATCTTTTCTCATGTGAGCGACGCTCAGTGTAGAAAGGACTTAACTGTGGGTAGGCGAGCACAGTTGTAGTTCTCCAACACCAAGGAAAGGCAGCAAATCAATACTTCTTATAGCTAATCTTTAGGCCTCGTTGGTGCCACAAACTGAGTACTGAATGGCGTCACCAATGAAAGGTAAAGAAACACAGCGATCGGTTCCTGTCTACACCTGATTGAGTAAGTTGAATCATGTGAGAAAAGATACCAGAGCCTGGGGACGAGGTTGTAAGGCAGTCCCTGAAAGCCTATTGAAACCACTCTAGTCTGGTTCTCAGGCTCCCTCATACATTACAGAAAGGCGGGGGGAGGGGGTGGGAACCTGTTAAATCTTACCATATGATACAGGACACATTCTGGAATAGGGTGGTCAGTTCCTACCAAGCCATATGCACTAGTCATCAACATAGCCAGTTTACAGTCCTTCATTGGGACTGCATCACATGGTAAGATTTACCAGGTCCTTCCCCTGCCTTTCCCCATAATGATGACTGGGTTTGGAAATGGCTAAGCACCAGTATCTTCAGGTACTTATCCAGTAACTACTGCTCACCAAGAGTATAAACACTGAAAACACTTGGCAGCACCTATGAAACTCAACATAGCAACGTGTCTGCACCTACTGTACATATGCAGTTCACACGTACATGCCATTAGAGCTGCACATGAGAAAGAGCCTAGTGAGCT
This sequence comes from Phakellia ventilabrum, assembly GCA_963921505.1. Taxonomy (NCBI): domain Eukaryota; kingdom Metazoa; phylum Porifera; class Demospongiae; order Axinellida; family Axinellidae; genus Phakellia; species Phakellia ventilabrum. The sequence goes on from OY997397.1 coordinate 2,872,842, forward strand.
GTACACAGGCACATACATACACACCCTAGTGAGAGAGTAGATGTACATATGAGTTAACATCCATCCATTTTCCTCACCTTAGAAACATCCAGAGTCTTTCTGGCAATCTCTGTTTGTTCGGTGGGAATGGGGGGAGGGTACTGCTCCCAACGCTCTGCTAACTTCAATGTCTCTTCTGTCTTTGTCTCTGTCGATTTGCTGTGACTTTCCAAAGTATATGTGTGAAATTCGTGGATATCTGTAAGAAGGAAAGATATTCCGTCAACGGATGAATGCATGAAATAATAGGTGTGAATCGACACTTTCTTCTTGGTGACACACCCCTCACTTGTAAAGAGCAGGATATTCAAGAGCCTATGAATGAGCCTGGACTGTTTTGACCTCTTCAAGAATTCATGGAGGATGGCAATAGTGCATGAATTAAAGCACAGGTGTCAGCAAATTCAGCACATGACCATACATGTATTTCCTATTTCTTTAGAAAAGCCACGACCTGATTTAGAAATGACTATTTGGGTTCCCATATAATGATATCATTTTATAAGAAGTTCCTTAACTATTAATCTCTTGCCTGCATCACACATAAACACCTGCCAATGGGCTGTCTAGGGACTGTTTGCAATACAGTGCAGAGTTGTGTCCTGCCAGAACTAAAAACACACTGCCGTTGACAGGGACAACACTAGCTATTTCAATACAAGTGGGCACAGTAGTCTCCTCAGGGCCCAGCCTACATAACAAAGTTATGACCTTGGATTAGGCTGCATGCTAACTACATCCATAGAAGTACACACACAATAGAGCAATACACCGAAGTGTGGTCCATTTAATGCAAGATACTCTTACGGCATTCCCAAACACTGTAGTCCTCTGGCAAATTAAGCCTTCTAGTCTATTCTGACTGAGGTTTGCAGGTCCATGCAATGAGTGTTAACTACATAAACTGTGCCATAAACCCTAAACTAATTAAGCACTTGGTCATTTGTGGACAACTACTTGTATCTAGATCTCTAAATCTCAAGTGTGTTTATATAGGTAGAATTTTGGAAGTTTGAAAGTTACAAAATCTGTTAAATAGAAGCTGAGACCAACCTAGCAGTGCCTGAAAGAGCCTGGATCGGATTGCAACAATGGCTTTGGTGAGGGCATCAATTAGTGGTTGACTCTCAGGCCCAGAAAGGTGTCGTCTATATTCTTCGAGCAGCTCCAAGGCTCGGTGAGCATCTGTAGGGAAGAGAGGGAGGGTTAGTCTAGGCACCCAGACGAGGAAAGGAATACTGAGTGGAGGCAGTGTTAGCCTTTCGGAAGACTAACTAGGCCAAACACTTGACGTCCCGTTTCAGTTCAATTCCAGAATGGCTGAATGTGATCATTTGGTGATGAACATGAAGCAGCATTTGTTATCACAGCTTGGAGTCTGAGCGGTTTTACCAAGTCACGGTTTGAATAGCGATAATCAGAGTATCGCCCAACTTTCTCCATGTACAGATAGGCGGTTTTTAATTTCGTCTGTTTGACAGCTATGTCAATGGCTGCATGCATGCTACCAGCAGTCTGTAGTAAGTGCTTTTCAGACGACATCCAATGGTAACAGCAGCAACACACACCCTCTTTTTGAATTTACTCAAAGTGCCAAAGTGGCAAATTTAATAGGCCTACCGGTTCTTCCCTCCGGGGCTGTGACTTGGTTCACAACCGGTCACACAAACCGCCATAACTATCTATCGTAATGTAGTGTGGCCTGGCTTTAACCCAACTTCAAAAACAGGTCGCACCTTGCTTTCTGACGGGCATGTTTGCACAGCTTCAAGTTTTCACTGAGCTGTTCACCGCCTTTTCCCTCTGATGAGGATGTTGAACGACTCTCTGGCACCAGTAGGGTGGCTACACCTCACCACTAGCTTTCAATATGGATGGTACACAACACAAGCTATCTGCACAGCCTCGCCCAACTTTACAGGTTGGAAGCCGGAAGTGTAAAATTGCAAGCGTGAGGAACACCCTCCAATTAATTAGTCAGGCGTGGCCTGACAATCCCATGGAGGAAATGACTTCCTCTGTGGGAATGGTCAGGCCACGCCTTATTATTGTTCCTGTCTGCCTGGCGTACTGTACTCAACTCAAGTATTGTGAGGTTGTGTCCATTTATCACCGCTGGTAAGTTGCCCTAAATTAAGCCCTGGCCGTATCATGTCGTCTCGCCGGTCGATCCGCGAGATATGTCGTGTGTTTTGTGCCCCTCCCTTTATAAATTATTCATCATCGAGACACATCTGTGCTCTCAATTATTAACTGACCATGCGATAACCATGGACCAGCATATAGACTTAAATTTTCATCATTGATTTAAGGTAACGCAGGGCAGCATTGTAGCCCTGGGGGGAACACAAAAATTGCTATGCATGTACATGTAGCAGGCCTACTGACCTTCATTAGAGTTCGTCAACTCCACAGTATGCCAGCTTGATTGTCCACCGTTGGAATAACCCCGCCTTACCTTACAGTGGGACTTGCAGGAATCTCCAAACCAAGATGATGGCTACATGTGTGTTGGCAACATCAACCTACACCGATTTGACAATAACTAAGCATGTAATGACCCTCTCTGTTTAATAACCCCCCAAAAACAACAAATTTAAACTCTTTTGCTAGACTACCAAATTTCTAGAGCCCACAGTCTGACCCCATGAACAATACCTACATAGACTGCATAATGGATGCATATGACATGTAAAATATTCGATTGATGTCACACATTATGTAATTGCATCAATTTTTTGGTACTTCCTTGTTATGAGTGGCAAAAGAGTGGCAGCAATACTAGAAATAAGGGCAGTTTGAAACGTATGCTTTTAGTTCATCAGTTGTTGGTACCAAGTAGTTATTAGACCATACTTCACTGATTTATGCAAATCTCATTGGTCAACTGGAGGGCACTAAATCACTTGGTGCCCGGTTTGTCAACTTAGTACCCTTATCCTCTGGGCATAATCTGTTTATAGTCCATGTCGGCTATCGACTACTCAGGTAAGTGAACTAACTTGTGTTGCTACGTAGAGCCTGTTGCTATGGTCTAAATCAGTTAGACACCTTGACCAATGGGATCTACGCGATTTAGAAACCCTCAGGCCCTTAGTAGCGCCAGGCCTTCGGGTTTCTAAATCGCATAGATCCCTTGGTCTCGGCGTCTAACTATTATTTAGAATGGGCAAGCGTAGTGAATCTGCACCTCCTACAGCTTGAGCACAACAAAAGACATCGACCTCGTGCATTGTCACAATACATTGTTGCGGCTCAAAAAGGGTGGCTACTCCAATATCCTGGTATATCCATCTGTCTGAGTCGGTGCTGTGACATCATCAATAATGTCTATATAGGCACCAATGACTGACTGCAAACATGACTAGTCTCATTACACCATATCTTATAAATCAAGAGAGCTATTAGCCCTAGTTAACTGGGCTGGAGTGACAGAGACTTTGGCTGCTAAATATACAACATTTGACCTTGTTACTGTAGCTGCCACTGGTGCTGTGCCCAGGAGGTGCTATTAAGCGCATATCTCCAAATCAGCGTAATTCTGCTCATGAAAATATTAATGAGGTCACATAACCTCATAGTATTAATTACGTCATAGCTTTGTCTCTGTTTTGTTTACCCATATGGTGGAAATCAGAATTAACAGCGAGGGGGGTGGGTTACTGTGATGTGGAAAGCGGCACTGTTAAAGGGTGCTTTGATAAGGCTGAGTGGTACCTTGATGTTGCCATTCTTAAAGATCCCGTTTAGGCCATGTATAGTGCTGAGTAGGCTATTTGTGATGGCTCAAGTCAGTAGTAGTGTTTGTGAGGGTGCTTGAAAGCCTAGAAGGCAGTCTGCCAGATGTATGGTCATTAAGTGTTCTCTAGTCAAGGTATTATAGAAAGGTGACCTTTCTATCCCATAGGCTCTGCCCATTTTTGTAGCTAGCTCATGTTTGTGTGGCCCTGTCACAAGCAGCAGTGAGTTGCAGGAAGTGTTTGGGTGGATGTAGCCCAGTAACCAAGGGGTGAGTGGCCGAAAAGCCAACCTATTTTTGTTGTGAGTAGGCTGACCTTGCTGGGGTCAATTTTATTCCAGCGTACGTGAGTTGTGGGCCTGGTTAGCAAGACATAATCGGATGTCATACTGTTAGGAGGACTTTCCAGTTGTAATTGGTACATGTAGATCCCAATGTGAGGCAGTTGAGCAGCTCATGTGCTCCTGGTACTACCTGTATATACACGTATACATGTATATACCCTTATACAGGTAAACAAAACGTGTGATCAAGATGAAGCATGTGAAGAAGTGGTATCTGAAGTACAAGAACATTGGTATGTGGCTACGTACCTGCTTTGACTTCACACATTATTGTACAGGGGACAGAAGAACTAAGCAGTCAAATTGGCAAACCCTGTATTCAAAAATTGAGTAAATTTGACAATTGCATAGAAAACGGTATATTCCTAATGGCCATTCAGACTGACATCTAATTATGACCATAATCATATACTACACTAATAACGGTATATACATTTACTCCTGTAGACATGAGTGTGATTATTTCCATATTTGCACACTTTTAGTAATCCCACACTTCTTTAGTTCAACAAAGGCTGTGGCTATAGGAACTGTGATGTGGAATCCATGGATTCTTGTGCGATTTGAGAATAATAATTGTACTTGCAATAGACAAAAAAATTAATTGGCTATTGCTCCTGTAATTATTCTCAAATTACACTCGAATTCGTGTGATTACCCATACTAATAGCTACAAAAACACGTAGCTAATCGCCTCAGGAATGTTACCAGCATCATGCAACATACAAACAAGAGCCTGAATGCTCATATAGACACACTTTTTAAAAAATCTCCTCCTAAATGGGACAAGCTATATCTGCCATGTCCTTAAACCGGACAGTTAAATCGTATATTCTAAAAAGATAATTAGTGCTACTCACGTGACCTTTGACGAATCAAAAGTCTCAAGTTCAATCGCACGACAACACTTTAAATCCACACTTTGGTGTGCATTAATTAGTTAACACACACTTTCAAAATGAGCTATGGCTGCCTCAGGTCAGTGAGAGCACTAAAATACTTTAGGTACCAGTTTACAGTGCATTACAGGGCTAGTTAGTGCACTTTGGCAATATAATAATTGTCTCAGGGAGATAATGCACTTAAGCTTGCCTTCGGCTCGAGCCCACGACTTGAGCCCACGACTGTTACTATAGTGACCTCTTGCACTAACCAACTCCCCGTAACGCACTGTCAACTGGTATCTAAATATTACCCTCAGGCGCTAACTTAGGCTTATAATATTATGACTTGAATGTTGTTCATCTTGTATACAGATCCTGAGATACGACGGTATCGAAAGAATTGGATTGTAATCTATTTCATGTCCTCTCTGGTTGGAATGGGATTTTTTATCACCATTCCCTCTCTACATCAGTTTGTTACTAGCACTTCAAATCCCGAGGACTCAAATGTAAGTACAAAGAAGCATATAGTTATTACTCTAATTATCTGAACATGAAAGTGTTGTCCACATGTTAGGTCCGAGTAGGTTACAATAATGGAATACTAATGTTTAGCAGGATGTACATTATGTTGCAACTATTGATATGGTCCAAAAATCCTGTCCAGTTTTGGAGATGAATTACACTTCTTAATATGAGGTCATGTATTACCCGGTAATGAGCTACCACCATCTAAATGTGGTTCCACATCTATCTCATACATCAGTCAAGTGGAGGTTGATGGCTAAGGTCATCCTCTAGTTATTAGGATCTATTAGTAAATTGCTAGTCATGTGACAAATAGAAGTCCTCAGCTCAGCTAGAGAAAAGTAAAAGTTTCTCTGTAGCAGTATGCAGGCCAAAGTTTGGAGGCTCAGCTTATTCTTCCAAAGAGAAGAACGGCAATCCAGTGTTAAGAAATTACCTCCAGGATACAATGGAGATATGTGTTGTTTCAGCCCAGTCAGTAGTTGGCTTACATTGCAGTTTTTTTAGACAATTAGCACTAAAAGGCCGCCAAAATGGCTTATACAAGCAGCTTTATTGCCGAGCGGGAAGCGAGGCAACTAATCGTGTTGCATGGAGACTCCGCAGGTTTATGTATGTATGTATGTATGTATGTATGTATGTATTGTATGTATGCAAGTAACACTACAGGAATGCAATTATTGCAAGTATATTTCCTGTGGGCATAACATTGCTTGCACGTGCAGTGCCAGTGAAAGGTGAGCATGCACTATGATGGATTCACCTGCAGAGAGGCAGAGGTGATTAGTGAGGCTACATACGGAACAACACAGAAGCAGTGGTAGCGAGGAGAGGAAGGGAACATCGGTGGGAGGTTCATCGACAATGAGTAAGGCTGATTCGGCAGCTGGAAAGTGATGACCGTCGTTCTCAAAGCCTCGGACTGATTGAACGATCAGCTGAGCAGCGTAATGCAACTCGATTCCCGCGAGACCCTCTGCATGGAACATATACCGTGTATGCACTAGTCAATTAGACCTTAATGAGCAAAGGATGACCTGGGCTATCTCTAAATTACTAGAGTGTCCAGGTAATTAGAGGAACTTTCGTGTTTTTGTACACTGCTTATGTTTTTTCTTAGATCCAGCCAGGCTTGGGACTGAGTGAGACATGGTATTCATTGATAGTGAGTGTGTCCAGTGTTGGAGAGTTCACCGGCGCTATCACGATGGGCTTTCTGATCAGACACATCTATACTAAACATCTTATGCTGATGAATTTAAGTATCTGTGCTCTTGGTGGAATATTTTACAGTATTGGAAGATTTGGATGGATGTTACTGATAGGTCAGCACCCTAGACAAGCATAACAGATGATCTGTGTTGCTCTGTTTATGCTATGCAAAGCAGATATCTCCGACCTACTTGCATAGACCGATAAAACTCTTCCAGTTCACGACCTTATTCAGGCCCTCCCCTTACCCTGTCTATAAAAGCAGAACTCTAATACTCTTTCTGCTTCTGTGAAGGGCAAGGGGAGAGCCTGCATGAGGCTAACCAATTCAGTTTTCAACGTATATAGACTTTTAGAACCCATGTAGATTCTGAGTCAATATTCTGAATGCTGTAATTTGAAAGTATAGTTTCAATCACAAAACACTTAACCTTTTGCCCTATGGCACACATCATTTGTGATGGTAATGTTATTTATTTCACAGGTCGATTTTGTGTAGGGCTATTCCAAGGTGGTCAAATGACAATTCTCAGAGCTTATATTGGAGAAACTAGCAACACTGTCATTGCAATGCTGCCCCCTGAAAAACAAAAGAAGTCAACAATTAAGTATACCAACTTCTTCCTGGTGTTTACGATGAGTACATTATGCAACGCTATAGGCCCAGGTAAGCCAATCAGCAAAGCAGTGAAGTTGATAAGCTGATCAGCACTTCTTCACTGCTGGAGCAAGCAGTGAAGTTGATAAGCTGATCAGCACTACAAATAAGGGCAAAGCAGATGGTATTCATACATGGACAGATATATTGTGCCTATAATTGGTGTTTGGATGGCCCAAATGCAAGCTACCACTACATGTGTACATTATTGGGGAAGCATGTGTCTTTGATTTCACTTCCTGACTACTCCCTGATCCCTCCCTCCCACCTTACAAAAAATGATACATCTAGAAACTTGAGAGCCATGGAACAATCTGAGGACATAAGAGCTAAGAGCTATAGTTTTCAACCCATAGTCTCAACATTCCAACTCACATTTCTAACTTGTTAAAGATCATGTTATAACTAATTGTGTGCATTGCAGGTCTGGGGGCCATTGCTGCACAGATCCCAGGACTGGACCAGTTCCGTTGGCCTGGTTACTGGCTCATCTTCCACCCTACTGTGCTGGCAGTACTGGTGCTTCTTGTGTACAGGGAAAAGAAGAGTGATCTGACTAAAGGAGGGACTTGCTGTGTGCTCCGAAAGCTTCCCATTCCTTTTTATGTATCCTTCAATTAAGCAATACTTGACTAAGCATATTACAGAGGTATTACGTAGGCACTGGTTGTTAAGCGCATGCGCTTATAACAGCTGAAAACAAGGAAATATGTGCTTAACAGCGAATATGTGCTTAATAGGCAAGCATGGCAGAGAGTGAAGAGTGTACATTTTCACGTCTGTATATTAAGCACATGCGCTTAACATGTGATGGGTAGGACCCTCAATAAACTATGCACTTAATAAATAATGTGCGCTTAATACAGATATGCACTTAACAACCAGCGCCTACGGTAGAGGAACTATGTATCTACTAGCCCTACATACTTCGTATTGTTCTTTAGCTTCCTTCACTCTTCATCAGACAATCTTGTATTTAATTTTTGCATTCCTCATAAGTAACTGGTTTGTACCAGTCCTTGATACACTGGAAAATCCCATCTTAAGTGACAATTTTGGTCTCAGCATCAAGTATACTGCATACGTGTTTTTGGGCACACTCATCTTTTTCGCAATAGGAAACACAGCTGTGTAAGTTCTAACACACATGGTATGCATGCAGCAAGATAGCTAGCTGTCTGTCCTCTCAATATATGATTGAAGGGGTCAGAATCATAGTGGGATAACCCAAAATCAAGTATTAAAAATGGAGTAAAAAAAACACGCCCTATGAGCAAATGACCAAAACTTTTAAATTTCAGCAGTTCCTGAAACACATTGTATCAAGTTGGGGGGGGGGGGGGGGGGGGCAAGTTCAATGTTGTTGTGGGTTGGTTCTGAGTCCTTCAATTGTCATTGTACTGACTGCAGGTACCTTTTCAGGAAATGTGGACTGGACATCAGAATTACCTGCTTGTGTTCATTCATTCTATGCATCAGTGGGTCTATCATTTTTAGCGACTGGCAGGCTATCAGAGGAGACCCCTGTGACCAGTTTAGTGAAGAGAATTTCAAGGTACCAATGTTGAATACAGCGGCATGTAAAATCACTCCTGAGAATGTCCAAACCATGGTAGTGGATCTCAACAATACTGTGTGTGAGCAAGTATCCAACAGTGTACTTGGCAATCCATTAGAACTCGAGTATTTTGGAACTTGTACAAACTACAGCAAAGAAACTCTTTCTGTATTGATGACTGGATGCTTGGCAGCAAACAAGTCACATGATTTAGTTTGTGGTCTTTCCACTGCTGACAACATGTTTTATCCTCTTCGTCAGGTAGATTGTTTTTGGGAAAACAAAAATGTATGCATTACTTTCAATACAAATATTAACAATTCCAGTTTTTATCAGCTGACTGCATTACTATACAGTGATATAAATGCTAATAGCTCCAGGAGTCTTGAGAGCTGTTTCTCTGATATGGATACAAGTTCCTGTTTCAAACAGAATAATAACAGCATTGATTTTGGAACCATTGAAGACTTGGATTATTGTGATTCCAATGCCAGCTATATTTGTGAAGCCTTCTCTGGCTCACCTTACAACTGTTTCTGGAACCCTGCTTCCCGCATCACTGGACAGTATTGCTCTCGCTGTGAGCCCCTCTGCCGGAGCACTGACCACACCCTTAACTTCATTCAGTTTGTTATGGGCGTGAGCTTGATCACTCCAGGATATGTCATGTCTCGGATTACACTGACGCTTTTGACATCAGATGCGATGGGAGCTGCTTCACAGGTCATCACTACATACATTAACAACATGTGTTGCTTTTTAGCCATTCATATACGGGGGCTGATCCAAGTTGTTGTTTCTATGACTGGGGTGGCTACGGGGCTGGGGGCATACACATGTGTTGGTATTTTCAAAGGCACAGTTTTCATACAACAGCATACCCCCGATTAGCATACTAAAGCTGCTACTTGCTGGTTGCTTATGTCTGCTTGCTGTTGTTCTTTGGTGCTTTTGTCATGTTATGTCTAGCCTTATCCATTATTTAGCTACAATGTACATGTATGCTTGTTTTATTTCACTGCCTTCTGGGAGAGTGTTTGATAATGATTTTATCTTTCTTTCCCTTCAGGGCCTCATTATGGGAGTTTTGGTAGCTACAGGATCGGTAGCTAGATTTAGTGGACCACTCTGGGGTAAATATTATTATACTTTATACCTAAAGGTGCATGCATGGTTATGATATTTTCAATTCTCATCCAGGTAATGCAGCTTATCTTGCTGTTGGTCGTAGGACATACCTGGCGATGAGTATTCTTTCAAGCCTGATGTTAGTAGTGATGGCCCTTTTCTTATTGCTGTACCGCACTTTGAAGCCTGAAGGGGTGTACCTGACCCCAGTAAGGACAGAGGAGGAAGGAGATGAGCTGGAGGAAGCAGTAGGCTATTGCAGAGACAGTGACAGAGTAAAACTTCTGAAACACTTTCAGATGGAAGAGGAGACTAGCAGCGTAGATGACACTGGCTGTGAAGAAGCAACTGAAGGTGCAAGTTGGCATGGAACTATTGAAGCTGACAGTGCTCCTTTATTGGGAGTGGAGAATATTTGATTCCAATGTAAAAATCATGCAATCTATCCAGAAATTATCTCCAACTGTGTATATAATAATTATTATTTATTGCTCTTTACTTGCTTGAAGATTTTGCTCTACAAATATTAAAGGCTAGACTAGGGCTAAACACAACTCTGGTAGAACTCTTGGACAAGTTAGCTTTAGAATCAAATCATTTTATTCCAACTGGAGGATGGCCAGTGCAGTACAAGCCCTCCCCCCATCGCGTGAGATAGGTAGCCATTCATTCCAGTGCTCTGATTCCACTAGTCCATTCCAGTCCACCGCTCGAGGAGAGCCCCGCCCTTTGAAGTCCCACCTACCTTTAATGTGTAATTTGGGAAGATGGTGTTCAGAAACTGCTGCAGGACATTGTATTACAAATACAAACACACCGGTGAGCCCGAGAAATAATTATACTAGCTGGAAAAGAGAGAAATCAGTAACTCTTTTAATAGATAGCTAGTTGCTAGACTCAGATGATAGTTCGCCTATCAACACTCAAACTACTTTGTAGGTTTACATTTGTATAGCTACTGTAGTCATGGATATTTAGTGTCTATAACATCAGGAACCCATATGGGCTCCTGATAACATCCATGGTGTAGTAATATGCACGTCCAGTTTTATGTATAGCTTTAATTATGGGTGGCAAGCTCTATGAGCCCAAAGGGCGAGTGTGCCAGCCATGATCAAACCTAGTCTTGTACCCAGACCCTCCCCCTGCGCGAAAAGTAAAAAAAACGAAAGCTTTTCGTTTTTTTAACTTTTCGCACGGGGGGAGGGTCTGGGTACGAGACTAGATCAAACCTACTAGTAGCTATTTGGTACATGGGTGGAGTAGGGGATGTGGGCTAACTATGACAGTGAGTAGTCAGTGTTTACCGCAGCAACCAAGATATAAAGCTCAGAATAATCTGGTAACATGTAGCAAATACTACAGGCAAATTAGCTAGTAGCTATTAGCTAAACGTAATGGATAAGTGATCATGCTCTGAGATAGGTCCAGAGTACGTTCATGTCCAGAATGTAGTATGTGCTCAGACTTTAGTAACGAGCTCCATCAGGCATGCAAGTCTTGAGTAATTAATGGCAGGAGACTGAAATGTATAGATTGCATTATAAATCTAGACTCTCACTACCACTGACGAGACAACTTAATTCTACTTGTACTGTAGCCAGCAGCCCAGTTTACTCACTGCTAAGCAGATCTGATTGCAATTGGCTGTTGTTATATATAGGGGTGATCATGGTTTGTTTATTGAGATGTTGCCACAAGTAATTGCATGTGTGTGCACTGAACTAGTCAGCACCCTAAAAAAATCACCACTTAGCTAGCTGGGCACTCCTGTCAGTATACACGTAGTTTACCCATGAAGCAAATTGTTCCATATCCAGTGATATTCGATGGCCGGTTTGATAAATAGATATCAAGCAAGTCATATGCACATGGTATATGAGGTTGTAATACAAGGTAAACTCTATAATCTCAAATAAGACTGTCCTGGAATCAATAAGCCTATATGTAGCAGTTAACAATAGGAATCAAAATTAAGTGTAATTATGTGCATTGTGAGTGCCATAGCTATATAATATAAGGAAGCAGACTGGTTTATGATCACGGTGTATGGTGTTCTATGAACTTCTGTCACTAAGCTGAACAACTGTTATGTAAAATAGTTGTGAATCAGATTGGGTGAATAATTGATATAAAGTAGTAATTACATAATTACTATGTGAGATGAACATGGTAATATTATTATATGCCATAGATGCAGAGATTCAGCGCTACTGGAAGAACTGGATTGTGATTTTCGCCGCAACTTCACTAAGTGGAATTGGCTTCTTCATTACTATTCCCTCCCTGCACCAGTTTGTAACCAGCAGTTCAAACCCAGAGGAGCCTAATGTAACTTCCACTGTGTACGACTGCCATTTATATGTTATGAGGCTGGGAGTACATGTAATTGTTTGCTTGCATGTACATGTAGGGCTTACACTATTGCTTGCAAGCATTATATGCTACACACAAAAGCCAGCACAGCAAGGAAGCCAGTAGAATAATTATATTATAAACATTCATGATTGCTTGTCGCTTACCCTATATACATGTATAGGGTATGCATGTACATGTATAGTGCCAGTATCACTAAAGTATTAATATCATGTGGACAAGACAATTACTACTTATCTTTGATAGGTCCAACCAGGATTGGGACTGAGTGAGACATGGTACTCCTGGATCGTGAGTGTGTCCAGTTTTGGAGAGTTTAGCGGTGCCATCTTACTAAGTATTCTACTGAGATGGTTCTACACCAAATACCTCATGCTGACATCCCTGTTTGTGTGTATCGTCGGAGGGTTGCTATACAGCATTGGGAAGTATGGATGGATGTTGCTGATAGGTATTAGCCACCCTCCCCGTGGAAGCAGGTAGCATATATAGCTAACCCTGATGGTACTTTATCTTCATGTAATTACAACTCTTTAGGTCGATTATTTGTCGGCATATTCCAAGGCGTACAGCAGACAGTCCTGAGAACCTATCTGGGAGAAACCAGCAACACTGTCATTGCAATGCTCCCCCTTGAGAAGCAGAAAACGTCAAAAATCAAGCAAAACGCATTCTTGGTGTCTTTTACTGTGGGTACTATCTTTGTGGTACTCGGTCCAGGTAATAAAGCTATTCTGCTCCGCCACCCATACAAGACATATAAGAGTCCACCTCAACTTCTTTCCTTTGTGAGCCCTGCTGTTACTTTATCAGAGTGACTCATCCATTTTCCACCATGGATAGGTCTGGCTGCTGTTGCTGCCCAGATCCCGGGACTGGACCAGTTCCGCTGGCCTGGCTATTGGCTCATTTTCCACTCTGCTGTGCTAGTGATCGTTGTGCTCCTCTTGTTCAGGGAGAAGAAGAGTGATCTGACCAGAGGACGGCTTTCGTGTTCTACTAGAAACCTATCGGTACCTATATATGTATCCTTTAAATTAGTAATTAATATTGAACACCATATATCAGAAAATGATTGCATGTATGTTTTTAAACATTAAGTTTAGTCGTATGGTTTAATGGACAGCTATGTAGCACTGATTGACTACATAAATAGACAAGGAGTCTTTCCACTGCAATTCGCTTTGCGAACTTCTTTAGTGCCATTTATAACCCATCTGTTTGGGCCACTATTTTAGTAGCCATGCGGAACCCATAGAAATAGAGTTTATGATTAACTAGTATCTGAGCAACTGCATTCCTCAGCTGTACCGTAGGCCACAACTCACTAACCTTAAAGAAGTTTGCCCGCAGAAACTGTTTTCTCCTCCTTGTTGTACTGTTTAGACCAAGCCCCTATCAGCGTGACTACAGTCTAGCAGTGAGCGACATGATCACTTCTATAATTAACCTAGTAGTAACCACACATTTTCAATTCTGACCAGCTTAGCCCCTAAGAGGCATCACCATCTTCTTGGTTATAAAACAACTATCCGCAACATATTGGCTACAGTATTTCCTTTATTGACTATTGGAAAAAGAAGGTCCGGCGAGGTCCTGTGCATATACGTACACTCTACTGTCCAGCTTCTACCTCCAGCACAATATGTCTATTCATCTCAAACTTTAAACTAGTTATGATTACGTAACATACCTTGAATAGGTCTACAATAAAGAGTATATTAATTATGCTTGTAAGGTATGTATATTCCTTGACACAGTGTAGACAATTAGTCTCCTTGTGTTTGCCTTCTTTCTTGGAAACTCATACTTTGTTGTTTTGGAGACCCTAGAAAATCCTGTTCTTGGGGACAACTTTGGACTTAGCATCAAATACAACTCTTATGTGTTCCTTGGCACACTTGTTTTGGTTGCTGCTGCGACTATGTCAATGTAAGGTAACAAAATTCATAGGTGTAGAAACATAATTTTGATTGGAGGGGCCACTGACAAAGCAACTAGGTGGTCTGGGGGCATGACCCCCAGATACGTTTGTAAAATTTGATGTGCTGAAGCTGATTCTGGTTATTTTATGGGACGCTATTAAGCCAGGAACAGTATTTGTCTTTAGTGACTGGGAGCCACGACCCAGTAACAGATGCCTCCAGTGCCGTCTTAAAAAGACAGTAGCTGTTCTTGTAGTTAACATGTAAAGCCTAGTATATTGATGGCTTAGTTTTCAGCTCTAGATCTGTACTTTGCTGGTTGTTGTTTTTTGCCACAACAGACTGCATGGTGAATACTAAATTTGGTAAGGGGTGAGGAATACTCTCTTGAAAGAGCTGGAATTGTCTAGTCCTATAGCTACGTGCATGCGCAAGTGCTACTAGCAGTTTAATTAGAAATGCTCCCTAGGGGAAGATTTTTTTTGTATATGAATATATGGCTGCAAACCAGGGTGGACCAACCCAAAATCAAGCACTGGAAATAGCATAAAGTTCGCAAAAAAAGAAATACTTTAGGAGCTGTACATGTTGCTGATAATTTGCCCATGCAGGTACATGCAAATTTTAATTTTACTCTGGTTCTCAGCCCTTCATTCTCCACTTACTAATAATAGATTTGCTCTTACTATAGTCACACTTATACTGTACTATTTCATTACAGCTTCTTACTTCAAAGATGTGGCTTGGATAACAGAGCTATCTGCTTGATAGCCTTTATCATGAGCCTCAGTGGGTCCATTGTGGCCAGTGACTGGCAGTCGCTCAAGGGCGACCCTTGTGACCAATTCAGTGAGGGGAACTCTGACACAGATGCAAATGGATGCCAAGGGAGCATTGAGATTATTCTAGCTGCTGCTATCAATGCAGAGGCCCTTACCTGCAGTAATGTATACAGTCCTCCAATTGAAATGAAGAAACTGAGATTGGAACTTTATGGCGGATGTGGAAATTGCACTCCACACACTACCTTTCTAACTCAGATAGTCACAAATGATATATATGACTTTATCTGTCTTTCGAATAGCAATTCTCATGAACTACAGTGCTACTGGCAAGAAGGAGACACTTGTTTGAATCTCACTGTTTCTAATAGTGGATCAGCTCTTCTGTACAATGACTCAAAGGTTATGAATAATACTGACAGTTTAATAGAGTGTAACTCCAGTATTAGTACCATCACAAGTCTACCGGAGGAAGATGCACTTCTTTTATTACTTAACATTGATAACAACAATACAGTGAACTGCTTAAATGCAATTTGCTGGCCCAACAGATATGAGTACTGTGAGCACAATCCTTCTGATTGTGGCTACATGTATAACATTACTACAACCAATTTGAAAGAAAATTGTGACTGTAACTCTAGTTATATTTGTGAAACAAATTCTGGTCCACCTTACAACTGTTTCTGGAACCCAAACTCCCGCATCACTGGAAAGTACTGTCCTCGTTGTGAGCCACTCTGCCGGAGCACTGACCACAGCCTCAACTTCGTCCAGTTTATAGTGGGTGTGAGCCTGATCACTGCAAGTTGGCCAATGAGTCGAATTGCATTGTCACTACTAGCATCAGATGCTATGGGAACTACTTCACAGGTCAGTATTGTTGCAACTGTGTGTGCATGCATGGTGGTATTGTATATATGTCAAACATACGACATCTAAATCTTCTGTAAATTATTACTGTTGGCATGGTTAGGTCAGCTACTGGCAAGCGCTACGAGTGGGTTTAGTAGCTATGTAAACTTTTCCTAAGCTCTTCTATTTAGTGGCCCCAGTAGCTCAGTGGGTAGCTAATCTCTAGCTACATGCCGGCTCTGGTTTGTTCACTGATCAAGCAAGTGCCTATACCTGTAATTTACATATCTATTGTAACAAGCATGCACTGGTAGATTATAACAGCGGTTGAAGTGACTAGTGCTAGCAACAGGAAATTTCTGCATGGACTATATAGCTACTTACAAGAGCTAGTACAATAATTAAACATACAAGTGCTACTTTTGATGTTCATTATGTAGGGCTTAATCATGGGAATCTTGGTGGCTTCAGGATCCATGGCACGATTTACCGGACCTTTATGGGGTGAGATTAGAATCATGAATGTGTCAGGGTTAAACTGTCATTATTTTAGAATGCAGATTAAAGAGTTCATAATAGTGGTAGCTAATGGGATTAGCCTCGTACCCAGGCCTCCTCTTGCAGCTTTTTTTCGCAGCCGTGTTTTTCCATGGCTGTGAAAAAAGCTGCGAGAGGAGGCCTGGGTACGAGGCTAAATGGGATATTGTTAGTACCTAGTTCCAATCTCTGTGGGAGCTAGCTATAGAATATGATAAACACTATTTATTGCATTCTCTCCCATCACACAGGTAATGCAGTCTATCTTGCTGTTAATCGTAGGACATACGCTCCTATGAGCATCCTTTCAGCCCTTATGACGGTAGTGATAGCTCTCTTTCTGCTGCTCTATCGTTCCATGAAGCCACAGGGAGTATACCTCACCCAAGTGAGGTCAGAAGAGGAAGAAGTTGAGCTGGAGGATGCAGTTGGTTTCATGATTGGTCAGGATCATAGCGATAGGGCGATACTGCTTGAACATGACCTACTGGAGAAAACAAGAAATAGTGATAACCAGGCTCAAGACAGCAAGGAAGCTATTCTTTGAAAGAGTATTAAATGAAGAGAGAGTTAATCAGAAAGAGTATAGCTATATTCATTATTTCGTATCCTATTTATATGGTATAAATATTAACTATTTGCACTATTATTTTGTGAGAGCAAATTGAGAAATAATGGGCAGGAAACACATGATATGGCTAATTTTTGCAACATAAAAATGGAGGTATGGAGACTGAGGGGGTCCCTATATGTATGATTGTTTAGAGTTACAAAAACAAAAAAAATGAAGAACCATGTAGGGATGGAATCCCAAAAAAGCAACCAAACAAGGTAGAAACACCACCACAAAAATAATACTTTTACGGATTGCTGTCCCTACATTATCATAATCAAGTAATTCATGGATTGTTTAATGTTTTGCATAATCAAGCAAACAAACAATTCATAATTAAGCAAATAAACAATTCATAATTAAGCAAACAATCAATCCTACCCCATACTACAATTATTTTTACAGCAGTTCTTGTGACACTCCTCCAGCTGCAGGAATGTCTGCACCTGGTCACCCTGCTGACTCCCCTGATCACCATTATCTGATATGGAGTCGTCATTCTGATCGATGGAAAGGAAACTTGTTTGTTCAATCTGTACAAGTCACATCACATTCTGCACTATACCCATTCACCTGTTCTATATCAGCAACAAAACTAGTACAAAATGCTCCTGCACCTGCACACCAGCATCTACCACTTGACGTCGCTTTGCAAGGTACAAAGATAATGGATCTTTTGCAACGGATTGTATCATGATCCCTGCTTTCTCTGCAGACTCAAATCAAAGCAGCAGCATCATGTCAACTACTGCTTCAACCGTTTGCAGTGTGCACACCTTTCAGGGCATCCATGTACACTTTTATACCCCCCCCCCCCCCCCAAGTCTCTGTAATTTGTGCTCTCTAAATCTTGCAAGCTAATACTCCGCTTCTTTGCTGCCCTCCAGAAAAAAGTGCGAACGTATAGCTAGGAGTTCTTGTCTGTGGCAGTTGCTGCCTCCAAACAGCAACACGGCTGTTTGCTTCTATTTGCCACGCAGTACTGGTGATTCGTTGCCGCTTTGCTGGACTACTCATAGCTATTAAGCTCCAAAACAAAATCGAAGACGTTCGCAAGCAATATATGGCTACATGTACCAAACACGTGCTCAATTGAACTTCCGGTTACGTTATTCCGAGCGAAGCGAACCAGTTCGATTGACCTCTTTTTCGTTGCCACACTGTTCCAGCCAGTTCTCCTGGTATAGCCCATCAAACACACAGCGATTACTTACCTTCGCCATAAAACTCCAAACGGGGAGACTTGGAAGCGATCACTATCACACCGGCGTAATCTTCCAAGGTAATTGTACACTTATGGAGCCAAGCATACAGTCGTAGCCTCCATAGGCGGCGGAGAAGGGGGGCAGGGGGGGCTAGAGCCCCCCACTTTTCAAAAAGGGGGGGCATAGCCCCCCCCACTTTGGCAGTACCCGCGAGACTACTTTGGCAGCTCTGTGACGTCATATATGGACATAGTGCTAACGCTGTTGTAGCAATCATGCAGTAGCTAACTACATTTCTCACGATCAAAACTCACGGCCAGATCTAGAGCTATATAGAGGCCATATTGAAGAACACTCTATTTACTATTTCACTGGCAGGGGCGGCGGCTGTAGCCGTGCAAAACTCGTAGAGGGTGGGGCTGAGCCGTAGTCTATTGGATGACGTCTTTGATATCTTTGAGCTTTGGCGCATGGCATTGCTAACTGAATAGCGCTACGTGCGCGAGCAAGCAGATTTACGGTGAGTTAGTTCAGAGACCCCATGAGAGCGATTCCTGACCCCTTTAAAAAGCTTGGTGACCTCCGCGCGAACCGCTGGGCTGCCCGACTCCTTCAGCCCCCCCACTTTTTTCATGCTTCCGCCGCCGTTGTATACTAGCCTCGTACCCAGGCCTCCCCTCGCAGCTTTTTTCGCAGCCGTGGAAAAACGCGTAGAGGCAAATGCCTGCCCTCTACGTAGGCGTAGGGGTCACTAACGCCCACGCATTTGGTAGGTGTGGCCACAGTGTTTAGCCAGGTGAGCAGTCACAGTGGTCCTCAGAGAACTCTTGGAACGAGGCTAGTTGCGTGGCAGTCTGATTGTCTTCCACCGGTCTCTATATATCATGGGATGCTTCTCGCAGTGTAACAGCACAGGTGGGTCACTCGAAAAAGAAAAAAGGCCCGAGTAATAACTTATGATCAAGCTCTGTATATTTACAAGTTTACACCAGCTATACTCGTATACATCCCTCTCTCGGCCTTAATATCGTGCATGTGAGGAGTACACTGTATAGGCATTGGTGAATTATGTTCAACATTTGTCCATTATGCTGCTGGTAAACCCTCTTATTATGCCATCAGCATTACACGGCTCTACAACAGAAAGTGACTATTGTCCAATTTTTTTTTAGTATGGGTGTAATCATCATGCTATTACATATTAGCCTATATTGCCAACATATGCTGCTGTACCTATTATGAATTCGAGGATGGGACTACTGTACTAATATGGTCATGGTATTGTCACTAATCATTAAGCCCACCCACCAATATTTATATCATGTTGAACATCCAGCCACAATATATGTATACTTAAACTGGTTGATTCTTTATATAAAATTAGGAGTGGGCTTATACTCAAGTGATATAATTGTGTGTTTTGGCACACTGAAGAGCTAAGTCACTCTCACATCCAATACCCTTATTTTATACAGATCCAGAGATCAGACGTTATCGAAAGAATTGGATTCTCCTTTTTAATGCTCACTTTCTGGCTGGATTTGCATATGCCATATCGTATCCATCCTTACACCAGTTTGTAACAAGCAAGTCAACACCTAATGATGCAAATGCAAGTTTCATCTCTTATGACAGTAGCTAGCTACTCAATCAGATTGCTTGTCAAATAGCTTTGGACAGCTCATGGAATATAATTACCAATTATTTTGTAGCGTAAGTGGCCAATTCTCGCACAGATTTTGTACCAGGGTCCACGGCTTCAAAACAGAATGGCGTATGAACTTTGAACTTTCACTGCTGCATTGAGTCTACGATTATATAAGCAATCGTGGACTGATTTCGAAACACGCATTCTCTCAACTGACGCGGTTAAACACAAGGTGCCTCATGCCAATTGTCACGCATTTTTCCACGACTGCGAAAAAAGCTGCGAGGGAAGGCCTGGGTACAAGGCTATGGCCACTTATGCTACCAGTAATTAACTTACGTACACATATGACATAAACAAGATAGTACTAATAAGCTCTGAGACATACTTGAACAGAGATGCATTTACGTTAGGGAAAAGTACATCTGGGTCTAGTTCTGAGATATACATGTAGTATTACAGTATTTTGCATGGCTGGGAAGGGTTAACTTGAGAAGCACCTTCCTGTTCATGAACATGCTTCTTTTTCTGGCAGTTTATCCAGTTTAAACTTCTTTGTATCCACTTGCAATATGTGAAACACATATACATATTATGTAATTCTGGCCATGGCAGTGTGTCTAGTTCTCTTTTAGCTAGCAAGTTCATTCAACATAGTTTAATTTCTACAAACTATTATGTGTACCCAGCTGTGATTTGAGACTGCGCCAAAATTAGTCTCTCAATTTTGCTTAGCTGTAAGTTATGAGTTACTTGACTTTACTCATTTGTCTAATAGGTTCAGCCTGGCCTGGGTCTAAGTGAGACGTGGTACTCATGGATAGTGGGTGTGTCCAGCATAGGAGAAATTAGTGCTGCTATCACAATTGCCGTCCTGTTGAGGTGTTCAATTTATGCTAAATACCTCATGCTGATGGGATTAGCTGTGGGAGCCACTGGAGGCATACTCTATGGTGTTGGGAAGAATGGATGGATGCTTTTGATACAGGGCCGTAGGAGCAGGTCCGGCAGGTCCGGCGGCCGCCGGACCAAAGTTCGGCACACCAACCGAAAAAAAATGGCTGCAGCAGATAGTCTTCCAACAAATTTAGCAAAAATTCCGTCGCTTCCTTGACTTGGTAAGCGAAAACACTGCTAAAGTAAAACGCTACACTGATAACTTTTAGTACACCATTTTTTGTAGACACTAACGCGTAGTGCGCACGTGCATGGCATCGTGCGTGACGTAATTATGGCGTGCAATGTGACAAGCAGCTGTCGAATGGAGTCGCACTTCCTTGCTGAGCAGTATGTTTCTTTGATGAGTAGGCTATGAGTCTTGCTGAACCTAGTGCAGTAACTGTGAAAAGAGAGGCTGAGTTTCTGAGCCCTAGCAGTGGACCAGGAATAATTATTACGCAGCGTGAGAGCCACGCCTTAAATTCTGCGAGCGTTAAAGGCTTCAAGCGTTCAAGGGTTTGGCAGCACGTCCAACTCTTGCTATTTCACCCCAAGATTGCACCAGAAACGATCTCAGATGGTCTAAAATCAAAAATTTTCGCGCGCTTTAATATGCGGCACCTACATCGATATCGCAATCAAGCCTTGCCCCGCCGGACCAATCCAAATTTGCTTCCTACGGCCCTGTGATAGGTTAGTTAATTAATATTTTAGTAATTGTCTCATTTCTCAAAGTTCTATAAGTGGGCTACCTGACATAAAGAATTGACTGTTATTCCACCATGGTCAAAATGATTGCATGAATAGATAGTGCAACTGCTGAAGAGTCTTTATGATGTGGGGGGGGGGGGGGGGATATATGTATATACTACTTGCAGTCATATACGTAATGGTTGCACTATGGTACTGCTGTGGGAGGAGTATGTTTGACAATGTTTTAGGAGGCTTTAATTCATGACATTACTTTAATTTCATTGTATGGCACATTGTTGAGACGTGAATGGCTTTCCAACAACCATCTACAGGCCCTATCAGCACTTTATTTCAGCCATAGAAGTACCTAGCTTCATTCCCAGGCCTTCCCCCCACGAGCAGTGAAGCAAGCGAGTGCTCGTTCCCAGGCTTTCCGTGCCTGAGCAAACAAAGTAAGCGAGTGTAACTCACTCACTCGTGCAGGGAAGGCCTGGGAACAAGGCTAAGAGGCTGAGAGTGGTCCTAAGTATTACTTTGTTCCATAGTTGGGTAATAAAAGGATGAGAGATTTCATGTGTGAATTCTAAATCATTTGTGGCATTTATTTGGGCAATAGCACATATATAACAGTATGATGTATACCACTGAAAGAACTACAAAGTTTGATCACAGTGTTATAAATTAGTCTTATAGAAAATCTGTGTGGAAGGCCTTGGTATGATGCTGCTTGGTAATATTTCTTACCTCAGTTATCACACTGTATACACACTCTTTGAATACGTTCTCTTAATTTCCTTTGAAGGTCGTCTATGCATTGGTTTGTACTTGGGTTGTCAAATGACTATCACAAGAGTCTACTTGGGAGAGTCAAGCACCACTGTTATTGCCATGTTACCTCCTGAGAAGCAGGAGAAGTCAAAGATAAAACAAACCAACATCTTTATAGCTTTTACTGTGGCAGGACTACCTTTTGTAATCAGTCCAGGTGAGCAGTGTATACTAAGCATAATTATGTGGCTAACAGAAAGTATGTGCTTGTTTGGGGTACCAGTATGTGTGCATGTCCACAGATAACTACTTAAATGGAACAATCAAGGGGTGGCATGACCTAAGAGTTCTACGTAGGAAGTTGCAGCAGAGTGCACACCAGAGCTTGCACTCCCATCCACGCATTTACAAGAGGGAGGCCTGCGTACGAGTTCCTTGATCTCTTGCACCACTTTTTTAAGTTGATGTGGTGAGTGGCTGCACCCCCATACACCCCTGCTGTATATGTGTATCTCAATATGAGGTAAATATGTATACCAACAGCTACAACTAGCTCAGTATACAGCCTTAGCTACAGACCAGACCCTAGCCCTAGTCTAGCCTCGTCCCCAAGGGGAGAGCCCATAGACCAGGCTAGCCCTAGCCTAGATCTCTTATATTCAACAAAAAAAATATCATTACTAGCAACTGACCTAGGGGTTCATTGGATATAATGGTCTTGTTGCTATTCTTGATTTCCTTAATAAGGCACTGTACATAGGAGTGACCAGGAGCACATGAGCCGCTAAAGTCCTTCGGGGGTTCATGCACTCCTGAAGTGACACACGTATGAATGTCAACACAACACACATACCATGGCTGCCTTCAGTGGCCATTCCACTGCAAGTAAAAGTAGAAGCCATATATATATACCCCAACACTGGATCTGTTGAGTAATTGCCTTATTTTACATGTTCAGTGGTATGATCTCATCACTGAAATTGAAGCACACATGTATATTACTGTGGTCCAGGCATCATACAGCACTGGTATGTGGCCATGGAGGCCCCACTTAACAGATATAGATTCCTTGACAAATGTTTTCACTACCACTAAACTTCCTGCAAGCATGGGTTTTCAACTTACTTTAAATATTAAGTGACATTTTACTGCATGACCTCACCTCTCTACTAAATCTGTTTAGCTCTAGCCGCCATTGCTGCAGAGATTCCAGGATTGGACCAGTTTCGTTGGCCCGGCTACTGGCTCACTGTTCACTCTGCACTTGTGGCAATACTAGCACTCCTCTTTTTTAAACAAAAGAGAAGTGAGTTGAAAAAAGAGTTCTCATGTGCCACCAAACAGCTCCCAGTGCCAAAAACAGTATCCTCTTGTTTTGACTTCAAATGGCATCTTTATTACTGAAAATAAGCCTTGGTGATATATGGCATCTTTGTTACTGAAAGGTGATATGTCTTTTATTAATGAGGTTCCGAGCAATTTTTTTACCCACTGCAACCTTAAATATGATACTCATCAGTGTCACACATATAATTATTCTGTGTATAAAACATGTTGTTTTCCTTGATCTCACTGTTCCAAGACTATCATTTACCTGGTCTTTGCCTACTTTGTTGTGAGCACATATTTCGCTCTATTGGAGACACTTCAAAATCCCATTCAGGGAGACCAATTTGGGCTCAGTGTTAAGTACACATCCTATGTCTTTCTGGGTACACAAACCTTGGTTATTGGTGGAAATGTGATAATGTAAGTTTCTTTCTTACACCTGCATTCAGAGAATGGCACTAGTGTGCTTTGTTAAGTCAAGCCATGACTTGTAATATCTGATTCATTGTTTCTGGTCCCCCGCCTGGATGTATTCTTGGTACCTCCATCCGAAATTATTTTTGTACTGATCACGTGACTCAATAAAAGTGCCCATAGCTTGCATATTTTCATTGGATGCATGATGGTATCACATTAGTGAAAAAAGCCAAAGAGCAGGCTTGTTGTAAGTGTTCATGGAGCTGATAGACATGCAAAGTTTGATGGAAACCTGTATAACCACCTGCCCACCTGCGTGATTCTGTGGCCCTGGAGGGGACAGGAAACAAACATAATATTAGTCATGGCCTAATCCTGTTGCAGACTTAATTGTCATACCGTATTATACTCTAATGCTTCAGGAGTCTGCTAGTGTATTTGCTACATCACTACTTAATGTACCATAATGGTATGATAATAATGGAAGTACATTGAGCTTTGCTATGATCTTCAAAGAGAAGAAGCCTACTGGCTCAGCTATACAGAATGGCTACACTATATATCCCATAGCACACTACGTATATGTACCATCTACAATCCACTTAGCTAGCTGTCGATACACAAAACAAGAGCAGTGGATATTAATTTTTCATGTCCTCTGATTGCAGGTATTTCCTTCAGAAATATGGCTTGAGTAATAAAATTATCTGTTTAATGGCATTGTTTCTGAGCATCAGTGGATCAGTTATTGCCAGTGACTGGCAGGCTATCAGAGGAGATCCATGCGATCGTTTTAGTGGCAACATTACCAATAGGAATATATCCTATGAAAATGCTACCCATTATTTCATTCATTACGATACGGTTTGGCACGATGGTTTATGGTTTAGGTTGTGGGAATTGGGTGTTTTAGGGGGTAGGATGTGGAGAGTTATTAAGAAGATGTATGACATTACCAGAGAGTGCTGGTTTTACTGGAGGGGGAAAAATCCAAACCATTTGGATGTAAGCCAGGGGGTAGCACAGGGTTGTAGTCTATCGCCTATCCTATTTTCCATTTTTATTAATCTACTAGATGAGGTTGAGAAAGCTGGGCTTGGTATAATCTTATGAATGCTACCCATTATTTCATTCATTACATCTAACATAAAGTATGAAAAAGTCAATATTATTTCATTCATTACAAAGATATATCCAGGATTCTGAGTTTGATGATACTTGTAATGTAACACTCCCAATGGAATTGGTCAACTATACATTTGCTATTGGAGAATGCACACCATGCAGTGCAAATGCTACTCACCTGCCTGACTTGATGACAAGCTTTGGGGTGGGCCATTCAGACCACAGTCTCATATGCCTTGGTTCTGAAAACAGCCATCTCAGTACTTACATGTACCACATGCTGGATTGCTACTGGTGGTTTAACACAGATTGTTTTAGTATGACTCTTGCGAAGATAGACAGTACGTTACCAGAGGCTGGTAGTGGGTCAGCAACTTCTAATTGGCCAATCAGCAGTAACAGTAGTGGTAGTGAACCTGTGTGTAACTCCACACTGCATAGAAAAGAGGGTGCACAAAATAGGATCATGCTTGAATTTGGCATGGAAAGTGCAACAACTGATTGTCTAACCTTGAAATGTTCATCACAAACAAATAGTTACTATGAGCAGTATCCAATATACATGGATGACATAGACCTGGACTCGTGTAACTCCAACGCCAGTTGTATTTGTGAATCCTTCTCTGTTCCACCATTCAACTGTTTCTGGAACCCCAATTCTCGCATTACTGGGCAGTACTGTCCTCGCTGTGAGCCCCTCTGCCGAAGTACAGACCACAGCATTAATTTCATCCAGTTCATAGTGGGTATGAGTTTGATCACTCTAGCCTTTCCAATTGGCCGTGCAACTCTAACACTAATAGCATCTGATTCCATGGGATATAATTCACAGGTACAGAAAATAATACAAACATATGATACTTACTTTACCTTCGTTTTTTGACTTCATCTTATAGGGGCTGATTATGGGAATTTTGGTGTCCGTTGGATCAGCTGCTAGATTCACAGGTCCACTCTGGGGTAAGAATTAATGCTCATGCAATGTACTCTGGCTAAATTTGGTGTATAATGTACTATTATGCTACTGTAAATGTATTGGAATGAAACAAGCACGACAGGTAATGATCCGGCCTCATCCCCAGGCAATTTTATCTTGTAGCTGTATGTGAGAACAATCTGGGAGGAGGCCTGGTACCTAGGCTATATAGTGAGTGATCTGAGCCAGTCAATTTTGCCTCGGAATGAACAAACAATCCACCTGAGCCCCACCCATGTACTTGAGTGATTGAGTCCTGAGCGTGTGAATCCCATTCTAAAGTGCTCAGTCTCACTGGAATTCCAAACTCCTACGAAAACTTCTAGTCCACTTCACCTCTGTATAGCCGTATCTAAGATCATAGTAGATTCAAGAGTGTATGTACAAGTTCACTTAGTAACATATTTTCTCTAAATACTTGCTATCGTCCTCCAACCACAGCAACATATGACTCGTTTATTTTGCTGCAAAGAGCTAAGACACTGCTTTATTTGTCAGCGTGAACACAGCAATATTAACGTTTAGCAACACCTTCACATACATTTCTTTCATCACATTGCACTACAATCTTGCACAGTATTACAATGTAAACAGAGTAATATTTGGTTCAAAGCAATATTAGTTTTGTTAGAAAAAACTTTACACTCGGGAGTGTATAAATATCCAGTAACAGTATATATATCTGGCTATGTAATCAATACTATCCCATGCATGTAGAGCCATAACTATATATGGGCACAATTTATTTTTTCAAGAAGATATATCAAGGGATATACACGTATGTATGGAAGGGTAACATTGTGTGTGTGCAGTGTGTGTTTATATTTACTACTGCATGTAAACTCTAACCCAGCTTTGCATAGTATATGTATCTGTCCTTCCTGTCTATCTGTATGTTTTATTTAAAAAGTGTGCCAATGAAATAATTACAATACCTCACAGGCAATGCAGCATACCTTGCTGTTGGTCGTAGGACATACCTGGTCATGAGCATCCTTTCCAGTTCGATGCTGGTGGTGATAGTCCTGTTTTTGCTGTTCTACCGTTCCATGAATCCAAAGGGGGTGTACCTGGCCCCAATAAGAACAGAAGATGTTGAGCTAGAGGATGCAATGGACTATAGCAACAACAGTGATAGAATAGAGCTGCTAAAACATTTTCAGGTGGAAGAGGCAGAGATTGAGTTAAGTAATACAACTGACACTGGCAATGAAGAAGGGTCTGATCCTGACAGTGCTCATTCATCATGAAGATAAATCAGAGTGTACATGTTTCTAGAATTTCATGCATATTATCCCTACATCAATCTCAGTGATCAATTTCACTGGCACTGCACTGATTAAATTTTAGTAAAGAGTTTACTATGCTAGTGGTTAGTAGTGGATTATATATATTTTTTCTCGCATATATAGTAAAGGCTGCTGCTCCAGTGCCATTGTATGATGTTACAGTTCTTGAGTGAACAAAATTTCAGGTTCTTACATTACTGCTGTGGACCAGATAACATTAAATTTTATGGAGTTACACAGAATTGTACGCTGCAAACTTAAATTAGTGTGGATAATTACAAGGATGCGGGTGTGATTTGGTATTAAAGTCCCAAGAAATCAATCCAGTACGACATTCCTATGAAGTAACAATGTTAATTTCGTTGTGCCCTTGCTGGCCTACAAATCCTGGCAAAAATGCTGGGCACATTGTACAATTAACATAAACCCATGGGCAAAAGAAACATACTTAGGTTCTTCTTAGCCTTATCCCATTGACCAAATCAGATGAATAGTCTTGGTGCTGTTGTATAGCCAGGGTAGTTGTGGAATTCGCTGTTGATGAAGTGTACATATGTTGACTGTGCAATGAATTATTCATTAATCACGACCAGAAGTGTGCTCTTGGAATACTAGTGCTTGTGATAGCTCATGCATTTAATCAATGTGGAGGAAACATGGAATGTCTGAGCTTGAGGTTAACCTTGCATAGCCCATAGCCTCAGCTGGCAACAATGCTTTAGAGATTTCTCTAATCCAATTGTATGTGACGTCTCACCAAGGGTGCGTTCGGAAACACAAATGGTAGGCAGGGTCTTAATTCTTGTAGACAATGTGGGGAGCCTTTACAACAAGTTAAGAGGCTAGTGTAGTCACGTTCTCCAGTTCTTTGTGCACACCTCAGGGAAAAGGTTTGTATCTTCTCAATTGCAGGGCTTAAATAGATGTTGAGTGATGAGGATCCCAGACTGGGGCAGCATACCCCAAATAAAGGCGAATACAGATAAATCTGCTTCAGTGTGGCTGGAGCGAAAGTGCAGACCCAGTAATTTCCCAAAGATATTATAGGAGCATCCTCATGAGCAAATAATGACTCAGAGGTAGTCTAGGAAGGCATACGTAGTACTTTTATCAACCATCAGGAGGAAAGATGTGGAATCACAGGTAGCAGGTGCCTAGTAAGTATAGCGGATATGGCATGTCCAGTACATGAATTATTGCGCTAGCTAGGTGCCTCCAAGAGTAGGTTGGCTGACCATTTACAACCCAGGAGAGTTATGCAACATAGAAAGCTAATTATTTTTAGAGGAAGATACTCTAGAATAGGTAGCACTATTATCCATTTCGATGTTGGGGCTTTCTAAAACCATGTCAATCATAGCCTCGTCCCGAGGCTCTCGTACGCAATATTTCACTTGCATGCTTGGCATGGTAGCAGATGTCACCCGCTACTGTCAAACTGCTCCAAATGTCAGCAATCCAAGTTGCCCATGCCCACCAGAGCACCACTCAGCAAACCTTCCAGTGGTCCTCTCAGAACCACAGGTAGCTATCTCTTGGTCATACAAGACTACTTCACTAAATGGGGAAAGGCTATATAGCTACCAATATGGCTGATCCAAACAGCACAGCAAAATGCAACATGAGCTTGTGAAGCTTTGCTCAACACTCGGTGTCCCAGAGATTGTGCAGACCAAGGGAGAGTACAAGTCTGCAGCAAACACTGGAGTAACAAAATCCCACATTACAGCCTAGCTACCACCCTCAGGGGTATGGTATGGTAGAACGGTTTAATTGTTCCTTATTGCAACTCCTCCGTACATAGCTATGTGAGTCAAGAAGATTGAGAGCATTACCTACCTCTTGTGTTGTATGCTTACCGCACTGTTCCGCACACTACCCCAGGTGTGTCTCCCTTTGAGCCATGAGCTCATGTTTGGATGACAACTGAGTTCTCTCTACCCCAGGCATTTGAGCCTGCCTGCCACCATGGAAGTTATGACAGGTGATTAGAGTAAAATCGTTCAAGTCAGTCGCCTATGGCGCAGAACACAACCACAGCACAGAACATGAACACTCAACCCCAAATAGGATGGACACCATTCAAGTCGACCATCTCATCATTCCCTTGGCTGATTTGCCTGCCAACCGACGCTACACTCAATGCTTTCAACAACCACCAGATGAACTTTATTGAACCTACCTTGGGGACAAAAGTGGAGGGGGCTTGTGTAGTGTGATAAACATTCATAGTTAGAACACTCTTAATGATTATTGTACAATGATGTCACGAGTTGTACACGTGCAATTGAGTAACTTTTTGGCTACATATTGAGTAACTAAACTACAGCTGCATATTCCTGCAAGTTTAATTGCATGAACCTAGGCTGCAAATGATTGCAGTGATATAATGCCATAATGTTGACTCACGTACAACGTGCAATGGCTAGTGACATGTATATCTGACTAAAGAAGTAATTGATGTCACTAACTGAAGGAATCATATCATATACAATGAATTATGCCAAGATACTTGTCCTTAGAATATATCCAGTTACACTTTTAATTACACTGTTGAGTGTTGTATGCATATGTATCATTATAATATCATTGCCATCCTGTCATTCCCCAAAAAGTATCTATTATTATAACTCTAACATTTCTATGACTGTACAAGCCTTGTTGAAAGGCCTAATATAAACCTACAACGATCAAAGCATTAAAAGGCCAGTCTTATACTTTCGAGCCTCGCTATATATACTGAAATGCATAGTTAACATTACTTGAGTGAGCCTTTATTGTCTCACCTAGCCTCGTCCCCAGGAACACATGCACGTTTCTCCACATAGATACACGAAAATGGTTTCTCTCAGTCGCGAAGTGGAACATGCACAAGAGCCTAGGCACGAAGCTAGCTATATGTCCCACCATTTACACATCACATGCAATGTGGCTTTGCAGCCTGATAGGCCTACAACTTTATTAGCAAATTTGAAGGCAATTTTTTCCCCTTGAAGGTTTATGGGATGCATGCATATAGGGCCCCGGGCTGGGGGGAGGGGGGAGTGTGGTTACTGATCATGCATGTAGGCCTTTCACTGAATGCCATATTACTTTTAACAATGAAAGGCATTAGTTTTACAAGTATTGCAAGAGCTTAAAATGACATGACCAAGCCAAGTAAACTATTTGACACTTAATCCACAAGTCATAAGCAAATAAACATCACATCAATTAAGGGTATATTATTCATGACATTGTATAAGACATGTTTACAGCAGCTTAGTTATGCATTATTTAAGTTTCCAATTGTGAATTAAGGTTGATATTTCAAATTTTTATAATCATTCTCAGCTTCTGAATCAGTCTTGATACAAATCCCTTCCTTCACAATCAATCACACGTTCACAGAAACCATTGTAGACTACGCAATAAGCAGGAAACCAGTCATCATCTTCTGGATCAACATATTTAATCACCTGGAAGGGGTGTCCTAGTAAATTCATTGCTCCGATGAGTTTCTGTTCCTCTACTCCTGGAGTTGCTTGATAATCCACACAAACTCTTTCCAAGCTTGACTTTATTGGCTGCTGTCTACATACCTGTACTCCATAAATAGCCAGGAATAATCCAAGCTCTCGGGTTAAAATTCCAAAAACAACAGTCTTGATTGTTTCATTCCAACCCAGTGCATTAGCAATATTTGCAATAGCCTTATCACTCATTGAGTTCTTGGACAAATTAAGGCATTGTATGCTAGTGTTATACCGCAGAGCACAAGCAAAGAGAGGATAGCTATACCAATTCTCAAAGAAGTTACTAAATCTAACTGTCTTGAGATACTTGCTGAAGGTGATAAGAAGGACTGCATAGTATTCACTGTAACATGTAACCATAAGCTGGGATTTGGATGAAAATGGTACTATCTCATAGCGGAGGACCAAACAACTGCAAGTTGTGTTTCTTGCATATGCTTCAACAATGCTCTTCATAGATGCATAGTAGTGTGTGAATGCTGGTGAAATTCTAGAGTTGAAAGAAAGCTCAATATTGAATTTGGAAACCAAACTTGTGCCCTTTATCAGTCCACAAAGAGCACGTATTCGCTCACATTGAAACTCGGCTGATACTACAGGCATTAGGCTTAATCGTGCAAGGTTTTCTAAATGGAGTAAGCACAGTGATGGTCTGTGAAGTTCATTGTTCCAGACTTGTTTCACTTGGTTTACAAACACTTCAAATTGTTGAGGAGTAATGTAGCAATCATCAAGTATCAGTTCACAAGTCTTCTGTTGACAAAACCATCCAATGAAGTATCCAAGTCGGGAGAAGTCTGCTGTATTGAAGTGTGTGCAATCAAAAGCAAGACGTAAGTCACACTCCTTGGAAAAAAAGAAATGGTTCTGCTGCGTCAGTTTCTGACACAATTGACCAGACTGAGCTTCGAATACACAATTCACAAATGTCACAAAGGAGGATAAACCTTCGGAGTTTTCGTATGATAGTCCCCTTGGATCTAGAGTAGCACAACACCCTTGAAGAATGACAGTGAAGACTTTGCTATTACCAAAATTAAGTCCCATCAGACCAGCATAAAACTGCAGAATAGACTTTTGATACCAGGACTCAGACTTCACAATGTTCTTAACAAATCTCACTTGCTCTTCATTCTCCCGTGTAGTAAGGTGCACAGCAGCCAAGAACTCCTGGAGAGTAGTGTGCAGAAAAGTTAGTTCTTCTTCAATCCCAAACCATTCCATTTGAGGAATGATTTTCATCAAACCAAGTGTTGAAAGAGAGAGCGTCTGTTGCTCTTGAAGGCTAGGAATATCTGACCTTAAAAATGAAATTTTTGTGTTCATAACTCCATTGAATGCTAATTCACAGATTAATCTGAAGGACTGGGCAGGTGAGTCTGGGAGTGCTGCAAAGCTCTTGAGGGAGGTGATATCAAGCTTCCATCTCGACTGAAGGTTGGACAGTAGGAGGTTTAGGACAAGGCACTTAAACAGCTCTGTTTGGGTGTTTGGAAGGCCCGAATGGAACAAAAAGAATAGACTTACCAATATGGCAACATTAATGGGGACCATCAAGCAGAAGGCTTGAAGAGAAGTGTTCTTCTCCAGACTTGTAATAAGCTCCGAAGGATTGTGAGCCGTACCCTCCACACTTTTAACAATGATCTCATTCACTTGGTCTACAGACGGCCCATTCATCCAGATTTTGTCTGAACTCTTCAGGTACAAAGCTTCCGGCCGTGTAGTTACCACAATGGTACATCCAGGAAGTGAAGATCCTGGACTGTCTCTTCGGATGAAACTGGCTACAAAAGATTCTCTCTGTAAATTCTGTGGCATCTCATCCCAGCCATCAAACCACAAGCACACACCTTCCCCAGTGCTGGCACTAATGGCCTGGGCAATAGCCTTCCTCTGTTCTCCATCAGGGTGGGGTATGAGATCAGCTAGACACGTGGCTTGTTGCACTCGTATACTACGAAGCGGAATCGAGAGGAAGAGAGAGAACTGTTGAAACAACTCCCTCTTAGCCCACTGCTGGATAGCATGCCATGTAAGAGTGGTTTTGCCAGATCCTGGCAAACCAGTGATAACTATGCTCTTGCCGCTACACTCACTAAGGAGCTGGGGAAGGTGGACTACCTGCGCTTCAGATTCGTCACTTCCACCGTTTCTACGTTGCGACATGAACCTCGCGATAATGAATAAGAAGGGATTAGAACGAGTTGGCAACTGTTGCATGCTCATGTGTTGTGACATTGGTCGCTTACTGAGAGGCAGTTGTACGTATACAGGACTCTTCATTATTGGCCACTGGCTCGGGACCATACCAGGATGAGGTAGCTGAGTGTAGTTATTCTCAAGAAACTCCCGGTAGCTACTAAGCAGGTCCACTAGCCTACCAGTGGGAACCTCCTCAGGGGTGAGTACTATTTCTCTCACCTTCTCAACCAATTCCATTTTCCCCAGTTTTGTAAACATTCTTATCAGCTGATGGTATGTAGCAGTCTCTGGGCTCTTGGCCTTCCACCGGCGCAGAGCAGCGAGCTTCTGGGCGGCATACTGCGTGGCGTTGTTTTTCTTGATCTCCTCCTCCTCCGCTTCCGTTAGTCCCCAAAACGGAGCGTACTCTTCCCAGGAGACGACGTGCAGGGCCAGCCTGGCGAGGTCAGTATCTTTCCACGTGGAATCCAGTACTTCAACTGGAATATCAGACATCTTGGCTTTTCAAATAACAAAACAACAACAAGTTTATGCATATGTCTATGCTAGTCTGGCGTGACCCGCCCCTTTTTTGTGAGGGCTCGCGGACGGATGTTTCTAAATATAGTAAATTTACTTGCATACGTCATTATCGTGGGAAGTGCGCGGATGGAAGGTGGGGCTCAAATGCACTTTGCAGCTGCAGCAACTACACGGCTTTAACGACCCTAACAACACAATACATTCATTCACTAATGGACTTGCTCACTTCTGTGGTACCAAGCTTAACACCGCAACTGCAGTGCTGCAGGAGCACGGTCCACTTTCCACAATCTCACTGTCACTGCCAGTCAACCCCCCCCCGTCAATTCCGGCTTTGCAAATTGACAATCGTCGCATGTATAATAGCGCCAGTAGTCTACCAGTCCAGCGGAATAGGCCTTGGTACATCAAGCTTCTTTCTTCCAGTTCCTTGGGCCAGCCGTGAACAAACTCAACTATTGGGACACCAAATCCAAGTCATGGCAACAACAATGATCAATGAAGCCATGCCAAATGGGCCAACTGGTTATGATCCTGATGAAGCTTAGGCTAAACTTAAGGGTGTTGGATCTGTCCCAGCACATGTACAAACGCAATACGCAAGAAGGATACATATGTGCTGACTTTTTTAGTCTACCAAGCCATCATGAAGAAAGATATGCATGGAATCACAGATAACAAGCAACGTAAGTACCCACCTATACCATCTAGTCTGAATATGACATCCCCAGTGCATGATTTTTCTGCTGTCAGAGTGTCTCCCATATCAGATTGGACAAGGTCGGCTGTTTATAATGTGTTCTCAATCAGTCTGGTGTACCACTTCGGTTCATAGTACCATTGAGTCCCGGTTCATAGTACCATTGAGTACGCTCTAGACTAATTACCACAGTTACACCACTTAACCCAAGCCATACTATGCCAAAGGTTGAAAGGCAGTACAAATGTACACCCACTTTCGGCACCACTTGGTTTTAAATTTCTGGCAAGAATGCTGATCAAGAGTGCTATAATTAATGGAGAGATATTTAAAGAGCTAAGAGAAAGTGCATTTGTTACTATACTGGGGAATTTTGTAGGCTCATTCCCAGGCTCCACTACCCAACGTTTTTTGCACTTTGGAAAAACACGATCCTGCCCATATAAAGAGCAAAAAAAACGCTGGGCGGTGGACCCTGGGAACGAGGCTAGGAATTTTGATGCCAATTGAACAGTTGTTCGCTTTGAGTTTTGGGGGGTATTAAGGTGCATGGGACTTTTCAGGAAACCAAATCCCAGAACCAAGTTGATGGCTCTGTTGGCTACATCAATGCCTAAATGTAGACTAAAGACTAGACTGGCTAAGTTGTGAATGATGCACTTCTGTGACATCCGTTCAAATACTGGAGGCGGAAAACTTCTGTTACTGGACTCTAGTTCCTACATTAATTATACTGTTCCGATATAATGAACACTCTCGAGTGGCTGGAACATATAGCAAGAGGTTCTCCAATTCCACCCCACAGGCAGACCAGACAGCCAATAGGCCGGCCCTTCGTCCCTTAATTCTATCGCGGTGGGACTCATCAGTTGGCTACTGTGCTCTACCAGTAACTGCAACAAGTTCACATTTGCTTTGGCAGTCCTGATGATTGGTCATGGTCACTACCAGTACTGTATAGGCAACCATACCGAGTAGTCCTGACTACTCTGTACCGTATACGAACTTGCTGCAGTTGCTGGTAGAGCCAACTGATGAGTCTCACCGCAATAGAATTATGGGATGAAAGGCCGGCCTATTGGCTGTCTTGTCTGCCTGTGGGGTGGAATTGGAGAACCTCTTGCTTACTGTTCCAAGTTATGTAGGGTCTCAGAATTCACCAGTAGAGCATCAAAAATTCAAACTTTTCTGTGGGGGCGGCATCCTATTATATATATAGGGCAGATCTAACTACAGTGTTACACTCACTAGTAGAGACTGCCAGATAATGAAGACCCTGTACGTAGGGTCATTTATTTGTGTCTACTATCTTTGGTAGAATCATATATCTGGATAATTTGTCCAATTAATTTATCTTCCGAACAAGCCAACCAATATTCCAAACTTTTATATCAGGGTTTCCGTTGCATTATATTTGTGATATGTTATGGCTCTCTTATTAGAGTGTATTTGGTCACATTGTAATACCATGTGTGTGCAAGTAGCTAGTACACTGCAAAAACTCCAGGGTTGCAGACATACCACACAGCATGTATTAATGTTTGTGATAGCTAGCAGCTGCAGCTGAATCCTAAAAAGACCATGCTATATGCTTTGAGAATTTAATGATACCATATAGCTATGTCTTCATGGTAAGTAAACAATTAGCTAGTGGTGTAAAGTATTTGAGGTTGCACTTGCAACTTTGAACTGGGTCAGTGGTGCGAGCAAGGATGTGATGGAATGTTAGAAGCCAAACACGGAACTTATGTAGCTTCAATAGGTGCAGTGGGTAATTGCAATCCAAGTAGCCAACTCTTAGACTAGCTGGGTTAAGGTGGCGGGATACCAAAACATTGTTTTGTTACCTCAAGCAACGTTCAACTATGAATATCTCATCATCTATGCCACAAAGCTACCTATGTTTTACAACATTATGACTGCAATATATGATTGCTTACCACTCCAAAGGATATGATATATCTTTTTTAAAAATTGCTTGAAATATTGAAGCTGCAACTGATATGCCTCATGGGTACTAACTAGTACTAACTCTCTAACCAAAATTTGACTACAGTGTCAGGCAGGGTGACTATCGCAACCTATGAATGTAGTTTAGAGTGTTTATTAGGGTCAGACAGAGCAGGATACCAAAACATAGTTTGGTTGCCTCAAGCAGTATTCACTTGTGAATATCTCATTACTTATACTAATATAGATTCATACTTTTACAGCACTAGTACTCCAAAGTACATGTACAATGTACCTATCTCACAACCCTGCTGAGATATTGAAGCTGTGGTATGTGCTTCATGGACATTAAAACTGTCTAACCAAAATTTGAGCCCAGGATCAGCTAGGCAACACGACTGTCACAACCTGTGAACATATACTTAAGAGTGTTGAGTTTTAGCCGCTACAGTGGATACAGCTGTTATTTCTCTGTAATATTAGACAAATACTTCAAAAGCTCCACCTTAAAATAATTTTTGCAGTGTATTAATTAGGTAAAACAAATTTTTGGCCAGACTTCAGTCTTCACTACCTCCAGGTCGGCTAGCCATTTCCTGCCACACCCCCATTGAGCTAGTTTATAAGTTTCTGTTAACGCAATCGGGGCCGTGCGCCTAGCTCAGGAACACGTAAAACCTGCACTCCTTTATCTACAATGGGGAACAAGGCACCTACTGGCACCCAACAGCAGCAGCAGCCACAACCAACTACTCAGACTAGCGGCTGGACAACAGACGGCGTCGTGGTGTCGGATGGCTGGCCAGCGCCTGAGTATGTCATCAACCTGGACGCCGATCCGAAAGATCGATGGAAGGAGATAGGAAGGACATACAAGACGGACTTGAAACAAGCAGTGAAAGAAATCAATGCGACGGTTCCCGGGTTCGTCATCGCCCTGGTCGACACGTTTGGAAGCGAGCTTGACTCCCTCCTCCCTCCGCCGTACGGTGACGAGCTGAGAGGTCTGGCTGAAGTTACTGAAATCCCCGTCGGTGAGTTGTTCCTGTTCAACCTCGCTTACGACATCACAGCTCACTGCACGAGTATCGTAGCGCAGTCGAGCGACGGAAAACTGTTGCATGCACGAAACTTGGACTTGCCCGGTGGTCCGCAATTTCAGGCAGTTCTGACTACCGCACGCAAGGAGACGTTCACGGTGCACTTTCAGAGAGGAGGTGAAACAGTGTACTCTGGTGTAACAATTGCAGGTGCAATTGGCCTCTTCACAGGCCAGAAACCCAATTCTTTCACGATTACCATTAATGAGCGTCGCACAGGTAGCATGTGGACAAACATCCTCACCCTTCTTCGCGACCACCCAGGGTCTTCCCTTAGCTTCCTTGTCCGTGACGCTCTTGCTGACCCAGACATTAACTATCAGGGTGTGCTGAACCGGATGATATATATTCCCACGATTGCCTCCTGCTATGTCATCATTGGTGGGACGAAGGCCGGAGAGGGTGCAGTAATCTCTCGTGACAGAAGGGAGACTGTTAAACCATTCAGCAATGGGATATGGAAGTTGGATGACTCAAGGGACATTTGGTACCTTCTTCAAACCAACAATGACCATTGGACCAAGCCACCGAACATTGAGCCCAGTGGTCATGACGACTTGACGAAAAGCAGCTACGAAAGAGAAGTGGCTGGGAATAAAGCAATGGTGGAAATGGGTCAGCCAAATCTCAGTCCACAGGGTTTGATGAATGTTCTCTCCACTGATCCGGTATTGAACAAGCACACCCTATATACCACAATCATGACCGCTGCAGACCCATCTCTGAACAAGTCCTGGATCCGTGAATCCAAGCAAGAGTGTGCATAAAAAGAAGACTTGAACTCTACTATTAGCTTGTAACTAAAATTGATTAAGAGGAATCTCCATTTTTCCCCCTTAATACACCATATCTTTGAAACTTTCTCCCAGTTTTGTAAACTCAGCCTTTATAATTATTATTACTATAGGAATGTACCAATGTTTACAAGTTCTGACAGAGACACAGTACATTTGTACCATTCTGTGCACAGTCAGTCATCATTATAAATAAGTATTTCTGGTATGCCTAGACTTGGGACTCACTCTAAAAACATGAGGGACTCACTCTAAAAACACGAGGGACTCACTCTAAAAACACGAGGGACTCACTCTAAAGAACGAGGGAGGAGTGAGCCTGGTAATACTCATGCACTCGAAAAGCTGTTGACTTCCACTACTAACATTATTCATAATTTATTATTGTTATTAATGACACAAGTTAGCGCTTGAGAATAACTGCCAAGGGTAGTCTTGTGACCATGCCAAGGCAGCGCGCAAGAATCACTGCCAACAGTAATTGTTTTCTTCGAGAAAGCTATGGTGTTATAAGTGCAGTACCCAGGAGCAAATGCCGCTTTGCATTTCAATTACTGTAATCGCTTCAGTCATTATTATTTTAACCCATCTGAAAGAAATAAAGAAGATGTAGCTACAAATTGCAGGTTTAGCTACTTGCCAATGTGGTACTTTAGCAATGCTCTTTAGCAACTGTATCGGTTTTGTTAGTTATGCAAGAAAACACTCAAGAATGACAGGTGTAGCTCATAAAGGCTTATGGTGCAGACTTTAGAACATATTTTGTACACATTCATTGGGGGCATCCATTTTTCTCCTAATACTACCATACTCCATAACACAGTGAAGTTGTGATGTACGCCATTGGTGTAGCTATCTAGCTAGCTATTATCACAGTAAAAAAGAAGTGTCATTTTGACTATAGTTATTTGTTATTGAGTTGCAGATGATGAACATATTAGCTACATACGTGAACAAAGCAAGATGGTATGAGTTTGTGGAGGTTTTTTTTTCAAGAATATAGTGGAGGGAGTTGCAGAAAACGCATTAGAACAAATTACTCTATGTACTTTCAGCAAACTTGACCAACTCCCTCCAATTTGCTCTAATGTGTTTTGACCAATTCCCTCCAAAAGCTATTTGCTCTAATGTGTTTTCTGAACTGTTGACCAACTCCCAGGACCTTCCACACACGTATACCATCTTGCTGTGTCCATGCATGTTAAACGTGTTCATCATCTATAACTCAATAACATACAACTCTAGTCTAAATGACAATTTTTTTTTTTTTACTGTGTATAGCATGCGCTAAAGCAGTGTTTTAATGGGTAATGCTCATGAATGGAACTTAATTCTACAAAATTGGTTCACTTGCAATTGAAGGTATCACAATGTAAGGATTTCATTCCCAACAGTGCAATGAATGAGTAGTTCAATACTTTACAAGGGCGATGGAGCCATAGCGGCCGAGGGGGGCATGGCCGCCCCACTTTTTGTGCAAACTTTTTTTAACCAGCTGGTATTTTGTTCGGGCCAGCACTTACATGCAAAACTTGTTGTGTTGAGTTACTAGTAAAAATCACAATGTAAGGATTTCATTCCCAACAGTGCAATAATTGAGTAGTTCAATACTTTACAAGGGTGATGGAGCCATAGCGGCCGAGGGGGGCATGGCCACCCCACTTTTTGTGCAAACTTTTTTTAACTAGCTGGTATTTTGTTCCAGTACTTACATGCAAAACTTGTTGTGTTGAGTTACTAGTAACATTATAGCTAGTACTATGACCTTCAGTGTAGTGAGATGCTACAAGAACTACATGCTTCTTCACAGCTGAAAAATAGGTCGGAAAATTTTTTTACGCACTGCGTGCGGACTAAATTCTCAGCTGCTTTATGGCCTTGGTGGGTGTGGCCGCTCCACCCCTGAGGAGCTTTTGACGCCCCTGCTTTAATAATCATAAACACAGCTAATCTTTCACCAGCTCCACCAACTTTGCCATGAAATAATGCAGCAATTACTAGCAGCATGAGCAAAACCCTGTCTTATTGATTGACAGTGATATCTTATTGAAACAGCCAAGGTGTTTTGTATTTAGGTATTAACCACATTAATTTACATTGATCTGCATGCATTAAGAAACATGATCATATCATGTGACAACCTCTAAGACACATGAGATGATGAAGCTGTACTGTGTAGCCAGCTGTGAATCTGACAGGTTACAACCTAGGAGATTAAAGAATGTAGACTGAATGCCATACAATTCTTCGGCAGCAAGAACATACATGTAGTTTAGGTAATACGGGTGGTGATTTTTCCACATGTGGAATTAGGTATCTGCAGTGTACACAATGTATGAAAGTTAAATACAGCTAACAAAACTTTACAAATTATAGCTACACACCTTGCAGTCAGTTTATCAAGTAGAAAGTTATTTGCGCTAATAAGCGGTACACACCGTGATGCTAGCTGTTGCCTCGTGGTCTTTATTGAGGCACTGCCAATCCTAAACTTTGCTTCACTGCTGCTAGTGTCATTGTAGGCTAATTGTAGCGATCCACCAATGTTTGTGCACCCAATGCACTCAGTAAGGAAGGATACCAAGCCAGATTTCCACATACAGTCAGAGCAATTTAGTCTCCCCAGACTATACTTGCCATATACGTATACAATGGGAACAGCAACACTGCCATAACGTCTTTGTAGTGGCCGGCTCATAACACATGCAGAGACTGGATAGTTCCAGCTGTGAAAGATTAATAAGTAGCTAGCAAGCCCATGTATGTCACCCATATAACTTTAGTAAAAGTAATGTTCCATATTAACCAACCATAAAATGCCAACATTTTCATGAACATCTACATTAAAGACGTACATAGGTAATAAACAGTCAGAGCAAGCAGTCCCAACATTAAAGCTGGCTAGTCAAAAGGCAAACAATGTCACTCAAACCTCCCAGGGCCATTTAGCTACGGGATTTTATTACGTAGATGGAAGATGCTTAGAAACTGCATCGGGCTGGCCAAGGTTATGAGGATGACACTGCAGCATACAAGTGAGAAACTTAATGAACTTTCCTTCAGCAGCATTTGTGTTTTACATTCAGAAGCTAAACTCAATCATGCCGATATATTTGCTGCCGAAAGTCAATGACCTACAAGGTTAGGGCTAGGGTTAGGATTAAGGTTAGGACCAGGCCAGGGTTAGGGTCAGGGTTAGGTTTAAGGGAGGTTTATATAGGTTAAGATTAGAACCGCTAGCATGGGGATAGCATAAACCAAGAGTGCATAAAAATAGTCCATCCCTATACATCTTTTTTTGTCTCGGCACCGGAGTGCCAAGACACAGTGTCGACGGCATACGTTGGTATGGCATTTAGGCTTACATCATTGAAAATTATGTCAGACACTCCCGCGGAAGGGATACGGGAAGCATAGGTGG
The DNA here is from genome assembly GCA_963921505.1 of Phakellia ventilabrum. Classification (NCBI taxonomy): domain Eukaryota; kingdom Metazoa; phylum Porifera; class Demospongiae; order Axinellida; family Axinellidae; genus Phakellia; species Phakellia ventilabrum. The sequence goes on from OY997397.1 coordinate 2,914,616, forward strand.
TTTAAGTCAGATCTGCAAACACGTAATGTTTACAGACAAAGCAAAGACTGTGAATTGTACCAGTTTGATTGAAGCCTGCCCCTCAGAGATTCCACATGAACCAGGAAAATTCATACTCTGCTCCAAATGTCACAAGAATGAAAAAATAGTGGCCGTCCTAGGCAGCTGGCAACAGTTGAGCACCAGATGATATTCCTACTGAACTTGCTTCATTGTCATCTGATGGAGTACGAACAATTTTCCCAATTAATTAATACTTGTAATGACTGACCATTACCTCCTTCACTTGACAGTACATATATATTACTTCATACAATATCAAGTCTTTTTAGAGACTAACTTGTTTATAATATGTCATGTTAATTGCAGCACTATTGCACTGGTCATATCAAACTGTGCTGGAGATTCCTACCAATAATGTACTCATAGCCCTTTCGGTTAGCTATTATGTTTTGCTGTGCTTGCATGTTTTGCTGTGTTTGCATGGTTTGCAAGGTTGGCAGTGTTTGCATGGTTTGCAGCGTTTGCATGGTATGCTGTGTTCCAGTATTTGCACGGCATGGTTTCAGGTGATCCAACGAATCAAATCCAGACCTTGAAACACTGCAATCCCAGACTGTTGCTGGAGATTCAAGGGTTTTGGTACATACCTTGGTTACAAAAACATCAAACAGTGCTCATTAGAAAAAACCAGCATATATTAAGGCAAGCAACAGGGAAACAGCTGCACAAAGCCATAGCTCTATGGTTTACAAATAACATCTATTGGATAATCTTCTACTGCCTCTTGCAGGTCAGTAGCTATATCAATAAAACCTGCTTCAATTAAACTCTCAATAAGAGTAATCCAGTTCACTGGCTGCCGGGTTTCTCCCTCCAACCACCTCCATAGGATGTTCCAACATGCATCTTCTGTGCCTCTCATGTGCTCTATCACACTGCTGTCGAAGTGCAGGGCTTTAGCAAGCTCCTCCCACCCTGCAGCTACACCCTCAATCACCTTCACTCTCCTCCCTCCCCGGCCTTGCAGGTAATGAAGCTCTCCAAGGCGGGGCCTGTCAGCAGGAGGGGAGGGGCAGAGTCAGCTGGGTATTTCAGTCTACCTAGATGTAGTCCTTATTAGAAGTCACCGATAGTAGTGAGGCGACTTCTAATGACATTGATGGCTTGCTTGTTGTATACTCTTACTACGTCCTATATCAATCTTCCATAGGCGAGCTGTGCTGGTAATGTGCACCCTTGAACTACTGTTGCTATACACAAGAGCCAATTAATTTGAAAACATAAAGAATACTCAAAGTTTCCTGACCTTAGTGTGGTGAACTTTAACCTTTAAATTGCTCGACTAAGTGTAGCCATTACTTACTTCTGTGTGGCATGGTGCTGAGGTCCGAAGCAGTGGCCTCCCGGTCATGTGACTCCCTAGTAGGTTTGTGTTTGACTGTAGAGATAGTAGAGCATTACAGTAACTCAAAAAGGTAGCTACACATGATTTGATATCCTTACAACACTGGTGCCCACCACAAGGCCTTGATATAGTGAACCTGACCTAATGAAGCTGACCATAAAATCCTGAATCTCTTGTCAATGCCCAAGTGAGAAAGTCCTCGGTCTGAAGGGAAAGGGTCTCCAGTGACCATCAAGATTGGTACACTTTGAGATGCCCACCAATCGATGCAAAATTTGTCCCCCCAAGATCGCCATTGCCATTGGCCTTGGCTTAAGCCCTTGATCTCTCATTAATCCAGAACATTGTTTATGTTTCCATGTATATATAATTTTCATGCACATGGATGCACGCATGTTGTGTGGCTGGTAACAGTCCCAAAGTACAGGCAGAAGGACGACACACAGTACTTACTTGAACTTCCATCCGGAACAGTGCTGAGATCTATGATGGTTTCTGTAGCACTTCCTTGTCCATGTGGTTTTCTTGTGGGTGTGGGTGTGGGGTTGGCTAGGGGAACAATTAAAAGGTGAAACCACAGGTTTGAATAGCCAACCAGAACAACACACAGTGAATGCAGAGCATTGTGGAGCAAGCGTGAGCGAGGTAACAGGCAGTATGTAGACTGGTATGTGGCAGCTCTCCGAGCTCCAGCCCTCTTCCTCTTGTGCCACAGTGTGGCTTATTAGTGAACTGGAGATATGGCATGTTCTCTGTCGGCATCTGATCTCTCTGGCATCGGGAGACTCAACAGCCCCCCTCCCCCTCTCCCACTGCAGCCTAGTCCATGTGGGCATACACACGTATGTAATAACTGCAATAAAGCTACGTTAAACAATGATACAGATATATGTGTGGTATTAAAATTACATATGCATGTGGTATGAAATATTTCGGATGTTGTATTGAATAAACAATATGTGGTATGTGACGGACCGTACGGATGTACAGACGTACAATCGATATTGAACACACTAGTGTGGGACTCGCTCACGCTTGCCCAATTACTTGTTATGTTAGGAATGGTGCTACTATCTCCAAGTTCTGTAGTGTCATGCAATCTTTTGGTAGGCATGGGCTTGGCTAAGAGAACAATTACCTTTAGAACCACAGATTTGGAAGGACAAGAAGGATAACGCAGTGCTTACTTTTGGTGCTAAGATTTCTGAGCTCAGGAGCATTTGAGTCTTCTACTGCCTCCCTCAAGTTGTCAGCCATGATAACAAAGCCAGCATCCAGCAAACTCTCAATAAGAGTGGCCCAGTTCACTGGCTGGCGGGTTTCTCCCTGTCCCTCCAACCACCTCCATAGGACATCCCGGCATGCATCTTCTGTCTGGTGGAAACTGTTCCTCCTAATAATCTCAATCACACTGCTCTCGAAGTGCAACGCATGAGCGAGGTGTTCCCAGCGTGCAGCCACACCCTCAATCACCTTCACCCTCCTCTCTCCCCGGCATTGCAGGCACTGTAGATCTTGGAGGCAGGGCCTATCACCTATTAGGGGTTAGGAGAAGGAACAGTGTCATTAAGATGGTAACTCAATTGTTTTAACTGAGTTGTATACATATGTAGATGCAAAATTCCCATGTGGGCTTAAGATTTCTCTATGGGTATTGCGTGCATGCTATATATAGACTTCACTTACTCATGTGAGGTCTAGTCCTGAGATTCGCGATAACATCTTGGTTATGTGAATTCATCGAGAGAAAGGGCTTGTCTAAAGGGATAATCACTTGCATGATATAAACCCAGTCCTTTTCCTACAATCCGAATCCTAATTCACCCACCATTGGTAGATAGATCTGCAGAGACTAGCGCACTGCTCCGTGGAGGAAATGGTACTTGGCATTGTTCCTAAAGGGAAATGGAGTAGTTATTACATGCAGTAGGTAAACATACACAGGCATACATGCATGAAGTAGATACTCACCAGTGGGTTCAGCGGGTTCCTGCCACGGAATACACTAAATTTGTCCAGGGCAGATCTGAGGGCCTGGTAGGTAGGGTTTGGGGAGCAGCGGGCCCAGTAGCGGAAGAGGATGTAGCAGTGGTCCATTTGGTCAATGAACGGGGAAGATATAACTTTATCGAAAGTGATTCGAAGTTCTTTAAAATTGTGGCAGAGAATTTCTCTCAGAATATGCACCTTTGAGTATGCGATTTTGCCTACATCACGGCAAAACCTTTCTGGCACCTCCTTGTCTGAATTTTCAACTGTGAATAGCTCGGCTAGGAGTGCAAGGTTGAAGCAGGTGTAGGGTTCAAAGTAAAGCAGTTTACTGATCCCCAACATGATTTGGTAGCGTCCGTGTTTGTTGATTACCACCTGCTTGTCTTCAGCGATGGCTGCTGCTAGCTCAGTGATGGTAAAGGATGAGAGGAGCTGGAGGCTCTTCAGTGGGTAGGACAAGTTATCTGGGTGGATAAAGATCTCTTTCAATTCAATTAATTTCCCTTTCACATTTAGAATGGTTCGGATCACTTCTGATCGAAGCCTGGCACATGCCACCTCGCTTCCCTCAAGGCACCCCATCATCACAGTCACTACTGTGTTTTGCTCAACAACTTCAACTATGGTTTCCACACCATCTCTATTCTGCCAGTGAATCCCAGCCTTCCACACATTGCATCGCCTCTGGAGCACAGGACAAACTCTGTCTTCCTCAGGAGCCAGAGCAAATAAGAATGCTAGACGAAGAAGAAGAACATGCAGGAATCGCACAGTGAAGAACTGGTTGGAGTGAATGCACTGGAGGCTCCACCCACACTTGTAGTGGGTCTGTTCAACGGTTATGCAGCTCTTTTCAGGTCGGTCTTCACTTACCAAAGCTGGGAAAAAGTATAGTTTTTCAAATTGTTGCTCGCTGCCTCCCAATTGACCTGTATGAATTAGTGCAGCTTCTGATTCTGTTATCGGATGACAGAACTCAAGGTGGCTCATAAAACTGACAATCATCTCCTGGTCGTGTTTTGGAAAGGTTTCATGGACTTTTGAGATTGGGACTACCCCTGTGGAGCTAGAGATGTCATGATGTTCCTTGAAATTTTCCGGAGCAAAGACGGTGCCATTGACCTCCGAGAGTAGCACCCCCTGGTCTAGAATCATCCAGCTGTTATTGACATCCTGGTCGTTTCTCAGGTAAAGGAACTGAGATTTATCGCTTATGGTAGTGAGGTATTGGGAAACAGTCTCTGTATCCCATTCCTTCATCGATATCATCGACACAATCTCTGAAACTCTACAAGCAGTGACACCTTCAAAATCTTGGCATAAAAATGCATGCAGAAAATTAAGACGGACGTCGGTCTTGACTTCCTGCCGAAACTGGCTGCAATAGTTGCCTACTACAGCACACACTCCATTTAGCCCTTCTGAAGCTAGTTGTGTGCAGTCAAGGGGGATAATGTCATGAGGAACTTGGAGACTACTCGACACACTTTTCAGAATATCTGTAGACTTTTCCTTAGGATTTTCTTGCCGAGACTTCACTACATCTGCGTGGCTACCAACAATGACAACATCTGGTTTGCTACCACTCTGGCTGCAGTGGCTCTCAATAAAAGAGTTCCAATATTGCAGTTGTTGGATGATCTCATTTTTATCCTTACTCAGGTCAACGACAACCATCAGGAGAGATCCTGGGTAGGCCACTAGCTTCTCCAGTAGAGCAGCATGACTTGAGTAGTACTCGTGCTGTCCAGCCAGGTCATACATGATGATGTTACCCAGCCTTTTGCTGTCAATAGGGATGGGAATGATGCCAGCTGTATTTAACTCTACTCCGGAGACTCTCTTGAATCGGTCAGTGAATGAACCAAACCATTTGGTGTTGGTGAGTTTGTTCTCAATAGCCTTGACTAGCTATAGGGTGCTTTTACCAACAGAGTAGTTTCCCATTACAAAGACCTTGAAGGCAGGGGGAAATGAAAGCCTGCTCAAATATTCATAACGTGCTTGGCGAGACACACCTGGGGAGGTTAGGAATGAGCTCACACCCAAGTGACCATGTAAATTTGCTAAGTATAGTGGAGTCATAGAAGACTTCTTGGCAGCCGGCTGCAAGTGATCACAATGTTGTTCTTCCACAAGGAACTTTACTATGTTGAGATGTCCATACTTACAAGCAATGTGTAACGGGGTATAACCTTTATAGTCCATAGAGTTTGGATCTATACCCAGCTCAACTAGAGACTTTACAACGTACAGCTGTCCCTGCAGGCAAGCATAGTGCAATGGAGTTAGCTTCACATTGTCCAGATACCCCTGCTGGCAAGCATAGTGCATTGCAGTTAGCCTGCGTTTGTAAGCAGCATTCACACAAGCTGAATAAAACTTTTCCTCAAGCTTGACTAGAACTTTTATAATATCCAGGTGTTCTTTTCTACATGCCAAGTGCAAAGGAGTAAGACCACAGGCAGTACATGCTGGATCACAACCCTTTTCAACCAGAAACCTCACAATGTCCAAATGTCCCTCCCAACAAGCAAAATGCAATGGAGTAGCACCAACAATGTTTCTACATGCTGGATCACCACCCTTCTTGATTAGAAATTTGACAATATCCAAATGCCCAGCCTTACAGGCACAATGTATTGCAGTTCCGTCACTAACTTCAAAACTAAGGATAAGTTCTTCTTCACCAACCTTCATTTGTGGTACCTGCATATTACACACATTATAAAGATACTTCAAATGATAGTTCACACTTATCGCAGTATGTAATTTCGATAGAAATGCAAGTGTGTTACTATACATTTTGACATTGGGATCACAAGAATATTTCTCTACCAAATCTTTCACTACGTCATTCCATCCATTCAGGCAGGCATAGTGAAGAAGAGAAATCCTGATATGCTGGCTGTAAACAGCCGCTGCATTAGAAAATTTGGACAACTGCTGCAGGACCGCAGCCTGATCTATATATATTCTATGTGACTTGAGATCTACAAATGCTTTCAACACAGCCGGTTTGTCCGCTGAGTTGTAGTCCTCAGAAGGCATGTATTTCCTCCATAGAGATCTTGATCTGTGTGGCTATATATTAAGGAAAGTACAGCAAGTACTAGTGAAAGTACCATCACTCAAAAATGATTGGTCAGTTAAACAAGACAAAAAAATCACATAATTATTTCAACCAAATTTGCAAGGTTGCAGCTGATTATAGACAATGGACACATTGTCAATGGTATCTAGTAGCTATTGCAGCACCATGAGCTATCAACATTATCAGAGACATACCGTACACTCTGGTTCATATTTATCAAGCGTATGTTTTCTTCTTTGTACTGGGCATATTTATTTAGCCATGGAGGAGGAGGGAGTCTTCAGATCCTTTGTCAATTAATACTCGTCAGCTCAAACAGATAGTTACTATGTGCATGATACTGTCTCTGTCTATGGCTATCCCAACTAATCAACAAACTGTGATCATCCATTACATGTTGCAGATTTAATAGGCATGGCTTCGATTACCGCACTTCTTATTAGTGCACATCTTCTATTTGATTAGGTGCCAGGATTTACTTACTGCCTACAGTTATAAGTGCATGCCTGTGCTTTGTTTATGGTAATATCAAATACATTGTTTCCTGTGTCATCCCCACACATGGGCTCCTGTAGATGTAGCCAACACAGTACACAGGAAACAATGTATGGCTCCTGGTAGTACAGAGGCAGTCACAAGTCGACACCACATAAGGTATTTTGCTTTTCATCAGCATATCACCATAACGTATACTATACTTAAGTCATTCTAACCAATCAGATTTCAGCATTACAGGTATATAACGGGTCATACCTACCGCGCGAAAAGATATACCCCGATTGCTTACGTAAAGCGGGTACCCGATTCCGTTCCAGGGTTCAGAAAGCTGTGGTAGGGCTGGTGGCTAGGGTAGCCTAGGCAAGACGTACGGCGTTTTTTTGCCCATAAATCGATGTGGGATAGCACAGTAAGCTATTGGTCTCCGTCTGTAGCTAGTTTTGTTGCATTTCTGTGTGTTTGTACGTGTGGCCACGCTGCCAGCCTACCGTTTTTTGCCAAAATGGCGCTAGGGTCGGGCTAGACGGGTAGCTACCGTGGCTATTAGCTGTTGTTCATGTCTGTTACAATTGCTGGGAGTGTTTCGCCACTTGTAGCTACTATTTTGCGTTGTGAAAGCTTGCTAGCTACCCAGTTTATCGCGTCGTGCTGAACGGCACCTTTCGAACCTTCTGGCGAGCAGTAGCTTGCCTTGCAGTTCTTGATGCTTTGGCAACTCTTATCAGAATGACTTAGGCATAGTACAAGATACATAGACCACTGCGTAGCGGGGTGTATGACCCGTTATCTACCTTGGGCAAAATTATCTCCCTTGGAAGCCTCGGAAGTACCTCGGGCTTCGCCCTCGTACTTCCTCGGCTTCCGCGGGAGATAATGTTTTCCCGCGGTAGATAACGGGTCATACACCCCGCTACGCAGTGATCTATCCTATACTTATCTACACTAGTATAACCATGTAAGGTATTACAGTCAGTAGAGTATTGTTCCCTTACACATTTAAACAAAAGATCCAAAATGGAACCTTACAATAATACCTCTATTTTTGGATGATGTTTGCTGTGTTCTGTGGGAAAAGCAGTCAAATTTCATCCAAAATTGGATGGTTTTTGTTTGCTCTCAATATAATCTTCCAGAGTTGGAAAATTTGTAGGCATTAAATTTTTGGAACACAATCATACCTGTAACACTACAGTGATTGTTTGTTTACTGAACAAGATTATATTAATGGGGGCTGGGGACAAACAAGCCCTCATTCTCAGACCTTCTGTCCATCCACCAAAAGTTAGGCTGCATATGACTTAAGGAAGCTGGATGGAAGGTCTGGGCATGTAACAAACTTGATCTGCAAAGTCAGGAGCTTTTTATAAATGAAGCTATCATTAGAGGTATTGTTCAAACCTGGTCATGGAAGAGTGAGTCCATGTTTATCACACAGGTACCATCTTCTTTCTTTCTTCTCAGTTTTTCGATCTTCTGCAGATGTCCCTCAATGCCCCATTTACAGCAGCTTTCTAAGCAGATTAACAGGAGTATGTAGCCACAAGGGCAGAATAAAAACAAAAAAAAACTAGCAAAGGCACCAATAATGAATCCAGCAGAACTCGCTTTAAAATTTCCATGCACAAATACTACGATTGGGTTTTCCGTGGAAAAAGACAGGGCATTTTCTTTCAAATAGTCAGCGTAGTTCTCTTCCACAACCACGATGGGAAATAGAGCGTCACTGATTTCTCTGGTAACAGCCCGATGTGAATCATTCTTACTTGAAGCAATAATAAGTCTGTACCCAGCGTTTCGAATGTTTGTTACCATTTCAGTGGGACAAGCTAGATAGTCATCGACCAGTGCAATCCACGTGGAGTCAGTGGGAAATCCTCCTGGGGGTGGACTGATATAGGAACAGGCATCTGCTGGGGTTGGCAAATGGAGGTGGCCCTCGATACCATTCGGTGGTATATACCATACATTAAGTATAGGTTTATATACATGTTTATTCTGGCCTTTGCTGCAGCTGTCATAATCTGTAAAAGTGTATCCCACGTCAATAGTATAACATTGGGGTAGTGCAGCATCAGAGATTTTCACCACGACAATGCTGGGAATATAAGACAACACAAGCACTAAGAGCATCACCAGGATGATAATTACCCAGCCTGTACCAGCACCACTCCTCACTCGTGACCTCCGCCCCATGTTGACAAACCATATGGCTTTGCTTTGAATTTCAAGTCTCGATCACGAGCCAACCACCGACCGCACGTTAATATGCACCGCTTCTTTGTATTAAACCTCCAACACAAGAAGATAGTATAGCTGGGTCACGTGTGGGCATGGGACTAATATAATTTAGCTGATGAATGACGTCACCGCACCGTGAGGCGTCCCGCCCTCAATCGGTTGCAGAGTGCGTCATAGCATGTGTGCACCATTGACCAGACAGATCAAAATTGGTCCCCCTATAGGATTAAAATTTTCAGGTCCACCCATGTGGTATGACAAAAACTAGTATTGAAAAATATGTACCAGTATGACAAACTATCTATAGCAAGTTTGAAAATTATGTACAATTATGAGTATATGTACATATATAAGAGGCTAGGTTAATGAGCAACAGCTCTTCTGATTCATCAGTACATTTTTTACAAAGCCATGTAGCTAGCTAGCACCATAAAGTTTTTGTCTGGTCTGGGATATTCTCACATGAGTCATGATACCACTCTTTACATGTCTTGCGCTGAATAAGGTCTCCAGCAGTGCCATCCCCAAGGCTGTCTGCATGAGCAGAAGACAGCAACAGTCCTTTGAGTGATAATGCGTTGTCTCACAAGCTGCCGTTTCCTGCTAGACTGGTGAAAGAGTGTGAGCTCTCATGTGATGAAGCAGTGGTGCAAATGGCTTCTTAGCCTCGTTCCCAGGCTCTTCTAGTGCCCACGCAAGAGCCTGGGAACGAGGCTAGTGGCTTCTCATCTGTCTTTGGTCATATGAAGTCTGGTGAGGGTCTCGCCCGGCACATAGCGACACTGCATGTGCAATTGCGAACAGAGCACAGTCATCGCCCCCTAATTGGTGTTGTACGTCAACAAAATGAAGCTTAAAGCTATGGTTCTGTGTTTTCATAATTACAGCAACCTGCTTCCAGAGGGCAACTGATTCAGTAGAATAGGCAGGTATTGAATCATAGTATACACATCCACTATTCCTGGTTGACAAGCGATATTTGAAACACATACCCAGTACTGGCGGGAAAGATAGATCACCTAGACAAAGTCAGCAGCATCTGATGTCCACCTAAGGTTCTCAAATAGGATGAGTGAATCTTGAAGGCCATTTCGGGATGGATACTGCTTGCTTAGTAGTTTGTTAGCAGCCGTGATGTGCTTGTCGGTTAGCCACTCCCCATTCAGCAGCTGAGACTCATCAGTCCAACAGAGATCAAGGCTTTGTACCCAGTACTTTGGTACTTCAGGTGAAGGGAGGGACTTTTCGTTCTCAGTCATCTCGGAACAAGACTTACTCACTATAGCTGATACACACACGCACACACTTTTATAGATAACTCAATGACACACACATTTGTTGACATCCCCAGAATCTAGATTGACTTTGCATGTGCCCGGCTGGTAAAAATTTAAAAAGATATAGGGGTTCAAGTACCAAAATTTAAAACATTCAAGTAGCGATAGCATAAACACAAATTTATAAACATACATAGCCCCATCCCTACATCTTTTTCACATTTCAACTGCAACATAAATAGCTCTAATTTAATTACAAGGGCTGCGAACATAGACTTGACTTACTCATGTGAGGAATAGTACTGAGATTCTCAGTAATATCTTCTTGGTCATGTGACCTTGTGAGGATAGGCTGATCTAAAGTTAAAGGGAAATTCACTACTGTAACAGTTAACATGCAAAAGTTGACACTTTTGAGAAAATAGACTGCATACACATGCAATACATAGATGCAGTCCTATTCATAATGCTAATTCACTTACCGTCAGTAGATAGTTCTGCAGAACCTGGTACACTACTCTGTGGAGGAACTGGTACCTGGCATTGAGAAAGTTATGATGTGCAGTAGACAAACATGCACAGGGGAGTGCTTACCAGTGGGTTCAGTGGGTTCCCGCCAAAAAATACACTAAATTTGGATCTGAGGGCCTGGTAGGTAGGGTTTGGGGAGCAGTGGGCCCAGTAGCGGAAGAGGAGGTAGCAGTGATCCATTGGGTCAGCGAATGAGGAAGATATAGCTAACTTCCTCAAATGTGGTTCTAAGCTCATTAAAATTGTGGCAAAGAATTTCTCGTTAAATATGCACCTTGGAGTGTGCAACTTTGCCTGCATTTATCTGGCACCTCTTTGCCTAAATTTTCATCTTTGAATAGCTCAGCTAGGAGTGCAGGGTTGAAGTAGGTGTAGGGTGCAAAGCAGAGCAGTTTATTGATCCCTTTAATTGTGTCCCTGTTTGGTGGTGACCACCTGCTTGCAGTCAGCAATGGCTGCTGATAGCTCAGTAATGGTAAAGGATGAGAGGTCCTGGAGGCTCTTCAGTGGGTAAGACAAGTTGTCTGGGTGGATGAAGATCTCTTTTAATTCAATTAATTTCTCTTTCACATCTAGAATGGTTCGGATCACTTCTGATCGAAGCCTGGCACATGCCACCTCGCTTCCCTCAAGGCACCCCATCATCACAGTCACTACTGTGTTTTGTTCAGTAACTTCCACTATGGAAGCTCTATTCTGCCAGTGAATCCCACCCTTCCACACATTGCATCGTCTCTGGAGCACAGGACAAGGTTGATCTTCCACAGCTGGCTCAGGAGCCAGAGCGAAAGAGAATGCCAGACGAAGAAGAACAGGCAGGAATCGCACAGTGAAGAACTGGTTGGAGTGAATGCACAGGAGGCTCCATCCACATTTGTAGTGGGTCTGTTCAATGGATATGCAGCTCTTTTCAGGTCGGTCTTCACTTACCAAAGCTGGAGAAAAGTATAGTTTTTCAAATTGTTGCTCGCTGCCTCCTGATTGACCTGTATGAATTAGTGCAGTTTCTGATTTTGTCATCCGAAGTGGCCTAAAATAAGACAATTTCCGAAAGTTACCTTTTCTGGGTATCCTTAGCTTAAACTATGCTATCACGCACATGCAATGCACAGTATTAAACTATTCTGAAAAAAAAGCCTGCTTGTTTCAAAACTGTTTTTTTTATTACCTGATACCTCTTTGGGATTTGGAGCTATAGCTAGCTAACTGCCTGAAATATGGAAATTTCTGAAATTATCCCTTTGGGATGCTGTTAGCTTAAAGTATGCTAGCACTGGCCTGCATACAACAAGCTATGAGCACAAAGAACTAAGCCTGCTGATCCTTAAACTGTTTTTATAATACATGTGCCTCTTTCAGGATTGAAGCTGTATAGCTGCTTGACATGAGGCATTTAAGACTAAAATACTTCCAGGCCTATACTCCCCGATTTTTCTCCACGGCTGCGAGATAAAATTTGGGCGAGGAAGGCCTGGCTGTACTAGCTGACACGTCATGTGACGCTACTTCCTTCGCGAAAATTATACTGGTTGACGACGTTGAGAGTTTGACTTTCTAACTCCTAACTGAGCTAAAGATCCCGGTGTTGCTATATCCACAAACTATGGTACTCTCCGAAGAGCTACATCACTGAGCCCTGGTGGTCTGCTGTACGTATAGTAGTACGCAGGTCACGCGCGCCCACGCATTTGGTAGGTGTGGTGACCGAGTCTCTGTGGTCTTCCACCGGTCTCTATCATGGGATGCTTATCACAGTGTAACAATGCAGGTGGGTTACTCATAAAATGGCATGAGTGCCACCTCTTATTCTTATCTGACCAATAGACTGTTGCTTCAGGAATTTACCACTTTCTGTAGTTTAATAGCTTTGACCAGTTTTGGTTATAATTTATTTATGTGCTAGTGTCTTAGTCTTGACTCCTGATCCTTTCCACGCGCTCCAACGGGAAGGGTCTGGAGTTAAGACTATTAGTACCTATGGTGCAGCCGGTATGGCCATGGCCATATCACTTTTCAGCTGCATTTAAAAGTGCTTACTGATTGTACATGCCAGGTCTGGCACCATTGGTACGGCTGGTAAGGCCACGGCCGTACCAGTTTGTGAGGGGGAAAAATGCCGGATTCTAACGTATGCACACATAGCCTCCCTAGCTTTTTATCGTAGCTTCGGACACAAATTCATACTGTAATCTGTAGCTTCAGCTAACAAATATATACACCGGCACTTCTGTGATCCATCAACCACTCAGTGTCAAGACTTACCTACAGCGAGTAGCCATAATTGCCTCAATAGTTCCATTGTCTACAGTCTCACGCACAGACGGCGAAAGTTAGGTACAGCCAACCATATTAGCGCTACACACACTATACACACAGGCCAAGCACATTTTTGGCAGGTTGGTGAGGTCTACGGCCATTGGCCTACTTCTACATACACAAATCATCGAGAGCACTTCCAGAACTGATTTGCAAAGACCCCATAAGAGCGATTCCTAACCCCCTTAAAAAAGCTTAGTGAAAAAACTTTTCCATGTGAAGCGTGGGGGGGTCACGCTGGGCTTTGCAACCCATGCTGGAATGGCCATACTAGTCTGAAATAGATGCCTCCGGCCCTGTATGCGCAGTCCTTCACTGGGATAGCCGTGAACCTGACCCTTGTAATGAATGCTATTCCTCGCTCTGACTCTATATGTTAACACAGACTGTTCAGGTGCAGTGGAAGCATTTTAGGATTGGTCCGTCGTTTCAGAGGCTGTGAAGTAGCCGATCACGATTCCTGCGCAAAGTGCGGAAAAATTCTTCTGTGAGAAGCAGCTCTCATAGCATCTTGCTAGGTATACATTGAAGGTTATGCACTAGTCTCAACATCGTTTTCACAAGAGCTTCCAAAAAATTTTAACCGAGAAGTCATTCAGTTTTCCAAAATGTAAGTTTGGCAAAAAGGGAGAAGAGAGGTCCGTCCTCTCAAGGTTGAATCGCAATTCACCCGCGGCCGGATGAGCGTGATGTCGACAAGTTGCTGGCAGTGTGCTCGATCTCGATCTCGGCCTGTATTGAGAGTAACAGTATAGCTATATTATACCATTTTTTCATGTGACCAAATGACCAGCCCGTGACTCTCCCCAATAATCCCCATGACACTGCTTTCCAGAAATCTCCTAACGCAGACTTGCTAGTGAAACTACATTCGTTCTGCCAATGGTTAAGCTTTCCATTGCCTTTGCTGTAATCATAATTTTTGCCATCAGCCACTCAAACATTGGTCCGGCGGCCATCGGGTCTGCTGGACCAGTTCCGTCGCCACTGCTATTATCATGTTTATGTCGAGGGAGGGTCACTGCCATAGACTCTGTAGTCACAACTGCGAACACAGGTCAAAGTTTTGACTTTTTGGCAGTTTAGCTAACCACTGACCACGCTGATTTTATGAATAGTGATAGTGCGATACTCGTGACCTTCAGGAAGTAAAAACTTTTGCATGAGGTTTCAGTACATCTGTGGCAACATTCTTCAGATAATGACTGCAAAAAGCATGCACTTTATTTACTATGACGTAGTAACAGTATAGCCTCGTTCCTAGTCCTTCCTGCCCCAGCTTTTATCTCACAGCTGTGGAGAAAAGGCACTTTTTTCCCGTGGCTGCGAGATAAGAGCTGGGACGGGAAGGACTGGAAACACGGCTAGTACTAGTATGCTTCACTTACATATGTGTTTCTGTTATATATTGCATTTCGTTGCTGTCTGCAGTCAATATTTGAAGAATTAAGGCGGCCACAGATGTGCTAAAAGTCATCTTTTGGCAAATAACTGTGTCAAAGTTTGAGCATTCTTGTTTTCCATGACGATACATGTAGTTTTGTTTCATGTAGTTTTTGTACCACTGCTATATAATAGATGATTGAACAGTTTCTGCACATACGTAGCTATTGTATGGGTGTCCTTAGAGCACCGTCTGAGGTCTGTCTACGTGTGGAACCCAAACTCAACTTGATTCTAAACTGGAGGTTCACTTGTCACATTGCAGGGTTCTAGAATCAAACCTTGCTACACCCTCCCTCGTGGCCACCAAGATGGCTGTAGCTGCCTCTTGCAGCGTTTGCTTGTCCCAGCTCTGATCTAGTATACCAGTAGCTTTGTTCACCGGCTTAACTCCCAATTTTTACAATGAATCTGGTGATATGTCTGACCCACTTTAGAGCTGTGTGATATTTGTTTCTGGCACTATATGTACTGATGCTATCTTTCTTGAACTATCATTGTGTGTATATGTTAAGAGAGGTCACTGCCATAGACTTTGTAGTCACAACTGTGACCACTGGTCAAGGGTTTGACCATTTCTTTTTGGCGGTTTGACCATTGACTACACGGGTTTTAGGCCTTTGACTGTTGAACTTATGTACCGTGCACGATCAAACAAGTGAGCTAAAAAGGTGTTTGAAAAGCATAAAGAATAACAACTGAAGGTAATGATGGCTTAAGAAGATACTTGGCAAATTATGTGGGGTGAATGTGAGAGTATGGTACATGTACATGTGCTCTGGGAATGTCCTAGAAAGTGAATGTTTAACTGCTTGAACCCCATATATAGTTGACTTCTGTACGCAAAAATATCAACTATTACCGTAGGCCGGGTTTCGATTGCGAGATTCTTTTGATTGCGAATTGCGAGTTTTTCTATAACTCGCAATCAAAAGAATCGCAGGAAAAAGAATACGCAGTGACACGTGACCACGCCCCTTTTGCTCAAACGCTCAACACGTGTTTTCAATCACGTTCAACTGTCGATCGTTGAGATGAGTATTCGTCGATATTTCAAGTCAACAGTCAACCTGCCAACACCCAGCCAAGCGCAACTGTCGCCAAACGTCCTTAGAGAGGTGAACCAAGCAGTGACAGCAGCGTTAGAGCGTGAAGAAGCAGGGAACCAGGCCAAACGAGGTAAAAAGCGAAAGTACAACGCTTCTTTCACACCTGAGGATCGCGCTGCTATTGGACGATACGCAGCTGAAAATGGCAATGCAGCAGCTGTTAAGAAGTTTAAGACCACCCATGGCGTTGGAGAGAGCACCGTGTGGCTTGCCCGCTTGGCAATTCGCAATCATTAGAATCGCAATCTGGCTTGTACAGTGCCATTCGCAATCGTTTAACTACGCAATCGAAACCCGACCTACGGTATTGACTTGAGTATAAACCCACTCCTATATAAGTTTAATATAGTCACTCTCACTTCAAATACCTTTGTTTCATACAGATCCAGAGATCAGACGTTATCAAAAGAATTGGATTGTCCTATTTAATGCCCACTTTCTGGTTGGATTTGCATATGCCATATCGTATACAAGCCTACACCAGTTTGTGACAAGCAAGTCAACCTCTCATGATGCAAATGCAAGTTTCATCACTTGTACTATATGATATTCACTCAGATTGCTTGCCAGATGCCTGTACTAATAGTTTGGACAGCCTAAGTACCAGTTTGTTGAGTACCATGCAAACTTACTTACCTGCATGGGGGTATTTGATTGACTGAGCTTAAAATGTAAAATAGATGCAGCCGAAAAAAACCAGGACCAGAAAGAACCAGAAACCACCCTGCCCACAATTGCAACCGCATAAAGTAAGAGGGAGGGATTAAAAAAGGAGACCAAAAAGTTTCTAACCTACACTTAAATGTTTTACTGTGCTCATGGAAGTTTTGGATAGAGAAAAGACCAGAGGCTTCTGGTTCTCCTGTATTCTCTTGGCTGCACGTGTATTTTACATCACAACAATGTTCTACCTCTTCTGCCTCTGACCTGTCTGCCTGCCTTTCTTCTATCTCTAGATCTGTACCATGCTATAACTATTCTGTCCTAGGTGTAGGTTACTAGTAGCCTCGTACCCAGCCGTCCCAGCTTTTTTCTTTTGCAGTATGAAGTTTTGCTTTTTCTTACTAGATCTATCAGCGAAAAAAAGCTGAGACGGCTGGGTACAAGGCTAGATTACTAGGATGGTTGGGGTTTAGGGGGTGTATATAGTAGCAGGTTGACAGTTAAGATAGTTCTAAGACCTACTTCAGCACAGATGATGCATATTCATCTCATGGAAAAGTGCATCTGGGTTGATAACGATGAGGATGAATTCACCTGAGGACTACAAACACTATGACACTGTATCACAGTCGTATCACTATGACTGTGATACAGTGTGACATTATTTCTAGTTCTTCTTATCAGCCGGGCGTACGCTTTGCACGTGCTCGGCTGTTATTAAGATTACTTTACATTCCCGCGTGTGTGTGTGTGTTCATCTGCAATTTTCACATGCGCTAAGTTACGTCATGCAGTTACTATGCCACTATAGGCACAAGCACAGTGGAAGCTACAGGAAGTTTGGAGGCTCAATAGGCCAAGGTACGTCAAGTTAGATTTGTTTTGTGTTGCCTAGACGGCGAAAGAGTGGTAGGAAACGATGATCGCTAACTGAAAGTGTGTCAGCACTTTCGCTGGATGCTGTACAGGATGAGACTGTCTAGCCAAGCTGATCCGTTCTACAGCCGCATTTAGCTTAGACTGGCTTGTTGCTGAGCTTTCTGTAAAAAAACACCCGGCTGGTTTTTAGATATTAGCCAGGTAAGTTTCTGATCATTCAACATACATTTCCAAGCAAGATAACATACACTATTACGTATGTGTGATTTGAAACTGTACTTAAACTAATGCCTCGGTTCCAGTTATGAGTTACTTGACTTTACTCATTTGTCTATTAGGTTCAGCCGGGCCTGGGTCTAAGTGAGACGTGGTACTCATGGATAGTGGGTGTGTCCAGCATAGGAGAAATTAGTGCTGCTATCACAATTGCCGTCCTGTTGAGGTGTTCAATTTATGCTAAATACCTCATGCTGATGGGATTATCTGTGGGAGCCACTGGAGGCATACTCTATAGCGTTGGAAAGAATGGATGGATGCTTCTGATAGGTTAGTTAATTAATCTAGTAATTGTCTCATTCTCAAAGTTCTATAAGTCACTGATATGCATGTTCCACCACGGTTGAATGTATTTATTGCACGAATAGACCAGTGCAGCTGCTGTGATGTGGGGGTACCTTGTAATAAAGCACTTACAGTCATTTACGTAATGATTGCACTATGGTGTGGGAGGGGTATGGTAGACAATGTTTTAGGAGGCTTTTATGATTAGCTTCTGGGTCTGAATTCATGTGTCTGCTAATGCTTTCCTTACTGCATGTCAATTCAAAATTTGCAGACTGTGAGAGGCGCAGTGGCAATTTCATTGTATGGCATATCCTTGAGATATTAATGGCTTTACCGTAGCCATCTGAAGATCCTATCACTACTTTATTTGAGCCTTAGAATTACCAACAAAACATTAAGAGTTGTCCTAAGTATCACCTTATTCTGTAGTTCAGTAATGCAATGTAAGAGACTTCAACATAATCTTTTGCTCCCTAATTATATAGGTATTTCTTAGGAGTAGATAAAATATTCCAACAGTACGGTAACCACCGGACAATATTTGAACAAACTGTTGGAATCTGGCCTCTACACAGGCCTTCCACCCACATTTTTTTCCCCATGGCCTCAGTTACGAGAATTTTTAGGCTACTTCAGAATCTCATCTCAGTTATCACACTGTATACACACTCTTTGAATATGTTCTCTTAATTTTCTTTGTAGGTCGTCTGTGCATTGGTTTGTACTTGGGCAGTCAAATGACTATCACAAGAGTCTACTTGGGAGAGTCAAGCACCACTGTTATTGCCATGTTACCTCCTGAGAAGCAGGAGAAGTCAAAGATAAAACAAACTACCATTTTTATAGCTTTTACTGTGGGATCACTACCTTTTGTAATCAGTCCAGGTGAGCAGTGTAAGCCATGTATACCTTTATGCTAAGCACATGGCTAACAGATGTGTGTGCATGTTTAGGGTACCGGTTTGTGCGCAGATAGTGTCCAAACATGATCTGTATAGTAATTACTAAAAAAAGAACACTGTAAACAAGGGGTGGCATGATCTACATAGGATGAGAGTGCATACCAGAGCCAGGGGTTCATTTAGGAAAATCCCCAAGGGAGGGTATAGTGAGCAGTATTCAATTTTGAAGGGTTGAAATTCCTAAGGGGTGGCAAATGCCCCGCCCCCAATGAAGCCCTGAGAGTGGCCTATAGACCAGCCTTTCCACTTACACTCCCATCCAAGCATTGCAAGAGGGAGGCCTGCGTAGGAGTTCCTAGATCTCTTACATAGATTATACCAATATATTTTTGTTATTACAGTTGATATTGTGAGGTGGCTGCACTCCCCAAACGGGGGGTGCATTTCGTTGGTCTGGTCAGCTTATTTTAAATGTTCTTGGCAGTATCTCACGACTGAAATTGAAACACACTTTTCTTGTATATTGCTGTGGTCCAGGGATCGTAGAGCCCTTGTAAAACAGTCACCAGGAAGGACACTTAATTCATTTCTCAAATGCAATTCAGCTGTTTTATTTCGTTTTTGTATTTCGAATGCAATTCACCTATTTTTTTTTGGTTTTCTAGTGTGATTCGGCTATTTCGCTTTTTTGTATTTGGAATGCGATTCAGCTGTTTTGTATTTCAAATGTGATTCAGCTTTTTCATTTTTCATTTTTCATTTTTTTAAATGACAAATCGATTTTTGTTTTTTAAATGCATGTCATTTCACATCGTAATGTCCATGCATATTGTATTTGGGTGCCCGTAGCCCCGCCCCATTCTTAATCAGCTACTGTCCTAAGTGCACATGCATCCCGATGTACATGGTCCCTGCTGCGCCCTATGTTTCTGTACCCTATTTCTCGCTCCTGCACTGGTGACCCACAAGTCTGTACCGTTGTGTACACGTGTATTGTTTTTGCATTTTATAGCGATACCCGAACATGTGCTCAGTATGCATGCACATTTCGATGTCTACCACGAGAAACTTGAATGACATTCGAAAAATGAAATGGCAAATGGAATTAGAAAAACCAAAAATGAAAAACAAGCAGCTGAACTGCATTTGAAATACAAAAAATGAATTGCATTCGAAAAACGAAGCAGCTGAATTGCATTCGAATTGTAAAAAAGATAAACGAAACAACTGAATCGCATTCGAGAAACGAAAATTGAAAAATGAATTTAAATGTCCTTTCTGGCCACCGTACTTGTACATGTATGTGGAGTTTAGATTCCATAAGCATTCCATGGTGATTACTTTACACTTTGTGTACAGATGTTTTCACTCCTAACATTCTAATGGGTTTTTAATAGTAATTTCTCAGTGGTGTTATTTTTTGTCACTGCATGACATCACCTCTCTGTTTTAGCTCTAGCCGCCATTGCCGCAGAGATTCCAGGATTGGACCAGTTTCGTTGGCCCGGCTACTGGCTCACCGTTCATTCTGCAATTGTGGCAATACTAGTAATCTTCCTTTTTAAACAAAAGAGAAGTGAGTTGAAAAGAGAGTCCTCTTCTTCCACCAAGCAGCTCCCAGTGCCAAAAATAGTATCCTCTTGTTTCATTTTCAAATAGCATCTTTAATTATATTATACTGAAATAGCCCTTAGTGGATACATATGTATATATGTATGTATCTAATGAGGTACTAAGCAATTTTTTACTCACTACCACCTTAATTTTTTCATCAGTGCCACATATGTATACCACAGTAAGCAATACTGTGCATAAAACCTCAAACTAAATATTATTGTTTTCCTTGATCTCACTCTTCCAAGACTATCGTTTACCTGGTCTTTGCCTACTTTGTTTTTAACACGTATTTTGCTCTATTGGAGACACTTCAAAATCCCATTCAGGGAGACCAATTTGGGCTCAGTGTTAAGTATACATCCTATGTCTTTCTGGGTACACAGAGCTTGATTATTGTTGGAAATGTGATAATGTAAGTTTCTTTCTTAAACCTGCATTCAGAGAATGATACTAGCATGCTTTGCTAAGGCCATAACTTGAAAGTTGAACCATGGCACAAGTCACCTGTACCATGGATTTCTAGTGTGTATGGGTTTGTAACCTTCATGCAGTTTTAAGTATTCTCTCAGGCTCTATCTACACTCAGGGTACAAGTCCCATACACACTAAAACCCATAATAATCTAGCTCACTAGACCCTCCCCCTCCCCAGGCCCGAGGGAGGGTCAGCTAGACTAAACTATAACTTGTTTCCTACCTTCATACATTTTTGGTTCCTGCATCTACAAAAAGTATTTTTGTACTATGTGATAACATGACTCAACATCATTGGATGCATGATGGTATCACACTATTGAAGAGCACGCTTGTTGCAAATGTTCATTGGAGCTGACAAATGATAGCCAGTATTGCAGTACTAATCCTCAGGCAGACTTAATATCTTGATTGTACATATTACTTTAATGCTTCAGGGTCTGCTAGTGTATTTGCTACTAATTTACTTCGTTTTTGGTGCTTCAAAGGAATATACAAGCTAAAGCTTTGGATAAGGAACTACATCACAATTACAATTGAGCTTTGCTATAGCTTCGAAGCATACTGGCTCAACTATATAATATGGCTGATTGGCTGTACTACATATCCCATAGTACACTATATACCAGCTACAATCCACTGAATTAGCTTACCATCTACAAGTAGCTATCAATACATGAAACAAGAGAATTTGGTATTATTTTTTCATGTCTTCTGGTTGCAGGTATGTCCTTCAGAAATATGGTTTGAGTAACAGAATTATCTGTTTAATGGCATTGTTTCTGAGCATCAGTGGATCAGTTATCTCCAGTGACTGGCAGGCTATCAGAGGAGATCCATGTGATCGTTTTAGTGGCAACATTACCAACAGGACTGTATCTTATCAATGCTACCCATTATTTCATTCATTACAAAGATATATCCAGGATTCTAAGTTTGATGATACTTGTAATGTAACACTCCCAATGGAATTGGTCAACTATACATTTGCTATTGGAGAATGCACACCATGCAGTGCAAATGCTACTTATTTGTCTGAATTGATGACAAGCTTTGGGGTGAGCCATTCAGACCACAGTGTCATATGCCTTGATTCTGAAAACAGCTATCTCAGTACTTACATGTACCACATGCTGGATTGCTACTGGTGGTTTAACACAGATTGTTTTAGTATGACTCTTGCAAAGATAGACAGTAAATTACCAGAGGCTGGTAGTGGGTCAGCAACTTCTAATTGGCCAATCAGCAGTAACAGTAGTGATAGTGAACCTGTGTGTAACTCCACACTGCATAGAAAAGAGGGTGCACAAAATAGAATCATGCTTGAATTTGGCATGGAAAGTGCAACAACTGATTGTCTAACCTCAAAATGTTCATCACAAACAAATAGTTACTATGAGCAGGATCCAATATACATGGATGACATAGACCTGGACTCATGTAACTCCAACGCCAGTTGTATTTGTGAATCCTTCTCTGTTCCACCATTCAACTGTTTCTGGAATCCCAATTCCCGCCTCACTGGGCAGTACTGTCCTCGCTGTGAGCCCCTGTGCCGAAGTACAGACCACACCATCAATTTCATCCAGTTCATCGTGGGTATAAGTTTGATCACTCTAGCCTTTCCAATTGGCCGCGGAACTCTAACACTAATAGTATCTGATGCCATGGGATATAATTCACAGGTATTGAAAGCAGATAAAATTTAATGCTCAATGTTTACCTTTATTTTTTAACTTTCATCTTATAGGGGCTGATTATGGGAATTTTGGTGTCAGTTGGATCAGCTGCTAGATTCACAGGTCCACTCTGGGGTAAGAATTAATGCATGTATACGTATATTGTGTCTGGCTAAGTTCAGCGTGATATCAGTAATAACTACAATAAATGAAGTTGTCTCTCTATAGCTTCTACAGAATATTAATCTGGCCTCATCCCCAGGCAATTTTCTCTCACAGCCGTATGTGAGAGAAAATCTGGGGGGAGTGGGACTGAGGCTATAATTATACCGATTCGAACCATGTAGTCCATTTTGCTTTGGCTGAGTCACCAACAGCCTAGCAAACAAGAATAATATTTCATATCTAAAAACCAGCCGGGTGTTTTTTTACACAAATCATTCAATTAAAGGTTGTGTTCAGCAACGGATTAGTCTTAGTTAAATGCAGCTGTAGAATGGATCAGATAGTCTCATCATGTAGCGCTGCCAGCGAAAGTGCTGACACAGCAACTTCGTAGTGCACTTCCAGCTAGTTAGGCCATACCTATTTGATCTTACGTTGCTCGGGCAAGAGCATCTCACGAACAAGGTCGGTAGGTCGCTTTGAAAATGATAACAATAGTCACGTGACAGGAAGTTACCGTGGCAACATGACATCATAATAAAAAAGTGCAGACGCAAGGTCAGCAGTTACACTTTACGATCTTTGATTTTTGAACTATACTCAAGTCTTTTTTTTACAGTTACACTAAGCCATGCAAAACAAGCCATCTCACTAGCAAAACCGCTACAGCATGTTAAAATCACTTGTCCGAGCACACGGTTTACGCACGTGCATGCGCTACATAACTATGACGTCATTATCATTTTTATTTGCAATCTACAAAAATAAGGTCGGTCAGGCCCGAGCAACGTAAGATCAAATAGGTATGGCCTTAGCAATCAGAACTTGCCAAGGCAGAACTATCATTTCTACCTACCACTCTTTCGCCGTCTAGGCAACACAAAACTAACCTACCTTGACATACCTTGGCCTATTGAGCCTGCAAACTTTCAGTAGCTTCCACTGTGCTCGTGGCTAGTAGTGGCATAGTAACGGAATGACGTAACTTAGCGCACGTGATATTTGCGGACAAACACACACACACACACACAAACGGAAAACATGAAAGCAATCTTAAAACCAGCTGGGCGTGCGCCCGGCTGGTAAAAATTTGCACTGCAGTCTTGCCCACTGTAAACAGTGCAGTATTTGGCTCAAAGCAGAAAAAAATATCGCAATGCAAGCAGTACAGTATCACGTTCATTGCATCCAGTAAATACATGTATGCATGCATATCTGGCTATGCAATCAAAACGGTCCCATGTATGGCTATAACTGTATTGGCACAATTTATTTATCAAGAAGGGAATATTATGTCAAGGGATATACGTATGTATGGATCGGAGGGATAACATTGTGTGTGTGCATGCTTATATTTACTACTGTAGATGTATCATAAACTCTAACCCAGCTTTGTATAGTATCCGTTCTTCCTGTCTATCTTATCTGTATGCTTCATTGATAATGTGTGCCAATGACAATACCTCACAGGCAATGCAGCATACCATGCTGTTGGTCATAGGACATACCTGGCCATGAGCATCATTTGCAGTTCAATGCTGGTGGTGATAGTCCTGTTTTTGCTGCTCTACCGTTCCATGAAGCCAAAGGGGGTGTACCTGGCCCCAATAAGAACAGAAGATGTTGAGCTAGAGGATGCAATGGACTATAGCAACAACAGTGATAGAATAGAGCTTCTAAAACATTTTCAGGTGGAAGAACTAGAGAGTGAGTTAAGTAATACAACTGGCACTGGCAATGAAGAAGGGTCTGATCCTGATAGTACCCATTCATCATGAAGATAAATCAGACTGTTTTTATGAATTTCATGCATATTATTCCTATGTACATGTACTACAAGTTATAAAAAAATGAAAAAATGAAGTAGAGATGGTATCCCAAAGAGCAGCCAAACACAGTAGGAACGACAATTCAATACTTTTATGGATTGCATGCCATCCCTACGTATTTTGCTGTTTCCAACCACACCTCATGATGATTATTCATTGCTGTTGAATGTGGCAGGTGTGGATTGTGGTGTATGCAAAAGGGAAGATGTGGCGTGAGCAGTATCGAGTCTACAGCGCATGTTGCTGCGAAGGATAAATTGTAGTGTGAGAAGGTCATGTGTTATGAGATGTTGCAATCATTTAGTGGCTTGAAATGGCTGGTGCAGCATGTAGGGGATTGCGGTGTGTGCATGGTTGAAAAAAAGGCAGAGACGTATAGGGATAGCAATCCATAAACGTATTGTGGTGTCATTCCTACTTTGTTTGGCTGCTTACGTATATAGCGGTGGGGTTGAATCATGTGTAGAAGTACTTCAGTTTATGCACGTGTTTATGGAGAAGTTGTTGTGAATGTATAATCATTGGTGTATACTGAGCATGGGAGAGTGTTGGATGGGCTATAGCCTGTGGGATGGGACCCTGAACTTTGGGATTCTGTACTCCAGGGGTCTTCAGGTGTGCAGCTATTTTATATTGTGTATTTTATTGTGTATGTATTTGTGCTCCTTGAGAGCGTTATCGATCAGACTTTAAAATTGACGAGAGCTTCTTTTTTTGTTGTCTAATTCACTGTGTTCAAACGACAACAAATACATGCATCCTCGACCTCAATCAAGAGGGCTTTGAAAGTGCATCTTTCCGCCAACAGATTGTGATCTACTATTCTGATCTCTTCCTTCAAGCTCCTATTCCACATCGGCTCTCCTTTCAACATCCTTTCTGTCAACATCACCCCACACACCTCATCAAGCTTCCTGCACTCCTTCACTCCCCAGACTGGCACACAGCACACGCATGCGAGACTAAGCACATGCTGCAAGAATCCCAGCTTTCTCTCCAAAATCCTACTCCTCACCACAAGAACAGCAGTGTTACTGAGATGCTTTGGCCACTTTAATGCTCTCTTGACCAACTTTGCTAGGAAGGACTCTACTTTCTCCATCAAAGACTGTGTCATCAACCAGTTCTTACATCAGAACAGGCATTACACGTTTCCAGTATCGATTTGGAGGAAAGAGGGCTGAGATCTCCCTGAAATACCCCTATACTGCCATAGTGGAAGAAGGCTCATCTGGCTTTCTTGATGTTCTCATCAATGGATTTTGTAGCTAATAGGTCTCCTTTCCACCAATAGCTACCCCAGGCATTTCCCCACATCTCTGGCAGACAAAATTAAATTAAGCCATCCACCTCACACTCTGGAACATCAACCTTCTGACCCTAGAGAACGTCACAATTTCACATTTACCCACATTCAACTTCAACTCAGTGAACCTTTTCACTAGAGCAACCTGCGCCTCCAAGGATTCCTTCTTAGTTCTGACGTCGATGGTGTTACGCATGCGCAGTACATATGGTGCGCAATTCGTGATTGCGCACGGGAAATTGGAGTTTAAAGCATAAGCTATATTATCTATGATATAAGCAGGCGCTTGGAGGGATGTGCATCTCAGTCTTGCTTGTAGCAGTAGACGTCAAAGGTGAAGAAATTATTCTTTTATTTACTACTGTTGCAGCTCTTATGACCTCCGAAGACTACCAAGCCACTCTCCTATAAGCGTCCCTGGACGATGTCGGGTAACGAGCCAGGTACTAGCGGCATTTCCGCAGGCCAGTTCGACGAACTGATGTCCGCCATCCGGACCTGAACGTCCGCGCGACGACCGGGGCTGCAGTCGATTCGAAACTGGCTCAGCTGAAGCGAGAGCGAGAGAGGTATCTCTAGCGAGCAGGAGGAGGCGCATAACCGAGTCGCTAAGCAAGTAAAGGCCGACAAGTTTCCCGAATTCAAGAAGAGGGGGCACGAGGAGCAGAACCATTTGAATGAAAAGCTGCGCGGCAAGTTGGAGAGCGCGACGGTCCAGGGCCTTGGAGTTGACGCCGCCAGCGGTGGAGAAGGCCAAGGCAGCAGAGCTCCAGGAAGGTGAGAAGCTGTGTGTTACCAGTTAGACAGAAACTGATTATACAATAGCACTGAGATAGTTCAGAAGTTCAGAGGTTGGAGATCGTTCGGTGGCACGGCCACTCATCCAAGCCAGCATTTGCCTAGGCAGTTTTCAGCGCCGCTGCCGACTGGGGGGCAGTTCTGCCGCATGGTGTACCTACTACTAATTAACGTGCCTGTTGGCTCTCGCCAGGTGGTTGGACCTTGTTTCCAGTATGGTCGTTTTCGAAGATCGTGCCCGTTGCGCGCTACGTAGGGGCCAGCCAGCCAAGTAGGCGGGTTGTTTGCAGTATACTAGTTAATACAGTGGAAGTGTATAATAGATATTATCGCTGGCGCTCTATGTTGTTGTGGTCGTGCATATATTAGGGTGTTGTGTTCTGTTTGATATGGCAGCTGCTAAATTCTTGTTGTGTATATATATGCAGAGGAGGTCGGAAGGCATCACGTGCACTATACTGT
Organism: Phakellia ventilabrum; assembly: GCA_963921505.1. Taxonomy (NCBI): domain Eukaryota; kingdom Metazoa; phylum Porifera; class Demospongiae; order Axinellida; family Axinellidae; genus Phakellia; species Phakellia ventilabrum. Next base: position 2,941,859 of record OY997397.1, read on the forward strand.
CGGATGATCTCTAGCAGAGAGGAGCAATATAGCCGCTTCGCGCGAGTGATCTTGTGTAAGTTTGGCAGTTTTCTAAAGTAAAATAGTTAGAATCTGAGCTATAAAATCGCTACCATACCTTCAATAGCATAGCTTCAAGAAATACTTTTTAAGCTCACTGAGAATCCACAGTATTCAAGCCGAATCTTTCGGCAGCACAGTTCCACACTCGCAAGCCTAGGTTTTTGAGGGGGTGTACCCAACCGTACCCTCGAAGGTTGTGGAGATATAAAGCGTTCTTTGGGCCCGATACCGTATAACTTTGCATAACGTCCGTATTCTTCTCCATGGAACGCTATTAACTGTGACTGACACGTGTTACCTTCCAATGTGTATATTGCTGGTGTTCGGTCGTTGTTGTGGACATGCATGTGTCAGGTGTTTCTATTGTATAATATGGCAGCTGTTCTTGTACGTGACATGTTGTTCAGCGTTTCTAGATACGGCCACCTGGGGTGAACCTCCTTTTTTGGTTTTCTCGCCATGCAGCTGTTGATGTGGGACTCGTTGATGTATAGCATGAGGTGAGATCTCTGCAATCCTATGAGGCCCATGCTAAGTCAGTAGGTGACGTACTGCCTATTTCGGTTCAAGGTCAGCTTAGAGAGCATTCTGCTTTTTGGCTAGAAGAGCTAGAGGTTACTAATTTTGTGCTTGGCATAGTTACTGAGGGATGTCGTTTGCCATTTTTTGGCACCTCGGCGCCGATGTGTCATCTCAACCATTCATCGGCCCTCAACAATGGTGCCTTTGTATCAACAACAATTGCAGAGTTACTGCAGACCCAGTGTGTGGCAGAGGTCGAATGCTGTCCAAACGTTTGCACTCCATTGCAGGTGGTTACTTAATGCCCAAGGCAAAATGCGCGTGGTTGTCGATCTTCGGTACATCAATTCTTTTCTATGAAAGGACAAGTTTGAGCATGAAGACATCAAATTAGTCCCACAGATGTTTATTTGTTTACCACTTTCGACCTGAAGTCAGGCTACCACCACATGGACATTCACAAAGAATTCTTATTTAGGTTTCAGCTGGGGTGCAGGTGTTCATCGGAGGTTTTACGTCTTTCGGGTGCTCCCCTTTGGTTTGGCTACAGCCTGCTACGTCTTCAAGTTGCTTCAACCATTGGTGAAGCATTGGAGCGCTCTTGGCCTGAGATGTATTGTCTGCACAGATGACGACATTTGTGCCAGCCCTAATTTCTAGTTAGCAATTTGGGCTCGTGATTTGATCGTATCTGATCTGAGTCTCAATTGGATCCTTCCCAAGTTGGTCGGTGGCTGGACTTTGCCTCTATTCTGGTTCATTTCGGGTGCCTTCAGATAAGTTAAAAAAACACCAATCACTAGCATAGAACAACCAAGTTCGAGTATGACTGATTGCTAGTGCAGCAGGGCAAATTATTTCCATGGGTCTGGCTTTGGGCCCTGTTACTAGGTTACGGACTAGAGCACTATATGCAGTGATTGAGCAACGCCAGTTCTGGAACGACAGGCTATTTTTGACAGACAATGTTCATGGGGAGTTGCAATTTTGGCAGGAGCATGTGGACCAGTTGAATGAACAGCCGATTTGGTTTTCTTCCGGGGCAACTCGCGTGGCTTTCACAGACGCAAGTTCATCTGCTTTTGGTGGATTCATTGTTGGTGTGGGCTCAAACACATGGCCAGTGGTCAGCATACGAGATTCAACAAAGTTCGATCTTGAGAGAGTTTAAAGCTGTTGACCAGGTCCTCCGTTCCTGTTCTTACTGGGCATACAATCAAATGGTTTACAGACAACCAGAATGTAGTGCGCATAGTGAAGGTATAGGCAGTCATACATGGGCAATGAGCATTTTTGAAGTTTGCTTACAGCATGGCGTTAAACTTTGAGACGGAGTGGGATTCCTCATAAATTGAATGAAAAGGCTTGGCAGATTAATCCTGTCTCATCTTGATTGTTTGTGGGGCCCACACACATGATAGATTTGCTTCTCCTCACAATACTCAGCTTCCTCGTTTCGATAGTAAATTCTGGAATCCTACGTTCAGCAGTTGACACTTTTACGACGTCCTGTCCTGGCAAGGTCAATTGGTGGGTGCCACCTCCTTATCTTGTCTGCCGTACTGTTCGTCATGCGGAACGTTGTTCTACTTGTGGCACGCTCATATTGCCGCTCACATTGTCAGCTAGATCATTTTTAGTTGATCCTAATTTCTGTACTAGCATAGAGGAGCCCTGCTCTGGACGTTCGTAATAATTGTAGGTATGCACCTTATACATTGAGAGTTTGAGTCAATTTCCTTTTTGGGGTCTAGCTAAAGACGTGTTTTTAGAAGAGGGAGGCAGTGGTACCTCGCATATACCATGGCCAGTGGGCATGCATACCGGAAGTGGGAGCCAGGCAGTTGACTTCGGGTCATTCCACTATAGGAGTTTAGTGGTGGTTGTCAGATAGGTTCTGGCAGTATTAGCCTGGGGACCACTTGTCACTACTACCAATTGGGTGGTGACCATTTGTGACCAGTGAGTTGTGCAGCCTGTTGGCTGGGTGATGGCTTGCAGCCTGTTTATAAGGTGTCAAGTTTAACAGATTGGTGCTGTCTATGACCATGATCGTGAAGCCGGGTGGCTTGTGCAAAGGGCTTGCTAGCTTAGGTGACAGGTGTCACATTTAATGGCTTGGTTACCAGCTACATGTATGGGCAGGAAGGTCATTTTTAGCCTTTGGGCTTGTGTTGATCAAGTTGATCAAGTTGGCTTGAATTGGATGGGTATGCAGCTTACCATGTGCCACATTAGGTGCTTACTGTGTTATTGTAGCCTCGTCACTTCGCTCGCTCGGCGGGGAGGCCTGGGACGAGGCTAGTGTTATTGCCAACACCTGTTAGTTTAGAGTTGGGAGGGAGATTTTTTAATTAGTTAAGTGGTAATCTTGATTGCCTGTGTTCCATTCTATGTATTTAGACATTTTCAGTTGGAGTCAGTTTGAGGGTATAGAGGATGACGAGCCACGGGATTTGGCCAGTTCACAGTCTACGCTAAGACATCACGTTTATGTATAATTTATCGACCAAGCGTATTTTATACGTGGCTTATGGCGGTGCCAGCGGGGCGGAAAGTGACCAAAAATGGTGCTTCGCGTATGCGTTCATATCTCTAGTAAGAAAGTGTATCTATGTACAATCCGCACATTACCTGAAAGCTCAGTCTTCGCTGGTTACGATGATGTCCAGTATTAGTGTGAACTCCGTCTTTTTCGGGGCCCTTGGACGGCAAAGCGGTTGGCTATCAGAAGAAAAAGTGGGTTTTTGGCATTTTCTGAACAAAGTGGTGCAAACCTTGCCAGCAGTGGGATTATAGCACAGCCTCAACAAGCACAGGTTGAACCGAATGGAAAATCAAGTCCGGAATCAATCGACCCAGGAATGGCTGAGATACAGGCAATTTAATTCAGAGCCTAAAAATTGAGAAACACGGGTAAGGCCTACCACACAAAATAGGAGCGCTTCTGATATGACTTCACAGCGAAAATAATGCACTGGTTCTTAGACTCTTTTCTGCAAAAAATCTTTTCTACAGCTCTTGTACTTCGTCTTCAATGGCAGTTTTCGACTTGTCAACTTTTCTGCCATTTTAGCCTTCCATTTTCTGAACAAACCGGTGCAAGATCTCTGAGAACCTCGAAATTCATACCAGATGTTCCTTTCCATGTACACTACTTCGTGCAAGTGGTCTGGAATCCAAACGATCACAAATCTCGTAGATCTGGGGAAGAAAAGGTTGAAAATCGAACTTCTCGACCCCCAAAATTTGAGTTCAAAGTTCATATTTCCACGTGGATTTAGCGCACGCCATCTCGATTACCTAGGCAACTGCGGCGTGCGCACGAACGTGGGGGTGGGGCTACTGCACATGTACCGCTGTCATCGCTGCACAGCCAAGAACTCCTCCTTTATTGTGATGAGAGCATTCAGATTTGTGGGGCAGCATTACTGTGGGCTTGTCTTCATGTTAGCTTCATCTGCAGCAGCTGTTCTGCCTTGCGCCTCGAGGCTAGATAGCCGGCCACGCAATAAACGATTACGTAAACAATACGGCTCATGCGGCCGACCACGCAATAATGAGCGTGGGTACTTCCTGGTTGCACTTCCGCGACTGCCGGCGATTTGGTCGATAAATCTGACGTCTTATTGTAGACTGTTCACTGCCGGGGGTGGAGTGGTAGAGCTCCTGCTACTGCTAAAAAATACAGTGGAATATTCTCACGGATCTTATAACAACACAGCTATTCCATTTAATAAGGATGGGCTTCCACTAAGCAGGTTATACCGGCCAAACTCATTTATACAGGGTCGGATCTAAGGGGGGGGGCAGCTGACCCCCCCTTCAGTCTGTCAATTATTACGTCATTGTGATCACTATGCGTCAATTCTTCAGTCTATACAGTAAATTAGTAAACGCAGCTAAATAGAAATCTACCAAGATGCTACGAGTGCGCTTTGTGATAGCTGAAAATCATGTAGGTAGAACATTTTCCACGCTTCGCGCAGATAATTGGCTACCGCACAGTATTGCTATCATGAGCCTGACCCCCCCTTCAGAATATCGTAGATCCGCCCCTGTTATATATCAATTACTTGCTGCAAAAATCCAAGACAAATGGTCCTATAGAGGAGGCAGTGAATGCTCTGTCCTGGGTAAGAGCCTATTACCCCAGAAATTTTGAAACCTTAATGGATAGGTTTGGTGGTGCTGATGCCTTGCTGTCGGACATTTGCATGCTCACTATGTGTTTGGTGGGGGTTGCGGGCTGTTTTCAGTATAGTGAACTAGCTCAGCTGAAGGAGTCTGATGTAGTCATCTATCCAGAGCATATGGAGCTTTTTGTTGAAGCAAGTAAGACTGATCAGTTTCGGGATGGTGCCTGGGTGGTAATAGCCAGAACTCAGTTTAAGCTCTGCCCAGTGGCCATGATGGAACGCTACACTAATATGGCTGCTATTGAAACCCATGGAGACTGATTCCTATTTAGCGGATTGATGAATACCAAGAAGGTGCACGATTGTGAGAGAATGGTGGCCTTAGTTACACTACGGCAAGAGAGCTTATCCTAGACAAATTAGCAGCCATCGGACTTGATAAAAGACAGTTTAGTACAGGAGGCTGCTTTTTTTACTTTCTTGGTTTTCATTGTAATTTTGGGCCCGTTTCTTGCATACATGTCCTACACATTACACACATCCTTCACTAATGAACAAAGATAGGGAAGCCTTATAGGGAAAAAAAGCCCCATTTAGCCAGCTTTCGTCGCTTGCAGTATAAAAGTTTTTCCATGGTGTGAAAAAAGCTGTGGGGAGGAGCCTGGGAACAAGGCTACTAAAATTCATGACTCTGTTGTGAATGCCCCCCCCCCCCCCCTCCCTCCCCACACATAACTACATAATTCAAAATGCTGCAGCCTTATGTTTTAATTGCCATAAGAATTATCATGTTGCATCTATGTTGCATATCCTGGAATACAGTGGAACCTCTGAATAATGGACATGATAGGGACATTTCAGTTGTCCCTTGTAGAGAGGTTGTCCTCATCTCGGAGGTCAATTTACACACAACATGTCCAATTGGTGCGTTTTAGTCTGTCCATTACTGGAGGTTGTTTTTATCTCAGAGTGTCATAATAACATTATATCTGCCAAAAATATATTCACTAGAACCTGGAGCCCATAAACATACTGAAGGGTGTGAAGGAGCATGCAACTTCTGTTAGTGTAGTGATCCAAGTGCTTTTTTATTCACATGATAACGTAGCATCTACGTAGCAACGTAACATTGTTGGGGCAAGACTTCCGGGTCACGCCTACTCGGACATAATCGCCAACTGTGAATGTGTCTTGTCCCCAGTACAGCAGGCCATGTTTGGCCTGTGAGACAAGCATACATTTACAACTGAATAATAATATACAATTTCAAGAAATGTTGGACTTAATTTTAGTTCTAGTATGGTTTGCTATCACTATAGGTACATGTAGCTACTCTTAACTATGATGGGTTTTGCTCGTCTCATTATTAAGCCTGGGATGCCATCATTTCTCTATATGCCACCTCCTAGGCATGTGTGATCTATAGCCTCTTTATGGTTGATCTGCTTTGCTTGTATCGTCACCCTTATTTTAGCCTGTAGCTTTGCTCTGTGCTGGAGCCCAATTTGTCACACCGTGCTCTTTTACGAGATATGTTATCCCTCGTTTCTGGTCGCTGTGGCAAATTATGTAGTGAAGTCCTAGTGAAACTATGTTCTCCCTTTCCGTATATGGTAGATCTATGGTAGCAGCTGCATGTAACTCTAACCAGATGATTTTACACATAGCAGCACACACTCCTTTTTTCACTCGAGTGTGTTCGTGGGGCTCCTGGCAGGACTTTTAGTTGAGTATTTACCCATATCTTAGACTACAGTGATGCACAGTTATCTTCCGAACACACACTCGATCCCCACCAAGTGGGACGATCGAGGCCTGGGTATCCTATCCTCTTCACAGATGCCAACAGAAGCATTATCAGAACAGAGAATGTCCTGAGGAGCATACTCCAATAGGATATGTATTGATATATCTCACATCTTTCTTGCTCTAGCCAGAATTCTTGCACAAAATGCTGCCCTAGAGTAGTCTCGTGCCCAGACGCCCGCCTACTGGATAAGCGTCTGGCGACATTGCGCAGGATGCTCGGTCTTCATTAAAAAGTACCAGCTAATTGCGTTTTCGTCAGGAATTTCAAACGAAGCAATGAAATTGCAGAAAATGCAATTTTCTGTTATAACACGTGTTAGTCATCAAGCTTGAGAAAGGTGAAGAGTGAAATGGCTACTTGTACTGTCCAGAGACCTAGACGTATCTAGTGCCGCGGATCGGCATATCGATTTCGAGTACTGAGCTAGCTAGGAGCTATTCTTCTGAGTGTCGTCCAGAAAGTGGGTTACCGCCTAGTCTCGCGGGCCAGCCTCGAGTGAGGCTGGCCCGCGAGACTAGGTTACCATTGTGCTACGGATGACCAGAAGGCAGTGCAAGCGTTTGTACTTGGGAAGGATGTCTTTTTACAAACAAAGAGCGACTGTCCATCACAAGGCCCTAGGTCTTCACGAATCGAACAAAGAACTCGAATTCCATGGCTAGGGTGAATAGTTCGTCAAGACAATGGCGGTAGTTCTTTCCCACAGACAAGACAACGATCCTTTCTCCCCAGTGCATGCCAGTAGCGCACTCTTTACAGCATGCATCTGCTGAGCTAGCATAACTTCTCACTATGCGTAAATAAGATTAGCGGTCCAATTACGTATCCGCTAAACTATGAATATTTTATGAAGCCCGAGGATTGTGCTGAATGACGCCAGACTGTTAGACGGAGGCGAGCATGGTCTGGGCACGAGACTAGCCCTAGAGTGCATTGAATCCTTGTAATAGCTAGTATACAAAAAAAAATTACACTCCACTCATTTATACTATTTAAAGTACAAGCTGTTGTGTAAGCTTCAATTTAGATACATGTACCTACCTCTGCTGGCTGGTGTCCCACTGTGATTATAGTCTATACATGAGACCATATGCACATAAGGAAGCCAGTAAGTGATTGACTGGAGCCATAAATATGCTCAGATTAAATTATGACTTTCTAGAATTCAAATTTCCAAACCAAGTATGTTGGCAACACATCACAGCCTTCTAAAAAATTGATACCGTGCCTGGAGTTGACTTGACTGTGTCCCCACATTTACATTCTGTAGGTCAGAATATGGGTGGGCCCTATATTAGTAAGTTCATTTAGCAGAGAGGCCAAAAGCCTGTTTGATATCTAGCAGCATTGATAGTGCTTACTTTTGAGTAGGCTTTGATGTCGCTAACATAGTTATGAACTTACATGGTTTGGAGGTTTGAGTTTCTCATCTGAAAACAGCTGGTATCTAATATGACCACAAGTTTTATTACAACCTAACTTCCTACAGAAATAAATTGATGTACATGAACACCATGGCCACATGGAGGGAGGTCAAGCCTGCACCATATATGGTTGCAACTTAATAAGATTGAGCTCATAGACACAGATGTGGATCCAATTGTATGCTTAGCTATGAGGGCAGAAAATGGTTTAAAGATCTTAGTGGCCTACTATGTACTGAGACTGTCACCTTGCTAGTATCGTGGATTGTTAATATTTTGTTGCTGTATGTCGTCTGCAGCCGTTTACACGTATGTTTGCCTGTACCATACCGCTAATTTCACTAAACATCCTGTGACCTCTGGGTAGCTAGGCAACTGGCCATGGGGATCTATCTTACTTAAAACATCTGGTGTCTAACCTGCATACTTCAAAGGAAAGTGCTCATTAATTATTCGACGTGGCTAGAGAGCCAGTAAACTATATGCGATTTATGCAGGGATGTATGCGCATGCGCACTCGTGAACTAGCGTGTATCTCGGTATTGATGCAACGCAGCTAGCTCTAAACCCAACGATTAGCCTCTAAGCCCTATCCCAACTCTAGCCCTACCCTAACCCTAACCCTAATCCTAACCCGTCCTCCTAAACTCAACCTTTGGATTTACCGGCTCTCTAGCCACTTCGTTAATTATTTTTTGTGAATGGCATGTAAGTAATGCAGTAACACCTTTGAAACATGTTGGGATGTTTAACTGTTTAAGTATGGGTAATAATAATGATCAAGGGCTGCACAAGCTGAAACCGTTGCCCTGGTGCACTAATCAGCCCTGTAATGCAGGCATCATTTAGAAAGTGTGTGTTATCCGGATAATGCACACTAAAGTGTGCATTATGCAAAAAGTGGACAAATGTTGAATGGCCTTGCAGAGTTGGGCCTGGAAAAATACAAATGCATTGTTTAGGTGGTCGTGGGAGAGGCAGACAAGTGAATTGAGCTGAGACAGGTGGTCTCAGTCACTGCCATAGATGGACCTGATATGGTGTGTGTCTTTCTTCCCAGAATGGGCTGTAGGTGTTTCTGGGACTCGGACACCGACAACTATGTACAAGACATCTTAATGAGTTGCACCAGCTCCAGGCTTCATTATCCCATCAGCTTACTGCTTGTCTATGCTGAAAAATAATTAGGATACTCTGTTCTGTGTAGCAGCTGCTTATGATGGAGTGCAAAACGTACTGACCAGCCACTGTTGCCACAGCAACCAAGATCACTTCCCTACACACCAGTTGCTGTCACGCAATTGATGCTTCTGAATTTGTTAAGGGTCACACTAATTGGGGTGAGCCAGAGTGAGCCCCAATCCTAGTGAGCAAAGATGCCTCTATCACCATGTTTGTGATCAATACTGAAATGCATGCCACATGCATATAAGGATGTACTTATTAAATTTTGTATGTATTGCACAAGAGTGCATGAATAAACATTTCCCGCCCGGGGGTGGGGAAAATTTTTTATGTGCTCTCGTATCGAACGATGAGAAATAAAACTCCCAGGGTAGATGAAGGCCAAGCTGCAGCCGAGAAGCCATTAGTAGCACCAGCACAGCAGGGAGAGACCAGTCAATGTTCAAGGGGAATCAGGCGGCATATATAGCTATTCACGTATAAGAAAAAAGAAAACATGATACTACCTCACCAAGTATATGTCCATACTTCTACCTTGCTTTGTTATTGTGTATGCTGCACTTCAGGTGTGAGTGGTGGGATACCAGTTTCGAAATCACAAGGTACTGGACAGGCAATCCAAGTGGGACTCATCTTAGCTAAGTGGCAGCCAAGAATTTTACCCAAGAATCAACAGTTACTACATTCTTTTTTATATCTTTGCAGTGAAATGAAGGCCTTCCAGCTGCTGCTACTGCTCGTGACCACTGGACAGGTGTTTCTCTACCCAATGGCACCACGCCATTGTTATGTGACGTATTTTGTCCCCCACAATCAGTACAAGGCACATCTCGCGGCTGAATACTCCTTACTGGACCTTGCCGATCTTGTTCTAGACAAAACAGGACTAGATATCTCTGGAATTCCGGTTCGCTAGTTGTGGAGGATGTTACCGTAAGTGATGAAGCTGATCTTTCAGCTACTTTCACAATAGCTGACCTCAACAACGTTGAAATAGCAATACCGTACTCACGCGTTGTTAAGCGCATGCGCTTGAATTTCCATAGGAAGAAATGAGCACCTAATAGCGAAGTGCGCCTAACAACGAGGTGCGCTTAATTACGAATATTAAATTGGAGTGTGCTTTATTTGAAGTACGTACGGTCCTTGCGCCAGAGATCAGCCGGAACAGGAGTTTTCTTTTCGATTCGAGAGTATCGTTCGAGAGAACCGTGTCTATAAAGGTGCGCTTAATAAAAAATATTTTGATAACAGAATCAAACCAGAGCCTAACAGCGAATATGCGCTTATAAGCGAAGTGCGCTTAACAACGCATAAATATGGTATCATATGAATTTGAAGATGAATCGCTATCTTTTGCAATACAAGGAGAAGAATCTGTCAGTGTTAGTGCACTTATATCTCTAATTCCGGGTTTGACGATTGATTCGGCTGCTCTTCCACCAGGTGTTAGTGATATTGTAGAGCTTGAAATCACTTCATTTGACTTGGATATTGTTGCAGTAGACCTCAGCTTCACAGTTGAACTTCCCTATACACTCGTGTTTTTTGATGATCAAATAACAATTGAAGATGCCGCAGTAACAGTCACTGCTGTCTTGTCACCAATAAGAGTTTGCGATCTCGATTGCTGCTGACAGTGACTCAAATTATGAACTTACCGCTGATTTTGGTCGAATTGCTGTTACCGACATCATCGAAGAGTTTAGTGCTGCGATTGTACCCGATGAAATCAGTAGCATTATTGAGGCTACTGGTTTTGTAGATTTTGCTATTAATGATGCTGTCATCTCATATGCTTAGATAGTGAGGAGGATGCATATGACCAAATTCAGCTTTCGGGGGCTCCAGAGATAAGTGGTTATGAAATACTAGTTTGGAGTTATTTCCTGTACAGGAAGACTGGAAGTACAGACCTTATATCCAAGGTTTCAATCTTGGAGCAGTATCTATTTCAGGCCTCATTGAGGCAATTAGTGGGCAGAATGTAGGTGGTATAGTATTCCTAAACATTGAAGTTGATGCTGCAATCCTGATCTCACCTGCCACTCTTGAGGACGTTGAGTTACTCAATTTCGGTGATTTCTCGATCACCAAGGGAGTTACTTTTGAAGCAGTGATGTCATGGCCTGATGACTGCTCCTCTGACGATCTTTGTGCAGTGGCAGAATGGGCAATTGGAGAGGATGCCACGTTTACTCTTCAAGGGACTGTTTACAAATGCCAACTCATTCACTCTTGCTGCTTCACTGACAGATCTTAATCTTGGAAGCATTACTCTTTCTGAAGCAGGAATAGAAAGGACTGTAGGCACATCAACAGAAATTGGTTCAGTAGACTTGAATGACCCGGACATTACACTTTCTGCTGCTCTTGGCTATGGAACGAGTGGAGCATATCTTGAAATGACACTGAGTGGATGCTGGGAAGAGGCATTTGGAGCTGATTGGCTTACCATCTGTAATCTTTTAGTCTCCGTTGCTGTTGTACCTTAGTCTTGTTTTCCTTTGGAGGTGAATTAAAGATCGGAGATATTTCTTAATAGCTTGTGGTGACCAAATAGCAGGAAGTGGATATTTGGGAGTTGATCCTATAAATCCAACTGAGAACTATTACTACGTAAACAATGAGGGGGAGTTCACTGTTGGGTCAATTCTGGTGTGCAAGCACCAGTTTACCCCAGCCTGTGGCAGACTCTGGTTTCCCAGATGGCTTTCTTTCATCATTTTCTTATATTGGTGTAGATCTATCAGACGTTTCACTTAGTATTCCAGAAGGTTATCGAATGAGTGGCACATTTAATATTCTTGGACTGGAGGCTAGTGCAGAACTGAATGTAAGATGGAAATTGAACTCCCTGTCATCAATCTAGCTGGTGGTTTGCTGTCTATATGTATCGATCTAGTAGTGATACTTCAAATGGTCCATATATACTCTTTGGCTGATATTACTGTTGATCCAACTCCAAATGTCAATGTTGAGGCTAGTGGGTATGTATCTGTATTGGGTATAAGTCAAGAAACTATTTTGAAAATAACAAATGATGCTTACATTTACACTATCACAGGTAAGTTCCTGAACCAATTTCACACTTTTTGGAAATCTATGCTTCCTATGGCAATATTGAATCAGCCAGCTTTAGTGTCTATGGTGAATTTCAGAGTGACTTATTTGACACCATTGAACAACACGTTCAAGCAGCACTTGATGATGTAGCTACAGAAGCTACCAATGCAATTAGTGCAGCGCAACAGGATGTTGATGATGCACAAGAAGATTTTGATGCAGCTGTTAAAGAGCTCGAAAAAGCCCAGAGTGATGTTGATTCAGCGCAGTCGGACTTTGATTCTGCACAAAGGGAGCTGTCTGGTGCACAAGATGATGTTGACAGCCTTTGTAACCCTCCAACCTGTAGTGATGGTAAGATTACTCAAGTTTCCTTTACTGAATTTGTATGCCAGCAGATTATCAGCGTTTGGATTTGTGGTAGATTAGACAACTTGAAGGGTGACCTTTTGCTTGGAGAGTCATATGTGATGTAAAAACCCATAGGAAAGTGTTATCACTGCGCTATAGTTAGTTGCAATTGGAAACCTTGCTACACTCCCAAGGACAAGAATAATCATACCTGAGTGATGCGATATTCTTCGGTAGCTACAAGGTGATAAATATGGCAACTGGTTAGCTCTAGGAGCCTCACAATGCAGTTCTGCCATTCTCTTTTCAGCTATGAACACTCAAAATGTGTACAACTAACCTGCATAGCTAATAGCTGGCTACAGCAGTACTTAACTTCTCGTTATCGTCGATACATGCAATACTGCCAGTAGTTCAATCATTGACTCTTTAAAAAGACCTGATTAGTAAAATTGGCCAGCCTCATATGGTGCACAATAGCACAAGAAGGAGAGGTGTACACAATGCTGCACAGCATTTCTTTGTCTTTATTAGGTACACAGCAATATCACAAAGGTAAGGTCTCTTGGCTGCCAAATGTTCATTGCAATTGGCATAAAAAATCTTCAGTATATTTACTGTTGATGTCTACACTGATCAATTACTGGATATACATGCATGCATGTTTGACTACATAATTATAATTCCTTTGTGTACGTACTATGTTGTAAGCAAGTACAATGTACAGCAAGCCGTATAATGAAGGATTGCACAGGGTTGAGTATCAAAGTTATTAGCAAAATGCAATTTGCTATTCACAAGAACACCACCCTCCATTCCCCGCTACATGTGAATCAGGTATTTATCACAGGCTTCTCCAAGTCATTATACACGTATGGTTGTTATTACACTGTATGGTTTTATATTCATGGCTTTTGCAATGATTCTGATTCTTAAAATTTTCCCTTTGCAGTGTGTATTGGGGGTCTGTGTGACATCACCTGTGTATCAAAGTTATGGGGGTCATGTGTAGTGTACTCTCCAGAATGGGACAACTGCTGTTTTATATCTCCTGATGTAGTGTGTGAAACAGAAAGAGCTTCCTGCATTGCTCTCCGTGAAACAGCGTATTATACACTAGAGGTAGCAGAAGAAAGCGTAGAAGCTGCAAGTTACTCGCTTGAAGCAGCAAATCTTGCACTCGAGGCAGCACAGGATACAGTTGATGTAGCTAATGCTGCCTTAGATGCTGCTGAGGTGACTTACAAAGTTGGGCTTGAAGCTGCTGATGCTCTTCAATTTGCTGGCTTTGCTCTGAATGATGTCTTGAGCATTGATGAGATTACATTTGATGTTCACATCAGTGTTGCTAATGGTGGTTCCTTTGATGGCACTGAAAGGCACAATACTCGGGGCAGATGTGAATGTTGTTGTTAACATCAACGTATACGATATAGTTTCTACTGCCAAGACACTTGCTGACGAATGGACTTTTAGCTTTCTTTTAATTGACAACTGGACTTTATTATTATAGCTAATCATGCTGAACAATAATTACACCATGATTCATGCAATAGTAGTTTTGAAGAAATTGCTTGTAAATTGTTATGCTGTTAGTGAAGATACTTTACTGCCTTAAATTTTTTCCATTATAGTTATGTAAGGTATCAACAATGCGAATTGTACTCATTGTATATATACTGCAATTAACAAAAATGTAAAAGTACATATATAGGGATGTTAATCCCTAAAAAGAACCAGACAAGGTTTGGATGATGGATTACCATCCCTGTATCATTTTATACATACACATTTGCCTCTGTGTCATTATTGTGATTGTATATGTAGAACATTTATATGCAGCAGAAACTGCACACCCACGGATATGCATGACTGTGAACTTAAAGGGAGGGGAAAGTCTATTAACTGAGATAGGGATTACTTTGAAGCTGTGTTCTCTGCATTTGAAACCAAGTGCATGGTGCAGAAGTGGATGTACATTTGTATTGCCTGTATAATAGCTGTTGTGTATGGTGTAATTAATGTAATTAGTCCAGTACTATGAATATCATAATTGCCATCCAAACCAAGTGTGTTTCTAGGGTGGTGCACACCACTCTACAAAGGCCTATACGTAGGAGAACATGCACCGCTAGGAAGGACTTATCTAATAACACAATTACTGAAAAGCACCTTCAAGCATACTGAATGTCCATTCTTGCAGCATCTCTTCAGGGTCGCCAATTTAAAAACTCAAAGAGCAGCAAATACAGTACACCAATGATATTCTGAAAGACCAATGCAACCAGGAGCCTTTTGACAGACAATTTCGCTCCTTGACAGATAACACAATACAGAGATCTGACAAAACTTCACAATATACGTACATGTAGGTATATATACATGTAAAGTGAATATACACGTACATGATATACACTAACATGCATATTTATCAATGATAAGTTTCTTATACTACGTTTCTTTGTTTATTCTCTTCACCACATTAATTCTCTGGTTCCAGACACAGGCAACAAGGGTATGGTGCCGATAGACAACTGCACAATAATAATAGCACTATAATTATAGCCAATAGGATAGGGACAAGATTAAAGGGAGTCTATTATATCGAACAGAAAGGTGCTACAACAGCTGACATTGGCATAAGCAGATGGTACATATTCAGTGCTCACTCCCTCT
Source organism: Phakellia ventilabrum (assembly GCA_963921505.1). Lineage (NCBI taxonomy): Eukaryota > Metazoa > Porifera > Demospongiae > Axinellida > Axinellidae > Phakellia > Phakellia ventilabrum. Next base: position 2,957,095 of record OY997397.1, read on the forward strand.
CATTAATGGCCCTGCCCACGGGAACTTAATTAGTTAAATGGATATAAGGGGGGGGGGGGGTAAAAGTGAGCACTAAATGGAGAAAATACATGAAAACGTTTAAACAAGCATGTTCTTGTGTTTTCATACCAGAAAACTACATCAAAGTGCATGTTCACATGTATTTTTCCAATTAGTGCTTACTTTTACCCCCCATTACATCATAATGGTACCAGGAAAGCTAAAAGACATTCTATACAGGTACATAGAGTTGACATTGTTTCCGTGTATCCTCATTCCATGCCTAGTTTGACCTTCCATGTGGGGGAGGTGGGTCTGGACATATACATGTAACTATCTATGTAACTATCTATAGTCCTGTGCATTTGTCAAATCTTGAACCCTCGTGATGCACTAACCTGATAGACGATGGAAGCTCCCTCTTCGATCACTGTTCAACGCATTCATCAGTTTACCACTGGCCTGTACCATCTGCATCATGATGTTTGCTGTATGTTCGTCATTCTGGAGGTCTCCTGCAGACTATACAGTTACAAGAATGGAGGGAGTACAGGACTGTAGTTATCACAATGTGCACATGGTAGGAGGGTAAGTCAATTTCCAGAGAAAAATATTTATTATGACCTCTAGTAACGGTGATTAGGTCCTGACCATGAGTTGTGAAAAGCTTACCCAGTTACTTGTATACATTGGGGTTAACTAGCACCGTTACCTTCTATCAAAATTAATTTGCGAGCACAGTGAGGCCTATAATTGTGACATACAGGCTCAGAATACTCAGCTAGCGTTTCTATAATATAATATAGGTCTGTGTCTGTCCCCCTCCCCCAAGGGACCCCCCGGGCAATGGCACGTGTTTAAAATGGCATATACATGGATGCTGTCTTTGAAGTTATGGCACACAAAGAGTCAGAGTCCGTGGACAAGTCTACCAAATAGTCCTACCCAGGAAGGCTTACAATAGCTCCCAGGTTGGCAGAGTTTGTGTAGCCTCTGTATAACTAGAGATACGAGTGTTGGAGACGGACGGCACAATCAAGCGTTGCGAATATGAGCTTCAAGCAGCATAGCCCGTCTCTCCACTCTCCCATAGCAGCCATGGCTGATCCTTGAAAACGTGTAGCAGATAGAGGCGTCAGTCTCTCGTAGACTAGTCGCTTTTTTGCAGCTCACCGGCATCACTGATATTGCTGGTTTAGTTACTCTCGCGACTGGCGACTGGCTGGCTCACAAGATTAATAGTCCAGCCCCCTGCTTGCTACCCAGGGGTGCAATGGGGGCTACCCCGAGGAACCACAATTGTGATACAAGACCCAGCTACATGTACGTCCTCTGTAGCATTTGTAAATGCACACTCTCCTGATGCAAGTAGTCTCCTGCCAGTACAGTGTACAGCATAATCATAACAATGTATGCAGGTCTTTTCTGTTGTGTATAAATCTTTGCGAGGCATATTGCACTTGCGTATCCCTAGTATATACATTTACAAATATGCAACTCACGCATAATGCACATACAAATTACCTGAAGCACAGCTCCATCTGATCCGATAACTAGGTACCCCTTCTGTCCTGGGATAGTGTCCAGTCCAGACTTGCAAGAAACACAAGAATAGCAATTCTCATACATGAGGAATAGGATACGTATGTCCATGTGCATGTAAGTATACAATGCAAGCAACAGCATCCTATGCCTTACAGCATTTAGTGATCACACATATTTTATGGCTCTCAGGGCACAGTTACTCTATTTTGTGCATATTATAAGTCTAAGCTTAGACTATATGGCAATGTTTTAAATAATAGTGTTAGAATGAGTAACAGTAAGGTGGATTATAGGGCAGAGCTAAGATGGCATGCTTGTAAGCAAATTGTGTCTCCTTGCTATGGCACCTCAGATGTACATGGCTCATGGGGGTGTACTTGTCAGATTTTAGGGTATATGCACATCTACATGTATATCTCTGGAGGACTACCATGACCTTAAGGCAAGCATATTTCCATAGCCTCATATCCCAGGCCTCCCCTAGACTCAGCCCCAAGCTCTCTCCCGATCAGCTTTTTTGTAGACATTGAAATTTTACATGACTAAGAAATGCATGTACTATGAGGTAAGGCTGGGTACAAAGCTATAGCAACGTATGATGTGTATTAGTGATACAGTCACAGCAGATTGTTTCTGTGGACTCTAAAGAGCTACCATTTAACCATTCCAGTTGAGGGACACCTGACAAGTGCAAACTGTACCAAGCTATATAGCTGCTGGGTGAACTTGTTGCCAAGTATAATCAAATTTCTTTGACAAAGACTATTAACCATTTCCTATCACCAATAATACAATGTAAAGACTGTCCGCACACTTATATTGTGAGCACTAGCCAGAGTTTTGAACCCTAAGAGGCCAGCCCAGTGATTGACTTCAGATGCATTCAAATGGTGCCTCTTAATGACATTGATACGATCATTTATAACTTGAGACCTGAACATGTGTTCAGATCTCAGAACATTGAAGTGATAAAAAGGGGTGGTGAAACCAATGCATGCGAAGCACACCGAAATTTTTACCTAACTACACATTGATAAGGTAATTTATGTTTGTGCAATGGATCACGACTACAAAGGAAGACTTGAATGGGTTGCAAATGCGTTCTTATTATATAGATGTGCGAAGAATGCGGAGTTAGAGTGCTCGAGTATTGTCTAACCAGCACTGCTGCAGAGCGTGATAAAAATCTGCACAATTGTGATCACGGGCAACTATTCTTCAGCTGCTGGCCGCGTTGCTATTCACTAGCTACTACTACTCCGACTAATGTTGTCCTGCTTCTGATTCTTCGATAAAGCACACTTTCTCAGCTACATGGTCATGTTTCGCAATTGTACGCTGTTTTATGCAGCTGCTGCCCCCATTAATTATTAATGAACATATATTTGGGATGCCCCCCCCCGGCTCTACCACACCTGACATATCTACCAAATGAGGCTTCCTTTGAATACAAATAAGACTGCTAGAATGTGTTAATTGAAGGATCATGCAGCAGAGCTACATACATGCATGCATATGTGCCAGCTAGGATGAGGCATACCCTAGGGCCAACAAAATAATTAAGTGAATGAACATAAGGTGGGCAACTATTAGAATCACAGTCCGGTCCGTCACTACGAGACGTACATTGTAGACGGAGCAAATTACAGACTAGAGAGTTTTATGTCAAACTCATGTACGGTTTTCCATACTATAAACATTAAACCTCCAGGTCCAAGGGGAATTTAGCATAGCCCTTGCTTAGTCTGGCGGCCCAGCGAGTGAGGCTGGCCCACGAGACTAGCCCTTGCTCTAACCCCCCGTCAGGTATTTAGCTAGCTCACCATGTTCCAGAGCTGAGTTGAATCTGTATGTGTTAAAGACGTCAAAGTAGCCCGCCCAAATCGTGTTCACTATTGTATACAATTTTGCAAGCTTGCTGTGTGACGTCATGGTATAAGTTTTGAGACCCGGACCCGGTACCCTCACATGAGTAGTCTCGTGCCCAGACGTCCACGCCACGCCCTCAGCTCCGGGGGGGGGCGTGGACGTCTGGGCACGAGACTATCACATGAGGTGGTCGCGGGCGCCCCGGGTACGGTGCAGCGCGGCGCGTTGCAAATTAGTCTCGCGTACGGCATTCCCGCCGCGAAAACGAGGAAAAGTGAAAAGGGGAGGAGGACTCTGATATAGTCTTTCCGCCAACGGGAAAATCACGTGAATTTTATCTTTTCGATGACGTCATTAAACACTTCACTGGGGCCGGCCAGGAGTAGGTCAGAGTCTGACAGAGAGAAGTCGCTCTAGCTCCGAGAAGAGAACGGATCCGTGGCTAAAAGTTCTCCTGATGGTGAAGCGTGACCTACCTTTGATACTGTAAAAGAATTGATAGTGGAAACGGTGTGCCTGCATCTACTAGTAACGATTAATTCACAGCTAGTGTGACCGTATACCGAAGCGGCCGGTCATGGACTGGGTGGTACTCACGCAAGAACAGCCTGAACAAGTTGAAGCTATGGTATGATGTGTGCTACATACTACCACACTTACACAGTGAGTTTTTGTTGCAATAGCTTTGTCAGAAAAAAATTCCTCTCGCTATCTATACATGTCTATTGTGTAGCCATTAAAGTGCGAGGGTAAATTGTGTTGTGATGCAAGTATATAGTGTGCATTTTGAGTAATCTCGATAGGTTCTATTAGTATTGAATATGCTGTATGCTGTGTTAGTACAAGGGTTCTGTGTCTTCATCCTCCAGATTGTGTTCATCACCAGAAAAGCTGTCAATTGTGCTTTGATCGAATACCCAGTCCAAAAGTTCATCCAAATCTGATTCCATTTGTACTTCTCCACTAACTGCTTCTTGCACTGCCACATCAGCCAATTCAGTGTCTGTAGCCTGTACATAAACTGTAGAGAGGTTGTTGCAGTTAGTGCAAGAGCAGCCCTCAGAACACTGTTGGCCCTTCTTCCTACACCCGCAACGGCAACTTGAACAACCAGTGGCACATTTGCATCCCCTTGTGAGCAGCTTGACTCGTTGCTTTATGGCTTCAACATTTTCAGTACTATCCCAATCAACATTGAGGCTACCATCTTTCACTTGCCAGCCGTAGTCAGTTATCGGTTTGAGTTGCATGACATTGTACTCAGCTTGGTGCCACATATGTATCACCCAACACGTTCTTCTCCAGTGCCGCCACAGAGCATCAAGAGAGGGGATCATATCACTTTCAAAGGTAATTCTGTCCCAAATATTCTGTCTAATATCTTCGAGCCAGGTAGTATGTGATTGTAATGGGGTAGAAGAAGTATTGATGAATTTTGAAAAGTGTGTTGCTGGTGAGGGAGTGTCAAACATGTGCAGTAGCCCCTCAAGATCACTGTCTTCACTGATGCTTTTACTTTGTTGTAAAATCACTAGGTGCGACTTGTAGCATGAGAAGCAAACTTTGTCACCAGCATTTATGTGCCCATCATAATTTAACACCTCTCTCAAATGCCTCTCAATTACATCAGGCTGTGGGCACAGTCTTGACTGTGTATGCTTGAGTGAAATGTTGCATACTGGGCAGTTCGTCTGCGTAGGCTGAAGAATGTTGTATATTATGTGATAGTGGCGCTTACACAAAGGGGTTGGTACCTGGATTTCCCCAACGCATCGTAGTTTCCCTGTTTCAAGTGCAGCCCTCACATGCTCCTTGCTTGCCATTTTACTACATGCATATGCTTGCTCAGTGCAGTTTTCTATGCAACATTTACTTTTTTTATTTTTATCCCACCTTGGCACATAGCAAGCATCAGCAACCACTCTCGTTGCATCCTGGCGACAAGGCCGGCACACCAGACCCTCTTCACCTACCCCAAGTGACCTAACTAACTCACAGGCCTGATCACTCTTCCACTGTCGTGGAGATGACATATGTACATGGCCACCACCGCATAGTTCGCAAGATTCCGCCTGTCCTGTATTTGTATTTGTAAACGACAACCTCCGCTGGCTGCTACTCCTTCTGGATTGGCTCATTCTGGCAGCAGCTTGCCTGTTTAACAATATTAATAGTTCTTTTATAATATGATTTACTGATTTTAATAATACTACATGTATAACTTACCTGCATCATATGCATGTGCTCTTCATTGAATAACAGCTGCAATTATTCACACGTGCATGTGACGCTGTAGCGCCTGCCGCATAGCCGGGAACAATACCAAATTTTCAATACGGAGAGCTCTGTATACTATCTCTCAGTGTTTGCATACTCGTTAGTATACTTGTGTCAGAAAAAAATTCCTCGCGGGGTTTGTTTACCTCATCGAAAATCATGCGGGTTGTGAGTAGACGGTTGCAGCGCCTCGCATGTAAGTGCTATGGCGCTAAGTAACTTATTGAAGCAGAGTCTATATAGGGGTCTACTTACTAGCAAAATTTTATAGCTGTAGGTTGTTTAAGTAATGAGTTATAGCGACGAAAATGTGCTTATGAATTATTAATAAGTTATGGCTTTCTCCAGGTTGATGACGTCAGCAGAAAGATAAAATTGTACAGGCACGTATTACTTCCGGTTACGCTGGCGGAAAGACTGGATATATATATACAACTTGCACAGGTCATATGTATTATTACGTAATACGTATAAGTAGTCTAATAATTTTTTTCAAACTTAATAAATATTTGATGTCAACACAAGGACTAGGCAACTGGGTGAAAAAGAAAGGATTGATATAAAAAAACAACAACAGAGGGTAGGGATCGAGTAACTTGACTGGGAGTTAGTTCAGGAGTGTGACCTGAGACTCACTGGTCACCAGGTCCACAGGAAGGGAGAGCAACCTGGCTGCGTGGCCTGAGGAGGAGCGGGCACCTCTAATGCAGAGGATGGAGGAGCGTAGCAGAGAAAAGGACAGGCGACAGCGGAGCCAACCCATGGTGGTGCTGTAGGACTGATCCCATTTCGTGGATAGCAATGAGGCCAGACGTCGATAGGTGACTGTTGCCGCACGACCGAGACCACCTGTGGCTGAGAGGACCAATGAGGTGAAGGAACCGTGTTCTACATCACGAATGCGCTGTTCGTAAGCTCGTTTCTTCAGGTTTTTATGACGGCAGTAGGAAGTGGCAAGCTGGGGTTGTCCGTTTGAGGGGGCGAGAGGATTAAAAACTAGGCCTGAGCCCAATCTGCTCGGACAGATTCCTATTTTTCTTTCCAGCAATTCCTTTAAACCAAGCCTATTTTGCTTCAAGCTGAGCCTATTTTTCTCGTTTATGCTTGATTAATACAATGAGTATGCAATTAATTTCTTGTACTGGATCACAATCTTGTACGCGAGACTAACTGTATCACTAATTAACAGCTTGCAATTGGTCCAAAATGGAAATAGGCTACAAGCATTTTCACTGCTACTAGTCTCTGCTGCACCGAATCCACTCAAAGCCTCACTCCTAGACTTAGCAGACTGACTAGACATACTCTGCCTTTTTTTATGCCAATGCTGTTGCCTAATAATTATTCTGCTAGGGAATGTCCCTATGCTGCCTGCTAAACCCTACCCAATTTTCTGCCGGCAGATTAGGCTCAGGCCTATTAAAAACCCTGATGTCAAAAAATGCCCGTTCAAAACGACTCCCCCAGAAACCATTGGCCAAAATATCCAGTCGGGCTCAACATTGGCTGATCTTCCTGTAAAGGTTTCTCCACTGATTACATTCCATTGTAAAACAGCTTCCTGTTCAGTCTTCTTTCCTTTCGCGGCGGGAAGGGTCTGGCCACGCGAGACTAGTGGCAAATCCCCATATGGCAGTAGGGTATGGAGCGTTATCGGCTTCAGTATTCCAGGTGTTTTTCCTTGCCGCGGAAAAATGGCTCGGCAGTGTCATGGGAGTGTTGGCACACATTGCCGCGCCAGCAAGGCCCGTCTAAAGGAAGCCATGCCTACAAAATGGCTGATGGATTGTGCTGGTGTGGCACCTGCAAGAAGGAAAAATATCACGGATTTGAGATTATGTGCCTGATGTTTTTGCAATAAAGTATGTACAAACCATTGCTATAGTGCTCCAAAGTAAAAGCAATTACTGAGTTTGGGTTTATTGTATCCTTTTACTACAGTGCGTAGGCGTATTAAAGGTGCCGACCGCCATTTATACAGCATAAACCCACAAGCGGCGTGTATGGTAGTTAGAGGCGCCGTCTAACTACCATATACCTTAGTCTTTCACAAGGTAGATGCTTAGAAAGTGATCAGTAGTTTGAATCTTCGATCCCTTTTGCCACTGAAGAGCCTAGAAGGCCAGATTTGAGATTGAATATCGAGTAGCTAGTACAGTTGCTGCGCGCTTCCGAGTTTCTGTGCTACCAAAATTGTAGCGGATAGAAAAGTATAGGTTCTACTATTCTTGACTGGTTAGAAAGCCATTTCAGTTGCAGAAAGTCAGACTCAGGTTGATTTCTAGTTCTCCGCTCACTATATGTGTATACTGCCTCCGTACTACTCCTCACCATGTGACTAAGATCGTTTACAGATAATTTTACTGACCCTTTTCTGTACATTTAGCAATTTGTTCACACATGTGCAAACAGTGGATCTTTTCTGGGGGTGTGGCCTGGGGACGAGGCCAAGAAATCCGCACACAAAGTCGTATAATATACAGCCATACAGGTACCTGGCAGATTTTGGACACAACTGTCAAAGTGGCAATATTTCATGGTTGAAAAACAAATCTTTTCAACTTTGGGACTACATAAAACAAGTAACCTGGGTGAGAAAAGCCCAGGTACAAGGCTATAGCTAGCTAGCTAGCAGTTGACACATCAATACGGTAAAGATAATATGTGACTGGATTTGTCGAAACCCGGCACTTTTGAATGCGCATACATCAAAAACGTGTATCTCTGGAGTGCTATGTATGATCTAAATGGAACTTGGGTGGTTTTTACAGGAGGTGTTGCTGCAGTAACGACCTGGAAATGAAGCCTTTCAGTCGCATTGCAAGGAATTAAGATAAGGGGCCAAGTTGCAGAATTTTGATCACATGGTGATTTTCCGAAAATGGCAGTGCTACCGAGGTGCATATCACAGAAAAAGAGAGTTTATGTTGACTTGTACTTCGAAAAATCATTCAATTCTCACATCTCGTTACTGAGATATGACAGTTTGAAATTTTGTAAAAATGCAAAAGTACCGGGTTTTTGCAAATCCATGCAGCCACATATTATAGTCACTGCATCTCCAAATTTTGCCACATACGTTAGCCTGGCTACTAAGGTGTGATCTATAGTCCAGCTACTAACAACTTTGTTTCAAGCGCCACAACCCCTAAATAAGTAACTTTCCTGTACCGCTAGGTAAACTAGCCCACTAGGTACTGTATAAGCTTGTAGCTTGCCTGTACTGCTAGCTAAACTAACTCACTAGCTTTCAACTATTAGAGGCCCACATTGTTTCATACTCACCCACTGGTTTGTTCTGGAAGCGGAGTTATGTTTGGCTACGTTTGTAGCTAAGTCTGCTCCATTACTGTACAGCTACAGGAATACGTTTTTGACTGCTACTGTAGCAGTGGCAGGTCTCTAATTTGCCACTTAGATACCCACCCAGAGGAGGTTGGAAGAGGCTGTGACATCATTCAACAATCACGACATAATTGCATATTTTGCATTCTGCACGTGATAAAATCCCATTTATCATTGGTATACGCATACGTAAATTATAGCAGCAAGCAGTGCAGTAGACTGGCTAGCTCAGTTTCACCATCTAGGATCGCCTGTAGTACTCTCTAAGAGTTTCTGTAAGTAAATAAACCTTACTGCAGTGTGTTTTCCAGTGTGCTATGCTTCTTGGGGGGCTGAAAAAGCTACAGAGGCCATCTTGAGCCATCTTCTCTGTTCGTGTTTGCCATGCCTTATCGATTTATTACACACATACCACGTGCTTGCAACACCTCCGCCTGGGACAAGAGCAAGTCACTTTGGACGAGGATGAGAGCAAGTCGCTTGGGACGAAAACAAGTCGCTCACGAGAGCAAGTCGCTCAGGACGAGAACCGCTTGTGACGAGAGCAAGTCACTTGGGATATGTAGCGTGGGATGAGTGGCCATCTCGGACATGATAGTGTAAAGATGCTAGTAACGGGAGTGGACTAACCACTAGCATTCTTAGCAAGGTTTTTGCTGAAAAACGGTGGGGATGAGCGGGGCTGAGTCGATTTTCTTGAACCACCCCATTGGTACTAATGTCTCAGCGCTTCAAACAGCTCTTGTAGTACTCTGCTTTGGCAGCAGAGGAACTCAAAATCTCTATGGCGATTGCAATACTTAAGTGACGTCACATGCTTACATATGCGCACGTGGACCTCTCCCAACCTCCTCTGTTAGATACCTGTCCTGCCACTTAGATACCCGCGGTTGTAACTGTCAATTGACCTTTATCAATTAAGGTCCACAATATTTTGAGTCAAGCCAGTAAGCTAGTCTCCTGCCCAGACACCCACGCCCTCCAGGCATAAGAGTGTCTGGTTGTGTGACTTGCAATTCTTGTCACAGAGGCGTGTCCCACGAACGTGAGAGTGTTAATAAATGAAAGGCGTTTTGCATACCAAGAATGCAATGATCAGAGTCATACAGTCAGTAGCGTTCTCTGAATCCTGAAGCATCAGCTGGCAACAAAAAACTTGAACTTGCCGCTCCGACGGCAGATGGCGTGGTGCTGTAAACAGGCCTAGCTATAACCATGCTTTATGAGAGTCGAAAGTTGCTAGTAGGCAACTCTCCCTACCCACTAGCTAGCAGCCATCGGAGCGGGGAGGCCTGAAAATGAGGATAAGCAGCCATTGCTTTTTGAATACTCCACACGCTCCGTGACGTCATGTACGTTTGATTGCGCTTCGGTGATTTGGTTCGTCCTTTGACATTCCAGATGTGAAAGGTGTTAGATACAAGAAATGTACCAGACACTCTTTCACCAGGAGGGCGGGGGTGTCTGGGCACAAGACTACCAGTAGATATGGCTAGAGTCTAGTCCTACAAGTGTAGAGGTCATAAGTGTAGTATAAAAGGCAGCTACGCTATATACACACACACAATTAAAAGCACCTCATGAATAAGCACCCTATTGTACAATAAAAAGCTTATGTTCCGTATTCGTAGTACAAGGAGGAGGTATAAGTTCACCGCGCTTGAAACGGTTACGTCATTATATACCTGTTTGAAGGGGTGCTAATACATGTACTTCTCAGAAGCCTTGACACTTAGCCTACCCTAACCCTAATCCTAACCTAACCCTAATTCCCCACTATCTTATGGCATAACCGTTTCAAGTGAGGTGAACTTATTATGCCTGACCGTAGTACAATTGTACAACGGTACGGATCGTGCACTACTAAGTACGGTGAAAATCATTTTTACGGATGCATCAGTTTTTACGGATGCGAAATGGTAATTCTGCTTCTATGGGTTCAGTACTATGGGTTCAGTACACATGGCGATAGACAAATGGAAGCGCTACAAACAGCTCTGAAAGCTTGCAAAGTGACAAGATGGTTGCAGAAAGAATCCTGGTCTGTTTTTACAGTCAACCAATATGTTAGGCAAGCTGTAAATCAACTGTAGTAAAGCTAGACTGTGAGGCCTTGTTACTTCAGTGCCGTACATAGGTGGTAGAGCTAGCTAAGCGGTAGAGCTAGCTAACAGGCACCAAGCTGTAGTATAGCTGAGGTTAGGCTCTGTCTATGTAAATTAGCTAGCTATCTAGTGAGCTTTTGTGCCTGTTTGTGAGGCTAAACAGCCAAGAGCTTTGTACCTGTATAGCTACGTGAGGCATAACACACTTGCATATCGTGCGTACTAATTAATCGCAAGTAGTCTTCCAACAAATGATTCTGTTGCTTCCTTGATCTATGGTAGGTAGGAAATCGAGAAATGGCAGCCAGCTGTTATTCGCATATTCGCATAAATAGCAATCTAGCCCATATACGGTCCTCCCCCAGGGCGACGGAGCAGTCGCTGTCATCTCGAGGCGTCGCAGCCACAAAGGTGAAGTCACTATATCGTATCTGGAGCAGTATTCTCGCACGCACAATGTGTCCGTCGCAGCAAAAAATTGAGTTAGTTCCCTGCAAAATCCGTCTGTACTGGCAACAAAACACGGAGAAGTGCCTTACTTTACCGTCCTCCTGCTTATCAACCTGCCCATTGCTAAGCTAACTTGCTGTAGCTAAGCATCAACGTGCTTCTACTCATTCTCATTGGCCCTCAACCCTCTCCCTTGTACACTTCCGTCCCAACCATTCCATGGAGAAAACATTTCCCACCTAATTCCGGTTGCCATGCAACCTCCAACCGGCATAAAATACATTACCTTGCAGGTCTCTTCTGGCTCAGGGGATGCAGACGATCTCCTCTCTACAGAAATTTGGAAAATACATTACCACAGAAATCTGTATTCCTACCAAAAACATGAGGCATTTTGACTTGCATAAACGCATGAACTTATATCTACCAATAACTCATTGCAGGCATCATGTGCAAGATGCCTCCACGCATTACTTCCTACGAAAATGATGTATTAAAAGTATTAGCCTCGTAGCCCAGGCCCCACCCCATGAAAAATAAAGGGCCTGGTTATTGACCATTCGCGCCTGCATGAGATAATTGCGAAAATGTACAGAACAGAGTCAGTAAATGTATCTGTGAACAATCTTAGTCACATGGCCAAGAGTACTATGGAGACAGTAACCTAAGAACCTAAAAACCAGACTTCCTGCTATTGAAATGGCTTTCTAACCAGTCAAGCATAGTAAAAGTGTAATTTTCTATCCGCTACGATTATGGTAGCTATCTTACCACAAAAATTCGGAAGTGCCACTCTCCTGGCATTAACTGTGAGCTGCTTGATTTTCAATCGCAGATGTGGCCTTCTAGGCTTTTCAGTGGCAAACAGGATAAAAAAGTTTCAAACTACCAATCAATTTCCAGGCATGTACCTGGCGAAAAACCATCACTACAGACCATAAAGCCTGCGGCCTTCATTTTAAACTTTCATGGCACGAAAATGTTAACAGATTCGTAACCAAACATGACATCATTATACACGGATAAAACATGGTAGTTCACAATTTCTGGGAAATTACGCGCATGTGCAAACAGTGGATACCAGGCCACTCTTTTTTGTGGGGGGGGTGTGGCCTGGGAATGAGGCTATAAAAGTATCAATGTAGCATTTGGCAGCAATGGAATCTTTGCTGCATTTATTGGAAGACTGTCTGCCATAGCCATTGATAAGGTACAGAGGATGGCGGATTGGAACCATGCAGGTACTTCAGGATCGGAACTTACGGTCATCATAGCTATTTAAGTACACATGGCTTAAGGTTCCGGGATACCCTTCGCGCGAGGGCTTAATTACCTGGTAATTACTTCCGCGTTTGCGCACGTGCTTGCCTCACGGCAATAATGGCGTTGTGAGAGTGGTAGAGAGATGTGTGTAACTTTTGCGTCTGTTTGGCTAAAGAACTTCACTTTTTGCGTGTGATTGCAAAAGAGAAAGTATACATTTACTTTTTTGACAAGCTAAGAGATCGGATGGCAGTCGCTGTTAAAGATTTCGATGGCTATGAGCTGATATTGTCGTCGCTATGGACCGGCAGCTGCTTGAGAGAGATTTTTTCTGGCCAATACTCTCACTGGTAAGAGTTCATTTCTAGTTTTAGTCGGTCTTGTTGTTGAATCCACTTGTCAGTACAGTGGCAGAGGTGGTTAGAAAGGGCTGCTCGTCAGTGTGGCGTACATTATCGGTGGTGATGCCTGATCTTTACGTTAGCCATGCCCCTTACAGTGACCGTAGCTGCTCAGATTTGTCAGAAGGACAGTTTTCAGCTACCTCTGCCACTGCAACTAGTTCTGGCATGTACGATAACCGCAAAAGAGCTTACCTCAGACCAGTGTTTTCTGAGTGAGTTGGCCAGAAAAATTCGCTTGGCCTCGCTCCGCGTGAATGTCGATCTTTTGGAGATGAAGCTGAACTGATTTTAGCTTTGATTGGTATTGATTAGAAGCAGCAACTATTGCTGTCGTTGCTGTTTTTTGTTTGAAGTCCATAGCTGGTGTACTTTAAGAGCTACGCTTTGTAAAACATATGCGGGTCAGCTCGTTTGTAAAGTAATTAACAGTTAATTAAGGCGCAACTACCCCGAAATTATGCCCTCACGCAATGGGTAGCCCGGAACCTTAAGGAGTAGTGCAATGGTTACATAATAGCCTGCAATGAGTTTAGGTAGCATCACATCTCTATTATACATGGCAAAGAACTTACACTCTCCAACCTTGGGCCCTGGGTTTCTTTCAATGTCCCCAGGAGGAGCAGCATGAGGTACTGTAGGTGAAAACTGGTTATTCTCACACACACACACACACACACACACACACACACACACACACACACACACACACACACACACGTACACACACACACACACACAAAATTTACCTCCTGTGCACACCAGCAACTGATATATCTAACAAAGCCAAAACTAGCCAGGTATTTTCACATAAATCATACAGTTGAAGGTCAGTCCAGGCTAAATGCAGCTGTGGTTCACACACACACACACATGTAGTTGCTCACCTGCCCATGGGTGTGTACCACGGCCGTCTTGATGTCGTAGGTGTCAGTGTAGGGTTCCCGGGCCCTCTGCAGTAGCCCAGCCCCGAAGATGGAGAGGGCAATGGTGGGGTCCACCTGCTTCACCAGCTCCCCTAGTTCCTCAAAACATTCCAGCTACATATTGGGGTGCGGGGGGGGAGAAGGTCACATACATGTGCTCAACACACACACTGAGAATCATGGCTTACAAGTCACACAAAAAAATGAAGAAGCATGTAGGGATGGAATCCCAAAAAAGCAACCAAACAAAGTAGGAACGACACCACAATACTTTTACAGATTGCCGTCCCTACATATTTAGCCATTTTTCCAACCATGCCTCGTGGTGCCATCAGCTGGGATGACAGGAGGTTTACATCCTGTGGTATTTTTTGTAAGTGCATGCTTTAGTATAATGACATATATGACAAATGGGTAGATTATGCTGTTGGAAGTGTACAAGACTTGTTTCTGCTGATTTTCGGGGGAAGAAAAGTTTCTTTGCAAAAATGTTTTGACGTAAATTCAATCGTTCAGTAGTGATGTGAGGTTATTACTGACAACAGCAAGACTGCAGCAGTCATCTACCATCTTTATAGTGTATGCACATTCTGAATGGCAGCATGTACTTCTTACTCCATGCAGGTCCTGGATGTGTATATAGCTGCAGCTCGTAGCTATAATTAAACCATAGATAATCTATTATCTATGGTTAAGACTAAACAACTAGGTGCAGTTACAACAGCTGGTCGGACTCAGGTTCTGTCATCACTCGCCTAGCGCCTCCAATGCATCTCCATTAAGCAGATTTCTGTCTGGACCACAGAGATCGACCTCTTTTAGCTGTTTCTCAAATAAACTTGGGAGAGTGACGTTTTACTCATTCAGGATGAGTGGCTGTGACCACAGTGGCAGATACAGCGGATTGCAGTTGCGTTGGAAAATGGAAGATTGCGTAGTATGAGTACGCAATCCGCTGTCCCGCTTGTTTTTTACATGCACATGTAGTGCGGGGGCGCGTGCGGTTCAAATTCTAAGCTTGTGTGACTGTTCTGTGCTCGTCTGTTTCTCATGATGGAAAAGGAGCCTTGGGATTGTGATGGTGGTAGCCAAGGTGGCGGTCCATGGATAAATCCTACCTGGATGCGGCCATGGGAGTATACTGAATGTGGCCCGTTGCCTGGACCACAGACTCCATACTACTCTGGAAATGGCATGTACTTTGACACTGCTTTTCGCGCCGGGATTGGTTTCCCGCCCCAAGGCGGTCCTTCAGTCATTCCAGTAGACTCTGACACTGCAGATGCTCAGGTAAGTAAGACAAGGCTACTTAATTACTTACTGCATAATATTATTAGCTATGACGTCATGCAAAACGTTGGCCAACAGATATTCTATTTACTTTTTCTCTGATCTGCAGTGTGACACTGAGTGTACAACTACAGCAATCATGCAGTTGAAGTATGTTATTCCGTGAAGGTTATTAACCCATCCAAGAAGTCACAACCAGTTCTCAGTTTGAGGCGCTACAGAAGCAGCTTTCTGATGAACTGGATGTGACGACAGATCATATGGGCTATATAGAGCCTGGACATGGTGTAAAAGGAAGGCAGCGCCGATAGTGACCTTAAGCAGATGTACGAGTCTCACCAGAGACGCAAGGACATACTTTTGTGGTGTCATTCAATTCCATTGTCACCTTCCAGATCCATAAAGCAGAAGTCTAGGAAGCACTCCTCTGCTGACTCGGGTGAAGAAGACGTGCCTCTCCGGAAGAGTAAAACAAAGGCAGATTTATGTGCAAAGAAACTGTCAGAGGTTGAAGAACTTGTAAAGAAGCTGACAGAGAAACATCAGTCCAAATATTCAGTGGAGCAAATGAATACCTGGGCTCACATGATCCATATGGGAAAGCATGAGAGTCTTGATCAGCCTCCATCAGTACCATATTTCAAGAAGCCTGCTACTGAGAGGGATACTTCAGATGTTACTGAGAAAGAGAAAGACCATGCTATACGTTCTCCAAGTAAGCTAATAAGTAACCGCACACAATCTATTAGTCAACTAAAGGATTTAAGTACCTTGCTTGAATTTGGAGGGATTGATAAGGAGCAGTATGAAAATTTCCAGAAGGCAATACTTAGGGACATTTTTACAGACACTCGTTGTGGACACTCATTTGGTTATAATGCAGGCATGCATCTCTCAGGGCTATTGGTTGCCTGTTGTGATTCTACTGTGGTACAATCATATAAACTGATTTTGCTTATACTCATTTACAGTGCTGTCAGTACATACGTATAAAATGTATTTATTACACTAAAGGTGGGCTGTAAAACACCAATCGTATCCTGAGTGTGCTATCCACTTCTTGCATGTGTCTTCTGGTATACTTGTAACTGCACTCTTTATGATGTCCATTGGATTCGGAATACATTGGAGAAGTTGATCGGTGCTTACGTAGATAGTTCTTTACATAGCTAAAAGTTTCCTCAATTGGATTGAGATCGGGACTGTAGGGACAGATAAGTTATCCATTACCACTATTGAGCGTGGGTTTGTGCCATTAAATGGCATCATGTTAAGAATAAGGCATCCCCTTGTGAAGTCAAAAAAGGAATCAGCATTCACTGTTGATGTGGTGAGTTCCAGTCCAACTAATCCCGTTGTTGACATTCCAGCTATTGCTTTTTACCCCTAGACACCGCAGGAATCCCTCGGAGTGCATATCCGTATTTCCGGATGTGATCTCGAGCATCAGATCAACTTTCATCCACCCATACGAAAGCCTCTGCTGGGAAGAGAAGACATTGTGCCATGAACGCACCTCGAACTACATCACTCCTTTGCAGTGCTAATTTCTTGATTCTCTTGCGTGTTAATCCGTAAGACCTGAGCAAGCGACAAATAGTGGGTGGGGCTACCTCGATTTCCATTTCATCGCGAATATGTTGACATATTTTACCGAGATACATAGAAGGATTTGCTAAAACCAGACCAGTAACATAGAGCTCACTGCGTTGCTCCAGTGTCCTAAGATCATATCTTCTCTTCTGCACTGCAACAGGACTAACGTCCCCAGTGTGCTCAAAACGAGTGTAGATGCGGTAGGCCGCGCTGACTGACCATTGAGGTTCCTCGCGATTTTGTCATACGACAACTGCATTCCAATGCGTTGGTATACGATACGCCAATGGAGATCACCAGCATACGCGCTTTTCCTGCCTGGTTCAGCAGACATTGCTGTTGTGGCGTGCAACTAGAATTGAAATTTTCGCGCCACTTTGCGCAGCATACGCATTACGCAGTACGCAATTTCCAACGCAAATGCAATCCACTGTATGTGCCAGCTAGGATGAGGGCCAACAAAATACATAAGTGAATGGACATAAGATTGGCATCTAGCTATTAGAATCACAGTCCAGCCCGTCACTACGAGACGTAGACGGAGCCTTACGGACGAACTACAAACTAGAGTTTTATGTCAAACTCATGTAAGGGTTTCCATACTATATACATTAAACCTCCAGGTCCGAGGGGAATTTAGCATAGCCCTTGCTTAGTCTGGCGGCCCAGCGAGTGAGGCTGGCCCACGAGACTAGCCCTTGTCCTAACCGCCCATCAAGTAAGGTAGAGCGGGGTAATTCCGGTCAGTCTATACAAAAGTTAGCCTCGTTCCCAGGCTCTAGTAGAGGGGAGAGAGCCCGGTACACACTGTTTGCGCATGCGCGAGAATTTACGGAATAGGGCCAGTAAACGTGTCCGTGAACGAACTCAGTCACATGGCGAGAGTAGTACGGAGGCAGTATACAGGTATAGTAAGCGGAAGAACTAGAAACTGTCCGATTTTGAACTGAAAAGGCCTTCTAACCAGTCAAGAATAACAAACTACCTGTTATTTTTTATCCGCTAGGATTATTGTAGCTATCTTACCACAGAAACTCGGAAGCGCCTCTCTCCTGGTAGCTGCTCGATTTTTAATCTCAGATCTGGCCTTCACGGCCTTTCAGAGGTAAGCGAGATCGAACAATCAAACTAACAATACCTTTCTAGGCATCTACATGGCGAAAGACGATCAGCACCGGGCTTACCCTCATTCCTAGACTCTTCTGAAAAGCGCCACCACCTTCAATTGTATACGTGTAACGAACGATAATACGATGATAGACGGAGTGATATTGCGGCGTAGTATCCCCCAGAAAAACCTGGGGAGCCGCAAAACAGTGGATACCAGGCACCTACTGTAAGTATGTACTTGGAGTGGGAAAGTCAACCCCTACAGCAGCTATTCTGGGTGAGCTTGGAAGGTATCCACTGGAACTTCAACTGAAGCTAAAAAAGGTTCTATGGTGGGATAAGGTACAAGACTCACCATCCCTGTATGTCCAAGATTGTCTTCAACTTGGAAAAGAAGTCAACCTACCATGGTTTCGTCACCTAAAAGATATACTAGCAGAAGCGCGAATGAGCCACTTCAAGCCCCTGCCAGCTACATACTCGGACCGAGAACAGAAATTGTATGCTGAGGAGTGGCTGCATGTGTTAAGGCGAACATCAAAGTTGGACTCATACTCATCCTACAAGACATCATTTAACATATCAACTTACCTACAGCACATTCATGTTCCCTGTTATAGAACGGCATTAACCAAACTAAGAACAACAAACCACAACCTGGAAATCGAACTAGGCAGACGTACCGGCACACCCCAAACTGAAAGACATTGTAGGCTATGCCAAACTGGTCAAGCAGAAACTGAAAAACACTTATTGACTGAGTGCCCTGCATACGAATTAATGCGATTTCAGTTTGTAAATAGTATAGATTGGCCCGAGAGCATTGTGGATAATCACCAATTGTTTTTGTAGCTCATGTCATATACACTGGACATACTGGTAGACGAAGCGTTGAGGGATAGAGAATACAAGGACTTTAATGACAGCTTGAATACTAAAGTTAAGTTGAATCTGTACAAGTCTTTCTGTAAGGAAATAGAATTCAAGAATTATTTGCAGGGGGTAGGTGATCCGGGTACAAGATTATTGTTTAAGTTTCGGTCAGGTACGAACGGTCTGAATGAAGAGTTAGGAAGACATAGGGGTAAAAATGATGATAGGCAGTGTAAATTATGCAGGGGTGAATGTGAGAGTGTGGTACATGTTCTCTGGGAGTGTCCAGCATATGACAGCATTAGAAATAATTTCATGGTTGAATTAGAAAATCTATTGGGGGGGAGGTTTGGGGAGTTTAGTACACTTGATAATTTTAATAAGGCAAGTTTTATTTTAGGGTTTGAGAATTGGAACAGGGATGATTTTAAAGCATTATTAAAGCTAGTTAAGAGCTTTGTATTACTGATATGGGAGACTAGGAAGAAGGAATTGTATGGTGATCAGGATTGTGTGGTCTCTGGTTGTTCTTGCTCTTGTCCTCTGACCGGAGGTCTTACAAGCTCCGCCTGCGTCTGTGGGTGCGTGGTCAATGGCGTAAGCGCTACGGCAGCAACATGAGTATATTATTATTATTATTATTAAACACAGAAAATTACTTTTAGACAGATTATCTTAAGTGCACATTATTTTATGAATTATATTGACTAAATTAATGGGCCGTCCCGGCCTAAATGTCATTAAAGTTTCTTCTTCACTCTTTTCGAATTTTACCACGTGGCCTGGGAACGAGGCTATACAAAAGTGACCAATAACTGTATTATTTGCAAGTCTCGCTCATGCTGCAGTAACACTAACTACTCCTCGTACTAGAACTGCGATTATATCCGCATTGCTCTATGCATAATAGCTTACGCTGACCGGAATTGCGCATGTGACCGAAATTACCGCTCTACCTTATTTTAATAGCTAGCTCACCATGTTCCAGAGCTGCGTTGAATCTGTATGTGTTAAAGACGTCAAAGTAGCCCGCCAAATCGTGTTCACCGTCACGTCGACCGTACTACAATTTTGCAAGGTTGCTGTAAGTTTTTGAGACCCTCACGTGAGGGTCTGGTCGCGGGCGCCGCGCCCGCCAGGAGCGGGAAGAGTGACAGATCTCCATTATCCCCATATGCATATGGCTTTCATGCAGCACAATCAGCAGTAATAGGCGTTATCAGCTTCAGTATTCCCGTTGTTTTTCCCGGAGCAACTGTCGGCACCAGCAAGGCCGAGCCGCTTTGTCTGGCCCGCTAGCCTCGTTCCGGCCTCCCCCAAGGTCTGGTCACGAGACTACGCGTTGGGCCCAACGGCAAGCGTAGTCTCGTGACCAGACCTTGGCTCCGATCCGGCCGAGGGGAGGAGCCGCGGTCTGGTCACGAGACTACGGCATGCCGGCAAGCGAGCTAGCCGCTGTGATACCCCAGTTAACCCGCAGCCGTCGAAATTTCTTTAAAACGGGAAGTGCTACCGGATGTTAATTAACATCAAAGACATTTTACCGACAGAAAAAACGGATGTACTACTGAGGCTCGAGAAAGCGATAGCTAGCTGGGACAGAACAGTTTGTAGGCTGATAATCAAGGTAAGTTGCGTAAGAAAGAGCAGGAATTGCAAGCGTTTCGATTCTACAGAGCGGTGGGGCAGCTGCTTGCTTTGGCTCATTTTGGTCCGAGCATAGATAATATAGACTCGTTACGAGTCTATATTATCTATGGTCCGAGTGAGGTAACTTCGAATTTTTACCCAAGTTGGAGCAAAGTATGCCATCTCAAAGATCTTTCAGGTATAGTTGCTTAACAGATGGATCTGCAATATATCTGATCGAGAATGTAATAGCTCCAGTAACACTGGAGATATGAGGCTTGATAAAAGTTCCAAAACGGGCTAGACAAAGTATGCAAATCGCGCATGCAACAACGCTAGAACCGGTACCCCAGACCAACGCTAGTTAGTAGTGCTAAAACAGCTTTACAGAATGCAAAAAGCCCCATGTTCGTGGCTTGCCTGGATCCAGAGATATGTACCAGCAAAGACTTAAAAATTTTCAGTAGCAGCAAAAAAGCAAATTTTCGAATTTTTACCCAACGTGGAGCAAAGGCTCAGACAGCCCCGAAACTTGGCATGCAGCTGCAGGCCCATCAGGACTCCTCCCAACTCGGATATCGTTTCTGTAATCCCGTGCACTGTGGAGATACTGAGAGGGGAAATCCCATGCTCGAGTTGTGTCAGGAGGAGTTTTCCCGCGGTTTGTGGTCACTTTAGCCATTCAGCTGCTTTCCTGGGAAGACTCACTATGACAACAGCTGCACCTAGTCTCGGGTACCCAGACACTCTGCAGCACAATGGCGCTCTAAGCAGCTTTTAAAACGCGATTCAAACGCGACTTTTCCAATTAACGCACGTTAGAATGTAATTATTAAGCCAATTGGAAGTGCGCCTGCATTCCAGGCGCAGGGTGCACTTCCACCCCAGCCTATCGCCCAGACCCTCTTACAATTTTCGACGGGTCTGGGTACCCGAGACTAAGCTGCACCCGCCCTCTCAATCATGTAATCTTGTTAGTTTTGTAGCAACTTCTTTCCGTTTGAAAGAAATTGTACAGCAATACCTACGGCTGCGGGTACACTGACCCAGGTGTTCTCGTAAATTGGCTGCACATGCATAAACAGTGTGCGCCTTCCACATAGCCTCATTCCCAGTCTCTCCGCTCCTGTTTGTACATGTTTACGTCGCTTGCAGTAGCTATGTTTTTCATCCTGCAAGCGACAAGGCTACGACAAGGCTACCTTCCGCATGCTTGAGCAGATGTAGCCAGGGCTTCATTTGGGGGGGGGGGGGTGCCCTTCAAAATTGAATACTGCTCACTATACGCACGCCCCCCCCCCAAACACCTTCCGGCGTGCTTTTGCCCCCCCTTAGGGATTTTCCTAAATGAACCCCTGGTAGCTACACCCTGTGTGGCTTGGGTGTGATGTTGACTGGCCAGGACTGATGTACGATGCACAACTGGATGCAGTCAAAGGGGTGGGCCTGGTCTGAAAGTCATAATGACAGTTTAGGCAGTGCGTGATGGCAGGCACTAATGGGAATGTACTTTGCCTTACCTTAAATAGCCCAAAGTGCTTGCATGTTACTGTAGAAGAACTAGCTACAGGCTAAACCTGCTATTTTTTTTTGCTGAGTTTGCAATTTTCAATTTCTGTAATTAGCTAGCTATGTTCTTTTACCCTCTTCAAGCAGCTCCAAGTACCAAATTGTGTATACCACTGATCTATGCATATAGCTCAGGCCCGGAGCAAGCAAACTTCGTTTGGTCAGGCCATACTACCATTGGTGTGTGTGCACACACACAATCTAGGGGGGTCTGGGGGCATGCCCCCCAAGGAAAATTTCAAAATGTACACCCTTTAAAACAAGTTTTTAATGAGATTTTGTATCAGAATACAGTCATTATTACAGTGCAAAGTGAGAGGAAAAAGCCTGTTAAATAATGTAATGGTCTAATAAACCATAAATAAAATTCTCTTTTATCTATGAATAAACGGTGCCTCAAGGTGGAGAATCAATATTCTGGAACTTCCAACGAGCCACTTTTTCATTTTTTTGGTTTCTCTGGCTGAACTGGGGCCATTCCTTCTGTTCGATCGCAATAGCGTGCCCAGACCTACGCGTGCGCACGAGTCTGCTATACGCATTGCAATATTGTTAGAAACTAGGAGTGTGTCTGGACACGCCCCTCTGTCGGCAAAATATTGAAACCATACCAGCCGGACCGCTTGCGCCGGCCCTGTAGCTACATGCAAATAGGCATCAAAGTGCAAGTATAAATACTGTACATGTTGTGCTTGCTCACAATCAGTATGTGCATTTGGCTGTAGCTATAGCTTATGTGCAGTAGCAGTAATAGCAGTAGAAGCATAGCTAGCTAGAGTGAAGGTAAACACCAAAGTGTGACTGAACAAAAATGCAATACTTGCACATGAATACACTAACTGAATTGAGTACTCATCACTCCACTAAGTTTTATGGCTTGAGTTCAAAGTAACATCTTTCAGGGGCAGTCATCCTCAATCCCTACACATGAAATATTGGTTTTCATCTGATAAGTAGCTACCAGTATGTTAATAAGGTTAGGACAAAAATTTATGGTTTAGACATTCACATTACACAAATTGACAATGGGCAGCCGCTAGAGCTAGCTATAGATGACCAAAGTACAAAGATTAAAGAAGATCCAGTGCAGAACAAGAATTTGATGTTGCATGTCGTCATTCACAGCAAATGGGGACCATAAAATACATTTGTGCTGAATGCAAGGGACATCTGTTACTGAAGCTACCATATAGGCATAGGAACTGGGGGGTCGGGGGGGGATGCCCCCCCCCCCCCCACCCAATATATATAGTGTTGGATCCCGTCAACCCAATATTTTGCGCCGTGCAGAGCGAACAATTAAACTGTGTAGTATCTGTTTCAGGCAGAGATAGTAGCTAAGTAGGAAGACTGAGAGTTCAACCTGAAGCCAATTTTCTATTTTTCCAGCTATTAACAATCCTGCAGCTAATAGAATGAAGCAGAAATTTTTTGTGGAAGTTGCAGATGTCGGTGATTATGACGGATCTGTTTAGATACGATATTCAGCTGACTGGAAGCATCTGTTAATTACTGGGTCGATGGCTTCCAGTCACTAAATACTGTTCCTGGTTAGTGTCTCAGAAATCAGCCTTTCAAAAAAAATTGTAGGCGTCATGCCCCCACACCGCCACAGTTAGCTTCCATTTGAAATCATGTTCCTACACCTATGGCTACAGCTATGGCTGTTGGCTTTAGCTCTGTAAGTCCATAGCTACTAATGTGCTTATTGTTTTGGAAGGTTCTGAGTCATGTGTTACAATAAACCAGGCATCCACTCACAAGACTGTACATAACAGTGTCATGGCTAGACTGTTGTGTGTAAGGTTTGATGTTCAATTCTTCCATGCATCCAAGTTGCTTCCATTCTCAACTACTGTTAGCTATACGTAGCCTAAAGATCTTTTTATTTGCACAGTAGACCCGCAAGGCCTCCTGCATTTGTAGACCATGTAATCATCATACTTTGCTAACTATGATAAAAATTCAGTAGTAACACACCAACCTCCATTCAAAAGGGGAGAAATTGCAGTTGCTTGATATTGGGGCACTGGATCTGCATCCTCTCCTTCAATCACATCTTCAGTGCTGTCCTTATTGCCACTGCTGCCAGCTTTTAACTCAGCTTGATCAATTTCTTCTGGTGTGTGCAAATGTGTTGAGTGTATAGCTACAGAATAACTTTGTAACCGATGTATCTTGTTTAGCTTGTCCATGGTATACATACTGATCAGACATGTTACAGCGTTGTACAGCAATACAGTATTAGTAAATAGCCTGGCCCTGGTGGAGCATAACTATTATGATTTTTTTTATATGCGATTTAGTGAGTCATACAAGGAATCCATCATGAGCTGTTAGCTCTTCTACCAACAGTCATTCTGTGATCTAGACGTAGCCTATACTGTGTTGCGAGTTTAGACTAGGGCTTTCAATATTAGCTATATGCACTTCAATAATCAGTGCATGTTGGTATTGCAGGGCTTACGTCTGTTCATAAGTGGCGAACACTCCATTTCTCCTCCATCTTCATCAATACCCCTTTCTGACATCTCCTCTGCATCACTATCAGCACTCTTGCTGCTATCAGCATCCAGCCTATCAAGTTCCAGCTCTACAGTCATGTGCCTAGATACACTGGAATGGATTCCCTTGTAGGAAGCAATGAAACCTAGCAGAGTCACAACGGATGTGATGATCATGACAGCCAAGGGAAGGTACGTGTGCTTTCCACTTAACTCATATAGCCTGTCACCTGAGGAAACATAACCACTTGCAATAAACTGAGAACCAATTCAAGTAGGAAAGTAAGTGTATATCAAACCACTAAGATTATTGGTACATGCAGCTGCACTAATGCAACAGATAAGTCTGGAGTTACTTGCAGGTCATCTTTATTCTCTGCAGACCATGTTTATAACCTTTTAAGCTTTATAGTTAGCTATATATACGTAGCTTATACTCTATGCCAGACTCGGAGTGAAACAGGAATACTGTACTACATATCTCACTATGGTCATTTCACTATACTTCCAGTATTATGTTCATTCAAATGCTAATACCAACGTACTCCACAGGGGTGAAACCACTCGTGCAAGACTGCTTGTGGCAAAAAAGATACCCATCACTGCACCCTACAGTATACACATAATATTATGCACATACATATACATGAATGCCTGCTGCACAGTGCACACACCTACAGCAGATAGATGACATGTACAAATGCAATGGTAAGAAATATATAGTTATGCAAGCAAGCTTTAGTCAATTCATAGTTTCTATAGGCTAGGGTTGTTGCACATGTTTATACACAGCACCATGCATGACGCAGCAATTATACAGCCTTTCATAAGATAATAGCGTTTGTTATTTATCCTGCTCAACTGGAATCAAACCCAGAACATTTGACCTGCTAAACATGCAGATCATTTTGCAATGCAACCACAAAAGCCAGCTATGTGGTAATTACAAAACTACCCACATGATACATACCGACTACATGATAATTATGTTTACCTGGGACTGAGGTGGAGAGAAGTCTGAGATGACCACAAGGAGTGGCACACTCTGAAGAGGCATGGATGCTGAGAAGATTATGAAGCCTGCTGTGAATTGGATGAAGTTCAACGACTTATGTATGCTACGACAAACAGGATAACAATCTTGACACAATTTCCCAGTGATTCTTGAATTTGGATTCCAGTAGCACTGTTGCAGAGTAGAATTCAATTCTTCACAGCTATTGGCTAAACTTTCCAAGCTCTGATTCATGCTTAGGGGCCTGGATGTAGTTATGTTCCCCTGGAGCTCAAGGGTTGCCACAGCTGTGTTATTGATGGTCGTGCTAGGTACTAGGCATGGATCGTTGCCAATTGACTGCCAGTCTGACATAGCCGCTGTTCCTGATAATGCCATTAACACAGCTAGCATGTATACTTTCCTGTTATTCAACTGCAGCTGTTTCAGAATGAGGCTGTGATGTGGCAATATAAAGAAACGTGTATGCATGGGAACAATATAGAGATTATGCAAGTTGCACATAAGCCATATCATGCAAGTTGGCAAGCTCCCACCCTATTCCTATATAGGCATGCATTCTTACAGTAAGAAGCTTGCTGCTGCAAATGCTGTAACACCACCTAGCACAAAATAAGAGCTATCAGTAATGGTGAAGCCAAAATGATCACTAAGGACAGGATTCAGTAACGTATCCAGTACTGAATAGCAGGATCCTGATGAATATTGGCACAGGATAAGGACTGTAAATACCTGGAATAGGGCTAAGGTCCATACTTTATAAAGAGATACATGGTAACCATTACAATAATAATTATGGCGTGGCTACCACAAAGGATACCACCACTTGACGTATGTTTGGTTTGGAAGAATTCTCACTGTGAAGCTGGAGATCAGTGCCGCATCTGAATGTTTTATGCTCCTTGAACACAACAAGGAAAGCACCAATGTAGACGCTACTAAGTACTATTAAAAACACTGCTCCCCACCGATATGGGTTCACATCTGGAAACTGAGCCACAACAGAGTTAATTCCTATTGGAAGCAATCATATTCAGTAGCTATACAGTCAGTAAAATATGCATGTACCCGTGTGCAGTAACAGTAATAAACACTCTTCCAGATGGGAAGGTACAAGCTTAACTTGCCATGCATTATATATTTACACAACAATTTTAATGTCTATTGTACTACATGTAGCTCTACCAATCTCAAGTCAATGACCTTATTTACAATAGGCATCACATGCATCATTCAACTCACCTGGAGCAATCGGATATGAAAGAGTAGTAATAAATGAGTAACAGAGAAACAACCTGTCCTTCAGGGAGCTGTTATCTTTGTGTGATCGAGGGCTACTCTTAGATACTTCTGTAGCGGTTTCACCTAGGTACGATGTAATAAGTACCAGCAGAAACCCAGCATTGATACCAATACACAGCCGTGCAATGAGAACCATCCATGCATGTGCACCAGTGGCCAGGCTATATAAAAGATATCCAAGTGGGCACAGAGCTATACCCAGCAAAAAAGAGACCCGGTAAGGGAGAAACTTGGTGAGCAGTCCAGCCCCTATGGCTCCAGTGAGCTCTCCGAGGCTGTACCCTGTCACTGACCAAGTGTAGAACGATTCCGATTGACCAAGTCCTGGAGTCTAAACACAAGCAAAAAAACATGTAGCTATCAAGGTAATTCAATTTGCTTACCCATGCATTTTCTGGTGCCTCATTGATAACTTCATCATCTACTGGCAGCAGATGTATCTCTAAATGGCAGTGCTGTCTCAGTAGTAGCTACCATGCCTAAATCATTGGAATTTGGTATAGCTAGCTACAAGGACAATACTGTACCTGATACGCAGATGGCAGTGTGGTTGTGTCTGGATTAGTGACAAATTGATGCATTGAAGGTATGGTAATGGTATAAGCAATAGCTGTGAGAGACTTTAGCAAGATGACGATTATCCAATTTCTGCGTGGGAACGATTGTTGCTTCTCAGAGTCCTCAACACCTGAGGAATATAAACACACAGCTATCACTTCTAAGCATTCAAAAGGGACCTTATCAGCTGATGTAATAACTGTCTAAAGTCAATACTGTACCTTTAGGTTTTTGCCTGCAGCCCCAAGTGTGTTGCTGTATACGTACCGCCATCCTTGATGCGCATGCGGTAGCTTCAGGCCGGTACTAGCGTGACACATATCATGCACGTTGTCCGTTAGCTAGCTATATAGGCGAATTGATACAGTTCAGGAAAGAACCGGTGTCGGAGTAAATAGTGTCCCGGAAAGTCTGGTTTAATACAACTAGACTAGCTAGTTGAGTCGTGTGGCAGCATACCTTCATGCGTGT
Source organism: Phakellia ventilabrum (assembly GCA_963921505.1). Classification (NCBI taxonomy): domain Eukaryota; kingdom Metazoa; phylum Porifera; class Demospongiae; order Axinellida; family Axinellidae; genus Phakellia; species Phakellia ventilabrum. The sequence goes on from OY997397.1 coordinate 2,985,193, forward strand.
GTCTGAGCCCCGCCTTTACGCGAGAATTTAAGCGGCCTAGCCGCGAGGGTACGTGGTTTTTCCTTCAGGTAAATATAGCTACACAATTTACCTCTGTTGACCCAGTTTACACAAATGTGTTTATGCTTGCTCTTCGCCAGGGGGACGTGAACGTCTGGGCACGAGACTAAGTTAATGGCGCTACGTTCTTACCTTTTTCGCAAGGGGAGCCTGGCTACACGCCTCGCTAGACCCTCCCTCTCCCCGAAAAAACGTGTTTTTTTTCGGGGAGAGGGAGGTCTAGCTAGCCTCGTATCCAGGCCACACACCCCCGCTTTCGACTGGGAACGAGGCTAAGGTCTAGCGAGCTACCGGTAAATCTATGTATAGACTAGGCATACGCATTGCGCAGATATAGCCTCGCGCAGAGGTATGACGTAAGTTAGTTAGCACAAAACACACCCACTAGAACCTGCATCGCCCACGCAATAGCCAGAGAAGCTATCTACACCAATGAACCTTCAGGAGACGAATGTCTCTGTATACAACACAGTTCCAAGGACCGGTTATGGCTGCTACACGAGAGCAGAGTTGCTTGAAACTCACGTTCGTATCGCTGGCGATCGATCCGCGTACCGTCTGTCTCCAGCGGTCAGATCTCTGCTGAAACAGAGGCTACACAAACTCTAATCGCGTTGGAGCTGTAGTAAGCCTACCTGGGTAAAAAGAAGTGATCGATTTGTCCAGATCTCTAATCCTTCGGGCGTCAGAAGTACAAAGGCGGCATCTATGTAACTCGTCAGGACGCCATCTTGAACACGCGCTAGCCCCCTGGAGTACCCCCGGGGCCGGAAGCGTTTCGTTACAGCTGTAGTAACAACACGTATACGGAACGTACAGACATATAATAATAACACGCATAAGGAACGTAACCGGAGATTTAATTGCATTCCTAAGCGTCTGCACGATTAGTTGCCTCGCGCTAAGGCGCTCGGCAACTAGGCGCTAGGCTAGGCTACGCGTGAATAAAGTTAACCCTTTTGGCACTGTACACTAGACTCTACCCACGTGTCGTCGACTTGTCAGGTGCGGCGATGGCCAACATTAGGCGAAGAAAATCCCGGCGAAAAGCCAAAGTAAATACAACTAAGCCCGGAAAAAAGCAAAAGAAGAAGCAGAAGAAAGTCCAAGTAGGCCTGTAAGTTGTAACTTAAGTCTTACATGCTGAGAATCACCTGTAAATTTGTTCAGTCAGTGGGAGCATAGAGGTTCTGCGTTGTCGTTTAATATCTGCATCTAGCAATAGTTGAGTGGCAATAAATACTTGCAGGAGTACACAAGATTGATCTTGTTTGTCTTGCACTTTAAGTAGGAGTGGAGTGTTTGGAAGCGTGGCAAATTTGCCTCTGTCTTAGGGACTTTCTTTGTACACTTGGTATGTAATCACGAGCTACCTTTGCTCTCTCAACATACATACAAACATGGGAAGGAAGGCCTTTGGAACAAGGCAAATGTGTCGTGTATCTCGACAATCCCACCATCTGAACCCCCTACACTTCCTCTAGTCAAAGTCACTGAGGCCACAGCGTTCCTGTTTCTCATCCTCCATGAACTAAAAAACGTATGTGGGCGGGCGCAAAAATAAAAAACACGCAAGAATAATCAATGCATGACTTGCACTGCCTACTAGATAATACCTGTGAGTGACATACTAGAGTATAAGTGTGTACTTTCTTGGTCTACTACCGAGTTACAGTCAGAAGCATTGATAAATCAATTCCGCTTTAGCCACTTGCTTCGATCTACAACTGTACGCTACAGTTTATACAGCAAAGTGCCTGTGTGTGATTTTAGTAACGTTTCCCCAAACTGTATGTGGGCAGGAATGAGCCTCGTACCCAGCGTCGAAAAACGAACTCCTGGTACACATACCATGCGTGAGAATATTATATTCGTAAATGATCTTAGACAAGTACATTGTAATAGTACGGAGGCAGTATATGTGTATAATAAGAGGAAAAACTAATTCTGATTTTCTGCCACTGAAATGATTTTCTAACCAGTCAAGAATAGTGAAAGAGCTTTATATCTGGCAGTTACTTTATCATAAAAAATTGGAAGCACCTCTCTTAGGCCTGGCATGCAGTAGCTGCACAATTTTCGATCTCAGATCTGGCATTCTAGGCTCTTCAATGGTGAATGGGATCAAAGGCGCATCAAGCCGGCGAAGGCGGTGAGAGGGCATGCAATGCGTATAGACTGCAAAATACTGAATGTTACTAAACATAGAAGTTAAATTCTCACCAGAAGTGCGTGGTTTTGGGGAATGCTGATCTTGCCATACACAGCACCAGCAAAAACACGATAGACAGGCAGTTGAACCTAGAAACGAGGCAAAGGCGCATGCTCAAACTGTGTGTGCCTGGTGTTCGTTTTTCAACGTACAAGGCTAGCCATCCACTTGACAGCGACAGTTGATCATGTATGTTGCAAGCTGCTTGCATTTCCAAAGGTCACTGTAGAACCCACTCTTTAACTTTTGACACTCCTGAAACGGGAATAAATGCAAATTATCCAGATGTGATACAGTTGTGACATCCAACGCAGATCCACTATTCAATTAAAATAGTGGGTCTGCTACAGTTTCAGCATTATACCGCTGATTTAGTAATCTTTCCAAAGTGAGCCACGCTTTTGCTGTTCACTGTTGGTGTTGCAACTCCTTGATCTGGACCCCACTAGGACTAAGGTGGATCACCTGGGTACTATTCAATTAGCTCAGGAACTGTTAATCTGAGATCAAACACATCCTAAGTGGTTCATGCCTGCATGCTTTTCACCTTTTGCTTTTCACTCACTGTTGCAAAGATACTAAAATGACAGTATTTAGCATCTACATGTGTCAGGGCTTCATACGAGGGGGATATCCCCCCTAACCTAAGTTTCACCCCCCCTCCCCCACCCCCCAAATTTTAGACAAGACTATCATTAGTTTTGTGTTGAAACATATTATTAATACCACAAATATCGTTAATATAGATATAAATTAAAGCTTAAATACCTCTATTTTGAAGACTACCACCACCTGACCTGATAAACAGCTGTGCCATTAGAAGTGCTAGTTGTGCAAACTAAGTGGTATTTTTATGCACTCAATGAATTTTTTTCAGGTGCATAAATATGGCTCAGAAATGGCTTTAGAATCAATCTTAGACAATGTAAAAAGTAACAATTTCCTGAGAACAATTTTCTGCCCCCAGACCCCCCCAGCAATTTGTGCTTCAAGCAACCACAGGTCACTACTCCCCCCCCCAACGTAAAATTCTGTATGAAACCCTTGTTCCCCCCTGGTGAGAGGATCACAAGGTCACACTGTTTACCGGCCGTGTATGCCCAATAAGGATGAAAGGGTTTCCCCAGAAACGTTTATGCAGCAAGTGGTACTCTCAGTATGACTGACTGTATAGTGATACATGTAGTGTATCCTGGCCAAGGGTACAGCTGATGTACTAATGGCTTTCCTCCACAGGGATAGCATCAGGCAGAGATGGGACCATAAGAAAACCTTACGCAAGAACCTTTCCAATCTGGGACTTGCCTTTGATCCGAATTCTGCAGTGCCCCTCAAAACTGAGGAAAAGCATGAGGTAAGTGTGTGTATGGTAGACATTTAAGAGCCCTCAGAACCATCAATTTTGTACTTGTGCTATAGTTTCTCCTGCCAGTGTTTTGAGTTGTGTGTGGGGGAGTGGGGGGAACCTTTCATTGAAGCCCTTAGTGTTGTTACTGATCTGGGGGCTCTATCAAAAGAACATTGATTCCAAGCTGGTTCTTCAACTCTTTAAACCTTAACAGGACAATCAAAATTGAAACGATGTTGGAGCATGTGATGGGCACTATCCCACCAGGCTGGGGGTTAGGGGATTGAGATTTGATGTGCTGAGAGGAACCTTCTGAGGTTATCTCTTTATACACCTGCAAAACTCATTAGATTATACTAGGGATACGTAAGCATAATAGGTATGGAGGTACATGAAAACCTTAATCCTTACATTAATGCAATCGTTAAGCCCTAGGTCTATGAATAAAACCCAACCCATCCTAATCCTATATTCTACTCCCCTTAGCCATGTACGTATACTTCGATCCACATACCCTAAATTACTAATACTGCACATGTTATCTGATCTAATTAGGGTCATAGCAACATTACAAATGAGGTAGAAGAAAGTTTTAAAGTCGGCATGCGATAAAAATTGAAACCTAGAAAGTAATAATTTGTTGTGTAACTATAAAAGAGCTCTGACCGCAACCAAGAGAACCCAGGACCAGTAACGAACCGGGAAGCCACCCAGCCCGCAACCTCACAAAACTAAAAACTTTAAAAACTGTTATTAACTTCAGTCTTTTAGTACATATATATTCAGGATGGCCAGCATGTTTTAAGGAATTCAATTAAACAATTGGGAAAGAGGGAGCTTCCCCCCAGTAGATAGAACCCTGCATGCTAAGAATTGAAATGCAACCAGTTTGATCCAGAATGACGTTCTCTGATTGTGGATGTTGCGATGGTTGAGTTTTTGCCAGTTCTGTTGCCTGGCTTTCTAGTAAGCCTACTCCACCCCCTATCCCATTCTAAACTTACACCAATTACAAACTACTTCTGTAGATTTCTGTGTTGATTTGTACTTAAATTTTTTATGCTTTTCAGCGTGCACAGCCTACACATACAATTTGCACCATGGCAGTGATGTAAATATTAACTTAGTAAATATCACAATCCTAGCCAAACAGCATGAGCCCACAGGATGTGTAGAATGGACCCTTTTCTCGCTATGATGTAATTGGGGGAAAAGTAGGCACTAAATGGAGAAATTACCGTGCTTTCATGCATGTATAATAACATGCATGTTTCATGTACTTTCTTCATTTAGTGCCTACTTTTTTCCCATTAGATTAATAGCGGAAAAGGTTCTATTGTGAAAGCTTGTAGGTGTGAATATAGGTGGTAATAGATATTGAGTATCACCAAACTACTGATGTTGAGTACAATTTCAATTTTGTGAAAAGAATTTCAGAAGTAATCCGGAGTGTGACGTTGATGTTGATATTTTTACGAACCCACACAAGTATTTTAATACAGTACTGACAAGCAAGCATTCAACTTCTACAAACTTTATATGTACAAGATCTTAAAGCCAACGTTCCTTTATGCAAAGATATTGGCATTGGCAAGGTGTGTGTGTGTGTGTGTGTGTGTGCGTTTAGGTACAAAGTGTACAACACCATAATCCTGCTGCCAGGCCTATATGCCACTTCACTGGCACCAAATTCATTGGTGGACCCAGTTACTCTTTGGTAGAAAACTAAACTTAAAAAACTTTTAGCTGCAACTCAGTTGTACTAATATTATGAGCATTTGCTATTTATTTGTGCATAGAAATATGTTTTTAAAACATGACTGATTATGGTCAATTTCTTGCAATTTGTGGTGATGTTCGTGGACCTCATGAAAGGCTGTGCTAAACACTGTCATATACATTGTAACACTGAGTTTCTGAACTTGGTGAAAAAGCATGAGTTTCATGAAGTACATGTCTTGTCTGATTTAAGATCACCCATCAGCAGTTAAGTTCATGAACTATGTCACCCATTTCATAAAATTTTTGCCGCATACCATAGTATGAAGATAGTATACAAGTATAGTAAGTGGAAGAACTACATTGTAAAAACCAGACTTTCTGCTTTGGCTTTCAAGCCAGTCAAAAATAGTGAAAGAACCTGTATTTTCTATCCACTACGATTATGGTAGCTATCTTACCATAAGCGTTTCGAGTACCTCTCTCCTGGCAGTAACTGCGAGCTGCTCAATTTGCCACATCACAGATGTGGCCTAGTCTTTTCAGTGGCAAACAGGATCGAAGTTTTGAACTATTGATCACTTTATAGGCATCTACTTGGTGAAAAAAATATCACTGCAGGCCATATAGCCTGCTTTATTACACTTTCATGACATGAAAAACAACATATTGAAGATAGTATACCATTGCCACTGAATACCATGAATAGGTTTAACTGGCTGGTTACAGTTAGGTAATAAGGGTGCTACTGCTCTAGATAGGAACAGGAAATGATGTCATAGGCTGTCTTTTATTACAGCTATTAGTAAATGGAAGGCTGGGAGATGGTGAATTTTAACCACCTACCACAGTTCACTGGAGCTTAAATGCTAGGTAACTATAATCTGTATACTACTACATGAACTAGTCCCCAATGTCAGGCTATAAGAGCTTGCACTGAATGAGTGGGGAGAGTTTGGTAGCCTTCAAAGACTCTTTAACCCACCAGTCCTGGTTCTCAAGGCTAGGCATTCAGTGCTTTTTATTTTTTCAGATGGGGTATGTTTTATAACAGTTCTTTTATCTTTCTGTTTTCTAAACAAACTTCTCTCTCTCTTTTTTAATCTGGGATGTGACTGGGGGGCCTGGGGCTGGGGGCTGGGACCACTTTTACATTTTTATAAGCTTTTTAACTTTTCAAGGGTAACCGCAGTGCCAAGTGAGAGGAAAGCGGTCGATATTAAAAGTGGTCACATTTAAGAGCATACAATAAGTGACCGGATTTGATTCACAAGTGAACAGTAGCTACATAGCTAAAGATAGTGCATACATGTATCATGCAGGCACCTTGTGGGAAGTAAGTGAAAGACACAAGTTTAGAAAGTACACACAGTACTAATGCATCATGCAGTGGGCCAGTGCATAGTACAAATAGAGTTAATTACTAATTAAACAATACCATGACTACTAAGGCTGAGGAGAGGAAGGGCTAATGGGACCTTCCATATAATATTAATACAAACTTGATTACTTAGTCACCCTTCAAGATATACACCACTGGTAGTATAGTGCATATGTGTATCACAGAAATGGTTACAGCATACTATAGTTATTATATTGACTACTTTTGAGTGCCATGACTTTTTGCAGAATGAAGTGAGATGCATGTGGTGTGAGACCGGGAGGAAATGCTGTGGAGAAAAACGAGAGGGACAGTCTGCAAATGATGACTTATTAATATTAATTCTCATAATACTAATCTGAAATTACAGTATTGCAGCAAAATACTTCCGTAGAGGTGGTTGTTTCACTACTGCAAGGCATAGTGAATGTAAGTGTTAAGCAAGGAAATCCAGTTTTGTATATCACATTCAATTAGACTTGAACTTTGCACACTAAGGGTGGAGATATATTGCAGTATTCTTTAAGAGGAAACAGCCCACACTATCACGCTGACACAAAGCTGAAAGAAAGCCAACCCAAACTAGCAAGAGACTCTGCAGCTCACTGTCATCACTGAGTACATTTCAGTCTGAAAGAATTTTCTGAAGTTCAAAGGTCAGACTATAATCGTCAAGGGCACAAAGGTATGCCGTACCCACGACGTACGTGAAGAGCCCTATAGGCCTTTGCTGTGACATAGCTGTGCTACTTCATAGAGTAGTCACAGAATACATCACACTCCACTCGCAACCTCAGCCATGGGTCGCTCTATAGAAATAATAGCTACACTCCCGCACCAGCCTACTGTTTTGGTAGTCGCATAGATATTATCTATGGTAGTCAGCACTCCGGCAAAATCACCGCGAAGGCACTCTTCAAAACTAGTGCCCTTTTTGAAACACAACCGTCAGTCACTTCTGCAGCAGATTCGTCACCGTGGCTAAATCACCGCAAAGGCAGTCAATTACTCTTGCAGCGGGCGGAAACCACAGAATAATTATCAAAAAATTAGCAATACTATATAACATCCGGCTATGAATCTCGTCCACTCGGGCACGCGGTAAAAATGGCGACTGTTGCGATCGAACAGAAGAGAGGTGGCCCCAGTTCAGCCAAAGAAAGACAAAAGATGAAAAAGTGGCTCATTTAAAGTGTATTCCTTTGAGCACAGTTCATTAGACCTGAGAGGGTATGAGAAAGCCTGTACATTATATTACATTAAAAGTTTTTTTCCTCTCACTTGGCACTGTAATAACATTTTGATGGGGCCCTGCTGGCTTTGGCGAGACCTTATGGTCAAACCAGAACCGAGGAACTTTCCTCCTGGAAGCGTTTTAACAGAGGAAAGACCTATTTGGTCCCCTCTATTTAACTTTTTTAAGCAACTTTTTGACAATATATTTATTTTGTGCAGTCATGGGCCGGGTGGCTTTCTGGTTCTTTCCTGGTCCTGGATTCTCTTTGTTGCAATCAGAGCTCTTTCTACTTCATTTGCTATGTGCCTAATTAGATTATTGCACACGCGTATAGTGTTAGTATTTAGGGTATGTGGAAGTACATGTTAAGGGTTAAGGGGGTTAAATTATTAGGATGGGTGGAATTTGCTAGAGCTTAATGATATAACGATGAAGATGCGCCTCTTAGTTTTCATGAAAGCATTAACAGATTCGTAATCAAACATGACATCACACAGATATAGCACAGTAGTTTATGATTTCCCAAGAGAAATTACATGCATGCACAAACGGTGGATTCCAGGCCGCTTATTTTTGGTTGGGGTGTTACCTGGGTATGAGACTATATCCACGCATATGCATAATTTTTATTTCACATTTCTGAGAGCGCACACAATACTGCAGTCTCACTTGCTTAATTCTTTATTGTATCAAGTGGCTTTTTAATTTAATTAGGTAGCATGTCAATGATAATTGAATGAGCTTGAATGAGATCATACCTTGGGGTTGAATGGGATCCTAATGACATTAGGGCACTTTGCGGAATCTCGCCTAGACAGAGACAGGAGTGAAGCCTTGCAATGTAAATCTAATGGTAGGTGAATGATTAATTAGACTTTGAAGTCACTTCAGTAAGTAATTACTTCAGAATTCTGTCTGCAGCAGGCAAAGATCCTAATCAGTGATGATTGGGTCCCTGTGCTTGGGATGCACTGATGGTTGAAGTTAGCTCACCATTGAAGACTTTGTTGAACTTTTCAAAAATATTGCCGAGTGGAGTGAGGCCTATAATTACGACCTATGGGCTCAGAATCTCAGCTAATGTTTATGTATATATATATATATATATATATTATATTGAGGGTAATTGTACTGCCAAGTGTAAAGATAGCGGGCGAGTAGAGATGCGGATGTATTAAAATCTCAGCCAAACTGGAGTCACAGAGTCAAGCGCTTCCTCTCGAACTGCATCGGACTTTTCAGCAGCCTTGCGTAGCTCAGCCGTGCTGTTAAAATTCTTCACAGCCCTTTCAAATTCAGCTGACCCTTCCCTTTGCATTACCCCACACACTGCAACCCAAGATTGAGCAGAGACATGATCCGCTCCACGGGATTGCACCAGGAGTGACATGGAGCTGTTCGAGCTGCACACAGATAGTCGAGGTCTAGAGCCAAGAACAATGCTATCAGGCTAAGTTGGACAGAGATATAGGTGACGCGATGGTCAGGACCTCCATCTGAGTAAAGAAATAGAATGGGTTTAAACTCTTTCTTCTCCAGTACACTGCGCAGCTCACATAAGTGACGGTGGATGGCTCAAACGCTCCTTCTTTGAGTCCAACATGGACAGCACCTGTGTACCGTGCATCTGAGATATCAGTAGGTATGTCAACATGAAGTTGAACTGAGGGTATAATTGAGAATTTGGTGAAGTCATGGTCACCTACTTGGAAAGAGCTTCCGACACTGACCAGTACCTTTCTCCCTCTCTCTGCTGCTGCTACTGGAAACCTAGGCTCTCCAACCTTTACTCGGTGCTTATCATCAAGGCTGACAAAACTGGCATGCTCCCGAACCTGAACTGCATATTCACGCAGATAGCGATAAATTGCCGCTGCATAGTGGGTATCGGGATGAATAAGCCGACCAGTGTAGTGTAGCGACTTCATGTGTGCAATTTTCGGCCAAAACTGAAGACGTAGCCACTCCTCACTGGGGATTGAACAGCCCTGAGGACAACGTGCTGACACTTCTTCATGCAGATCTCGAATTGATATTGCAGCAGCTAGGTGAACTACGTACATCCGAGTGGCGTCGGTCATCTACAGCTGTACGGTCCTGTAGGTACTTCTCACATTCTTGCCAAATCTGATCGAATTTTGTTTTCCCTTTTGGAGAGTTCAGTTCACGCAAGTCCCACACTGTGTTTGGATCTTCAGGTTCCATTTCAATGACCTGTTTAACTCGTTGATCAATCTCCTCTTCATGAGCATTAGAACCTGCACTCTGGTCGCCTGTTAGATCCCGATAAAAGGACCTTAACACAGCAGGCTTAACTTGAGGTGAGATCCGTCCGAACTTTTCAAAGAGGGCCTTCCGCATAGCTCTTGTGTGGTAAATTGGTAGCTGTGGCTTTAAGCGCTCTACCACAGGCAGGCTATTCTTATACACACCTGACTCAGCTTCACCATCTCGTGCACGCCAACATGAAATGCAGATTCCATACATTGTTGCCTGGTGCAACCGAAAACAACACAGTTGGCATGTTCAGACATTCTTCCAATTTCTTAACGAAGCGGTACTTCTGCCTGGGATCAGATGGGCACAGCTGGTCTAAGGCAACAGGTTCATACGGAGCTTCACTTCTCAAAGCCTCAGTGATATGTTTCAGAGATTCAGGAGCAAGGGCAACAGGTGGTAAGAACTTCCAGCTCATTGGGTCGGATAACTGCTCTCTCACTGGCGTTTCGGGAAGATGGCGGGCTTTAAATCTTTTTGATTTATCTTCAAGGTATTCTGTATATCCACTGAGGGAATGACTCAACCCTTCCACTTCATGCTTCAGCTCAGAGAAACTGCTCCAGCTCCAGTATGTACCTTGTAGGCAGACATAGAGGTTTTGACTAAGTGACAGCAATATGTCGGATGACATGTTGGTTGCTTTTCGTTTTCGATGTTTCGCCACCTCTGGCCTGTTATACCCCTCAAACTTCCTGAACACATCAGGTATGACAAATGACTGTTTGCGAAAAACATCATGGTGTTCGGCAATGTACCATAAACAATTCGATAGGGCCTGAACAATTTTTTTTCCACTCGACTCGATTTCAGAGGTCTACTTTATAGATTTGGAGTCCAAAAGGTCCAGGACATCATTGTACAGATTGTCTTTCTTATTTCTCGGTTCTCCAATCTTGTTGGGAAGACTCCCGCAGCACAACTCTCTCTGACTGCTCATCAGTACTGAGGTGATTGAGCGCTGATGGGAGGTAGCGACCATGGACAGACCACGAACTTCAAATAGTGCCCAAATGTGGTTATTGCTAGCTGAAGCAGAATAAGAACATCAATTGGGCCCAGATATCCCAAAAAAGCTCCTTTCATGATAAAGGGCCGGTGCTACTTCCACCTGGAATTTTAGATTTGATTATGTCATCATAGAATCCCTGGACCAAAATACCAGGGATAGTGACTGCGATACTTGTCCATGGCAAAAAAACAAAAACAGAGTAAAGTGGTGGGCAATCTGTATCTGCATGCTGCATGCAAAAAAAATTCCATCCCCTTTTCCTAGACACTCACATGCCAAAATATAAGCAGGAGCTTGAAACTTACACTCCACAAGCACTCTAGGTGGAAATTCCTGGTGAGATTAGGCGGGAGATACTGGCACAAATAGGTCGATACCGGGCCGTACTACTGCATGCGCTGGGAAAGAACGCACATGCGTAAAACTGGAAACTCCGCCCAGTTGCTGACAAATTTGGATGCTCCGCCCATTTTATTACAAAACCCGGGAAGTACCACCTACTTAATTACAGAAACTTGGCGCCTCGGTTGCTGATGCGGGCGGGTGATCAGAAACTAACATGCTAGTTGAATATGTGTATACGTATATAGCTGTTTTGTATGAATTACTCACATTTCTAAATTTTATGTGTACATGTAGGAGTTTGGTAGTGTTGAGGAGTACAAGACTGAAGCATCTGTGCCTGAACCGACTGAACTCGTAAAAGGTATGTACATTGTAATGTGTATTCTAGCATTGTTATACTAGTAAGATGCTGGGAATCATCGAGGGGCGAGCCTGATCGAGTGTCGGACATCCACTCAAGCGATTGATACATATTCAGGATAAAACAATGATATAGGCATGCAGTTGGTGTTGGGAGATATACTTGATTTCAGGTTTGACAATACATAATACATACATGTATTAAGGACATAAGCGATGGTATGAATGATCCAGTGATATGAATAATGCGTACTGAGGAGCAAAGTACATAGAGTGTGACTGCATGTATTACATTCTTTAGGTTGCTATAATTTCAGTTTAGAGTTTGGGGCACCTGCTGCCCTTCTCTCTCGGTGGTGCTCTCTCTCACGTTGGCGCCTGGCCTCACTCTCCTCCGGTGCACCTGCAGTGTTTATTTCCAAGGAGTTTTAGCCCCACAATTCTAATTCCCCCTCCCAAAGTATCATATGACACTATTACAGTACGTGATAGCATGGCACAATGAAAAGAAAAGAGGTGGGCACTCCCATATGCACTGTACTACACGTAAGACTGGGATCAAAAAACTCTGACCATCATTTTGCTGCTTGACCAGTTGACTGAATCAAAATCTACGTGACCGCAATACAATAGATTACAAAATTATCCTTGACGAATGGCAAAAACACTCCTTGACCTGTTGACCACTTTTTGACTCCGGTCTTAGCTGTGCCTATGGGAGTGACCACCCCTTGAAAGTGATAATGCCCCCCTCCCTAAACTTTGGCGCCTAGCAAGTACCCTAGCTGCGACAGTATCTTCTGTTGTTCTCTTTTCTTGTAGTTCTCAGTTAGCCATTGCTTACTGACAGCCTGTAGCAAAGTAACTCTGAATGCGCACGTCGCTGTAGCAAAGTAACTATGAATGCGCACGCGAGCATACATGTGCGTATTTGGAGTGTAAGCGCGTATGCGGTATGGTGGACGTACAGACGTACGTACATACGTACGCACAATGAAATTGTTCCACTATACACGCTAGTGTAGGGCTCGCTCAGGCTCGCCCCAATTATCATTAGATGAATCTTTTCCGTAGCTCCAGGTTTATGCTACTTATGTGTAGCACTGGTAGTTGTGTTATCTCATTAATCTCATGATTAGATCCTAGCTTGCCTCATGGTCTGTAAATTATAACCCACTTTCAGCACTTGTTTTCACTACTGCTCATGTACCATTGCAAAACAACGATATATTATTTCAGAGTTCAGTGGGTGTACGCAGTATCAAGTCTCACACACGTATTTTCCACTGATTTGGCTGCTGTGCAAGTGTGACAATAAATTCTCTCTGGTACTCTTATAATCAAAGACTGTACTTGTGTAGGATTACTTAACTACAGATGCCTCACGGGGCTTATGATCACAGGGTGCATTTAGTAATTAACTGTGGCCATCAAACTGTTGATGTGCACTTTATAGGGTCACAGAATTTTTTTTGAGCCAGTCACTCCCAAGAATAGCATGGTGCTATGGAAGAGGGAAGAGACTGGCTATGCTGCTTGAAACGCATGTTTGTATCATTTCAATCATGTCCGGTACGTTAGTTGTTTGTATTTTAGAGCAACAGTACTAGTGATCTTGCTATCTACTGCAATGAGAGTGTGGTTCATGGCCATCACGTTTTCAAGCAAATCTGGACTCCCGTTGTTGGTGAGGTACTCACTGTGGCTAGAGAAGCTGGCAACACTGAAGATCGATTTGCTGTTGCAGTTACAAAGGATGACATGGTAGTCAGCCACGTTCCACGCGAGTTCTCAAAGCTTAGTAACTCTTTCTCTTCAACTTCTGGCTACATTTACCAGCTGCAGAATCCGTATCGCTAACAGAAGCCATCTCCACACAAGAACTATCGATCAATGACAAATGTGTGAAACTTTGCTTGGGAAGCCATGCAGTGCACAGTTACTTTATATGCGCGTATGCGCTTAATAAACTGTAGTTCAGAACAAGAACATCACGTGCACTTATTTCAGAGGTGTGCTTATTAACCCGAATCTACGGCGTACTGTGTGGAGTTGTACCCGGTTGCGGCATGCAAGGAGTGACCGAAGTGCGTGGAGAAAGCTGGAACGGGTGAATGGAGAGCCATTCTGGAAGAGGTGCCAAACGCTTTCCAGAACAGTAGTGGAAGTATTATTCCATTGTTGGAATCAATGGAACAACCGCTCCATGTCCATACTAAATCCTGGAGCGCTGAATATGGAATAGCTCTTTTGTGGGAAGGTGTTGCACTTGGCTGATGGGAAGGAGGGACTATGTGTGCTGTTGTTGTGGGTAAATTTGCCTACTCGTAAGCATGCTGCAAATGCCAGGGTAAAAGCTGCATGAAACATGTATTGATCTGGTCGATTAAATGGGTGTATTTGAGAGCATTTATTCAGGACAGCTAGTGTGATAGGAAGGCAGCGGCAGCGAGATAGGGGACTGGTGGTACTGTTAAGCCTTTGGAGTCTGTGGAGAGCCAAGTGTAACTGGGGATTAGTTACTGTAGGGTATGGCAAGCCAAGCTTACGATGATGAGTTGCAACTGCCGTCACATAGAGTTTGATGGTGCACCATTGTAGGGTTGAGGAGACGTGGGCAGCGAAGTATGCCAAGGGGTCAGGGGATGCTGGGAATGGGTGGATGTGGTAGTGTTGGCAGAATTAAGTGAACTGTTTGATGCCTGAGCTGTATGTTGCGTGGGTGGAGGGAGCCAGAGCATAGTGATGGAGGCAGTGCAGGCGATTGATCAGAGCTTCAACTGCGTTTAGGAGCCAGGATACCCAGCTTCTGTCAGGGTGGTTAGTTAGCTCTTGCTTGAGGTGAGCACATCATAGGGGTGTGGTTGGGCAGTGGAGCTCAAGGGGGGGGGTGCCTGAGGGGAGAGATAGTGGCTGAGCGTCGACCTTCACAGCCTTGGACGCTACAGACATTTGCGAACTTGCGGGAGGAGAGTGTCCACCGGCCGAGGTTAAACCAGATGCAAATTTTTGTGTCCATTTTTTGTGTAGGTGATGGTGAGGTGGTTAGCTGCGGCTCCCATTGGCAGTCCCAGCCGGGAGAGGACAGTTGGTCTTGGTTGATTGCTATCACAAAAGGGCTGCCGATTATATGCCTTGCGTTGGAAGTCATCTTGAGCGGGCTGCGAGTCGTCTGTAGTGAAGCACCAGACAAAGAGATCCTCTTTCCCTTTGTCCCATTGTTGGTATTAGTTGTGTGCTGCTTGCTGTCGGAACAGACGATCATGGTCGATGCAGGCGTGTGGTGACTTGTGAGCGTGCAGACAATACATGATGGTTTGATACTTCACTGGTTCGAGTGCAAGGTGGGGGTGGTAGGCCAGATGAACTGCTAGAAAGGTGTTCCAGGCCTCTTAACCGTGTGCCACAATCTGTAACAGTTCTTGTGCATTGACGAGGATGTGACCCGCGAAGGTGCTGGTGGGTGGGGCGTTGGGACGGTGTCAAAAAAGAGAGGGGTGTCCCTGGTGGGGCAAGAAGTTTGTTGAAGTCAATAAGCTTACCCTTCCTTATATGTCGAAGAGTCCTGCTGGATGGAGGTGTTGCCCAGGTAATGAGGCACCTGGAAGGTAGTGATGGCGGTGGTGGTGGTGGTAGCTGCGGCGATGGCGGTGATTACTGTGAGTAGTATGTAAGCATTTGATCCGCCAAGTCCACCCCACCCATAAACTTGTTATAGTCAACAATGCTTTTGGGACATGGCATTGGCCGTTTTTCTTTACTGCCGTTTGGATGCTTCTCTATAAGTTCAGCAGTAGTTTCATGCATAGTAGACATCACATATACATCACGATGATCATACCAATGGACAAGCATAAATTGTGGCAAACTGAAACTCACCAGGATTCAGATGTGATCCTTCAGGGCTGGAGGGAAGTCTTTCCTGTTCTGGTGTATAGTGCCACAGCACAAGTGCCATTTTCTAACAACTCTTTCGACAGAGGTGCACTCATGTAAAAGTTATCGAAAGACACTTTATGCCCCTTACCTTGAAATATCTCCATCAAATGAATTACAACACAGTGGCCACGCCCTTTACTAGTGGATTGCTCCCGTGTACACTTGAAAGTTCAAAATGTAGCCAGTGCCAGCCTCTGTGTTTACCCAAACCTTTACACCAAATGTAGTCGGTTTTTTGGGCATATACGTATGGTAAAAAGATATTAAATTTTGCCATTATGTGCCTATCATCATTTTATCAATACTCAGTTCTTGTCCTGGCTAATAGTATTTTTTTGCAACAGTCTGGAATTTAATTTGCGTCAGATAAAATTTTGAAAAGCGGATCATATCCGACTTCTTTTTTAGCCTGCTTTGTTGAGTCAACGAGATGAAAATGACCTGTTATGGCATAAAAGCGGTCTCGAGACATCACTGAGGCAAACCAAGGAGTAGACAATACTTCAATTGTTGTCCAGTAGCAGTCAGCTATACTCGGAAGTCTTAGTAAACCCATAGCAATGTTCATGCCGATGTATGTAAGAAGCTATTCGTATTTGAAGTCCAAGTCAAAACCATTTCTGCAGGCAAAAGTCCAACTCTGTTCAACTATGGTCTGCAAGAGAGCTACAGTATAGAATGGCTGGAATACGTCTAGTGGTGTTTGTTGCCCTCTTTGTTCAAGCTGTTGGTCCAACAAGAAAGGAAAAAGGAGGAAGGACTCGTGTAGCTTGTCGAGGCACTTTCCCACTTACTTTCTTCTTGACACATCAGATAAATTCTGCTCCAGTCATAAACAAAAGCAAAAACAAAATTGAGACTTGTCATACACCCGAGGCAAGAAACCAAGCTGTATGTCTGCTATAAGGACTATGCACAGTAAGTTCAAGGACTTAGTGTGTAGCATTATATATACAAGCAAAGTTGCTGTACTTATGCATAGGTCATTTTGGGATACGTACAACATCATATCCCATGGGAAATGTCAGTGCCACCTCAAAAGTGCCTTGGTGGGACTTCTTTGGCTTCTGACTGACCCTCGTCCAGACATTTTATTTTTATAAAATTTCACAAAAAACGAGAGGACAGAACATCAAACAATGAATGTAATGGTTTACAGTAACACACAAGTCTACTTTGGGCTTATAATTACAGTATTAATCAATCATCAGCAATCCATCTCTCCCAGTCATCTAAAGAAATGAGATATTCCCTTGTGGTTAGTTTTGTCCTCTTGTGGTCTGGCCGGGATGATTTTCCTTGTGCTCAGCTCTCCGAGTCTTCTCCCTCCACCACAGTTGAACAGCTTCCTCCAGATAACCTTGTAGTCCTCTTGTACAAGGTTCAGGTACTGTCCACCACATCATCCCACTCCTCTTGCACCAATGAACAATCAATGTTGGCGGTATAAGGCTGCAGTGATACCCTTGAGTGCTATATTACATGGCTGCAGTGATACCCTTGAGTGCTATATTACACCTTGACACTGCAGTACAAAGTACAAGGAATGGAAGTAAACAACACTCAAACAACAGTTTATCAACCTTTACTGGTAAAAAAGACCTTGCTGGAAACTAAATTTCCCCGCTAAGCTAAATGCATGTAGTTGTTCACTAGGAACACTTGTTGCTGTGATACAGAGGATCTTTCTGGCCAGCTCTGAAAGATAAGTGTAGTCAACAGCTTCTTTCATTGGAATCAAGAGAAAGAGGATCTTCAGCCTCGTACCGCCTAAGTTATTTTCAGCACAGTCCTCTGGAGTAGCCGGTCTCTTGGGGCTGCTAGACACTATAATATCAGATAGAAGTGCTTCAAGCTTCTTTTTAGCGGGTGGTGGAGGTTCAGTTGCACTAGTACATGTACTTTCCGCTTCTGTGCTTCCTACTTCCTTCTCAACGATCTTCACCAGCTAACAACGTGCATATCTTCACCAGCTAACAATGTGCATATCGCTTGACATCACTCTTTTCATCCTCTTCCTGGAATCACAATGCCTTGAACCTGGGGTCAAGATATGTCTCTAGCCTTAGACTAAGTTAGAGTTTGCTGTACTAGGTGCAATTGATACCTAGATTGAAGGTCACAGCTAATAGTTGACTTACTTGTTTAGTTGCCAAGCGCCTTAGTGCGAGGCAACTAATCGTTCAGTGTGGGCTGAAATCTCAGCTAGCGTATATATATGTATGTATGTGTGCAACTTCCATTACGCTTAGGGTGCATTTGAATCTCAGGTTACGTTCCATATATTATATGTATATGTCTAGATCTGTAACGCTTTTGGCCCCGGGGGCCTCCCAGGGGAGCTAGTTAGAGCTGAATCGTTTCTTTTAATACATGCAGAAGTCTGTGGAGGAGTGGGGTGATGATACTGATCGTCGGATACTTCTCTCCACTCACTACTTCAGTTGTATCATTAAACGGCTTCAGTTTTGCCACCAACTCCTCAAATCACTGTGAAATCCTGGGTAGTTGGCATTAGTGATCGATGGTCGTGATTGTCACTTTTGAGGAACAAAGCACAGATTGCTTGCTGTTGCTCCAGGACTGTTAGCAGCATCTCATATGTACTGCCCTATCTAGTGAGGCAGACATTTTTGAGTTTATGCTGTTTCAACTTTCATAAGTGCACACAGCAGACAATGGCTGGATCTCCTTAGCGATGTAGTAGCCTATCGCTTTATCCAGTTCCTTTTTACGATCGATTGCTGGAGCCAGGAAGCAGCTGTGCGCGACATAATGCCGTTTCCAAAGTCACCTGCTTAGCACTAGGATCCGGTTGTGTCGTTTTTCCACTTGTCTTTGAATACTCTGCTTACTGGGTGTGGTGGTGTCGTTGCAAGTGAGTCACCAAATTTGTAGTGTTCCCTGCGTTCGGAAATTTGGCATTGTATAACCTTCTTTTTGGTGATCGCTCTCGAACTATCACCAGGAAAACCAAAGTGCCGCCATACTTTGCTTTTAGCTCTCTTGTTTGGTACTTGCGGTGATATTAATGTACTTATATCCCTCTGCAATAAGGATTGTTCTGGGTGGGGTTGTGGGTGTGGTTTGAGGGAGAGTGGATTTTGGTTGATGAGCTTTGCTGACATTAGCCGCAGACAACCATTGTTTCCTTTTTTGTGGAAGTCAAACAGTGAATAGAGAGGCAAAGATTATGCACTATTCCTGAGAAATGACATTATGATACAGAAAACAAATGCATGACATTAAGGTGGACATGTATAGGGCTAACAACTTCAGGTCCCAAACAATTATCAAAAAAATCTAGTTAATTTGGGGGACAAGTTCTTTCTCCCAATACTCTTTATCAAATGAAATCCTTTCAATATTGAGTCCCTTCTCAGTGTAGATAACAAAATCACACCACTGCCTTGCCGTAACTCCCATTTGTCCCTGGACCTGTGCACGTGCATAGTAGAGGTGATTTGTGTGTAATTTTAGATTGTATCTACCATCACTGGTTGTCACCAACGTACAACAAAAGTTTGGATGTGAGCAGGCTTCAGTAGGGGTTACAAAGCAGCAGGAGTAGGGGCATTTCGCTCGGCTAATCCCAACGGGTTGTTACATGAAGGATCATACACAGCTGCATCAGGGGATGCCCCAAGAAATGGATATTCCTCCAAGATGACAAAGCCAGATGCACAGCAGTATAGTCCGCTATGACCAGAGGTATTCTGGATTTCTGTATACTGCTGAAGTGCGAGAGATTCGTTTTTTTCGCCCCGCTCAGTTGCTGAAGTGTTGAATGGTGTTGTTTCCAATACCAAAGACTGAGGTGGTGTAGTGAGACTCCTCCAAATAATTTGGCCAAAGTAAGAAGCTGTACGTAATTCTATACCTATGCATCGAGTACCACAAAGGAAGTAATGTTG
Source organism: Phakellia ventilabrum (assembly GCA_963921505.1). Classification (NCBI taxonomy): domain Eukaryota; kingdom Metazoa; phylum Porifera; class Demospongiae; order Axinellida; family Axinellidae; genus Phakellia; species Phakellia ventilabrum. Next base: position 3,004,997 of record OY997397.1, read on the forward strand.
ACCATGTGTCTTCTTCTCAACACCTCTGCACTTCTGGTGCATTTCATCATTTCCTAGCGCATGCAGGAGACCAGACAAATGAGTGCAGGACGCTGGCTTCCTATTGAGTAAAAACAAACCAGTAGAGGATTAGTGCATGCAACAAGCTAAGGATTTAGATATGCATTCAAGTGTACTTACCCTACAGCACACTCGCATGTTGCATTCTCAATAATTGCCAGATCTCCATTTTGGCCCAAAAGGGTCACATGATACAGCCCAGCTTTCATAGAAGGTGTCATCTGACAACGAACATGGCAGTATAGTCTGGAAAAATACCATCAGTATGAAGTAATTTTACCTTGCGTCATACGTGAAATCTTCTTAGCCATGTCTGTGTAGTTTACGGCACTGACAGACTCACATCCAATCAGAGGTACATCTGGAATTCCAAGAGGGGCTACTGCTGACCCGAGAAGCGGGTGGTGTCTGTGGCTTCTCTGCCTCGTCTGCAGCCATTCAGTGATTGTGCAGTCTAGATCTCCTGTCTTTCCGAGCTTTGGAGCTTGTGGTGTTTCCGAGAAAGTTATACACAAAATTAATCAGTCCTCATATTCTACTCTGATTCTACATGCAACAAATATGCTGATGGTTCCAGCAAGACTTGTTCATTCACCTGTGTCCCCCTCCTTTTCTTTTTGAGGGCCCTCCTCCACTTCTTCATCTCTGTAAAAATAACATTGATTATTACATTGCACTCCACTGAGATTTGAAGTGCCTTTCATACATCTCCAAATGTTCAATGGGTACTGTCGGAACCTCCTTTAACATATGATTGCCGTAACCCCGAATGCTTGAAAAGTCGTTTCGCCGCATGTTACTTCTTTGACTCCTCCTTTGAATACTCTGTTGGCATATCTACTTGCTTGAAACTGTGTAAAGAAAGTATTATATTGGAGCATTACATTTGAAGTTATTCACACATTCTGTTTACTTACTTTCAACTTGGAGTGAATCTTCAGCAACTTGGAGTGAATCTCCTGCAATGGGGACACCACATCTACGACCTTAGCTATACCATATTTCTTGGCCACTTATATTCTACAGCGTGTACAATAAAACACGAAATATCAGCTAGACCCTACCAAGATCTAACCTGAAAACACAAATTAGAAATGTCAGCTAGACCCTACCCAGATATCAGCTTTGGCCTATTCCAAGAGGTAGGGGCTCGAATACCCCAGCAAAGGAGCCACCACCTCAAAGCTGGCATAGTATGAGACTACTGGCTCATCCAGCACAGCGCCAGGAAGAGCAGCCTCGGGAAGTTCCACTCTCACTCCCTCAGCCGTTCTGAAGGATAAATGCTTTTGGCAACAGACTTCACAGTGTGAGTCAGTTATGCAATGCCATTTAAGTGGTATGTTGCACCTGCAGTGCTAATATATTATGCTTCTTGAGTTCTTTTAGCATAGATAGTGTAGTATTGCGGCGATGTGAATACACGTAGAAATTCACTTGAAATAAATCATTACTAACTCATAATAATTATACAGCAAATGTCCAGTCCGGGGAGAGGTCACCGAATGATCTAGAAGTTACATGTCAGCAGAGAGAGATGGTGAGAGGACATAGAGAAACCATAGCTAGTGCAAATAAACAACCTTCATGCATTGTAAATCATGTATTAACAAAGACATAAACATATTATACCACACTCCTAAACAAGAAATTCAACAAAAATATTCTAGTCTCAACTAATTAACCTATACATAAATCGGTCTGGAGGGTGATGATCTCGCTGTGGGTATTGACGAGTAGTTTCCGTATTGGTTGGAGGAGTAGGCAGTGATGGCTCGGTAGTAGGAGTAATAGATGGTAAGGTATCAGGGATAAATAATTCATCACCAGCATCTGGCTGTTTACTTTCTGGAGATGAATCAGGTGGTGTCTCAGCTCTGTCTCGGAGGTGATCGATAAGTCTTTAATTCCACTGCATGCCATCCAGAACACTGACTAAGTAAGACACTGGTCCCAACTGTCGTGTCACTGTGCCAGGTATCCAAGTGGGTCCTGGTCGGAAGTTCGTCACCATTACATCCTGACCAACAGAGAATTGTCGCTGCTTTGCATGGCAGTCATGTCATTGCTTCTGTTTGGCTTGTTTCTGGCAGATGTTCTGTTTGAGGTCTGGTCTCAGTAAATCCAGTCGTGTACGGGTACTTCGATCGAGAAAGAGTGTACAGGGAGTTGTTGCATGAGGAGTAGACCGGTATGTTAGCAGGAAATTGATGGTGAGATGATCGGCCATCCACCACTCCTGCCTTCATCGCTTCCTTAAAGGTTCTCACAAACATCTCGACGGCGCCATTCGAGGAAGGATGGTACGGGGCACAGCGGATGTGCCTTACCCCATTCAATCGAAGAAACTGTGGGCCATTGTCTGAGACTATCTGTTTTGGTAGCCCATATGACGCAAACAGATGACATAGTACTTCCACTACTTTGGAGGATTCTGGTGGAAGACATTTTGAAGGCTTCTGGCAACTTGGAATGGGCATCGACAGCAAGGAAGTACATCTTTCCAAAGTTGATGTGCACACGTTGCCATGGTCGAGCAGGCTAGATCCATGGATGGAGAAGGGCTACTGCCGAGCTTGTTTGACAGACTGGCAGGGTAGGCAGGACTTGACCAAGTGTTCAATATCTTTATCCAGACCTGGCCACCAGACGTACCTCCTGGCCAGTGCCTTCATCCGGGATACTCCCAGGTGATCACGATGGAGTTCCTGTAGGATGCTTGACTGCAGCTTCTTGGGGACAAGCACGCCAATTCCCCACAAGAGGAACTCTCCTTCCATTGTCAGTTTGTGACGTCTTGTGCTGAAAGGCTTTAGAGCTTCTGGTATTTGATCAGGCCGTCCTTTCTTGGTATACAGGAGCACCTTGCTCAGGATGGGGTCTCTGTGCGTGGCCTTCTGTACCTGCTGGTGGGTGACTGGTAATGTGTGCGAGGTTGAATACTGTTGTTTCCCCAGAGACTGTCATGCTCTTCTCACTCTTCAGGGGCAACCGAGAGAGTCCATCAGCATTCCCATGAGTTTGGGTCGTCTTGAACTGGATCTCGTACTGGTAAACCGACAGTAGCACTGCCCACCTTGCAACCGAGCTGCGGCCAGGGAGGGGATGCCTTTCTTAGGCCCCAAAATAGCCATCAAGTGCTTGTGGTCAGTGATGAGAGAAAATTTTTGACCATGCAAGTATTAATGAAACTTCTTGACACCAAAAACTAGGGCAAGAGCTTCCTTTTCAATCTGAGCGTAATTACGCTCACTGGGTGATAAGGTCCTGGATGCAAAAGCAATTGGCCTTTCACTACCATCCAGTTGCACATGGGCTATGACAGCTCCAACTCCGTATGTGGATGCGTCTGCTGCCAATTTGATGGGAAGTGTTGGGTCAAAGTGAGCGAAGATCTTGGAGGATGTCAGCATGTCCTTTGCATGCTTGAATGCTTGAGTACAGTCAGCAGTCCACTCCCACCGGTGTCCATGCCGTAACAACTGGTTGAGCGGTGCAGGATAGTGGCCAGGTTGGGAATGAATTTCCCATAATAATTGAGAAGGCCCAAAAATGATCTCAATTCCTGTACATTCTTTGGATTCGGTGCTTCTGTGACGGCTATCAGCTTGCTATCAGTAGTGTACAGACCTTGTGCATCAATGCAGTGACCAAGGTACATACTCCGCAGATTGCTTCATAAATTTGCACTTGGCCTTCTTCATCCTCACGCCATGCCATTATAGCCGCTGTAAGACTTCAACAAGATTGCGAAGGTGCTCCTCCTCATTCACTTCTGTGACAAGGATACGTATGTAACAGATGACATGGGGAATTCCTTGCAGGATGGTGTCCATCGCCTTCTGGAATAGGGCATGGGCTGATGCCACCCCAAATGCAGTCGTGTGTACTGATACAATGTATAGCCCTCAGTGTGTATCGATTGTGACGTACTGCTTTGACTCTTCGTCCAGCAGACGCTGTTGGTACGCCTGTGACAAGTCCAGCTTTGAAAACTTCTTTCCGCCAGCCAGGGTAGCAAAGAGATCGTCAGGCTTCGGTAGAGGATACTGGTCCACGTGTAGGGCCTGGTTCACTGTGACCTTGTAGTCACCACAAATTCGGAATTTCCCAGAGCATGCCTTCTTAATCAATCTGGTCAAACAAGCAAACAGGCACTGCCACCAAATGTAACATAGGGCTGGTAGGACGGGGCAATGGTTTGCCAGCACATCATCCCGAATAGAGGCATTAGGGCTATTTGAACTGCCGGAAAGTTCTTTTAGTAGTAGAATAATGCAAAATCTGGTGCTCCACCTAACCTGTACAGGAAATAAAAGTAGCCAACTAAAAAGGGTAAAAGAGATGTGAGAGAATCCACTAAAACTCAGGGCAGGCTCTTCCTGTGAAAAAAATCAACTAACCTACCAAAATAACCATAATGCAGAGAGGAGTACCTGCCAGGCAGCCAAGTCAATGTCTATGAGGTAAATTAGTAGCTTATCCTGGTTAACACAATTAATTACAACCACTATATCCTGTCTGGATAGTCTAATCACAGTTCTATGGCTTTGCTACATCCTGAGCGAAGGGTTACACCATGCAGGAAACCAAGCCATACACAATGTGGGTGCAAGTTGACAAGTCCACATACCACAGGTTATCTGACCCTACAAGGTCACACAGGCAATAGGCTAGGAACAAGACACAATACTAGAACTTGTGGACCTTAACACCTCACTTACATATGGTCCTTGCCTACGCACAATAGCAACAATGTTTTGCCCCTCATAAAGCTCTAGGTAGTGGTAACATAACAACTACATGTACCCCGTTACAGGGCTGTATCAAGCTGTAATAGTGTGGTCTGGCCAGAGAGGCTCCAAAGCAGCGAATCATAATTCCCACATGCAGTATTTGAAAACTAATTTCCCGCAGGCAAGGAAGTGCTCTCGTAGCATCTCATGTACCATACAACACCTTCTGATGACCCTTTAAAGGAGAGCCTTGGAAACTCTAAAGGTCACTGGCTGGTGAGGCTGTCTTTAACACTATCAGGTGACTGGTGCACACATACATAACCGTCCAAAGTTTAAGACTTTGTACCTGTAAAAGTTAACAAATATGAGACAACTAATTCTTAGTCTTACAGCGAACCCTTCAGATGGTGTACGAACCACAGAGAGCATCAATTCAACAGAACAGGTGGTGGTGAATATTCAAAGTTTGATAACATGACAATTAGTGACACTGCCAGACTCCTTATGATGAATGCTACTGTTTTATATTTGTTGTGTAATTACCCATGTAGCGAACTGGGAAAGCTTAGCTTGCCTTGCGTAGTCCAACACCTCTCCATATTTCTCGAAAGGGATGGTCACATCGATTGCGACAGCTCTGCCTTCATGCTCATTTAAGTCAAGTCGGTCACACCCTAGGGATCCGGGAGCTTCCTGGTTGAGGAACTTGAGATTCCCTGGGAGTCTTCACAAATCTTTTCAGAATACTATTGTGCTGCTCTATCATCAGCCCATGCATAGTTAGGGGAACAGCAGTTTGAAACGTGTCAGTATCTCAGACTGATTGGTGGTACATCTGAGTACTCTCTGTGCAAGTCCAGTTCTCTTCTGCACTGTAACCAAGCCGATTGGAAGGACACTAAAACATGAAGCTTCTGTTGAGGGGCTAAACCCGACCTGGGTGCTTGAATGCTGGAATACTAGCCATGATCCCTATTCGAGTTGGGCTCACTTCAAGATTGTACCTGACCTCACTACCACTGTTACACAGTTGAGTCAACACAAAACATGTCTAATGCACAAAACACAAATGCTATAATGCACATAATATGTAAGTGCCTTGGATTCAAGACACAAACAATGGCAAACGTGGTACCTAATTAAGGCCAAAACAATATGTGCGCATTTATCCTTGTGTAGAGTGATTGCTGGCTGTGTTTTGTTTTGGAATGGACTTCATGCTCTAGTGAGGAAGGATGAATGTTGTTTGCCTTCTCGTCACTGCCATCGTTTCATTAAGGGATTTTTCCAAGGAAACATTGTCCCATTCCAGCTACCTGTACATATGTACCCTTTCAATATCCAGACATGTTAACTGGTACATGTGTCCACGATCCTCACTATGTACGTACATATGGTAGTAATAATCGCCTTGAGGGAATGAAGTGAGGTTTTGGAATGAGACTACCTTTTTTTTTAATCTGAGCCTTCCAGAACAATGAGCTGATTATGTAAGTAAACCTTTTGATTATTGAATATTACCTGCTCAGTTGCCCATGGTCAGTGTTCTGCTTTGTCTAAGGCTTCAGTTTCCAAACAGCATACACTAGGGCAATCCGACCAGCTTCCTGTTTCTTAATCATCACAGTAAACATTCTGCATACCACATACTTTTATGACTCACCATACCTGGCAGTGGCCCTGAGTGTAGGGTGAGCAGATTATGTTCATAAATCTACCTATGCTGCACTGCTGCAAGACTGTATTGCTCAATAAATGCTCAAATTATATTCATTAGATTACCAAGAGTTTCATAATAATATCTATTGGGAATACACAGGCGTAATATGCCTTGCGTGGCTACACAGAGGCTTTCATAAAAAGGTAGTGGCTATGTATCGAGGCTACACTACCTAACGACAACTATACAAAAAAGCTGCCCTTCAGAAGTAGATCTCCTAGCGGTATCATGTGTATTATAATTATTCTCCGGGAGGCATGCATGCATACCTTTTCCTGACATTATCACGCCCCGGGTTGCACACGGGGGGCCAACTACTTTCGTGAGTCAGCCAGTCGTGAGAATAATAGCTGAACAGGGAAGTAGTAATTCTGGAGCAGGTACGACAAAACGACTGACATCCAGGTGAATTGTGTCTCTATCTACAAGATTTATCAAGAATCGGCCTTGGATGCCACGGGAGAGCAGAGGACTTTACAATCGTGTGATCAGCAAGCCATTAATGAACCTGACTACTACAACTAGTGCTTCTCCTAGCCAGGTAGTACCATCAAAATGGACAGAGACCCTTTTTCTGTGCAGCTCAGTTGTAATTTACTGCAGTTCTTCCGAATGAGGAAAGGTAATCAGGTCACACTTACCAAGTTGGTCAGTTAGGCTGTAAGGATTGCTCCCCTGGGAAATGGTTGCTCTTTGCTAATAGTACACCAGCTCTCACGAAGGTTGTAACTACCGTAGCCTGTTATCCTCAGAATGAGTCTCACCACTAGGATGAACCTACTGCTCCTACGATTAGAAAACTTGTGGTATATCACATACTCTTTGTTTCTCTGCTCGCTGAACATGACTCTAAATAATGCTGTATTTCTAGGACAGCTCCTCCCAACAAGCAGAACAAAACAGCTTCCTTGTAGAGACTGTGATCATCTCACCTGAGCCCTACACTTACGTGTAGCACTGTCTCAGGGCAGAGTGGGAACACCAAATTTGCTGCCCTTGTAGGCAGCAGTGTCAAGTTTACAAAAGTGGTTGGAAAGATTAAGGAAAAGATGTCTACAATGACAAAGTGGCTGTACCTAGAGACCCTTGAATAAAAGCTGAGCAGGCTGCAGTGGAACGCATTCCTGGGAACACCCACTACTGCCGAATGAACAGGCAGAGTTTAGCAAGATGGGAAGAGTTTCTACCAATTTGGTGAATGATGCGTACTCCACCTGAGTATTCCTCATGTCCCATCTGGCACTTTATGTAGTAATAGTTTACTAGTATATCTTTCTTTGTACAGTCAGTTGGGGAGGAGCCTGACTCCACCCCAACTACTTGTATATATTTTGACCCAAAATGCAAGATAACACTGAAGTTTGATGTAAATATTTGGGGCAGCTACTAAGAGTTGCATGGTTATGCCTGTATATATCATTCTTTTCTTTCTCAGAATTGGAGGAACTGTCAGCACAGCCAGTCAAAAAGAGAGGTCATCGAATGTCTCTAAGTGAAGCAAAATTTATTGCCGAATTGATAAAGACCCATGCTACTGATTATAAAGTGAGTGTATTTATGAGGTAATTTCATTAGTATGTACTTCACAAGTTGTCTGTCCTCAGACACAGCGTTTTTGCCAGTACTAAGGCTGTAGTAAAAAAAATCATAGTTTCTCGTCAAGAATTATCCAAAAAAATTCATGCAGGCAGGCAGTATTTCTACTTAGTTAGCAGGGGCATCCCCAATTTCATACCATACAAAACAAATATTGCATGGGATACAGGGAGCACTTTGCCTCAGTCTGTAGACCTACAATATATTAAAGTTAAAGATGCCACCAAGTACACGAATTTATAATGCACTGTTCAGATCAAGTTACAAACGGAATACTGATGGTGCGTTAGACATTGTTTTACTAGATAGTTGCCTTTTGTAAATGATAGCTACTTGCATGCTTTTGTAGTAGAGACTGTGATACATCTTCATGCGGCACTTACCTTGTAGCCTTGCTCTGCTTAGTGCGCATTTGCAACATGGTTTAGTGGGCGGAACCTTTGAACATGTATTTAAAAAGTGTAAAATGGATGTTAGCGGTAACCTGAAACTATGAATTTTGTTACTATAGCCTAAGATTGCATTATGCCTGCATTTGTTTGTGTGTCCACACTTACCGTGTGATGCATTACTATGCAACTAGCACAATGGAAGCTGCTAACGTTGTCTGGATGTTCTACAAGAAGGGTTTCTAGGTAGAAAGAATTGTGTTTCCCCCTTGAGAATTCAAAATTGAAAGTCAGTGGTACTGCACTTTCAGTGGTCTGCTGCACCAGGAGCCTCCTGGCTGCACGCAATTGGTACTGCACTTTCAGTGGTCAGTGGTCTGCTACACCCATCAGTGGTCTGCTGTTTCCTTGTCTCACTAAGCAAGGAAACATGAGCTCTCTTATCTGTTGGTGAGAGAGCATGTACTATGTATCCAAGTTGCAATACAGCATGCAACAGGGGTTTCTAAGGTCGCATAAATTTACAGTGGAGGTGGGGACAAGTCAGTAGGCCCTCGTGAGCAAAGTTTGGCTGAGCAGTACCCGAGCTACAGTGTATCTCTGGCCTCTGTTATGGCACCATAACTACAGCGAGGTCATTACTAGCGCTACCTACAACGAGACTACCATCAACTACATCAACCCAGTAGTAAGCATTTGCACGAGATGCAGCTTAGCTAGCACAGCAGTATATAGTCACAAAGTTAATCGACAGCGGGTATGGCTATTTTGGCAGCGAGAAAATGATGACCGCAGTTCCTGCGCTAATTAGCCAAGAATGCATCACGAGTTGACTATGTAATCGAATAGTCTCATGCCCAGAACAGCCTCGAGTCTGGGTACCAGACCAAAAAAGCACCGTATAAAAGAGATCGAAACGTGAAATAGTCACTTTTCAACTGCAGAAACAAGTCCAGCTGTGTAACGTACAGATTGTAACTCGCCCACAGATTATTGGGGCGAGCCTGAGCGAGCCCCACACTAGCGAGTCGAATTCTGCTCTCGTGTCTATATTATTATCATTATGGTACGTACGTCTTACCGAATATGTGTACAAAATTCTATTTTTGCGTATACGTATTACGTAAGCAATGTTAATCGCGTGCGCGTGCGTTTGCTGTGTAAAAACTGAAAGAGGCTAGCTGCAATACAAAGATTTCAAGCCTACTATGGATACTTCGTCGCTGCCGGTTCCATAAGATGCTTCGGGAAAGAGAGGAGAGATCTCAAGCACAACAATTAGCTACCAGTGCAGCGAGAGAGGATAGGCTTCGAAGACAGCGAGATCGTGAAATGGAACGTCGTGCTTCCGAGAAACCCGAAGCAAGGTTGGTAGGAAGACCAGTATTCTGGTAGTATGATCCCCTGCTCAAATATTATTTCTGTCTAATGTCTGGTTAAGAAGACAAAGAGATAGGCGTTGCACTCAGGCTGCTGAGAAACGAGACGCTAGTGACTACAGCAAAGTCGATGAAACTGCCAAAGAGAGAGGCCAGGCTGTAGCAGATGAGAAGCTGTCAAACAGAGAGACTAGCTGCTGAGACTGGATGAGAGAGAGTCGAGGCTGCAGCAAATGAGGGACAGACTAGCTGCTAAGAGTGTTGAAGGGATGGAGATGAGGCTGCAGCAGATGAGTAGTTCTCAGAGGGAGAGACTAGCTGCTGAGAATGCGGAAGAGAGGGAGGTTAGGCTACAACATGACAGTGAGCCACAGGGAGCGGCGAGTGCAAGAAACACTTGGCGGCCAGTTACATCTCCCACTTATTCAACAGCGTGCCGTACAAGCCAAGATGCAAATGTTCCATGCACATATGGCTGCACTGGAGGTGTCCTCTACTCACAGAATCATTTGCCTGCCACTCCTCATGTGGAATGACACTTGTCTTGGGGACCCTCATCCCATTTGTGATCAGTGTTTTTTTTTCATATGTCCATGTATGGTCATCTCCATTAGTGATCACAATCTGATGGTCATGTCATTGCAATAACCAATAACTCCATCATGCATGTATACTGTGCACTCGCTCAGGCTCGCCCCACAATGCCCTGCATTTGCCTAGTAAACTATGCCAGGTACATTCTCCAGTCATTTTCAGTGCTTTCAAGTGTTGCAGGAAGCGAGACAACTAATTGTATTGCATGGACAACTAACTGTATGTATGTATGTAAGTAGTGCTATAGGAATGCAATTATTTATTTCCTGTGGGCGCGGCACTGCTTCATGCACATGCAGTAGAGCCAAGAGCTAGCCTCGTTCCCAGTCCACGAAAGAGTGGCCTGGTACACACTGTTCGCGCATGCGCAAGAATTTACGGAAAACGGCCAGTAAACGTATTTGTAAACAAGATAAGTCACATGGCAATCAGTAGTACGGGGACACAGCGAGTAAGGTAGTCTTGCCGCGGAAGGGGGCTGGGACGCAAGACTACGAGTAAGGCTGATTCAGCAGCAAGAAAGTGATGAACGCTGTTTTCAAAACCTCGGACTGGCCGAACGGTCAGCTAAGCAGCGTAATGCAACTCAATTCCGCGAGGCCATCTGCATGGAATACTATGTATGCACTAATTATGTAATACTTCCTGTGAGGTTTATGTGTGCATAACAGTATAACATGTTCTAGGATTTATACTTTTTCCTTCAGAAAATGGTACGAGACAAAAGAAATTACAACCAGTTGACAGAAAATCAGCTACAAAGGAAATGCAAAGAATTTCAATCTTCTCCATATATTCACTTACTTGCAACTGTATAGACCCGACACTGCAATAGTTCATTGCACTGTTCTGTATATTATAGTTACACTCCACTGTTTTTCTTCTGCATTGTACAAATTTCTATCTCACTAACATTCTGTGTTTTTACTCCATGTGTTTATAACTGCTCTCTACTAAGCCCATGCATTACATATCCCAAATTCATTGTACATAATTATAATATTATAGTAGATCCGTGCAACGATTGGAGTTGCTGCCGGCAAAACTTTATTAACAGAATGCCCAATCCAGATACTAAAGCATAAATAAACAATACAACATACCAAACTCAAATTGAGCTGAGACTAGTGTCGGCATTGTGTATGCAGTATTTAGGGTATGTGGCCAGCATATCCAGGGGAAAAACCTAACACCAAAAAAAAACTTCTCTTGAAGGAAAAAAATCGGAGACGGTGAAAGTAAAAAGAACAACAACAGAAAGCACAAACATCTCGGCACCTGCAACACAAAAGCAAAGCATGACACAATGACTGGGTCAAATTAAAATGTAGTCCCCTTTGCTGGCAGCAGTGATGTTGCTGAGAATGACCACATATCTCCTACTTAAAATTCCACGCCACCCTAGCAACCAATCACAGCTTAGCACATAAAATCCAGCCATGCCCCCTGGCCTGTAACCCAACACCTGCCGGACAATCCCACCCGCATCACACTGCGCGTAATTGGACCGCTATTCTTATTTACGCATAGTGAGAAGTTATGCTAGCTCAGCAGATGCATGGCTATACATGAAATAGCTGTAAAGAGTGCGCTACTGGCATGCACGGTGGGAGAAAGGATTGTTGTCTTGTCTGTGGGAAAGAACTACCGCCATTGTCTTGACGAACTATTCACCCACCGTAGTCGGGTAGCTAGCCATGGAATTCGAGTTCTTTGTTCGATTCGTGAAGACCTAGGGCCTTGTGATGGACAGTCGCTCTTTGTTTGTAAAAAGACATCCTTCCCAAGTACAAACGCTTGCACTGTCTTCTGGTCATCCGTAGCACGATGGTAACCTAGTCTGCGCGGGCCAGCCTCACTCGAGGCTGGCCCGCGAGACTAGGCGGTAACCCACTTTCTGGACGACACTCAGAAGAATAGCTCCTAGCTAAGTACTCGAAATCGATATGCCGATCCGCGGTACTAGATACGCCTAGGTCTCTGGACAGTACAAGTAGCCATTTCACTCTTCACCTTTCTCAAGCTTGATGACTATTAAACACGTGTTATAACAGAAAATTGCATTTTCTGCAATTTCATTGTGGTACTTTTTAATGAAGACCGAGCATCCTGCGCAATGTCGCCAGACGCTTATCCAGTAGGCGGGCGTCTGGGCACGAGACTACACTGCGCGTGACTCAGAACAGGAAGTGGGTGGGGCTGCACCGCTAGAAGAGTAAGATCCACAGTCAAGAGCGCATAAAAAACGGCGGCGACAGTTTATTTTATGACCTTTTGCATAGTAAGTAGTGCCGTACTAGACATGAGTCAACAAGGCTACGACGACAAAGACCCGTATGGACATCCGAGGATCCCCTTCAGAGGCCACTATGATCGCAGGCGCTGCGACCGCCGCCGACAATGGGCGGAGGAATTTTCCTCCAGCAATCTGAAGCACATGGGCGAGTGGTGGGTCGGAGAGGGTGAAGATGACTCCTGCTCCTGCCTGAGACTGAAGGGCAACATTGAGAACCCCATAGGTAAGAAAACGCAGCAGTTTGTATTTATATATATTTTTTGGAACAGGAATACCGTAGCTATCTACTAATATTGCTCACGGAAGCAATATTATCTATGAATAAAACAATATGCATTTTAGGTGGAAGGGCTCTAGTATAGCTAGTAGAGTATTGCTGCTCAGGTTAGAGGCTGCAAGCAGCCAATTATATTAGCCAATTAGTGACAAACTGTGAGGAAAATTGTAGCATGTTTTGAATATCTGCAGATTCATTAGCAAACTGAGTGTCTATCTGCTGTACCACAGTAACTGCATTCCAATACAGCCTGATTCTGTTCTATGAATACGGCGTGCAACAATGCCACTGTGAAGTAGAGTGGTGCATTATCCTTGTCTGCTGTGTACCTGTAAAAACTGCAAGATGTGCTAATTTTGAGGTGAATGACAGTGAGCAGCTGACTAGTAATAATTAGAAGGTTCTGGATTCAATCCCTAACCGGGCTAATTTTGTTTAGATTTTCTCGGTGTTTTTTCTTCCATCATGGTGATTCACATATGCAACTACTTAGTTTTCAGTTCTGTGCTTAGTTGCTGGTTTTATTACCACAGCAGTTTGAGTTTGGATGTAGCACATTTAATCGTTTTTAAAGGTGACGAATAACATCAAGAGAGAGTAATTAATCAGCTCAGTCCTACTGGTAAGTGCTACTAGCTGGTTTAGTAACTACTTGCCTTCTGTACAGGAGGTCAGCTGGTTCTTAGGAATGAACTTTCTATACTTTCTCTTTCTATAAGCTGGAAACCTGGGCAGCTGTTTGCACTGTTGACATGTAATTACTAGTGGTGTCCCAAAAAAGTGTGAGTAATTACCTCCAGCATGGCTAGTATTATAATGATATTCATTGCAGAAACCGTCACCACAGCAGGCTCACTAGGCCTTACCTATCACTTTGTGTCAAATTTGAGGAAAGGAAAGCGTTTCTATTCTGAATAGTTTGGCTAACATTTCAGAGGAGGCATGACCCGAAGTCATAATGATTTCTTACCCCAACGATGCTGTGTTTTCATGTGAATAAATCTACCTCTTTCGCAAAGGTACTATTAAATATCATGAGAAAAGACATATCTGCCTAATTGAGTGTATTTTACAGGGCAGCAATGAAAAAATGGCAAAATTTGGACTTAAAATGGAGCTGTACGCTCCTCAGTGGCAGAAGCAAGGTAAGTTTTTGTGAGTATAGCTAAAAATATACACAGGGCACCAGGTAGCTTTTCATTACAACTTAGCAAGTCATGTGAACTGGTGTCAGAAAATTTGAGGGTTCTACTCCCCTCAGCCACTGAGTAATTTGGGTGTTTAAGCGGTGAGGCTAGTTGCAGGTAGGAGTAACTTGGAACATTTCAAAGCAGCTACTTCTGTTCTACAAGCTATACTCCTTTCTTGTGCTATTACAATGCAACTTGTTTCCTTAAGTATAGTATTTTCAGCATATTTCTCACTGTTTCCGTTGCTATGTGTATTGGACGTGAGATGGTTTAAAATTAGAAATGTTTACCCTCAGGATTGGCAAAGGTTCCTGTTGGTTTGGTTGGCCCGCTACTGCTGAGAGGAGAGCATGTGAATGGCTATGCTCTCTGCCCGTTTGCGACTACAGAGGGAGCCCTGGTGGCTTCTGCTACCCGGGGTGCGACAGCGCTCACAAGAGCTGGAGGGGTACATGTGATGGTTTCCAAGCAATCTATGATTCGGGCACCTGCCTTCCAGTTGCGCACCATGGCAGAAGTAGAGCTTCTCTGGAAGTGGATCAGAACCAACCTGGATGCACTGAAAAAACAGGTAATGCATTTTTGACTATCACATTGGTAGTAGATTCTGTTGTAAGGGAAAAGGAAGGCATTCTGTGGAGCTAGTGGTTCTGGACATGCGTTATTAGATTTGAGTACGGGGACAAGGTTAATTGAACTGTCTAGTAGCTTTCTTGTGAAGGTTCCACAGGATGTACCGTATAGCAGGAAAAATTTGGTGAGTACTTTAATTTGGCGGTTTGGCAAATGGTAAAAAATCACCAAATTAAATTCTTGCCAATTATAATGTGTACCACCCACGTGCATATACAAGCGTGTGAAACAGTTCCTGATCATGGAAGAAAGATTGACCTGTACTTCCCACTCCAAGTACGTGTGGCGATTTCTCTCTGTCCAGGACGTTGAACACACAAACAAGGCAGTGAAGCACACCCTGGAGCCCGAACGGCAAAAAGCTATCATGTCAAGACAAAACATAACAGCTAAAAAAAAAGGTACAGATAGAGAAGTACGCTGCTAAGAACAGTTCAACTAAGACTGCTAGGTACTTCTCTAAGCTTCTTGATCGAAAGATAGCAGCGAGGTTGTGTTTACGATCGAGCAGGCACAGCGATTATGTCCTACACCAGTTTGCCAAATTACCAAATTTAAAATTCACCAATATTAAAAATATACAGTGTTCCACTCAATAAGAGTAGATTTTCAAAAAAATTGAATTTAGAGGTTATAACCACTTTCTCATATCCAAATAAGTATAAAAACATCAAGGAAGCACTTTTGATGGGTTATCTCAAAACTTGTATTTTCCCATATATAAGGAATAGGGAAGCCATACAACTGCAGCACAGATTTTGCAAAAAAATTTGATTGGTAAGGAGTTAAGATTTCAAATTTGGGGCAGGAGTTGGTTTATGCAAGCATGGTCTCTCATCAAAAAATGAGCTCTTAACTAAAAACCTTGTGGCTAGAATTTTGCCTAACATATTTGCAGATACAAATTGGTGTTTTTTGCAGATAATATCTAATTTCCTGGGAGTTAAGACTTCAAACCCGGGGCAATAGTAGCACATTACTATTACTACTTTCAAACCAATTTTGGTTCCTTATCTCCCAGGGGTTCTCCTGAAAATTTGCCTAACATATTTTGTAAATGGGGTATATTGTGGAAGCCATAGAAGTCTGTAGCAATTACTAATTGATATGCACAAAGAATAGTAAATAGGTGTAGGTACATATATTCCAGGTTTGAGAGCTTAATGTTCGCCAAATTTATTAATGGCCATCTATCAATAGAGCAAATAAACGTATTCTGTAGTCATCATTTCATACCTTGGTAGTCTACTCCCAGACAGAATCGGGCTGGCACACAAGGACAGCTGGTGTAGGAAAGCTGAGCCAGGCCTAGCAGAGGATGGCGACCAAAGTTAACCTTTGCTTGTTAAGGTCTCATTTAAGTAAATTGATTAACTGCTTGAGCAATCAATCATTTATTGTCACCTGTGAATACAGTGGCTCATGTGAGACAACCTAATTATGACATTGTATGCTAAAACTAGGGGAATGCAAGGCATTGTGGGGGCGAGCGTGAGCGAGGAAGAGCGCTATCAATATTAAATACCTGCGAATGGTGTTAACCATATTTTGAATAATGCAATGACATGCAATGTTTCCACATCCAAAAATACAGCATTGTAAGAAAGCAGAAAGTGGTGTGTGTGTACTGACAGTAACAATGCCGATATAAATGTTGAAGGACAACTAACATAATAAATAGCAGATGATAATAATAGTGACCAATTGTAGTACATTAACCCAAAAGTTGAAGTCTTCAACTGTTGGAATGGGGCCAGGGTCCATGTTATTGCCGGTGGAGAACAGCTTGGGTGTACGCTTGTCCCGCCCACAGCGTACACACTCACTTGATCCAGGGTGAAGGTGCAAACCAGGAAATGCTTCTGAGCATGTGCTACATCTCAGCAACTCCATAGTAGCAAAATGTGCATGAAATTTCAGCATCTTTGTTTGAACTGAATGTTGCTGAAACAGCGGTACTCCCTGCATTCGCTGCTCCCTGTAGCTCTCTCTATGGCTCTCTCTGTCACATTGCAGCCTAGCCTCCCTGTGATCCAGCCTCTCATCAGATCGTGCTTCTCTATGGCTCTCTCTGTCACGTTGCAGCCTAGCCTCCCTATGCTCCAGTCTCTCATCAGATCGTGCCTCCCTATGGCACTCTCTGTCGTATTGCAGCCTAGGCTCCCTATGCTCCACACTCTGAGTACGGCGTCTAGCCCTGTCTCTCTCCCTCCGTCTTCTCAACCTTTATAGATAAACACATCCTACATTTAGCAAGTGTCCATTAAAACCTCAGAATGGTGCTTGCCTCTTTTTCTTCTGGTCTCTCGGAAGCACGGCGAGCCCTCTCGCGTTCTCGCCATCTTCGAAGTCTCTCCTCTCTCGCTGCATCGGTAACTGAGGGTGGGAGTTGAGATCTCTCGTCTGTGTCGAGAGGTAGCTGAGCGGACGAAATATATCTTATACGCAAATATTTCGATAAGCGCACGCACGTGTTCATAGTACGCAAAAATGGAATAATGGGCATAGATTCGGCACGACGTACGGGACAGACAGAGAAAAATCTCGATTCACATCACTAGTGTGGGGCGAGCGTGAGCGAGCCCCAATAAATAAATATACAGGAGGCAGAGGAGATTAAGAATAGATTGAAAGGCAGAGGAGGTTGGGAGTAGGTGAAGTGTCCCTTTCAGGTCACTGTAAGTTTCATTCTACACGTAGCTGGTGTTTGGTACATGTAGGTGTATTAAGAAGTGGCACTATTTTGTAGTCTGAACCAGCTATTGACTCTTCCATACCTGCACATCTCCATTTAGCCCCCGGAAGTAAGTTGTTCATTTAAGTATGGCTGTCCTAATTTTAGAAGAATATTGAATCTAGAAGCCAATCCCTTTAATAATCCGTATTGCTGCAAGGAAACCATCACTCTTCTCTAGCTGAGATCCTATACCCACAAGCACAGCAGGAGGTTTGCAGTGACAGTAAATCAAGCATTTTCACTGTAAGGCATGCTAAGGCAGCCTGGAAGAATATTAGATTTGAGGCACGTGCAATGCCCGGCTGGGTTTTAGATATGAAATATCAACCTTGTTCACTTTGACATTCAAAATTTGAATTTCAATGAATATTTCTCAAATCAACAGCAATGACAAAAATGTTTGTCCAGCACACTTTGATCTTTGATCTTTGATCTACTAGTTAGTATGTGACAGTTTATAAGTTGGCTGTATCAGATTTACAGTCAGGTCAAGTGACAGATACAGCATGATTAGTATCTAATTTAATTAGCATGCCCTAAATATCATAGCAACATTTCAGATTGACTACATTCAATATTCATTCACACCACCAGACCAGAAGGGTGTGGATGTCTTACGAGACTAAGTACAGCTACATGCACAATGTACATGTAGATGGGATCGTGGTTGATAAGTATTCCACTCTTCACAAGACTGTTTTGGCTGTGCTAAAAATTATGACACTATAGGCCTGCAAATAAAATGTTGGCCAAGGACAACCTTGTACATATATGTAGCACTTTGCATGAACCACTCTCCATTAGACTCCTGTGCAACTTGAACGCAGCACCTGTGATCTGAAGCGAGCCTCCAGTATCCATAGAAACCGGAGGGCTTTCTATGAATACAGGAGGAACTAGCAGTGATAACCTGTTGTCCACAAATTTTTTTCCCAGGCCTAATGGTATCAAGGGCGTAACTCCTCTCATTTTATTGTCATTTACTCTGTCGTGTGTCTTTTGATCCACCCATGCAAAGTGAGATTTGCATCATTCTGCTGGTTACAGTACATGTACGTATAAACCCCATAGGTAAAGCTGTTTAGCCAGCATGCAAATCTGGTTGAGCTGCTGCCTTTGCTTTTTGGTCGGACGTTGGTGGTGCAGTTCAAGTATGAGACACAAGATGCAGCAGGCCAGAATATGGTAACCTCAGGCACCTGGCACGCGTGCAAATGGTTGCTGAGGAGAGTGGAGAAAGAACTGCCCAATGTGAGCATCACCAACTTCTGGATTGAATCGAACCTTAGCGGGGACAAGAAAATGGCCACCATGAACCTGTTCCAGACGAGGGGCATCCATGCACAGGCTGAGGCTTGGATCCCAGAGGCTGTACTTAATTCAGTGTTGAAGGTACATGTATATTGTTGGTGGAAGATGTATGTGGATTGGCAGTAGCACTGCTGTAGTAAAGATAGTTTGCTCAGTCATTTGAAATCATTACTACAACCACTCCTACTATCCCTTAATATACAGTAAACCTGCTGGATGCCTGGCCTTGAGTATGCTTAGTGGTCATCAGTTTTGATCCACACTCTTGAGATGCATGCGTGCCATGTTGCCCTGCTGGCTGTGCTTACTATCAGGAGCGCATAATAACGTGAGAAGCTCCTGTTACTATATATGGCTGCATGGGATTTCCCCCTTTAATGCCGTCCTCTGTGGTGATGCTAATTAGGTTACCCCTCAAAAGTTGTGGAAGTATGAATCTATTCTTTGAGCCTGATATGACTTTCCACTATGTGTGTAACATATATAATGTGGCCCATTCCAACTTGCTCTGTGTACGAGGTTATTATCTGTAACAGAAGTTTGAATCTACTACTGTGTAGGTTGACACCAAGACCCTGTTGGATTGGTACGCCTTGTCCCAGCATTCCGGGATTCGTGGTGGTACAGTTGGCTGTAATGTCAATGTGAGCAACATTCTGGCCAGTATATTTATTGCCACTGGGCAGGACGTGGGCTGCCTTGGGGAATCGGGCTCAGCACAACTCATCATCGCTCCTGCGACAAAGGAAGAGCTCGAGAGTCAAGGTTTGCATAAATGTGCTTTTTAGTAAGATCGTACTAAGATACATTACCATGTCTATGTAGATGTAGCATGTATCACTGGTAACCAGTCAGTTGGTAAGTGTGGTCTTGTTATCACGTTCCCTCTCAAATAAGATGATAAGGTGTTACCTCTGGCTGTAGGCATGTACATACATAAAAGCCGGTCAGTTTCACCAAAATATTTTTATGTGGGCCAAGAGGCTAGGTAGTAAATATGATTCTCACATGACTATTTCAATGCTGGGTAGGGGAGAGTTAATCATCTTCACTGTATCTTCCCAATCCTAAACCACTGCCTTCACTAATTCTGACCCCCTCAATCCCTGTTTTTTCCTTGTTTGTAGCCTTTCTTGAAATTCTTCTACTTCTACGCTTATGCTTTCTTCTTAGATGTTCAGAAAGCATTTGATGCAGTTTGGCAAGATGGTTTATGGTTTAGGTTGTGGGAAATGAGTGTTAGGGATAGGATGTGGAGAGTTATTACCGAGCGCAGCGAGGCCAAAAATTGCAACCTATCAGTTACTTGGTGAGGTTGAGAAAGCTGGCATAAACATAATGTTTGCGGATGATTTGTGGGCATAACTACTAATGAAGAGGACTTACAAAAGTTGGTTAATGTGGTACAAGGGGTTTGTAACAAATGGAGGATGAAATCTAACATCAAAAAGAGTATTGTTCTAAGGTGGCTACTACAGATACATGTACAGGAATAGGGTTGTATTTGGGCATTGAATATGCTGAGAATGGGTCATGAAATACTCATATAAAGAAGGTAATTTAATCAACTGCACCAATTTAGTGCAGAGTTCTTGTTAGTTTCAGTACTTTGTCTTACTTTAGAATATGGCAGTGAAGTGTGGGGTTGTAATGACAGCTTCCATCCAGGTAGGAGCTTACAAAAAATCTTGCAACAAGGAAGCTGACTAAAACCACAAAACCACAATGGACTAATTAGCTATACATACACAGGAAACTGTGCGATAATGACTTTATACAGAAAGTTGTGTAGCAGGAAAGTCTTTGCAATCTGCTGTACTTTTCCTCCAAAAGGTGTAATGAAGGGGTGGAGATGTGATATGAGTTAGAGTCCTTTAGTCTCTGCCCAGACCTAGTATGCTCGCCCCTTCACGGAACGGTCTGGTGCACCAAGTCAAATTTCTTGGGTTTATGGGTGCTTGTTAATTGACTATTCAAGGTTTGAAATGCTGTATAAGGCTTTATTGAGGTCTCTACATGAACATAAATAGTGCTTTCTTGTACATGCAGAAGGCAACTCTTAGTGACAAAGTTACAAAACTGTACGGTACAAGTACGAAATTCAGCAACTTGCTTAATCTGAGGAAATACCTTGTATTGGTCAACTAGCCCTTCTATCACCAAGGCTGGAGCTTCAAAGCGGCATAAAGAACAGTGATTAGCTGCCAGTTCGTTTAAACCACTGCCAAATCTCGACGAGCAATTCAAACGTTGCCATTTTATCGTTCCGTAATAGCATTCCAGAATGCAATAATTACTAGGCCTACCATGAATTTCCCTTGTCAGCCTGGCAGAACCATGTTGGCTCACTTGTATGACTACGTAGGTACATGTACCTATGTCCCAGTGACATTAGGTGCCTCACTGTTACCTCACTGTTTGTTAGTAGACCACTGCACTGTATAAGGCAAAGTGTTGGCCTCCAGGGAAAAACTAAGGATAATGCTATCTGTCTTCTAAACAAGATTAAGATTCCGTTCCTGAAAAAATCTGAAAGTTTGAATGACTGGGATGGAATTGGGTACCCGCTTCATGCAAGCAGTTGGGGTATATTTTTTCTCGCGGTAGGTATGATATATTATATACCTGTAATGCTGAAATCTGATTCGTTAGAATGACTTACATACATGTATAGTATAAACCCCATTACTGTGCACATACAGTACCCTTACAACTCATAATTATTAGCCATATCTCTCAGCTTTTACATGGCCAAGATGTTACCCAATAGGCAGGCTGCATAAGTATGCAAGCTAGGAACTGTGATGACTCAATCCCTGACGATTCGGTGGAGTCTAGCTGTCTATACCATCTTGGTTTTCCACACCAGTGGAAAAGCGTACCAGTCTAATTGCTATATACATGTAGGTAGTGAGAATGTTTTCGCAGGTGTGTAACCTAGTACTGTATAGCGAGTTATTTTCGTGGGTGGAAATATGTTAACCTACAAGTCACGAAATTTTCCACCCATGAATTTATAATTGGTTACGCAATTACATGATTACCGATTCTACTACAGGAAAACGACCTGAAATCATTTCGGCCACGGAGAAACTGGTCCAGCTTGAGCTTGAGCAGACGGTGACTGATGGAAAGGTCGAACACCAGTATGGAGGGATATACGCCTGTCTTGTTCTGCCCAGCCTGATCCTGGGGACTGTTGGTGGGGGTACTGGATTGGCAACACAGAAAGAGTGTCTCAACTTGATGGGATGCCATGGCAAAGTAAGCTCTGCAATAGTTGTTTGCACCCCTCTTGAGGCTTCTTGTCTCAGTTTAAGTACTGGTGCTGTCTATTGCGTCCGTTCACATGATATCAAGTCCATGTTTCGTGTAATTACATCCTAATTTGTGTTTTGGCGTTTTGATCATTTATTGAGCTTTGGGTGCACATAACCTTAATATTCTCCATCCAATTAATGTAATTAAAGGATTCTTTTCTGATGAGGTCATGTGTTATTAACCTTTGAACTTCGTTACTTTTCTACTCTCTAGGCAGTGGAATTGTTAGCAGCTATGAACTGCTAAACCTTTGAAAACATGCTTAATCTATGTGATTACACTTGAAAATTTGTGCAAGTGTTTACTGTATGAGTAATACGCCAAGTTTGTTATGAGTCTATTAAATGCACACCAAATTTCGAATAAACTCAGTAATTCTGCACACAAATGTGTGACTGGGCAACTATTTCAAGTGCGTTCACTATTTACACAAAGATACTTACCCTGATGCAACTTCTACAGTAGGAAATACATAAACACCACTGCCTATAAGCGCTGCAAGTTAAGAACTTTTCGCTTACTTGCGCATAAATAGTATGTATATATAATGAATAACGCCCACTATCGTGATCAAACCGTACCACAATTTCTTATTATCCGTACAGGCACAATTTCGCAAATAGTCCTTACTCCACTTAAGTTGTTCCGATCTGCATTATTGAGTAGGGAAGCCCTATGAACAAGGCTAGCAGAAACTATGCAAAGACTTCTTTTTATTAGTCTATAGTTTGAGATTTAATCATCAAATTACACGTATAATTAGCAGTGTATGTTGTACTTTAAAGTACCTGTCAGTGAGTTTTCAGTGTCTATGTTTGTTTGTGTGTGTATATATCCACACTTATCACGTACACAAATTGTAATACATCACTGTCATTACTGTGCAACTGTAGACAACTTCCATCACGTTGATGTTTCTTACCTGCACACAGGGTGGAGTGGGTCGTTTAGCTGAGATCATTGCAGGGTTTGCCCTGGGATTGGATCTCTCTACCATGGCTGCCATTGCCACCGGCCAGTTTGCCACTGCTCATGAGAAGCTAGGTCGCAACCACCCCACCCATGGGCTGAAGAATGAGCACCTTAGCAAGGAGCTGTTTGCCAAGATAGTTGGCTCACGTGGAGAAGTCACAGACTGGACTCCCTTCAATGTACGTAGCTACCTATAAATAGCACAACAAATAATATAACTGTAACATTTATGTGTATTGTCAGCTGTTGACAAAAACTGCATTTCTGTATCCTTGCGTGCAGGTGATGACTGGCAATAGCATCCTATCAGAATTGACGAAAGCTGAAATGAGCAAAAAAGTTGGCCACTTTGGGTTTAGAGTGGAGTACAAAGGGACTGACGGTAAGAATAACTTGAGTGGGTTATTACCCGTCCCTCCTGACTTAATACTATGGATTCATGTGGCTGTTTCGTAGCTATGTATCAATATTAGGGACTATGGCTTCAGACTGTTTTGTCATAAGTTGAACTTCATTTACGAACTCCATTACCGACATGTTTCGTTATGGCCGTAGTTTCCCATTGCCGCTATGTTGTTACTACCACCTGTACTCTCTGAAGTGCAAATGATAATATGTGACTCTCTGCATAAATCACTCATTTACCGCGAAATATAATTTCTGAAGTTCATGGGCAGCACACATTTGGGAAGTTTCCATTGAGTCCACCTAACACTGGACCACTCCCCTTTAAGATATTGCAGCTGTAGCGTGCCCATGTTCATGACTTAGCAAGGATTCAGTTGTTCATTCTAAAGTTTCATTTTGAATCACTGTTCTGTAGAAGCAACAGAGACATGACTACTTCACCATTCACTGAAACGTCAGTGCTTAAAATGATCCTATAAACACTCATTCTATTTCATGTACATGCTGCACCAGAGCACTGTTAGGTAGCCCAATTGTGCACAAGGTCATTAGCTAGCATTGTTGCTAGGTCCATTTCATGTAGTTATATCACACTCCCTCGAATTGTATTATCACAAAGCCCTTGGCAGCGCATACTACCGTAGAGCACATGTGATATTTTCCAATCTCTTCTCGGAAGTGTATAGCTAATTGAAATTCAATTAGTACATACCATGGTGATCCTCAAATGACCATAATTTAGACATTAGGTTCAAAGCAGATAAGTAAACACAACTGTTTGCCTCCATTTTTAGTACCACTACACTGCAACTACCATCAACCTATACACATATTCCTGTGCCCTAGCTTGGACTTCACTTACTTTATCATAGTTATTTCAAATTTTCACCTATTATGTGCTAATTAGGCCATTTCTTTGTAGTTAATGATGTTTTTGTGAGTACCATCTAACTCGTACCAAAATCCCAAAGCTTGTCAACAGGCAGCAGTTTTGCTGCAATGGCACTTGACAAAAAAATGCTGGGGAATAGTGCATGGGAATAAGGCTACTGGTATTAATTAGGCAATGTCTGTTTATATTACTCTTCTTTGGCCTTAGGCACTCTGCAGACTCTGCCTGTAGTAGTGAAGTCCAAGCCCACAGATATTGAGACCTGCAACATGGTTAACAAGATGGCCCAGGGCTGTGGGCTCGCACTGGCCATGCACTATGAAAGACACAAAATGGAAGTTGGATTCAGGTGCATTCAAATCAAATTCCTAATCTTTTAGGGTGTCATCAGTCACTTGTTTACTCCATTTCACAGACATTGCCACACTCGTGAAGTGTTACTTGCTCAGTTGGACAATCCAAAGCTGAAAGCATTCACGCCTCATATCTATCACACTGTCTTTCAGCCCTCCAAGGTTGGCACTCCTAGCTGTTGGGTGGTTAGGCTTTTTTTAGAGGAGCCTCCTCGATGATCCAAATAAAGAGTATTCTGGCTATCTACTATATTATATATATATATATACAAGCCAATATGTACCAAACCTGGGTAAATTCCTTTGTCAAACAACTGAATTGCAAACTGCAACAGAGACAATACTATTCCCTCAACTTTCGCTTCCACCATTGACACGTGGATGTATGGAAGATTAACTGCAGGGGCTTCAATCCAAACATAGCTCGGTTGTTTGTTGAGCAGGGATGAACTACTGTCATGTTACTAGTACTGTTATTCCTTTCAGGCCTCAGTGAAACAATATAGTTTTATGCCAACATTTTAGTATGTAAGAGCGACGTCAAGTAGTTATCGCTCTAATTTCTTTAGGATGTGTATGTGATAGCCATGGAGTACCTGACCTCTGAGCACCACACCCTCCTCAACACCGCTGATGATATCTCTGAATGGACAGTGTCAGACATTAAGGTAAGGGGAGGACTCCATGGTCTAGTGTCGTGACAGTGCTGATGACCCTCGTCACCTGCTGTCAGGGAAGTGCAGGGAACTTATTGCCCAGGCCCCACTCCAGGCCATCCTCCCTTCTTTTTGCATCCCGTGTGCACGGCTGGTACTAAGATTGCTTTGTTTTCCGTGCCTGTGTGTTTGTCCATCCGCACTATGGAATGCAATTATGACGTACACTAGGATTACGTTGCTATAGCCACGAGCACAGCAGGCGCTACTGGAAGTTTGCTATGAACGTTTGTCAAACTACCTTGGTTTTGTGTTGTCTGTACGGCAGAAAATAGGTAGATGACAGTGATGAGTCTGAAGTTAACTGGAAGTGCAGTATGAAACTGCTGCATCAGCACTTTCGCGATAAGAGCCAGCCTGATCCATTCATTTAGCATGGCATGTGCACATGCCCGGCTTCTTTTTAGATGTGATATATCAACCTTGTTAGTCTCGTGCCCAGACTCACCCCACAAAGAGTGGTCTAGTTCGAATTCTGAAGCTACCAGATGTACAGAATTGTGGCAATTAAGGTGCTAGAATGTAAATGTAAAGTTACAAGTAGTCTCAGGCATTGGCTTGCAACTTGCCTACTTTGCGAATGTCTGCAAAAGTACCATCCAGCAAACAAAGCAGCAAAGGAAGCTGAATTCACTGAATCCTGGAGTTAAATGAAGAAGCTCAGTCGTTCTATGGCGACTTCGTCAATCCAGCATTCAACACTATATACACTGCCGCTTTCAAAACATTCACAGGAAAGTCTCGCTTTAGCCACAAGACCTCCACATTCTTACCCTCAGTCGACATCATCATCTTCATAAACAAGGCTGATATTTCAACCAGGTGTGTTTACATAAATCATCCAACTGAAGACTCTTTTGCCGTCTAGGCAACACAAAACTAATCTAGCTTGACGTACCTTGGCCTATTGAGCCTGCAAAACTTCCAGTAGCTTCCACTGTGGTCGTGCCTACAATGGCATAGTATGTAACTTAACACACGTGATAATTGCAGACAAACACACAGACAGACGCGAAAACGTAAAGCAATCTTAGTACCAGCCAGGTGCACATTTTGCATGCACCTGACTGGTAAAAATTTCACAACTGTACTAACACCAATTAACGCCATCCTGGCTTCCCAATCATAAAGGGAAATAGTCTAAGAGCACACCAGCTGTGATAGTACTTGATACTAGAAGACGTAGCCTAAAGATGATAGTTTGTAGATATAAAGCTGATCAAGAGAAGCCTGTTTCTATGGTAACATACATGTACCCAGTGAGACATATTGCCCATGCCCTTTAGAAACTATCAGACAAGGAGCAGTGTTGCAAGCCTCCAATGCAGGGCCACCATTACCATTAATATACCTCGTGCTTACGCTTGCTTTCCTTCCCCAAGGTGGTGCTACGAGATCTGGCTCTGGTGCATTCCCTGTTTCTGTCTCGTGAGCAACAGGAATGGATGACCTCCCAGCCCTGGCTAGAACCCTTCACTGGGAAGAAGATGGAAAGTATGGCATCACTCTGGAAGGCCCTGCTAAAACATGCACAAACAGAGTTCCCAGAGTCCTGGACTCAAGAAAGGTACCCAGTGTACATGTACTGTGGAACCTCTATTAAAGAACATCTTTCTTAAGGGACATTTTCACCAAAGCCAATAGTGTAGTATTGTGGGAAAACTTCGCCAGATGTATTTTCAAGCACACATGATTGGGTGAAATTAAATTCCAGGGCATTTAGTTTAACCCCTTGACACACAGCTCCGAAAAGCTCAGGTGGGAAAAGAGTGAAGTATGGAGGAGTGTTGCGTTTGTGACTACCACGTATAGTGATATTTGGGATGCTGTCATTAGTGAGGAACTAGACTACCAATGGGATCCGAGCAATGCCTTCCCTTTGTAGCCTCTTCTTGACGAGCACTGGTAATGGCTGTGTTTGCTTCCTCAATCGCCGACGATGGCAACGAAGACGAAAGCGGCCCAGTTGGATCAGGAAGCTCTCCGCGACGCGGCAGAACCCGCATATAACGTAGCAAAGCCATAGTTGACGGTACTTGACAACTTGTTCACTCCTGACTTTCGCAGCTGCTGCTTCTTTGAGACTTTCACAGGTTGACCCTTTCACACGTGTAAAGTCATCTGTCAAATTTTTCACCAGATAAAATTTTAACTGACAAAGTTTTCTCCGGTTAAAATTTCACCGTTTGAACCAACTGGCGAAATTTTACCCCTGGTGAAAATTTCCCACTATACAATATGTAAGCACACCTGTAGATAAGCCAAATTTTCATAGAGGTCCCATTGTATAGGTAACTATACTATCCAGTAAATAAGAGTAACATACGTATACACTTGTTGTTTGGTACATGCATTCACGTACACAATTTATAGTGCAAATTCCTAACAGCAAAGGTAGAGAGCAGACTGGTAATATGACTGGATTTGTAAAACCTGCCACTTTGTGCGCTTATTCACTATCAGTTATAGCTGACAAACATTATACATGTAGTTACTGTTTAATGATGCTAGATTGGAAGTTAGGGAGTGGGTTATAAGATAGTCCATGCAACTCAACCTTTGCCTGGGATTTCTTTCAATACTCCAGGGTTACAACAATGGAGAATGCCATCGAGAGCATTCCCCAAATGTGGTCCACACTGGAGTCAGCCCCACAGACTTTGATCCACAACGATTGCAACCCCAGGAATATTGGCCTGAAAAAACCTACAAAGTTGTCCACCATAGAACCCACCAATCCTGCACGGAACAAATGCAGTACACCTTCTGGTCAGGAGAAAGCACACTCTACTTTTGTTCCTTACTCCAACGACCTCACCCTGTGCATATACGACTGGGAGCTGGCAACCATAGGAGTGCCCCAGCATGATCTAGCCGAGTTTCTAGCATTTGTTCTACAGCCAAATTTGTCCCTCCAAAGTAGACTGGAGTTCATTGAGTTCTACCGACAACACCTGCAACACTACTCTGGAATGGAGTTCCCAAGAGAGAGGTAGGACGTGCTGTGCCCACATGCGTATATCTAGTGGCATAGATTATTCATGTCTTCCATGAGCTTAAAAAGGGCAGGCAGACTGTGTACATAGCACTACCTATTGCACCGTAGTTGCTCGAATATTCATTTGTGTGCAGTGTTTCTCAGTGATTTTGTGTGATGTGCACGTCTGATCTGTTCCTCAGGTTCATGGAGGTATTCAACATTGCCTGTCTGGACTTTGCAATGAATCGGCTGTTGATGTACACTATGGCCCACACCTACAAGGACTACCGCTTCCTGCCAAGGGTCATTAGCTCCCATTTCACATACCTGCAACAGCAGGCGGTCAAGGGAGCCTTCAACAACATCTTCAAACAAACTAAATCAAAGCTCTAATGAACTCTCCCAGAACTATACATACAAGTATAATTATAGGTATTGTAAAGCAAATTATTATATGATCATGGAGATAGACAGTGTGCAAGAATGACATGAGAGTAGGCGTGACCAGACAATAAGGGGCTATAATCACAGCCCTGCAGTGTCTTCATGCAGCGAGAGTGCATTAAACTTCCAGGGATGATTTTGGTTTGTATACTGGACTACAGACTCATTTGGTATAGTCTATGAAGACAGCCTTTATGGTCTACAAATGAAACTGGTTATTAGTAGTGACCCCTCTATACAATAACAGGTGTACTCTTGCATGGGCAGATCTATGAGTCACTACAGCCTGGGACCTAGGCTAATTGATTCCATGAAAACATGTATGTTCCAGAAGGACTATGGCCCTTGTCCCATAATATGTGTACTCTTGCAGATGCCACTGAAATAACCATATTTCAAGGAGAATTACAGTCCTTATCTAAGGTCACTTGTTTTATATTAAGCTCCATTAAGTATAGGCAATAATGTTTACAAGAAAAAATAAATTATTAATGAAAATTATGAATTCTACTATGCAGTCAGAAATAATAATCAGTCCAAATGGGTAGTGGATGAGCTTCTGTGTTGATGACCCATCTGTCTATTGAAATTACACCACTATCATCAGAAAATAGCAGGAAAAAATACTTTAGTGTCTCTCCAAGAAAGAAACTTTCCATTTTGTCCCTAAACTCTGGGTTGTCCGGGTTCATTACATTATTAATTGAGGAGTATCCTCCCTCGCTGAGGCGTGTGTACTTTTCAAAGGCCTGAAAGATGTTCCACCCCCACTTGCGGTATTTTTCCTCCTTGGTAAGCCGATAGAGATAGAACAGAGACTCCACTGTCTCTGGACGAAGGAGATTGTGGCGGTCCAAAGGCTGTGGGAGAAGAGACCATACAGAGTAACACTAGGGCCTCTGACAAAGTTCTTGACAGATTTAATGTGAAACAAGGTTGATATTTTATATCTAAAAACCAGCCAGGGGAGTTCTATTTTGACTTTCTGAGTTATCCAAGCCAATGCTCAGCAACAGGTAAGGCCTTAATAGATACAGCTATATGGAGAGAGTTGGGTTTAATAGGCTGTATTTATAACATCCAGGCTTCCCCTGCATGTGTACTGCAAGCAACATACGCTGGGAGAGGTCTGACATCACCTCCAACCTACATGGAACTTACAACGATAAATACTGACACAGCAATTTCATTGCGCATCTTGGCCTACAAACTGTCAGCAGCTCCACTGGACTGGTAGACTATCGTTGTATGTTAATGGACTCACAGACGCACATACATACAAACAAACTCAAAAACCGCATAGCGATCTTAGTACCAGCTGGTCACACACTTTGCGTGCACCGGCCTGGTAGAAATGGCCCATTTCCATACCTTGACATATATGTCATTCTGTGCTCCTTTAGTTATGTTGAAGTGTACAATCTCTGGACTCAATCCAGTTGGCATCTGCTTGTACATCTGGTAGCAAGTGTACAAGAGACTCTTGGCAATGGTCATGTACTTCTTAGGGAGGCCATTGTGCACACCCAGGGCTAGACTGCCTGGGAGATAGCAGACTAGATGATCCTGTGTATGTGTGCAGGAGGGGGTGGGGAAACGTGTGTGTGTGTGTGTGTGTGTGCATAGTATTGTGAGTAGCAAGGTGAATAGGCAAGTGCTACAAGCAGGTTGAGTACCTACTGCTTCTCTGCTCAGGGGGTCTAGCTAGAGCCCCTAAGCAGAGAAGCAGTCAGGGGTGACTAGCATTCAGAAAGTCCTGGGTTCATTCTCTAGCTGGACCCAATTTCTTTTTCAGGTCTCTTCTAACCCCACAGAATTATACATTACACATGTGAATTCACATTGAGAGTAAAGTAAAAATCATAGACTGAGGACACTCCAGAAGAGATTAGCAAATAGTAGTTAGACTTGGGGAACTGTTCAAATGGCAGGTAAATTATAGCTAGGGCATACAGACTGTGTAAACAGTAGCCTCTTCCCCAGGCCTCCCTAAAACAGGGGAGAGTCTGGTATCTTTTCTCGACGCTCACGGTAAAAAGGACGTAGGTGAGCACATGCAGTTGCAGTTCTCTGACACCACGAATCAATATTTTTTGTCGCTAATCTTTAGGCCCCATTGGTACCACAGATTGAGTACTGATCGTGAAGCAGTGTTGCCGGGGAAAAGACAGCTGTATGTCAAATTATGTGAGAAAAGATACCAGGCTCTACTCTGTTTTACGATTTTTCAAGGGGAGAGCCTAAGAACGAGGCTTGAACAGCACATGAATGACTATAGTATGACTGTCAGCCAAATAACTTGGTTATTGGGGGCGAACCCCACACTAGCAAGTCGGATTCTCCCCACTCGTCTGTATGGTGGTACATACGTCCTACCAAATCTGGGTACAAATTTCTAATTTTGCGTGTTACGTACTACATAAGTAATATGCATTACGTCATTGCGTTAGCACGCCACTGTAGCTAAGAGCAGAATGGAAGCTACTGAAAGTTTGCAGGTCCAATAGGCCAAGGTAGTGATGATAATCCTGCTTAGGCATTTTTGGTTAACTAGAAACACACTATGAAATCGCTTAGTCCACCATTTTAATACGGTAACGCGTCACACCCACAGCATAGAGCCATATACAATGGCGACGCAGCTCACCATCAAGTTTGAAGCACTTGCTCATCTGCTACTCCATGTGATGCTCACTCACTGACTCAGGCTTGCCCCACTGTGTGAGAGCTCACCCCAATAAACACTAATGATGTGTGACTTGCCATTTTGGCATAGAACTGCCTGGACTCTTGCTCTTCCCCAACGAACATGAGCTGTGAGGGCTGAGAGTGGCGCAGAAGGTGGCGCTGCACACCTGCCATGGAGGCCAGGAACCAGTCCCGGAACCTGTAAAAGTAAACAGGAGCAGGACAGAATAAGTTTCAGCAGCCTCCAGAATTACCACACAACAGCAACGATGTGTTTACCGTACCAGCTATTACTATGCTTCGTAGATATTTGGAACTGACGGTAGTTTGGCAAAATTTTATTGCAACGTTTTTGCCAAACTACCGTCAGTTCCAAATATCTACGAAACACAACAGCAACATTAGACACTGATAGAGTGTGTGGATTATTATTCTGAGTTTTTGAGCACCCGTTTATAATTATAATTAAGAATCAATCAAGTGGGGTATGTGAAAGTAACAGGTTCATGCATATTAGAACAACAATGACATCATGCCATCCAGTGTAGCCAAAGTCATTCTCAGATTCCAGGAGCTGTGGATGACAGAGCAAAAGGTAGAAGCAAAGTGGAAGGCACCAACAAACAGTGGCAATAGGGAGAGACCAGACTAGCTATAAGTCAGAAGAGCAAAAACAAGAAGAGCTGAAGGGGAGAGCATAGAAAACTAGCCTCGTCCCCAGGCCACACACCCCCTCGAAAGAGTGGCCTGGTATCCACTGTTTGCGCATGCGTGCAAATTACCATGTTTTTATGGTAATAGTAAAATATCGAATATTTTACCCATACATTGTTACGTAATATACGAGCCATGTAATATTCGTTTCACGAAAGTGAAGACAGCAAGCTTTGAGCCTGGTACTGACGTTTTTTTTGTGAGGTAGATGCCTAAAAAGTGATTGTTAATTCGAGTCTTCGATCCCGTGTGCCTTTGAAAGGCCTAGAATGACCGATCCGGAATGGAAAATCGAGCAGCTCACAGCCACTGCCAGGAGAGAGGCGCTTCTGATTTTTGATGGTAATAGCAGATAGAAAATTACAGGTCCTTTTACTATTTCTGGCTGATTATAAAGCCATTTCGGTTGTAGTAATCAGAACCTAGTTCCTATACTCATATACTGCCTCTGTACTACACATGGCCATGTGACTGAACTCGTTTACGAATACGTTTACTGGCCGTTTTCCGTAAATTCTTGCACATGCGCGAACAGTGTGTACCAGGCCACTCTTTCAGCTAATAGAAAACATGACAGGGACCTATCTAGGGTTGTAGTTACTGGTGGGGCAAACACTCCCTCTCCCCAATTTTTGATAATCAGAATTTTAAAAACTACCAATATTCTATTCAGGTGCTTCCCCCACCCCCAGATCCCCATTCACTGGTACTGATCGAGTCTCTCCCATTATTCAGCTTCAGATCTATCTCCACTTCTTTACTGCTCTGTTTTTCAATTGCCTGTGTGCAGTCAACTGTCTTCATTACTTAATAGGAATTTTTTGCTGGGCTATGCAGGGAAGAGTGTGACATCCTACCGTTTTTCTCGGATTAAAATCTCACACATGCACAGGGGTCATTGTCCCTTAAAATAGATGGTTGTACCATAACTCAAATGCACTGGCAGAGAAAAGGCACTTACTTCTTTTCCTTTTTTCCACTCTGAATCCACTGCTTGAGAAGGTATTCATAGTAGGTATCTGAACGGGCCCCCATGGTAAGAGTCCCCGGCCTCAACTGGCCCGTCTCAGCATTGATGAATAGAGGCACCAGATTGTCGATCTTGGGGAGCGATTGGAGCTTGTTCATCACCTGGTCTACCGCTTCCTGGCAGGATTGGAACAGTAAAACAAGACTGATATAAACCAGCCGGGTGTTTTTTTACACAAATCATTCAATTGAAGGTTGTGTTCAGCAACAGATTAGTCTTAGCTTAAAGCAGCTGTAGAATGGATCAGACAGTCTCATCATGTAGCGCTGCCAGCGAAAGTGCTGACA
Organism: Phakellia ventilabrum; assembly: GCA_963921505.1. Classification (NCBI taxonomy): domain Eukaryota; kingdom Metazoa; phylum Porifera; class Demospongiae; order Axinellida; family Axinellidae; genus Phakellia; species Phakellia ventilabrum. The sequence continues at coordinate 3,038,723 of OY997397.1, forward strand.
CAGCAATTTCGTAGTGCGCTTCCAGTTAGAAATTAGAACTTGCCAAGACAGAACTATCATCGCTACCTACCCTCTTTCGCGGTCTAAGCAACACAAAACTAACCTAGCTTGACGTACCTTGGCCTATTGAGCCTGCAAACTTTCAGTAGCTTCCACTGCGCTCGTGGCTATAGTGGCATAGTAACGGAATGACATAACTTAGTGCACGTGATATTTGCGGACGAACACACACACATACATACAGACAAACGGAAAATATGAAAGCAATCTTAGGACCAGCCGGGTGCGCGAAGCGCGCGCCCGGCTGGTAAAAAGTAGTTTGGAGGAAAGGAGTGGGGATATATGAATGAACATTAGAAACAAAGGTAAGAGAACAGCAGGAGACATTTCCTACACATACCTGGTACTTCCGATTTCCAGTGAGCATAGTGAGGTCTCTAAACTCCATCTGGATGGTGCTAACTTCAGAGACAGAGCTGTCCGGACCCCATTCAGGGGCATGAGCATGGCCACTGAAGAGGTTTACATCAGAAAAGGGGATGTTTGAACGGGTATTGAAGCAGGGCAGTAGCCGGTCTCCTAGCTCTTTCTGCAGAAAGTAATAGTCTTAATGAACTGTTTTACAGTTAAAAACCAGTCCTAGTCTTGCTCCCACTCTCCACACAAAGAACAAGCTAAATTATTATAATTTGCAACCAAGAATTTAGCAGTGATTCTACATAATTCTGGTGATTAATGCCACTGCTCCATAAGCTTTAGTAGCAGCTGTTCATTATTGCATAAACTGCAGCTGGTGACCAATCTGGATGTTATGCAGTTGTTCATCTGTAATAAAGTGGCAGCACCTTAAGGTTACCGTCACTCCTCCATTTTGGTCATTACTTGTCTACATTTTTTAGCCTTCGAAACGTATATACCGTATCCATGCACAGTGTGTGGCATATACCCCTGGAGGATATGCACCCAAATAGATAGCGTTTATCCCTCAGCTATGGGTCAGGTAAAATCGCATCTGAGAGGTTAGTAGGCACCCTCTACGCACTTATGGCTTACAGCAATGATTAGACACACGGCCACCCATTCTTCATTCTGTTTCGCATAATGACAAGATGCAAAGAAAACTGTAGAGTAGTGGAGACTGCTCACTATACTGTAAATACAAGCAACCTTTTGTCAGCATCGTCAACAAGCATCATATATAAACAGCAAAGTACACACATAGATATAGGTCTCAAAAGACTCAAGGGATGAACACATAAACCAACAGAAAGTAAACAGTTATCTACATGTAGCAAACTCACAGCTCGTTCTAGAAAGAGCTCATCTTGGGTTAGGTGATATGTGCTGAGCAGTCCTCCCATCACACGAATAGTGGTCTCAAATAAGTTAACATCCTTGTCCTGAGCAACGACCATCTCCTTAGCAACCCACTCTCTTGCCTCATTAAATTCTTCAGTTAGTCCCATCACCCACATTGTGTCCAAAGCATCCACTAACGTCAGACCAAGGTTGAACCATTCATTACTGTCCTTTGAAATTGGTTTTAACTCATCCTTGCCCCAAGCATAGGCTTTATACGCTCTCCAGGCATGCTTGAAGGCCTCAACAACAGCCCTTTGTCTCTCAGTGTGTTTCGATTGTAACGGAGGACCTAGTGGCATCCCAGCCATTTCTTGTGGTCGCTGCTTGTTTGGTTGTATGGCTCCATCCTCTGCTGTGTACATCCATGCTAGTCCAACAGCCAAGAGGATCACAAGTGCTGCAAATAACAGTGCAGCAAGTGAGATATAGGAGCTTAGCCAAGATGGCTTAGTCTTCTTCCTCTTCTAGTGGAAACAAAACACATCATAAACTACGAGTCCCATTATAGTCATCCTACTCAGAACAAATATTTGAGATAGTCAGTTGGACCCCTACTGATTATGTACAGATAGTAAGGCACCCTTAATCCCAAATGGCTCCTTTTCACACTGGAATGTTAAAAAGGATCTGTTATCTACGGTTGACAACAGCAAGGGGAAAAGCTCATCATCAATACTTAGATCTTCTTTCTGTCAGTCTGTCCGTTATGGGCATGACATGGCCTAATCACGCATGAGTGCACAAGAATGCATGAGGAGTCATGTCATCTAACGACCTCTACTTTTGACCTCGACTTCGACCTCTATACAGCCCGACAGACGTCGCGGAGACTTGCGAGCAAAGCAAGCGACTTCAGCCTACAGCCTAACAGATGCCACAGACAGCGGAGAGTTGCGAGCGAAGCAAGTAGCTGAAACAAACAACTTCGGCTATGGATATCTATGCTTCGACCTACAGCCTGACAGATGCCACCAAGGGTTGTGAGCAAAGTAAGCAGGTACTTGAGAAGCGAGCGACTTGGACCTACAGCCTGACGGATGCCTCCGAGGGTAGCAAGTGAAGCAAGTAGGTAGCTGAAATGAGCGAAGCAAGCCTGAAGTAAGCGCAGCAAGTGAAGCAAGTAGCTGAAATGAGCAAAGTGAACACAGCTACTTGTAAGGAGGCATTAATGCCACCTTATAATACTGTACCAGCTGTTATGTCAGCCAAAGCATAGTGCTGGCACCCAATCATAGCATATATGTTCTTCACGGATGCCCAACTGGCATCCCGTTATATAACCAGGTAGCCAGTTGCATGACTGGACATCCGGCTATGAAACTAAATAGTAATATAGCAGCAGCAGCCTGATAGAAACAGGTGTCATTCTTTGTTGTGCTCGAAAGCTCTGGTCAATTTCTTACCAAGGGAGACCTGCTATCAGCTCAATAGTCGTAGTATTCACATATACTTCCTAGAAGTGGAGATATGGCTGCTAAAGTAGCTATTGAAAATGTGAGTTAAAGTTTAGTTTTTTTGCTGTTCCACTTCTCTGTCTGCATGGCCTGAGAACGAGGCTAGACGATTGTAACACAACACTGTCGCATAACTGAGCAACTCCAACATTGTCCCAGAACTGTCCCATTGTGCATCTGTAACCTGTCCTTTTGTACACTGCCAGGAAAAATGCACCACTGACAAGTTGTGAATATGTTCCGCGCAATTTGGAAATTTGCGCAATCTAGAAATTGTGTTGCGCAATTTCAAAATTCTAAATTTGCGTGCCAATTTCAAAATTGCCTGCTCAATCTAGAAATTGCGTAATACGCATACACAATTTGCAAATCACGAGTGACCTTCGTAGGATGGATGATAGGTGCTATATTCTCTGAAATGGCTACCATTGAGGACCAGAGACAGCTGTTTGACAGTTTTTGCAAGGAGAGATATGGAGACAGAGACGACCAAACTAGCAAGACCATCACTGCTGAAAAGGGACGCAAGATCGTCCTAGTACTGAAGAGTGACCCCTCCGCAGCTGACTACAGCTCGCAGTTCAAGTTCTGGGTAAAGAAGCGGGGGTTTCAGCTCGTAAACTATGCTCCACTTGGGCTAAAGGATGTGCTCTGCCTTCCAGCAAGAAAGACGGCCAGTTGCATGTACAACATAGTTATATAGCTTTCTTTAGGCCATTTCTGTTGTGGTTGTATGAGCCTAGTGTTTTGTGCACCTGCAGAATCCGAATGACCCAACAATTCTGGGGAACTGGAGGCGTGTTGCTTTTGTGGAGGAGTTCTTTGATATCATCCAGGAGATCCACTGCCGAGAGAAAGGGCACATAGGCAGCAAAAAGACAGTAGAGGAGGTAGGCATGCTGTCATGAAGTGTTAGCTGCTAGGAATATCTATGTATGAAATTTTTTTATTATATACCATCAGGTATCAAAAGCGTATGACTGCCTACCAAGGTCTGCTATTGACAAGTTTGTCCAGCTATGCCTCATCTGCCATGCAAGGAAGCCCCAAACAACTCGAGCCCCCTTGAAACCAATCATTTCATCTGGTTTCATGACAAGAGGCCAGGTGAGTCGGCATGTCATTATACATGTGTGTATGGCATACACATTTGACTATGTTATCTCCCTCTACCATTTTTAGATTGATCTCATTGATATGAGGCACAGACCAGACGCCATGTACAAGTGGATTGGGCACTACATGGACCACTGGTCCAAGTATCATGTGCTCTTTCCATTGACAAGGAAATGTGCCATCGAAGTTGCCCTCAACCTGCAAAACCGTGTGTTTGCTTTCCTGGGTACTCCCAAGATCCTTCACTCAGACAATGGTCGGGAGTTCGTAAATGAGATTGTCCACAGCATTGTGAAGGAGTGGCCTGGAGAGGTTGTAATTGTTAACGGTCGGCCACGAAATCCCAAATGCCAAGGCCTAGTTGAGCAGGGCAACAGCATGGTAGAGAAGCTCCTTGGGGCTCGTCTTCATGAGTGGGAAGGAGATGAGCACCCGGTGTGGGCCGAATGGCTACCATTCATTCAATGTATGTAAGGTGCTTCAGTGGTGATACATGTGGTTTAGTATAGCTCGTAGTATGTACTGTTGCATTATTGCTCACTACTTACTATTCATTGTTATTTTTACTTTGCAGATCAGCTGAATACTACTGTGCATGGCACAATGAAGACCACACCATTTGAGCTTGTCTTTGGGCAGCCACCTTGTCTGAACATCTTCCCAGGGGTATCTGGAGTCAAGATAATGGAAGAAGACGTGGACGACATTCTAAGTGATGATGAGAGCTCAACATACAACACAAGCCGAAAGGAGAAGGAGGAATTGTCAAAAACAGCTGGGAAGGAGGAGGAGGAGTCGTCAAAACCAGCCACTGGGAAGGAGGAGGAGGAGGAGTCGTCAAAACCAGCCACAAAGGAGAAGGAGCAGCCATCAAAAACAGCCGGGAAGGAGAAGGAGCAGCCATCAAAAACAGCCGGGAAGGAGAAGGAGCAGCCATCAAAAACAGCCGGGAAGGAGAAGGAGCAGCCATCAAAAACAGCCGGGAAGGAGAACTAGGAATCTGGAAATGCTCCCCTGGCCACTTCGGAGAAGCATTTGCAACTGCGTCAACAAGCAGACAAGCTGTACCGTCTTAATGCTGAGCGGATGCAACTAAAGTATGCCAAGGCAAAAAGGAAGAAAGTCCTCACCTTTTCTCCCGGGGACTTTGTGAGTGTCCGGATTCCACGGATTGATAGGACATCAACAGACTTCCACAGGGTGCCGTGTGTGGTGGTCGAAAGACTAGGGACCAAATTCTATCTCTACCGTCTGAGGTAATTCCTTATCCTTTCTTGGTCTTGTACGCTTGTGTGCATGTCCTATACGATAGAACTCCTATTGTATAGACTCCTGATAATAAACATAATTCTTTTTCCAGGTGTGCCCATGGAATCCTGAAAAACTGCTATGGTGAGGGGGACTTGGAACTGTTTCCAGGTGAAATGCAGCTACAAGCAGAGGGGTGGGAAGAAGATCCCGTAATATCACTACGTGAAGCAGCTCAGCTTCTCAACCCAAAGAATGAGTTTCATTCGAGCAGTTGCAACTGTAAATCTGGGTGCAGCAGCAAGTGCTGTATTTGCCGACAAAAAGGAGCAACATGCTCTTCCAAGTGTCATGGAGGAAAAAGCTGCAAAAACCAGCCTCTCTCTCCCTCTAGTCTGGGTGATGAACCAAACAAGAAGAGACAAAAGTCAGCCATCATTCTTTCAGATGAGGACAGTGATAAAGAAGACAACAGAAACAAGCAGCCACCGAGAAAGCGAAGAAAACAGCTCCCTCGTCATACTGCCAACACGGGAGGGCAGCAGCCGCCGAAGAAATCTGTTATTATATCATCAGATGAGGACAGTGACCAAGAACTGAAAGAAGACACTACATGGGTACCTGAACTACACCTAGATCAAATGGACAAACAGCAGCTGGACTCAGGCAGCTGGCTGACCGACAACCACATATCGGCAGCACAGACCCTTCTCAAGGATCAGTTTCCACATATCGATGGGCTGCAGCCACCAACCCTTTCAGAGACGGGGGAGTGGTCAGTGCTTCTGTCAGAGGGAGTCCAGATTTTGAATGACCCTAGCAAAAAAACACTGGATATGTGTGTCGACAGTTGGGTGCCCCACCAATGTCATCAATCTCTATGATAGCTTAAAGAGCAGCAGAGCCAGTCCCCACACAGTCTGTCAGATCGCAAACTTCCTCCAGTGCCAAGACTCATCCTTCACTATCCAGGGAATCAGCTCCCAGACACAATCTGGCACTGCAGACTGTGGCGTGTTTGCCATTGCAACTGCCACATCACTGTGCTTCGAACAACCCCCTGGGTCTGTCCTCTGGGATCAATCAGAAATGCGCAAGCATTTAGGCAAGTGCTTTGAAAAGAAGAAGCTGGAACCATTTCCAGGGTGGCCTCTGGAACGTTTCAAAGAGGAGGACATCATTACACAGCAGGTGATTCCAGTATTCTGTAACTGCCAGATGCCAGAAGACAAGAAGAGGAAGATGGCTCAGTGTGTGCAGTGCAAAGACTGGTATCACCAGACCTGCATGAAGATTGCTGCTAGTGTTTTCAAAAAGAAGGAAAAGTTTGTATGTTCTAGTTGTTCTTGAATCTTTCTGTGCTGTGTTTATTGACTATTACTTGAACTTACATAATAGTTTTGACAGCTGTCCACAAGTTACACAATTCTAAAATTGCGCAATGAGGCTTGCGCAATTTTGAAATCGGCAAGTCTCATTGCGCAATTTTGAAATTGCGCAATGAGACTCGCGCAATTTCAAAATTGCACAGTGCCTCTACGCAATTTTAAATTTGGCACGCAATTTCGGAATTTTAAAATTGCGCAACGCAATTTCTAGATTGCGCAAATTTCCAAATTGCGCGGAACATATATACCACCAGAAAGCATCCAGCAGTAACTAGCTGCTTGTACAGTAAGGGATAGCAGAAGTGCTTGCAGTAAACGTGCAACCGGTATCTACTAGTCTCGAATCCAGACCCTCCCCGCGCGCCCCATCGGAAAAGTAGGAAAAACCGAAAGGAAAGAGGGTCTGGCAAGTTTGGAAAGGGTCACGCGGATCCTTGGAATGTTGACAATTTCATTTTGTACTTCGATATTGTGACGTGTACTTCCGTAAGAAAAAAATTCGCCAGCGCGCAAGTGCGTGCGTACATGTACCGTCTTAGTCGCGATCGAGTGCATCTCGTACCTTACACACTATGATACTGCACCACTGCTTCTTCTGTGGAAGAGAGATCGCTGACCACCACTAGTAGCCATGTCGGATAGCTCTTCTCTAAATCAACAAAAACAATTTACGGTAGAATGTGATTATTATCTAATAATTAGCTGCGCCTGCATTCCAGGCGCGGATCCGCGTGACCCCTACCATACTTGCCAGACCCTCTTTCCTTTTCGTTTTTTCCTACTTTTCCGACGGGGCGCGCGGGGAGGGTCTGGATTCGAGACTAGGTATCTACCATGTGTGCAGGCATGAGCTACTCCGTGATTTAGATATGAATAGTCAGTTTATTATTCAGTTACATATCCGTTAATGAAATGCATCCATGTCACAAAAGTGAAAAATGTACGACAATCACGTTGTGCGCCCCAGCCTACTTTGATTCTTGCACAACCAGATTACTTACATCTTTTTTAATACCCCTTTGCACAACCACAGATAGTAGAATAATACTCTATTTGCTCGCTCTGTTTTAGGGAAGGGTATCTACATCCTCACCTTTAACGCTGACTTCTTCCCACCACTACTGGAACTGCTTTTGTGGCCCATCTCACTAGCTAGAGTCGAGCGGCAAACGCCATAATAAATGCTCGGTTGTGTGCAGCCACGTGGTCTAGTGCGCTCTAATTAGATAAGGAGGCGTGCCTCCGCATCAATACGCGGTCAAACCTTGAACATTGTCTCTTTTCTTATTTATACATGGTTAGGCATAATAATAAAAACTATTTGTATCCCCAAGTAGCTATATACATCAGCCTTGTTCACAGGCTCCCTGGCCTCCTACATGCCAAAAAAAAAAGAGCTGTTAATAGTATGATATCAGCAAAAGTAGAACCACTATACAGCAAATAATACTAGTAATACATGTAGCACACTGCATTATTCATAATTCAAACAGAAAAATATGAGGTTTACAATTTAGGTGGACATGCACATTGTGGCCCGAACATAATTGTACACATCCATCCTTCCAAGTTCCTTTAGCACACTGAGTAAGCTGCCCACGTTCCATTTGGGTTTCTCTCCCCACTTGAGCAGCAGCATTCTTGTAGAGTGTGGGGACCGGCTTTTCAGTAGCTGGATGTACTTGTCCAGGCCCAACTTTGTGGCAAGGTCCCTCCAGTCCTATAGTAGGTGTTTAACACACAGTGAGCATGAAGCTGCTACAAGCATCTAGATATGAGCGAGCAGTAATCTCTGAAGTAAGGTGTGTCTTATACAAACAATGAATGGTACCGAGTTACTCTTTAATTGGAATCAACTGAACTAAGTGTTCATAAAGGTATAATAACAATGTGTGCAGCTATATAACACCAAAGGATGTAACTGTTCACTAAAAAAATGGTTGTTGTGTGTTTGGGTAAGAGCTTCCTTGTTAAATTTACCAAATAGTCCTTGTCTGAGCTTGCATAATTAAATAATGAAAGTACTGACACAGCAGTTCAGAATCTATTAGTAGGGTTGTTGTCACTGCTTGTACCCACATTACATCATCTATAACGGCATTACTATACTAGATGTAAGTGGTGGCTCAATAGGCAGCGATATCAGCAGACATTGGAGAATTGTTTAATTAGATATCACGCTGCTTTCTATGTAGAGTTTGTGTATAGGCAATGTGGTATGTAAGTTACTTGGTAGACCACATTTATGATAAGCCACTCGTTAGCATAGTTATATCCCCCGATTATACCTTAGGAAAACTACAAACGCATGGATTACATAGTTGCATAACCCACTCATGGCGTAGTCTATTCTATACTTAATCTTTCACTGTCTAGGCAACACACACTAACTTAAAGTTAGCTTGCTGTATTACAACTTGGCGTGCAATCTTCCAGTACCTTCTGATGTGCTAGTAAACTGCAGTGGTATTATAGTGCAAGATGTAATTCTTGTGCACATGATAAGTGCAGACACACAGATAACACAAAACGTAAAGCAATCTTAGGAGCAGCCAGCTGGTAAAAATTACTACGAATTGTTTAATTGGTTAATGTAGATTCTATTCTTGTTAGTGAACAGGAGAGAGGGACAAGTACTACATTATCACTTAGCAGAAAATGTACATTAGAGTGGGACAGAATACTTGGTGAAAAAACGTGTACCTTTTCTGATTCTTCATTGCTTTCTTCCAGCAGTTCTTCGAGCTTTTCAATGATTTCTTGAGGGAGGTAGGCCACCTTTGTGTTTTTCCCAGTCATCTGCTTCTTCAATCGCTCCTCTCCACAAAACAGCAAGTCAACAGGAGATTCCGATATATTTGTAGTAGGATTGATGACAGTTTTGCCATTTGGATCAGTTGAAATGACATCATAGACGGGATAGAAGTGGGGATCAGGCCTGTGAGCTGCAAGATCTGAGCTACTAAAGATCTGCAAATCAAGAAAAATGGTAGGGCAGGCTAGCCGGACAAGATGCGCCACCATCGACTGAACCATGTCCAGTAGCTGAATGCATTGGTGACCTTCACCAGCCACTGTACGACCCAGGAGGCGAATCGCAGTGCTGTAATCATTTATCTGGACAAGACACTGATGAGAACCAGCATCCACTATGAAACTACCTCTGAATAGTGCGACTTTTTCTTGTCTAAAGCCACTGAAAGCTTGGACTTGAAGCCGGGAAAAGAATCCAGGTGGAAAAGCATCTGTCTCGTCTGCACATAACAAATTCCTCCCTACATAGGCTACGAACTGAGGCTCAGACTTCCATAAGTTCGTATCCAGGGGGGTCGTAATGAAGGATGGAAACACGTAAGCATTGGCTTCTCTATCCTTGTGACACAGCTCAAAGTGTTGTAACAACCCGATAATTGCAGGAATGTGTTGCTTGTCAATATGCTCTGCAAACCTGGCCTGAAGATCATCTGCTGATATTTGTGCTGAGCCAAATGGTGCAATCCGAGAGGCAGGGAAGCTCTCAGGGGCCAAGGCTTTACCAAGTACATCTTTGCATAGCCACCCAGGATCTATGAAGACAAAGTTGGCCAATGCACCTTGCTGAAAGTAGACAAGCTACAAGGAAAGGACAGAAGAAATGACAATATCAGTCACTCTGACTATGTACACCTAGCCTCGTTCCCAAGCTCCACTCCCCAGCTTTTCTCGCAACGTGTCTACACATTGTGAGAAAAACTGGGGAGTGGAGCCTGTGAACGAGGTAGACACATTGTTTGAAAAGCTGGGGAGTGGAGCCTGGGAACAAGGCTATGTACACCAGTATATGCATACATTAGTTCATTGCCGAGAGGGAAGCGATGTTGCATGGAAACTCTGCATTTGTATATATGAAGGGCTCAGAACCAGAGTGGTCTAACCCACAGTGCTTGATAAAATAATACTCTTAAATGTGTTCCAGGAGCTGAAAGAATTAGTCTCAGGCCCTGGCGCTAGTTTCGTGCTCAGGATCGCTGAATTGTGTGTGACGTCATTTAATTAGCTCCAGGCTGTGACCATGTGTGTTCAGGTAGAGGGTAACGTGGTTTGGCAACTGTCACGGTGGTCTCGAGAGTACGGCCTAGGATCTATGTTCCTCCCTTGATTCCCAAAACCTGGCAGACCCGATGACGATCCCTGTACCATAGCGGACAGGTACCTGAAAGGCTGAAGGCTCGGTCGGCCGGAACGACCTGCCCGTTCGCCCCTTAACATGGCACTGTCACATGGCCTAGGGTTCAGTTGGGAGAAGAGAGTTGCCCTTTTTTTCCCTTTTTTCTACAATATGCACTCTGGCCAACTCTGTGATTGTAAGAAGTTTTCTTTCATCATAACAGAAAAGGATATGATTAGTAGGCAATCACATGCACTCTCATCCAATTAAAAAAAAAATTTGTATGCAACTGCTAGAATAATTGAAGGGTTCAGATCCATGGTAGCTAAGCTACTGGAAATTGTAAAATATGGAAGTACACAAAACGAATACTGTTAGGGTAAATTAGAATTTCAGCATTTCCTGAAATCGTATATTCTCAAGTTTGGGGAAGGGTTAGGTGTTTTGTGGTGTAGTGTTAGGGTTAAGCGTTTAGTGGAGTACATGTAGGGTTAGGATTGGGAGTTTGTGGTGTAGGGTTAGGGCTAGGCGTTTTGTGGTTTAGGGTTAGGGCTAAGTGTTTTATGCTGTAGGGTTAGTGCTATGGGTTTACAAAGCACTTAATCCTAACACTAACCCTAACCCTACAACACAAAACTCTTAGACCTAACCCTAACCCTAAACCACAATACACGTAACCCTAACCCTAAACCACAAAATACCTAACTCTAACCCTAACCTTAACCCTACAACAAAAACGCCTAACCTTAACCCTACACCACAAAATGCCTAATCCTAACCCTAACCCGATACCAAACGTCTAACCCTAAACCACAAACGCCTAACCCTAACCCTACACCACAAAACGCCGAATCCTAACCCTAACACTACACTACAAAATGCCTAATCCTAACCCTACAGCAAAAAATGCCGACCCTCACCTCAAAATGCCTTACCCTAACCCTAAACCACAAAACGCCTAACCCTTACCCTAAACCACAAAACACCTAACCCTAACCCTACAGCATAAAATGCCTAACCCTAACCTTACACCACAAAACGCCTAACCCTAACCCTAAACCACAAAACGCCTAACCCTAACCCTAAACCACAAAACGCCTAACCCTAACCCTAAACCACAAAACCCAAAACCCTAACCCTAACCCTACTCCACAACACTTAACCCTAACCCTAACCCGACACCAAACGCCTAACCCTAAACCACAAACGCCTAACCCTAACCCTACACCACAAAACGCCGAATCCTAACCCTAACACTACACTACAAAATGCCTAACCCTAACCCTAACCCTAAAACCCTAATCCTACACAACAAAACACCTAACCCATCCCCAAACTTGAGAATATACGATTTCAGGAAATGCTGAAATTCCTATTTCGTCATATGCTAACTATGCGTTTTTACCATTTTGTGCAATTCTGAACCCTTCAATTATTCTAGCAGTTGCATACAATGAATTTCCAAATTGGATGAGAGTGCATGTGATTGCCTACTAATCATATCCTTTTCTGTTATGATGAAAGAAAACTTCTTACAATCACAGAGTTGGCCAGAGTGCATATTGTAGAAAAGGCAACTCTCTTGTAACAACGGAACCCTAGGCCATGTGACACTGCCACGTTAAGGGGCAAACGGGCAGGTCGTTCCGGCTGACTGAGCCTTTAGCCTTTCGGGCGCCTGTCCGCTATGGTACAGGGATCGTCATTGGGTCTGTTTAGTGTGCTAGGCTTTGGGAATCAAGGGAGGAACACAGACGGATCCTATGTCATACTGTCTGAGACCACTGTGGCAGTTGCCAAACCACGTTACCCTCTACCTGAACACACATGGTCACACAGCCCAGAGCTAACTGCTCCACCCACTACACTTATGATAGCATATTTATTAAGTTCGAAAAAAAGTTACATTTTGCTTATGGGTTTAATTAACGTGACACCAAAATCAATTAACTGATGTCACACACAATTCAGCGATCCTGAGTACAAAACTAGCACCAGGGCCCGAGACTAATTCTTTCAGTATTTATCAAGTACTGTGGGTTAGATCACTCTGGTTCTGAGCCCTTCATATGTATGTATGTGAGTAACGCTACAGGAATGCAATTATTGCAGGCATATTTCCTGTGGGCATGCCAGTGAAAGGTGAGCATGCATGCACTACGACGGGCTCGCCTGCAGAGAGATGGTAGCGATTAGGGAGGCTACATGTGCAGCAACACAGAAGAGTGGTAGCGAGGAGAGGAAGGGAACGTTGGTGGGAGGTTCATTGACAGTGAGTAAGGCTGATTCAGCAGCTGGAAAGTAATGACCGCCATTTTCAAAGCCTCGGACTGATTGAATGGTCGGCTGAGCTGCATAATGTAACTCAATTCCCACGAGGCCCTCTGCATGGAATACCATGTATGCACTGGTACGTACATTCTTCCCTTGATAAGGTCTGTATGTACACACTGACTGACCAGAGAATGCAAAATACACAATACAAAGACTCTTGCTCTTATGCAATATCTACGTTGGGCGGAAACAGCATAGTTACATTCGAGCCTATCATGTGTTCTAAGACTTTGTATCTGTACTTAGACTATAGCTGTCAATAATTCATTGCTCACTACTAAGTATTCTAAATCACTTAAAATACTTCTATTGAAGCACTTTAATCACACATATGAGGTTGGTACTGATTCCTGCTCCATTCAGAGAAGGGCTACAGGTTGCTTGGGGCTCCTAGGTAGGACGTATGGAAATTTTTTTTGCTTGCAAATTGTTGGGAAATGGATGCAGGAAAGCACAGTAAGACTATACTGCTGTCTGTCTGGGCTAGTTTTGATGGTTCTGTGTGTCTGTACAGTCTGTACATGTGGCCGTACTGCCAGACTTTACAAAACTGGCGCTAGGCTCAGGCTAGATTGTAACTAGTACCACTTTTTGTGTCCTAAAAGCCTGTTAGTTGCTGGTTTACTGTGTCATACTGTGTTGCTCCACCCAGCTCAAGAGAGCATTGCTAGTGCTGCTAGTTGCCATCAGTTTACTTTCTCAACTGGTAGCGTAGTACAGTGCTATTGTCTAATCGGTTAGATGCCTTGACCAATGGAATCGATGCAATTTAGAACCCTTCAGCCTTTAGGAGCACCTTCACTTCACTTGAGACGCTATAGCCTCGGGCCTTCGAGTTTCTAAATTGTGTAGATCCCTTGGTCTAGGCGTCTAACCTATATGTAATAAAGTTGCAGACGTACCACTCCAGCATTGGTAAGGCATTTGCAGACGTACATCAGCTGTTTCTCTGACAGCAGCTGGTTGAGATCATCATGTACAATCTTCCTGAGGGTGTCCCAGGGTACAACCTTCAACTTGGGGTGCTCCACCCGAAGCTGCTCCACCCTCCGCGCTACCTGCTCTATCACACGAGGATATCGTGGTTGCACCTGCAAGATATAGTGTGGTATTAGCTTAGTAATATTGCTTCAGAGGTCTACTGCTCAAATAAATACATGTACATAGCAGGTGCCACTGCCCAATATTTTGCACATGGGAATAACACGGGCAATATCCTAATAAATACGGGGCAGTGGAGCCTGGGAATGAGGCTAATCACAATATACTTAGGTATGTCCAGATGTGTAAAAACAAAGATCTAATTGTACCATAAATAATTCAGACATGGCATGGACCATTACTACATGCTATGCACACATAGGCACACTGGCTTAGTCACATTCCATCTCTAATTTGACATGTCTGCATGTAACTGTCACCTACGCATCATCCATAGTACTGTCTGTGAAGGAAACGACCTACATGTACAGGAGCTCCAGTAGCTGAATGGGTAAGAGCATCTGACTAGTAATCTGAAGGTCCTGGGTTTACAATCTGCTGTGATTGTTCTTGGAGTTTCTTTATTCTTGGATGAATTCGCATATGTGACATTTTCAGTTCTGTACTTGCTGGTTTTATTACCGCTGCAAACTAACAAATCCGAAGTTTGGGTGTAGCACATTTCATTGTGTTTACGGGTGATGAATAATATTTTGAGATGCTAATTATAATCGAAAATGGCTAGGTCCTACTGCCAAGTGCTACTAGTGGGTTCAGTAGCTATATAAAGCTTGCCTATACTGCTCCTTTGCTTAGTAGCCCAGTAGGGAATAGCATCTAGTAATCAGAAGGTCCTGGGTTCAATCCCCAGCTGGGCTCAGATTTTTTTTTCTTTGGATTTTCTTTCTTCTCTCAGCATATTTTCCATCTGGATGAATTAGCATATGTACATGTGCACAAAAACTACTGTTACGTAGCTGTCACAATTCCAATTAAGGTCTCTTTCACAAGTCAACACTTAAACAAAACAACGATCTGAGCAAATGTATAAATAGGGAAGGCTGGCTACAGCTGGATGAATATTACCCTGTTGCAGGATGACAGCACTGTGTTAATTGTTAAAAGCAAAGTAAGTACGGGCATGATGTGAGCATGTGTTTCAAGCAATACAGCTAGCTAGCTTTCACTCTCCCCCTTGACAGGCATGGTGAATGCTTGGATTTGCGTTGCGAAAAGCGACTTTACCATGAAAGCCATCCTTTCCTTCTAGCGGATACGACTTTATGTAGGATTCTTCACGTGTAGTCTTGCTACAGCGTATGCATACTCTTAGCTATTTTGCAAACTATTCACCAAGAGAAAAGAACAATTGAACAACTGGGGTAATTACAAGAAAACAGTCACTGTACTGGACAAGCATCAGCTTTAGCACTAGCATAGTGTGAAGCTAGTACTGTATATCCATAATTGAGATTCTACAAATGATGGCATGGATGTGCATGCAGGCAATAGGTATAATACATCCTTCTTTACACACTTTTTAAAATGAGCTACGTTTTTACCAGATGGGTGTGCACCTGGCTGGTTCTTAAGATTACTTTTCCTGTGTTTGTCTGGTATGTCTGCACTTACCATGTCATTACATTACTACGCCATAGCCACCAGTGCATATTGAGTCGAAACTACTAGAAGTTTGCAGGCCCAACAGGCCAAGGTACATCAAACTAGCTTAGTTTAGTGTTGCCTAGATGACGAAAAAGTGGTGGGTAGCGATGATACTTCAGTTTTGACAAGTTCTAACAGCAAACTGGAAGCGATTTGCAAAATTGCTGAGTCACACTTTTGCCGGAAGCTGTGACAAGCTGATCCTTGGCCGCATTTAGCTTGTTGCTGAGTACAACCTTACAGTTAGATGATTTATGTGAAAATACACAGCTGGATTCTACGTATGAACTATCAACCCTGTTTTTTTAGCCTGGATCCTAAGGCTATCTTCACACTTGCATACCTGACAACATAAGTGTGCAAATTCATACACCCTAGTATGCTGTTTGAGAATTAGGAATGACAGTTGTAGTCTAATTAATTAAGATACAAGAACAGCTATAGCCTCATGTTCCTTACATCTATCAGCTTTGCTCGAACTTCACATAGCCGTTCTTTGAGCTCCTTCATCTCTGATGAGACGGCCCTTAGGCAGTTGAGTGGGTAGAGGTTGGGTGAGATCTCCAGGTACTCCTCGAACTGATCTCGCATTTCATTCACCAACTTTTGCGTGCGAGCCACAACCTCAGCCTGTCTCTCTACAGGAATGAGATCATAGTGACTGCCTACAAGTATCACTGGCACGGGTTGGAGCACACTCCCATACATGTTATCATGGGATTCTGATGAGTCTGGGCTTGGTTCCAGACTGCCACCGCTGGTTGGGCCACTTCGCAGAAGAGAACCGGTTCTGAGCATCCAGGGCTTAACAGGAAGTAAGCGGTATACTTCCTTTTTGCTACAAAGCATCGGAACTGCACCGTGCTCCGTCGGACTCGGGTAGAAGGGCACTTGACCAAGGTTTCGTGTCTTGATGAAGCCAAGCCACCATAGTAACTCTGCTCTCTGCTCCTTGAGTGGCTTTGTGAGGTTGACAACAACTGTGAACACCGTACTCTCTGTGGATATGAAGAACTGATGCGTGACAAAGTTCTCCACTTGCCCAGCAAAGTCCCACACACTGAAGATGTCTTTGCCTGACAGTTGCATTGATGTGATCTCAATGCCGAATGTGTGCCTTTCGACATTCTCCTCTGATGTCACCTCCACATCCTTAGCAATGCCTACCAGAGACTGGAAGAACGGTTTCCTCAGTGATTCTCGCATGGCGGACTTTCCAACACGAGGATGGCCACAAATACACAGCTTAATGCGATCCAAGGTCACTCTCTCCTCTCCGATGTTTTTTATCCAGCCCTCATACAACTGTATGTGTTATAGAAAAACAGGGGACATGCACAGATGTAGTCAGTACTTGTTCTAAACACTGTTCTTAGTCTCTAATCCATAACTGACTACACCGTGAAGGTAGCAATAGTAAAGGCTCAAGATCCAGAAACCAAGGCTACGTATACGATGCTACTATTCAGAAGTACGGCTATACACCTCCTGGGTTTGTATGGTATATTGTGTAGCCTATGTAAAAGTGGAGGTACATGCAAACCCATTTCTGGCAACTGGAGCTGGGGGTATGCACATATTGTACACATAGAGCAAAATAACTTCTGAGGCATCACAATGTTGTCACTGTTATCACAACCAGAAGGATTGCAAAAGTAAGTACATGGATTGTAGTATTGTAATCTACTGAACATACACCTGTATCTTTAATTTCTGCACATAGTGGTATGCGGTCAGGAATTATTAATTTTCACCATGCATATCATATACGTACTGTTCTGTATGCCTGCAAAGCATTCCGGATGGTGAGCCCTCTGTCAGCTGCCACATCCTCGGCAAACTGTTCACGACTCACCTATGACCACCAAAAGTATAGCATTTACAGTACAGAAGTTTCATGTGCATGCAAAACATAGCCAAAGTACATCTACTTGTTAGCATACGCAAGCACAATAAAATCACTCTCAAAAATAGAAAGTGAGTTTATCAAATATTAATTAGATATGTTATTCTTAAATCAAGCACACACCTTTATAACTAGCCTACGTAGCTATGCATCAAGGGCAGCGGAAGCAGGGGGGCTACGGGGGCTTTAGCCTACCCCCCCAAAATTGATGTCAATGCCCCTCTACGTACCGCAGTGCCCTTTGACATTGCCACATAGAAATGGTAACTTGTAGGTAGATTTTGTGCTTTATCACGGTTGAATTGTTTCAATGCATTTTTTTCATGGATACAATGATTTCACTCGTATTTTGGACTTCACAGCCAATAGCATTAGCGCTACACACGCTATATGCTTGGGGCATGGAGGTTTTCAGTGAGATAGCGAAGTCTATGGCCATAGGCCTACTTCTGCATATACGGCTTTACCAAGAGCACTTCCAGTACCGGTACTTATTCACAAAGATCCCATGAGAGCGATTCCTGACCCCTTTAGAAAATCTAGTAAAAAAATGAATATACTCTTAGCCGCCCCACTTTTTTCATGCTTCCGCCACCGGTGCTATGCACTGTAGTCAAGCAGGTGACAGGTTAACTACTGGCCATGTTCAGGCTATGTGTACATGCATGCAAATTCATTGAGATGGAAATCGAGAAACTGTATAGCAAAAAAACTTTTGAGAGATAAAAGTGTTTCAGACTGGCCCTGTGGAAACCTTTGTGAAACAAAAAAAACTAATTTTCAAGGATCAACAGTCATAGATTAGTTAAACATCTGCAAATAGCAATGGACAGTTGGAGCTATCCCATACTCTGCTTCTCGCTTCTCTGTGTATTGATTGAGTGATACAGGTGTCTCTTTTCATCACCACACAATGTGGCTGCTTGCTATAATTTAAGGTCTTATTCTGTGTTTATCTTGTCTACACCTAGCATCAAAACAGTGGTAGAGTGCTGCATCCAGCAATGCCAACAGAAGAGTACAGTTTGAATTAGCCTCGTTCCCAGGCTCCGCCCACGCAAGAGCCTGGGAACAAAGCTAAGTTTTAAAATATTTCCAGAGCATATTTCTGCAGTGTGAGATCAATCCGGAAAAACCATAAAAATTATATACCTTGAAAATTTGACACTATAATTATGGTATCTCAAACCAACCACATACTCTTTCCGCAACTTACGATGTGTAGCAGTATGTCAAGCTGTAGAGCAAATGCTGAATAGATAGACTACTGGGCCCCCTGTTTAACTCTGGGCATGATCAGGCTCACCCCAATCATCTCTTGTTATGCCCTCTTCTGCTAGAAAAATCGCACTTCCACTTACATTTCCATCATGATCCATAATTCTCTTCCACTTTGCAGTGGGAGGATAGGCCTTTTGTTTAAGCCACTCCACCACATCAGCTTGGTCTAAGAGCAGGGCAGCACAGTGAAGCAGTGTTGGGGCATCCAGGGCAGGCTTGCCCTACAGGATTTAGAGGCAGTAATAAAATAAATGTGCATTTCTGGTTGATGATAATATGCACTGGACAGAGCAAGTGCACACGTAGCTTTGAGGAACAAGCAATGCATCCATATCACTCACTAAGCAGTATGTACATGTAGGTTTCAATGCCTGTACAAGTATAGGATAAACCACGTACATCACAGTATAGGAGGATACGTGTCCATGTATCCTTTGTGAATGTGATTTAATGATATAACTAAGAGATAAACAATATCCTAGGAGATATTTTTGGCGCATATCCTCCAAGAAAGTGTGGTAAGCTCCATCCATTAGTCAAATGTCAGTCCCACCTCCTACTGGAACAAGGAACTCAGCTCCACCCCTCTAGTTTCAGCATCAATTTGTAATACTGGCAGAATTTCTTGAACCAGACAAACACATAGAAAGATATACCATTCTAACATCATTATTCATGTTCTTAAACATTGTGTACTTCACCTATACATCAATCCTACACGCTTTCATCCAGTGAAATGAATTAGAGATGATGTAATGTGGTGTAAGTATCGATCATTATGGTCTATGAGTCCTCTTTGTACATTAATTGCTCCCTTGACTCATTAGTTCTCTGGCTTAATTGGCTTACAAGTTTCATATACAGACCTCCCTTGTAGAGAGAGGGGGATACTAAAGAAACCCTTACCTCATTAACCACAGGTGGTGTAATGCTACGTTGCACATAGTCATAGAGATACTGGAGCACTTGCAAATGCCCACGTTCCGCAGCATAATGGCACGCTGTCTTGCCAAGCTGAAAAAGATAGAATGAGATTATTAAACTTCAAGCATGTATCATGGAGTACAGTAGTACTCCATATAAAAATTATAGGGATGGAATGGGGAGGGGGGGGGGGGGAATGGCCACTGCATTGAATGTGTACAAAGTAATATGTTCAAAACTCTGCCCTAGATATAATCATAAGCCATACCAGTCGTTCTCGAGTGCTTTCATGAACAACAAGACTGTTAACGTTGCTGGAAAGCACCGCTTAAGTACCACATCAGCAAGTCGCTAAACGGATAAATTGATTATCTTCTTGTTTCTCAGTTTCTTTCATTCAGCTGGGCTACAGCAATAATGGCTGAAGCAATTGCAAACGTGAAGAAACAGCATTTCTTCCCGGGGTATCGCATGCACACCATAGCATTTTCAAAGAAATCGAATTCTTCAGCAGCGATTCTCAAGCGCTTTACGCGAGTAAATGCCATTCTGTTTTGTTCTATTCCGCATAACGGAGGTTACACCTACACCGGAAACGCAGCCTCGAGCACGCAAAAGCCCATGCACATGTGCGACAGAGATACTTACACTGAACATCTAGTTGTCAAATGGGCATAGCCTCGTTCCAAGGCTATCGTAACTATCTTTTGTTTCACATACCGCAGTATAAACTACCACTCTTCCATACAGTCACTTTCTTTACTTACCCGATTTGAAATGTCCACCTTGCAGTCATGAGTGACCAGTAGCTTGCAAATATCCAGGTTTCCATTTCTAGCGGCATGGTGCAGTGCCGTCCATCCCAGCTAGGAGAAGTAGACACAAGCATTAAATGAGCTGACAAGAAACCACTTTGCCATCTATTTATACATATACTTCCAGTTGTATGTAGGTTTTGTAGTACGTTCACACCACATATCATACACAAGCATAGGAACTTGGGTTACATGTACATGTATATTTGATACATGTATCTACCAAAAGCAGCTAATGTTGGGTCCAATTACTCATTGTTGAAAAAGAATGTCAGCTAGCATTTTAACTTGTTCGCCATTCACATTCTGGGCCCCTGGGATAAGTTGCTAAGACATGCCAACATCATAATAAAAAAGCAAAGCTTCTGGATTCTATGTAAGGTCATTACATCATCAGTAAAATGGCTGACAAAAAGAAGAGCAAACATGGCGTGGAAATGGAATGTGCAAGTACTCAACATCACAAGATTCAGTTTTAATATTGGATATGTGAGCAGAGAGTTTTAGTTTACAGGAAACTGAGCTATACACAGCTAGGAGGGATGTTCTAGCTGTCCAGGACTGCCATCATTATTATATCAAAAGTACATACATCATGTCTCTCTTTTCCCTACAGGTCCTGGGATATCCTGGGATGCCTCAACTCCTGAGTCTAGTCCCACGTCTTTCTTTCCCCCACAACCTTGTAATACTAAAAGCTGCAGCAGCAGTGAGCATGCAAGAATGATAGGATGCTGAACCAGCCAATCTGGAAGCCTGGTCACATGACTGATCATAAGTCTTAAGTTCCCTATACTGCTGAGACACATGCACGTTATGCACATATACTTTTGTATATTGCCATGTGATAGTTATGTAACATACATAACTGCCACTATACCTGTGTAGTTGCACAAGTTTGCAGTTTTGATACAAACTGTACAGTACTTTCCATGCATCTAAAAACGCTACAGAATTAATGCAGTGCTAAGGGTTACAGCACAAAAACAGTCACGCCATGATATCATACACTGTATTACGTCTTGCAAGACATGTGCAGCTATAGGGTTTGTAATTCCCAGGCAGGAGTTAAAAATGCCCTTTTAACCGCTGATAATTGTCTTTATTGCCGAGCACCTTAGCGCGAGGCAAGTAATCTTGCAGTGTGGGGATCGAATCTGAACTAGTGTATGTATATATCTATGTCTGTAACGCTTTTGGCCCCGGGGCCACCCGGGGGGCAAGCACATGTTCAAGATGGCGTCCTACCAGTTACAAGGATGCCACCTTTGTACTTCTGGCGCATGAAGGATTAGAGATCAGGACAAATCGATTACTTCTTTTTACCCAGGTAGGCTTACCACAGCTCCAACGCGATTAGAGTTTGTGTAGCCTCTGTTTCAGTAGAGATCTGACTGCTGGAGACGCCGCGGAGCGAACTGGGCGTGAGTTTCAAGCAACTCTGCTCTCCTGTAGCAGCCATAATTGGTCCTTGGGACTGTGTTGTATACAGAGACATCCATCTCCTGAAGGCTCATTCGTGTAGTCGTCACTTCTCCAGCAATTGCGTGTGCGATGCGGCTTCCAAACGTTCTAGTGGGTGTTTTTTTTTGCTAACTAGCTTACGTCGAGGCCCCATCTGCGCAATGCGTACATCTAGTAAGGATAGAAATCTGAATGCCACCTAAAGCAGCTACATGTACATATACCTATTTAATGCAAGCATGGATGCTTCATGGGCTTATGGTCACAGTGTATTTTTAATAGCTAGCTGGAACAACGTACTACTGATGTACACTGTAGTTTTAAAGTACTTTATGAGGAATAGTCATGGCTGTCTGTCTCCAGCGCTCATACCTCAGAGGCTACACAAACTCTACTAACCTTGGAGCCTAAAACTAGACATGTCCAGAGCTCTGAGTCGAGCGCCACAACTTCACAGACAACGTTCCTATAAACTGCCGTTTTGAATCCTAGGGGGTGCCCAGGAGCCCAAAACAAGACAGACATTACCTAGAGCCCATAGAAGGTTTTCAATGGCCTCCACTTTACCGTGATCGAAAATAAAGGCAAGCCACCCCAATATTACGTATGATACAACATGGATGTACCTTGTCTTGGATGTTCACTCCATTCCCAGGCTCCGAACGCAGTTTTTTCAACAGCTCTAGAACAACTCTTTGCTGGTCATACACACAAGCAATGTGTAGTGGAGTGTACCCATACAGCTATGCGGTGTTCATGTACATGTATGTATGTATGTATGTATGTATGTGTGGGGGTTAGGATATGTCAACACTTTTGCATCTGCCTGTTAGTATAAAAAGCACATGCACACATTATTATGGAGTACGGTAGTACTCCATTATTGTAGGGATGACTAAAAAAAAAATGGCTGCCCCATTGCATGTGTACAAAGTGATATGTTCAAAACTCTGCCCTAGATTTAGTCATAAACGTTTGTGGACCATATCTGTCATTCTCGAGGCATACGCCTAAGATACAGAGTTAGCTAGAAAGAAACTGCTGTAGCTCGATCGCTACAACAGCGGGGATCAATGGGGTTCAATCCACGGATTTACTTACCTTCCAATGGCAAGTCCTAACATATAACGCTGAGCGTGGTATGCCAGGTTCAGAATGCATGCCCGTGCCGTGCCTTACCATCAGAAATAGACTCAGGCTGCTCCTAGAGACT
This sequence comes from Phakellia ventilabrum, assembly GCA_963921505.1. Taxonomy (NCBI): domain Eukaryota; kingdom Metazoa; phylum Porifera; class Demospongiae; order Axinellida; family Axinellidae; genus Phakellia; species Phakellia ventilabrum. The sequence goes on from OY997397.1 coordinate 3,062,021, forward strand.
TTTCTTCAGCTTTGAGCCGCTATCAGGTCGACATCAAACACAAATAAAGCTCTTCAAGAGAGTTAGCGCTACATCTTGTGTACTGGCGCTGGCTTGCACACGTGATCTTGTCCTACCCTCCCCCTCCCCCCCCCCCCCCAGTTATCTACTCTTATGAACTACCGAAAGTAAGTACAAAACCGAATTTAATTTCTCTTGATACAAAGGCAGTAAGTCTTTATTGTCAATGTCTGGACCTGCAACCCACAGAGCTAAAGCTGCAGCTGTAGCCTAATAAGTTACCAACTCTACTTAACAAACCTCTTCTTGCTCTAGAATCTTGCAGTCATGTCTATTTAGCAGATGGATCACAATCTCCAATTGTCCCAACGCACAGGCAAAATGTAGCAGGGTTTGTCCAGTCTAGAAAATTAAAGGGTACATAAACATTTACTGTCACATTATACTGCCTATAGACAGAACTCTACGCAAGTTGTATGGCATGGTACGTACATGTATGTATCTGGTACATAGCGTACTTCCAACTGCAGCTTTCATTTTGCAATTATGGAGAAAATATACCACCATGGTTGCAAGATAAAAGCTGGGTATAGAAGCCCTGGGTATGAGGCTAGTGGAAGACTATGCCTATACCTAACACTGCTATCACTATTTTCCAAGACTTCATGGTGGCCAGGTTCAAAATTAGCCCGTCTCCACTGCTGTTACTTACTCAATTATCCACTCCAAATAGTATCTCTCTACATGATTTACTTTTCATGGCTTATAACTAGCTCTGTTGCCTAAACCATATACCAGTAAACTTGCACACTGCATCATGCACATAAACATACCACCACTACCATTAAGTTTTTGCAATTAGTACCAAAACACTCCAGTGCCTAACACTACATGTACATGTACCAAATACTTCATCTACATGTAACGAGTGGGTATTATGGCATCATAATCTCCTGAGCTCCAGTGTATGTGCCTTCCTTACCTCATCACAGGCATTAACTCCAGTGGGATCTTTGGACAGCAAATCAATTAGGAACTTGAGTTCACCCCTCTGGACACACACAAACAGTGGCTCCTTATAAGGAGAAAATACCTGATAATATCTTGTGACATCCTTACTTTCAGTATCAGTATATATATACATTGTAGTACCTCAATGACTCCTAATAATCAGGGCCAGTCTCTTGAAAATTTCCCCTACTAACCCTCAAAGGGGTTATTATGATAACACAGGTCACAAGGGGTACATACATGGTACATATGATACAATAATAACCTTGTCTACAAGATCGTAGATCATACAGTACGCTCAAATGATGTAAGACAGGAAGAAATGTCCAAGAACAGTAGTAGGTTAAACGGCATACCTATCTACTTATTTTCACGAGAGACAAATCTAACTATAAGGGGGCATTTCCAAATGAAAATTGTACGCTTAGCGTTAGTTTGTGACTTTAAGGGGGAGGGAAAGTTCGGGCCGTTGCCATCAAATATTACAGTCATGTTAGCAACTTTGCGATGACAGGTGTACAATGGTGCAAGCACATAAATAGAAGACCAGCAGCATTGCCAGTCAATGAGAATGGTAGCCATCACCTTTCTACTCTCGAGTCACTCTCACCTGTTGCCGATTAGCCTCTCGCTGATATTTCGCTTTCTAAACCGTTTTGCCCACTATTGCCGCCTTGAAATAGTAATGCAATGCTGTGATACTAAACATACAATTTTCATTTGAAGATGCCCACTTACACGACAGCTGGCTGGTATGATACAGGCATTCACAGATATCTATGCATGCAGCTACTAATACAGCATCCAATCAACTTGATGTATGCCTGAATATCAATGATTAGCAGATTAAATATTAGAGTTTTAGTGGAAAGCAGAAATTATTAAGCCTCTTTACCACTCCAGGCCTGGCCTAGTCCCAAAGGAGCATGTAATCAGCAGACTGTAATTGGAGTCTGCCAATTACGACTTGCTACAGCCATGCTACAGCTCTGTCTTTTAATTTGCAAAAGTTGCTTGCTAGTTCATGTATATCATTTTATGGGTGCTCCACTTCATATATTCGCTACCCAACCGGCCTAGCAAAACAAACCACTTGATAACCACAGTCTAGATCTAGGGTAACAACTGACCACATATGGCATAGTCTGTGTCCGACCGATCAAATGGCCTCCTTCCTCAGCCAAGACTGAGGAGATTGTCACTACTAGTACTTGATCCCCAATTCCAGGCAGACGTACGCTGCAGCACGGAGCGATATTATCTATGACCCGACTGCAGGTCGCTTACAGTACGGGTTCAAAGTTTACAGCATGCTGATTCAGCAGATTTTTGGTTGGTCACGCGAGCGCAATCCTGGTATACGCAACTACACACAAGCCGAAGACCCGAAGCACACGATCACCTGTGTCGGGCTGTGACCTACCTTAGGATCACTTGAGGCTGTCTGTATAACCCATGAGCCGAAAGAGTTGAAGACTACTGTGTGTACTACCGTGGTACCTCCACAAAACTATGAGCTTTAACCCTTTAAGCAGCATGGCGTCCGACACCGGGCCTAGTGAACTGTGCACCTCCATGTGAGTTTATAGATACAAGAAGTCAATGTTGAGGCAGTGGATCATGCCTGGCGCATGCATACTAAAGTGTACAGGTATACTTCTGCCATATCTGGCAAGTAGTTTATGCTGAACCCTTGAGGCTATATATACTTATAACAGGTGGGTCAAGAATGCTACATTATTGTTAAAGTTAAAAGCATTGGTCTTGTTCATCTCATGGGCCAATGCAATTCACATGGGGAGTAGTCTTGTGAGTGTGGAGTGGGGTCTGGCTCACAAGACTACATGGGGAATTGGCCTGTGCAACTACGACCCCCACTTAAGTCTCTGTATTCCAAAAGTGTGTCCCCAACTTGGATGCATACTTTGATGCTGGTTATGTAGCTAATAGAGTATCTGGGTGATGACTACCCAGCAAAAAAGTGACCATCCAGTCGGGAAAACCATCCTGTTGTGCAACTGGACTTTAATATAACTAGCCGAGTCCAATCCTGACCTACTGTACAACCACAAGGCAAAACTCAACGCTGACAAGTTGTGCATAATATTGTAGAAAAGCAAAGAATGTGCCTTCCATGTTTACTTCCCTGTTTTGTGATAAAGCATTTCTGAGCAATGTTAATCCTTGCTGTAATCATCAAGTACACATTATACAAATTACATAGGTAGCAACAGTAGTGCCTAGCCTTGTACCCAGGCCCCAGTGCACTAATTACGTGCATACACCAGGGGTACAAGGCTACAGGCTGCTATGTATCAATCAAGATGGCCTTTTCCAGGAATGCCCGCTGTTGCTGAGCATAAACACATAAACACTTTTCCCCACCCCCATAGGATATGTTTTGTAAGGAGCGGAGTTCTACATTTATTAGTAAGTCTGTCTGAGGCAGGAATATGGGGGAGAGCCTGACTCCTTCCCAAACATCACAGGGTTGTTTAATATGATTGTGTAACAACGGACGCTTTCAAGCACAACATACTCGAAGAGAACCTATATCTGTCAGGCTACTGCTGCACAGACTGTTACTTAACCAGATATTCAGTTATACATGCCACTTATGGTAGCACTTGAACCAAGTATAACGTGTAGTCGAGTGCTTGGTGTTGCCATTGTCATTCTTGTCAATGTAATGTGCTTGCATTCGCTGCTGGTTGTCCAACTCACTCAGCATTCTGAACTACAAGTACACCGTCTTTAACTAGTACGAGAAGTGAATCCAGGATTTGGGCTATCTGTGTGTCCATGATCAGCTCAAGACTATCACCAGGGCCGTAGGCAGCTATTTTAGGTTGGTGCGGCCCCACAATCAGCTGTCTACTGTCTCGGGCTCGGGATGCTTATTGTGCAAAGCACACTTGTCTAGGGGGATCTGGGGGCATGCTCCCCCAGGAAATTTTTGAAAATTACATGCTCTGAGATTGAATCTGGAGCCATCAGAACCCAAATAGTAACCATCCGTATCCACTGCTCTACCGTCCTTCACAGCCTTGCAGCACGTAAAGCAGCGAGCGGCATCCTGCGTAACGTCGTAGTGCAGCCAAGCAATTTTGTTGAACCACGTAGCCTGAAACGAACGGTTCACAGGAGCGCTCTTACCGAGAAGGGAAGGCAATATGCTTCGGTTGAAACGGCTCAAGTGGAAGATGGCCAATGTCTTCGGGCTTGATAGCCACGATAGGATCTTACTACGTGTGTACGTACGTACTTTCCAATCCGGTAGTCTGGGTACCGTACGAGAGCAAACCGCGTGCCCTTTGACCTCGTATTAAAAAACTAGGTTGAGCGAGATTGTAGTACGGCCATGGCCGCACCGGCCGCATCGGTGGCTACGGCCCTGATCACCGGTATCAACTGTTTGGAAAGGAAGTCCATAATCTGGTCACTATATTAAAAAAACTTGCTATGCATCCTCAGACTAACCTAAATGAGGGCATAGCTAAGGACAAGGGTATACTAGGGTGGAGCTTGACTGGAAGTTAATTGACACGTAACACAAAAGTACTGCTCAATATTAAAGTGTGCAATTTGGGAACTCTTTAAGGTGGTGGGAAAGCGTGCGCACTCATATGACCATGCATGCCCACTACATTTTCAGTGCAAAAGTTTTCAGGACGCCTCAAAAATCTGATATGTAAATATAACAAGCCTACTCATTGCCGACAACTCCTCCAGTGGCTTTTCGATGGGGCTACGTTGTCAGATGGCGACAAATAATCGATACATCAGAGTTCTTCCTACACAAACGTGTGCGAACCGTAAACTTTGATCTCGAAATGACCCTTTTAGCCCAGTATGGGAGGAGTTTTGCAGTGTATTACGAAAACTTCACGTAGTCCCCTCCAGATCAGTGTTAGTTAACTTTATCTCGAAAAAGCAGGTATAGCTTACATGCACTAGAACTGAGACGTCCTGAAAATTTGCTAATTAATGTCTTGCTTGTTTGCTGATCCAGAATTGTATGTAGAACTTAGAACTTGAATGCCAAGTTAGATTATCCTTTATGACTGGACTTGCAAGTTACAGCATTAGGAGATAATTGTAAGATCACTTGCCCACCGCCTTAATGTATTAGCCTGGTAATTATTGTAGGATTAACCAGAAGTAAAACATCGTTACGGGATGTGCATAATGATATCACTATGCATTATTGAAGAAGAAATCTGTGAAATGTGAATTATCATTCACATCCCAAGTCTCCACTGGAATGTAATTAGCAGTATTTCATAATAGAAGCCATGTGTGTACATGTAGCTGTGTAGTTGTTATTCGGTTTGTACTGGCCAAGATCCGAAGACAAACTGCAGAACAGATCAAAGTATCACCACGAAGGTTTTGTTGTGTTTTACACTGTAAGTCCACATGAGTCCATAGCTTACCACCATACAAACTTGAGTCTGGTCCACCCAAGGAATGGTGACATTCCAAATCAAAGTCGGACATCATTGGCAGCATTTCCATAACAGCTATATTGTATGTATATTCAGCCATCCAAAATTTAATTTCTTACTGAGTGTTAATTCTGAATGTTTGTCAGTTTGTTTGAATAGCTATTTTCATTATCAAGCCAACTAGAGTTTAATTGCAGCAACTTCTGAATCATATGACTAGTGCATAAATATTATGGACCATGGTTTTAGATACCTCCGCATATTTATAGAAATATGATGAGACCCAAGCATTTTACCTGCTGCTACCAGACAGATTTTTCCGCAATTTTTCTGACAGGGCACAAGACTACATAGGTTGCATAATGAACACGTGACAAGTAGAGGCACTCCAAATAGAAGGATAGCCATGCCAGAGAGAATGCTTACTTCCAGGGTGCAATGGAGATACATGATCTGTCTCGGGTACATTATGTGGCCATTTCTTTGAACAGTTAATAAACCTACCAAATAGCAAATTTTTATGCTATAAGCCTATACATGCAGTAAATCAATGTACTCTGTCATGTGACTTTAATGAGACCTTTATTTATAATGAGTAGTGGGCAAACTTGCCCGTCCTCCTCCATTACTCATCCATCCCCACACCCAAAATAAACGTTCATCCCAATCCCCCAAACTCTTCTAGTATGTAGGTACATGCCAATCCTCCAAACTGTTTTAGTACGTATGTACATACTTCCCAATCCACCAAAGTGTTCTTGTATTAGTCTCATGCCCCATCAGAAAATGCACGGAGTCAAGTATGAGTTTGATTTCATGACGGTATATACAAAGTTTTTGTGTCATCAAAGTATTTAGAATGTCAGGTTTAAGTTTTTTCATCCTCCATCCCAAACAGATACATTGGAAACTTGGATCATAGTGTAACTGAAGACTACATAACAACTATTTTTTCAGCATTAGGACCAATTAGAAGATGCAAACTCATCCAAGGCCAAGATGTAAGCAGATTTGCTACCTTTTAGAATCTACCAATGTGTCATGCTTCTTAAATAAAGGCTACTTATTTTGGGACTGTAAACCCAGTGAGATGTCTAGTTTTAGCATGTTTAGAGGGTGAGCATGTGTGTCCTGCAATCTCTAGCTGGCAATTATTAGTAAGTGTGGGTTAGTTTTCAGGACCTTGAGCTTATTGGATGAGAGGGTCTTACGTGGCTTCAATTTGCAATACGTATAGTTTCTTCCCTGAGATGGGATAGAAAAGTCAGGTTGTGGACTCCTGCAGCTGGAGTGACACAATGTGGAAGTTTCAGCGTTCTGGGGGTGCTCCATTGTGTACTTATTTTAGACCACTCCTCTCTCTTGGGGAGGGGGGGGGGGGGGGGGTAGGAGACCTGGTCTCCAGTACTGATTATCGTTTTGAGTATTGAAAACAAGCAGAGTCTCTATGGCAAAGCTGGCTTAAGATTTTCCTGGTACATATATATGTAGTTCCATAACCATTACCATCTGTTCTCTGGTATGTAGATGTCCTTTTAAACTTTCAGAAAGCTTGCAGTTGTGTTGGGGTACTGAAAGCAATCTCTTCTAGGAATGTGTGCCATATTGAAAGTAATAATTACCTGCCAATTTTCTGCATCCCCCCTTAGTCTGGTATTGACCCTTACTGCTTTGTGGAATATCAAGACCATAGTACTGCAGAAGCTGCCATTATCTCTATGAATGGGAGGCAAGTGCTTCAAAAGGTATGGATGGTAGTTACTATCCTAGTTGATTATTTAGCCAATCAACATTTATGTATGTACCTCAACTCAACAGCAGGGTTGTGTGTAGCAATATATTCAAAAATGAATATGGTCTTACATTTACAGTGTATAAGAGTCAACTGGGCAACCAATGCAGGGATGAGAAAAGACACCAGCAGTAAGTATGCATTTTCTACTCCAGCTTACATGGCATGCCATCAAAAAGCCATTATTCCTGATTCTCAAGAAGGTCAGGCATCCAGGTGTATAGTAAGGGATAGTAGGAGTGGTTGTAGTAATGATTTCAAATGTACTTGCTCCATTCCAAAACCAATATGTAGGATTTTTACAATAGCCTGAGAAATAATCTCTTTGCTATTGACTCAGTTTTGCATGTTCGTGGTTAATGACAGCATTTCCTGCCTACATTGTATATATTGTGAGGCGTGAACCAAAAAAATGGGAGGGAGAGGGGGTGGGTGGCAGGAAGAATCAATTCCTGCTGGAATGGTCGCTCTGAAAGAAAATAGCAATTGATTTTTCATAGCAGGTTTGCTGGTTTTTTGTTGTTGTCATTTTCGGTGTTCCTGGCGATGCCTTATTTAGGGCCATTTTCTGCACCGGGTCCGAAAATACCATTTCTGGGGTGAATTGTGTGTCACCGTACTCTGGTTCGTGTCTCATTCCGGTCAAGTGTGCATGGCCAGCCATCTGCAGGAGCCCTTACCCTGGGTTGGATGGTCAGAGAGCAGTTTTTCTGTGTCTAGCTAGGATCAGAGCCTTGAAATTGTGTCTAAAAAGCGGACAGAATTTTAATTCAGCAGTTAAATAATTCAGGCTTATAGTGTGGTGATTGTTTTCAGTAACACAAGCAACAGAAGGAGTGTAATTGGTAGCTTGCAAGAAACTGCCAGTGTCTGTTTTCTAGTACATTTTGCGTTTTAGTTCATTTGCCTCTTATAGAGGACTTTCCTTTTTGTGGATGGTATACGCATAATGGTTATTCCTTCACAGATGACTACCACATTTTTGTCGGAGATCTTAGCTACGAAATTGACTCAAATGCACTTCAGAAAGAGTTCGAAAAGTTCGGTGAAGTCACGTAAGTGAATTACTAATTGTGTATTCCTGGAAATATAAGCTTCTCAGTCCTATCAGAGACCATATCAGTGGTGTAAATTGATACTGGTAGCCTTGACTACATGTAGGTTCTCTTCCTTCCTTCACAATTAACAGAAGCTGGTGGTCAATGGTCTGGCAATTAGGTATTTGCCCTATATTGAGGTAATAGCAGGCATTAGTATTATATATTCTGGAAATTAGGAGGAAGTCACTGGTTAACAGACAAAGGAGTTATGACGTCTTTAGGACAATTAAACCCTGTTAGTCTGAAGTGGCTGTACAGCCACCAAGACCTGCACAGGCAAGTGGTAATAGGTCTAGGACCCTGTACCCTATTGTGGTAAGGGTGTTGAATGCCTCAAGTAGTTTTGGAGTGGTTCACTGGGCTAAGCCTGAGTATAAACCTTCACCACTTGTGTGCTGAGTACGTAGTCAGTTCTTATAGTATGGCCAGTTTGTAAACAGAAAACCCAGTACTGCTATTCCCTCTACAGAGATGTTCGTGTTGTCAAGGATGCAGTATCAGGCAAGTCAAAAGGCTACGGCTTCATTTCATTTAAGGAAGAGATGGTAAGTACGTAAAAAATATCTAACTTCATCCCCAGGACCACGCACATGTTTATTTGTCCTTGGCTACAGTAGCAAATGTGAAAGTGCACGTGGGCTTGGGATGTTGTACACGTGCAGGCATAAAGATTACTAACTAAATTCCGTCTGTGCGCGTATATATTTTACAGAATTTATATGCCTACATGTATGTGGCAGTAATCTTCAGTACATGTAAGCATCAATATTACTTACTGGTTATCTGATTTCTCTCCAGGATGCTTCAAACGCAATAAAAGTCATGCATGGTAAGACCATTCGTATATGCTATGCAGGCACACTAGTGCATATTTATACCTTATGATCCTTGATATACATGTATATTAGATGGCCTGCTTTATCAACTTGACAAACAGGCTACTTTAGAGGAGTGTGTGAGGTACACTTTCGTTGGGTAGCGTTCCAATATCACTTGATACTGGACTCGTCTTGCTTGTATTTAGCTCATCCATCCAAGACTCATCCAATGTCTAGTGGTATTGGACAGCTACATTTCTTATGCTGCTATACAATCAATCAGAAATGCAAAGTCTGTAATGGATGTATGAAATTTCTTTCTCTTCCCGTATTGTCTTTCATTCTGTAGGTAAATTACTCAATGGAAGAGCAATTCGAACAAATTGGGCCGCCAGAAAAGGCCCTTACTCAGGAAAAGAGTCTCAGAGTTAGTTGTGATTTTTTTGTGATCATAAAACCTCCCAAGCATAAACCCATATACATAGGGAGTAAAGTGGGTAGTGGCTTTGTTTAGTGGTCTGTGATTCCCACTTAATTGCACTTACTATTTTGCCATTCGGTGAGTACATGTGCTCTCACTACTTAATTTGTATTGCAAGAGTAATAAATATTAGCAAAACACAATAGCAGTACAATTAAAGGATTCTGTCTAGTATTCTTGATCAATTCAAAACTTTTGAAGACATAACCTTGTCTCATGTTGTCCAAACATCGCCATAGGAAGGTTATTTTCACTCTAGAAGCCAAGAATATAGTTAAAGTCTTTACCTCTGGAAGTGTATTGATAACCCTATCAGATATCCCATGTTTCCATCATCCTTCCAAATGGATATAGCTCCACCCATTCTATATGCTAGAAGTGCATGCTGTCATTTCTGCTGCCTTGGAGAGAAGGGTACGGGCATGGTACGATAGTTTGGCGGGGTGTATGTATACTGACTAACTGTGTATAGGTAGCAGTTTTGTGCTAAAGATTAAATCACTGTCCTAAGGAAAAGCTACTCCATTTTGCACACCAATACCATTATAAAACGATGAATGTACAGATACCTCATCTGCACATGAGTTTATATATGGCTGTATGTGTATTCAAAATAATTTCTATATAGCTCCATAATAGCTCAGACTATATCCATAATTGCTTCTTCATAAAAACTTTTACTATACTGCTACACAAATAGCAGGTTTAGAGACATCCCCAATGATGTGCATTAAATGGAGTCAGTGCCCTTGTGGCTTTGCACTCAGGCCTACAACTTACAATGCTTGCCTTGCCCATATGCATATTGCCTTACAGGTCTCCTCAGAACTATACATGTACCTAGCACTCCACAAATTCCGTGAATTATTGCGATGATGATATAATATCCATGAACTAGCGATCTGCATAGAGAGAGAATGGTACCATGGGAGTGTGGTACATGTACATGTGTTTTACCCATTCTTATATTCCTGAAAATTTATTTTTCTTGTTCAATTAATGTAGGCTCTAAGCGTCCAAATTATGACGAAGTATCTGCACAAGCCAGTCCTTTCAACTGTACTATCTATGTTGGGGGCCTGCCTGAGATGACAGGTAAGTGGGGTACGTATATTCAAATGACTGTGTGAAAGCCCAACCTCCTTTGGAATCAGTGATTGGGGTATTTGAACATGTGTATTTGCCTTATTAGTAGTAGTACATGGCCATTGGCATTTTTTGGATAATGTGTATAATTCTAGTACGTGTTTTGCAGTGACCAAGACACAGAGCATGTGTATGTACATGTATGTATTAATTGGTTCATCCACAGTGATTGGTATGTCCGTCCGTTACAGACTGTGACTGTGTATTATTACTTCATCTAAAAGTTTCATTTTTCGCTGTATTACAGCACAGCTGTTGTTATACAATGTGCAATAATTCCGGTTACAAATTTTCAGTATTAATATACTGTTGTTGAGTCCTGATTGCTGGATGCCTGACCTTGTGAATGAGGAATTGTGGCCTGGATTATACATATTAATATGTAAAGTAACTACAAATTTATCTCTATCATTTATACCTCTATACTCCCTATCATTCCAATAGACTACCAATTGCACCCCTATTTCCAGCCATATGGGACTGTTATCAATGCAAGAGTATTTGCAGACAAAGGCTATGCTTTTGTGACGTGAGTCTCATTTGTATGTTTGGATCGGAGTTTTAATAGGCTGTATCTATAAATGTTCCTAGCCTCTTTTCCCCCCAAGTGTATACACAACAAATGCTGGGATGTGTCTGGGATTGAATATTCCAGAGATACATGTGGTATTCTGACACAACAATTTCGTAGTGCTTCCGGTAAACCCAGTTACCTACCGAATAACGGGGTATTTACAGCTCATCTAGATAATGCAAAATTTGATGTCCGTAGCTTGGCCTGGATTGACTACAAACTTTCAATAGCTTGTCCATGGGACATATGGCTCATTCTGAGATACATACCTACCTGAAAGCCAATCTTTATAGCTTCCCATGGTTCTATGCATGTGCATTATTCTAGCATTTATATGGGGCCCAGGTCATGATTCATTACATCTGGATCTCTGCTCACCCGCTGTACTTATTCTTGGCAATTGAAAATTGCCTTGACAATTTTTTTGCCATTAAACTTAGGCTTGCAGTTGATATGTGTGGAGTTTATGGGATGTATAGCTTAGGTAATGTATTTCACCTTTCAGATTTTCAACACATGATGAAGCAACACAAGCAATTTGCCAGATGAATGGGGCAGTGATAGAAGGCAATTCTGTGAAGGTATGATCACATCCACTTTTAGCTAGGTTTTTGCATATTCATGGCTGATGACATCATTTCCTGCCTATATACTTTTTTGGCGTGAGCCGAAACAGGGAGGGAGTGGATGGTGGGAAGAATCTATTCCCATTGGAACGGTTGCTCTGAAATGACAGCAAGTAGCAAGTATGCTTGTTTTTGGTGTTTCTGGCGGTGCCTGCGGCCATGTTTTCTGCCTTTCTCTGTCTACAAGTGCCGTTTTCTGGGGTGAATTGTGTGTACCTAACTTTGGCTGTTGTCTTATTCCCACTTCGTGTCAAGTGAGCATGGCCTGCATAAAGGAGCTCTTACCGTGGGGCAACAACCTCAGATAACTAGAGATTAGATTTTCTGTGGCTATCTAGGATCAGAGCCGTGAAACTGTGTGTATAACATGTTTTAAGTGTGGCCAGAATAATATTATTGTTTTAGCAGTTAAACAATTAATTTCTGTCAGTGAACCTTTTCACACAAATCATATGCCTGTACGTAAATGTTTTAGACTTTGTATACATGTAGGTACAGATAACAAGTGTGAGTATTCAGTTCTTATACCCAGTGATACTACGTAACTATCGGGTTACACAAGTACATGATTCCTCGTGTGCATAGTCTAGCTAACCCTGAGGCTGAGGAGCCAGAGCCAACAAGCTACAAAGGATAGTAGCCTTCAAGAACTACATGTAAACTGGTTGTTGCTCTAAATGCATAACAATGTAGGTATAGTATTTATAACACGGTTGAGTTGGAGTTTGGTGAAGTAACTGAGCAGCTGGACAGCAAGGAGACTAAAGTAAAGTATTTGAGCAGCACTGATATGTTGCCAAATCATGTGAACTAGGTACTGTTATATGTGACTGTACATCAGTACATTGAGACTTCTGTACCTCAGGCTATGACTAGGCCACTAACAAGACCGTCGTTTTGTTTTGTCACTGCTGTAAATACTCATAATATGGCCATCTTGTAACCCAGATATCCGTAGACTACTATGACTTGAAGACCCAATTTTAAGTTATGATCTCCTTGTCAGAAACATCATAGTCTGCTCATGGTTAGTCTTGACTAGGTGCACGCACTGAAGCCCATCTCTATTCTGATATCCTATCCTATCATAGGAGTATACATGTATTTCTTCACTTTCTTTATGTACGTGAATTTTTGATAGATTTTATATTTGAACACTTTCCTATTTCCAATTTTCTATCTCTGGTACTATGCTGCTTTACATACAGTGTTCCTGGGGCAAGGAAACAGCAGGTCCACTTCAAGTACATGTACGTTTTGTACTACCCCTTACTATCATTATAATGACTGATTACACAATGAATTGTAGGCCTTGTAAACGATAGTGGGGATGTAAAGTGCCCAAATTTGGAACCTGCAAAATTGAAACACATGACCACCATCTACAACAGCTCCAGCATACAGGTGATTGGTCCTCCCCCTGGAGATTATCAGTACACTAGCTAGGTATGTAGGAAGGGAGGGGATGGAAGGGGAGGGTGGGGGAGGGGTGAGGGATAGGAGGGGAGGAGGGGGAGGGATGGGGAGGGGAGGGAAGAGGAAGGGGAGGAATGGAGAGCAAGCAGGAAAATCATGGGAATGGGGCCGAGCTGGGTAAGACCTCTATATGTACATGTGTAATGGAGGCTTTCTGATGCACATGAAATATAATGACATCTTTCTTGAGGAGTGTTTCATGCCTTATAGCTAGTACCACCAGATTTCAGTTTAGCTAGATGTGAATAGATACGTACTGTACCATGAAAGGTTTGTCTTGTGGAAATAGATGTGTGGTGCTAATGGAGTGTAAATTTTAATGCAGCTTCAGCAAAACCATTGCAGAATTTTCCTCCTCTACCTGAGATTAGTGAAGCAAATTATGCATTGTGATTTTTCAAAGCACCTTTGCTATATGGTTCCTTCACATACTTAGGCTTACATAGCTGATGGGAGAACAGCTGGCTACCCTGCATAATTGGGTGACCCACCTGTATTTCATAGCTGCAGTTAAGCTGTAATGGGAACACTTTCTGACCCCTCCAAAAGGAAAGAGACTGCTCTATAACAAAGTACATGTATGGAACGTAATAAGTCTATTTGGCACTGCATCAACTCTTGGTGTTATTAATTACTGCATGTACACCGTTTCTTAATTTAGCAGTAGACAGGTTACAGTAGCTTCTTTCTCACCCAGCATCAGCAGCAGTACTACCAGTACTACCAACAATACCAACAGTCACCACAACAGCAACCACAAATGCAGCAGCCACAGTACTCATACTCCAACTTCAGTTACCAATATCAGGGATATCCCAAGTGAGTAGTATTAGTGTGGGGCGAACCTTCACGAGAATGTGCAGCGGACAGTATTATTTGTTCTGTAATTAAGGTTCTCACATTACCACTCACGGACCAGACAAACCAAGAGATACCTTTTGTCCCTTGTTTCTAACGCGATGGGACTCATGAGTTGGCAACCGCAACTCAGCCAGGTAACAGGCTACCATAGTAATCCCTGCCAATGAGATGGAACAATAGGTAACAGGCTACCATAGTAGTAGTCCCTGTTAGATGGTGATCTCAAACACTGGTTGTGTGCTACAGCTTCCAGTCTGGAGATGATTACCCGTGGTCATTATGGATGTGCCATTAGAGCCCCACTAGGAGCCAAGCTCTCCCTCCCAAGAGACTGCAACCGTAATAACCATAATAACATTAACCATGGTCGTTCAAGCAAGCCCGGAAGGAGAATACATGCAACCCAATTATGTTGACTGAGTCATGGTTGCCAACTGATGAATCCTACCACGTAGGAATAAGGGAGGCGTTGGTTATCTCGTCCGTGGGTGGTAATTTGAGAACCTTATTACCAAATGAAATCAAAGCCACCCAAGAACTATACCATTATATGTAAGATTACTCCTGTAGTAACAGTGCGTCCTGGCGCAGTCGCTGTTCTATAGTTGAAGCATCTAGCTAACATTTGCCTTTGCTGCTGTAACTGACACTCTCTAGCTTCGGGTGTCCCAGGAACACATGAGTCACCAAAGGTGGTGCCTTGGGTGGCTCATGTGCTCCTGCTGAGACTGATACTCTCTGGGGTGAATTCATCCCAGAAGGACACTGTTGTCTTGCACATTACGTCAAAAGTAACTTTAACCATACGGTATTGATCATTTCCACCGCCTCCAAATTTCAAAGTTACAATTTCTGACTTCAGCAACACTGACCATGTTGACAGCATACATGTATATTTGGGGAGGCTCGCCCCAATCATATGCAACCTTTCTGTCTATTAGCCTATATTGCTAAGGACAGTAGAAATTAAATTATGTGCTTATGAATTCACTATAGTGGCTGGTCTGGTGTTGGGAAAGCATTCGTATATTGTTACTTTAGTATGATATTGTCATATCTTTGTACCTGTTAGCATTATCCTCAAGTGCTTAGGCTATGCATGTACAGTAGAAATTGATGTTGGAGATGCTATTTATCATCTCTTAGGGATAGATCAAAGGGGAGTGGTTCATGTTTGCATTATGCAAAACTCGTCTAGGAGACCAATTAAAGGCCCTGAGCATCAGTACATCATTACTCTTGCAGCCAACTCCTATTTACTTGATAACTATACTTCAAAGAGTACTACTGTGTAAAAGGGAATGCTCCTCAGGTAGCCTGAATCACTATTGGCATTCACTACTGAAGTTTGCCATGGTTCTGAGCACTTAAGTGGTAGACCGCTCTGAACTTTGACCTCTCACAATGTTAGAGTCCCCAGTTTATCTCATACATACTGAGCTGGGAGTGTGCCCAGAAAATGGCTACGTAAGGTGTATAGATGGATTCAGCTAAGTCGTTTAAGCACGTTGCACAGGAATTTCATGAGAGAGATAAGCCCCTGGTTGGCAAAATCCTCCCATAGTAGTGACATATGCACAAATGAGAAGACAGTGGTGAGCTGCTGTGCTTTTGGCTTTTGGCTATAGAAGTCATCATGGGAAACAGGAGCGATTTGGTTTGTGTCATTTTCCATCAGAATAAGAAGCAAAGCTGGCCTATATAAATAGGATGATGATTACTCGCTCCTAAAGTGGAGTTTTACCAGCCTGATGCGTTGTTTGTCTGTTTGTGTGTTTGTCAGTCCGCACTTCTGACCTGTACCAAATTGTATTACCATGTCATTATAGCCACAAGCACAGTGGAAGAATTTGCAGGCCCAGGTACGTCAAGCTAGCTTATGCCTATACAGCAAAATAGTGGTAGGTATAGATGATACTTGAAGTGCACTATAAAATCGCTGAGTCAGCACTTTCACTGGCAGCTGTGCAAAATGAGACAACCTGATCCATTCCATAGATACATTTAGCTTGGACTGACCTTTGATTCCTGTGAAAATACCTAGCTGGTTTTTAGATATGAAATATCAACCTAGTCTCGTGCGTTGTTGAAAAGTCAAGGTGATTTTGTTGCAGAATAGACCCTTTTACATGTTTCACCATAATTATCACAATTACACTTTTTAAACTATCAATCCACATGTATATCCAGGAGTTTTAAACCTCTACATGAGGACACAGGCAGTACACAGTACAAGTCACCGTAGTTGCAACTACCCCAATTATGTATGCTATCAATCCAGTTATCCAGCAAGCCTAAAGTGAGCTTCAAAATCAAATTCTCTATGGACCAAAAAAGCAGTCAGCCTAATTCAATAGCAGACTCTACCGCCATTCGTGCATAGGTGCGTATGTATAACCAGGTGCACATAATCTTTGTGCTGAAAGAGTAGAGCGTTCAAATGTACATGGAATTGCAGCAACATTCTGAGATACCTCTTGGCTCAGGTAGCTATACTAGCCTCTATCACTATCAAAAATACTTTAACTGAAGTGTCCTGTTGCAGATTTCTTATATGTACATTGTACTGTAAGTATAGATGTATTTCACTCAGGCTGTTTTGTTTACCAAATCATATTGGTTGATGTAATTATTATTGGTTTCTCTCCATACCTCTGTTGCCACTTATGTTTACTGAAGCTTCTCCTTTGCTAATGTAATGGCAAATGATTGTGTTCTGGAGAACCGAAGCTGGTAACTGAAATAAAATACCAACCACTGAAGTTTAAAACACCATAGTATTATGTATGTAGGATATTCACTCTGTTACTATAAGCTTTAGTCTGGAAAATATTTGGCAGCAGTCTTTGACAAATCCTCCTACTTTTACATGTATTCCGAAGTAAGACTCTGATAAAATTATCCCCCAGAAGAACCTTAGCATTTGTGCTCTTGAGTTCTTTTTTAATGAGGTTCATCTGCTGACATAGAGGCTGATGATGTATAGGTTGAGGTTGACGGCAGTCAGTCTTTATACCACTAGCTATGTTGCACCAAAGCCCAAAGAAATATGATTTGAGCCTGAAGCTAAGCCAACGGAGACTCAAATGTATTGGGGGGATAGATAATTGTCCCCAGGCTCATACACAAGTTTCACTTTTGCTACTGTGGGCCTGGTATTCAAAATAGTAGCTTGCCCACTGTTGTATGTATCTAACTATGCAAGTAAAAGCAGACTCCTTCAAGCGAGGACATCAAGTCCTCAGCCACAGCAGCTACGCAAAACCAGGCCCTTCTTTATCAATTATCATACTTTTCACACTGATATTGCATTTACACTTGCAATCTACATGTACTTCACACTCCACTATAGGTATGATAGCCAACCTACCATATACATGCAAGGACAAGGTGATGCAGCATTGACTACTTCACAGGGCAGAATGGCTGCATCCCAACTACCTATGTCACAGGCCATCGGTTACACCTACTTGAGGTCTGGAAATGAGACTAATCAATGAGCTTTTTTAATCAGGCTGATCATATTCACCTCTACAAACTTATCAAAGTAGCAGTATAAATCAGTTCCTGTCATTTTATTCTTTTTGTATAATAGAAGTTGCAGAATATTTGTACAGTATCAGAACTCATTATACATGCAATGTCTTGTAAAATGCAATGACACAATAGTATGTGACTTGTATGATAAAAGCAACGTGACGGAGATTGGTTCTACACGGCAGGGTACTACCCCTAAGCCACTCCTCGTACCTACTCCCCCGCTGACGTCACAAACCGCGATATCTTTGATCTCATGCCGTAGGGTGTGATAAACAGCATAGGTGAATTGGCTGATTGTCAGCTTTGTGAGAGATTTTAGACAGAGAGTACTACTTTTACAGTAGTAGGTGTTAACTCGTAGTACTAGAAGGACTCAAAGTGAAGCCAGGAGAACTAGATGTGTATGAATAGACTTTAGCGAGCTAGTTCTGCCGAACTTCCAGACAAGCCAAAGCGATACGACAAATAATGAGTGATAGTGTGGACTCTCCGCAAGACGGTACCGTTGATCGGAAATCGGTACATATTTCTGAAGATCCCGACTCTAAGGCTCACCTTGAGGCGTTGTTTGAAGTCGTACAGCACCCTACCCCTCTCGGTAAGGGGCCAGGGGGAAAGCCTATGCACGAAAGAATAGGCATCCCTCCCTCCTTCTTTAATGCCACTTCTGCCAAGCCTCGGCTGGGGCCAAGCATAAGTGTACACCCCCCTGGAATCTCGGGACCGCACCATTCTCGCTCCATGTCGCTCCCTGCCAGTATTGACGGCCATGGTAGACAATACTCTCTGGACAGTGCCATAGGTCTACTACCTCAGGGGTGGGAAATGGCTAAAACCCCGGACGGTCTACCCTATTATATTGAGTAAGTCTGAGCTGCTTGTGTTGACTGATGTTTGTCCATGTTTGTTTATTCATGTAGCTACTGAGAAGTGAGGGTAAAATAACAGTCAGAGCAAGGTGGAGGACTACTCTTTTGTATTTTAGCAGAGCATATAAATGGTAACAGCTAGACATGTCCTTCCGTCAAGTTCGCTGCATGAGGCTAGTGAAGAATGCTGCATGTAGCTGTATACCTCCCATCCTCGTGCATTTTATTTGTTCTAAAGTCCTGATATGTTTGTGTGAAGGGGTGGAGTTTCAGTGAAAGTGCTATAGCTGAGCATCCCTGGTATCCCACTTACTAGTCTGTAAATACGTCATTCCAAAATAGTAGCTAAGAATAGCAGGTGGGCCACTGATTTACCATGCAAGTATAGATCTTACACAAACAAAATGGAAATGTATGTACCTCTGCTTAGAAATAGCAGTGACTTTGTTCGAGGCTTCTAAACGTAGCTGAGATTGATTACTTTCAGGGCCTCTACAAGGTATATATATATATATAGCGGACATTACCATAAGGCACAATGTTTGCCAGAGCCTAGCCCTTTTCAAGGATTGAGAACTGCATAATAATATTACAATAACACGTGATTCAATAATGTAAGTGAACCTGTGTAATATAGGTAGTAACCATAAACAAAGGATGAGATCACACATCTGAGCATCCACCATGGCTATGAAAAATGTAATAAGAGGTTAAGCCATTTAAAATGTGTGCTTGCATGATAGTACTTTTGACGCTTGTTATCTATGTGAATATGATAATGATAACCCTGTGTTGGACTTTTACAAATGCTATTCATGAACACTTACTTGACAGTTGCCTTACACAACTAACAGCACTTGGTTGAGGAGTTGTGTTTGAAAATTGTAGGACTGTATGTAGTACTAAGGTACGAACCTCAACTGATTCAGAAGTACAATTAAAACCGTGTGGTGTTTACATTTTGCAGTTCAGCCATTTGCGAACTAAAATCGTCTATTACTGGCAGAGTTAACTTTGAGTGGCCATGGCTTTTTAATTGTTAATCGTTGAAAGTTTAGCTACCCAATACTCTGCTGCTTGTGTCTGTATTTTCTGCATGGAATTGAAGAGCTTTTCATAGATAGGTAGCTGTTCAGCTGTTCACTATTTACATGTCATTTCTCTTGTGGTGACAGATGTATTATTAGGCTTTAAGAGTCTGATAGTTTCAATGGTCTACATTTCCAAAGGGAGCCATATTCAACATTGTCAACAGAAGTAGCTTCACATGTGACTCAAAGTTTATTTTCTCTCACTAGGTTTACCAGAACCTCTGCCAGTAGGAGTGCGGTAATGTAAGCAAGACCACTTACCTGTAGTCATTCCTGTTTGAATATGCGAAAATGCTCCAGCTAAGCATTTACTTCTAGAAGTGCCCTCTCCCTGTGATTCTTAAGATGCGTATTTGGGTCTGGAAATTAAAGTAGTCATAAGTTCCATAGGTCACTTACAAGAGAACAGGAGTGGGAGCAAGTGTTTGATACCATGTACATGTAAGTACTTTAGAAGCCATCTTCAGTCAGTGACAGATACTGTGCTAAGCTGTAGACTGTTTTTGAATGAATAGACAAGAACAAAGGTTGCTACAATATTGTTGGGTACAGTAATATTATGCATCTCTGGCTTAGCTATCCCATTGTGTCACACCTTCAATTAGAGTACAAGTACATGTATATGACATTGATTCTTTTTGTGTATGAATACACAGCAGCCAGATGTAAAATTTAAAATGTGTGTATGCATAAAGTAGCTACAGAAGAGTCAGGACTGTTAGGTCATTTGTAGAGCAGCAGATTTGTAGAAACTTTTAAGTGCTCGCAGTTCCAATGGACACTTATCGGCAACTTCCTGTGCATATGAGGCCAAACTAGAACCCAACCATTACACCCAAGGTTAGAATGATACATCTTCAATCTTGATGTATGGAACTACACCCTAGAGAGCTAAAGCTATAACATTGATTTTGGAGAATTTTGCAGCAAGCGTGGTTTGAGCAGGTAAGTGAAAATATTGGCTTTGCTGTGCAAAACATACATGTACGACATATTGTGAAGCCTTACTGGGTTGTAAATTTTCAATTTCTCTGTACTTCCAGTTGGGCCTAAACTTAAATTTGCTTACATAGTAAGATGTGAGTACGGAACTTCAAGGCAAAATTCACCCTGTTAAAGCCTGTTGTGGACACTGTCAATGATTCGTGCACATGGACTCAAGCACAAACAAACTCTATAATGTCATGTATAGCATACCCATCTATCTTGTCTGGGGGCAAATGCAATACAGTATGCCAATCTGGCTTATCTTTATGATACTGTCTAAAAGTCTTGGTAGTGGGGTGTATCAGTTACCATAATTTTGTGAGTTGTTGAAAGAAGTTATGGTGCTTAACCACTGATACACACCTACGGATATGTGGCGAGTAGTGTATTATTGTAGTACTGTAAGATATGTATATACATGTGCTAGCGTAGTATGTAGGAGGTAAAAGCGTGGGAATAGATGTTTAGGTGAAATTCAAAACTATGTAGTTTTTAGAGTAAGCTGTAGTGCCTCCCACTTGTCAGGTATACTGTATCTGTACTTGACCACCAGGAAGAGAGTGATAGCGGTCGCGATGGTAATCGTCCTAACAGTATCTGCTAGTTGTGTTTAACTTTTAGGCTTGTATTTGCACTTTTTAGTTATTTGCAGCTATCCTTGTTCCCAGGCCTCCACCCAGCTTTGTCACATGCAGTACGAAAAGCAGGGAAGACCTGGTATAAGTGCCATGACTTAGGGTAGACCCAATTAACCAGTTGAGTGCACATCCTGCCCCCACAGATCCTGTGATCTTGCCAGCCTACACGCTCTACGTACACGAAAGTTCCTGAGTGCTACCTAGTTAGTATTACAGAAGGTTAGGCTCAGCTGAACTGAGTTGATCGTAAAATTAGTGAAAGGCTAAGCGAGAGTTGTACCAGTAGTTAGATTGAACTGAAGCGGCAGGACTTTGACAGACCAGGGTGAGCACAAGGTACGTTATGGCCGTGTTACATGATCATTTCTACTACGAAGGCTGGGTAACAGAGATAGTCCTGCCCTTTGTTTATACCCTTCGTTTTCTGAAGTTAAGCATAGACGCTGCTTTAGCCGGTTCACTAGTAATCAGTGGTCAGTCTTGGAGTACCGGTTCACCATAGGTGTTGCTCCAGGTTAGGGATCATTCCTGTCTATCTCTCGAATTCTGGAGTCCTACAGCCGTCAGCAACTCACAATCATTGCTGGTCTAACTTTCAGAGCAGTCAGCAATTCTTCTCTACTGCTATATTACCTTGTACAACTGTATGGTGACAAGATTAAAGTGTGTATTCAAATGGTTAATTGGGTCTACCTTATGTCACGGCACATGATAAATGATACCAGGCCTTCCATGCTATTTTCTCGCTTGCCCGCACCATGTAACACACACAGAGCGGTGAGGCCTGTGAACGAGGCTAATTTACAGCCTAGTACGCCATAAAGTGAAAAAATATTATACCATGACGATTTATGTGAGTGTGGCAGTGATAGGCACATTGATTGAGCAGCAGCTCCTGCATACAAATTTTCTGTTTGCTCTAACTCCATGGACATATACGTAGTAGGGAAAATCCCTCAGAAAATGATAGCCTTTGAAGCTATATAAATGTCAATTGCATTTGCCATTTTGTCACTCTAAATACCATAGGCGCTGGAAATGAGCACTTAATAAAAGGTATATGGGTATGGGTAGAGCTTACGGTTCGAGTACAAGGATGGCAATGGAGGATTACAGTATGGTAGTCACATTTGGAGCAAGAGGAAGAGTATGTATACCTACGACCGAGACACTATATGATGCTATTTTAGCTGATTGAAATCCATTGATATTGTAAGCAGGGTTGCATGAGTTATAAAGATGGCAGAGGCAATGTAGCTGTTACTGGATGGATACTTTCCTGCTAAGTAGCACAAAACCAAAATAAGCTCAAGAGAGGTACATATATATGTCCAAGCATACTGTATACTAGTGAACTGTTGACTAGCACTACCGTATTCTGTGTATTTTTCGCTAGGTGAAGGAGGGGGGGTGGGCCATTAATATGTAATTTTTTATAAATGTGTTGTAGTATCTGCCCACGTGTTACAAATGCACAATATGCAGACTGAGGCTACGAGCCTTTTTAGTCAAGTATGGGTTTGAAATCATTACTCCTTACTGTTAGTTACGTACTGCTGACCTTGAGAATCAGGAATGGTGGTGCAAAGTTTATTTAAATAGCTGTTATAGAAACATACAGATAATTATTATCAGCTAATGGCCAGATAACGTACTGTTGGTATTCCAATTAAAGCACACCAAAGATCGAATTTTGTTGCTTGATTCTGCTCACTGTCTTGGAGTTTTCAGTTTTAGTTATAGTTTACATGGATGGTACAGTATAAAGGGTGGTTGGATACTGTAGTGAGATGGTGAACTTACAGAAACTCTTAGCACTGCTGACAATGAAACTGAGCTAGCCAGTATATTGTGTTACTTCATGTAACAGTGTCGTTCCCACCTTGTTTGCTTGCTTTTTGGGGATTCTATCCCTATATATATATCTTTAAATGTTTTTGCTTGTACAGAGGTACTTGGCATGTCTATACTGGGGTGATAGGCTCAGACAATAGCTTAACGGTACACAATGTGCAATAATTCATTCTAAGGCTGTAGTGATACTAAAATATGCCTTCGATACCGATTTCGATATCTGAAGGTTACATCCTGTCAATATTAAGGCTGTACCGATACTGTATTTTTAACCCAATATCGCTATCGATAGTATGAGGCACAGGCGAGACACCTACTGGAACCTTGAGTATTGGCTACGCGTAGACATATACTGCCAATACTGAAATTGCCGATATTGGCTCCGATAACGAATCAGTATCTGTGCAGCCTTAGTTCATTAATAACTTAATTGTGGAGTGTTAGCAGGGATAGTTATAGTTCAAAGGCTACCACAAACAACTGCAAGGTATTTTGGGCAAGAATGGTCGTACAATAGTGAAAGCAAAGGGGTACTGACTCCATTACGTGGAACGGAACAGAACAAGCAATTACCTAGCTGTCTGGAGCGCTTGAGAATCACTGCCTAACAATTGAATTTCTTTGAGAACGCTATGGTGTGAGTGTAATACCTCGGGGGAAGTGCCACATTCAATGTGGCAGCCATTTTTTTGTGCCATCCCTACATACGGAGTACTACCATACTCCAGGATATGTGAAAATCAGAGGTTGGAAGGAGACCCATATCCACATATATTATATTCACTGCTCTCCTTACTTTGTGTAAGAAGAAATGGGCTAGGCCAAAAAGTTTAAAGTCTTTATTTCTATTTTTACCTGCAGTCACAACTCAAGGACAACCTCTTGGGAAAATCCTCGTAAGATTATGATGGCACAGCGAGCCCGACCTTCTATCCCTCATCACCTACAGCAACAGCACAGTATGTCTCAGTACCATCAGTCACCGCCACCACCTGCTCCGCCACTCATACAACAAATGCCTCAGCATCAGCAGCAATCACTAGATGCGTTACCGCTCCCAGACGGCTGGCAGAAGGCCTATACACCAGAAGGAGAAGTTTATTATGTTAACCACAAAAATCGTACAACCAGTTGGCTTCATCCCAGCATGGCCCAACACCAACATTCGCATTCCATTACAGGAATGCCAGGGGGGGTAGGGCACCACCCCATGTCATACGCACAATACAGCCGACACCAGCAACATCAACAAGGATTGAGCCTACAGCAGCAACTGCAGGCGGAGAAAGATATGCTACGAAAGCAGCAGTACCAGATGCAGCGGCAGGATCACATGTTACAAGTAATGGGAAATGAGGCCAAACAAGTCCCTACAACCTTATACGGTGACCCTTATCTCTCTAGCAGTGACCATGTTCGCCAAGCATCACACGATTCAGGTCTTGGTCCGACCACCATGCCATACCCCTCTGACATAGGAGTGGACTTTGATGAAGGAATGGATACATCCAGTACCGGAGGCATGCCTATGAACAAGGCCCCCAGTGGAATACGTGGCCCACCAAATCGCACAATAGAATACATTGAAAGTATGCAAAGCAGTGATGCTGAATTAGGTATTCAAGACCAGCAACCAAGCATGGATACTGAGCAGTCTTTACTAACCATGGGGGTTGATTGGGTCTAGGTAAACGCTTCTCTGTCATATGACTGTTTAATGATGATCACTGAACTATACTTTTTGCATCCGATATCAATAAAAAAAACTGACTTTTCATTCATGGATCTGTTTAGATTATTTTTTTTACTATCACGATAAATAAATTACATGCTGCATATGAATAGTCCTGTTCATGTTTTGTCAGTGTTTTGCATAGTTAAGAAGGCTATTTTTTTTCCAGACCCCAATACTATTTGTAAAATTTCTAATGTTCTTGTTCACACTCAATATCGGACACATCTTTCCCACACTGTATATGTAATTACACTTCTTCGCTCTCTCTTGTGTAATTATTTGTTGCATGGATTTTACATAGTATGCTTTGTAAAATGCAAACAGCCAATATTGTTTCTTCTCCCAATTTAACAGACTTTCTATATAAATAATATGCTAAGCATGGTTGGTTTATATTAGTACACAAGTACTTTTAATTACTGCATGAATGATTGGATTAACTAGGAGAGAAGGGAAAACTGTCAAGTGTAGGACAGAACACACAGATCAAACTCAATGAATGTACACTAGTACAGAACATAAAGGGGGTGCCTGCACTGTGCACGTGTTAGTGGCCATTCTTCCTATAGATGCCTAATTCCTTCCTTCAGTGTGCCAGGAGGCAGACAAGTCCACGGAAGGTCTGCATAGGTAGTTGTTAATTGGAGGTGCTTTGTTACTTATGGCAAAAGGGAGGCAGTTCAGTACGTCATGTATGTTGCCATGTCAAGCGATGGACCTGATTGAGAGCTTCTGGACAGTCATTCAGAAGTGGAGAGCCATTTGAGCCACACAGAAGACCTGATGATCCACAATCTGAGTTTGGTGTTCAGATGTGCTAACTGAGAATGCAGTGAACTAAATTAAATACATAAATTTATGTAATATGCCAAGTGTATTTCCAACAATTAGCTATACTTTTGGGGGTACAAACAGAACCAGAGGTGTTGCTTACACATGTATCCCAAATTAAGAATACAAAACTCTTAACCAGGTGTAATAAAGATTAGTTAATCATACCTGCCCCAGTTCTCATGCATCTACAAAAATTATTAAGTGCACCAAATTCTCCCCTAACAAATTTCTCATATACAGGCCACTCCCAGAGCGTACGCATGTATTCATGCACATCATATGAGCCTCACCCTTTAACTGCACCTTCAGACTCCAAATTCAGCAATGTATATAAGGGAATAATAACAAGATACATGTAATGTGAGGGAAGGAGAGCACACCTATGCTCTTTTCTCAGAAAGAGTTTGGCACCACAGTTAATACATGGTTTATGTATCGTGTACATACCCTCCACACCCTACATGTACCTCTAACACCCTTTTCACATAGCATAAACTGTTTTCAAGTAGTAGTGATAATTAGGGATTACACAATGCAGAGATTATGCAGCAAACTTGCCAAGTCAGTGACTGCAAGCAACAAAAAGACACGGCTCAACCAATAATAAGTCTTAGAGTGGTCTTAGTGCTACACAAAATCAAAATCCAAAAGATCATTGATTTTATTTTCACTATCCTGGCTTTCACTTTCATCGGAACTGGAAGTATCATTCTCAGGGAGGAGAAAATCTTTGCACAGCTTCATCTTCCCTGATTCATTCCTTGTTGTATGTTTGATCCTTGGGTAAGGTGGCCTTCCTGTCATGGTAGCAAGAATACATTTTATTAGTGTATGTGCATATTAGCAAAAATACAATTGTACGCAATTACCAAGTGCATAATTATATCATTGTTGTCCTTATGGTTATAGTGTACTTCCACAATGGAAGTTTAGATGCCAAACTAAAACCTCATTAAATCATGTGGATATTTATAGGCAATTGAATTTTAGAGGGTGCATAAACAAACAAATTCATGAAGCCCCGTTTCCATAAAGGTGGGGTCTTTTCTTGATACATGGGCCCACTCATACTCAATATCATCTTACACCAGTGCACAAGTACAAGTTCTTTGTCACACTTATTCTGAAGCTGGTCTGGCCTATAACAGCTACTTTACAGTGATAGTGGAAACGTGTTCGCAATCCTGACATCACTGTATAACTACCTCTCTTGCTGGCAATAAACAAACTGTAACTGAAGTGCTCGGACATACAACCTTTATAATCCATATGCATCTATTGGATATACAGAGGGGGGGTGAGCACACATATGCACTAAAACATTGTCCACACATGTAATCTAAGAGATGGCAATGCCTAAAAGCTATTATGTCGTCATCCAAAAAGAATAGCCTTGTACATGGTGTCAGAAAAACGAATGCCTGGAATACACTGTTGGCACAAGCGTTTAATCTCCCCCCAAAATGTGGGAGCTCCATTTCCCCCCCTGGATACTTCAGTGTTATTAATATTATTATTGATATGAAGATCACACCAGTACAGGCGCAGAGTTTAAAAGTAAATTACGCACTAAATTAATCGTGTTGCATAGGCTCCACATTTGTATTTTCAGATGAAATGAAGTGTCTGAGAAATGCATTTGAAATGCATTTAACATCTGATATGATTTCAAAGCATCTGAACTGCGTTTTCAGAGAAATTAGTAGTTTCTGAAAAAGTAAACCTCCAGTAGGAGGGTCTGAATTTCATCTGATTTCATGGTGCATCTGAAATTGACTAAAAAATTAATTGTTTAACTGGAGCACATGCCCTTTTCTGGACAAAGACAACTGAAAAAGGCTTTTGGTGCTCTTGAAAGCGCTTCATCTTCCCAATTAAAGTTCCAGTTTGGAGCTAGCTAGCAAATTTTAATACTGCAGCAATAAGTGTCGCAGTAGTATGCAACAACAGAAATGTTGTGCGCTATTCTTTATTGTACGTGACGTAATTAACGTCGATCGAATTTAAAAATTGAAGCGCTAACTATAACAACACTGCTACTGAGGCTAACTACTGTCAGATCAGAGAAGCTGTTGAGTACAGCTGTAGACACGTAAATTGGCAGATCTGTTGGTGCAGTTCATTAACACAGAATTTGAAGTTAGAGTGCTAACTAGCTGTTTGGGAGACTCAGATGCAGCTGTTGGCGTGCAAATTGGGGCTCTCTACTATCTGTTTACACAGTATGCAACAAGATAAGCAAATGCAAAGTGCCACTCAGTGCAAAACAGTAATGGAAGAACAGATGTTCCAGCACTTTATGGTTTGGTTGGCTGCTCAGAACACTGAGCACAGTTCAGAAGCCACTTCTTGCTCAGCCTTGGCAACTGTGCATGCAGCTACTGATGTCTGAACCAGAGACCATCCTACTGCAGCATTCTTCTGATGTACGTACCTAGTACCAGCAATCCCGTTACAGTTCTGGCCGTGTGAAGAATCTGGATCCAGTGAGGCAAGCCAGTTGTGGTAAATCAGATTTATGAAACTAATCAGTGTACTGAGATGCCTAGAAAATATGCCCTGTACTGTTGGTTGCTCCAAGTGGAGCAAAGGTCGATGTTCTTTCTGAATCTGAGGTTGTACATGGTCTTTTTTGGTTTAAGTTTCTCAAAGTACAGTTGCACATGAATTTAGTTGGTTTGTTCATGCGATATTGATGTAGTGTACTACCTGAGTGATTGAACTTGTAAAGCTGTCTCTTTTTTTCTGAATCTGAGGTTGTTAAAGTGATGAAGAGCTACAATCATGTTACTTTTTGGTTTCAGTTTCTCGAAGAACAGTTGCACATGGGGTTAAATTCATTGAGTTTAATTGGTCTGATATTGATGTATAGTGTTCTGCCTTGGACGTAATGACGAGCACATTACTGATGTTGGATTTAATTTGTGAAAAGGGGGTATTTTCCTGCCTGTACATAATGACCACCATGGCAATTGTGCAGGAAACCTTAGGACTGAGATGGTGTACATGTAAAATGGCAGAAAGCTTGACATTCTGAGCATTTGGGAATTCATTGGTGTCTTGATACCGTGGACGAATGACAATATTCATGAGGATTGTCAGCAACTGAGTAGTGAAGTTTATCACAATACATTATTATTCAATCTGGAAATTTAATGATCAAGAGCCATCACAAACCATGCCAAAACTTTCTTGAAAATTACTCTCTTGCCACACTGTATTCAAAATCAAAAGTTTGGCATGAGCAGACCCAATCCCATGCCAGGGGGAAACCCAGTGCCATGGCCTGCACTGGGAAAAAATCCATAAGCTGTAAGCCCAGTATAAAAATAATACCATGTACTCACATGCACAAGCACAATAACCATATCTGTATGTTAGTTGTCATTGAGTTCTTCTTTCCTAGTATGTAGTATTTTCTCCGGTTCAATCATTTCATATGAGATCTCTCCTCTCTCTCCTGAAGTACTTCTGGAACCGGCGGCGACAAAGTACTATTCGAAATCTTTGAAATTGTGTAGCTAGATAACTTTTTCCAACTCGAAAAAAGTTCAAATTTGAACTAGTACGCACGTGATTAACGGTGCTTACGTAATGCATAATACGCAAAAATAGAATTCTGTACCCAGATTCGGTAAGACGTACGTACCACACATATATATATATGTGAGCGGTTCAAGTAAAATCCGAACTTTATTGAAAACGGAGAAATGGCAATTTTAGTAAATGGAAATTTACGGACTAAGTATCAAATACTCAAATTTAAAGTTGCACTTTGCCAGCAAAGTTCTAGCAGCATGAGCGGTTGCAGGAAGTCTAAGAAGGCTGTCTGTGCTTCCAAGACCTTTCGAGAAGGGAAGGCTCGAGTTGCCTATCGCCCGAGAGGTACTATTTTGGCTGGAATGAACTCCAGACAACATGATGAAGGCAGAGTGTGTGATCACTGTGAGAGTCTGTTGGATCTACGCGATATATTTAACTCGTTTGTCCACGCTGGCAGGGATTTGAAGCGGCGCAAGACAATCTACCAGAAACCTGGAGATGCTGCCTATCGAAATATAAAACAGCAAAACGAGTACCTACTGAAAACCATATTCGATGGCAAAGGCAACTACTTGTATCATCGCGATTGCATCCGACGTGCCTTCGACGTTGGCACCCAGCGACTAGCTCGCCTTCGGAAGGTAGTGCAACAGCAAAGCTCTCGTCCTTTTGTGAAAGTTGCAAAGAAGAAAGTATCTCGCTGCAGTGACGTGGTACTACCTAGAGGCTCTACAGAGCCAGTCTCAACATGGCTGCGTTCACAACCTGAGGGAACTGCTGTTACCTGCCGCAACAGGCCAGAGCGTCATGGCAATGCTGGGAAAAGGTCTAACCATGCAAAAAGCGAAGCTGTTCTAGAGATGTTTCTTGAGTTTGTGGATAGCAACTCTACCCCGAATGGACGCAAGGAGGGCAGTCATGGTGCAATGTATTACTTCAATCCAAAGTTCTCCGCCATGCGAACCCCCAACCTGCATGATCCACAGTATGAATACAAGTGCAATCACAGTGTGCTGTACGAATTGAACCGCTCACTTGAAAAAAAGGGAATGGGGAAGATTTCTGTGGGCACATTTCATTCCTGGCACAAACAGCACCGCTCGTATGTAGGCATTTGCCCATTGCAATCTGACTATTGTGATAAATGCAAGGAGTTCCAAGAGGAAATTGCCAGAGCCCGACAGATTGCGAACCGACTGAAGCAGAGTGGACATTCCACAGAAGAGTTGATCCGTGAGCAAGAGGAGGCCATGGCTCATTACATAGCTCCACTTCAAGAGCACAAAGAAGAAGTCCAAGCTGGACTAGAGTACTATAGGAGACTTACCTCAGAGACTGAATCCACCTATAGGCGTATCTGCATACAGCAGCAGCAGAATCTTACTGCAGTGAAGTCAGCTGAGCTTGAAAAGCTTAAAAGTGAATTCTCTGCCTTTATTAGCGCTGACTACATGATGGGAAAGAATCTGCCATACTGGGGTGAGTCAGCCCAGCCTTCAAAGACGTACTACATGATGAAGCTGGTTTGTGATGTCTTCAGAATTGTTGACCATTCATCCAAGAAACGGTATGCTTACCTTTGTGATGAGTGTGCAGCTGGGCCTAAGTCAACTGATCACACACTTAGCTTCCTTGATCACTTCATTCGGATGTACATCGAGAAAGTGGATGCAACACCTTACCTTATGCCTTGACAATGCCAGAATCTGTAACCTTGTAGCATGGGCAGCAGAATTGGTTGAGAAAAAGAGGTTTAATTCAGTTCGCTTCATCTATCTTACTGTTGGGCACACGCAATTTGCCCCAGACCATTTATTCTCTTCCATCGCGAAAACCTTCTACAATTCTGATGTGTTTTGTATCGAAATGCTTCACCAGATCACCCAGCAGTATACAACCAGTCTCATCTTCACATCCAGGCTAATGCAGCATTGGAAAGCAGCCCTGGAACAGAAGTATACTGCTATTCCAGGAATTACTGAAATGCATGACATCGTCGTCTCAAAACTGAGATCGGGGAAGACTACTGTTACTCATCGGAGGGTGTGCTTCAATGGTGGATACACTGCACTGCACAGCTATAAATTCAATGCTGAACAGCCATTATCAGATCTATCTTCATACGAGCCTGTTCAACTGTCTGCTGAGAAAGTACGTCAGCTCAGTGAGCAATACAGGAGATACGTTAAGCAAGATGTTCCCCACTACAAAATCCCTGCCTTTCTTCAGCAGACTCGGGATCCTGTGGCAGCTTCTGATACACAGCAGAAAAAGAAGCGGCAGTGTACTTACCCTGGCTGTGATGGGTCAGGACATGTGAACCCAGCAAGGAAGCGTCATCTCTCTGAGAAAAACTGCCCTCAGGCAGCCAAGAAACCTCATAACTAGACTCTAACTTCTTAAACTAGACTCTAACTTCATAACTATATTCATTGCAGTGTCTATTGAGTTTTTACATTAGTGTATTTACATTATGTGTATAAGTTACGTCTATAATACATCGAAATGACTTCATACTTGAATACAAAATACGTAATAGATGAATCTACAGTTCCGCAGTAAAACCTGAAATTTCATGAGCGGAAATAAAATTTGGATTTTACTTGAACCACTCATATATCTATACTTACGATTGGTTTGGTTAGTGACGAAACCGAAAACTTTGACTGTTGGTGACGAAACCGAAGACGGAAGCGCGCTCCCGGATGTACTTTGACCTGTGACCCACGAACGTAAAAACTCGTCGGGGTGAACGCACGTGCCCTCAGGGCCATGACAGGTAAATAGCTTCAAGAGCTGTACAAGTTTATTGCCCGAGCCTGAGGGCGAGGGTAATAAAATCTGTACAGCCCGAATAAGCCATGGTATACCTGTTTTATAGCTGCAAATCATATTCATAGCATTTGGGATCACAAAATGCATCTCAATAATAACTCACATAGTCACGTGCATGCGTATCATAAGCTACATAGCAACTTGAATGGTCTTCATTGCGATTTGATGACGTACCTAGTAACCGTGACGTAAAACGGAGCCAATTTAGTTCAAAAAATATTGTAATATGGACGACTGTGTGATCTCTCTGTCTCACCTCAACGCCATTAAGATTCAAGAGAAAGTAAGTTCTAACTTTTGTTTAGGCCTTACAGATTGGTGTAGTTGTGAGAGTTGTATTGCAAGTGGAAGTTTGATGGAGCGTGATAAATCTATTGCAAGTGGAAGTTTGATGGAGTCGGCTGACAAACCACCGAATGCTAAGCGTGCAAAGCTATCACTGGCACGCTTTAGTACTCGTCGCACTGATCACGAGATGACTGAGATTTCAAAGGGCAAGCGATCTGCAAATACGCAGAGAAGTACAGCATGGGCAGTGAAGATGTTCAGAGAGTGGATCAGTAAGTGAAACTCCAAGTACCCTGAGGATTAAATCCCCGAAACATAATTTTTTTTTGTAGCAAAGCTTCGCTGAAAGGACTAGCCTCGTTCCCAGGTTTCCAGCTTTCCTCTCGCTCGCTTCGCTCGCTCACATTACGTAACACACACGGAGCAGGGGAGGCCTGGGAATGAGGCTATGAAAGGACTACGCCTCTAAATCATTGGCTGTCCCATTTTGTCGTCGAGGCTCAAAGAAAAGATGGTGAACATTATCCGCCAACCACTCTGCACAGCCTTCTTGCTGGCTTTCTCTGCTATATGAGAGAACAAAATCCGGGTACACCCGACTTTCTTTCTAAGAAAGATTGGCGATTTACAGGTCTTCACGGAGTAATGGAATCTACCTTTGTGGAGTTTCGCCAAAAGGGTGTTGGGCTGAAGTAAAACACACGGCAATCATCAACTAGGAGGAAGAAGACCAGCTCCGGGATCGAGGCGTGCTCGGAGTGTAGATACCCCTTTGAAGCTTCTGCACATTGTTTTTTTCTCCGTTGGGAAAAGGAGGCCAGGAACAAAGAAATTTGCAGCCTTCTCAATTCCAATGGAAGCGTGATCCGGATCGATACGTATGTCTACATCGAAAACGGCTCTAAAAACAACTCTGGAGCCCATCTGAGAGTTTGTAACAAAGCAGTACCAGTCTATGCCAATCCAAGTATGGGCGAGAGGTGTACTGTGTTTTTACTTGATCTTTATTTGCCAAAACTTCCCAAAACAGCCTTTGAGAAGGGTATTTTTATTTGAGGCCAAAACCTGTTCCAGTTTCAAAACAAAATGGCCCATGGTATGATAGTGTTCCAATAGGGAAGGAAAAGCTATGCACAATGGTGCGTGACGTGTGCTGAGGCTGGAATCAATGAAAAGAAGACCAATCACTCATTAAGAGCTACAGGCATCTCTCACATGTTCTCTCGTACTGGGCATCGTTCACTGGAGGCTCTGAGGTTGTATGAGAGGCCTTCTCATGAGCAACAGCAGGCTGTTTCAAACATATTAACTTCAGGAACAGAAGCGCGAGAGTCTGGTAAAGAGCTTACCAATGTACGTACATGTATCTGCTTCAAATGTACAGCCTGCAACATGTAGTTTGCAAAGTATAGGCATCAGTCTCAACATGCAACTGGTGGAGCATTCCCTGTTGTACCTGCTATTCCTGGTACTCTTTTTGGCGGTATGACTAATTGCTCGTTTACTATCAGTCCTCAGAACTTTATTGTAAACATTAATCCAACTCCTACCCAGAGAGATGCTGACCTGGTTGAGCAATAATTTGCTGAACTTGTGCAAGACATTCATTACTAACTGTTGAAACGCTGTTTACCTGATGTTACTTACCTTTCTTGATTACTTTTATTTTGTTCAAACACTGTTTTTGAACCTGTGTTTGTTTTCTAGTTGAGTCCTGCATTTGTACTTCCTGGGTGATATCACCCTGACCACTTCCTGGGTGATATTGATATCACCCAGGAAGTGGTAAACTGTACTGGATTGCACTAGCAGTACTAAGCAACCAAAGAGGCAAGTAACAGTATCTACCTTCCAGCAGTGGAAAACACAGCAAGAGAAGGATTACCAAATGCTCTCCTAGCTGTGGTGTGACAAGGACAAAAACACGTTGAGCTTTTGTGGTGTGCAACCTGCGAAGACAGGATCTGTGGGGTTAAGAACTTCTCTCCCGCCTGGATTAAAGGCTCACTGACAACCAAAAAGAAGGTAAACTATGTGTGTGATCATGCACGGAGTGACCAACACAAGCTGTCAACGTCCCTGTTGCGCTTGTACTACCTGTAGTCCAAGTCTCCCAAGAAGCGTAGAGAGCTAACTGACATTGTCAGTCATCTCAAGGTGGCTTTCGAATTCCCAAAAGGTGGAGATGCACCAATCCGTTCCCAAGGTAGTCACTGGATTTCACACAAACATCAAGCACTATGTAACAGTGAATAATTGACTGCTACAATGCATACATCTCTCATCTCACAACCCTCATAGCAGACAGCACAATCAATAGTACAGATAAAAGCTCGGCTCAAAAGGTACATTTTGAAGTGGCAGACAGGGCAAGATATTCATCAGGTGTGCCTTGCATGTGGATGCGCTGAAGTCTCCATCACTACTGAGCAAAGCACTACAAGAGGATAACCTTGACATTGTGTCAGTATCCAGAGTATCCTGCAGGCAAAAAAGCATACGCATGCAGAATCTAACCACCCTTAATCCACTTGAGTGACCATCTGTGAAGCTTGTCTGTAATAGGATTACAAACTGCAATGAGTATCAAGGTGCTGCTCTCCAGCACTTCAACGACGGAGCACTCAAGGCTTGCAAAGATCAGGCTTTAGCTGATGTGAGTCGACTGGAGAGGAAGATGCGAGAAAGGCTAAAGTGGTCGGATGTAAAGCTTCTGTGAGCAGTGTGCTTGTCTTTCTCGACACCCAGACCTGGCGCTGTAGTCACAGGTGCTAGTAAGTTGGATCCTGAAAGTTCTCCTGATGACAAATCATTGTCTGAAGTTTCAACTGCTGTAAAGCTCATTGTAACCACTTTCCGAGTGCCACTAGAGGCAGTAGGAGTCAATCCTCTTGTCCTCCAAGACCAGATCACAGAGATAGTCAAGTATGCACGAGCCTACCTCTCAATTGAGAGTGGTATGTTTGCCCAGATGCTAGTAGGTGGCACAATGTTCTGCTGCTCTGTAACCTGTGCTTCAGCCTTCCATTCCCAAATGGCCGTACTGAGAGAATCTTCTCATCGCTGAAGCTCATCCAGATAGACCGTAGGACAAGGCTTCACCGTGCCACACTAAGTGATCTCTTAGAGATTCAAGTACAGGGCCCCCCTCTTGGGAACTTTTCACCAAAACCAGCACTTGAAGCATGGTGGAAAGATTGCAAAAGTACACAAAGACCCAATCGGGGTCACCACAAGCAGTACACTCCACAAAACACGAGTGCAAGCTCATCCTCCGCTCCTGATATAGCCTCGTTCCCAGGCTCTAGTGGAGGGGAAAGTAGAGCCTGGTAAACACCGTTTGCACATGCGCGAGAATTTATGGAACAGGTCCAGTAAAGGCGTCTGCGAACGAACTCAGTCACATGGCGAGGAGTAGTATGGAGGCAGTATACAGGCATAGTAAGCGGAAAATCTAGAAACTGTCTGATTTTGGGTTTTCTACAATGAACAGGTTTTCTAACCAGTCAAGAATAGCAAAACTACATGTAATTTTTTATCCGCTAGGATAATGGTAGCTGTCTTACCATAGAAATTCGAAAGCGCCTCTCTCCTAGTAGCTGCTCGATTTTCAATCTCAGATCTGGCCTTCAAGGCCTTTCAGAGGTAAATGGGATTGAACAATCAAACTAATGATCACTTTCTAGGCATCTACATGGCGAAAAACCATCAGCACCGGCTTAGCCTCATTCCCAGACTCTTCTGAAAGCACCACCATCTTCAATTGTACACGTGCAACAAACGATAATACAATGATGGATGGAGTGATATTGTGGCGTAGTATCCGCTACTTTCCAAAGCCTCAGAAATCCTGGGGTAACTG
Organism: Phakellia ventilabrum; assembly: GCA_963921505.1. Taxonomy (NCBI): domain Eukaryota; kingdom Metazoa; phylum Porifera; class Demospongiae; order Axinellida; family Axinellidae; genus Phakellia; species Phakellia ventilabrum. The sequence continues at coordinate 3,098,430 of OY997397.1, forward strand.
AGCATGCGCAAACAGTGTGTACCAGGCTCTTTACTCTGCCCACGCAAGAGCCTGGGAACGAGGCTACTCCTGATAGTGATCAGGAGTCAGAAGAAGAACTGTTTTTTGCTCTGTCTGGATGAGATGCTTGGTTCTTCAGTGACACAGACACTGACAGTGACTCCCCTGATAACTGAACTCTCACCACTACATGTATAATGCTCATCTTATTGATTTGCTGTATTCGTGTATTCATGCGACAGTGAACAGTTCTGGAGTGAGTAATCATGTACCGTAAAGTTTGTGAGTCATATGTATCTACTGTACATACGTATGTAAAATAATCATTTATAGCACTGAATTCAGATTCAGTCACTGCATAATGGCAGAACAATCTGAGCCAATGGCTGACCAACATTCATGTTGGTCTGATATTTGTCAGAGCCAAGCAAAATCGTTATAATCCACATTGCAATCCTTGCCCTCACTGTCTTGAAGTTGTTTGTGGTGTCCTTTGAACTATATCTCTCCCTGCTAACACTACCACATTTAGAATTATTTGTTATACTTTGTGTACTGTGTAGCTATAGAGCAGTTGCAACCAGATAACAAAAACACATGACTATACCACTTTGTGTGACAAAAAGAACATTGTGTTCAATTGCAGCTGCAACAGAAGTTGCTGTGATACTCACACTGTAGTTCGTAGATTCAATGAAGTTATATCCTGCGTGATAACTGCATCACAGTCATATAGTTCACATACTAAAAGCGTAGGTTCCAAGCTTATCGCCGCTGAGTTCACTGTAGAACCTACCACTCTTTGCCACACACACAAAAGCATGGAATAAATGAAAGATACGGAAAGTGTAACGGTTGTTATGCGGTTATGTCATCACTTGCAAACCGCTTTACTGTCTGAGCCTATGACTCCAGTATCCAAAAACAACAGAAACAAGTTACAAAAATTATTTTAAGAAATGAAAGAACATATACATGCTAAGCCATTTAAGGTCATTTAGCACATTACACAGGCACAAGTTGCACCGCATTGGTGAGAGACACACCCTCTGGTTAGCGAAAAGAGATTTGCATAGTACAGACTAAGGTATAAAGGAGATTGTAGTGAGCTGTTGCGCTTTTGGCTGCAGAAATTGATATGGGGAGCCAGAAGGGCTTGGATTCTATCAGTTACCAGAGGAAAGAAGGCGCAAATGGATTCCGACCACAAGGAGAAATGACTGAAAGTCGTCCAAACACTTGAGAATTTGTGGCAAACCTGTTGCTTCTAGCATAGCCACATACATATCTGGCTTGCTCTGCTTCTCCCAAACTCTTAAAGTAATTGCTCATTTCGACAGCTTCAGCCGCTCAATGTGCTATAACAATTTGTGTACGTACACACTACGGCTCTTTTTGCAAACCAGGGGGCATGTCTCTCACCCACAATGTGTGACACGTACGTGCTAATTTGGTAAACGTCTTAGTAGAATCCATGTACAGGGACGGAATCCCAAAAATAAGGTAGGAATGACACGTCAATACTTTTACGGATTGTCATCCCTGTATCTCTTGACATTTTCCCATGCAAACACATACACACTACAACCCCCTACATGCCACACCAGCCATAGACTCAATACTGCTCACCCCACATCCTATACCGCAATCCATGCCTACTTATACAATAGCACTTTTGAAAAAAAGCCATAGGATGTACACATCACAATCTAACATCCTTGTATAACAAGCACCACGAGACCTGCTTGGAAAAATGTTGAAAAATATACATAGGGATATCGATGATAATTCATAAAAGCATTGCGGTGTTGTTCCTACCTTGTTCGGTTGATTGTTTGGTATTCCATCCCTGTGTTCTTTCATTATTTAAAGAGGTCACAAAAAAATTAACCGAACAAGGTAAAATGACACCACGATACTGTTGATCTTATCATAACAATTTGTATCCTACTTTTCGTGCACCACACGTTTCCCTGTTTAAAATTGCAAAATTAATTCAAGTAGCTGGCTACTTTTTGCACACTTAATTAATTCACCTTTCAGGAAATGACATAAATTTAATTCTTGAGTTTGTGCTCTGATACTCACTTGTCTAAACTTTCACACAATTTAATAAAGTTGTTATGGTGGTACTAGCTGGGCATGTGTGAAGTGTGCGCCAAACTGGCAAAAATCACAAATTCTGTCCAAAGACCTGATTAATTAATATACATCTAAACCATAATCATTACCAATTATGTCTTACTTTTAATATTACTAATTACATCTTACTTTCAATTTCAAGCTCTGAAGAACTGGTTTCATCCCACCGATCAAAATCCACAGCAATAAACAATAGCTTCTCCTTCTGTTTTGTAACACGAGGCCAACGAGCATGCTCTTTCTTTGGCAGCTTTACGAGAACCTCTGAACCAGTCACTTTAAGATCACTGGCCTGCAAAGTAAGTTGTACATATGTACAGGTGTAATTGATAAAACCCAACAGTATGTCCTAGTCATGTACATTGTTCAGTAGGACACTGGGCACTTATTCTATTTAATTTCATTCTCCCTTTTAGCTTGGGATATAAACACTTTCGCCACCTCCTGGCAACAAGTTCCACCAACTTGGATAACAATTGCATAATGTACAGACAGATCAAAGGGACAAGTATGCCAAGCATTAGTGATTACACAGTAGCAAGGGCCATATACTAGGTATTGGCACTGCATGATGTCCTATTCATGTCCTACTGTGTCAATATCTGGTATATGTCCCACACTGATGTGTAAATCATTTATTTGTTTCAAAGCAACTGAATGACAAAAAGCAGTTGCTATTGTTACAACCAATAGAAAATGAGATCGCGTTTGTTGCCATTTTGTTGTTGACAAGGTGTAGGAAAGATTCTCGAGTTATAGAATGCACTCGTAGCAAGTAACTTGGCAAAATAGCTAGCACTTAGCCTAGAAAGAGGAAATCATCTAAATTGAGCCAGTTTAACAGTGAGTTACGTACTTCCCAAGCTTGTTTGTTAAATATATGGGCATGCAGCCAGTCCATTTAGGGTACTGTATCCGAGTTTCTACATGTTAAGAGGCAATGGCTACTGCCCCAGAGGACTGTGCCAGGTGAGTGTGCTTTGCTACAGAATTATTTATGGCAAACCTGCTGAGCTTGCTATACATTGTACATGTATGTGTAGCTGTGTGAGCTATCATGCTAACTTATTGTATTTGGTACATTGTGTAGGTGGATATTGACACACTGCATGGATGATTGTACCATATGATATGGCACAATCGCCCATGCACTAACTCTGAACTGTTTTTCAAACAAAAATCACGGCTAAAAAGTACAGCTAAAATGACTAACCATACAACGATACTCGATTGGAATATGAATCTGTGTCTAGAACAAATCCAATAAGGATTATGCCAGCACTAAGTGCAGCTACTAGCATATTACATCAGCTAAAGCGAAGGTAGGCAGATAGGGTAAGGCCAGCTATCTAAGAGGAAATTAAATACAGTGCTCAGTGCAGTTATAGAACAGTCAACTTCGTTATGATCAGGCTGCTTATCTTACAGTGAACTCTGCAGTTTTGCAATGTTGTGTGCTTTCAGTTAGTAACACATACACTTTAGGAACAGGATTATTATTGCTACCCTATCACTTCTTGATCATCTAGGCTGATCTATAGCTGATATAACTTGGGCTACAACTTCCAGTAGCTTCTGTTGTGCTCATGGCATGACAGCCTTACTGCACATGATAAGTGTGGACGCACAAACAGACAGATGCAGTACCAGCTTGCAATGGGCTTCGGAATAATTTTGACTTAATTCCCACATGACCCGTATCACTACTCATGCAAACATAGTCTAGCAGTATGCACACTACTATCCTACGTATAATGTACACTTACTTCAGCAATTATCTCTGCATAAAATTGGAAGTTGAATTCATACTTGTGTCGACGAACACATGACCTGAAATAGAAAATACTAAAAGTGATACAAAGGCTATACAATTTAGGATTTCTGCTGTAGCAGTGCACATTACCACATTTCTGCAATTAGATAACACCCTTAATTGCAGCTGCACACACAAAGTAAAACAGTCACCACTCTTAAACAGTGGAAGTGACTATAGCATACGAGTGTCACGTGAACACACCATGACAATAAAAGTATTGCAGATAGCTACAGTCAAAGACTGAAGCACAATACCAATCGGCTTGGTAGCTATTTATCAGGTTGATTAGCACTTCTGTAGTCTTGCATGACTAAGACTGGTCTACTGCTGAAGAAAAGACTGGCTCTGTACCATTCCAAAAGACCTTTAATTACGCTGCTAGATTGTGCCTCCTGGCATGCGCAAGCAAAGAGACAAAATGCACTGGCCAAAACCACTCGATTACGTTGCCTATCTTGCCCTGTCAACATGTCAGTTGCACACACATATTGTACACAGAAATTGCAACTGCTTGCTACAAATGGTGAATAGTCAAACACTTTCTGTCCCCAGAACCAACAGAACTGCGGTTAGCATAGCTTGACAGCTTCAGTTCAAAGGAATCCCAAGAATTGAATCAAAATCACAAGAATGGATCACTCCTGTCCTGTGGAAATAGTACACCCCAATGTGGTCAAATGTGCAAAAATGATATTTCCAAAATACAGAAACTCAAATGTTATCAAGCTTTTAAAATCATCAATAACCTTGACATTTTACGGTTAAAAGATTACCTTCGGATTTAACAAATCCCCAATTAGGTCCCATAGGTTTACATTGTGTTGTACAAGTGCCAGAATTAATGCCTACAGATACTCATTTTACCAGCCAGGCGCACATGAAGCATGCACTCAGCTGGTATCCAGATTTCTTTATGCTCCCGTGTCTGTCTGTGTGCGTGTGTGTGTGTGTGTGTTCGTCTGCAATTATCACGTGTGCTAAGTTACGTCATTGCGTTACTATGCCACTATAGCCAGAGCACAATCAGTGGAAGCTACTAGAGGTTTGCAAGCCCAATAGGCCAAGGTACATCAAGCAACATAGCTTAGTTTTATATGGCCTAGATGGTGAAAAAGTGGTGGGTAAATATGACAATCGGTTTTAGCAAGTTCTGATAGCTAACTTGAAGCCTACTCTAAAATTCCTGTGTCAGCACTTTTACTGGAAGCCATATGAGATGAGACGGCCTATAGCCAAGTTGATCCTTTTTACAGCTGCATTTAGGTTAATTATACTGATCTGTTGCTGAGCTCCACCTTCAGTTGAATGATTTATGTGAATAATACTGGTTGGTTTTTAGTTATAGCCAGTTGCTAAGATTATAGTAGACCTATATAAATCACTGATCACAGCAATATCAGGTGTGAACTGTGTCTAAATCAGGTGTGAACTGTGACTATATCAGGTGTGAAGAGTGGCTATATGTGAGATGTAGACAACAGTAAAACTGAGAGCCATCTAGAAATCCAGCTGGAAGCTCAAAAGGCTGCATTATAGGGTGCATGAAACAGCTGGCCTACATTAATTAAGACAAAGGGTGTGAAAAGGACCAATACAGTTACAAGTTAAATTCTGCACCAATACACAAATTAAATTCGGCAAAAAGCATCAAAGAGAGCAAGCTGGAGCCCGTTAGTAGCACGAAGATCATGCTATTCAGCACCAATCGTACGGTGAAACGGCTAGCTAGCATTAAGAAAAGGCTCGAGACACAAACGATGATAGCTACAAGTGCCAGCAACTGTACAGGACTGTTTGCACCTATGATGGAACTTGAGGCTAGCACCACTATGGCACAAAACGGTGCTAAAAGCATGGCTTGACATGCACAGACACACAAAACGGTAAGATAACAGCGTGGGTTGACATGCACTAACCACGAAATGAAATAAAACGGTCCTTAGTTAGTGGCTAACCTTGTAAATCCTCGTCTTCGACATGCTTACAGTTTTAGCTTGGAATCCAGCTCTCTGTTTCGCCATAACGCTACACAGCTAGTGGCTAGCTGCTAGTTCAAATAATAAAATGCGGAAATGCGTGTAGCTAGTATACGGCTGCATTAAACCACGATGATGTCAAAAGCGTGCTGCTCCTAGCAACAGGCTATAAATTAGTTACATCACGCTTTCACTTGGGATGTTGAGGTTTATAAGCCTTCCTCCTTGGGCTTATAAACCGGCAATATCCCTCGTGAGGGTGATGTAACTAATACATATGAAATATCAGTCTTGTTTATCTTTTTTGTGGAATTCCCTTCACTTATGTTTAATACTTCTTATAGTGCATTTAATTCTAAGCTAAAATTGTTTTCTATTTGAGTTTTTTTTTCTTCATTTGCTTAACTATCGTTTTTGTGTTGTTGTATGTATGATGGCTGCTGTACTTGGGGGAGCACTTATATAGGCTAGTCATCCTGCGCAGTATACAAAGTGTTGTTTGTATTATTTACATAGAAGAGCACTGCCAGCCACCTGTACATTAACATCAAAGCTATAAATATTAAGTTTAAGTATTCTCAACTTCTTCTGAGTCACCATCTGAACCATACTCTACATCTTCTGTGTTATCATGGTTGGCAAATACCCAGTCCATAAGCTCATCTGTTTCTATTTCCAACTCCCTGACTTCCTCTTCAAGTACAGTTTCTATTACTTCATCCTGGGCCTGTTCATTGGTCTCTGTTGTAGATACAAATATGTTTAAGCCGTTAGTACACTGACAGCCTTCTGCACGCTCTCTGTTGCTCTTCCTGCAGCTACATCTTCCTGTTTTGCAGCCTGTTACACACTTGTAACCTCGTAGCAATAGTTTCATTCTGTTCCGGACTGCTTCTCAGTGGTATCCCAAATAATTGTTAAAGTGTTCAGACTCCAGCCATTATAGGCTTCAATGTTAAAGTATTCTGGTCTGCCTGCCTCCACATGTCCATAACCCAGCACGATCCCTGCCAATGTACATGTAGGTAGAAGGCATTATCAGATGGAATAGTCTCATTTTCAAACTTCATGCGATTGCAAATATTTTGGTGAATATCTTCAAGCCAAACTGAATGGTGCTGCTTTATGGTTATGTTAGGATTTATGAACTTGGAAAAATGTGCAATTGGTGAGGGAGTGACAAAACCTGAAACATGTTTCTTAAAGTAGACTACACCAATGAGCCAAATAAATGCAAGAAAACCAATCTTACAGTCATCATCTATTTTATTGTTAGCTAGTGTTCCTGGACTAATGTATTTCGCTGGTCGCCAGCTGAAATAAATGATGCGTACCGGAAGAAGTATCGCATGAAAATGGCTTTCCCAAGTTGACTAAAAAAGGTGACATAGTCGCAGCCAGAAACTACAAAATTAATAGTGTTTGAAGAATTTGTGTGGTAATAGGGAAGGATCAATGCCTGAGTCATGTTGTAGTGCATTAAGTAACTGTCCTAGGTTGATTAGTTTTAGCTCTATAGAATTTACAGCACTGACTTGAACAATACTTTATACCTGGTTTGTTTCGCATGTAGCCACAGTCGAGTATCTGTTTCTTCTCCGTTACAGGTGAAAGATGGATCTGGTTGTGGACTGTGTCTACCAGTGACAAACCATGCACTGTCAACTATCAAATGCTCCCGCTACATAGAGTGTCTGCTGAGGCTGTAAATGAGCGCCAATGTTCTGAAGTAAGAGTTCTGTTCTATTCTGAAGTAAGGCATCACAGTAGTGGTTTGTAGCAACCTTTGCAGTTTGAATCTCTCCTGACATGCTCAAAATATTTTGGGGTATTCTGTAGACGCCCGGGATTATCAAATATGATGTGGACTTCACTGCTTCCCCGGTTAAATTCAGCAAAAATATACCGTCACATGAGAAATCGACCGTTGTAAAACTGGTGGGGATGCTGTCTTGTATCTAGATTCTAGTGTCCTGGTGGTATAGCTCTTTTGGCCCTTCAGTGGTTTACCATCATTATCTGAAATAGCAAGAGGTAGTTCCTTTGAAAATAACATTTTCTTTCTCATTGCTGATAAATTATATAAAATGAGCCTTTTGTCTCTCTCAAGTTGTGATATTCTCCTTTGTTGGCTTGTCGTTCAGAAAATTTTCAATGACGCTTGCGGTTTGGTGCATTCACACTTGGTTGTTTAAGAATAAAGAGTTTATCCTTTGTAAAAACTCCTATTGACCAATGGACCTAAAGTTCAGAAGATTATTGCTCTGATTTGGTGACGCTTCTTTTGTGGTGAATGGGTAGACTAAGCCACAATTTGAACATACTCTCCACAGATAACAGAGAATGATCATTAATTGCTGATATTTGTGCCTGCATATTTAGTTCAAACTTTTTATCATCAGAATTAGAAGTAAAGGGTGAAGTGATAGTTGCTTTTCAATTTTAGATTCACAAAATATTTGGTGCTTCAGGTTCTCTAAAGTCTTTGTCCGCTATGGAATGTAATGGGCAATTCTGTTTATGCAGTCTTTGGATGGTCTAACAATAGCTGTTTTACATGCCTTGTTTATCAGCATTTCATGGGCTTCATCATTGCCTACTGAATGCCGATAACAATGGTCCCTTGCTGTAGCATGGCAAGGACTGGTGGTGGCATACAAAGGACATCAGCAAGATGATGAGAGATTAGTTTTCGATATGTCGGGTGATCAAAAGCTGTAAAGATTGGCGCCATCAGCTTCATACTGGCCATTCTCAGGTTCCAATTGCCACTGCGAATTGCTCAAAATAACCCTACATAGGCCATTGCATCCTCGAGTACAAACTGGCTCCAAAATTTCCACGTGTCATCGATATTGGCTTGCTTGTGAAGAAAGTTTTGAATTGTTGAAACCTATTTTTCCAAGTATTGAGCTGATATTTGCTAGCTTCTCATTGGATGCTTAATTGCGATTATTGGCAATGACTGTACTGATTCATGGATTAGCTGTAGCAGGTGATGTGAACTAATATGTCCAGCATACTGTGAATTAAGAAACTGAGTAAGCATTGCTCTGTATGTTGCTGCTAAAAGAAGCTTATGAGTCCTTTTAAATTGGCCACAACTCTGAATTGCTGCCAGTGGATAGCCTGCAGCTTTTGTCAAAGATTTTAGACCTGTCATCAAAATAGGGCTTCACTAGAGCAGATTGATACTTTTTCAGTATATGCCAGTCACTCGGGTAAGGAATTAGCCACTTCACCTCTTCCCGGCACTCATACTTCAAAGACTGTAGAATCTCATATACTTTTGCATCAGCTTCAACTATTAGCCACTGGCAGTTCTGTCCAACTATATATTGTTCATTCAGTTCATGTAGCATTTGCATCATTGCATCCTTACTGTCTGCTATGGCATCCTTCACTTCCAAGTATACCACACGTGATCTTTATGTATGTGTCACTTGGGTTACTGAAAAATAATCCTGAATATTTAGAAATGCAAAGTCAGCAAGGGTTTTGTCTTTCAGCGAAAGCTCCGGGTGTGTGTGCTGACAGGTTTACCATTTTGATTCAAATCCTCCGATTGGTGTTGGGTGCCTAAATGTAGGCTCGAAGGAGGTTGGGTGCCTATTTGCAGGCTCTCCAAAGGGGAGTGGGTGACCAAATGTAGGCTCAAAAGAGGTTGAGTACTTAATTGCATGCCATTTGAAGGGGGTGGGTGCCTAATTGCAGGCTCTCCAATCGGTGTTGGGTGCCTAAGTGTAGGCTCAAAGGAGGTTGGGTTGTCTATTTGTAGGCTCGAAGGAGCTTGGATGCTTAATTGCATGCCATTTGAAGGGGAATGGGTCTAGGCTTGAACTTGAAGGAGGTTGGGTGCTTAATTGCAGGCTCTCCGAAGGGGGTGGCTGCCTGCTCTAATTATGGGCTCAAAAGACGTTGGATGCCTGAAAGCTGGTTTTGTGGAGTACCCATACATGAGAGTTGACCCATATCATGTTCACACAACGAAGGTGATGGTAGAGGCTGTGCTGCCTGTATAGAAGTACCATGCCAACCGCTGGTCTGGTTGCCACAAAAGACATAGGCATAACTGTGCATATTATCAGCTGATATTACTGTAAAACTTTCTAAATCGTGGAGGTTGTCATTCTTGTGTTTAAGGGCAGTTCCTTTATACTGAATGAAGTGGGATAGAGTATCGGATTAAGCACATACACCAAAGTGATTAAGGATTTTTGTTAAAAGGTGTGTTCCACCTTGGCTTTCTATCATGTCTGTCATGAGTGTATGTAATGGCATTGAACATCTTTCATCAGTACAAAATAATAGATTGCAAAGTAAGGAGCGACGCACCTTCTTAATACCGTGTGATGGAGAAGAAGTGTCAGTGATCTTTGCACTTCCTTGTCTTTCTAAGACTGATCTTGTCAGTAAACAAATAGCCTCCCACAGTTGGGGATTGATTACTTGGTCAATGTTTAGTTCACTGTAATCAAATGGTACCTTAGCATCCTTCTCAAGTAACTCTTTGATTTGTAAATGGATTTGCTGATTTAGGTCATCAAATACCTTGGTTTTGGAGGTAGGGTTTGGTGTAGGTTCTGACTTGTCCACTGGCCTAACCGTTGTTTCTGTTTCGAAGCTTCCATAAGGCTTGTGTTAGTGGGGCCAACAAAATGGAATTTGGCCTATAAAGTAGAGTTCCATACTTCTTGGCCTGGCAACTGTAGCTGATGTGATGGGTTAGATTAGCTGTTAGGTTACTTAGTATCCACCTTGAAGGAAGTAATTTGCGTCCATCTAAACCTACCTACAGGTTCTGTACTGTTATGAGCTCATTCTCATAGCTGCTAAAAGAATCATGAACAGAAGGTAAAAGAATTGCATGATTACTAAGGAGTTCTCTCCCCCCATGGTAACAGTCACTTTCAACATTGCAGCATGTATTACGTACATCTTTAACAGTGCTTAGTTCATTTGGGGTCGAAATTTGACTTGAAAATTGGCTAACAAGTTCCTGAAGGTCACTGTCAGTACTAGCTATTTTGTGTCCTTGTAAAATAGCTAGATGTGATTTATAACATGTATAGCTTACCTTGTCTTGTGCATGTATCTGACCTTCAAACCCCGCGTTATCTTTTAGGTGTTCTTGAATTAGTGTGGGTTGTGGACACTGCCTGGGCATGGTATACTTCAAAAATATGCCACACGTTACGCACTGGGTTTGTGTTGGTTGAAGCTTGTTGTACAGCAAGTGGTAATGGTGGTTATACAGAATGGGGTTGGAATTGGGATATCACCAGAACATTGTAGGGGTAAACTTTCAAAAACTGCTTGCAAGTGTTCAATGTTAGCTAGTTCGCTGGCATTTTCACTACAATTAAGAATGCAGCACATCTCTTTGCTTGTCTTCTTCAACTTTTTCCATCTTGCTGAACGAGTAGAATTGGCTAGTACTCTTGTTATGTCATCTTTGCAGGGTTTACTGAATCTGCTTGTACCTGCAGGGATGATTGCGCCCAAACACGCGCCCACTGACTCCTCCACTGTGCAGGCGTTGACAGCTGAGGATGATGTCCATGGCACAGTTCACAGTTTCAGCTCTGCTGGTTCCACAGAAGGACAGTTGCTGTCTGCTTCCCTTACTTGCAGCCATACTCTGAGCGTTGAGTTGCGCACTGTTATTATGTGCTTCATTCATTAATATTTTTTCATTCTGCATATACCACTATTATAAATGCATGTAGCAGCTTATCTCCAGTTTTCACCCTTGCTGTCACTCTTGAGTCATCAGTGGAACATGCAGCTGCATCTCTGTGGGAGAGCTCCACGTGGCATGCATAATTTTATGACTGCTCCTTTCTTGCATGCAAAGTAGGATATTTGACGGGTGATCAGCTAAAATTAATCTGCCGTATTTTTGCAAAGGCGTGTGATTTGCAATACGGCTGTAGATATGGAGCATTAGAGCCTCAGTTTGTATGTTTAGTAGCAACTTGTTTGGTAGGATATTTCTTCATACATGGCTCTCATGGTGTAGCAAAATTCATGTGTATAGGTAAAGTAGAAAAAGGAAAAATGGGTTGGTGAATATGTAATTAGCTACCGCAAGAAACGCTTTCTACCATCGGAAGCCTTACTTCCGCTGTAAATAAAATTGTACGTTACGTATGGACTTCCGCTCCGCTGGCGAAAGGACTGCAATAGAATTATCATTGCTAACTACCACTTTTTCGCCATCTAGGCAACACAAAGCTAAGCTAGCTTGGTCTATTGAGCCTGCAAATCTCCAGTAGTTTCCACTGTGCTTGTGGCTATAGTGGCATAGTAACGCAATGGCGTAATTAGCGCACATGATAATTGCGGACAAACACACACGCAGACAGATGTGGGAATGTAAAGCAATCTCAGTACCAGCCGAGCATGCACTTCGCGTGCGCCCAGTTGGTAAAAACAACTACGACCAAAACAAACAAAAAGATATACGTACAAGGTGGGGATCCAACCATGGCTCTCAGCTTGCCATTCTACCACAACGCCACAGTATAGGCTTATAATTACTAAAAACTTGTGAAAACATTCTTTTGGTCATATCTCCTCACAGAAACTGAAAGTGGAAAAGCCTTACATAGTTTAGCTGAGGATTACAATTGTATAAGTTTTGCCCCCTTCTTCATATGTACCTATATACCATGTATTAATGCCCCCTTGAATAATTGGCAGGGTATCTATCAATGTCATGTACATACTCACGCAAAGTGGATTGAATCTGAGTCCAATGTCAGCTCTTTTTCTGTACATCCTCGTAGCTGCACAGCTAGAAGCACGTGAGATGTACTCTGGCTCCACAAAACTTTTGGAGAGAGACTGTGTAACAGTGAGAACAGCATGAGAGTCAAAGTTGTATAGGCAGTACTAAACAAGCTGCCCAGAGATGCTACGTAGCTTAATCTATGGTGCAATCCTCACAGGCGAGTATTGACTACATGTATGTATGGGTACGTACGTATAACACAGTCCACTATTATAGTATCTAGCAGGTCTCTACATGTCATACGTAGCTTTATTCCCAGATCTCTCTGCTCCACCCACACAGAGAAAAAGTGAAAGTAGAGCAGTAAGGAACAGAGATAAAGTGGAGAGAGTCTGCTATGATTTGAACATGCACCATGTACATGTGTAAATGATTTATGAAATTACGTGACAAAAATGCTGGCCAGTAAACGAGTCTCTCTGAATAAGGCTTTTCACAAATATGGAACAGAGGGCCTTGTCAAGGCGGCAGCTTGCGAAAAAGGTAAAAAAAATGCTAGAAATATGCTAAGCTAGTTTGAAAGGTAAAGACACTGGTCGATCTGCATGCTCTGTGGTACTTTAAGTTAAGGGTTTTGCCTATGTTTATTACAAGCTGCTGTCTGGCTTATTACATTAATTTTGTTGTTTTGTTTTGCTTTGTTTTTTCTGTATTATAGGATTCTTAGCAGGTCTGTGACTCTTATCCTGTGTGTACTGCAAGGATAAAAATAGATAATTGATTAACAAGGTCCTCTATTGAACTTTCATTTTCATGAAACTCACCATTTACTGCTATGCAGTCAGCAATTAGCACCAAATGGTTATATCATTTGCATGGTACATGCTCAATTTTATCAGGCTCTCTTCACTTGACTTTCGCTCATTCTGTGTGTGGGCAGGGTGGAAAAAGCCTGGGAACAAGGCTATAACTACAGAATACTAACATCTGTTCCTGACTGACAGTGACAGAAGGCTGAGGTCTGACAGCGCTACCAGTAGTGAGCCGAGCCAGTTCAGTGTTAGTACTGAGAGATGGTACATCCGTCTGAACACCTTTGACAGTATGTTGTGGTGGGGGGTGATAAATAGCCAAGAGGGAATGCAACTCCTGCATTAGTAGGCACTATAGGAAGGCAAACAGAGCTCCAATCATTGTAATACAGTTATTTTTTTGGCCAAATAAAGTGAACCAAACCTATAACAATTTGAGCACCCATCTTTTCCTTAATTTTGTATTTCAAGAAACTCAAACACAAACATTTGATGGTGAAGTGCTACTATAGCCCCATTCCTCCTGACAGAAGGCAGGGCACACACAACAGAATCTCATAAAAGCTAAAATTTCTGTTGTATCTTCTGAAAGTTTCACTTACATAGCATAAACATCTTTAAAACTTGACAATCGCAACTAACTTCCTAGAATAGCTGTAGTCAATTATAAAGCTAGTATTTTAACTGATTGCATAACACACACAAGGACAGTACACTAATTGTATAATGTACATGCAGTTCCATCCACAAGGAGTACATGTACATGAGGTACATGAGCTTCGGTCCCACTGTATTGATTGACTGGGTACGAGGCTAGCAAATACGTGAGATGTGGATTAAGTCGGGTGTGGATTGAGTAGATATCATTAGAGGGTAATAAAATTGAACTCCCAAGGACAAATTAAGAGTGAGTAGAGAAATGGATGAAAAGAGGGTGTTGCTCCTTTGCTCAGAGGCTCCTATAGCACGTTGGTCCTCAGTTCAATTCTCTATTGGGCTCAGTTTTTCTATAGGTTCAGTAGCCAGGTGTAAAACTATATCAAGGCAAGTAGTTATAAAATCCCAAGAACTGTTTTTGTTCTGCAGTTGGTTTTGGAGATACCATAGCCTAAACAAAGCCAATGAGGTCAAAATGTGCGGTTTCAAACTACAAATAAAAATGGAAAGTATAATTATTAATAAAAGAACAGAACCAATAGAAAGCCAAAAACAGCCTGGAGGAAAAAATAAAAAGGGTGGGGCAGGTGGGGCAGGTGGGATTCGAACCTCAGACCTGTCAGCCTTTGAACCTCAGACCTGTCAGTCTTTGAACCTCGGACCTGTATATAGGTCTGGCCTTTGAATTTCAGACCTGTTGGTGTTTATGGCTAGGCAACTGAGCTCTCATTAGTAGCAAAGCCTTCAAATAGTTTACGTACCCAGTCAAAAAGGCATACAACTAGAGGCTACACTACTATGTATTACATTATCAATCATATTTCCTTACCGAAATTGAAATTTTTCTATTTACCTCCTAAAATCACAATGATTTATGCCCATACAACTGAGGAATTTAGTACATTACACAAAATATTCACCTCTAGGAGTGAGTGTACAAAGAGTAGTTTATGCCTAGTGTAGTACTCTCAAGGGATTTGAGATGAATTATTAAGTCACGAAAAAACATTTACAAAAAATGAACAGACATACAGGGATGGAATCCCCAAAAAGCAACCAAACAAGGTAGGAATGAACGACACCACAGTACCTTTACGGACTCCCATCCCTATATCTTTTGACATTTTTCCAATCAGGTTGTATGCTTCTTACATGGAATGACATGTGCACATCGTGTGGCAGGCTTTTGAAAGCACTCTTGTATGGTTAATTACAAATGGAATACATTATGCTATTGGTCAAAGATAGTAGTGTATTGTTACAGGTGAGATGTCATTGTACAAGTGGGTTTGGTTGGTGTGTGTGGAAGGATGTGGAGTGGGCAGCATATACTGAGTCTACCTACAGTGTATGCAGCTGTTTATGATACATTATAGTGTGAGGTCATGTGTGTTGTAGATGTACTGCAATCATTTATTGGCTGTGACTATGGCTGGTGTGGCATGTAGGGTATTTGTGGTGTGCATGTGGTTGAAAAAATGTCAAAAGATATAGGGACGGGAGTCCGTAAAGGTACTGTGGTGTCGATCATTCCTACCTTGTTTGGTTGCTTTTTGGGGATTCCATCCCTATATGTCTGCTCATTTATGTAAAATGTTTTTTTCGTGACTTGTTTCAGTTGTTTCTTCAGGGGGTAGGGATATAGAGCTATTGACCCCCCGTTACGCAAGTATGTATATATATATAGCTACTCAGGTGATAGGCTCAGATGATAGCTAAACAGTAAACGATATATAACTAGAAGTGTTCTAAGAACACATACCCCGCGCCAGCTGTTTTTATGAAGGTAAAATGTACAGGTGACTAGGCTTTCGTATAGGATTTTTTGTTGGGAGTGGAAAGAACAACTATTGCGGGTTTACCATCAGGAGGGTGGTGTATGTGTTCTTGAATAGTGTAGCCATGTTTTTAGGGTTAATTATAGACACAGCCTTCAGAATATAGAATGTATAACTAGGGTTACGCAAGCGCAGATGCCTCGCGGTGCTTATGGGCAACTTTTTACACCTTAAAAAAATACGACAGACATATTGTCCCATCACTAAATATTAATACAAGCGGACAGCATCTTTAAATGTGTCACTGTTGGATTGTTGAGGACTGCGATGGAGCAACATCTGCCAATCATTACGACTGTGTCCCTGAGTCGAAGTAGCAGTTGTCTGAATGCCTGAGCTAGTGGGTCACTGCCTGATTGTCCCGCGGGTTGCGAACTGGGCTGGAATGTGGAGCCGATGGAGCTCATGACACCTGCACACGGGGGATATTTTCGCGAGCCAGCTAGTCGTGTGAGTAAACAGCTGAACCAAGGAATCATGATGATGGATAAACTACGACTAAACGACTGGCCTTGTGGAGACTGACGTCTCTGTCTGCAACACATTTCAAAGGCTCAACCATGGCTGCCACGGGATAGCTGAGAGAGTGGCTATGCCACTTGAAACTACGTTGGATTAGTGCCGTCGGTCACTAGCCCTCATGTCTCTGCTTACAGAGCGGCTACACAAACTCTACTAACCTGGGAGCTGCAGTAAGCCTTCCTTAATAAAACGCCGCCTTTTCTCCTCTGCCGTTTGTTTCACTTTGCTGTATTCGGTTCGTTTCCTCTCGTCTTCCTGTGCTTGCTGCATTTCTCGAGCTTTAACAGAACGTCTCTTCTAAGATCCATACTTGCTGAGTATGAACACGTGCTATAGCCAAATAGTGGGCGTGGTACTGGGGGTGACTCATTGCCATATTAAAATGGTGGACGACGACACCGACAATAGGAAAGAGCTGGAAATGCCGAGAATACAACTGTTTGTGCGCCTATCAGGTACACATATGCTAAGATATGGCGATTTTCAGCGGTTATTTTTGTGTCCTGAAGCCGCTAAGCCCCTAAATCGCGCGTTGAAAAGGTTTTTCAAAATTGTGTAGGACAGACAGACGGACGGACGGACGGATGGACGGACAAAACCCATTGCTTAACCCCGCCTCCGCATACGCGGCGCGGGGTAATAATTCTAGTGTTAGCAGGGACAGCCATGGTTCAAGGTTCACCACAAATCTCTGAAAGGCAATGTGGGCGAGGATGGTGGCGGTACCGACTACAGCAACTCACTTTGGGCCCGTTATAAAGCGTACTCCAAGTATTATAATCGCCTAAGCAGAACAGCTCGCACCTCGAGGCTGCATTTCCGGTGTACCGGTGTAGGCGTAACCACCGTTTAATACGCAGAACGGAATGGAACAGAACGGCGTATAGCGGCAAGTACTTGCCTCGAGCACTTGAGAATCACTGCTGAATGGTTTGATTTGTTTGAGAGCGCTATGGTGTGGGTGCAGTAGCCCAGATCCAGTAGCGCTTCTTCGCGTTTGAATCATTGTAATCGCTTCAGTCATTGTTGTGCTATCTTCTCTGAAGAAAGAAGAAGATAGACTGGTTTAGCGACTTGCCAATTTGGCACTTCAGCGATGCTCTCTGTCAGCATTAACAGTCTTGTTACTGTAGAAAACACTCGAGAATGACAGGTATGGTCCACAAAAGCTTTTGGCTAAGTCTAGGGCAGAGGTTTGAACATCTCACTTTGTACACATACAAAATGGGGCAGCCATTTTTTTAGGAGCCATCCCTATATATGGAGTACTACCGTACTCCATAATACCTGGGAGTGTATTGAAATCTGATGTGAGTTGCAGATTTGGTTTGGCAATTTTGATAGGCAGATATTTCAACATTGTTTCTTGGTATGGTATCTGTTCCCACAACTTCTCTACCAGCTGTCGTACGTGATTATCATGTCTACACATCAACGGCAATCGATCTGCACCAACACAGACAAATGCATAAAAAATCCCTCCAGTATGGCTTAACAATATATTTTCTATCGGTTGAGTGAAGCGAATTAATAGATGGAAAATAAGCTCTCTATGGTGTGTAGTGCATGACTATGTTAGAGACAGGGGAATAAGGCTAGCTATTGTTTGGCATTGTGCATGGTTAGCCATGGAGTCTGGCAGGTGTTTGGTTACAAGAGGCACGGCTGGATTTGTGCATGTGTTTGGCATGTGCTAAGCTGTGATTGGTTGCTAGGGTGGCATGGCGGGGATTTTAAGCAGGAGATACTGTAATTGTAGCTGCCAGCAAAGCACATAGTTTATTGAGGGTCATACCCATTACGCGTTAAGCGCATGCGCTTAATATTTGATCGACAGCTGAAACAGCATACAAAGAGAATGGCAAAAGCTGCTGAACTAGCACTGCAAACTACCCCCAGCAGAAAGCGAAAGAGTTACACCAGAGAAGATAGTCCGCTACTACTATGAGAATGGAAAGAATTTGTACCAGACATGTAGAAATTATACAAGGACCGTTCAGCGCTGGCTACAAGCTGGCTACCTTTACCACGCTTTCTTCACAGGTGATAGTCCCTCCGTGCCTGAGTAAGTGCCAAAATACCGGCGAAAACTCGAGAGGAACATGGCCAACGACAATAGCATCCTTGAGGAGACTGACGGCGAATCTGTCATGAGTGTTGCCCTCCTCCCGCTCCAAGGTTAGTACCTCCCCAACTAACGGCCGCCAGATCCGTTTGTAGATGTGATGGCCACGAATGACGCTCTCCAAGGTACACTCTTCACTCTCTGCCATGCTTGTAAAATCGTACCGGTAATAGCGGAAGTACCACCTAATTTAAATTTATTAAGCGACTACTTCCTATTAAGCGCTATTCGCTGTTAAGCGCATACTTCCTTGTTGTCAGCTGTTATAAGCGCATGCGCTTAACAACCAGCGTCTACGGTAGTTACATACATTTTATTTCTCTGTGACCCTTCCTTCATGTCTATATTACAGCATGATATACTCTCTAGCAGGGTTTCTGGATAAGCTGATAAACCATGCAGCGCTTAGCCTGCAAGCAGACCAGCTAAACACTAATCCAGCAACCTCAAGCTGTATTGACAAGTGCATTTGAAATCATTACTACAACCACTCCTACTGTCCCTTAATATACAATAAACCCCAGTTACTGCTGGCTTGAGAATCAGGATTACATTGTACATACAAGGTTCATAGGAAAGGGTAAAGCTATGTATGTGTATGTACTCTATTACATAAGGACTACGTTACTGTCATATAAAAGGCAGTTTAATGTACTCACTTTGGCAGCACCATGTCCAGTTTGGTCGATAGCACTCATTATGGGACTGGCCATTAGAGACTGTTTATATGCTGCATCCAAAGAAAGCGTCTGCAAAAGTCCAATAGCCAGTCTGATGACCTGTGCATACAGTGAAACTTATAATACTCAATGTTATATGCAAAGGAGATATATTGTACGTCTTAGTTACATCACCCTCACGAGGGATGTTGCTGGTTTATAAGCCTAACACCCGAGGGCGCGTAGCGCCCGAGGGGGAGGGCTTATAAACCGCAACATCCCGAGTGAAGAGTGATGTAACTGATTTATAGCCTGTTGCTAGGAGCAACACGCATTTTACGTCATCGTGGTTTAACGCTGTCCGTATACTAGCTACGCGAATTTCCGCATTTTAGTATTTGAACTAGCAGCTAGCTACTAGCTGTGTAGCGTTATGGCAAAACGGAGAGCTGGATTCCAAGCTAAAACTGTGTAAGCATGTCAAAGAGAAGGATTTACAAGGTTAGCCACTAACTAAGGACCGTTTTGTTGCATTTCGTGGTCAGTGCATGTCAACCCACGCTGT
Organism: Phakellia ventilabrum; assembly: GCA_963921505.1. Lineage (NCBI taxonomy): Eukaryota > Metazoa > Porifera > Demospongiae > Axinellida > Axinellidae > Phakellia > Phakellia ventilabrum. Next base: position 3,118,278 of record OY997397.1, read on the forward strand.
TATCTTACCGTTTTGTGTGTGTGCATGTCAAGCCATGCTTTTAGCCCCGTGTTGTGCCATAGTAGCGCTAGCCACAGGTCCCATCATAGGTGCAAACAGTCTTGCACAGTTGCTGGGAGCGTTTTGCCACTTGTAGCTATTGTTTTGTGCCTTGAGGCTTTTGTCAATGCTAGCTAGCTGTTTCACCGTACGATCGGTGCCGAATAGCATGACCTTCGTGCTTCTAACAAGCTCCAGCTTGCTTTCTTTGATGCTTCTTGCAGAACTTGTAACTGTATTTGCTTTTTACCATACCAGATACGGCCCTTTTCACACCATTTGTCTTAATGCAAGCTAGCTGTTTCACGGTATAATGCAAATACTACTTTCGAGCTTTCAGCTCAATTTCTCAATGGAGAAAGGTGCAGGATTGGCTATTTATACACTTATATTTTTGGCATGTTATACAGTGTATAACTTGTATTGATTGTGTATAGATTTTATGCAAAATATACACAATGATACTCTCTGCTTTTTGTATAACTTCAAAAATACCAGTATATTTGGTATAACATCTAGCAATCATGCTATATACATTAAAAATAATGCAGTATACATTGTGGTATAGTATAATGTATAAATTGTACTTTTGTTTGTATTATAGGGCATAACTTGTATATTTGTATAATATGAGCACATTATACAACAATTATACATTACGTTATATAGGAAATAGACATTATACCATATAACTGTACAACATATAAGTTGTACTTTTGTTTGTATTATAGGGTATAACTTGTATATTTGTATAATATGAGCAAATTATACAACAATTATACATTAAGGTATATAGAAAATAGACATTATACAGTATAACTGCACAACATATAATTTGTACTTCTGCAAATATAATTGTATAACATAATTTCTACTTTTGTTCATATTCATTGATAGGGTAGAGTAAGTAATGGATGTTCGGTCGACAGGTATAATCGGACGCGCTAGCGCCGTACGCATAAATCACCGGAAGTGGGTGGGGCCTTCGATCGATACTATAGACCCTTCACGCTCTGTGTTCCAAGTTTGGTGTTCCTCCGTTGCTTAGTTGTGGAGCTATAGCCTTCCAAAAGTAAGTCCGAATATATCAAAGATCGGTCAATTGTATGTATTATCGGACTCCGTTCCCTGTCGCTTCTCTAAAGCAACTGTCGGTAAAATTTCTGCAGCATTGGGAAGCTCCACGACCCTGCTGCTGCACGCCAACTTTTTGTAGTTGTAACTGCCTCGACCACTGAGGGGCGTTGCTGAATGTGAAGCAGGGTCACTCTATCCATGATCGGACAGTGAATTTCGTATTTTTTTTGCCGTAGACGCCCTAAAACACCTGCTAGCATGACGATACGGCTATGAGTGGATTGTATAGGTCCTTAGCAGCATAACGGTGCAACTCTGATGTTTATACGATGTGGCATTCTAAAGATAGAGCTGTTTTGCCTGCTTCTATCCACTAAAAACTTCAGCATCATGTTCAGTGAAGATAATGCTGAAGTTTTCAGACAAACAGCTCTATCTCGAGAACCATGCAATGTATAAACATCGGAAATGCACCGTTATGCTGCTAAGGACCTGTACAATCCACTCATAGCCGTATCGTCATGCTAGCAGGTGTTTTTGGGCGTCTGCGGCAAAAAAATTCACTGTCCGATTATGGATAGAGTGACCCTGCTTTACATTCAGCAACGCCCCTCAGTGCTCGAGGCAGTTACAACTACGAAACGTTGGCGTGCAGCAGCAGGGTCGTGGAGCTTCCCAATGCTGCAGAAATTTTACCGACAGTCACTTTAGAGAAGAGACAGGGAACGGAGTCCGACAATACATACAACTGACCGATCTTTGATATATTCGGACTTACTTTTGGAAGGCTATAGCTCCACAACCAAGCAACGGAGGAACACCAAACTTGGAACTCAGAGTGTGAAGGGTCTATAGTATCGATCGAAGGCCCCACCAACTTCCGGTAATTTATACGTACGGCGCTAGCGCGTCCGATTATACCTGTCGACCGAACATCCATTACTTACTCTATACCTTGTATATTTGTATAATATGAGGATATTAAACAACAATTATACATTAAGTTATATAGAAAATAGACATTATACAGTATAACTGCACAACATATAATTTGTATTTTGCTAATATAATCGCATAACGTATAATTTGTACTTTTGTTCATATTGGGTAAAATATAAGATTTGGCATACTTATTGTGACAGCAGGAGCGCATCAAGCCAACTAGTACTTTTTCCATTACAGTTTCATGAAGGTAATGTAAGTTCTGTGTAGTTTATATGACTGATGAACTCGTGCATTCATGAAACTCAATCACATTAGTGGTTAAACCTTCATTAGAATTTCTTGTATGTGTACCGCTACATCACGTTCTGACGGGATTCACACCTTTAAACTTTCCCTCTCCTCCTGTAAACTCGAAACTCAATCTCTTATGCCTTCCCCTACTTCATTAGCATGTCTTACGTGTGTATGTCCAAAAGCTCTATACCATATCTCTAGGCTGCGTTACGTTCAAATTTGTAGCTGTGTTTAGTACTTGGCTAAAATGTTGTGATTATGTGAAAGCTGCAAATCTGGTTTTCTCTGTGAACTGTGCCACTATTGTGACCTGTGCCATATCCAGACATGCTACTGTGAACTCAGTCATGAAACTCAATCTCATTAGTGGTTATGCCTTCATGTCTTGTCTATGCATGTCCAAAAGCTCTATAGCACTTAGGCTACATCACGTTCTGACGGAATCCACTCGTTTAAACTTTCCCCTCTCTTCTAATAACTATGCCCCTCTCTTCCCCTCCCCTTGGTAGATTTATTGTGACAAACAGCATTCTTTTCTGAACACAGGCTAGCCTGAAGTAGGTATTGTCATAGCGCTGTTCCCCACAGTGGAGACTTTGTTTTAGCGCTCAGTATGTGGTATGAAAGAGTCTCCAAAGAGTAGCTACAAGAATTGTACATATGCTGCCTTCCATTGTAAGAAGCTATTTAGACTATTCCTCCTGTCCAACTAGGATGATCGTAGGGGCCTCCTAATGCATCACAAGACTGCACTCGGACGAACACTCATTAAACATGACAGTTGGATGACTACCAATGAAAAGCTCCAGTTGATGGCCTGGATGTACTCTTTGCTGAACAGTCTTTCCTGTGTCCAGTCTCTCATTTGTACGCAACTCTCTCATGTACTGTGGCTCATAGCGACTGATGTTATACAGTGACTAAACTTACCGCTCTGTATTGTACTGTAGTAGCCAACGTCTGTTGGTACTTGGTATGCCTCAATACTATGGTACTCTTACAGTTGTGGTCATTACAGTCTAATGACACTAATGTAAATTCTACCTTGCTGTCAGTTCTGTTGAAGTTACATATGCCATGGTGATGAACTCGTGTAGTCTCGCGTAGCCAGTCTGGCTACGCGCGCGAGACCTAAATTAGCCTAGCCTCGTTCCCAGGCCACACACCTGGCACTAGAACTCATGTAGTTGCGCATTTCAACCTGAGTACCAATGTCCAGTACGTGTTGATACAGTTATACATAGTATAGTTATACTGTATAACTGACGCAATGTATAATTACATGTCTAATATGCATTTTATACAAATTATACTCGATGTCCAGTACACGCGACGTGTACATGGTAAAATATAGCCATTATTATGCAGTTATACAGTTATACTGTATAACTGACGCAATGTATAATTACAGTATAATATGTATAGGATAGATCACTGCGTAGCGGGGTGTATGACCCGTTATCTACTGCGGGGAAAATTATCTCCTGCGGAAGCCGAGGAAGTACCGAGGGCGAAGCCCGAGGTACTTCCGAGGCTTCCAAGGGAGATCATTCTTCCCAAGGTAGATAACGGGTCATACACCCCGCTACGCAGTGATCTATCCTATACTTATAAGCACAACTACTCCATACCTCTGGTTTGTGCTCCATGGTTAGAATCTGACCCAGTGCACTCACAGGCAAGTGCTTCCTGATGTCAAGTATGGCAGGCTCATGTTTACTTGCCACTAGAGCATATAAGAGATGAAGGCAAGGGCTGTGGTATGCAGGAGACTGGAGTAACAACTGGGGAATGATTTGTGTACCACCAGCTTTGGTGACATGGATGCTCAACCTAAATGTGGGGGGAAAAACCATGGAATCCTTACAGGTCTCAAAACCATACGAAGAGCTACATGTAGCCTCAATCTTGGTCTCGGAAATCAAAAGAAAGGTAGCGGTCTGGGCAATAAACTTCTGTGGAATGCAAACTCTGGAATGCTATTTAATTGCTGAACTGCTAGCGCTGACTTAGTACATTTCTCTAGACTTCACTCAGTATGTCAGAAAAAAGGCTGCAAAATAAACCAATTGGAAGTGCACCTGCATACCAGGAGCACGGTACACTTCCTCCCTATTCCCCAACATCTCTTTTGCTTGTCCGAGCATCAGGGTACCCGAGACTACCTCAATCTCCACTGTACTTTGTTAATTGAAACCACTTCTCCTTCATTACGATTCATATAAAAGTGTATCCTACATAGATATTATAATACCACATAGTCTAGAAATATCGATACGTACATTTACAGTGATGGAAGTGCGCATATTACAATAACACGTAAATTCAAATTACAATGCTCTCACATCACTGTTTGCCAACTTTACTTTAACTTGACAGTGTGGTTACATATGCCCTGCTTTTTTTGAGTGGAGATGATCTGGAAATAAATGGGGCTTTCACTGCAAAGGGTAGGAGGTTAGTCAGCTTTACCAGGAGCGCACTAATGACATGAGAAGCGGGAAAAAGACTTCCACTTCTCACGTCATTATGCGCTCCTGGTTTTAGTTTGCTTTAATTTGTCTGATTAAATGACTGCCTTTCTGCCAAATGTATGAGTTGGGAGTTGTTAAACAATTACAGAAATACATACAAACAGATCCAAATGTTTCCAGCATTACCTTACTGTGTATGACAAGCAGTTGAGTATAATGAATGTAGCCATACTCCCAGTCTCCACTGCCAGCTTATATTACAAAAAGCTGGCAGTGGAGACTGAGAATGAGGCTATATTGAAAGTGCATACAAGCACTGGCTTGATCTACCAAGCATGTAACTTACTTCCTGTTGTTTTCCAATAGAGCAACTAGAATGTCCAGAATATGTGTAACTGTTTTTGATGCAGATTCTTTCTTCAGACAGTCACACAATAGACCAATGTGTTCCTTGGTACCAATTGTGGTGTGGCAGCTATACAAAAGCAATGATTTATACCAGACAGTAAGTTAGTGGGTTCCTTTAAGTGTGAAAGTGTCCATACAAATTTATTAGGTGACATGTATATTGTACGCACACACTGCCAAGCATAAAGATTTAAGGAAAAGGGGGCAAACATTAATAATACACTGCCAAGTGTAAAAATTTAAGGGGGGGGGGGGGGAGTAGGACTGGTTTAGTTAACAAGACTGATATTTCATATCTAAAAACAAGCTGGGCACTTCACATAAATCAGCCAACTGAAGGTTGTAGAGTAAGTAATGGATATTCGGACGACAGGTATAATCGGACGCACTAGCGCTGTATGCATAAATTACCGGAAGTGGGTGGGGGCTTCGATCGATAGTACAGACCCTTTGCACTCTGAGTTCCAAGTTTGATGTTCCTCCGTTGCTTGATTCTGGAGCTATAGCCTTCCAAACGTAAGTCCGAATATATCAAATATTGGACAATTGTATATATTGTCGGACTCCGTTCCCTGTCTCTTCTTTAAAGCAACTGTCGGTAAAATTTATGCAGCAGTGGGAAGCTCCACGACCCTGCTGCTACATGCCAAATTTTCGTAGTTGTAACTGCCTCGGGCACTGAGGGGTGTTGCTGAATGTGAAGCAGGGTCACTCTATCTATGATCGGACAGTGAGTTTTTTGCCGTAGACATCCTAAAATACCTGCTAGCACGATGATATGGCTATCAGTGGATTGTATAGGTCCTTAGCAGCACAACGGCGCAAGTCTGATGTTTATACGATGTGGCATTCCAAAGATAGAGCTGTTTTGCCTGCTTCCATCCATAGACGAAGAGCTCTACCGTATAGCGGGTTATTTTTGTGGGGTGCCAATTTTCGTTATTTTCGTGGTCAACCGACAAGTCACGAAATTTTCCACCCACGAATTTTACGATCGGTTACATGTGCTGTACAAGTCGAGCAGACTAGGCGCTAAGTCGACTTTCACTATAGCTCTCTATAGTACCTGTGTCCCGTTGACAATGCCCTGGATCCACAGGATCCTCTGTCACAAGCCGCATGCTGTGATTGAAAAAAGCAGAGGCGATATTAAACCAAAAAGCGAGGCCCGTACCTCACAGCGGTATGGTAGTTCTTCTCCAAAACTGGCCTCCCATATGCCTTTACAGACTTGGTAGCCTCTCATGCACGACTCAATGCTGAAGCGCTCCAACTCTCTCGTGCAAAATTGAACCACGTGTAACAAACTTCATATTACGTCATCGCGTATTCGCGATCGAATCGCCACGAAATTTAGAACCACGAAAATTATTTCTAACGACCTCTCGAGCTTTTCACGAAAATTTGCACCCACGAAAATAACCCGCTATACGGTATCTCGAGAACCATGCAACGTATAAACATCAGACTTGTACCGTTATACTGCTAAGGACCTGTACAATCCACTGATCGCCGTATTGTTGTGCTAGCAGGTTTTTTAGGGCGTCTACGGCAAAAAAATACAAAATTCACTGTTCGAGCCTAGAGTGACCCTGCTTCACATTCAGCAACACCCCTGCCCGAGGCAGTTACAACTACGAAAAGTTGGCGTGTAGCAGCAGGGTTGTGGAGTTTCCCAATGCTACAGAAATCTCGCCAACAGTTGCTTTAGAGAAGAGACAGGGAACGGAGTCCGACAATACATACGATTGTCCGATCTTTGATATATTCGGACTTACCTTTGGAAGGCTATAGCTCCAGAACCAAGCAACGGAGGAACACCAAACTTGGAACTCAGAGTGCGAAGGGTCTGTACTATCAATCGAAGGCCCCGTCCACTTCCGGTAATTTATGCGTACGACGCTAGCGCGTCCGATTATACCTGTCATCCGAGTATTCATTACTTACTCTACTCAGCAATAGGTCTAAGCTAAATGCAGCTGTAGAATGAATTAACTTCGCTAGACCATAGATAATATAGCATACATGGTGTATGCATACACGGTGTACACTATATTATCTATGGCTAGACAGTACAGCTTCCAGCGAAAGTGCTGACACAGCAATTTCGTAGTACACTTCCAGTTACCCATCAAACCTTGCCAACACAGAATTATCAATGCTACCTACTACTTTTTTTGGCCGTTTAAGCATCACAAAACTATGCTAGCTTGACGTACCTTGGGCTATACTGAGCCTGCAAACTTCCACAGCACTCATGGCTTTATAGTGGCATAGTAACGCAATGACATAACTTAGCGCACGTGATAATTGCGGACGAACGCACACACAGACAGACGCGGGAACGTAAAGCACTCTTAGTACCGTTTGTAACAACATATCAACATGCACACAACAGTCTATAAAATTTGCGACCTGGCTATGAATTCACAATTCGCAATTATTAGAATCTCGCAATTAAGCCAGTTCTGCGGACCGGGTACTACAGAGGAACAAAACAATGCTATTGCGATCCTTGTGGACAAGTCCATCACATAGTTTTAACAAGGAAGATTTACTACAGCTCCCAGGTTAGAGTTTGTGGAGAAGCTACTAGAAGCGACTGATCTTTGGGAGAATAATGTCTATATCTGCAACATAAGTATTTTCAAGGATCAGTTGTACAGTTGGGAGAGTGGAGAGACAGGCTGTGCTGCTTGATTCATACTGCTTGATTGTGCTGTCCATTTCTAGCGCTCATGCCTCTACTTATACAGTGACTACAGCAGCATTGCTATGCATACTTAATGGTCAGTTGTTATTTTCATGACTCACAAAATACCCATGTCTTGCCATACCCAGGTTGTAATTCATTACAACCCCATCTATACTCACTCGCCATACTTCACATTTGGCAGTGCAAATACTCTCAATGATTAAATTATATGACTGTGATCCTTGGGTAAAAACTAAGAAAACACATGTAACGCTTCTCTCCCTTCAATTTCTATAAGGACAAAACAACACTCCATATAATTTATTGGGGCGATTCTGAGCAAACAGTCAGACTTTTGGCCAAATCTGTTACATAGTTTTACCAAGGGAGACTTACACACTACAGTTACAAGGTTAATAGAGTTCGTGTAATCTATGTAAAAGTAGATAGGCTGTATATGCGCACTGGAAAACTGAGAATAGCATAATCAAGTGATGTGAACACTGCTTCCAAATAGCAGAGTTTGTCTCTGGACTCTCCTGTAGCAGCCATGGCTGAACCTTGGATAGGTGTTGCAGACCAAAATTTTACCTCTTGAAGGCCAAATGTTTCTTTGTACGTACGTACCTTCTCCAGCATCACTGATGTTTTATTCTCAAGACTGGCTGGCTCGTGAGATATTGGCTAGCCCTCTTATGACAATCACATGATTATAGGCTAGCAGCAGAAATATCAGGCCAGACACTACTAGTGTAAACTACAACAGAAACAAGCAGAGAATGTAGAGCATAAGACCATGCAGACTAGCTATTGTCGCCTGGCCAGGCCAAGCTGTTGTGGCATATACGTACATAATATCAATGGTTCTGATGTTACAGATTTACAATTTCTAATCGCCGTTGTCTTATTATTCTTACTGTTATGCCTAGACTACACGAACAAATTGAGTCCACAAGTATTTCCATTAATGACATTCATATATTGACATAATCAATATGGCAATTTCCGCTGCAGCTATAGCTATAGCACCAGCATTCCCAGACCATTTGTTTCCTTTGTAGTTTGGTCACAAGACTACACTTTGATACGCATATCTTGCCAAACCATGTTATGTAGTCACTTGCCCAGGTTCACCCCACAATGTTCTGCATTAAGGTAGGGTGGGGCAATTTCGACAGTGGGGGAATTTCGGGGAGAAAATTGTATATCCTGGAATCGTAAAGACCTAGATTTACCTATGGTCCAATTCAACAGCGACCAGCTACCATCTTTCAAATTACGTAGATTCAAGTACCACAGAGATTTTTGAAAATACAACTCCTAGCGAGATCTTAGCTCAACTCTTATGCACCCACGTTGTACTAAAAGTAATAACAATTTTCTTATTCCGGTGATTTGCAACTTCTAACACAGCAAACAGCTTCTACAGGCTACATAACATTTGCCAAGTAGGATTCGTAAACTAGCTTATCTGGATCATGAGCCAATGCAACGAAATCACGTGTCTGGCCTTTACAGTCATGTAATGAATGCATAGCTACGTGGAACAGACTAAGTGGAAAGCAACTTGGCAGCCACGGTACAGACTTGCCAGCAAAAAACAAGCACAAAATACTCTCAAGAGGACTTGAAGGCAGCAGACCATTTGCCCAGTCACTTGCCCAGGTTCACCACAACCAAAAGAAGATAACATGAAGCTTTCGGTGGCTGCAAAGTAGTTCAGTGTCCCTCGTTCAACTATCTTCGATCACTTGAAGGGAATCCACAATGACCTTTATTCTTTTATCATTCAGATTGAAGTACCCATGACCTTTATTGTTTTCTATCAATCTTTGCTTATGCTCATAATCAATCAGATTGATGTATCCATGACCTTTATTCTTTTATCATTCGTATTGAAGTATGCATGATTTTCTATCCATCTTTGCTTATGCTCATAATTATTCAGATTGAAGTATCCATGATTTTTATTAATTTTGAACAAATATATGAACAAATATAATAATGCTAAGACAAAGAATTCTGATTGTGTCTTTTCATAATCAGTTGAGATGAGACCATTCCACAGCCAATGAAAACACTGACAGTGTGGCCTGCATGTGGCCTTGCTTGCACCTAAAATTGGAGCTGGTGCCCTACAATCCTTTCACCAGGAGAAGAAAAGGAGATTGTGATAACTCTGCAAGTTTTGCAGCTTTGGCCTAACTTGTTGGCGTTGTCATACATGGCTATATAAATGACCAATCATTGCATCTCAATCCCTTTCGAGATGGATTACTGCATGGAAAGACTGGTTGATGCTTTTTTTTGAAGAGATGGGCTTCACAGTTGAGTTTACGAAAGCCGCAGCATTTGCCTACACATCGAGCTGCTGGGTCATCACCAGAGGTGATTGACAAATGGTTCCAGCGGGTTGAAAGTCTCTACCAGACCACCAGCTTAAGGTGATGCCCTGGTTACAGATAATTAGAAATACCATATATACCGCTAATGTACAGTGAATATTGAAACACGCCAGCCTCGAACGCGCAAAAATGACAGCTGTTGCAGTATACAGTTTTTGGACACGCAGGTGAAAGAGATTTACTACCTCTGGGATTGTTTTGAAAGCATGTTTATTGGTCTATAGCCTGAAAAAGCCCGTTTTTGCCATTTCAATTTCAATCGTATTTGTGAGTTAACGCTACTTCAATTCACTGATACTGCTGCAACAACACCGCGAGTAGGAGATCGAGATGTTCAAGAAACACTTGAGGGTAGCGGTCGTGACTACATTACTGTTTTAGGAGCTGGGTGTGCAAGGGTAAAAACGTATGGAGTAAGTGGATGCAGGGCGGACCAGCTGGCTGTATGTATTCAGTTTCAGTGGATGGAGGCCTCAAATTGGTTTGAGAAGATGTTTCTCCCATCGGTCCGACACTTGACTTGTACAGCACCTAGCTGTCATTCTTTTTTTTTTGATGGCCAGTCACTCCCACATGAGTATTTGCCTTGTTGAGCTAGCTCGTAGCAGCAATGTGTACTTACTTTGTCTTCCTCTGCATACCACTCACCTCCTCCACTCGACGTTGGTGTTACTGGTCCAATGAAGGCTGCATGGCAAACCATTTTGAAGCAACATCAACTTCAAAGCTGTGCAGCAACAGTTACGAATTCCCTAGCCTTCTAGCAAAGCTATGGGATCAGTCATTCCTTCCACAGCATCTTAAAAGTGGCTTTAGAAGGGCGTGGCTTAGTCCACTTTCAAGATCTGCAATCCCTTTCAGTCGGTTGACAAAGGCTCTCCCCTTTAGCAGACCATCCGCTGCTAAGCAAATGCAGCCACAGCTACAGCCAGCTAAGACTTCAAGCTCACATAGTGAAGCTGAAACAAGCTCGCATAGTGAAGCTGAAACAAGCTCACATAGTGAAGCTGAAGCAAGCTCACATAGTGAAGCCAAAGGACAAACAACTATCACAGTTGAGTTCGTGGGAACTTGCACATCGTTGTCACCCCAGTGTGTTTACATTTAAGAGGTTATTTCTCTCGACTGATCTAAAAAAACAAAGATAATAGGTCAAAGGCATGCCCTGACAAATGCAAAGTGAAACCTCACTTCTATGGAGAAGCTTTTACTCTAGACAAGGTGTATCAGCAGCTCAGAGAGGTTGAGCAGGAGGAGGAAATAAAGAAAAAGAAAGAAGAAGCAAAGAAAAGAACGAGAAAGAAGACCAATACCAAACAGTCAGGTACCAAGGCACAGAAGAAATCAGGAAAGAGTCCAAAAATGAGAAAGCGAAGGGGAAACTGAGAAATGAGGTGTTGGTTACTTCAAATTCAAGTTCTACAAGTAATGGCAATGATGTCGACAATATTGGTAAAGCTTCAAGTTCTAAAAGTGACGAGGAACAAGCAACATATCTAGACAGCGAAGAAGAGCTATGCCAGGAGCGTGGCAGAAAGTGGAAAAATGATGATGAAGAGTCTCAACTGTGCTGGATGGGGTGTGATACTTGTCCACGATGGTTCCACTACTGGGACTGACTGGCTTTCCTGATAGCTTTTGGTCTTGTCACCATCATCAATTATTGTGTATTTGAGTATGTATGTATTAGAACGTAACTGACATTTTATGACTCGAGTTTTTTAAAGAAAATCTATTTTGACCTTGTTTTCTATTAACCGAAATTGCCCCATCAGTGAAAATGAATGGTTGGGAGTTTTAACCCTACATTGACCAAATTTCGAGAAGTTCCGGAAAGTGCACACACTACAGTGTAAATAGCTAAAGGTCGAGCTTTTGTGTCATAAGAAACTCACCTACTTCCAGCGTGAATGTTACTGGTGAGGTAGGATTATTCAAATTTGTGTCAAAATTGCCCCACCTTACCTTACGCTAGTGGTCCATCTACAAGACATGTGTTCAAAATGGCATCTCTGGAAGTTATAAGGATGCCATCTTCAAACTTGTGGCACATGACGAGTTAGAGATCTGGACAAATCTATCCTGCAATTTTACCAAAGGAGGTTTACTACAGCTCCCAGGTTAGTACAGTTTGTGTAGCTTCCGTATAAAAAGTAGAGATATCACCGGTAGAAATGGATGGCAAAATCGAGCAATGTGGATGTGAGCTTCAAGCAGCACTTTCCATAGCAGGCATGACTGATCCATGTAATATTGTTGCACATCTATCTCCCAAAGACCAGTCACTTTTTCAGAGCTAAGCCTTCTCCACCAGCGTTACCATGCATGGTTCTGGGTTAGATGTTGCTGTTGCAGCTAGCTGGCTTGCAAAATACCCCCATTTTGCCATGCTCAGATCGTGATCTGTTGCTCTACTCGCCTGCTATACTTTACACATGGCAGTGTGATTACCTCAATCTGCAGAAAACAATATTGTTGCTTTTGGCATTCCGCACAAGCAGGACCTGCAGTCATCATCCAATGTTAATTAAAGATCATAGACAAGCATCTGTATTATGGAGCTGTCGTGCAGGGTGTCCTTAATAGCAGCACAAATAGATTAACATATAACGGGATTGGAAACGTTCAATTATGTCATAATTTCCTGCCTATAGTGCTACCATAGCAGCGATAAATCCTTTGATCTTTATGGTCAGATAAACATTTCATGAGAGTGTTATCACTACTTTTACTCAGAAGTTACAACAGTCAACTTGAAAAGCGAAGTCTACGTATTCCTGAAGACCTGTGCAGACTGTAACAGCCATGCAATACTGTATTGTAAAGTAAATGTTATGAACCATTATGCTATTAAAGTAGCAGGTACACAAATTTTCAATATAATTACTAACAAGATGTTTATGGGACAAACCTCCACAGAAACTTGAGAAGTACTGAAAAAAACACACAACTATGTAGGGGTGTTGATATTCTGGGCTGCATATATGGAAGCAAAGTGAATGGTTGCTATGGTAGTAGCATATTTTCGTGTACCTGTAGCAAGTTGAAGAAATCTTGGCTTCAAAAGTGCACTATAGTTTACTAGGGTAGCTACATTTTTGCACTGTGCTGCCTAACAGCTATGAATGATAGTGTGATATGTAATATCATACCTTTAAAATGATTGCAATTTTTTCATGCAGACAAAGTCACCATGGAGGAAGTTTGATAGGCAGTTAGTGTTTATTCTTATTCGGAATAGCCAACCCTACCACCAACTGAGAGCCTGCAAATATTGTATTCCTCCCATATACACATAGGTTATTAATGTATATATGGACTGACTAGAGTACTGCATCAAAACGACTGTGTAAAGTCTTCCAACTACAGTGACCATAAAGAGTGTGACACAATGCATTTCTATTGCAGAATACCTGACCTGGACACTGCATGATCATGGCCATACGGTGCTGCTTTAGCAACCATAGTAAATGTTCTCTGTCACTAAATTCACTTGTTGCACTGGTTGACACAATACATGTACGTATATCCTGGACATCCAGATGTCAATTTTTTTGCAGATAGCAATGGTTCATAAGGGAAAAGTTTGTTTCCTCAGATGGTGGTGTTATTGCGTTTCTGGATAGCTGTAGCCCAGTTCAGTTGAATGGAAGCACATATGCTCAGACCATTCACATTACCAAATCTGAACTATTACACCAGAGTGTCCTAGTTGTGTTGCAACCTCATCTACCAGAGTCCAACCAACAGCCATATTAATGACAGATTCCTGAACACATCCGAATGTAATGGCCAGATCCAGCGATTGTGAGTGTGACGAACCGGAGCAGAAAAGCAGATCCAAAGGATGAAGCATAAAATTGCCAGGAAAAAGGAGTTAACGTCGATGAGCACTTCAGCAATGATCTTAAGCACATTATGAAAAAAGAAACAAAAAAATTCGCAAAGGATTTCATGAGGAGAGTTTCAGGTGTTTTGGGAACAATAATTGGAGGCCATGAAGCTAGAAGACAAGCGGCAAATACAATTTTAATAAAGTGGTGCTTTAATTAATCTGAAGCTAATCTCCAATGCAGCATATACCACACTTTTAGCACTTCTGGCGTCCTGACCCTTCCATCAGAGCGAATTTTGAGAGACTACAGCAATGTGAAAAGCTGGATTTCAGGCAGAAGTATACACACAAGAATTATGTAACTATGTAGTGAGATTAAAGTCCACATATTGCAAGGTTCAAAGAAGCATGTGGTGTTGGTGGTAGATGAGCTCAAGATAAATGAAGACTATCGTCATTTGGGAGAGATTCTGGGATTTGCAAATCTTGGCAGTATTAACAATAAGTTAATTGAACTTGAACTCCAGCAGCGCTAAGTCAGTGACCCTATATCTGAACATCCACCCATTGCAACTCACATGCTTGCCATTATGGTGAGAGAAATCTTTATTCGCCTTAATTTTCTCTATGCACACTTTCCCATAGACAAGTTATCTGCTGACCAACTTTTCCCAATCATGTGTAAAGCAGTGCATGTGGACTAAGGGTTATTGCCATTACTGCCGATGGAGCACCTGTGAATCGGACGTCCTTTTGAATGCAAGGGAAGGAATCGTATAAATCCAGCAACCCCTTTACCTCAGAAGATCAGTTCATATACTTTTTATCTGATGCACCCCATCTACCAAGAAAAATTGTTTTTCTCACTCATTTGGGCACGGCAGGACCTGGGTATATTGTTTGTACCCTGTACCTATATACTTGCAGACTCTTCTGGGAATAAAAATATGGCTAATGTACATGTATGTAGTCTTCTATACCGTATACACAACAACGGGCAATACATCAAATGGAAGTGTATTGAGTAGCTTTATTACAGAAAGTTGGTGGCCACTGCTCAGCAATCACATGCCCTTTCACTGCATCTAAAGCTAAAGCTACAGCAGGTTTACCTAAATTCATACTCACATATGTGAGTGGAACTAGCTGCTCAGGTACAGTTGAAATCACAATCAGTAATTCTTATACATAAATGCTAATTCTGCTATAAAAGTATTTTACATACAGGTCTTGGGTAAGTCTGTTGCTGATGCTTTAGCCTTTTATAATGACCCAAGCACACGTAAGGCAGACTCACTTTGTTGAAATTGTGGCAGATTCTTTGATTGTCTCAATATCCGTCACTTACATGAAGCTGAACAGAAGAGGAAACCTGATTTCAGACCCTACAGAAGCACAGCAGACAGTCGACTTGAGGGTTTCTATTATTTCTTCATGACATATAATATTATAGTGGCTGGAGAAAAACTTTTGGGGCTATCTGGCTGAGTGGAAGGCTAGTGTTGGGCAGCGCACCGATGTTATAGATCCTGTTCCTGTTTAGTGAACGATTCTGTCAGGATAAATCGAAAAACTGTCTTGAACAGTAGCAGGTGATATGTGGACCAAGGAGGATTCTTTCCTTAAATGATGAGACCCTTATGTTCATTACAGCAGTTAAAAGCAGGGTACGTACACAGCTTGTGAAATCAGTGTTGCCATCGGAGACATCTAGTCCCAACTGTAAGGAAACTACAATCACCACAACATTACAGGATGAAGATGTTCAATTTGAATGGACTCTCCTATCACTTGATATTGAGAATTAAGTCTCTTCTTCGAGGATTTTTGTTGCTGCATCCTGGATGGAGCAGTATAAAATTCATAACCATAAAAACTACCAAGAAGAGCTCTTCCCTTCGCAAAGGACTCAACCGCAGTCAACCTGGTGAGGAAGACATACTATAATTCTTGTAACCATAACACGTGTACGTAATATGATTATTAATAAAAAGTTGCAATGAGAATTTATTGGAATTACATATGTCTTAGTGCTGCTGTTGGCACTAATAGAAAGGGTGCTATGCCTTCGCTGAAACTTTCTGTTTGGAAGTGGAGTTTCATCAATGTAGTCCACTGAATCAAGTTGTCTTATATGTCAACAGTTGCCTCTGAATGGATCTAAAGCACTTGATTTTTGTACTTGTAGGGTATGAGCATTCTGTAGGCATCGACTGGCAGTTGGATTGTCATTTCTTTTACAGTGTCAAACCTAGCCTCGTACCCAGGCCACACACCCCCGAAAGAGTGGCCTGGTATTCACTGTTTGCGCTGCGCTTAATTTCTGAGAATTTAGGATATTGCCGTATCGTGTCCGCGTATGATTACGTCACATTCGCTTACGAATCCGCAAATGTTTCCGTGTCACGAAGTTGCAAGTGAAGGCAGGAGGCTTTCAAGCCTGCCGCGATGGTCTTTCGTAAGTTAGATGCTTAAAAAGTGATCAGTAGTTCGATTCTTCGATCCCGTTTGCCACTGAAAAGCCTAGAAGGCCACATCTGAGATTGAATATCGAGCAGCTCACAGTCACTGCCAGGAGAGGCGCTTCCGAATTTCTGTGGTAAGATAGCTACCATACTCGTAGCGGATAGAAAATTACGGGTTCTTTTACCATTCTAGACTGGTTAGAGAGCCATTTTAGTTGCAGAAAGTCAGAATCAAGGTTGATTTCTAGTTCTCCGCTTACTATATACGTATACTGCTTCCGTACTACTCCTCACCATGTGACTAATATCGTTTACGGATACTTTTACTGACCTTTTTCCGTACATTTAGCAATTTGTTCATGCATGCGCGAACAGTGGGTACCAGGCCACTATTTTTCAGGGGGTGTGGCCTGGAGACGAGGCTATGTCAAACCATTCCACTGTGTATTCCAGCCATATTCACAAACATTCAACAAACTGCACAGACCTTTCATCACTATTTTTCTCATACTTTCGTAGCAGGTGATAAGGCACAAACTAACAGGCATAGCGCATGGAATTCGTCTCTTCGTTGGTAAGACAGTGGAACTATGTTCTGCAGTACTTGAAGTGGCAACTATCTCTGTCCTTTCATGTTCAATTCAAAAAGATGTACGTAGATCAATGCTTTACAGCAGTAATGGACTAGTAGCTATCCCAAAGCTGTGGTAGGCTAACAACCCTGATCACACAGTAAAACCAGCTATCATAGATAGCTAGAATAACACGAAACGGGAATGGAAACAGTAATTTTAAAACTCTTCTGATCCTTGTTATGGTTGTTTATAATGACGTCACACGCATGCGCAGCACTAGTGGCCCAAGCTTAGCATGAGAGCACCTGCAATAGCAAATGTGGAGGTGAGGAGTGCAATTGCGAAGTGCTGACGAAGTACTATTTGTTGAAAATGACAAAGCCAAGGTTATCCACCAAATGGCAAGAGGCTACTGGAACTGATAAAAGGGCAGGATACGTAGTTTCAGTGAACGACTCTGTAAGTCTACCTTTATCCCTAGAAAATCCTCTGCATCCAGCTGTACTAAGCAGGTGAAGATGAGGTCAAAGTTCCATTAGCTAAGGATTGCTCATGTCTGGGAAGTTTGAGGTAACTGATATAGCAATAGCCTGGATTTTAGGCTCAGTGTAGTGTTATGTCCAGACCTCTACTCACTTGCCACCAGCGCCAGGTGAGTAGAGAGGTCTGGGCATGAGACTAGGCTCAGTGAGGCTAGATTATTGATGGGTGCAAGATTACTGTTCCAGTATCAAGTTTGGCCATGTGAACATTAGGTACAAGATGAGAAGATCCATATATACACAACATTCATAATCCCAGTTCTGTGGCTACACAATTAGCCACTATTATACGGTTCACAGACTACCTGGGGGGGGGGGGGGGGTGTGTAAAGACACGTCATGATTACTGGGCTGGGTGAAGTCTTCCCCTTCTGTTCAAGCATTATCTCGGTGCAGCTGCTTGTTATAATGGTGAACATACAAAGGGTCATCAACCAAGAGCACTGGTTCTTTAGCCATAAATTACTTAGAGAGTCTCAAGAACCACTCCTGTCCTGCAATTGGCTATGTAGATAGCACAGCCTAAAGGAAGCCAATGCCAAAGCAGTCCAAGTGGTGAAAGTAGGCCACTAGCATGGGAGAGTTAAGAATAGCTTCAACAAGATTGATATTTCATATCAAAAAAATCAGCAGGGTATTATCATGAATATGAAGTTTGTACTCAGCAACAGATCAGTCCAAGCTAAACAGCTTCTCATCTTGCATAGCTTCCAGCGAAAGCAATGGCTCTGCAATTTCGTAGTGATCTTTCACTTTGCTGCCAGACCTTGCCAAAACAGAAGTATCATTGTCACCTACCACTAGGCAACACAAACCTAAGCTAGCTTGATGCACCTGGTCTATTGGGCCAGCAAACTTCCAGTAGTTTCCACTGTGCTTGTGGCTATAGTGGCATAGTAACGTAATGACGTAATTTGTTGCACATGACAATTGTATACGTACAGACAGACAGATAGACATGGGAAATGTAAAGCAATCTTAGTACTAGTTGAGCACGCATTTAGCATACGCGCCCGACTGATAAAACTGGCCATAACAATACGCAGAAACTGAAAGTGGACACACCTCACTTAGGATTATGTGTGGGTTAGAAACCTAACCAGAGGTTCTTAGGGGTTTAGAAGCCATGGAAGTTTTACATAATCACTGAGGGCAAAGCCCAAAGTGATTATGTAAACACTTCCAAGGGCTTCTGAAGCCCTAAGAACGGAGGGTGTGGTTTCTAACTAATCCATTGCTAAGGTAACCCTGCTGCATTGCAGCAAACCAATCAGATTTCAGTATTGCTGTTCTATTATGTAATATATTGCATAATCCATTGCTAAGGTAACCATGCTGCATTGCAGCAAACCAATCAGATTTCAGTTTGCTGTTTCATTATGTAATATTGCATAACCCATTGCTAAGGTAACCGTACTGCATTGCAGCAAACCAATCACATCAATCTTAGGCCATACCAAATTGATTTCATGTTTCATGGATCCGGCTTGTCTATTTTTTTACGGATAAAGAAAAAAATGTAAATTAGCTCATTTTAGTGGGCGTGGTCTCTCTGCAGCTACCGATTGGGCATCACAAAATGGTAGCTCCAGCAGAGGTTGCTATTCAAGTGGTTGAGGTGCCGTATTCCCTCCTTGAAAAGGCAGGCCTCCCCTTTTCAGTGTGTGTTGAGCTACAAGAAAACAAACTAGACATATCGTCGGCTGCCTGGACAGTTCGTAAGTCCAAAAGCGGCTTGTCGCTTCAGCTCTTTTGGCCCCTCAGTGTGGATGGCCCTAGCAGTGGCAGCTTTGTCCAGCCCCCAAAGTGCGCTGGTGTCAGGGTGAATAACAACCACAGGAAACGGTGTCTGCGACGGCGCAGGCTGAGAGCTACCTGTGATAAAATCACTCAAACGCGTCTGTCAACCCCACCTATCCGGTCTGCCCTTGCTAGTGATGACCCCATGGACCCTGAGCTACTCCCAGATTATGACGATCATTCAGCAACATCTGCCCCTGCCAGTGGTGACCTTCATCCACCCTCAGATCATGAGCATCACTCAGCAGCAGTAAGCCAAGGGGAGTCTGATGATTCCAGTGTATCTGAATTAGACCTTGCAGAATACAGTAAGGTGGCTTACTCAGTCCGCAGTGGACAGCCAGGTCTCTTATGTGAGAGAAAAGGAGATCTTGATACCGAGCGATAGTGGATTCCAGTGGTTTCCAGGCGGAGACGAAAGAAGCCTGGATCCCCTACCCTGCTAGTGATGCTGTTGACCTGCGAGACTATACATTCAATCCCCTTGGACCTGATGCCACTCCTGGAATTACCATTCAAACTGGTAAATCTGGACTCCTGTGGCTGCTAGGACTCGAGCAAGAAGCCGTCTGAAAATTAAAGACAACCTACCTGTAGACTAAGTAATTTACTCATGCTTGCATAACCTTATTATATCACCCATGTATGGCCCGCTAGGGTACTCTCCTGTAATTGGAGGCAAGAAAGAAGAAGAAGAAGAGCTACCTCGTGGCAGCTTTTAATATGGTAACATGGTTTGCGTGGTTTACAAGAGTTTGCTTCATCTGTGTCATGGCTACATCGGCTGCGTGGTTGAGTGTACTAGTCAAGCGTGGCCACGAAGTGGTAAAACCTCGAACTGTCCTCAAGTGCTCGTGGGAAGACAAATTTGGAGCGCTACTGGACCAGTTTGACAGTATGTTATAGTGCACGATCGAGAAAATACAGATCGCTACAAGCGCAAAGTTCACTGATCCTGTTCATATAGTGCCCATTGATGCTCCAGTCAGCATATGCAAGCAATTGAAATGTTGTCATGTGTACATCAGTATTGCTGCTGTCCAGTCTCCGGCCATGGTTCCATCGCGGAGTGCTTTGGACGTTCTGATGGCATCTTCCCGCAAGATAGTTCTTCCTTCAGCACTGTCACCACCATACAGGCATATATGTGCCAGATCGATTCTCTGTATTATAGGGGGTACAATGATAAAAAGGAAAAGGAACCTCAACTCTCGTCAGATGGCTTGCAGCAGCACATTGAGCGGCTCAGTGGCATTTTAATGCAGCCGTGGATGTCAGGCAAGAGGTTTGAAGTGATCCGAGGTGATGTTGAAAAGCTCGTGGATGCCCTTCACAAGTACAGGGAGTACTTAGTCTCTCAATGTGAGAAAGTAAAGTCCCGCCAGCAGTCGCTCGAGCCACGTAGTGTAGACGACCATGAATTGGAGCAGAAATTGTCGAGCTTGCCTTTGTATCAACCTCTCTTCTTGAATGACATTGCTCCTGCCGACCGATTTGATCGAAGGAAATGGTTATCAGGACTATTCTTTCCCTTCGCTACCATGATATACAAGTATGCCTATGAAAATAATCTTGGCACTTTGACATACGCATGGAGGATCCCTGAAGGTGAATCGGTTGATAGCACTGTTATCAGTCAGATATGTTCACAGCTCTGTCGGAAGCAATTTGTTCTATTCATCTCGTGCAATGCACAGGGACTTCCTAGGCAAGTATAGTCAGGAGGCAAAGATTTCAAAGATGCTTCTTCAAAATATTTACCACACTCTTCTGCATGATAGTTCTGCTGCTGAGTATTCGTTTGAAGCACATTGTCAAGTGGATGAACGTGTGGCAAAGGCCGTCATAGAGATAGATGATTCTGAGATAATTCTCGATCTGAGACGAGCAAATGGTAACCGTCAATGAAGTGTGTTCGATGAATTCTGGCAAGAGCTTCAGGTGTACCTGGATGAGACCACACTATAGCTAGCTATTGATGAAAGAAGGCATGGAGATGTTATGCATATGCCTATAGCTATTTTGATTCGTCACTTGCAGGAACTGATGACAGAGAGATTGAAGAAAAAGTTCCCTGTTTCTACACCTGCCGTACCTTCCACAAGGAGTGGATACGATTATAATTTCGGCCTTCGAATCCGTATATAGAATGAGCCATCCGTTACACAGGGCGTGTCATTGTCAGGTCTGGAGTTCAGGTTCGTCAACTGCGAAAGGATCACCTGAATTCACATTACGTAAGTGCACTTCTCAAATATGTTAGAAACTTCGCTGTTCAGTATCGTAATAACATCGTATTAGCCTTAGTTGATGACAAGTGTATAATTCCTGTTGGTGAACCTGCTTGTCATACATCAACTGGGGTTCGTGGCCACCATCGTTCGCTTGTTCCCATAGATGGGCCGCAGTTGCAAGCTTTAAATCATGGTTTTCACATCCATGGCATTGTGCCATCTGTGGCATTTTTCATTGATGTGCCAGAAGATGTATCAGATACCTTCTTTAGAGGTCATACATTTGTGACCAATAAAGACAAAGTCACTCAGGCATCACATGCTTTGAGCCATTCTACAGAATTAACCGACCTGATTCATACACATTTCAGTGAAGATGGCCTTGTTTCAGCTATTCCTATAGCTGTAGTGAGTGATGGTGGACCTGACCATCGAGTGACCTTTGGTTCAGTGCAGGTTGCTTGCATCAGTATGTTTCGTGCTCTTGATCTAGACATGCTGGTTTGTGTCAGGCCTTGTCCTTACCAATCCTGGCAAAATGTAGCAAAGCGTATAATGTCGACCTTAAACTTAGTCTCCAAAACGTCTCTCTAGGCATGATCTAGCATGCCTCATCAGTTTGAACAGCTTGTAAAGAATAGGAATTCTCTTGCTGAAATCAGAGAAGCGATCCAGTCACACCCTGAACTGTGTGGTGCCCTACAGGATTCAATGTCTGCTCCACTGACTGCTGTTGGCCGTGGATTTCAAGCAATGAACAATGCAGTGAAGTTCGGTGTGCCTACCTCTGAAGCACACATTGATGAACAGTTCCAGCATGCCTTATTTATCGATCCTGCATTGACACGAGATGATCTCACTGCAAAAGGTTTACAAAAGGCTATATCACTGAAGACATTATTTTATGAAGACTCACTGCCATGCATCACAGTACATATTTCAGATTAAGAAATGTACAGATCCATCTTGTTTTTATTGCCTGCAGCATCCGGTACAGCTCTCTCATGATGTATTTGTGGACCTGAGTTTTTCTTCCTCTTCCTCTGCTTGATAGCAGCAAAGAACACTATCAGAAGTTCAGTGATCTGTACTGACAGACACCTTCAGACAAAGACAGGCCATCTCACACACTCACGCCTTCTGAAGAAGCAAATCAGGTAGACAAGGTAAGGAGGTCGTTGCTTGTGTGCGGAAAAGTGAGAGGCACGATAACGTATGGTGAATGCTGCAAGCCAAGATGTATATACTCTCAGTCTAAACTGTCTGGAGAACAAGTAAAGGAGATACACGGATCCGAGAGTCCAACCTCTACACTTGTGGTTCACCTCTCTTCCCCCCAAGCTCCTGTTACGAAAACAGTATTGTCGTGAGGGAAGGTCTTGTGTGTGTGTGTCGTACATCGAGACGCAGTACTACAGTTCCGTGTTAGTCCACTTCCCACCTGTGTGCTATTACTGTGGACTCGGTGAGGAGTCGTTCATGAACAATGATGAAATAAAAGAACTCAAACAATCTTATGCTGTAGTGTATCCAATTTGCTTTTAATGCCTTGCTGATGGCAAAAAGCCTCACTGTAAGCAGCCATTCAAATATAGCAAAGAGGCCTAAGATCTCGTAACTGTATTGTTTCGGCTTTTGAATGTACTTGCTGATGGTACTTTATAATGATAATCCTATTTTTTGCCTGCAACCCGGGTCAAAATTGGGACTGGTCTGTCCGTGAAAAATCAATTTGGTGTGGCCTTAGTATCAATGTTGCTGTTACAAAATGTTGCAAAATCAGTTGTGTGAGCGGTAGCTAGTAATAGTGAGTGGTAGTTAGTGAGTTTAGTAAGCATGGCTACTATTTCTCGGTGAGTTTATTAAGCATGGCTACTATTTCTCCATCGCTCTTGGCTAAGCTAAAGCCAGTGCCAGATGACTGGGTCCTTTCTCCTTGGTTTAGGAGAACCGTGGGAGCTCTTCCCATGGGATCCCTGTTATGATGCGAAAGATGATGATGATAGCTTGCTTGTTGCATCGCAGAAATATGAACCGACAACCTCTGCTGCTGTCGAGAGTAATTTCGATTGCAACGAATTGTTCCTAGCAGCATCTCAGACGTACGAAGAGTCGCTGCAAAAGTCAGGTTCTACTGTAGCATCCACCAGTCGTTGGGCGTCTCCGAAGAATACCAAACGAGTAACTGCTCTTCGAAACAGTGGAGTGCCCCAGAAGACTCGAAACCAAATGAATTGGGTACTTGCCGTATGGAGTGATTGGGCGCGATACCAGTAAGCAAACCTGATCAAGGGAGAAGAACTGCTGCATCCACTGCTTGAAAGCTTTGTTGCAATGGACAAGGAGGCCATGGCTTTCTGGCTGTGCACGTTTATCATGGAGGCATGCAGACGAGACAAGCAGCCGTATCCGCCTGACACGCTCTACTTTCTGTGTTGTTCATTGTTTCAGGCACTGAAGGAAAACGATCGTGCAGATATAAAGCCATTTGAAGACTCTACCATCGCTGCATTTACCAGCACGCTAGATGCACGTATAAAGGCTTTAAAATCTAGTGGAGAGTATCAAGTTCGTCAAGCTGAAGTCATATCTGAAGACCTAGAGGAAACACTGTGGAGAAAGGGACTCCTTGGTGATTCCACACCACAGCAGTTGGATACGTTAGTGGTCTATATTTTGCTTTACGAAGCGGCCAAGAACACCGGCGCCTTCGCCATCATCCATCGCAAATCCATCTGGTAGAACAACCTGATTGTGCTGCATACTTGGTGTATAAGGAAGAAACTAATCAGGGAGGTTTAAAACACCGTAAAAAAGCACCAAAGGAAGTGGCTCAAAAAGAGGACAGGGAAGGTCCGAGGAAGTGTCTTGTCCGTTTGTACATGCCCAGAGGATTGCCCTGACGATGCTTTTTACCTAAAGCCATAATTTGGTACAGCCTAGAACTGATTGCTGGTATTCAAAGACTGCTATTGGTCATAATACATTAGCAAGTACTGAAAAACGTTTGGTGGCAGCTGCAGGAGTACAGGGGCATTACAGTAATCATTCACTTCGTAGGACTACTGCCAACACGCCTGTGTGAAGCCTATGTAGATGAACAGCTTATAATGGATCGCACTGGTCACAGTACCACCAGCGGAGTCCGGGCTTACAAGCGTGTTAGTGAGAAGTTGAGGGAAGTGACATCTGATGTCTTAAATGGTGTAGAGACTACTACATGTAAGCGGGTACGGGAATCATCACTCAATCCAGAACCAGTTACTGAGAAACCTCCCCTGAATCCAGTACCAGTTATTGAGGCACCTCGTTCATCATCTGTACCAGTGATAAATTTCAGCGGTGCATATAATTTTCATATAAATTTCAACTATGGTAGCAAATAACACTTTATTCTGTTTTTGTGTGCACTGTGGTAGTATTAAATTTTGTAAGCATAATTGTAAAACAGTATGTCATGCATTTTAACACTTTTGACTGCTGGGTTTCTCTTAAAAATAAACAACCTGAGGTATTCTACGTGAAATAAATGACCTCATTAACACCTCAACATCAAAGGATGAATATTCATAAAATAGCATAAATTTGACCCTCTCTGATCCAGATTTATTAATTATTGGGGCGAGCCCCACACTAGCGTGTATAGTGGAACAATTTCATTGTACATCCGTATGTACGTCTGTCACCATATCAGTCTTGTTCACTCATCCGACTTATTATTACATTAACCGCAACAGCGTATGACCATAAATATTACCAACCGTGAAGTGGGATGCGAAGCTAGTGTATGGAACTTCAGTCCAGAGAATGAGTACGAGTAATTCTGCGTCGTTGCTTTTATCTCCCGCCCCGCTGCTCGTGGTACCGGTATACAGATAGCGAGAGCGCCTGCCAGTAGGTTGTCGGACTGCTGCTGTGTGGGTCTCTCTGTGCGACAGGGTAAGTGGTAACAGTGTTAGATGGGTAATTGCTGGCTTTATTGCCCTGACAAACGGCATTCATAGCCTATGGTAGCTGTTTCTGGGTCATCAGTCGGGTCTTCGTCGCTGTTCTCGGCTCTTGAGGTGCTTTCGACATCAGAGAATCACAACCAGCTCTCCTCTAGTTTTCGTAGCTGTTTAATACACAGAGAAAACAGTTTGAGCACCAGATGCAGCAAAGATCAGAGTGCTTAGTAATGCATTCCACACCTACCTTTAATTGAAGTATCAACAAGTTATGTCATCGCTGTGACGAAGCTGAAAATCCGTGACATCAGATAAAAATGACCGCTTAAGTACAACGGTTTATGGAAGACTTGGCAGAAAAGGGCTTTACTGTCGGTCCACAGCCTTGTTTTCCAATTGGCTGAGCTTATTAATAGGTATTATAAATATTCTAACCAATTTCTTAGAGTAAGATCGACAGAAGATGCTTGCAGCAAAAATCTACTCTCTAAGCTTGGAGCACTGTACAAGTATAAGTAACAAAAAACATTGAAAGAACATATAGAGATGGAATCCCCAAAAAGCAGTCACCCCTATATCTTTTGTGTAAGTGCCGTTGTAGGTGTGGATTGTGGTGTAGAATAGGTACATGTATAGTCTAATCTAAGAGCATGTATTGCTGCATGTGGAGGTAGTATATAGGAAGTGGGATCGGCCTCGCTACAGCGTCACACTCATTAGTAGAGACGTATGGATAAACAGTAATGAGGAGAAGGTTGATAGTTTCAAGGTTGCCAAAATAGATATTAATAAAAATTCATACACGACATTTTGACCCAACTGGGTCTTCTTCATGGTGTTCTTCCATTTTTTTTTAATGTTTTTTTTTTGTTACTTGTTTCTGTTGTTTTTTGTGGGGAAGAGAAAGGTATGAATGGTGTTTAGATGGTGTGGTTGTGTGGGGTAGATGAGCGGTATTAGCTGTATCCACATATGCTCCCATTCATGATAAACTAACAGGGCTTAAAGATACAGCAGAGTAGCAAAATACAGCTAATGTGAATTGTAGCTAAGCGCCTACCCACTCGAGAATGCCACTGTACACCCACTCATTCTTGCTTGCAACATTGTAATGGCAGACAGCTGTCTACGGCAGTTTGCCGACTCCATTTAATGCACATCATGGAGGATAGTATGGTCTGTAAAGGTCTAGCAATTGTATCAGTGTTCTTACTATTATAAGGTAACTACAGCAACTCCTTTGGGTCCGTCATAAAGTGCACTCCAAGTATTATAAGCGTCTAAGCAGAACAGCTCGTGTTCAAGGCTGCGTTTCCAGTGTAGGCGTAACCATCGTTTAATACGCAGAACGGAAGGGAACAGAATGGCGTATAGCGGCAAGTACTTGCCTCGAGCGCTTGAGAATCTATGCTGAACGGTTTGATTTGTTTTAGAACGCTATGGTTTGGGTGCAATAGCCCAGATCCAGTAGGGCTTCTTCGCGTTAGAATTATTGTAATCGCTTCAGTCATTGTTGCGCTATGGTCTCGGAAGAAGAAAGCTGAAGAACATTTACTGGTTTAGCGACTTGCCGATTTGGCACTTCAGCGATGCTCTGTGTCAGCGTTAACAGTCTTGTTACTGTTGAAAACACTTGAGAATGACAGGTATAGTCCACAAAAGCTTATGACTAAGTCTAGGGCAGAGTTTTGAACATATCACTTTGTACACATACAATAGCCATCCCTATATAATGGAGTACTACCATACTCCATAATACTTATCTGATCATACCAATACTCATTGTACTAACTTGGGTAATGGTAGAATCATTTTCAGTGTCATTAATGCCAGCTCTGCAACAGGTGCTTCATTCTGTAATGAACATTCAGCAACAGTGCAATAGCAATATAAAGGATGAAGTATGCAGTATACAAGTAGACTGAAATTAATTCCTGTCTTACTGTTCAATCATAAATTTAAATTTCTGTTCCTACCTACGACCTTACCTTTACTAGTGCCATAATACACTTGATACAGTCTTCATGAGCAAGCTGTTCACAGACGCTATTAGTAAAAATGTTTGTAGAATAGTAGAATATTTGAGTAAGTACAATGGGTCCAGCTAGGGAACCCAAGAATTTTTGACCAAGCTTCCTAGCAACTAAAGCAAGTATACCATCAGCTATTTATCAGTCAAAATAGCTGTTTGGGATTACATACATAGCAAGCATACCTCTTCTGAAATGCAGCGGCACCTGCCAATGTACGCAGCAAAGGCAAGCAAACAGAGTCAGGAAAACTTGGGAGCAGTTGACAAACATCAAAGACTTCAGCTGACTTCAATACAGTACTACAGATTAGGAATATAGAGTTTAGTATGCATAAACCAGTTCATATAAATGAGAATCATACAATATGCATGCAGATAAGAAACACATACTCTCTGCATGAAAGATTGTTCTGTACTTTTTCATATACATATACATACTTTTGACTTCTGTAATGGCGTTTATAATAACTCACTTTGGCTTGTGTAGAAATGAAGATTGCATTCTCTCAGCAATCAACAGATACTCCTCCAATGAACTGGCTTGGTGCAGCGCGTTGAGACTTTTCTCCATTAGACTTTTAGAAATAATATCCTAAAACAAAGACACATCATCAGTGAAAGCCAAATTTCTGTAAGCTCAGCTGCTCTTCTTTACTGGGGTGATGGTAGGAGCAATGTAAAAGACTTGCAAAGACATGTATTGGTTAGCTAGTGCTGTAGTATTCAGGTTAAGAACTTCAAAATAGAAAATTGTACGCCAAAGCAAACAAGATTTGTTTGATGTTAGCATGTAAGCACATATCTCATTAATCAAGTACAGATCCAAACTGGACTCAAGCCTTAGGTTTCACTGCTACGTCTGAAATAGAACAGGTAAGTAGGATTAGCTAAGTGTAGGGCTGGACAGTATTCCTGCAAATGCTTCAATCGTCTACTTGGATGAGTATCATTACTAATTCCAAATTTGCTGGGCAGTGTCTAGCTTGTAAGCAAAAATACAGATAGAATGGCAGTTTTATTCAGGTGGTTAGGAAGAGAACAAAATAACATTATTTGGCAACTCAATTTCAAAATCTAGGCTAAAGCAGTGAAGGAGTACAAGAAGAAGTGGACCAATAAGGAAGGAGTCGACAGGAATGTGCTCGGTAAGTGGGAGGGTACAGTACTTCCCCTTTTAATAGGCAAAATTGTAAAACTGAAAGGTACGTAAGTATGGTTCCAGGTAGGGGTGCACGGATTGTGCCGGCATTAAAATGAGCATAATAGGTACGCGAAAGCATTGAGCATAATAGGTAAATTTTCTGAGGAAATGACGTCATTTTATTAGAGTTTTGCGGAAACTAGCAATCTCAGCGCTGTTAGTGAGAGTCAAGCGGCTGGCAGCAGCTTACAGGCATCTACTTCTTCACTGACATCGCTACTTAGCCAACTTCGAGCCTCTATGCTATCTGTAGGTTAGAGTAAACGAACTGCGAGACACTGATACGAAGCCAACTCGGTTAACGCGATCAGAAAGGCACACAGAGAGCGAGTGAGTTTTCTGGTAAGATAATCAAGAAAGCTGTTTTGTTGATAATTTAACGAGCATAATAGGTACATTTTTGGAGCAGTGCAGCAGAGCATAATAGGTGGATTTTCGAGCATAATCCGCCTACCCCTAGTTCCAGGGTAAGGGTCAAGCAGGTTCTTAGGTATAGGGTTCATTTAGGGTACTTAAAGGCTTTTCAAGATAAGTATGTTTTGGCACGGCAGATAAGGCGGGTAATAACGTTATTATAATCTGTAAGCAGTACTATAGGGAGGTTGTATGTAAGGAGCTAGAGTCGAAACAGGGTAAGCCGGCCTTTACTGTATCAACAGTGTACTTTACTTCAGGTGATATAGTGGGAAAGCATTTAGATTATATGAGGACGCAAGGAATTAAGCCGTTATGCATAAGCTTCCATTATTTCATTGCTTGCCTAAGTTATATAAAAATACTTATGCTAATACTTAGGTTTATAGCAGCTTCTAATGCTTGTACCACAAAGCCTCTTGAGTTGTTTACATCATGTTTGACCTCAATTATCGTAGGGAATTTTTAATAATACATGTAGCAATGGCTTTTGGGTGATTAATAACTCTATTGAGGTTTTACAGATACTTAGTAGTATTAATGGCGGTGGAAAGGTAGAGTGTTTTGACAGTTATGATTTGTCTACTTTGTATGCTAGTATCCCACATTAGTTAATGTTGTTAAAGGATAGAATTAATTTTAGAGGCATATAGAAAGAGAGGGCTACTTATTTGGTTGAAGGGCGAGTTAAGGCATATTGGTCGATACAAAGAGGTAAGTTTGGTATATCTCTTAAAGAGGGTCAGCTTGTCAAATACGTACATAGAATGGTTATATAAACAAATAGTGGATATACAAATGGGTGCAGATTGTGCTCCTTTACTGTTTTTCTTTTTTATTACGAATTCAAATTCATTAAAGATACCCTACGAAAAAATCCGCAACTTTACAGCACACTATATAGATGATCTTCTTACTATGTATTAATAATCCTGGCTTTGATGATGACATAGCTAGTATCTATCCTAAGGAGTTACAGCATAAGAGCATAAGAAGACGACTGAAGCTTCAAATAAGCTTTCGTATTTAGACATTACGATAGAAATAGAGCATGGCAGATTTAGAACAAATGTATACAACAAGAGAGATGGCTTTTGGTTTCATAAAGTTAATTTCCCTTAATTACCTTTGTAGTAACATTCCCGTCACTAGTTTATGGAATATATATCTCACAACTGCTAAGAATAGCTAGAATATGTGATAGCTCTCAGAGGTTTAGCAGTAGGAATAAGCATCTTACCCATACTATTAGGCTCCTACAACAAGGCTTCCAGTACCACAGGCTTTGCGAGACTTTCAAGAAGTTTTGTAGTAGGTGCGTACTCTATGCTGTTTCAACCGTTCCACAGTAGCATTAAGAGTCTCATTGTAGATGGCATTCACCTTCCTGTGATAGCTAATACTGGGCATATACAGTTTAGAAGGATGCAGCAGTTACTTGCAAGGTAATCTTCTAATTATACAATTAAAGAAAAACTTTCTTATTGCTAATAACAACCTGGAGGCATAGCAACAAGCTTCTAATTTTGTTTCGAGTTTGAATGTAAGGTCTGGAGCTCAAGAACAGCCTGCTGGATGATAAAAGGACTTCTACAACTTTATTTTGACAATAAAAGGAAGTCAGCTAAACTGGTATAAATGCTGGATGGGTGGGGAGAGTTGGCATGCCATCAAAAGCTTTTTAACCCACCATTCCTGATTCTCAAGGTCAGGCATCCAGCAGTAACTGGGGGTTATTGTATAGTAAGGGATAGTAGGAGTGGTTGTAGTAATGATTTCAAATAACTGGCTAATTCTTCCCAATCAGTTAGAGTACTCATATACAGATCGACATACATACAATTATCAAATTGTGAGTAAAAAACCACCATTGCAAGCTTTAGACACATGCCCAATGTACATGTAATATGACTCAGAAGTGTATGCATGCATACATACCACTTTCTCCACAGGACATTCCATAGTTCCCTCCAACACAGGTAGTCTGTGTTTAATGCTGCTAGTCTCTCCACTCTCATAAAGTTCGATCACATGCTGAATACACCCGGGTATCTTTGATGAATGAACAGCAACAGCCTACACCAATGAAATTAGTTGAATGGAAGTTACATAGCTCCTACCTTAACCATGCTGCAGTTTTCACTAAAATTGTTGCTTATAAGCCTGAATGGTACTTGACTACACAGTGGTGATAGACCTACGTACACAGCCACATGTGTAGCAGCATGTCATTCTTTCAGGGCTTAAGAAATTACTCAAAAGTACGTATATCGTGCTTAACAATTTCTTGTGAGGAATGCCATTCATATAACTTATCGGCGAAACAGTGAGAACTGCACTATGTATGAATGAAAATCTAGGTACAATGCACGCACATTAGCTACATTTACATCCAGTAGTAACCAAGGTATTTGAGGTTTATTATAATAGTAAGGGATGGTAGGAGTGGCTGTAGTAATGATTTCAAAATGCAAAGCAAAGCAAACTCTCTTACATGTCACCTCTAGGCCACTGCCTATAGACATTGCTCAGCATAAACCTTAAAAGCAGCTAAGCAGCATATGTAACTATAAATTATCAAGAGCCAGCTAAAGTATGTCTCCAGTTCAGTTCAATTCACCTTGGCTAACAACACTGAATCTCTACTCCACTCCCAAAGCAGGTCTCCAGCTTCAGGGCTCCACTCTGAAGTGGTTGACAAGAGTATGTCATGTACCAGTGTACTGGCTAAGCAGAAAAAGCAAACACATTTGATGACTTACTGACACCATGTTCTCCAAACGAACATTCAATCGCTTGAAATGGTAGCTACAGAAAAAGGAGAAAACAAAACAGGATGTCATGGCAAGACTACATGATCCTAAAAGGATCACAGTCTAGTTTTCTAGATAGAAAAAGCATCGGAACATACTTTCTGAACATCTAAGAAGAAACTTTATGTTTGATAATATTGCATGTGCATACTTAGATTCCTGGTATTCCTACTGCCACGCAATATACGGCTCAAGATATGAGAGGGCTGAGTGCATACGTATGATGATGGGTTATTGTACACTAACATGCTTAAAAAATTGAATGTGCTGCCATCCAATACCAAAAATAGGACTAAGTAAGTGTACATGCAAATAATGTAACTAAACTAGTTCATCGTGGGGCGAGTGTGAGCAAGCCGTACGTACTGTACAGCGGGGAAATCTGGCTAGGACTTTAATTCCGCGGTTTGGTGAATTGTAAAAAAATCACCAAATTAATTCTCACCAATAATTAAACCTGATGTAATGCATACCACCCATGCGGGTATATATTATCTACAATACACGGTTACAGGCGTGACAGCTTTCTTTCCGGTTGGCTCTCCCAATGACTCTCCAAGAGCCTCCGTGTTTGCTTGTTGGATGTCTTTTCCTGAGAGAGAGGAACCACCACACGTCCGTAGAGTGGGAAATACAGGTCCTCCTTTCTTGAAATACCTGTACAGCACCATGATGGAGGCAAGTACAATAGCTACATGCAGAAAGGGCACGGGTAGGGAAGTACGCCGCTGAGAATGGTTTGACCAAGGTGGCTAGGTACTTCTCGAAGCTTCTAGATCGGAAGATAACCAAAACAACAGCGAGAAGGTTTATGCCATTCACTAAAGCACAATTATTACGTCATAAGCTTACACCAGCTAGTCAAAATTGCCAAATTTAAATTTCGCCAATACTCACCAAATTTTTCTACTATACGGTATGTCACGAAGTGAGATGGCATGTGTATCATCATTAATACTAGGCTATTCCACACAGGGCGTAAGTGTGCTGGTTGTGATTTTGGCAGGGGTGAGCCTGGTAATGAGGCGGCAGATCTGATCCAGTTCCATTCTGTGGCAATAACCATGGTATTGTTCGGAACATGTGGTGCAAGGTGCTATTTCAGAGGAGGTTGGACAGACTATTGCAGCTGTATAACGAGCTATGCTTACTGGTTGTTTTTAGTCAGTGTAGCTTCCAATCGCTGTCATTTCTGTCACAGCTCTGGCACCATGGAATCACGAAGAATCACTCGAGATTCAAGAGACTGCTTAAAAGTCACTATGGGCCTCACTAACTCCTTGCTGATGCCTACCTAGCTTTAGTCGGTACCATTTTAGCTTCTCAGTGAGCAAAATGGAACACAATGTGAAATGTAATAAAAGGCAGTAAATGGCATGTGACTACGCATGATGGAATGCGTATCCATCCTCCTCTGTTAAGCTTTTCTATTTTTTTGAGCTGGTAAGCAGGTTGATAATGGCACATATGAGAAAGTTGTTGGAAGAATTTGAAAGTATTACTGCTACTACTCCAGCTGATAGAGCAAACATCTAAACCATGGTTGCTGTAGTTTTGCAGATGAAACAAGGTAAGAGAAGTAAATTGAGGCTATATATTAAATAGATGAGGGAAGCAGATCTTTCAAGGTGAGCAACAGAGTAAGTTGGCAAGTTAGAAGGGAAATGTGCGTCTGCGGCTTTTGTCGACTGTAAGGTCAAGCATGCTAACTATTCATATTTCTGAAAGGTTCTGGAAGGTAGAAATATCGTCAAAAATGTTTAAAGTCACGAGTTTTGTTTTTTTTGCTTTGTCTTTTTTTGGCTTGCACGATTTGCATGTTTTTGGTTGTTTCTTTGTTTATATGTGGCAATCCTGGGTAGAAAACAAACATTATTCCTTTCGATCACATCTGCACATTCAAAGTGCTGTATCTCTGAACGTTTGTTAAGGGCGGGGCTCATATGCGCTACATAGTAGCATCAATAAGTAAGGCTTCTACTAGTGTGTATGAGCCCTGCCCTTCACAAAAGATATTGCGTTTTGAATGTGTGGGTGCGATCAAAATAATGTTTGTTTTCTACCCGGGACTGCCACATATGGACTATTCAGGGCCTTCTTTTGTGTATACCTGTAGAATTGCACCGTATACACTTTGTCCATACATAGTACCAGATATTTCAAGTATTGGAACACGATGAAGATATTGGATGATAAAAATATAAGGTCTATGTGAATGATATACCATATTTCTTCGATCCGACGCCATCCTCAATTAGTCACTGCCCTCAAATTGTAGCCGCACCTCTGGAAGTGCTGAACAAAATAGTCACTGCCCTCAAATAGTGGCCACGGCTAGTGCTCAAGTACAATGCTATGGTCAGCAAAATATTGTAGCTGTGAATCTATACTTTTGGTATCCTTCCAGAAAAAAAGCTAGCAACGTACCTTGTGGTAGCTTTGCAATCATATTGAAGCACAAAAGGCCATCGAAGATAGCCAAGGAATGGATTGAACATGCCTTTTATGCATTGCTTTGTTGATGAGTCAGGTTTAATAAAAGCCACCCTTGAATAGTCGCCGCTCTTGAATAGTGGCTGCGGAAAATCGCTTAATGAGTAGCCATGGCATCTGATAAAGGAAATAATTGCCGAGTGCCTTAGCGTGAGGCAACTAATCCTACATCATATCTCACCTAGCGTTTGTATATATGCATGTGTCATGCTTAGGAATGCAATTTTACTGTGTACTGCGCATGGTGTGGCCGGCCCTTTTGTGGCTCAATTCTCATGTGCTACTTTCACATGTATTGGCTGAAGTGTTTCATGGACGATGACGGCGAGACAAGAGGGGAAAGGGCTAGGCATCTTGCTACACTACGGAAGAGAAAGTAAAGAGAGGCGGACATACAAGCCTTGCTATCAGATATCTCCCCGTCAAAAAAAGAGTAAGTCCTGCTCTTCTTCATCGCCAACACAGTGTGGATTTTGGCCTTTGGGAAAGGATGCGACACCTTGCTCAGGTCTTCAAATTCGTCAAATTCACGTCCATGCTTAGCCATTTTCAATCGTTTCTCACTTTTCTCTAACTTTCAAATATTAACATTTTCTCACCTTTCTCAAAACCTAAATTTTAACACGTGCATACCAAACCATGCACACCTACTGAATGCACATGCGCGAGGCCTACACTGCGTATGCATATCTCTAGCTAATAAAGGTAGTTTCCCTTGCGGAAGATATCCTGTGAACGTATCTGGTGGCATGAAAAAACAACAGGTCACAGTAGACAATGTGACTTAGCAGCTAGGATCATGCTATGGGAGACAGGAATTGGGCAAATGGAAGAGGGCCAGTCTTATCACCTCTGGTGTTGTCAGGATAATTCAAATGGCAATTATATGTGAGCACCAAGGAAGGAGCAATAATAATTGAGTTGAGTTAGTCACAGTTAGTGGTGAAATAGTAGTGGATGTTGTTATGCTGGAGTCGTATTCAGCACACACTGAACGCAAGTATAGAGTACATCTTTTTATGCACTTACTTGCAACTGAGAGACATGTATGGGTTGTACAAGATTGTTGGGAACCCATTCTGTTTCCCCGTAATCCACAAAGAACACTTCTGTTTGGCGGCTGTCAACAGAGAGTACTTGGCCGCGGTACCATCTAAGAAAAGTAATATTTAAGAATACTTCTGAGAAAGAGTCTTCATTAAAATAATATAGCACAAATAATTTATGGAATTCTGTGTATGGGACCAACCTTAGTTATGTAAATATAATACATGAAAACTAAAGGCATCTTAACTGTTGTATCAAATGCATTTATTAAGCTTTAGGTCTAAACACTAAACAAATCCACCCATACTAATTACTCAACCCCCTTAACCCTTAACATATACTTCCACATACCCTAAATACTAACACATTCACTTAACCTAAATACGAACATATTCACTAATCTAATGAGGCACATAGCAACATAATAAATGAAGTAGAAAAGAGCTCTGACTGCAACAACGAGAACCCAGGACCAGGAAAGAACCAGAAAGCCACCCAGTGTGACCGCATAAAGTTAAAACATTGAAGGGTAATTAAAAAGTTGTTTAAAAACGGTTAAAATAGAGGGGACCAAATAGGTCTTCTGATAAAAACCTTCCAGGAGGAAAGTTCCTCGGTTCTGGTTTGACCATAAGGTCTCGCCAAAGCCAGCAGGGCCTCCATCAAAATGTTAAAAAAGTTAAAAAGCTTATAAAAGATTAAAAACGTAAAAGCGGCCCCAAACCATGTATGTACACCTTAGTTGACCATTTACAATGTACATACGTACTTATTGTCAATAGGGAACTTTGCCACACAACATTTTCCCACAGCAACACCAGCTGATGACATGGCTGGAATTTGGTCACCATTCAAAACAGAATCAAGTGCCTCCAAACTACAGAGAAAAGATGAAGGTTGCAACTTTCATAAAACATAATGGGTAAAATTCTTATCTTAATCATCCCTGATGTCAACGTCATAAAGCATGCCTACATGATACTTAGACATCTCTGTGTCGGTGTCTCAGTCAACAGATACCTCGCTTTGCTCGGCCGGTATTTATTTCTCTGAGACACCTCCACCAATAGCCTCTAGCCATATAATTTGCACGGGATTTACTATGTAATCAACTGCTGTAGAAAGCTTATACGTAAGCCATTTGTCATACAGGCGTCCATATGTCGTGGTCCATATTTTATCCTAATGATAGTGCCAGGCTATATCCATAGTATAAGGATAGTGTACCATTGCAGGTACTTAATTAAAGTAACAGTCTTGAATTCCAATTTGAGAATGCCATTAGACAGTAGATATAGATATACCAGAATGTTCGTTACCTTTCTTCATGCTCCACTAGTTGCACATAGAATAGATCAGGAGAAGCAACTGCTGTGATATATACTTCCACCGCAGAATTCAGTGGCAAGGTAACATGACTACAGTGAAAAAAAGCATACATGAAGATATCAAGTGCTATAACAAGTATAGCTATCGCTTATACCCTTTTTACAGTCTCCACTGCTCCCTGCTCCCTGTTGTTCTCGTATACTAGATATGTAGTATATGGCCGTACGGGAAAACAGATAGATGTACCCAGTCAACGCATTTCACAACTAAGGAGAATTTGCTCATGCTCGCAACACCAGTTCTGATAGCTAACTGAGAAAGCTGAGAAAACACAGCATTAGGAACAAGACTAATATTTCATATCTAAAAAAACCAGCCGGGTATTTACATACACCATCCAACTGAAGGTTGTGCTCAGCAACAGGTCAGTCTAAACTAAAAGCAGCTTTAGAATGCTCAGCAACAGGTCAGTCTAAGCTAAAAGCAGCTGTAGAATGGATCAGCCTGGCTAGACAGTCTCATTATGCACAGCTTCCAGCAAAATGCTGACACAGCAATTTCGTAGTGCGTGTCCAGTTACATGTAGCTCTCAGAACTTGCCAAAACAGAAGTATCATCGTTACCTACCATTCTTTCGCCGTCTAGGCAACACAACACTAATCTAGCTTGACATACCTTAGCCTATTGAGCCTGCAAACTTCTAGTAGCTTCTACTGTGCCCGCGGCTATAGTGGCACAGTAACGCAATGCGCAAAGCGCGTGCCCAGCTGGAATTTCTTTGCAAAAGCTCTTTGTAGTGCTGAGAATAACTATGGATGGGAAAGGTGATTGTACCCAACTGTCATGTTGCTCTTCACTCTCGCCTGCTTTCTGTCCCACTATAGTCTTTCTGTCCCACTATAGTCTTGCTTCCCACTACTCCCTGCTCTCTGTTGCTCTTCTCTCCACTGCTCCCTGGTCCCTGTTGTTCTCGTATACCAGATATGTAGTATATGGCCGTACGGACAAACAGATAGATGTACCAACTCAACACATTTCACAACTAAGGAGAATTTGCTCATGCTCGCCCCCATAAAAAGCATTAGGAACAAGACTAATATTTAAAAAACCAGCCGGGTATTTACATACACCATCCAACTGAAGGTTGTGCTCAGCAACAGGTCAGTCTAAGCTAAAAGCAGCTTTAGAATGGATCAGCTTGGCTAGACAGTCTCGTTGTGCACAGCTTCCAGCAAAAATGCTGACACAGCAATTTTGTAGTGCGTGTTCAGTTAGCTATAAGAACTTGCCAAAACATCGTCACCTACCATTCTTTCGCCGTCTAGGCAACACAACACTAATCTAGCTTGACATACCTTGGCCTATTCAGTGTGCAAACTTCCAGTAGCTTCTACTACACTCGCGGCTATAGTGGCACAGTAACGCAATGACGTAACTTAGCGCATGTGATAATTGCGGACAAACACACACACAGTACGCACACAGTATGCACATACACACAGACGCAGGAACGTAAAGCAATCTTAGTCATAGCCAGGGGCGCGCAAAGCGCGCGCCCGGCTAGTAAAAATCTGTGGGTATGGAAATCCCTAAGCTTTGGATAACAGCATACTCATCCCCTCTGCATATGCATACCCATTAGTTACACATCCATGGCTTCATACGAACATGACATCATGAGTGTGCCATGGCACTTACAGTTGCATCTTTGCTTATTGGGACGACAGCATAATAGTTTTAGTGAATGCGATCCCTATACAATGTTCCAAAATGTTTTTGTGCTCATTTACCTCTAGGTTTATGGAGATGAATAATGAATGTTCCAGGACACTTTCTCAGTTAGCTATATTTTGCTTATTGTCTTTTCACAAGCGGCAAGAGTGATAGGTTCTCTCCACACAATTTGTCATTTCACAAGTGGCAAGAGTGATAGGTTCTCTCCACACAATTCCCTATGCTAAGCACCTGCCATTAATAATCCATTGCAGCAGTGTACACAGTACATACATGTACATGTAGCTATATATATACAGGTAGTATATAGATTCGCTAAACTGATCCAGCCGAACAGCATACTTGACTGACAATTAATAAACTGAAACCATAAGTTCCAATGTTCATATTTCTGACATCACTGTAGTGTCTGAGTGCAGCCCATGCACAAGAGAAGAGCTGCAGACAGCTACATGGTCATACAGTGTACGTAGGCGATGGCAGAGGAAAAATCTAGGCCTACAGCATTATTCTGTCATCAAAACATTCCATCCCTACATATTTTTCTAGGTAATTTTTTTATACTCGTTTGTTTTGTTATTTAGAAGATTCACTGCCAAAATTAATGACAATGGCAAGCAGCCAAGTTGTCCACTTTGTAGCTAGAGCATATATACAAACATACCGTTGTAGGAGAAGCTTATGTTGTGTAGCATAGCTATAGTGCATATTTGCTTGGTAAGTACATGTACAGGTATGTGGAGTGATGGACCAGCTGGAAGAGTTGATAGTCAGGACTGCAGTAACCACTCAGAAAAGGATGATTCTTTCCAACATTACTTTCTGGGGCATTCAGGGGCTACTTCGGAATGAAAATTGGGTTCTAAGATGTGCAATTCACGTATCCTGCATGTACTAATAAAATGAGCCGTATGGCACATTAATTACCTTGTGATTCCAAACAAAAGCAGCCAATGGGTTCCTTGCAGATCAAATTTCTCGTGGTGTAAAGATGAAGATCGAAGTATGAATGTAAGGTGTACAATGGAACGTGTGATTGCATGAGCATAAGTATGTGCGAAGGCAATCACTTCCAGTACAAAATAGCGTTTAATAGCTAGCATATACGTGCACGTGTCTACTTGACAATTAAGAAGCAGAAGAATGACTTTCCTATAACAAGGAATTTTAGTGATGTTATTAATAATCCTATATATCTGTATAAAAACACTTAATCAAGAATGGTTCAGGCATGGGACTATATATACTAGCAGAGATCCTCGTGTTATCAATGAGGCAGCCTATATATGGAGTACTACTGTACTCCATGATACATGTATCAACACCTTATACACGTCACCTTAAACTTGTTGCATCAGTTTCCTGTTGCTTTTGTATCACTCCAAACGCTTTTGTCAACTCCGTGAGATGAGTCGGATTCTGCTCAGCTAGGCCAGCCTAATCAAGAGTTCACGGGAATAGTCAGCACAACTAATACATGCACACACAAACAGACACACACATCACACACACACACTACAGTGGCCAAGAA
Organism: Phakellia ventilabrum; assembly: GCA_963921505.1. Classification (NCBI taxonomy): domain Eukaryota; kingdom Metazoa; phylum Porifera; class Demospongiae; order Axinellida; family Axinellidae; genus Phakellia; species Phakellia ventilabrum. The sequence goes on from OY997397.1 coordinate 3,158,607, forward strand.
AGACACTTCCGGTTATGTAACACCAATAGCAAGATCGGCACCACCGACCACGAGTTTGACACCACAGATAGCAACTTGCAGGTTGACACCACGGATAGCGACTCATGATCACGGATAGCGATTTGCAGATTGACACCACAGATAGCGACTTGTGATTGCGGATAGTGACTCACAGATTGACACCGCAGATAGCGACTTGTGGCTCGCCACTGCCAATAGTGACTCGTGGATCCCCATCGCGGATATGCATGTGGAGGAATTCAAATTGCCAGTGCTAATTGTGTGGTTGTTAAAGCACGTGGCCTTTAGACACACCCATGTTAAGTGCCACGTACAAGTTCTGATAGAATGTCGCCTGGAATGGCACAGGCTCAGGACCTGTCACCTGCTCAGCATGGGTGGGGCTTTCAACACCAACGCCCACGTATATTACTCATCCGCAGTCGCTATCCGCAGTGTCAATCTGCAAATTGCTATCCGCGATCACAAGTCACTATCTGCAGTGTCAATCTACAAATCGCTATGCACGATCACAAGTCGCTATCCACGGTGTCAATCTGCAAGTCACTATCCACGGTATCAATCTGCAAATCGCTATCTGCGGTGACAATCTGCAAGTCACTATCTGCAATCACAAGTCACTATCCGCAGTGTCAATCTCGCGGTGGGCAGGGATGATCTTGCTATTGACGTTACATAACCGGAAGTGTCCTTCTCGGCCACCATAACATACATACAACACACTTTGATCAACTCTTGTTGCGGGGTCACCAAGGCAGTTGTGAGGTTGATACCTGTAATTATAAATACATTGACACAAGGTAATTTATACCATGAGAGATTAATTTTAACTGACTTTTTAAAGTGACACGGTGCTCAATAGGATCAAGCCACATAGTCTGGCCACAGCTCAGTGCCACCTTTCCGTACAGCACTTCGCCCTGAAGTAAGACCTGGCTAAGGTAGACAGCCTACAGTAGATTATAATAAGAATACATATATATATAGTAGATTATATAAAACAAACACAGAAACATATACACATACAATAGCAATGCTGTCACAATAATTTTTATCTGTATACTCTAAACGGCATTATATTATATTATCACTACCTTCCATTTTTTGCCACCTATAAGGCCATACGGAAATTGCCTTGGCCTGCAAACTCTATTACATGTACATATACTTGATTCCAAGGTCAGGCATCCAGCAGTAGCTAAGGTGTTTGAGGTTTATTGTACAGCAAAGGGATAGCAGGACTGAGATGCAGTAATGATTTCAAATGTGTTCTAGCTGAACACGATAGGCGCATGCGCCTATTAACCGGTCTCTACGGTATAGGTACACTGAATGCAATGACATAATAATCATACACATGACGCAAACGTTCACATATTACATTGGGTCAATACCCATATTGGGTTATCACGACTTTAAACAGTCATTTGGTGATGCAGCCACTGGGTAGTGCTTAATGAGGTTCCACTATACTAAAACCTGTACCTGAATACAAGTCGTAAAAAAATGTAAACCCATGTAGGGATGAAAATTGCAAAAAAGGACCCAAACAAGGAAGGAATGACGCCATCATACTTTTACGGACTGTCATGTTTCCAGAAAGACGGAAGCTGCAAGCCAACCAGTCAGCAGCAATCTTGAGTAAGTTTATTTATAGAGTAGGCAAACTATGGATGGTGTACATGTAGCTTACAGGAGATGCGAACACTGGGAAATGGAAAGTATGACAATCGAAGCAGGCTCGGCGCAGTGCAATGCTTACGTCACATGGTATCAGTCTTTTCGGTTATGAAAGTAACCTAGAATGATAGGTACAGCCCATAAAACACTTATGACTACGTCTTTTGAACATAATATCATTGTGTGCACTCCATAATAATTGTATATACTATATACCTCTTCAGGCCAGTCAGGATCCCCATCACATGGTTTTATACCACAGATGAAGGCTTCCACGACTTGAGCTGGGATCTGCAAGAAATGTTCTGGCAGAGTAAGCAGCTGGTTGACATCCACCACCTGTACACAGCCCACATCGATTAGTCTGACCTGGGGAAAGCCAGTGACAAAACAGTAACTCTCTTCATTACAGAATAAACTAGCCAATGTCACATGCATGACATTGTGGGAAGAGCCTTTGTGAGACTTGCAAACAGGGTTTCATTTGGGGCCTCCCTTGAAACTAAGGTTGCCAATTTAAACTGATGCACACCAACACAACACAACACAACACAGTAACAAATGTTTCAACCTATAAACTGCTATTCTATGTATGCTTTCTGTTCCATGTATCTTCAAGGTCATGCACTGTCTGTCAGTTTTCCTGGAGACTCGATAGCAAATATGATGAGGCACAAAAGGCTAATGTCATTTTAAGAGCTTCATAGACAGGTTTATATCAGCTTCATCTTGGCAGTGGGTGGAAGAAAGTCATGTACTGTAGTTCTCACCAAAGATGAGACTACTGCTGTCGCATCTCCGTATTCTTCACACTAGCTATGTAATGTGGTCTATTCATAGGTCATGCAATTTTACTTCAAAATGCTGGGGCTATTTCGGAGAACTATGGATTTACTCTGGGGCTGCTTCACGCAAAGTATAGTATTGAGACCCAATCCAGGTTGATTCTTACCCATTGGCATTTGCTCCTACCCTCTGATCGTCACACAAATCTTTATGCTAGAAAGTGTGGTTTGCTCGTATAATAAAATAATGTTTGGTATGAAGAAGGGGTCAAAGAGGAGTGAAACATATACCATGTATTGTGATCCTTGGCCGAAAATTTAAAAAAACGTACATGTATGTGAAGCTCCAGGAGTTATGGCCAAAACAAAACAATACAGTATTCTACGTATTATTCGCCTATGGGTGGGCCACTTAAGTGCTAAGTGAAAGAAGGGTGTGGGCAGATAATAAGAATGAGATGTAGTATCCGCCCACTCAAATGCGTTTAAGTGTGCGCTATGCAAAGCAAGACTACGAGGTAAGTACAGCTTTTGTAACTTTTTTTAGCCAAATATGGATGCAAAGTTTATTCAAAAAGCTATTACGGAAGCATGCAGATAACTATTATCAACTAAAATGCTAAATGGCTAGCTGGCGTACCGTCGGTATTCCAATTAAAGCACACCAAAGATTGAATTTTGCCACTCACTGTCTTGGAGTTTTTGGCTTTTACCAGCCGGGCGTGCACTTTGTGTGTGGTACTAAGATTGCTTTACGTTTTCGCGTTCGTCTGTGTGCGTGTGTATTTGTCAGCAATTAATTATCACGTGCGCTAATTATGTCATTCCGTTACTATGCCACTATAGCCACAACGTTTTCATTCCAATAGTAGGATCACTACACTGCACTAGCAATGGTATAAGCAAATTTTGCTGGTAATGGCAAATTTGTGTTCTATGATTGCCCTGGAGTGTACTAAATTTGATCACAAACCTTCAAAAACTACAAACACAATTTGAGAAGGTATTCATGTCATTTGCCAGCGATACCATGTATTAGTACACTAAGATTAGCAATCGCTGCACTCGGCAATAAGGAATGACCACCACATCACCACATCACACAACAAAAACATACATTATCTACTAGCAGTACACATGTACAGAAACGCCTCGCACAGTAGGAAATATTGTAGCCTAAGTATAACTGTATAACTTTTTTGTTGAAATATTGTAACACATCTGCATAGCTGAATCTATTTTGTAATATCACAGTGGGTGTGACTGTTGCCGTGCAGCACAGTTGAGCCGGCTGCATTGTTGAACACTCCATAGATGATCATGCTGAGGGCAATCTCCACTTCTACGTATTATACAAACACTAAACACTACACATGGAGGAGCTGTAGCTTGCCTAACTGAACATCTGTAGCAATTTTTGAACAGTTTTTGTGGCACAGTTCATTTGATCATCGTATTCTTCAATCACATATATATACATACGTATATATCAACGTTAGGTGAGATTCCAGCCTACACTGCAAGATTACTTGCCTCGTGCTAATGCACTCGGCAACAATGACACAATGCATTAGCTACACTCTGTAGTGCTTTCTAGCACAATACATAGTGTATACTTAATATACCCTTGCTTGTTCCTTGTGGTAAAAGTAAAGACCCAGAGGCTGAGAGAACTTGAGAACACGGACTCTGTGATAACCTCCTTCAACATCTTGGTAACCACAATAGGCACCTTCAGATGGGTCCTCTAGAAGGCAGTATATAGTACATGACATCAAGTGGCATACATTTTAAAATACAACACTGAGGTAGCTATAGTCACTCAGTGTTTCATATATGTATGTAGGTAGGTTCTTGCATGATGGCCTACAAGCCTTCAGTTCCTACACTAGTGCATAATTGCTTGCAACACAATACATGCAGTAAGTGAAGCTTGTCAGTGAGAATATGCAGATGGATAGGTAAGGTTAATATTTGACTACTGCCCATACTTATTGTGTGTGAAAGGTCTATGGATGAGACTGGAGCCTTTGTGTATGTCACCATAGCATGCCAAATGCAACAGTTCTACGTAGATCGAGTTTCCAACGGAGGTTAGTATCGTACTGGTTTGGCTGGTGCCAACTATCTTAATTGTGATGTGTATAGTAGAAGTCTCTCCTGGTTCCTCTATTGCAGTGTTGATCAAAATGAGCTGAACTGAAGAAAGATAGCTAGGTCAAATATACGTATATATGATGGACGCAATGAATGGCCTTCCATAGTGGTGCCACAGTCACTTGACACTTGTGAACTGATTTTAAAAGTGGCAAGTTGTGCACGCCCCTGTTTTCAATTAATTGTTCATCTTTCTGTCTTTAGCAGCACAAAATTATGGCACCACTGCTCAAAACAGCTGCTAAAGAATTTGAAATTAACCTTTTTTAACTCAAATACGTAAAATTGTCTAGAACCACTGTGGGCTGCTCCCATTACATTATTAACTGCAGGGCCCAGAGAGCTGGGATTCTTTTACTGTGCTTGATGCATTTGTTGTCCTTAATTTTTACCCCACCCAGCATGTTCCATGTATTTGCTAGTAGAGTAATATTTCTTGCTCAAATATGAAGGCATTCTTTGATGATGCTGAGATTCCAGCTATGTGGAATGAGAGAATGTGGCTGGTGTGGTATGTAGGAGATTGTCGTGTGTGTGTGTGTGGTTGTAAAAATGTCCAAAAATGTTGGGATGGCAATCTGAAAAAGTATTGTGATGCTGGTGCCTAGTTTGGTTGCTTTTTTGGAATTCTATCCTTGTATGTGCATTGCCCCCCTGGGTGGGGGACTCACACAGATACGCTTTGGCCATATATAATAAACTCCTCACAGAACTGAAAGTAGAGAAGCTTTACACACTATGTTTTCACCCAAGGATGATAATGGTATAAGTTATGGTCCTCCCTTATTTATTATTATCGAGGGTAATCACACTGCTAAGTGTAAAGTATAGCAGGCGAGTAGAGCTGCAAATGTATTGAATACTGACTTGGGTGGGGTGAGACGGGTCACGAGCCAGCATGTTGCAAGAATAACAACTAACCCGGAACCATGCATAACAATATTGCTGGAGAAGCTCAAAAAGCGACTGGTCTTTGACAGATTGTTGTCTCTATCTGCAACATATATTCAAGGATCACCCATGGCTGCTACAGGAGTCAGCTGTGCTGTTCAAAACTCACATTCACATCGTTTGATCGTCCTGTCTGTTAATAGCACTCGTATCTCTATACTTATACAGAGGATGCACAAACTCCACTAACTGAAGCTGAAATACACCTTCCCTGGTAAAACTATGTAGTAGACCTGTCCAGATCTCCAACTCTTCGTGCGCTCCAGGTTTGCAGACTGCATCCACGTAACTGCCAGAGACGCCACTTTGAACAAGTGCTCTGTAGGGACCCCACGAAGACCCATATAAATTTGTGTATAGTTTTGTTTTGGCCAAGAGTGAGAGCGGCGAGCTGCAGCTATCAAGGCTCCATGTGCAACGTTTTTACCAACATACCAGTATTCACTGAATCACACCATAGCAACACCTGATATCCTGTTCTGATAAACTTCTGAAGTCCTAGACTCATGGTTCACCTGTATCAGTGTCATGGAACAACTACGTACGTACAATTTTAATGTGTACACTAAATACAGTGCTGGAATGCTTATTCAATCTGCCACGCAAGTAGATAGTTACCAAACTGGAATTTAGTGTCTATGTGCTAATTAAACCACTTCCATGTACTGGCTACTACAAATACAGCAGCAGTGAATAAATATAAAGCTCTGCCCATGCAACATACTTCAAGAATGAATGGAACATTCATACTCATACCATGAAGCTGTTTATGTTCAGGAGCTGCATAGTAGCCTGCCAGATCCAAAGATAACTTCATGATAGTAGAAGCATCATGGCTAGGTACTGGTGCTGTTCCCCTGTGTAGTGGAGAGTGCTGCAGCAAGGAGACCCACAGCCTGGTAGCATTGGACACATGGAACACTTTCACCTAGAAAATATCAGTGTGGATAAAATTTTATACGTACGTACATCCATAGCAGATACTCTGTACACATGCATGCATAAACTATAATACATCCACAGCATACGTAATTATATTCTGTACATGCGTTACATAAAAACTATATGTAAGGTGTCATTCTCACTTAGCCTCCACATCCTCTACACACTTAAGACCTGGGTCGCTGCTGTAAGGCCACATTTATCGAGGCTATTTGCATGACAGTAATAACCACTAAGAAGCAGCTATTGACCTGGGACTTACAAATACAACAAAATGCTTTCATTTTCAGAATAGCTAATTAGATTAATAATATCGATCAAGTGATAGGGTAGGGTAGGCGTGGTAATTAGCAAACTCCACTTGGCATGCTAAAGTGCCAAAGGCAGACATCTAAACAAGTAGGTAAGAAAACCTTACTACCCTCAAAAGTACAGACTTAATACACCCTCTTCAGTATTAGCATGCAGAGTTGAAATGGCCACTACATGGTGAGATGTGACAAATAAGATTGATATATTTCATATCTAAAAACCAGCCGAGTATTTTTACATACAACATTCAACTGAAGGTTGTACTAAGCAACAGGTCAGTCTAAACTAAATATAGCTGTAGAACGGATCAGCTTTGCTAGACAGTCTATATCATGTACAGCTTCCAGCAAAAGTGCTGACACAGCAATTTCGTAGTGCGCTCCAGTTAGCGATCAGAACTTGCCTAAACAGAATTTATCCTTGTAACGTACCTACCACTCTTTCGCCGTCTAGGCAACACAAAACTAACCTAGCTTGACGTACCTTGGCCTATTGCACCTGCAAACTTTGAATTCCAGTAGCTTCCACTGCGCTCGTGGCTATAGTGGCATAGTAACAAAATGACGTAACTCAGCGCACGTATTAATTGCGGAAAAACACACACAGATGCGGGAACATAAAGCAATCTTAGTGCCAGCTGGTAAAAATGGTGCTGAAAGGGTATATTAGAACTAACCTCTCCTTTGGACTTTTCAATCTGCACGTTAGGTGCAAGTCAACTACAATGTACGTAGCCGTACTATTTAGGCCTGTAAGGCCAACAGAAACCCATGGCAAGTGGGCCGCCGAAATACTATCTGCTCTACCAGATATCGAGGTTGAGATCAGAGTTCATTGTTTTTCTTCTGCCAGCACTGTCTTCAATCCAATTCTACCTTTATTCACAATGTTTAGCCTCTTAGTGTAACATCGAGACTTAATTTTAGCCGGAACCCAAGAACTAAGCTATACCACATGTATGCATATCTTAGTGATTACATACCTTCACAGAACCATCAACAGGAAGTTCAAGAGGTTGTAATTTCGCAGTTACAGAAGAACTCAACAGTTTGTGGGGACTGTAGCATCTCTCCAACCTGAGAGCATGAAAACTGCAATAATTATATGCATGCATAATATATCTACACATGTATACTTCCTATCCTAAGTACATGTACCTACTCTTAGTAATAGTTAATGGCAAATACATTCAAAAAGTATCCAGAAATTTAATATTTATTCCAAAGAGGGTTAATCACTCTACCAAGTGCAAAGTATGGCGAGCAAGTAGAGATAGGGATATAAAGAATCACAATCTGGGCGGGGTAATCGCTCAATTGTGCAAAGGGCGCAAAATTGCGGATGCAATTTTGACGTGGCAGGGCCATGAGGTCAAAGTGTGCCAATTCTGTGTTAAAAGTGAGGTACAAACACTAAGAACCGAGAGCAGCGTGGATTTTAAAAGTGACTCAGGGTCTTTAGGCCTCCATCTCTTCAAGAATCAGCCATGGCTACTACGGGAGAGTGGAGAGACTGTTTGAAACTTACACGCACAACATTTGATCGTGCCGTTCATATCTTTGTTTACACAGAGACTACACAAACTGTACTAACCTGAGAGCTGTAGTAGGCCTCACTTGGTAAAACTATGTGATAGACTTGTCCAGATCTCTGACTCTTCATGCACCACAAGTTCAAAGACGGCATCCATGTAACTGCCAGAGACGCCATTTTGAACATGTGCCTTGTAGGGGCCCCATAAAGATCTATATATAATTAGTTTTTACCCAAGGATCACAATGGTATAAGTTTTGTTACTCTGTGACCCCTCATTCGTGACAAACATTACAATACGAGGAACACATTCAGCTCTGCCGAGTATGAAGATTTAAGGGGGGTGTAATGTAATGTAATATAATACACTGCCAAGTGTAAAGAATGACATTACATTCTTTAGTGTAAATTTACACTTGGCAGTGTATTACATTACACCCCCCTTAAATCTTCATACTCGGCAGAGCTGAATGTGTTCCTCTAGAGATTCGTGATTACCTGCAATGTCCCCATGCCTTGAGATGATAGCAGAGATCATAGTGCTGCTGATCTTCTTCTTTCCTCTGTAATTCGAGACAAACATGTATATATTACCATTGCACAACAAGATTGTCCTACCTAAATTAAACGTTGCAATTCTGGAACATTGTTACGTATAATTCACCTGTCACACATAGGTAATGAACTTCAATTATTGAGAGACATTCTAACACAATATCATTGTGGTGGCAGCATTCTGATTCTCTTGAGTAACTTTTATCATATTAATTTTCAACGGCTATTGGACTAACACCATTGTTCACTTCTGTGACACTATTTAATGACAAACAAGATTCCTGTTTCATACCAGCCAGGCACCTTTCACATGAGCTATCTACCAGAGGCTTTAGCTTTAACCAGCAGATGTAGCGCAAAATGCAAAATGCTAACTCAGCAATTCTGCATAACTTGCAGTTAGCAACCATACCTTGCAGAAAAACGATTATTATTGTTACATACATGTACGATTATAATTGTCATCCATGGAATGCATACATACTGCACTAAATTGCTGTATCTTGGCCAACAAACTCTAGGTAAAATCAGATTGAAGAATAAATGCATGCCTGCATATATAACAGCAACTTTGTAATTTTTCAAAGGGGGAGGCATAAAAACTTTTAAGTGATTTAACTTGATTATAATCAACATCAATCATAAAAATATACGTATATACTTCCCCCAGTAGATATGTATGCAGTTATGCCTACAGTGCTCCAAAGTAAAGATGTCAACTTTTCACTTTTGTACTTTTCCTAGTGTTACGACAGCGTTTGAAAGCAGAAGTCAGTTTTGACCAGGCAGATGTTGATCTCCATTACTTCTGTGACTTTACTGAGAATATCACCTCGTTAGCCATCCAATTTGTGTCTGTATGGCTTCTCGTACTGTACTAATTCTGAATTTAGTTTTTAGACAGAAACTTAAGAATAGATACTAGTTAAGAGCCCAAACTTCTATATAGCATTCTTCTCATAAGGATACATCAATGGTGCAGGTTTGGAGGCCTAACACCGAAGGATGTGGAGATGGTACATCAAAATGAGCATTTTGAGGGCCAAAAGTGTTTAGAGATGAAATCAAAATTTACTACTAGTTAAGAGCTCAAATTCCTCTTGCTCATTAGAAATGTATAATTGTATCAAATATCCAAAACCCAACTTCATAGCTTGTATTGTCTTGCTGCTGTGCTCACTTTTGTTGCCAGAAGGGATTTTTCTGTATCAACAATGGGTCTCTGGAGTTCAGCAATATTCAGAAATATTGGTGATACAAAGCCAGCATAAATTGGTGATACAAATTAAAGCCAGCATATATACAAATGAAAGAAGCCAGCATATATACAAATGAAAGAAGTATGTCTGCTGATTCTAAAAATATGCTTTTAGACACCCTTCCTGGATTAGAAGCTATATAGTGGCCTGAAATAAAGCAATTGCTGAAAGTTACCTTTTCAGGGTACCCTTAGCTTGGACTGTGCTATCACGCACCTACATGCAATGTGCCATCAGCACAACAAATACAAGTCACCAAAAAACATCTAAAACATAAAAATATCACAGCACACTTAATTGCGGTGTATTAGCAGGGATAGTTATACTTCAAATGAGGCCACAAACAACTGCAATGCAATACGGGCAAGGATTGTACATGTAGGTTGTAGGAGTGCACAGCACTGAGAGCTATGTGGGTACTGATTCTATTTAATGCACATCATCGAGGTCAGCCTAGCCCACTCATAGCCCGTTACATGTAGGTACATATGTACTAGGGTACACTTTAAGGGTTAGCTAACTTTTAAGTAGCTTTGCTATAGAGCTAAATCCAAAAGGAATGTCTGATAATAAAACAAAGCCTTAATTGCGTACGTACGGTGTTATTTATTACCAGACACTCCTATACTGTAGATTTAGAGGAAGAATTAGGAGGAAGAATCGGGAGGCAGAACATTTTGGAATTTGTATCCACATAGAGCTAGCTAGCTTACATAAACAGCTCCACATGACTCAGACAAAAACCTACAATAAAGCCAATGAGAATTCACTCCCAGATCTGCGTGTATAGCAGGTTTGAAGGCATTCACCTAAGTTGTCCATGCATATTTCCGCCAACCGAAATCCAAAATGGATACGTGATATGAATTATGGAATATGGAGTGGGTGGAGTCCAATTTCCGACAGTATTTCCGAAATAACGGATTTACTACACAAAATATTCCAAACGGCTGTGAACAGGGTCTGCGCATATTTCTACCAACAGAAATCCAAAGCAGATACGTGATATGCATTACGGAATACGGGGTGCATGGGTGGAAATACGTACGCACAGACCTAAAGTGTACTTAGGGGGGTGTTTCATTTCACAAGGGAGGCTCGCAAAGCAGATAAGAAAACATTTTTGGGCCAGCACACGCTCAATAGTAATGATTTTGAATCCAGCACAGACTTAAGGGTATCCTAAAGTCCTAACTTTTAGAAACGGCCTTATTTTAGCAGCTATAATATTATCTCCAAATCCAAAAGGGCTGATAGTCTAATATAGAAACAATTTAGAAACCAGTAGGCTTATTTTGTCATTTGGTATATCTGCTATCACCTTAGCTCATTGCATGTAAGCCATACTTTTAATTAAGTGTATATCCTAAAGTCTTAACTTTCCAAAATGCCTTGTCTATGCAGCTCTAAACCTGAAAGAGGCACGTGTACGTGCTGCCAAGTAAAAATAAGTAAAGTCACAAAAAAAATTTAAAAGACATATAGGGATGGAATCCCCAAAACAAGATAGGAATGAATGACACCACAATACCTTTCCGGACTCCCATCCCTACTTGAGAATCACTGCCGAACAGTTTGATTTGTTTCAGAATGCTATGGTGTAGCAAAAATACTGCTTTTGAATTGGTGTAATTGCTTCAGTCAATATCACGGTAGCCTTGCTGAAGAAACTGACTGAGAAAGAAGATAGACAATTTGCTCATTTAGCGACTTGCCGATGTGGTACTTTAGCGGTGCTCTCCAGCAATGCTCAGAGTCTTGTTACTGATAAAAACACTGGAGAATGACAGGTATGGTCCACAAAAGCTTACGACTAAATCTAGGGCAGAGTTTTGAACATATCACTTTGTACACATATGTACAATGGGACAGCCAGTTTTTTTGGAGCCATCCCTATATATGGAGTACTACCATACTCCATAATTATGTTTGATATGAGGGAGGGGTCACAGAAGAACAAAATGTATACCATCGTGATCCATGGGAGAAAACTAAGATTTTCAACATAGGGTTTCCTTTCTGTGAGGAGTTATGGCCAAAACAAAACTATCTACATTTTATATGGCTCTTTATGGGGCCCCTACAAGGTACACGTTCAAAATGGTATCTCTGGCAGTTCTTGTGGCACACAAAGAGTCAGAAATCTGGACAAATCTACCAAACAGTTTTACCAAGAAAGGCTTACTACAGTTGCCAGGTTAGTACAATTTGTGTAGCCTCTGTATAAACACAGATACAAGTGCTATTAATTGACGGCACAATTGATCAACCAACATGCATATGAGTTTTGAGCAGCACCACTCGTCTCTCCACTCTCCCATAGCAGCCAAGATATGCTGCAGATAGACACAAAAATCTGCCAAAGACCATGCAGTCCCTTTTTCATAGCTTCTCAGCAGCATGCTTCCAGGTTAGCTGTTATTCTCGCAACAGGCTGGCTCATGACCCACCCAGGTCGTGATTTAATACATCTGCATCTCTACTTGCTCACTATCTTTACACTTGGCAGTGCGATTACTCTCGATTATAAAACAATTTATGAATCAGCAGGCTTACTGCGCTCAAAGCTTGATGCATGCAAGTGCTAGCATAGTTTAAGCACATACCGTAGGCGCCGGTTGTTAAGCGCATGCGCCTATAACAGCTGACAACAAGGAAATATGCACTTAACAGCGAGTATGCGCTTAACAGGAAGTAGTCGCCATTGCATGCAGTGATTACGTCATGCACGTGATGCCACCACACATTAGTTCTAAGAGTCAGTGTAGCATTTGGCAGTTTTTTCGCTTACCAAGTCAAGGAAGCAACGCCATCCAAGGCAAAATGGACGGCGCTTTAGGATCGATCAATCAGTACGCGGTAAGTTCGATACGGCACTGCTGTAAGCGCATTTTTTGCGCTCTGGCATCGAAGAAAGGTGAATATCTGACTCTCTCCAGAAGCAAGAACCTCACAGCTGCCACGGAAGGTGACTGCAGAGCCTGATTACCCGTGTAGCAGTGTAGCTAGCATGGCTAGCCGTAGAAGTTCACATATTTAGCGCATGCTCTTAACATATGATAGGTAGGACGCTCAATGAACCATGCGCTTAATAAATAATGCGGACTTAATAAAGAGATGCGCTTAACAACCAGCGTCTACGGTAGCATCTCAGGGGGATAACTCAGAAATTTCTGTATTTCAGGCAGTTATAGAACAAAATCTAAAAGGGGTGTCAGGTAATAAAACAACGATTTTGAAAATGGCAGGGTTGCTCTTTGATTTAGTATACGTATTTACTGTGCTGAGGGCTGATTGCATATAGGTGCATGATATAGCATAGTTTAAGCCAGCAATCAGCATGAATACAGAGATCCAACCAAAGTTACACATGTACACACATACAACACATGCTTCCTGCTCTGTCTCTCTGGGCTCTGCTTACGTATGTATTATGTAAAGTACAAAGTTAAACTGCACTCCTGGGCAGAGGAGCAGTAACGCTGATCAACTCTGATTAATTTTACTCATGGAGAATTATTATTTTATGAGTACACTGGGCTGAAAAGGCATCTTTCGGCAATTGCCTTAATTATTTCTGGTCACTATAGTTCCTAGCAGTTCCACTACAGAGGGGCTTGCTCATGCTTGTGAATATGATTATAGCTGACTGAGAAAATCTCTCCTGTAAAACTCTATTACCATTCATCCATTGTTAAACAACAGTACTCACCATCATAACTCTATTCAATGCAGAGGTCCCACCTGCCTGTGAACAGAAGCCCCACCCCCATCTGTAGTCTCACAAAGACTATAATATGAAAGCCCAACAAAGTGGTTCAGGGGGTGGCTAGACAAAAACACAGACGCTCAAAAGATCAAGATCTAGGACTTTTGAGCTGCCAGAAATACGTACAGATCCAGCTTGGTTTCCAGCAAAGCGAGTCTGGTCCATGCATAGCAACTAGATACACTCTAACATCATTCAGCGCATTTCGCTTTCTGGATCACATATTGTACCTGATACGGGTATTAGGTTGAAACAGCTGTCACTCATTACCGTTGGTTATTAAACCATCTCTAAAGGTTGATACATCCAGCACCTTCACTCCATAAAAGAACTACGAGGCTATGATAACTTTACCTTTAGACTAATGTCCACCATCTCCTGAAGGGCATGTGGTACAGGCTGTCCTGTCCTTTCTAACAGTTTCTTCATATGAATAGACTGCATTTGGGAACTTTCAGTAAGGAGCACAGTTGAGGAACAATTCTTGCCCCTAAAGAAAAATTGTAAAATTCTAGCAATTATTCCACTAACTATATGCAGTATAATACGTGTGCCAGTGCTACAATTAAATCAGGTTAATTTTATCACCAACGGGAATCAAAATGCATTTTCTTCTCAGCAGATATACGTAGTTAGGTATCCATCACTACTAGTTCAGAGCCTCTTACTCTTGAATAGCACTGTATAGGAGAGCCAGTCTCTGTCGAAAGCCTTGTTTTCTGGAAGGTAAGCTGTAGTGCACCAGATACTGTACAGTGTCAAATGTCTCACATGGGAGAGCTTCATCAGAGATAACTGCAATGGACATATTAACCCAACATCGATCATTACAACAAACAAATCGCTTACACATCTGACTTACAAAATATCGTAGCCCTTAAATTTGCATGTCTTTACAGCTAATAGCTTGCCAATGTCATTACTTTCATTATTGTATACTTATACTATAAGATAAATTGTCCAATATCCAGTGGGCTGTTTTATCAACTTGATAAATATTTAGGATCATGAGTAGTGTGTACAATATTGTACAATAATTTCTTCATTGGATGGGTATCCATACAACACCAATGGACATCAACGGCAACCTATCCAATACAGCATACACACCAAGAGCCTCTGATTGCAATTATACCATACGTAAGTCAGCCTGACCAATCAGTGTGCAGTATTCAGTGCAATAACGGGTCTTATACTATACCTAACCAATCAGATTTTAGCATTACAGGTATATAACGGGTCATACCTACTGCGCAAAAAAATATACCCCGATTGCTTACATAAAGCGGGTAACCGATTCCGTTCAGTCGTTCAAACGTTCAGAAAGCTGCGGTAGGGTTGGTGGCTAGGGGAGCCTAGGCAAGACATTTGGTGTTTTTTTGCCCGTAAATCTATGTGAGATAGCACGGTAAGCTACTGGTCTCCGTCTGTAGATAATTTTGTTGCGTTTCTGTGTGTTTGTATGTGTGGCCACACTGCCAGCCTACTGGTTTTTATCAAAATGGCGCAAGGTCGGGCTAGATAGGTAGCTACCATGGCTATTAGCTGTTGTTCATGTTTTTTTTACAACTGCTAGGAGTGTTTCGCCACTTGTAGCTACTATTTTGCGTTGTGAAAGCTTTCTAGCTACCCAGTTTATCACATCGTACTGAACGGCACCTTTTAAACCTTCTGGCAAGCAGTAGCTTGCCCTGCAGTTCTTGATGCTTTGGCAACTCTTGTCAAAATGACTTAGGCATAGTACAAGATAGATAGATCACTGCATAGTGATCCATCCTATGCTTATATTAGCCCAAGAGTAACATGACAGACTTTCACAAATTGACATGTGGGTCTAGCCTCGTACCCAGGCCACGCGGGGAAAAAAAGAGTGGCCTGGTATCCATTGTTCGCGCATGCGCGAGAACTTACGGAATAGGGTCAGTAAATGTATCCGTGAACGGTCTTAGTCACATGCCTAGGAGTAGTACGGAAACAGTATACGGTATAGTAAGCGAAAGAACTAAAAAACAGACTTTCTAGAACTTAAAATGCAGTCACACTTGGTAAAACGGCCTGTAATCATCTATCTACTACGATTATGGTAGCTATCTTGCCGTAAAAAGTCGGAAGCGCCTCTCTCCTGACAATGTTGTGAGCTGCTCGATTCTCAATCGTTGATCTGGCCTTCTAGGCTTTTCAGCAGCAAACAGGACCAAAGAGTTGAGCTACCGCTCACTTTCTGGGCATCTATCTGGCAAAAAACCATTCTACAGGCTAGCAGAATCAGCAAACTCGCTGCCATCACCGACGATACGGAAATAAAACGGACGTATACGTATCGATTATATGGACCATTTCCAAACATACGCGGATTCCCAGGTTTTTCTGGGAATAGTCTCATGTGCGCAACAGTGGATACCAGGCCACTCTTTTTCCCCGCGTGGCCTGGGTACGAGGCTACATGTGGGTCAAGCCTGAGCAAGTACATGAGCATATTATGCGTATGCAGTGGTCGAGAAGGACACTTCTGGTTACATAACGCCGATAGCAAGATCGGCACTGCCCACCACAAGATTGACACCGCAGATAGTGACTTGTGATTGCGGATAGTGACTTGCAGATTGACACCACGAATAGCGACTTATGATCATGGATAGCGATTTTTAGATTGACACCACGGATAGTGACTTGCAGATTGGCACCGTGGATAGCGACTTGTGATCATGGATAGCGATTCGTAGATTGACACCGCGGATAGCGACTTGTGATCGCAAATAACGATTGGCAGATTGATGCCGCGGATAGTGACTTGATAGCGACTGTGTTATCGCGAATGAGTAATAAATGCATGTAGGCGTGGGTGTTGAAAAGCCCCGCCCATGCAGAGCAGGTGACACAGGTCCTGAGCCTGCGCCATTCTATCAGAACTGTCTAAAGGCCACGTACTTTAATAACCACACAATTAGTGCTGGGAATTTCCTCCACATACATCTATCTGCGATGGGGTCACTATTGGCAGTGGCGAGCCACAAGCCGCTATCCACGGTGTTGATCCATAAATTCGCTATCCGGGGTGTCAATCTACAAGTCGCTATCCACGGTGTCAATCTGCAAGTCGCTATCCGCGGTGTCAACCTGCAAGTCACTATCCGTGGTGTCAACTTGCAAGTCGCCATCCGTAATCACAAGTCGCTATCCGTGGTGTCAATCTGCAAGTCACTATCCATGATCACACGTTGCTATCAGCGGTGTCAACCTTCAAGTCGCTATCCACGGTGTCAATCTTGAGGTGGGCGGTGCCCATCTTACTATTGGCATTACGTACCCGGAAGTGTCCTTCTCAGCCACCGTATGCGCAGAATAGAACAGGGTTCATGAGA
Organism: Phakellia ventilabrum; assembly: GCA_963921505.1. NCBI lineage: Eukaryota > Metazoa > Porifera > Demospongiae > Axinellida > Axinellidae > Phakellia > Phakellia ventilabrum. Next base: position 3,175,933 of record OY997397.1, read on the forward strand.
AAAGAATACAACAGGGACGAGAAGTATAAATCTTTGAATGCTTGAGATTGGCTATACCACAACAGCTCAAGACTGGCCAGTTGGCAGCAGTCTGGCCTCCCTCTGCTCTGTAGTCACTGCTGCTTTCTGTTAACACCCTCACTGATGCTTGGATAGTAGTCTGGGGCTCCATCTTGCTATTTGCTATTTAGTGTGCTTCTACTGGTTCCTGAACTGAAGTCTGACCCTTGTTTGAAATCTACACCGATTGGTGTCTGTGGTTACACTGGCTAGCTGTTGTATTTGCAGTCTCAATCTCTCCTTTCTGTTCTGTAGTTTTCATGAGTTGTGCCTACACGGTTTGTCATTGCTAAAAATCAACCACGTAATGCAAGAGATTGAATAATGAACATCAACAAAATGTATGTATATAACAGGTGCACAGTTGAGTCATTAATTTGGGGCTTGATTTGAATGGGATTTTAAGTAGTATATACTACATAATTCCATTGCCATGTACACATAGTATGATACAAAGCACTTAATGGATGCGGCACTTACCCAATATCCCTGAAAATGTCTCAGGTAGAGCAGCTTTAGTTGTTACACAAGTGGCAGACCAACTTCGAAACTGCAGCATCTATAAAAACAGCATATACAGCATAAGCACAAAAAGAACAATATCAACCTAATACATATAAGCTTTATTTGACTGATAACAGTAGTTTACAAAATTTTTCTGGCAAATAAATATAAAAGCCACCAAAAAAATAAAAGAACATATAGTGATGGAATCCCAAAAAGGCAATACTTTTAGAATTGTCATCCCTACGTATATCTTTTGACTGTTTTCTAACCAAGGTCTCATGGTACTTGTTTGTGGGACAGGAGGTTAGATTGTGATGTGTACATCTGTGACATTTTTCCCAAAAGTACTTTTGTATTAGCCTCGTAGTTATGCTGTTGGTCAAAATAGCATTTCAAAGTGTGTTGTTACAGTGGGATGTCATACTGTACATACAAGTAGTTGTGAATTTTGGTGTAGGATGTCGGATGAGCAATATCTAGTCAATGATGTGGCATGTAGGGGATTGCGGCATATGTGTGGTTGGAAAAATGAATGTCGAAAGATAAGGGGATGACAATCTGAAAAAGTATTGTGGTGTTGTTCCTACCTTGCTTGAAAATGATTTTTTTTGTGACTTATTCTTGCTGTTGTTTTATTTTGGGGGGAGGGGGGGAGGAAAGTATGGATGATTGTGGCTGTGCAGCTGCAACTTTACACACTACTACTTGCCTACACAGTACACAATGTATAGCGTTCATAACGTAATTGTGGAATCTCAGGAGACAGTTATAGCACAGATAATATTGCTCACAGAATGGGATTGGAAACTGATCACGTGCACCTACTAACGCATGTACAACAGCTTGCGGGCAACGTCTGTTACCGTGATTTACACCTTGAGGAAGGAGTGGGAACCAGCAGAGAGAAGAACCGAAGTACTTGTTTCAACTTTTTTGGCTGCTTGGCCTTCACAGGTGTGTTTACAGTGTTTTATCTATCCTACTGGACCACAGTTCTCAATGCTGTTCTGTTTCTGAGGCCATCTTAGTAATTTGGGTACAGTAGAGTGCCCTTCTTACTCACACTAAAGAACATTTTCGTGTACCTATAACTACCTGTCTGAGGGTTTTTTGAGTGGGTTAAATTGCTCCAAAGATAGACAAGAGAGCCAGAAGACACTAACTATCCTTACCAGTACCGATTCTTTTTAGTGCGATAGCCATATCCTCACTGTCCATACCACTGCACTTGGTGCAGACCCCTATGCTTGTGATATCCCTCCCCCTGATCACTAATTTGAAGAACCTCTCTAGCCGCCTTGCAAGTCAGTCTCTGCCAGGTGGATGGGTAGAACACAAAGACGCTTGTCAGAATGACAGTCTGATCTTTGCCAGCATCACCATCAACTCACCTCTTCTCTCAGCCACTGCCACCTTCTTAGCTAAGGTAGACAATGATTTGAGCTGGACTCTGAGCTGCCATGGTGTCCAACTTGAGGCTGAGCAGTGTCAAGCCTTAGCTTCCATTCCATGACAAATTACCACTGTTTGTGATGTAATAAGCCTACTTTCTGTGGTCAACACTAGGCGTATCTGCAATGAAAATCCGGTTGAAGACTTCAAAGAGCTTGTTGATGTCCACAGAGGGATGCAACAGGTGTGTGTACATGCATACAGTGGAATGCTTGTGTACATTTATTTATTGTCCTCTTTCTATTGTAGGGAACAGAACTGTAGACTTACAGAGTGCAACCATTCGTCATGAAGCCTGTGAGTTGCTGCTCCCATGTGATGGCAAGTCCTCACAGTGTAAGCAGTGTGCTAGCTTCTGGGCTAGTCTTCGAGTGCGAAGCGCCCATCTACTGAAAAGAACAGCACAGAGAACAGATCCCAGCAGCAGTGTCCCATACTCTGTACTGTCGAAGGAAGAGCTGCAGACCAGAATGATAAATGTACACAATGAGCTCCAAAGAATCCTGAAGCAACGAGACCTGAAGCAGCGATTAGAAACCGTTGAGAAGACACAGGGCATAACCGTTGATAAGCAAACCCATAATGACCTGAAGCAAATCATCAGGACGGAGGGAAATAAGCTGTTGGAGAGTGCTACCCCCAACTCATTTCAGCGAGTGTTTTGGCAACAATAGCTGGATGCAGCCTCAAGAGAAGATGCTCGGGATATGAGATGGCACCCTCTCATGATTAGGTGATGCATCTACCTTCTCCATCAATCTCAAGGTGCCTGAGACATTACGGTAGTCAAAGTGCATCTCACTACCTTCGCAGCGTACTCTTTGCGATTACACCCACCACATAAAGCCTACTATTGGCTTTTCAGCAGCAGTCGAGCTCTACCAGGCAGCAAAGCTAGATCAGTGCGAAGAGAGGGAGAAATACATCATCCTTCTGCTGGACAAAATGCATATTAAGGAGAACCTTGTGTTCGACAAGCAGTCTGGGGAGCTAATAAGTTTCATAAATTTGAGTGAAATAAACTCCCACCTGTTAGCCGTGGAGCGTTCTCTCAATGAGACTGCTTCATCTGACCCGTCACTTGCAAGCTCGGTGATGACCTTCATGGCTGTTCTCTCACCTGCAGTTTGCATATGCCTACTTCCCCTGCCACAACCTGGTGACCTGTATGATCCCTTTCGGGAAGCAGTGTTCCGTATCGAGCGGTGTGGGTTTAAGGTAGGGTAGAAGTTCCTACATTTCAACTATGCAGTAATAGTATGTGGTTTGAGTACATGTACACAACACACACTTTACGCTATACACACAGGTCATGGGTGCCACATTTGATGGAGCATCCATAAATAGGAGGCTGGTGAGATTGCATGACCCATAAAAGAAATCACTGTACAAGGTGCCAAACCCATACGCTACAGATGGTTTCTTTTTTTCTGACCCACCGCACCTTAATTATCAAGACCACAAGGAATGGTTGGGCTTCAAAGTGCAGAACCCTATGGTATGGATATGTGAAGTGATTAGTTGTGGAATTGCATGATGTATGTATGCGCATGCTAGTTAATTTGCATGCCTCCCCTAGAAAAACGGCAGAGAAATATCTTTAGACTCACTTGAGAGAGAGAGAACTCTATGGGCAAAACAGGAGTGAGACTGGCCTGCTTCTTCCAAGACTGAAGTTTGAGCATATTCAGCTCACTTCGTTTTCAAAGATGGTTGTAGACCTGGCTGTCCAAGTGAGTTGTTAATGATACTTACTGTCCACATGCTTTTGCTAAATGTATGGATTAATATATACTTGTACTTGTACGTTCTCAGTGACTCTGTGTCCAAGGCTCTCTCCTTGCTTGGTGGTCCAGAGGCAACAGAGGCATTTTTGACAAATTTTTTGATGCCTTTAAATGTCTGCAATATCATGGATGGGAAGCATCAATGAAAGCCTTTTAAAGACCCTGGAACTGATTCTATGTCATGCAGGCTCATACATGACAGTGTATTTTGGCCTTACTTCCTATTAAATTCAGCAACTTCAAAGTAAGTAATCTCAAAAGGGAGAGGAAATAAGTACTAATCTAGAGTGTGCGTGTCCCGCGATCTCAAGTGTTTACGCTCCATTTGGCGGCCTTAATTTTTGCTCGAAGAGAGAGGTGCGTTTTGGCATGATCTGGTCAGCACTGGGTTGCTAGTAGTATTTGTCATAAAGTCTTTCTCTTGCTACCAGGTTAAAGTAACCCTAGGGTAAGCACTGCAAGCGAGTTAAGGTCCCTACTCGGCCTACCTCGACCAGTTGGTCGTTTTGGCGCAAAATATCCAGAGAACTCTCGTACCTATCAACTGACAGCATTTCTCACCGGATTACTGTCAGGAAAATGTCAAACTTCACCGTGAAAAGTCTCCTAAGTACCCCTGCACCCCAACACGGAGCAAGGACTGGCCAAGCCTAGGCTACCTCCCAGGCGCCTGGCGCCATTTTGCACAACGTGCAGAGTCACGTGACGGGGCCGATGGTCCCGTTGATGGGTGCGCACACTGCAGGAATCAGCAGTGGCGTAAATCCAGTTCCTGAGGTCTCCCAGGCCACCCTATACAACCCATACCTGGCCATCTCCAGTTGGGCCAGCCAGTCTTCACCAAGTACGGGAGGCACACTCCCTCTTGTGTGGTCCCAGTCACAACCAGTGGTACACTCCCAGGCCAGGGCTGTCAAGCCGCAACAGGCGCAGAACCCCACATCCACTGCCCAGAGCCGCCAGCAGAGTATCAATGCCCCAGGCCCTAGCCGGGCTGTAGAATTTCTGCCTTTGGAAGAGAGGCATATTTTGCAAGTCCCTTAATTTGGGGTCAAAGCGGCACAGCGGGGATGCCCATCAGGACCACAGGTCAAAATGGACAAGGTACTATGAGTCCGACGACTCAGATGATGGAGACATGGATGAAGATTTGGCAGAGAAATTCGACCCCGAGTCCTACTACAGGACAAACAAGAAGTCGAATCATCCAGAGATTATCCAGAAGTATGTGAATCACATTTTTGCACCTGCCTGCCCAAGGAGGTGCGAAGGGCAATGGCCAGAGAGAACCCTCTCTCGGACACCCCTGCACTTCGTTCACCTGAAACCGATGATGTTCTAGTGGATTACATGGGGGGTGATTACCCATCAATAACGGATGCACACTACAAGCGGATCCAGACGGCAATCATATCGGCTGGAGCCCCCATGTTGAATTTGTGGGCTCATCTCAAAGAGCAGCAACTGACAAGCAGTCAGGGAGGCCTCATCCAGGTAGAGGTCATGCTAGAGGCAATCCAGAAGTCATTGGTCCCGCTTGGCAATGCCTCTAACTACGTGTCTTGAGTCAAGGAGAGACCTGATTATCGGTAAACTCAGCAGGGGTTGGTGTGTATGGATAGATGTGGAGTGGGAGATATACATTGAATCTACCTACAGTGTATGCTGCTGCGCATAAGCCATAGTGTGAAGTCATATGTGTTGTACGTGTAAAGTACTGCAATCATTTATTGGCTGTGGATACGGCTGGTGTGGCATGTAGGGAATTGTGGTGTGCATGTGGTTAGAAAAATGTCAAAAGATATAGGGATGGGAGTGACTAAATCTAGGGCAAAGTTTTGAACATATAACTTTGACATTGAGGCAGCCATTTTTTTTGGAGCCATCCCTATATATGGAGTACTACTGTATTCCATAATTACCAGCCGGGCGCGCGCTTCGCGTGCGCCCGGCTGGTCCTAAGATTGCTTTACGTCTGTGTGTTCGTGTGTGTGTGTGTGTGTGTGTTCGTCTGCAACTATCACGTGCGCGAAATTATGTCATTCCGTTACTATGCCACCATAGCCACGAGCACAGTGCAGTGGAAGCTGCTCGAAGTTTGCAGGCTCAATAGGCCAAGATACGTAAAGCTAGATTAGTTTTGTGTTGCCTAGACAGTGAAAGAGTGGTAAGTAATGATGATAATTCTGTTTGCGCAAGTTCTGATAGCTAACTGGAAGCGCTCTATGAAATTGCTGTGTCAGCACTTTTGCTGGAAGCTGTACGTGATAAGACTGTCTAGGCAAGCTGATCCATTCTACAGCTGCATTTAGCTTAGAGACTGATCTGTTGCTGAGCACAACCTTCAGTTGGATGATTTATGTAAAAAATACCCGGCTGGTTTTTAGATATGTAATATTATTACATTGTCATGCATTGTTATAGCTCTAATACCATTTCACTTTTGAAATGTTTTCTTGGAATGTTCCTTATGGCACGAAGAGTAGCTGCAAGAGGTATATATTTTCTGCCTTCCTTCACCTCTAGTCTACAGATCTGACAGCTGTGTCGAACACGCAATTCCATAACATAACTGGAAATGCAGTAGCGTATCCGTAGATTATTTCGCGTGGAAATTATTTCACAGTCTAGTCACTAAAAATGGGGGAAATTTTCACTGGAATACGTCACCGCAAAATTCTACTACCACTATAATAATTGTTTAATAACTATTGATACGTGTGACTGATGGAGAAAGAGTTGGCAATCGAGTTGTGTGTGTGTGGCTACCATGTTTACAAAGACATTTGGGAAGCAGCTATTGGAGAAGAGCTACCGTGTGAACAAGAGCCTAGGAACACGAAGGACAGATACGTATGCTGTAGCCGTGAAAAAGGACAGCACGGTGGTCAGACATCTACTCAGAAAAACCTCCCACCTATGTTCGATTTTCCTGAGAAGAGGAAGCATTGTTTGCTGCGCGTCTGGGAGATGGAGATACTCAGCTGATCTACCACAAGGAGGCCTTGAGGTTCTGTGTTTATTGAAGTTCACAGGGCAATCAATGAATGTGCAGAAGCTCAAGAAGTTGACCAAAATAAGTAAAAACTAATGAAGCACCGTGTTTATATATACTCATACCTACTAAATGAACATAAATATTGGCATACACGGCAGCATGGTTAAATGAACTCCTGTTACTATACAGATCGTACCTACTGATCAATCAAATGTTCGTCGATGGCACTTGGAATGCCAGACTCTATAAAACCATTGATTCACAATAAACTGGGGGTTCTGGCTAATATACTCAGCCATTTTCCATCAGCCACTTCGCCCCAACTTGTTTCATTGTAGCAAGGCTCATGTCAATAGGCTGGATTTCTAAGGACTCCAACTCATCAACATCATGGCCTTCCAGCTGGGCTGCCACCTGCTCGGAAATACCATAGTTCGAATTTCCTTTTCAGGAAAGTCTTTGCTGGCTTACTGACGGAAATGTCCATCGGTTGTAATTGATCGGTACAATTTGGTGGCAGTAGGCAGACATCAATGCCGTGGGCATCCAACAGAAAGTTCAGGCCATCAGTGACTTGGCCTTTGAAGTTGTCCATGATCACAAGGCACGTTTGTCATCACCAATATCTTCCCTCACCTTTGCTACATAGGGAATGATGATTTCGTGCACATACTGGATCATTGTTTCTTCATTTGACCAATGCTTTTCAGAGTGGGTCACATGCCAACCCAGAAGGAAACTGTAGTGAGGGTGGCAGTGAGACGTCTTACCTTGATAGATAAGCTGGATAGGCAGGAAGTCCCCAGTCAGTGTCCTACAGAATACTGCTGTGATTTGGCGCTTGTCGTTCACACCAGTTAGCTCCATGCGTCTTGCACTCTGCTTTTCCATTGTCTATTCTATAGATGTGACCCAGTTCATGATTAGTTCTGGTCCATAACAACCGTTGTGGCAACATCTTGCAGAAAATCTGCCCTTTTCTCCTCAAAATTGGCCTCCATGTACTTGCTGGTGGCAGTCGTAGCCTTCCTCTGTACGGATCCCATGCGGTCTAGGAGCGAACAGGCCCAGCTAGCGCTTGTTCAGCAACACTGGGCCTCCGTATTCTACGAGCATCGTGCGGTCACATTTCAGAAGAATACCTCTAGCTGCGGCAATAACAACTCTATTGGAGACAGTACCACCTCCTTTCCTGACTTTCCTTATGTACACTTGAACTTTCTTGTCCAAGTCAGCTCACAGTAAGGTTGGCCTACCCCTCTTCTTTGATGGGAGGGTAGCAACTGATGGATCCTCTTAGCCCTCCTCTTTCTCGTCTGTTCCACGAGGTTGATTGATCTAGCGCTGCTTTCATTTATGGGTCGGCTCAATTGCCTTGCTGCTGCAACCATGCCATTCTTGCAGGCATACTTTCCAATAGGTGCTCTTTGTCTCGGGTGTGAATCTTTGTATGGCCCCCTCTTCTTCATAACCTCTTCTTGAGTGATAGCCCCTCTTCTTGAGTGATAGCCGACACCTCCTGATTAGCTTGCTCAATGGCTTGTAGCGGAAGAATGGATGAAAGAGCACCCTCCGGATCTGGGAGGCCTCCATTTCTCACTGGTGTAAAATAATGCAGAAGAGCCATCTTTACAACTAGTGAACTACACGGTCAAAGTGTCAACTGAAGTCTTAGACTGTATTATTAATTTATTGCTCTGGTGTTGAATATTTAGAGTGTTAAATATTTCGCTTGCATAATGTTCTCGGTCTCACTTCACCCGCGAATACTGCAAATATTTCTCCACTGCGATTAAGTATGGCTACGGTATATCAAATCATCAAGAAAGACTACTGAGGCACGAAACTGCATAATTTAAACTACGTAGTCGGTTCCATTCGTTTAAGTGTAGCAATTCATTGCTGGCTATTAAATGAAGTGATGGCATCTAGTCAGCATAATGAGGATATGGGACGGTCCATTTTTTGTACTGAGTCGCATGAGGGGACTGGCTCATGATACTAGCTCTCTTTCACATACGAGTACGACTCAAACACTGTCTCCTCACCAAACATACAAAGCTTCTCAGCATTTTGATGGACTGCAAAGCACACCGTAAAGAAGGAGCCTTTCATGAGTCATCCAGAAAGTTTACTTTTACTTCATTAGCAGTTTCAGAGCCTGCTAAACCACACAACCAACAAGGCCAAACATTTCTTGCAGAGTATATTACATGTATAATTATACACCTACTACACTTATTTTGTACGACTAGATCTACATTACATTACCTTTACCTCCGAGAAAAGAGGGTGGATCTGATACCCTCAGTCTTTTACTTCCCTTGAGCACTACAACTTAGGTTCTTGGAGTGCAAGCGACAAATACTGGGAGTGGTCTGGGATCGAGGCTACTTGATGACAAGGTAAGCTGTAAACTGCTACGAAGATGGCTAGGCCTGTAAATGCTTCGATGCCATCATGACCTAGCCAATAATTTAATACCAAGCAGTACTTGTTCAACTATGGCTAGTGCCTGTTCGTATGAAGTAGCTACATCACTAGACTATAGTTACTTGGCTATGCTGTTGCTGTAAATTGCCGAACTTACTGGATATGGAGCTGTAATTAACAATGTACGCGAAAATGTGTGCAGGAGCATACGGATATATTTTTACCAACTGAGCGACACATATTTAAAAGCTCAAAAAATCAGCCATTGAAATTGGGTATGGCCTTAATGGGATACAGTTGTTTAAAGTGGTGCAAGTGGTCAATTGTGTGTTCAGTAGCTCAAAGCGTTAATACGGTTCAGAGCATGTGCATCTAAGTACAGGTGAACCTCTCTACCATCACATAATACTAGGGGTATCATGGGATACAAGGGGCGAGCGTGAGCTTGGATGAGTGAAAGTGAAGTGATTTGTGTCCAATATTGTTTTACATGATTAGTTTGCTTGGTTGCTTCTGCTGCAAAATATTTGACGAATTCAAGGTATGAGTGAGCTTAAGATTTACGTAATGCACGTGTTACTGATACTCACTTGCAATCGACATGGCATTGATTTGGGGAACACAATTGCATACATATTATAGGTATGTTGGCGGAGGTGTGAAGGAATGTGAAGTTAGTTATCTCCCTTGGTGGGCTAAAATGTATTGTGTGGTATACAAAAGCATGTTTTTTGTATGCACTGAGGATCTGGGGGCTATCTCAGGAATTACTCTCAGCCCAGCTAATGTACTGTACCATAAACAGCACTTCCTGTCTAGATACGTTTTGTGTCTTCCAGGTGCATACACTTGCCTTTTTCCTATACTGCACAACCTACAAAGGGGAGTAACCAACTCCCTGTAATCGCTTCCTGTCAGTTTACGTAGATAAAACCAAGTTGTTGCTCCCTGCAGTCCGCTGATTCATTGGATAGACGACGCCTTCGCTGTTCTTGCCAACGCTCCCGTTGCCCTACTCACCAGACACCGTAAGCCGTCGCAGTTGTCAGCGACGCTCCAGCCTTCTCTCCGTCTCCTCTGTACTTTCCACGCCCCGATAGTGCAGCCTACGCGCTTCCAAATTTCTTCTTGGAACATCGATAGGTATAGATACATTTTACGTGCTTGCTACTCATGTATCGTATCAGCCTCATGTATGCAATATTACTTTTAGTCGCGGCATGCGCATGCAGGTGAAATAGGAAAGTCTATGTATTTGCGGTATTGGGGCAGCCCCTGTCCGTCCGTCCATTCGTTCACGACAAAAATTGGCAACTGACTACACTAAGGGGCTCGCTCACGCTCGCCAATTATGTTTACGCTTGTGCACTCCTCAATTACATTTCTTGCTTCGTCAGCGATAGAGTCTAGGAAACATATTTCAAACCTTGAACACACAGGCTGCCTCCTCAGCAGTAGAAGTACAAATCACAGCTTTTTTCCCCAACAAACTCTGCTCCAGAGCAGTGTCCAAGTCAAGTTTATTACAAGGGAGCACTTTCTGTGTGCATGAAGTGTACAAACACATAAATACAGTATATGTATGTAACTACACACATGTACCTACTTACCATTTCAACACCAAATCTGATAGCTACTTCAATTGCACAAGCAGTTATAATGTGCACTTCTTTGCTGTATCCAGACATCAGATACTCCATCGACTGAGACCAGTTGGATGCCGCAATGATAATTTGTGGTGCTGGACTAGCATTCTTTGTTGACACTGACTTCTCTCTAAGTACAGTCGACATGATGAACTTCATTTCCTTTCGGAAATGTTCCACCAATAAATTTCCATCATCGAAGACCTACATGTGTCATTCAGAAATAAAACCACAAGATCATAACACACAAGCCGTTTGCACGTAGCAGACCTCATTATTCAACTTTGTTCAAGGCATTCATATAATCTTTATGATTAGACTGACAGTTATATAAGTAAATAAATACCGTACATTGGGAATACTTTATGTCATACAATGTTCGCACAAAAAATATTCATGGATTAAATATTTTGTGATCTAGGCCATCCACAAAAATCTGTCATGGAATATGCATGAGTACTGAACACGATCAAAGAAGCTTTGTATGTATGTTTGGTGCTATCATTAGGAGACATTGTTTGAGACGTACTCGTATGTGAAAGAGAGCTAAGGATGGGTATGCTGCTATGGTAAAGTAATGTCATAAGCCAGTCCCCTCATGCGACTCAGTACAAAAAACAGTCACGTTTCCCAAGATTACAGTATACTTAATACTTAACAGGTACATACATAGTTGTAGTAATGCTTTGCCTTCAGCGCACAATTGACAATAATTCAATACCAGAAAAGTTTCAAACTAATTTTTTGTGTTTAAAGCCAGATTCAAGGCCAGTTTAGACTATTTCTACATGTATAAAAAAATTCCAGGGATGCAACCTTCACAGCGTCAATTTCATCAGTCATCTCACTTTTTCACACATACCTTTATTATATATCATATGCCAAAGGGTGTGAGAAAATGACATAAGCATGCTGATATACGAAAGCGTGTAAGAAAGTGATGTAAGCATGAGGTGACCTATGAAATTGACCTTGTGAAGGTTGCATCCCTGGAATTTTATGTGGTCACAGTCTTAGACTAGCAGTAATTACCAAGTGAGAGACACTATCAAGGTCTGTGATCTTCTTGTCCATTAGCTTTAAGAGACATGGCAGGGTACACACCATCACATCAGTTCCATTGATCAATTGGTGAGTTGCCTGGTGGGAAGATGCAACTATTGCTGACAAATTTGGCCTGCACTTGTATTAAATATAGCTGCCTCCACCCAACGTAATTAATTTGTAATTCCAGTAATACAGCCTACGTATAAGAGTAAGGATATAAAATAAACCCTTGTACCATAGAGCCGTTTTTTTTTGTGGGTGCAATTTTTCACAATTTTCTCATATTGACCATCAGCAGAAATATTCGTGGTTTTTGATTTTGCAGTTCGAGCATGGAAATTCGATTACTAATTTTATCGCACACTAACTTAATTGAGTAAAAACCGTTCTGGGTAAAAGAAAGCCAGTGGGTGAGTTACAATATGCTTTGTTTCAGATTTCATAGCCCCCCACAATGCTTGTTCGCACTGCTAGCTAGCTAAGCTAAAGCTAGCATCTACCCGCTTGCTACAAAACTTTGATACGCTGTCGTTGATTCTCACGTTTTCTTTTAGCCGGTCTGCTTTTAGCCAAAACAATCCTTCCGCTCTTAGAGAAGCTTGAAAAAGACTAGCCTTTAACGTAACGCCCAAAACATTTTTGTAGGATTCACAATAGCCCCGCAAATACATTAGAACTACGCGAAAACAACCGGCTATACGTACATCACTATACACAAATCTAGTATTTTCCCATTGACCAACACGAGTAATACTTCTCCCTATTGCCTATTGCGTGGGCAGAGCACGTGCACACATGTTACTAAGCAAACGGAGAGTTGTGGTTTATTGAAGAGAACTCGGGAATGGAAACTACATACCACGCTACAAAAAAGCTAGCAAAAAACACTTTTGATTTACGTAGAAGAGCCTCTAAGTATACAAGAAATGCAGGGCTAGGCCATAGCGTCGGGTCCTCACACCAGCCTATGTATGCAAATTTTATGTTGTCACGTAGCTCTCCAAGGTAAATAACGTTACTCCAGCCTTCATACTGCAGCCTTTTGCTATTTTGTTTCTTATACTGATTGTCAGAGAGCTGGTTTCGCGCTTAGTTGTGAGCCAGTTGCCCTTTAGGCATGACTTCATATGGCTGTGAGTGTCAACAGAAACAAACGCTACTTGAAGATAGTATATAATAAATCTATTATTGCACTCATGATGGCTAGGCATTGCACTCTTGTGTAGTATTTTCCTTTGCGTTCGGCTTGGGAAAACACCTACTCACTCGTGCAATACCTAGCCATATTACCCTCACACTCGTGTAACAATATATACATGGTTTTCTCAATTCACAAACATCTGAGCATGCTGCTACAGCATGTACGGCTACTAAACTATCCATAGAAAATAATCCTGAATTGGGAAATAATGAATGCTAGAAATTTAAATCACATGCTATCCATTCCCATTCACGTAACAATCACAAAATGTCTGTCTGAAAAAAATTGTATGAGGTGTGCTACTGTTCATTCAGTCTTCACTCTAGTATGTCCTTTTCTGGCTTCATCTAGCACAACTGGTACTGCCACAAAATTGCAAACAGAAGTGATACAAAATCAACCTTCCTTTTCAATGTTAATAGGATACTTGTACTTGCTATCACTTGCACAATTTTGTCAACCAAATGCCAGTTTCAGAACTTTCCCCTAATACCACACTTAGACAACCTATTACGCACCCATACTCTAATAGATGGGGTATGGATCACAAAAAGAGCTTCCACCCAACTGCTACTACATAAGTTCAGTGGTTCGTTAAGTAGAGATGAAACTGTTCAAACAGAAATGTTTTACGGAAGGACACCCACGTACATCTCTACTAGGCAAATGCAGGACATTAGTACCAAAACATATGCTGGAACAGCTAGCTCATGCAGGACATAGACTTTAACCCAGGCCATCCTAAAGACATCACAGTGACCAGGGAACAAGGACTTGGCCAGTAGTATGCATACTCTGTTTTTGCTATGTTGCCTCTGGTCTTCCTACATGTATACTCACGATGGGTGCTGACCCTATTTAACATACACAGCTTATGTTTTAACCTTTTGGCATTTGTGTAACCCTTATCAGTCTGTCCCATGTTCATTTCGTACTGTACACATTCTATGTGCCGTGGTGTGACTCAGGTTAGTTGGAGCTAAGTGGTAAATATAATTATTGATTGAGATACCTTTCAGTTTTGATGTACATTGCCAGAGGGCTGCATACGGTACCAATTTATGGGCAGAGTGGCCTTATTCAGTGGATATTATCTACTTGCTAGAAACCACTCTTTAAAAAATGCTCCATCTTGAGGCTAAACATTCCTGAAAGCCATCAATGAGAAATTTCTTGGTGACATTGCTGCAAGGGCTATCAGCCGAGTCTAGTTATTATCTATGTAGCAACAGCAAAGCCTAATAATAAACAGTAACCTGTGTGCCATCTGGTGTAGCCTATAATGGCAATTGTACGTAGCTATGTGAATAGGTGAAATAGAATTAAGCAATTGTTCATCATTGTGGGGGCAAGCCTTCATGAAGAATCACGAAGTGGCAGAAAGTATTGTGTTCTGATGTCATCAGTATTTTGATGTTGAGTGCGCTGTTATAGCTGAGACTGGCACTTTATTTCTAAGGTGCAGGACGAACATATGATGCATGCAATGTGTGCTTGTGCTTGCAGTGACACCCATCGTTGCGTGCACCCTGTGCTTATGATGCACCATAAAAACAGAGCACCAGTCTCAGCTACAACATTTCACCGTATCTGTCGCTTTCGATTTCATCTAGAACACACTTCTGGCTTCAACAGATGTAACCCCCCATTGACAATGACTATGTAGGAGTTGCTCAGGCTCATCCCAATAAAGTATATTACTTTGAGAATATTTTAAACAAAGTATCATTGAAATGGAATGGAAAAATTGAAATCTACATGTAAATATACCTATTCGCACTGAACTGAAGTCAATAATACAAATACTGCTTCACTGTACAGCTGTGCACTCTTATGCCTATTATCGGGGGTCACCATCTTGTGCCATCTACAAGTCAGTTAGCACACCCACTACACAGATACTACAATCATCACGGCTGTAGCAATTCTCCCTCAAAATTACGTGGTAGGATTGTCGAATCTGGCCATATTGCTATTCATATGTGTTTTATGGTTTACACAGGTAGGTGAATATGTGTCACAATTTCTAGGCCAGGCTTCATTAACTGTTCGCTAAAAACAATGAACAAATGAAGAGTCACGGTCCTCAGAGCTGAGAGCACTGTGGATTCTTAGAGAACTTACAAATCCCAAGCGTCACTGCTGTCCTGTGGCTGCCTACTAAGATGCATGCTATATTTGTACTGTACCATGGGTTTCTTGGGGTTTGTACCCTGAGGGCAAAGCCAAAGGGAATACATAAAACTGCACGAAGGGTACAATCCCACGTACAGTAGAAACCCATGGTACAGATGACTTGCGCCAGAGTTTTTAAAGTGCACCACTAATTGTGCTTTGAAAACGTTTTGTAGATAATTAATTTCACAGGTTCAGCTTCTGTACATGGGATTTGTGCACTGCGGCCCCGCCTTTCATACACCCATGCACTATGGTACAAAACATTAGTGAACCTGGTGTGGTCAATGTATATGAAAATGAGCTTTGAAAATACCAAAACAAACCTGAAATACATGCCTAGTGACATAAAAAAAGAACCCATAAAGTAGAGAATTTATCATACAAAAATCTACAGACAATCGTATGTACCTACTAAACTTACTGAGCAGTTAGAAGTAGCAGCCTGTCAGACACATGTACATATCAGCACAATACAGGTTGTTATGCTTCTAACCGCTAACTTCGTTCTCAGGCCCTCGTTTCGCTTAGCTAGCTGTGAACCTGGTAATTTTTCTCATGTGTAGGGTAGAAAGGTAAATTTTTGTGTGGGCGAGGACAGCTGCAGTTCTTAGACAACGAAGGAAGGCAGTGAGACTACACTTCTTGTAGCTACTATTCAGAGCTCATTTGTACCACAACTGAGTGCTGAAACACTGTCACCAGCAGAAGGTAGAGAAGTGCAACACGGTCCTGCCCACGTCAAATTATGTAAGTTAAATCACGTGAGGAAAAGTACCGGGATCTACAGTGTGAAATGGGCAGAGAGCCTGGAGACGAGGCTATCTAACTGCTCACTACCTCAGTGGGTAGATTCAATTGCCAATTGGGCTCTGGCCTTTTAATGTATTCTTTACTCTTTCCAAGTTACAATACAGAACTGGATTACCTCTCCTTCAGCTCCATTGTAAGCACAACAACACCTACAAAAGGTGAACAGAGGTGAATTTAATACCATTTGATACATACATAATGTATAATGCCCATTATTTGTGCACTTCATTACTGAGTTTTAAACATGTTACTGTAATTGTTGGAATGGTGGTTGTGATACAAGATTTACTTGAACCTAAAAACGATCACTAGAGGCCATAAAACCTGCTATTTTCATTTTACACGTTAATGAATTTGTAACCAAACGGGACATCATTATACTCGGATATAACATGATAGTTCACAATTTACCAAGATTTCTGGTAAATTAGCACATCCGCAAACAGTGGATACCAGGCCACTCTTTTGGGGTGTGTGGCCTAGGGACAAGGCTCTAGTAGGTATGTACCATGCATGTTAATGATGTTTCTGCTATGTAGAATATCTGTCAAAGCACATGTAACAGGCATGGAACACGCATGCCATTTATTCAGGGCTGGATTTGTACATGTAGAGTAGTTATTCAGGCTGTCATAATCAAATTTAAAATTGATCGCCTATCTTCTATAAAGTTTGCCTGTCACAGTGCAGAGGGAGAATGTGGCCTCAGTGTTGGGAACTATCTGCCAACATAGATGATGTCTTCCCCTGAAATTATAACATGTATTGTTTTTCTGGGGTAATAACAATTGGCCAAGCTACATACAGCCGACTGTGCTGCAATAAATGGTCTGAAGGCACAATAGTGTTAGAGCTGTAAGTGGTGACTGGCCTGGTGTTTAGTCTTACTTTATGTAGCACGTAGGCACCATAATAAGGACCAATCATTTGTACACTACCAGGGTATGTATATGTACATATATAGCTATTTTTACATCTAAAGAGGTTGTAATTAATCCTAGCTACATGATATTATACAAATATACCGAAATGTTTTGGCTACGCTGATCCAAGACAGAATCTTTCTTGCTTGCATGTAGACACTTCTTGCCTGCCAGCTAGATGCCACTAGAATAACCAACACTGGCTGTGGAAGCGAGAACACACAAATAGTTACTGTACACACACACACATACTGCAAGATGTACACACAAGAAAAGCAGCAGCACATAAAGCCAAATGTTCAATACTAAGTTTGGATGTAGCTTGTTCAAACAAGATCTCAAGAAGTACAGTTGGAATAGGCTAGGTCATACTGGCAAGTGGTACTAGTTTGGGTTTAGTAGATTGCTTGCCTACTGTTCCTCTGCTGGGCTCCATTTTTTTCCTGAGTTTCTTTATTCCCACAATGACTTTTCAATGTGAATAAAAAATTGCATATGTAAGAAACATTATGTAAAACCGATCTTGATCACTCTATCAAATCCAATGATTTATCAATAAGGGAATAACTTTACAAGCAGGAGCACATGTGTATATGCATACGTTTCACAAGTGCTGAGTCTGTGTGGAATGTGACTACTATACGGAGTTATTTCATTAAACTCTTTTGTGTTATTGTTTGCTGTACCTACGTACGTATCACTAACATCGCATACATGTTGGCAATCATGTCACATCTATTTGGCTTACATTGTATCATACAATGTCGATAGACTTTTAATTAACATTATTTTGGCAGAAATTTTTTTTTGTACATCAAAGCAGCTACGTATACAGTTGCACTTTTAGATCTGCAGTTCCTGTCAATACTCTGCCAAGCGTAAAGATAAGATGGGGGTGTAAATAATATAATACTCTGCCAAGTATAAAAATAAAGGTAAAAAAGGGGGCGTATATAATATACTTAAGGAAGGCTTACTACAGCTCCCAGGTTAGTAGAGTTTGTGTGGCCTCTGTATAAGTAGAGATATGAGCGCTATTAACGGACGGCACGTTCGAGCGATACGCTTGTGAGTTTTGAGCGCCCCACCTCGTCTCTCCACTCACCCACAGCAGCCATGGCTCATCCTTGAAAATATGCTGCAGACAGAGACAGCAATCTCTCAAACACTGGTCGCTTTTTCGTAGCTTCTCCAGCAGCATTGTCATGCATGGCTCCGGGTCAATTGTTATTTTCGCGAAAGGCTGGCTCGTGACCCGTCTCGCCCCGCCCAATACATCCGTTTCTACTCGACCGCTATACTTTACACTTGGCAGTGCGATTACCCTCGATATAATATAATATAATGTAATATAATGTTTTGCATGAAGTAGGGGTCACAGAGGTGTGAAACTTATACCATTGTAATCCTTGGAGAACAAAAATGAAAACGTATGTGAAGCTCCTCTACTTTCAGTTTCTGTGAGGAGTTATGGCCAAAACAAAACTACATACATCTCCTTATGGTGCCCCTACAAAGCACGTGGTCAAAATGGTGTCTCTGCATGGTAGTTATATGCATGCCATCTTCAAACTTAAAGCGCACGAAGCATCAGAGATCTGGACAGGTTTACCACATACTTTTACTAAGGAAGGCTTACTACAGCTCTCAGGTTAGTAGAGTTTGTGTAGCCTCTGTATGAGTAGAGCTATCAGGGCTATTAACGGACTGCATGTTCGAGCAATACGCTTGTGAGTTTCGAGCAGCCGACCTCGTCTCTCCACTCACCCGCAGCATTGTCATGCATGCTTCCGGGCCAATTGTTATTTTCGCGACAGGCTGGCTAGCTCGCGACCCGTCTCACCCCGCCCAAGTCATGTGATTCAAATATATCCGTTTCTTCTGGACAGTTAGACTTTACACTTGGCAGAGTGATTACCCTCGTTAAAATTGAAGATTTTAGTATTCTTAGTGAAAAGTTTAGCTTAGTTCTTAGTTCTCCAGTTTCTACTGTACACACGAAGTGACATGTAGGATTCCATGCAGTGCCGCAGATTTCTTTGTGTTCTGCTGCTCACTATAGCATTTGCTGCCCAAATTCACACTCTTACATTTTCTTGCAACCCTTTCAGTTTGGCATGTACCTCTTGCTTTAATCCTTGTTTTTGCCTAATCAGTCTACGCTAAGACGTCACGTTTATGTATAATTTATCGACCAAGCGTATTTTATACGTGGCTTATGGTGGTGCCAGCGGGGCGGAAAGTGACCAAAAATGGTGCTTCGCGTATGCGTTCATATCTCTAGTAAGAAAGTGTATCTATGTACAATCCGCATATTACCTGAAAGCTCAGTCTTCGCTGGTTACGATGATGTCCAGTATTAGTGTGAACTCCGTCTTTTTCGGGGCCCTTGGACAGCAAAGCGGTTGGCTATCAGATTTTCTGAACAAAGTGGTGCAAACCTTGCCAGCAGTGGGATTATAGCACAGCCTCAACAAGCACAGGTTGAACCGAATGAAAAATCAAGTCCGGAGTCAATCGACCCAGGAATGGCTGAGATACAGGCAATTAATTCAGAGCCTAAAAATTGAGAAACACGGGTAAGGCCTACCACAGAAAATAGGAGCGCTTCTGATATGACTCCACAGCGAAAATAATGCACTGGTTCTTAGACTCTTTTCTGCAAAAAATCTTTTCTACAGCTCTTGTACTTTGTCTTCAATGGCAGTTTTCGACTTGTCAACTTTTCAGCCATTTTTAGCCTTCCATTTTCTGAACAAACCGGTGCAAGATCTCTGAGAACCTCGAAATTCATACCAGATGTTCCTTTCCACGTACACTACTTCGTGCAAGTGGTCTAGAATGCAAACGATCACAAATCTCGTAGATCTGGGGAAGAAAAGGTTGAAAATCAAACTTCTCGACCCCCAAAATTTGAGTTCAAAGTTCATATTTCCACGTGGATTTAGCGCACGCCGTCTTGATTACCTAGGCAACTGCGGCGTCCGCACGAACGCAGGGGTGGGGCTACTGCACACATACCGCTGTCATCGCTCCACAGCCAAGAACTCCTCCTTTGTTGTGATGAGAGCATTCAGATTTGTGGGGCAGCATTACTGTGGGCTTGTCTTCATGTTAGCTTTATCGCTTTATCTGCAGCAGCTGTTCTGCCTTGCGCCTCGAGGCTAGATAGCCGGCCACGCAATAAACGATTATGTAAACAATCCGGCTCATGCGGCCGACCGCGCAATAAGGAGCGTGGGTACTTCCTGGTTGCACTTCCGCGACTGCCGGCGATTTGGTCGATAAATCTGACGTCTTATTGTAGACTGAATAAGCAAATAAGAACGGCTATTCAACATACGACTTCTACAGGTATATAAGTAATTAAGCTCCAGCATGACTGAATGTATGCATGTAAAATAAGTAATATTAACATACTTACTCCTTTAAGTGTATCATCATCATCACGGGGTATTAGTGTAAGAAGAGGGAGAAGATAGGCAAGGGTTTTGCCAGTGGACGGAGGAGCAATAAAAATTACATTTTGCTCAGTTGAAACATAAGGCCAAGCAAATGCCTGAGCTGGTGTAGGGACACGCAAACCAAGTGATGTCAGCTCCTGCACACGGGATAAACATTTACCAATTAAAAACCAATGAGGATCTAACAAAAAAAGATAATAAAATCATGTGATCCTTAATTATCTTGATACTAGATAGCCAGCCGGTTTACTGGTTGATACAAAACTTTTTGCAGGGATGTAACTATTATTTATAGCCTGTTTCTAGGTGGTTGCTAAGATTATACCAAAATAGCGGCTATATCAAGTGTGAAGAGTGGCTATATCTGGTGTGGAAAACAGTAAAACATAGCATCAAGAAATCAAGCATTGTACATACGTACATACGTACATGTGACACAGCTAGCTAGCATGAAGACAAAGCCGAGTGTAAAAAGGGCTGTATATATCTGATACGGTGAACAGCAAATATATATAATCACAAGTTCTGAAAAAGGCTTTAAGAAATCAAGGAACGTAAGCTGGAGTTTGTCAGAAGTCATAGCAAGAAACTCTCCCCATTCAGCACCAACCATCCAATGAAAAGGCTAGCTACAATCAACACGAAGGCTCTAAGACACAAACTGGTAGCTACAAGCGGCAAAACACTTATGAGGCTAGGACTGTTGATATTTATGATAAAGCCTGAGGTTAGCGCCATTTTGGCACAAAACGGAGCTAACAGCATAGCTATAGTAAAACCGCAATGACGTCAACCTAGCAATGGGCTATATATATATATCATTTACATATATCACCCTTCCTCTGGGATGCTGGGGTTTATAAGCCTTTCCCTTTGGGTGTTATGTGTTCCTGGGTGTTGGGAGTATAAACTGGCAATATCCACCATGTGCCTCACCAATAACCATGTGCCATTTATTTAAATTCCTGTTGAAATGACATATGACGGTGGGCATGCAGCAATTGACTTGACAGCGTGTACTATGCATACACTATCCAAATGGCTACATATATGTAGGCTATGCATATTGTTCACCAAAATCATGAGTGTAGAGCTATGGTGAGGTGCCAAGGTCGAAGGAATTCAACAGGGTAGAGAGTCAGATATGACTAGAGATACGTACGTATGTATATTGTTGCAGTGAGGCCAATATAATTATAAGCTGGACATATACCAATTAATTCTCACAGCCTATAAAAACTTTATATTAATCGTGTATGTATGCATCGTGTATGTATGCATCGTGTATGTATGCATGGTGGTGGGTGATTATAGGTGAGGGTGTAATACAGTACCAGAGGTGTGGATGTAATGGCTATATTTACTGGAGATTACACCATACAGACCAATCACAAAGCTACGGACATCGCCCTTAGAGTTGATACTATATTCTGTCATGTACCTGAGAATGAATGGTGGCTGCCACGGACAAGCAAAGAAACAAAGCAAGCTGAATGAAACTGATTGATTATATTAAAGTCACGAAAAAACATTTTAAAAATGAACAGACATATAGGGATGGAATCCCCAAAAAGCAACCAAACAAGGTAGGAACGAACGACACCACAGTACCTTTACGGACTCCCATCCCTATATCTTTTGTCATTTTTCCAACCAGGTCGTATGCTTCTTACATGGAATGACATGTGTACATCTTGTGGCAGTTTTTTGAAAGCACACTTGCATGTCTTGTATGGTTAATCACAAATGGAATACAGTATGCTATTGCAGTGGCGTAACTAGAGAGTAGTGAATGGTGGGGCACAAGTAAACTACTGGCCTAATGTGGAGCAGATCATTTGCATGAAGTCGCTCCTCCATAAAGTGCGGAATGTTTTTTGTAGTAACTTGACAATTAAGCACTCTCGAAGTTTGGCTATTTCTGCTGTCAAATTAGAGTATTTTGTAAGAGCTACAAGCATACGTTACCGATCTGCAGCCTCTCCCGTCTGTGAGACTTAACCGCTCCATCACTTTTCATTTCGCTAAGTTGGTGGGTGGACGGGTTGGTAGGGCCTGTGCCCTACCTGGCCCTACCTTGGCTACGCCACTGTGCTATTGGACAAAGATAGTAGTGTGTTGTTACAGGTGAGATTTCATTGTACAAGTGGGATTGGTTGGTGTGTGTGTGGAAGAATGCTGAGTGGGCAGCATATACTAAGTCTACCTACAGTGTTATGCGGCTGTTTACGATACATTATAGTGTGAGGTCATGTGTGTTGCACATGTAGATGTAAAGTACTGTGTGGCATGTAGGGGGTATGCATGTGGTTGGAAAAATGTCAAAAGATATAGGGATGGGAGTCCGTAAAGGTACTGTGGTGTCGTTCGTTCCTACCTTGTTTGGTTGCTTTTTGGGGATTCCATCGCTATATGTCTGTTCATTTTTTTTAATGTTTTTTCGTGACTTGTTTCAGTTGTTTTTTTTGGGGGCAGGGATATAGAGCTATTGACCCCCAGTATGTATAGCTACTCAGGTGATAGCCTCCACCACAAACATCTAAAAGGGCAATGTGGGCGAGGATGGTCATATGAGTGCACAGCAGTGGTGGTACCGACTCCATTTAATGCACATCATGGAGTTTAGTATGATTTATAATGGTTGAGCAGTTGTATCAGCGTTCTTACTATTATAAGGTAGCTACAGCAACTCACTTTGGGCCCGTCATAGAGCATACTCCAAGTATATAATGGTCTAAGCAGAACAGCTCGCACCTCGAGGCTGCGTTTCTGGTGTAAGCGTAACCACTGTTTAATACGCAGAACGGAACGGAACAGAACGGCGTATAGCGGCAAGTACTTGCCTCGAGTGCTTGAGAATCACTGCTAAACGGTTTGATTTGTTTGAGAATGCTATGGTGTGGGTGCAATAGCCCGGATCCAGTAGCGCTTCTTCGCGTTTGTAATCGCTTCAGTCATTATTGTGCTATCTTCTCAGAAGAAAGAAGATCGACTATTTGCCGGTTTAGCGACTTGCCGATTTGGCACTTCAGCGATGCTCTCTGTCAGCGCTAACAGTCTTGTTACTGTTGAAAACACTCGAGAATGACAGTTATGGTCCACAAAAGCTTATGACTAAGTCTAGGGCAGTTTTGAACATATCACTATGTACACATACAATGGGGCAGCCATTTTTTTTGGAGCCATCCCTATATATGGAGTACTACCGTACTCCATGATATGCTGTCTGTCATGCAGCTGAGTGTTCTCATCTCAAGCCCCTCGATCTTGCTGCCTCTCTTGCATTGTTTACAGCTTAGCTTTATATACAGTAGAATACTTGGACTTAGTTTGGTTATACAAATTTTGAACTGCTCTTACAGCTCAGTATTACACCCTTATCAGAACCACATGTTGATAGGACACAAGCGTATTAGGCTTAGAAAAATGGCTGCCTCATGGCCTGCTTGTACTGAGCTGTTTTGGTCAAAGGATGAACTTACCAGACTAATTTATACCGATTTAAATTAACTTCTTCCCTATTACATGTACCACTTCTTTATTACTAATGCCCATAGCAGAATAGTCGTAGATGACTACAGCACTTCTTTATGCATGGCGGCTTAAGAGCATGCTTATGTACAACTATGAAAGATATAGTTATCACCTGTTGGACATCAGAGACGCAAAGCCTTATGAATAAATTCATCAACATTGAATCTCGTAGCTGTGTATCTAGATTTTAGAAATAAACTATGCCAATCAAGTACTTATTTGCTCTCTGGCTGCTCTCGTTCTTATCCTCTGACTAGAACGCTTACGTATGTACAAGCTCCTGCATCTAGTAGTGTGTGGTCAATGGTGTAAACACTTATCAGCAACAAGAATAAGAAGCCCTAGACAGGTTTTGGCAATGTCTTACGTAAATCATTTATGCAGCAGATCGAGTCTATAATGCTCATAAACATGGTACATCCTATAACAGCCTCTGATCTTGCAAGCATAGCAGAGCGGCAAAATATAACATGAAGAGTACACATACATACATGTACCTTTTTGCCTAATAATCTGAGACTTTATGAACATGTACGCCCTGCACATAGACTAACAAACCTGACATATTCAAGATATGGAAAGCCAAAATCATTAAAAATAGCAGAGGTTTGCATAAATTATTGGCTAAGTAGTCTACTGTTAATACATACCTTACAAACAGATGAAGAAAATTTTGCTGACTCCAGTGTGTAAAGCGGCTTTAACTTCATTACACTCTCCACATGAATACCAAAGTATTTGGGGGGAGTAGGCAGTTGAAACTGTAAAAATAAAATAAAAAATTTGATAATAAAATAAACATACTGTTGTTGGGACGAGCCTGAGTAAGCCCTACAAGAGCACGTCAGTTGCTCAGTTTCTGTTCACCAGTCATATACAGGTTAGACAAGTCCTATATTTATTCAGTAGTAATACCGTATAGCGGGTTATTTTCGTGGGTGCAAATTTTCGTGAAAAGCTCGAGAGGTCGTTAGAAATAATTTTCGTGGTACTAAATTTCGTGGTGATTCGATCGCGAATACGCGATGACGTAATATGAACTTCGACGTAGTACACGTGGTTCGATTTTGCATGAGAGAGTTGTAGGAGCGCGTCAACATTGAGTCGTGCAAGAGAGGCTACCAAGTCTGTAAAGGCATATGGGAGGCCAGTATCGGAGAAGAACTACCATACCGCCGTGGTAATGGAGAGGTATGGGCCTCGCTTTTTCGTTTAATATCGCCTCTGCTTTTTTCAATCACGGCATGAAGGGCGGCTTGTGACAGAGGACCCTGTGGATCCAGGGCATTGTCAACGGGATACAGGTACTACAGAGAGCTATAGTGAAAGTCGACTTAGCGCCTAGTCTGCTCGACTTTGTACAGCACATGCAACCGATCGTAAAATTCGTGGGTGGAAAATTTCGTGACTCGTCGGTTGACCATGAAAATAACGAAAATTGGCACCCCACGAAAATAACCCGCTATACGGTATTGTATCATGTACTACTCAGCTAACGACGTCAGATGAATCAGTAAAATTAACAGGAGGCGACAGACACAGATGAAGAATTCGGAGATAACAGTAGCACCGCAAGATGCTAATAAATCCTAATGTCGATAATCCAGTCAGCCAAAGACTGAGAAGTGTGGCAGAAACATTCAACCGTAATCACAGAAGCCTCTGCAGTTTACAGGCCAAAGCCAGTGGGAACACCAACCATGAACTAATAGAGACAGCAGAGCAGAATGAAGCAAGACTACAGGGCAGCGGAAATGGGAGGTATGTAACTTGTCTAAAACATATTATGCACTGCATTGTGCCAATTTTAAACTTCTTTTTATGCTCCTCGATGCTATAGTTGCAATTCTGCTCCTGCATTTTCTGTTAATTTGAAAGAGTAAGAAATCAAAGAACTGACATGCTTCAATATTGCTATATATATGTATACCATATACCCTGGAGCATAAGTACCCACGAATATAAGTACCTATCAAAGCAGTTACTACCCTTTTCCTGAATAGTGGTACCCACACAAACATAAGTACCCAAGGAGTATAAGTACCCGTCAAACAACAAATCATCAAGTAAACTGGGATGTGTAATAGTGCAAGTGTGAGTGATTAAAACATGAAAGTCACAAAAAAGCATTTTAAAAATGAATGACATATAGGGATGGAATCCCCAAAAAGTATCCAAACAAGGTAGGAATGACACCACAATATTTTTACGGATTCCCATTCCTATATCTTTTGAGATGACTGGATGTTAGATTGTGATGTGTAGCTACATCATCAGAAAAAAGAGCGCTCATCCGTAAGAACAGCCCTACTACTGTATTTTTAACTGCAATAAATAGTACTCCATGATTATAAGTACCCCGTGCAGTCAGTACTGCGAAAATGCACAATTTTCAAATAGAAGTACCGGTACTTATACTCTAGAGTTTATGGTACCTCTTATGTAGATGTGCTCACACTTTGAGCATGTACAGTATCCTGCATTTGATCTACATGTATCTACAAATTATCTGGGCTTGCAGCTATCTAGCATGCATGGGCCCCTTACTGTACATGCAAATGTGACTGTCACATTCTTATTTTCTTGCTACCATTAATCTTGGGGAGGGAAAAGGAGCACACAAGTTTCATATGTAAAGCTATAATTACCATTATAAATGCAAATTTGTCTTAATGACATGCACTTTCCATGTCCACTTCATAATGGAGGCCTCTGCTAGTGGTGGGTTATATGTTCACAAAGGCAGCTCCCTAACTCTGATGTAAGCGACTGCACTAATCCAAATATCACTATTATAATACACACACTCATGCAGCAATTCATTACTCAGATACATATACATAATATGTAACCAACATGTTGAATAGTGGTCCTTTGCTGCTGAGCTGTGGAAGATACTTTTAGCTGGAGCTCAGTTGAAGTAGCAGTAGAAACAGATGCTTTCAAATTATGCTGCTTCGATGTTTCAACTTCAGGTACCTTGCAAACGGGAAAAGGCAACAATCATTTATGATATACACACATACAATACAAAATACTAGAAATACGCAAGCGTAAAATGCCTCGCGTAGCTACCAGAGGCATGCATAAATAGATACTTGCTATGTATTAAATCTACACTACCTAAGGAGGACTATTAAAAAAACCTGGCCTTCAAAATCAGCTGTATCATGTGTATTATGGAGTACGGTAGTACTCCATATATAGTGATGGCTCCAAAACAAATGGCTGCCCCATTGTATGTGTACAAAGTGACATGTTCAAAACTCTGCCCTTGGCTTAGCCATAAGCTTTTGTGGACCATACCTGTCATTCTCGAGTGTTTTCAACAGTAACAAGACTGTTAACGCTGACAGAGAGCACCGCTAAAGTGCCAAATCGCAAATCGTTTTCAGCTTTCTTCTTGTCTTCTTGCTTCTTCCGAGGTGATAGCACAACAATGACTGAAACGATTACAATGATTTCAACGCGAAGAAGCGCTACTGGATCTGGGCTATTACACCCGCACCATAGCGTTCTCAAACAAATCAAACTGTTCAGCAGTGATTCTCAAGCGCTCGAGGCAAGTACTTGCTGCTATACGCTGTTCTGTCCCGTTCCGTTCTGCGTATTAAATGGTGGTTACACCTACACCAGAAACGCAGCCTCGAGCACGAGCTGTTCTGCTTAGACGTTTATAATACTTGGAGTACGCTTTATGACGGACCCAAAGTGAGTTGCTGCAGTTACGCTATAATAGTAAGAACACTGATACAAATGCTAGTCTATTACAAAACACACTAACCTCCATGATGTGCATTAAATGGAGTCGGCAAACTGCTGTAGACAGCTGTCTGCCATTACGATGTTGCATACAAGAATGAATACAGTGGCATTCTCAAGTGGGTAGGCGCTTAGCTACAATTCATATTAGCTGTATTTTGCTACTCTGCTATATCCCATGCACTGAAAGCTTTGCAGTGCAAAATGGATTCTGTGTCTGTTATAGAACATATAGGGATGGAATCCCCCAAAAGCAACCAAACAAGGTAGGAATGATACCACAATACCCTTATGGATTGTCATTGATCCCTATATTTTTTGCCATTTTTCCAACTTCACACACATGCACACACACACACCAATCCCTGGTATGCTATACCAGCAATATCCACAGTCAATAGAATGTGGCAATTGCAGCACTTCACAATGCAACACACATCACCCCCTCACACTACAACTTATCCTCCACATGTAGCAATACACACTCTAGACTACATACATGTACCACTTACCCCACATTCCACACCTACAATGACACCTACACTGACACCTACACTCTTCCATCTAGCTGCTACAATTCCCTTTCACTTCGCCAACAGTTAGTACGGACCACATTTCCAAAAACAAGCATTACTCTATTATACCAAAGTACTTTCAAAAAAACCTTACCATCTACACCGCAATCTAACATCCTGTCATCCCATGTAACTAGCACTTACGTATAATGAGACCTAGTTGCAACAATGGTAAAAGATATAAGATGACAATCCATAAGGGTATTGTGGTATCATTCCTACCTTGTTTGGTTGCTTTTTAGGGATTCCATACCTATATGTTCTTTCATTATTTTAAATGTTATCAAGGGTAACCGCAGTGCCAAGTGAGAGGAAAGCGGTCGATATTAAAAGTGGCCACATTTAAGAGCACACAATAAGTGACCGGATTTGATTCACAAGTGAACAGTATACGTAGTTGCATAGCTAGTGCATAGCTACATGTATCATGCAGGTACCTTGTGGGAACTAAGGGAAATACACAAGTCCAGAAATAGTACACACAGTACTAAATAAAGCATCATGCAGTGGGCCAGTGCATAGTACAAATCGAGGAATTACTAAATTAAATTCCCATGACTACTGAGGTGTGAGGAGAGGAAGGGGCTAATGAGACATATATTCATACTAACTTGATTACTTATAGTTACCTTTGTAGCTACTGTATCAGTATGTTTGCATTGCACACTTTTTGTAATTACCCACTTTTTTAATTCAACAAAGGCTGTAATTATAGGAACTTTAATGATACGTGATTAACGTGGAATCACATGGATTCTCCTGCCATTTGGGAATAATTACATTTACAATAGGCAAAATTGCACTCGCTTCGCTCATGCAATTACCTTACCTATTGCTCATGCAATTATTCCCAAATCGCACTCAAATCCATGTGATTACCCATACTAATGTTTTTTTCCTCTCACTTGGCACTGTAATTTGTTACTTTAACATAATCATTCCCTGGGGAGCATGCCTGCAGACCTTTTCCTGACATCATCACACCCCGGGTTGTACATGGGATGCGGACTGGGGCTGGGTTAGCCCCCGATGCACACAGGGACGACTATTTGCACGAGTCAGCTAATCACGAGAATAATAGTTGAACAGGTAAGTAGTAATTCTGGAGCACTTACGAAAAACGACTCACATCCAGGTGAATTACGTCTCTATCTACAAGATTTTTCGAGAATCAGCCACGGACACCACAAGAGAGCAGACAGAGGGGCTGTAGTGCTTGAAACTCTGGGTAATAAATACAGATAGGTAGTAACAATGATGAGGTTTATAAGATGGCAATTTCGATGTGAGGTCAGAGTTTCTGAAACTAATCCAGCTGAGGTACACGGCCCTCGCTGGATACTAAGTTTATGGGAGCATCAGGCTGCCTCGAGGCTTGGCCAATCGACGATCTTGCACCTCGAAAGCACATGATTGAGGCTCGGAGGAGAGAGAAGGAGAGGCGGCACCGGATCCAACCCATTGTTGTACAGTAAGGCTCGTCTCTTTTTTCGGCAATCAGGGCAGCCAGTCTCTTGTAGGTGGCTGTGGCAGCACGACTCATGCCTCCGGTGCATGAGAAGACTAGTGGAGAGAAAGTTCCATGTTCCACCTCCCTGATTCTTTGGTCGTATGCTCTCTTCTTGATGTTTTCATGTGTCCGATAGCAGGCTTGCAGTGTAGACCTCTGGTTTGAGGGGGCGTAAGGGTTGAATACCTTTACATCGAAGAATGCCCGCTCAAACCTGCTACCCCAGAAACCATCTGCGGCTACGTCAAGTCTGGCACCATTTTGCGTGATGGAGGATGCACCATGTAAGGTCTCACCAGTCAGGGGTTGGAGGTGTGGTTCAACAGCCACATTATGGCAGACTTCTGTCATGAGGTGGGCGGTGAAATCCCTGATCTCATTATGTCGAATCGACGGGTAACCACCTTTTGGACAGGAGAGGGCATGTTCAACTGTGAAATGTGACCCACAGGCACATGTTGAGGGGGTGTTGTGAAGTGGCCAGCTGTAACGCAGTGCAAGGGCGTCTCTAAAGGCACCCTTGTGTAGGGAGAAACCGAATTCCTCTATAGGTAGCACTGTTAGCCAATTGGAGGCTCCCTTCTCCTGTGAGAGGTCCATGGCTCTTTGCAGATCGGGAGGGAGCAAGGCTTTCAACTCTCTGGCGTGAGATG
Source organism: Phakellia ventilabrum (assembly GCA_963921505.1). Taxonomy (NCBI): domain Eukaryota; kingdom Metazoa; phylum Porifera; class Demospongiae; order Axinellida; family Axinellidae; genus Phakellia; species Phakellia ventilabrum. The sequence goes on from OY997397.1 coordinate 3,206,473, forward strand.
ACAATCGGTCACGTTTTTTCTTCCTGATCTCGGACACAGCAGACAACTGGTCAGCAAGTGTCTCATGCGTGTAACTGCCTTCACTATTGAGGATTGATCTCACTATGGGGGTGGTTATTTCCTTTGAGGCTGAGTGCTCGTGACTGGCCATGCGGGTAGGATCCAGGATGCCTAGACCACCCAGCCTGCAGGGCAAGGCAAGCAGTTCTCTCAGTTCGTCATTTGGGGCAGGCCTTCCACAGAGGGTGGGAATGAATTTTGTCCTGATGATGTCTTCCAGGGGTTGGAGTAGAGGGCCGATATTCTCCGTAGTCCTGGTGAGGTAAATCCACTTGCTCACTAAGCCGTGTGTGAAAGCGGCATAGGCAGCCTGAGGGTGAGTCTGAGCAATGGAGGAAAGGAGTAGCAATTCCTCTGACCACTTTTCCACCTTGCATTTCACGTAGAGCTCGGTGAAGGAGGAAGTGGTACCCAGAGCAGCTCCGAGGTGTGGCTTGCCATCAGAGGTTAGCTTGATTTGTGTATCTCCAAATACTGAGGTGGCAGTTGAACGGTGACACTCCTTGCTGATCAGGTGTGTCTTTAGGGGATTGACATGGTATCCAAATTTTGGCCCGTGTGTGACTAGGGCATTCCACCAGTCACGCAGTTTCTTGATTTTCCCCACAGCGGAGGCATCATCGGCATACCAACTTTGGATGACAGAAGAATCAGGGTTTACTTTCTGAATGAGGGGGAGTAGAGCGAGGGCATACATTGGCATAGCCAGGGGGTCGCCCTGTGTGGTGCCCTCTTGGGAGTATAAGGTGGATCCATCGACAAAGAGCTCTGCATCCCTGCAATACGTGTTGATGAGGGCGGTTGCAATGGACGGACAGAGGGCTCTGATGTTCCTCAGGGCAACTTGACGGTTCAACGAATTGAAAGCGTTGCTAGCGTCAACTAGTAGGACTGCTTCACAATTCTCATCCTTGAATGCCAAATTCATGGCATGTACTGCAGCCTCGGTTCCAGACTTCTGACCAGCACAAAGCTGGAGTGAGCCGGCAGCGTCTTGGATGTCTTCACTTGTGATGGAGAGGATTGCCTTTGCAATTATCCTTCTGACGACCTCACAGATGCCGATGGGGCGCACTCCTGGGCTTTTGTCAAGTGCAATCAGACGATAAGACATCAATGGGGCAAGGCCTTCTGGATCGACCAAAACTGTGCAAAGTCGTCTAGAGAGAAGCGCAAGGGAATGGCAAAGGTCATCTGAGGCGGACTTGAAAGAGGAACATAATCTCCTCCATCCCCGGGCATCAATGCCGGATGGACCCGCAGCCCCACTCGTGCGAAGTGCGGCAGAGCGGATGGTCAAGCCCTGGATACTGTCAAAAATGACTGGGTGAACTGCGGGTGGATTGTGTGCTCCATCCACAATGCTATCTTCCGTTGGTGAGCCACCAGAGGGATGTTTGGATTTCAGGATGTCAAGGACTGAGGCATGTGCACATTCTGGTGAAGGAACGTTGTCACTCAATCTGATGGCGGAGCCTCTGTTGTCTTTGGAGAGCAGGCGAAGAGCAGCCTTGGTGTTACCTTTCGACATTTCCTTGACAAACACTCTCCTAATTTTGTCAACCTCACTGCACGGTTTCTTTTTTGCGTTGATCAGACGGCGCTGGATGGTCAAACCTTCTTGCAGCAATTCATCTAGATCCCCAGCTCTCCAAGATACCATGCGTCTCTCTAGACAGGCCAAGTGATCCTTGGATTTTGAGAGGCGGTTGGGTTTCTGTAGTAGTAATACGCACATAGTCATGGCAGCTCTCAGAGCCACTGACTCAAGGGCGGAACCAGTGGCATATGCACGGAAGAGGCGGGAGAGTTCACGTACGAAGGCTGTACCAGCATTCCCAGAGGGAATGGCAAAGATGTTCCTTCTCCAATGTGCCATGGTGGAGTAAGCAAGGTTCAGCCTTTGAGTAAATGTTTCGGCATTCAAGTCACCCCAAGTGAAGTTGGGGGAGGCCATTGGGATGAACGTCGGTAGGGCAGGAATCCCAGAAGTATCTGTGCACCCATCACTGTCAAGGGTTGGCAGATTTGAATGGGTAGGTTCTGGAGTTAGCGCCGAGAGTATGTGGGGCACTTCAGCCTGGTTGGACTCCCCGTTGGCCACAGCATGGTCAACATGTGTGGTGGCTAGTGGTGGGCCCCTGTCAGCAGGGTTTGCCGTGTCAGACGGTGTTAGGGAAGTGGTTATGTCTGACGAGGCTTGTGGGAGAGGGCAGGGGGTGGAGTTATGAGCGGCAGTGGTGGAGGTCGGGCTGGTTGAGGAAAAGCGAGTAGGCGGAGATTGGTTGCTGTCACGTAGTGGCTGGTTTAGACATTTACCAAGACTCCCTGGGAGACATTTCCCACAGGAGTGACCAGCCCTCACACATGCACAGTTCTTGCAGGTCCCAGTGCGGTTACAGCGACAACAATTCACCTCCTTTCCATGTGCCTTGGAGGAGCTCCCAATGGAGGTCATCTTTGAATACTCCAAATAAAGCCCACCGGATATCCGAGTGTGGCTAACACTCCTCAGGGAGTGGGTTTTCAAGCCCTCAAGCTTCCTACAGTGGTGAGGTAGCTGGGCTGTTCTCCCCTTGGAGGACTAAACTGAACTAGCAAACTGACTTGAACACTAGCGTGTGGCTAGTAGCTGTTGCCTAGTTTTCACATTTGCATCGCTCGATCGTGCCATCCGTCTCCAGCGCTCATATCTATACTTACATCATATCTCTACTTACATAACGGGTACACAAAACTCTACTAACCTGGGACCTGTAGTAGGCCTTCCTTGTTCAAACTATGTGGTACACTTGTCCAACTCTCTGACTCTTGGCGCGCTACAAGTTCGAAGACGGCATCCATGTAACTGCCAGAGACGCCATTTTGAACACATGCCGTTGCCCGGGGGGGCCCCCGGGGGAGGGAACGGACAAATATATACATATATATACATTGTATAAATGCTAGGTGAGATTTTGAGCCGTATGTCACGATTATAGGCCTCACTGCACTCGGCAATTAACGCACACAATAAGGAGTGCATAAAAAATAAAGGAGTAGGCTCGGGAAATAGCAGCAACTGCATTTACTATTTGAAGGCAGTAAATTCATACTACCCAGGTAAAAATAGAATGCATAAATCAGCCACAATTACTTACTCAGGATAATTATGCCCACAGCCCTCACTATATTTGTTTCAACATCCAAGACATTTTCTGATTGGACAAGAGTCCAGTCAACCCTCTATAAGAATTTTTGTTCCTCTGGTTGCAGACTCAATTGGCATCTATGAAAACAACCATCTCTGCTTAAGAGAGCAGTCCAACATACCGGTAGCACATAATTCTTACACCGCCAAACTGACGTAACATTACACAACCTAGAGGACTTTCTATACACCATAGCCACAAAACAGATTGCACAATAGCAGGTACAGTTGGTCTAGAACTAGAAGTGACTTCACATGCGTATTCTAAACTCTACTACTTTCAAACTTTAAAGACAGTTGCCACCATTTTCCAATCCTACTCCTTTGCTTGTTAGTGCACCCCTGAAGTCGTTCTTTGTATTTGCACGAGATCATACGTGGTCCTTACATATTTTCATATACACATGTAGACTCGCAAGATCACATATAGTCACACCTCTTTCGCAGCTACTTGGCAAATGTTGCCAGTCACCAATAGTGAACGCTTTATTTTATGCTAGCTGTTGATGCAGTTCGGTGCTGCCATTCTGCGCAACAAGAACACTAAAAATACATATTACGCACTTATTAACATGCATACGCTAAAGTATGCATGGCATGTTACCTTACTTCTGGCAAGCAAATGTATTGTAAATCAACAACACTTCTAGAAGCCTAATATATGCTATGAAAACTTGCCAATGTGCGCACCAGAATGATCATCAGAATGAGTGCAGCAAACAAATTGTTTTACTTCAGTCATAAACTATCCATCATAAACTGTAGATATACACTGGGTTATAGTGATCCTTGTACAATAGTTTATTGTCTTCAATTTTTGGTTTCAGCTTCAGAGCCAATACACATGCTGAAGATTGTTAATTAGCAATTCTCTGAGTGTTGAGAGAGCTCTACATATATAGCATTTGAAATCATTACTACAACCACTCCTACTATTCCTTACTATACAATAAACCCCTGGATGCCTGACCTTGTACACCTGTTTTTCTATTTGCATAATTCTCTGCTGCCCCATAATCATTCCACTTCAATCTAACATTCATTTTTGCAACTAGTGTACGTAAGTGCTAGTTACATGGGACGACAGGATGTTAGATTGTGGTGTAGATGATTAGTTTTTTTTAACGTACTTTGGTATAATAGAGTAATGTTTTTGGAAATGTGTTCCGTACTTAACTCTTGGTGAAGTAAAAAAGGGTGTTGTTGCAGGTGGAAGAGTGTAGGTGTGGATTGTTGTGATAAGTGGTACATGTATGTAGTATAGTCTAAGAGTGTGTATTGCTGCATGTGGAGGATAAGTTGTAGTGTGAGGGGGTGATGTGTGTTGCATTGTGAAGTGCTGCAATTGCCACATTCTATTGGCTGTGGATATGGCTGGTGTGGCATGCCAGGGATTGGGGTGTGTGTGTGTGTGTGTGTGTGTGTGTGTGTGTGTATTGAGGTTGGAAAAATGGCAAAAGATATAGGGATGACAATCCGTAAGGATATTGTGGTATCATTCCTACCTTGTTTGGTTGCTTTTTGGGGATTCCATCCCTATATGTTCTTTCATTTTTTAAAATGTTTTTTTGTTACTTGTTTCTGTTGTTTTTTGGGGGGAGGAGAAAGGTATGAATGGTGTTTGGATGATGTGGTTGTGTGGGGTAGATGAGCGGCATTAGCTGTATATATCCGCATATGCTCCCATTCATGATAAACTAACAGCACTTATAATGTAACAGACTCAGAATGCACTTTGCACTGCAAAGCTTTCAGTGGGGCTTAAAGATACAGTAGAGTAGCAAAATACAGCTAATGTGAATATTAGCTAAGCACCTACGCACTTGAGAATGCCACTGTACACCCACTCATTCTTGTATGCAACATTGTAATGGCAGACAGCTGTCTACAGCAGTTTGCCGACTCCATTTAATGCACATCATGGAGGTTAGTATGGTCTGTAATGGTCTAACAGATGTATCAGTGTTCTTACTAATAATAATATACTCATGTTGCTGCCGTAGCGCTTACGCCATTGACCACGCACCCACAGACGCAGGCGGAGCTTGTAAGACCTCCAGTCAGAGGACAAGAGCAAGAACAACCAGAGACCACACAGTGTTCTTACTATTATAATGTAACTACAGCAACTCACTTTGGGTCCGTCATAAAGCGTACTCCAAGTATTATAAGCGTCTAAGCAGAACAGCTCGTGCTCGAGGCTATGTTTCCGGTGTAGGTGTAACCATTGTTTAATACGCAGAACGGAACGGAACAGAACGGCGTATAGCAGCCAGTATACTTGCCTCAAGCACTTGAGAATCTCTGCTGAATGGTTTGATTTGTTTGAGAATGCTACGGTGCGGGTGCAATAGCCCGGATCCAGTAGCGCTTCTTCGCGTTGGAATCATTGTAATCGCTTCAGTCATTGTTGTGCTATGACCTCGGAAGAAAGAAAGCTGAAAATGTTTTGTCGATTTAGCGACTTGCCGATTTGGCACTTCAGCGATGCTCTCTGTCAGCGTTAACAGTCTTTTTACTGTTGAAATCACTCGAGAATTACAGGTATGGTCCACAAAAGCTTATGACTACGTCTAGGGCAGAGTTTTGAACATATCACTTTGTACACATACAATGGGGCAGCCATTTTTTTCCGGAGCCATCCCTATATATATATGGAGTACTACCATACTCTGTAATACCCTCCAACATAACGTTTTTTCAAAGAAGGGGATGGGCGGATAATACATCATGGGCGGATAATACGTAGAATACGGTACACATCTTGTTTCAACCATGCGATATGACATTGTAATTAATTTCTACTTTACCTTTATCTGCAGTTACAAGTCAAATGCATATCAGTCTCGAAGAACAAGCGTGATAAATACCAGTCTAGCCACACACAACCACAGTGCAATCCCGTTCGGCTTCTGTATAGCAACTAAATATCGTATGCATACATATATCTCATGCATCTATATAGGTACGTGGGGCATAACACGATTGCATATCCCTAGTCTACATGTAATTGTATCGTGATTTTAAAAAAAAATGCTGATTGTTTGAATGCCCCATTTCCTGGAAATATCCTAAATGTATGCATTTTCAAACTGCAGAAACGTTTAAATAATCAGACTCACTACAATTATACTAGAATTACAGATATTGGGCGAAGATAAAATCTTGGCCCTATTCTTACCACAACGTGTTCACTCTGTACAGCTGAGGTAGGTGAAGCAAGTTTACAGGATACCAGATATTCATTGATGCTGACCTACAGAACAAAAATTTAAGTAAAGAGAAGTGCATGTATACTCTGCCAAGTATAAAAATAAAGGAAAAAAAGGGTGCGTATATATAGTTTTGCAAAAAGTAGAGGTCACAGAGGTGTGAAACTTATAGGCCATTGTGATCCTTGGGGAACAAATAAAAAAATGTATGTGAAGCTCCTCTACTTTCAGTTTCTGTGAGGAGTTATGGCCAAAACAAAACTATACACATTTCATGTCTCCTTATGGGGCCTGTCATGTAATATTTGGACCCCCAAAATATTCGTTCCCCCCGGAACGAATATCTCAACTTTCGCGCAAAATAAATGATCCCCCCTTGAAATATTTGTTCCCCCTTCCTATATGTGCATACCGTGGAAGCCGAGAAGCTCTATCTCCTAGTTCTCAGCTTATCCTATCTTCTAGCTTCTATATAGCTCCTAGCTCTGGACTACTGTCACGTTTAATTCGGACCCCCCTCAAATTGGTTCCCCCCGGAACGAATTTTTCCGAAATATTTGGACCCCCCCTGAAAAATTTGTTCCTACCCAAGGGCCTACATGCGGAAGCTTAGATATGCTGGCTGGCCATTCCACGAAGGTCCCAAGGTATATAAAAAGATATCGTTGCCTTCCTTGCTTACTGCAGCTCTCGGGTACGTAGTAGACTTTGTGTCAGAGCCTCCATACAAGTAGAGATAAGAGCACTAGAAATGGGCGGCATGATCGAGCGATGCGAATGTGGAGTTTCAAGCAGCACAGCCCATCTCCCAAAGGCCACAAGATTTAAATAGTGCATGCCAGAGGTGTATAAAGATTTCTTGCTAACTGCAGCTCCAAAGTTAGTAGAGTTTGTGTAGCTTCAGTAGACATATGAGCGCTAGAAATGCACGGCATAATTGAACAATGCAAATGTGAGTTTCAAGCAGCACAGCCTGTCTCCCATAGCAGCCAATTTAGCAGTATCCAAAATTTGATAGCAACACGTTCCGCCATTGGCTCTTCGCTGCGACAAAAGTGGGTAGATTTCTTTCTCTCCATGCAGGTCATGGCTCTATAAATTACACTACATGTATGACGGGGGTCCATATCTGTATGAGAAAATATTATTCAAAATAACTTCCAGCAGATACCTGGGAGGGGGTCCAAATGTTTCGGAGGGGCCCATATTTAGTAGTATACATTATGGAGGCTCCATATTTCTTTGAAAAAAATTTAGTTCCAGCAGATATCTAGGGGGGTCCAAATGTTTCAGAGGGGGTCCAAATTTTACAGTAAAATAAGTTCCAGGAGGTCCATATTTTTCAAAAAAAATTGTTCCGGGGGGAACCAATTTTGGGGGGTCCATTTTAGGTTCAAATACAGTTATACTTTATACTTAGCAGAGCGATTACCAACGCAATTTTGAAGGCACTATATACAGTAGAACCTCCGAGTAAAGGACGCTTTGGGGAAATGGCCTTTGTCCCTTGTAGAGAGGTCGTCCCTATCTCGGAGGTTTGTCTTTTTTTTTCATTGTATCACCCTAATACATGTTGTTGTTTTTAATTTTTAACTTTTAAACAATATATAATGAACTATTATGGGGGTTAGTAATGATAACAGTCAGCTCTGAGACTACTAGTCCGCTATAATAGTGTTCAGCTATGACAGTAGTCATGTAGAGTGGTCTGTTTTGAGAATTTTAGTTTCAAGATGGTCATGGTGTCTATTGCTGAACCGATTCTTAAAGCTTCTTCTATGTAGCCTCTGCTTTCTAGGAACTGCTGAACATCTTCAAGACTTGGCTTGATGAATCTATATCTGATAGGGAGGTTGAAATTCCTGGTTTTAGAATGTATAGGAGAGACAGGGACAGAAGGGGAGGTGGTGTAGCAGTGTATGTTTCTGAAGATGTGAAGAGTGTGAGGAGGCAGGATTTAGAGGATGTAGAAATTGAAGCTTTGTGGATTGAAGTGAGGCTGAAAGGGCTCCGGGTTTTGATCTGCAATGTGTACCGACCTCCAAATATGCAGGCGGCTTGGATGGACAGTCTAGCATTGATGTTGGAGAGGGCTGTATTAGATAATGTGGCTATGTTGGTGATGGGGGACTTTAACTGCTGAGATCTAATTCACAGGCTGGCAAGTTAATGTCTCTGATGTCTGAATGTAGTCTTGTTCAGATGGTTGATGGACCCACAAGGGTCACTCAGGGATCTGAGTCACAGATTGATCTCCTGTTTAGTTCGGATACTGATTTGCTAAGATCGGTAGGCTGTGTGGATCCTGGGCTGAGTGATCACAGTCTCATCTTTGGGGAGCTAGATGTTAAAAGGGAAAGGTACAAGCAGACAGTGCGTTTAATTAAATGTTTTCGGAGATGTGACTGGGACAATTTATTGACAGATTTGGATTCAGCACCGTGGCATGTGATGGACTCAATGGGGGACTTAGATAGTCAGTGGGATTTTTGGAAGCAGCTTTTTGCAGAAATTGTGGCATCACACATCCCAACTAAGAAAGTTAGGGTGAGAAGGAAGACCCTTCCTTGGATCACACCGGACACTCGAGCGCTAATGAGAACAAGAAGTTACTACCTTACCAAGGCAAAGAGGAGTGGACGTTTTGAGGACTGGAAGGATTTTAAGAGGGTGAGAAATCAAGCGACAGCGAGTCTTCGAATGGCCAAGAAGGAGTACCTTGAGAATCTTTGCACACAGTCAGCAGGTAATCCAGGGAAGGTTTGGAAGGAGCTAAGCAGGCTGGTAGGAAAAGGGCGGAAGCGGAATATAGACTCCCTGAAAGGGCAGAATGGTGTGATAATGAACGAGCTTGATATTGCTGAAGCATTTGGAGCACATTTCTCTTCTGTGGTGGGGTCAGTGGATGTGTTGGCAGCTCTGATGCCTGTGCAAGGTTACCTTTGTGTGAGTCTGCCTTTAAATTTGAGGTTATTGATGAGGAAGATGTCCTGAAGCTCCTGAGAGGGTTAGACCCTAACAAGGCAGTGGGCGCAGATGGGATAGGTGGCAAGATTCTTCGAGCTGTAGCACCTGGAGTTAGTGCAAGTCTGACATCTCTGTTTAACGCTAGTCTCAGGAGTGGTCAGGTACCAAGAGAATGGAAGTCAGCACATGTAACCCCAGTGTACAAGCGAGGGGATACTGAGCTTGTGGAGAACTATAGGCCAGTGTCCGTTCTGCCAGTTGTTGTGAAGTTGTTTGAGAAGCTTGTCCATGGGCAGCTTTATAGGTATCTCCAGGAAAATAAAATACTAAACCCACTACAGTTTGGTTTCAGGCCCGGGCATACTACACAGGATGTTTTAGTGAGTATGATTGATGAGTGGAGAAAGGCGTTGGATGAGGATAAGCTGGTAGGGTCAGTTATGCTGGACCTGAGTAAGGCGTTCGACTTAGTTGATCACAGTATCCTATTGCAGAAGCTGAGACGGTATGGGGTGCGGGGTGACGAGCTGAAGTGGTTTAAGGGATACCTTGATGGGAGAAGGCAGAGGGTATGTGTAGGGGAGGAAAAGTCTGCTTGGAGCAATGTGAAGAGGGGTGTGCCTCAGGGTTCAATTCTGGGTCCACTCCTTTTCATTTTGTATGCAAATGACCTGCCTCAGGAAGTTCAGCACTGTGAGGTGAAGCAGTATGCAGACGATACTACCCTGTCTCATGTGAGCAGTGATGCTGTTGACCTTGAGAGTGGACTCGTTGCGGACCTTGAGAGTGTGGTCAGGTGGGTTGATGCCAACAAGCTCAGACTTAATGTAAATAAGACCCAGGTGCTACTGATGAGCAGGAAACGGAGGGAACAGGAGCTGGAGCAGGTGGGAGTGAGGGTTGGTGACCAGGAGATTGGGAGAAGTAGGAAGGTGAAGTGTTTGGGTGTTGTGATAGATGAAGGTCTGAAGTGGCATGAGCATATTGGGGAGGTACGGAGGAAGTGTTTTGCTGGTTTGGCTAAGCTAAGAAGTTTGAAGGATGTTTTACCTGCCTCAACCAAGCTGAAGTTGTACAATGCAGTTGTGCTTCCTTATTTGGACTATTGCTCAGTGGTTTGGCATGAATGCACAGTTCAGTTAAGTGAGAAGGTGGAAAGAATCCAGAAGTCTGGGATGAGGTTCAATTCTATCTCAGCCAGCCAGAGCACCAAGTAAGAATATGAGACGGGCTTTGGGGTGGATTCCACTTGAACGAAGAAGGAGAATGTCCAGATTGGCTCTGATTCGTTGGTGTGTGACACAGGAGGCACCAAGGACCCTTGGGGATAAATTGAGGATGAATGTTGGTCGCTACAGGACGCGGGGTAACAACAAGCTGTTTCTACCAGCAGCTAAATCGGAGATATTTCGTCGGTCTTTTACGTTTCAAGGGTCGCACGACTGGAACAATTTACCAAATGAGTTAAGGACAGCCGGATCCAGAGACAGTTTTAATATGGCCATGAAGAGATATGAGCAGAAGCTCTATTTTTCACAGTAACTTATCTTTTGCTCTTGTTTCCATTTCATTTTCATTTTCTATTATTTTATACCTGTTTTTCACTATTTTCACTATTTTCATGTATGTCATTATGCTGTACAGGACATAGCTGGGAGGCTGACTTCCTGAACCAGTTAGGACAGGAGGAACAGGAAGTAGCTGATGAAGAAGAGGATGAAGGAGAAGATGAAATGGACGTAGAACCCCCTCCTCCAAAACTTCAGAATTTCAAGGAGGCAGTACAGTCTCTTAGGATAGGATAGGATAGGATAGGATAAATTTTAATTTTAGACAGGAAAATGTCTCATCAGCCAGAGGCTGGTCTCCCTGAGAGTCACTGTCAAGTTCCATGCATACTGGGAGATCATCATCACCATTCAAGTACTCATCCACATTACATCTTCCATCAGTAGGCATGGTTTTCTCGATGAGGCTCTGCACTTCCATACGCATGTCGGCCTCTAAGAAAGGGTCATCTTCCTCAAGATCGCAAGTTATAACATCGAGGTCAGCATTCAGGATGCCGACCTTCCTAAAGCACTTGGCAATAGTTTCTGCCCTTACCAGTGACCAAGCCTTCGCCACCCACCTGAGTGCAATGAGGATATTGATAGACTTCACCACATCAGAAGCTGTGTCACACTCATCTATCTTAGATAACACATACCTCAAGAAGAAGTGCCTGTAGTGGACTTTAAAATTTTGCCAAGGTCCAGCGGCTGTAGCTTAGAGGTAGTGTTAGCAGGCAGAAAACAAACCTTGATGTTACTGAATTTACCGGCTAGGTTTCAGGATGGCAGCCCATTAGTAGTAAAATTGATTGATTACTCCGCGACAAGCGCCTATTGAGCTTCGTAAGGACAGCATCTAAACTCCCCCGTCATCCACGCTTTCTTCTGTCCGAAGTAATCAACTGGTAGAGCCGACTTAGCGAACCTCCGTAAGCACCTTGGAGTTTTGGATTTCCATATGAGAATAGGTTTCTCCTTCGAACCTGCCACGGAAACAAACAAAGCCACAGTTACCCATTTCTTGCTCTTCTTGCCTCCATAACACTGCTTCCCCTTTTGCCCAAAACCACGATCAGGTAGAACCTGCTAAAACACTCCCGTCTCATCCATGTTCCATATGTCGTCCTTTGCATAGCCCTTAACAATTTCTGGCAGACTCTTTCCATAAATCCACAGTTTCTCCCCGGACATCAACTGATTCTCCATTAACTTTCAACTGTTTCACATTGTACCTCTCCTTCCATTTCTCCAACCAACCCCTGGAACTTTTGAAGTCGGACTTTCCTAGGCGCTCAGCTATCTCCTTCACCTTTTCTGTTAGCTGAGCACCTCCAGGATAAATGTTCTTTGAGCATGCTAGGGTGTACCACTGGTAGAGCACTTTGTTCACCTCTTCAAACTCAGATGGGCGCTGGGTCATGCTGGTGTGCACTCTACTTCCTAAAGCATTTGACTCATACATGGTCAGCAAGGACTCTTTGTTCTTCAGTATTTTACCAACCTGAGTCTTCCCACAGTCAAACATTTCCCCCAAAGTCCTCACACTGACTCCTGGGTTCTTTTGGGCGTACTTGATTAATTCAACTTTCTTGTTCAATGTTAAGTAGTTCCTCTTCTTGTGTGAGAGTGTAGCCATACTGCCGCCACGGATGGAGTATGTTAGGGGTTACCACGCTTACATGGAGATTTGGACTCCAATTCAAGGCCAGACTTTGCTGGTAAGGCGGGAGCCAACGAACAGCAAAGACAACAACGCAGTCGGTGTTTTCTTAGAAGATGTGATTGTAGGACATGTTCCACATAACCTGGCACCACGGTTCTCTCAATTTTTGCGAAGAGATGTGAACAAGGCCTTTGCAGAGGTGACTGGAGGGAAGGTCAACCGAGGAGGAGGATATGGACTTGAGGTGCCGTGTGTATACAGACTTTATGGACCAAAGGTGTACATTGAAATGATGAAGGAGTTGGTGAACTCCCTGAGAACAGCTGGACTTCTTTAGCTAGCTAGCTATAGCGACAGTACAGTACAATAAAACGCTGGGTGTGAGGTATTATTAATTGTGGGGTGTGGCCAAGTGTCCACTATTTGGAAGTAATTTTGTATTGAAGGATGCCAGCCTGGACTTTGCCAGTGTCCGTTGTCCGGAGCAGAGAGGCGGTTGCTTCTAGGAGGTTACTTTTACATTAAATGAATGCTAAAATCAAACGGTGCTTTTGTGTTTGTCCGTTCGAGGGAGGTTGTCCGCTTCCGGAAGGGTCCGTTAAGAGAGGCTCCACTGTATGTGGTTCATTACAAACTTTCTAAACTTGGTTGCTTGATGTCCAAAACTACCTTCTGGCGGCATAGAGTCACCGTTGAGTGCAGTGAGGCCTATATATAATTGCAACATACGGGTTCAGAATTACAGCTAGCATTTATTGGGGCGAGCCTGAGCGAGCCCCACACTAGCGGGTATAGTCCGTCCGTCCACCATACCGCAAAATGCACTTGTGCTCCAAATATCCGACAACAGTTCACATGTACTCACATGCGTATTCAATTTTTCTTACACCTTCGATCGTGCTAACCTCGGCTAGCTGACAGCAAAGCAGACTCAAAAAAGAAAAGACAGCAGAAGATACTATCGCTGCTAGGGTACTTGCTAGGCGACAACAAGAGAGAAGAGCAGCACACACCTCAGAGACAAAGACAGGGCATGCACACTCCGGCAGGATCATGAGCATCACTGGCAACGTACATGTCATAGGATCCATGCACTCTTTAACCATAGATAATGTCACTGTAGATTATCTATGCTTTAACCAGTAAAGGTGCAATTGAAAGTGCATGACCCATTTTCATACTCACCTTTTGGAGTGTATTTGCCAATACCAGCTGCATCATTATAGTATTTTTATGTCCTGGAACAGTATATCATTCACTTGATAAAACCTGGAACTAATTACATCCCAACTGGCTATACCATTCCTAACTGCTTGAACAGACAACCGTGTATATCCCCCTACATCACCTACATGGGTAATGTTTCAGTCCTAAATATGTATCATTCATTTGAGTGGATGCACTATGCTCGATCGGGCTCACCACTTGATGATTCCCAGATCTAACATCCTGTCATTCCATGTAACAAGCTGGTTGGAAAAATGTCAAAAGATATAAGGATGGGAGTTTGTAAAGGTACTGTGGTGTCGTTCGTTCCTACCTTGTTTGGTTGCTTTTTGGGGATTCCATCCCTGTTAATTATGTCTTTTCATTGTTTAAAACGTTTTTTTTGTGACACATATCTGCATACTAGTAAGATGCTCGTAGTGTGTACATCCTGTGGCAGTTTTTTGAAAGCAATCTTGTATGATTACTAGGGTTACGCAAGCGCAGATGCCTCGCGGTGCTTATGGGCAACTTTTTACACCTTACAAAAACACGACAGACATATTGTCCCAACACTAAATATCTAAGAGGGGGGGGGGGGGGGGGCATCAGTGCCTGCTGACGCGATGACAAAGTCCCGGGGTTGCAAACGGGGCGCGTGGACATGGTCCCGCGGGTTGCGAACGGGGCTGGAATGGAGCTCGCGACACCTGCACACGGGGGATATTTTCGCGAGCCAGCTAGTCGCGTGAATAAACAGCTGAACCAAGGACCCATGATGATGGATAAACTACGACTAAACGACTGGCCTTGTGGAGACTGACGTCTCTGTCTGCAACACATTTCAAAGACTCAACCACGGCTGCCACGGGATAGCTGAGAGAGTGGCTATGCCACTTGGATTAGTGCCGTCGGTCACCAGCCCTCATGTCTCTGCTTACAGAGCGGCTACACAAACTCTACTAACCTGGGAGCTGCAGTAAGCCTTCCTTAATAAAACTATGTAATCGACTTGTGTAGATCTCTGACTCTTCGTGTGCCAAGAGTTTGAAGACGGCACACATGTATCTGCACGGACGCCATCTTGATTCCCGGGGGGCCCTCTGGGGCCCAAAACGTGACAGACATCTACATATATATATATATATAAACGCTAGCTGAGATTTGGAGCCCATTGAACGCGATTATTGGCTTCGCTGCGCTCGGCAATAATCTTAATCACAAATGGATTACACCATGTTGTGGATTGGAGATAGTAGTGTGTTGTTACGGGCAAGATGTCGTATAAGTGGGGTTGGTGTGTGTGAAAGGATGTGCAGTGGGCAGTACGTATTGAGTCTATCTACAGTGTATGCTGCTATGAACGATGAGTTATTGTGTGAGGTCAAAGTATTGCAATCATTTATCGGCTTTGGATATGGCTGGTGTGACATGAAGGGGATTGTGATGTGCATATGGTTGAAAAAATGTCAAAATATAGGGATGGGAGTCCGTAAAGGTACTGTGGTGTTGTTCGTTTCTGCCTTGTTTGGTTGCTTTTTGGGGATTCCATCCCTATGTCTTTTCATTTTTTTAAATGGTCGCGTGGTGCGTGCACGCCACGTGTCCTCCGAGCGGCATAACAGAAATGTCACAGGCAAAAGAATTAACGCTTGTAGCGACTGCCAGCCCCTCCCACTGTCATGTGCACCTCCCACTATACTAGTAGTCTCGTAACCAGACCTAGGCTCGCCCCCATCGCAGACTATCATGTACCCACCAACACAAAGTGCATGTGTGCACTTAGTAACGACAATTCGCGCGCCGCACGAGGGAATGTTGTTAATGTTGCGGACTAAGTGCAGATGTCATGTGCTAATGTATTACTTTTGAAGTGAGCCGGTTCAAGTATTCTTCACACATCGTGCTTACGGTTAATAAGTACAGGTGTGAGTTTTTTGGTTGATAATGAGTATAGTAGTCACGAGGGCTGCAGTCATAATGTTGTTAATGTTGCGGACTATATGCAAATGTGATGTGGTAATGTCTTACTTCTGAAGTGAGCCGGTTCATGCATTCCTCCCGCATCGTGCTTATTTACTGTTAATAGGTACAGGTGGGTTTGCTTTTTGCTGCTAAGGACTCTCGTATCAATAAAGCCAGAATTTTTGTCACGAAAACTTCCTTCCCAGCTGTCCTATACGATTCAGAGTTAAAGCTGCGCACACTGAGCCGAAGCATAAGGAAAGTGCTATCGCCCTTGTCAACTTTACTGTTGCTCAGTGCTGACCGTCGTCCAATACTAGATGGCCACTTCAGGTGCTACTTCTCAGACATCAAGGGACCCCTTTCCGTCACCTTCCTCGACCCGTAGCATGGTGAGTTGAGTATGTGCACAGTGCTAGGCTAGGGTTGGGGCGGCAGAATACTAGCATTGAATAGGCGAGAAAAATTGCCAAGCATAAAATCTTGAAACGGGAGTGTTATCTGTTTATATGCCAAGAAATGTTATACTTAATATGGCTGGCTAGTTGTGTATATTTCATGCAGTGTATTAGCAAAACAAAGACAATACTATTTCACATTAATGCCTGCCGCGTTTTACCATGTGCCATTTGCGGCATTTGTTGGGGGAGTAGCTAGACTAACAGCCGTAATAGCGCTCCACATATATATTTTACAACAGCCCTTGAAGTTCAGTAGTATAACTTTTTTATACAAATAATACCGAGCCTAGAGCCTTCATTTGTCTCCATTGCATGTACAAATTCCTATTAAGCTGGCACGTAATTGACTATGACAACATAGTATTTCATGAGGTATTATGTTAGCCAGTGATTAAAACATCCAACACATCATTAACCTGCACGTGCTAGTCATGAAGACTTGATTGTTGCATATGTCCTACATTGATGGCGAGGGCAACGTGATTCAAGGGAGTGGCTCACCATACAAAAGGCTGGACCGTTCTGTGATGGGTGAGATCAGCAATGTGCCATCGAGTGATGCGTTGCCAAACGTACAGATGCCCCTGCAACAGATGCCACTGTCTACATCCCATTCACAAATTGTGCAATCGTTGTCACTGAGCAAAACTGCTCTGAAACATAACTACATCAATTGGATACTGGCAATAGCTGGGGGTGTGATGTCACTCCATTATAACACTTTGACAAAGGTGTATGCCGGATGCCCTATTGTCGTCTGTCTTGGCCCACCAGAGACTGGAAAGACAACAGCTCTCGAGGCTGCCCTTTCTTTGACCGGTTAGATACTATATTCACTGCATTATTATTGTATATATACGTATATATGTAATGAACTTTGAACTCGGACTGAACTGTAACTGTCTAGGAATGTAATTTTGAGTACTTATATGTTTTCTTTAGTTCTGCTGTATGAAGTGTCAGTTTTTGTGAGAGTGAAGTTAGTATTGCTAGTGATAAAGTTTGGTCTCTTTCTGGTAGCTGTGAAGCATTCGCTACATTTGGGGGCTTGTCCGGGATTTCCCGCAACCTACCTCGACCGAGAACAGAGCCATTCCGTAGACAATGACGAGCCGAGAAGTACTGAGGACGCAGCTGGACACCCTGCAGACGGACATGAACGTGTTGGAGGTGGAGAATCAGAGATTAAGGAGCGACCATCCTGACCGAGCTGAGGCATTGGAGGCCGAACAAGAGTTGGCTTGGTGCCGCAAAGACAATGTCTGCTTGTCAAGGGAGGTTGACAAGCTTAGGGAGCTATACGAGCAGTTGCTACGTGGAACACAGGAGGCAGAAGCCGAGGCCACGCCGGCTGACGAGCGTTGTGTGGCCCTGGAGCTCAAGGTGAGCGAGTTTAAGTGTACCCTAGAGAGGGAAAGTACGGGGCATACAGAACAATGAGAGTTGGCTAGGAGCCTACAGGGAGAACTCGAGGATGCGTTGAGGAAGACGGAAGAGCTTACCTTTCATTGTCGGCAATTTGAAGCAGAGAAGCAGCAGATGTCCCGAGATTCCGAGCTAGAGCTATATCGTGCAATTGCAACCGTAACAAATAAATGGGAGATTCGCGAAGCCCGATTAATGCGGCAGCTAGAAGAGCTCGAGGAGAAAATCAGGGTAGAAACGGAAGCCGTAGTAGGCAGTGAAGCACGTGCAGAGCTTGAGTCAGCTGTTAACACATCAGCTGTTGATACACCAGATGTCAATACGTCAGCTGTTAACACACCAGAGCGTGCTAATGGTCTATCACCGAAGGTCCATGGAGACAGCTGGCCTGATGGAGAACCCACGTCCACAGTAGCTGCAGGGGTGCCTCGGCCCCCAAGTGGTATTGCAGTTATTCCCCAAGATCCATTGTCTATGGCAATGTTGGCACAACAGCTACCCCCTCTTCCAAATTTTACTGGAGATAGCCAAGGGAACGAAGAAGTATTTGATGAGTGGCTGGAACGATTGGAGATGGCTGGTATGTGCGGGTGGAGTGAGCAGGAAAAGATGGTGAACTTAGTGACACGCCTTCGTGGACCAGCCTATTTGTTCTACCAATCGTGTACTTCAAGCAAACGGTCTGATTATCCTAGTCTCACAACAGCACTATCAAAGCACTTTACACCAGTGTTCCTGCAGTCTGTGCAAAGTAGTCGCTTCCATAAGAGGAAACAGCAGTCGTCAGAGTCAGTGGACACTTATGCACAGGAGCTCAAGAGGCCCTTCTATCGTGCTTACCCGACAGTACGACAGAGGAGCTCAGAGTATTCAGATGTAATTGCCCTTGACAACACTGAACTCAGCTGCACCGATTTAGTGACCCACTCCATCGATACAGGAGATCACCGACCGATTTGACTGTTGCCAAGACGTATCCCTTTCGCCCTCTGTGGAAAGATCAGCGAGATGGTGGAGGAGATGCTACAACAAGGGGTAATTGTACCCTCGTACAGTCCATGGGCGAGTCCTGTTGTTCTTGTCGCAAAGGATGGCAGCACCCGCTTCTGCGTCGATTATCGCCGATTGAATTCAGTGACCAAGATGGACGTATACCCACTACCCGCATTGACGACACCCTGGACCTGCTATCACAGACGAAGTACTTTACGACACTCGACCTGGCACCGGGGTACTGGCAGGTGAGGATGGATGAGGCCGTACGTGAGAAGACTGCTTTTGTCACCCATACCGGACTATTCGCAGACTATTCGAATTTGTGGTGATGCCATTTGGCCTGTGCAATGCGCCGGCCACATTCCTAAGGCTCATGGAAATGGTGTTAGCAGGCCTGGCTCGCGAGAAGTGTATGATCTACCTTGATGATGGTCTGGTCATGGGGAGGACCTTTGAGGATCACTTGGAGAATCTGAGAGCTGTCTTTGCACGCCAGCGAGAAGCTGGACTGAGGCTGAAACCATCAAAGTGCCATCTGGCGCAACAAGAAGTGTAATACCTTGGCTATGTAGTCTCAGAGAAGGGTATTACGGCGGACCCGAAGAAAGTTGAAGCAGTGATCAAATTCCCAGTGCCAGTAGACCTGAAGTCCTTACAATCTTTCCTGGGGCTCACGACTTACTACCGATGCTTCGTGCCGTGTTTTTCTGCAGTAGCCCAACCGCTGTATGCCCTGACAAGAAAGAATGCACCTTTTGTGTGGACAGCAACCTGTCAAGGGGCTTTTGAGCGTCTCAAGCAACTACTCACTAAAGCCCCTGTCTGGACTTACCAGAAGAGTTTCTCCTAGAAACGGATGCCTCTGGTGTAGGCCTTGGGGCCGTGCTCGCCCAGAGACAAGATGGTTTCCTGCAGCCAATCGCCTTTGCCAGCCGAACATTGCAACCTCCCGAGCGGAACTACGGAATTACTGAGCTGGAGGCCCTGGGGGTGGTGTGGGCTGTCAAACATTTCACATACTACTGTGAAGCTTGCGGTTTTTTCTTCTGCTTCTCTGCCAAACGAAACCATTTCAGGAAATGGCACTCGCCACGATGTGATGAATTACGATCACATACGTGACTGTCATGGATACTCGGCAAAAGTTTCAATCACAGTGGCGCCGCAAGCGTCCAAACGTTTTGTATGGTGTTCGCCATGCCCCAGCTATCTCTACTATAGTTGTGTCCAAGTCACAACAGAAACTCTCGCTACCAAAGCCTCTGACCACACAAAATGAGCCTCGTAATAGCAGTAGTTTAAGCCTGAATCTACATGATAATACCAGCTCAGACTCAAGCTCAGATTTGGACTCAAGTTCAGACTCCTATTCATTTGACTTGTACTGCTTGTGGTCAGTCTACTGCCGTACAGACGAGTAAGCTAGACAGAAAAGCAAAGAGAGAAGAGCTAAATACGACAGCTATACTTGCAATACGGTCCGTTGGTTGTGGCCACTCTGGCTTGAGAAAGTTTTGTGGAGTTATGGATTGCCTCCTCCTCTCTCGCCTTCCAATTATCAGAAGCATGCCAAGGCCATTCATGATGCTGCAAAGCAGGAAGCAGAAGAAAGTATGAATCTGGCTGTAAAGAGTCTACGTACACAGGCACACAGAGAAAGTGAAATTCTTGATGTCTCCATTTCATGTGATGGTACCTGGGCACGTAGAGAATTTACATCGTTACATGGTGTAGTAGTCGTAGCCTCACTGGAGACGGGCCAAATCCTAGATTGTGAGGTAATCAGCAAGACATGCTATGCCTGTAAGCGGAAAGCAGCCACTAAACCAGATCTAAAATCCAGTGAGTTCCAGTTGTGGTATGAATCACACCTAAATGAATGCCAGGCTAATTTTGAGGGATCCTCTCCAGCAATGGAGTCTGCTGGTACTGAAGTAATCTGGGGACGTTCACTACATAAATACAACTGTCGTTATACCACCCTTCTTGGTGATGGTAATGCCAAGACTCTCCAGCGACTGATAGAAGTAAAGCCAAATGGGGAGGGCTGCACAATTAGCAAACTTGAATGTGTGGGCCATGTCCAGAAGAGGCTAGGAAAGAGACGGAGAGATGTGAAGGTGTCAATGAAGGGCAAAAACTCTCTGATGGCAAGGTAATTAGTGGCCGAGGCCGTTTGACTGACACTTTGATTCTATGCAGAACTGGTATGGCGACGCCATTCGCCAGAACAAAGGCAATCTTGATGGAATGACCAAAGCAGTTCAGGTGATCTTCTATCATAAGGCTTCTACTGACCAGAAACCTCCGCATCAGTTTTGCCCACAAGGTTCAAAGTCATGGTGTGGTTACCAACGAGATCTGGCAAATGGTACGTACCTCCGTATACAAACACCATGACTCTTTACCACAATCCATTGTTGAGGTTGTTCGTCCCATTTTTCAAAGTCTCGTAAAACCAGACACATTGACCCGTTGCCTGTATGGACAGACGTAAAACTAAAATGAAGCTTTTAACAAACTTGTTTGGAGCTACTGTCCCAAGTCTGGCTATGCTGAGAGGGTGTAGTGGAAACTGCTGTGTACTTGGCAGTGTGTCCTTTCAATAATGGAATGTCGTGTTTTGAATGTATTATGACCCGACTTGGAATTACTCCTGGACCTCATTCACATGAGGCCTTCTCTCGATTTGATAAAGAGAGACTGTGGCATGCAAAGTACAAAATCAGTAAAAAGGAGAAACGACAGAGAAAATGGCGGGGAGAGCCAAGAGAAAAGGTTATGATGAGGCAAAGCAACACGAAGAAGGGGTGACTTATCGGGCAGGAGGATTTTAGGAGTGGTAACTTGTGGTCTTGCAACATACACTATTGTATTACTGTTTCTCCTGTTTTCTCACATTTTCACTCTCGTACCTTGTGGCAGAAATATATGTGTTTGTGTGCATTTTTACCAGCCGGGCGCGCGCTTCGCCAGCTGGTCATAAGATTGCTTTCATGTTTTCCGTTTGTCTGCATGTATGTATGTATATATGTATGTGTGTGTGTTCGTCCGCAAATATTACGTGCGCTAAGTTACGTCATTCCGTTACTATGCCACTATAGCCACGAGCGCAGTGGAAGCTACTGAAAGTTTGTAGGCTCAATAGGCCAAGGTACGTCAAGCTAGGTTAGTTTTGTGTTGCCTAGACGGCGAAAGAGTGGTAGGTAGCGATGATAGTTCTGTCTTGGCAAGTTCTGATTGCTAACTGGAAGCGCACTACAAAATACTTTCGCTGGCAGCGCTACGTGATGAGACTGTCTGATCCATTCTACAGCTGCATTAAGCTAAGACTAATCTGTTGCTGAACACAACCTTCAATTGAATGATTTGTGTGAATAAAATACCCGGCTGGTTTTTAGATATGAAATATCAGTCTTGTTGTATTATACATATATGCAGAGAAATTTTTACCCATGGATACAGCTCTGCAATGAATTGAATGGTTCTCTTTTTTGTGTATGTATTTCAATGATATTATGACTTTAGCTGCAGTAGCAGCTTCTCATAGATACGTAGCTCAAGTATTGCCATTCAGATCATTAGTCTAGAATTATCATTGCGCACCTGTTTTTACTGTCTGATTATACCAGAAGTCTAATACAGTTTCTTATAGATTCTAGAAAGAATGTGATGCCATGAGAAACTGTGTTGGTCCATGGTTAATGATATTCATAACTCCTGTAATTACATCCTAGAAGGAAATAATTATGTATGCTTATCTTGAAAGACATTTCAGACTCTGGTCAATGCAGAAGTTCACTTTAAAAAAACTTGTACCCAATCGTATTACCCAGAATTTCTAAATTAAGGGTTGTGTCTGCATGTGATTACATCTTAGCTTGCCACTACCCTCTTACACTGCCAAAGCAACTCTGAGAAACCACAGTAATCCGGGGAACCTGAGGAATCACAGAAATGCAGTGAACCTGAAGAGGCAGGGGAACCACAGGAACCCAAGGAACCCGGGTAACCACAGGAAAATGACAAGAGTCATTGTGAAAAAACCTGCCACATTCTTACCTTGTTCATAGGCTTCCATTCCTATGTTCTTTCACTTTTTAAAATGTTTGCCTATTGCATGTTAAGCACATGCACTTGTAGAAGCTCACCCCATGTGTTCCATAGCATGCTCATGTACGTATCATACTATGTTACCTTTAATGCTTACATTTAAATTGGAGCTGTACAGTGTAGCAACATTTCCTGGGCCAACATCAGCCAGTAGTTTCACCCACGCATCATCCACTGTGGCAGTAAGTTCCCTAAAGATGCACATCACAGCCTCTGACCATCTCATAGATGTATTCATAGGTGTACATGGCACTACACCTGATAGTGTAAATTGCTGAGCAAGTTGAGGATATTGCTGCAGTTCTAATGGCAATGGTATCAACCTGCAGTAAGGAATTTAAGCAGTGCAAATATGAAAGAATATAATTCAGTCACAAATTTATGTACTCTAAAAAGGTGCGCTACTGCACATTCACAGCTTCAGTAAGTGTATTTTGCAGTCCTAAAGTCTTCTAAGACCACAAGATAATTACTTTCACTGAGCATATGACTCACCTTGCCTGTTACATTGCAGCCTATTATCAATAATGAAAATATTTCAGCGATGCAAAGCAATCATAGTGTAGACACTGTATCACAAGCAGGGGGGGGGGGGGGGGGGGGGGGGGGGGGGGGGGGGGGGGGGGGGGGGGGGGGGGGGGGGGGGGGGGGGGGGGGGGGGGGGGGGGGGGGGGGGGGGTTGGACAAGGTCATGTGCATAAGCCAGTGCCGGTGCATGAGATGTAGCGCAAACTCCCTTGAAGAGCTTTATTTGTGTTTGATGTCGACGTGATAGTGAAAAGTCTCTAGGAGCAACCCGAGTCTAATTTCTGATGGTAAGTCACAGCATAGGCATGCATTCTGAACAACGCTCACTGTTATATGTGCTGGAATGTGACTCTTCTCCTGCATCTTAGTGCTTGCCATTGGAAGGTAAGTAAATCCATCTGTTACAGACTCTCCAGCCAGGCTCAGCCTCGGGAGCATTTTAAATGCATGGCAGCAGGCGACTCTACCCATCCGTCTCGGTGGCCTTGGCCTGAGGGAAGCTACTTCCACTGCCTGTGTTGCTTTTTTAAGTAGCCGCAATGCCACACAGTGATGATGTAAGGTGCTCTACCACTCCCCCAACTATCCCTGTTGACGAGATCAACCTGCAGGCAAGACTGAGGGCTAAATGTCTTTTGATGGATCTCGACTCAGTTTCTCAAAACCCCCCATAAGCTATTTTAGACAGTAAAACCCTCGCCCAATGTAAGGATTCTGCTTCTATCAGAGATAGGGCTTGCCTGAACACACTCAGATCCCCCACAGCTGGAGCATGGTTGTGGCTAGGTCCTAACCCTAATCTTGGCCTCACCATGTCACAGCAGGAGTTCATTTTGGCAGTGAAGATGTGGCTCAGCATTCCCCTATTTCCTACCCCTCCACAGTCTCTCTGTTGTGCATCGATCATTTTGGCGACCATCTTCTTGGCTGCGCCCATGGTCCTTTTGGGATTAAGCGTCATGATGGTCTTCAAGACACTATCTGGCACACCCTATTTCTTGACAATAAGGGTGCTGTTCGGGAGCTAAATTGTGGTGACAGTAATAACAGGCCTGGCGATGTTTAATTCTTTACTGGCCATTGTACGTGCTACTACATAATTAGTGACCATAGGAATTTAACCGGTACACGTAAATAACAGTATACCGTAGAATCGGGATAGTAGGCACCGGTGCTTACTTTCGAAATTAGCAACAGGAATGGGTGCTAACATTCGAGGGGTGCCTACTTTAATGGGGTGCTTACAATCGCGTGAATATATGGCGTAGCGGTATAGCTGCTGTGGCTGCCTTTTGTACTACAGGTACGACCATTACACTTGTGGGTTTGGCTCTAGGAAAGATATTCATTTCTAGATTGGCTCATTACAATGCAATGAATACCTAACAGGCAGTGACGCACAGCTGGCAAGAGGCACTACAACTACTGTGAAGAAGGCGGTGCTGCAACAATGTTGTATGCATAGTTTTCATTATACCATTGACCTTACTCACTGTTCTGCACGCACTTGCTGTTTGCTCCTGTGCTCTCCGTAGGATAGTGAAGCTTCCAGTTGTAGAAGGCAGTTTTTCCTGGTAAGTGCTGTAGTCTCTCTCTGTTGCTACACTACTTTGGCTTGGGTGCCTATTCTTGTAGGGTGCTTACTTTTGTGCGGGTGCCTATAAACGGGAGGCGGTTGTTGTAATTCAATTGGGTGCTTATATTCATAGGGTGGTTACTTTCTATGGGTGCTTACTATCCCGATTCTACGGTATAACATTTACTACCTCTAGCTAAAAACGAGTGAGAATTCGGCTGAAAACTGAACAGAATCAGAGAGATGTGTCTCCAAGCTTCGTTTTGAAGTAGTATATTGTATCAGCAGAGAGTCAAGAACAGCAGACAAAAAGACAAGATAAATGATTCAAGACTGACAGGCAGATAAATTAGCTAACAATGAAACCAGACTGATACTTCATATCTAAAAACCAGTTGGGTCATTTTTACACAAATCATCCAAACGAAGGTTGTGCATAGCAACAGGTCAGTCTAAGCTAAATGCAGCTGTAGAATGGATCAGCTCAGCTAGACAGTCTGATCATGTACAGCTCCCAGGAATAGTGCTGACACAGCAATTTCGTATGCGCTTCCAGTTAGCAATCAGATCCAAGGGGTGGTCACTCCAATATTATGTGCTATACTCACGGCAGTGACCGGAGTCAATACGAGGTCATGGGTCAAGA
The DNA here is from genome assembly GCA_963921505.1 of Phakellia ventilabrum. Classification (NCBI taxonomy): domain Eukaryota; kingdom Metazoa; phylum Porifera; class Demospongiae; order Axinellida; family Axinellidae; genus Phakellia; species Phakellia ventilabrum. The sequence continues at coordinate 3,232,034 of OY997397.1, forward strand.
GATACTTTCAAGAGGTCAAGCAGTACTTTCCTACAGGGTCAAGGGGTCAAAGCACACTGTACATTGCGTGATTGCAGCATAACTTACCTGGAATTTCTTTCACACAACAGACTAAAATGAAGACTCACAGAAACTACACTATCAATTTATTTATGTGTTGTACCTGCAATTCCACAAAGTGACTCTCCAGTTATGTGTAAATATGTAATGATAATAACAAGATTGCAGTCAAGTTCATATGCCAGGCAGTGAGTTTGTGAAGATAGCATGACGATTCAATAGTGATGTCGAAGAATATTCCAGGAAAAGAGTAGAATCAGAAATACTATTCATGTTTCCAGCTGTACAGAAAAGAGGCCTGTGATTGGACCTGCACTATTTGCTGCAGGCAAGGTTATCATTGATGCAGATGCCGACATGCGGACAGCCCTGCACTCATTTAAGAAACAGTATGAGGAGGCTGAGATTGAGACCAAGTACGTGACTCTGCATGCAGAAGAGCGCATTGTACCAGGTAGCAAAGCTACTGGAAAGTGTATGTCAAAATCGCGCAAACATTCACTAACTGAAGAGCAAGACTCCATATTGGTGTCCAAAAAACCACCCAAGAAGGTATGTCGAATGAGTTGTGTATTATATAGCTAAACATGTGCAATGGATTTGACCATATGTGTAGTGGACTAGGAAAAGGGGTCACTTGGGAGCGGTATACGTTTTGAGATAATCGAGGTCAAAGTTCAGCCTATCTAATTAACCGAATATACTCCTTAACGTCCAGCTAGGTGTGCATTAAATAGAATCGCACACATGCTATAGCAAGAAATCGCGAAAATGGAGTTACAAGAGGCAGTGCTTGCATCTGAAAACTCATTAGAGGCAGAGTTATCGCTTGTACAGGAAGAATACTTCGGGAGTAATGCTGATCCTCAGAGCGAAGAGGAAAGCTCAGGCATGTCAAGTGACGATGGCGATCCTGAAAACCGGTCCGCTAGGCCTAACACCTGGACCACGGAAATGCGGGAACTGGATAAAGAAGAGGAAGAGAATGTGCAACAGTTCAGTGAAGCTACCTGCGGCTGCTCTAAGAAGCAAGGCTCTCCGTGCAGTAGCTACTTCACACAAGGTGAGCTAGCAGAAATGCGCATGTCTATGGCAGAGCTTGAACGGGATCAGTTGGACTTGATAATACTAGGCCAGATCAATGCTCACCACTTCTCAGAGGAAGTAGTTGGACATAGAACTGAAGCTGAGAAGTCGCAAAGGGTGGAACGAGCAAAAGACTACACTACCTTCTTCTATCGAAGCCACAATATCTGCCTCAAAACGTTTCTCTTTGTTCATAACGTTGGAAAAAAGCGTTTCCGCAATCTTATTAAACATTACAAGTTGAATGGCGTTACTCCTAGAGTGCATGGCAACGTGAAACGCCGCCCTTGGAATGCTGCGGCATTTGCCGATAAAGAAAGGGCAGTCACATTCATCAAGAACTTTGCAGAAGTTCATTCTATTCCACTGCCTGGTCGAATGCCTAAGTTCTACGACTACAACATCATGCTGCTCCCTACAGATGTTTCTAAAGCTTCAGTGCACAGAGATTACGTTAAGGCTATGGAAACACTGGGTGAAACGAATCAGCAATCGTTGAGGTGCTTCGGATATCGAGAATTCTGCAGGCTTTGGTCGGAGATAGTACCTTACATTCGAGTTTCGCTTCCTGCTGATGATCTTTGTTTTGTTTGCCAGGAGAACGCTACTCTTATACTCAAAGTTGCTAACCTTAGCGAAGATGAAAAGAAACAAAGGCTACTCAGTGCACAGCAGCACCTAGAATGTGCGAAAACACAGCGAAACTACTATAGGAAACAAGTGAAATCAAGTAAGCTGACAATGGAAACGATAACTGCACAGGAAGGCAACCAACGTGCGAACACAATTACACTGAGCTACAGCTTCGATCACGCACAACAAGTTCACTATCCAAGCAATCCGCAACAGCCAGGGCCTATCTATTTTAAGACTCCACGTAAGTGCGGAATATTTGGAGTGTGCTCTGAAGGCACCAATACACAACTGAATTACCTAATTGATGAAGCTCAGTCCTGCGGCAAAGGAGCGAACACTATTTTTAGTATGGTACACCACTATTTGTGTTACTTCACTTTTGCCGAAGAGAGTATCTGCCTCCAAGCAGATAACTGCGTAGGCCAAAATAAAAATAACACAATGGTGGGTTATCTCGCTTGGAGAGTGATGGTAGGTCTGAATAAATCATGCGAGTTGAACTTCATGATACCAGGGCATACAAAATTCAGCCCTGACCGCTTCTTTGGATTGATAAAACGGAAGTACAAATGCACTCGCCTATCCTCCCTTGCAGAAATTGCTGAAGTGGTTGAAGGATCAACAAGTGGTGGCCAAAACAGAGCATACGTTATTGGGGATGACCATCCTTCAAAGCCATTCCACTACTATGACTGGGCCGAGTTTGTGTCTGCTTTGTTCACGACTATACCACTGATAACTTCTTACTATCACTTTCGATGTACGCATACTCAACCAGGAGTAGTTTTCGTACGTGAATTTGCGGACTCTGAGGAAAAGAAGATAAAAATAGTTAGGTCAGGCACTGCTATTGATAAGAGTGCTCTTCCCGCGACAGTGACTCCTTCTGGTCTATCTCAAGAACGGAAGCAGTACCTATTTGAACAAATTCGACCCTTCTGTGATGAAAAGTACCGCAACGTTACGTGCCCTGAGCCAAGAGCTCAGAAACGTCCTACTTCTCAAGAGCAAGGTCCTTCTGTAAAGCGATCAAAGCGTCTTTGTTCACACTGCAGAATGCCTGGACATACAAAGACCACGAAGGGTGAAATTACTTGTCCTGCACTGCTAAAGGAGTGTCCTCAATGAAAACGTTCAAATGTAATAACATAAAAGTACCTGCAATATATATCTCAATACGTATGCACCATTGTGTATTTCTATTGCTCTATACTACCACCATAATGAGTTGTACATGTAATCTGCATTTTTCACTGTCAAATAATGTTTGAGTTGGCTCTTCCATTATGTTTTAAGAAGTTCAATGGATGTACAAGCATATGGGTACAACTATCCTTGATAATTTGACCATGCAAGGAAAGTTATGAGTTGTATGATTTTCACTGCACCTACACTTATTTGTACAGCAAATGCAGGAGAAAAGCGCACTGTAATCTAATTATTTCTGCCAAGAAGCTTGCAAAGTGCACACAAGAAGGCATTGATGATCAGCCGCTGTATATTGACAATCCTGATGAGTGCATCAAATGTCAGTGGGCGTCCAGTGTGGAAAGGTTCACAGGAAGTTAAGGTCATCAACCAGCAAGTGAAAATTGAGAAATCACATCTACATCAACGCAACATCGTCAAAGGCGTTAGTAAACCTGAGAAAGCTGTAGAAGGTGTGCATGACATTAGAGAGTACTCTACGCAACATTAGAATCCTTATAGCTAATGACACTGTTATTACCTTCTAGATGTTGTAATGCTACATGTACAGTTCAGGCTCTACAAGGCTTCTGTTGTGCCATGTATAATATATACTAGGCATACGCATTGAGCAGATAGCTATAGCCTCGCGCAGAGGTATGACGTAAGTTAGTTAGCACAAAACCACACCCACTAGAAGCTGCCTCACCCACGCAATTGCCGGAGAAGCTACTCTACGCGAATGAGCCTTCAGGAGACGATTGTCTCTGTATACAACACAGTTCCAAGGACCAGTTATGGCTACTACACGAGAGCAGAGTTGCTTGAAACTTACGTTCGTATCGCTGGCGATCGATCCACGTACCGTCTGTCTCCAGCGGTCAGATTTCTGGTGAAACAGAGGCTACACAAACTCTAATCACGTTGGAGCTGTAGTAAGCCTACCTGGGTAAAAAGAAGTGATCGATTTGTCCAGATCTCTAATCCTTCGGGCGTCAGAAGTACAAAGGCGGCATCCATGTAGTCTCATGCCCAGACCACGCCCGCCTCCGTCGAACAGTCTGGCGTCGTTCAGCGCAATCCTCGTGCTTCATTAAATATTCATAGTTTAGCGGATACGTAATTGGACCGCTAATCTTATTTACGCATAGTGAGAAGTTATGCTAGCTCAGCAGATGCATGGCTATACATGAAATAGCTGTAAAGAGTGCGCTACTGGCATGCACAGGGGAGAAAGAATCGTTGTCTTGTCTGTGGGAAAGAACTACCGCCATTGTCTTGACGAACTATAGTGAGAAGTTATGCTAGCTCAGCAGATGCATGGCTATACATGAAATAGCTGTAAAGAGTGCGCTATTGGCATGCACTGGGGAGAAAGAATCGTTGTCTTGTCTGTGGGAAAGAACTACCGCCATTGTCTTGACGAACTATTCACCCAGGTAGCTAGCCATGGAATTCGAGTTCTTTGTTCGATTCGTGAAGACCCAGGGCCTCGTGATGGACAGTCGCTCTTTGTTTGTAAAAAGACATCCTTCCCAAGTACAAACGCTTGCACTGCCTTCTGGTCATCCGTAGCATGGTGGTAACCTAGTCTCGCGGGCCAGCCTCACTCGAGGCTGGCTCGCGAGACTAGGCGGTATTAAACCCACTTTCTGAACGACACTCAGAAGAATAGCTCCTAGCTCAGTACTCGAAATCGGTATGCCGATCCGCGGCACTAGATACGTCTAGGTCTCTGGACAGTACAAGTAGCCATTTCACTCTTCACCGTTCTCGAATATTAAGCTTGATGACTAACACGTGTTATAACAGAAAATTGCATTTTCTGCAATTTCATTGCTTCGTTTGAAATTCCTGACAAAAACACAATTAGCTGGTACTTTTTAATGAAGACCGAGCATCCTGCGCAACGTCACCAGACGCTTTTCCAGTAGGCGGGCGTCTGGGCACAAGACTAGCATCCATGTAACTCGTCAGGACGCCATCTTGAACACGCGCTTGCCCCCCGGGGTGCCCCCGGGGCCAGAAGCGTTTCGTTACAGCTGTAGTAACAACACGTATATGGAACATACAGACATAGTAATAACACGTATATGGAACGTAACCGGAGATTTAATTGCATTCCTAAGCGTGACGGAAGTTGCGCACATATGCATATATATATACGCTAGCTGAGATTTCAGCCCACACTGCACGATTAGTTGCCTCGCGCTAAGGCGCTCGGCAACTAGTGCATACATGGTATTCCATGGAGAGAGGAAATTGAGTTGCACTTAACGCGCTGCTGAGCTGACCATTCAGCTTGTCCAAGGCTTTGAGAACAAGCAAGTTCCTGGTGAAGATTTACTGCTGGTAAACTCTTTTGTAAGGCCTGCAGAGAGAATGTAGCTGTCAAGCGAAGTATTGTAGTCCAAAAAATAACATGCAGAGAGCCAGGAGCAAGAAACGGCTCCAGACAAAGACAGCAAAAGAAAGTGATATTGCTGCTGCATTGCAAAAGCATACGTTGAAACACACCGCAAAGGTGAGACCCTGCCTGATCCACATAAAGTGTGTAGGGTGAAGGTCGTTATGGCCTTTATGAAGAGTGGTATTCCAATGTCTAAATTGCATTTAAGACAGCTGCTAGAAGAAAATGGGTATAGCCTTGTAGTGAACACTTAGCTTTAACCCTACTCATTTTACTCATCTACACTTAATTTTGTAACGACCTTTACCTCCTTAGTAATTTCTGTAGTCAAACACGTCATCTATTATGTCGCCTTATGTCATAATTTTTGTCGTCATTACTAGCGCCGCTGGCGCGCACCCTTCTCTTTGTTTTCTTTGTCTTTGTTTTTACTTACGTCACCCAGTTGAGTATTCTTGTGAGTCTGCAGATTCAATGAACATTTTGGTTAGTAGTACCATACACTACAGCCTCACTGATACAAGACACATTGGACATGGTGCCTTTTATTCTCAGGGAAGACTGCCAACACATACGAGCAGAACTAGAGGGAAAGTACCTATCTGTCAAATTTGATGGCACCAATCGGCTAGGGGAGGTGCTGGCAGTGGTTGTGTGGTTTGTGAATGACTGGAGCATCGAACAACGTTTAGTACGCCTAGAATTTTTACTGAAAAGCATCACTGGGGAGGTGCTTGCCAGATAACTGATAAGCATTCTTTCTGTTACACTTGCAAGCATTCTTTCTGTTACACTTGTGGAGAGCTATATGTTACTTGGTGCCATGCATGACTGGGCAAGTGTGAACTCGGTTGCAATGCATATTGTTCGAGTTGTGTACCCATGTATTTCACACACACTTGACCTGGTTGGAAATAAATTTAAATGCCCAACACTGCACCTCTTCTTCAATCTATGAATATTACTTTTTTCACAAAGTCCTCAAGTTAGGGTCTTAGAAAAAACAGGCCGAGCAACGTCATCTTGTCTGGTACGGGAGAGTGGAGAGACAAGCTGAGCTGCTCAAAAAACTCACATGCGCATCGCTCGATTGTGCCGTCGGTTAATAGTGCTCATATCTCTACTTACCACTTGAAAACTGGACACCTCTATAAATATATAGTTTTATTTTGGCCAGAACTCTGGACAGAAACTGAAAGTGGAGAAACCCTAGGTCGAAAATCTTAGCTTTCACGCAAGGATCGTGGTTTGAAATATCATTCTGGAGAGATTTTTATGCCTAGTACAATAATACATGCCTGTATCAATCTTATAACTTGTATGCTTGACTGGAAATTAAAGATATAGCAAACGAAGCATATGAGCATGTATAGCTTTCCCATGGTGTCAGTACGTAATTCAGTTTCAAATTGTCAATTTTGCTGAACAGGTCACACATTATACGTACTATTGTGAAAGTATTTGCCTTGCTGTAGTGTAATTAACAATGTGTATATCCCTGCTACTCTAGGCCACAGTCACTATCGCTTTCCAATGGAGGATGGGTTTAAAGAGATTGAGAGATGGGGCCAAGTGAAGGCCAAGAAAATCAACACTGTGTGCAGATACTACCATAGTTAATGAATTGGGGGATGGCAACTGCATCTCCCCCCCCCCCCCCCCCAAAAGCCAAGTGTGGTACTGCTCAATCAGTAGAAAGAAAATGCAATTCGATGTAAGTGATGGCACTAGCATATGGGCATGCATGTGTGTGGAATTACTGATCTTTGTTCACTGCATACACATGTGCCCCTCCCCTACACACACACACACACATACATCAGTATAAGTCAAGTACATGTTCCCCAGAGAGGGGGAGGGAAGAAAAAGAGGTGGGGAGGACATTCTCAAACACAACCTGAATGCAAAAAGTCGCGGACACCATCCCAAAAAAACTATTATAGCTACATATGTGTATGCATTCTTTTGAGTCCTAGGACTTTTTGTTTCATTGTTACTCTTGGAAAAACATACAAAAAATATATGTTTGATGTGTCTCCTTTCTGCTCAATGGCAGAACTCATGGAGTTGATAACTCCAATGTCCAAAAGTTTGTTGCTATATTACCAGGCTGTCTGCATGTGCACATTATGCCCGTTTTTCCATGCACCATTTGGAATCTGCTGCTGTTCACTTGATCTGTACCCATTCATCCTCTTCAGGGGATTTTGACTTTGTTCCAGGTATAATGTACTTTGTTTGGCATGAAAGAGAGACAAACACTTACAGCATTGTGAGTCTTAGGTAAGAACTTTAATTTTAGTTATGTATGAGCATCTACTACATCACAGGGGCGCCGCATTGCATGCGGAGGTGTTATGTGTAAAATTGTGTGTGACACTCCACTTTGTTCTATGAAAAAACAGCAAGTTGACAATGCGTAAGTGTGTGATATATCGCCGCATTTAAGTACAAAGTGCATCGTAATCTTGCTGATAATTTATAAAAATTTCAAACATCATTTTGCACGGTAACTTAGTGTATTTCAACCTGACACACAAGTGTGATTACCATGGAGAGCGAGCTATTATTTAATATACAACATAATGTATGTGATTCAGAATGTAATTCAATCTCAGCTAGAAATCTGTGAGAATATATTAAGTTTTAGTATACTCTGCAACAATGACCTATGGCTGTTGCAGGTTAATGACATCAGTTGGCTGTTGCAGGTGTGCTCTGATTATCTACTTTGAGTGTTGCTATAATACCATACACTCGGGTTAATAAGCGTACGCACCTATCACATATAAACCAGTGTATATTTGTGTGGAGTTACATCAACCATTCACCCATGCACTGTACAATATATACATTTTGCATAGCCATCCCAAGCTGAGACTTTGGATGATCTGGAAGGAGACACTCCTGGATCTGATGAAAAAAAAGTGGGTGCGACATCCCATTGTAGGTACGTATAGTAGAATCTTGATTGATAGTTCATACCTACCAGGCATTTCTCATTTGTCGTCCCTACCTATCACTTTTTTACTATCTAGACCGCCCATCACAAAGTTAATTTGCTATAACTTGGCCTGCAAACTTCCATCAGCTTTGTTGTGCTCAGTTGCATAGTAACATACAAGTGAGGACAATATACAAATGCGAAAATGTAAGCAATCTTAGGAACATCCATCCGTGCACCTTGCATACACAACCGGTAAAACTGTATGTGTATTCACTTACTCTTATTGTATTTCGTGCTATGACTTGGTGCAAATATTTACTACAAACAGATTGTGAGCATGTTGTGTTTTAGTCACTGTGTTGTAAAATCTTAGAACTGTTTTTATCAATATTCCAGGTTGAGAGAATGAAAAGTATTGCAGAAGCTACGTACATACACCTATGAAGACGCTTTGCAGAAGAGAAAGCCTTTTCCCAATCAATTTATGCAAGGGCTTGAAGATCAAGTTGCAGTTCGGAATAGTTTGACATCTTTTCCACATGCGTTCTAGCCACTCTATGTCAGTACAAAGAAGCGCAAGCCTGAAGATGTCCTGCAGGTACTGTGCACAGATGAGACACTAGGTGATTGCCAGTGAGTGGATATTCAATACCTGAAAGCAGTTATTGATGGAACGTGGCCACGATGGTAGACAACATTATGCACTCTATTCAACTATTACATGTGGCAAATGTATAAACATTGTACAGAAACGTGCTCAAAATGGTGCTTCTGACCATTTACATGGACTTCATGGCTGTTTTTACAGTGACAAAAGGCTATAAATTAAATTACGTGTGCACATTTACAGTACGTATAGGACACCCCCCCCAAATATTTAGAATGCTAGAAGTGGACTTGAAAGACCCCTGGCATCCAAATTATGCAAGTTATGCAGCAATTACACATTTTTTGAGTCTTTACATATCAGAAGATAACCATGGAGACGTCTGCGCAGCTGCCACTTTAACGTACACAGACTGCGTAGTGGTCATACCACCACTCAACTGTTGGGAAAAACACAAAGAGAATGAGTGTATGGTACACGCAGCACACTAATGCAAGGGGTAGTAGGAGCGGCGAAGCCGCAGCTTTGCCACTCATAAGCTCCTGGGGTAGATTACACTATTTGTAGGCATGTAAACACCTGGAGACAATATTGAGAGATGGAGGCCAGAAAAAGGACGCACAGAAGAGGAAGGAGACACCCAGCTGGATATAACCCAATTGATAGCATACATAAGGCAATTAGTGTAAGGCACACATAGCCTCATTCCCCGCCCGGAGAATGAGGCTAGGGTACACCTTTTTTTGTAGACCCCACAGAAAAGGTGGCACACCTATCAGACCACACAGCATCTCTCGTGTGTTGTGGTGCAGTAAATCAATCATTGGAGCTAGCACGTGGCAACCTACTGCGTGCCTCTTGCTGCTGCTGCAAGAGGGTAGAGGCATCTAGTCAGGTATATATATGCAAATACACACTGATCTTGTTATCAGCGTATTAAATACCATTTGCTAGGTGTTGTGTTCGTACTGTAACAACCATCAACTGGACGGCACAGGTGTGACCATGCCATCGACTGTACTACATGACTTCCTTGGTGGTCTTAAGCTATGATGTAGCAGCTGCAAGTACATTGTCACAACCCAATAGTACAAACTACAAAAGTCCTTGCCAGCATCACCATAAGATACATGTAGCATCAGCCTCCTGCATAAGTGCAAAGGACATACTATACTCTTCAACCGTCAACATCAGCACCGATTCTACCTATGGAGAGACGAGTGGCTGAAGATTTTCCAACTAGGTAAATTATTATAGCAAGAATCTTAAGTAATAAAAATAACGAGGCATAGCATCATTTATGAACTAGCTACTAGCCTGCCAAAACATGCACTTGAGGACCATTAGTCCCATGAATGAGACACTGGCATTTTACTAGCATCTGGGCTTATTGCTGAATCAATTCATGCCGACATTCATCGGCGGGAGGCTCAGTTCTGTGGAATTATTAGTCCATTAGACTAAGTGTAGTCCTCTCCTGGACTGAATACTGTGTAACCACAGCCCAAACAGTACAGAAAGAGGCCCAGGGAATCATAAAGACTAGAGTCTTACATATATACAGATACAAGTTTATGTGAATTAATGTACCGCGCTTGGCAACTTGTACCATCCACAAAAAAATAAGTATAATTCTGATTGCTTTTATCTATTGAAGTACTTACATCTACCCTTCCAAAGAATTGATTGGTAGCAGCAGAAGCACTTCAGGTTCAACACAGCTGCCAACTCACCAGATACCCTAAGCCGTTGCATCACCAATTCTGGCAAGGGCACCTTAGCATTCAGCGCCATAACTCCAGTGTTGGTAGTCCAATTTTTATTTGCGTTTTCACCAGTCAATAGCTGGCTTGTCGTAAAAACTGTGTATCCCACGCTTGTGGCAGTAATAGAGCGGTTTCACATGATGTCACAGCCACGCCCGTCGCCATTTGGTGAACAGGCGGGCGCCGCCCTAGAAGAGCAGCAGGCACACGAGACTACTACAGCAGCCAGAGCTTGACAATATAAAGGTAATTACCTTTATATTGTCAAGCTACGGCTGCTGTCTTCCTTGTAGCGCAAAAAACTGAGATGGTAGTGTGTGTGATTACCGGATGCTCAAAGCGATCTGATCGGCGGGACAAGGATGTATCCTTCTTTCGAATACCAGTGATCCGTACTGGGAGGAGTGATCGAGAACTTGAGCTCAGTACTAAGCGCAGAGATGGCTTTTTAGCAGCCCTTTCTAGAGGCAATTTGACTGACAGTATGTTGAAAAATGCTAGAATTTGTCGAGGCACTTTATTTCTGGAAAACCTGCCCCTCTCTTTGATGAATTAAACCCGGATTGGTTGCCCACCCAAAATCTTGCTCACTCAAAAGTGGACAGCAAAAAAGCCTTGATTAGTTATGAGAGGTATCAGAGAAAAAAGGCTAGAAAAGCAAGGATAAATGCAGCTGCTGCAGCTGAGATTGAAGACACTACTAAAGTTGATGATACTGCAGATATCAATGAAGCTGAAGACATTGAAGAATTGACTGAAGAAGCTGAAACTCAAACAGAGGAAACTGCAGAAGATACTACTAGATTACAAGCAGAACTTAACCTTGCTTATGAGAAAATTCGCACACTTGAGGAAAAAATTTATCACCTGGCCCCCTTTACAGAATCTGCTATGCAAGGGAAATCTGATGATTATGTGCAGCACTACACAGGTCTTCCCAATGTCAAAGTTCTCATGACTGTGTACAGGTTTGTAGCTCCAAAAGATTATACCACTAAACTTACACCCTTTCAGGAATTTATGGTAGTATTACTGAAGTTACAACTTAATGCATCTTCTCAAGATCTTGCATATTGTTTTGATGTATCGTTTTCGACAATCTCCAGAATTCTGCTTCAGTGGCTTACAGTGATGGACACACGATTAAACCATTGATTCTGTGGCCAGAGAGGGATGCTCTCAGGGAAACAATGCCTGAGTGTTTTAGAGCTGCATTTGGAGAGAAGGTAGCTGTAGTAATAGACTGTTTTGAGGTGTTCATTGAACGCCCATCGAATCTACTTGCTCGAGCATGTACATGGTCTTTGTATAAGCATCATAATGTTATCACTATTAAGCTGCTGATTGGAATCACACCTCAGGGTGTTGTCTCATATATTTCTGATGCTTGGGGTGGGAGAGTAAGTGATAAGTATTTGACGGAACACTGTGGTATTTTAGACAAGTTGCTGCCAGGAGATATTGTTCTTGCAGACCGAGGTTTTGATATCTCAAACTCAGTTGCTATGCAACAAGCTAGGCTTAATATCCCTGCCTTTACAAGGGGAAAAGATCAGCTATCAACCCTGGAAGTCGAAGAAACCCGTTCAATTGCAAATGTGCGAATTCATGTTGAAAGGGTAATTTGATGTGTTCGTCAGAAGTATACCATACTCCAGGGAACTTTGCCTAAAGACTTTGTAACTAGTAAGAGCTGGCCCACTTATTGACCACATTACTCGAGTTTGTTGTTCTCTGTGTAATATTTGTAATTCAGTGGTACCTTTTGACTATTTGACATGCATTCTCCATGATATTAAAACTTCATTAACCCTTTAAACAAACAAAAAAATTCTCCAGTGCATGCAAACGGTAAACTCAATATATTTGCATAATTATTATAGTCACTCTTCACATTTCTCTTCCTACTTACATTAAACTCTGGCTTGTTGTGACAGTCCGGACAGGACCATTTACCTTTTGGAATGCTGCAGATTTTTAAACGTGTATGAAACCACTCAATTGAGCAGTTTGGATTGTCACATCCAATCATCTCAGCTGATCCATCATCTGGCTGTCTACAGTAGCAATACAACTTCGCAGTGCTTATGCTTGCACTTGAGGGCTCAAGACTAGAATCTGTTTTCGTTGGCTGTTCATTTGATTCTTCATGTACAGTGTGTTGACTCTGATGTGTAACTGATGGTCTTGTGTACCACTTGCCAAGAAGCTCACGTAAGACGCATGTCTTAAAAAAATGTGTTGATCTTGTAACACAGCTTGCCCAGAGATCATTGTCAGGGAATATATGCTCAATGTGAATTCTTGGATTGCTTCAGATGGGAAAGTACATACAGTACTCAACTCCACATACAAAAATCTGTGTTTGTACCTGAAAGTAGTATGCATGTGATCGATCAAGCTGAAGAGACTATCTGCTAACTTATTCAAGCAAGATTTGCTGTTAGTGGCTACAACTTCAATCCCTTTATCGTGATGAAAGTATGGACACTTGATTTCAAATACACCTTTTCCACAGCAGGCACAGTCCACTATTCCATCAGGAGATGCACCAAGGTGAGGCCATCTTGGATTGATTACAAGCCCACTATCATGCACAGAGATGTCAATGTGGTTCTCCTGCATTATTGCTTTGTAGTGATCTTGTGAAGTTTTTTCATGTTTGCAACCCCACTGTGTTACTGTGGATATGAACATGTATGCCATTGGATAGCAAATATTTTTTACTAAGCTTTGAGCTGGCATTGCTGAATTGGTTTTACAACATGCTTTCATGCGAGATGCAGTGATTCTTCCAGCTCTGTATGTATACCACAGTCTTGAGTTACTTTGATCTCCAGTAGCTTCTTCAACGGCTTGTGCCATTTCCTCTGTGACATGAATGGTTGTAGACTCACAAATGGACAGTAAATTAATGTAGCTCAGCTTCTCATACCTAGGCTCACTTAATGACTGCAGAGGCTTTGGAAAGTTACTTAGCCTGGATTTAGGGACGTAAGTACTGGTACGTAACAGGGAGAGTATTGCAGATTTAGAGCCACAGTAACTTAGACTCTGAAACAGACTTTCTAACTCCCTTGAATCTGGAGGATTGACTGTAACTGAGTGATTACTTTGAGAGGGAGAACTTGAGGTAGCTGCCACTGAGGAATCAGTTGCATTATCTATCTTTCTTTTGTAGAAGTGAAGTCTATTTCCTTTACAGGCAAATACGGAATATTCTTCTGAAATGTAGGGATAATCCATTGGCATTTATTTTGTGTGCATGTGTCAGCTCCATTAACTCTTGCGACTGTTTCCATAAAAAACAACACAGCTGCTACATGAGTACAGACTTCACCGAGACCTGCCATGTAGGTGCAGTGAGCACAGCAGATCTCCCCTGACCTTTCCAGCAACTCAGTGATGTTTCATTGCAACGTTGGGAGTGTCATACCTATACCCATAGAAATAAGTATGCAATCTGAATATTAATGCATCTCTGTAGTGTATTTAAAATTTTGCTTTTCTGCAGTGGTAGTTGCAGTTCTGTATTTCTGGCTGTACTATTGAGACAATTATGGTCATGCATGTAGCCACAAATACTTACCCTTCCAGTAACAACGCACTTTTCTCCGATAATAAATGCATTCACATCTTTTACCCGACCGTTGGCAAACTGGTTGTAAGCTTCCATAGACTTGTGGGCCTTGAACTGCTTCACAGAGATGTAGCTTGTTTGCAATATCAGGTAAGACACTAAATCTCCACCATCCACAGGAGGGAGGATGCATGGCTCATGGTCTTTGGTGCAAATGCACAGCGGATCCACGCCCCCTATCATTTGGATCTTGTCTACGTATCGCCGCTTGGCTTCTGCAGAAAGTTTTTCTGCATAACCGGACAGTTTAGCCATACTAATTACTAATACGCTATCATTTGGATCTTGTCTATGTATGGCCGCTTGGCTTCCACAGAAAGTTTTTCTGCATAATCGGACAGTTTAGCCATACTAATTACTAATACGCAGACTTCCTACTATGAATTTAGTTGCGGCTGGTCACCAAAATGGCCACATATTTAAAGTGATGTCATTTTCTGACATCACTGCAACCGCTCTATATGCATGTGGCAGTCATGAGAGCTGTTTAACAAGTTTACCATGCTTGCTATGAGCTGCTAGCACATACAATTTTTTTGGGGGGTGTGTGTCATTTTGTCAAAATGTGGATTACGCAAAAACAGCCGTGATTTGTGCTGCGTGAAAAGTCAGAGATCTGAACAAGTCTACCATATACAGGACAGTAGAGTTTCTGTAACCTCTGTGTAAGTAGAGCTACAATGTATGAGTGATGGTATGATCGAGCAATGTGAACACGAGTGGGCAGTATCTTATGGTCTGTCGATCAATCTCAGCGGGCACTCCTGCCAGAGGTATATGTATAGTACCGGCCAATAAAAAGGTAACATGTATTTCGCACAATACCCAAATGTGTTCGCGAAAATATGCGTACATGTTGGCTGATTACGGTGTTTTCAAGCAACCGTCGCTGCATGAACTGTACATGTGCAGATGTACGTAGATATTCGTGAAGATTGTGAAGTGTACGCGTATGCGACATTCGCTATGCACATAGAAAAGTACAATCAAGCACGTGGCAGCATTGAGTTTGTTGGAGAGCAGAGGTTAGTGGAGAGCAGAGGTTAGAGAGCTGGAGTATTTGTTGGAGAGCTGGGAACTGGGCACAAAAAGGTGCCACAGGAAACTAGAAACAGGACTGAGAGCAAGTTGTGGGAGGATGTTGCTTTTGATACAGTGGGCAGGCCAAGACTAGAGAACAAGTCTGCCTTATGAGGGAAGCTCCACAGATTGTCCATACAATTCCATAACCATGTAACCTCTCACATCACTGTGTCCAACTTCCTCTGCAATGAAGTAGTTCTTGTGTAGGGTGTAAGCAATATTGTGACGATCAAGGGTGAGGCTGAACCTGAACATAGGCTATTTATCACGCAGCACGCAGCTACATGTATATGCACACTACTAATGCACATGTAATTTGGGCCAGTACACACAAGTATACATCAAATACTATGCATAGCAAATAAAGGGAAAGAACATAATTGTGCACTAGGGTACGCTGTAAAAATTAATATACATTTTTGAAGAAAAGTACTCTTCATTTTGCACAGGATATACTTACCTTTGCAAGGGTAGTGTTGCATGGATGCCCCTATCAAAGTAGAAGACCCTATTAATGTAACAAAAATACTGCAATATCAATCAGAGTTAAAGCAACATAATTCCATGCCCAGATATCCATACCCTCTGTGTCAATGTCTGGTCACTTGAATATTTGAGATTTGGTGCTTGCTAAAGTCAAATACATGTATCAAACATGTCACATGTATACAGTACATACTAGTATAATGCTGGTAATTATCGAGGGGTGAGCCTGATCGATCGTCGCGCTTCCACTCAAACGATTGATACATATTTAGGAGTAAAACAACAATGTAGGTATGCTGGTGGTGCTGGGAGATGTACTTGCTTATCACGTTTTACTAGAGTGAAGGATACATAAACAGTGGTATATAGCCAGTTGGTGACGATGGTATGCATTAATTATTAGTTCCACCAACAAATATATTTTTAGACATATAGATGGCGTAGCATATATGCTGGATGCCTGTGATGCTCTGGAGCCTGGCCTGCCTTTGCACTGGCTGTTCTTCTCTCTCATTGGCGCTCTCCTCCAGGGTACCTGCTACCCTTCTCTGTCATTGGCCTCCCTGTCCTCTTGGGTACCGACAGTGTTATTTGAGGAGATTTAATTAACCACAAATTCTAATTTCCCTCCCAAAATTACTAAATTGACCATATGACACTATTACAGTACATGATTACCCTTGTTCCCAGTTTCCACTCATAGATTGTTTTTGCATATAGTTAAAGCTGAGAGTGGAGACTTGGACAAGTCTAGTACTTGGCACAGAATACTCAAAATATTAACCAGTGGCTCTCATCAATAGCTAAAGTTTTCATAGGGGAGCATGTCCCCAGACTCCCAGGCCCTAAGTTACAAAGCATCCAGCTCATAGAGCATTAAGGTGGCGCCTTAGTTAGTGAGAGGCAAAAAAATGCCCTTTGCTGTACCTTAGCTATAATGAATGGAAGAAACTTCAAACTGTACACACAAATGTTCAGCGCCGGGGGCGATTTGTAACTATTACGTCATCATCGTAGCCACAGGCTATAACAGAATAATCATCCACATACAGTTTTTCGGCCAGGTACAACCAAGAAATGGGACGAAAGTTGTTAAGAAATCAACAATATTTGCAGCCTGACAAAGCAATTTTTTGAAATACAATCTAGATTTTTGTAAAGTCTACTCGCGACACTGTCACGGCAGTAGGTAGCTGTAACTCACAAATACGATTGAAATGGCGAAAACGGGCTTTGTCAGGCTGTAGACCAATAAATTTTCTTTCCAAAAAATCCCCGAGCTAGTAAATCTCTTTCAGCTGTATGTTCAAGACCAGGAGGGGTTATGGGCTCCTGCTAAACTGTATGCCACAACAGCTGTCATTTTTGCGTGTTTCAATATTCACTGTACATTAGTGGTACCAGGAGCCCATACACGGTATTTCAATAACCAGGGTGCCATCTTAAAAAGTTCCTAAGGGAGCATGGCCCCAGACCCCTAGGCCCTAATAACTTACAAAGTAACTAGCTCGCTGCTTTGTCCCACCTCCTTCTCCCTACAAGCATCTCCCACCGCAAACTACTTTGTAGATAAAAACATTGTGTACTTGCTACCCTTCTTTCTCATTGGTGCTATCTCTCTTTCTAGAGCATATCCCCACAACCCCAGGCCCTAAGTTACGAAGAAACCAGCTGGCTGCTTTGTTCCACCTCCCTCCCCCTACAAGACCCCCTCCCCTCCAAACGAAATTGTACAAAAAAACATTGGGTACCTGCCAACCTTCTGTTTTGTTGGCGCTCCCTCTCCCGTTGGTGCCTGGCCTCCATACGCGTTGCCTAGCAAGTACCCTAGCTATGATAGTATCTTCTGCTGTCCTCTTTTCTTCAAGTTCTTGGTTTCTGCTTTACTGTCGATTACTCATCAAAGCCATGTCAAGTAGTGAATTGTCTCGACGGTCTTTTGAATTGGCTTCTTTTTTAGAATTTGTGGAATTGTAAAATAAAACTTGAATGTGCACGAGAGTACTGCATGCAGATATTTGAAGCATACGCGCATATGCGGTATGTGCAAACGGACGTACAAAAGAAACTGTCCCACCAAACACGCTAGTGTGGGACTCATTCAGGGTTGCCCCAATTAAAATGTTGCAGCTGAGACATACGTATATGTATATACACAAGTTAAAATCTGCTATAGCACTTTCAAAGCGGAAAAGGCTATTTGTGATAATAAAGTGACTAGCTGTGTTCATTCACACAGAGGACATGGACATTTGCTTACACGACTAAATTCAAAGAACACTCATAACAAGACAATCCGGCAACCAATCCACTTTATCTATGCACATAGCAACACTATAATATGCACTTATGACACAGTGTAGGTCTCATAATACAATACAATCTGTACGTTACAATGGATTTGCACAAACACTCAATTTACAGCATTTCAGTTTCAGTCATACTTACTTGGCTTGGGTACCAAATGTTCCAGATGTTAGCAGAGTGCAGATCTGTGCACGGCTCCAAGATCCATTCAATGGTGCAATGCACAAGTCACCTTTAGAAAGACTTGCCTCCTGCATGGAGAGATGCTAATCTCAAATAGTATACAGTAGAACCTCTGTATTGTGGTGACCCTCGGGCCAACATTTTATGGCTGCATTATAGAGGGTGGCTGTATTATAGAGGTCCATAAGCGATGGAATCCCCAAAAACCAACCAAACAAGGTAGGAACAAAAGACACCACATACTTCTTCATTTTAAAAAATGTTATTTTGTGACTTTAAGCCATAGTGTGTAACAGTGTATGCTGCTGTGTATAAGTCATAGTGTGAAGTCATATGTGTTGTACGTGTAAAGCTTCTATTGGCTGTGGATATGGCTGGTGTGACATGTAGGGAATTGTGGTGTGCATGTGGTCAGAAAAATGTCAAAAGATATAGGGATGGGAGTCGGTAGCTAAAGGTACTGTATGGATGGAATCTCCAAAAAGTAGCCAAACAAGGTATCTGTAACATAGAAACTGTCAAGACTTTGTTAAAACTGACCAGTAGGACTAACTACACCTTCCTCTATGGGAAAAGCATTAAGACTGGTCAGTTTAAATAAAACATTGCCATTTCTGCTATGCTAGTAACATTTAAAGGGCTATCTGTAACATAGAATCTGTCAAGACTTTGTTTAAACTGACCATTTCGACTAACCCGCCCTTCCTCTATGGCAAAATTATTAACACTGGTCAGTTTAAAGAAAACATTGCCATTTCTGCTATGTTAGTAACACTTAAAGGACTATCTGTAACACAGAAACTGTCAAGACTTTGTTAAAACTGACCTGTTTAGACCTTCCTCTAGGGGAAAATCATTAAGACTGGTCAGTTTAAAGGTAGGAACGACACCACAATACTTTTACGGATAGCCGTCCCTACATCTTTTGCCATTTTTCCAGGTCAAGTCAAGAATATTTGAGTTTCTGAGTCTGAGCATAGACTGTAGAGTTCAGGAGGATCCTGGGAGACATGGATCATTTCGTTTGACTAGCACCAGTAGTGAGGAGTCTTTGTGCAATGAATCAAGAGAGGTGATTTTCAAGGGACTCACTCATTAAAGTGTCAGGAAAAGCTACCAACGGGAGAGCAAGAAAATTCTGACTAGCCAACTTCAGGGAGGAGTACACTTCCAAGGAGGAAGAGACAATTCAGAAAAGTATGTAAAACTGTCTGCCCTATGACCTTATGCATACAACTTCCCACAGCTTCCCCCTAGCTTGGGTTGGTCAGTTTAGAATGTGAAAAAATGGGCTAGACACCTTGAGCCTTGAGATCTATGTGATTTAGAAACCCTCAGACTTGTAGTAGCTACTGCCTTCCCTTCATTTAACTGGAATGCTGTAGCCTCTGGCCTGCAAGTATATAAATTGCAAACAGAGGTTTGCTGTCCACTGAAAACAGCAAATGGGCAGTGGTTCTAAAGTGTTTAGGTTAGGCTGTCTGGCCTGGAATTCAGTGTAGCTATGTTATTTGTCCTAAACAGTTGCTTATTCAGTATCCAAATACTTCTTTCACCCCTTGTAGAATACATCAACAGACATATCTCTGAGTGTGAATAACAAACTGTTCGAAATCTTAATCATGCAGAAGTGTCGAGACATTGGGGAAGACATCTGTATCGCGTACATTGAAACTCACTAAGACATCTGAGCCAATTGTAAAGTTGCATTACAGTGCATTGCTGTTATAACTTGCTACTGCTGTATTCATTATATAATCATAAAAGAACTTGCATGATTCTTACAAGTACATTCATGGTCCTTGCAAGATTTAATTACCAAGAACTTACAGGATTCCTGCAAGGTCTTACAAGATCTAATTGCAAAGAACTTACAAGACTCCTGCAAGGTCTTAAAAGATCTAATTGCCAAGAACTTACACGAATCTTGCAAGGTCTTGCCTGTTTTTCTGCAATATTCTTGCATGAAAAGTCCAAAAATCTTGCGAAACCTGGCAAGAACTTCTCAAGATTCATTCAAGAATCTTGGCAACATTGTACTGTCATTCTTCCTTGATCTTGAAAGACATTTCAAGTAGGGTGTAACTTTATGTAAACTGACCAGATGGACTAACTGGCCCCTACCCTAGGGGATAATCATTAAGACTTGTCAGTTTAAATAAAACATATATTGCCATTTCTGGTATGTTAGTAACACTTAAAGGACTATCTGTAACATAGAAACTGTCAAAACTTTGTTTAAAATGACCATTTCGACAAACTGGCTCTTCCTCTATGGGAAAATCGGTCAGTTTAACTAAAACATTGAGATTTCTGCTACGTTAGTAACATTTAAAGGACCATCTGTAACACAGAAATTGTCAAGACTTTTCAAAACTGACCATTTGGATTACAAAACATTGCTATTTCTGCTATGTTAGTAACACATAAAGGTAACATAGAAACTGTCAAGACTTTGTTGAAACTGACTATTTGGACTAACAGGCCGTTCTTCTAGGGGAAAATCGTTAAGACTGATAAGTTTAAATAAAACCTTGCCATTTCTGCTAAGTTAGTAACACTTAAAGGACTATCTGTAACAAAGAAATTGTCAAGACTTTGTTAAAACTGTCAAGACTTTATTTAAACTAACCAGTTGGACTAACTGGCCAATCCTCTAGGGGAAAATCATTAAGACTGGTCAGTTTAAAGTAAACCTTTTGCATTTCTGCTATATTAGTAACACTTAAAGGACTATCGGCAACATAGAAACATACAAGACTTTGTTAAAACTGACCAATTGGACTAACTAGACCTTCCTCTAAGGGAAAAGCATTAAGACTGGTCAGTTTCAAGGAAACATTGCCATTTCTGCTATGTTAGTAACACTTAAAGGACCATTTGTAACATAGAAATTGTCAAGACTTTATTTAAACTGACCATTCTGCATTTCTGTTATGTTAGTAACACTTAAAGGACTATCGGTAACATAAAAACTGTCAAGACTTTGCTAAAACTGACCCGTTGGACTAACTAGAACTTCCTCTAAGGGAAAAGCATTAAGACTGGTCAGTTTCAATGAAACATTGCCATTTCTGCTATGTTAGTAACAGATAAAGGACTATCTGTAACATAGAAATTGTCAAGACTTCGTTAAAACTGTCAAGACTTTATTTAAACTAACCAGTTGGACTAACTGGCCCATCCTCTAGGGATAAATCATTAAGACTGGTCAGTTTAAAGTAAACCTTTTGCATTTCTGCTATGTTAGTAACACTTAAAGGACTATCGGCAACATAGAACATTCAAGACTTTGTTAAAACTGACCAGTTGGACTAACTAGACCTTCCTCTAAGGGAAAAGCATTAAGACTGGTCAGTTTCAATGAAACATTGCCATTTCTGCTATGTTAGTAACAATTAAAGGACTATCGGTATCATGAGAACTATCACGACTTTGTTAAAACTGACAAGTTGGACTAACTAGACCTTCCTCTGTGGGAAAAGCATTAAGACTTGTCAGTTTTAATAAAACATTGCCATTTCTGCTATGTTAGTAACACTTAAAGGACCATCTGTAACATAGAAATTGTCAAGACTTTATTTAAACTGACCATTTTGCATTTCTGCTATGTTAGTAATACTTACAGGACTATCGGTAACATATGAACTGTCAAGACTTTGTTAAAACTGACCCGTTGGACTAACTAGACCTTCCTCTAAGGGAAAAGCATTAAGACTGGTCAGTTTCAAAGAAACATTACCATTTCTGCTATGTTAGTAACACATAAAGGACTATCTGTAACATAGAAATTGTCAAGACTTTGTTAAAAATGTCAAGACTTTATTTAAACTAACCAGTTGGACTAACCTGCACATCCTCTAGGGGTAAATCATTAAGACTGGTCAGTTTAAAGTAAACATTTTGCATTTCTGCTATATTAGTAACACTTAAAGGACTATCGGTAACATAGAAACATTCAAAACTTTGTTAAAACTGACCAGTTGGACTAACTAGACCTTCCTCTAAGGGAAAAGCATTAAGACTGGTCAGTTTAAATTAAACATTTTGCATTTCTGCTACGTATGTTAGTAACACTTAAAGGACTATCGGTAACTTAGAAACTGTCAAGACTTTGTAAAAACTGACTAAGTAGATATTCCTCTAGGGGAAAATCATCAAGACTGGACAGTTTAAATAAAACATTGCTATTTCTACTATGTTAGCAACACTTTAAGGACTATCTGTAACATAGAAACTGTCAAGACTTTGTTAAAACTGACTAGTTAGACTAACTAGACCTTCCTCTATGGGAAAAGCATTAAGACTGGTCAGTTTCAATGAAACATTGCCGTTTCTGCTATGTTAGTAACACTTAAGGGACTATCTGCAACATAGAAATTGTCAAGACATTCTTAAAACTGACCATTTTGCA
Organism: Phakellia ventilabrum; assembly: GCA_963921505.1. Lineage (NCBI taxonomy): Eukaryota > Metazoa > Porifera > Demospongiae > Axinellida > Axinellidae > Phakellia > Phakellia ventilabrum. The sequence continues at coordinate 3,254,847 of OY997397.1, forward strand.
TTTCTGCTATGTTAGTAACACTTAAAGGACTATCGGTAACATAAGAACTGTCAAGACTTTGTTAAAACTGACTAGTTGGACTAACTAGACATTCCTCTAGGGGAAAAGCATTGAGACTGGTCAGTTTAAATAAAACATTGCCAATTCTGCTATGTTAGTAACACTTAAAGGACTATCTGTAAAATAGAAACTGTCAAGACTTTGCTGAAACACACCATTTGAACTAATTGGCGTTTCATCTAGAGGAAATCGTTAAGACTGGTCAGTTTAAATAAAACATTGCCATTTCTGCTGTGTTAGTGACACTTAAAGGACTATTTGCAACATAGAAATTGTCAAGACTTTATTAAAACTGATCATTTAGCATTTCTGCTATGTTAGTAACACATAAAGGACTATCAGTAACTTAGAAACTATCAAGACTTTGTTAAAACTGACAAATTTGACTAACTAGACCTTCCTCTATGGGAAAAGCATTAAGACTGGTTAAAAACATTGCCATTTCTGCTATGTTAGTAACACTTAAAGGCCTATCTGTAACATAGAAACTGTCAAGACTTTGTTGAAAATGACGATTTGGACTAACTGGCCCTTCCTCTAGGGGAAAATCGTTAAGATTGGTGAGTTTAAATGCAATTTCTGCTGTGTTAGTAACACTTAAAGGCCTATCTGTAACATAGAAACTGTCAAGACTTTATGTAAACTAACCAGTTGGACTAACTGGCCCTTGCTCTAGGAGAAAATTATTAAGACTGGTCAGTTTAAATTAAACATTTTGCATTTCTGCTACGTATGTTAGTAACACTTAAAGGACTATCGGTAACTTAGAAACTGTCAACACTTTGTTAAAACTGACTAAGTAGACATTCCTCTAGGGGAAAAGCATTAAGACTGGTCAGTTGAAATAAAACATTGCTATTTCTGCTATGTTAGTAGCACTTAAAGGACTATCTGTAACATAGAAACTGTCAAGACTTTGTTGAAACTGACCATTTTGACTAACTGGCCCTTCCTCTAGGGGAAAATCGTTAAGACTGGTCAGTTTAAATAAAACATTTTGCATTTCTGCTATGTTAGTAACGCTTAAAGGACTATCGGTAACATAGAAACATTCAAAACTTTGTTAAAACTGACCAGTTGGACTAACTAGACCTTCCTCTAAGGGAAAAGCATTAAGACAGGTCAGTTTCAATGAAACATTGCCATTTCTGCTATGTTAGTAACACTTAAAGAACTATCCGTAACATAGAAACTGTCAAGACTTTGTTTAAACTGACCATTTCGACTAACTGGCCCTTCCACTAGGGGAAAATAATCAAGACTGGACAGTTTAAATGAAACATTGCCATTTCTACTATGTTAGCAACACTTAAAGGACTATCTATAACTTACAAACTGTCAAGATTTTATTTAAATGGACCATTTGGACTAACTGGCCCTTCCTTTAGGGGAAAATCATTAAGACTGGTCAGTTTAAATTAAACATTGCCATTTCTGCTATGTTAGTAGCACTTAAAGGACATAGAAACTGTCAAGACTTTGTTGAAACTGACCATTTGGACTAACTGGCCCTTCCTCTAGGGGAAAATCGCTAAGACTGATCAGTTTAAATAAAACCTTGCTATTTCTGCTATGTTAGTAACACTTAAAGGTCTATCTGTAACATAAAAATTGTCAAAACTTTATTAAAACCGACCATTTAGCATTTCTGCTATGTTAGTACCACTTACAGGACTATCGGTAACATAGAAACTGTCAAGACTTTATTTAAACTGACCATTTGGACTAACTGGCCCTTCCTCTAGGGGAAAATCGTTAAGATTGGTCAGTTTAAATAAAACCTTGCCATTTCTGCTATGTTAGTAACACTTAAAGGGCCATCGGTTACATAGAAACTGTCAAGACTTTGTTAAAACTGACTAGTTGGACTAACTAGACCTTCCTCTATGGGAAAAGCATCAAAACTGGTCAGTTTCAATGAAACATTGCCATTTCTGCTATGTTAGTAACACTTAAAGGACTATCTGCAACATAGAAATTGTCAAGACTTTCTTAAAACTGACCATTTTGCATTTCTGCTATGTTAGTAACACTTAAAGGACTATCGGTAACTTAGAAACTGTCAAGACTTTGTTAAAACTGACCAGTTCGACTAACTAGACCTTCCTCTAGGGGAAAAGCATAAAGACTGGTCAGTTTAAATAAAACATTGGCATTTATGCTATGTTAGCAACACTTAAACAAGTATCTGTACAATAGAAACTGTTAAGACTTTGTTAAAACAGACAAATTTGACTAACTAGAACTTCCTTTATGGGAAAAGCATTAAGATTGGTCAGTTTAAATAAAATATTGCCATTACTGCTATATTAGTAACATTTAATGGACTATTTGTAACAGAAAATGTCAAGACTTTGTTTAAACTGACCATTTGGACTAACTGGCCCGTCCTCTAGGGGAGAATCGTTAAGACTGGTCAGTTTAAATAAAACATTCTATGTTAGTAACACTTAAAGGACTATCTGTAACATAGAAATTGTCAAGACTTTATTTAAACTGACCATTTTGCATTTCTGCTACGTTAGTAACACTTAAAAGACTATCGGTAACATAAGAACTGTCAAGACTTTGTTAAAACTGACCAGTTGCACTAACTTGACCTTCCTCTGTGGGAAAATCATTAAGACTGGTCAGTTTAAATAAAACATTGCCATTTCTGCTATGTTTGTAGCACTTAAAGGACATAGAAACAGTCAAAACTTTGTTGAAACTGACCATTTGGAATAACTGGCCACTCTTCTAGGGGAAAATCGTTAAGACTGATCAGTTTCAATAAAACCTTGCCATTTCTGCTATGTTAGTAACACTTAAAGGACTATCTGTAACATAGAAATTGTCAAGACTTTATTAAAACTGACCATTTTGCATTTCTGTTATGTTAGTAGCACTTATAGGACTATCTGTAACATAGAAACTGTCAAGACTTTGTTGAAACACAACATTTTGACAAACTGGCCCTTCCTTTAGGGGAAAATCGTTAAGACTGGTCAGTTTAAATAAAACATTGCCATTCTGCTATGTTAGTAACACTTAAAGGACTATGTAACATAGAAATTGTCAAGACTTTATTTAAACTGACCACTTTGCATTTCTGCTATGTTAGTAACACTTAAAGGACTATCGGTAACTTAGAAACTGTCAAGACTTTGTTAAAAATGACTAGTTGGACTAACAAGACCTTCCTCAATGGGAAAAGCATAAAGACTTGTCAGTTTCAATGAAACATTGCCATTTCTGCTATGTTAGTAACACTTAAAGGACTATCTGTAACATAGAAACTGTCAAGACTTTGTTGAAACACACCATTTGAACTTATTGGCCTTTCATCTAGGGGAAATCGTTAAGACTGGTCAGTTTAAACAAAACATTGCCATTTCTGCTATGTTAGTGACACTTAAAGGACTATTTGCAAAATAGAAATTTTCAAGACTTTATTACCATTTTGTATTTCTGCTATGTTAGTAATACTTAAAGGACTATCGGTAACATAGAAACTGTCAAGACTTTGTTAAAACTGACAAATTTGACTAACTAGACCTTCCTCTATGGGAAAAGCATTAAGATTGGTCAGCTTAATAAAACATTGCCATTACTGCTATATTAGTAACATTTAATGGACTATTTGTAACAGAAAATGTCAAGACTTTGTTTAAACTGACCATTTGGACTAACTGGCCCTTCCTCTAGGGGAAAATCGTTAAGACTGGTCAGTTTAAATAAAACATTGCCATTCTGCTATGTTAGTAACACTTAAAGGACTATCTGTAAAATAGAAATTGTCAAGACTTTATTTAAACCGACCATTTTGCATTTCTGCTATGTTAGTAACACTTAAAGGACTATCGGTAACATAAGAACTGTCAAGACTTTGTTAAAACTGATAAGTTGGACTAACTTGACCTTACTCTGTGGGAAAATCATTAAGACTGGTCAGTTTAAATAAAACATTGCCATTTCTGCTATGTTAGTAGCACTTAAAGGACATAGAAACTGTCAAAACTTTGTTGAAACTGACCATTTGGACTAACTGGCACTTCTTCTAGGGGAAAATCGTTAAGACTGATCAGTTTAAATAAAACCTTGCCATTTCTGCTATGTTAGTAACACTTAAAGGACTATCTGTAACATAGAAATGGTAAAGACTTTATTAAAACTGACCATTTTGCATTTCTGTTATGTTAGTAGCACTTATAGGACTATCTGTAACGTAGAAACTGTCAAGACTTTGTTGAAACACAACATTTTGACAAACTGGCCCTTCCTCTAGGGGAAAATCGTTAAAACTGGTCAGTTTAAATAAAACATTGCCATTCTGCTATGTTAGTAACACTTAAAGGACTATGTAACATAGAAATTGTCAAGACTTTATTTAAACTGACCACTTTGCATTTCTGCTATGTTAGTAACACTTAAAGGACTATCGGTAACTTAGAAACTGTCAAGACTTTGTTAAAAATGACTAGTTGGACTAACAAGACCTTCCTCAATGGGAAAAGCATAAAGACTTGTCAGTTTCAATGAAACATTGCCATTTCTGCTATGTTAGTAACACTTAAAGGACTATCTGTAACATAGAAACTGTCAAGACTTTGTTGAAACACACCATTTGAACTTATTGGCCTTTCATCTAGGGGAAATCGTTAAGACTGGTCAGTTTAAACAAAACATTGCCATTTCTGCTATGTTAGTGACACTTAAAGGACTATTTGCAAAATAGAAATTTTCAAGACTTTATTACCATTTTGCATTTCTGCTATGTTAGTAATACTTAAAGGACTATCGGTAACATAGAAACTGTCAAGACTTTGTTAAAACTGACAAATTTGACTAACTAGACCTTCCTCTATGGGAAAAGCATTAAGACTGGTCAGTTTAAATAAAACATTGCCATTTCTGCTATGTTAGTAACACTTAAAGGCCTATCTGTAACATAGAAACTGTCAAGACTTTGTTGAAACTGACCATTTGGACCAACTGGCCCTTCCTCTAGGGGAAGATTGGTCAGTTTAAACTAGGCAAATGCAGGGCATTGTGGGGCGAGCCTTCGCGAGAATTGTGAATGTGAAGGAGCTGTTGGCGAATGAGGCTATATCTTGCAGCAGATTGGTGACATGTCCACGGTACCCATACTGTTCATGAGGCAAACGGTAGACATGATTGGCAAACCCCTTGAAATTAACATTTCCTCCACCTGTATTAAACCCGGCAATGGAAATGTTGAACATGTAGGATGATGTCATACTAATAGACACAACATTGATATGTCAATTCACACCCTCCAATGGAATGATCAACACGTCATACTAATGAATACAAAATTGATACTTCAATGCCACTGTAACTTCATCTAGAATGCAATACATGTGCTAGCCTAAAGAGGTGGTACAGGGGCAGGATCCATGTTGTTGGTCGAGGAGTATAACTTCGGTGTATGCTCGTCCCGGCTACATTGCAGACACTCAGTAGAATGTGAGTGAATCTTGAGACCAGGGAATCTCATGTACATCTCAGCGCGTCCAGCGTAGCCATGTGGTGTGCATGAAATTTAAACATCTTAGTTCGGATAGAAGATTGTTGCAACAATGGGAGCTGTGCCTGCATGACCTGTTGTCTGTGCCTCACCAGTACTCTGTCAGACTGTAGCCTGGCTTCTCTCTCCTCAGCAGTCTCATCAGCAAGTCTATCAGTCATTCGCTGCAGCCTAGCCTATCTCACCTCGTCAGTCTGCATGATTCAGTAGTTCCCTTTGAGGAAGGAGTTTGCGCATCCATAGCCAACCAGTGGTTTTGCCACGTGTTTTGTACGTGGTAGTGGAAAAGCGAGAAATTCAACTGCTAAGTGAGAGCGCGAGAAATTGGAATTGCAAAATTAGATTGCAAAGCGTTAAATTATGTGAACATCGAATATGCGGCACGATGTACGTACGATATTTCAGAGGAAATGCACCGCTGACATGACTAGTGTGGGGCTCGCTCAGGCTCGCCCCAATAAAGCATTGCAATTTCTGCTACGTTAGTAACACTTAAAGGCCTATCTGTAACATAGAAACTGTCAAGACTTTATGTAAACTAACCAGTTGGACTAACTGGCCCTTCCTCTAGGGGAAACTTATTAAGACTGGTCAGTTTAAATTAAACATTTTGCATTTCTGCTACGTATGTTAGTAACACTTAAAGGACTATCGGTAACTTAGAAATTGTCAAGACTTCGTTAAAACGGACTAAGTAGACATTCCTCTAGGGGAAAAGCATTAAGACTGGTCAGTTGAAATAAAACATTGCCATTTCTGCTATGTTAGTAGCACTTAAAGGACTATCTGTAACATAGAAACTGTCAAGACTTTGTTGAAACTGACCATTTTGACTAACTGGCCCTTCCTCTAGGGGAAAATCGTTAAGACTGGTCAGTTTAAATAAAACATTTTGCATTTCTGCTATGTTAGTAACACTTAAAGGACTATCGGTAACATAGAAACATTCAAAACTTTGTTAAAACTGACCAGTTGGACTAACTAGACCTTCCTCTAAGGGAAAAGCATTAAGACTGGTCAGTTTCAATGAAACATTGCCATTTCTGCTATGTTAGTAACACTTAAAGAACTATCCGTAAGATAGAAACTGTCAAGACTTTGTTTAAACTGACCATTTCGACTAACTGACCAATCTTTTCCCATAGAGGAAGGTCTAGTTAGTCGAACTGGTCAGTTTTAACAAAGTCTTGACAGTAGCAGAGCCTGATTATCCGTGTAGCAGTGTAGCCAGCATGGCTAGCCGTAGCTAATCAATGTTATATTTTGCCGTGTATATCCGTTCTTTTACTGTCTACATTCGGTACAGTTACATCATCACTACTAATCACTCTAACTATTTAACTTTTCCCACTAAAGTGGCTTGTGGCGTAGTGGAATGATTACGTAATAGCCACTATAGTGGCTTACGGCGTGCAATGAGTTAAGACTGGTCAGTTTCAATGAAACATTACCATTTTTGCTATGTTAGTAACGCTTAAAGGACTATCTGCAACATAGAAATAGTCAAGACTTTCTTAAAACTGACCATTTTGCATTTTCTCTATGTTAGTAACACTTAAAGGACTATCGGTAATAGAAACTGTCAAGACTTTGTTAAAAAACTGACCATTTGGACTAACTGGCCCGTCCTCTAGGGGAGAATCGTTACAGTTTTAAAACATTCTATGTTAGTAACACTTAAAGGACTATCTGTAACATAGAAATTGTCAAGACTTTATTTAAACTGACCATTTTGCATTTCTGCTACGTTAGTAACACTTAAAAGACTATCGGTAACATAAGAACTGTCAAGACTTTTCTAAGTTACCGATAGTCCTTTGAAAGTGTTACTAACATAGCAGAAATGCAAAATGGTCAGTTTTAATAAAGTCTTGACAATTTCTATGTTGCAGATAGTCCTTTAAGTGTCACTAACATAGCAGAAATGGCAATGTTTTATTTAAACTGACCAGTCTTAACGATTTTCCCCTAGATGAAAGGCCAGTTAACTAGACCTTCCTCTAGGGAAAAAGCATAGTCAATTTAATTAAAACATTGCTTTGTTAGTAATTACCAATTAAAGGACTACCTGTAACTTAGAAATTGTCAAGACTTTATTAAAACTGACCATTTTGCATTTCTGCTATGTTAGTAATACAGGACTATCTGTAACATAGAAACTGTCAAGACTTTGTTTAAACTGACCATTTGGACTAACTGGCCCTTCCTCTAGGGGAAAATCGTTAAGACTGGTCAGTTTAAATAAAACATTGCCATTTCTGCTATGTTAGTAGCACTTAAAGGACTATCTGTAACATAGAAACTGTCAAGACTTTGTTGAAACACACCATTTGGACTAACTGGCCTTTCATCTAGGGGAAAATCGTTAAGACTGGTCAGTTTAAATAAAACATTGCCATTTCTGCTATGTTAGTGACACTTAAAGGACTATCTGCAACATAGAAATTGTCAAGACTTTATTAAAACTGACCATTTTGCATTTCTGCTATGTTAGTAACACTTAAAGGACTATCTGTAACATAGAAACTGTCAAGAATTTGTTGAAACTGACCATTTGGACTAACTGGCCATTCTTCTAGGGGAAAATCGTTAAGACTGATCAGTTTAAATAAAACCTTGCAATTTCTGCTATGTTAGTAACACTTAAAGGACTATCTGTAACATATCAAGACTTTATTAAAACTGACCATTTTGCATTTCTGCTATGTTAGTAGCACTTATAGGACTATCAGTAACATAGAAACTGTCAAGACCTTAAACTGACTAATTGGCCCTTCCTCTAGGGAAAAATCATCAAGACTGGACAGTTAAAATAAAACATTGCCATTTCTACTATGTTAGCAACACTTAAAGGACTATAAAACTGGTCAGTTTAAACAATTAGAGTTTAAACACTTAGAGTCAGTTTAGTAACACTTAAAGGACTATGCAACTTTGTTAAAACTGACCAGTTGGACTAATTAGACTTTCCTCTAGGGGAAAAGCATTAAGACTGGTCAGTTTAAATAAAACATTGCCATTTCTGCTATGTTAGTGACACTTAAAGGACTATCTGCAACATAGAAATTGTCAAGACTTTATTAAAACTGACAATTTTGCATTTCTGCTATGTTAGTAACACTTAAAGGACTATCTGTAACATCGAAACTGTCAAGAATTTGTTGAAACTGACCATTTGGACTAACTGGCCATTCTTCTAGGGGAAAATCGTTAAGACTGATCAGTTTAAATAAAACCTTGCCATTTCTGCTATGTTAGTAACACTTAAAGGACTATCTGTAACACAGAAATTGTCAAGACTCTATTAAAACTGACCATTTTGCATTTCTGCTATGTTTGTAGCACTTATAGGACTATCGGTAACATAGAAACTGTCAAGACCTTAAACTGACTAACTGGCCCTTCCTCTAGGGAAAAATCATCAAGACTGGACAGTTAAAATAAAACATTGCCATTTCTACTATGTTAGCAACACTTAAAGGATTATAAAACTGGTCAGTTTAAACAATTAGAGTTTAAACACTTAGAGTCAGTTTAGTAACACTTAAAGGACTATGCAACTTTGTTAAAACTGACCAGTTGGACTAATTAGACTTTCCTCTAGGGGAAAAGCATTAAGACTGGTCAGTTTAAATAAAACATTGCCATTTCTGCTATGTTAGTAACACTTAAAGGACCATCTGTAACATAGAAACTGTCAAGACTTTGTTTAAACTGACCATTTGGACTAACTGGCCCTTCCTCTAGGGGAAAATCGTTAAGACTGGTCAGTTACATTGCAGTTTCTGCTATGTTAGTAACACTTAAAGGACTATCTGTAACATAGAAATTGTCAAGACATTATTTAAACTGAAAATTTTGCATTTCTGCTATGTTAGTAACACTTAAAGGACTATCGGTAACTTAGAAACTGTCAAGACCTTGTTAAAACTGACCATTTTGACTAACTGGCCCTCCCTCAAAGAGAAAATCGTTAAGACTGGTCAGTTTAAATAAATTTATACCATATTACATCACTTTAATAGCATTTCATTGGTTGATAAGCGGAGTATAACGGGTCATATACTCCGATAAATATCGCCTGTAGTTATTGCGCAATGCTATAAATAGTCGTGGACACGCTTAGTTACCATTCATTTTCATTTGCAAAATGTTAGCTCCGCCACTCGAGTTCTAATGCTCTGAAACACTGTAACAGTGAGTTGCAGAAGGGTTTATAGCACAGCCTAGGTTTCAAAGAAAGCTCTCAATTTGTTCGGACGCGTGACGACGCTGAAGGGAGGAGCTCAAAAGGGGTGGAGCGTCAGACGTGCCAACTAGAAGATGTTGCAGTGCTGCTTGACTAACGGAGCACGAAGAAAATCCATAGCACGCTAACTTGAGAAAGGAGTCTTGGCAACACAGTGCAAATGACTGTCGTCAGGGGACATTAGTGCAGTGAATGTGATTGGTCAATATGGTATAAGCCGGATATACCACGCCCACTCGGAGTATAAACGCGATAAACTCCGCTAGACAGCTTACCCTCGGCTATGCCTCGAGTAAACCGTCTAGCGGAGTTTATCTGCGTTTATACTCCTCGTAGACGTGGTTTATCCTATACTTCTGCTATGTTAGTAACACTTAAAGGACTATCGGTAACATAGAAACTGTCAAGACTTTGTTAAAACTGACCAGTTGGACTAATTAGACCTTCCTCTAGGGGAAAAGCATTAAGACTAGTCAGTTTAAATAAAACATTATCATTTCTGCTACGTTAGTAACACTTAAAGGACTATCTATAACATAGAAACTGTCAAGACTTTATTTTAACTAACCATTTGGATTTTACGGCCCTTCATAAGACTGGTCATTGCCATTTCTGCTATCTTAGTAACACTTAAAGGACTATCGGTAACATAGAAACTGTCAAGACTTTGTTAAAACTGACTAGTTGGACTAACTAGACCTTCCACTATGGGAAAAGCATTAAGAATGGTCAATTTCAATGAAACATTGCCATTTCTGCTATGTTAGTAACACTTAAAGGACTACCTGTAACATAGAAATTGTCAAGACTTTATTTAAACTGACCATTTTGCATTTCTGCTACGTTAGTAACACTTAAAGGAATATCTGTAACATAGAAACTGTCAAGACTTTGTTAAAACTGACTAGTTGGACTAACTAGACCTTCCTCTAGGGGTAAATCATTAAGACTAGTCAGTTTAAATAAAACATTCCAATTTCTGCTATGTTAGTAGCACTGAAAGTACTATCTGTAACATAGAAACTGTCAAGACTTTGTTGAAACTGACCATTTGGACTAACTGGACCATCCACTAGGGGAAAATCGGTCAAAACATTGCTATTTCTGCTATATTAGTAACACTATCTGTAACATAGAAACTGTCAAGACTTTATTTAAACTAATCAGTTGGACTAACTGGCCCTTACTCTAGGGGAAAATTATTAAGACTGGTCAGTTTAAATTAAACATTTTCCATTTCTACTATGTTAGTAACACTTAAAGGACTATCGATAACATAGAAACATTAAAGACTTTGTTAAAACTGACCAGTTGGACAAACTAGACCTTCCTCTATGGGAAAAGCATTAAGACTGGTCAGTTTAAATAAAACATTGCCATTTCTGCTATGTTAGTAACACATAAAGGACTATCTGCAACACAGAAATTGTCAAGACTTTATTAAAACTGACCATTTTGCATTTCTGCTATATTAGTAACACTTAAAGGACTATCGGTAACTTAGAAACTGTCAAGACTTTGTTAAAACTGACCAGTTCGACTAACTAGACCTTCCTCTAGGGGAAAAGAATAAAGACTAATTAAAACATTGACAATTTCGGCTTTGTTAGTAATTACCAATTAAAGGACTATCTGTAACTTAGAAATTGTCAAGACTTTATTTAAACTGACCATTTTGCATTTCAGCTACGTATGTTAGTAACACTTAAAGGACTATCGGTAACATAGAAACTGTCAAGACTTTCTTAAAACTGATCAGTTCAACTAACTAGACATTCCTCTAGGGGAAAAGTATTAAGACTGGTCAGTTTAAATAAAACATTGCCATTTCTGCTATGTTAGTAGCACTTAAAGGACATAGAAACTGTGAAGACTTTGTTGAAAACTGACCAGTTGGACTAACTAGGCCTTTCTTCTAGGGGAAAATCGTTAAGACTGATCAGTTCAAATAAAACCTTGCCATTTCTGCTATGTTAGTAACACTTAAAGGACTATCTGTAACATAGAAACCGTCAAGACTTCGTTAAAACTGACCATTTGGAACAACTGGACCTTCCTCTAGGGGAAAATCGTTAAGACTGGTCAGTATAAATAAAACATTGCAGTTTCTGCTATGTTAGTAACACTTAAAGGACTATCTGTAACATAGAAATTGTTAAGACGTTATTTAAACTGACCATTTTGCATTTCTGCTATGTTAGTAACACTTAAAGGACTATCGGTAACATAGAAACTGTCAAGACTTTGTTAAAACTGACTAGTTGGACTAACTAGACCTTCCACTATGGGAAAAGCATTAAGACTGGTCAGTTTCAATGAAACATTGCCATTTCTGCTATGTTAGTAACACTTAAAGGACTATCTGTAACATAGAAACTGTCAAGACTTTGTTGAAACTGACCATTTTGACTAACTGGCCCTTCCTCTAGGGGAAAATCGTTAAGACTGGTCAGTTTAAATAAAACATTTTGCATTTCTGCTATGTTAGTAACACTTAAAGGACTATCGGTAACATAGAAACATTCAAAACTTTGTTAAAACTGACCAGTTGGACTAACTAGACCTTCCTCTAAGGGAAAAGCATTAAGACTGGTCAGTTTCAATGAAACATTGCCATTTCTGCTATGTTAGTAACACTTAAAGAACTATCCGTAAGATAGAAACTGTCAAGACTTTGTTTAAACTGACCATTTCGACTAACTGGCCCTTCCTCTAGGGGAAAAGTATTAAGACTGGTCAGTTTAAATAAAACATTGCCATTTCTGCTATGTTAGTAGCACTTAAAGGACATAGAAACTGTGAAGACTTTGTTGAAACTGACCATTTGGACTAACTGGCCTTTCTTCTAGGGGAAAATCGTTAAGACTGATCAGTTCAAATAAAACCTTGCCATTTCTGCTATGTTAGTAACACTTAAAGGACTATCTGTAACATAGAAACCGTCAAGACTTCGTTAAAACTGACCATTTGGAACAACTGGACCTTCCTCTAGGGGAAAATCGTTAAGACTGGTCAGTATAAATAAAACATTGCAGTTTCTGCTATGTTAGTAACACTTAAAGGACTATCTGTAACATAGAAATTGTTAAGACGTTATTTAAACTGACCATTTTGCATTTCTGCTATGTTAGTAACACTTAAAGGACTATCGGTAACATAGAAACTGTCAAGACTTTGTTAAAACTGACTAGTTGGACTAACTAGACCTTCCACTATGGGAAAAGCATTAAGACTGGTCAGTTTCAATGAAACATTGCCATTTCTGCTATGTTAGTAACACTTAAAGGACTATCTGTAACATAGAAACTGTCAAGACTTTGTTGAAACTGACCATTTTGACTAACTGGCCCTTCCTCTAGGGGAAAATCGTTAAGACTGGTCAGTTTAAATAAAACATTTTGCATTTCTGCTATGTTAGTAACACTTAAAGGACTATCGGTAACATAGAAACATTCAAAACTTTGTTAAAACTGACCAGTTGGACTAACTAGACCTTCCTCTAAGGGAAAAGCATTAAGACTGGTCAGTTTCAATGAAACATTGCCATTTCTGCTATGTTAGTAACACTTAAAGAACTATCCGTAAGATAGAAACTGTCAAGACTTTGTTTAAACTGACCATTTCGCATTTCTACTATGTTAGCAACACTTAAAGGACTATCTACATCATAGAAACTGTCAAGATTTTATTTAAATGGACCATTTGGACTAACTGGCCCTTCCTCTAGGGGAAAATCATTAAGACTGGTCAGTTTAAATAAAACATTGCCATTTCTGCTATGTTAGGAACACTTAAAGGACCATCTGTAACATAGAAACTGTCAAGACGTTGTTTAAACAGACCATTTGGACTAACTGGCCTTTCATCTAGGGGAAAATCGTTAAGACTGGTCAGTTTAAATTAAACATTGCCATTTCTGCTATGTTAGTGACACTTAAAGGAGTATCTGCAACATAGAAATTGTCAAGACTTTATTTAAACTGACCATTTTGCATTTCTGCTATGTTAGTAACACTTAAAGGACTATCTATAACATAGAAACTGTCAAGATTTAAATTAAATGGACCATTTGGACTAACTGGCCCTTCCTCTAGGGGAAAATCATTAAGACTGGTCAGTTGAAATAAAACATTGCCATTTCTGCTATGTTAGTAGCACTTACAGGACTATCTGTAACATAGAAGTTGTCAAGACTTTGTTAAAGCTGACCAGTTGGACTAACTTGATCTTCCTCTGTGGGAAAATCATTAAGACTGGTCAGTTTAAACAAAACATTGCCATTTCTGCTATGTTAGTAGCACTTAAAGGACTATCTGTAACATAGAAACTGTCAAGACTTTGTTGAAACACACCATTTGGACTAACTGGCCTTTTATCTAGGGGAAAATCGTTAAGACTGGTCAGTTTAAATAAAACATTGCCATTTCTGCTATGTTAGTAACACTTAAAGGACTATCTGTAACATAGAAATTGTCAAGACTTTATTTAAACTGACCATTTTGCATTTCTGCTATGTTAGTAACACTTAAAGGACTATCGGCAACTTAGAAACTGTCAAGACTTTGCTGAAACTGACCATTTGGACTAACTGGCACTTCTTTTATGGGAAAATCGGTTAGACTGATCAGTTTAAATAAAACCTTGCCATTTCTGCTATGTTAGTAACACTTAAAGGACTATCTGTGACATAGAAACTGTCAAGACTTGACCAGTTGGACTAACTAGACCTTCCTCTAGGCGAAAAGCTTAAAGACTGGTCAGTTTAAATTAAACATTGCCATTTATGCTATGTTAGTGACACTTAAAGGACTATTTGTAAGATAGAAATTGACAAGACTTTATAAAAACTGATCATTTTCTGCTATGTAAGTAACACTTAAAGGACAATCGGTAACTTAGAAACTGTCAAGACTTTGTTAAAACTGACTAAGTAGACATTCCTCTAGGGGAAAATCGTTAAGACTGGTCAGTTTAAATAAGACATTGCTATTCTGTTATGTTAGTAACACTTAAAAGACTATCTGTAACATAGAAATTGTCAAGACTTTATTTAAACTGAAAATTTTGCATTTCTGCTATGTTAGTAACACTTAAAGGACTATCGGTAACTTAGAAATTGTCAAGACTTTGTTAAAACTGACCATTTTGACTAACTGGCCCTTCCGCAAAGGGAAAATCGTTCAGACTGGTTAGTTTAAATAAAACATTGCCATTTAAGTTATGTTAGTAACACTATCTGTCACATAGAAACTGTCAAGACTTTATTTAGCTGGACTAACTGGCCCTTCTTCTGGAGTAAAATCATTAAGACTGGTCAGTTTCAATGAAACATTGCCATTCTGCTATGTTAGTAACACTTAAAGGACTATCTGTAACATAGAAATTGTCAAGAGTTTATTTAAACTGACCATTTTAACTAACTAGACCTTCCTCTAGGGGTAAATCACTAAGACTAGCCAGTTTAAATAAAACATTGCCATTTATGTTATGTTAGCAACACTTAAAGGACCATCTGTAACATAGAAACAGTCAAGACTTTGTTTAATCCGACCATTTGGACTAACTGGCCCTTCCTCTAGGGGAAAATCGTTAAGACTGGTCAGTTTAAATAAAACATTGCCATTTCTACTATGTTAGTAACACTTAAAGGACTATCTGTAACATAGAAATTGCCAAAACTTTGTTAAAACCGATCAGTTTGACTAACTAGACATTCATCTGCGGGAAAAGCAGTAAGACTGGTCAGTTTAAATTAAACATTGCCATTTCTGCTATGTTAGTAACACTTAAAGGACTATCTGTAAAATAGAAATTATCAAAACTTTATTTAAACTGTCCATTTTGAATTTCTGCTATGTTAGTAACACTTAAAGGACTATCGGTAACATAGAAACTGTCAAGACTTTGTTAAAACTGACCAGTTGGACTAACTAGACATTCTTCTAGGGGAAAAGCATTAAGACTGGTCAGTTTAAATAAAACATAGCCATTTCTGCTATGTTAGTAACACTATTTGTAAAATAGAAACTATCAAGACTTTGTTTAAACTGACCATTTGGACTAATTGGCATTTCATCTAGGGGAAAATCGTTAAGACTGGTCAGTTTAAATTAAACATTGCCATTTCTGCTTTGTTAGCAATTAAAGGAATATCTGTAACTTAGAAATTGTCAAGACTTTATTTTAACTGACCATTTTGCATTTCTGCTATGTTAGTAACACTTAAAGGACTATCGGTAACATAGAAACTGTCAAGACTTTGTTAAAAGTAACCAGTTCAACTAAATAGACATTCCTCTAGGGGAAAAGTATTAAGACTGGTCAGTTTAAATAAAACATTGCCATTTCTGCTATGTTAGTAGCACTTAAAGGACATAGAAACTGTCAAGACTTTGTTGAAACTGACCATTTGGACTAACTGGCCCTTCCTCTAGGGGAAAATCGCTAAGACTGATCAGTTTAAATAAAACCTTGCTATTTCTGCTATGTTAGTAACACTTAAAGGTCTATCTGTAACATAAAAATTGTCAAGACTTTATTAAAACTGACCATTTAGCATTTCTGCTATGTTAGTAGCACTTACAGGACTATCGGTAACATAGAAACTGTCAAGACTTTATTTAAACCGACCATTTGGACTAACTGGCCCTTCCTCTAGGGGAAAAATCGTTAAGACTGGTCAGTTTAAATAAAACATTGCCATTTTTACTATGTTAGTAACACTTAAACGACTATCTATAACATAGAAATTGCCAAGACTTTGTTAAAACCGATCAGTTTGACTAACTAGACCTTCATCTGCGGGAAAAGCAGTAAGACTGGTCAGTTTAAATTAAACATTGCCATTTCTGCTATGTTAGTAACACTTAAAGGACTATCTGTAAAATAGAAATTATCAAGACTTTATTTAAACTGTCCATTTTGCATTTCTGCTATGTTAGTAACACTTAAAGGACTATCGGTAACATAGAAACTGTCAAGACTTTGTTAAAACTGACCAGTTGGACTAACTAGACATTCTTCTAGGGGAAAAGCATTAAGACTGGTCAGTTTAAATAAAACATTGCCATTTCTGCTATGTTAGTAACACTATCTGTAAAATAGAAACTGTCAAGACTTTGTTTAAACAGACCATTTGGACTAATTGGCATTTCATCTAGGGGAAAATCGTTAAGACTGGTCAGTTTAAATTAAACATTGCCATTTCTGCTATGTTAGTGACACTTAAAGGAGTATCTGCAACATAGAAATTGTCAAGACTTTATTAAAACTGACCATTTTGCATTACTGCTATATTAGTAACACTTAAAGGACTATCGGTAACTTAGAAACTGTCAAGACTTTGTTAAAACTGACCAGTTCAACTAACTAGACCTTCCTCTAGTGGAAAAGCATAAAGACTGGACAGTTTAATTAAAACATTGACAATTTCTGCTTTGTTAGCAAATAAAGGACTATCTGTAACTTAGAAATTGTCAAGACTTTATTTTAACTGATCATTTTGCATTTCTGCTATGTTAGTAACACTTAAAGGACTATCGGTAACATAGAAACTGTCAAGACTTTGTTAAAACTGACTAGTTCAACTAACTAGACCTTCCTCTATGGGAGAAGCATTAAGACAGGTCAGTTTAAATAAAACATTGCCATTTCTGCTATCTTAGTAACACTTAAAGGACTATCTGTAACATAGAAACTGTCAAGACTCTGTTAAAACTGACCAGTTGGACTAACTAGACCTTCCTCTATGGGAGAAGCATTAAGACTGGTCAGTTTAAACAAAACATTGCCATTTCTGCTATGTTAGTAACACTTAAAGGACTATCTGTAACATAGAAACTGTCAAGACTTTGTTGAAACACACCATTTGGACTAATTGGCCCTTCTTCTAGGGGATAATCGTTAAGACTGATCAGTTTAAATAAAACCTTGCCATTTCTGCTATGTTAGTAACACTTAAAGGACTATCTGCAACATAGAAATTGTCAAGACTTCATTAAAACTGACCATTTTGCATTTCTGCTATGTTAGTAGCACTTATAGGACTATTGGTAACATAGAAACTGTCAAGACTTTATTTAAATTGACCATTTGGACTAACTGGCCCTTCCTCTAGGGGAAAATCATCAAAACTGGACAGTTTAAATAAAACATTGCCATTTCTACTATGTTAGCAACACTTAAAGGACTATCTATAACATAGAAACTGTCAAGATTTTATTTAAATGGACCATTTGGACTAACTGGCCCTTCCTCTATGCCATATGCCAAAACATTGCCATTTCTGCTATGTTAGTAACACTTAAAGGACTATCTGTAACATAGAAATTGTCAAGACTTTATTTAAACTGACCATTTTGCATTTCTGCTATGTTAGTAACACTTAAAGGACTATCGGCAACTTAGAAACTGTCAAGACTTTGCTGAAACTGACCATTTGGACTAATTGGCCCTTCTTTTATGGGAAAATTGTTTAGACTGATCAGTTTAAATAAAACCTTGCCATTTCTGCTATGTTAGTAGCACTTAAAGGACTATCTGTGACATAGAAACTGTCAAGACTTGACCAGTTGGACTAACTAGACCTTCCTCTAGGGGAAAAGATTAAAGACTGGTCAGTTTAAATTAAACATTGCCATTTCTGCTATGTTAGTGACACTTAAAGGACTATCTGTAACATAGAAATTGTCAAGACTTTATTAAAACTGATCATTTTCTGCTATGTAAGTAACACTTAAAGGACTATCGGTAACTTAGAAACTGTCAAGACTTTGTTAAAACTGACCAGTTGGACTAACTAGACCTTCCACTAGGGGAAAAGCATAAAGACTGGTCAGTTTAAATAAAACATTGGCATTTATGCTATGTTAGTAACACTTAAACAAGTATCTGTAGCATAGAAACTGTCAAGACTCTGTTTAAACTGATAAATTCGACTAACTAGACCTTCCTCTAAGGGAAAAGCATTAAGACTGGTAAGTTTAAATAAAACATTGCCATTTCTGCTACGTTAGTAACACTTAAAGGATTATCTGTAACATAGAAACTGTCAAGACTTGATTTAAAATAACCATTTGGACTATATGGCCTTCCTAAGACAGGTCAGTTTAAATAAAACATTGCCATTTCTGCTATCTTTGTAACACTTAAAGGACTATCTGTAACATAGAAACTGTCAAGACTTTGTTAAAACTGACCAGTTGGACTAACTAGACCTTCCTCTATGGGAGAAGCATTAAGACTGGTCAGTTTAAACAAAGCATTGCCATTTCTGCTATGTTAGTAACACTTAAAGGACTATCTGTAACATAGAAACTGTCAAGACTTTGTTGAAACACACCACTTGGACTAACTGGCCCTTCTTCTAGGGAATAATCGTTAAGACTGATCAGTTTAAATAAAACCTTGCCATTTCTGCTATGCTAGTAACACTTAAAGGACTATCTGCAACATAGAAACTGTCAAGATTTTATTGAAATGGACCATTTGGACTAACTGGCCCTTACTCTAGGGGAAAAGCATTAAGACTGGTCAGTTTAAATAGCTATGTTAGTAGCACTTAACTCATTGTACGCCGTAAGCCACTATAGTGGCTATTACGTAATTATTTTTAATAGTTAGAGTGATTAGTAATGATGATGTAACAGTACCGAATGTAGACAAAAATTGTAAAAGAACGGATATACACGGCAAAATATTAGCTACGGCTAGCCATGTTGGCTACACTGCTACACGGATAATCAGGCTCTGCTGTCATCTCCAGTGACACTTGTGAGGTTCTTGCTTCTGTAGATAGTCAGACATTCAGTAGGACCATCTTTCTTTGATGCCAGGGCGCAAAAACTACGCTTACAGCAGTGCCGTATCGAACTTACCGTGTACCGATTGATCGATCCTGAAGCGCCTGCATGGTTCCAATCCGCCGCCCTTTTTTCCTTGGATGGCTGCAGCAGATAGTCTCCCAACAAAAGCAGCAAAGATTCCGTTGCTTCTTTGACTTGGTAAGTGAAAAAACTGCCAAACGCTACACTGATATTTTTAGTCTGCCATTTTTTGTAGAAATTAACGCATGGTGGCATCACGCGCGTGACGTTTTGATGGCGTGCAATGAGTTAAAGGACTATATGTAACATAGTAACTGTTAAGACTTTGTTGAAACTGACCATTTGGACTAACTGGCCCTTCTTTTAGGGGAAAATCGCTAAGACTGATCAGTTTAAATAAAACCTTGCCATTTCTGCTATGTTAGTAACACTTAAAGGACTATCTGTAACAGAAAGTGTCAAGACTTTGTTTAAACTGACCATTTGGACTAACTGGCCCTTCCTCTAGGGGAAAATCGCTATGTTAGTAACACTTAAAGGACTATCTGTAACATAGAAATTGTCAAAATTTTATTTAAACTGAACATATTGCATTTCTGCTATGTTAGTAACACTTAAAGGACTATCTGTAACACAGAAATTGTCAAAACTTTATTTAAACTGACCATATTGCATTTCTGCTATGTTAGTAACACTTAAAGGACTATGTAACTAGAAATTCAAGACTTTGTTAAACTGACCATCAGGGAAAATCGTTAGACTGGTAGTAACTATCGGTAACATAGAGAACTGTCACGACTTTGTTAAAATTGACAAGTTGGACTAACTAGACCTTCCTCTGTGGGAAAAGCATTAGGACTGGTCAGTTTGAATAAAACATTGCCATTTCTGTTATATTAGTAACACTTAAAGGACTATCTGTAAAATAGAAATTATCAAGACTTTATTTAAACTGTCCATTTTGCATTTTTGCTATGTTAGTAACACTTAAAGGACTATCGGTAACATAGAAACTGTCAGGCTTTCTTAAAACTGATCAGTTGGACTAACTAGACATTCCTCTAGGGGAAAAGCATTAAGACTGGTCAGTTTAAATAAAACATCGCTATTTCTGCTATGTTAGAAACAGTATCTGTAACATAGAAACTGTCAAGACTTTATTTAAACTAACGACTTGGACTAACTGGCCCTTCCTGTGGTGGGAAATCATTAAAAGACTGGTCAGTTTCAATGAAACATTGACATTTCTGCTATGTTAGTAACACTTAAAGGTCTATCTGTAACATAAAAATTGTCAAGACTTTATTAAAACTGACCATTTAGCATTTCTGCTATGTTAGTAGCACTTACAGGACTATCGGTAACATAGAAACTGTCAAGACTTTATTTAAACCGACCATTTGGACTAACTGGCCCTTCCTCTAGGGGAAAAATCGTTAAGACTGGTCAGTTTAAATAAAACATTGCCATTTTTACTATGTTAGTAACACTTAAACGACTATCTATAACATAGAAATTGCCAAGACTTTGTTAAAACCGATCAGTTTGACTAACTAGACCTTCATCTGCGGGAAAAGCAGTAAGACTGGTCAGTTTAAATTAAACATTGCCATTTCTGCTATGTTAGTAACACTTAAAGGACTATCTGTAAAATAGAAATTATCAAGACTTTATTTAAACTGTCCATTTTGCATTTCTGCTATGTTAGTAACACTTAAAGGACTATCGGTAACATAGAAACTGTCAAGACTTTGTTAAAACTGACCAGTTGGACTAACTAGACATTCTTCTAGGGGAAAAGCATTAAGACTGGTCAGTTTAAATAAAACATTGCCATTTCTGCTATGTTAGTAACACTATCTGTAAAATAGAAACTGTCAAGACTTTGTTTAAACAGACCATTTGGACTAATTGGCATTTCATCTAGGGGAAAATCGTTAAGACTGGTCAGTTTAAATTAAACATTGCCATTTCTGCTATGTTAGTGACACTTAAAGGAGTATCTGCAACATAGAAATTGTCAAGACTTTATTAAAACTGACCATTTTGCATTACTGCTATATTAGTAACACTTAAAGGACTATCGGTAACTTAGAAACTGTCAAGACTTTGTTAAAACTGACCAGTTCAACTAACTAGACCTTCCTCTAGTGGAAAAGCATAAAGACTGGACAGTTTAATTAAAACATTGACAATTTCTGCTTTGTTAGCAAATAAAGGACTATCTGTAACTTAGAAATTGTCAAGACTTTATTTTAACTGATCATTTTGCATTTCTGCTATGTTAGTAACACTTAAAGGACTATCGGTAACATAGAAACTGTCAAGACTTTGTTAAAACTGACTAGTTCAACTAACTAGACCTTCCTCTATGGGAGAAGCATTAAGACAGGTCAGTTTAAATAAAACATTGCCATTTCTGCTATCTTAGTAACACTTAAAGGACTATCTGTAACATAGAAACTGTCAAGACTCTGTTAAAACTGACCAGTTGGACTAACTAGACCTTCCTCTATGGGAGAAGCATTAAGACTGGTCAGTTTAAACAAAACATTGCCATTTCTGCTATGTTAGTAACACTTAAAGGACTATCTGTAACATAGAAACTGTCAAGACTTTGTTGAAACACACCATTTGGACTAATTGGCCCTTCTTCTAGGGGATAATCGTTAAGACTGATCAGTTTAAATAAAACCTTGCCATTTCTGCTATGTTAGTAACACTTAAAGGACTATCTGCAACATAGAAATTGTCAAGACTTCATTAAAACTGACCATTTTGCATTTCTGCTATGTTAGTAGCACTTATAGGACTATTGGTAACATAGAAACTGTCAAGACTTTATTTAAATTGACCATTTGGACTAACTGGCCCTTCCTCTAGGGGAAAATCATCAAAACTGGACAGTTTAAATAAAACATTGCCATTTCTACTATGTTAGCAACACTTAAAGGACTATCTATAACATAGAAACTGTCAAGATTTTATTTAAATGGACCATTTGGACTAACTGGCCCTTCCTCTATGCCATATGCCAAAACATTGCCATTTCTGCTATGTTAGTAACACTTAAAGGACTATCTGTAACATAGAAATTGTCAAGACTTTATTTAAACTGACCATTTTGCATTTCTGCTATGTTAGTAACACTTAAAGGACTATCGGCAACTTAGAAACTGTCAAGACTTTGCTGAAACTGACCATTTGGACTAATTGGCCCTTCTTTTATGGGAAAATTGTTTAGACTGATCAGTTTAAATAAAACCTTGCCATTTCTGCTATGTTAGTAGCACTTAAAGGACTATCTGTGACATAGAAACTGTCAAGACTTGACCAGTTGGACTAACTAGACCTTCCTCTAGGGGAAAAGATTAAAGACTGGTCAGTTTAAATTAAACATTGCCATTTCTGCTATGTTAGTGACACTTAAAGGACTATCTGTAACATAGAAATTGTCAAGACTTTATTAAAACTGATCATTTTCTGCTATGTAAGTAACACTTAAAGGACTATCGGTAACTTAGAAACTGTCAAGACTTTGTTAAAACTGACCAGTTGGACTAACTAGACCTTCCACTAGGGGAAAAGCATAAAGACTGGTCAGTTTAAATAAAACATTGGCATTTATGCTATGTTAGTAACACTTAAACAAGTATCTGTAGCATAGAAACTGTCAAGACTCTGTTTAAACTGATAAATTCGACTAACTAGACCTTCCTCTAAGGGAAAAGCATTAAGACTGGTAAGTTTAAATAAAACATTGCCATTTCTGCTACGTTAGTAACACTTAAAGGATTATCTGTAACATAGAAACTGTCAAGACTTGATTTAAAATAACCATTTGGACTATATGGCCTTCCTAAGACAGGTCAGTTTAAATAAAACATTGCCATTTCTGCTATCTTTGTAACACTTAAAGGACTATCTGTAACATAGAAACTGTCAAGACTTTGTTAAAACTGACCAGTTGGACTAACTAGACCTTCCTCTATGGGAGAAGCATTAAGACTGGTCAGTTTAAACAAAGCATTGCCATTTCTGCTATGTTAGTAACACTTAAAGGACTATCTGTAACATAGAAACTGTCAAGACTTTGTTGAAACACACCACTTGGACTAACTGGCCCTTCTTCTAGGGAATAATCGTTAAGACTGATCAGTTTAAATAAAACCTTGCCATTTCTGCTATGCTAGTAACACTTAAAGGACTATCTGCAACATAGAAACTGTCAAGATTTTATTGAAATGGACCATTTGGACTAACTGGCCCTTACTCTAGGGGAAAAGCATTAAGACTGGTCAGTTTAAATAGCTATGTTAGTAGCACTTAACTCATTGTACGCCGTAAGCCACTATAGTGGCTATTACGTAATTATTTTTAATAGTTAGAGTGATTAGTAATGATGATGTAACAGTACCGAATGTAGACAAAAATTGTAAAAGAACGGATATACACGGCAAAATATTAGCTACGGCTAGCCATGTTGGCTACACTGCTACACGGATAATCAGGCTCTGCTGTCATCTCCAGTGACACTTGTGAGGTTCTTGCTTCTGTAGATAGTCAGACATTCAGTAGGACCATCTTTCTTTGATGCCAGGGCGCAAAAACTACGCTTACAGCAGTGCCGTATCGAACTTACCGTGTACCGATTGATCGATCCTGAAGCGCCTGCATGGTTCCAATCCGCCGCCCTTTTTTCCTTGGATGGCTGCAGCAGATAGTCTCCCAACAAAAGCAGCAAAGATTCCGTTGCTTCTTTGACTTGGTAAGTGAAAAAACTGCCAAACGCTACACTGATATTTTTAGTCTGCCATTTTTTGTAGAAATTAACGCATGGTGGCATCACGCGCGTGACGTTTTGATGGCGTGCAATGAGTTAAAGGACTATATGTAACATAGTAACTGTTAAGACTTTGTTGAAACTGACCATTTGGACTAACTGGCCCTTCTTTTAGGGGAAAATCGCTAAGACTGATCAGTTTAAATAAAACCTTGCCATTTCTGCTATGTTAGTAACACTTAAAGGACTATCTGTAACAGAAAGTGTCAAGACTTTGTTTAAACTGACCATTTGGACTAACTGGCCCTTCCTCTAGGGGAAAATCGCTATGTTAGTAACACTTAAAGGACTATCTGTAACATAGAAATTGTCAAAATTTTATTTAAACTGAACATATTGCATTTCTGCTATGTTAGTAACACTTAAAGGACTATCTGTAACACAGAAATTGTCAAAACTTTATTTAAACTGACCATATTGCATTTCTGCTATGTTAGTAACACTTAAAGGACTATCGGTAACATGAGAACTGTCACGACTTTGTTAAAATTGACAAGTTGGACTAACTAGACCTTCCTCTGTGGGAAAAGCATTAGGACTGGTCAGTTTGAATAAAACATTGCCATTTCTGTTATATTAGTAACACTTAAAGGACTATCTGTAAAATAGAAATTATCAAGACTTTATTTAAACTGTCCATTTTGCATTTTTGCTATGTTAGTAACACTTAAAGGACTATCGGTAACATAGAAACTGTCAAGAAACTGATCAGTTGGACTAACTAGACATTCCTCTAGGGGAAAAGCATTAAGACTGGTCAGTTTAAATAAAACATCGCTATTTCTGCTATGTTAGAAACAGTATCTGTAACATAGAAACTGTCAAGACTTTATTTAAACTAACGACTTGGACTAACTGGCCCTTCCTGTGGTGGGAAATCATTAAAAGACTGGTCAGTTTCAATGAAACATTGACATTTCTGCTATGTTAGTAACACTTAAAGCACTATCTGTAACATAGAAATTGTCAAGACTTTATTTAAATTGACCATTTTAACTAACTAGACCTTCCTCTAGGGGTAAATCACTAAGACTAGCCAGTTTAAATAAAACATTGCCATTTATGCTATGTTAGCAACACTTAAAGGACCATCTGTAACATAGAAACTATCAAGACTTTGTTTAAACCGACCATTTGGACTAACTGGCCCTTCCTCTAGGGGAAAATCGTTAAGACTGGTCAGTTTAAATAAAACATTGACATTCTGCTATGTTAGTAACACTTAAAGGACTATCTGTAACATAGAAATTGTCAAGACTTTATTAAACTGACCATTCTGCATTTCTGCTATGTTAGTAACACTTAAACGACTATCGGCAACATAGAAACTGTCAAGACTTTCTTAAAACTGACCAGTTGGACTAACTAGACATTCCTCTAGGGGAAAAGCATTAAGACTGGTCAGTTTAAATAAAACATCGCCATTTCTGCTATGTTAGTAACACGTAAAGCACTATCTGTAACATAAAAATTGCAAAGACTTTGTTAAAACTGATCAGTTTGACTAACTAGACCTTCATCTGTGGGAAAAGCAGTAAGACTGGTCAGTTTAAATTAAACATTGCCATTTCTGTTATGTTAGTAACGCTTAAAGGACTATCTGTAAAATAGAAATTATCAAGACTTTATTTAAACTGTCCATTTTGCATTTCTGCTATGTTATTAACACTTAAAGGACTATCGGTAACATAGAAACTGTCAAGACTTTCTTAAAACTGACCAGTTGGACTAACTAGACATTCCTCTAGGGGAAAAGCATTAAGATTGGTCAGTTTAAATAAAACATCGCTATTTCTGCTATGTTAGAAACAGTATCTGTAACATAGAAACTGTTAAGACTTTATTTAAACTAACCACTTGGACTAACTGGCCCTTCCTGTGGGGGGAAATCATTAAGACTGGTCAGTTTCAATGAAACATTGACATTTCTGCTATGTTAGTAACACTTAAAGGACTATCTGTAACATAGAAATTGTCAAGACTTTATTTAAATTGACCATTTTAACTAACTAGACCTTCCTCTAGGGGTAAATCACTAAGATTAGCCAGTTTAAATAAAACATTGCCATTTATGCTATGTTAGCAACACTTAAAGGACCATCTGTAACACAGAAACTGTCAAGACTTTGTCAACACTTAATGGACCATCTGTAACATAGAAACTGTTAAGACTTTGTTTAAACCGACCATTTGGACTAACTGGCCCTTCCTCTAGGGGAAAATCGTTAAGACTGGTCAGTTTAAATATAACATTGCCATTTCTGCTATGTTAGCAACACTTAAAGCACTATCTGTAAGATAGAAATTGCCAAGACTTTGTTAAAACTGATCAGTTTAAATAACTAGACCTTCATCTGTGGGAAAAGCAGTAAGACTGGTCAGTTTAAATAAAACATTGCCATTTCTGCTATGTTAGTAACACTTAAAGGACTATCTGTAACATAGAAATTATCCACACTTTATTTAAACTGTCCATTTTGTATTTCTGCTATGTTAGTAACACTTAAAGGACTATCGATAACATAGAAACTGTCAAGACTTTGTTAAAACAGACCAACTAGATATTCCTCTAGGGGAAAGGCATTAAGACTGGTCAGTTTAAATAAAACATTGCCATTTCTGCTATGTTAGCAACACTTAAAGGACCATCTGTAACATAGAAACTGTCAAGACTTTGTTTAAACTGACCATTTGGACTAACTGGCCCTTCCTCTAGGGGAAAATCGTTAAGACTGGTCAGTTTAAATAATACATTGCCACTTCTGCTATGTCGGTAACACTTAAAGGACTATCTGGAACATAGAAATTGTCGAGACTTTATTTAAACTAACCATTTTGCATTACTGCTATGTTAGTAACACTTAAACGAATATCGGTAACATAAGAACTGTGAAGACTTCATTAAAATTTACCAGTTGGACTAACTAAACATTCCTCCATGGGACAAGCATTAAGACTAGTCAGTTGAAATAAAACATTGCAATTTCTGCTATGTTAGTAACACTTAAAGGACTATGACCATTTCGACTAACTGGCCCTTCCTCTACGGCAAAATGGTTAAGACTGGTCAGTTTAAATAAAGTATTGCCATTACTGCTATGTTAGTAACACTTAAAGGACTATCTGTAGCATAGAAACTGTCAAGACTTTGTTTAAACTGACCATTCGGACTAACTGGCCCTTCCCGTAGGGGAAAATCGTTAAGAATGGTCAGTTTAAATAAAACATTGCCACTTCTGCTATGTTGGTAACACTTAAAGGACTATCTGGAACATAGAAATTGTCAAGACTTTATTTAAACTAACCATTTTGCATTTTTGCTATGTTAGTAACACTTAAAGGAATATCGGTAACATAAGAACTGTGAAGACTTCATTAAAACTTACCAGTTGGACTAACTAGACATTCCTCCATGGGACAAGCATTAAGACTAGTCAGTTGAAATAAAACATTGCAATTTCTGCTATGTTAGTAACAGTTAAAGGACTATGACCATTTCGACTAACTGGCCCTTCCTCCAGGGTAAAATCATTAAGACTTATCGGTTTAAATAAAACATTGACATTTCTGCTATGTTAGTAACACTTAAAGGACTATCTGTAGCATAGAAACCGTCAAGACTGTATTTAAACTTACCATTTTGCATTTGTGCTGGGCTAGTAACAACTTAAAGGACTATCGATAACATAAGACCTGTAGAGACTTTGTTAAAACTGACCAGTAGATCTTCCTCCATGGGAAAAGCATTAAGACAGGTCAGTTTAAATAAAACATTGCCACTTCTGCTATGTTAGTAACACTTAAAGGACTATCTGTAGCATAGAAACTGTCAAGACTTTATTTTAACTGACCATTTTGCATTTGTGCTGTGATAGTAACAACTTAAAGGACTATCGGTAACATAAGAACTGTAGAGACTTTGTTAAAACTGACCAGTTGGACTAACTAGATCTTCCTCCATGGGAAAAGCATTAAGACTGGTCAGTTTAAATAAAACATTGCCATTTCTGCTATGTTAGTAACACTTAAAGGACTATCTGTAACATAGAAATTGTAAAGACTTTATTTAAACAGACTATTTTGCATTTCTGCTATGTTAGTAACACTTAAAGGAATATCGGTAACATAAGAACTGTCAAGACTTTGTTAAAACTGACCAGTTGGACTAACTAGACCTTCCTCTATGGGAAAAGCATTAAGACTGGTAAAAAAACATTGCCATTTCTGCTATGTTAGTAACACTTAAAGGACTATCTGTAACATAGAAACTGTCAAAATTTTATTTAAATTGACCATTTTGCATTTCTGCTATGTTAGCAACACTTAAAGGACTATCTGTAACATAGAAACTGTCAAGATTTTATTTAAATGGACCATTTGGACTAACTGGCCCTTCCTCTAGGGAAAAACCATTAAGACTGGTCAGTTTAAATAAAACATTGCCATTTCTGCTATGTTAGTAGCACTTAAAGGACATAGAAACTGTCAAGACTTTGTCAACACTTACTGGACCATCTGTAACATAGAAACTGTCAAGACTTTGTTTAAACCGACCATTTGGCCTAACTGGCCCTTCCTCTAGGGGAAAATCGTTAAGACTGGTCAGTTTAAATAAAACATTGCCATTTCTGCTATGTTAGCAACACTTAAAGCACTATCTGTAAGATAGAAATTGCCAAGACTTTGTTAAAACTGATCAGTTTGACTAACTAGACCTTCATCTGTTGGAAAAGCAGTAAGACTGGTCAGTTTAAATAAAACATTGCCATTTCTGCTATGTTAGTAACACTTAAAGGACTATCTGTAACATAGAAATTATTCAGACTTTATTTAAAGTGTCCATTTTGTATTTCTGCTATGTTAGTAACACTTAAAGGACTATCGGTAACATAAGAACTGTCAAGACTTTGTTCAAACTGACCAGTTGGACTAACTAGACCTTCCTCTAGGGGAAAAGCATTAAGACTGGTCCGTTTAATTAACTCTTTAGTGCCCATTACGCATGCGTATTACGTAATGCAATGACAATAAATTTTTTAATCGATACACGTGAATGTTAGCGGATAGCGTTTGCTGCCTCTAGCTGAAATCGGGACACAATAATAAATTATTTGTACCGAAACGTCTGCAGAATCAGAGAGAAGACCTTCCAAGCTTTGTTTTGATAGCAAGTTGGGCGGCGTTTGACTGGAAGAGAGCCGTGAATAACAGCAGACAAAATACAGAAGGTAAAAGTACACGCATGATAGGCAGATAAACTAGGTAGTGGGATCCATAAAAGCATGTTTGAGGCTTACTAGCCTTTATAAATACAAGAAACAATTGAAAAGGAATGCCTGGGGTTGAATAGTAAGTCCTGCTATTACAATAGGGGGCTATTCTGAGCCGAGTTTGTCCATCGAGTATACGGGTTGATTACCGAGACATCACGGGAAATGCATGATCCTGGCCGCTCCCACGGCTCTGGTGATGTAGTACAGGCACTCTCCGTTGCTCTGCTATTGTCTCAGATACGTTTCTCTCCCTTTCCAGCTATTCTTACTCCTCTAAGACACCCATACTTGTCAGAAAAACAACAAAATTTCATGTCGATTTGAAACACAGTCCGTATCACCAGCACTTACACACAGATCTGGCTGCAGAGATGGTCTTGAAGGATGATCAGGCTACTTGCAGATCTCCAGCAACAGTTTAGAATAGAGCTAGCTGGTTGAAGAGCCGCCTGCGCCACTCTAAAGCCTAGAATGTTGATCAATACTTAGCGTGTTTATTTAGCAGACATTATTCATTGTACATTTTGTCACGATTTTGCATGGGGAAGCCCCTGTAAATGAGACTAAAATGAAAGAATGTGTTCATTATGACGTTAGTCAGCTTCATGGGGATCGCCCTTGAGTACTGCTGACGTCTTCGCGTAGACTGGAGACGGTGAGTATACGCTGCGACTATAGTCGCTATTGTCA
The DNA here is from genome assembly GCA_963921505.1 of Phakellia ventilabrum. NCBI lineage: Eukaryota > Metazoa > Porifera > Demospongiae > Axinellida > Axinellidae > Phakellia > Phakellia ventilabrum. Next base: position 3,285,316 of record OY997397.1, read on the forward strand.
CGTAATGACCTAATACTATGCGCGACTTTTGGCGCTACTGTCAAGACTTTATTAAACTAACCATTTGCACTAACTGGCCCTTCCTCTAGTTGGTCAGTTTAAATAAAACATTGCCATTTCTGCTACGTTAGTAACGCATAAAGGACTATCTATAACATAGAAACTGTCAAGACTTTATTTAAACTGAAAATTTGGACTAACTGGCCCTTCCTCCATGGGAAAATCATTAAGACTGGTCAGCTGCTGTATGTTAGTAACACTTAAAGGACTATGCATAGATCAGGTGACCATTGACTCATGGCAAGAGATACATAGCAGTTTATTACATGCATGGCCCACTTTTCGACAGCAGCTCGCTGTGAAGCCAATTAGTTTTCATTGGACTGAAGGTTGCTTACAGCTAATGAATAGTTTGGTATCAGGCAATTATTGAGAAGGGTCTAACTCAGCAGTAGTTTAGCTGACCTCCCAGATGATGGCAGAAAAAGAGCTAGTGGTGTCATATCTGAATGAAGTGACTGTTCGCAAGCTTGATGACCGGTTTATAAACTTAGGTTTTCTATCAGTCCACACAAGTCTTAGAGCACATAATGTCACGAGAAGGGGAAGAAAGAGTAGGAATGTGTAACAACCATGTAAAAGATAATTAGCAAAAATTACCGACGGTAGCTTCATTACTATTTTTGGTTACAATCAGTAAACAACAGCGTAAAAAATGAAAGATGAAAGATGGCTTAAACTGAAACTAAAATTCACAGCTGTCAACAAAGTGGTACTGCATTATTTAACCCTACCCAGCTACAGCTACCTTTCCGCAACCCCTACCTTTTTGCTACCCTCTCTAGATGTGGTGAAGCCACAGCTATACATCTGCAGATAAATTAAAGTAGTGGGAAACTGGGAGGAACTGCTGTGGAGAAAAATGAGAGGGACAGTCTGAAAGAATTTCAATGAATGACAGAGCACAAGGGTACCGTCCTTGCTTCAACTTATCAGTGACAAGTTCAAACTACAATTGCCAAGGGCACAAAGGTATGACGTGGCCACAAAGTAAAGAGCTCTGTAGGCCTTCGCTGTGACATAGCTATGCTACTTCATATAGTAGTTACAACTACATCACACTCCACTAACAGCCTGGGTCGCTCTATAAAATAATAGCTACACTCACGCCTGGCCAGCCCACTGTTATTGGTAGTCGGCACCCCGATCAAATCACCATGCTTCAAAAATAACCCCCTTTCTGAAACGCAACCGTCAGTCACTTACTTCTGCAGCGAGTTTGTCATCCCGGCCAAATCACCATGAAGGCACTCATGAAACGCAACGGTTAGTCAAATTAATACTCTTGCAGCGGGCGGAAACCACAACAGAATGATTACTATAAATAGAAGTACTTCTGCTTATTAACAACTGGCAATACACACTTCCTCTGAATGTCTAAGTGAGATGCAACATCACAGGATTGTTGGAAGTGAAATGTAGTTAACGTTGGCATATATCATTGTTTTACTCCTGAATGAGTATCAATCGTTTGAATGGATGTACGACGCTCAATCAGGCTCGCCCCTCGATGATTCCCAGCATCTTACTAGTAATGTTTATAACTGTGACTCACTGTAAAACATACATACTGTACGTGCATATCATTATGTCTTCCGTCAGCTAAACTCTTTCTTACAGAGCTTGAAGAAATTAAAACCACTAGTGGGTGTAATGATCAAGAGTTCTACAGCACCAGGGTAGTACCCTGTAAGGGTGGGTAGTACTGCATAAGGTCTGGGTAGCAGTACTACATAAGGTCTGGAGTTGTACCCTGTAAACAGTACCAATCCGCACAAGGTACATGTACACGGCCACAGTGTACCTGAAACTAACAGTACAGCATCTATGGAACAGTTATTACCAAACCGTGTACTAACTGATACAAATGGGAAGGGTGGTATGAACCTGTGACAGCTCTTTTTCGAGCTGTACTGCATGCCCTAGACACCAGCAACCCCCAAATGAGACTCTTAAATGTATTTTTAAATACACTTACCACCACTTCATTTCTTGAATGTACTTCCACGCTTTTAGCAACAGCATACTCAAGTTCATGGAGCACATTCTGTGATTGGAAACACCCCCAGAAAGTTCCATCATCACAGATCTGCATGGTACAAAGTTGTACGTTCATCTACATGTATGCACACTACAACAACAATGGTGAAGGTACTTCACATGCATATAATTTATCGAATGCTGTGTAAAAGTAAAATGCAGTTTATCCCATAGCCATGGTAATGGCTGTAATTGGTAGAGGATGCTGAGCTATGTACACGCAGTGGCTAGAGAGAGGAATTGTGAGCACTCACAGCAGTTTAAAGGTCAACTACAGATACGTAACTGTCTAAAGAATACAAGCAGAAAATATCTTGCCACATGTTTGGAAGATGCTTACTGCAAATAGGTCACCTGCAATGCTTAGCCATAGACAGCTTCACAGTCTAGTGTAACCATATCATTCCATGGCAGCCCAACTGAAAGCATTGACTCCATCCCCTTCATCTAGTAGTCATAGCAAGACATGATGTCATAACGTTGAAGGATAATGTGAGTACAGAATCTTGTACTGCAAATTTCAGGACTGTTAGGTTGTTTGTTTGTAGGTCTGACTTGTAGTTCTACTGAAACTTCTAAGCGCTCTGCAGTTCCAGACATCATAATGGAGACTCATTGGCTACCTCCTATACGTTCAAGGCTGAAGTTAGAAACTGACCATTAAGCATGAGCTAAGTCAATGTCTGGAACTGTTTTGGTTGGGCCTAACATTAATTAAATTGAAAACTATGTCTCTTCCCTTGAAACAATTTAACATGCGTATTGAGTTACTAGAATAACCATATTCTTCGAGAGCATATAGGCTAAGAGCCCCAAAACCAATTGGAACTCAGAGCCTCATAGGTTTACATATAGTAGCCAAGGAAAGTCATGCATTTTGCACTAGTGCATCAATAATCATGACCAGTGACTGGTGTTTACCCCAACACAGCATGCAGCCAAAACTGCAAGTCACAAATGATTGCCTAGCATGCAGCCAAAACTGCAAGTCACAAAATGATTGCCTAATTAATGCCATTGTCCTAGAGGATGGATAGACTATGCAGAGTGAAACCTGTAGGCTTTGAATGTCTTCACCAATCAAGGGCGGAATTTGTGGACAAATTTTGCACAGCCGTTGAGATCTTGTGATCTAGCTCCTCTTCTATACTAGCTGGAGTAAAGCTATTCATACCAATAAACTGCCTGGCCTACAATTTCAGTGGAAATCCACCTAAGCAATAGAAAGTAACGAGAATAGATTTAAAAAATTCAGATTGGGCGACATTTCCGGACAGGTCATGCTTTCGGAGAGAACAGTGTTGATCTGTGACAATGGGCTTCCTGTCAAAGGTTTTGCATGCGCTATAGCCACCATCTCAGGTAAGAGATACTGTTTGGCACATATATTAAGTAGAGGAAATATACAGTGAGCAACTTTAAAAAATAATTGGTCAGATAGATCTGATACCAGAATTCAACAGCTCACTATTTGAAAATTTGAGTTTCACTTGCTTTGCGTGCTGTGGGAGAATATTTGGTTAGCTATTAAGGGGCCGTTCACAGACTAATTCTGCCACACATAGCGTCATTATGACACTAAGGGGGGGAGACTGTGACGCTAAGGTGGTAGTAAGACCTTCCTTAAGTTGTTTCGAGAGTTATTTGTATAATTTTTGGATGCTGTTACCTTATCCCAGTAAAAATATGACTATTACATGGTTAAACTGATCTACTGGCTAGTGCTGCACCTTCTGTTGTGACGCCAAGTGAAGGGGGGGGGGGTCTGATCTTAGTGTCATAATGACGCTAAATGTGGTAAAATAAATGTGAACGCTCCCTAAAATAAGTCTATTTCAGTTTTCTGAGGTTATTAGCTGCAGCTACCAGCATTTTTCTTGCTATAGCTACGTAGTTGCAGTGGAGAGAAACAGCACTCAGTCCCTGCAGCTAGCTATCCCACTTTCTGTACTGCAAGCCGTGAAGGCCTGGGAACGAGGCTAGATAACGTGAACGACCTTAGCAACGGCCGTGTAGCGTGATCGTGTCCGACATTCCACGCCCTTATTTTACCCTTCCCACGCTTGATCACGGCATCCCTGCAACATGTACTACGATCATACAGACACAGTACGAAGACTAACCTGCAACACGCGTAGGTCCATCGCGATATCGCCAGCTGTCGCCACGTGGCCAATCGACTGTCATTATTTATTGACATCGAAATAGGGTGGAGCTGAACCAACCTCATACCGTACCGGTACCAAGTAGTACGGCGGCAGTTTCCCGCCAAATTGTGGTGATGGAGTTGGGGAGATCTTTTGAGACCCTGGTCAGTTTTAGATGTGCTGCTAAGATATACTTCAAAGGAGGAGAGTCACAGTATCCGATAAATCACAGATGTCGGTTCTCTCTGGGTACGGTTCATTCGGAGCCATACATTCAGATTGAAGGTCAGGGTTTTCCCTGTCCCAAGAGAGTGAAGGTCAGCTATTTAAACCTCGGGCTTAAAGTTTTAGTATAAACTACCGCTCAATCCTAGCCTCATGGGCCAAACGTGGGCAATTAAAACTGTACAGTGTGCTGCCCACTAATACGTTGTTGTAACTCAACATGCGTGAAAAGTCTTGAAATTATGCATACAAACTTGAGCACAGACAGTGTCATTTTTTTGCCTTGCAAGAGCATTTGTAATCCATTTCATCATAGATAATGGAGACGAACTCAGTTATCTGTGATTCCATCCACTTCACACAAAAATGATAATGTGAATTAGCTCCTGCATGTTTCCAGCAATTGCAGGGTGAGTATGAGCCTTCAAAGTTTGGCCAATTTCGCGAATGTTTGATCTTAGTGATCACTTGCAATGTGGTCTCCTCGTCCCGTGCTGTGGCCGTGAATGCAAGGTATATTCATGTTACGTTTTATGCTTAGTAATGCATCCGCCTTTATAATGCATTTTACAGCTACTTTAGTCTGCCCAAATGGCAATATTATAATGGTCAACATGTATAAACGGGAATAGCAACCATGAGGAGAATCGCAGTGAAAGTGCTAATACAGATTCACCAAAATGTCTTCACGTGACCCGCGAGTCTCGGGGAAAACGTGATCTCACATGACGACATTAGCAACTACTAGATCTAGTAATTAATAATTGCATGCCGACTCCGCCCCTAGCTGATTGAACGACACTTATCCATGTAGCTACTCTAACTGTAGTAGCATCCTTAAGCGTCGTTCTTCCCGACCGAGGCCTCGAACGTCATCACTTTTTAGTATCGAATTTCGACAGCAGGCTGCGTACAGCGAAACAGATGAAGTTAAGTAACTATTAATGATTGCATTTTCAAAAATTTATCGTTGCTATGCGTACCTGAAGTTCGGATATTTTGGTGAAACTGAATGCAGCAAATTATTTTGCCTGAGGTACTTCCGAGGCTTCCAAGGGAACATTTGAACGACTGGAACGGAATCGGGTACCCGCTTTACGTAAGCAATCGGGGTATATTTTTTCGCGTGGTAGGTATGACCCGTTATATACCTGTAATGCTGAAATCTGATTGGACTTAGGTATAGTATAACTAGACTTGCGGCTTGACTTAACAAAACTGTACTCCTAACTGCAAGTGTAGCTTGGTTGTACCAAACATAGAAGCATGCTAATTGGAAGGTCTAATTAGCATTCTGGTGTGCATAAATCAGCTTTCTGAAAGGCTCTTACATGGACTAGGTCACTGTAAGGCCAAAGATTATTATTGGCAGTTTGTAGCTTAGTTTATTAGTGCAGATACAGTATGTATTATTCTGGCTGTCACTGTAATTTCTTTTAGGCTAATCCTGATTGTATCCAGTGTGTAGCTGCTCAACGCATTGAGGAAGGGCGGTTGTCCATTGTATTCAAGAGCAGTTTTCAAGGGTGGGATACCATCTTGCTTTCTGAAGTTACAGATGTGGTAGCCCTGCGGAAATTCAATGAGTTTCTTGAAAGGTACATCTCACATCCCCTTCTTCAAGGAAAGCATAGTATTGAATCATCATCATTGATGGGTGACCTCAGAGGTGCATCTGAGAATCATGTACGTGACATGACGCCTTCTGCTCACAATAGCCCCAAAAAATTGCGCCTAAGTCTCAGCAAAAGGTAATGAACCTATAATGCGGTTTGGCTATGAGATATGTCATTGGGATATTTGTACTTAATTGTAGTTTTTTAGTATAAGGGACAGCCTAATTAAGTTGGACAGTGTATTGTGGCTATATAATTATAGTGACATAACAAACTGATTTAACAGGAAGACAGACAAACAAACAAACAGACGTGGGGGGAAAAGTAATCTTAGTACAACACACCTGGCTGGCAAAAATTGACATCTTTATAAAAAGTACATATATACTGTCCTGTTGAGGAATTTTTGTAAATCATAGGTGTGTATGTCCCAGGATCACACAATTTTCTCCCAAGATTTAAAACAGTGTATCTGCCAGGTACATGAATGTTTTCGAAGTTGTATGTGGTGCACAAAGGGTTGAAAAGATCCTGGCCAGTCTATCACATAGATTTTTGAGGGATCAAGATTTGCTACACCTATAGTGTATAACAAGAGATATGAGCACCGGAGGCAGACCCCACAATTGAGTGATGCGAATGCGAGTTTTCAGACAGTCTCTCCACTCTCTCATAGCAACCATGACTGATTTTGGAAATGTGTTGAAGACAAAAGATCTCATTTTCCCCTGAAGGCCAATGGTTTTTCATAGCTTCTCCAGCACCACTGATATGCAAAGTTTTAGGTGGTTATCACACCTGGCCGGCTTGCAGAAATATTAAGCCAGCCTCTGTTCTCGCCACATCTATAATTCTGGTCTAGCCCAGCACCTGTCCTGCCCCAGTAGTTGGTCTGTACTTGTATTTGTAAGCCTTATGAGTCATCTGCACTCCCTTGATTATAACCCTATACCTAATTGATGTTATATATCTGTATACTAATGTAGGTTGACATCCTATGGTGCTAGGATGATAGAGGCAGCAACCACACCTACTTGTAAGTTGTGCAATGCACACCCTTCTCTTTTCAGTTTATGATCGTTTGCCGTGTAGATGTTTTGTTTGACTATATATTGATTGACAAAAGATATGGTTACTGTACATATACCTGTATAGAATGGAGAAAGGAGAATACTAGTGCTAGTCTATATGCTTCATTAGATTCAGCCAGCCTAGAACCTCACTGACAAAACAAGTTGGATAATAAATTACACCATCATGTTTGATTAAGCATGTGTGGGATTCAGTGGATATGTAACAAAAGATATGTTGCTAACTAACATTCTGTTTCTTTGCTATATTTAGCAACATTCTACAAGTCAAGTGCCTTGACTTCACCAGTAACAGAGTCTTTCCTCCCCTCATCTGCTCCAAATGGCAGACAAATACTCACTCCTTCAAGGAGAAGTTTAGTGATGCAACAATCACCAAATCAATGTAAAACTGATGTGTTTCAGTCTCCTAAGAGGACAAAACAGCTTTCAAGCAAAAGGTTACCACTCACCGATCTTGCTGATCATCGAAATAGTTCTGCAAGTGCACCTGCACATGACATTGAGTTAAAGAAAGAGCAGGAAGGGTACAGTTTAGAATACAGCTGCATAAGTAGTATTAAGTACATATCTGTACGAGCTAACTTGCAGAGTTCACTATCGTGAATTTGGACTGAGCGTAAATAATATAATACTTAATACGCTGTAATACTTATATACTTATAATATGGTATAAATGTTTACATGCAGTCCAGTACAAAATGGTATATAGTTGCTTTTGTGTTTCAGTTTTGCCAACCTCGGAAACACATGCTACATGAATGCCGTGCTTCAGTCGCTATTGGGACTGGATCCATTTGCTGAGGACATGATGAACAGTCAGCTGGTGAAAGGTGCACATCCTAAATCCTTGTACAGGTAAAATAACACCCGTTTACATGTACATGTACATATTATATCTTATTACACGCATTCCCGTGCAATACGGGAGAATATTGCACGAGTGCAGGGATGTACTCCCTGCATGAGTGCAATATGCCGTATTGCATGGGAATGCGTGTAATAAGAGATTTATTCTATATAGCTGTACTACATTGACCATACATGTAGCTGGATAATACATGCACATAACATTGTACAATAATATTATTACTTTTACAAACAGCGATGATAGTTCACAATGATCTACATGGCATGTATAATTCAGAAAACAATAAAACATGGGTGGTTTTTACAGGGGACGTTACTGTAGTAATAACTCTGGAGATAAAGTCATTCTGCCAAACCACGAGGAAGATATGGGACGGACTTCGCGGAATTTTCGATCACGCGGCAAGTTCTTGAAAATGGCGATGCTATCGAGGAGCGTATCTCTGGAACGGAGAGCGCTATAGACTTCTAACGTGGGGTTCCTTTAGTTCACAGATAGTACTTGCGCTGTACCAAGAATCATTCGTGTCTCGCTAATGGTTGTCGAGATATGACAGCGTGAAAATTGGCAAAAATGCGGCCACTGTTCAGCCAATCAAGTAATGAAATTCAAATTTACGGTTCAACTGCACATGCGTATTTGCCCGTGCAATACGGGATAATATTGCACGGTAGCTCTACGTAACAATAATGTTATGCACAGGTGAAGTATAGAATAAATAAGTATAATATGAGAGTAATTTTTTAGTAATAAAAACAAATCTCTAGTATGTGGGAGAGTTACTTACGTACATATTCAGCATACATGTACATCTAGTATGCTGTATGCTCTCTGCTGCTGATGCAGACTATTTGAAAAGTCCAATGAGCTTATGAATCTGATGCATGACATGTTTTTTACTTGCCTATAGAAACGGTATAGCATCAGCCAAGTTTCCTCTGTGACCCTTCTTCATACCGAAACAGCATGCACACATGAACTTTTTTATCCATTGTAGGATGATGTTCTTGCTGCTAAAATCGAAACGAGCTAAGGACAGTTATGAATCCCAAAAGATCCTCCTCAAAAGAATAAAGGCTGCCATTTCATCTAGGTCTTCCAAATTTGGTGGGTATAGGCAACAGGTGAGTCTGCAAGATCTGAATGCCAATACATGCTGGTATATTGTATTACATGTAGCTTTGTGTGATTTTCTCCCTTAGGATGCCCATGAATTACTCAACCAGTGCTTGGATCAACTAAAAGAAGATGTTGATCACATTACCACTAGTTCTAGCAGGGCACAGCATACTGAAAAGGCGAGAATGTCTAATATAATGGAATGATGGTACAAAGTACTGTTTTTTGTGATGGGTAAATTTCTGACTACATGTATGCACTGTCCCAAACCTTCCCTGCACGAGTGAGCAAATTGAGCGGGGGAGAGACCTGGTCCATTTTATTATGTGTGCAACCACAACGTAGACGTCTCTAATTCATCAGATTGGAGGAGACTTTGGTAGTCGATCAGGCCAGAAGACCCAAGGAGGTTTTTTTTCTTCTCCCCACATTTTCTTGCTTACTCATGTGGGGAAGGTCTGGGAATGACTATGGGGATAGGCTGCTATGCTGTAGCCAAGATGGGACAGTGACAGCAACCTTCAGATATGATGTTTTATTGAAGACACCTGCTTTGGCCTTACGGCTTCATCAGGTACAGATGTACAATCGCTAAGGACATACCTTGCAATGGTGGCATAAATACAAAGATCAGTGAAGCTAACTACTCTCTAGAGTGTAGCATTTGCTGAGGGAGTCTAGGCATGGCCTGCAAATTGATGGGAAAATGATGTAGGAAGCACGTAAGCTGCTGCTGTTTGTCTGTGGCTGGTTTTGTAGCATTTTGGTGCGTCTCTGTATATGGCACACTGCCAGTCTGCCGTGGACCTTCACAGATGATAGAGTGAATGAAACATTATTCACTCGTTAGCTACAAAGTAATGACAGTCTGCACTGAATGCTGCTCGCTGATTACTACATGAGCTAGCCGATACACTCAATTTTTGTTAGCGTCTGTATTGTATCCAACTACGTATTATTAATTTTAGGCCCTTACTGTTCGATTGTGATGATGTCTACTTGGATTCATGGCGGATATTGGATTCATATAATGCTAATCAGATAGAAAAAGGGGGGGGAAATGTGCTGGCTGACACTTTGCTGATCCAGAACAGGTGACTGTATACTTTGCTATTCGGAAAACGTGATCTGTCCCCTGCTTTCACTATATAAATTTCATTCATATCATATGATTATGGTTATGCAAGTACAGATGCTTAGCAGGGCTTGGTACGTATATATACAATTTAATTTGGTAAGGTTCTCTCATTACTACCCACGGACCAGACATACCAAGAGGTACCTTCATCCCTTGTTTCTAACGTGGTGGGACTCATCACATGGCAACCGCGACACTACCAGGTAACAGGCTGCAATTGTAGTCCCTATTAGGTGGTACATGGTAGTTTGTGCTGCTCAGTATGATCTCAAACACTGAAGTGCGATACAACGGTAACTTCCAGTCTGGAATACCCATGGTGTACAATCAGAACCCTACTAGGTGGCAACCGGTAAAATCTCTCCCTCTGAAGAAGTGTGATTGTGGTCTATTCAGAGTCCTACATTTTCCTAGTTACTAAGTAAAGGGTTCATGGTCTCAAGGGAGGTTAAGTTTTCTGTTAACAGCACTTAAGTAGCTATCACTTTTTGTATAATTTTATAACCATATCTTAGAATAATGACGATAGCCATGTATTTATGCCAGAGGGCACCATTTAATTGCCCATAAGTATACGTGGCAGGTACCCAGTGGCCCAAACATGAAATGCTAGCTGATATTTGGAGCCCTAGTATTGGCCTCTCTCTGCTTTGCTGCACTCAGCAATGATCAATCTGTAACTCCATTGCCGGCTTGATAGTGAGAGTAAATGAAGCCGTGGAAAAGGGATTGACTATTGGTACAATCAATATTACTCTTAATTATGCTCCAGTAGTGGTATATGTCCTTTGAAGTGTTGGTACACGATATGTTCATTTAGGGTGCTGAATGTCCCTGTCCTGTTGAGAGAAATTTTCAGTGCAGTATAATTCACACTATTGCTTGCAAAAGGTAAGTTAGTCCCATACTACCTCCAGTTTAGATGTATTGTTTGTACAACTGTGAGGCTTAAATGCTCTTTATGGACACTTTAGTTGTGGAAAGGCTACACAAAAAGCTGAAGTAATCTATGACTTCGCTTTACAGCTTCCCAAACGGTAATATCTATACTTGACTAAAGTACTTCAACTAACAGTGTATGCATAATTCATTCTGTCCTCCTTATTAGTGTGCTATTGAAGCCCAATCAGCAAGCTAACCTTCAGCAACAGTTTGATGCCTACTTTGCTGTAAGAACACTTATGAGCCCATAATACAATTACATGCGGAAAATTTAGTGTATATTGAGGGCTGACCACACTGCCAAGTGTAAAGTATGACGGGCGAGCAGAGATATGGATATAATTTATTGTGGCGTATATAGGTGTGGTTGAAATTATGAAATGATGCATATGCACAATCCTAGAAATTTATTTGAAGATTGACCTCCATGCAGACACTCTCGCACACCTGATAATGAGCCGTGTCACATACAGGTGAAGAGACAATCAAACTGGTCAACCATGCCACCTACATGTATCTGGCACCGTCCACATGTCAGTTTGCACAGATACTATCCTGTTCCTTTACAAAAAATTTGTAGGCTTGTCGAATCTGGCTGTACTTACTCGGTTCTGCTATGCCTACAGGGCAAGTTTCAGCGTGTGTTATAAATTATCTGGATGGGGCAAAGACATGGCACGATTTCTGGCCAGATGAAGTCCGGTTCTTCCATTCGAGTGTTATTTCAGTGCAGCTGCTCAATGTATACGTATATGAAAGCTCATTATCTCTAGAACCAGGAATGCTCTGGCTTTTTAGCATAGTCCATTACATATGGAGTTCTAAGAATCACTCTTTGTCCTGCAGTTGGCTATGGGGATAGCACAGCCTAAACAAAGCCAATGTGGTTTAAGTAGCGTAAATTAAAGTTTTCAAAATACAGAATAAATCCAAAAGAAAGTCAAACACCCGAGACTGAGTCAGAAAATATAAAAAGCAGAACCCATAAGATTTAAGACGTGTTCCCAGTTTCCACTCCCAGTTGTTGTTTTTCACATGTGAAGAAGGATCACAATATGGTACATGTATGTAAGCTTTGATCCCAGATTTGTTTATATCTGCCCCCTTTTCTCTTAAATCTTTACACTTGGCAGTGTTTAAAAAAATTGCTATTGGATCAAAACTCATCTTAGTACCAGCCTGTCATCAAGGTGGAAACAGCCAACAGTGTCCTGCCATGAAAGGTAGTCTGGGGCACAGCCTACATGTAGCTCAAGCTCATGTTAGGCAATGTTAAGTGAATATTGAGACAGAAATGTAGAGACATTTTTATCTTGCCTGCTTAGACATGTACTTTTTGGGCATTTTACAGAGTGAGGATGTACAATACTCTTGCTCACATTGTGAAGGGAAGGTGGCCAGTCTATCACATAGTTTGTCACAGTTGCCACGGTGAGTGTTTTGAAAATTACTTCTGCTGCTAAAGCAAAGTAATGCAAGACTCAGCTCCTGTTTGGAGTACATAATTGCTGGTGTGGTAGTTACTTCCAATTTTTTTGAAATACCAGATGGAAGTTAATATTTGCCATCAGCATCCAGTATGTGTTACACTAACAGATCAGAGTACCTGGAATTTTTTGTGTAAATTAGCAAACGGTCATGCTAGTATACAGCAGAACAACTATTAGGCATGCAGAAACTTCCCTATACATGTAGCTTCTGGCTGACCAACTCTGTGTATTTGCATGCTAACCTGGTAATGCCACTGAGTATGGTCTTCCGGAAATTCCAGCCCTTGCCGAGAAAGAGGCAGAGTTTGGCATGGCACTGACATAAAGATATTCAGCAGACGTGGTGAACGATACTGCTGAGCATTCTCCACTTCTATCTGCCTTTTCTGTAGTAAACAGCTTATTGGCAAATCTTAATCATGAGCTAAGAACAGTCGATCAGTTGTAGGAGGATACCATACGTTAAGCACACTTACATCATCAGTATCACTTCTCTAAATTTGTGACAATTGTATACTGCAAAATCTTCCATTTACGGGAATAACATATAGCTGTAATTTAGTATGTGTTGCTCCTTAGAATAATAATTTTGCATGGGTAGTAACTGTTTAGTAGTGGTGTATTTTCCCCTTGAAGCTGTATGTTCTTCCATTACCGACTAGTATGCTTCCTGTTTATTGTATGTGTATACAGTAACCTAGCCCTGACCCTTCATTGTTTCATGTCATGTGTTATGATAGCATTCATATGCTCTACTCCATGGAAGGATATTAATCCTTTACCTGAAGAGATATGGATTCAGTTCAGAGCTCTCCGAGAATTCTAAGCGTGTGGATAGTATCAGAATTCCAAGATGTATCAGTGTTGGTATGTGGAAGGAATTGCTTGTGTAATAATGCATAGGCAGCTAGTTGTTCTCTTTGTTGGAAGTGAAGACAATTATTCTAAAACTGCGTAATATTATATATGTAGATCTACTTTGATTGGTGGCCTTGTTTGCAGGCCTCCCAGCTCTAGCTTTTATTATGCACCATATATAAACGCAACTGTAAAGCAAATACCGGTACAATGAAAATACCAAGTCAGTAATTCATTGTACATGTCCGTTTAGCAGTCATAACTTACAAGAATGGAAATATTATCATATGTCACTGCTTACCACATCTATGCAGTACAAATCTATGTTAGCTTGATGTGTTAGGCCTGCAAACTTCCATTAGCTTTTTGTGAATAGCAATGCATAATGTCATTTCATAAGTGTGAATACACAAACAACCTTTGGGAAATGTACAGCAATCCAGGTGTGCACTGTGCGGGCACAATAAGAGCTGAGCAGAGATGCCAGGGATCAAGGGTATAGGATTTTTGTTTATGCACTTATGTATACTGTGTACCTGCATGCTGGTATGGAAGGAAAGCCAAGAATATACACTATCATGTTATTTTACTCAAATAGATCACTTGTGCAGTGCAGAAGTGAGCTCGCCAAACGAATTTACAGGACCATGGCCAAGGTATTGAGTTGTGTTTTTGCTGTGTTTTTGCTGATACTCATGTGAAAAAGGCCCAGCTTGTTTTTAATATTCTTGTTGCTGTACACATTTCTAACTGGGCAAATAAGGCTGTACATTAATCTTGCCAAAATTACAATGCTTGACAATCTGTGCACACTGAGCAGCAACAACTGTATGTTAAACACTGAGACCTACAGATCTATGTGATTTAGAAACCCAAAGACCCAAGGCTACAGTGTCCCAAATGAAGTGAGCTAAGGGCCTGGGGGTTTCTACATTACATGGAGGAGGGTTGAGGTGTCTAACCTGTTACCATTAAGTGTGCTACCAATTTTAGTTGAGAAAGTGAACTGAGGACAAATTGCAGCACTAGCAGTACTGTGCTCTCCTTGAACTGATGGGACCAAGCTATATGAAGATGAGGAGGGTAGAGCAACATGGTGTGATGGGCAAGAAGCATCAGGATATAGGCACTTAGGACACAAAACCTACTAACTGCAGCAAGCATGGAGGACTGCTAGTAGCTACCATCTAGCCTGAGCCTAGTGCCGTGTTGGAACAAAACGGTAAGGTTGGCAGCGTGACCATATTCTGACCCACAGAAACCGGCAAAACTAGCACAGACTGACTGAAGTAGGCTTGCCATGCTTTCCTGCGTCCTTTTTCCAATAATTTGCAAGCGAAGGAATGCCATACATCCTGCCCGGGGACCGCCCAGCAACCTGCAGCCTGTTTCTGAATGTAACGTAAATTGGTACTGATTTCATGTACCGTATTTGTCCTAATTATAGTAGGCTTGCCATGCAGAGAATAATACAGAGTTGGCCCTGGTGCCATAGATGAGCACAAAAATGCCGCTTGGTAGCTTTGTGACACTTTAATTACGGTGGTATTTCTAATTAGAACTGTATGATAGCGCAGTATAGGAAGTTCTAATTACAAACCGCCAGGAAAAAACACACATGCGGTTGGCACTCTCATTAGAGCATAAAAATTACACTACAGTGGCGCTATAATTAGGACAAATACGGTATGTATGTATGTATGTTTGAATCTGACTAGTCTGCACAGTGGTATTTTAAGTGGTCTGGGGTTCTAATAATCAAATAGTGATTGAGTGAGCAATGATGTCATTGTGATAACATTACATGGAATAAGAAAATGCTCTTTTTTTCTGGACAGAGATCCAAGTGTTTTCTCTAGTGTTGTGTCTGATGGAGAAAACAAGGAAAATGCTCCCAGTATGCCAAGAAGTGTTTGTTTTGCTGGGTAAGCACTATAGGTCATATACAAGTCACAAAAAGCATTTGAAAACATGAAAGCACATGATATATAGGGATGGAATCCCAAAAAAGGAACCGAACAAGGTAGGAATGACACCGCAACACTGTACGGATTGTCATCCCTATATCTTTTGACATTTTTACAACCAGGTCTCGCATGGTGCTTGTTACATGGGATGATAGGACGTTAGATTGGGATATGGCAATCGCTTCAGTCATTGTTGTGGTAGCCTCCAAATAGAATCAGAATCAGAAGACGACCATTTACCCCTTTAGCGACTTGCCAATATGGCACTTCGGTGATGCTCTCTGATAACGTTAACAGAGTTGTTACTGATGAAAATACTCGAGAATTACAGGTATGGTCCATAAAAGCTTATGACTAAAACTAGGGCAGAGTTTTGAAGATATTACTTTGTACAAATTCAATGGTGCAGCCATTTTTTTAGAGCCATCCCTACAAATTCAGTGGTGCAGCCATTTTTTTTGGAGCCATCCCTATGTATGTAGTACTACCCTACTCCATAATGTATAATGTATAATAAGTACAGGCAGTACAGTATTTACAGGTCCATACTCTGCTGTAGTCTGTCACACATGTACATTGTAACTGTAGTTCCTTACCTGTATTTTCATGATTTGCAGGAATGTCCTGTGCAGTTATGGCTGTAACAGCTATTCTTATGTATGTGTATAGTAGAGCTAAATACACGGCCGCGTTTAACGAAGGTGATATTTCCTATCTAAAAACCAGTCAGGTATTTTTGCATACATCACCCAGCTGAAGGTTGCACTCAGTAACAGGTCAGTTTAAGCTAAATGCAGCCTTGGAACAGATCAGCTTGTCTCATTTTGCACAAACTTCAGCGAAAGTGCTGACTCAGTAATTTTGTAGAGCGCTTCCAGTTGGTTGTCAGGACTTCAAAAATATCATCTTTGCCATATAGGCAACACAAATTTAAGCTACCTTGACGTACCTTGGCCTATTGGGCCACAAGCCTTCAGTAGTTTCCGATGTACAATCTGCCGGTGAAAATCAGTGATAGGCTTTGTTCTGAAAAGTTTGGAAGACATTATTAGCTCAAAGATGACTGCCTGTGAGTGGTTTGCATACATGCTTACAGAATATGCAATGTTTGAAAGGAACTGAATCCGCAGGAGTAAAGCACAATATAGTAGTACTGAGCGGGATTTAGTACGTACATTGAATTAGTCAGCAAGGTAAACAGTAAGCAGACTACCGAGTGTGCAACGCATAGCTGGCATGCAAATGCTGTCTGTCTGATTATGTTGTCTGATTATGTAACTCTACTGCAATCACCTAGCATGATCAAATAGATCACTTATAACAAGTCTAGATCAGTTGGTTGATATTATAAACAGTTGGCCTCAGACTTATGCTTATAAATCAGCAACATCCCTCCTTGGGCATATTATAACCTTTTCACAATGCTTGTGTATTATAGTAGTTGTCTGATGGATTAATAACAAAAAACATATAAAAAAATGAAAGAACATATAGGGATGGAATTCCCAAAAAGCAACCAAACAAGGTAGGAATGATACCACAATACTCTTACGGATTGTCATCTCTATGTCTTTTGCCATTTTTGCAACTAGGTCTCATTATACGTAAGTGCTAGTTACATGGGACGACAGGATGTTAGATTGTGGTGTAGATGATTAGGTGTTTTTTTAACGTACTTTGGTATAATAGAGTAATGTTTTTGGAAATGTGTTTCGTACTAAGTGTTGGTGAATTAAAAAGGGTGTTGTTGCAGGTGGAAGAGGTGTGGATTGTGGTGTAGAATAGGTACATGTATAGTCTAATCTAAGAGCATGTATTGCTGCATGTGGAGGATAAGTTGTAGTGTGAAGGGGTGATGTGTGTTGCATTGTGAAGTGGTGCAATTGCCACATTCTATTGGCTGTGGATATGGCTGGTGTGGCATGCCAGGGGTTGGTGTGTGTGTGTGTGTGTGTGTGTGAGGTAGGAAAAATGGCAAAAGATATAGGGATGACAATCCGTAAGGGTATTGTGGTATCATTCCTACCTTGCTTGGTTGCTTTTTGGGGATTCCAGCCCTATATGTTCTTTCTTTTTTAAAATGTTTTTTGTTACTTGTTTCTGTTGTTTTTTATGGGGAGGAGAAAGGTATGAATGGTGTTTAGATGGTGTGGTTGTGTGGGGTAGATGAGCGGCATTAGCTGTATCTACGTACATATGCTCCCATTCATGATAAACTAACAGCGCCTATAATGTAACAGACCCAGAATGCTCTTTGCACTGCAAAGCTTTCAGTGGGGCTTAAAAATACAGCAGAGTGGCAAAATACAGCTAATGTGAATTGTAGCTAAGTGCCTACCCACTTGAGAACGCCACTGTACACCCACTCATTCTTGTATGCAACATTGTAATGGTAGACAGCTGTCTACAGCAGTTAGCCGACTCCATTTAATGCACATCATGGAGGTTAGTATGGTCTGTAAACGTCTAGCAGTTGTATCTGTTTTTACTATTATGACGTAACTACAGCAACTCACTTTGGGTCTGTCGTAAAGCGTACTCAAAGTATTATAAGTGTCTAAGCAGAACAGCTCGTGCTTGAGGCTGCGTTTCTGGTGTAGCGTTTAATACGCATAACGGAACGGAACAGAACGGCGTATAGTGGCAAGTACTTGCCTCGAGCACTTGAGAATCTCTGTTGAACGGTATGATTTGTTTGAGAACGCTGTGGTGTGGGTGCAATAGCCCGGATCCAGTAGCACTTCTTCGCTTTTGAATTATTGTAATCGCTTCAGTCATTGTTGTGCTATGGTCTCAGAAGAAAGAAGAAAGAAGAAAGGAAGCTGAAGACGATTTGCCAGTTTAGCGACTTGCCGATTTGGCACTTCAGTGATGCTCTCTGTCAGCGTTAACAGTCTTGTTACTGTTGAAAACACTCGAGAATGGCAGGTATATAGTCCACAAAAGCTTATGACTAAGTCTAAGGCAGAGTTTTGAACATATCACTTTGTACACATACAATGGGGCAGCCATTTTTTTGGAGCCATCCCTATATATGGAGTACTACCATACTCCATAATATGCTAATTCTATTTGAATGGTTCAAGAACCTGTAGTAACGGTTTTGATACTGCAAGGGGCAAGTCAAAGGTCATGTGCATAACTGAGACTTAGAGTCAGGACAGCTCAACAGGTATGGAGTAATGCAAGAAGTTACAGAGTTAAGCTGTAGTATATGGATGAAATGGCACTGCCTGGTATGTTGCACATTTAGGCCAGTCCAGTGCATAGTCCAGTCCACTAGTCCATTCTGATAATTGTAGACTGCCTTAATCTGCAGCTACACCACCCCAAATGTATCTTACAATTGTTTTTGTCCATAACCTTGAATGAAACCGAAAGTCTGCCACAGTAATTAATCCAGCATAATGCAGAACTGAGAGCTAGGTAATCACATTGTAAACTCATCATAGATGGAAAGCTTTTTCAGAAAGTAAAAAAAAACATTCAGCAGATGCTCTTACCCTGGAGTGCCTGAGCAGAGGAAAGCTTTATCTAGCTACTGGTATATAAACATGTGTATACTACACTACTTACTTTTGCTAGTTTTTGCTAAGCTGCAACTATTTGAAGACTGCTATTATTCGTGCTGGTATTGAATAGTAGTTACCTATTGCAACTTGCCCATGTACTGTTGCTGTGAGTTACATTAAAGTGCTCTTTTTTGAGTTTTCCTTACAGGTAAGCCACTAATCTGAACCACCGAGTAAATTTTCAAAATTTGTTTCTTTTTTATTAGGACTACTTTGCCCTCAACACTGTATTCCACGGCAGTGGAAAAGCCTGCCACTATTGTGATACAAAATCAGCTAGCACCTCACTGTGCAAGGGATGTACACAACAGTGCCCTAATGGAAGAAAGTATTAATCAGCAACCGTGTATGACCACGCACAGTGATGACAAAGTGTACAAACATACAAGGAAGAGTGATATTGCAGCTGTGACTTCTGATAGCCAAGTAACTGCTGAAGGCATTCACAGTGGTAACTCAATCTTAGGGAAGCGTAACTTATCACAAAGAGATGAAGTATGTGTACAGCCTTTCAGAGGTACTGAAGATGCACACGCATGTGTCTGTATGAGGTCCAAGGATGAAGAACTCTACTTGTCAAGTGAAGGTGACCAGCAAGACATGCAACAAGCATTGGAGCAAAGCTTAATGGCTGAAGTGAGTTATTTATATGTGTAGTGGGGTGTATGAATTATCTACTGTAGGAAGAAGCCGAGGAAGTACCAAGCAGTCTACACTAAGGGGCCAGGACTTGACAGGTTTATTTCTCTTTGTCCCACCCAGTGATGTTATCTTGTAAACATGCTTGTAATGTTGTACACTCCAATTATAAAGTACATGTAAACAAGAAGATCAAAAGACAAGCGTCTTGGATAGCAAGGCAAACAGGAAAAAAAATCCCTTTTTCCAGAAATCAACATCTTTTCTTGAATATGCAAATCACTAGTATAGTACTGTACATGGAATGGTTATGTAACGGCTCTGCGTTTCTGGAACGTGGGAGATGTTTTGCCCAAAAGTGTACAAAATTCAAAGATGGCACCAAGAGTTCAAAGTAGGCAAGTACAGTTGACAAAAAGCTCTGTATCTTTGTAAAGCTACAACGTAGAGAGCTGCGGTTTGCAGTAAATGGCAGAGCAGTGGTTACAGATTCTCCTGCAACTTGTCTGCTGTTAATCTAAGATAAGGTGTCAAAGCTACAGTTGCCACAACTATTGAATTTTTCGGAGAATAAAAACAGCCTTATCCTGAGTTGCACGGGAGCTAGCATGCTCTGGCTTGGATATATTATAAATATGAAGTATCTTCACCTGTAGTGGAGCGCTGGACCTGCAGATCTGACTTGCCCAAAAACGTACAAAATTCAAAGTTGCTCGAAATACAAAAATGGCGGTCACGCGCTTGCCCACAGCAGCGAGACCAAGCTTGCCGATCGTCGCTCAACTAAACTAGTTTTGTTGACTTCGCCCTTTATGCCAGCTGTGTATCGACTTTTACACCAATCCACCGAGTCCTGACCGAGATACAGCGCGTTTGTACACACCGACTCCATTTTACTCACCGCCAGCCATCAAAGAAACGGCTACTTCCGGTACGCCCATGTGTCGAACTAATTTAACCCCTACGCGTAGACTGAAGGGCGAAACCCAAGGCCCTTCCGAGGCTTCCACAGGAGATAGCTTATCCCTAGGTAGATAACGGATCGTACAACCTGCCGCACAGTGATCTATCTATCTTACACAATGCCTAAGTCGTTCTGACAAGAGTTGCAAGATCTGCAAATGCATCCAGAAATGAAGGTAAGCAAGCTGCAGCTTGGTAGAAGCACAAACATTTTGACACATTACTGTCTAGCTAGCATCAAGATATAGGCTGTAAATCACTCCTAGAAAACTTAGCAAGCATGAAATACGGCTAGTATCTACGGTGGGGAGCTGTCTAGCCTGAACCTAGTGCTATTCTAATTGGTAGGGTGGCAGCATAGCTTCATGCACCGCCAAAAGGAAGCACAACAAAACTGGCAGTAGCTTACTGGGCCTTCTTGCAGGATTTCTCCGATAATCTGCAGTCAAGAACCGCCATATAGTCTGTGTAGGCTCCCACACCAACCTAGCCTACCAGGCTATCACAGCTTCTTGAATGTTGGAATGGAATTAGCCACCAAATGTTCATCCGGATTTCTATGAATCTGATTGGCGTGCTGCATGGGGGCACAGTTGCTAGCTAGCAATGGGATATAAACTTTTGTGTGAAGGGATATGTGACCAGTTCTTTGATCGGAATGACTTGGGTATAGTATAATTGCAGTTAATCGCGTGTATAATTAAATGTCTAAAGTTACATTTTAAAAAATGAGGGACCATGTAGGGATGGAATCCCCAAAAAGCAACCAAACAAGGTAGAAACTACACCACAATACTTTTACGGATTGCCATCCCTACATCTTTTGCCATTTTTCCAACCACACCTACACCACAATCATATGCCACACTCATATCCACAGCCAATAAATGATTGGAGTACCTCGTAACACGACCTTACACTATAACGTTTATAGTAATATGAACATAGACTCAATACTGTTCATCCCATATCCTTGCAAACAATCCACACCATGTTAAGCGGTAATATCTAAATGGCATCTGCTCTCAATGCAGACCTTTGTCTCCCTGATGCTGTACACAGCTACATCCTATAGGACTCCAAACTGGGCAACACTACAACTACCACTTAAGAAACATCTTGACTCCTCCCCCTACATGTGCAATGCATTAACCCATTCGTGATTATAACTAGTAAGATGCTGGGAATCATCGAGGGGCAAGCCTGATCGAGTGTCATACATCCACTCAAATGATTGATACATGTTATATATGTACCATGGGTTTCTACTGTACATGGGATTGTACCCTTTGTGCCAGTTTCATGTATTCCCCCTTGGGAATACATAAAACTGCACTCAGGGCATGTACAGTAGAAACCCATGGTACAGATGACTTGTGCCAGAGTTTTTATAGTGCACCACTAATTGTGCTTTAAAAATACTTTTGTAGATAATTAATTTCGCAGTCGAGAAGAAACCTCAGTAGCCTAGCAACCCTAGGGTACATGAATGTACCCTGGCTTCAAAGGTTCTGCTTCTGTACATGGGATTTGTGCGCTGTGGCGGCGCCTTTCATACGCCCACGCACTATGGTACAAATTCAGGATAAAACAATGATATAGGCATGCAGGTGGTGTTGGGAAATGTACTTGATTTCAGGTTTGACAATACACATAAGCGATGGTACGTACGTACGCACAATGAAATTGTTCCACTATACACGCCAGTGTGGGGCTCGCTCAGGCTCGCCACAGGATGTACACAGCACAATTATGTTGGACTAACTTCCTGTCATGCCATGTAATAATATAAGTACCACAAGATATGGTTGGCAAAAGATGTAGGGACGGCAATCTGTAAAAGTATTGTGGTGTCGTTTCTACCTTGTTTGGTTGCTTTTTGGGGATTCCATCCCTACATGGTCCTTCATTTTGTAACTTGTTTTTGTTGTTTTTGGGGTGGGGGGGGGGGGAGAAACGTTCCATGCAGAGATGTGTTGTTGTAAATCATGATTTAATAGCAGAGAGTTTAGTAGTGATGTAAGGTTACTTTTTTGAAGCCAACCAACAACAGCAAAACTACAGCAGAGTCATCTACCGGAGCATATTCTGAATAGCAGCAGTGTTTCTTTCTCCAGGCAGGTCCTGGTTACATACATGGTGAAGCAGCTTGTAGCTATATCACAGCACACGTATTTGTGGAGACGGGCAAGGATTGTACATGTAGGTCGTAGGAGTGCACAGCACTGACTATTTAATGCACATCGAGGTCAGCTAGCCTAGCAGTTGCATTCATTACACTAATGTATATCTCACAGCAACTCACTGTTATGATGAAGCGCACCCAAGTCCTGACAGAAGCTGGTGTACCCCTCAAACAATATAGGCTTCAAACTGCCAAACGCATGCTCAGTTGAGCTTCCGGTTTCATTATTAATTGTTATGAACGAAAATGGCGTGAAACGGCAAGCGTTCACTTGAGAGTGCTAGTGATTGGGCCGGAGTCAGTGCCGACTACCAAAACAGTAGGTTGGTGCGTGAGTGTAGCTATTATTTCTATAGAGCGACCCAGGCTGTGAGTGCATGGAGTGTGATGTATTCTATGACTACTCCATGAAGTAGCACATGCAGTTTTGTCACAGCGAATTAAGGCCTACAGGGCTCTTCACGTCTTGTCCACGGCATACCTTTGTGCCCTTGACGATTGTAGCCTGACCTTTGAACTTGTCAATGACGAGTGGGAGTAAGGACAGCACTCTTGTGCTATTTCATACAT
Organism: Phakellia ventilabrum; assembly: GCA_963921505.1. Classification (NCBI taxonomy): domain Eukaryota; kingdom Metazoa; phylum Porifera; class Demospongiae; order Axinellida; family Axinellidae; genus Phakellia; species Phakellia ventilabrum. The sequence goes on from OY997397.1 coordinate 3,308,809, forward strand.
TGAAAATTCTTCTAACTGAAATGTACTCTGATGACAGTGAGCTCAGAGCCTCATGCTGGTTTTGGTTGGCTACCTTTCAGCTTTGTGTGTCAGTGCAAACAAGGACAAGCTTAGTAGGATAGTGTGGACTGTTTCCTCCGTGAGTTTGTAAAGAATACTGCGATATATCTCCACCCTTGGTGTGCACAGTTCAAGTCTAATTGAATGTGATGCACAAGACTGGATTTCCTTGCTTACAATGACATCACTTACATTCACTATGCCTTGCAGTGACTAACCACCTCTACATGCTGAAGTGTTTTGCTACAGTACTGTAATTTGAGATTACTATGAGAATTATTATTAATAAGTAGTCATTTGCAGACTGCCCCTCTTGTTTTCTCCACAGCAGTTCCAGTCCCACACCATATACATCTCACTTCATTCTGCAAAAAAGTCATACCACTCAAAGCGGTCAATATAATAACTATAGTAGCTATGCTATATAACCATCTCTGTGATACACACATGCACTATACTAGCAGTGGTGTAACCAACAATTAGTGGTATTATTTCTTGAAAACATACTGATACAGTAGCTATAAAGCTAACTAAGTAATCAAGTTAGTATGAATGTATGTTTCATTAGCCCGTTCCTCTCCTCACACCTCAGTAGACTAGTCATGGGAATTAGTAATTATTACCTCTATTTGTACTATGCATTTGTACTATTTCTGGACTTTTGTAGTTCACTTACTGCATATATAGTTAGCTAGTGCATATATGCACTAGCTCTAGCTATGTAGCTACTGCATGTTCAGTTGTGAATCAAATCCGGTCACTTATTGCGTGCTCTTAAATGTGACTACTTTTAATATCAACCGCTTTCCTCTCACTTGGCACTGCGGTTACCCTTGAAACAATAATAATAATAATAATTATTATTATTATTATCAGAAAAGGACAATTTGCCGGTTTAGTGACTTGCCGATGTGGTGCTTCAGCGGTGCTCTCCAGCAACGCTAAGAGTCTTGGTTACTGCTGAAAACACTCGAGAATGACAGGTATTGCTCATAAAGGCTTATGACTACATGTAAAGCAGACTTTTTAACATACCATTTTGTACACATTTAATGCAGCAGCTTTTTTTTCGGGGCCATCCCTACATATGGAGTACTACCGTACTCCATGATACACTATCGAGGGTAATCGCTCTGCCAAGTGTATAACTGTCCAGTAGAAACGGATGTATTTGAATCACGCGACTTGGGCGGGGCGAGACGGGTCGCGAGCCAGCCTGTTGCGAAACTAACAATTGACCCGGAACCAGGAGAAGGTACGAAAAAGCGACCGGTCTTTGGGAGATTGCTGTCTCTGTCTGCAACATATTTTCAACGATCAGCCATGGCTGCTGCGGGTGAGTGGAGAGACGAGGTCAGCTGCTCGAAACTCGCAAGTGTATCGCTCGATCGTGCTGTCCATTAATAGCGCTCATATCTCTACTCATTCAGAGGCTACACAAACTCTACTAACCTGGGAGCTGTAGTAAGCCTTCCTTAGTAAAAATATGTGGTAAACTTGCCCAGATCTCTGACACTTTGTGCGCTCTCAGTTCGAAGACCGAATCCATATGTAACTCACGTGCTTCGTAGGGCCCCATAAGGAGACATATAAAATGTATATAGTTTTGGTTTGGCCGTAACTCATCTGAAAGTGGAGCTTCACATACGTTTTCGTATTTGTTCCCCAAGGATCACAATGGTATAAGTTTCACACCTCTGTGACCCCTATTTCTTTGTATTTTTTTGTGGGAAAAATGCTTCTGCCAGGATTCAAACCTTGGTCTGCAGGGCCTGACTGGTTTAGCAGTCAAGGATGTTACCACTACACCACCAGAATCTCATCTGTAGGGCAGCTTAAAAATAAATGCGTGCTGTTCAATAGCTGAGGTGGCAATATACTCTATCTAGTAAGTGTAAAGATATGAAGGAAAAGAGTGTGTGCAATGGAATTAATGTGTGGTGTATATGAAGAGAAGGTCGCCAAGGGGCCAAGTGTATATCACATATGCTGTAATCATTGGGAGATAAAAAGTAATGGAATAATTACTGTGATAGTCTGGCTGAAGAAGAAATAAAGAGTGTAAATTGGCCTTTTAGCGACTTCTGTATGTACGTGGTACTTTAGTTAATGCTCTCTAGCAGCGTTGTCAGTCATGTTGGTTATGGATTTGTAGTAAAGCTCTGCACACATCCCCATTCGAATCAATGTGGCATTCCTACATACGGAGTACTGCCGTGATAATTGCTGTCTTGTGTACTTTACATGCAGCCCACCGAGCTACAACTGCTTCAGCAGATTGGTTTGTCTGAAGAAGAACAGCTAAAATTGGCATTGGAACTCAGTATGCAAGGTATGCTCATTTCAGTACATACAAATGGATGAAAGAATGTTACCGTAATTAGTGCTGTCTGTTTTACCTGCTGGGCGCACATGATTCACGCCTGGCTGGTTCTAAGATTTGACTTAACAGTTCCTGAGTGTTGGTGTATTGGCCCTTATCATGTACTTTATGACTACGCCTTTTTGTTTATGTGCCACTATAGCTACAGATGCAATGAACTGTCACGAAAAATTTGGACCCCCCAAAAACGGTCCCCCTGGTCCTTATATTTCAAAATATTTGGACCCCCCGGAACTTATATTTCAGCGCAAGTGTTGAAATATATGGACCCCCTCTGAAATTTTTGTTCCCCCAGGACCTTACGTTTCGCGGTGCTTTTTCTTGTCCTTCGATAAAGCCGGTGGGTAGATAGATGTTTTAGCAGAGAGCTAGCTCTTTGTTTAACGTTATTATTCGATTTTAAATCTTGCAATATGCATTCACATAGTGACAGGAGTAGTCAGATAGGAGTTACAAGCTCCACCCACTCATGCCACTCGATTGCATTAAATTCCTGCGTTCTACTGATGCATAGTTAGCTATGTATGTCTACATTGACTGTACTAAAACTATTGTGCAAGCACACTATAAATATAAAGAGCTAGAAGCTTGTAACTAGCAGCTCCGCCCACTCGAGCGTAATCACAGCCATCTACTAACAATCATTCGCCGGTTGGTAGTCCAGAGCTAGGAGCTATGAAGGGTTAGCAAGGAGCTATATAGAAGCTAGAAGATAGGATAAGCTGAGAACTAGGAGATAGAGTTTCTCGGCTTCCACGGTACGCGCATACAGTGCTCAGAATCTAAAGAGTAGATTTTTCCTGCAGGCACTTTCTGTCAATTTTTTTTCCAAATATTAATGTCAATACTTATAATACCTGTTAATAAGCCCAGCCAGTCTGAAAATAAGGCTGTGGATCGACAATAAGGTACTTTTCTGCCACGTCCTCCATAGAGCGCTGTACTTAAGCGCCATTTTTTTCTGACGTCACGGATTTTCAGTTTCGTCACATCGATGACGTAACTCGTCGTTACTTCAATTAAAGGTAGGCGTGGAATACATTACCAAGCGCTCTGATCTTGCCGCACCGCGTGCTCAAACTGTTTTCTGTCTGTATTAGACAGCTACGAAGACTGGAGGAGAGCTGGCTGTGATTCTCTGATGTCGAAAGTACCTCAGAGCCGAGAACAGCGACGAAGACCCGCGGATTGATGGACTGATGGCCCAGAAACAGCTACCGTAGGCTATGAATGCCGATTGTCAGGGACGATAAAGCCAGCAACTACCCATCTAACGCTGTTACCGCTTACCCTGTCGTACAGAGAGACCCACACAGCCAACGGGCAGCCGCTCTCGCGATATGCCCCAGCATTCGAGGACCACCAGCACCGGGGCGGGGAACAAAAACAGCCACGCAAAACTGGTCGTGCGGGTTATCTGGCTCTCTCCTCAGCACCACTGGACTCCAAAACTGCAGTGCAGCGTCCTTCAAGTCGTAAAACTTCACCCCCACGCACTGAACTTCGAAGAACGCTAAAAGTGTGTCCGATGGTATTGCGATAGGCGCGTTTGTGGTTTAGCGTCATCATAGGTCGTGTGATTGGTGGAAAACGTCAGAATACGTAATCAAAATGGCACAAAATGCCGGGAGAGACGTTTTTTGTTTTTTTTGATTGAACGGTGAGACTCAGGAATTGTTGGAGTAGCAGTAAATGAGTATCAACATCTTAATACTTCTGTAGATTTTTTGGAGAGTTCTCGGACGATGAATTCTAAAGTTACTACCCTAAGCGAAAACCCCCTCAAAACATGAACTTTGGTCCTTATCTCTGGTGTTGACTGTTTGAAGGGAACAATCCTAACATCCAAAGGTACCTTGCCCTGACTGCTTCTTATATCCAAGGTTTGAAATCTCTCGGAAGAAATATGTAGATTTAAGCACCCTAAGCGATTTTCCAAATCAGTTGCATTTGAGAAGCCATAGAACCCTGGGGTTATTACTAATCGAATTAACACCTTTCCCACATTGTAGCAGATGTATGTAGGTATATGTACTCCACTTTTGAGAACCTGACATCAAACCATGTAGGGTGTAGAACAATTAAAGCAATTTTCTCAAAAATCTACTCTTTAGATTCTGAGCACTGTATAGGAAGGGGGAACAAATATTTCAAGGGGGGGTCATTTATTTCACGCGAAAGTTGAAATATTCGTTCTGGGGGGAACAAATATTTTGGGGGCCCAAATATTACGTGACAGAACACTACACAGGACAAGCTACAAACTGGTGTGTTGCCTAGTACTGGGCCTAAAGATTGGTATGATATTGATAATGCTGATCTGGAAAATTATGGATCCAAACTGCCATTCTTTGGAAGCATTTACTGCAAATTAGGAAATTGCAGAGTTAGTACTTTTGCTAGATTTAGTTAGTTGTCACAAAAGACAGCCTAACAAAACTGCAGTGCAGTTAGCGTGGATATTTCATGTGAAACGTGCCTGCTCAGTTGGTGGCACCAGCTAGGCACTTTGTTTCCAGCTGATACTGATGTTTGAAAATCCTCAAGAATGACAGTTTGAAAAGCCTCAAGAATGACAGTTGCTAGGCTACTGGGTAGTACATAAGGCAGAAATTTTTGCATGGTCCAAAATTTTTCGTTTTTCGTGGGCCTGATGCGAAAATAAAAACCTCTGAAAATTTGAATACGCTTTCATCCGAAGGTTATAGCCTGGTGAACACTCTTTCAGGCGCCGGAGGGCCATCATCTGCTTTTATTAGCCTCGTGGCTAACAAAAGGATGCGACAACGCAGTGAAGAGCACTCCCTAGTAAGTCTAGAAGAACACATCCGCAAGTTGACAGTTTGCATTAAAGCAGCGCAGGTACACGGTGATCACACAGCACAGACACAATGAAAGGGTCTACGCCTCTGGCATGGCAGCTCTGCGGCAAGTACAGCAGTCTGAATGCTTTTGTAGGTATAGTAGCCTTTATTTAGACTATCGCTTAGACATGCAACGGTTTGCCATGTGTAGCTGAGAGGTGTGGTCAAGGCTTGCATCAACACGATAATTAAAACTGCGAAAGTTTCTTCTGAAAGTGGCGAAATTTTGGACCTGAAAAAATTTTCAGCTATACTGTATATGAAGATTTTACGAAAGTACAGCATTGAACAATATTCCACCAAATAATTAATGATGTCATGGTGACTTTCGGTGAGTTTTCAATTGCCAACTTCTCCAAACTGGCGTGCCTTTAAGAGGATTTCTGTTGCCATGAAAATCAAGTAGCAATTTCCAGCTAGCAGCCACTGTTTGTTTGATCGAGAATGAGTAGCATCCTTATTTCATCCAAGCGTACCTGCCCGAAGCATTATTGGCCAGTCATGACTTATTCGAGTATAACTAGATGCAATTTTATGTGTTATAGTATTTACTGCCATCAATGTATTCTCGCTGAAGCTCGCCTCACGATGGCTTGTATTCTCTTAGCTTAACATTACCTGTATAAATCGAGATAAATGCATGGATTGCTATATGGAAGTGTGGCATTATTACCACATTGTGACTATCTATTGCATGAGTATTCCCTCACTAGAAAGCTTACATTTGTGCAGGTATGCACACAAGTCAGGATACTGTGGAGGATAAGGTACCTTGTCCACCATTATCATATTATTGTCTGTGCAACAAAAGTAAAATCCACCTATTCATTACATACTAATTACGTACATAGTATCATGGAATGCTACTGTACTCCATATATAGAGAAAAGCTTGGGAAAAAAGGCTGTTGCATTAAATAGTACAAAATATGTTCAAAGCCTACTCTAGAGGTAGTCAAAGCCTTTATGAGCCATGCCTGTCATTCTTGAGTGTTTTCATCAGCAGCAAGACTGTTAACATTGCTGGAAATCATACCATGTCGGCAAGTCACTAAATCACACTCACACCATAGCATTCTCAAAGAAATCAAATTGTTCAGCAGTGATTCTCAAGCACTCCAAAAGTACTTGCTATTACACACTCTTCTGTTCCACTCTGCTCTACATAACAAAGGTTATGCCTACACCAGAAACACAGCTTCAAGCACACATAATCGAGTTGATATTCCAGTTTCACGGAGCTGTTCTGGTAGGAACTTTATCATAACAGTAAGGGACCCAAAATGAGTCACTGTAAGTCGTAATAGTGAAGAAAGCAGATACAACTATTACACCATTCCAACCTCCATAATGGGTGTTAATGGAGTCAGTACCCCTCTGTTTTTACTGCTGCACACTCCTATGACCATCCCTGCCCATATTGCCTTGCAGTTGTTTGCGGTGGCCTTTGAACTATAACGGCCCCTGCTAACACTCCACAATTAAGTTATAAATGTATATCATATGCTGTTTAGCTATGTCTGAGCCTATCATCTGATCATGAGTATACATGAAAGTAACTTTAAATGCTTACCCACAAGCGGCAGTGGCACAGCCATACTCCCCCCCCCCCCCCAAACAGAACAGAAATAAGTCACGATTTTTTTAAAGGAATAGGATTGGAATTTCCAAACAGCGGCCAGACTAGGTAGGAACGACACCACCATACTTTTATAGATTCCCATCCCTATATCTTTTGACATTTGTACCGGATTTGTAAAAATCCTGCATGATGGCCCCGTGGCTTCCTTGTCATATGGTTGAAAGCCTTCATTTCTGAGTTATTGCGCGTTTAATTGTGTGGGAAGTGCTGTTTTTTGCAAATCCGGTCTCATTTTTCCAACTGCACATGTACACCACGTTTTCCTACATGCCACACCAGCCTTATCCACAGCCAATAAAAGATTGCAGCACTATACAGCATGCATCACCTCACACTATCCTTCACAGCAACATGCACTGTAGGTAGACTCAATATATACTACTTACCCTACATTCAATATATACTGCTTACCCTACCTTCAATATATACTACTTACCCTACCTTCTCTCTTCCACCCACACCGCAATCCACACCTATACATCAAGAAATATAGGGATGGGAATCTGTGTGGTTGTTTTTTGGGGTTTCCATTCCTGTATGCCTTTGAATTTTTTTGTGACTTGTGTATGGTATAGTCAAAGAATTAAAATTTGCTGTCATGATTATTTTCTCTTGAAAATGTTGTATAGTTTTCTGTCTACACAGGAGCGCATAGTGATGGAGAGAGTATGAGCGTGCAACAACCACGCAAAAGATTATATTTTGCAAACATTCCCATGGTAGTCTATTTTGGGCACGCGGTCAGAGCAGCGTGAAGATGGCTTGAAACAGAAGTGTACGGCTGTGTAGCATGCCCTACGGTGATTATCAATCCCCAAACGACCACTAGTGACTCATGACTGCCAACTGTATGCTGCTGGAGGTGTGCAGCCTGAGACAACTTCTACTAATGGCGACTAACGCCATGTAGGCTTAGCGACTGCTGGCTAAGTTTGTTGCTACAGCACACCTGATCTTCAGCAACCCATCAGATCCTGGTAGGAGCCTAGGGTACGCTGAGTCAAGTATATCAGTAGGTTTGTGTTGTTTACTTGCCTGTACTTCCATCTGTAGCAGTGTTAGACAGCTAAACTGTCACGAACGGCTACACAAATGTTTTCGCTCACTTCTCCAGTAATTTTCACTGCAGTAGCTGTTTGGCTCAGTAAGCAACGGCTCTCAAACTTCCTTCTTTGATGGACTCAAGCCACGTGCGCACCCAAAATAGTAACAGAACTACCGTGGGAACATTTGCAAAATTTAATCTTTTGGGCATGGTCGTTGCACGCTTGTACTCTTTCCGCTTCTCACATCATTATGCGCTCCTGGTCTCTACAATAATGCCTGATGATGTACAAGATTTGCTGAGTTTGTGGAGCCTTGTATGGTGTATATGGGAACTGTACATGCAATTGCATTCCTGCAGAGTCACACTCCAACGAAGCTTCAGAAGATGGGGATACCTGTACCGCGTCTTCTGCTACCCCTGAAACAAATTGCAACTACAACTCATCACTTATTCTGTCAGATACTCATTCCAAAGAGGTAGGATTTGTACTTTCAACTGTACAGGCATTTTAATTCTGATGGGCATAATCTTAATGATTTAAACATAATGCCAATAGAAAAAATTGTAGATAATGACGATGATAAGCTTTCCCAACATGCTAAACGATTGTCAAGGGAGGAATACTGGTACAAAGAGCTCTGTACTGTTTTACCCTATGCTTTAAATGATAATGTGAAGGGGGTTGGTAGCATCTCCAAGAAGCTTGATACCACAGTAGCCTGGGGATTGGCATTCCCGTAGGTTTAGAAAGAGAGGAAAGAAGAGGGCCAGGAAGCATAGAGATAGAGAGAAGGTCAAAACTGAGGCGGGGGTTTTACTTCAGGATTATATACAGCCAGGGTTTGTTTGGAGATTACGAGCATTTGTATTAGGAATTCCTATGAATTGTTGTGATGAGTTAGTCAGGCTGGCTGAAGTAATTCTGAAAGATAGGAACCTGCCTCAGTATTTGGCTTTGATAGTTATGGATATCATTAAGTATAGGAGGGGTGAGATGGTCTGCCATAGGTGTCGGGATACCCCTCAACAGCAGAAGCCTAAGAGTTTCATAAAGGTGCATTTCCATAATAAGGGGATAGAAATGATAGGTACTGTATGGCCGGAAAATTTGGCAGGAATTAAGTTTGGCGGATTGGTCATAAATTCAAGTTGGCGGATTTTAATTTGGCGGTTTGGTTTTCGCAAGCAATGACGTCACATAGCACGTAACCCGAATGCCCCACCCAGGTTAGTTACTAACGGAAGTGTCGATTGCGCTACAGTGCATACAGTGGAGGCTGAGCTGCCTTTAGAAAGCTGTTTTTGAGGACATCATGTCTACAAACGTACATGGACACCGAGTGTGGATGAAGAATTCTCATGTAAGCGAGAAAGTGGTCACCACAAGGACCCATATCGTACGCAGTAATGCGAAGGGATACTGTCGTCGCTAGAAAGATTTCCACTGCCTGCTCACTGTTTCTGTGTAGAAACGGCACAATCCGTAGGGTATGTCAGGTGCTCTGTGCTGAAATACTTGTACAATGGCATAATTCTTCTGCTCTCGCTCGATCGAACTCGTGGAAACACCACCCACCGAAATTACAATGATTTCATGCATAAATATTGACAGAATTTAATTTGGCGGATTGCTCGCGAATCCACCGATCCGCCAAATTAAATTCCCTGCCTAATTTTCCGCCCATACGGTATTTTGCGTAGCAAGGTTGTTAGAGACACAATACCAGTATTCTTCTCTGCCAAAGATCCGCCAGTAGTTAGCTACAAATATTCTAGTACTATTAGAGTCAAGTTATTCAATCATAAGCAAACTGTAGATCAAATCAAATTCAAAAATTGTAAGCTTGATAGTGATGGCATTGATGGTGCTTGTGATTGCGAAAATTCTGAGTACTTTTATCGCCCAGCGGGTCATGTTCTTACTAGTGATTTAGGAATAATCAAGGATAGAGTACTTCGAAACTCATCTCTAAAGGACTGTCCTTTAGAGAACAATAAGGAAGGTGTTGACAGGAATGTGCTTGGTGAGTGGGAGGGTACAGTACTTTCCCTTTTAAAAGGTAAAATTCCAAAACTGAAAGGTAAGTATGGTACCAAGGTAATATTCAAGCAGATTTTTAGGGATAGGGTTCAATTAGGGTATTTAAAGGCTTTGCAAGATACATATGTATTAGTACCAGCAGATAAGGCGGGTAATAACGTTATTATAATTTGTAAACAATACTATAAGGAGGTTGTATGTATGGAGCTAGAGTCGAAATACGAATTATGTAGTAGGTACCCCATGTTTCAAAAGTTTCACAATATCATTAAGAGTCTCATTATAGGTCTTCAGCTTCCTGTGATAGTTAATTCCAGACTTACCAAGCATATACAGTGTAGAAGGATGCAGCTGCCCACTTGCAAGGTAATCTTCTAATTATGCAATTAAAGATTAATTTTCTTGTTACCAATAACAACCTAGAGGCATAGCAATAAGCTTCCAGTTTTGTTTCAAATTTGAAGATGGTTTTGAAGGTCTGGAGCTCCAGGTGGATGATAAAAGGACTTCTACAACCTTCTTTTCACGATAAAAGAAGGTTGGCTAAGCTGGTATAAATGCTGGATGGGTGGGGAGAGTTGGCATGCCATCAAAAAGGTTTTTAACCCACCATTCCTGATTCTCAAGGTCAGGAATCCAGCAGTAACTGGGTTTATTGTATAGTAAGGGATAGTAGGGGTGGTTGTAGTAATGATTTCAAATGCACTTGGCGGAACACCTATTTGTTAGTGAAGCGTGGTAATAATGTAATGTTAGCCTCATCCCCTCTCATGCAAGGAGGAGGGGAGCCTGGTAGATTTTATCACGTGAGCGTACACATCTGACATCAGATTGTAACTGATTTTGCTTGGAATGTGCAAAGCGGTAGCTTATTTATATCGCTAGCTAGCTAAAGCTTAGCATACTTTAAACGTGTTAGCTAACCATTGAAAGCTACCGGCCTGCCGCCTGCCGTTTCTTTCAGCCAGAACCAGCTACAATCTGATGTCAGACGTGTATGCTCACGTGATAAAATCGACCAGGCTCCCCTCCTCCTTACTTTCTCCACGCGTGGGAGGGAAGCCTGGGGACGAGGCTAATATAATGTGGGATACATAATAGGTCAGTAGTAAAGTAAACTACATATAATAGAGTTTAGATCTAGTGAAATTATATGTAGGTTATTAGCATTGTTTTCTCTGCATTGCCAATATTTTCTTTGCTAGACTTACAGATTGATGAGTATTGTTAGTCATATTGGGAGAGGATCCAGTGGAGGTAAGGCAATTCACGGTGTCAGTCCTAGCTCTTTTGATACTGTTAATTAATTTGGTGAATAAAGTATCAAAGGGAGGCCTCCCTTATGGAATAAAAAATCTGTAGCAAGCCTGTGACATACCAGCCTCACATCAGTACGGCAAACCCATTTACAGGCGATGCAAAGTCTGTTTGAAGTCTGTTGGACATTGCACTACCAGCCTACAAGGCCTACTGTTACAGTATACAATAGGGGTCAATACAAAGTCATTTATGTAAAACGGGCGTTATATTGCAACGGAAGTAGACGCATGAGGCAGCATGGGCAAGGGTATGTCACTTTTTAATATACACGCGGTTCAACTAAAGTGGTGACAGCACACACAAGTGCTACAAACGCTCTGAAAACAGCTTGCAATGCGCAGTACAACTTGCCAGAGGACAGCAAAAAGGTAGCTGTTGTGTTATTGCCGAGCACCTTAGCGCAAGGCAAGTAATCTTACAGTGAGGGGATCGAATCTGAGCTAGTGTATGTATATCTGAAGGCCGATTCGTGTAGTCGTCGCTTCTCCAACAATTGCGTGGGCAATGTGGCTCACAAACGTTCTAGTGGGTGTGGTTTTGTGCTAACTAACTTACGTCATATGGAGGCCCAATCTGCGCAATGCGTATGTCTAGTAACAGCTATTGAATGGTAAAGTAAGCTGCAAACTTGGTGTAATAAGCTAGATTGAAGTCTAGACTAGCTGACACCACACGTCACATGCAAAATTCTTTCAGGCCTTACTCCCCAATTTTTCTCCATAGCTGCGAGATTTATTGCATCTGCTTATCTGCTCTTTACCATACCTACACGTAGAAGTATTATTGCCTTAAATAAATGTTAGGTGGGTTTAATCCCTACCATATCCATCTTTCTTATTACACTTTTGTACATCCTATGGGTTCTGTTTCTGTATGACCAGCATGGATTTGACTTTTTTATGCTGTATTTTGAAAACAGTATTACTTGGACTGCACTGGCTCCGTTGAGGCTTATTCATAATTTTTGGAAATTATAGCGTCAGCCACACCCAGGTCAAAATTTATTACATCCACAAGTTAACTCACGTGCTGTATTTTTGCGCTTAGCAGTTTGATTACCTTCAATATAATGACTGCACTTGTAACTTCTTTTCAGGGCACTACATCAGTGATGTTTACTCTGTCAAGGATAGTATGTGGAAGAGCTTCAATGATTCACATGTAATTGAACTAAAAGAGGAGGATGTTCGACAGAGGAGGCAAACACCTGGCTACATCTTTTTCTACATGCACAAGTACAGTACCAGTCAAAACATGCACATAATTACACTTATGGCTAGACGTATTTAGGGTAGGTAGGTACACTACCATGTACTTAGGCATACTAACAATGATGTCTTACAAAAAAAAATTATGTCTTATGTACAGTGTGGCTACGAGCGATAGTTGAGTCATTCAATGCACATTAGTACAGAAGCCATATAAACTTATTTTAGTAGGTCTTATCGTAACTACAACAAACTACAGCTTACTACAGAGTAGAAATTGAATGAGCTGTAACTAAGACTTTGATGCCATAGTTAACACCTACTGTACATTTTTTTGACTGATGCTATAGTATAGACAGGTAATTTATCATTTAGGATTATAATTGACTGTAAAGACAGCAAAACCACTGCTTTATAACAAATAAGAAAATCCAGGTAGGGGGCAGCCTGTGAAGGTGGTAAATTTTCTGTGCGAAGAATGTGGTGCCTGGTGAAGACCATTGTGTGCATTCCCTTGAACTGTATATTTACCAAGCTCTCGCTAGATGCATGTTTTCGTGTACATGCAGCCCCACAAAACTGTACAGAATTTGATCCAAAAATGTCTTCATGCATTTATTTGTAATATAAAACAACCTTGTTTACTTACCAGAATATATGAGTGCTGGATTAAGCTGTAACTGTTCCCTAATAAATTACATTGAAGTGTGTGGTAGTGTAGTCCACCAATGCTGTATAGTAGGCACAACATTGGTGGACTAACTATGCCCAATTGGATGTAATCTTAAAGAGGTGTCTGTTCCAGTAATTTGGTGCATCCGTCACAGTTGTACTCTCCTATCCTAGGTCAACCTACGACAGTGTTGTGAAAAATTTGAGACCCAATGTCTGACTGTTAGGAGACTCCACATTATCACATCTGCTGTATATCTACTATTTGTTATAAAATGAGGTACCGTAGCTTCCCTCTATAGCCATTATATTAGGTGATGGCATCTGCTGAAGGTGTTTGTTTTGAAATTTTAATTTAACCCCCAACCATAGAATTGGTATGGTGTTCTTTATCTGGCCCATATCACCTGTGGAGGACAATATTGCTAGTACATGTACAAATATCCATTGTCTATGCCTAATTGTGATCATAGGTGCAGTGTTACCTTATTTGCAGCTAGTTTCTAGGTGATTAATAGAAACGAAGTTGATAGCTATGTTGGCAACAAAGCCTACACCAAATTGATAATTAGTATGGGTAATCACATGGATTTGAGTGCGATTTGGGAATAATTACATGAGCAATAGGTAAGGTAATTGCACGAGTGAAGCAAGTGCAATTTTGCCTATTGCAACCGTGTCTGCTTTCGCCCGTAATTTGCCACTCAGCTAGAATGGTAGGTTCTACAGTGATCTCGGAAACAAGAGTAGCTTGGGAACTTACACTTTTAGTATATCATCTGTCGCTGTGAAACAGGTGTCAGTCTTAAAGAATTGAGTGAATCTGCTCTGCTGTCTGCAGCAGGAGTTCTAAAACCAACTTCCGGTACTTGCACACGTATTAACTCTGCCACTCAAGATGGCGCCCTAGCAACAGTTGCTTGATACAGGCATAACCTCTATAGTCAATGCGGGGAGTGCGCTATGTCGGTGTATTGTAAGGTAGAGCGGGGTAATTCCGGTCACGGTATAATTCCGGTCAGTCTATACAAAAGTGACCAACAACTGTACTATTTGCTAGTCTCACTCGTGCTGCAGTAACACTTACTCCTTGTACTAAAACTGCAATTATATCCGCAAGCACAGAAAATAGTTACAGCGGAAAGTAAATTTTGAGTTAGACAGCATTGAACGACATAATAATGATACTCTATTTTTAGGAATCTTTGTAAGTTCGGCTGGATATCTCTTCTCCATGAGAAAAGATAGGCCTTCTCGATCAATGCAACTTTCGCCTCCTGTGTTATCCGCCTCGTGTCGGTAGCGGTCGAGTCCATCACGATTGTGAGTCTACAAATTATGCGTGTCGGTGCAAAGTGCCATCGCTTCATCTAGCCTTCAAAACTCAGCCTCAAGCCAATTGACGTCCGAGGGGACCAATTCTGAGGGGGGACCGTCCATGGCGTGACAGAAGTCGCTTTCCGAGGGGGGGACATTATTCACCGGGGGGGACACTATTCACTCCGACACCGGAATTGCGCATGCGACCAAAATTACCCCGCTCATACTGGTCAGTTAGGCGGATATGTCTTGTCATGGTCAAAAATACTACGTTGACGAAAGGGTTAAATGTATTCACGTGATAGCGTAGCATAGTTAAACATTGTTGGGGCCAGAAATCACATGACTTCCGGGTCACGCCTATCTGACATATTCGCCAAACTGTGGTATTGCTGATGTGCCAGTCGATCGAATGGACAGCGTACCGGAAGGAATTAACGCACGTACAATTTTGCAGACGGAATGTAACATGGATAGATTACAATAGATTTACCAAAGTATACGGAGATTAAAGAATAAGGGTAAGCTGCTATCTCACGCACTAAACAAGGCACATGTGGCGCAAATCCGAGGTCCATAGCCACTTCCCCTTCCGAGATATGGTGATTTGCCCGCGCTGGAGACAAATTTCATACCTGGGGTCCTCACTGGGGCCGTTTTTTCTTGCATTTGCTGGCAGGATGTTCAAGGTAATTCTCAGTGTTATGTAACTAAAACTGCATGCAGCTAGAAATGTATTAGCTATGCAATGAAAAGTAAGTGTAATAAAAATCTACAATGTGGCATCCTGTTTAGAGCTATATTCTGGTGCACCTCTGAATAAAACACATTAAGCGTATTAAACAGCATGCTAGCTTAGTTGGTCTTTACATTTAGAGTCAATAATTCAGTGAATTGTATTTATCTTACAATTCCCAGACTGGTATTGCGAGGGATAGGCCTAGTGGAGGCTAAAATGTCCAGCAAAAGTCATGATGGTCCATGTGGACCATGTAAAGCATAGAGCAAAGTATAACCACTATGGCTCTTTATCACTAAGTACAGCATCTAATATTAAGAATTCAAACACCTCTATTCTCAAGAATGCATGCATATGCTAGTCTCGTTCCCAGCCAAATTTTTGCTCTCCGTCAGGAAAAGTATGTCCGGTAACCCCCCTATTCCATTTTGGTTCAAGTGCACCGGAATATTAGCGCATTGTATTATTTTAATTCAATGTGACATTACATAAGATTGCATTCCTGTCAACGTGCAGTGTTCAATGTGACGTAAGCAGTGATTCAAAATACTGTGAACCAAAACGGAATAGGGGGGTTACCAGACATACTTTTCCCAGCAGAGGGCGAAAAGTTGGCTGGGAACGAGACTATGCGTATGTTACCCATGCACAAAACAATGTGAACGCAGTAAAGGTAAAGCCGATTTTGCACCCCGCTGGCTCCAAAACAGGGCAAAGGCAAAGTGCAGTATTAAATTATGTAAAAACGTTGGCACAGTAGCGCAAACTTTGTGTCACCATCTGTAACTTAGTACGTCATTGGGCTATGCTGGAATCACTACAATGCCCTGTACGCACAGCTTTGTACCAGCCAGCAGTGTGCATCCTGTGGAGCAAAGCCAAAGAGGTGAGACTTTACCAGATATTGTACAGAATCTGACCTTATTAACACTCATATGGAGAGCATTAGTGATTAACAGCTACATCATGACAGGCGGATTTGTCTAGCTTGTAAGTATTACCACAGTACTATCAGTCAAGTACAGCAGAAACAGAGCACTGACTCCCAACCATGTCCAGAAGGCAGCACTCGATGGTGTTTGCCAAAATAGCCAGTTGTGTGCACACTCTGACAGGACATGACCTGTCTGTGAATGACTACGTAGAGCTAATGGGATGCCTAACAGCTAAAAGGCAGTAGAGCATTTGCAAAATGACCAGGCATTACTTCTTACCACTGATTTGTGGAAGTGCAGAGTATAGCTAGTCTCTACATGGCTGGTGGTGCCACACACAATCCTAGCACATGTCGGCTTTCATCCCAGCTACACCTATATTTTGGATCTTTGCTAATAGCGCAGTGAAAGTGTCACAAACATGGATCTATACAGGCACAAACCTGAGTGTGTCCAAGCCCAAGTTTGGTAGAGCCAGGAAGATCCATCTAGATCGCACACGAAGGCGCCATGTTTAGTCCACATTTTTGGTAACTTATTTTGATATTTGCTAGTATTGGTAGCCTCGTTCCCAGGCTCTACTCTCCAGCTTTTCTCGCGCTGTGTACAAAGCGGGGAGGGAGCCTGGTATATTTTATCACGTGCTACGTGACGTGGGGTGCGTGGTTTTAATTACGCGTGACTTTATTGTTGTGCATGTGGTTAACCGGTTGGAGCAGTGAGTCGATAAATGTAGAGCGGTTGTGACTAAGCAAGCAGCAAACCAAAGAAACAGCTGCAGATTGAAGATGCAGTAGTCGATTGGATGTGAGAATGGACAAACTGTGACCACTCGATCTTCAATTTGCAGCTGTTTCTTTGGTCTGTTGCTGTTTAGTTACAATCGCTCTACATTGGCTGCACAACGGAAAAACATCACACGTAATTCAATTAACAAAACCACACACCCTACATTACGTAGCACGTGATGAAATATACCAGGCTCCCTCCCCGCCTGTCTACACAGTGCGAGAAAAGCTGGGGAGTGGAGCCTGGGAACGAGGCTAAGTATTGGCTGAACGTCAGTTTAGTATCACTACACCTAGTTAGCTTCATGTTACCCGGACTCTATTATGCTGTAGAAACAACGAAAAGATAAGCGCTACTACTATATATTTTTTACAAAATGCACCATTTTTTTGCTTCCTGTTTGCAAATAAAAAGCTGGAACTATGACACTGGCCATTCGACTGTTTCTAATCTGACGTTGGCAATGTCAACAATTGAGTTGATGCTCCACCTACTGGTTGAACAACTTAGTTTTTGTGATACTCATTTTTTTCTGGCAGCTTAGGGAAGCTTTCTACTACCTACTACCTAGTATAGGCTTGAGGCATCAATCCAATACTTAACTCCAGTAACTCACCAGGTAGAGGGTGGACATCAACAGCTCAAGAACACAGAGAGTTATGAAGGTTAGCACTCGAGTTAGCACTCGAGTTTCACTTAGCCTAACGCTATAGTCCAAGTGCAATGGCACCCTTATTACACCTTTAATGACAGCTTGACAGTTTGTAGCCTCCAAAGTTGCCGTTTACCATGTCATAGATAGAGTAGAAACAAAGGGATTGGAAACTTCACTGACATCTTTGCTCTAGTATACTCATATGTAGGCGTATGGCGTGCATAATATGCACATTTGGAATATCACTTCTAAGTGTAAAATAATAGCATGATGGTTGGAATTCTGGTCAACTTGCGATTAGTGAGCTACTTCAATCCTGTGATATTTGCTTCATTCAAGAACATTGGCTTCTACATGAGCAACTTAATCTTCTCAATTTTGATTCTAATTTCTTATCAATTGGTGTTAGCGGTATGGATAGTACTAAGCTTCTTCATGGTCGACCTTTTGGCGGCTGTGCTATTTTATTCAGAAGTTCCCTTCTTTTTTTTATTTTATAATATATAATACGGCATGGAATTGTAATATAGTGCAATGCAATACAATAACAAAGCAATACAAGACAACAGAAAATAAAACTATAAAATAAAACTAAAATTAAATAAAATATACAAAAGGCAGAACTAGAAAAAGTCCTCCAAGTCTGCAGCATGGCCGACCGAACCCAGAACGGAAGCAGCGTTACCTCTCTGAATGGCAACCGAGAGGCGCTGGAGGAGGTAGTTGTAGGATCTGGCCTCTCCGGTGACCTGCCCAAGACGTTGGCCCAACTCTCTCAAGAACACTCTGGTTGTAGGCCCAATGGCACCCGAGGTTTCGATGGCCACTGGCACAAAAGTGTGGCAAGTGTCCAGGTGGCAATATTTTTCACATTTCTTCTGTTCAGCCTGTGCTGCTACAGCTCCTGCTTCGCTGGTGGCATGGGCAATGTAGGATGGGGCGAAAGTGTCCGGGCAAGTCGCATCCCACACCAGGAGCTTGCCATTCTTCCAAGGCACTAATGAGATTCCATCAGGTCGTTTCCTGTCAGAGCGGAATAGGCCTGAGGGCTCTAACCTTGAGGGAACCCTGGCCGAGGACAATGCTCGGTGGATGATGTCGTTAAGAGCAGCGTGGCGATGGTGGCGACCCTCACTCCAACGACAACTGAGACCATGAGTGGCAAGATGATCCACGACAGCGCCACAGTGATGACAAGTGTGGGGCCTGCAGAGAGAAGAGCCTAGTCGGAGGCCAACAGCCACCCGGATGGTGTTGTTGTCCATGCGTAGTCCCAGAGATGAGATGGGAGGAGCGTTCAACCAGACGCCAGACTCTCCAGCTGAAGCGGCAAGAAGGCGGGCGCGGGAGGTGGGGTCAGGGGCATTGTCCAGCAGGGCATCAGCCACAGCAGACACCTTAGGGGTATCCCAGGCTTTCTGACGGTGTGATGCAGGACCAACAGGAGGGGACTGATCATGGCCTTGGGACCACAGGAGTAAAGCATCATCCAAGTTGGGCAGTGGCGTGTTCTGGAGATGTGGTGGAAGGATGTCGTGGACGAGGTCGGAGGAGCCAGCAGCAGAGGCCAAGAAGGCAGAAGGTGCCAGCTGAACTGCACTCCGGATACCAAGACCGCCGAACTTTACTGGTAGTGATGCCTGAGTCCAGGCAGGATCATCCTCATTGAAGTGAGTGTTGGTAATGCCGCTCAAGATGGATCGGAGCACAACATCATAGCTCTTGAGGTTGGAAGAGAGAAAACATGGTGACGTTCTAAGGCTGTACAGAAGTTTTGGAATGGCGAAGGAGTGGCGGAGGAGGAGGATTGCATCATGAGCAAAGAGATATTGGAGTCTCTCCCATGGTCTCCAGCAGGTGGATTTTTTCACTGATCATGTTAGAGATGGAGCCAACATCACCAATCGGGGAACCCAATAAAGTGGCACTCATTGGGTCCACCACGCGGGCACCTGGAAGAGCGGATAGGATGGCCTCTCTGGTAGCCGAGTCTCCGCAGATCACCTCAGACTTCCGGTGGTTCAGGTGCAAGCCAAGCCCCGTGGCCACATGCTCCACCACCTCAAGGTCATCCAGGGCATCATCCACATTGCCCCCAAGAGTAACATCGTCTAGGTAGCATAGACACAGTTCTGACTTGAGCTGAGAGCAGAGCCGGTGGATGGACAAACAGAAAAGGAGAGGTCCCAGGGGATCTCCTTGCTGCACCCCCTCGGAAGATTGCAGGATCTTGTCACCCCAAAAAAGGGAGGATGGTGAAGAGTATGCCGAGTGAACAAATGGGAAAAGCTCTGGAGCCAAGTCCTGCACAGCCTCCAGCATCTTGTCTCTCCGCACTGAGTTGAATGCATTCCTGAAGTCCAGCTTCAGGAGTACATGGTTGAGATTGAGGAGGTACAGTCTCGCAGCATGAACGGCAGCCTCACACCCCCCCCTGATGCCATATCCGAGTTGACGGGGGGCCAGTAGAGATCCCATATCCTCCATCACTTTGCCTCCAGCAACCTTAGCTGCGAGGCGGCGGAGGGTGCAGCCGATAGCGATAGGCCTAACACCGCCATCCTTCTCCAGGGCAATTAAGGTGGCACCGAAGAAATAGGGGCGAATAGACGGTGGAGTCTTGCCTTCAAGCACCAGCTCGAGGAAGGATGCAAGGGCAGCGAGGAGAGATTGACCCCCAGCATTAGCAGAGGGACTAATCAAATCCTTGAGGTGTTGGGGCCTCAGACCATCCGGCCCTCCAGCAGAGCCATTGGGGAAGGATCGAATAGCACGAGCCACGTCTTCCACAGGCACTGAGATGGTGTGAGGTGGGACCTCGGACAGTGAGGGGATGGACGTATCAGGATGAGGGGAGGGATGCTTCTGCTGGAGAGAGGTGAAAGTCGAATCACTCCTGTCAGCAACAGTGTCCTCAGAGCAGGCCAGTTTAACAGCTCCCCTGAAGTCCCCTTCCTCAAGTTTAGCGGACACTCGGAAAGCCAAGGACCTGAGGGGATCATGAGATAGGTTCTTGGATCTTGACCTGGCAGATGGGTAGGGAGGAGGATCGGCCTCTTCACAGACTTGCCTGTTCACAACTGACGCCAAGGATCGACGACGGCCTCCCCTTGATGGAACCCGGAGGCAACGGAACTAAAACGAAGGAGGCGGTCCCATGAGGCGTGGTCATTGGTTCTGACCACGGCTTCTAGGATCGTGGCAAGCTTCGCCCCAGAAGACTCTCTGGAGGCTCGAGGGATCCGTTTTAAGATCCTCACAGAAGGCCTGGGGGGTAGGGCAGCCACTGGTTGAACTTGAGAGGGTTGCTGGGTCGAAACTCCCTCCTCCTCAGAACCACGTAGACGGCTGGGCGACCCTTGAGAAGACGACGAGACTTGAATTGCTGGCGGTTGGCAAGAACCGGGACAGCGAGATTGAACTGGACCATGGGTTCGAACTAACCCAGTTGTTGTGAGGGAAATAGCTCGACGGCAGACGGCACAGGACGTAATAGGCGTCAGAGCACTAGTCTCAGCCATTTTTCCATTGATTCTCAAAACCTCAGTTCCCTTCTTGCACACATTTCTCGTCTTGACTCCCCTTCCAGGCGATTTTGTTCTGCCATCTTACGTGATCATTGTGGCTCCATCACTCTCATAATCTGTGTTTATCTTCCCTATCGTGATGGTTCTTTTAATTCACATAACGATTTCCTAATTGCCTTGGGCGAATTGGAAGGTTTTATCGATCGGCACAAGTTTGATCACCTCATTGCGGGGGATTTTAATGTTGATTTTAATCGCAAAAGTACAAATCTGCGTCACTTGCACAATTTTATGACTGACCTTAGTTTAGTTGCGGCTGATGTTCCATTTCACTCTTCAATTCCTTTTACATATAGGAGGGATGACGGTAGTGTGACTTCCTGGCCTGACCACTTCCTGTGTGATCCATCCCTATGTTCAAAACTTTCATTATTTTGTTGCTTGGACTTTGGTTCTAATTTGTCTGATCACTTACCTTTATCTTGTTCGTTTCATGTTGATATCTTCTCATGTCCTTCTTCACCTCCTGCTCCACCTACTGAAACCCGTATTGCCTGGCATGCAGAAACCCCAAATCAGTTTGTTTCTTATTGTAGTTTGGTTTTTGCTCAGCTACCTCTATTTCCTGATTCTGTTAGGGACTGTTGTGACCCTTTTTGCACTCGACACCTTTCTGTTTTGGATTGCCTCTGTGATCAACTCGTTAAGTGTCTTCATGTTTCAGCTGTTTCTTTGCCCAAAGTTCATCAGAGCCCCTCCACTCCAGGCTGGAACACAAGTGCGCGGTTGCTAAAGGAGAAGGCTAACTTTTGGCATAATGTCTGGAGGCAAGCTGGTTCTCCTTCAGGTGTTCTTCATCAGATCAAACGATTTGCCAAATCTAGATACAAATATGAAGTGAGACGTCTAAGGCGTCGCGAGCAATTTATCAGGCGAGAGAAGATGGCTGCTGCTTTGGCGTCATTTGACTCTAAAAGCTTCTGGCAACAGGTTCATCAGGTCAACAAGTCTAAATCATGTACGCCTGCTTCTGTTGATGGAGTTTCTGGTGCAGACCATATCTCTCATCTGTTTTCTACCAAGTTACATGTTATTCTGAACTCTCAGGATGCCTGTGGACGTGACTCCTTCCCTGTCTTCTCTCTCTGTGGATGATCTAGTTGGTATTTCCATTTCTGAGGAGTGTGTTGATGGTGCTTTTGCCCATCTTAAATGTGGCAAATCGGATGGGTCTGGAATTGTATCAGATCATTTGATTCATGCCCTTCCAGCTATTCGCAGCTTTGTTTCTTTGCTATTTACGGCCATCCTTAGACATGGTTACATGCCTGAACAATTGAGAAATTGCATTCTTGTTCCTATCCCCAAGGCCAATAAAGATCCTGCAAATTCTGAGTTATCGTCCAATTTCCCTGGCTTCAGCTCTGAGCAAAGCTCTTGAGTGGTGCATTCTTCTTCAATATCCTGAATATTTCACAACTTCTGGCCTCCAGTTCGGTTTCAAAGAAAGAATGTCCACAACTCTTTGCACTGGCACTGTTAAGAACGTCATTTCACGCTATATGCATGAAGGTTCTTCTGTGTTTGCTTGTTTTCTTGATGCCTCTAAGGCGTTTGATTTAGTGAATCATGAAATTTTATTCAATAGGCTTCTTGAAAGGAATTTTCCTGTTCATCTCACTCGCTTCTTTCTCACCTGGTACAAGGACCAACGTATGTGTGTCAGGTGGAAGAATGCTTTTTCTGATAGTTTCCCCATTTCCAATGGTGTTCGGCAAGGTGGTGTGCTTTCTCCGATTTTGTTTACAATTTATATTGATGATCTGCTGGACAATCTGCGAAATTGTGGTGTGGGTTGTTTCTAGGACTCTGTTTTTGCTGGTGCTATGGGCTATGCTGATGATGTGGTCCTTTTGGCTCCATCTGCAGCCCTGAGGATAATGTTACATTGCTGTGAAGATTTTGCCTTTGAACGTGGGCTTCAGTTTAATCCCTCAAAGACTCAGCTGATCCGCTTTTCTTGGTCTTCGTCCTCCTGTACAGCTCGCTTCAACTTTTGTGGTCAGCAACTTTCTTTCTCAGATACTGTCACTCATCTTGGTCACCTTCACTATAATCTGAGTGATGTCCCTGATATTAACCACAAATTACGTGATATGGTTAAGAAAGCTAACTGTTTATTAGCCTCTTTTCCCCGTGTTGGCCCCATAATTTTGACCCGTCTATTTCAATCCTCCTGCCTTTCCCTTTATGGCTCTGCTCTATGGACTCTTTCTTGCCCTGCTCTTTACCACCTTGAGGTTGCTTTCAACAAGATTCTGCGCAAAATCTGGCACCTTCCCTATCGGAGTCACACTGGTATCATTTGGTTGCTAATCTTGATAGTCTCTATAATCTTGTCTTTCGTTGGTCCAATTCTCTTTTGTTTGCAGCTGCTAAGTGTGCCTCTATACTAGTTCAGTCAGTCTTTCTTCAATCTACCTCCATTTGCTATTGTTTCTGTGGTTATAACACTTTGTATGGTTCTCGCCATTTAAAACAGTATGACATTCAGTATAGACTGCGCATCAGTGATTAGATCACTTCGTTCCTGCTTTCATCCTGATTGTGACTGTGAACAGATGATCCAAACTATTTCCTGTGACTGACTTCATGCATAATTAGTTACTTTGTCCATTCACTACTACACCTTTGTATTGGTGTGTGCTATTTACAGTGCCAAGTGAGAGGAAAAAAACTTTTAAATAATGTAATGTAATGTAATGTACTGGCTTTCTCATACCTTCTCAGGTCTAATAAACTGTGCATCAAGGAAGAGAATCAATATTCTGGAACTTTAAATGAGCCACTTTTTCCTTCTTCTAGGCGATCGCAACAGTCGCCATTTTTACCGCGTGCCCGAGTGGACGAGTTTCATAGCCGGATATACCGGATGTTGTACAGTATTGCTGTTGTGATTTCCGCCCGCGGCGAGTAATTGACTGACTATAGATACATGTATTATAAACCGTAGGACTGACCGTTGCGTTTCACAAGTGTTTTCGCGGTGATTTGGCCGGGGTGACTAACCCGTTGCAGAAGTAAGTGACTGACGATTGCGTTTCAGAAAGGGCGCTAGTTTTGAAGAGTGCCTTCGCAGTGATTTGGCCGGAGTCAGTGCCGACTACCAAAACAGTAGGTTGGTGCGTGAGTGTAGCTATCATTTCTATAGAGCGACCCAGGCTGTGAGTGGAGTGTATTGTATTCTATGACTACTCCATGAAGTAGCACATGCAGTTTTGTCACAGCGAATTAAGGCCTACAGGGCTCTTCACGTCGTGTCCACGGCATACCTTTGTACCCTTGACGATTGTAGCCTGACCTTTGAACTTGTCAATGACGAGTGGGAGTAAGGACAGCACTTGTGCTATTTCATACATTGAAAATTCTTTCTGACTGAAATGTACTCAGTGATGACAGTGAGCTCAGAGCCTCACGCTGGCTTTCTTTCAGCTTTGTGTGTCAGTGCAAACAAGAAGAAGCTTAGTAGGATAGTGTGGACTGTTTCTTCCGTGAGTTAGTAAAGAATACCGCGATATATCTCCACCCTTGGTGTGCACAGTTCAAGTCTAATTGAATTGATGCACAAGACTGGATTTCCTTGCTTACAGTGACATCACTTATATTCACTATGCCTAACCACCTCTACATGCTGAAGTGTTTTGCTACAGTACTGTAATTTGAGATTAGTATGAGAATTATTATTAATAAGTAGCCATTTGCAGACTGCCCCTCTCGTTTTCTCCACAGCAGTTCCAGTCCCACACCATATGCATCTCTCATTAGCCCGTTCCTCTCCTCACACCTCAGTAGACTAGTCATGAGAATTAGTAATTATTACCTCTATTTGTACTATGCACTGGACCACTGCATGATGCATTAGTACTGTGTGTACTATTTCTGGACTTTTGTAGTTCACTTACTTCCTACAAGGCGCCTGCATGATGCCACTAGCTCTAGCTATGTAGCTACTGCATGTTCAGTTGTGAATCAAATCCGGTCACTTATTGCGTGCTCTTAAATGTGACTACTTTTAATATCAACCGCTTTCCTCTCACTTGGCACTGCGGTTACCCTTGATATAATAATAATAACTAAGCATAATCACGTACAACCACGCATACCCACCCGTAGCCAATATATAACCATGCATAAACACGTATAACCACCAATAACCATGTATAACCACCAATAACCAAATATAACCGTGTATAACCACCCGTAGGCAATGTATAACAAAGTATAACCATGTATAACCAAGTATAACCATGTATAACCACCCATAACCAAATATAACCGTGTATAACCACCCATAACCATGTATAACCCGTATAACCAAGTGCAACCACGTGTAACCACCCATAACCATGGATAACCACTCCTAACCACGTAAAACTGTATATAACCACCTATAACCAAATATAAGCACATACATCCGAGCATAACCACCCTTACGGGTGGTTATACACAGTTATATTTTGGTGGTTATACATGGTTATGGGTGGTATACATGGTTATATGCGGTTATACTTGGTTATGGGTAGTTCTACTTGGTTATACATGCATTATTAGTGGTTATACGTGGTTACACATGGTTACATTTGTTAAACATGGTTATATGTGGTTATACATGGTGAAACATGGGTTGTGGGTGGGTATACGTGGTTATTGGTGGTTATACATACGTTATTGGTGGTTATAAATGGTATATAACCATGTATACCTATGCATAACCATCCATAACCAAGTATATAACCACGTATAACTAAGTGTAACCACTTGTATGGGGTTTACATTGTTATACATGGTTATACATGTTTATATATGGTTATACATGGGTATACTCGGTAATACATGGATTGTGGGATATACATGGTTATATACTTGGTTATGGGTGGTTATGCATAGGTATACATGGTTATATGTAGTTTACATCGTTATACATGGTTATACATGTTTATATATGGTTTTACTTGGCGAAACAGGGTTGTGGATGGGTATACATGGTTATGGGTGGTTATTATTATTATTATTATTATTATATATTGAACACACCAACAAGAGGTGCAGTAGGAAGGGGGGGGGCACACTACATTACATACAGCAATAAGTCTCTAAATTGGTACTCCTTTGTCAAACCAAAGCCAGGAACTCTAACATCAGCCTTTGCTGTTGCGTAATAGTACAAACAGTCAAAAGATAGTTTCGAAACAAAGTGACACTTCTCAACCTCAGCAGAGATAATTTCCTCCTTCACTTTCAACTTCACCTTCTGACCAGGAAAGATTAAATCACTCCACTGCAATTTCATAGCATCTTTCACTGCATCAGCAGTAGAAACATCTTCACATCGAACAAAGTCCTCATGATGCTTTGTGATATCTTTGAGGTGCTCCGGAAGTTTGAGGGCTGGTATGTGTTCATAAGCTGAATCACTGGTGGCGTTAGTGACTGCAACATCAGATCCAGTAAGCACATGTTTTGCAGCTTGACGGTTTCTAGTGCGACTAGCAATTGGACTGGATACAGGCTCGAGAAGATGGGCATCTGAAGGAATATACAGTGGCTGTGGAGCTGTAGATTTGGAGGGAGCTGCAGACACACGATCAACTTGGCGAGGTTCAGGAATTCCAGAAACCTCAGTAGGCTGGGTATCATGATCACAAGACAAGTGCTGAGCTGATTCAGCAACAGACCTGTCTGGGATGGACCCAAGTTTAGCATTTTCAACAACAGAAGACTTGATCTTGGGAGCTGCAGACACGCGATCAACTTGGCGAGGTTCAGGAATTCCAGAAATCTCAGTAGGCTGGGTATCATGATCACAAGCTGTTGTCTGGGTATTAGTAGGTACTGCTGATCTCTTACAAGAAACGCATCCATTCTTCTCTTACTTCGAGATTTTCTACCAAAAGTAACAGAGTGGGCATCAATTGGAGCAGACTGAGGCTGAGAACTCCAAAACAACTTGAGGCTATAGCCATTAGCATGTCTAGAAAATGTCCACACAGGCTTACAAAGCTGCTGACAATTAATAGTAGCAAGAATGGTAGACAACTCATCCGGGAATTCCAAGGATCCACGAGACATCTCAGTGGCCATCTTGCATGTACTCATTCTATAGCAATCCGTTATACATGCGTTATTGGTGGTTATACATAGTTATATGTGGTTTACATTGTTATACGTGGTTATACATGTTTATGTATGGTTATACTTGGCGAAACATGGATTGTGGGTGGGTATACGTGGTTATACATGCGTTATTAGTGTTATACATGGTTATACGTGGTTACACTTGGTTATACATGGTTATATACATGTTTATGGGTGGTTATGCGTAGGTATACATGGTTATATGTAGTTTACATTGTTATACGTAGTTAGACATGTTTATATATGGTTATACTTGGTAATACATGGGTTGTGGGTGGGTATACATGTTATACATAGTTATATGTGGTTTATAATTGGTTATACATGTTATATACTTGGTTATGGGTGGTTATGCATAGGTATACATGTTATATTTGTACCATGGGTTTCTACTGTACATGGGGTTTGTACCCTGAGTGCAGTTCTATGTATTCCCGAGGGCGAAGCCCGAGGGAATACATAAAACTGCACGAAGGGTACAATCCCATGTACAGTAGAAACCCATGGTACAGATGACTTGTGCCAGAGTTTTTATAGTGCACCACTAATTGTGCTTTGAAAATATTTTTGTAGTTAATTAATTTCACAGCTGTGAGAAGAAACCTCAGTAGCTTAGCAACCCTCATGTACCCTAGGGTACATGAATGTACCCTGGCTTCAAAGGTTCCGCTTCTGTACATGGGATTTGTGCACTGTGGCGGCGCCTTTCATACACCCACGCACTATGGTACAAGGTTATATGTGGTTTACATTGTTATACGTGGCTTTACATGTTTATATATGGGTTGTGGGTGGGTATGCGTGGTTATTGGTGGTTATACATGCATTATTGGTGGTTATACATGGTTATACATGGTTACACTTGGTTATACACTTGGTTATGGGTGGTTATGCATAGGTACACATGGTTATATGTGGTTTACATTGTTATACGTGGTTATACATGTATATGTATGGTTATACTTATGGATTTTGGGTGGGCATACGTGGTTATGGGTGGTTATACATGTGTTATTGGTGGTTATACGTGGTTACACTTGGTTATACATGGTTATATAAATGTTTATGGGTGGTTATGCATAGGTATACATGGTTGTATATAGTTTACATTGTTATACGTTGTTATACATGGCTATACTTGGTGAAACATGGGTTGTGGGTTGGTATACATGGTTATGGGTGGTTATGCATGCGTTATTGGTGGTTAGAAAAAGTTATATGTGGTTTACATTGTTATACGTGGCTATATATGTTTATATATGGTTATACATGGTGAAACATGGGTTGTGTGTGAGTATACGTGGTTATACTTACGTTATTGATGGTTATACATGGTTATACGTGGTTACACTTGGTTATACATGGTTATATACATGTTTATGGGTGGTTATGCGTAGGTATACATGGTTATATGTAGTTTACATTGTTATACGTGGTTATACATGTTTATATATTGTTATACTTGGTAATACATGGGTTGTGGGTGGGAATACATGTTATACAAAGTTATATCTGGTTTACATTGTTACACATGGTTATACATGTTTATATATGGTTATACATGACGAAAAATGGGTTGTGGGTGGGTATACGTGGTTATACTTACGTTATTGGTGGTTAAACATGGTTATACGTGTTTACAATTGGTTATATACTTGGTTATGGGTGGTTATGCATAGGTATACATGTTTATATGTGGTTTACATCGTTATACGTGGCTTTACATGTTTATATATGGGTTGTGGGTGGGTATGCGTGGTTATTGATGGTTATACATGCGTTATTGGTGGTTATACATGGTTATACATGGTTACACTTGGTTATACATGGTTATATACTTGGTTATGGGTGGTTATGCATAGGTATACATGGTTATATGTGGTTTACATTGTTATACGTGGTTATACGTGTTTATGTATGGTTATACTTATGGATTGTGGGTGGGTATACGTGGTTATGGGTGGTTATACATGCGTTATTGGTGGTTATGCATGGTTATACGTGGTTACACTTGGTTATACATGGTTATATAAATGTTTATGGGTGGTTATGCATAGGTATACATGGTTATATATAGTTTACATTGTTATACGTTGTTATACATGTTTATACATGGTTATACTTGGTGAAACATGGGTTGTGGGTTGGTATACATGGTTATTGGTGGTTATGCATGCGTTATTGGTAGATAGAAAAAGTTATATGTGGTTATGGCTATATATGTTTATATATAGTTATACATGGTGAAACATGGGTTGTGGGTGAGTATACGTGGTTATACTTACGTTATTGGTGGTTATACATGGTTATACGTGTTTACAATTGGTTATACTTGTTTATGTACTTGGTTATGGGTGGTTATGCATAGGTATACATGGTTATATGTGGTTTACATCGTTATACGTGGTTATATATGTGTTGTGTGTGGATATACGTGGTTATTGGTGGTTATACATGCATTATCGGCGGTTATACATGGTTATACGTGGTTACACTTGGTTATACATGGTTATATACTTGGTTATGGGTGGTTATGCATAGGTATACATGGTTATATGTGGTTTACATTGTTATACGTGGTTATACATGTTTATGTATGGTTATACTTATGGATTGTGGGTGGGTATACATGGTTATGGGTGGTTATACATGCGTTAATGGTGGTTATACTTGGTTATACATGGTTATATACAATGTCATGTTTATGGGTGGTTATGCATAGGTATACATGGTTGTATATAGTTTACATTGTTATACGTTGTTATACATGATACGGTTATGCTTGGGTTGTGGGTTGGTATATATGGTTGTGGGTGGTTATACATGCGTTATTGGTGGTTTGAAAAAGTTATATGTGGTTTACATTGGCTATATATGTTTATATATGGTTATACATGGTGAAACATGGGTTGTGGGTGAGTATACGTGGTTATACTTACGTTATTGGTGGTTATACATGGTTATACGTGTTTACAATTGGTTATACATGTTTATATACTTGGTTATGGGTGGTTATGAATAGGTATACATGGTTATATGTGGTTTACATCGTTATACATGGTTATATATGAGTTGTGGCTGGATATACATGGTTTTGGTGGTTATACATGCATTATCGGCGGTTACACATGGTTATGCGTGGTTACACTTGGTTATACATGGTTATATACTTGGTTATGGGTGGTTATGCATAGGTATACATGGTTATATGTGGTTTACATTGTTATACGTGGTTATACACGTTTATGTCTGGTTATACTTATGGATTGTGGATGGGTATACATGGTTATGGGTGGTTATACATGCGTTATTGGTAGTTATACATGGTTATACGTGGTTACACTTGGTTATACATGGTTTTATACATGTTTATGGGCGGTTATGCATAGGTATACATGGTTATATATAGTTTACATTGTTATACGTTGTTATACATGTTTATATATGGTTATACTTGGTGAAACATGGGTTGTGGGTTGGTATATATGGTTATGGGTGGTTATACAAGCGTTATTGGTGGTTAGAAAAAGTTATATGTGGTTTACATTGTTATACGTGGCTATATATGTTTATATATGGTTATACGTGGTGAAACATGGGTTGTGGGTGAGTATACGTGGTTATACTTACGTTATTGGCGGTTATACATGGTTATACGTTTTTACAATTGGTTATACATGTTTATATACTTGGTTATGGGTGGTTATGAATAGGTATACTTGGTTATATGTGGTTTACATCTTTATACGTGGTTATATATGAGTTGTGGGTGGATATACGTGGTTTTGGTCGTTATACATGCATTATCGGCGGTTATACAGTGTTATACGTGGTTACACTTGGTTATACATGGTTATATACTTGGTTATGGGTGGTTATGCATAGGTATACATGGTTATATGTGGTTTACATCGTTATACGTGGTTATATTCGGATTGTGGGTGGATATACGTGGTTATTGTTGGTTATACATGCATTATCGGTGGCTATACATGGTTATACGTGGTTACACTTTGGTATACATGGTTGTATACTTTGTTATTGGTGGTTATGCATAGGTATACATCGTTATATGTGGTTTACATCGTTATACGTGGTTTTACGTGTTTGTATATGGGTTGTGGGTGGGCATGCGTAGTTATTGGTGGTTATACATGCGTTATTGGTGGTTATACACGGTTATACATGGTTACACTTGGTTATACATGGTTATATACTTGGTTATGGGTGGTTATGCATAGGTATACATGGTTATATGTGGTTTACATTGTTATACGTGGTTATACATGTTTATGTATGGTTATACTTTGCAAAACATGGATTGTGGGTGGGTATACGTGGTTATGGGTGATTACACATGCGTTAATGGTGGTTATACATGGTTATACGTGGTTACACTTGGTTATACATGGTTATATACATGTTCATAGGTGATTATGCATAGGTATACATTGTTATATATAGTTTACTTTGTTACACGTTGTTATACATGTTTATATATGGTTATACTTGGTGAAACATAGATTGTGGGTTGGTATACATGGTTATGGGTGGTTATACTTGCGTTATTGATGATTAGAAAAAGTTGTATGTGGTTTACATTGTTATATGTGGCTATATATGTTTACATATGGTTATACATGGTGAAACATGGGTTGTGGGTGAGTATACGTGGTTATATTTACGTTATTGGTGGTTATTCATGGTTGTACATGTTCACAATTGGTTATACATGTTTATATACTAGGTTATGGGTGATTATGCATGGGTGCACTTGGTTATATGTGGTTTACATCGTTATACGTGGTTATATATGGATTGTGGGTGGATATACGTGTTTATGGGTGGTTATACATGCATTATCTGTGGTTATACATGGTTATACGTGGTTACACATGGTTGTATACTTGGTTATGGGTGGTTATGCATTGGTATACATGGTTATATGTGGTTTACATATGGGTTATGGGTGGGTATGCGTAGTTATTGGTTGTTATACATGCGTTTTTGGTGGCTATACATGGTTATACGTGGTTACACTTGGTTGTACATGGTTATATACTTGGTTATGGGTGGTTATGCATAGGTATACATGGTTATATGTGGTTTACATTGTTATACGTGGTTATACGTGTTTATGTATGGTTATACTTATGGATTGTGGGTGGGTATACGTGGTTATGGGTGGTTATACATGCGTTATTGGTGGTTATGCATGGTTATACGTGGTTACACTTGGTTATACATGGTTATATAAATGTTTATGGGTGGTTATGCATAGGTATACATGGTTATATATAGTTTACATTGTTATACGTTGTTATACATGTTTATACATGGTTATACTTGGTGAAACATGGGTTGTGGGTTGGTATACATGGTTATTGGTGGTTATGCATGCGTTATTGGTAGATATAAAAAGTTATGTGGTTTACATTGTTATACATGGCTATATATGTTTATATATGGTTATACATGGTGAAACATGGGTTGTGGGTGAGTATACGAGGTTATACTTACGTTATTGGTGGTTATACATGGTTATACGTGTTTACAATTGGTTATACTTGTTTATATTCTTGGTTATGGGTGGTTATGCATAGGTATACATGGTTATATGTGGTTTACATCGTTGTACGTGGTTATATATAGGTTGCGGGTGGTTATACGTAGTTATTGGTAATTATACATACATTATCAGTGGTTATACATGGTTATACGTGGGTACACTTGGTTATACACGGTTGTATACTTGGTTATGGGTGGTTTTGCATAGCTATACATCGTAATATGTGGCTTACATCGTTATACGTAGTTTTACATGTTTATATATGAGTTGTTGGTGGGTTATTGGTGGTTATACATGCGTTATTGGTGGTTGTACATGGTTATACATGGTTACACTTGGTTATACATGGTCATATACTTGGTTATGGGTGGTTATGCATAGGTATACATGGTTATATGTGGTTTACATACTTATACGTGGTTATATATGGGTTATGGTTGGATATACGAGGTTATTGGTTGCTATACATGCATTATCAGTCGTTATACATGGTATTACTTAATTATGGATAGTTATGCATAGTTATAACTTAGTATAGATGCTTATATCTGTTTTACATGTTTTAGTACGGTTATACATGGCTATATGTGGTTGTGGTAAGTTACAATGCGTTGAGTGGTTATGCATGGTTATATAATAGGATTATGTATGTGATTATGTGGTGTGGTGGATGGTTGTACATGGTTATACGTGATGCTTTGTTATGTACGGTTGTGAGGCTATATGTGGTATATGTATAGGATAGAACATTGCGCAGCGGGATGTATGACACGTTATCTAACGTGGGGAAAGTTATCTCCCGCGGAAGCCGAGGAATTATGAGGGCGATGCCCGAGTTACTTCCGCGGCTTCCAAGGGAGATAATTTTTCCCAAGGTAGATAACGGGTCATACTCACCGCTACGCAGTGGTCTATCTATTTTATACTTTGCCTAAGTCATTCTGACAAACGTTGCCTAAGCATCAAGAACTGCAAGGCAAGCTACTGCTCGCCAGAAGGTTCGTAAGGTGCCGATCAGCACGACGCGATAAACTGGGTAGCTAGCAAGCTTTCACAACGCAAAATAGTAGCTAAAAGTGGCGAAACACTCCCAGCAATTGTAACAGACATGAACAACAGATAATAGACACGGTAGCTACCCGTCTAGCCCGCAATAGCGCCATTTTGACAAAAAAAATAGGTGGGCTGGCAGCGTGGCCACACGGTCAAACACACAGAAACGCAACAAAACTAGCTATAGACGGAGACCAATAGCTTACCGTAGTAGCCCACATCGATTTACTGGCAAAAAAAGCCATACGTCTTGCCTAGGCTACCCTAGCCATCAGCCCTACCACAGCTTTCTGAACATTTGAACGACTGGAACGTTATCGGGTACTCGCTTTACGTTAGCAATCGGGTTATATTTTTTCGCGCAGTACAAAATTATGTACAGTTACGTATAACCACTGATAACCATGCAGACCCACCTATAACCATGTATAATCAAGTTTGACCACCCGTATTCAGTTCAGTAACCTAATTATGCCTCATGTAATTGTTCAATACTCGTGAAAAAGAAGTCACAACTTTATCGCAAGTATCTATTACTGATTAATGAAGGACTATGTGAGTAATGTTCTTTATCTCGTAATTAAAAGGTACTAATGGTTTGGTTGGTATTATTATTCGATCACCCTTTAATTAGTTAAGAATTAATACGGGTATTTATCTTTAAATAGTCAGCAATTCCTTAATACGCTTTGAAAGCAGGTATCAGAGAAATTTGGAAACCATTATAATGTTACAACTAGAAGCTCTATTTATCAAGGAGTATAGTTTACGGAGAATAGGAATTAATTGGATCGTGTTAAATTATTAGCAATCGTTCAAATCAAAACTTTTTTTATGTGAAAAGCAAAATGAAGAGCGTCAATTTAAGAAGAAAGCCAGAGAAATAAAATTAAGATCGAGGAGGGAATTCAAGCCAAGACTTCCTGAACATTACTCAGGCTCTTATATCCCAAAACAACAGGGTTACACTTTGCATAGTATAAAATTTAGCTATAAGCTTTAGTATTGGCGCGGAAAGCGTTAATCTTAAGTAGTTACATTTACCCCACAGGGCGAGGATGTGGAAATTAAATTCCATTTGTCTACGCGAAAGCTGTATTTAATTATGACCAAGGTACATGAACTCGAAGGTTTCTATTGCTGCTAGCTAGTTAACTTGATGAACAGCGACTTTGGAGGCTACGAACTGTCAAGCTGTCGTTAAATTGTGTTTCTGGCGTCGTTGCGCCGTAACTATACAGTTAGGCTAACGAGCGCTAACCTTCATACTCTTCCTATTCTTGAGCCGTCGAATGTCTACCCCCTGACTGGTGAGTTACTAGGTTAGATAAGTACTTGATTGATGCCTCAAGCCTATAATAGGCTTTTTGAGTAATACTAACTGCGTTCCTGGAACCAGAAAGCTTGCCTAAGCTGCCAGTGTAAAAACAGTACCACAAAAAGTAAGCGCTTAGATTCTCTCGATCGATAGGTGGCGCTTCAGATCGATTACTAACGTTGCCATCGTCAGTAGGGATTAGTAGGGACTTCCTCGAAAGCTTGTTAGCTGTGTCAGCATCCGGTAAGCTATGAATACCAGTCTGAGCGTCTATATACGCTCGCCGAGATGATGATTGACTAACGTAGAGCGTATATATATGCTCATCGCGCTCAGAGAGTTAAGGGACTGCGACAAGTGACAGCACATTGATTTCCAAGAGAAAAGTTGCTACAAACATAGAGCTAGTGGATACATGTATCGTGCGGACACATAGTGGGAAACGAAACACACGTCGGAATTGGCCTTTTAAGAGAAACCGTAGGATATAATTAGTAACCCTGGCAACGATTATAAAGGGTTTGGATATTAATTACTGAAAGTACCGGTATACATGTAGATTATTGTACAGGTAGTTTTAGTGATTACCAGCGGCATTTTATAATAGTTATGCTGTTTAGGCTAATTATAACTGCTTAGATGAATGCGAAGTGATTGGATAGTTTTGTAATTTTGTAATTTCCCAATTTAGTTTATTATATCCTGATAAACAAAAGCAAATAGATTCCAGATATAACACGCCATTGAATATCTAGTTGCGTATAGGAATAACCGTAAAACTGAAATTCATCTGAATCTTCAAATCTCTCCTCTCAAATTGACAAAGTACGTAAGTAATTAATATCCATGTCACCTTTCTCGGTTAGGCTAAATCTGACTCCATTGGTTTGCAGTTTTAACAGGGTAGTCTTGTCACATAGCGCGATTATTACCAATTCAATCAATTAATTAGTGGAGAGATTTTGATGAATTCAGACGAGCACATTAATAATTTACTTTTCGCTGCGACCAAGTGATCATTACTACATGGATTTGAAATTATTTTATCTCATCTAATTGACATTAACCCTTTACCAAATATTGCGACTACGTATTATGTAATACAATGATTGTAAGAATTTTAGTCGATACACCAATAAACAACAGCAGCAGTACACCCACATGTACAGGTATGATAGGCAGATAAACATGCTAGTGTGTTTTAGGCTTTTTAGAATACAAGAAACAGCTGAAAAAGAATGCATGGGGTTGAATACTATGTCATGATATCACTATAGGGGATATTTTTTAACGAGTTTGATCTTCGAGTACAAGGTTTGATCGCGGCGACATCTTAGAAAATGCATGGTGCTAGCAGTTCACATGGCTGTGGTGATGTAGTACAAGCTCTGCGATGATCTACCAGTGTCTCACCTACTTTTCTCGCCCTCTCCAGCCAATATCTCCACTGTGTATTATATCGATACTAATGACGGTCCATATCAACGGCACTTACACACAGATCTGGCTTTCAGTATTGGTCCTGAGAAATCATCAGGCTGTTGACAGATCAACAACAGCTCAGAAGACATCTGGATACTTTGAAAGAATGCGGATGCCGCTC
The DNA here is from genome assembly GCA_963921505.1 of Phakellia ventilabrum. Taxonomy (NCBI): domain Eukaryota; kingdom Metazoa; phylum Porifera; class Demospongiae; order Axinellida; family Axinellidae; genus Phakellia; species Phakellia ventilabrum. The sequence goes on from OY997397.1 coordinate 3,345,749, forward strand.
AGATTCCTAAGAACGTTGACCAACAGCTAGTTACTATTGTTACAAATATTAATTTAAAAATCGTCACTAATTTGCATTAGAGAGTACCGTTTAAACGAGACTAAAATGAAATGTCTACGTTATTCTATAGGAAGATCTCCCTTAAGTTCCGCCTGTATATCTCAGAACCGTTTCATACCCATGACGGCGAATGCCATAATTGGACTGTAAAGCGTGTGTAAAGTAAAGACGGCAAACGTCGTCAATGATTGGTATTGAGTTAACATTCATATTTTCAAATTAAAAATCCGTCGTCAAACCCCACCATCTACTGAATTTGGGGTGTATATGACACATTTAAGTTAAAAACTAAATTGGTTGCTGTTCAATTGTGAATTCGGCAAATTGAATATTCTCTAATTTATTTCGAAAATTAATGTTTTCAGAACTCGAATTATTTTAATGTAGTATTGTACATATGATACAGCATACAAACTGCTGGAAATAACTTTATTTTTGCTATTTCAATATGCACTTAGCGGATATATTTCTTGCCTTGTTGTTTATTGTAGTTATGTAAAAATCCGGATTTAACCAACACGAATTTTTTCCACTACTACTATAATAAGTACCATTCTTTTAAACTCGTACGCCTTCGGTTACTATTGTGGATTCTACGTATTCGTCAAAAGCAAGTTCAGTGGCTATGACCGTTGTTTTTAATACCAAGACCAATGTTTGTCTCCATCCGAACGGTTTAGTTAAGATGGTTCACGTCATATATGGCAAAATTAAAAAAGGAGTAGTCATTGTATCTTTGCTACGACAGCAGCTGGAAAGGTAACATTGTCAAACGGTGGTTGCAAGTTTGGAGAAAATTTATTTAGAAATAAGTAAACTTGTTTAAGATTGTTAACTGTTGGTGGTTGACTCTTCTTAGTTGTTCTTAGAGCGGATATAGAATATAGTAAATTATCCACTTTTGTTGCTACACTTCAATGTATAACGCAATAATTTTACTTCCTAACGCAATTAAACTTATTCTGAAATCTGACTGGCCGTAAGCAAGACGTTGAAACTAGACCAAGCATTTACACAACCAGACCGTTTAGTGGTGGGAAGGAGGGGGAAATTGGTTTTGGCGCGAAAGTATACAATAGTTAGTTACTATTGATTAATAACAACACCTATAACAACATCCTGACTGGGCGTATTTCCAAAAGATATATTTGAATGTGGATAGGTGGTTGTCGTTCAATCTGACAATAATGTTGCTTGCAGTTACCAATATTTATATTCTATGTTGTGTTAGAAAAATCTGCCTTTAGTTTGGTGATGTTTCTTGTTTAATAATTTAAAGTACTCTGTCAAGACATGAGCATGTGCACTGATGATAGTCATTGCTGGTTAAGCTCAGACTAGTACTTTGTAGCCTGTTCATTCAGCATGTATACTTAGCAAACACTTAGCAACGCCAAATTCTTCTCAGTTACATATACAGCCTTGTGTGAACAAAATAGACTACTTTTTCCGTGGTACACTATAAAGTAAAACTTAAATCAGCATCGCAAGTATCAGTATTGCTTATAATTCGACATATATATAACCAAATATAATACACGCATAACTATGGATAACGTCCCATAACCAAGTACAACATATACCCATGTATAACCAATCATAACCATAAATAAACATGTATAACCGCCTATAGTGATATAAACTACATATAACCATATATATATGCATAACCACCCATAACTATATAACTAGGTATAACCAAGTCTAACGACAAGTGATGCATAACCGCAAATTGCCATCTATTCCCTCACAACCCTTGTATCAACAAGTATAACGATGTATAACATTATGTAAAAAAGTATAACCACGTATAACAGTGTAAACTACGTATACCCATGAACACATAAGCATAAACAAGTATATAACCATTTACAACCGTACCTTTGATCATTGTTTCCACTCCGAGCTTTTTTCGCAGGTTGTAAAAAAACGGGAGAGAGCATATTCAAATTCGTCACTTGAAGTGCGACAAATCAACTGGAAGGGTGCGTGGTTTTGTGGAATGCTCTGATCTTGCCGCGCTACTTTAACGCGCGAAGCAGGAGCCAGAAGAGTATCTGAAAGTTTTCTTTAAAGCTTAGTGAAAGAAACGTTTGGAATGAAAGACAAAGACAGAGGGTGAGTAAAAACGCGAAGACTCCTATTGGAGGCTTGCTAGCTTGAATGTCGCAGACATAGCCTGACCACTTAAGCTATGCTTTTTTCTAAGCGCTACAATCTCTAACAAAGTAGGTTACCCTTACCGCGAACTATACTAAATGGCCTTATCCCTCTAGGTACCGTATAAGCTAGTAGCTATCCTGTATCGCTAGCTAATCTAAGCTGCTTAATCCGCAAGCTAACTAAGCTTTCAACTAATGCGATTCTGTTTAACACTCCGCTAGTTTGTTCTTTCAGTCAGGGTAGTCTTTGGACTCATACAGAAGCTTGTTACTCTTTTGCTGGCTCGTCAGCCTCATCCGTGGGAAGCGGCCAGATCGGAGCCTTCCACAAAACTACGCACCCTTCCTGCTGATATGACGCACTTCTGGTTACGAATTTGACTACTCTCCCCTCCCGCTTTTTTTTATATGCGAAGAAAAGCTGTGAGTGGAGACTGGAAACGAGGCTAGTACAGCCAAACATAGCCACGTATAACCATGTATAACCACCTATAACGCATTTATATTTTTCCATAACCATGTACACCTACCAACAACGCAATGTATAACCATGTATAACCATATATGTTATGTTATATTTTATTAGGAATAAACGAGGCAATTACTCAATTTAGAGGACGAGGCGATAACTGAATAACTGAGGAGGTACCTCACACTACGTGCTTTCTACAACAGACTATTTGCAAAGCTGCATAGGTAGGCTGTATACAAACCTCGCCGACAAAATGTCATGCACGCTCCACAGCCAAGAAAAGGACAGTATGCTTGCGTGACAGCTCTAGGTACGGTAGCTACTACAGTTCGTAATAACTCTACAAGTATCATAGTTACACACAGCCATGCCCAGTAGATCTAAATACTACACAGTTAAATCAGCTGGCCTGTAAACAAAATTCAGTGCCCTGCTCCTGGTCATGAACACTTCACGGTATTGAATAGGTCACTATGCTGTGCTCGTTTCAGGTCTGCACTGTTAACATAGTTACTATATAGTAGCAAGCTAAATTTTTGCTGACTAAGGTGTATGGTAGTTAGACGGCGCCGTCTAGCTACCATAAACGCCGCTTGTGGTTATATGCTGTATAAGCGGCTATCGGCGCCTTTGATACGTGATTCTAAGCTTTGGAGAGAAAGAGAAATCCGCAGAAAAAATTCGAGACCCAGCCGGGAATCGAACCCAAACCTTCTGAATACTAGTCAGACGCTCTTAATACTGAGCCACTGGGCCCCTGGCAATAGGAGCGGACGAAAAGTGGTATATGCTAGAGGCCCAAGCCGATCCCAGCTGTTCTCTCTCTCTCTATCTAATTCTGCCTATAGAGGGTGGAGGTATAGCATATACTACCTTGCCTACGCTCCTCTGTCTGGGACCCATTGGCTCAGTGGTAAGAGCGTCTGACTAGTATTCATAAGGTTTGAGTTGGATTCCCGGCTGATTCCTGAATTTTTTCTTGTGGATTTCTCTTTCTCTCCAAAGCTTAGCATCATGGTTATTTGCTGCCTGAGAATATACAATGCATCAAAATATTACAGTTTGTTTCAGCATTTGAAGATTTCAGCATCTGAAGCCTTTAGTTTACTAGGCGACGATGTGTAGGGAAGTAATTGAGCCGGAGGCTGAGGTGGTGGAAAGTAAGGGTATCCGCTCAGGTAAGGTACCTGTACAGTCAACCCACACAGGCTCGCAACTCCGTCCGTAGGAGACCACCCTCTTTAGGCAGAATTAGATAGGGAGAGAGAGAGAGAACAGCTGGGATCGGCTTGGGCCTCTAGCATATACCACCTTGCTTCTGCTCCTCTGCCAGGGGCTCAGTGGTAAGAGCGTCTGACTAGTATTCAGAAGGATTGGGTTCGATTCCCGGCTGGGTCCGGATTTGTTCTGAGGATTTCTCTCTCTCTCCAAAGCTTAGCATCATGTTTATATGCTGCCTGAGAATATACAATGCACCTTTGATACTCCAACGCACTGTAGTACAAAAATGTATAAACACTTATAACGAAGTAAAGTACATGTAACCATGTATAACCAAGTGTAACCATGTATAACCATGTACCAATAACGCATGTATAACCACCCATAACCATGTATACCCATCCACAACCAGTTTCACAACGTATAACCATATATAAACATGCATAACCACCTATAACAATGTAAACCACATATATCCATGTTGTATACCCATGTATACTTATGCTTAACCATCCATATAACCAAGTATATGTCCATAAATAACCAACAACGCATGTATACCCACCCACAACCCATGTTTCACCAAGATTAACCATATATAAACATGTACAACCACTCTAACATTGTAAACAACATATATATCTATGTATAACCACCCATAACCAAGTCTATAACCTTGAATAACCACCAATAATGCAAGTTTAAACAGCCATAACCATGTGTACCCATCCACAACCCGTCTCACCACGTATAACCATATATAAAAATGTATAACCACCTATAATAATGTAAACCACATATAACCATGTGAACCTATGCATATCCACCAATAACCAATTTTATAACCATAAATAACCACCCATAACCACGTTTATAACCATAAATAACCACCAATAACGTATGTATAACCACCCATAACCACGTATACCCACCCACAACCCGTTTTACCAAGCATAACCACATATAAACATGTACAACCACATAAAATCATATATACCTATGCAACCACCCATAACCAAGTATATAACCATGAATAACCAACAATAATGCAAGTTTATCCACCCATAACCATGTATACCCATCCACAACCCATGTTTCACCACGTATAACTATATATAAACATGTACAACCACCTATAACAATGTAAACCACATATAACCATGTAAACCTATGCAAAACCACCCATAACCAAGTATATAACCATGAACAATCACCAATAATGCAAGTTTAACCACCCATAACTATGTATACCCACCCACAACCAATATTTCACCAAGTATAAGCATATATGAACATGTTAACCAATGTCAACCACATATAACCATGTATAGCTTTGCATAACCACCCATAACCATGTATATAATCATGTATAACCACGTATAACCATGTATAAGCACCAATTACACATGTATAACCATCCATAACCATGTACACCCACCCACAACCCATGTTTCATCAAGTATAACCATATATAAACGTGTATAACTACCTACAACGATGTAAACCACATAAAACCATATATACCTATGCATAACCACCCATAACCAAGTATATAACCATGAATAACCAGCAATAATGCAAGTTTAACCACACATAACCATGTATACCCATCCACAACCCATGTTTCACAACGTATAACCATATATAAATATGTATAACCACCTATAACCATGTAAACCTATGCATAACCACCAATAAAGCAAGTTTAACCACCCATAACTATGTATACCCACCCACAACCCATGTTTTACCAAGTATAAGCATATATGAACATGTTAACCAATGTCAACCACATATAACCATGTATAGCTATGCATAACCACTCATAACCATATATATAACCATGTATAACCACGTATAACCATGTATAAGCACCAATTACACATGTATAACCATCCATAACCATGTATATACACCCACAACCCATGTTTCACCAAGTATAACCATATATAAACATGTATAACCATCTACAACGATGTAAACCACATAAAACCATATATACCTATGCATAACCACGTATAAAACCATGATTAACGAACAATAATGCAAGTTTAAACACCCATAATCATGTATACCCATCCACAACCCATGTTTCACCACGTATAACTATATATAAATATGTATAACCTCCTATAACAATGTAAACCACATATAACCAAGTAAACCTATGCATAACCAACCATAACCAAGTATATAACCATAAATAACCACCAATAATGCAAGTTTAACTACCCATAACTATGTATACCCACCCACGACCCATGTTTCACCAAGTATAAGCATATATGAACATGTTAACCAATGTCAACCACATATAACCATGTATAGCTATGCATAACCATGTATGTAACCATGTATAACCACGTATAACCATGTATAAGCATCAAATACACATGTATAACCATCCATAACCATGTACACCCACCTGTTTCACCAAGTATAACCATATATAAACATGTATAACCACCTATAACGATGTAAACTGCATAAAACCATATATACCTATGCATAACCACCCATAACCAAGTTTATAACCATAAATAACCACCCATAACCAAGTTTATAACCATAAATAACCACCAATAACGCATGTATAACCACTCATAACCGCGTATACCCACCCACAACCCTTGTTTCACCAAGCATAACAATATATAAACTTGTACAACCACCTATAACGATGTAAACCACATAAAACCATATATACCTGTGCATAACCACCCATAACCAAGTATATAACCATGAATAACCACCAATAATGCAAGTTTAACCAACCATAACCATGTATACCCATCCACAACCCATGTTTCACGACGTATAACTATACATAAACATGTATAACCACCTATAACAATGTGAACCACATACAACCATGTAAACCTATGCATAACCAAGTATATAACCATAAATAACCACCAATAATGCAAGTTTAATCACCCATAACTATGTATACCCACCCACAACCCATGTTTCACCACGTACAAGCATATATGACCATGTCAACCACATATAACCATGTATAGGTATGCATAACCACTCATAACCATGTATATAACCATGTATAACCAAGTATAACCAGGTATAAGCACCAATTACACATGTATAACCATCCATAACCATGTACACCCACTCACAACCCATGTTTCACCAAGTATAAACATATCTAAACATGTATAACCACCTATAACAATGTAAACCGCATAAAACAATATATACCTAATGCATAACCACCCATAACCAAGTATAATAACCACCAATAATGCAAGTTTAACCACCCATAACCCATCCACAACCCATGTTTCACCATGTATAACCACCTATAACAATGTAAACCACATATAACCATGTAAACCTATGCATAACCACCCATAACCAAGTTTATAACCATAAATAACCACCCATAACGCATGTATAACCACCCATAACCACGTATACCCACCCACAACCGATGTTTCACCAAGCATAACCATTTATAAACATGTACAACCACCTATAACGATGTAAACCACATATAATCATATATACCTATGTATAACCACCAATAACCGAGTATATAACCATGAATAACCACCAATAATGCAAGTTTAACCACCCATAACTATGTATACCCACCCACAACCCATGTTTCACCAAGTATAAGCAAATATGAACATGTTAACCAATGTCAACCACATATAACCCATAAACATGTATATAACTATGTATAACCAAGTGTAACCACGTATAAACATGTACAACCACCAATAACGCATGTACAACCACCCATAACCACGTATACCCACCCACAATCCATGTTTCGCCAAGTATAACCATACATAAACATTATAACCACGTATAACAATGTAAACCACGTATAACATATAACAGTGTATAACCACACATATAATCATGTATACAACCATTCATGACCACCCATAACCAAGTATAACCGTGTATAAATGTCTATAACCAAGTAGAATCATGCATAATAAAGTATAACCACCCTAAACCAAGTATAACCACTGGACACTCATAGACTCACTGGACACTCATACACTCACTTGACACAGCAGACTCACTGGACTCTCACAGACTCCCTGGACACAGCAGACTCACAGCCTCACTGGACACAGTAGACTTGGCAGATTCACTAAACACAGCAGACACACAGGACATTCACAGACTTACTGGACACTCACAGACTCACAGGACACAGTAGACTCATCAGTCACAGCAGGCTCACTGGACACTCAGACTCACTGTCCACAGCAGACTCACTAAACACCGCAGATTCTCAGGTTCACGGGCATGGACACTCGTAGACGCACTGGACACCCACAGACTCACTGTACACAGCAGACTCACTAAACACCGCAGATTCTCAGGTTCACGGGCATTGATACTTGTAGACTCACTGGACTTTCACAGACGCACTGGACACAGAAGACTCACTGGACAGCAGACGCACTGGACACTCACAGACTCACTGGACACTCACAGATTCACTGGACACTCATAGACTCACTTGACACAGCAGACTCACTTGACACAGCAGACTCACTGGACACAGAAGACTCACTGGACACTCACAGGCTCACTCGACACTCGTAGACTCACTTAACACAGCAGACTGACTGGACTCTCACAGGACACAGCAGGCTCACTGGGCACTTACAGTTTCACTGAACATAGCAGACTCACTGGACACAGCAGGCTCACTGGGCACTTACAGTTTCATTGAACACAGCAGACTTATTGGATACTCACAGACTCACTGAACACAGCAGACACACACTCACTGGACACAGCAGACTCATTGCACACTCACAGATGCATTAGATACAACAGACTCACTGGACGCTCGCAGACTCACTAGACACAGCAGACATACTGGACACACACTGGACACAGCAGACATACTGGACACACATTGGACACAGCAGACTCACTGGACACTCACACTCACTGGACACAGCAGACTCATTGCACACTCACAGATGCATTAGATACAGCAGACTCACTAGACACAGCAGACATACTGGACACTCATTGGACACAGCAGACTCACTGGACACTCACAGACTCACTGGAAACAGCAGAGGACACTCACGGACTCACTGGACACAGACTCAGTAGGCTCACTGGACACTCAGACTCACTAAACACCGCAGATTCTCAGGCTTACTGGCATGGGCACTCATAGACTCACTGGACTTTCACAGACTCACTGGACACTCACATATTCACTGGACACTCACAGATTCACTGGACACTCATAGACTCACTTGACACAGCAGACTCACTGGACTCTCACAGGCTCACTGGACACTCACAGACTCCCTGGACAGCAGACTCCCTGGACAATCACATATTCACTGGACACTCACAGATTCACTGGACACTCATAGACTTACTTGACACAGCAGACTCACTGGACTCTCACAGACTCCCTGAACACAGAAGACTCAGCGGACAACAGACTCACTGGACACTCACAGATTCACTGGACACTCATCGACTCACTTGATACAGCGGACTCACTGGACTCTCAGAGACTCACTGGACACTCAGAGACTCACTGGACATAGCAGACCCACTGAACTCTCACACCTTCACTGAACACAGCAGACACACTGGACACAGCAGACTCATTGGACACTCACGGACTCACTGGACACAGTAGACTCACCAGTAACAGAAGGCTCACTGGACACTCAGACTCACTGTACACAGCAGACTCACTAAATACCGCAGATTCTCAGGCTCACTGGCATGGACACTTGTAGACTCCCTGGACTTTCACAGACACACTGGGCACAGCAGAGTCATCACCAGTCACAGTAGGCTCACTAGGCACTCAGACTCACCGTATACTCACAGACTCACTGGACACAGCAGGCTCACTGGGCACTTCACTGGACACAGCAGGCGCACTGGGCACTTACAGTTTCACTGAACACAGCAAACTCACCGGACACAGCAGGTGCACTGGGCACTTAAACACAGCAGACTCACTGGACACAACAGAAACACTCACTGGAAACAGCAGACTCATTGGACACTCACAGATGCATTAGACACAGCAGACTCACTGGACACTCACAGACTCACTGGACACTGCAAACATACTCGACACTCACACACTCACTGGACACAGCAGACATACTGGACACAGCAGACTCACTGGACACTCACAGATTCACTGGAAACAGCAGACTCATTCGACACTCACGGACTCACTGGACACAGACTCACCAGTCACAGTAGGCTCACTGGACACTCAGACTCACTAAACACCGCAGATTCTCAGGCTGCTGGAATTGTAGAATAGGACAGCTATATCTTCCATGAGCACATCACTCCATACATCAAAGCTGATGGGAATTGTAGAAACTGCTGCCCTGTTTGCAATGAATGCCAACGTTGACGGCAGTCAGAAATGCCATAGATGGTTGAGCGCCATCGTTAGCTGTTGTCTTCCCTGAGGAAAGGGAAATGTATGAAGCAAACTTGCTTACATGTTCTTTTGTAATTATAGTGTGTTTATAGTGTGTGGTAGAAACTAACATTTAGCTGTGTATGAGACACACCTGTTCCAGATTCTTTGCTGTAGGCTAGGACAATAGGACAGCAGTCAAGCATGCCCATCACCGTCTCATAGTGCAGGGTGAGGACGCTACCTGCAACCGTGAGGAAGCTCGGTATAAAATTAAAGCCAATGCATGTCTTGGCAGTGTTGAGAACATCCTCCAGTCCTTGAATCCCAAGTGGGTGGTGTGTAGGTAGAGAAAATAGATAACAGTCCGGCCCAGTGATGTAGTCACCATACCTGAAGAACGGACAATTCAGTATACCCTTGCTAATTATAGATAGACGTACCAGTAGAAAATTTGCTCACTACGGCTAGCTCAATTAGAGTAATGCCATGGCTGTTTCCAAGGAAAAGATAGTTTTAGTTCCTCGACTCCATCGTGACTTCGAAGAGACTGTTGTCAATGTAGCTGTCCTGGAAGCATTCCAGAAGCTTGAATATGATCGTCCAAGCCAAGATTAGGCACTTGCGTAGCCGGGGGACCAGGCTAGCACTCGCGATGTGAAGCAAAAGTGGCACGTCTTTGTGGTACGCTTCCGTGCCGTGTATCTATGACAGTTTATGACAAGCTGCTGGAGAGAGAGGGATGATCACCACTGCATAGCCGTTTAGCAAAACATGGTTGTCTGCAGGCAAACTTCTGTTTGGTGGTCAGTGTATCCAACACAGGATTCACATAAAAATCTCCAACCACCTTTATAGCGCCATCAGAAGACGGTGGATGAAGCAGCCTCTGGAGAGAGCCTTGTATGCCCTTCCCGCATATGACACAAATCACGGAATTTTACCATAGCACTTAGTTTGAACCAGAGCGGTACTACTACCCCTTTATTTACATATCTCGCCTACACGTGGCATACCTATTAACACTATCGATTCCAGTAATGCCCGTATATAGCCCAAACAGCTTACCAGACGGATATTTGGGGGCGGAGCTAATAAAGCTTACCTCGCGTCGCCATCACTGGTCTTTATGACGTACATAGCGGTGGGCTATCGGGAGAACGCATAGCCTCGTCCCCAGGCCACACCCCCTGAAAAATAGTGGCCTGGTATCCACTGTTCGCGCATGCGCAAACAAATTGCTAAACGTACGGAAAAAGGTCAGTAAAAGTATCAGTAAACGATATTAGTCACATGGCGAGGAGTAGTACGGAAGCAGTATACGTATATAGTAAGCGGAGAACTAGAAATTAACCTTGATTCTGACTTTCTGCAACTAAAATGGCTCTCTAACCAGTCTAGAATGGTAAAAGCTGTAATTTTCTATCCGCTACGATTATGGTAGCTATCTTACCACAGAAATTCGGAAGCGCCTCTCCTGGCAGTGACTGTGAGCTGCTCGATATTCAATCTCAGATGTGGCCTTCTAGGCTTTTCAGTGGCAAACGGGATCGAAGAATCGAACTACCAATCACTTTTTAAGCATCTAACTTACGAAAGACCATTGCGGCAGGCTTGAAAGCCTCCTGCCTTCACTTACAACTTCGTGACACGGAAACATTTGCGGATTCGTAAGCGAACATGACGTAATCATACGCGGACACGATACGGCAATATCCTAAATTCTCAGAATTCTGAGAAATTAAGCGCATGCGCAAACAGTGGATACCAGGCCACTCTTTCGGGGGGGGGTGTGGCCTGGGTACGAGGCTAGAGAACGCACTGAAAACAGCACTTCCAGAGCAAAATTGGTCACCGAGTGAAATTTCCCCCCTTTCAGGGTGAAGCCGATTTCACCACCATGCACGAACAATGCTCGAGACGGACACCGTGGCTCAGTTTCTCTCGTAGTCGCAGACATAACGAAGCTTGTTCTTGAAGGTTGATTATTAGCTGTGACAACTGGATGGAAAGGAGTTTTATTAGGCTTTTTAGGTGCTAAATTTCAGGATCGTTTTTTGAAAATTTAAACTGCGCATGCGTTTTTGTTCAGGATTGTTTTTTGAACATTTAAACTGCGCATGCGTTGTTTTTTTTGTTCAGGATTGTTTTTTGAACATTTAAACTGCGCATGCGTTTTTGTCCAGAATCGTTTTCAGAAATTGCGCATGTGTTAATTGGAAAGCTCCTAAAGTGATCCTGCATCGTCATAACAGGCGTCAGGCCAACGGGATGCGGCCCAATATATTTTCGGGCCGGAAGTAGCCTTCAGTGCCAAAAATAAGAGCTTCCTGCGGAGCTTAAAATATCCACCGCTTATTCAGTGCCACCTACTGACTGAGGTAACATATAGCGACTTTCACTTATCATGAACAGATAGCACTATCACTGTACTAGCCAACCGCTTGCTTTCCTCTTTGCGAGCGCGCCACTTTTGGTCATTAGCAGCTGTTTTCCACGCCCCTCTTAATTACTTCCGGCTTAAGCGGAAGCTCAAAAAAATTGGAACAAATCTAAGGCACAAAGGCTTTCCAAAAACAAACCATATCTGCTCCAATAAGAGTCCTTACAGTACCTGCTCGTGTCAAACGAAGTTGGTACTCCAACGGTGCATGCACAAAACCATGTTTGATTTCACACTAAATTGTAAGGAGAATCATAACCAAATTTGAAGCTACTGTCATAAAATTCATACAAAAAGTGCTGCAGCATAACAAACAAAAAATTATCTCTCATAGCCTCTTCCCCAGGCTCCCTTCTCACAGGTATTTTCATGTATGGGAGGTTATATTAAACTCTGGGTCTGAAGAATTGGACATCTGACCAACTATCCTAGTGGCCTGGGATCAACCTACAGGAGTAAACAGTGCAAGTGGATCACAACAGGTTACCAATCCAATACCATCAGTGCCCTGTCCAAATCATCTGCCATACATGCCTGTCAATTGTCCTCCAAAACAGCAGCATGGTGGGGTTACCACACCCCCTATGGCTTCATACATTCTGTGCTTTAGAAGGTGGAATGGGATCGAACGTTCCACTACCACTTCTGGGTTTTAGCAACTATCTGTGCAGAGTATTCATGCAGTACTGGCAGTCCAATAACATATTTTGGCCCTATTGATTAGTTGTGCCAAAGTATCTGCAAGGTGACATGCTACATACAAGGGAAATCCCAACAACAGCAAACAACCTGTACACATGTAAACAAACTACATACAAGGTATAAACATTGAAGACCTGAGTGTGCCTAGCAGCAGACTATAGTCCCTTCTACAAAAATTAATTGATGTCGGAAAGACATAATTAGGCCACTCCAACTTGTATATATGTTTCTGGTCAGGGACTTCCCCCAGTAGTCATGCGGGCGGGTACTTAGCAACCTAGCAACTGCAGCCTAAACAAACTCAAGATTTGCACACGAAAGAGACTGTTTGTACAAGCTCAAAGCACAAAATAGCAAGTCAGCCTACAAAATACGACAGATTTCTTGTCCTTTTCACAGATACAGACAGATACGTACACTCACCTAGCCGATCCACCACTTAGTTTGTAGTTCATGACCGTGCTGCTACTACTGCGCATGCGCAGTAGAGCGTTGTTCAAATAGCGCTAGTCCCAATACGTTATGCGGGTACTATATAGTAGATTAACACTGGGAGGCCTAGTACGCGGCGGGCGGTGGACCAGAAACATATATACAAGTTGGAGTGGCCTTATGCTCAAAACAGAAAGGCAAGCCAGGCGCCAATGAGTACACATAACACAGGGTAGTCTTGTGACCTGATCTAGTTTACCCCCTAGCTGTGGCACACCAAATTAAAGTTTTGGCCCAATCAGAGGTGTGCTCCCAAAATATGGGAGCACACAATCAGGAGCACATAACCCAAACATTATGTGAAATCAAGTTTGAGGATCAACGATCGGTAAGCCACGCTGATGCTTGTTTTACTTTCAGCAATAAAGGAGCCTTTCATCAATATACCATCAGCATTAGGCCAGTAGGCAGGAGAGGTTCAACGGGGTTCGCTTGGAGGGCCTATAACCTAAAGACTACTATGAGGCCTAGCATTGCATAAACTTCCCACTAGCAAGTGGATAGGAATCTCCCTCACTCAAGTACTTAAATTGCCTCATACCCAGGCCTTCCTTGTCCTAGATTTATCTTGTAGTTGTGCAGATTTTCTCCATGGCTGTCACAAAGATAAATCTGGGCAAGTAAGGCAAGAAATGAGGCTAGGTACAAAGGCTGCCACTGTACCAGTATAGTGTGACCCACAAAGCAGAAAACTGATCCCTCCTCCCAGCCTTGAAGGGTCCTCCACTCTCGTATGGCCTCCATCTTGCAATAGGGGACCCCCTCCGGCTGCAAACCACCCCCCTCTCACTTTGATGGACCTCCGTCTAGCCTTGCAAAGCCTTCTACTCTTATATCAACCCTACTTGGTAATGGTAAATGGTAAATGGTAAATATGTACTTTCACAATAAAAGTTGGAACAATTTCAAGGCACAAGGGTCATAACTCCCAATATCCACACTGCGAGTACTTATACACATTGGCTCACCTGTAATACCCTTTCCGACTTGGTACTCGACGCCAAATCAAAGAACTATCGAGTTTGCCTCACCCGGTCTGAAAAACCGCCGTGAGCTTCTCCAAGTATATCACGGCTTATTTCATGAACTAATAGCATCCAAGTAGTGAGCCTGGCCCGCGAGACTATCCAAGTAGTCAATAGAACATTCCATCGATTCCTTCTGTGTAGAACAGACGCCTTTTTCAGTCTTGAAACGCTCTTTGCTCCTCTTTAGACATCGCCATTCGCTCTTCTCTGTGCATATCCATGTGGACGCCACTTCGAGACACGAAAAGGCTATACCAATGTACAGGCGGCGCTGCGCGCATTACAAACTGAATTTGTACACGATTTCCCGTTGGCCCGACGCCTGATAATAGATCCTGCGTATGTAATAAGTTTTCACAGCTACATTACATCACTCCAAGAGCAGTTTGACCACATCTATACATCTACAGCTGACAGGATAGCCTTGGTGGTAGCCACAACGACAATGGCCACGCACAGAAGAGGCAAGAGAAAAAGAATGGCAGAGAACCTTGACAGTCTCATTTTCTCATCTCTTGGTACATGTAAGTATAAAGATTATTATAAAATGAGAGCAACTAGATGCAACTAGTATGATAAATAAGTTCTTAAAACATGTAGGAGCTGATGATTCTCAGTGTGGATCTCAGGAGCTGCCCCTTGCAGATATAGATGACAGTTGTGACAAAGCCAAGGAATTTAGTGTGGTAGGGAACCCCATTGCATTGAAGTATATGCTGCAGGGTGTAGAATGTGATATCTGTAGCATAGACGCAAAAAGGATTAAGGGAATATTCCGTCTGTTTTAGGACCAGCATTCAGATTTGATCTGCTGTCAGAGTTCGGAGTTGACGGACTTGTGCTACAGCAATGTACCAGTCATATCCCAGAGGGCTTCCTCAGCTACCGAAACATAATATTACATTACCAATATTCTTCGCTCTGTTGTCATACGTGAAAGTGTGAAAAGAGTACAAAAGGTGTGAAAAGAGCTAAAAAACAGCATTTGAGCGAAGCAATTGCTGAAGCAACGAAACAGCTTGAATACGCAGAGTTGAGGTCTAACCAGGCACTCGTTGTCAAGCACTTCCTGAAAGAGAAAGACATTTCTCTGAGTCTGCTTACAGCATTTGGAAACACTCCAGCTACTACTTCCTTCAACACTATATGAACTTGCCTTCTTGAAGCGCTGTCACTCAGCTTGTCCAACTGCTGCAAGCACGACGGCCGTCAACAGGGCGATATCACTTGTGACTTGGGCGTGGTTTATAACATAGCGTAACATACCAAACGGATTTTTTCCTACTCTCATACCCAGACTAGGGTTGGGCGGATTATGTACCATTAGCTATTCTATTCCCCAATTCCTATAATTTTACCCACCAATTTCCTCCACAGGAACAAGACACAAGTGAATTCTAGCTCAGCTGGACATTCCTCTAATGGAGAAAGGTGAAGCGCCTTCAGCAAAACGGTTTTGCTATTTGCGAAGTATATTATCAGAATGGCTCAAGAGTGCAAAGACACCATCATAATGTGAAAGAGGTTCATAGATGTATTACAACAGCCTAGACAGTTGAAGAGAAAACCAACCCGATTGAGTATTGGCTATACATCATATCCTAATTTAGCAATTGATATTTTAATTATACCTGAAGAATAAATACTACTCATACTACATGTATATCAGTTGTGTAGATTATATATAATGTCTTCACTAATGCAGGTCACTGTTGGTAATACTATAACTGAACTAAACATTTTCTGTATGCATTCAACAACCTAAATAAAACCACACTATATCTCTCTTTCTACAGATTAATTTAAATCACAATTACAACATGTGTTCATGGTCTCCACATCACAATACTTGGATCTTTAGTAACGTCGGCGGTGACGACGATTCGCTTGACCTTGGTTGGCAGGGCTCTCAAAGAACATAAAGTCCTACACAAAGGTAGAAAGTAACGTGCATGTGACAATTTCTGTAAGAAAAGAGAATAGTGCAATTGACTTACACACATACTACAGCCCTAGCTAAACAGAGTAATGTTCTAATCGTGCAACACAATCATAGCAAACACTGCTTCCAAAGTGGGATATGACTTCACTGTTTAACTGCTAATTTTAAATTCTGGCCATTTTAAAGTGTTTTCGACACAATTTCAAGGCTCTGTTCCTAGACACTAAAAAACTGCTCCCTGAGCATCTGAGACTGCTACTGCAGTCTAAAGGCTCCTACACACGGGTACTTCACCTACTTGATTCATGCTGGGAATGAGATAATGGCCAGAGCACGGGTACACACAATTCACCCCAGAAATGGCACTTTTGGACCCAGAAATGCAGAAAAGCGGCACTAAATATGGCTACATGCACTGCCAGGAAAGCTGGTATTGACAAAAACAAGTAATCTTGCTATGAAAAATCAACTACCATCTTCACAGTCACCATTCCAATGAGGATTGATTCTTCCTGCCATCCACCCCCTTCCCACTCCTTTCACAATGCACAGGCAGGAATGATGTCATCAACCATGAATACGTAAAAACAAGCCAATAGCAGTTAAATGGTTAAGTAAGATTTACTAGCTATGTCTCGCCTAGCCTTACAGTAGTTTTAGCCCAATGATCCAAATTTAAAGTTGTGCTCAAATTCAATCGACAGAGTTCATTGATACAACTATAAAGCACCCACTGGTGGTCATTCTGTATCCTCATAGGGCATACACAATGCACTCTAGCCTGAGGACAACACTTCACAATTATTACTCACAATGAGGAAGCAAGCAGCAATCATCACAGCTTTCATCTTAACATCCAGATCCATGGGAACTGGTGGGAGTTTATGCATGGAGAAAAACAAATATATAGGTAGTACATATCTAATAAGTGGTATGGCTACATAGAGTCAACTTTTCCAATACTAGTTGCTGCCATAGACAAAATGAGCAAACCAAACTTGCACTGTCAGCTTCCGAGTTCACTCTTGCACTCTCAGCTCACAAGTGGTCTTTATATCACTTCCAAATTGCAATCTTAAAGAGTCCAGCTATGGGTTGCATGCATGGTACATAATAGTCTAGTACAGACAATTCAGTCATTACCACTGAACACTTGGTAATACCAAACTAACACTTTTAAATTAGAATTTAAGCTAGGGGAATTCATTTTAGGTTAAAAGTGATTGCTACAAGAAATCAAACAACACACCTAGCACCTAGTTTCCTTATGTCCATGATAAATATACTCCCGACACATATAGTGAGCATACTTAAAGGACCTATCTACAGTCCAAAATATCTATGGATAGTGGCATATGAGCCACCAAAGGCAACTGGCAGAAGAAACACAGCTCAAGAGTTTGGCATGTATTGATTCATGTGCATTTTACTAACAATTGCAATATGAGAGATACGAGCCATTGCCACGTAGAACCACTCAAGAGCCCCTACAAGTCCAACAGGAGTAATGTGTATATTTTTAGCTTATGGGAAAATCTTGGTTGGTTCTGTAATGGACCTTTTCACGCAACGCACTGAAATATGCAATTTGCATTTAACGAACGTGACGTCACATCCGGAGTACATTCCTACGCCATCTTGGAGTACTTCAGTCAATGGGAAATGAGGCCCGATTTGCCGTACTGTCACTTCCAAACGGTACCGTATATTCAAATACAGCGAAGACTATTGAAAAGCTCGATCTTTGTGACATTGAGCGGCGAAAAGCCAGTGGCGATCGAGCGAACGTACGGTGAGCTACGACGTGAGAAAGACGGCCGGTTATTAGTGTTTATAAGCTGCAGTGAAGTCAAGAGGTAAGCCAGGAAAGCATGCAAGCCTATACAGAAGAAAACTAACAAGCCTTACACGCCTCCCGTGCCGTACTACGATACTAGCTAGCTAAGGGCAGAACTACCAAAGGCCAACGCATTATTGCATGATGCCATTGCTAAAAGGTAGCTAGCTAAGCCAGCCTATTCTTCGCTTACATTATTCTACGTAACTATAGCCGTAAATCCCTTTAGTCATGCTTTCCTGGCTTCCCTCTGGTCTCTACTGTAGCTTGTAAACACTAATAACCGGCCGTCTTTCTCACCTCGTAGCTCACTGCATGTTTGCTTGATCGTCACCGGCTTTTCACCGTTAGCTTTCACAAAGATCGAGCTTTTCAATAGTCTTCGCTGTATTTGAATATACGGTACCGTCTGGAAGTTACAATACGACAAATCAGGCCTCATTTCCCATTGACCGCAATAGTGAAGTACTCCAAGATGGCGCTGGAGTGTACTCCGGATGTGATGTCACGTTCAATTATTGGACCCTGCGCAAACCTTAGCCTTACGTGAAAAGGCCCAATGGCTTCACATCATCAGTTGGCAATGTTTCAACTGGTAGGTTGCAGTCTTCTTCATGGGTTACATCAACAGACTGGACTACTGGGGAGATCAAGCATATTGGTTGTTACATGCTCCTTAAAGGTTGACATTTAAACTAGTCATCTTGAAGGCTGTTATCCTTGAACACCGTACTGACCAACACCACCATAAGTAAAAAGCCCAATCATTTGGGCCATGTGGCTTGGCAGATGATAGCCTTGATAGGTCAGAGAGTTGATAGAATACATTCATGCCCGCACAATGGTTCTGTATAAGAAACATTATTCAAGTGATATTTGCAAGTACGTGCCAGTCACAAAGGCTCAAATGCAGCTATCCATGGACAATGCCACAACAGAGAGATTGAAATTAAAATTTGACACAGCCTATACCGTAGACTCTGGTTAATAAGCACATGCGCCTATCACACTAGACGGTAAGGAAATATGCGCTTATTAAAAAATGTGCGCTTATTATGATGTACCACACCCACCACTATAATAGTACCGCCCACTTTTGCGCGTGTACATCAAGACGGTATGGCTGACGTACGACTGATCTTGCTAATTACTGCAAAGAGAGTGCGGTTTGTGGCCATCGCGTTTTCGAGCGAATCTGGACTCCCGTTGTTGGTGAGGTTCTCACTGTAGCTAGAGAAGTTGGCAACACTGAAGATCGATTTGCTATTGTGGTTACAAAGGATGACATGGTAGTCGGCCATGTTCCACGTGAGTTCTTGAAGCTTTGTTGGCACTTCGTGTGAGTAGCTCTTTTCAACTTCTGCCTACATGTACCAGCTGCAGAATCCGTATCGCAGACAGACGCCATCTCCACACGCGAACTATCATGAATGTGTGAAACTTTACTTGGGAAACCACACAGTGCGCTGTTACCGTATATGCACGTAAGCGCTTATATAACTGTAGTTAAGAACAAGAACTCACGTGCGCTTATTAAAAAGTATGCGCTTATTTCAGAGGTGCGCTTATTAACCCGAGTCTACGGTATGATAGCCAAGGAGAAAAGCATTCATCAAGATGAAGCATTATGTGAGCTGGAGGAGCAGCATGACACTGACTTGGGACAAAGTCAACAGATATAGGGATGGGAGTCCGTAAAGGTACTGTGGTGTTGTTCGTTCCTACCTTCTTTGTTTTTGGGGATTCCATCCCTATATGTCTGTTCATTTTTTTTTTAATGTTTTTTGAGACTTGTTTCAGTTGCTTTTTGGGGGGGGGGGATATAGCACCAATACGCATGTATGTATATTATATACCTACTCAGGTGATAGGCTCAGATGATAGCTAAACAGATGATATATAATAATTCTAGTGTTAGCGGGACGGCTATGGTTCAAGGTCCACCACAAACATCTGAAAGGCAATGTGGGCGAGAATGGTCATAGGAGTGCATAGCAGTAGCCGTACCGACTCATTTAATGCACATCATGGAGGTTAGTATGGTCTGTAATGGTCTAATAGTTGTATCAGTGTTCTTACTATTATAACGCACCTACACCAACCATAGATAATATATACCTTCGGACGAAGGTATATATTATCTATGCAGCAACTCACTTTGGGTCCGTCTACTTCCAAGTGATAATTGTCTAAGCAGAACAGTTCGTGCTCAAGGCTGTGTTTCCGGTGCAGGGTAACCACTGTTTAATCCACAGAATGGAACGGAACAGAATGACGTGTAGCAGCAAGTATTTGCATCGAGCGCTTGAGAATGACTGCCGAACGGTTTGATGTGCTTGAGAATGCTATGGTGTGGGTGCCCTGGGATCAAATGCTGCTTCTTTGCATTTGAATCGTAATCGCTTCAGTCATTGTTATGCTATCCTCTCTGAAGAAAGAAAGAAATGAAGATCATTTGCTAGTTTAGCAACTTGCCAATTTGGCACTTCAGCGATGCACTCTGACAGCGGTTACAGCCTTGTGAAAACACTCGAGAATGAAAGGTAGGGTCCACAAAGCTTATGAGTAAATCTAGGGCAGAGTTTTGAACATATCACTTGGTACATTATGAAATGGGGCAGCTATTTTTTTTGGAGCCATCCTATTGTACTCCATAATAATTACAAGCCCTAAGTAGACGAGTGTGTTACTGTAAACCATACTGTCCTCTCCCTGTTCTGTGAAATTTTGTGAAAATAAAATGTCTGGACAAAATCACTGAGCATCAGGTGAAATTGAATTCTGTTCAGACATTGAGTCAGGGTACTTTGAAAACATCACACACACTGGCTTGAGACTACCACAAGAGAAGATCAATACACTCTTGGGGGTCCCTGAGTGCTGGGTGTATTATCAAGACTGATACCATGGTACGAAAGTGAGTCTGTATTGGAAATTTGCACTTCAAGTTAATATGTAAGTTCTGCGAATTAAAATATGCCATCTCTAGCCAAAAGCGCTGTACTGGCAATGTTCTCAAGGCCTATACAACCGAATAGTACAGAAGTCACCACTGATTCTGCACTGGTACACATTACCATAGGTTTTTCGATGTCTTTCATGTACCACTGAAAGTAACCATATGTTACCACTCTAATGTTATCACTGGTAATCTATACTACTGAACAAAGGAAGATCTGTTTTGGCCAGATAAACCTGGTTATACGTACACTACACACATAAGTATAGACTCTACAAAAACCACCAAAGAAACTGTTTCTTGTAATATACGAGTGCCAAAACTAATCCCGAAGCTAGCAAGCTACTCAGTGCAATTTTTCACTATACTCAGTATAATTATTATTGCATGTGCATAGACATGTATCTTGTTAACCAACTTACACTGTATACCAAAATTATCTGCATCAGTAAATGCCTCCTTGGCCAATCCTCCCCACTGCTTGCTAATCCTCCCAACAGAATTTGCGTCATCAACAGACAACACCTGAGAAAAAAGTTTATTAGTTACAGATCAAAATCTGTGCTGTGTTAGAGACAATAGACATGAAAACATTTTGTGCTCTTGGTAGGCATACATTACTTATTGTGGGTCCTAACTATCACATGTTAAACGCATGCACTAAATATGTGAACGTTGTGGCTAGCTACATTGCTACACAGGTTCTGCAGCGACAGCTGTGAGGTTCTTGCTTCGAGAGAGTCAGACATTCAGTAGAACCATCTCTCTTTGATGCCAGAGTGCGAAAACAATATTAACTGCAGTGCCGTATTGAACTTACCGTGCACTGATTGATCAATCCTGAAGTGCCTGCATAGTTCCAATCCGCCGTGCTTTTTTCGCTTGAATGGCTGCAGCAGGCAGTCTTACAACAAAGGTTCCGTTGCTTCCTTGATTTGGTAAGTGAAACAAACTGCCAAACACTACAGTGATACTTTTCGTAAGCCATTTTTGGTATAAACTATTAGCGTGTGGCGACATCACGCATGTGATCATGGCGTGCAATGCGCTTGAGTTAACCGACTACTTCCTATGCAAGAAAGGCTCTCTGAATACCAGCTTTAATTCAGAAAGAAACTTTGCCTAGATGCTCTAGTCTTCACCCTGAAGACAAAACTTTGGAAAGTTGGTATTTAGAGAGCCTTTCTTTCTTATGCAAGAGCCAACTGAGAAGCCCCACCTCTTTATTCGTACCTTCGTGGACTACTTCCTGTTAAGTGCATATTCGCTGTTATACGTAGGTGCATGCGCTTAACAACCAGCACCTACAGTGTGATTCAAGTAACAGGTGGCGCATAAAATAAATAAGTGGCAAACTACTAATTGTTTATGCAAGGTAATGCAATATTAGAAATTCAGTCCTCACAGTGGTGATGCACAATTATGGCTGCGACTGTAAACGGAAGTGATATAAATGACCTGGAACAGCTTACAAAGCTCAAACGACCTTCACAGAAGACAGTGACATGGCACCTGCTGTGTTTTTATACCTACAAAATAATAAAACAGCTGCAAATGTTGTATAACAAGCTTGATTGAAGTCTAGACTAGCTGGCCTATCTGCCATATTAACGTGGAAGCAAGCCAGACATCAAAGCAAGGTACCAGCATAGTGTACATAGGTAATACCATTGTAGCTGGTGCAATAATGGGAAATTAGTCTGCAAGGAGAAAGGGTAGTGCCGCATAATTGGAAATTATCGACTTTAAAAAATTGAATTTTGATGCAGAATTAGAAGGACGTGTAATTAGAGCACCTACGGTAGTTACATGACAAGGAGTAGTACAGAGGTGGTACATGGTATCGTAAGAGGAGAGCTAGAAATCATCCCTGATTGTGAGTTTCTGCAGCTAAAAGCACTTTCAAGAACAGTAAGTGGAGCTTGCAATTTTCTATCTGGTAGCTTTCTTACAACAATAATTCGTAAGTGCCCCTCCTGGCAGTGGTTGTTGGCGGCTTGACTTCCAATCTCAGATCTGGCTTTGCAGTGGCAAACACGATCAATGATTCAAAGTACCAAACACTTTCTAAGCATCTACTTTACGGAAAAAAACATCATTACATGCTTAAAGCCTGTTATCTTCACTTCACAGTTTTGTGACACAGAAAAAATAGCGAATTAGTAACTGAACATGTCATTTTCGTCACACAAAAACTTTCGTTAGTACTACAGTTTTCCAAGATTTCTTGGAAGTGCGTGTACATACAGTAGACACCAGGCTACTCTTCGGGATGGTCTGGCCTAGGAACGAGGTCAATATTAGCCAGATTCAGGCTGTGCTACATCTGTAGCCAACTGCAGGACAGGATTGTTGCTTGGAACTCTGTAAGTAATTACCTAAACTAAAGCATTGCCACAATAAAAATGCCACAGCAATCTTGGTCCTAGGGATAGCAACCCTTCATATATTTTAATGAGCAGCTGCAAAGCGGTAACTCAAACATAAAGGATGGAGTGGCCCAGTAATCATGATATGTCTTCTCCCCGCCCAGATAAAACTGAACATGTGTTTTAAGCTTGTCCTGTGTAGGAATAGCAGTAAGACTAAATTCAATGAGCCTACTCTTAATTTTTTGCTAAGGAAAGACTACTACAGGCCCAATGATTGTCGTATCTGCGTAGTTTGTGTGGAAGCTGACATGTACTCGACCAAGTATAAAGATTTAAGGGGGATGTAATGTAATATAATACTCTGCCAAGTGTAAAGATGAGAAGGTGTAATGCAATATCATGTAAATATGTATATAAATTTATACCATGTAATGCTTAGGTGAAAACTAGGAAAGTGTATGTCAAGCATCTCTACCGTCACTTTCTGTAAGGAGTTATGGCCAAAACAAAGCAATACACAATTTATATGGGTCCTTATGGGTCCCCTACAAAGCACGTGTTCAAAATGGCATCTCTGGCAGTTACATGGATGGCGTCTTCGAACTTGTGGCGCACGAAGAGTCAGAGATCTGGACATATCTACCACACAGTTTTATCAAGGAAGGCTTACTGTAGCTCCCAGGTTAATGCAGTTTGTGTAACTTCTATGTAAGTTGAGATACAAGCGCTAATTACGGACGGCATGATTGAGCAATGCACATGACATGTGAGTTTCAATAGCACAGCCTGTTTCTCCACTCCTCCGTAGTATAGCCATATGGTTGGTCCTTGAAAATATGTTGCAGCTAGAGACATTAATTTCTCAAGGACCAGTCGTTTTTAGTAGCTTCTCCAGAGGTATTGGTATAATTATACATTATTCCGGGTTAGTTGTTATTCTAGTGACTGTGGTTCTTGAAAATATCCACGTGTCGCCACGCCCAGGTCGTGATTCATTACATCCGCATCTCTGCTGCCCGCTGAATGTACGACACACCATCTGCTCGCCCGCCGTACTTACACTTGATATAAATAAATAAATAATATAATGTTTGCTATGAAGGAGGGGTCACAGAGGAGTGAAATATATACCATTGCGATCCTTGGGTAAAATCTAGAAAACTCATGTGAGGCTCATCTACTTTCAGTTTCTGTGAGAAATTATGAGCAAAACAAAACTACACAATTTAGATTGGTCTTTATGGGGCCCTACAAGGTACGTGTTCTAAATGGCATCTCTGGCAGTTACATGGATGCCTTCTTCGAACCTGTGGCGCACATAGAGTCAGATATCTGGACAAGTCTATCGCAAAGTTTTACCAAGAGAGGCTTACTACAGCTCTCAGGTTAGTTGAGTTTGTGTAGTCTTTGTATAAACAAAGATATGAGCACTATTAATGAACAGTACGATCGAGTGATGGTACATTTTTGTCTCAATCTGCAACATATTTTCAAGAATCAGCCATGGAATGGTAAACTTGTCCAGATCCCTGACTCTTCATGCACTACAAGTCTGAAGATGGTATCGGTATCCATGAAACTACCTGCCAGAGACGCCATTTTGAACACATGCCTTAAAGGCGTCCCATAAAGATACTTATAAAATGTATATAGTTTCGGCTTGCCATAACTCCTCACAGAAACTGAAAATGGAGAAAGAAATCTTAGTTTTCACCCAAGAATCACAATGGCCAAAAGATATTAGGGATGACAATCTGTAAAAGTGTTATGTTGTTCCTACTCTTTTGAGATTCTATCCTTATAAACATGTTCTTTCATTTTTTGAACAGTTTTTGGTGACTTAATAAATGGGAACCACCAAAATGCAGTACAGCCCAAGAATACACACTCTCTACTGGAATGACAAGGGGTAACGATACATACTTACATCAAAGTTGGTATCAGTGCAGCAGCTGCATCCCAGAATTGGCCCTTTGATCTTGAGCACACACTCTCCTTCAGCATTCTGAATGTAGAACCATGGGCGCAGAATTCCCAGAGGATCCTGTTTCACATAGCCAATCACTGTGCCAGGTGGCGACTGCACTTCAATTTCATGGGGAGCACAGCAGCTGAAGCAGCAGTAGCCTTTCAAGCCACAGCAATCACTAGAACAACGCAATGGGCGCTCAAGATGTATAACCTGAGAGGTAGTCATACAAAGTGCAGTTTGCCGATATATACACATGATAATGAAAACTAGCCCCTCTAATGTAATATTTTTACATAACACAAATAATTATCACAACGATGCACTTATGTATAGGATAGATTACACCCAAGAGTGGGTTATGCGCCTATGCAACCCATGAGTTTGCAGTTATCCCAAAGCAAAGCTTAGGGATAAATACAAATAAGTGGGTTATGGGGAACCGTGACTTATCCACATTGCGCATGCACAAAGTCTGAGTATATATAAAGCCGCGTAGCAATGGCTAGACTTAGTAACAGAAAAGCTACTTATGTTGCGACCGGACCCCAGCTCTCCTGTTAGTTTTGTTTACAGAAACTACCTCGATCATGTGAGTCCAGACAGCAATTCTCTTCATTGCTAATGTTTACTGATCTAGTCACCGGCTACTACTTCTCGCACCCTTGGCACCATGCTGCCACCTACCAAGCCAGCCTTCCCTATTCAATTATGACCACTGCTGCTTTGGTGACAAGGCTACATCAACCAGTACCAGTGACAGCATTAGCTTACAGGAGTGAAACAAAGAACAACTATATGCATGTACACACATAAAACGGTTCATGCATCAATTATTTGCTGCAAGGAATAAAAGTGTGTGTTATGAGCCTATGTAATCAATAATTTTTAGCTATCCTTTTCATTGTAGATGATGTACTGTGGTATAAAGGTCTGTAGTCTTCAAAGCAAGCTAACAAACATTTGTAGAAAAGTACCAAGAACAAACAAAATTTGTCCGTTTCTTCTTTGGCTTCTGTCTTTTATCTTCAGCTTCTACTTCCCCAAACATCGACCCATACAGACTGAGCACAAACGTAGCATTAGTGTAGCTTACGTACAACTGGAGATATGAGCACTGCAGACAGACAGCATAACTGACAATCACGCAATATGTGTATGAGATTCAAGCAGCACAGCCCATCTCTCCATTCTCCTCTTGCAAATTTCAACATGAGCTTCAGAAAGACATAGTGTGAGTTGAAGATGATGGACAAGGCAGCAAACACACTACTCATCAAAGAAACCCTTCACATCTGCCTCACGTGACGTCACAGAGAAGCTGCTAAACAGAGATAAAGGTATTTCCATCCTAAATGTAGGTGTGATGATATTATCCTTGGATGCGATCAGAAGGAGAGGCTGAAGCAAAGCAAAAGCAGAGACTGATGTTTGAAGTAAACTTCTGATTCAGTTGGAATTGTATGAAAACAAATTCTACAAGTCAGATAGATCGACAGTACTGTGAAATTCCATTGGGCCTCAGTACCAGAAGAGTGAGTTACAGCAACAGAACATCGACTAGTACAGTGATTCAGAATGCTGCTATAAAATGTATATTCGTGAGTCTGCCATGACTTGAAAATTCATAATACAGTTTCAATCTGATACTTGTGTTTGCCTATACCTATGCCACAGATAAAGCATATAGCAACAATCCACATAGAGAATTTACAATTGCATCGATCTAGTGGAGTGCTTGGAGAGGAAGCAATTTACAGCATTTCCTTCAATGGTAGCACGTTGATAGCTAATATTTATATTAACTGAATAAGCTATTAAATACCTACATGAATAAGTACTTACTGTATAGTGGAATTTCAAAACTTTCACAGGTGTACATTTTCACAAAAGTGCAACACCTTTAGAGAAATTTTCACATATTTAGTTTTTGCATCAATGCAAGTCCTTGACCACGCCCCTCAGCTACACACGGCCAACCATCGCTGAAACCGTTGTGTATCAAAGCAATGGTACTTATGGTAATAGAGGAGGCTACTATTCCAATCAGACTGCTGTACTTGTAAAAGAGTTGACATGCTGAAGGTGTGGACCCTCTCACTGTGTCTGCGAGCTGTGAGCTTGTGGATTTATTCCTTCGTCTTAGGGAGCACGCTTCACTGTGTCGTTAGCATCTTTTTGTCAGTCATGGGGCTAATAAAAGTACACATGTAGATTATGGTCCTCTGGCATTTGGAAGAGCGTCAGATTCTAAATTTTACAAGTTTCGAGGGTAACCACACTCTCAAGTGTAAAGTTTCAGGTGAGCAGGGAGACAAATGACTAGAAAAGTGGGTAATAGATTTGTTTTTTCTCCAGCAGGCCCTGGATGTGCTCATGAGTGTTTATCTACACGTAGTTATCACAGTAGCTACGTGTACAGTATTTGCAGGAGACTAAGAAATAACTGCAAGGCAATACAGAGTAGGTATGGCCTACCATAAATAAGGGCACTAGAAAACTAATTGGGTTACTCATCCATGGTAATAAAGGGAAGCTAGTCAGATCATGAATACAAACCTAATGAGATCATAGTTTATACAATCAGTGAAGAGTGGGCCTTATACCACAGTTCTGGATACTTTCAATCTTCTGCTGAAGCTCTTTTGAGATATCCTGACAAAGCACTGAGCAGTAGTCCAGGGTGTGATAGCACCAATACATTCAGTGATCATGCATGCTTATAGTCTTATGAAGATTGTAGAAGCTGCAATACTGCAATAGTCGGTACTGTCCTTATAAGTATCATGGAGTACGGTAGTACTCCATATATAGGGATGGCTCCAAAAAAAAATGGCTGCCCCATTGCATGTGTACAAAATGACATGTTCAAAAGTCTGCGCTAGATTTTAGTCATAAGCTTTTGTAGACCATACCTGTCATTCTCGAGTGTTTTCATCAGTACCAAGACCCTTAAAGCTGTCAGAGAGCATCACGGAAGTGCCCAATCGGCAAGTCGCTAAACCGGCAAATAGTCAATCTTCTGCTTCTTTCTTCTGAGAGAAAAGCACAACAATGACTGAAGCGATTACAATGATTCAAGCGCGAAGAAGCGCTACTGGATCCCAGCTATTGCACCTGCACCATAGCGTTCTCAAACAAATCAAAGTGATTCTCAAGCGCTCGAGTACTTGCCGCTACGTATACGCCATTCTGTTCCATTCCGTTCTGCGCATTAAACGGTGGTTACGCCTACACCGGAAACGCAGCCTCGAGCACGAGCTGTTCTGCTTAGACGCTTATAATACTTGGAGTACGCTTTATGGCGGACCCAAAGTGAGTTGCTGTAGTTACGTTATAATAGTAAGAACACTGATACAACTGCTACACCATTATAGAGCATACTAACCTCCATGATGTGCATTAAATAGAGTCAGAAACTGCCGTAGACAGCTGGCTGCCATGAGAATGAGTGGGTGTACAGTGGCATTCTCAAGTGGGTAGGTGCTTAGCTACAATTCACATTAGCTGTATTTTGCAACTCTGCTGTATCTTTAAGCCCCACTGAAAGCTTTGCAGTGCAAAGTGCATTCTGTGTCTGTTAGTTCATCATGAATGGGAGCATATGTGGATACAGCTAATACCACTCATCTACCCCACATAACCACACCATTTAAACACCATTCATACCTTTCTCCTCCCCCCAAAAAACAACAGAAACAAGTAACAAAAAATATTTAAAAAAATGAAAGAACATATAGGGATGGAATCCCCAAAAAGCAACCAAACAAGGTAGGAATGATACCACAATACCCTTACGGATTGTCATCCCTATATCTTTTGCCATTTTTCCAACCTCACACACACACACATACACATACACACACACACACACACCAATCCCTGGCATGCCATACCAGCCATATCCACAGCCAATAGAATGTGGCAATTGCAGCACTTCACAATGCAACACACATCACCCCCTCACACTACAACTTATCCTCCACGTGCAGCAATACACACTCTAGACTACATACATGTACCACTTACACCACATTCTACACCACAATCCACACCTACAGTGATACCTACACTCTTCCACCTGCGCATGCTTTCACTTCGCCAACAGTAGTATGGAACACATTTCAACATTACTCTATTATACCAAAGTACTTTTTTAAAAAACACCTAATCATCTACACCACAATCTAACATCCTGTTGTCCCATGTAACTAGCACTTACGTATAATGAGACCTAGTTGCAAAAATGGCAAAAGATATAGGGATGACAATCCGTAAGGGTATTGTGGTATCATTCCTACCTTGTTTGGTTGCTTTTTGGGGATTCCATCCCTATATGTTCTTTCATTTTTTTTAATGTTTTTTTGTTACTTTATACATAGAGGTAGCCTGCATGTGATCTACCTGCAAACTGGATCACTGATGGCTTAAACATCAGTGCAACACTGATAAATCAATCAGGTAGTTTATAATATAAACAGTCTTGCATTATTATACCAAATTCAGTAAGCATAAAACAATGAATAGTAACATGCTGGCTACTAATACCCACATAATCACAATGAGAAATGTATGTGTAAACTACAATATACCTATAACCTACTTCACGCTCTGTATTGTCAGAGATTGACATTGAAAACGCTCTGCCAGGTCCACAGCACTGTCGCTGAAATGGAGAAGACCCTGAAAATGGAGAAACACTACTGAGGTTGTGAGTAATGGAAATATTACACATGGCTATGATTAGCGGTATTATACCTCATCAAACGTTAATTGGACGGTCTGGAAGTGAGGCTAGCAAGGAGTTCCATTTGCCCTTAATAGCTTACAGCACCAATAAGTGTTTCCTAGGTGAAATGTCCAATGAATCCTGGCTTGGTATCCAGTAGTATATTCCCTCACACAGAAAAGTCTGAAAATATACTCATGTTGCTGCCATAGCGCTACACCTTTTATCACGAAACTTACAGACACAGGTGGAGCTTGTAAAAGCTATCAGAATGGTGTAACCTCGGGTTACTCTTACTCTTGGCCTCTGACTGAAGGTTTCATAACCTAGCATTCCAGGTTAATAATACATATGGCCTCGAGCTTGTTCCCAGGCCACGCAGTTGGAGAAGTGGCCTGGTATCTACTGTTCGCGCATATGCAAGAAATTACAAAAAACAGCCAGTAAATGTGTCCTTTAAGCAAGCTCAGTCACATGGCAGTGAGTAGTACACAGGCAGTATACAGGTATAATAGTTAGTGTAAAAAGTGCAAACTAGTCTGGTTCTGATTTTCTATGATTGAAGGGCCATATAACCAACACGGAATAGTAAAAGGACTTGTAATTTTCTATTCACTAAGACTTTGGCAGCTGTTATACCACAAAAATTGGAAAGGACCTCTCTCCGGGCAGTAGCTATGAGCTGCTTGATTTTCTAAGCACCTACATGGCGAAAAAGGCATCAGTGCCTGTCTTCGATTTTCACTTTTGTGACATGGATACATTAACGGATGCGTAACCAAACAATAAACCAGTAGTATCCATACGCAGTACATGATTTCGTGGGATATTTTGCACATGCACAAACAGTGAAATACCAGGCCCACACTTCAGGGGGAGTGGCCTAGAAACAAGGCTAAATAATACAAAGCTCTAAACTGGTGGGTCTGTCCCAATGCTCACATCCTAAAAGTATTTCACAGGACACTCCCAGACTACATGTACTACACATCCCCACTCAACTTAGACTTTCTAAGTTAATCTTGTACCCAGATCACCTACCCACCGCAAATAATTCATTGAAGTTTGGCTTTAACGGCAGCATCAATTCCTTTCAACCATGTCTCCCTCTGCCTACTTCTACATAGTTGCATTTCCTACTCATTGTCTAGTTTACTGACTTCATACCAACTTAAATTTGCTCCTTCCCCCCTCCCTTTAACATTTTAGTAGAAGAGCAGCTTAGTACCTTCTTAGCTGCTACTGGCTGAATAACTAAGGATGCTGTCTGCCTATTATTATGCCATATTTAGAGTACACATGTAAGCCGAAGTATTGAAACCAACAATTCCTTGTGACTGTACTAATATGCAATTGATGAAAGCTTATTCCCCCATTATATTACT
This sequence comes from Phakellia ventilabrum, assembly GCA_963921505.1. Lineage (NCBI taxonomy): Eukaryota > Metazoa > Porifera > Demospongiae > Axinellida > Axinellidae > Phakellia > Phakellia ventilabrum. The sequence goes on from OY997397.1 coordinate 3,377,937, forward strand.
AGCCTCAGAACAATGAGAGTAAAATAAAAAGAAAGTAGAGATATGTTAATAATTATGAACTCTGCAATTCTTGGACTTGCAGTGCAGCTGTGCCAGTAACAGAAGCACGCTCGTATGAGACAATGGTGTCATTATAGATAGTAGAGTAATTCTACTCTTGTCTATGTTCCTATCAACGTTGTCTATAAGAATTCAAATAATAGAAACAGAGTTCAGCAGTGTGATACAGTAGACGCACGCAAGTTTCTACGTATATCACTCTATTCGTTACATACGGAGGACTGAACTCAATACTTACTTTCTGCAGCAAAGTATACTTGCTGTCCTAGAGTGTTACGAATTCTGTATTTATTCTCAGTTTCATAGCCTGTGATAACTGTGAAAAAGGAATTGACAACATTAATGCATGTGCATAAACAAAATTTTAGTGCTACTCATGTGACCTTCGGCAATTTAGACATCTAAAAATTGATCACATGACTACACTAAATCACTTAATGTACACTGGTGTGTACGAAGTAAAATAGTGCGCACTTTCTAAAAGACGCCCACTAGAGCTATGGCTGCCTCAGGTCAGTGAGAGTACTAAGCACTTTAGATACCAGTTCACAGTGCATTACGGGGCTAGTTAGTGTGCTTGGGCAATACAGTAACAGTGTTGAGCACATAATGCACTCGGCTTCGGCTAGTGCGTTATCCTCCCCTCGACTATTACTATATTGCCGTCGTGCACTAACTAGACCCTGTAATACACTGTCAACTAGCATCTAAATATTACTTAAGCCTCAATCTCAGTTTCACCTGAATATCAAATATGCAATTATTAACAGTTACTTATTAATAACTACATCAGTTTCAATGTGCGCAGCCTGCTGTTAAAATATAATATTCAAAAGCAACAACGCTTCAAGGCCTAGGCCAACAATAAGGAGGCCTAAGCTAGCTACTACCATGGCTACACAGATAATACGGGGTCAATAAGTAATTATTAATTAAATGTTGGTAATGCAGTCATGTGAACATCATATTTACTACTGAAGCTCATCAAGTGTTTAATTTGATCCATGCTTGAGAACACACTTGATTTTGTAGAACACAGGAAAAGAACTTTAGGGGTGAGAAGGATATGTGTACATACGTACGTAAAATAGTTACATGCAAGTACAGTGAGTCTGTCGCATGCATATAACTACATGTATACACCCAATCTAGCCTCTATGGGATTCCTTGACTAAAGCAATTGCAACTCACTCTCAAAGAGCTCAATTTGCTGATGAACAAGAATCTGATCAATCTGGGTGAGGTACTCCAGACCAAGTGGACATCCAGGAACAGTCTCAGCTGGGAGTGGCATCCAAATGACTTCCTGTTGAGGTATGTTGGCAGCTAACTGTGGAAACATTGCTGCAGCAGCTGATAGCGGATTTTGGGTCCCAAATGCTGCACCACCTGCAAAGTACATGTACAGCTGACAATTATGTTTGCTGGAAAACTGCATTTATTATTTCTACAGACAGCAGCAGTTACATGTACATGTTCTGTCTACAAATGGTTTTGGAATTAAGTCTGTATCCACACTGTACGTTACCAAGGTTTGTGTCTCAAAAAAGTAGTGAGAGCTGCAGAAGTCTAGCAAAGATTACATGTAGTATTTCCTCTGTACCCTTCATTGATTCTCACAAGATTTGAGGGTCTGAAAAATTATGAGGTGGCTTTCACTAGTCCAGTCGCATACACATACCTTGTACATAAAGGCTTCAAATTTGGAACACATGACAAATTTATTGACCTATCTTATGCATAGAGCACTTAAAATGATTTCACACAGTAGAATGAAAGCATTTTATACAAGTAACGAAAAAACATTTAAAAAAATGAAAGAACATATAGGGATGGAATCCCCAAAAAGCAACCAAACAAGGTAGGAATGGTACCACAATACCCTTACGGATTGTCATCCCTATATCTTTTGCCATTTTTGCAACTAGTTCCGAGCAAAGCAAAGCTATACTCCAGTTCGATTGACCTTTTTTCGTTGTAACCTGTTCCAGCCAGTTCTCCTGGTATAGCCTATCAAACACACAGCGAACACTTACCTTCGCTATAAACTGTGACTCCTAACGGGGAGACTTGGAAGCGATCACTATCACAGTAAGCTTGCTTCGGCCTCTGGTCTTCTAAGCACATAATAGCAAGTAGCCATTTTGTTTTGTGGGTGTGTGTTTGACCTTTTTCATTTGTGGGTGGGTGCTATGGGCGTGCCACCTGCATGCCATGTGCCACACCCAGCAATTCTCATGAAGCGAGGACATCCTTGCACATTGTGTATCACTAGTATACGTAAGTGCTAGTTACATGGGACGACAGGAGATTGTGGTATAGATGATTAGGTTTTTTTGAACGTACTTTGGTATAATAGAGTAATGTTTTTGGAAATGTGTTCCGTACTAACTGTTGGTGAGGTGAAAGGGTGTTGTTGCAGGTGGAAGAGTGTAGTTGTCATTGTAGGTGTGAATTGTGGTGTAGAATGTGGGGTAAGTGGTACATGTATGTAGTCTAGCCTACGAGTGTGTATTGCTGCATGTGGAGGATAAGTTGTAGTGTGAGGGGGTACATTCTATTGGCTGTGGATACGGTTGGTGTGGCATGGCAGGGATTGGTCTGTGTGCGTGTGTGTGTTGAGGTTGGAAAAATGGCAAAAGATATAGGGATGACAATCCGTAAGGGTATTGTGGTACCATTCCTACCTTGTTTGGTTGCTTTTTGGGGATTCCATCCCTATATGTTCTTTCATTTTTTTAAATGTTTTTTCGTTACTTGTTTCTGTTGTTTTTTTTTGTGGGGAGGAGAAAGGTATGAATGGTATTTAGATGGTCTGGTTGTGTGGGGTAGATGAGCGTTATTAGCTGTATCCACATATGCTCCCATTTATGATAAACTAACAGCACCTATAATGTAACAGACACAGAATGCACTTTGCACTGCAGAGCTTTCAGTGGGGCTTAAAGATACAGCAGAGTAGGAAAATACAGCTAATGTGAATTGTAGCTAAGCGCCTACAGACTTGAGAATGCCACTGTACACCCACACATTCTTGTATGCAATGGCAGACGGCTGTCTACAGCAGTTTGCCGACTCCATTTAATGTACATCATGGAGGTTAGTATGGTCTGTAATGGTGTAGCAGTTGTATCAGTGTTCTTACTATTATAACGTAACTACAGCAACTCACTTTGGGTCCGTCATAAAGCGTACTCCAAGTATTATAAACGTCTAAGCAGAACAGCTCGTCCATGCAGCATGGTCGAGGCTGCGTTTCCGGTGTAGGCGTAACCATCGCTTAATGCGCAGAACGGAACGGAACAGAACGGCGTATAGCGGCAAGTACTTGCTTCGAGCGCTTGAGAATCTGTGCTGAACAGTTTGAGTTGTTTGAGAACGCTATGGTGTGGGTGCAGTAGCCCGGATCCAGCAGCGCTTCTTCACGTTTGAATTATTGTAATTGCTTCAGTCATTGTTGTGCTATCCTCTCAGAAGAAGAACCAGAAGAATTAGAAGTGGAACAATTTGCTAGTTTCGCGACCTGCCGATTTGGCACATCAGCGATGCTCTCTGTCAGCGCTAACAGTCTTGTTACTGTTGAAAATACTCGAGAATGACAGGTATGGTCCACAAAAGCTTATCACTAACTCTAGGGCAGAGTTTTGAACATATCACTTTGTACACATACAATGGGGCAGCCATTTTTTTCCTGTGCCATCCCTATATATGGAGTACTACCGTACTCCATGATACATAGAGCACTTAAATGCGACATCACAATCATACAATTACCACACTGCTTTCCTGAAAACTAGTTAAAAGCACCCAATAATTATGAAAATGTACTCTCTACCTGTGGAACACTTCTTGTAATGAGGCAGCTCTGTGCGAAAGTAATTGCTTCACTCCAAAAGTGGGAGTTTGGTACATCTATTTAAATTAGAAGCTACTATAACAGGCACCTATTAGGGAAATTGGAGTTGTGGCAGAAGACAATATGATACAAGCATGGAATATGGAACCTAGGTATTTCTCTACATAATATGTAGGCAATGAATAAGCTAACCACTCACTTGTTGAAGGGTACTGCCCTCCAGGTGGGATGCTTGGGGTAGCAGTAACATTCTGTTGTGCAATATCAGGCTTTGAAGCTGTAGGCTCTGTTGTGTAAGGAGGTGGCTGGTCAGTTAATGGAAGATGACCTGTTTCAGCCTCTGTTTTGGAAAGGTAAAAAGCAGTTCACTCTTACACTTAACCATCCTATATATTAAAAGTAACCACACTGCCAAGTGTAAAGTACCACGGGCGAATAGAGATGAACTAATGAAAGTATAATTGCTGGAAATTATGCACATGCATGAAGCAAAGAAGCTTTAGAATGCGCCGCATCTCCATGTGGTATGGACAAACGAAGAGACAAGATTTTATCTCGCAACGTAACCGTGGAGAAAAATCAGGCAGTAAGACCTTATTATGTGCGTGACACAACTGACTTTAATTAGGAGTAGACGTGGAATGCAATTAGTGTATTACTGAGCACTCTGATCTTGCTGTGTGCTCAAGTTGTTAAACTGTGTATTAGATCGCTACAAAGATTGCAGAAAAGCTGACTGCGATTTTTTGATGAAACAAAGACCTTAAGAGCCGAGAACAGTGGTGGGAACCCGCGGTCTAATGTCCCTGGGAGATGAAGTGGACCATAGGCTATGGATAGTCTGCCAGACCACTTGTCAGGCACAAGAAAACTGGAGTAGGTAAATATGCCTAGGCTATAGCAGACCCATTCTCAAAAGTTACAGAACCTTTCATTACTCTCTTGGCTAGTTTGTATTTGATAAACTATGGCTATGTTTGTATCTGCATATTTTCAACTTGTGATCTGGCTATGTTTGTATCAGCATGCTTTCAACTTTGATCACAGTGATTTGCAAGGATTAACTAGGCTTTAGCTAACAACAGTAGAGATGAAGCTGTGCCTTCTCTGGGCTACAGATAATCTATGCTGTTTATATGCATACAGGGCCCTAGGTTCACGGCCAACAGACTCCACAGCATCGAAAGTCTGAACGGTCGGTCTACTGTTCCAGTTTCAAGCCTATTCTGTGGATCTCCGTCGCTGTTCTCGGCTCTTGAGGTTTTTTTGTCGTCAGAGAATCACACAATCAGCTATCAGCTCTCCTCCAGTCTTCGTAGTGATCACGATATGATATAACCCTTTGCTTTTGGATGCTCCAGCGGTAGCAGTGCTGAACGTACCTTCGGCCATTTGGAGTACACAGCTGTAGGTCTTTTCTGTTTAATACCGGTATCTGCCTAGATAGGAGCCTTATGCTGCCTTTGTAGATTATGGACTGCGTGGGCTGCGTTCAGTAATTAGAGCAAGCTGTACAGCCCCGCCCTGCCCCCTGCCTCGAGCTCGGGGACCTCCAAGCCACGCCCAAGCAGAGTTCCCGAGCGAGGCTATTTGGGGCCAGGCTATATTAGTCTCGCGGGCCAAGGGGCTGGCCCGCGAGACTAAGGCTATATATACCCTGCTTCCGCCGGACCCCATCGTGATCTTGTCTGACTCTTAGTATGTCGATCACCGAAGACGACGTACGCTTTATTCATCACCCCCTTCATTGTTTTCAGTCAGGTATTATAGAAATTTGATGCATTATTTGGGGGGGGGGGGGGGGGGCTATGTGAAATCGAGCGTGAGCGAGTATTTGTGTGTAGCAAATGTGCGGAATAGAAGATCGTTAGTGCAGGAGGCATGTAAGAGCATGAGGGAGCTTTCACAAACATTAGATTTTTTTTTGATTTGACGAAATTTCTCATGGCAAACCTAAAGTAACAACAGTTAGCGTCGTGGTACTAAGGCCAGACCCCTCCCTTAGCGTTAGACACTGCTATAGAAGAAAAAAAAGAAGCAACTTTTATGTAGCACAAAAGCAGAAAATTGTATGAAGATCGAGTCTGCAAATAACGAAGGATACTCGATAGGATACCTTTAGCACTATGAGAAAAACATTTCTATGCAGAAAGAAACGGAAAGAAAGGTGCAAACACTTACCAGTTCCTGGTGCAGTGCTTTATATAGATGAAATTGCAGACATGGAGCGTGTTGTTTAGCCTTTGAATGCTTTTTAGATGAAACTGCACACAGAGTCTCAGTGCATTTTTTAGCATCATGACCACCCCCCCCCCCCCCCGCCCCCCACACACACTTAACAGTTGTCACTTTAGGTTTGTGAAAGCCCCTAATGATATTGCTGCATGTTGCAAGCACTATTGCGATGTGTGGCTGTACAGGAAGGAGTTACAGGTACGTATTAGCAAGCAAGCTGCTAAATCCGTAGAAAGGGAGCAAAGATCTACAGGTCAGAGAGAGCGACAAAGATGAAGACTCTTAGGTAAGTTTCCAGAAGCTCGGGGTGGGGTAGTTGGAGGGTGAAACGTATACGATGACAGTGGAGAATGGAAAAAACAGAGTCAGGGTGTGTGCAACAGCTAACGCCAGCGCGGCAAGGTCAGGCCAGGGAGGCAGTGAGTACCTAAACGTGTGACAACTAAGGGATTAGACCAGGGAGGAGCCCAACACAGAGTAGCATGAAGCTAGCGTTAGGATGTCCAGCCTAGCCACGCTGTCCGTGTGGAAGCTGGTACACACTCCTCATTTTCATCACAGTTGAGGTGAGCATCTCTTATACATGTACCTGAGTCAGCCCTTGCAAAGCTGGTGGTACCAGTCTGCGGTTGTTATCGTCTGCAGAGTAGAGAATTATGTGCTGCCCTTAGCTGTTGTACACTTAGGTGCTCACTCTCTTACACTTTCCCTGGCCTGACCTGAGCTTACCGGTTGCACACAAGCAATGCCTGCTTTCCCTGACCCTGTTCTTCCATTGTCATAACCATTTGCCCTCCAGTCGCCTTGCCCACGTACTGGCAACACAGCTTAGAGTCTTTACACTCGTCATTTCCTCTTGACTTGTAGTCTTTTTGGCCTACATGGCATTCAAGTCCTATCTCTCAGCCATTTTGGCCTGGAAAATGGTTGACGATGCGAAAATGCTTTATGGTTGGCCATTGACCATGTGAAAATGTGTAGAATTAGTTGGGCAAATGTGTGAAAATAGGCGTACGTTATATGTACACATAGCAGCAGCGGTGACCCACTAATGTTGGACTTGCTCACGCTCGCCCAATAATATAAGGAACGTTTGGTGCACTAAAGGTTTGTGTTGCAAAAAGAAGCACCAATATTGATGGTGTTGTGTATCATCAACAATAGAGTGACACTGTAGTAGCAGTACTAGCTATATTGTTACACACATATCCATCATAGATAGTAGAGTAGAAGGAAAAAAAACACCCACAAGTAAAGCCCGGAGAGAGAAGGTGTGGATAAGTTTGTATTCCTACCGTTAATTCAGCACAATACAAGAGACTTTGGAGCCATTTGATTGAACAAGTACACACAGAGCCATCACCAATTCTGTATTTCTATGTCATCCATTGCCTCTTCTATGAGCTGCTTAAGAAGCAGTACACTACCAGCACTGGTGGTAATGATCTACCTGCCGATTACTCAGATGTCCTCACTGCAGATGATGAGGGTGTTCCACGCTATGTAGGGGGCTACATGATCAGGTCTGTCATAAAGAAGCTTGAAAGATGGCAAAGAAGAATTGACTATAGTGCTCCATGACTTTGTGAGGACGCTGAGGAAGCTGAAGACAAACGAGCAGATGCAGGCAGTGAAGAGCTAGACTGGGCCAAGTTGTGTGACTGTGGAGAGCTCTACCGCTGAGTTCTACAATTTTCTGTACGCAGTAGAATTGGTTGTAAAGGAGATGATGAGGAAAGAGAACACAAAGGCGATGAAGGAAGACTTCTCCAAATAAGTGGAAAAGGCAATCCAAGAAGATGATGATGCCCTTTTCTGGTGTTGAACACTGGAATTGTAGATGTAAATATAATGATACAGCTACAGCACTCCTTCATCAAATTGCCGAACATTACACAGTTTGTGCCTTTGTATTTGTAGCAAGATGGATGGGAGCAGTATAAGATTGAAAACCGTAAAAAGTTGCTAACTGACTAGTTATATGCTTTTGATGTGTAATTATAGCCTCGTTCCCAGTACTAAATTACAGGGAAGCTACTCTATCTAGAGAACCATGCAGCGTGTACGACAACATCGCACAGTTGTGCTGCTGAGGACCTGTATATTCCATCTTTGGGCTGTCTGTACCAAAATAAGACAACATCCACTGTCCAATTTAATCTACGTTCAGCAATACCCTTCAGTGCTTGAGGTAGCTACGATGACAAATGTTGGCGTGCAGCAGCAGCTAGGATCATGGGACTTTCCAATGTGCTGAAGAAATCTCGCCAACAGCTTGCTGTAGAGAAGAAACAAAGAACAGAGTCCTACAACACTGTCCAAATTTATCCCTCGTAGGCTATAGCTACAGAACCAAAGCAATGGAGAAACATCAAACTTTCAATTCAAAGTGCAAAGGGTCTGTAGTATTGATCTAAGGCCCCATCCACTTTCAGTAAGATATGCACTTGGCACTAGTGTCCGATCATTACTTATTTACTCTACACCAAAGACCATAGGCCCTCTAATTATGCGTCCTTCTAATACTGTGTCAATTATTCAAATCAATAATTTTGATGTCTTTGTTGCTGCTAGCTAGCTATGCACATAGCTGTCTTACCATTTTGTGACTGTAACAGGTGCCTTGTGGCTGTCTTTTGTTAAGCTCTTTTGCGCTTTGCAAGCTGTTTTAGGACATTTAGTTTGCTTTCCCTTTACATGGTTTACACTGCGTCATAATTCTAACTAGTAAGATGCTGGTAATCATCGTAGGGCAAGCCTGATCGAGTGTCATAGGTCCACTCAAACACTTGATACATAGGTTGAATGGTATAGCCAGTTAGTGATGGTGGGATGTATTAATTCCACCAGGTCTGGCCTCTCTCCCCTCCGGGGCACCTGCTACCCTTCTCTCTCATTGGCGCTCTCTATCCTGACCTCCGTCTTCTTTGGGGCACCTGTTATCCTTCTCTCTCATTGGCACTCCCTCTCGTCCGGGGCACGAACCTGCAGTGTTTATTTTGGGAATTTATGGAGCCAGGATTCTAATTCGCCCATCCCCCAAAAATGACTAAGATGACTATTTGACGTTATCATAGCAGAGCATGGCACGCACTGAAAAAACAGGGTACCTGCTACTCTTCTTCCTTAATTGTTGATGGTCCCTCTCCCGTTGGCACCTTGCCTCTCTCACCTACTTATCTTGCTACTTTTCTCTCTCAAGCTCCATTCTGTTGGCACCTGACCCCTCCTCCCCATTGGAGCCAGGCACATTATTGGCCAGCAAATACTGTAGCTGCAATAGTATATTCTGTTGTTCAGTCGGGCACCGGTTAACAGTCAGCACACGTGAGCATAACCTGTGGCGATTATTGAATATTTGGAGCATAAGTGCATGAACTATGTGGATGTGTATGGAGAAATTGTCCCACCAAACTCACTAGTGTGGGGCTCGCTCAGACCCGTCTCGATTATGTGTCACCGTTGTGATTACTGAGTTTCTAATATTGTGTCACATGGCAAAAGTAATTATTTTTTGATCGACACATAATTAGAGCGCTACAGTATTGAAAACCGGATATACGTATGTAAATCGACTTAATTTTCACAATTTTAGATTCAGCAAAGACATATCTAGTTACTTTTGATTTCACTATGTAAAACTGAACACTAGTAATGCTACGTAAGTACTACAAACCCTGCAGTGGTATTTCGGCCTAGAATTTAATACTCACTGCAGATTAGGTTGAAAATGCATAGTACATACTAGCCAACTGAGAGAATCTCTGAATGATTATACAATTGTCCGATAAAGCTATGTTGGAATTTTAAAGCTATAGCTCCAGAACCAAGCAAAGGAGGAACATCAAACTTTCAACTCAAAGTGTGAAGTGTATGTAGTACCGATCAAAGCCCCCACCCGTTTCCGATAATATATGCGCTTGGTGTTAGCTCGTCCAACAATGGTAACATGGTTTTCGATCATCAGTTATTGTATTTCTCATAATACGTGTAAGCCATTTTCTACTCCTAGTTGTTACAGTACTAGTTTCTTATGATGTGTAATAGCTACAGATTTAGTTGAATTGTTAATTTACTTCAAACTGCTTTTTATTTTTACAGGAGAGACAAAAGATTTATGCCTTGTTTTGCTGAATTCTCGATATGAAGGAATTGAAAGGTTCATTAAATGCTATTGGGGGAAGTGTAAGTAATATTATTCACTGCAGTACTGTATGATGATTAAACCTCGGATATTATGCTCCATATTATGTAACTGCATGCACCGCTGCATGTAGTAAATAATAGCGGAAAAGAGGTACATCCATGTCTGTAAACCACAGTCTTTATGTTGGATCCTGGACCATCTCATATACCAAAATAAGACACTAGGCCAATCTCCACTCTAGTTTTGGAGTCTGTAGCAATTAACTGATGAAGTGAACTAAATTAATAGCGTTATTTAGATACTTCTGTGACTGCAAAATGAGTCAGAGAACATAATCCATGCAAAACACAATATCTTTCAACTCACTGCTAATTAATGTGCTTCTGTACAGCTACTAAGTTTCTGACCACTTGTAGCTTCTGCAGTTATACAACCATTTCAGGTTCATTTAATTTATAATCTGTATCACAAAACGTGCTGACTAACACTGGCTAGGCTATAAGCTCATGCACACACTATGGACTTGCTTGCTAAAACATACGTAGCTGTAGTTTCTGTATATTATAGAATTGGTAGTACTCCATATAATATACGGATGGCATGAAAAAATGCCCGCCGCATTGAGTGTGTACAAAATGATATGTTTAAAACTCGGCCCTAGATGCAGTCATAAGCTTTATGAACCATACCTGTCATTCTAGAGTGTTTTTATTAGTATCAAGATTCAGGTGAGTACCTGCTGGTACACGCCGTTCTGCGTTCCATTCCGCATAATGGAGGTTATGTCTATACCAGAAACACAGCCTCGAGCATGCATGAGCTCTTCTGCTAGGATGAATTATAATACTTGGGGTGTGCTTTATCACAATAGTGCTGAACCCAAAGTGAGTTACTATAGCTAAGTCAGAATAGTAAAAAACACAGATACAGCAGTGTAGACCATACTAACCTTCATGATGTGCATTAAATGGAGTCAGAACCCCTTTCCTCTCAATGTTTTACAACCATTCATGCCCACATTGCATTGCATGTGTTTGTGGTGGCCTTTGAATTATAACTCCCTGATAACACTCCACAATTAAGTTGTGAATGAATTATAGTACTTTTAGCTGTCATCTGAGCCTATATATCATCTGAGTAACAAGCACAAGACCTGGTTGGATCCCTATACGTCTTTTCAGGTTTTTACATGCCCAGTAGTTCTGTATAGCTACAAGTTGCCGTGGTACAACCATACTTTTCTCCCCCAAAAACAGCAGAAAGATTATAGGGATGGAATCCCCAAGAAGTAACCAAACAATGTGGTAATGACACCACAATTAATACTTTTAAGATGCACAATCCTTTCCAACCAGACACACCCCACAGTCCCTTAATTACATGCCATATTCACATCATTGCAGTACTTCACAACACACGACCTCACACTATGACTTCTCCTTTGCAACAACACACACTGTAGGCAGAAATTATACACTGCTCACACCACCTCCTTTCACACACACCAACCCTACATACTTGTACAATGTCATCCCATCTGTAATAACATGCTTTCGAATACTATCTTTAGCCAACAGCATAATCTTTATTATTTACACCATTTGTGAATAAGATTATGTATGAAAGCGCTTTCAAAAAAATCCCACATGCAGGATGTACATCACAATCTAATATTTTGTCATCCCATGTAACAAGCACAAGACCTGGTTGGAATAATATCAAAAGATATTGGGATGGGAAATCTGTAAAAAGTATTGTGGTATAATATTCACCAGACCTTTAGTGGCAGGACCGATAAGGTCCAGTGTGTATGTATATATGTGTGTGTGTGTAACGCTTAGGAATGCAGTAGAATTTCAGCTGCATCCTGCCCCCGCGCTTGGGACTGCAACACCATCTCAACTGCATTCTGGTGTCTCTTTAGTTACTAATGTTTGTATTAAGATCCTTCGTGCTACTCGGGAGCTATTAAACGTTGAATCTGTAGAGCAACTACCTGTTGCGTGCATGTACAAGTATGGCCAATCCTATGTGAGGCTGCTGATCAACTAACCCGAACCACGCATAGTAATGCTCTAGGAGAATATGACTGGTCTTTGGGAGATTGATGTCTCTATTATATGCAACATGTTTACAAGAATGAGCCATGGTTACTACGGGAGAGTGGAGAGCTGGGCTGAGCTGCTTGAAACTCACATGCATGTCGCTTGATCATGCCGTCCATTTCTAGTGTTTGTATCTGTACTTATACAGACTCTACTAACCTGGGAGCTGTGGTATAAGCCTTCCTTGGTAAACTTGTGTGTGATAGATGTGTCCACATCTCTGATTCTTCATGTGCCACAAGTGTGAAGACAGCGTCCATGCTATCCGCTGATATCTCTACTTATACAGAGGCTACACATACGTACTGTACTAACCTGATAAGCATCTTGTGGTAAAACTATGTGATAGACTAGTTCAGATCTCTGACTAGTCGTGTGCCACAAGATCAAAGCTGACATCCATATAATTGCCAGAGACACCATTTTGAACATGTACCATTTAGGGGGACCCATAAAGTTTGTTTTGGCCATACTGCTTACAGAATTTGAAAGTGGAGAACTATTACATAAGTTTTCTTCCAGGATCTTGTGCAGTGGGGTTACATTTTGACCCTTCCTTCATACCAAATATATTATTGCTACCTTTTCCTTACACTTGGCAGTCCTTTTTTCTTAAATGTTTATACTTGGTAGTGTATTCATATAAACTTTACCCATCATTTCTTACATATTCCCATGCAAGTAATTTACCCATTTTTTTAATTTTCTGCTCACCTGTTGTAGAGCTGTTCGCTTGCTAACCTATTATGAAATGATCACCAATCCCCTCGCTGATGACTTCCCTACTCAAGAGAGTGTTGTATAAATATTTTACCCTAATAGTTAAATGACATGCAAGCAGACTACAGTGAGCAAGTTCCCAGACCACTTCCTTCTGTTGTGGATTGTATTTTAATTGGCTCACAAAAATCTGGCTAGGCAGGATTGTGGAGTTTGCTGGTGATTAACAATTAAGCAGTGGCATAGAAACGGAGCATTGACAGAGATTAAGGTGTGGGAAAGTGATATTCACCATTCCCAAAGGTTATCACCAAACAGGGTAACAGTAAAGCCCTTGCTTTTCTTAGTGGCATGGCAAGCAGCAAAGATAAGCATTCCAGGAATCTGTAAGATGAATCTACATGCAGCACTGATATCCTAATTTGTACAATGGAATAGGCAGTTACTTAGGCAGTCATCACAGTTTGCTCGTGTACTTAAAACTAGTCATCATTATTTAAATTGCTAGCAACTGGTGTTAATTTCTATACTGACACATGTAATTTCGTAATAAGCTGATCCTTCTATTTTTTTTTTGTTATAGTTTCTGTTTGTGCATGTGCAGATGGTGGATCTAACCTTCTCTTTAAGGCAGTAGCAGAAGACAAACATAAGTGAGTGTCACTGAATCCAGTAGCTAGGTATGTGTAGGTAGCTTTCCTAAGTTAATACTTTTTTTACAGCCTATGTCCAAATCTACTCTGTTCTACGGCTTTGCTTGGCTTTACCTGTTGCTTGAGCATAGCCTTGGGTGATGCACATGAAAATTGCCCGGCTGAGTTTTGAAATATGAATAGGATGAACTGTGTTTGTGTGGTTCATCAATGGTTCGATTGTAATCCATTCCTCTCTGGCATAGGTACATACCAGATTTTATCTGTGGAGACCTAGATTCGGCTGGGAAGGATGTACTAGAGTTCTATAAAAAGAAGGTGAGATGAATCAAAAATATCAAAAATGTACTGTCATCTATACAGATATCACGCCGGGATGAGTAAAAGGGAATGCACACCTTATAATTCATCGAAAGTCTCGTACATGCAGGGTCCAAATGTACATGCACATGCATGCTTTCAAAATGATGATATCTAAAAACAACCGGGTACATACTTATTTACATAAATCATCCAACTGAAGGTTGTGCTCAGCAACATGTCAGTTTAAGTTAAATGCAGCTGTAGAATGAATCAGCTTCATTAAACTGTCATCTTGCACAGCTTCCAGCAAAAGTACTGACTCAGCAGTTTTATACACTTCTAGAACTTACCAATAATTATCACATATCTGCAACCTTTTCACCTTCTAGGCAACACAAACTATATAAGCTAGCTTGGCGTCCCTTAGCCTACTGAGCCTGCCAGTAGCTTCCACTATGCTCATGGCTTTACGTATATACAGTGCCATAGTAACACAATGATGACATAATTTGCACATGTGATAAGTGCACTATTCTTGTGGCTATATAGTGCCATAATGACTTAACTTGTGCATGTGATAAGTGTCGATGAGCAAATTAACAAACAGACATGGGAATATAGCAGCCAGGCGTGCATGAAGCGTACTTCTTTGGCAGCAGAGCGATTAATTAACAATTTCAGTACCACATTGCACATTCAGTGAAAACACAACCCACTTTACAATGTTGTGCATTCATTGAGATATTAAAACTTCCTCTTGCTGTGGCCTAGAGGTATAAGTACACTTGGATAGTCAATTAAGCTAATGTTATCTGAAAAGCACCAGTAGCCATTGTTAATTTTTTTTAGGGAACCACTATTGTTCAAATGCTTGACCAGGATCACACTGATTTCACCAAGACGGTGACTCATTTGTTGGACCTTCGGAAAGCTGGAAAACTGCAGGTACATTTTTAGATTGCCTCACAAACAGTGGGAAGGCACATATACATACCCTAAGTACTGTAGGTGCTCTAATTATGTGTCCTGCGTCAAAAATTCATTTTTTCGCATTGATAATTTCCAATTGTGTGTCACTATTGTTGCTTTCTGGAGACTCATTTCCTAAGTAACAAAAAACATTTTAAGAACATATATAGGGATGGAATCCCCAAAAAGCAACCAAACAAGGTAGGAATGATACCACAATACCCTTACGGATTGTCATCCTTATATCTTTTGCCATTTTTGCAACTAGGTCTTATTATACATACGTAAGTGCTAGTTACATGGGACGACAGGATGTTAGATTGTGGTGTAGATGATTAGTTGTTTTTTAACGTACTTTGACTAATGATTTTGGAAATGTGTTCCGTACTAACTGTTGGCAAAGTGAAAGGGTGTTGTTGCAGATGGAAGAGTGTAGGTGTCATTGTAGGTGTGGATTGTGGTGTAGAATGTGGGGTAAGTGGTACATGTACGTATGTAGTCTAGTCTAAGAGTGTGTATTGCTGCATGTGGAGGATAAGTTATAGTGTGAGGGGGTGATGTGTGTTGCATTGTAAAGTGCTGCAATTGCCACATTCTATTGGCTGTGGATATGGCTGGTGTGGCATGCCAGGGATTGGTGTGTGTGTGTGTGTTTGCGCGTGTGTGTGTGTGTGTGTGTGTGTGTGTGTGTGTGTGTGTGTGTGTTGAGGCTGGAAAAATGGCAAAAGATATAGGGATGACAATCCGTAAGGGTATTGTGGTATCATTCCTACCTTGTTTGGTTGCTTTTTGGGGATTCCATCCCTATATATGTTCTTTCATTTTTTTTAATGTTTTTTTGTTACTTGTTTCTGTTGTTTTTTTGTGGGGAGGAGAAAGATGGTGGGGAGGAGAAAGATGTTTAGATCGTGTGGTTGAGTAGCAAAGTACTGCTAATGTGAATTGTAGCTAAGCGCCTACCGACTTGAGCATGCCACTGTACACCCACTCATTCCTGTATGCAACATTGTAATGGCAGACAGCTGTCACAGCAGTGTGCCGATTCCATTTAATGCACATCATGGAGGTTAGTATGGTCTGTAATGGTTTAGCAGTTGTATCAGTGTTCTTACTATTATAACGTAACTACAGCAACTCACTTTGGGTCCGTCGTAAAGCGTACTCCAAGTATTATAAGCGTCTAAGCAGAACAACTCGTGCTCGAGGCTACGTTTCCGGTGTAGGCATAACCATCGATTAATGCACTGAACGGAACGGAACAGAACGGCATATAGCGGCAAGTACTTGCCTCGAGCGCTTGAGAATCACTGCCGAACGGTTTGATTTGTTTGAGAAAGCTATGGTGTGGGTGCAATAGCCAGGATCCAGTAGCACTTCTTCGCGTTTGTATTTGCTTCAGTGATAATCGCGGTAGTCGAGCTAAAGAAGAAGACGAAACAAGAAAAGGACAATTTACCCGTTTAGCGACTTACCGATGTGGTGCTTCAGCGATGCTCTCCAGCAACGCTAAGAGTCTTGTTACTGATGAAAACACTCGAGAATGACAGGTATGGTCCACAAAAGTTTATGACTAATTCTAGGGCAGAGTTTTGAACATATAACTCTGTATACATACAATGGAGCAGCCATTTTTTTTTTGGAACCATCCCTATATATGGAGTACTACCGTATTCCATAATTATTGCACCAGCTACAATGGTATTTGTTGCTTGCCAGCTAGTATATATTTACCTATGTGCACTGCACCGGTTACACCTTGTTTTGATGTCTGTGTTCCTTGCACATCATTACTGCAGATATAGGCCAGCTAGTCTGGACTTCAATCAAGCTTGTTATACCAAATTTGCAGCTATCTTACTGTTTTGTAGCTGTAAAGAGTATTTTATAGCTGTAAAAATTATTTTATAGCTGTTAAAATACAACAGGTACCTTGTCACTGTCTTCTGTTAAGTTCTTTGTTGCTTTTCAAGATGCTTCAGGATATTTATATCCTTTTGTTTACAGTCACAGCCTCGATTGTGCATCATGTTTCTAATTATGCATCACTATTGTGACTATCGAATTTCTAATATTGTATCGCATGGCAGAAATAATTGGTGATGCATAATTAGAGCACCTACGGTGGGCCAGTGCTAGGCATTGTTGGGGAAGTCTGAGCAACCACTATGGAAAGTGATCAGTGCCAAAACTGGGAAGAAACGTTTTGATACACTTCCGCTGTGCGGAGGATAGGTGTCAGATTCTGATATAGCCTCGTTCCCAGGCTCTTGCACGGGCGGAGTAAAGAGCCTGGTACACACTGTTTGCGCATGCTCAGTTACCCCAGGATTTCTGGGGCTTTGGAAACTAGCGGATATATGCCGCAATATCACTCCATCCATCATCATATTATCGTTTGTTGCACACGTACAATTGAAGATGGTGGTACTTTCAGAAGAGTCTGGGAACGAGGCTAAGCTGGTGCTGATGGTTTTTCGCCATGTAGATGCCTAGAAGGTAATCATTAATTTGATTGTTCGATCCTGTTTACCTCTGAAAGGCGTTGAAGGCCAGATCTGAGATTGAAAGTTGAGCAGCTGCTAGGAGAGAGGTGCTTCCAAATTTCTATGGTAAGACAGCTACCATAACCCTAGCGGATAAGCAATTACAGGTATTTTTGCTGTTCTTGACTGGATAGAAAGCCTTTTTAGATGTAGAAAATCACAAATCAGACAATTTCCACTTACTGTACCTGTATACTGCCTCCGTACTACTTCTTGCCAAGTGACTGAATTCATTCGTGGACATGTTTACTGGCCCTGTTCCGTAAACTATCGTGCATGCGCAAACAGTGTGTACCAGGCTGTACGGCTAATTCAAATACAGACTTTGACTCGTTCTGATATAGACATATATAGCTCATTCGGATACAGACATTTATTCATTTTGATACAGACATTTAACTCATTCGGATACAGACTTTTACTCATTCGGACATATAGACATTTACTCATTAGAATACAGACATTTATTCATTCGGGTATATAGACATTTGACTAATTTGACGCAAACATTTACTCATTCCGTTATACTCATTCAGTTACTTACATTTACTCAATTGGATACAGAATTTTATGTACACGTATAATTGTACAGACTGATTCAGCATGTAGACATTGCATACACGTACGTAATACATAGTTGTAAGGCTTATGGAATATTTGTACAACCAATTATTTAGTGTATTTGCAGACATACAGAAATTATAAGTGCATACGTCTGGAGCACAGTATCTGCAAGCAGATAGTGTTCATCCAGACATAATCCGCTGGCAATTTCCATCTGACCGGACAGAGCAGTTTGTGTCTGCTTCCACAGATTGTGTTTGTGAGCGAAACAAGTAGTGATTTGTATAGGACAAGGATCAATGGCACAGATCACTATACATTATGAGCTTACAGAGAATATAAAAGAGCCATCAGTCGTAAAGCCCAGTCATTCACGTTTTTCTTTTATCCAAATCCATTCAATTTACGTCACTGGACGGCACTCAAATTTGAATAGAAAGGAAGTAAGTCCATTTATGACAGCTTAATTAGCCGCCATTCCTTGATATCCAGTCTTGAGGAGTAGCTTGTATGTATTTATGAAATAAGTGGGTTTTTAAATTAGATAAGATGTACTAACTATCATCAGAATGCCAGTGCAGCACAATCAGAGATGAGAATCAGTCAGATCATGAGAAAGTAATAGATCCCTTTATGACAATTTCTGACTTAATGTGGTACCGGCACTTCAGGGGTGATCTCCAGCAGTGTATTAACGGTTTTGTTATTGATGAAAACATTCGAGAATGACAGGTATGGCTCATAAAGGTTTATGGCTACATCTAGGACAGGGTTTTGAACATATCATTTTGTACGTATTTCAATGCAGCAGGCATTTTTTCCCCGTGCCATCCCGAGTATGGTAGGAGTACTCCTGTACTCCATGATATCCGATCAGCATGAATACATAGCTTGCCAAGTAGCTGAACCTTTTACTTACTAACATTAATATAAAAAAAGGCCCCCACTACCAAATAAATGGACCAAGGAAAAGGTTGGGGTAATAATGCTGAAACCAACAATGATATAGTCCCCTATCAATCATGAATGGAATGTCATACAATTAGCTAGTCTTGTGACCAGGCCTTGGCAGGAGCCTAGGTCTGGTCGCGAGTCAGCTTAACCTTGTCCCCAGGCCCAGCACCAAGGCTAGTTAGCAGTCAGCTCTGAGAAAAACCTAAGAATTGAGGAAATCCTAGAAGGCAGGAGGAAGAACCTAAGAGCGAATGATTGAAAGCTTGGAATAAGGCAGGAAGTAAAAACCTAAGAGGTATTGATACAAGTCTAAAGGAACTTCTGAAGGAAGTCTACTGGCGGCTAACCTAGGATGATGTAATATGTAATTTTCACACACATGATAATATGCAGAAAACGAGAAATCCGCAGTATCTCTGTATAGACCCATTGCAGTGATATATAATAAATGGGTGTGGCTGCTCCACCCATCTTCTAAACTTGTTGCTATAGTACTAAAATTTAATAGCAGGTAATTTTGACTTAGGATGGTGCAGCCTTCAGTTATGAAAGAAATCTACCCTATTATCACTAAGTTATCAGCCTCAGATGTTTTATGAAAAATAGGGTAGGCTCCGAGTTATCGAGATGATTTCTTGAATTTCTGGTAGGTACAAATGTTTTCAGGGCCTTCATCAGGTACTGTAAGAGATTACCTAGAAGTATGTAGAGGCGGAAATCTTAATGGTAGACAGGAAGTTGTGTTAGTTACCTGCTTACCTCATATTTGGATATCGCAGAATGTATGACATGGTTGTCTGGTGCTCCCCTCTGCATTACTATATTTGGTTATGTTCCCTTATTTAAATTGGTTTTATATCATCATTATTCTTTGAGTATTTAAGAAGTACCCATCGATTTGACTGATATGAATACTTTGGAGAAGTTCAAGATCAGTTGTCAGCGCATCGCAATTGTGCACACTAGTTTTAGGTGTAGCCTATCACAGGTACACAGAATCATACAGTACAGACCGAGCTTTTATACTCAATGTGTGCAGACAATGACTGTCTATGCAAGTTAGCTATCATGCAAAATATACATTTTAATATGCAGTCTTGAAAGCTAAGCTGGCGTATTAAAGCCAAGCTGTGTGACAGTCAGTCTTCTTGAGTATTGTCATAGCTTCTGGGCCTTCGGTGGCAGCACCTGATGGTCTTTGAATGATCCTTCTGACAGAAGAGTGTTGGTAGGTGTGGTCTTGGGTGTGGCTTCTGGTGTAGTGTTCCAGTGCAGTAATTAAACCGGTGACGTAATCGATATCGAAACGGTAGCCAAGATATTCCTTCAGCCTCAGAAGTTTAGCACTCTTCCATAGAAAATGTACGGGTCAGCCATATTGAAGGACAACTTTACATGGCCGCTACATACATTTGCTATAGGAAAAGCCAAAACTTCTGAGGCCAATAACTTCTTGACAGTAAGTCCAATTTCTTTCATATTTGAAACCTAGCTACACCATCCTATGTCTGAACTACAAGCTAATGAAATTTTGTTCCCATAGCGACAAGTTTAAATGGAGGGTGGAGCAGCCACACCCATTTATAACATCACTGCAATGAGTCTATTGTCACCTTGCATTAAATATTATTGTTTTGGACATTCCTGTGTAAACGGGAAATCTCTGTGAGTCTTGTAGCTGTAATTGCCGAGCGCCTTAGCGCAAGGCAACTAATCGTGCAGTGTGCTAGCATATATCACTAATGTCTAGGACTGCCACGACACATCCTAAGTTGTCCATTGCACATTTTATACCTAGGACAGTGTGGGATATCCGCACTTGTCCCTGCACTTACCAAAACCAGGACTTCTTGGGATTTCCCGGGATGTACAGCCTGTCCCCACCTCACTCAGGACCTCCTGGGATGACCTAGGATGTCCATCACATAGGGATCACCAAGGTCCTAAGTCCCACATGTCCCCACCTTACCCAGGAATGTCCCAGAATGTCCCACCGAGGTCCCAAGTCCCAAATGTCCTCCAGGACTTCCTGGGATGTCTTAGAATGTCCCACATATCCCCATCTTACCCAGAACTTCCTGGAAAGTTCCAGGATGTCCATCACATAGCAGGTCCCAAGTCCCAAATGTCCCCACCCAGGATGTCCATATCTGACTTTCTGGCATGTCGAAGGGTGAGCACACTTGTAGGGCATAGCGTCATACATAGTTGGCCTACACAATGTATCTGGCAGACCACCCTCGCATATATACATCTATGTATGTGTGCAACTTCCGTCACGCTTAGGAATGCAATCGAATCTCAGGTTACATTCCGTATACGTGTTATTACTATGTCTGTAACGGAACTCTTCGGCCCCAGGGGGCAACCATGTGTTCAAGATAGCATCCTGACCAGTTACATGGATGCCGCCTTTGTACTTCTGGCACACGAAGGATCAGAGATCTGGACAAATCAATCACTTCTTTTTACTCAGGTAGGCTTACTACAGATCCAAAGCGATTAGAGTTTGTGTAGCCTCTGTTTCAGCAGAGATCAGACCGCTGGAGACGGATGATACACTGATCGATCGCGAGCGATACAAACATGAGTTTCAAGCAACTCTGCTCTCGTGTAGCAGCCATAGCTGGTCCTTGGAATTGTGTTGTATATAGAAACATCCGTCTCCTGAAGGCCCATTCGTGTAGTAGTAGCTTCTCCAGTAATTGCGTGGGCAATGCAGCTCTAAAACGTTCTAGTGGGTGTGGTTTTGTGCTACATCATACCTCTTCTGCGCAAGGCCTCATCTGCGCAATGTGTATACCTAGTATTATAATTGTTTTGGACATTCCTGTGAGAACAGGAAATCTCCATGAGTCCGATTGACTCACTGCATTAATACGATAACTGGGATTGGTGGTGTAAAAACTACTCAGAAATCAATAGGCTTTTACTTTCATTAATTCTTAGGTTCTTAGTCTTACTTTCTGCCCTTGTCACAAGCTTTCATTGGTTCTACACCCTTAAGGGGTGGGCACTAAGACCGGGGTCAAGAAGTTTTGACTGTCATTTGTGCTGCTTGACCGCTTGACCAGACTTTAATGTAAAAGGCTCTTGACCATTTGACCGTATTTTTCATCTGTAAAAAGGCTTTTGTCTGTTTGACTGCAATATCAGGTTACAAAATTTGTCGTTGGCTGCTTGACCAATGGCAAGAATACACTTTGAACTGTTGGCCACTTTTTGACCCCAGCCTTAGCTATGACTACAGTGCCTATTGTACCCCTTGATCCTGCCTTCTAGGCTTTCCATTCTTAGGTTTTTACTTCCTGTCTTGTCCCAGTTCTTAGGTTCTTACATCAGTCGATTCTTAGGTTCTTACATCAGTTGATTCTTAGGTTCTTACTTCCTGCCTTGTAAGTTGTCACAAGTTTTCATTATAAAAGTAATGGCTAATGTGTCAGTTCAAGCATTTCAAACACCTTGAGGATACGTACTTGAGTGGAAGTTTGCGGAAGACTATAACAAATGCTGTATTCACCACCAATTATGGTACTGAGCTATAGTATGCTATGTATGTGTCTGATATACGGCCTACCGGTAATAACCACACGTCCTACTGACGGTGTACAAGAAGCGAGAGGAGCGCTACTTGATGTAGACATTGAGACTCCAGAAATCAACTCAAGCATCCCTGTACCATTGGAGGATATGAGTGCAGAAATGGAATCTGGGTGTGAGCCCCACTCTCAAGTTATAGAAGAACTGGTTGAAAAGAACATGGAATTTGATAATATACTATATCCTTTCTCTGCAATGGCAGAGACAGTCTACTCTAAACAAAAAAGACAGAGTGGAGAATCAGCTGTGGTGCATGATGATGTGTGCAGAAAGATTGCGCATATGGCCAATGTAAATCTCCCTACACTGACCGAAACACCGTGCCCGTGGAACTACACCTGCACTTACCATCCAGATATATATCCTCATTACATACTTCAGGCAAGATGCTCGTCGACTGATTGTACATATCCATGCAGCCAGGGATCCGAAACACTTGAGACATGTGCAACCTACAGTACAACATACACAGTTTTACAACTACCCGAGAATGGTTGTGGTGGAACAAACTTCAAGACAATGACAGTTACTATTGGGTGCACTTGCAAAGCTAGTTAGACGGTCAACAACGTGATCATTTCCCCCCCTCCTATATGAGTTTATGGCAACTGTATAAATATGTGTGCTGTATGCATATAGAGTACTCTTTTTTATCTCCCGATCTATAACCTGTTGTGAATGTGCATGTATGTGATGGTAGAGATTACTGGAAGTATACCTCTTAGTTTTCTGCAGTGTATGCCCTGAATGCAGTATGGGGCCGACTTGATCAGTCTTTGGCCAACATAAACACACTGTACTCCCTTCATGAAGATTTATCTGGCAGTGGTGTTACGCTCTACCTTATGACAGAAGATTCAATAGCCTTCTTGCTGGGGCCTGTAAGTTAAAATGTACAAGGCATACTGTAGTTGAGCGTGGCATATTTATGGTATGCCTACTAATTGCTTCTGCGTAACGCAAACAGTGATATATACACCTACTGCTATTTATTGCACTAACGTAAGCAGAGAAGACTCTGCTAACGATCATAATAGGACCCTATGATGATGTACCACGGAACAGGAGAGCCTGATATATTTTGTGACGTAATTACATGAAAACATGGACGTGATATCACGTGAATGGACACGATAGACAACAGCTGCACTTTGTCTGATGACCCTATAGACTTTAGCAATCAATTTGAAGCTCCACCTCCTAATTGAAAGTAGTGGATGGTCAATTTCATCCATTTTTGGATGTTTATTAGTCGTTCTGTCCCTCTATAGGAGACAACAGTCAAAAAACATCCATTTTTGAGTGGAAAATGTTCAATTGTTCGAATCATCCAAAAGTGGATGAATGTTGGGCGACAATAATCATCATTTTTGGAAGTGGACCTTACCTGCCCTCATTACATCATATCTGATGAGGGTCTGTTGGCATATGTAGTAGAATGGACACGATAGCTATATACGTATAGACAACAACTGCACTTTAATCCAAGTTTGCAGGCAATGCTGGATGTCAGACGAGAGACATGAAGCCCGAAGTGGACACTATTACTATTGGGGCTACTCTAGTTCCTTTAGGCGCAGTACTTGTGACAGGACATCAGTAAAAAAAAACGTAACATTGAAACGGATAACATTACTCCATTTACTCGACCTTTTCTGAGTCAGAAACTTATGAACCCTCCGTGACAGTACCCTTGGTAGTATCTTGTCTCATTTTAGCCTTGCCTGATATCCATCACTGCCAGCAAACTCAGACAAAGTGCAGCTGTTGTCTATCATGTCCATTCACGTGATATCACGTCCATGTTTTCATGTAATTACGTCATAAATATAACAGGCTCTCCTGTTCCGTGGTACATTATTGAGTTGGAAGAGCCTGGGAACGAGGCAAATGTTTTCCCCCGAAGATTGGTCTGGCGACTTTCACATCCTTCCTCGGTTCTTGTTGTTCATGCACATATTAGCATGTGATTATGTCAGTTTGGCCACAAAGGGTCGAGTATGTGGCTACTTGGTACCTTATACAAGTCCAGAGTAGCACCGGTTTTGCAAAGACTTGCAATTTGGATACTTACAAGTCTGGACTGCTATGGTTACAAGAACCAAGAAATCACACAAAGCCACTAGACCGTCTGATGGGAGTTGAATAAGTCTGGGCATAAGACTAAGCAATTTCTCCAAAAGTTCTTACATGTGGGGAGAGACTAGGTAGGAAAAACATTTCTCAAAGGACAATGTATATACGTATCAAAAATTTGCATTTGAGTATTTTGTAAAGGTAAGTGTCCCACAGCATCTTGTTCATTTGACAATCTGGTCTCTTATATTGTCTCATACTGACCACTCATAGAGGTAGAAAACCTAATTATACTCATACTGAATACTGAGCAATGAGAGTACTTTCAGATTATGAATGGGTCATACTCTTGTGATGACAATTGACTCCACTCATTGGGGTGAAGGCCGTCTACTCCTATCTATATGTATATCACATGTACTAGCAAGAAAACGTTCTGTCCTTCCTAGGGAAGCCATGTTATTCAGACTGACTGTGGACTTGAGGAAGGCCACTGTGGACTAGTTCCACTTGGCACAATATGCAGGAGCTGTACTACCACTGGATTAAAATGGAACTTAGGTATATACAGTATGTATGAACTATAAATATTTACAATAACTTACATTCAAATAAACTAATGAAATAAGAAAACCAAGGCAAGGCAAAAAAAAGAAAAAAGGCAATGACAAATTAACGACAGTAGCAATATATACTAATAAAATAAAAAAAGGAAATGTAAATATAAAAAATATAGAAATAGAATTATTAAAACAAATTATATATTGAGAAGAAAAAAAAATTAAACAAACACTACATACAAAAAAACAAACAAAAAACAACAACAACAAAAAAATAATTAGCAAACAGTCGAGTCTAGAAAAAGTCCTCGAGGTCAGCCGAAGGGCTGATGGTGCCCAGAACAGATGCAGCATTTCCCCTCTGAATGGCATATACATAATTTTATTGATGGAAAACCTTTATGGCATATACATAATTTTATTGATGGAAAACCTTTATTCGTTTGACAAAACGCATGGGATATGGTCTTCCTTGTTGTGATATATAACAATAGAAGAAGCCATCAATCACACTGGGGATCTATAAGAAATACTGATTTAAGTACTTAATTGTCTAATTTTATGGCTATAAGGTTCAAATTTTCCCTATACCCCAACATTGAATTGCATGGTGCACACCAGCATAATGCAACCACGCCTTATCAACACATGGTTTTGACAGTGCATAGCTAACTGTACTGCAAGAGTGGTGGAGATATACTTTCTACAGGTCCAAGATTTGAAGTATCTGTGTAAAAGCTGAGATGCACGTAAACATTATAAGACAGGCTGGATAATTAAGGGAGTTGGCAGTCTCAAGCAACACAGCCTGCCTCTCTGTATGCCCACAATAGATGCATGGATATGTAAGAGAGCATACGTTCAACCTCCTTACTAAGCACCATAGCAATCATTGTTGCTAATAACTTTGTGCTCCGCCCAATACAATGATTGTATTTCCAGCATGCCCTGCCTACATTGTTCTTCACTACACCAATAACTTCGTGCTCCACCTAATACGTATTTCCGGCTTGTAGTGCATCATGCTCAATAATGAGCACACTTTGAGTATTTAATATTTCACATTGAGCTGCTGAGCTTCTGAAATAGAAACACACAAACACTGCAAACACAGAAACACACAAAACACTGCAAACACAGAAACACAAGAAACACAAAACACATAGAACACTAGAAACACACAAAACACATACATGTAGAACACAGAAACACAAGAAACACAAAAGTACAAGGAACACATAAAAATGCAAAAAACACACAAAACAAAAAACACACAGAACACTATTCGGCATTTATGACGTTTACGTCAGTACTTAAGGATTATATATTTAGATTACATCATGTGGATCCCTTCTACTTGTGCTCACTGCTGTTTGTCTGGTCCGTGGGTGGTAATGTGAGAACCTAATTATTGGATGAAACCAGAGCAACCTGAGTTCATCTTTACCTTTAAACTACCCAATACTACATGTATGTACCTGTCCCAAATTCACAAAACAGTGGAATTAATTGCACCAGCTGGTGAATTTGCAGGTGGCAATAATCTATAGTACGCCCTTCCCCATATCCATGTACTAACTACTTTTTGTTGATTTTAGTTACTGACAAATACACCACTGAAATACTGTGATTTCAGGTGTTTTGTGTGTTTCTGGTGTTTCATGTGTTTCTGTGTGGTTTCTGGTGTTTTGTGTGTTTCTGTGTGGTTTCAGGTGTTTTGTGTGTTTCTGGTGTTCTGTGTGTTTCTGGTGTTTTTGTGTTTCTGTGTGTTTCTGGTGTTTTGTGCGTTTCTAGCGTTTTGCGTGTTTTCTGGTGTCTCTGTTTTATGTGTTTTGGGTGTTTTGTGTGTTTCTGGCGTTTTGTGTAGTTCTAGTGTTAGTGTGTTTCTCTGTGTTTTGTGTGTTTCTGGTGTTTTGTGTATTTCTAGCATTTTACATGTTCTCTGTGTTTCTGGTGTGTTTAAGTGTTTGTAGTGTTTCTCTGTGTTAATTTTGTGTGTTTTTTTTAATTTCTGTATCTTGGTTTTTCTTTGTTTTCATTAGGATAATGAATTCAGTATGCAATAGGTAATAAAGAATTAATACCAATCCAAGAATAAATATTATTATTTTAATGGTTACCACCAATGCAGTACAAGATAATATAATAACACAACTACGTAGAAACACATAAACACAGAGAAACACACGAAACACTAGAAACACACTAGAAATACACAATACACTGAAAACACAAAAAACACTGCAAACACAGAAATACAAGAATCATACAAAACACGTATAGATACTAGAAACACAGCAAACACAGAAACACAAGAAACACACGAAACACCAGAAACACACAAAACACATAAAACACTAGAAACACACAAAACACTGCAAACGCAGAAACACAAGAAACACACAAAACACCAGAAACACACAAAACACTGCAAACAGAAACACAGAAACACAAGAAACACAAAAACATAAAACATTAGAAACACACAAAACACTGCAAACACAAACACAAGAAACACAAAAATACAAGGAACACATAAAAACGCAAAAAAACAAACACAAAAAAAAAAAAACAGAACACTATTCGGCATTTATGACGCTTACGTCAGTACTTAAGGATTATATACTTATTATGTAAAGATTACATCATTTGGATCCCTTCTACTTGTGCTCACTGCTGTTTGTCTGGTCCGTGGGTGGTAATGTGAGAACCTAATAATTGGATGAAACCAGAGTTCATCTTCACCTTTAAACTACCCAATACTACATGTATGTACCTGTCCCCAATTCACAAAACAGTGGATTTAATTTAGTGCAGCTGGTGAATTTGCAGGTGGCAATATCTATAGTACGCCCCTCCCCATATCCATGTACTAACTACTTTAAAAACTACTTTTTGTTGATTTTAGTTACTGACAAATACACCATTGGCTTATCCAATGATACCAGCACCTGATTTTTGTTTCTGTTTGTGATTTTGTAAGTTGAGCTGAGGTAGCTAGCTGATCGATAGCTAGGGCTAGCTGCCTAGCCACCAGTGTGGTAGATAGTATTAAAAGCTCAGGCAAATTGTAATTCTCTCCCTTCTCCCCACACACACACAAACACACACAAACTCTTCCCGCTGCAGCAAAAGACAGAATGCAATTAGGAGGTTTAATTAGCACAAATAACCTCCTTGAATCCAAGGTGCATGTTACAGTGAATACAAGTGACCTATTATTGTGGACCATGTCCCATACTCTGTTCAAGCAACATTAGCTAATAAATAGGCCTATTGTCATGTACACAATTTTTGGGCAGGTGTGATACAGTAGCTGTGATTATAATTTAATTGGTCAATCACTTGTCAATGATTACCTCCTATTGACTTATTGGCCACAGAGACCAAGGGAGACATTTATAGATTCTTTCCTAGCTAGCAAAAAAAAACACATGAAATTAGCTAATAAATTCAATCACTCTATATCTTAGTTGGTCCACTGGACTTAGACAAGAGAACTGGGTCTCAGGGTGGAGCAGTGATGTGTAAGGGTTTTGAATTTGGCATAAACAAATGTTTGAAAGAAGTGATCCTCTATGAAACCATCACAGAACCTGCAGATTCTATCATGAGGTATCTGAGAAGCACAGGAGTATTTACCTGTTTCTAAGATATGGGGAGTATGAGAGATTGTTCAAGACGTGTTCAGAAACTTTTATACCTGAAAGTCACCAGACCATTCATGTCTGTATAATTGCATGGTATGTTAAAATTCAAGTGTAGCAAATGAAACTGGGTTGGCATTGAAACGGTTCTGCCAAATATTTAAGAAGACAGTGATCTAGAGTGGTTCTAATGTATGAAACATGGTCAATGGCTAGATATAGTCAGTGAGTCGAATAGATGACATAGAGCTCTGAATTCAAGTGTAGAGGAAAATATAAACTGTAATGAGTTGATTTCTTTATTATCCCTTAGGGGACGGGCCTGTTAGTACAACTGGTAAGTTTAAATAAAGTCTTGATAGTTTCTATGTCACAGATAGTCCTTAAAGTGGTTTACTAACATAGCAGAACTTGCAACGTTTTATTTAAACTGACCAGTCTTAATGATCACCCCTTTAAACTGACCAGTTTTAATGTTTACCCTTAGGGGATGGGCCTGTTAGTCCAACTGGTCAGTTTAATTAAGGTCTTGTCGGTTCTATGTCATAGATAGTCCTTTAAGTGGTTTACTAACATAGCAGAACTGACAGCGTTTTATTTAAATTGACCAGTTTGAATGATTATCTCTCAGGGGACGGGCCAGTTAGTCCAAGTGGTCAGTTTAAATAAAGTCTTGATAGTTTCTATGTCACAGATAGTCCTTTAAGTGGTTTACTAACATAGCAGAACTTGCAACGTTTTATTTAAACTGACCAGTCTGAATGATTATCCCTCAGGGGACGGGCCAGTTAGTCCAACTGGACAGTTTACATAAAGTCTGGACAGTTTCTATGTCACATATAGCCCTTTAAGTGCTACTAACATAGAAAAACTGGCAAAGTTTTATTTAAATTGACCAGTCTGAATGATTATCCCTCAGGGGACGGGCTAGTTAGTCGAACCGGTCAGTTTAAATAAGGTCTTGACGTTTTCTATGTCATAGATAGTCCTTTAAGTGGTTTACTAACATAGCAGAACTGGCAACATTTTATTTGAATTGACCAGTTTGAATGATTATCCCTCAGGGAACGGGCCAGTTAGTCCAACTGGTCAGTTTAAATAAAGTCTTGGCAGTTTCTATGTCATAGATAGTCCTTTAAGTGGTTTACTAACGTAGCAGAACTGGCAGCGTTTTTTTTTTATTGACCAGTTTCAATGATTATCCCTCAGGGGACGGGTCAGTTAGTCCTACTGGTCAGTATAAATGAAGTCTTGACAGTTTCTATGTCACAGATAGCCCTTTAAGTGTTACTAACATAGAAAAACTGGCAATGTAATTGATCAGTCTGAATGATTATCCCTTAGGGGACGGGCCTGTTAGTACAACTGGTAAGTTTAAATAAAGTCTTGATAGTTTCTATGTCACAGATAGTCCTTTAAGTGGTTTACTAACATAGCACAACTTGCAACGTTTTATTGAAACTGACCAGTCTTAATGATCACCCCTTTAAAGGAATATCTGTATCATAGAAACTGTCAAGAATTTATTTAAACTCACCAGCTTGACTAACTGGCCATTCCTCTAGGGAAAAATCATTTAGACTGGTCAGTTTAAATACAACATTGTCATTTCTTGCTATGTTAGTATCACTTAAAGTACTGTCTGTTACATACATGTAGAAACTGTAAAGACTTTGTTTAAACTCACCAGTTGGACTAACTGGCCCTTCCCCTAGGGGAAAATCATTAACACTGGTCAGTTTAAATTGCCATTTCTGCGATGTTAGTAACACTTAAAGGACTATCTGTAACATAGAAACTGTCAAGACTATTCAAACTGACCATTTGGACTAACTTGCCTTTCCTGTAGGGGAAAATCATTAAGACTGGTCAGTTTAAATAAAACAATGCCATTTCTGCTATGTTAGTATCACTTAAAACACTGTCTGTAACATAGAAACTGTCAAGACTTTGTTTAAACTGACCATTTGGACTAACTGGCCCTTCCTCCAGGGGAAAATCATTAAGACTTGTCGGTTTAAATAAGACATTGCCATTCCTGCTATGTTAGTTACACTTAAAGGACTATCTGTAACATAGTAACTGTTAAGACTTTATTTAAACTGACCATTTGGACTAACTGGCCCTTCCTGTAGGGGAAAATCATTAAGACTGGTCCGTTTAAATAAAACAATGCCATTTCTGCTATGTTAGTTACACTTAAAGGACTATTTGTAACATAGAAACTGTCAAAACATTGTTTAAACTCACTAGTTTGACTAACTGGCCCTTCATCTAGTGGGAAATTCATAAAGGCTGGTCAGTTTGAATAAAACATTGCCATTTCTGCTATGTTAGTAACACTTAAAGGACTATCTGTAACATAGAAACTGTCAAGAGTTTGTTTAAACTGACCATTTGGACTAACTGGCCCTTCCTGTATCGGAAAATCATTAAGACTGGTCAGTTTAAATAAAACAATGCCATTTCTGCTATGTTAGTAACACTTAAAGGACTATCTGTATCATAGAAACTGTCAAGAGTTTGTTTAAACTCACCAGCTTGACTAACTGGCCCTTCCTCTAGAGGAAAATCATTCAGACTGGTCAGTTTAAATAAATTTCTTGCTATGTTAGTATCACTTAAAGCACTGTCTGTAACATAGAAACTGTCAAGACTTTGTTTAAACTGACCATTTGGACTAACTGGACCTTCCTCCAGGGGAAAATCATTAAGACTTATCGGTTTAAATAAAACATTGCCTTTCCTGCTATGTTAGTAACACTTAAAGGACTATCTGTAACATAGAAACTGTCAAGACTTTATTTAAACTGACCATTTGGACTAACTGGCCCTTCCTGTGGGAAAAATCATAAAGACTGAATAAAACAATGCCATTTCTGCTATGTTAGTTACACTTAAAGGACTATCTGTAACATAGAAACTGTCAAAACATTGTTTAAACTCACTAGTTTGACTAACTGGCCCTTCATCTAGTGGGAAATTCATAAAGGCTTCTCAGTTTGAATAAAACATTGCCATTTCTGCTATGTTAGTAACACATAAAAGACTATCTGTAACATAGAAACTGTCAAGACTTTGTTTAAACTCACCCGTTTGACTAACTGGCCCTTCCTGTAGGGAGAAAATCATTAAGACTGGTCAGTTTAAATAAAACATTGCCATTTCTGCTATGTTAATTGCACTTAAAGGACTATCTGTAACATAGAAACTGTCAAAACATTGTTTAAACTCACTAGTTTGACTAACTGGCCCTTCATCTAGTGGGAAATTCATAAAGGCTGGTCAGTTTGAATAAAACATTGCCATTTCTGCTATGTTAGTAACACTTAAAGGACTATCTGTAACATAGAAACTGTCAAGAGTTTGTTTAAACTGACCATTTGGACTAACTGGCCCTTCCTGTATCGGAAAATCATTAAGACTGGTCAGTTTAAATAAAACAATGCCATTTCTGCTATGTTAGTAACACTTAAAGGACTATCTGTATCATAGAAACTGTCAAGAGTTTGTTTAAACTCACCAGCTTGACTAACTGGCCCTTCCTCTAGAGGAAAATCATTCAGACTGGTCAGTTTAAATAAATTTCTTGCTATGTTAGTATCACTTAAAGCACTGTCTGTAACATAGAAACTGTCAAGACTTTGTTTAAACTGACCATTTGGACTAACTGGACCTTCCTCCAGGGGAAAATCATTAAGACTTATCGGTTTAAATAAAACATTGCCTTTCCTGCTATGTTAGTAACACTTAAAGGACTATCTGTAACATAGAAACTGTCAAGACTTTATTTAAACTGACCATTTGGACTAACTGGCCCTTCCTGTGGGAAAAATCATAAAGACTGAATAAAACAATGCCATTTCTGCTATGTTAGTTACACTTAAAGGACTATCTGTAACATAGAAACTGTCAAAACATTGTTTAAACTCACTAGTTTGACTAACTGGCCCTTCATCTAGTGGGAAATTCATAAAGGCTTCTCAGTTTGAATAAAACATTGCCATTTCTGCTATGTTAGTAACACATAAAAGACTATCTGTAACATAGAAACTGTCAAGACTTTGTTTAAACTCACCCGTTTGACTAACTGGCCCTTCCTGTAGGGAGAAAATCATTAAGACTGGTCAGTTTAAATAAAACATTGCCATTTCTGCTATGTTAATTGCACTTAAAGGACTATCTGTAACATAGAAACTGTCAAAACATTGTTTAAACTCACTAGTTTGACTAACTGGCCCTTCATCTAGTGGGAAATTCATAAAGGCTGGTCAGTTTGAATAAAACATTGCCATTTCTGCTATGTTAGTAACACTTAAAGGACTATCTGTAACATAGAAACTGTCAAGAGTTTGTTTAAACTGACCATTTGGACTAACTGGCCCTTCCTGTATCGGAAAATCATTAAGACTGGTCAGTTTAAATAAAACAATGCCATTTCTGCTATGTTAGTAACACTTAAAGGACTATCTGTATCATAGAAACTGTCAAGAGTTTGTTTAAACTCACCAGCTTGACTAACTGGCCCTTCCTCTAGAGGAAAATCATTCAGACTGGTCAGTTTAAATAAATTTCTTGCTATGTTAGTATCACTTAAAGCACTGTCTGTAACATAGAAACTGTCAAGACTTTGTTTAAACTGACCATTTGGACTAACTGGACCTTCCTCCAGGGGAAAATCATTAAGACTTATCGGTTTAAATAAAACATTGCCTTTCCTGCTATGTTAGTAACACTTAAAGGACTATCTGTAACATAGAAACTGTCAAGACTTTATTTAAACTGACCATTTGGACTAACTGGCCCTTCCTGTGGGAAAAATCATAAAGACTGAATAAAACAATGCCATTTCTGCTATGTTAGTTACACTTAAAGGACTATCTGTAACATAGAAACTGTCAAAACATTGTTTAAACTCACTAGTTTGACTAACTGGCCCTTCATCTAGTGGGAAATTCATAAAGGCTTCTCAGTTTGAATAAAACATTGCCATTTCTGCTATGTTAGTAACACATAAAAGACTATCTGTAACATAGAAACTGTCAAGACTTTGTTTAAACTCACCCATTTGACTAACTGGCCCTTCCTGTAGGGAGAAAATCATTAAGACTGGTCAGTTTAAATAAAACATTGCCATTTCTGCTATGTTAATTGCACTTAAAGGACTATCTGTAACATAGAAACTGTCAAAACATTGTTTAAACTGACTAGTTTGACTAACTGGCCCTTCATCTAGTGGGAAATTCATAAAGGCTGGTCAGTTTGAATAAAACATTGCCATTTCTGCTATGTTAGTAACACTTAAAGGACTATTATTAAATATATAATACACACCAACAGACAGGTGTAGTAAGTAAGTAGAGGTGACATAAGAATTAATCACATGAAATAGAGTCCATCATTTGATCAAAAGAATGGTCAGCACAAGAGCAACATAAAGATCTAATAACATTAGCACAAATCTGAGATTGAGAATCATAAATCTTCAAGTGGGATGAGCCATACAGGGAATTATAACCACAGAAAGAGTACGAAACAGCAGCAGAGTCACGGAAAATAACACGAACCAAAGAGGAAGGACAGTTCGATGCAGCAATACACAGAGAATGACATCTGTGAAACACAACATTGAAGAGACTAGGTAAATTCGCAACAAGATGTACAATTGCTGTGTGACTACGATAATGCAGGCGCCAGATCTTACGCAGAATTTTGTTAAATGCTACCTCAATATTGCGTATAGCAGGAGAAGACAAGGACCACAAACACGAACCATACAAGGAAAGGCAGTAAGACTGAAAAAGACGAGACAATATAGCGGGACCAACACCGGGAAAGGAGGCGAAGAGACAATTAGCTTTCCTAATCATGTCTCTTAACTTGCTATTAACATCAGGCAAATCATCAAGATTATAAGAGAGAAGGTGACCAAGGTGTACAACTGAGTCAAGAAGAGGAAGCTCAGAACCACAGAGATGAAAACGAGCAGCACAGGCTGAGGAGGGTGAGGAGGAAAAGCGAATTAGCTGAGTCTTGGAGGCATTAAAATGGAGACCACGTTCAAGGGCAAAGGACTCGCAGAACCGAAGCATGATTCTTAAGGCAGAAGGAGATGGCGCCAAAAGAACCAAATCATAAGCGTAACATAAAGCACCAGCAAACATGGAACCCCAGAAGCAGCCAACCCCTAGATTGGACAAGCCAGTCAACAAATCATCCAGATAAATTGTGAACAAAATAGGCGAGAGAACGCCACCTTGCCGTACACCATTGGACACAGAGAATGGAGCAGAGAGACAGTCCCCCCATCTGACAGACATGAACTGACTTTGATACCATGAGAGCAAGAAGAGGGTGAGGCATATGCTTATCAAGAAGTCTCTTTAAAAGAATCCCATGATTTACCAAATCAAACGCTTTTGATGCATCAAGAAAGCAGGCAAAGACAAAAGAGCCACGAAACCTATAATGAGAAACAATGTTCTTGACTGTGCCAGTGCACAAAGAGGTGGACATCTTCTTCTTGAATCCAAACTGCAACCCAGAAGTCACATTGAACTGAGGATAGGAAAGAAGAATGCACCACTCCAGAGCTTTGCTCAATGTGGGAGCAAGAGCTATTGGACGGTAGTTCTCAGAGAGTGTAGGGTCTTTGTTACCTTTAGGAATCGGGACTAAAGTGTAATCCCTAAGCAATTTCGGCATATACCCATGTCTTAAAATGGCAGTGAATAGAGAGGCAAGAGAGCCACTCAAAACAGGAAGCGCATGTATCCAATGATCTGACACAAGAGGGGTGCCATCCCCTTTACCAGACTTCAGGTGAGAAAACGCCTCAACAACACACTCTACAGAGATGGAAGACAAAGCAAGATCATCAGAGGAAAAAGAAGATGCAAGACCTTGTAATAGTGAATCACGCTCAAAGCAGTCATGAGAGTTGAGAATACCATGAAGTTTAGCAGAGAACAACTGAGAAATGGACTGACCACCAGAGACACCATCTACAGAAGGACCAGGGGAGGTTCTCTGGGATTTGTTAACACAGCGAACTTGATGCCAAAAGCTATTTGAGTTGTGCGAGGCAAGAGCTGCAGCCATCTTCTCACGTCTGATGTACTGATCACGACGTCTTAGACGCCTAACCTCATATTTATACCTGGACTTAGCAGCACATTTTAACTGGTGCAAAACACCAGCCGAAGGGCAACCAGCTTGATGCCAGACTCGATGCCAAAAATTGGCCTTCTCCTTTAGCAACCGAGCATTAGAGTTCCAACCGGGAACCAAAGAAGACCTATGAACTCTAGGCAAAGTGGACAAAGCCGCATCAAAAAGACAGGAGGAAAGTTGTTCGCAGTACCAGTCTAAGAATTCTCGATGCTGAGTGCAAAGGGGATCACAGCAGTCACGAATAGAATCAGGAAAGGACGGAAAAGAAGAAGACACTGATGAACAGAAAAGAGCAGAAAGCTCAGGCGAAACAGCATACCAAGCAATACGAGGATTGTCATGCAAAGAAGTAGTAGAAGAAGAAGAGGGGCAAACTGAAGAAAGAGCAACAGGAAGTGAGCAGAGTAATGGTGAGTGATCCGATAGATTGGCACCGAAATCATAGCGACAAAAATTTGAAAGACCACAAGCAAGAGAAGGGTCACAAAGATAGTGATCAAGCCAAGAGGAAGCAGTACCATCATCCCTTATATATGTGTGCTGTATAGAGGAGTGATGTGGAAGATCTGCAGCAGCGAGATGTAGATCAGACATGAAATGAAGTAAATGTCCCAAATTCACATTATTGCGATTAAAATCAACATTAAAGTCCCCAGCAATGAGGAGATAATCAGACCTATGTCGGGTAATAAAACCTTCCAACTCACCAAGAGCAATGAGATATTCATTGGACGATACAAGAGAGCCATCGTAGAAAGGCAAATACACGCACACTAAAAGAAAAGTGGAGCCACTCTGATCAGTGAACATAACAGAACAAAAACGCTTAGAAGGAGAGTGCAAACGAGTAACATGAGGAGTAAGGGATTTTCGATAAAAAATTGCACACCCACCAAAAGGTCTACCATAGTGAAATTCGGAGCTCTCCATACCACTGATACCAACAGAAAGAAAATCATCGTGAATATTAGGCCGAAAAAGCTGCTCATGCAATAGCCAATGTTCTTGAATCAAACAAAGATCACAAATTTGAAGCAGATCAGAAACTGCAGGATAACCAGAAGTTCAACCACGACAGTTATAAGAAACTACCCGTAAGGAAACAAGAGGCATATGAGTCATTGCTGACCCGAACCTTCAGTACCAGCACTGCCAGGAGGGGTGGGATCTTTGCGGGTACGTGCAAGATACGCTTCCCGACGCTTTAGACATTCATCTGAAGAGAGATCCTCCCGAATGTATATGCGCTTGAGAGTATAATCTCTGAGTTTACACACAGTAGACAGAATAAGCCTGCGATCCCAGGCTGAAGACACCTTCAGTAAAACAGGACGGGGACGGGTAGGTGCTTCAGAGCAAGCAACCTGGCTAGTAGGCTTGTTAAGACGACCAAGACGAAACAAATCATTTAGAGGAACGGGCCTACCAGCAACGAAAGTAAGCAACTCATCAACCGACTACTTAAGCTCTGGAAGAGACTTGACCTCAGGCAAGCCAAAAACAATAAGGTTGTGAGAGCGAATACGATTGGACAAGATGCAACCCTCAATAGGAGGGACAGAAACGGGGTTAGGAGGAGACCTAACAGCATCAGAATAAGAGACTGCAGGAGGAGTTACAGAGGAATAACCCTAATCAAACTTAGACGAGAGACCATTAAGATCATCCTAAATCTGCGAAATTTTGTCATCAAGCAACTTGAGAGATGCAGCATTACCAGAAATCATCTCGCCAATGGGATCAACAGAAATAGGGGGTAGCTGAACAAGCTCGCTCGCCTCACAAAAAATCTGAGGAATCTTATCTACTTCATCCAACTTGGTGAAAGCCAAAAGAATATCCTCAAGATCGGCAGCAGCCTGAGAACGCTTCTCAGAGCCGCGACGAGAGGTAAGAGGTAAAGCCAGACTGTACAAGTCCTCATCGCAATATCTGTAACATAGAAACTGTAAAGACTTTGTTTAAACTCACCAGTTGGACTAACTGGCCCTTCCCCTAGGGGCAAATCATTAACACTGGTCAGTTTAAATAAAACATTGCCATTTCTGCTATGTTAGTAACACTTAAAGGACTATCTGTAACATAGAAACTGTCAAAACATTGTTTAAACTCACTAGTTTGACTAACTGGCCCTTCATCTAGTGGGAAATTCATAAAGGCTGGTCAGTTTGAATAAAACATTGTCATTTCTGCTATGTTAGTAACACTTAAAGGACTATCTGTAACATAGAAACTGTCAAGACTTTGTTTAAACTCACCCGTTTGACTAACTGGCCCTTCCTGTGGGGGGAAATCATTAAGATTGGTCAGTTTAAATAAAACATTGCCATTTCTGCTATGTTAGTAACAGATAAAGGACTATCTGTATCATAGAAACTGTCAAGAATTTGTTTAAACTCACAAGTTTGACTAACTGGCCCTTCCTCTAGGGGGAAAATCATTAAGACTGGTCAGTTTAAATAAAACATTGCCATTTCTGCTATGTTAGCAATACCACTTAAAGGACTATCTGTAACATAGAAACTGTCAAGACCTTAATTAAACTGACCATTTCGACTAACTGGCCCTTCCTAGATCCTGTAGGGGAAAATCATTAAGACTGGTCAGTTTAAATAAAACAATGCCATTTCTGCTATGTTAGTAACACTTAAAGGACTATCTGTAACATAGAAACTGTCAAGACTTTATTTAAACTGACCATTTGGACTAACTTGCCCTTCCTGTAAGGGAAAATCATTAAGACTGGTCAGTTTAAATAAAACAATGCCATTTCTGCTATGTTAGTTACACTTAAAGGACTATGTGTAACATAGAAACTGTCAAGACTTTGTTTAAACTCACGCTTTTGACTAACTGCCCCTTCATCTAGTGGGAAATTCACAAAGGCTGGTCAGTTTGAATAAAACATTGCCATTTCTGCTATGTTAGTAACACTTAAAGGACTATCTGTAACATAGAGACTGTCAAAACTTTGTTTAAACTCACCCGTTTGACTAAATGGCCCTTCCTGTAGGGGGAAAATCATTAAGACTGGTCAGTTTAAATAAAACAATGCCATTTCTGCTATGTTAGTAACACTTAAAGGACTATCTGTAACATAGAAACTGTCAAAACATTTTTTTAACTCACTAGTTTGACTAACTGGCCCTTCATCTAGTGGGAAATTCATAAAGGCTGGTCAGTTTGAATAAAACATTGCCATTTCTGCTATGTTAGTATCACTTAAAGGACTATCTGTAACATAGTAACTTTCAAGACTTTATTTAAACTGACCATTTGGACTAACTGGCCCTTCCTGTAGGGGAAAATCATTAAGACTGATCAGTTTAAATAAAACAATGCCATTTCTGTTATGTTAGTTACACTTAAAGGACTATCTGTAACATAGAAACTGTCAAAACAGTGTTTAAAATCACTAGTTTGACTAACTGGCCCTTCCTGTGGGGGGAAATCATTAAGATTGGTCAGTTTAAATAAAACATTGCCATTTCTGCTATGTTAGTAACAAATAAAGGACTATCTGTATCATAGAAACTGTCAAGAATTTGTTTAAACTCACAAGTTTGACTAACTGGCCCTTCCTCTAGGGGGAAAATCATTAAGACTGGTCAGTTTAAATAAAACATTGCCATTTCTGCTATGTTAGCAATACCACTTAAAGGACTATCTGTAACATAGAAACTGTCAAGACCTTAATTAAACTGACCATTTCGACTAACTGGCCCTTCCTAGATCCTGTAGGGGAAAATCATTAAGACTGGTCAGTTTAAATAAAACAATGCCATTTCTGCTATGCTAGTAACACTTAAAGGACTATCTGTAACATAGAAACTGTCAAGACTTTATTTAAACTGACCATTTGGACTAACTTGCCCTTCCTGTAAGGGAAAATCATTAAGACTGCTCAGTTTAAATAAAACAATGCCATTTCTGCTATGTTAGTTACACTTAAAGGACTATGTGTAACATAGAAACTGTCAAGACTTTGTTTAAACTCACGCTTTTGACTAACTGCCCCTTCATCTAGTGGGAAATTCACAAAGGCTGGTCAGTTTGAATAAAACATTGCCATTTCTGCTATGTTAGTAACACTTAAAGGACTATCTGTAACATAGAGACTGTCAAAACTTTGTTTAAACTCACCCGTTTGACTAAATGGCCCTTCCTGTAGGGGAAAATCATTAAGACTGGTCAGTTTAAATAAAACATTGCCATTTCTGCTATGTTAGTAACACTTAAAGGACTATCTGTAACATAGAAACTGTCAAAACATTTTTTTAACTCACTAGTTTGACTAACTGGCCCTTCATCTAGTGGGAAATTCATAAAGGCTGGTCAGTTTGTAACTTTCAAGAATAAAACATTGCCATTTCTGCTATGTTAGTATACACTTAAAGGACTATCTGTAACATAGTAACTTTCAAGACTTTATTTAAACTGACCATTTGGACTAACTGGCCCTTCCTGTAGCGGAAAATCATTAAGACTGATCAGTTTAAATAAAACAATGCCATTTCTGTTATGATAGTTACACTTAAAGGACTATCTGTAACATAGAAACTGTCAAAACAGTGTTTAAACTCACAAGTTTGACTAACTGGCCCTTCCTCTAGGGGGAAAATCATTAAGATTGGTCAGTTTAAATAAAACATTGCCATTTCTGCTATGTTAGTAACAAATAAAGGACTATCTGTATCATAGAAACTGTCAAGAATTTGATTAAACTCACAAGTTTGACTAACTGGCCCTTCCTCTAGGGGGAAAATCATTAAGACTGGTCAGTTTAAATAAAACATTGCCATTTCTGCTATGTTAGCAATACCACTTAAAGGACTATCTGTAACATAGAAACTGTCAAGACCTTAATTAAACTGACCATTTCGACTAACTGGCCCTTCCTAGATCCTGTAGGGGAAAATCATTAAGACTGGTCAGTTTAAATAAAACAATGCCATTTCTGCTATGCTAGTAACACTTAAAGGACTATCTGTAACATAGAAACTGTCAAGACTTTATTTAAACTGACCATTTGGACTAACTTGCCCTTCCTGTAAGGGAAAATCATTAAGACTGGTCAGTTTAAATAAAACAATGCCATTTCTGCTATGTTAGTTACACTTAAAGGACTATGTGTAACATAGAAACTGTCAAGACTTTGTTTAAACTCACGCTTTTGACTAACTGCCCCTTCATCTAGTGGGAAATTCACAAAGGCTGGTCAGTTTGAATAAAACATTGCCATTTCTGCTATGTTAGTAACACTTAAAGGACTATCTGTAACATAGAGACTGTCAAAACTTTGTTTAAACTCACCCGTTTGACTAAATGGCCCTTCCTGTAGGGGGAAAATCATTAAGACTGGTCAGTTTAAATAAAACATTGCCATTTCTGCTATGTTAGTAACACTTAAAGGACTATCTGTAACATAGAAACTGTCAAAACATTTTTTTAACTCACTAGTTTGACTAACTGGCCCTTCATCTAGTGGGAAATTCATAAAGGCTGGTCAGTTTGAATAAAACATTGCCATTTCTGCTATGTTAGTATCACTTAAAGGACTATCTGTAACATAGTAACTTTCAAGACTTTATTTAAACTGACCATTTGGACTAACTGGCCCTTCCTGTAGCGGAAAATCATTAAGACTGATCAGTTTAAATAAAACAATGCCATTTCTGTTATGATAGTTACACTTAAAGGACTATCTGTAACATAGAAACTGTCAAAACAGTGTTTAAACTCACAAGTTTGACTAACTGGCCCTTCCTCTAGGGGAAAATCATTAAGATTGGTCAGTTTAAATAAAACATTGCCATTTCTGCTATGTTAGTAACAAATAAAGGACTATCTGTATCATAGAAACTGTCAAGAATTTGATTAAACTCACAAGTTTGACTAACTGGCCCTTCCTCTAGGGGGAAAATCATTAAGACTGGTCAGTTTAAATAAAACATTGCCATTTCTGCTATGTTAGCAATACCACTTAAAGGACTATCTGTAACATAGAAACTGTCAAGACCTTAATTAAACTGACCATTTCGACTAACTGGCCCTTCCTAGATCCTGTAGGGGAAAATCATTAAGACTGGTCAGTTTAAATAAAACAATGCCATTTCTGCTATGCTAGTAACACTTAAAGGACTATCTGTAACATAGAAACTGTCAAGACTTTATTTAAACTGACCATTTGGACTAACTTGCCCTTCCTGTAAGGGAAAATCATTAAGACTGGTCAGTTTAAATAAAACAATGCCATTTCTGCTATGTTAGTTACACTTAAAGGACTATGTGTAACATAGAAACTGTCAAGACTTTGTTTAAACTCACGCTTTTGACTAACTGCCCCTTCATCTAGTGGGAAATTCACAAAGGCTGGTCAGTTTGAATAAAACATTGCCATTTCTGC
The DNA here is from genome assembly GCA_963921505.1 of Phakellia ventilabrum. NCBI lineage: Eukaryota > Metazoa > Porifera > Demospongiae > Axinellida > Axinellidae > Phakellia > Phakellia ventilabrum. The sequence continues at coordinate 3,420,508 of OY997397.1, forward strand.
TATGTTAGTAACACTTAAAGGACTATCTGTAACATAGAGACTGTCAAAACTTTGTTTAAACTCACCCGTTTGACTAAATGGCCCTTCCTGTAGGGGGAAAATCATTAAGACTGGTCAGTTTAAATAAAACAATGCCATTTCTGCTATGTTAGTTACACTTAAAGGACTATCTGTAACATAGAAACTGTCAAAACATTTTTTTAACTCACTAGTTTGACTAACTGGCCCTTCATCTAGTGGGAAATTCATAAAGGCTGGTCAGTTTGAATAAAACATTGCCATTTCTGCTATGTTAGTATCACTTAAAGGACTATCTGTAACATAGTAACTTTCAAGACTTTATTTAAACTGACCATTTGGACTAACTGGCCCTTCCTGTAGGGGAAAATCATTAAGACTGATCAGTTTAAATAAAACAATGCCATTTCTGTTATGTTAGTTACACTTAAAGGACTATCTGTAACATAGTAACTTTCAAGACTTTATTTAAACTGACCATTTGGACTAACTGGCCCTTCCTGTAGCGGAAAATCATTAAGACTGATCAGTTTAAATAAAACAATGCCATTTCTGTTATGATAGTTACACTTAAAGGACTATCTGTAACATAGAAACTGTCAAAACAGTGTTTAAACTCACAAGTTTGACTAACTGGCCCTTCCTCTAGGGGGAAAATCATTAAGATTGGTCAGTTTAAATAAAACATTGCCATTTCTGCTATGTTAGTAACAAATAAAGGACTATCTGTATCATAGAAACTGTCAAGAATTTGATTAAACTCACAAGTTTGACTAACTGGCCCTTCCTCTGGGGGGAAAATCATTAAGACTGGTCAGTTTAAATAAAACATTAAAGCAATACCACTTAAAGGACTATCTGTAACATAGAAACTGTCAAGACCTTAATTAAACTGACCATTTCTAACTGGCCCTTGCTATCCTGTAGGGGAAAATCATTAATACTGGTCAGTTTAAATAAAACAATGCCATTTCTGCTATGCTAGTAACACTTAAAGGACTATCTGTAACATAGAAACTGTCAAGACTTTATTTAAACTGACCATTTGGACTAACTTGCCCTTCCTGTAAGGGAAAATCATTAAGACTGGTCAGTTTAAATAAAACAATGCCATTTCTGCTATGTTAGTTACACTTAAAGGACTATGTGTAACATAGAAACTGTCAAGACTTTGTTTAAACTCACGCTTTTGACTAACTGCCCCTTCATCTAGTGGGAAAATTCACAAAGGCTGGTCAGTTTGAATAAAACATTGCCATTTCTGCTATGTTAGTAACACTTAAAGGACTATCTGTAACATAGAGACTGTCAAAACTTTGTTTAAACTCACCCGTTTGACTAAATGGCCCTTCCTGTAGGGGGAAAATTCATTAAGACTGGTCAGTTTAAATAAAACAATGCCATTTCTGCTATGTTAGTTTACACTTAAAGGACTATCTGTAACATAGAAACTGTCAAAACATTTTTTTAAACTCACTAGTTTGGACTAACTGGCCCTTCATCTAGTGGGAAAATTCATTAAAGGCTGGTCAGTTTGAATAAAACAATTGCCATTTCTGCTATGTTAGTTATCACTTAAAGGACTATCTGTAACATAGTAACTTTCAAGACTTTATTTAAACTGACCATTTGGACTAACTGGCCCTTCCTGTAGGGGAAAATCATTAAGACTGATCAGTTTAAATAAAACAATGCCATTTCTGTTATGTTAGTTACACTTAAAGGACTATCTGTAACATAGTAACTTTCAAGACTTTATTTAAACTGACCATTTGGACTAACTGGCCCTTCCTGTAGCGGAAAATCATTAAGACTGGATCAGTTTAAATAAAACAATGCCATTTCTGTTATGATAGTTACACTTAAAGGACTATCTGTAACATAGAAACTGTCAAAACAGTGTTTAAACTCACAAGTTTGACTAACTGGCCCTTCCTCTAGGGGGAAAATCATTAAGATTGGTCAGTTTAAATAAAACATTGCCATTTCTGCTATGTTAGTAACAAATAAAGGACTATCTGTATCATAGAAACTGTCAAGAATTTGATTAAACTCACAAGTTTGACTAACTGGCCCTTCCTCTAGGGGGAAAATCATTAAGACTGGTCAGTTTAAATAAAACATTGCCATTTCTGCTATGTTAGCAATACCACTTAAAGGACTATCTGTAACATAGAAACTGTCAAGACCTTAATTAAACTGACCATTTCGACTAACTGGCCCTTCCTAGATCCTGTAGGGGAAAATCATTAAGACTGGTCAGTTTAAATAAAACAATGCCATTTCTGCTATGCTAGTAACACTTAAAGGACTATCTGTAACATAGAAACTGTCAAGACTTTATTTAAACTGACCATTTGGACTAACTTGCCCTTCCTGTAAGGGAAAATCATTAAGACTGCTCAGTTTAAATAAAACAATGCCATTTCTGCTATGTTAGTTACACTTAAAGGACTATGTGTAACATAGAAACTGTCAAGACTTTGTTTAAACTCACGCTTTTGACTAACTGGCCCCTTCATCTAGTGGGAAATTCACAAAGGCTGGTCAGTTTGAATAAAACATTGCCATTTCTGCTATGTTAGTAACACTTAAAGGACTATCTGTAACATAGAGACTGTCAAAACTTTGTTTAAACTCACCCGTTTGACTAAATGGCCCTTCCTGTAGGGGGAAAATCATTAAGACTGGTCAGTTTAAATAAAACAATGCCATTTCTGCTATGTTAGTTACACTTAAAGGACTATCTGTAACATAGAAACTGTCAAAACATTTTTTTAACTCACTAGTTTGACTAACTGGCCCTTCATCTAGTGGGAAATTCATAAAGGCTGGTCAGTTTATATAAAACATTGCCATTTCTGCTATGTTAGTATCACTTAAAGGACTATCTGTAACATAGTAACTTTCAAGACTTTATTTAAACTGACCATTTGGACTAACTGGCCCTTCCTGTAGGGGAAAATCATTAAGACTGATCAGTTTAAATAAAACAATGCCATTTCTGTTATGTTAGTTACACTTAAAGGACTATCTGTAACACAGAAACTGTCAAGACTTTATTTAAACTGACCATTTGGACTAACTTGCCCTTCCTGTAAGGGAAAATCATTAAGACTGGTCAGTTTAAATAAAACAATGCCATTTCTGCTATGTTAGTTACACTTAAAGGACTATCTGTAACATAGAAACTGTCAAAACAGTGTTTAAACTCACAAGTTTGACTAACTGGCCCTTCCTCTAGGGGGAAAATCATTAAGATTGGTCAGTTTAAATAAAACATTGCCATTTCTGCTATGTTAGTAACAAATAAAGGACTATCTGTAATCATAGAAACTGTCAAGAATTTGATTAAACTCACAAGTTTGACTAACTGGCCCTTCCTCTAGGGGGAAAATCATTAAGACTGGTCAGTTTAAATAAAACAATTGCCATTTCTGCTATGTTAGCAATACCACTTAAAGGACTATCTGTAACATAGAAACTGTCAAGACCTTAATTAAACTGACCATTTCGACTAACTGGCCCTTCCTAGATCCTGTAGGGGAAAATCATTAAGACTGGTCAGTTTAAATAAAACAATGCCATTTCTGCTATGCTAGTAACACTTAAAGGACTATCTGTAACATAGAAACTGTCAAGACTTTATTTAAACTGACCATTTGGACTAACTTGCCCTTCCTGTAAGGGAAAATCATTAAGACTGGTCAGTTTAAATAAAACAATGCCATTTCTGCTATGTTAGTTACACTTAAAGGACTATGTGTAACATAGAAACTGTCAAGACTTTGTTTAAACTCACGCTTTTGACTAATTGCCCCTTCATCTAGTGGGAAATTCACAAAGGCTGGTCAGTTTGAATAAAACATTGCCATTTCTGCTATGTTAGTAACACTTAAAGGACTATCTGTAACATAGAGACTGTCAAAACTTTGTTTAAACTCACCCGTTTGACTAAATGGCCCTTCCTGTAGGGGGAAAATCATTAAGACTGGTCAGTTTAAATAAAACATTGCCATTTCTGCTATGTTAGTAACACTTAAAGGACTATCTGTAACATAGAAACTGTCAAAACATTTTTTTAACTCACTAGTTTGACTAACTGGCCCTTCATCTAGTGGGAAATTCATAAAGGCTGGTCAGTTTGAATAAAACATTGCCATTTCTGCTATGTTAGTATCACTTAAAGGACTATCTGTAACATAGTAACTTTCAAGACTTTATTTAAACTGACCATTTGGACTAACTGGCCCTTCCTGTAGCGGAAAATCATTAAGACTGATCAGTTTAAATAAAACAATGCCATTTCTGTTATGATAGTTACACTTAAAGGACTATCTGTAACTGTCAAAACATTGTTTAAACTCACTAGTTTGACTAACTGGCCCTTCATCTAGGGGAAATCATTAAGACTGGTCAGTTTAAATAAAACATTGCCATTTCTGCTATGTTAGTAACACTTAAAGGACTATCTGTAACATAGAAACTGTAAAGACTTTGTTTAAACTCACCAGTTGGACTAACTGGCCCTTCATCTAGGGGAAAATCATTAACACTGGTCAGTTTAATAAAACATTGCCATTTCTGCTATGTTAGTAACACTTAAAGGACTATCTGTAACATAGAAACTGTCAAAGACTTTATTTAAACTGACCATTTGGACTAACTTGGCCCTTCCTGTAAGGGGAAAATCATTAAGACTGGTCAGTTTAAATAAAACAATTGCCATTTCTGCTATGTTAGTTACACTTAAAGGACTATCTGTAACATAGAAACTGTCAAGACTTTGTTTAAACTCACCCGTTTGGACTAACTGGCCCTTCATCTAGTGGGAAATTCACAAAGGCTGGTCAGTTTGAAATAAAACATTGCCATTTCTGCTTATGTTAGTTACACTTAAAGGACTATCTGTAACATAGAAACTGTCAAGACTTGTTAAAACTCACCATTTGGACTAACTGGCCCTTCATCTAGTGGGAAAATTCATTAAGACTGGTCAGTTTAAATAAAACATTGCCATTTCTGCTATGTTAGTTACACTTAAAGGACTATCTGTAACATAGAAACTGTCAAAACTTTGTTTAAAACTCACTAGTTTGGACTAACTGGCCCTTCATCTAGGGGAAAATCATTAAGACTGGTCAGTTTAAATAAAACATTGCCATTTCTGCTTATGTTAGTTATCACTTAAAGGACTATCTGTAACACAGAAACTGTCAAGACTTTATTTAAACTGACCATTTAGGACTAACTGGCCCTTCCTGTACAGGGAAAATCATTAAGACTTGTCAGTTTAAATAAAACATTGCCATTTCTGCTATGTTAGTTACACTTAAAGGACTATCTGTAACATAGTAAACTGTCAAGACTTTATTTAAACTGACCATTTGACTAACTGGCCCTTCCTAGAGGGGAAAATTCATTAAGACTGGTCAGTTTAAATAAAACATTGCCATTTCTGCTATGTTAGTTACACTTAAAGGACTATCTGTAACATAGAAACTGTCAAAACATTTTAAAACTCACTAGTTTGACTAACTGGCCCTTCCTCTAGGGGAAAATTCATTAAGACTGGTCAGTTTAAATAAAACAATGCCATTTCTGCTATGTTAGTTACACTTAAAGGACTATCTGTAACTGTCAAAACATTGTTTAAACTCACTAGTTTGACTAACTGGCCCTTCATCTAGGGGAAATCATTAAGACTGGTCAGGTTTAAATAAAACATTGCCATTTCCTGCTAATGTTAGTAACACTTAAAGGACTATCTGTAACATAGAAACTGTCAAGACTTTGTTTAAACTGACCAGTTTAGACTAACTGGCCCTTCCCCTAGAGGAAAAATCATTAAGACTGGTCAGGTTTAAATAAAACATTGCCATTTCCTGCTAATGTTAGTAACACTTAAAGGACTATCTGTAACATAGTAACTGTCAAAACTTTATTTTAACTGACCATTCGGACTAACTGGCCCTTCCTGTAGGGGAAAATCATTAAGGCTGGTCAGTTTGAATAAAACATTGCCATTTCTGCTATGTTAGTAACACTTAAAGGACTATCTGTAACATAGAGACTGTCAAGACTTTGTTTAAACTCACCCGTTTGACTAACTGGCCCTTCCTGTAGGGAGAAAATCATTAAGACTGGTCAGTTTAAATAAAACAATGCCATTTCTGCTATGTTAGTTACACTTAAAGGACTATCTGTAACATAGAAACTGTCAAAACATTGTTTAAACTCACTAGTTTGACTAACTGGCCCTTCATCTAGTGGGAATTCATAAAGGCTGGTCAGTTTGAATAAAACATTACCATTTCTACTATGTTAGTAACACTTAAAGGACTATCTGTAACATAGAAACTGTCAAGACTTTGTTAAAACTCACCCGTTTGACTAACTGGCCCTTCCTGTGGGGGGAAATCATTAAGATTGGTCAGTTTAAATAAAACATTGCCATTTTTGCTATGTTAGTAACATATAAAGGACTATCTGTATCATAGAAACTGTCAAGAATTTGTTTAAACTCACAAGTTTGACTAACTGGCCTTTCCTCTAGGGGTTAAATCATTAAGACTGGTCAGTTTAAATAAAACAATGCCATTTCTGCTATGTTAGTTACACTTAAAGGACTATGTGTTACATAGAAACTGTCAAGACTTTGTTTAAACTCACCCGTTTGACTAACTGCCCATTCATCTAGTGGGAAATTCACAAAGGCTGGTCAGTTTGAATAAAACATTGCCATTTCTGCTATGTTAGTAACACTTAAAGGACTATCTGTAACATAGAGACTGTCAAGACTTTGTTTAAACTCACCCGTTTGACTAACTGGCCCTTCCTGTAGGGAGAAAATCATTAAGACTGGTCAGTTTAAATAAAACAATGCCATTTCTGCTATGTTAGTTACACTTAAAGGACTATCTGTAACATAGAAACTGTCAAGACATTTGTTTAAACTCACTAGTTTGACTAACTGGCCCTTCATCTAGTGGGAATTCATAAAGGCTGGTCAGTTTGAAATAAAACATTGCCATTTCTGCTATGTTAGTAACACTTAAAGGACTATCTGTAACATAGAAACTGTCAAGACTATGTTAAAACTCACCCGTTTGACTAACTGGCCCTTCCTGTGGGGGGAAATCATTAAGATTGGTCAGTTTAAATTAAATATTGCCATTTCTGCTATGTTAGTAACAGATAAAGGACTATCTGTATCATAGAAACTGTCAAGAATTTGTTTAAACTCACAAGTTTGACTAACTGGCCTTTCCTCTAGGGGTTAAATCATTAAGACTGGTCAGTTTAAAAAAAACAATGCCATTTCTGCTATGTTAGTTACACTTAAAGGACTATCTGTAACATAGAAACTGTAAAAACAGTGTTTAAACTCACTAGTTTGACTAACTGGCCCTTCATCTAGTAGGAAATTCATAAAGGCTGGTCAGTTTGAATAAAACATTGCCATTTCTGGTATGTTAGTAACACTTAAAGGACTATCTGTAACATAGAAACTGTCAAGACTTTATTTAAACTGACCATTTGGACTAACTTGCCCTTCCTGTAAGGGAAAATCATTAAGACTGTTCAGTTTAAATAAAACAATGCCATTTCTGCTATGTTAGTTACACTTAAAGGACTATCTGTAACATAGAAACTGTCAAGATTTTGTTTAAACTCACCCGTTTGACTAACTGCCCATTCATCTAGTGGGAAATTCACAAAGGCTGGTCAGTTTGAATAAAACATTGCCATTTCTGCTATGTTAGTTACACTTAAAGGACTATCTGTAACATAGAAACTGTCAAAACATTGTTAAAACTCACTAGTTTGACTAACTGGCCCTTCATCTAGTGGGAAATTCATAAAGGCTGGTCAGTTTGAATAAAACATTGCCATTTCTGCTATGTTAGTATCACTTAAAGGACTATCTGTAACATAGTAAACTGTCAAGACTTTATTTAAACTGACCATTTCGACTAACTGGCCCTTCCTGTACGGGAAAATCATTAAGACTGATCAGTTTAAATAAAACAATGCCATTTCTGCTATGTTAGTTACACTTAAAGGACTATCTGTAACATAGTAACTGTCAAGACTTTATTTAAACTGACCAGTTTAGACTAACTGGCCCTTCATCTAGTAGGGGAAAATCATTAAGACTTGATCGGTTTAAATAAAACATTGTCCATTCCTGCAATGTTAAATATCCCTTAAAGGACTATCTGTAACATAGTAAACTGTCAAAACTTTATTTTAACTGACCATTCTCGACTAACTGGCCCTTCCTGTAGGGGAAAATCATTAAGACTGATCAGTTTAAATAAAACAATGCCATTTCTGCTATGTTAGTTACACTTAAAGGACTATCTGTAACATAGAAACTGTCAAAACAGTTTGTTTAAACTCACTAGTTTGACTAACTGGCCCTTCATCTAGTAGGAAATTCATAAAGGCTGATCAGTTTTAATAAAACATTGTCATTTCTGCTATGTTAGTAACACTTAAAGGACTATCTGTAACATAGAAACTGTCAAGACTTTGTTTAAACTCACCCGTTTGATTAACTGGCCCTTCCTGTGGGGGTAAATCATTAAGATTGGTCAGTTTAAATAAAACATTGCCATTTCTGCTATGTTAGTAACAGATAAAGGACTATCTGTATCATAGAAACTGTCAAGAATTTGTTTAAACTCACAAATTTGACTAACTGGCCCTTCCTAGATCCTGTAGGGGAAAATCATTAAGACTGTTCAGTTTAAATAAAACAATGCCATTTCTGCTATGTTAGTTACACTTAAAGGACTATCTGTATCATAGAAACAGTCACGAATTTGTTTAAACTCACAAGTTTGACTAACTGGCCCTTCCTCTACAGGTAAAATCATTACTGGTCAGTTTAAATAAAACATTGCCATTTCTGCTATGTCAGTAACACTTAAAGGACTATCTGTAACATAGAAACTGTCAAGACTTTGTTTAAACTCACCCGTTTGACTAACTGGCCCTTCCTGTAGGGGGAAAATCATTAAGACTGGTCAGTTTAAATAAAACATTGCCAATTCTACTATGTTAGTAACACTTAAAGGACTATCCGTATCATAGAAACTGTCAAGAATTTGTTTAAACTCACCAGCTTGACAAACTGGCCCTTCCTGTAGGGGATAATCATTAAGACTGGTCGGTTTAAATAAAACAATGCCATTTCTGCTTTGTCAGTAACACTTAAAGGACTATCTGTAACATAGAAACTGTCAAGACTTTGTTTAAACTCACCCATTTGACTAACTGACCCTTCCTCTAGGGGGAAAATCATTAAGACTGGTCAGTTTAAATAAAACAATGCCATTTCTGCTATGTTAGTTACACTTAAAGGACTATCTGTAACATAGAAACTGTCAAAACATTGTTAAAACTCACTAGTTTGACTAACTGGCCCTTCATCTAGTGGGAAATTCATAAAGGCTGGTCAGTTTGAATAAAACATTGCCATTTCTGCTATGTTAGTATCACTTAAAGGACTATCTGTAACACAGAAACTGTCAAGACTTTGTTTAAACTGACCATTTAGACTAACTGGCCCTTCCTACAGGGGAGAATCATTAAGACTTGTCGGTTTAAATAAAACATTGCCATTCCTGCAATGTTAATTACCCTTAAAGGACTATCTGTAACATAGTAACTGTCAAGACTTTATTTAAACTGACCATTTAGACTAACTGGCCCTTCCTAGAGGGGAAAATCATTAAGACTTGACGGTTTAAATAAAACATTGCCATTCCTGCAATGTTAAATACCCTTAAAGGACTATCTGTAACATAGTAACTGTCAAAACTTTATTTTAACTGACCATTCGGACTAACTGGCCCTTCCTGTAGGGGAAAATCATTAAGACTGATCAGTTTAAATAAAACAATGCCATTTCTGCTATGTTAGTTACACTTAAAGGACTATCTGTAACATAGAAACTGTCAAAACATTGTTTAAACTCACTAGTTTGACTAACTGGCCCTTCATCTAGTAGGAAATTCATAAAGGCTGGTCAGTTTCAATAAAACATTGTCATTTCTGCTATGTTAGTAACACTTAAAGGACTATCTGTAACATAGAAACTGTCAAGACTTTGTTTAAACTCACCCGTTTGACTAACTGGCCCTTCCTGTGGGGGGAAATCATTAAGATTGGTCAGTTTAAATAAAACATTGCCATTTTTGCTATGTTAGTAACAGATAAAGGACTATCTGTATCATAGAAACTGTCAAGAATTTGTTTAAACTCACAAGTTTGACTAACTGGCCTTTCCTCTAGGGGTTAAATCATTAAGACTGGTCAGTTTAAATAAAACAATGCCATTTCTGCTATGTTAGTTACACTTAAAGGACTATCTGTAACATAGAAACTGTAAAAACAGTGTTTAAACTCACTAGTTTGACTAACTGGCCCTTCATCTAGTAGGAAATTCATAAAGGCTGGTCAGTTTTAATAAAACATTGCCATTTCTGGTATGTAAGTAACACTTAAAGGACTATCTGTAACATAGAAACTGTCAAGACTTTATTTAAACTGACCATTTGGACTAACTTGCCCTTCCTGTAAGGGAAAATCATTAAGACTGTTCAGTTTAAATAAAACAATGCCATTTCTGCTATGTTAGTTACACTTAAAGGACTATGTGTAACATAGAAACTGTCAAGATTTTGTTTAAACTCACCCGTTTGACTAACTGCCCATTCATCTAGTGGGAAATTCACAAAGGCTGGTCAGTTTGAATAAAACATTGCCATTTCTGCTATGTTAGTTACACTTAAAGGACTATCTGTAACATAGAAACTGTCAAAACATTGTTAAAACTCACTAGTTTGACTAACTGGCCCTTCATCTAGTGGGAAATTCATAAAGGCTGGTCAGTTTGAATAAAACATTGCCATTTCTGCTATGTTAGTATCACTTAAAGGACTATCTGTAACACAGAAACTGTCAAAACATTGTTTAAACTCACTAATTTGACTAACTAGCCCTTCATCTAGTGGGAGATTCATAAAGGCTGGTCAGTTTGAATAAAACATTGCCATTTCTGCTATGTTAGTATCACTTAAAGGACTATCTGTAACATAGTAACTGTCAAGACTTTATTTAAACTGACCATTTCGACTAACTGGCCCTTCCTGTACGGGAAAATCATTAAGACTGATCAGTTTAAATAAAACAATGCCATTTCTGCTATGTTAGTTACACTTAAAGGACTATCTGTAACATAGAAACTGTCAAAACAGTGTTTAAACTCACTAGTTTGACTAACTGGCCCTTCATCTAGTAGGAAATTCATAAAGGCTGATCAGTTTTAATAAAACATTGTCATTTCTGCTATGTTAGTAACACTTAAAGGACTATCTGTAACATAGAAACTGTCAAGACTTTGTTTAAACTCACCCGTTTGATTAACTGGCCCTTCCTGTGGGGGTAAATCATTAAGATTGGTCAGTTTAAATAAAACATTGCCATTTCTGCTATGTTAGTAACAGATAAAGGACTATCTGTATCATAGAAACTGTCAAGAATTTGTTTAAACTCACAAATTTGACTAACTGGCCCTTCCTAGATCCTGTAGGGGAAAATCATTAAGACTGTTAAGTTTAAATAAAACAATGCCATTTCTGCTATGTTAGTAACACTTAAAGGACTATCTGTATCATAGAAACAGTCACGAATTTGTTTAAACTCACAAGTTTGACTAACTGGCCCTTCCTCTACAGGTAAAATCATTACTGGTCAGTTTAAATAAAACATTGCCATTTCTGCTATGTCAGTAACACTTAAAGGACTATCTGTAACATAGAAACTGTCAAGACTTTGTTTAAACTCACCCGTTTGACTAACTGGCCCTTCCTGTAGGGGGAAAATCATTAAGACTGGTCAGTTTAAATAAAACATTGCCAATTCTACTATGTTAGTAACACTTAAAGGACTATCCGTATCATAGAAACTGTCAAGAATTTGTTTAAACTCACCAGCTTGACAAACTGGCCCTTCCTGTAGGGGATAATCATTAAGACTGGTCGGTTTAAATAAAACAATGCCATTTCTGCTTTGTCAGTAACACTTAAAGGACTATCTGTAACATAGAAACTGTCAAGACTTTGTTTAAACTCACCCATTTGACTAACTGACCCTTCCTCTAGGGGGAAAATCATTAAGACTGGTCAGTTTAAATAAAACAATGCCATTTCTGCTATGTTAGTTACACTTAAAGGACTATCTGTAACATAGAAACTGTCAAAACATTGTTAAAACTCACTAGTTTGACTAACTGGCCATTCATCTAGTGGGAAATTCATAAAGGCTGGTCAGTTTGAATAAAACATTGCCATTTCTGCTATGTTAGTAACACTTAAAGGACTATCTGTAACATAGAGACTGTCAAGACTTTGTTTAAACTCACCCGTTTGACTAACTGGCCCTTCCTGTAGGGATAAAATCATTAAGACTGGTCAGTTTAAATAAAACAATGCCATTTCTGCTATGTTAGTTACACTTAAAGGACTATCTGTATCATAGAAACTGTCAAGAATTTGTTTAAACTCACAAGTTTGACTAACTGGCCTTTCCTCTAGGGGTTAAATCATTAAGACTGGTCAGTTTAAATAAAACAATGCCATTTCTGCTATGTTAGTTACACTTAAAGGACTATCTGTAACATAGAAACTGTCAAAACAGTGTTTAAACTCACTAGTTTGACTAACCGGCCCTTCATCTAGTAGGAAATTCATAAAGGCTGGTCAGTTTAAATAAAACATTGCCATTTCTGCTATGTTAGTAACACTTAAAGGACTATCTGTAACATAGAAACTGTCAACACTTTTTTTAAACTGACCCGTTTGACTAACTGGCCCTTCCTATAGGGGGAAAAATCATTAAGACTGGTCAGTTTAAATAAAACATTGCCATTTCTGCTATGTTAGTAACACTTAAAGGACTATCTGTAACATAGAAACTGTCAACACTTTTTTTAAACTGACCATTTGGACTAACTTGCCCTTCCTGTGGGGGAAAATCATTAAGACTGGTCAGTTTAAATAAACCAATGCCATTTCTGCTATGTTAGTTACACTTAAAGGACTATGTGTAACATAGAAACTGTCAAGACTTTGTTTAAACTCACCCGTTTGACTAACTACCCCTTCATCTAGTTGGAAATTCATTAAAGGCTGGTCAGTTTGAAATAAAACATTGCCATTTCTGCTATGTTAGTAACACTTAAAGGACTATCTGTAACATAGAGACTGTCAAGACTTTGTTTAAACTGACCCGTTTGACTAACTGGCCCTTCCTATAGGGGGAAAAATCATTAAGACTGGTCAGTTTAAATAAAACAATGCCATTTCTGCTATGTTAGTTACACTTAAAGGACTATCTGTAACATAGAAACTGTCAAAACATTTGTTTAAACTCACTAGTTTGACTAACTGGCCCTTCATCTAGTGGGAAATTCATAAAGGCTGGTCAGTTTGAATAAAACATTGCCATTTCTGCTATGTTAGTATCACTTAAAGGACTATCTGTAACATAGTAACTGTCAAGACTTTATTTAAACTGACCATTTGGACTAACTGGCCCTTCCTGTAGGGGAAAATCATTAAGACTGATCAGTTTAAATAAAACAATGCCATTTCTGCTATGTTAGTAACAGATAAAGGACTATCTGTATCATAGAAACTGTCAAGAATTTGTTTAAACTCACAAGTTTGACTAACTGGCCCTTCCTCTTGGGGTAAAATCATTAAGACTGGTCAGTTTAAATAAAACATTGCCATTTCTGCTATGTTAGCAATACCACTTAAAGGACTATCTGTAACATAGAAACTGTCAAGACCTTAATTAAACTGACCATTTCGACTAACTGGCCCTTCCTAGATCCTGTAGGGGAAAATCATTAAGACTGTTCAGTTTAAATAAAACAATGCCATTTCTGCTATGTTAGTTACACTTAAAGGACTATCTGTATCATAGAAACAGTCACGAATTTGTTTAAACTCACAAGTTTGACTAACTGGCCCTTCCTCTAGGAGGAAAATCATTAACACTGGTCAGTTTAAATTAAAAATTGCCATTTCTGCTATGTTAGTAACACTTAAAGGACTATCTGTAACATAGAAACTGTCAAGACTTTTTTTAAACTGACCATTTGGACTAACTTGCCCTTCCTGTAGGGGAAAATCATTAAGACTGGTCAGTTTAAATAAACCAATGCCATTTCTGCTATGTTAGTTACACTTAAAGGACTATGTGTAACATAGAAACTGTCAAGACTTTGTTTAAACTCACCCGTTTGACTAACTACCCCTTCATCTAGTGGGAAATTCATAAAGGCTGGTCAGTTTGAATAAAACATTGCCATTTCTGCTATGTTAGTAACACTTAAAGGACTATCTGTAACATAGAGACTGTCAAGACTTTGTTTAAACTGACCCGTTTGACTAACTGGCCCTTCCTATAGGGGGAAAAATCATTAAGACTGGTCAGTTTAAATAAAACAATGCCATTTCTGCTATGTTAGTAACACTTAAAGGACTATCTGTAACATAGAAACTGTCAAGACTTTTTTTAAACTGACCATTTGGACTAACTTGCCCTTCCTGTAGGGGAAAATCATTAAGACTGGTCAGTTTAAATAAACCAATGCCATTTCTGCTATGTTAGTTACACTTAAAGGACTATGTGTAACATAGAAACTGTCAAGACTTTGTTTAAACTCACCCGTTTGACTAACTACCCCTTCATCTAGTGGGAAATTCATAAAGGCTGGTCAGTTTGAATAAAACATTGCCATTTCTGCTATGTTAGTAACACTTAAAGGACTATCTGTAACATAGAAACTGTCAAGACTTTTTTTAAACTGACCATTTGGACTAACTTGCCCTTCCTGTAGGGGAAAATCATTAAGACTGGTCAGTTTAAATAAACCAATGCCATTTCTGCTATGTTAGTTACACTTAAAGGACTATGTGTAACATAGAAACTGTCAAGACTTTGTTTAAACTCACCCGTTTGACTAACTACCCCTTCATCTAGTGGGAAATTCATAAAGGCTGGTCAGTTTGAATAAAACATTGCCATTTCTGCTATGTTAGTAACACTTAAAGGACTATCTGTAACATAGAGACTGTCAAGACTTTGTTTAAACTGACCCGTTTGACTAACTGGCCCTTCCTATAGGGGGAAAAATCATTGAGACTGGTCATTTTAAATAAAACATTGCTATTTCTGCTATGTTAGTAACACTTAAAGGACTATCTGTAACATAGAAACTGTCAAGACTTTATTTAAACTGACCAGTTGGACTTATTGGCCCTTCCTGTAGGGGAAAATCATTAAGACTGGTCAGTTTAAATAAACCAATGCCATTTCTGCTATGTTAGTTACACTTAAAGGACTATGTGTAACATAGAAACTGTCAAGACTTTGTTTAAACTCACCCGTTTGACTAACTACCCCTTCATCTAGTGGGAAATTCATAAAGGCTGGTCAGTTTGAATAAAACATTGCCATTTCTGCTATGTTAGTAACACTTAAAGGACTATCTGTAACATAGAGACTGTCAAGACTTTGTTTAAACTGACCCGTTTGACTAACTGGCCCTTCCTATAGGGGGAAAAATCATTAAGACTGGTCAGTTTAAATAAAACAATGCCATTTCTGCTATGTTAGTTACACTTAAAGGACTATCTGTAACATAGAAACTGTCAAAACATTGTTTAAACTCACTAGTTTGACTAATTGGCCCTTCATCTAGTGGGAAATTCATAAAGGCTGGTCAGTTTGAATAAAACATTGCCATTTCTGCTATGTTAGTATCACTTAAAGGACTATCTGTAACATAGTAACTGTCAAGACTTTATTTAAACTGACCATTTGGACTAACTGGCCCTTCCTGTAGG
Organism: Phakellia ventilabrum; assembly: GCA_963921505.1. NCBI lineage: Eukaryota > Metazoa > Porifera > Demospongiae > Axinellida > Axinellidae > Phakellia > Phakellia ventilabrum. The sequence continues at coordinate 3,436,458 of OY997397.1, forward strand.
GGAAAATCATTAAGACTGATCAGTTTAAATAAAACAATGCCATTTCTGCTATGTTAGTAACAGATAAAGGACTATCTGTATCATAGAAACTGTCAAGAATTTGTTTAAACTCACAAGTTTGACTAACTGGCCCTTCCTCTTGGGGTAAAATCAGACTGGTCAGTTTAAATAAAACATTGCCATTTCTGCTATGTTAGCAATACCACTTAAAGGACTATCTGTAACATAGAAACTGTCAAGACCTTAATTAAACTGACCATTTCGACTAACTGGCCCTTCCTAGATCCTGTAGGGGAAAATCATTAAGACTGTTCAGTTTAAATAAAACAATGCCATTTCTGCTATGTTAGTTACACTTAAAGGACTATCTGTATCATAGAAACAGTCACGAATTTGTTTAAACTCACAAGTTTGACTAACTGGCCCTTCCTCTACAGGTAAAATCATTACTGGTCAGTTTAAATAAAACATTGCCATTTCTGCTATGTCAGTAACACTTAAAGGACTATCTGTAACATAGAAACTGTCAAGACTTTGTTTAAACTCACCCGTTTGACTAACTGGCCCTTCCTGTAGGGGGAAAATCATTAAGACTGGTCAGTTTAAATAAAACATTGCCAATTCTACTGTGTTAGTAACACTTAAAGGACTATCCGTATCATAGAAACTGTCAAGAATTTGTTTAAACTCACCAGCTTGACAAACTGGCCCTTCCTGTAGGGGATAATCATTAAGACTGGTCGGTTTAAATAAAACAATGCCATTTCTGCTATGTCAGTAACACTTAAAGGACTATCTGTAACATAGAAACTGTCAAGACTTTGTTTAAACTCACCCGTTTGACTAACTGCCCCTTCATCTAGTGGGAAATTCACAAAGGCTGGTCAGTTTGAATAAAACATTGCCATTTCTGCTATGTTAGTAACACTTAAAGGACTATCTGTAACATAGAAACTGTCAAGACGTTGTTTAAACTCACAAGTTTGACTAACTGGCCCTTCCTCTAGGGGGAAAATCATTAAGACTGGTCAGTTTAAATAAAACATTGCCATTTCTGCTATGTTAGTACTTTCTGCTATGTTAGTAACAGATAAAGGACTATCTGTATCATAGAAACTGTCAAGAATTTCTTTAAACTCACAAGTTTGACTAACTGGCCCTTCCTCTAGGAGGAAAATCATTAACACTGGTCAGTTTAAATAAAACATTGCCATTTCTGCTATGTTAGTAACACTTAAAAGACTATCTGTAACATAGAAACTGTCAAGACTTTTTTTAAACTGACCATTTGGACTAACTTGCCCTTCCTGTAGGGGAAAATCATTAAGACTGGTCAGTTTAAATAAACCAATGCCATTTCTGCTATGTTAGTTACACTTAAAGGACTATGTGTAACATAGAAACTGTCAAGACTTTGTTTAAACTCACCCGTTTGACTAACTACCCCTTCATCTAGTGGGAAATTCATAAAGGCTGGTCAGTTTGAATAAAACATTGCCATTTCTGCTATGTTAGTAACACTTAAAGGACTATCTGTAACATAGAGACTGTCAAGACTTTGTTTAAACTGACCCGTTTGACTAACTGGCCCTTCCTATAGGGGGAAAAATCATTAAGACTGGTCAGTTTAAATAAAACAATGCCATTTCTGCTATGTTAGTTACACTTAAAGGACTATCTGTAACATAGAAACTGTCAAAACATTGTTTAAACTCACTAGTTTGACTAACTGGCCCTTCATCTAGTGGGAAATTCATAAAGGCTGGTCAGTTTGAATAAAACATTGCCATTTCTGCTATGTTAGTATCACTTAAAGGACTATCTGTAACATAGTAACTGTCAAGACTTTATTTAAACTGACCATTTGGACTAACTGGCCCTTCCTGTAGGGGAAAATCATTAAGACTGATCAGTTTAAATAAAACAATGCCATTTCTGCTATGTTAGTAACAGATAAAGGACTATCTGTATCATAGAAACTGTCAAGAATTTGTTTAAACTCACCCGTTTGAATAACTGGCCCTTCCTGTAGGGGGAAAATCATTAATACTGGTCTGTTTAAATAAAACAATGCCATTTCTGTTATGTTAGAAACACTTAAAGGACTATATGTAACATAGAAACTGTCAAGACTTTGTTTAAACTCACCAATTTGACAAACTGGTCCTTCCTCTAGTGGAAAATCATTAAGGTTGGTCAGTTTAAATTAAACAATGCCATTTCTGCTATGTTAGTTACACTTAAAGGACTATCTGTATCATAGAAACAGTCACGAATTTGTTTAAACTCACAAGTTTGACTAACTGGCCCTTCCTCTAAGGGTAAAATCATTAAGACTGGTCAGTTTAAATAAAACAATGCCATTTCTGTTGTGTTAGTTAAACTTAAAGGACTATCTGTATCATAGAAAATGTCAACAATTTGTTTAAACTCACCAGTTTGTCTAACTGGCACTTCCTCTAGGGGAAAATCATTAAGACTGATTAGTTTAAATACAACATTGCCATTTCTTGTTATGTTAGTATCACTTAAAGTACTGTCTGTAACATAGAAACTGTAAAGACTTTGTTTAAACTCAGCAGTTGGACTAACTGGCCCTTCCCCTATGTGAAAATCATTAATACTGGTCAGTTTAAATAAAAGATTGCCATTTCTGCTATGTTAGTAACACTTAAAGGACTATCTGTAACATAGAAACTGTCAAGACTTTGTTTAAACTCACCCGTTTGACTAACTGCCCCTTCCCTAGGGGTACATCATTAAGACTGGTCAGTTTAATTAAAACATTGCCATTTCTGCTATGTTAGTAGCACTTAAAGGACTTTCTGTAACATAGAAACTGTCAAGACTTTATTTAAACTGACCAGTTTGACTAACTGGCCCTTCCTCTAGAGGAAAATCATTAAGACTGGTCAGTTTGAATAAAACAATACCATTTCTGCTATGTTAGTAACACTTAAAGGACTATCTGTAACATAGAAACTGTCTAGACTTTGTTTAAAATCACCAGTTTGACTAACTGTCCCTTCCTCTAGGGGAAAATCATTAAGACTGGCCAGTTTAAATAAAACAATGCAATGTTAGTTACACTTAAACGACTATCTGTAACATAGAAACTGTCAAAACATTGTTTAAACTCACTAGTTTGACTAACTGGCCCTTCATCTAGTGGGAAATTCATAAAGGCTGGTCAGTTTAAATAAAACATTGCCATTTCTGCTATGTTAGTAACACTTAAAGGACTATCTGTAACATAGACACTGTCAAAACTTTGTTTAAAATCACCAGTTTGACTAACTGGCCCTTCGTCTAGAGGAAAATCATTAAGACTGGTCAGTTTAAATAAAACATTGCCATTTCTTTTATGTTAGTAACACTTAAAGGACTATCTGTATCATAGAAACTGTCAAGACTTTGTTTAAACTGACTATTTGGACTAACTGGCCCTTCATCCAAGGGAAAATCATTAAGACTTGTCGGTTTAAATAAAACATTGCCATTCCTACTATGTTAGTAAAACTTAAAGGACTATCTGTAACATAAAAACTGTCAACACTTTATTTAAACTGACCATTTGGATTAACTGGCCCTTCCCTAGGGGAAAATCATTAAGACTGGTCAGTTTAAATAAAAGAATGCCATTTTTGTTATGTTAGTTACACTTAAAGGACTATCTGTAACATAGAAACTGTCAAAACATTGTTTAAACTAAGTAACTGGCCCTTCATCTAGTGGGAAATTCATAAAGGCTGGTCAGTTTTAATAAAACATTGCCATTTCTGCTATGTTAGTACGTAACACTTAAAGGACTATCTGTAACATAGAAACTGTAAACACTTTGTTTAAACTCGCCCGTTTGACTAACTGGCCCTTCCTGTAGGTGGAAAATCATTAAGACTGGTCAGATTAAATAAAACAATGCCATTTCTGCTATGTTAGTTACCCTTAAAGGACTATCTGTAACATAGAAACTGTCAAAACATTGTTTAAACTCACTAGTTTGACTAACTGGCCCATCACCAAGTGGGAAATTCATAAAGGCTGGTCAGTTTGAATAAAACATTGCCATTTCTGCTATGTTAGTATCACTTAAAGGACTATCTGTAACATAGAAACAGTAAAGACTTTGTTTAAACTCACCCGTTTGACTAACTGGCCCTTCCTGTGGGGGGAAATCATTAAGACTGGTCAGTTTAATTAAAACATTGCCGTTTCTGCCATGTTAGTAACACTTAAAGGACTTTCTGTAACATAGAAACTGTCAAGACATTATTTAAACTGACCATTTGGACTAACTGGCCCTTCCTGAAGGAGAAAATCATTCAGATTGGTCAGTTTAAATGAAACAATGCCATTTTTGCTATGTTAGTTACACTTAAAGGACTACCTGTAACATAGAAACTGTCAAAACATTGTTTAACTAACTAACTGGCCCTTCATCTAGTGGGAAATTCATAAAGGCTGGTCAGTTTTAATAAAACATTGCCATTTCTGCTATGTTAATACGTAACACTTAAAGGACTATCTGTAACATAGAAACTGTCAACACTTTGTTTAAACTCACTAGTTTGACTAACTGGCTCATCACCTAGTGGGAAATTCATAAAGTCTGGTCAGTTTGAATAAAACTTTGCCATTTCTGCTATGTTAGTATCACTTAAAGGACTATCTGTAACATAGAAATAGTAAAGACTTTGTTTAAACTCACTCGTTTGACTAACTGGCCCTTCCTGTGGGGGGAAATCATTGAGACTGGTCAGTTTAATTAAAACATTGCCGTTTCTGCCATGTTAGTAACACTTAAAGGACTTTCTGTAACATAGAAACTGTCAAGACTTTATTTAAACTGACCATTTGGACTAACTGGCCCTTCCTGAAGGAGAAAATTATTAAGATTGGTCAGTTTAAATGAAACAATGGCATTTCTGCTATGTTAGTAACACTTAAAGGACAATCTGTAACATAGAAACTGTCAAGACTTTAATTAAACTGACCATTTCGACTAACTGGCCCTTCCTAGATCCTGTAGGGGGAAATCATTAAGACTGGTCAGTTTAAATAAAACAATGCCATTTCTGCTATGCTAGTAACACTTAAAGGACTATCTGTAACATAGAAACTGTCAAGACTTTGTTTAAACTCACCAATTTGACAAACTGGCCCTTCATCTAGTGGGAAATTCATAAAGGCTGGTCAGTTTGAATAAAACATTGCCATTTCTGCTATGTTAGTAACACTTAAAGGACTATCTGTAACATAGAAACTGTCAAGAATTTGTTTAAACTGACAAGTTTGACTAACTGGCCCTTGCTCTAGGGGGAAAATCATTAAGACTGGTCAGTTTAAATAAAACATTGCCATTCCTGCTATGTTAGAAACACTTAAAGGACTATATGTAACATAGAAACTGTCAAGACTTTGTTTAAACTCACCAATTTGACAAACTGGTCATTCCTCTAGTGGAAAATCATTAAGGTTTATCAGTTTAAATCAAACAATGCCATTTCTGCTATGTTAGTTACACTTAAAGGACTATCTGTATCATAGAAACAGTCACGAATTTGTTTAAACTCACCAATTTGACAAACTGGCCCTTCATCTAGTGGGAAATTCATAAAGGCTGGTCAGTTTGAATAAAACATTGCCATTTCTGCTATGTTAGTAACACTTAAAGGACTATCTGTAACATAGAAACTGTCAAGACTTTGTTTAAACTCACCCGTTTGACTAACTGCCCCTTCCCTAGGGGTACATCATTAAGACTGGTCAGTTTAAATAAAACAATGTAATTTCTTCTATGCTGGTAAAGCTTAAAGGACTTTCTGTAACATAGAAACTGTCAAGACGTTATTTAAACTGACCAGTTTGACTAACTGGCCCTTCCTCTAGAGGAAAATCATTAAGACTGGTCAATGTTAGTAACACTTAAAGGACTATCTGTAACATAGAAACTGTCAAAACATTGTTAAAACTCACTAGTTTGACTAACTGGCCCTTCATCTAGTGGGAAATTCATAAAGGCTGGTCAGTTTGAATAAAACATTGCCATTTCTGCTATGTTAGTAACACTTAAAGGACTATCTGTAACATAGAAACTGTCAAGAATTTGTTTAAACTGACAAGTTTGACTAACTGGCCCTTGCTCTAGGGGGAAAATCATTAAGACTGGTCAGTTTAAATAAAACATTGCCATTCCTGCTATGTTAGAAACACTTAAAGGACTATATGTAACATAGAAACTGTCAAGACTTTGTTTAAACTCACCAATTTGACAAACTGGTCATTCCTCTAGTGGAAAATCATTAAGGTTTATCAGTTTAAATCAAACAATGCCATTTCTGCTATGTTAGTTACACTTAAAGGACTATCTGTATCATAGAAACAGTCACGAATTTGTTTAAACTCACCAATTTGACAAACTGGCCCTTCATCTAGTGGGAAATTCATAAAGGCTGGTCAGTTTGAATAAAACATTGCCATTTCTGCTATGTTAGTAACACTTAAAGGACTATCTGTAACATAGAAACTGTCAAGACTTTGTTTAAACTCACCCGTTTGACTAACTGCCCCTTCCCTAGGGGTACATCATTAAGACTGATCAGTTTAATTAAAACATTGCCATTTCTGCTATGTTAGTAACACTTAAAGGACTTTCTGTAACATAGAAACTGTCAAGACTTTATTTAAACTGACCAGTTTGACTAACTGGCCCTTCCTCTAGAGGAAAATCATTAAGACTGGTCAGTTTGAAAAAAACAATGCCATTTCTGCTATGTTAGTAACACTTAAAGGACTATCTGTAACATAGAAACTGTCTAGACTTTGTTTAAAATCACCAGTTTGACTAACTGCCCCTTCCCTAGGGGTACATCATTAAGACTGATCAGTTTAATTAAAACATTGCCATTTCTGCTATGTTAGTAACACTTAAAGGACTTTCTGTAACATAGAAACTGTCAAGACTTTATTTAAACTGACCAGTTTGACTAACTGGCCCTTCCTCTAGAGGAAAATCATTAAGACTGGTCAGTTTGAAAAAAACAATGCCATTTCTGCTATGTTAGTAACACTTAAAGGACTATCTGTAACATAGAAACTGTCTAGACTTTGTTTAAAATCACCAGTTTGACTAACTGTCCCTTCCTCTAGGGGAAAATCATTAAGACTGGCCAGTTTAAATAAAACAATGCAATGTTAGTTACACTTAAACGACTATCTGTAACATAGAAACTGTCAAAACATTGTTTAAACTCACTAGTTTGACTAACTGGCCCTTCATCTAGTGGGAAATTCATAAAGGCTGGTCAGTTTAAATAAAACATTGCCATTTCTGCTATGTTAGTAACACTTAAAGGACTATCTGTAACATAGAAACAGTAAAGACTTTTTTTAAACTCACCCGTTTGACTAATTGCCCCTTCCCTAGGGGAAAATCATTAAGACTGGTCAGTTTAAATAAAACATTGCGATTCCTGCTACGTATGTTAGAAACACTTAAAGGACTATATGTAACATAGAAACTGTCAAAACATTGTTTAAACTCACTAGTTTGACTAACTGGCCCTTCATCTAGTGGGAAATTCATAAAGGATGGTCAGTTTGAATAAAACATTGCCATTTCTACTATGTTAGTACGTAACACTTAAAGGGCTATCTGTAACATAGAAACTGTCAAGACTTTGTTTAAACTCTCCCGTTTGACTAACTGGCCCTTCCTCTAGGGGGAAAATCATTAAGACTGGTCAGTTTAAATAAAATATAGCAATTTCTGCTATGTTAGTAACACTTAAAGGACTATCTGTATCATAGAAACTGTCAAGAATTTGTTTAAACTTACCAGCTTGACTAACTGGCCCTTCCTCTAGGGAAACATTATTAAGACTGGTCTGTTTAAATACAATATTGCCATTTCTTGCTATGTTAGTAACACTTAAAGGACTATCTGTATCATAGAAATAGTCACGAATTTGTTTAAACTGACCAGTCTTAATGATCACCCCTTTAAACTGACCAGTTTTAATGATTACACCTTAGGGGACGGGCCTGTTAGTCCAACTGGTCAGTTTAAGATTTTCTATGTCACAGATAGCCCTTTCAGTGTTATTAACATACAAAAACTGGCAATGTAATTGACCAGTCTGAATGATTATCCCTGAGGGGACGGGGTAGTTAGTCGAACTGGTCAGTATAAATAAGGTCTTGACGTTTTCTATACCATAGATAGTCCTTTAAGTGGTTTACTAACATAGCAGAACTGGCAACGTTTTATTTCAATTGACCAGTTTGAATGATTATCCCTCAGGGGACGGGCCAGTTAGTCCAACGGGTCAGTTTACTTAATAGTTTCTATGTCACAGATAGTCCTTTAATTGGTTTTCTAACATGGCAAAACTTGCATCGTTTTATTTAAACTGACCAGTCTTAATGTTTATCCATTAGGGGATGGACCTGTTAGTCCAACTGGTCAGTTTGATTAAGGTCTTGTCGGTTTCTATGTCATAGATAGTCCTTTAAGTGGTTTACTAACATAGCAGAACTTGTGACGTTTTACTTAAACTAACAAGTCATAATGATTACCCCTTTAAACTGACAAGTCTTAATGATTACACCTTAGGGGACGGGCTTGTTAGTCCAACAGGTCAGTTTAAATAAAGTTTTGACAGTTTCTGTGTCACAGATAGCCCTTTAAGTGGTTTACTTACGTACATAGCAACATTCTATTTAAACTGACTAGTCTTAATGATCACCCCTTAGGGGACGGACCTGTTTGTCCAATTGGTCATGAAGTCTTGTCGGTTTCTATGTCATAGATAGTCCTTTAAGTGGTTTACTAACATAGCAGAACTGGCAACGTTTTATTTCAATTGACCAGTCTGAATGATTATCCCTCATAGGAAGGGCTAGTTAGTCCAACTGGTAAGGTCTCGACAGTTTCTATGTCGCAGAAAGTCCTTTAAGTAGTTTACTAACATAACAGAACTGGCAAATGTGAATGATTATCCCTCAGGGGACTGGCCAGTTAGTCCAACTGGAAAGTTTAAATAAAGTCTTTACAGTTTGTATGTCAGAAATAGTCCTTTAAGTGGTTTACTAACACAGCAGAAATGGCAACGTTTTGTTTAAACTGACCAGTCTTAATGATTACACCTTAGGGGATGGGCTTGTTAGTCCAACTGGAAAGTTTGAATAGAGTCTTAACAGTTTCTATGTCACAGATAGCCCTTTAAGTGATTCTAACATAGAAAAACTGGCAACGTTTTATTTAAATTAACCAGTCTGAATGATTTATCTCTCAGGGGACGGGCTAGTTATTCCAACTCGTCAGGTCTTGACGGTTTCTATATCATAGATAGTCTGGTTTACTAACATAGCAGAACTGGCAGCATTTTTATTTAAATTCTCCAGTTTGAATGATTATCCCTCAGAGGACGGGCTAGTTAGTCTGACTGGTCAGTTTAAATGAAGTCTTGACAGTTTCTATGTCACAGATAGCCCTTTAAGTGTTACTAACACAGAAAAACTGGCAATGATTTATTTAAATTGACTAGTCTGACTGATTACCCCACAGGGGACGGGCTAGTTAGTCCCCAACTGATCAGTTTAAATAAGACTTTGATAGTTCCTATATCACAGATAGTCCTTTAAGTGGTTTACTAACATAGCAGAACTTGCAACGTTTTATTTCAAACTGGCCAGTCTTAATGTTTACTCCTTAGGGAACAGGACTGTTAGTCCAACTGATCAGTTTAAATAAAGTCTTGACAGTTTCTATGTCACAGATAGCCCTTTAAGTGTTACTAACATAGACAATGTTTTATTTAAATTGATCAGCCTGAATGATTATCCCTCAGGGGACGGGCTAGTTAGTCGAACCGGTCAGTTTAAATAAGGTCTTCACGGTTTCTATGTCACACATAGTCCTTTAAGTAGTGTACTAACATAGCAGAACTTGCAACGTTTTGTTTAAACTGACCAGTTTTAAAGTTTACCCCTTAGGGGATGGGCCTGTTAGTCCAACTAGTAACTGAACTGGCAAATCTGAATGATTATCCCTCATGGGACGGGCTAGTTAGTCTAACTGGTCAGTTTAAATAAAGTCTTGACAGTTTCTATGTCACAGATAGCCCTTTAAGTGTTATTAACATAACAGAATTGGCAAATCTGATTGATTATCCCTCAGGGGATGGGCCAGTTAGTCTAACTGGATAGTTTAAATAAAGTCTTGACAGTTTCTATATCACAGATAGCCCTTTAAGTGTTACTAACACAGAATAACTGGCAACGTTTTATTTTAATTGACCAGTCTGAATGATTATCACTCGGGGGACGGGCCAGTTAGTACAACTGGTAAGTTTAAATAAATTCTTGATAGTTTCTATGTCTCAGATAGTCGTTTAAGTGGTATACTATCATAGCAGAACTTGCGACGTTTTACTTAAACTGACAAGTCATAATGATTACCCCTTTAAACTGACCAGTCTTACTGATTACACCTTAGGGGACGGGCCTGTTAGTCCAACTGGTCAGTTTAAATAAAGTCTTGGCAGTTTCTATGTCACAGATAGCCCTTTCAGTGTTACTAACATACAAAAACTGGCAATGTTTTATTTAAATTGACCAGGCTGAATGATTATCCCTGATGGGACGGGGTAGTTAGTCGAACCGGTCTGTATAAATAAGGTCTTGAGGTTTTCTGTATCATAGATAGTCCTTTAAGTGGTATACTAACATAGCAGAACTGGCAACGTTTTATTTCAATTGACCAGTTTGAATAATTATCCCGCACGAAACGGGCAAGTTAATCCAACTGGTCAGTTTAAATAAAGTCTTAATAGTTTCTATGTCACAGATAGTCCGTTAAGTGGTTTACTAACATAGCAGAACTTGCAACGTTTTATTTAAACTGACCAGTCTGAATGATTATCCCTCTGGGGACGGGCTAGTTAGTCGAACCGGTCAGTTTAAATAAGGTCTTGACAGTTTCTATGTCACAGATAGTCCTTTTAGTGGTTTACTAATATGGCAAAACTTGCAACGTTTTATTTAAACTGACCAGTCTTAATGTTTACCCCTTAGGGGATGGGCCTGTTAGTCCAACTGGTCAGTTTAATTAAGGTCTTGTCGGATTCTGTGTCATAGATAGTCCTTTAAGTGGTTTACTAACATAGCAGAACTGGCAGCGTTTTATTTAACTTGACCGCGTTTTATTTAAATTGACCAGTTTGAATGATTATCTCTCAGGGGACGGGCTAGTTAGTCCAACTGCACAGTTTAAATAAAGTCTTGACAGTTTCTATGTCACAGATAGCCCTTTAAGTGTTTCTAACCGAGATAAACTGGCAACGTTTTATTTAAATTGATCAGTCTGAATGATGATAACTCAGTGGACGAGCCAGTTAGTACAACTGGTAAGCTTAAATAAAGTCTTGATAATTTCTATGTCACAGATAGCCCTGTAAAGTATTACTAACATAGAAACACTGGCAATGTTTTATTAAAATTGACCAGTCTGAATGATTATCCCTCAGGGGATTGGCTAGTTAGTTCAACTGTAAATAAAGTTTTGACAGTTTCTATGTCACACATAGTCCTTTAAGTGGTTTACTAACATAGCAGAACTGGCAACGTTTTATATAAATTGACCATTTTGAATGATTATCCGTCAGGGGACGGGCAAGTTACTCGAAATTGTCAGTTTAAATAAAATCTTGATAGTTTTTATGTCACAGATAGTCCTTTAAGTGGTTTACTAACTTAGTAGAACTTCCAACGTTTTATTTAAACTGACCAGTCTTAATGATTACCCCTAAGGGGACGGACCTGTTAGTCCAAGTGGTCAGTTTAAATGAAGTCTTGACAGTTTCTATGTCACAGATAGCCCTTTAAGTGTTACTAACACAGAAAAACTGGCAACTCTTTTATTTTAATTGACCAGTCTGAATGATTATCCCTCAGGGGACGTGCTAGTTAGTCGAACCGGTCAGTTTAAATAAGGGCTTGACGGTTTCTATGTCACTCATAGTCCTTTAAGTAGTTTACTAACATAGCAGAACTTGCAAGATTTTATTTAAACTGACCAGTTTTTATGTTTACCCCTTAGGGGACGGGCCTGTTAGTCCAACAAGTCGGTTTAAATGAAATATTGACAGTTTCTATGTAACAAATAGCCCTTTAAGTGTTACTAACATAACTAAACTGGCAAATCTGAATGATTATCCCTCATGGGAGTTAGTCCAACTGGTCAGTTTAAATAAAGTCTTGGCAGTTTCTATGTCACAGATAGCCCTTTAAGTGTTACTAACATAACAGAATTGGCAAATCCGATTGATTATCCCTCAGGGGATGGGCCAGTTAGTCTAACTGGACAGTTTAAATAAAGTTTTGACAGTTTCTACATCACAGATAGCCCTTTAAGTGTTACTAACCGAGATTAAACTGGCAACTTTTTATTTAAATTGACCACACCTGATTACACCTAAGGGGTCGGGCCTGTTAGTCCAACTGCTCAGTTTAAATAAAGTCTCAACAGTTTCTATGTCGCAGATAGACCTTTAAGTGTAACTAACATAGGTAAACTGGCAATGTTTTATTTAAATTGACCAGTCTGAATGATTATCCCTCAGGGGACGGGCTACTTAGTCCAACTAGTCAGTTTGAATAAAGTCTTGACAGTTTCTATGTCACAGATGGTCCTTTCAGTGGTTTACAAACATAGCAGAACTTGCAACGTTATATTTAAACTGACCAGTTTGTAAGATTATCCCTCAAGTGATGGGCAAGTTAGTCAAACTGGTCAGTTTATATAAAGTCTTGACAGTTTCTATGTCACAGATAGTCCTTTAAGTGGCTTACTAACTTAATTCATTAATTACTTTCATCCAAGTTTTCCTCATGGTTTCACTTCCCACTCAGCATCTAATAGTACTCTAGGATACCGCTCATTATCAAACTTATTGACTTTATACCACCACTTAAGTTTGCTTCTATCCCTCCTCCCTTTCAAGGACTCTAACCCCATATCTCCCCTTACCGCTTCATTACACGTTTTGGAAGAGCAGCCAAGTATCTTCTTAGCTTGCTCCTAGCTGAATGGATTCTAAGGAAGCTGCCTGCCGTTTATTACAAGCCCACACTTCACTACTGTATTCTAAAGTAGGACGAAGTGAAACTAACAATAATCTCCTTGCAACGGTACTGATATTCCTATTACTTACAAACCGGTGCAAACGATTAAGCTTTTTCTTCCTATTATCAATTACCTTCTGTACATGACTATCCCATGACCCATTCTCAGCAAATTCAATCCCCAAGTAACAGTAACTTACAACCCTTGGAATTACTTCATCTCCCCACTTCCACGCACACATATCTGTAATAGCCACCTTAGAAAATACCACAACAGCACTCTTTTTGATGTTAGATTTCAACCTCCATTTGTTACAAAACCCTTGTACTACATTAATCAGTTTATATAAAGTCTTGACAGTTTCTATGTCACAGATAGCCCTTTAAGTGTTACTAACATAGAAAAACTGGTAACCTTTTTATTTAAATTGACCAGTCTGACTGATTACCCCTTAGGGGATGGGCCTGTTAGTCCAACTGGTCAGTTTAATTAAGGTCTTGTCGGATTCTGTGTCATAGATAGTCCTTTAAGTGGTTTACTAACATAGCAGAACTGGCAGCGTTTTATTTAACTTGACCGCGTTTTATTTAAATTGACCAGTTTGAATGATTATCTCTCAGGGGACGGGCTAGTTAGTCCAACTGCACAGTTTAAATAAAGTCTTGACAGTTTCTATGTCACAGATAGCCCTTTAAGTGTTTCTAACCGAGATAAACTGGCAACGTTTTATTTAAATTGATCAGTCTGAATGATGATAACTCAGTGGACGAGCCAGTTAGTACAACTGGTAAGCTTAAATAAAGTCTTGATAATTTCTATGTCACAGATAGCCCTGTAAAGTATTACTAACATAGAAACACTGGCAATGTTTTATTAAAATTGACCAGTCTGAATGATTATCCCTCAGGGGATTGGCTAGTTAGTTCAACTGTAAATAAAGTTTTGACAGTTTCTATGTCACACATAGTCCTTTAAGTGGTTTACTAACATAGCAGAACTGGCAACGTTTTATATAAATTGACCATTTTGAATGATTATCCGTCAGGGGACGGGCAAGTTACTCGAAATTGTCAGTTTAAATAAAATCTTGATAGTTTTTATGTCACAGATAGTCCTTTAAGTGGTTTACTAACTTAGTAGAACTTCCAACGTTTTATTTAAACTGACCAGTCTTAATGATTACCCCTAAGGGGACGGACCTGTTAGTCCAAGTGGTCAGTTTAAATGAAGTCTTGACAGTTTCTATGTCACAGATAGCCCTTTAAGTGTTACTAACACAGAAAAACTGGCAACTCTTTTATTTTAATTGACCAGTCTGAATGATTATCCCTCAGGGGACGTGCTAGTTAGTCGAACCGGTCAGTTTAAATAAGGGCTTGACGGTTTCTATGTCACTCATAGTCCTTTAAGTAGTTTACTAACATAGCAGAACTTGCAAGATTTTATTTAAACTGACCAGTTTTTATGTTTACCCCTTAGGGGACGGGCCTGTTAGTCCAACAAGTCGGTTTAAATGAAATATTGACAGTTTCTATGTAACAAATAGCCCTTTAAGTGTTACTAACATAACTAAACTGGCAAATCTGAATGATTATCCCTCATGGGAGTTAGTCCAACTGGTCAGTTTAAATAAAGTCTTGGCAGTTTCTATGTCACAGATAGCCCTTTAAGTGTTACTAACATAACAGAATTGGCAAATCCGATTGATTATCCCTCAGGGGATGGGCCAGTTAGTCTAACTGGACAGTTTAAATAAAGTTTTGACAGTTTCTACATCACAGATAGCCCTTTAAGTGTTACTAACCGAGATTAAACTGGCAACTTTTTATTTAAATTGACCACACCTGATTACACCTAAGGGGTCGGGCCTGTTAGTCCAACTGCTCAGTTTAAATAAAGTCTCAACAGTTTCTATGTCGCAGATAGACCTTTAAGTGTAACTAACATAGGTAAACTGGCAATGTTTTATTTAAATTGACCAGTCTGAATGATTATCCCTCAGGGGACGGGCTACTTAGTCCAACTAGTCAGTTTGAATAAAGTCTTGACAGTTTCTATGTCACAGATGGTCCTTTCAGTGGTTTACAAACATAGCAGAACTTGCAACGTTATATTTAAACTGACCAGTTTGTAAGATTATCCCTCAAGTGATGGGCAAGTTAGTCAAACTGGTCAGTTTATATAAAGTCTTGACAGTTTCTATGTCACAGATAGTCCTTTAAGTGGCTTACTAACTTAATTCATTAATTACTTTCATCCAAGTTTTCCTCATGGTTTCACTTCCCACTCAGCATCTAATAGTACTCTAGGATACCGCTCATTATCAAACTTATTGACTTTATACCACCACTTAAGTTTGCTTCTATCCCTCCTCCCTTTCAAGGACTCTAACCCCATATCTCCCCTTACCGCTTCATTACACGTTTTGGAAGAGCAGCCAAGTATCTTCTTAGCTGCTCCTAGCTGAATGGATTCTAAGGAAGCTGCCTGCCGTTTATTACAAGCCCACACTTCACTACTGTATTCTAAAGTAGGACGAAGTACTGAAACTAACAATAATCTCCTTGCAACGGTACTGATATTCCTATTACTTACAAACCGGTGCAAACGATTAAGCTTTTTCTTCCTATTATCAATTACCTTCTGTACATGACTATCCCATGACCCATTCTCAGCAAATTCAATCCCCAAGTAACAGTAACTTACAACCCTTGGAATTACTTCATCTCCCCACTTCCACGCACACATATCTGTAATAGCCACCTTAGAAAATACCACAACAGCACTCTTTTTGATGTTAGATTTCAACCTCCATTTGTTACAAAACCCTTGTACTACATTAATCAGTTTATATAAAGTCTTGACAGTTTCTATGTCACAGATAGCCCTTTAAGTGTTACTAACATAGAAAAACTGGTAACTTTTTATTTAAATTGACCAGTCTGACTGATTATGCCTCAGGGGACGGGCTAGTTAGTACAGCTGGTCAGTTTAAATAAAGTCTTGACAGTTTCTTTGTCACAGTTAGCCCTTTAAGTGTTACTAACACAGAAAAACTGGCAACGTTTTATTTAAATTGACCAGTCTGAATGATTATCATTCAGGGGACTAGCCAGTTAGTACAACTGGTAAATTCTTGATAGTTTCTATGTCACAGATAGTCCTTTCAGTGGTTTACTAACATAGCAGAACTTGCAACGTTATATTCAAACTGACCAGTTTGTAGGATTATCCCTCTGGGGACGGGCCAGTTTACATAAAGTCTTGATAGTTTCTATGTCACAGATAGTCCATTAAGCGGCTTACTAACATAGCAGAACTTGCAACGTTTTATTTAATCTGACCAGTCTGAATGATTACCCCTTAGATGACGGACCTGTTAGTCCTACTGGTCAGTTTAAATAAAGTCTCAGCAGTTTCTATGTCGCAGATAGACCTTTAAGTGTAACTAACATAGAAAAACTGGCAATGTTTTATTTAAGTTGACAAGTCTGAATGATTATCCCTCAGGGGACGGGCTACTTAGTCCAACTGGTCAGTTTGAATAAAGTCTTGACAGTTTCTATGTCACAGATAGTCCTTTCAGTGGTTTACAAACATAGCAGAACTTGCAACGTTATATTTAAACTGACCAGTTTGTACGATTATCCCTCAGGGGACGGGCAAGTTAGTCAAACTGGTCAGTTTAAATAAAGTCTTGGTAGTTTCTATGTCACAGATAGTCCTTTAAGTGGCTTACTAATATTGCAGAACTTGCAACGTTATATTTAAACTGACCAGTTTGTAAGATTATCCCTCAGGTGATGGGCAAGTTAGTGAAACTGGTCAGTTTATATAAAGTCTTGACAGTTTCTACGTCACAGATAGCCCTTTAAGTGTTACTAACATAGAAAAACTGGTAACGTTCTATTTAAATTGACGAGTCTGACTGATTATGCCTCAGGGGACGGGCTAGTTAGTCCAACTGGTCAGTTTAAATAAAGTCTTGAGAGTTTCTATGTCACAGATAGCCCTTTAAGTTTTACTAACATAGAAAAACTGGCAACGATTTATTTAAATTGACCAGTCTGACTGATTATCCCTCAGGGGATGGGCTAGTTAGTCCAACTGGTCAGTTTAAATAAAGTCTTGAGAGTTTCTATGTCATAGCTGGTCCTTTAAATGGTTTACTAACATAGCAAAACTTCCACCGTTTTTTTTAACTGACCAGTCATAATGATTACCCCTTTAAACTGACCAGTCTGAATGATTAACCCTTTAAACTGACCAGTCTTAATGATTACACCTTAGGGGAAGGGCCTGTTAGTCCAACTGGTCAGTTTAAATAAAGTCTTGACAGTTTCTATTTCGTAGATAGCCCTTTAAGTGTCAGGGGACGGGCCAGTTAGTCCAACTGGTCAGTTTAAATAAAGTTTTGACAGCTTCTATGTCACCGATAGCCCTTTAAGTGTTACTAACATAGAAAAACTGGCAACATTTTCTTTAAATTGACCAGTCTGACTGATTATCCCTCAGGGGATTGGCTAGTTAGTCCAACTGGTCAGTTTAAATAAAGTCTTGATAGTGTCTATGACACAGATAGTCCTTTAAGCGGTTTACTAACATAGCAGAACTTGCAACGTGTTGTTTAAACTGACCAGTCATAATGATTACCCCTTTAAACTGACCAGTCTCAATGATTACACCTTAGGGGACGGGCCTGTTAGTCCAAGTGGTCAGTATAAATAAAGTCTTGAGAGTTTCTATGTCGCAGATATTTCCTTTAAGCAGTTTACTAACATAGCAGAACTTGCAACGTTTTATTTAAACTGACCAGTCTGAATGATTATCCCTCAGGGGACGGGCTACTTAGACCAACTGGTCAGTTTGAATAAAGTCTTGGCAGTTTCTATGTCACAGATAGCCCTTTCAGTGGTTTACAAACATAGCAGAACTTGCAACGTTATATTTAAACTGACCAGTTTGTAGGTTTATTCCTCTTGGGATGGGCCAGTTAGTCCAACAGGTCAGTTTACATAAAGTCTTCATAGTTTCTATATCACAGATAGTCCTTTCAGCAGCTTACTAACATAGCAGAACTTGCAACGTTTTATTTAATCTCACCAGTCTGAATGATTACCCCTTAGGGGACGGACCCGTTAGTCCTACTGGTCAGTCTAAATAAAGTCTTGACAGTTTCTATGTCACAGATAGCCCTCTAAGTGGTTTACTGACATAGCAGAACTGGCAATGTTTTATTTAAACTGACCAGTCTGAATAATTATCCCTCAGGGGACGGGCTACTTAGACCAACTGGTCAGTTTGAATAAAGTGTTGGCAGATTCTAGGTCACAGATAGTCCTTTCAGTGGTTTACAAACATAGCAGAACTTGCAACGTTATATTTAAACTGACCAGTTTGTATGATTATCCCTCAGGTGACGGGCAAGTTAGTCAAACTGGTCAGTTTATATTAAGTCTTGACAGTTTCTATGTCACAGATAGCCCTTTAAGTGTTACTAACATAGAAAAACTGGCAACGATTTATTTAAATTGACCAGTCTGACTGATTATCCCTCAGGGGACGGGCTAGTTAGTCCTACTGGTTAGTTTAAATAAAGTCTTGATAGTTTCTATGTCACAGATGGTCCTTTAGGTGGTTTACTAACATAACAAAACTTGCACCGTTTTTTTAAACTGACCAGTCTTAATGATTACCCTTTTAAACTGACCAGTCTTAATGATTACACCTTAGGGGACGGGCCAGTTAGTCCAACTGGTCAGTTTAAATAACGTTTTGACAGCTTCTATGTCACAGATAGCCCTTTAAGTGTAACTAACATAGAAAAATTCGCAACCTTTTCTTGAAATTGATCAGTCTGACTGATTATCCCTCATGGGATTGGCTAGTTAGTCCAACTGGTCAGTTTAAATAAAGTCTTGATAGTTTCTATGTCATAGATAGTCCTTTAAGTGGTTTACTAACATAGCAGAACTCGCAACGTTTTGTTTAAACTGACCAGTCATAATGATTACCCCTTTAAACTGACCAGTCTCAATGATTACACCTTAGGGGACGGGCCTGTTAGTCCAAGTGTTCAGTTTAAATAAAGTCTTGAGAGTTTCTATGTCACAGATATGTCCTTTAAGCGGTTTACTAACATAGCGGAACTTGCAACGTTTTATTTAAACTGACCAGTCTGAATGATTATCCGTCAGGGGACAGGCTAGTTAGTCTAACTGGTCAGTTTAAATAAAGTCTTGATAGTTTCTATGTCACAGTTGGTCCTTTAGGTGGTTTGTTAACATAGCACCATTTTGTTTAAACTGACCGGTCATAATGATTACCCCTTTATACTGACCAGTCTTAATGATTACACCTTCGGGGACGGGCCTGTTAGTCCTACTGGTTAGTTTAAATAAAGTCTTTACAGTTTCTATGTCACAGATAGCCCTTTAAGTGTTACTAACATAGAAAAACTGGCAACCCTTTCTTGAAATTGACCAGTCTGACTTAATATACCTCAGGGGATTGGCTAGTTAGTCGAACTGGTCAGTTTAAATAAAGTCTTGATAGTTTCTATGTCACAGATAGTCCTTTAAGTGGTTTACTAACATAGCAGAACACGCAACTTTTTGTTTAAACTGACCAGTTATAACGATTACCCCTTTAAACTGACCAGTCTCAATGATTACATCTTAGCGGACGGGCCTGTTAGTCGAAGTGTTCAGTTTAAATAAAGTCTTGAGAGTTTCTATGTCACAGATATGTCCTTTAAGCGGTTTACTAACATAGCAGAACTTGCAACGTTTTATTAAATCTGGCCAATCTTAATGTTTACCCCTTAGGGGACGGGCCTGTTAGTCCAACTGGTCAGTTTAAATAAAGTCTTGATAGTTTCTCTGTCACAGATAGTCCTTTAAGTGGATTACTAATATAGCAGAACTTGCAATGTTTTCTTTAAACTTACCAGTCTTAATGATTACCACCTTATGGGACTAGCCTGTTAGTCCAACTGGTGAGTTTAAATGAAGTCTTGACAGTTTCTATGTCACATATAGCCCTTTCAGTGGTTTACAAACATAGCAGACTTGCAACGTGATACTTAAACTGACCAGTTTGTAAGATTATCCCTCAGGTGACGGGCAAGTTAGTCAAACTGGTCAGTTTATATAAAGTCTTGACAGTTTCAATGGCATAGATAGCCCTTTAAGTGTTACTAACATAGAAAAACTGGTAAAGTTTTATTTAAATTCACCAGTTTGACTGATTATGGCTCAGGGGACGGGCTAGTTAGTCCAACAGGTCAGTTTAAATAAAGTCTTGACAGTTTCTATGTCACAGATGGTCCTTTAAGTGGTTTACTAACATAGCAAACTTGATAACCCCTTTAAACTGACCAGTCTTAATGATTACACCTTTGGGGACAGGCCTGTTAGTCCAACTGGTCAGTTTAAATAAAATCTTGAGAGTTTCTATGTCACAGATACCCCTTTGAATGTTACTAACATAGAAAAACTGGCAATGAAATTAACCAGTCTGAATGATTATCCCTCAAGGGACGGGCTAGTTAGTCCAACTAGTCAATTTAAATAAGGTCTTGAAGGGTTCTATGTCACAATTAGTCCTTTAAGTGGTATACTAACATAGCAGAACTTGCAACGTTTTATTAAACTCACCAGTGTTAATGATTACCCCTTAGGGGACGGACCTGTTAGTACAACTGGTCAGTTTAAATAAAGTCTTGATAGTTTCTATGTCACAGATAGTCCTTTCAGTGGTTTACAAACATAGCAGAACTTGCAACGTTATATTTAAGCTGACCAGTTTGGATGATTATCCCTCAGGGGACGGGCAAGATAGTCAAACTGGTCGAAAGTCTGTATAGTTTCTATGTCACAGATAGTCCTTTAAGTGGCTTACTAACTTAGCAGAACTTGCACCGTTATATTTAAACTGACCAGTTTGTATGATTATCCCTCAGGTGACGGGCAAGTTAGTCAAACGGGTCAGTTTATATAAAGTCTTGACAGTTTCTATGTCACAGATAGCCCTTTAAGTGTTACTAACACAGAAAAACTGGCAACATTTTATTTAAATTGACCAATCTGAATGATTATCACTCAGGGGACGGGTCTGTTAGTCCAACTGGTCAGTTTAATTAAGGTCTTGTCGGTTTCTGTGCCATAGATAGTCCTTTAAGTGGTTAACTAACATAGCAGAACTGGCAGCGTTTTATTTAAATTGACCAGTTTGAATGATTATCTCTCAGGGGACGGGCCAGTTAGTCCAAGTGGTCAGTTTAAATAAATTCTTGATATTTTTTATGTCACAGATAGTCCTTTAAGTGGTTTACTAACATAGCAGAACTTGCAACGTTTTATTTAAACTGACCAGTCTGAATGATTATCACTCTGGGGACGGGCCAGTTAGTCCAACTGGACAGTTTAAATAAAGTCTTGACAGTTTCTATGTCACAGATAGCCCTTTCAGTGTTATTAACATACAAAAACTGGCAATGTTTTATTTAAATTGACCGATCTGAATGATTATCACTCAGGGGACGGGTCTGTTAGTACAACTGGTAAGTTTAAATAAAGTCTTGATAGCTTCTATGTCACAGATAGTCCTTTAAGTGGTTTACTAACATAGCAGAACTTGCGACGTTTTTCTTAAACTGACCGGTCATAATGATCACCACTTTAAACTGACCAGTCTTAGTGATTACACCGTAGGGGACGGGCCTGTTAGTCCAACTGGTCAGTTTAAATAAACTCTTGACAGTTTCTATGTAACAGGTTGCCCTTTAAGTATTACTAATGAACAAAAACTGGCAATGTTTTATTTAAATTGACCAGTCTGAATGATTATCCCTCAGGGGACGGGCTAGTTAGTCGAATCGGTCAGTTTAAATAAGGTCTTGACGTTTTCCATGTCACAAATAGTCCTTTAAGTGGTTTACTAACATAGCAGAACTTGCGACGTTTTACTTAAACTGACCAGTCATAATGATTACCCCTTTAAACTGACCACTCTTAATGATTACACCTTAGGAGACAGGCCTGTTAGTCCAACTGGTCAGTTTAAATAAAGTGTTGACAATTTCTATGTCACAGATAGCCCTTTAAGTGTTACTAACATAGAAAAACTGGCAATGTTTTATTTAAATTGACCAGTCTGAATAATTATCCCTCAGGGGACGGGCTTGTTAGTCCAACTGGTCAGTTTAAATAAGGTCTTGACGTTTTCTATGTCACAGATAGTCCTGTAAGTGGTTTACTAACATAGCAGAACTTGCAAGGTTTTATTTAAACTGACCAGTTTTAATGTTTACTCCTCAGGGGATCGGACTGTTAGTCCAACTAAATAAAGTCTTGTCAGTTTCTATGTCACAGATAGCCCTTTAAGTGTTATTAACACAACAGAACTGGTAAATCTGAACGTTTATCCCTCAGCAGACGGGCCAGTTAGTCCAACTGGACAGTTTAAATAAAGTCTTCACAGTTTCTATGTCACAGATAGCCGTTTAAGTGTTTCTAACCGAGATAAACTGGCAACGATTTATTTAAATTGACCAGTCTGAATTATTATCACTCAGGGGATGAGCCAGTTAGTACAACCGGTAAGCTTAAATAAAGTCTTTATAATTTCTATGTCACAGATAGCCCTTTAAAGTGTTACTAACATGGCAATGTTTTATTAAAATTAACCAGTCTGAATGATTATCCCTCAGGGGATGGGCTAGTTAGTCCAATGGGTCAGTTTAAATAAAGTCTTGATAGTTTCTATGTCACAGATAGTCCTTTAAGTGGTTTACTAACTTAGCAGAAATGGCAATGTTTTATTTAAATTCACCAGTTTGAATAATTATCCCTTAGGGAACGGGCCTGTTAGTCACTTAAAGGGCTATTTGTTACATAGAAACGGTCAATATTTTATTTAAACTGACTAGTTGGACTAACAGGCCAGACTGATTATCCCTCAGGGGACGGGCTAGTTAGTCCAACTGGTCAGGTTAAATAAAGTCTTGATAGTTTCTATGTCACAGATGGTCCTTTAAGTGGTTTACTAACATAGCAAAACTTGCACCGTTTTGTTTAAACTGATCAGTCATAATGATGACGCCTTTAAACTGACCAGTCTTAATGATTACACCTTAGGGGTCGGGCCTGTTAGTCCAACTGGTCAGTTTAAATAAAGTCTCAACAGTTTCTATGTCGCAGATAGACCTTTAAGTGTAACTAACATAGAAAAACTGGCAATGTTTTATGTAAATTGACCAGTCTGAATGATTATCCCTCATGGGACGGGCTACTTAGTGCAACTGAATAAAGTCTTGACAGTTTCTACGTCACAGATAGTCCTTTCAGGGGTTTACAATCATAGCAGAACTTGCAACGTTATATTTAAACTGATCAGTTTGTATGATTATCCCTCAGGGAACGGGCCAGTTACTCCAACTGGTCAGTTTAATTAAAGTCTCAACAGTTTCTATGTCGCAGATAGACCTTTAAGTGTAACTAACATAGGAAAACTGGCAATGTTTTATTTAAATTGATCAGTCTGAATGATTATCCCTCAGGGGACGGGCTACTTAGTCCAACTGGTCAGTTTGAATAAAGTCTTGACAGTTTCTATGTCACAGATAGTCCTTTCAGGGGTTTACAAACATAGCAGAACTTGCAACGTTATATTTAAACTGACCAGTTTGTATGATTATCCCTCAGGGTACGGGCAAGTTAGTCAAACTGGTCAGTTTAAATAAAGTTTTGACAGTTTCTATGTAACAGATAGTCCTTTCAGTTGTTTACAAACATAGCAGAACTTGCAACGTTATATTTAAACTGACCAGTTTGTATGATTATCCCTCAGGGGACGGGCTACTTAGTCCAACTGGTCAGTTTGAATAAAGTCTTGACAGCTTCTATGTCACAGATAGTCCTTTAAGTGGCTTACTAACATAGCGGAACTTGCAACGTTATAGTTAAACTGACCAGTTTGTATGATTATCCCTCAGGGGACGGGCAAGTTAGTCAAACTGGTCAGTTTATATAAAGTCTTGACAGTTTCAATGTCACAGATAGCCCTTTAAGTGTTACTAACATGGAAAAACTTGTAATGTTTTATTTAAATTGACCAGATTATGGCTCAGGGGACGGGCTAGTTTGTCCAACTGGTCAGTTTAAATAAAGGCTTGACAGTTTCTATGTCACAGATGTTCCTTTAAGTGGCTTACTAAATTAGCAGTAACTTGCAACGTTATATTTAAATTGACGGGTCTGACCGATTATCCCTCAGGGGACGGGCTAGTTAGTCCAACTGGTCAGTTTATATAAAGTCTTCACAGTTTCTATGTCACAGATAGCTCTTTAAGTGTTACTAACACAGAAAAACTGGCAACTATTTATTTAAATTGACCAGTCTGACTGATTATCCCTCAGGGGACGGGCTAGTTAGTCCAACTGGTCAGTTTAAATAAAGTCTTGATAGTTTATATGTCACAGATTGTCCTTTAAGTTTTGTTTACACTGACAAGTCATAATGATTTCAACTGACCAGTCTTAATGATTACACCTTAAGGGATGGGCCTGTTAATCCAACTGGTCAGTTTTAATAAAGTCTTGACGATTTTTATCTCGCAGATTGCCATTTAAGTGTCAGGGGACGGGCCAGTTAGTCCAACTAAATAAAGTTTTGACAGCTTCTATGTCACAGATAGCCCTTTAAGTGTTACTAACATAGAAAAACTGGCAACATTTTATTGAAATTGACCAGTCTGACTGATTATCCCTCAGGGGATTGGCTAGTTAGTCCAACTGGTCTGTTTAAATAAAGTCTTGATAGTTTCTATGTCACAGATGGTCCTTTAAGTGGTTTACTAACATAGCAAAACTTGCACCGTTTCTTTAAACTGACCAGCCATAATGATTACCCCTTTAAACTGACCAGTTTTAATGATTACACCTTAGGGGACGGGCCAGTTAGTCCAACTGGTCAGTTTATATAAAGTTTTGACAGCTTCTATGTCACAGATAGCCCTCTAAGTGTAACTAACATAGAAAAACTGGCAATGTTTTATTTAAATTGATTAGTCTCAATGATTATCCCTCAGG
This sequence comes from Phakellia ventilabrum, assembly GCA_963921505.1. Classification (NCBI taxonomy): domain Eukaryota; kingdom Metazoa; phylum Porifera; class Demospongiae; order Axinellida; family Axinellidae; genus Phakellia; species Phakellia ventilabrum. The sequence continues at coordinate 3,461,676 of OY997397.1, forward strand.
GGACGGTCTAGAAAGTCCAAGTGCTCAGTTTAAACAAGGTCTTGACGGTTTCTCGTCACAAATAGTCCTTTAAGTGGTTTACTAACATAGCAGAACTGGCAACGTTTTATTTAAATTGACCAGTTTGAATGATTATCCCTCATGGGACGGGCCAGTTAATACAACTGGTCTGTTTACATAAAGTCTTGATAGTTTGTATGTCACAGATAATCCTTGAAGTGTTTACTAACACAGCAGAACTGGCAACATTTCATTTAAACCGACCAGTCTTAATGATTATACCTTAGGGGACGAGCTTGTTAGTCCAACTTGAAAAATTGAATAAAGTCTTCACAGTTTCTATGTGACAGATAGCCCGTTAAGTGTTACTAATATTAAAATTGACCAGTCGGAATGATTATCCCTCAGGAGAAGGGCCAGTTAGTCCAATTGGTCAGTTTAAATAAAGTTTTGACAGCTTCTATGTCACAGATAGCCCTTTAAGTGTTACTAACATAGGCAACCTTTTCTTGAAATTGACCAGTCTGACTGATTATCCCTCAGGGGATTGGTTAGTTAGTCCAACTGGTCAGTTTAAATAAAGTCTTGATAGTGTCTACGACACAGATAGTCCTTTAAGCGGTTTACTAACATAGCAGAACTTGCAACGTGTTGTTTAAGCTGACCAGTCATAATGATTACCCCTTTAAACTGACCAGTCTCAATGATTACACCTTAGGGGACGGGCCTGTTAGTCCAAGTGGTCAGTATAAATAAAGTCTTGAGAGTTTCTATGTCGCAGATATTTCCTTTAAGCGGTTTACTAACATAGCAGAACTTGCAACGTTTTATTTAAACTGACCAGTCTGAATGATTATCCCTCAGGGGACGGGCTACATAGTCCAACTGGTCAGTTTGAATAAAGTCTTGACAGTTTCTATGTCACAGATAGTCCTTTCAGTGGTTTACAAACATAGCAGAACTTGCAACGTTATATTTAAACTGATCTGTTTGTATGATTATCCCTCAGGGGACTGGCAAGTTAGTCAAACTGGTCAGTTTAAATTAAGTCTTGATAGTTTCTACGTATGTCACAGATAGTCCTTTAAGTGGCTTACTAACTTAGCAGAACTTGCAACGTTATCTTTAAACTGACCAGTTTGTGTGATTATCCCTCAGGTGATGGGCAAGTTAGTCAAACTGGTCAGTTTAAATAAAGTCTTGATAGTTTCTACGTATGTCACAGATAGTCCTTTAAGTGGCTTACAAACTTAGCAGAACTTGCAACGTTATATTTAAACTGACCGGTTTGTATGATTATCCCTCAGGTGATGAGCAAGTTAGTCAAACTGATCAGTTTATATAAAGTCTTGACAGTTTCTATGTCACAGATAGCCCTTTAAGTGTTACTAACATAGAAAAACTGGCAACGATTTATTTAAATTGACCAGTCTGACTGATTATCCCTCAGGGGACGGGCTAGATAGTCCAACTGGTCAGTTTAAATAAAGTCTTGATAGATTCTATGTCACATATGTTCCTTCAAGTGGTTTACTAACCTTACACCGTAGGGGACGGGTCTTTTAGTCCAACTGGTCAGTTTAAATAAAATCTTGAGAGTTTCTATGTCACAGATAGCCCTTTAATTGTTACTAACATAGGCAATGTTTTTTTAAATTGACCAGTCTGAATGATTATCCCTCAAGGGACGGGCTAGTTAGTCCAACTGGTCAATTTAAATAAGGTCTTGAAGGGTTCAATGTCACAATTAGTCCCTTAAGTGGTTTACTAACATAGCAGAACTTGCAACGTTTTATAACTCACTAGTATTAATGATTACCCCTTAGGGGACGGACCTGTTAGTACAACTGGTAAGTTTAAATGAAGTCTTGACAGTTTCTTTGTCACAGATAGCCCTTTAAGTGTTACTAACACAGAAAAACTGGCAACTTTTTATTTAAATTGACCAGTCTGAATGATTATCATTCAGGGGACTGGCCAGTTAGTACAACTAAATAAAGTTTTGATAGTTTCTATGTCACAGATAGTCCTTTCAGTGGTTTATTAACATTGCAGAACTCGCAACGTTATATTTAAACTGACCAGTTTGTATGATTATCGCTGTGGGGACGGGCCAGTTAGTCCAACTGGTCAGTTTACATAAAGTCTTGATAGTTTCTATGTCACAAATAGTCCTTTAAGCGGCATACTAACATAGCAGAACTTGCAACGTTTTACTTAATCTGACCAGTCTGAATGATTATACCTTAGGGTACGGACCTGTTAGTCCTACTGGTCAGTTTAAATAAAGTCTTGACAGTTTCTATGTCACAGATAGCCCTCTAAGTGTTACTAACATCCCATGTTTTATTTAAATTGACCAGTTTGAATGATTATCCCTCAAGGAACGGGCCAGTTAGTCCAACTGGTCACTTTAAATAAAGACTTGACAGTTTCTATGTCACAGATAGCCCTCTAAGTGTTACTAACATCCCATGTATTGTTTAAACTGACTGATTATCCCTCAGGGGACGGGCTAGTTAGTCGAACTGGTGAGTTTAAATAAAGTCTTGATAGTTTCTATGTCACAGATGGTCCTTTAAGTGGTTCACTAACATAGCAAAACTTGCACCGTTTTGTTTAAACTGACCTGTCATAATGATTACCCCTTTAAACTGACCAGTCTTAATGATTACACCTTAGGGGACAGGCCTGTTAGTCCAACTGGTCAGTTTAAATAAAGTCTTGATAGTTTCTCTGTCACAGATAGTCCTTTAAGTGGATTACTAATATAGCAGAACTTGCAATGTTTTCTTTAAACTGACCAGTCTTAATGATTACCCCCTTATGGGACGGGCCTGTTAGTCCAACTGGTGAGTTTAAATAAAGTCTTGACAGTTTCTATGTCACAGATAGCCCTTTAACTGCTACTAACACAGAAAAACTGGCAATTTTTTATTTAAATTGACCAGTCCGAATGATTATCACTCAGCGGACGGGCCAGTTAGTACAACTGGTAAGTTTAAATAAAGTCTTGATAATTTCTACGTCACAGATACTCCTTTAAGTGGTTTACTAACATAGCAGAACTTGCAACGTTTTTTTTTAAACTGACCACTCATAATGATTACCCCTTCAAACTGACCAGTATGAATGATTACACCTTAGAAGACGGGCCTGTTAGTCCAACTGGTCAGTTTAAATGGAGTTACTATGTCACAGATAGCGCTTTAAGTGTTACTAACACAGAAAAACTGGCAGCGTTTTGTTTAAGTTGACCAATCTGATTGAGTATCACTCAGGGGACGGGCCAGTTAGTACAACTGGTAAGTTTAAACAAAGTCTTGATAGTTTCTATGTCACAGACAGTCCTTTAACTCTTTACCAACCAATGACGGCAAATGCCGTCATGACCCTTGTGAACTCTCCATAAGCTTATGGGAATTTATATGGGTTTTTTAATACTAGGCGTTATACTTTAGTACATGGTTTCTGCTTCTTTAAGCTATTTCTTAAGGTTGGTAAAGAGTAGTTTACTAACATAGCAGAACTTGCAACACTTTATTTAAACTGACCAGTCATAATGATTACCCCTTCAAACTGACCATTCTTAATGTTTACACCTTAGGGGACGGGTTAGTTAGTCCAACTGGTCAGTTTAAATAAAGTCTTAACAGTTTGTATGTCACAGATAGTCCTTTAAGTGGTTTACTAACACAGCAGAACTGGCAACATTTCATTTAAACTGACCAGTCGGAATCATTATCCCTCAGGAGACGGGCTAGTTAGTCCAACTGGTCTGTTTAAATAAGGTCTTGACGGTTTCTATGTCATAGATAGCCCTTTAAGTGGTTTATTAACATAGCAGGACTTGCAACGTTTTATTTAAACTGACCTGTCTGACTGATTATCCCTCACGGGATCTTGATAGTTTCTATGTCACAGATAGTCCTTTAAGTGGTTTACTAACTTAGCAGAAATGGCAATGTTTTATTTAAATTCACCAGTTTGAATAATTATCCCTTAGGGAACGGGCCTGTTAGTCACTTAAAGGGCTATTTGTTACATAGAAACGGTCAATATTTTATTTAAACTGACTAGTTGGACTAACAGGCCAGACTAATTATCCCTCATGGGACGGGCTAGTTAGTCCAACTGGTCAGTTTAATAAAGTCTTGACAGTTTCTATGTCACAGAAAGTCCTTTAAGTGGATTACAAACACAGCAGAACTGACAACGTTTTATTTAAAAGGAACAGTCTTAATGATCACCCATTTTAAACTGACCAGTCTCAATGATTACAACTTAAGGGATGGGTTAGTTAGTCCAACTGGTCAGTTTAAATAAAGTCTTGACAGTTTTTATGTCACAGATAGCCCTTTAAGTGTTACTAACATAGAAAAACTGCCAATGTTTTATTTAAATTGACCAGTCTGAATGATTATCCCTTTAAACTGACCAGTCTTAATGATTACACCTTAGGAGACGGATTAATTAGTCAAACTGGTAAGTTTAAATATAGTCTTTACAATTTCTATGTCACAGATAGTCTTTTAAGTGGTTTACTAGCTAGCAGAACTTGCAACGTTATATTTAAACTGACCAGTTAAAAAAAGTCTTGATAGTTTCTATGTTACAGATAGTCCTTTAAGTGGTTTACTAACATAGCAGAACTGGCAACGTTTTATTTGAATGGACCAGTTTGAATGATTATCCCTCAGGGAACGGGCCTGTTAGTCCAACTAGTCAGTTTGAATAAAGTCTTGACAGTTTCTATGTCGCAGATAGTCCTTTAAGTGGTTTACTAACATAGCAGAACTGGCAAATCTGAATGATTATCCCTCAGGGGTCGGGCCAGTTAGTCCAACCGGACAGTTTAAATAAAGTCTTGACAGTTTCCATGTCCTTTAAATGGTTTACTAACATAGCAGTACTTGCAACGTTTTACTTAAACTGACCAGTCATAATGATTACCCCTTTAAACTGATTAGTCTTAATGATTACACCTTATAGGGGACTGGCCTGTTACTCCTACTGGTCAGTTTAAATAATATCTTCACAGTTTCTATGTCACAGATAGCCCCTTAAGTGTTACTAATATAAAAAAACTGGCAATGTTTTATTAAAATTGACCAGTCTGAATGATTATCCCTAAGGGGATGGACTAGTTAGTCCAAATGGTCAGGTCTTGACGGTTTCTATGTCACAGATAGTCCTTTAAGTGGTTTACTAACATAGCAGAACTTGCAAGGTTGTATTTGAACTGACTAGTTTGTATGATTATCCCTCAGGAGACGGGCCAGTTAGTCCAACTGGTCAGTTTAAATAAAGTCTTGATAGTTTCTATGTCACAGATAGTCCTTTAAGTGGCTTACTAACATAGCAGAACTTGCAACCTTTTATTTAAACTGACCAGTCTTATGATTACCCCTTAGGGGAAGGACCTGTAAGTCCTACTGGTCAGTTTAAATATATTCTTGACAGTTTCTATGTCACAGATCGCCCTTTAAGTGATACTAAGAAAGAAAAACTGACAACGTTTTATTCAAATTGACCAGTCTGAATGATTATCACTCAGGAGATGGGCCAGTAAGTACAACTGGTAAGTTTAAATAAAGTCTTGATAGTTTCTATGTCACAGATAGTCCTTTAAGTGGTTTACTAACATAGCAGATCTCGCATTGTTTTACTTAAACTGACCAGCTATAAAGATTATACCTTTAAACTGACCAGTTTTAATGATTACCACTTATGTGACGGGCCTTTTAGTCCAACTGGTCAGTTCAAATAAAGTCTTGACAGTTTCTATGTCACAGATAGCCCTTTAAGTGATATTAACATACAAAACTGGCAATGTTTTATTAAAATTGACCTGTCTGAATGATTATCACTCAGGAGACGGGCCAGTAAGTACAACTGGTAAGTTTAAATAAAGTCTTGATAGTTTCTATATCACAGATATGCCTTTAAGTGGTTTACTAACATAGCAGAACTTGCGACGTTTTACTTAAACTGACCAGCTATAAAGATTATACCTTTAAACTGACCAGTCTTACTGATTATCACTTATGTGACGGGCCTTTTAGTCCAACTGGTCAGTTCAAATAAAGTCTTGACAGTTTCTATGTCACAGATAACCCTTTAAGTGATACTAACATAGAAAAACTGGCAATGTTTTATTAAAATCGACCAGTCTGAATGATTATCCCTAAGGGGACGGGCTAGTTAGTCCAACTGGTCAGTTTAAATAAAGTCTTGACAGTTTCTATATCACAGATATTCCTTTCAGTTGTTTACTAACATAGCAGAACTTACTACGTTTTATTTAGTCTTAATTTTTACCCCTCATGGGACGAGCTAGTTAGTCCAACTGGTCAGTTTAAATAAAGTCTGGACAGTTTCTATATCACAGATAGTCCTTTCAGTGGTTTACTACCATAGCAGAACTTGCAACGTTATATTTAAACTGACCAGCTTGTATGATTATCCCTCAGGGGACAGGCCAGTTAGTCCAACTGGTCAGTTTACATAAAGTCTTGATAGTTATTATGTCACAAATAGTCCTTTAAGTGGTTTACTAACATAGCAGAACTTGCATAGTTTTATTTAAACTGGCCAGTGTTAATGATTACCCCTTAGGGGACGGAGCTGTTAGTCCTACTGGTCAGTTGAAATAAAGTCTTGACAGTTTCTATGTCACAGATAGCCCTTTAACTGTTACTAGCACAGAAAAACTGGCAACGTTTTATTTAAATTGACCAGTCTGAATGACTATCACTCAGGAGACGGGCCGGTTAGTCGAACCGGTCAGTTTAAATAAGGTCTTGACAGTTTCTATGTTACAGATAGTCCTTTAAGTGGTTTACTAACATAGCAGAAATGGCAACGTTTTATTTGAATGGACCAGTTTGAATGAGTATCCCTCAGGGAACGGGCCAGTTAGTCCAACTGGTCAGTTTAAATAAAGTCTTGATAGTTTCTATGTCACAGATAGTCCTTTCAGTTGTTCACCATGAGATTTTCTATATCACAGATAGTCCTTTCAGTGGTTTACTAACATAGCAGAACTTGGAACGTTTTATTTAAATTTACAAGTCTTTAATGATTACCCCTTAGGGGACAGATCTCTTAGTCCTACTGGTCAGTTTGAATAAAGTCTTGACAGCTTCTATGTCACAAATAGCCCTTTAAGTGTTACTAACACAAAAAAAACTGGCAACGTTTTATTTAAATTGACCAGTCTGTACAACTGGTAAGTTTAAATAAAGTCTTGATAGTTTCTATATCACAGATAGTCCTTTTAGTGTTTTACTAACATAGCAGAACTTGTAACGTTATATTTAAACTGACCAGTTAAATAAAGTCTTGATAGTTTCTATGTTACAGGTAGTCCTTTAAGTGGTTTACTACCATAGCAGAACTGGCAACATTTTACTTAAACTGACCAGCTATAAAGATTATACCTTTAAACTGTCCAGTCTCAATGATTACCCCTTAGGGGACAATCGTTTTAGTTCAACTGGTCAGTTCAAATAAAGTCTTGACAGTTTCTATGTCACAGATTGCCCTTTAAGTGTTACTAACAACGAAAAACTGGCAATGTTTTATTTAAATTGACCAGTCTGAATTATTATCCCTTAGGGGACGGGCTAGTTAGTCGAACCGGTCAGTTTAAATAAGGTCTTGATAGTTTCTATGTTACAGATAGTCCTTTAAGTGGTTTACTAACATAGCAAAACTGGCAACGTTTTATTTAAATTGACCAGTCTGAATGATTATCACTCAGGGGACGAGCCAGTTAGTCCAACTGGTCAATTTAAACAAGGTCTTGACAGTTTCTACGTCACAGATAGTCCTTTAAATGGTTTACTAAGATAGCAGAACTGGCAACATTTTATTTAAATTGACCAGTTTTAATGATTATCCGGGCCAGTTAATACAACTGGCCAGTTTACATAAAGTCTTGATAGTTTCTATGTCACCGATAGTCCTTTAAGTGGATTACTAACATAGCAGATCTTGCAACGTTTAATTTAAACTGATCAGTCTTGACGATTATCCCTCAGGGAAAATGCCAGTTAGTCCAACTGGACAGTTCAAATAAAGTTTTGACAGTTTTTATGTCACAGATAGTCCTTTAAGTGCTTTACTAACTAGCAGAACGGGCAACATTTTATTTAAATTGACCAGTCTGAAGGATTATCCCTCAGGGGACGGGCTAGAAAGTCCAACTGGTCAGTTTAAACAAGGTCTTGACAGTTTTTATGTCACAGATAGTCCTTTAAGTGCTTTACTAACTAGCAGAACGGGCAACATTTTATTTAAATTGACCAGTTTTAATGATTATCCCTCATGGGACGGGCCAGTTAATACAACTGGCCAGTTTACATAAAGTCTTGATAGTTTCTATGTCACTGATAGTCCTTTAAGTGCTTTACTAACTAGCAGAACGGGCAACATTTTATTTAAATTGACCAGTCTGAAGGATTATCCCTCAGGGGACGGGCTAGAAAGTCCAACTGGTCAGTTTAAACAAGGTCTTGACAGTTTTTATGTCACAGATAGTCCTTTAAGTGCTTTACTAACAAGCAGAACGGGCAACATTTTATTTAAATTGACCAGTCTGAAGGATTATCCCTCAGGGGACGGGCTAGAAAGTCCAACTGGTCAGTTTAAACAAGGTCTTGACAGTTTTTATGTCACAGATAGTCCTTTAAGTGCTTTACTAACTAGCAGAACCGGCAACATTTTATTTAAATTGACCAGTCTGAAGGATTATCCCTCAGGGGACGGGCTAGAAAGTCCAACTGGTCAGTTTAAACAAGGTCTTGACAGTTTTTATGTCACAGATAGTCCTTTAAGTGCTTTACTAACTAGCAGAACGGGCAACATTTTATTTAAATTGACCAGTCTGAAGGATTATCCCTCAGGGGACGGGCTAGAAAGTCCAACTGGTCAGTTTAAACAAGGTCTTGACAGTTTCTACGTCACAGATAGTCCTTTAAGTGCTTTACTAACTAGCAGAACGGGCAACATTTTATTTAAATTGACCAGTCTGAAGGATTATCCCTCAGGGGACGGGCTAGAAAGTCCAACTGGTCAGTTTAAACAAGGTCTTGACAGTTTTTATGTCACAGATAGTCCTTTAAGTGCTTTACTAACTAGCAGAACGGGCAACATTTTATTTAAATTGACCAGTCTGAAGGATTATCCCTCAGGGGACGGGCTAGAAAGTCCAACTGGTCAGTTTAAACAAGGTCTTGACAGTTTCTACGTCACAGATAGTCCTTTAAGTGCTTTACTAACTAGCAGAACCGGCAACATTTTATTTAAATTGACCAGTCTGAAGGATTATCCCTCAGAGGACGGGCTAGAAAGTCCAACTGGTCAGTTTAAACAAGGTCTTGACAGTTTTTATGTCACAGATAGTCCTTTAAGTGGTTTACTAACATAGCAGAACTGGCAACGTTTTATTTAAATTGACCAGTTTGAATGATTATTCCTCATGGGACGGGCCAGTTAATACAACTGGTCAGTTTACATAAAGTCTTGATAGTTTCTATGTCACTGATAGTCCTTTAAGTGGATTACTAACATAGCAGAACTTGCAATGTTTTATTTAAACTTATCAGTCTTAACGATTATCCCTCAGGGAAAAGGCTAGTTGGACAGTTCAAATAAAGTTTTGACAGTTTCTATGTCTCAGATAGTCCTTTAAGTGCTTTACTAACTAGCAGAACTGGCAACGTTTTATTTAAATTGACCAGTTTGAATGATTATCCCTCAGGGAACGGGCCAGTTAGTCCAACTGGTCAGTTTAAATAAGGTCTTGACAGTTTTTATGTCACAGATAGTCCTTTAAGTGGTTTACTAACATAGCTGAACTTGCAACGTTATATTTAAACTGACCAGTTAAATAAAGTCTCTATGTTACAGATAGTCTTTTAAGTGGTTTACTAACATAGCAGAACTTGCAACGTTTTATTTAAACTGTTTAAATAAAGTCTTGACAGTTTCTATGTCACAGATAGCCCTTTAAGTGTTACTAACATAGAAAAACTGGCAGTGTTTTATTGAAATTGACCAGTCTCAATGATTATCCCTAAGGGGACGGGCTAGTTAGTCCAACTGGTCAGTTTAAAATAAGGTCTTGATGGTTTCTATGTCACAGATAGTCCTTTAAGTGGTTTACTAACATAGCAGAACTTGCAACGTTTTACTTAAACTGAACAGTCATAATGATTACCCCTCTAAACTGACCAGACTTAATGATTACACCTTAGGAGACGGGCTAGTTATTCCAACTGGTCAGTTTAGATAAAGTCTTGTCAGTTTCTATATCACAGATAGTCTTTTCAGTGGTTTACGAACATAGCAAAACTTGCAGCGTTTTATTTAAACTGACCAATCTTAATGTTTACCCCTCAGGGGATGGGCTAGTTAGTCCAACTGGTCAGTTTAAATAAAGTCTTGAGATTTTCTGTATCACAGATAGCCCTTCAAAGCGTTACTAATACAGAAAAACTGGCAACATTTTATTTAAACTGACTAGTCTTAATGTTTACCCCTTAGGGGATGGGCCTGTTAGTCCAACTGGTCAGTTTAAATAAAGTCTTGACAGTTTCTATGTCACAGATAGCCCTTTAAGTATTACTAACATAGAAAAACTGGCAATGTTTTATTTACATTGACCAGTCTGAATGATTATCCCTCAGGGGACGGGCTAGTTAGTTGAACCGGTCAGTTTAAATAAGGTCTTGACGGTTTCTATGTCACAGATAGCCCTTTAAGTGTTACTAACATAGAAAAACTGGCAACGTTTTATTTAAACTGACCAGTCTGAATGGTTATCACTCAGGGGACGTGCCAGTTAGTCCAACTGGTCAGTTTAAATAAAGTCTTGACAGTTTCTATGTCACAGATAGCCCTTTAAGTGTTAGTAAACATAGAAAAACTGGCAATGTTTTATTTAATTTGACCAGTATGAATGATAATCCCTCAGGGAACGGCCTAGTTAGTCGAACCGGTCAGTTTAAAGAAGGTCTTGACGGTTTCTATGACACACATAGACCTTTAAGGGCTTTACTAACATAGCAGAACTGGCAACTTTTATTTAAATTGACCAGTATGAATGATTATCCCTCAGGGGACGGGCTAGTTAGTCGAACCGGTCAGTTTAAACAAGGTCTTGACGGTTTCTATGTCACACATAGACCTTTAAGTGGTTTACTAACATAGCAGAACTGGCAACATTTTATTTACAGTTTGAATGATTATCCGTCAGGGGACGGGCCAGTTAGTCCAACTGGTCAGTTTAAATAAAGTCTTGACAGTTTGTATGTCATAGATAGCCCTTTAAGTGTTACTAACCAAAAACTGGCAACGTTTTATTTAAATTGACCAGTCTGAATGATTATCACTCAGGGGACGGGCCAGTTAGTACAACTGGTAAGTTTAAATAAAGTCTTTATAATTTCTATGTCACAGATAGCTGTTTAAGTGTTACTAACATAGAAAAACTGGCAATGTTCTATTTTAAATTGACCAGACTGAATGATTATCCCTCATGGGACGGGCTAGTTAGTCCAACTGGTCAATTTAAATAAGGTCTTGACGGTTTCTATGTCCTTTAAGGGGTTTACTAAGTTAGCAGAACTTGCAACGTTTTATTTAAACTGACCAGTAATGATTACACCTTAGGGGACGGGCTAGTTAGTCGAACCGGTCAGTTTAAACAAGGTCTTGACGGTTTCTATGTCACACATAGACCTTTAAGTGGTTTACTAACATAGCAGAACTGGTAACATTTTATTTAAATTGACCAGTTTGAATGATTATCCGTCAGGGGACGGGCCAGTTAGTCCAACTGGTCAGTTTAAATAAAGTCTTGACAGTTTCTATGTCATAGATAGCTCTTTAAGTGTTACTAACCGAGAAAAACTGGCAACGTTTTATTTAAATTGACCAGTCTGAATGATTATCACTCCGTGGACGGGCGAGTTAGTACAACTGGTAAGTTTAAATAAAATCTTGATAATTTCTATGTCACAGATAGTCCTTTAAGGGGTTTACTAAGTTAGCAGAACTCGCAATGTTTTATTTTAACTGACCAGTCTTAATGATTACACCTTAGGGGACGGGCATGTTAGTCCAACTGGTCAGTTTAAATAAAGTCTTGACAGTTTCTATGTCACAGATAGCCCTTTAAGTGTTACTAACATAGAAAAACTGGCAACGTTTTATTTAAATTGACCAGGCTGAATGATTATTACTCAGGGGACGGGCCAGTTAGTACAACCGGTCAGTTTAAATAAAGTCTTGATAATTTCTATGTCATAGATAGCCCTTTAAGTGTTAATAACCGAGAAAAACTGGCAATGTTTTTTTAAAATTGACCAGTCTGAATGATTATCACTCAGGGGACGGGCCAGTTAGTACAACTGGTAAGTTTAAATAAAGTCTTGATAATTTCTATGTCACAGATAGCCCTTTAAGTGTTACTAACATACAAAAACTGGCAATGTTTTATTTTAAATTGACCAGACTGAATGATTATTCCTCACGGGACGGGCTAGTTAGTCCAACTGGTCAGTTTAAATAAGGTCTTGACGGTTTCTATGTCACAGATAGTCCTTTAAGGGGTTTACTAAGATAGCAGAACTTGCAACGTTTTACTTAGTCTTAATGATTACACCTTAGGGGACGGGCCTGTTAGTCGAACTGGTCAGTTTAAATAATGTCTTGACAGTTTCTATGTCACAGATAGCCCTTTAAGTGTTACTAACCGAGAAAAAACTGGCAACGTTTTATTTAAATTGACCAGTCTGAATGATTTTCACTCAGTGGACGGGCCAGTTAGTACAACTGGTAAGTTTAAATAAAATCTTGATAATTTCTATGTCACAGATATGTTACTAACATAGTAATGTTTTATTTTAAATTGACCAGTCTGAATGATTATCCCTCAGGGGACGGGCTAGTTAGTCCAACTGGTCAATTTAAATAAGTTCTTGATGGTTTCTATGTCACAGATAGTCCTTTAAGTGGTTTACTAACATAGTAGAACTTGCAACGTTTCATTTAAACTGAATAGTCTTAATGATTAAAACCCTTAGGGGAGGGACCTGTTAGTCCAACTGGTTTATATGAAGTCTTGACAGTTTCTATGTCACAGATAGCCCTTTAAGTGTTACTAACCGAGAAAAACTGGCAACGTTTTATTTAAATTGACCAGGCTGAATGATTATCACTCAGGGGATGGGCCAGTTAGTACAACTGGTAAGTTTAAATAAAGTCTTGATAATTTCTATGTCACAGATATCCCTTTAAGTGGTAATTACTAACATAGAAAAACTGGCAATGTTTTATTTTATATTGACCAGACTGAATGATTATTCCTCACGGGACGGGCTAGTTAGTCCAACTGGTCAGTTTAAATAAGGTCTTGGCGGTTTCTATGTCACAGATAGTCCTTTAAGGGGTTTACTAAGATAGTAGAACTTGCAACGTTTTACTTAAACTGACCAGTCTTAATGATAACACCTTAGGGGACGTGCCTGTTAGTACAACTGGTCAGTTTAAATAATGTCTTGACAGTTTCTATGTCACAGATAGCCCTTTAAGTGTTACTAACCGAGAAAAAACTGGCAACGTTTTATTTAAATTGACCAGTCTGAATGATTATCACTCAATGGATGGGCCAGTTAGTACAACTGGTAAGTTTAAATAAAGTCTTGATAATTTCTATGTCACAGATATGTTACTAACATAGTAAAACTGGCAATGTTTTATTTTAAATTGACCAGTCTGAATGATTATCCCTCAGGGGACGGGCTAGTTAGTCCAACTGGTCAATTTAAATAAGTTCTTGATGGTTTCTATGTCACAGATAGTCCTTTAAGTGGTTTACTAACATAGCAGAAGTTGCAACGTTTTATTTAAACTGACTAGTCTTAATGATTAAAACCCTTAGGGGAGGGACATGTTAGTCCAACTGGTCGGTTTATATGAAGTCTTGACAGTTTCTATGTCACAGATAGCCCTTTAAGTGTTACTAAAATAGAAAAACTGGCAATGTTTTATTTAAACTGACCAGTCTGAATGATTTATCCCTCAGGGTACGGGCTAGTTAGTCCAAATGATCAGTTTAAATAAGGTCTTGACAGTTTCTATGTCGTAGGTAGTCATTTACCTAACATAGCACTGGCCAGTTAGTACAACTGGTAAGTTTAAATAAAGTCTTGATAGTTTCTATGTGACAGATAGTCCTTTAAGTGGTTCACTAACATACCAGAACGCTTTACTTAAACTGACCAGTCATAATGATTACGACGGGCCAGTTAGTACAACTGGTAAGTTTTTAAAAAGTCCTGATAACTGGCCAGTTAGTACAACTGGTAAGTTTAAATAAAGTCTTGATAGTTTCTATGTGACAGATAGTCCTTTAAGTGGTTCACTAACATACCAGAACGCTTTACTTAAACTGACCAGTCATAATGATTACGGTAACCCTTTAAGCTGACCAGTATTAATGATTACACCTTAGGGGACGGGCCTGTTAGTCCAACTGGTCAGTTTAAATAAAGTCTTGAGAGTTTCTATGTCACAGATAGCCCTTTAAGTGTTGCTAACGCAGAGAAACAGGCAACGTTCTATTTAAATTGATCAGTCTGAATGATTATCACTCAGGGTACGGGCCAGTTAGTACAACTGGTAAGTTTTTAAAAAGTCCTGATAGTTTCTATGTCACAGATAGTCCTTTAAGTGTTGCTAACGCAGAAAAACAGGCAACGTTCTATTTAAATTGACCAGTCTGAATGATTATCACTCAGGGTACGGGCCAGTTAGTACAACTGGTAAGTTTTTAAAAAGTCCTGATAGTTTCTATGTCACAGATAGTCCTTTAAGTGGTTTACTAACATAGCAGAACTTGAAACGTTTTGTGTTTAAACTGACCAGTCATAATGATTACCCCTTTAAACTGACCAGTCTTAATGATTACACCTTAGGGGACGGGCCTGTTAGTCCAACTGGTCAGTTTAAATAAAGTCTTGAGAGTTTCTATGTCACAGATAGCCCTTTAAGTGTTACCAGGAGCCCATAACCCAAAGGGAAGGAGCGTTAAACTTGTGTATGTATGCTGATTCCACCTGTTGTCAGTAGTACCTGCCCAACACTCCTTATATGGTAAGTGCTATGTAAGCGCTATAATTTACTTAGCACTAGTCCAGTAGTAAACCAGCCATGCTTAACGGCTAGGCATTCCATATATGGAGTTTTCTTGTAGGTGCCGGTGGAATCACTAGTTCAACGCTCCTTTCCTTTGGGTTATGGGCTCCTGGTGTTACTAACATAGAAAAACTGGCAATGTTCCAGTCTACATGATTATCCCTCAGGGGACGGGCTAGTTAGTCCAACTGGTCAATTTAAATAAGGTCTTGACGGTTTCTATGTCACACATAGTCCTTTAAGTGGTTTACTAACATAGCAGTAACTACACTAATTTGGTGGGGGCTCAGCCCCCACCTATGGCGCAGGGGGGCTCGAGCCCCCCTGCCCCCCCTATATCTCCGCCCCTAAAGTCTTGATAGTTTCTATGTCACAGATAGTCCTTTAAGTGGTGAACAAATATAGCAGAACTTGCAACGTTTTATTTAAACTGACCAGTCTTAATGTTTACCCCTTAGGGGACGGGCCTGTTAGTCCAACTGGTCAGTTTTAATAAAGCCTTGATAGTTTTTATGTCACAGATAGCCCTTTAAGTGTTATTAAAATAGCAGAACTGGCAAATCTGAATGATTATCTCTTAAGGGACGGGCCAGTTAGTCCAACTGGACAGTTTAAATAAAGTCTTGACAGTTTCTATGTCACAGATAGCCCTTTAAGTGTTACTAATACAAAAAACTGGCAACGTTTTATTTAAATTGACCAGTCTGAATGATTATCACTCAGGGGACGGTCCAGTTATTATAACTGGTCAGTTTAAATAAAGTCTTGATAGTTTCTATGTCACAGATAGTCCATTAAGTGGTTTACTAACATAGCAGAACTTGCAACGTTTTATTTAATGATAATACCTTAGGGGACTGGCCTGTTAGTCCAACTGGTCGGTTTATAGGAAGTCTTGACAGTTTCTATGTCACAGATAGCCCTTTAAGTGTTACTAACATAGAAAAACTGGCAATGGTTTATTTAAATTGACCAGTCTTAATGATAACCCCTTAGGGGACTGGCCTGTTAGTCCGACTGGTCAGTTTATATAACGCCTTGACAGTTTCTATGTCACAGATAGCCCTTTAAGTGGTTTACTAACAATATAACAGAACTGGCAAATCTGAATGATTATCCCTCAGGGGACGGACCAGTTGGTCCAACTGGACAGTTTAAATAAAGTCTTGACAGTTTCTATGTCACAGATAGTCCTTTAAGTTGTTTACTAACATAGCAGAACTGGCAATGTAAAATTGACCAGTCTTAATGATTACCCCTTAAGGGACGGGCCTGTTAGTCCAACTGGAAAGTTTGAATAAAGTCTTGACAGTTTCTATTTCACCGATAGCCCTTTAAGTGTTACTAACATAGAAAAACTGGCAACGTTTTATTAAAATTGACCAGTTCGAATGACTATCTCTCAGAGGACGGGCTAGTCAGTCCAACTGGTCAGTTTAAATAAACTTTTGACAGTTTCTATGTCACAGATAGTCCATTAAGTGGTTTACTAACATAGCAGAACTTGCAACGTTTTATTTAAACTGATCTGTCTTATTGATAACCCCTTAGGGGATGGGCCAGTCAGTCCAACTGGTCAGTTTAAATAAAGGCTTGATAGTTTCTATGTCACAGATAGTCCTTTAAGTGTTACTAACATAGCAGAACTGGCAAGTCTTAATGCTTATCCCTTAGGGGAAGGGCCAGTTAGTCGAACTGGTGAGTTTAAATAAGGTCTTGACAGTTTCTATGACACAGAGTGTCCTTTAAGTATTACTAACATAGAAAAACTGGCAACATTTTACTTAAATTGACCAGTCTTAATGATTATCCCTCAGGGGACGGGCCAGTTAGTCCAACTGGCCAGTTTAACTAAAGTCTTGATAGTTTCTATGTCACAGATAGTCCTTTAAGTGGTTTACTAACATAGCAGAACTTGCAACGTTTTATTAAAACTGACCAGTCATAATGATTACCCCTTTAAACTGAGCAGTCTTAATGATTATACCTTAGGGGACGGGTCTGTTAGTCCAACTGGTCAGTTTAAATAAAGTCTTGACAGTTTTTATGTCACAGATAGTCCTTTAAGTGGTTTACTAACATAGCAGAACTGGCAATGTTTATTTAAATTGACCAGTTTGAATGATTATCCCTCAGGGGACGGGCCTGTTAGTCCAACTGGTCAGTTTAAATAAAGTCTTGACAGTTTCTATGTCACAGATAGTCCTTTAAGTGGTTTACTAACATAGAAGAACTTGCAACGTTTTTTTTAAACTGACCATTCTTAATGATTACCCCTTAGGCGACGGACCTGTTAGTCCAACTGGTCAGTTTAAATAAAGTCTTGACAGTTTCTATGTCACAGATAGTCGTTTAAGTGGTTTACTAAAATAGCAGAACTGGTAAATCTGAATGATTATCCCTCAGGGGATGGGCCAGTTAGTCCAACTGGACAGTTTAAAATAGCTAGATTGCAGCATTGGAATTTACTGAATGTTGGCCTTTAGTTCAGGGTGATAAAAACTATTGGCTGTATTAATGGAAAATATATATATACGTGTAACTTTCATTCTACCATACTCGTAAACGGAAAGTGGAGGTTCTTGAGATTTTCTACAAGATATGGAAATCCTGTAAAAGAACTGCAATAATGCTTAAATGATATGCCAGAAATCAGCATTCTGCCTGTACACCATTCTACTCCTGAATGTGGGTGATGTGTTGCATTGTGAAGTGCTGCAATTGCCATGCACATTCTATTGGCTGTGGATATGGCTGGTGTGGCATGGCAGGGATTGGTCTGTGTGTGTGTCTGTGTGTGTGTGTGTGTGTGTGTGTGTGTGTGTGTGTGTGTGTTGGGGGATGGACAATTAACTTACTTCTCTCAGCTGGTCTTGATAGGTTGCTGTAAGTTTCTGCACTCTTTTCTGCCAGCTCTTCTCTTGCTTCTGTAGTTTTCTTTGCATTTCCTGTGCCTACATGCATGCATGTATTATAAGTATTTTACTCAGTCAGGTATCTACAGGAATATTGTCATTAATATTAAGGCTCCAGCCTACATAACATCCCGAACAGTTTGATAACTGACTGAGGGCAATAACTGACTTAGACACCTTCTAATGAGGTATTTAAAAATGTAAAGAAAATATGAATTCCTCATAGTGGCAGTGGTGTTAGTGAACCAAGTCTCAATCTTTTCCTTATAGCAAGACACTAATTTAAAATCTCAGTGCAGTGAGGTTTGAGGCTTTCCATAGTATGTCTCTACATATGTTACGGTACATGTACTAGGTACCCTGGGGAAATCGAGCTGCAAAGGCTAATATAATAACAGATTTAAAATTTGTCCCCTGTGGATAATACGGTGAGTGAGGTTGAGGAATCAATATAACTACAGGGTACCTGTTATGAATTAAATTTTAGGAAATTGGCATAATCTATAATTTCACAGACAGCGGTGATTATCACTGAACAGTGATTCTCATTGTTATTCAAAATTAAGGTGACAATCCTAGCCACGTACACTCCCAGTTCAGATGGGTATTGCATAGACTGGCATGTTCTGAAGAGGGGGCTTCTCAGTTGGCTCTTGCATAACAAAGAAAGGCTAAAGAAACTTTGCTGACATTTCGACTAGATGCATGCTCTAGTCTTCGTCAGGGGAAAAGTTATACATGCTGCTTCCACGCATAATGAAAGGTCGGTGAAGGAAGCCTTGTACATCCATCTCAACCTCCAAAGCACTAGGATAAACAGAAATGAGGGGAAGGAGATCTTTTTTATCTGGCACACAAATCTTAAGAAGTCTTGTGTCGAAACTGACGGAAATCCTCCGTTTATCGCCCCGTAACCACATCTACCATGGCAATGTCATTGACCCCCCTTACATCAAAGTAGCGTGTGTATTAACTGACTAATGAATTGGTAGTAGAGATAGGTATGCAGTCCTGATGATGACTGCTGTATGCATGTTCAAATATTGGTACTGATATGTGGTTTGCTCGGTTTGAGAATGAGTGATTTTCGAATAACAATGACAGATACCCAATCAAGAATGTCTCTAAGCAAATGTATTCTCATTGTCAATTGCTGTGGCTATCTGGCTGAAGAAATGTCCAGTATAACAGCGTGTGTCATATCAGACTTAGGCTTTATAGATATGACTATAATGTCACTTCTTCTGTCATTACACCTATTCTGGTTGCATCCTAGCTTCTAGCATGCACTTATACTAATAATACGTAGTTCATTCTTGCATTATGACCTGAACTTTCAGTTGTTCCTTCATAGTATCACTTTTTTATGAGTAACTTCAGCCTTTCCAAGATCCAATTCCAAAGCATCCTGAATAAGAATGAAACTAATTGTGAATGTAGTATTCTACCTATATGTGTATCATACAAACATGTAAACGGTAAAGGTGTAAGAGTAACAGTACTATAGCAAACCTCAAGGTGCCCTAAATGGGACTGTTTCTTTGCTTGCAGTGATTCCAACTCCACTGCATATGAATTGATAAATGTGATGTATGCCAAGTGTTTAATTGATTGTTAATGTAAAATAAGCATGCATACACACCTTGTTTTCTCTGTAATGCCTGTGAATAGAATTGTGCAAGTAATGGTTAGTCTAGCTATCTCTTCCTAAGTATATTTAAATATTCAAGATATGCAGATCTAGGCCCTTCACTCTCCTATGAGATATTATTACATCCTGTTGGATTATAAATACATAGATACAGGACTACCTTGCATGGGTACACTATTGTAATCAACACTTTTAAAGCAATAGCCTTGTACATGTACTCTATACTGGTAAATCTGGAGGCGAGGTTAACAATAAATGGTTTCTCATGAAAACACATGGCCATATTATACTAATTAGCAATGTGTAGATAGCCATACCTCTTCCATTTGAGCCATTTCTTGTTGGATCGCTGCTAGTTCAGCTAGGATGGGTTCCTTAAATGCCTGCATCTGGTACTACAAATAAAGAGTAACGAAATAATCTAGCTACAATAATATATTTGTGTAGATCTGATGTAATAATGTAGTTTTGATACGTATAATATGTGTATAGTGGCTTCTAGAATGGATTATTATGGTACAGCATTTAGTGGGTATCTATCATTATATGTATACATCTTCTACCAGCATATTTTGACTTATAATTAGAACAGCGGAACCCCTGTCAATAAATAGTCGCTTAACCAAATCCAGAATGACTTAATCTTGTAAGCATCCTGAGATATGGGCATACCAGGTTCAGATTGACTTATGTGTTACATGTATTAGTACAAGACATGTGTCCAGTGCTGAAATGAACAGATTTATGTAAGTCAATCTGGACTTGGGTAAGTGTCCGTACCTTACTATAATATTATAGGACAAGAGGTAAGTCCACTTGGTAACTACTAACTTCATCTATCTCCTCTAGTAATATGAAAGTTAATGTACTTGGAGGGTTCGTATCATACAACACAAACCTCCATTTTTTCTTGCTCTTTTTGTTTCCATTCTCTAAATTCTCTGGCTTGGTTTTCTGCAGTTTCTTGGTCCTGGAATATGAATTAAGAGTATGAAGTCAGTATTGGTATAGCAGTTAATCTTGATAGCAAATTTTAGAACTATTGTACGACTACATATACAGGTATAGTATGCTCAGTATGGATTGTAAACGAATGCACATAATATTGTATGTAAGTGACACAATTGCAAATCATCTCCTACTTATGGCCTAACTTGATACATTGTATTCGTCTCTGTACTAATAAATATGGTGGTTGCGGGTGGCCCATCCACTGGCAAGCTAATGCTCGGCTCATACGTACACTTGCGTATAGCATCTTTTCCAGACACTTGTGGGGAAGAAGTATTTTTTCCCTGCAAGAGCCTTGAAATGAGAGAAAAGCACTTTCCCAGCCTGGGAATAAGGCTAATAGACCATCAAGTCCATACCATTACGTATGTACAAGTTTACAACTCCACAATAACAAGCTACAGATTATAAATCACATATGTACCTTTTGCAACATTTCTTGTCGAAGCTGCTCCTCTGTTGCTTGAACTTTCTCATTCAATTGCTCCAGCAACTTCTTTTCTAGTTCCTCATGAAGCACGCTAGTAAATATACAAATATACATATCACTACTATTCAGAAGCTTTCAGGTTCAGTCCCTAGGTGCCCGGGGCCTGCATTCTTCTACCAAGACTTTTTTAATGGAGCTGTAAGTATACATTTGAACCCCTCTTTAGTGGACACCACTGGGACTAACCTCTTGTTCATTACAGGGAGTGTCCTTGTCTCAGAGGTTGTTATAGTACTGAAATGAATGGAGCTTATAAGCCAAAATTGGACTTTGGTGAGTGTCTTTCATAGGGTAAATGTCCTCATCTCTCTCACAGGTGTCCATTAAAAGGGATTCCACTATAATTATAGCCAAACGATGCATAACCATGACTGGGGTCCTGGAGTGATAGCATATGGTTTGAGCTACTTAACAATACTATAACAAAACAAACATGCTGGATGCTAGCTGAGTGTGCGAAAATGCACGTCTATATGTCCGGCTGTAGGTATAATTCCCATACAGTACCTGGAAGAATACTCGATCGGTGTTAGGAATTTAAAGGACAGAGTTTCAGTAAGACAGGTTGTGGTTACATGTACATACACAGTAACACTATATAGTGATCCTGGTTTATTTGCTGGTATATATTTTATTGAGATGGTAGTCCAAGTCTAGCCATGTTTGTCGGCTAATTTTGTGTGAGACTATCCAGCAGGGCACTTAATGCAGTAACCATGTGAGAGTTGTCATATATTAGGACTGGCAATGACTATTACTATACTCATGCACCTTCTGCTGTCTTGTGTTGTCGCTGGGGCTGGTAACTGTTCGGGATGCCGTCTGTGGATGTGGGCCTGTAGGTACTCTGCACTCACAAACTCACGCCTGCATACTGGGCACTGAGTGCATAAATAGTATGAGTCGTATGATGTTCTTAATATTACACCAGGTCTAAGTATGTGTATCATGTAATGTCATACATCAATTGCACAGGGAGGAGTTGAAACAAGATTGATATTACTTAAAAGCCAGCTAGGGCAGATTCTAAGGCTGCACTCAGCAACAGGTAAAGTGTTGTTGATTGCAGCTGTGGAGCAGGTTAGCAGCTATAATGTACTCCTACCCTCGCTCCCAGGATCTCCCTGCATGTGTACTGCAAGTGACAAACACTGGAGGTCAGGGATCGAGTGCTCCACTAATCTTGGACCTCTGTAGGCCCAGTACTATTATATGTACGATCAACTAAGAGCATAAACACTTTGTTCATATATAAACTCACTGCATGCAGTCCAGTAGCACCAGCATTCATCATATCCTGATAGGCCTCGATAACTTTACGCCTCTTCCGATTCTCCCTTTTCACCACTTTTACATATAGCTCCTCCTCTTTGGAAGCTAGTGCACTTCTAGTGGCCTCCAGTTCCTGCATCGATGCAATGGTAGCAATGTATGCATAGCACTATATTATGCTGAGCAATGTACATGTACAACAGAGTAGACTCACATACAACTAGCTATTGCAACATCAAAGTACTCCTGTAAATGTAAATACCTATGTATCCAGACATGAAAGTAGAGCTAGCACAACTCTAGCCGCCTCAAGAACTATTAACAGTAGTAACCTGGCAATCAGAATGACATGCACTTGTTTTCCTCAGGTAATGTGTTTCTTTAGTAGTATTAATTTAGCAAATATGTAAGTGGCAGCATTTTACAATGTCATATTTTTTTTAATGTACTTAGATAATTGTCTGTTTGTCTGATAGAAATGATGTGGTGGGAGTGGAAACATACGTACATGTAGCTAGAGTGGCTAGACAGTTGAAAGGGAAGTAAGTTGGTTGGTACTGTAATAATCTTGTCTCCAGGCCACACCGCCAACGCCAGGCTAGTACGGTAATAAATAGATTATTGTGACTAACCCCCAAATTTAGGCTATAGGAGCTTGCACCAAATGAGTTGAAAGACTCTTCAACACACCATTCCTGGATCTCAAGACTTGGCTTTTTATGAATGACTTTTTAAAGTTTCTTTGGAGCTGATCATGATTGTACCCAATTCAAACATCACTCATCCATCCCATTAATTAACCCCAATCTTATACCCAATTCAAGCTAGCCTTGTACCCAGACCTAATACCATATTTTAGCGGTATTAGGTCTGGGTACGAGGCTAATTCAAGTACCATTCATCCCATTGACCAGCTCAATCTTATACACCACCTGCACCATAAAGTCCATGGTGGCTTCCATTGAAGTTACAGGCGGCTTTGCACGGCTTTGCCACCCTCATGGGCTCCTGATTGTACATAGTTACGTACTTTAAATGTGTAAGACTGATGCACATACGTACGTATGTACGTACGTATACATGTTGTTTATCTTCAGTCACTGCACCATACAGAAGCCAATCCTCACAATAGTGTTCTTGAAAAAAGCAAAACAGCTAGTGCCCTCATAGT
Source organism: Phakellia ventilabrum (assembly GCA_963921505.1). Taxonomy (NCBI): domain Eukaryota; kingdom Metazoa; phylum Porifera; class Demospongiae; order Axinellida; family Axinellidae; genus Phakellia; species Phakellia ventilabrum. The sequence goes on from OY997397.1 coordinate 3,485,393, forward strand.
TTTTTCCCCATAGGCCAAATTGTTGGAGAAAATGACGGATAACTCAGAAATAGGTCATAATTGACATCACTGCAACTGCAGCTCTGTTGTTACATATACATACTTATGTTGCAACAGCTAGTGGTGTGTCTACATGGCTGTCTCTATTTTTTTTACATGTATATATCTCCTCTTACTGGCTCACTAAAATGGAGATGTCTTCTAACCTCGTACCCAGGCCTTCCAGATTTAAATTAGGAGAAAGTTAAGGCCACGTGAGAATGAGATTAACCTCATCTGTTTATTTTACCTGATCTACTTCTTGCAGCTTCTGCTCAAACACATTCCCTTCCCTTGTTCTGACAAGTACTGCTGCGAATGCTATTGTACAAAAACAGAATAACCCACTTTATGAAATATGTACAGCACATATACACACTGTCAAGTAGCTTATGTGAAATGAAAGAGCAACGTCAGAATTTAGCCACATTCCAGGCCTTCCCCGCTTGCTTCACTCACTTGAGCAGGGAAGGTTGAGAAACGAAACTAGTCAGAACTACGTATGCATGTACAGCAAAACTCACCAATAGGTACTCTATGATCAACTGTGCAAGTCAAAATAATTTAATGAAGTTTGGGTCAACATGGTGAAATTCCTGTACATAAAAGGATTTCATCAATAGATAAATGGCCTCATGTACAGTTTTTCTCACACTGTGCAAACATTTTGTATGGCAAGTAACGAAATTGGGGTGGAACAAGGTTACCCATATGCAGGGTTTCATACGGATGTGTTTCTGATGTTTTGTGTTTCTATATGTTTCTGGTGTGTTTCTTGTCTTTATGTGTTTGTAGTGTTTTATATGTTTCTTGTGTTTGTAGTGTTTCTCTGTGTTAATTTTATGTGGTTTTAAAATTACTGTATCTTGGTTTTTCTTTGTTTTCATTAGGATAATGAATTCAGTATGCAATAGGTAATAAAGAATTAATACCAATCCAAGAATAAATATTTTAATGGTTACCACCAATGCAGTACAAGATAATATAATAACACAACTACGTAGAAACACACAAACACAGAGAAACACGAAACACCAGAAACGCAGAAAAACACTAGAAATACACAATACACTAAAAACAGACACAAGAAACACAAAAACACTGCAAACACAGAAACACAAGAATCATACAAAACATGTATAAATACTTGAAACACAAGAAACACACGAAACACCAGAAGCACACAAAACATATAGAACACTAGAAACACACAAAACACTGCAAACACAGAAACACAAGAAACACATAACACACATAGAACACTAGAAACACACAAAATACTGCAAACGCAGACATAAAAAACACACAGAACACTAAACATACAAAACACTGCAAACACAGAAACACAAGAAACACATATAACACATAGAACACTAGAAACACACAAAACACTGCAAAACAGAAACACAAGAAACACCCAAAATACTGCAAATGCAGAGAACCACACAAAACACTGCAAACAGAAACACAGATACACAAGAAACACAAAAAACACAAGAAACACACACAACACTGCAAATACAGAAACACAAGAAACACGAGAAACATACAAAACACAAACACAAAAATACAAGGAACACATAAAAACGCAAGAAACACACAAAACATAAAAAACAACACAGAATACTATTCGGCATTTATGACGCTTATGTCAGTACTTAGGGATTATATATTTATTATGTAAAGATTACATCATTTGGATCCCTTCTACTTGTGCTCACTGCTGTTTGTCTGGTCATGTGAGAACCTAATTATTGGATGAAACCAGAGCAACCTGAGTTCATCTTCACCTTTAAACTACCCAATACTACATGTATGTACCCGTCCCCAATTCACAAAACAGTGGAATTAATTTAGTGATCGTACCAGCTGGTGAATTTGCAGGTGACAATAATCTATAGTACGCCCTTCCCCACATCCATGTACTAACCACTTTAAAAACTACCTTTTGTTGATTTTACTTACTGACAAATACACCATTGAAATACAAGCTTATCCAATGATACCAGCACCTGATTTTTGTCCTGTTTGTGATTTTGTAAGTTGAGCTGAGGTAGCTAGCTGATCGATAGCTAGGGCTGGCTGCCTAGCCGCCAGTGTGGAAGATAGTATTAGAAGCTCAGGCAAATTGTAATTCTCCCTTCTCCCACTCACACACACACACACACACACACAAACTCTTCCCAATGCAGCAAAGACAGAATGCAATTAGGAGGTTTAGCTAGCACAAATAACCTCCTTGAATCCAAGGTGCATGTTACAGTGAATACAAGTGATCTATTATTGTGGACCATGTCCCATACTCTGTTCAAGCAACATTAGCTAATAAATAGGCCTATTGTCATGTACACAATTTTTTGGGCAGGAGTGATACAGTAGCTGTGATTATAATTTAATTGGTCAATCACTTGTCAATGATTACTTCCTATTGACTTATTGGCCACAGAGACCAAGGGAGTCATTAATCACATTTATAGATTCTTTCCTAGCTAGCAAAAAAAACACACATGAATTAGCTAATAAATTCAATCACTCTATATCTAAGTTGGTCCGCTGGACTTAGACAAGAGAACTGGGTCTCAGGGTGGAGCAGTGATATGCAAGGGTTTTTGAATTTGGCATAAACAAATGTTTAAAAGAAGTGATCCTCCTCCATGAAACCGTCACAGAACCTACAGATTCTATCATGAGGTATCTGAGAAGCACAGGAGTATTTACCTGTTTCTAAGATATGGGGAGTATGAGAGATTGTTCAAGACATGTTCAGACACTTTTATACCTGAAAGTCACCAGACCATTCATGTCTGTATAATTGCATGGTCTGTTAAAATTCAAGTGTAGCAAATGAAACTGGGTTGGCATTGAAACGGTTCTGCCAAATATTTAAAAAGACAGTGATCTAGAGTGGTTCTAATGTATGAAACATTGCTGTTACTGGTCAATGGCTAGATATAGTCAGTGAGCCGAATAGATGACATAGAACTCTGAATTCAAATGTTTTTGCTTGGAGATGAATCCACAGAGTTTGACAACATAAATCTGTTCACATCATAATGAATACTCCAGCCCTTGCATGGAAAACAGTTGGAGAATACATTTTACTGATACTCTGGAAGAGGCTTGCATATACATACGTATTTGTAATTTCAAAAGCAGTTTTGAACAAAGCCCCATGCAAAAGTTACAGTTTAAGACAATTGGCAACGCATATTCTGCTTTTGACTTCACTAATCCAGCTTAGCCTTGTACCCAAGCCTCCCCTTACAGCTTTTTTTTTTTTTGCAATGCCAGTGCTCAAGAGTGACCAGGCATATGTACACTTGAGTATGAAATGTAACTACATTTAAGGCTTGTGCAGTCATGTACAGACGTACAAGTAGTGTGCAGGCTTGTTGGACTCCTGCATATCTGAGTCCTGGTGCTGTACTTGTTGCAGAGATTGTACTCCAGTATTAACAGTACATGTAACACCCTCATTTTACTGGATGTCACAGCCTAGGGCTATTAACAACGCTGTGTCAGCCTGGTTTTAAAATCTCCTTGTACGTACATACACTGTGCAATCTCACATTCACTGTTTGAGAGGAACATCTCGTGCTGGCTACTAGACCTCATTCCCAGCCAACAAAAGAGTGGGCTGGGAACAAGGCTACGTATGTGGCTACATACCACAGCACTATCTTTGTTCCCAGGTGCTGGGAGAAATTTCCACGTGGCCTGGAAATTATGATTCTACAATGCATACAGTATTACAAGAGCACATAAAAACTTTCCCTGCCCCCAACTCTCTTGGGGGCGGGGAAAGTTTATTTTAATATGACCATTACATTATAGAGGGCCTTGGAACTTTACCATGACTTTACAATATAATAGACACTACGGTACATGTATACCCGCTACATAATATACGTATTTAGTGTAACCAATTCACAAAGCTATGTTAGCCTAGTTATTTCCAAGTCAGATATATCGGAGTCTTCAAAGTCCCCCGCACTCACTGTGGTTAGGGCTGACCGTGATGTCGCTACAGCGAAAGAAAACTATGGGCATTTAGTGTTGGTATGCTCATCCAGTATTACACACAAACACTATTAATGGCACCTAATTATAAGCCTTTGAAATTTTGTAATTATTAACATTAAAGGCAATGAGTGTTGTACATTCACAGTAGACTAAACAGCTATTAGCAATTCAGACAAAGAGGTGATGTGGCAAATTGCACAAGCTAATCACCTGATGGAAAACAAATGGGAAGTATGATCAAAGGCACACTTCATTATATATAATAACTACATAGGCTGAGGCAGCCTCAATTAGATATTTTCACACTGATACAGTCCTAAATACTCAGACAACAGCAATACTCATACTAAGCTAATAATCACAATACTTGTCTGATCATACATCAGCAAAGGTACAGGTAGCAGTTGTCTGCTCACATGCAGCAGAGAATGAAACATTTTTTGTCAGGCTATGCCTGACTAGGAACTCGGAGTGTGAACAAGTTTGTAGTGTCAATATAATCAAAGCCCCTTCTCAGTTCCGATAATTTATACAATCAGCACTACTGCGTCTGATTATTGCTGTCATCCGAATATCGATTACTTACTAGTATTCTGCTTTTGTACACTAAAATTTTCACATAGGATAGCCAGGTACATGTAGGTATACATACAAACCTGTCTGTGAAATCGCCTTAACACTATGTAGCTCACTTTCATGCACATTTAATGACCTAAAAGAAGAAATCAGAATAAATGACATGTAAAACTTTAAGGGAATTACTGCTACTGCTGCACAGACATGTACTAACTCACTGTTTTAATTGTGTGGCTCCTTTACTGGTATTCGAGTCAGTGATATTGAAACTGTCATCTGAGTCACTCTGGAAGGAGAAAAAGGCCATTATGCTAACCTAAATAGCTTATTATTACGGTCCTGCTAGCTTCATTTCCAGGCCTGGGAACTACAGACCTACATGCCATCACTGGATCAATGAAACCGGATGGTGTAGTATTTCAATGCACATTATTTGAGTAACATCCTGTTGCAGGATATGGCCTTAGACTTTGCACATACAGCTTTCATTTAAACCCACATTTCATTACTCTACTGCATTGATGGTAAACATGCTGTATGCAGTAATTCCAAAGTGAAGGAAGTGGATGTGTACATGTGCACTGAATGGGTGGGGAGAGCTTGCTAAGACTCTTTAACCCACCAGTACTAGATCTCCCTTTTATTTTTTTCTAAAGGTAACAATTTTTTTTGTGGCTGGGGGCTCCTTGGTTCAGGATCACTATTATACTCTTAATCTTTTACCAGGGTAACCACAGTTCCAAAAATTAAATAGGCTGTAGCTAGGTGTAGGCAATTAGTGAGTGGGACAGGATTTTATATGCTCTTAGCATGCACATGTACATCTATCTGTAGCAATAATTTGTACAGCAAATATCTGCAAGTAGATTGCCAGGAAGAAATGGAAGTACATGTAGACTCTGGACATCAAACACATTACGATCCTTATAGAGTCAGAATTGTGCAACATACAGAAAATCATACTGAATAAGAGAGTCAGCAAGGTGGACGCAAAGTTTAGTATAACCCTTCAACTCTCACAATACTGCAACTGGTGGCTCGTTTCACACCTATAAAGTTTATATGAATGGCATTGCATTACTGTATGTGTGTGTGTTGTCTCCTCATTGCTCTCCAATAATCTGTACGGCTTTATTTTTGGGGGGAGGGGGGTGTTCTACTCATAGATGTTAGTTGTTGGTAATTACGCTTGCACCTTCTCAAATAAGCAATATAGCATCATGCATATGACCTACAGCCTACTAATATGGATGTGATGGTGAAAATTAAATGTAGATGTTTAACAGTTACACTGCATTTACTGGGTGGCTTCTGGTTCTTTCCTGGTCTTGGGTTTTCTTGGTTGGTAATTTGGAGTATGTGGGAGTAAAAGGTTACGGGGACTGGGATTAGGTAGTGGGGTTACGATGGTCAGGCCTATGGCTAAATGAATGAATTGGTGTATTGATAATGATAGCTTTTAGTATTCATGTATGTTTTTACATTGACGTGCACCTACTGCTCTACATTTTGTCTAGGTCTTAATTAACCCCTCACCCCAGCTTTACTTTTTTTGCAGCAGGAAGGGGAGCATGGATAGATCTCTTAATGATGGATACCCAAATGCATATTTTGAATGCAACTTTTAATCACAGTTTTGGGCCAACATGTTAATACTAACAACAGTGGAATAGCTAGCATTTACATCAAAGTAGGTTTTCAATTTTCAACAATCTTGTACCTGATTGGTTTGTCTGCCAAGTATGTGCATGTAATATAGTGATCTTTTATGCTCCTATATCAAGGTTCTATGCTTTAAGGTATGTGTCCCTATAGTATCTTACACGCATAGCCTCTGAAAATGTACATAGGTTGGCTAGAGATCAGTGCCAGTGAGATGGGCGAAGAAGATTAAGTTGCAAAAATTCAGCCGGGTGTTTTACATAAATTATACAACTGAAGGTTGTGCTCAGCAACAGGTCAGTCTATTAGTAAGCTAAATGCAGCTGTAGAATGGATCAGCTTGGCTAGACAGTCTCATCATGTACAGCTTGGAGCAAAAATGCTGACACAGCAATTTCGTAGTGCACTTCCAGTTAGCGATCAGAACTTGCGAAAACAGAATTATCAGTGTTGCCTACCATTCTTTCGCCGTCTAGGCAACATAAAACAAATCTAGCTTACATACCTCGGCCTACTGAGCCTGCAAACTTCCAGTAGCATAATTCCACTGCGCTTTTGTCTATAGTGGCATAGTAATGGAATAACGTATATTAGTGCACGTAATAATTGCGGACAAACACACACACACACACAGAGACGCGGAAACGTAAAGCAATCTTAGTACCAGCCGGGAGCGCAAAGCACGTGCCCGCCTGGTAAAAACGACATATACATGCAGGCATTGCAAATAGACCTTACCTGCGGAGGAGCATCCTTTAGGGGTTGTCTAAACAATGGGACACCTCCGGAAGGCTTTTTGGATGGGTCTGGCTCAAGTGTAATACTAGCTCCCAAACTCTTTACCTGCATTGTATTAATTATATCCCATATGTTAGAACGATAATACATGTAATTAAGTAGTGGTAATCAGTGCATGCATGACCATAATTCAACAACTACATGTAGAAGCAAAGATTCAATAAAAAGGCATGCAAACTCAACAGCCATTCATATACCTTCATAGGAGTAGAAGCAGCATATCCTTTAAGATGTTCTGCAGCCAGCTCTTCTATGCTGTCACCCTCACTGTCAAAGAAAATGCATATAACGAACCACATTGACAAAGTCATATCCCAACTACCTGTACTGAGGTACTTATGTGTAACTCAGCAAATGAAATTGCAATAAATCTCTGATCTGGTACAGAATAAGAATATCACTGAAAGGCTCAATTTACACCTTATTCCTTCCTGAGAAAATGAACAGCCATAATATTATGCTCAGGCACGTCCCCCTTCATAGTTTATTATAGCTAACCTGTCCCATGGACTATCCTCTTCAACTCTAGCTGCTGTAGTAATGATTTCAACTGGAAGCGGTACACTTGGTGGAGTGACATTTGGACTTGGGGATTCACCAAGCTCTACAGGGTCTTGCTCTGAGTTGGATTCCCATTCACTTCCTGAGTCACCACTAAATAACGCAATGGTGTGGGTACCTATTAATAACCTCTGTATACTGCCAAGGGATGTAATATAATATAATATGATGAAGGAGCGTGGTCAGGTTGTGCTTCTAGGTGATTTTAATGCTAGGGTAGGAAGATCTTCTGAACTAGATGATGTAATAGGTATGTTTGGAGAAGGAAAATGCAATGCGAGTGGTAACAGGATGATTTCCTTTTTGACGGAGGTTGAGCTTGTAATTTGTAATGGTCGTGAGTTCAATGTGGAACCACAATGGACTAGAGCTAGGCCTTCATTGAAGCAGAAGTCTATCATTGATTATATAGTTACTGATTCCAACTTGTTGCAGGTTTCAGGGAGTGTGCAGGTAGATGACACCGATATAGGGAAGTCGGATCACTTTTTAGTATGGATGGAACTGGGTCGGACTGTAAAAACTGCTAAGCAGCAAAAGCGGGTAATTAAGAAATGGCGCATTGAAAGATTTCAGGAGGAGGAAGTGAGGCAGCAGTATCAAGAAGCTTTGAGCGTAGAAGTAGAAGTATTTCAAGAAAGGATACAGACAAGGAAGCACCAGGGGCTAAGGGGGTCAGAATTAGTGAAGGCAGTGGTTCAGGATTGGGAAGACACAGTGAAGAGGGTAGCATCAAAAGAAATTGGGGAAAAGGTGATAGTGTGTGGCAAAGCAGCGAGATGGTGGGATGAAGAGATTAAAGATAAGATTAGGTTAAGAAGACAGGTTTACAAAGAGATTCAGAGTGGTAAGGAAGATAAATGGGGACAGTATTACAAGTTACGTTCAGAAATCAAGGAATTGGTACGTAAGAAGAAGTTAGATAGTTGGAATGAGGTGATAGAAAAGGCTAATAAAGATTTTGATGTAAACAAGAAGGAATTTTGGGCATTTGTTGGCAGGACTTCAAAGGGTAGTCGTAAGAGCATTGCTTCATTAAGGAGTAGTTCAGGTTCATGCGTAACCAGTACAAAGGGGAAGCTTGAAGTTCTACATGAGCATTACGGTAAGCTGGGTACAGCATCAGTAGCTGATCAGTTTGATGATAGCTGGAGAGAGCATGTAGAGAGTAAGGTGACAGAGTACAGCGAGATGTCTAGTGCACGGAAGGATAAGGTTTTAGACAGGGATATAAGTTATGCCGAAATTAAAAAGTGTTTGAAAAGTCTAAAGAATAACAAAACTGGAGGTAATGATGGCTTAGTTGGGGAGCTTTTTAAGTATGGTGGCTCTGGAATGGCGAATCTGTTGAAAGCTTTATATGAAGTAGTCTGGACAGAAGAGGGTATTCCTACACAATGGAGGCAAGGATTAATTGTTAGTTTGTATAAGAAAGGTGATGCTGAGGATCCAGGTAATTACAGAGGCATTACTCTATTGAACGTTGTTGGTAAACTGTTTTGTAAGATTTTAAATAATCGCTTGGTAATAAGATTAGAATCGGAAAAGGCTCTTCATGAGGGGCAGGCAGGTTTTAGAGCGAAAAGAAGTTGTGTTGATAATGTCTATACTTTGAACGAGATCATACAAGGCAGAATAAGAGAAGGAAAACACACTTATGCTTTTTTCTTAGACATCCAGAAGGCTTTTGATACGGTTTGGCACGATGGTTTATGGTTTAGGTTGTGGGAATTGGGTGTTAGGGGTAGGATGTGGAGAGTTATTAAGAAGATGTATGACATTACAGAGAGTGCTGTTTTACTGGAGGGGGAAAAATCCAAACCATTTGATATAAGCCAGGGGGTAGCACAGGGTTGTAGTCTATCGCCTATCCTATTTTCCATTTTTATTAATCAGTTACTAGATGAGGTTGAGAAAGCTGGGCTTGGTATAATCATTAAGAATGATGTTAAGGTTGGGGGACTAATGTTTGCAGATGATTTTGTTGGTTTAACTACTAATGCGGAGGATTTACAAAAGTTGATTAATGTAGTACAAGGGTTTTGTAACAAATGGAGGTTGAAATCTAACATCAAAAAGAGTGCTGTTGTGGTATTTTCTAAGGTGGCTATTACAGATATGTGTTCGTGGAAGTGGGGAGATAAAGTAATTCCAAGGGTTGTAAGTTACTGTTACTTGGGGATTGAATTTGCTGAGAATGGGTCATGGGATAGTCATGTACAGAAGGTAATTGATAATGGGAAGAAAAAGCTTAATCGTTTGCACCGGTTTGTAAGTAATAGAAATATCAGTACCGTTGCAAGGAGATTATTGTTAGTTTCAGTACTTCGTCCTACTTTAGAATACGGTAGTGAAGTGTGGGCTTGTAATAAACGGCAGGCAGCTTCCTTAGAATCCATTCAGCTAGGAGCAGCTAAGAAGATACTTGGCTGCTCTTCCAAAACGTGTAATGAAGCGGTAAGGGGAGATATGGGGTTAGAGTCCTTGAAAGGGAGGAGGGATAGAAGCAAACTTAAGTGGTGGTATAAAGTCAATAAGTTGGATAATGAGCGGTATCCTAGAGTACTATTAGATGCTGTGTGGGAAGTGAAACCATGTAGAGGTAGGCAGAGGAAAACTTGGATGAAAGTAATTAATGAATTGCTGCTGCAGTTAGATTTAGATAGCCAAGAGGTATTAGCTGCAGATAATATTAATTTGTTTTTAGATACGGTAGACGAAGCGTTGAGGGATAGAGAATACAAGGACTTTAATGACAGCTTGAATACTAAAGTTAAGTTGAATCTGTACAAGTCTTTCTGTAAGGAAATAGAATTCAAGAATTATTTGCAGGTGGTAGGTGATCCGGGTACAAGATTATTGTTTAAGTTTCGGTCAGGTACGAATGGTCTGAATGAAGAGTTAGGAAGACATAGGGGTAAAAATGATGATAGGCAGTGTAAATTATGCAGGGGTGAATGTGAGAGTGTGGTACATGTTCTCTGGGAGTGTCCAGCATATGACAGCATTAGAAATAATTTCATGGTTGAATTAGAAAATCTATTGGGGGGGAGGTTTGGGGAGTTTAGTACACTTGATAATTTTAATAAGGCAAGTTTTATTTTAGGGTTTGAGAATTGGAACAGGGATGATTTTAAAGCATTATTAAAAGCTAGTTAAGATCTTTGTATTACTGATATGGGAGACTAGGAAGAAGGAATTGTATGGTGATCAGGATTGTGTGGTCTCTGGTTGTTCTTGCTCTTGTCCTCTGACTGGAAGTCTTACAAGCTCCGCCTGCGTCTGTGGGTGCGTGGTCAATGGCGTAAGCGCTACGGCAGCAACATGAGTATATTATTATTATTATTAATAAGAGGGGTCACAGAGGATCGAAACTCATACATTGTGATCTTAGATGAAAATGATTTTCAACCTAGGGTTTCTCTACTTTCAGTTTCTGTGAAGAATTATGGCCAAAACAATACTATATACATTTTATACGTATCTTTATGGGACCCCATCAAGCCATGTGGTTAACGAGACTAAGCAGTTGAGTGGGTGGCTCAAGCACTAGCAGTGCAGGTGGAACTTGTGTAGGTGGTCCAGTCAACAGTAGTGCAGGAATAGGTGAGTGAATGACTCAAGTAACAGTGTGATTTGCATAGGTGGGCCAGGTGACAGCAGTGCAGAGGCACAGCAATGCAGGAAGAGGTGAGTGGGTGTCTCATGTGACAGTGATGTGAAGGCAAAAACAGATGAGTGGGTGCATGGCTCATGCGACAGTGGCGTGAGAGCAAAAACAGGTGAGTGGGTGGCTCAAGCAACAGCAGTTGGGCAACTTGAATGATTCGTATACATGTATATGGGCCACTATCCATAGATATTTTGAACTGTAGATAGGTCCTTTAAGCATGCTCACTATATGTGTCAGGAGTATATTTATCATGGATATAAGGAAACTAGGTGCTAGGTGTGTTGTTTGATTTCTTGTAGCAATCACTTTTAACCTAAAATGAATTCCCCTAAATTAGATAGCTGAAATTCTAATTTAAAAGTGTTAGTTTGGTATTACTTCTGGGTTTTAGCAACTATCTGTGCAGAGTATTCATGCAGTACTGGCAGTCCAATAACATATTTTGGCCCTATTGATTAGTTGTGCCAAAGTATCTGCAAGGTGACATGCTACATACAAGGGAAATCCCAACAACAGCAAACAACCTGTACACATGTAAACTACATACAAACATTGAAGACCTGAGTGTGCCTAGCAGCTGACTATAGTCCCTTCTACAAAAATTAATTGATGTCACAAAGACTTATGCTCAAAACGGAAAGGCAAGCCAGGTGCCAATGAGCACACGTAATCAAAGGCACACCAAATCAAATAATGCAGGTCACTGTTGGTAATACTATAACTGAACTAAACATTTTCTGTATGCATTCAACAACCTAAATAAAACCACACTATATCTCTCTTTCTACAGACTAATTTAAATCATAATTACAACATGTGTTCATGGTCTCCACATCACAATACTTGGATCTTTAGTAGCGTCGGCGGTGACGACGATTCTCCTGATCTTGGTTGGCAGGGCTCTCAAAGAACATAAAGTCCTACACAAAGGTAGAAAGTAACGTGCATGTGACAATTTCTGTAAGAAAAGAGAATAGTGCAATTGACTTACACACATACTACAGCCCTAGCTAAACAGAGTAATGTTCTAATAGTGCAACACAATCATAGCAAACCAAAGTGGGATATGACTTCACTGTTTAACTGCTAATTTTAAATTCTGGCCATTTTAAAGTGTTTTCGAGACAATTTCAAGGCTCTGTTCCTAGACACTAAAAAACTGCTCCCTGAGCATCTGAGACTGCTACTGCAGTCTAAAGGCTCCTACACACGGGTACTTCACCTACTTGATTCATGGTGGGAATGAGATAATGGCCAGAGCACGGGTACACACAATTCACCCCAGAAATGGCACTTTTGGACCCAGAAATGCAAAAAACGGCACTAAATATGGCTACATGCACAGCCAGGAAAGCTGGTATTGACAAAAACAAGTAAACTTGCTATGAAAAATCAACTACCATCTTCACAGTCACCATTCCAATGAGGATTGATTCTTCCTGCCCTTCCCACTCCTTTCACAATGCATAGGCAGGAATGATGTCATCAACCATGAATACGTAAAAACAAGCCAATAGCAGTTAAATAGATTTGCTAGCTATGTCTCCCCTAGCCTTACAGTAGTTTTAGCCCAATGATCCAAATTTAAAGTTGTGTTCAAATTCAATCGACAGAGTTCATTGATACAACTATAAAGCACCCACTGGTGGCAGTGGCGGCGGAAACATGAAACAAGTGGGGGGGCTGTTAGAGTCGGCCTGCGTAGCAGCTCAGTGCGCGCACTGTGCCCCCCGCGCGTAGCGTGAAATTGTTTTTCACTTGGCGTTTTAAAGTGGTCAAGAATCGCTCTCATGGGGTCTCTGCAAATCAGTACTGGAAGTGCTCTTGGTAAGTCGAGCATGCAGGAATAGGCCCATGGCCGTAGACCTCGCTACCTCACCCAGAAAATCTCCTTGCCCGGCGCATACAGTGCACGTAGCGCCAGATTGGCTGTGAAGTCTTGGCTCGTCCAGAGTACAAGTGAAATCACAGTATCAATGAACAAATGCATCGAAAGAATTCAACTGCAAACGTCCCTACTACCTGCCATTTCCACGTGGCAATGTCGAAGTTCAAAGTACGTAGGAGGGGCGTTAACTTCAATTTTGGGGGGGGGCTCAGCCCCCCAACCTTCGCAATTGGGGGGGCTAAAGCCCCCGTAGCCCCCCTGCTTCCGCCGCCCTTGACTGGTGGTCGTTCTGTATCCTCATAGGGCATACACAATGCACTCTAGCCTGAGGAGAACACTCTTCAAAATTATTACTCACAATGAGGAAGCAAGCAGCAATCATCACAGCTTTCATCTTAACATCCAGATCCATGGGAACTGGTGGGAGTTTATGCATGGAGAAAAATAAATATATAAGTGGTACACATCTAATAAGTGGTATGGCTACATAGAGTCAACTCTAGTTGCTGCCATGGACAAAATGAGCAAAACAAACTTGCACTGTCAGCTTCTGAGTTCACTCACTTCTATGAAGCTCACAAGTGGTCTTTATATCACTTTCAAATTGCAAGTCCAGCTATGGGTTGCATGCATGGTACATAATAGTCTAGTACAGACAATTCAGTCATTACCACTGAACACTTGGTAATACCAAACTAACACTTTTAAATTAGAATTTTAGCTATCTAATTTAGGGGAATTCATTTTAGGTTAAAAGTGATTGCTACAAGAAATCAAACAACACACCTAGCACCTAGTTTCCTTATATCCATGATAAATATACTCCTGACACATATAGTGAGCATGCTTAAAGGACCTATCTACAGTTCAAAATATCTATGGATAGTGGCATATGAGCCACCAAAGGCGACTGGCAGAAGAAACAGAGCTCAAGAGTTTGGCATGTATTGATTCATGTGCATTTTACTAACAATTGCAATATGAGAGATATGAGCCATTGCCATGTAGAACCACTCAAGAGCCCCTACAAGTCAGGAGTAATGTGTATATTTTTAGCTTATGGGAAGATCTTGGTTGGTTCTGTAAATACGTAGGAATTCTCTTTCTACCAATCACAAATTTGCCTTCACATCATCAGTTGGCAATGTTTCAACTGGTAGGTTGCAGTCTTCTTCATGGGTTACATCAACAGACTGGACTACTGAAGAATCACAAGCCTAATCTCCACCTTGGGGAGATCAGGCATATTGGTTGTTACATGCTCCTTAAAGGTTGACATTTAAACTAGTCATCTTGAAGGCTGTTATCCTTGAACACTGTACTGACCAACACCACCATAAGTAAAAAGCCCAATCATTTGGGCCATGTGGCTTGGCAGATGATAGCCTTGATAGGTCAGAGAGTTGATAGAATACATTCATGCCCGCACAATGGTTCTGTATAAGAAACATTATTCAAGTGATATTTGCAAGTACGTGCCAGTCACAAAGCCTCTAATGCAGCTATCCATGGACAATACCACAAGAGAGAGATTGAAATTAAAATTTGACACAGCCTATATGATCGCCAAGGAGAAAGGCATTCATCAAGATGAAGCCATTATGTGAGCTGGAGGAGCAGCATGACACTGACTTGGGACAAAGCCAAATGATATAGGGATGGGAGTCCGTAAAGGTACTGTGGTGTTGTTCGTTCCTACCTTCTTTGTTTGTTTGCTTTTGGGGGATTTCATCCCTATATGTCTGTTCATTTTTTACAAAATGTTTTTACCAGCCGGGTGCGCGCCCGGCGGGTCCTAAGATTGCTTTCATGTTTTCAGACATGTCTGTGTGTGTGTGTGTTCGTCCGCAAATATCACGTGCGCTAAATGACGTCATTACGTTACTATGCCAGTATAGCCACGAGCGCAGTGGAAACTACTGAAAGTTTGCAGGCTCAATAGGCCAAGGTACGTCAAGCTAGGTTAGTTTTGTGTTGCCTAGACGGTGAACGAGTGGTAGGTAACGATGATAGTTCTGTCTTGGCGAGATTTGCTAACTGGAAGCGCACTACGAAATTGCTGCGTCAGCACTTTCGCTACACGATGAGACTGTCTATGGTCTGATCCATTCTACAGCTAGCTGCATTAAGTTAAGACTAACCTGTTGCTGAACACAATCTTCAGATGAATGATTTGTGTAAAAAAACACCTGGCTGGTTTTCAGATATGAAATATCAGTCTTGTTTGAGACTTGATTCAGTTGCTTTTTGGGGGGGGGGGGGCAGGGATATAGCACCAATACGCATGTATTTATATATACCTACTCAGGTGATAGGCTCAGATGATAGCTAAACAGTAGATGATATATAATAATTCTAGTGTTAGCGGGACGGCTATGGTTCAAGGTCCACCACAAACATACGAAAGGCAATGTGGGCAAGAATGGTCATAGGAGTGCATAGCAGTAGCCGTACCGACTCATTTAATGCACATCATGGAGGTTAGTATGGTATGTAATGGTCTAAGTTGTATCAGTGTTCTTACTATTATAACATACCTACAGCAACCATAGATAATATATACCTTCGGACGAAGGTATATATTATCTATGCAGCAACTCACTTTGGGTCCGTCATAAAGCCTACTCCAATTGTTAAAATCGTCTAAGCAGAACAGTTCGTGCTCAAGGCTATGTTTCCGGTGTAGGTTAACCACTGTTTAATCCACAGAACGGAATGGAACAGAATGACGTGTAGCGGCAAGTATTTGCATCGAGCGCTTGAGAGTGACTGCCGAACGGTTTGATGTGCTTGAGAATGCTATGGTGTGGGTGCCCTGGGATCAAATACTGCTTCTTCGCATTTGAATCGTAATCGCTTCAGTCATTGTTATGCTATCCTCTCTGAAGAAAGAAAGAAACAAAGAAGATCATTTGCCGGTTTAGCAACTTGCCAATTTGGCACTTCAGCGATGCACTCTGACAGCGGTTACAGTCTTGTGAAAACACTCGAGAATGAAAGGTAGGGTCCACAAAAGCTTATGAGTAAATCTAGGGCAGAGTTTTGAACATAGTACATTATGAAATGGGGCAGCTATTTTTTTTGGAGCCATCCTATTGTACTCCATAATAATTACAAGCCCTAAGTAGACGAGTGTGTTACTGTAAACCATACTGTCCTCTCCCTGTTCTGTGAAATTTTGTGAAAATAAAATGTCTGGACAAAATCACCGAGTATCAGGTGAAATTGAATTCTGTTCAGACATTGAGTCAGGGTACTTTGAAAACATCACACACACTGGCTTGAGACTACCACAAGAGAAGATCAATACACTCTTGGGGGTCCCTGAGTGCTGGGTGTATTATCAAGACTGATACCATGGTACGAAAGTGAGTCTGCATTGGAAATTTGCACTTCAAGTTAATATGTAAGTTCTGCGAATTAAAATATGCCATCTCTAGCTAAAAGCGCTGTACTGGCAATGTTCTCAAGGCTGAATAGTACAGAAGTCACCACTGATTCTGCACTGGTACATATTACCATAGGTTTTTCGATGTTTTTATCCTTTCATGTACCACTGAAAGTAACCATATGTTATTACTCTAATGTTGTCACTGGTAATCTATACTACTGAACAAAGGAAGATCTGTTTTGGCCAGATAAACCTGGTTATACGTACACACATAAGCATAGACTCTACAAAAACCACCAAAGAAACTGTTTCTTGTAATATACGAGTGCCAAAACTAATCCCGAAGCTAGCAAGCTACTCAGTGCAATTTTTCACTATACTCAGTATAATTATTATTGCATGTGCATAGACATGTATCCTGTCAACCAACTTACACTGTATACCAAAATTATCGGCATCAGTAAATGCCTCCTTGGCCAATCCTCCCCACTGCTTGCTAATCCTCCCAACAGAATTTGCGTCATCAGCAGACAACACCTGAGAAAACGTTTATTAGTTACAGATAAAAATCTTGCTGTGTTAGAGACAATAGACATGAAAACAATTTGGTAGGCATACATTACATATTGTGGGTCCTAACTATCACATGTTAAACGCATGCACTAAATATGTGAACGTTGTGGCTAGCTACATTGCTACACAGGTCCTGCAGCGACAGCTGTGAGGTTCTTGCTTCAAGAGAGTCAGACATTCAGTAGGACTATCTCTCTTTGATGCCAGAGTGCGAAAACAATATTAACTGCAGTGCCGTTTTGAACTTACCGTGCACTGATTGATCAATCCTGAAGTGCCTGCATGGCTCCAATCCGCCGTCCTTGTTTCCCTTGAATGGCTGCAGCAGGCAGTCTTACAACAAAGGTTCCGTTGCTTCCTTGATTTGGTAAGTGAAAAAACTGCCAAACGCTACACTGATACTTTTAGTAAGCCATTTTTGGTATAAACTATTAGCGTGTGGCGACATCACGCATGTGATCATGGCGTGCAATGCGCTTGAGTTAACCGACTACTTCCTATGAAAGAAAGGCTCTCTGAATACCAGCTTTAATTCAGAAAGAAACTTTGCCTAATGCTCTAGTCTTCACCCTGAAGACAAAACTTTGGAAAGTTGGTATTTAGAGAGCCTTTCTTATGCAAGAGCCAACTGAGAAGCCCCCCTCTTTATTCGTACCTTCGTGGACTACTTCCTGTTAAGTGCATATTCGCTGTTAAATGCATATTTCCTTGTTGCTAGCTGTTATACGTAGGTGCATGCGCTTAACAACCAGCACCTACGGTATGATTCAAGTAACAGGGGGCGCATAAAATAAATAAGTGTCAAGCTACTAATTGTTTATGCAAGGCAATGCAATATTAGAAATTCGTCCTCACAATGGTGACGCACAATTGTGGCAGCGACTGTAAACGGAAGCGATATAAATGACCTGGAACAGCTTACAAAGCTCAAAAGAACTTTACAGAAGACAGTGACAAGGTACCTGTTGTGTTTTTATACCTACAAAATAATAAAACAGCTGCAAATGTATAACAGAGGAGGTACGCCAAGGCTGTGATATCATTCAAAAATCACATGACATCATGCATATTTTGCATTCCGTGCGTGACAAACTCTCGAATATATTTGGTATACGCGTACGTAAATTAAAGTAGCAAATAGACGGCTAGCTCAGTTTCGCCGTCGAGGATCACCTGTGAGTTTCTGTAAGTTGATGAAGTTGTAAAACCTTACTGCACCATATTTCCCAGAGTGCTATGATTCTCGGGGCCTTAAAAGCTACAGAGGCCGTTTTGAAAGCCGTTCGATATCGGTAAGCGGGTGCATGAAGGCCTTGGTCAGTGCTTTTCTATATAAATTCTTGTCTGGAAGTCTTTGCAGTATTGATGCACATTATGCCTACTCGCTTATAGGTACGATCTGGATACATACTGGCTGTGTAAGAAGCTAGTAACGGTAGTGGACTAACCGCTAGCATTCTTGAGCAAAATGTCCACCGAAAAACGGTGGGGATCTGCGGGGCTCAGTTGATTTTCTTGAACCTTTCTACTGGTACTGATGTCACAGCACTTCAAACAGCTCTTGCAGTGCTTTGCTTTGGCAGCAGAGGGTCTCAAAATCTCTATGGCGATTACTGTACTTAAGTGACGTCAACATACCTGCACGTGATATTGATATTGATGTACCTCCTCTGGTTGTATAACAAGCTTGATTGAAGTCTAGATTAGCTGGCCTATCTGCCATGTTAACGTGGAAGCAAGCCAGACATCAAAGCAAGGTACCAGCACAGTGTACATAGGTAATACCATTGTAGCTGGCGCAATAACGGGAAATTAGTCTGCAGGGAGAAAGGGTTGTGACGCATAATTGGAAATTATCGACTTTAAAAAATTGAATTTTGATGCAGAATTAGAAGGACGCGTAATTAGAGCGCCTACGGTAGTTACATGAGAGGTGGTACATGGTATAGTAAGAGGAGAGCTAGAAATCATCCCTGATTGTGACTTTCTGCAGCTAAAAGCACTTTCAAGAATAGTAAGTGGGGAGCTTGCAATTTTCTATCTGGTAGCTTTCTTACCACAAAAATTCGGAAGTGCCCCTCCTGGCAGTGGTTGTTGGCTGCTTGACTTCCAATCTTAGATCTGAACTTCTACGCTTTGCAGTGGCAAACACGATCAATGATTCAAAGTACCAATCACTTTCTAAGCATCTACTTGATGAAAAAACCATCACTACATGCTTAAAGCCTTTTATCTGCACAGTTTGGTGACACAGAAAAAATAGCAAATTAGTAACTGAACATGTCATTTTCGTCACACAAAAATTGTCGTTAGTACTACAGTTTTCCAAGATTTCTTGGAAGTGCGTGTACATACAGTAGACACCAGGCTACTCTTCGGGATGGTCTGGCCTAGGAACGAGGTCATTATTAGCCAGATTCAGGCTGTGCTACATCTGTAGCCAACTGCAGGACAGGATTGTTGCTAGGAAATCTGTAAGTAATTACCTAAACTAAAGCATTGCCACATTAAAAATGCCACAGCAATCTTGGTCCTAGGGATAGCAACCCTTCATATATTTCAATGAGCAGCTGCAAAGCAGTAACTCAAACATAAAGGATGGAGTGGCCCAGTAATCATGATATGTCTTCTCCCCGCCCAGATAAGACTGAACATGTGTTTTAAGCTTGTCCTGTGTAGGAATAGCAGTAAGACTAAATTACTCTTAATTTTTTGCTAAGGAAAGACTACTACAGGCCAAGTGATTGTCGTATCTGCGTAGTTTGTGTGGAAGCTGACATGTACTCGACCAAGTATAAAGATTTAAGGGGGATGTAATGTAATATAATACTCTGCCAAGTGTAAAGATGAGAAGGTGTAATGCAATATAATGTCATGTACAATAATGTAATTAATGTTTGGTATGAAGGAGGGGTCACAGAGGATCAAAATTTATACCATGTAATCCTTAGGTGAAAACTAGGAAAGCGTATGTCAAGCATCTCTACCGTCACTTTCTGTAAGGAGTTATGGCCAAAACAAAGCAAGAACACAATTTATATGGGTCCTTATGGGTCCCCTGCAAAGCACGTGTTCAAAATGGCATCTCTGGCAGTTACATGGATGCCGTCTTCGAACTTGTGGTGCACGAAGAGTCAGAGATCTGGACATGTCTACCACACAGTTTTATCAAGGAAGGCTTACTACAGCTCCCAGGTTAATGCAGTTTGTGTAATAGCACAGCCTGTCTCTCCACTCCCCTGTAGTACAGACATATGGTTGGTCCTTGAAAATATGTTGCAGCTAGAGACATTAATTTCTCAAGGACCAGTCGTTTTTAGTAGCTTCTCCAGGAGTATTGGTATAATTATACATTATTCCGGGTTAGTTGTTATTCTCGTGACTGTGGTTCGTAAAAATATCCGCGTTTCGCCACGCCCAGGTCATGATTCATTACATCCGCATCTCTGCTGGCCGCTGAATGTACGACACACCATCTGCTCGCCCGCCGTACTTACACTTGATATAAATAAATAAGTAATATAATGTTTGCTATGAAGGAGGGGTCACAGAGGAGTGAAATATATACCATTGCGATCCTTGGGTAAAATCTAGAAAAACTCATGTGAGGCTCATCTACTTTCAGTTTCTGTGAGAAGTTATGAGCAAAACAAAACTATACACAATTTAGATTGGTCTTTATGGTACATGTTCTAAATGGCATCTCTGGCAGTTACATGGATACCGTGTCTTCGAACCTGTGGCGCACAAAGAGTCAGATATCTGGACAAGTCTATCGCAAAGTTTTACCAAGAGAGCCTACTACAGCTCTCAGGTTAGTCGAGTTTGTGTAGTCTTTGTATAAGCAAAGATATGAGCACTATTAATGAACAGTACGATCGAGCGATGGTACATTATTGTCTCCATCTGCAACATATTTTCAAGAATCAGCCATGGAATGGTAAACTTGTCCAGATCCCTGACTCTTCATGCACTACAAGTCTGAAGATGGTATCAGTATCCATGAAACTACCTGCCAGAGACGCCATTTTAAACACATGCCTTAAAGGCGTCCCATAAAGATACTTCTAAAATGTATATAGTTTCGGCTTGCCATAACTCCTCACAGAAACTGAAAATGGAGAAAGAAATTTTAGTTTTCACCCAAGGATCACAATGGCCAAAAGATATTAGGGATGACAATCTGTAAAAGTGTTATGTTGTTCCTACTCTTTTGAGATTCTATCCTTATAAATATGTTCTTTCATTTTTTGAACAGTTTTTGGTGACTTAATAAATGGGAACCGCCAAAATGCAGTACAGCCCACGAATACACACTCTCTACTGGAATGACAAGGGGTAACGATACATACTTACATCAAAGTTGGCATCAGAGCAGCAGCTGCATCCCAGAGTTGGCCCTTTGATCTTGAGCACACACTCTCCTTCAGCATTCTGAATGTAGAACCATGGGCGCAGAATTCCCAGAGGATCCTGTTTCACATAGCCAATCACTGTGCCAGGTGGCGACTGCACTTCAATTTCATTGGGATCACAGCAGCTGCAGCAGCAGCAGCTGCAGCAGCAATAGCCACAGCAACAATTAAAACAACGCAATGGGCGCTCAAGATGTATAACCTGAGAGGTAGTCATACAAAGTGCAGTTTGCCGATATATACACATGATAATGAAAACTAGCCCCTGTAATGTAATATTTTTACATAACACAAATAATTATCACAACGATGCACTTATGTATACACCCAAGAGTGGGTTATGCACCTATGCAACCCATGAGTTTGCAGTTATCCCAAGGCAAAGCTTAGGGATAAATACAAATAAGTGCGTTATGGGGAACCCACGAGTGGGTGTGGTCTATCTGACTTATCCACATTGCGCATGCACAAAGTCTGAGTATATATAAAGCCGCGTAGCAATGGCTAGACTTAGTAACAGCAAAGCCACTTATGTTGCGACCGGACCCCAGCTCTCCTGTTAGTTTTGTTTACAGAAACTACCTCGATCATGTGAGTCCAGACAGCAATTCTCTTCATTGCTAATGTTTACCGATCTAGTCGCCGGCTACTACTTCTCGCACCCTTGGCACCATTCTGCCACCTACCAAGCCAGCCTTCCCTATTCAATTACGACCACTGCTGCTTTGGTGACAAGGCTACATCAACCAGTACCAGTGACAGCATTAGCTTACAGGAGTGAAACAAAGAACAACTATATGCATGTACACACATAAAATGGTTCATGCATCAATTATTTGCTGCAAGGAATAAAAGTGTGTGTTATGAGCCTATGTAATCAATAATTTTTAGCTATCCTTTTCATTGTAGATGATGTACTGTGGTATAAAGGTCTGTAGTCTTCTTCAAAGCAAGCTAACAAACATTTGTAGAAAAGTACCAAGAACAAACAAAATTTGTCCGTTTCTTCTTTGGCTTCTGTCTTTTATCTTCAGCTTCTACTTCCCCAAACATCGACCCATACAGACTGAGCACAAATTGCAGCACACACGTAGCATTAGTGTAGCTTACGTACAACTGGAGATATGAGCACTGCAGACAGACAGCATAACTGACAATCACGCAATATGTGTATGAGATTCAAGCAGCACAGCCCATCTCTCCATTCTCCTCTTGCAAATTTCAACATGAGCTTCAGAAAGACATAGTGTGAGTTGAAGATGATGGACAAGGCAGCAAACACACTACTCATCAAAGAAACCCTTCACATCTGCCTCACGTGACGTCACAGAGAAGCTGCTAAACAGAGATAAAGGTATTTCCATCCTAAATGTAGGTGTGATGATATTATCCTTGGATGCGATCAGAAGGAGAGGCTGAAGCGAAGCAAAAGCAGAGACTGATGTTTGAAGTAAACGTCTGGTTGGAATCGTATGAAAACAAATTCTACAAGTCAGATAGATCGACAGTACTGTGGAATTCCATTGGGCCTCAGTACCAGAAGAGTGAGTTACAGCAACAGAACATCGACTAGTACAGTGATTCAGAATGCTGCTATAAAATGTATATTCGTGAGTCTGCCATAACTTGAAAATTCATGATACAGTTTCAATCCGATACTTGTGTTTGCCTATACCTATGCCACAGATAAAGCATATAGCAACAATCCACATAGAGAATTTACAATTGCATCGATCTAGTGGAGTGCTTGGAGAGGAAGCAATTTACAGTATTTCCTTCAATGGTAGCATGTCGATAGTTAAAATTTATATTAACTGAATAAGCTATTAAATACCTACATAAATAAGTACTTACTGTATAGTGGAAAACTTTCACAGGTGCACATTTTCACAAAAGTGCAACACCTTTAGAGAAATTTTCACATATTTAGTTTTTGCATCAATGCAAGTCCTTGACCACGCCCCTCAGCTACACACGGCCAACCATCGCTGAAACCGTTGTGTATCAAAGCAATGGTACTTATGGTAATAGAGGAGGCTACTATTCCAATCAGACTGCTGTACTTGTAAAAGAGTTGACATGCTGAAGGTGTGGACCCTCTCACTGTGTCTGCGAGCTGTGAGCTTGTGGATTTATTCCTTCGTCTTAGGGAGCACGCTTCACTGTGTTATTAGCATCTTTTTGTCAGTCATGGGGCTAATAAAAGTACACATGTAGATTATGGTCCTCTGGCATTTGGAAGAGCGTCAGATTCAAAATTTTACAAGTTTCGAGGGTAACCACACTCTCAAGTGTAAAGTTTCATGTGAGCAGAGAGACAAATGACTAGAAAAGTGGTTAATAGATTTTTTTTCTCCAGCAGGCCCTGGATGTGCTCATGAGTGTTTATCTATCACAGTAGCTACGTGTACAGTATTCCTAATCGTTGTAGAGTCTTAGCAGGAGACTAAGAAATAACTGCAAGGCAATACAGAGTAGGTATGGCCTACCATAAATAAGGACACTAGAAAACTAATTGGGTTACTCATCCATGGTAATAAAGGGAAGCTAGTCAGATCATGAATACAAACCTAATGAGATCATAGTTTATGCAATCAGTGAAGAGTGGGCCTTATACCACAGCTTTCAATCCTCTGCTGAAGCTCTTTTGAGATCTCCTGACAAAGCACTGAGCAGTAGTCCAGGGTGTGGTAGCACCAATACATTCAGTGATCATGCATGCTTATAGTCTTATGAAAATTTTATTTTAGAAGCTGCAATACTGCAATAGTCGGTACTGTCCTTATAAGTATATACATAGAGGTAGCCTGCATGTGATCTACCTGCAAACTGGATCACTGATGGCTTAAACATCAGTGCAACACTGATAAATCAATCAGGTAGCTTATAATACAAACAGTCTTGCATTATTATACCAAATTCAGTAAGCATAATACAATGAGTAGTAACATGCTGGCTACTAATACCCACATAATCACAATGAAAAATGTATGTGTAAACTACAATATACCTATAGCTGAGATAACCTACTTCACGCTCTGTATTGTCAGAGATTGACATTGAAAACTCTCTGCCAGGTCCATAGCACTGTCGCTGAAATGGAGAAGACCCTGAAAATGGAGAAACACTACTGAAGTTGTGAGTAATGGAAATATTACACATGGCTATGATTAGCGGTATTATACCTCCATACTGCAAGTATCAAACGTTAATTGGACGGTCTGGAAGTGAGGCTAGCAAGGAGTTCCATTTGCCCTTAATAGCTTACAGCACCAATAAGTGTTTCCTAGGTGAAGATGCCCAATGAAGCCTGGCTTGGTATCCAGTAGTATATTCCAGAAAATTGTGAAAATATACTCATGTTGCTGCCATAGCGCTACACCTTTTATCACGAAACTTACAGACACAGGTGGAGCTTGTAAAAGCTATCAGAATGGTGTAACCTCGGGTCGCTCTTATTCTTGGCCTCTGACTGAAGGTTTCATAATCTAGCATTCCAGGTTAATAATACATATGGCCTCAAGCTTGTTCCCAGGCCACGCAGTTGGAGAAGTGGCCTGGTATCTACTGTTCGCGCATATGCAAGAAAAACAGTCAGTAAATGTGTCCTTAAGCAAGCTCAGTTACGTACATGGCAGTGAGTAGTACACAGGCAGTATACAGGTATAGTTAGTGTAAAAGTGCAAACTAGTCTGGTTCTGATTTTCTATGATTGAAGGGCTATATAACCAATACGGAATAGTAAAAGGACCTGTAATTTTCTATTCACTAAGACTTTGGCAGCTGTTATACTACACAAATTGGAAAGGACCTCTCTCCGGGCAGTAGCTATGAGCTGCTTGATTTTCTAAGCACCTACATACCACTAGTATCCATACGTAGTACATGATTTCGTGGGGTATTTTGCACATGCGCAAACAGTGAACACCAGGCCCACTCTTCAGGGGGAGTGGCCTAGAAACAAGGCTACAAAGCTCTAAACTGGTGGGTCTGTCCCAATGCTCACATCCTAAAAGCATTTCACAGGACACTCCCAGACTACATGTACTACACATCCCCACTCAACTTAGACTTTCTATCATTGTTTTTACCACTATATCTTCATTAATACATTAATCTTGTACCCAGATCACCTACCCGCCGCAAATAATTCATTGAAGTTTGGCTTTAACTGCAGCATCAATTCCTTTAAACCACGTCTCCCTCTGCCTACTTCTACATAGTTGCATTTCCTACTCATTGTCTAGTAGTAACCTTGCAATTGCATTTATTGACTTCATACCAACTTGAATTTGCTCCTTCCCTCCTCCCTTTAACATTTTAGTAGAAGAGCAGCTTAGTACCTTCTTAGCTGCTACTGGCCGAATAACTAAGGATGCTGTCTGCCTATTATTATGCCATATTTAAAGTATACATGTAAGTCGAAGTATTAAAACCAACAATTCCTTGTGACTGTACGGATATCCAATTGATCAAAGCTTATTCCCCCATTATTGCCGAGCGCCTTAGCACGAGGCAACTAATCGTGCAGTATGGGCTGAAATCTCAGCTAGCGTATATAAATATATATGTGCGCAACTTCCGTCACGCTTAGGAATGCAATTAAATCTCCAGTTACGTTCCTTATACGTGTTATTACTATGTCTGTACGTTCCGTATACGCTACAGCTGTAAAGAAACGCTTCCGGCCCCGGGGGCACCCCGGGGGGCAAGCGCGTGTTCAAGATGGCGTCCTGACAAGTTACATGGATGCCGCCTTTGTACTTCTGACGCCCGAAGGATTAGAGATCTGGACAAATCGATCACTTCTTTTTACCCAAGTAGGCTTACTACAGCTCCAACGCGATTAGAGTTTGTGTAGCCTCTGTTTCAGCAGAGATCTGACCGCTGGAGACAGACGGTGCGGATCGATCGCCAGCAATACGAACGTGAGTTACAAGCAACTCTGCTCTCGTGCAGTAGCCATAACTGGTCCTTGGAACTGTGTTGTATACAGAGACATTCGTCTCCTGAAGGCTCATTCGCGTACAGTAGCTTCTCCGGCAATTGCGTGGGCGATGCAGCTTCTAGTGGGTGTGGTTTTGTGCTAACTAACTTACGTCATACCTGTGCGCGAGGCTATCTGCGCAATGCGTATGCCTAGTTTTACTAGTCTCAGAACAATGAGAGATATGTTAATAATTATGAATTCTGCATTTCTTGGAGCTGTGCCAGTAACAGAAGCACGCTCATGAGACAATGGTCTCATTATAGATAGTAGAGTAATTCTACTCTTGTCTATGTTGAATGTTCCTATCAACATTGTCCATAAGAATTTAAATAATAGAAACAGAGTTCAGCAGTGTGATACAGTAGACGCACGCAAGTTTCTACGTATATCACTCTATTCGTTACATACTGAGGACTGAACTTAATACTTACTTTCGGCAGCAAAGTATACTTGCTGTCCTAGAGTGTTACAAATTCTGTATTTATTCTCAGTTTCATAGCCTGTGATAACTGTGAAAAAGGAATTGACAACATTAATGCATGTGCATAAACAAAATTTTAGTGCTACTCATGTGACCTTCGACAATTTAGACATCTAAAAATTGATCACATGACTACACTAAATCACTTAATGTACACTGGTGTGCACGAAGTAAAATAGCGCGCACTTTCTAAAAGACGCCCACTAGAGCTATGGCTGCCTCAGAGTACTAAGCACTTTAGATACCAGTTCACAGTGCATTACGGGGCTAGTTAGTGTGCTTGGGCAATACAGTAACAGTGTTGAGCACATAATGCACTCGGCTTCGGCTAGTACATTATCCTCCCCTCGACTATTACTATATTGCCCTCGCGCACTAACTAGACCCTGTAATACACTGTCAACTAGCATCTAAATATTAATTAAGCCTCCATCTCAGTTTCACCTGAATATCAAATATGCAATTATTAACAGTTACTTATTAATAACTACATCAGTTTCAATGTGCGCAGCCTGCTGTTAAAATATAATATTCAAAAGCAACAACGCTTCAAGGCCTTGGCCAACAATAAGGAGGCCTAAGCTAGCTACTACCGTGGCTACACAGATAATACGGGGTCAATAAGTAATTATTAATTAAATGTTGGTAATGCAGTCATGTGAACATCATATTTACTACTGAAGCTCATCAAGTGTTTAATTTGATCCATGCTTGAGAACCGTTATGAACACACTTGATTTTGTAGAACACAGGAAAAGAACTTTAGGTGCTTACTAGGTGAGAAGGATACGTGTACATACGTACGTAAAATAGTTACATGCAAGTACAGTGAGTCTGTCGCATGCATATAACTACATGTATACACCCAATCTAGCCTCTATGGGATTCCTTGACTAAAGCAAATGCAACTCACTCTCAAAGAGCTCAATTTGCTGATGAACAAGAATCTGATCAATCTGGGTGAGGTACTCCAGACCAAGTGGACATCCAGGAACAGTCTCAGCTGGGAGTGGCATCCAAATGACTTCCTGTTGAGGTATGTTGGCAGCTAACTGTGGAAACATTGCTGCAGCAGCTGATAGCGGATTTTGGGTCCCAAATGCTGCACCACCTGCAAAGTACATGTACAGCTGACAATTATGTTTGCTGGAAAACTGCATTTATTATTTCTACAGACAGCAGCAGTTACATGTACATGTTCTGTCTACAAATGGTTTTGGAATTAAGTCTATATCCACACTGTACGTTACCAAGGTTTGTGTCTCAAAAAAGTAGTGAGAGCTGCAGAAGTCTAGCAAAGATTACATGTAGTATTTCCTCTGTATCCTTCATTGATTCTCACAAGATTTGAGGGTCTGAAAAATTATGAGGTGGCTTTCACTAGTCCAGTCGCATACCACATACCTTGTACATAAAGGCTTCAAATTTGGAACACATGACAAATTTATTGACCTATCTTATGCATAGAGCACTTAAAATGATTTCACACAGTAGAATGAAAGCATTTTATATACATAGAGCACTTAAATGCGACATCACAATCATACAATTACCACACTGCTTTCCTGAAAACTAGTTAAAAGCACCCAATGATTATGAAAATGTACTCTCTAACACTTCTTGTAATGAGGCAGCTCTGTGCGAAAGTAATTGCTTCACTCCAAAAGTGGGAGTTTGGTACATATATTTAACTACTATAAGAGGCACCTATTAGGGAAATTGGAGTTGTGGCAGAAGACAATATGATACAAGCATGGAATATGGAACCTAGGTATTTCTCTACATAATCTGATGTATATGTAGGCAATGAATAAGCTAACCACTCACTTGTTGAAGGGTACTGCCCTCCAGGTGGGATGCTTGGGGTAGCAGTAACATTCTGTTGTGCAATATCAGGCTTTGGAGCTGTAGGCTCTGTTGTGTAAGGAGGTGGCTGGTCAGTTAATGGAAGATGACCTGTTTCAGCCTCTGTTTTGGAAAGGTAAAAAGAAGTTCACTCTTACACTTAACCGTCCTATAATATATTAAAAGTAACCACACTGCCAAGTGTAAAGTACCACGGGCAAATAGAGATGAACTAATGAAAGTATAATTGCTGGAACTTATGCACATGCATGAAGCAAAGAAGCTTTAGAATGCGCCGCATCTCCATGTGGTATGGACAAACGAAGAGACAAGATTTTATCTCGCAACGTAACCGTGGAGAAAAATCAGGCAGTAAGACCTTATTATGTGCGCGACACAACTGACTTTAATTAGGAGTAGACATGGAATGCAATTAGTGTATTACTGAGCACTCAGATCTTGCTGTGTGCTCAAGTTGTTAAACTGTGTATTAGATCGCTACAAAGATTGCAGAAGAGCTGACTGCGATTTTTTGATGAAACAAAGACCTTAAGAGCCGAGAACAGTGGTGGGAACCCGCGGTCTAATGTCCCTGGGAGATGAAGTGGACCATAGGTTATGGATAGTCTGCCAGACCACTTGTCAGGCACAAGAAAACTGGAGTAGGTAAATATGCCTAGGCTATAGCAGACCCATTCTCAAAAGTTACAGAACCTTTCGTTACTCTTGGCTAGTTTGTAACTATGGCTATGTTTGTATCTGCATATTTTCAACTTGTGATCTGGCTATGTTTGTATCTGCATGCTTTCAACTTTGATCACAGTGATTTGCAAGGATTAGCTAGGCTTTAGCTAACAACAGTAGAGATGAAGCTGTGCCTTCTCTGGGCTACAGATAATCTATGCTGTTATGCATACAGGGCCCTAGGTTCATGGCTAGTCTCGGTACCAGCCCACCAATCAAGGCGGAGATCGCTTCGAATATCCCGCCAGCTCCCTCATGCTCTTACATGCCTCCTGCACTAACGATCTTCTATTCCGCACATTTGCTACACACAAATACTCGCTCACGCTCGCCCCACAATGTTCTCACATAGCTCCTCCCCCAAATGATGCATCAAATTTCTATAATACCTGACTGAAAACAATGAAGGGGGCGATGAATAAAGCACTCGTCGTCTTCGGTGATCGACATACTGAGAGTCAGACAAGATCACGATGGGGTTTGGGTATATATAGCCTGGCCCCATATAGCCTCGCTCGGGAACTTTGCTTGGGCGTGGCTCGGAGGTCCCCGAGGCAGGGCGGGGCTGTACTCTGAATACTATGACAAATAATTTACTGAACGCAGCCCACGCAGTCCATAATCTACAAAGGCAGCATAACGCTCCTATCTAGGCAAATACCGGTATTAAACAGAAAAGACCTACAGCTGTGTACTCCAAATGGCCGAAGGTACGTTCAGCACTGCTACCGCTGGAACATCCAAAAGCAAAGGGTTATATCATATCGTAATAGATCACTACGAAGACTGGAGGAGAGCTGATAGCTGATTGTGTGATTCTCTGACGACAAAAAGCCCTCAAGAGCCGAGAACAGCGACGGAGATCCACAGAATAGGCTTGAAACTGGAACAGTAGACCGACCGTTCAGACTTTCGATGGTGTTGGCCATGAACTAGTCTCGGTACCAGCCCACCAATCAAGGCGGAGATCGCTTCCAGTATCCCGCCACTCTTTCGACTAGTTCATGGCCAACAGACTCCACACCATCGAAAGTCTGAACGGTCGGTCTACTGTTCCAGTTTCAAGCCTATTCTGTGGATCTCCGTCGCTGTTCTCGGCTCTTGAGGGCTTTTTGTCGTCAGAGAATCACACAATCAGCAAGGGGTAGTCACTTACATACCGCCTGTATAAGCATCTGCGAACGGGATCAAAATGGAATCAAACGATCAAGGTAACTTTTGAAGGATGATCAAAGGATCAAGAAGGATTCTGAGCGACAACATTTACGATCAAAGACTAAAATGTTTGACCTGTGATAAGTGCACATTGCGCATACGGCTCGTCACGCGAGTCTTGCTGCTCTCGTGCCTAGACCAGCTCCTCCTCCTACCCTCCCCCCCCCCCCCCACCCCCAGGCCCTCGCCGAACGAGGGGGAGGAGCTGGTCGGGGCACGAGATTACGTTTACGCCCCCTCGATAGATAATCAACTGACAGGAAATAGAATGTGTAGTCGTCGTACTGCATATCAGTTCAGCAGATGTAAAGAAAGTGCGGCGATTTGACACCAACTCAATCCACCAATATGTTTGTGCGGGCGTAGAGGCTGAACTCGAACCAAGTACACGTTTAGTCTCGCGCGCCAGACTAGTACACGTTAAGGAATCTACCACTGGCTATTAATCAGTGTGACCTGGATAAAGCTTAATGCCACGTACGTCAGCTGTAAATGACACTAGTTCATTGACATTCATCATTTCACTAGGACTGTGCTCGCGCGGATACTACGGAGGCGTGGCTACAATATGGACCTTTGACCCCGCATACATCACGCGATCATGAACTTCAGAACGGACGATCAAGCGATCAAAGCACTATTTTGGGCAAAATCAAACGATCAAGAATGATTTTAGCCGATCAAGATTCTTGATCCCGTTCGCAGATGCTTATACAGGCGATATATGTGACCTTCCCCCCGGAACAAATTTTTCTGAAATATTTGGACCCCCCCTGAAAAATTTGTTCCTACCCAAGGGCCTGCATGCGAAAGTTTAGTATTGCTGGCTGGCCATTCCACGAAGGTCCCAAGGTTAAATATAAGAGGTGTATAAAATATATTTTTGCCTTTCTTGCTTACTGCAGCTCCCTAGTCTCGAATCCAGACCCTCCCCGCGCGCCCCGTCGGAAAAGTAGGAAAAAACGAAAAGGAAAGAGGGTCTGGCACTTTTGGTAGGGGTCACGCGGATCCGCGCCTGGAATGCAGGCGCAGCTAATTATTGAATTCTACCGTAAATTGTTTTCGTAGATTTAGAAGAGCTGTTCTGAGATAGAGCATGGCTACTTGTGAAAAGCTTACAAATGTACATAGTACCTAGTGATAGCTTCGCAAGTATCTGATCAACTTGCTGCCGCTCAAAGCGAGTAGATAAATTTGTCGCTAGCACTGGTAGCAGGTACCTTGAGGCATCACTGTGTAGAACACTACAATTGTCATATTCAGCAAGCTGTCTTGTACAGAGGAAGCAGGGATGCAGTGCCACAGTTGGTAGGTAGATATACTGGACAGCCAACAACAACGCAGTACAGCTGGAGTATTGATAAACGTGTTGCACACGCTGGCGAATTTTTTTTTACAGAAGTATTACGTCGCAATAATGAAATTGCTAACATTCCATGGATCCGCGTGACCCCTTCCATAAGTGCCAGACCCTCCTTCCTTTTTTCCTACTTTTCCGACGGGGCGCGCGGGGAGGGTCTGGATTCGAGACTAGCAGCTCCCAGGGTACGTCTAGACTTTGTGTCAGAGCCTCTGTAGCTACAAGTAGAGATGCGAGCGCTAGAAACAGGCGGCATGATCGAGCGATGCGAATGTGTAGTTTCAAGCAGTACAGCCCATCTCCCAAGGGCCCCAAGATTTAAATAGTGCATGCCAGAGGTGTATAAAGATTTCTTGCTAACTGCAGCTCCAGAGTTTGTGTAGCTTCTATATACAAACGCTAGAAATGTATGGCATAATTGAGCGATGCAAATTTGAGTTTCAAGCAGCACAGCCTGTCTCCCATAGCAGCCAATTTAGCAGTATCCAAAATTTGATAGCAACACGTTCCGCTATTGGCTCTTCACTGCCACAAAAGTGGGTAGATTTCTTTCTCTCCATACTTGATGGAAAACCTTTATTCGTTTGATAAAGCACATGGGATATGGTCTTCCTTGTTGTGATATATAACAATAGGAGAAACCATCAATCACACTGGGGATCTACAAGAAATATTACTTAATTGTCTAATTTTATGGCTATAAGGTTCAAATTTTGACTATACCCCAACATTGCATTGCATAGTGCACACCAGCATAATGCAACCACGCCTTATCAACACATGGTTTTGACAGTGCATAGCTAACTGTACTGCAAGAGCGGTGGAGATACTTTCTACAGGTCCAAGATTTGAAGCATCTGTGTAAAAGCTGAGATCCACGTAAACATTGTAAGACAGGCTGGATAATTAAGGGAGTTGGCAGTCTCAAGCAACACAGCCTGCCTCTCTGTATGCCCACAACAGATGCATGGATATGTAAGAGAGCATACGTTCAACCTCCTTACTAAGCACCATAGCAATCATTGTTGCTAATAACTTTGTGCTCCGCCCAATACAATGATTGTATTTCCAGCATGCCCTGCCTACATTGTTCTTCACTACACCAATAACTTCGTGCTCCACCTAATACAATGATTGTATATCCGGCTTATAGTGCATCATGCTCAATAATAAGCACACTTTGAGTATTTAATATTTCACATTGAGCTGCTGCTGGCTCAGATAGCCTCGTTCCCAGGCTCCACTCCCCAGCTTTTCTCACACACTATGCGAAACACACAGAATACTAGAAACACGCAAAACACTGCAAACAGAAACACAAGAAACACAAAATTCACTGAAAACACACAAACACAAGAAACACAAAACATAAAACACTAAAAACACACAAAACACTGCAAATACAGAAACACACAAAACACATAAACACTAGAAACGCACACAAAACACATAGAACACAGAAACACAAAAATACAAGAAACACATAAAAACGCAAGAAACACACAAAACAAAAAAACACACAGAACACTATTCGGCATTTATGACGCTTACATGAGTACTTAAGGATTATATAATTATTATGTAAAGATTACATCATTTGGATCCCTTCTACTTGTGCTCACTGCTGTTTGTCTGGTCCGCGGGTGGTAATGTGAGAACCTAATTATTGAATGAAACTAGAGCAACCTGAGTTCATCTTCACCTTTAAACTACCCAATACTACATGTATGTGATCGTACCAGCTGGTGAATTTGCAGGTGGCAATAATCTATAGTACGCCCTTCCCCATATCCATGTACTAACTACTTTAAAAACTACTTTTTGTTGATTTAACTTACTACACCTCTGAAATACAGGCTTATCAGCACCTGATTTTATTCTGTTTGTGATTTTGTAAGTTGAGCTGAGGTAGCTAGCTGATCGATAGCTAGGGCTGGCTGCCTAGCCGCCAGTGTGGAAGATAGTATTAAAAGCTCAGGCAAATTGTAATTCTCCCTTCTCCCACTCACACACACACACACACACACACACACACACACACAAACTCTTCCCACTGCAGCAAAAGACAGAATGCAATTAGGAGGTTTAGTTAGCACAAATAACCTTCTTGAATCCAAGGTGCATGTTACAGTGAATACAAGTGACCTATTATTGTGGACCATGTCCCATACTCTGTTCAAGCAACATTAGCTAATAAATAGGCCTATTGTCATGTACACAATTTTTTGGCAGGAGTGATACAGTAGCTGTGATTATAATTTAATCGGTCAATCACTTGTCAATGATTACCTCCTATTGACTTATTGGCCACAGAGACCAAGGGAGCCATTAATCACATTTATAGATTCTTTCCTAGCTAGCAAAAAAAACAAACACACATGAAATTAGCTCAATCACTCTATATCTTAGTTGGTCTGCTGGACTTAGACAAGAGAACGGGGTCTCAGGGTGGAGCAGTGATGTGTAAGGGTTTTGAATTCGGCATAAACAAATGTTAAAAAAAAAGATCCTCCTCCATGAAACCGTCACAGAACCTGCAGATTCTATCATGAGGTATCTGAGAAACACAGGAGTATTTACTTGTTTCTAAGGTATGGGGAGTATGAGAGATTGTTCAAGACATGTTCAGACACTTTTATACCTGAAAGTCACCAGACCATTCATGTCGGTATAATCTGTTAAAATTCACGTGTAGCAATTTATGAAACTGGGTTGGCATGGAAACGGTTCTGCCAAATATTTAAGAAGACAGTGATCTAGAGTGGTTCTAATGTATGAAACATTGCTGTTACTGGTCAATGGCTAGATATAGTCAGTGAGTCGAATAAATGACATAGAACTCTGAATTCAAATGTAGAGGAAAATATAAACTGTAATGAGTTGATTTCTTTACATTAGAGAGCTTTATTAGAGTAAGCGTAGGTACTGCTTCACTATCTCATCATGTACAGACGTACAAGTAGTGTTCAGGCTTGTTGGACTCCTGCACATCTGAGTCCTGGTGCTGTACTTGTTGCAGAGATTGTACTCCAGTATTAACAGTACATGTAACACCCTCATTTCACTGGATGTCACAGCCTAGGGCTATTAACAACGCTGTGTCAGCCTGGTTTTAAAATCTCCTTGTACGTACATACACTGTGCAATCTCACATTCACTGTTTGAGAGGAACATCTCGTGCTGGCTACTAGACCTCATTCCCAGCCAACAAAAGAGTGGGCTGGGAACAAGGCTACGTATGTGGCTACATACCACAGCACTATCTTTGTTCCCAGGTGCTGAGAGAAATTTCCACATGGCCTGGAAATTATGATTCTACAATGCATACAGTATTACAAGAGCACATAAAACCTTTCCCTGCCCCCAACTCTATTGGGGGCGGGGAAAGTTTATTTTAATATGCGTTCTTGAGTATTACCATTACATTATAGAGGGCCTTGGAACGCGACCATGACTTTACAATATATTAGACCATATATGAATAATTTATGAGGTAAATCCTTTGAAGTATGCCGGTTAGTAGAGGGTGTTTAAGTAGGTTAATGCCCTCAGTAGTTGCTAAGCAGTATCCAGCACTTTGATGTCTTCGCACCTCTAGATTGTTTATATAGTCTAAGTAGGATAGACACCTGGCTCTCAGGATTTAACCTACTTAAACACCCTTGGGAACCTTGGAAGTGTTAATTGAGTCTCGGGCTCCGCCCTCGACTCAATTAACACTTCCTCGGTTCCCACGGGTGTTTAAGTAGGTTAAATCCCTCTAGCCAGGTATCTATCCTATACATAGACACTACGGTACATGTATACCCGCTACATAATATACGTATTTAGTGTAACCAATTCACAAAGCTATGTTAGCCTAGTTATTTCCAAGTCAGATATATCGGAGTCTTCAAAGTCCCCCGCACTCACTGTGGTTAGGGCTGACCGTGATGTCGCTACAGCAAAAGAAAACAATGGGTATTTAGTGTTGGTATATGCTCATCCGGTATTATACACAAACACTATTAATGTCACCTAATTTTAAGCCTTTGAAATTTTGTAATTATTAACATTAAAGGCAATGAGTGTTGTACATTCACAGTAGACTAAACAGCTATTAGTAGACAAAGAGGTGATGTGGCAAATTGCACAAACTAATTACCTGATGGAAAACAAATGGGAAGCTGATATGATCAAAGGCACACTTCATTATATATTACATGGGCTGAGGCAGCCTCAATTAGATATTTTCACACTGATACAGTCCTAAATACTCAGACAACAGCAATACTCATACTAAGCTAAAAATCACAATACTTGTTAGATCATACATCAGCAAAGGTACAGGTAGCAGTTGTCTGCTCACATGCAGCAGAGAATGAAGCATTTTTTTGTCAGGCTATGCCTGACTAGGAACTCGGAGTGTGAACAGTCTGTAGTGTCAATATAATCAAAGCCCCTGCCCAGTTCCGATAATTTATACGATCAGCACTACTGCGTCTGATTATTGCTGTCATCCGAATATCGATTACTTACTAGTATTCTACTTTGTACACTAAAATTTCCCCACATAGCATAGGCAGGTACATAGGCAGGTACATGTAGGTATACATACAAACCTGTCCGTGAAATCGCCTTAACACTATGTAGCTCACTTTCATGCACATTTAATGACCTAAAAGAAGAAATCAGAATAAATGACATGTAAAACTTTAAGGGAATTACTACTACTGCTGCACAGACATGTACTAACTCACTGTTTTAATTGTGTGGCTCCTTTACTGGTATTCGAGTCAGTGATATTGAAACTGTCATCTGGAAGGAGAAAAAAGCCATTATGCTAAGCTAAATAGCTTATTATTACGGTCCGGTCTAGGTCCTGCTTCGTTTCCAGGCCTGGGAACTACAGACCTACATGCCATCACTGGATCAATGAAACCGGATGGTGTAGTATTTCAATGCACACTAT
This sequence comes from Phakellia ventilabrum, assembly GCA_963921505.1. Classification (NCBI taxonomy): domain Eukaryota; kingdom Metazoa; phylum Porifera; class Demospongiae; order Axinellida; family Axinellidae; genus Phakellia; species Phakellia ventilabrum. The sequence continues at coordinate 3,522,578 of OY997397.1, forward strand.
TTGAGTAACATCCTGTTGCAGGATATGGACTTAGACTTGCACATACAGCTTTCATTTAAACCCACATTTCATTACTCTACTGCATTGATGGTAAACATGCTGTATGCAGTAATTCCAAAGTGAAGGAAGTGGATGTGTACATGTGCACTGAATGGGTGGGGAGAGCTTGCTAAGACTCTTTAACCCACCAGTACTAGATCTCCCTTTTATTTTTTTCTAAAGGATATTTTGTAACAATTTTATGTGGCTGGGGGCTCCTTGGTTCAGAATCACTATTATATCCTTAATCTTTTACCAGGGTAACCACAGTGCCAAAAATTACATAGGCTGTAGCTAGGTGTAGGCAATTAGTGAGTGGGACAGAATTTTATATGCTCTTAGCATGCACATGTACATCTATCTGTAGCAATAATTTGTACAGCAAATATCTGCAAGTAGATTGCCAGGAAGAAATGGAAGTAGACTCTGGACATCAAACACATTACGATCCTTATAGAGTCAGAATTGTGCAACATACAGAAAATCATACTGAATAAGAGAGTCAGCAAGGTGGACGCAAAGTTTAGTATAACCCTTCAACTCTCACAATACTGCAACTGGTGGCTCGTTTCACACCTATAAAGTTTATATGAATGGCATTGCATTACTGTATGTGTGTGTGTTGTCTCCTCATTGCTCTCCAATAATCTGTACGGCTTTATTTTTGGGGGGAGGGGGGTGTTCTACTCATAGATGTTAGTTGTTGGTAATTACGCTTGCACCTTCTCAAATAAGCAATATAGCATCATGCATATGACCTACAGCCTACTAATATGGATGTGATGGTGAAAATTAAATGTAGATGTTTAACAGTTACACTGCATTTACTGGGTGGCTTCTGGTTCTTTCCTGGTCTTGGGTTTTCTTGGTTGGTAATTTGGAGTATGTGGGAGTAAAAGGTTACGGGGACTGGGATTAGGTAGTGGGGTTACGATGGTCAGGCCTATGGCTAAATGAATGAATTGGTGTAATGATAATGATAGCTTTTAGTATTCATGTATGTTTTTACATTGACGTGCACCTACTGCTCTACATTTTGTCTAGGTCTTAATTAACCCTTCACCCCAGCTTTACTTTTTTTGCAGCAGGAAGGGGAGCATGGATAGATCTCTTAATGATGGATACCCAAATGCATATTTTGAATGAAACTTTTAATCACAGTTTTGGGCCAACATATTAATACTAACAACAGTGGAATAGCTAGCATTTACATCAAAGTAGGTTTTCAGTTTTCAACAATCTTGTACCTGATTGGTTTGTCTGCCAAGTATGTGCATGTAATATAGTGATCTTTTATGCTCCTATATCAAGGTTCTATGCTTTAAGGTATGTGTCCCTATAGTATCTTACATGCATAGCCTCTGAAAATGTACATAGGTTGGCTAGAGATAAGTGCCAGTGAGATGGGCGAAGAAGATTAAGTTGCAAAAATTCAGCCGGGTGTTTTACATAAATTATACAACTGAAGGTTGTGCTCAGCAACAGGTCAGTCTATTAGTAAGCTAAATGCAGCTGTAGAATGGATCAGCTTGGCTAGACAGTCTCATCATGTATAGCTTGGAGCAAAAATGCTGACACAGCAATTTCGTAGTGCACTTCCAGTTAGCGATCAGAACTTGCGAAAACAGAATTATCAGTGTTGCCTACCATTCTTTCGCCGTCTAAGCAACATAAAACAAATCTAGCTTACATACCTCGGCCTACTGAGCCTGCAAACTTCCAGTAGCATAATTCCACTGCGCTTTTGTCTATAGTAGCATAGTAATGGGATAACGTATATTAGTGCACGTAATAATTGCGGACAAACACACACACACACAGAGACGCGGAAACGTAAAGCAATCTTAGTACCAGCCGGGAGCGCAAAGCACGTGCCCGCCTGGTAAAAACGACATATACATGCAGTCATTGCAAATATACCTTACCTGCGGAGGAGCATCCTTTAGGGGTTGTCTAAACAATGGGACACCTCCGGAAGGCTTTTTGGATGGGTCTGGCTCAAGTGTAATACTAGCTCCCAAACTCTTTACCTGCATTGTATTAATTATATCCCATATGTTAGAACGATAATACATGTAATTAAGTAGTGATAATGAGTGCATGCATGACCATAATTCAACAACTACATGTAGAAGCAAAGATTCAATAAAAAGGCATGCAAACTCAACAGCCATTCATATACCTTCATAGGAGTAGAAGCAGCATATCCTTTAAGATGTTCTGCAGCCAGCTCTTCTATGCTGTCACCCTCACTGTCAAAGAAAATGCATATAACGAACCACATTGACAAAGTCATATCCCAACTACCTGTACTGAGGCACTTATGTGTAACTCAGCAAATGAAATTGCAATAAATCTCTGATCTGGTACAGAATAAGAATATCACTGAAAGGCTCAATTTACACCTTATTCCTTCCTGAGAAAATGAACAGCCATAATATTATGCTCAGGCACATCCCCCTTCATAGTTTATTATAGCTAACCTGTCCCATGGACTATCCTCTTCAACTCTAGCTGCTGTAGTAATGATTTCAACTGGAAGCGGTACACTTGGTGGAGTGACATTTGGACTTGGGGATTCACCAAGCTCTACAGGGTCTTGCTCTGAGTTGGATTCCCATTCACTTCCTGAGTCACCACTAAATAACGCAATGGTGTGGGTACCTATTAATAACCTCTGTATACTGCCAAGGGATGTAATATAATATAATATGATATAATAAGAGGGGTCACAGAGGATCGAAACTCATACATTGTGATCTTAGATGAAAATGATTTTCAACCTAGGGTTTCTCTACTTTCAGTTTCTGTGAAGAATTATGGCCAAAACAATACTATATACATTTTATACGTATCTTTATGGAACCCCATCAAGCCATGTGGTTAACGAGACTAAGCAGTTGAGTGGGTGGCTCAAGCACTAGCAGTGCAGGTGGAACTTGTGTAGGTGGTCCAGTCAACAGTAGTGCAGGAATAGGCGAGTGAATGACTCAAGTAACAGTGTGATTTGCATAGGTGGGCCAGGTGACAGCAGTGCAGAGGCACAGCAATGCAGGAAGAGGTGAGTGGGTGTCTCATGTGACAGTGATGTGAAGGCAAAAACAGATGAGTGGGTGCATGGCTCATGCGACAGTGGCGTGAGAGCAAAAACAGGTGAGTGGGTGGCTCAAGCAACAGCAGTTGGGCAACTTGAATGATTCGTATACATGTATATGGGCCAAAATGTATGAACAGCCTCTTGTAACTGACAAATCTGGCATTGGAATAGCCTCTGCACTGCAAGCGCTAGAGTCTTCTATCACCTTTCCACGTACGTGGGCAAGTATGTCCGTATTTCTGTTTAGGCATGTCACTTTATGAGCACTTTCGCTAGCCACTCCTTAGTTGTCTCAAGCTGACCGAAGAAAGACACCTGCTTCATTCATTTGAATACTCTTATGAAGTCTATAGAGGCATAGTTGACTTTTGACCCCAGGATACTGCCATGCCGTGTGGATAACTACTTCACATTTTGCCGAAGTGAGTTACTGTCCAAATGTATGCTCTGAACAAAGCCTTCTTCCGGATTCTTACCCGAAGCCCTTGTGAATTCTTGAAATATTTGCAAGAATCACTCAAAATTATGAGTCGGAGACAGTTCTTGGTAAATAGCTCACTAATAATCATGTTGTGCAAAGGCTCAGTGTAGGATTTCAATTTAGCAGTCCTCAAGGGTTGTAATGGAGCTAATGATTACTGTAACAACTGAATATTCATACAGAAATAGGCATCTTCGTTTCAGTTTTACCAAAGATTTTCCTGGCTAATACAGTCACGTGATGACCTGCATCCAGTGGGTGTGACCAGGAGGTGGAATTCATTAAGATAATGGTAAGTATGATATACATACAATGAATCACTAAGGAGATATACATTTTTTACTCGCAGCGGAGCGGCCGAAGGCCGCTCCGCGAAGAGTATTATGTTGGGTTGTACGACCGACCGTTGTACCACTTTTCAATGAATACAGTTAGCAGGCAATGACGCTGAGAGGGATAGACACATATAAGCCATTGTTTGACGCATCTGTACAGTAGTGGCAGAATGGCTTAGTGGATAATGCACGATCTACCATACCTAGTGTACCTGGTTCGATAACCGGTTCACTCTTTTTAACATCCAATTTTTTTTCTTTGTAGCTTTTTCTCTATATATTTAGTAGTTTCTTCAATATTCCCTTTTATCTATACTATTTAAATAGTTATTATTATTTTTTCTATTGAGAGACTGGTTATGTCCAGCTATATATGATTATATGTGTGCTGGTTGGGCTCTATATAGAATAGCTACACAAAGTTGCAGCTTGCACTGAACAGTTCAGGTAAGCCTATTGGTGCTAGGGCGAGTTAGGGCATAGATAGTACTAGTACAACTACTACTACTTTACTATTAGTTATGTTACTGAGGTAGACTAAGGCTAGGTAGAGGCATAATTTAGGCATGGTTAGCTATAGCCACTGATGCACAGTGTTATAGCTAGGTTTAACTATAGTCTGAAGCAACAGTGTAGCTAGGTAAGAGCAGGGTTAGTTGAATTGTATATCATTAAAGGTAGGGTTAGTGCGGAGTGATGTCTGTTCACATAGCTAGCTAGACAAACATCTCTCGTCAGACGTCACTAATTTCACAAATAGCTATAGGCATTAGTTACTAAAGAGTAATGTACATGTGCTTGCATTGCTCGGGTGTGAGCACATGCTGACATGGGAAGGCCGGTCCGTAGGCCGATCTGGTGTGTGCTCCAGTGTGACCCGGCATTGCTTGGTTTTTTGGGATGCTGTCCCTATAGCTAGCTATCTATGAAGTTCAAATTTTTGTGACTTGTATAATATATCTAAGGGGTTAGTTGAGCTAGACTAATGCCAGAGGCATGAAATTCTTGTTACACTGCATAAACATGGCAGACTATTTCACCTCACTTAAAACTACACAACCTAGTATACTCATGACACATCCTATTTCACACTATTACACTGCAAAAACAAAGAGATTGCTTTAACCCAGCTCAGGTTACCTGAGTTTCAAGCTTGATTAAAGCTAGGCCAGATGTTACAGGTAGCTACAATTGAGACAGTATTTCTGTGGCTCCTACGGTTAAGAAACCTTAACATCACAAGTACAGCTGTGAGCTTGACCACTACCAGCAATAAACAATTAAGCTAGGTCACATGGTAAAGGTAGCAACAATTGAGATATCATTTCTGTGGCTTCTGTGATTAAGAAAGTCACAAGTGCAGCTGCACTTCTCAATTGTAGCTACCTGTGACTTAGCTTAATTGTTTACTATAATACCTACAGTGGTCAAGCAATATAATTGACCTCCTTGCATACACACTTGCAACTCAGGTAACCTGAGCTGGGTTAAAGCAATCCTTTTCTTTTCACAGTGTAGCTACAGTAGCTAACTCATACACGGACGCTCCGCTGCGAGTTTTTAGATCTCTTAGATCATATTCAACCTAAGAATCATAGTCATGCAACCTAGTATACACTCACACATACATGTACACCTGTCTATGACACACACCTTACCTAGCCCCAGTCGGTGAAGTACTCCAACCAACAACACCCACGTCAAACTAGCATGCTCATAGAACCAGCCAAATAATTAGCCACATGCAGTCTCAAGGTGCACTTATGTTTTCCTATGAACTGACCCAAGTTAAAAAGAGTAGCACTAGTAGTAGTAGTAAGTGTATAGTCCCTTCTACACAAATTAATTGATGTCACAAAGACTTATGCTCAAAACGGAAAGGCAAACCAGGTGCCAATGAGCACACGTAATCAAAGGCACACCAAATCAAATAATGCAGGTCACTGTTGGTAATACTATAACTGAACTAAACATTTTCTGTATGCATTCAACAACCTAAATAAAACCACACTATATCTCTCTTTCTACAGACTAATTTAAATCATAATTACAACATGTGTTCATGGTCTCCACATCACAATACTTGGATCTTTAGTAGCGTCAGCGGTGACGACGATTCTCCTTATCTTGGTTGGGAGAGCTCTCAAAGAACATAAAGTCCTACACAAAGGTAGAAAGTAACGTGCATGTGACAATTTCTGTAAGAAAAGAGAATAGTGCAATTGACTTACACACATACTACAGCCCTAGCTAAACAGAGTAATGTTCTAATAGTGCAACACAATCATAGCAAACACTGCTTCCAAAGTGGGATATGACTTCACTGTTTAACTGCTAATTTTAAATTCTGGCCATTTTAAAGTGTTTTCGAGACAATTTCAAGGCTCTGTTCCTAGACACTAAAAAACTGCTCCCTGAGCATCTGAGACTGCTACTGCAGTCTAAAGGCTCCTACACACGGGTATTTCACCTACTTGATTCATGGTGGGAATGAGATAATGGCCAGAGCACGGGTACACACAATTCACCCCAGAAATGGCACTTTTGGACCCAGAAATGCAGAAAACGGCACTAAATATGGCTACATGCACAGCCAGGAAAGCTGGTATTGACAAAAACAAGTAAACTTGCTATGAAAAATCAACTACCATCTTCACAGTCACCATTCCAATGAGGATTGATTCTTCCTGCCCTTCCCACTCCTTTCACAATGCATAGGCAGGAATGATGTCATCAACCATGAATACGTAAAAACAAGCCAATAGCAGTTAAATAGATTTGCTAGCTATGTCTCCCCTAGCCTTACAGTAGTTTTAGCCCAATGATCCAAATTTAAAGTTGTGTTCAAATTCAATCGACAGAGTTCATTGATACAACTATAAAGCACCCACTGGTGGCAGTGGCGGCGGAAACATGAAACAAGTGGGGGGGCTGTTAGAGTCGGCCTGCGTAGCAGCTCAGTGCGCGCACTGTGCCCCCCGCGCGTAGCGTGAAATTGTTTTTCACTTGGCGTTTTAAAGTGGTCAAGAATCGCTCTCATGGGGTCTCTGCAAATCAGTACTGGAAGTGCTCTTGGTAAGTCGAGCATGCAGGAATAGGCCCATGGCCGTAGACCTCGCTACCTCACCCAGAAAATCTCCTTGCCCGGCGCATACAGTGCATGTAGCGCCAGATTGGCTGTGAAGTCTTGGCTCGTCCAGAGTACAAGTGAAATCACAGTATCAATGAACAAATGCATCGAAAGAATTCAACTGCAAACGTCCCTACTACCTGCCATTTCCACGTGGCAATGTCGAAGTTCAAAGTACGTAGGAGGGGCGTTAACTTCAATTTTGGGGGGGCTCAGCCCCCCAACCTTCGCAATTGGGGGGGCTAAAGCCCCCGTAGCCCCCCTGCTTCCGCCGCCCTTGACTGGTGGTCATTCTGTATCCTCATAGGGAATACACAATGCACTCTAGCCTGAGGAGAACACTCTTCAAAATTATTACTCACAATGAGGAAGCAAGCAGCAATCATCACAGCTTTCATCTTAACATCCAGATCCATGGGAACTGGTGGGAGTTTATGCATGGAGAAAAATAAATATATAAGTGGTACACATCTAATAAGTGGTATGGCTACATAGAGTCAACTCTAGTTGCTGCCATGGACAAAATGAGCAAAACAAACTTGCACTGTCAGCTTCTGAGTTCACTCACTTCTATGAAGCTCACAAGTGGTCTTTATATCACTTTCAAATTGCAAGTCCAGCTATGGGTTGCATGCATGGTACATAATAGTCTAGTACAGACAATTCAGTCATTACCACTGAACACTTGGTAATACCAAACTAACACTTTTAAATTAGAATTTCAGCTATCTAATTTAGGGGAATTCATTTTAGGTTAAAAGTGATTGCTACAAGAAATCAAACAACACACCTAGCACCTAGTTTCCTTATATCCATGATAAATATACTCCTGACACATATAGTGAGCATGCTTAAAGGACCTATCTACAGTTCAAAATATCTATGGATAGTGGCATATGAGCCACCAAAGGCGACTGGCAGAAGAAACAGAGCTCAAGAGTTTGGCATGTATTGATTCATGTGCATTTTACTAACAATTGCAATATGAGAGATACGAGCCATTGCCATGTAGAACCACTCAAGAGCCCCTACAAGTCAAACAGGAGTAATGTGTATATTTTTAGCTTATGGGAAGATCTTGGTTGGTTCTGTACATAGGAATTCTCTTTCTACCAATCACAAATTTGCCTTCACATCATCAGTTGGCAATGTTTCAACTGGTAGGTTGCAGTCTTCTTCATGGGTTACATCAACAGACTGGACTACTGAAGAATCACAAGCCTAATCTCCACCTTGGGGAGATCAGGCATATTGGTTGTTACATGCTCCTTAAAGGTTGACATTTAAACTAGTCATCTTGAAGGCTGTTATCCTTGAACACTGTACTGACCAACACCACCATAAGTAAAAAGCCCAATCATTTGGGCCATGTGGCTTGGCAGATGATAGCCTTGATAGGTCAGAGAGTTGATAGAATACATTCATGCCCGCACAATGGTTCTGTATAAGAAACATTATTCAAGTGATATTTGCAAGTACGTGCCAGTCACAAAGCCTCTAATGCAGCTATCCATGGACAATACCACAAGAGAGAGATTGAAATTAAAATTTGACACAGCCTATATGATCGCCAAGGAGAAAGGCATTCATCAAGATGAAGCCATTATGTGAGCTGGAGGAGCAGCATGACACTGACTTGGGACAAAGCCAAATGATATAGGGATGGGAGTCTGTAAAGGTACTGTGGTGTTGTTCGTTCCTACCTTCTTTGTTTGTTTGCTTTTGGGGGATTTCATCCCTATATGTCTATTCATTTTTTACAAAATGTTTTTACCAGCCGGGTGCGCGCCCGGCGGGTCCTAAGATTGCTTTCATGTTTTCAGACATGTCTGTGTGTGTGTGTGTTCGTCCGCAAATATCACGTGCGCTAAATGACGTCATTACGTTACTATGCCAGTATAGCCACGAGCGCAGTGGAAACTACTGAAAGTTTGCAGGCTCAATAGGCCAAGGTACGTCAAGCTAGGTTAGTTTTGTGTTGCCTAGACGGCGAACGAGTGGTAGGTAACGATGATAGTTCTGTCTTGGCGAGATTTGCTAACTGGAAGCGCACTACGAAATTGCTGCGTCAGCACTTTCGCTACACGATGAGACTGTCTATGGTCTGATCCATTCTACAGCTAGCTGCATTAAGTTAAGACTAACCTGTTGCTGAACACAATCTTCAGATGAATGATTTGTGTAAAAAAACACCTGGCTGGTTTTCAGATATGAAATATCAGTCTTGTTTGAGACTTGATTCAGTTGCTTTTGGGGGGGGGGCAGGGATATAGCACCAATACGCATGTATGTATATATACCTACTCAGGTGATAGGCTCAGATGATAGCTAAACAGTAGATGATATATAATAATTCTAGTGTTAGCGGGACGGCTATGGTTCAAGGTCCACCACAAACATACGAAAGGCAATGTGGGCGAGAATGGTCATAGGAGTGCATAGCAGTAGCCGTACCGACTCATTTAATGCACATCATGGAGGTTAGTATGGTATGTAATGGTCTAAGTTGTATCAGTGTTCTTACTATTATAACATACCTACAGCAACCATAGATAACATATACCTTCGGACGAAGGTATATATTATCTATGCAGCAACTCACTTTGGGTCCGTCATAAAGCCTACTCCAATTGTTAAAATCGTCTAAGCAGAACAGTTCGTGCTCAAGGCTGTGTTTCCGGTGTAGGTTAACCACTGTTTAATCCACAGAACGGAATGGAACAGAATGACGTGTAGCGGCAAGTATTTGCATTGAGCGCTTGAGAGTGACTGTCGAACGGTTTGATGTGCTTGAGAATGCTATGGTGTGGGTGCCCTGGGATCAAATACTGCTTCTTCGCATTTGAATCGTAATCGCTTCAGTCATTGTTATGCTATCCCCTCTGAAGAAAGAAAGAAACAAAGAAGATCATTTGCCGGTTTTAGCAACTTGCCAATTTGGCACTTCAGCGATGCACTCTGACAGCGGTTACAGTCTTGTGAAAACACTCGAGAATGAAAGGTAGGGTCCACAAAAGCTTATGAGTATATCTAGGGCAGAGTTTTGAACATAGTACACTATGAAATGGGGCAGCTATTTTTTTTGGAGCCATCCTATTGTACTCCATAATAATTACAAGCCCTAAGTAGACGAGTGTGTTACTGTAAACCATACTGTCCTCTCCCTGTTCTGTGAAATTTTGTGAAAATAAAATGTCTGGACAAAATCACTGAGCATCAGGTGAAATTGAATTCTGTTCAGACATTGAGTCAGGGTACTTTGAAAACATCACACACACTGGCTTGAGACTACCACAAGAGAAGATCAATACACTCTTGGGGGTCCCTGAGTGCTGGGTGTATTATCAAGACTGATACCATGGTACGAAAGTGAGTCTGCATTGGAAATTTGCACTTCAAGTTAATATGTAAGTTCTGCGAATTAAAATATGCCATCTCTAGCTAAAAGCGCTGTACTGGCAATGTTCTCAAGGCTGAATAGTACAGAAGTCACCACTGATTCTGCACTGGTACATATTACCATAGGTTTTTCGATGTTTTCATCCTTTCATGTACCACTGAAAGTAACCATATGTTATTACTCTAATGTTGTCACTGGTAATCTATACTACTGAACAAAGGAAGATCTGTTTTGGCCAGATAAACCTGGTTATACGTACACACATAAGTATAGACTCTACAAAAACCACCAAAGAAACTGTTTCTTGTAATATACGAGTGCCAAAACTAATCCCGAAGCTAGCAAGCTACTCAGTGCAATTTTTCACTATACTCAGTATAATTATTATTGCATGTGCATAGACATGTATCCTGTCATCCAACTTACACTGTATACCAAAATTATCGGCATCAGTAAATGACTCCTTGGCCAATCCTCCCCACTGCTTGCTAATCCTCCCAACAGAATTTGCGTCATCAGCAGACAACACCTGAGAAAACGTTTATTAGTTACAGATAAAAATCTTGCTGTGTTAGAGACAATAGACATGAAAACAATTTGGTAGGCATACATTACTTATTGTGGGTCCTAACTATCACATGTTAAACGCATGCACTAAATATGTGAACGTTGTGGCTAGCTACATTGCTACACAGGTCCTGCAGCGACAGCTGTGAGGTTCTTGCTTCAAGAGAGTCAGACATTCAGTAGGACTATCTCTCCAGAGTGCGAAAACAATATTAACTGCAGTGCCGTTTTGAACTTACCGTGCACTGATTGATCAATCCTGAAGTGCCTGCATGGCTCCAATCCGCCGTCCTTTTTTCCCTTGAATGGCTGCAGCAGGCAGTCTTACAACAAAGGTTCCGTTGCTTCCTTGATTTGGTAAGTGAAAAAACTGCCAAACGCTACACTGATACTTTTAGTAAGCCATTTTTGGTATAAACTATTAGCGTGTGGCGACATCACGCATGTGATCATGGCGTGCAATGCGCTTGAGTTAACCGACTACTTCCTATGAAAGAAAGGCTCTCTGAATACCAGCTTTAATTCAGAAAGAAACTTTGCCTAATGCTCTAGTCTTCACCCTGAAGACAAAACTTTGGAAAGTTGGTATTTAGAGAGCCTTTCTTATGCAAGAGCCAACTGAGAAGCCCCCCTCTTTATTCGTACCTTCGTGGACTACTTCCTGTTAAGTGCATATTCGCAATATAAATGACCTGGAACAGCTTACAAAGCTCAAAAGAACTTCACAGAAGACAGTGACAAGGTACCTGTTGTGTTTTTATACCTACAAAATAATAAAACAGCTGCAAATGTATAACAGAGGAGGTACGCCAAGGCTGTGATATCATTCAAAAATCACATGACATCATGCATATTTTGCATTCCGTGCGTGACAAACTCTCGAATATATTTGGTATACGCGTACGTAAATTAAAGTAGCAAATAGACGGCTAGCTCAGTTTCGCCGTCGAGGATCACCTGTGAGTTTCTGTAAGTTGATGAAGTTGTAAAACCTTACTGCACCATATTTCCCAGAGTGCTATGATTCTCGGGGCCTTAAAAGCTACAGAGGCCGTTTTGAAAGCCGTTCGATATCGGTAAGCGGGTGCATGAAGGCCTTGGTCAGTGCTTTTCTATATAAATTCTTGTTTGGAAGTCTTTGCAGTATTGATGCACATTATGCCTACTCGCTTATAGGTACGATCTGGATACATACTGGCTGTGTAAGAAGCTAGTAACGGTAGTGGACTAACCGCTAGCATTCTTGAGCAAAATGTCCACCGAAAAACGGTGGGGATCTGCGGGGCTCAGTTGATTTTCTTGAACCTTTCTACTGGTACTGATGTCACAGCACTTCAAACAGCTCTTGCAGTGCTTTGCTTTGGCAGCAGAGGGTCTCAAAATCTCTATGGCGATTACTGTACTTAAGTGACGTCAACATACCTGCACGTGATATTGATATTGATGTACCTCCTCTGGTTGTATAACAAGCTTGATTGAAGTCTAGATTAGCTGGCCTATCTGCCATGTTAACGTGGAAGCAAGCCAGACATCAAAGCAAGGTACCAGCACAGTGTACATAGGTAATACCATTGTAGCTGGCGCAATAATGGGAAATTAGTCTGCAGGGAGAAAGGGTTGTGACGCATAATTGGAAATTATCGACTTTAAAAAATTGAATTTGGATGCAGAATTAGAAGGATGCGTAATTAGAGCGCCTACGGTAGTTACATGACAAGGAGTAGTACAGAGGTGGTACATGGTATAGTAAGAGGAGAGCTAGAAATCATCCCTGATTGTGACTTTCTGCAGCTAAAAGTACTTTCAAGAATAGTAAGTGGGGAGCTTGCAATTTTCTATCTGGTAGCTTTCTTACCACAAAAATTCGGAAGTGCCCCTCCTGGCAGTGGTTGTTGGCTGCTTGACTTCCAATCTTAGATCTGAACTTCTACGCTTTGCAGTGGCAAACACGATCAATGATTCAAAGTACCAATCACTTTCTAAGCATCTACTTGACGAAAAAACCATCACTACATGCTTAAAGCCTTTTATCTGCACAGTTTGGTGACACAGAAAAAATAGCAAATTAGTAACTGAACATGTCATTTTCGTCACACAAAAATTGTCGTTAGTACTACAGTTTTCCAAGATTTCTTGGAAGTGCGTGTACATACAGTAGACACCAGGCTACTCTTCGGGATGGTCTGGCCTAGGAACGAGGTCATTATTAGCCAGATTCAGGCTGTGCTACATCTGTAGCCAACTGCAGGACAGGATTGTTGCTAGGAAATCTGTAAGTAATTACCTAAACTAAAGCATTGCCACATTAAAAATGCCACAGCAATCTTGGTCCTAGGGATAGCAACCCTTCATATATTTCAATGAGCAGCTGCAAAGCAGTAACTCAAACATAAAGGATGGAGTGGCCCAGTAATCATGATATGTCTTCTCCCCGCCCAGATAAGACTGAACATGTGTTTTAAGCTTGTCCTGTGTAGGAATAGCAGTAAGACTAAATTACTCTTAATTTTTTGCTAAGGAAAGACTACTACAGGCCAAATGATTGTCGTATCTGCGTAGTTTGTGTGGAAGCTGACATGTACTCGACCAAGTATAAAGATTTAAGGGGGATGTAATGTAATATAATACTCTGCCAAGTGTAAAGATGAGAAGGTGTAATGCAATATAATGTCATGTACAATAATGTAATTAATGTTTGGTATGAAGGAGGGGTCACAGAGGATCAAAATTTATACCATGTAATCCTTAGGTGAAAACTAGGAAAGCGTATGTCAAGCATCTCTACCGTCACTTTCTGTAAGGAGTTATGGCCAAAACAAAGCAAGAACACAATTTATATGGGTCCTTATGGGTCCCCTGCAAAGCACGTGTTCAAAATGGCATCTCTGGCAGTTACATGGATGCCGTCTTCGAACTTGTGGTGCACGAAGAGTCAGAGATCTGGACATGTCTACCACACAGTTTTATCAAGGAAGGCTTACTACAGCTCCCAGGTTAATGCAGTTTGTGTAATAGCACAGCCTGTCTCTCCACTCCCCTGTAGTACAGACATATGGTTGGTCCTTGAAAATATGTTGCAGCTAGAGACATTAATTTCTCAAGGACCAGTCGTTTTTAGTAGCTTCTCCAGGAGTATTGGTATAATTATACATTATTCCGGGTTAGTTGTTATTCTCGTGACTGTGGTTCGTAAAAATATCCGCGTTTCGCCACGCCCAGGTCATGATTCATTACATCCGCATCTCTGCTGGCCGCTGAATGTACGACACACCATCTGCTCGCCCGCCGTACTTACACTTGATATAAATAAATAAGTAATATAATGTTTGCTATGAAGGAGGGGTCACAGAGGAGTGAAATATATACCATTGCGATCCTTGGGTAAAATCTAGAAAAACTCATGTGAGGCTCATCTACTTTCAGTTTCTGTGAGAAGTTATGAGCAAAACAAAACTATACACAATTTAGATTGGTCTTTATGGTACATGTTCTAAATGGCATCTCTGGCAGTTACATGGATACCGTGTCTTCGAACCTGTGGCGCACAAAGAGTCAGATATCTGGACAAGTCTATCGCAAAGTTTTACCAAGAGAGCCTACTACAGCTCTCAGGTTAGTCGAGTTTGTGTAGTCTTTGTATAAGCAAAGATATGAGCACTATTAATGAACAGTACGATCGAGCGATGGTACATTATTGTCTCCATCTGCAACATATTTTCAAGAATCAGCCATGGAATGGTAAACTTGTCCAGATCCCTGACTCTTCATGCACTACAAGTCTGAAGATGGTATCAGTATCCATGAAACTACCTGCCAGAGACGCCATTTTAAACACATGCCTTAAAGGCGTCCCATAAAGATACTTCTAAAATGTATATAGTTTCGGCTTGCCATAACTCCTCACAGAAACTGAAAATGGAGAAAGAAATTTTAGTTTTCACCCAAGGATCACAATGGCCAAAAGATATTAGGGATGACAATCTGTAAAAGTGTTATGTTGTTCCTACTCTTTTGAGATTCTATCCTTATAAATATGTTCTTTCATTTTTTGAACAGTTTTTGGTGACTTAATAAATGGGAACCGCCAAAATGCAGTACAGCCCACGAATACACACTCTCTACTGGAATGACAAGGGGTAACGATACATACTTACATCAAAGTTGGCATCAGAGCAGCAGCTGCATCCCAGAGTTGGCCCTTTGATCTTGAGCACACACTCTCCTTCAGCATTCTGAATGTAGAACCATGGGCGCAGAATTCCCAGAGGATCCTGTTTCACATAGCCAATCACTGTGCCAGGTGGCGACTGCACTTCAATTTCATTGGGATCACAGCAGCTGCAGCAGCAGCAGCTGCAGCAGCAATAGCCACAGCAACAATTAAAACAACGCAATGGGCGCTCAAGATGTATAACCTGAGAGGTAGTCATACAAAGTGCAGTTTGCCGATATATACACATGATAATGAAAACTAGCCCCTGTAATGTAATATTTTTACATAACACAAATAGTTATCACAACGATGCACTTATGTATACACCCAAGAGTGGGTTATGCACCTATGCAACCCATGAGTTTGCAGTTATCCCAAGGCAAAGCTTAGGGATAAATACAAATAAGTGCGTTATGGGGAACCCACGAGTGGGTGTGGTCTATCTGACTTATCCACATTGCGCATGCACAAAGTCTGAGTATATATAAAGCCGCGTAGCAATGGCTAGACTTAGTAACAGCAAAGCCACTTATGTTGCGACCGGACCCCAGCTCTCCTGTTAGTTTTGTTTACAGAAACTACCTCGATCATGTGAGTCCAGACAGCAATTCTCTTCATTGCTAATGTTTACCGATCTAGTCGCCGGCTACTACTTCTCGCACCCTTGGCACCATTCTGCCACCTACCAAGCCAGCCTTCCCTATTCAATTACGACCACTGCTGCTTTGGTGACAAGGCTACATCAACCAGTACCAGTGACAGCATTAGCTTACAGGAGTGAAACAAAGAACAACTATATGCATGTACACACATAAAACGGTTCATGCATCAATTATTTGCTGCAAGGAATAAAAGTGTGTGTTATGAGCCTATGTAATCAATAATTTTTAGCTATCCTTTTCATTGTAGATGATGTACTGTGGTATAAAGGTCTGTAGTCTTCTTCAAAGCAAGCTAACAAACATTTGTAGAAAAGTACCAAGAACAAACAAAATTTGTCCGTTTCTTCTTTGGCTTCTGCCTTTTATCTTCAGCTTCTACTTCCCCAAACATCGACCCATACAGACTGAGCACAAACGTAGCATTAGTGTAGCTTACGTACAACTGGAGATATGAGCACTGCAGACAGACAGCATAACTGACAATCACGCAATATGTGTATGAGTAGGTGTGATGATATTATCCTTGGATGCGATCAGAAGGAGAGGCTGAAGCAAAGCAAAAGCAGAGACTGATGTTTGAAGTAAACTTCTGGTTGGAATCGTATGAAAACAAATTCTACAAGTCAGATAGATCGACAGTACTGTGGAATTCCATTGGGCCTCAGTACCAGAAGAGTGAGTTACAGCAACAGAACATCGACTAGTACAGTGATTCAGAATGCTGCTATAAAATGTATATTCGTGAGTCTGCCATAACTTGAAAATTCATGATACAGTTTCAATCCGATACTTGTGTTTGCCTATACCTATGCCACAGATAAAGCATATAGCAACAATCCACATAGAGAATTTACAATTGCATCGATCTAGTGGAGTGCTTGGAGAGGAAGCAATTTACAGTATTTCCTTCAATGGTAGCATGTCGATAGTTAAAATTTATATTAACTGAATAAGCTATTAAATACCTACATAAATAAGTACTTACTGTATAGTGGAAAACTTTCACAGGTGCACATTTTCACAAAAGTGCAACACCTTTAGAGAAATTTTCACATATTTAGTTTTTGCATCAATGCAAGTCCTTGACCACGCCCCTCAGCTACACACGGCCAACCATCGCTGAAACCGTTGTGTATCAAAGCAATGGTACTTATGGTAATAGAGGAGGCTACTATTCCAATCAGACTGCTGTACTTGTAAAAGAGTTGACATGCTGAAGGTGTGGACCCTCTCACTGTGTCTGCGAGCTGTGAGCTTGTGGATTTATTCCTTCGTCTTAGGGAGCACGCTTCACTGTGTTATTAGCATCTTTTTGTCAGTCATGGGGCTAATAAAAGTACACATGTAGATTATGGTCCTCTGGCATTTGGAAGAGCGTCAGATTCAAAATTTTACAAGTTTCGAGGGTAACCACACTCTCAAGTGTAAAGTTTCATGTGAGCAGAGAGACAAATGACTAGAAAAGTGGTTAATAGATTTTTTTTCTCCAGCAGGCTCTGGATGTGCTCATGAGTGTTTATCTATCACAGTAGCTAGTGTACAGTATTCCTAATTGTTGTAGAGTCTTAGCAGGAGACTAAGAAATAACTGCAAGGCAATACAGAGTAGGTATGGCCTACCATAAATAAGGACACTAGAAAACTAATTGGGTTACTCATCCATGGTAATAAAGGGAAGCTAGTCAGATCATGAATACAAACCTAATGAGATCATAGTTTATGCAATCAGTGAAGAGTGGGCCTTATACCACAGCTTTCAATCCTCTGCTGAAGCTCTTTTGAGATCTCCTGACAAAGCACTGAGCAGTAGTCCAGGGTGTGGTAGCACCAATACATTCAGTGATCATGCATGCTTATAGTCTTATGAAAATTTTATTTTAGAAGCTGCAATACTGCAATAGTCGGTACTGTCCTTATAAGTATATACATAGAGGTAGCCTGCATGTGATCTACCTGCAAACTGGATCACTGATGGCTTAAACATCAGTGCAACACTGATAAATCAATCAGGTAGCTTATAATACAAACAGTCTTGCATTATTATACCAAATTCAGTAAGCATAATACAATGAGTAGTAACATGCTGGCTACTAATACCCACATAATCACAATGAGAAATGTATGTGTAAACTACAATATACCTATAGCTGAGATAACCTACTTCACGCTCTGTATTGTCAGAGATTGACATTGAAAACTCTCTGCCAGGTCCATAGCACTGTCGCTGAAGTGGAGAAGACCCTGAAAATGGAGAAACACTACTGAAGTTGTGAGTAATGGAAATATTACACATGGCTATGATTAGCGGTATTATACCTCCATACTGCAAGTATCAAACGTTAATTGGACGATCTGGAAGTGAGGCTAGCAAGGAGTTCCATTTGCCCTTAATAGCTTACAGCACCAATAAGTGTTTCCTAGGTGAAGATGCCCAATGAAGCCTGGCTTGGTATCCAGTAGTATATTGTGAAAATATACTCATGTTGCTGCCATAGCGCTACACCTTTTATCACGAAACTTACAGACACAGGTGGAGCTTGTAAAAGCTATCAGAATGGTGTAACCTCGGGTCGCTCTTATTCTTGGCCTCTGACTGAAGGTTTCATAATCTAGCATTCCAGGTTAATAATACATATGGCCTCAAGCTTGTTCCCAGGCCACGCAGTTGGAGAAGTGGCCTGGTATCTACTGTTCGCGCATATGCAAGAAAAACAGTCAGTAAATGTGTCCTTTAAGCAAGCTCAGTTACGTACATGGCAGTGAGTAGTACACAGGCAGTATACAGGTATAGTTAGTGTAAAAGTGCAAACTAGTCTGGTTCTGATTTTCTATGATTGAAGGGCTATATAACCAATACGGAATAGTAAAAGGACCTGTAATTTTCTATTCACTAAGACTTTGGCAGCTGTTATACTACACAAATTGGAAAGGACCTCTCTCCGGGCAGTGCTATGAGCTGCTTGATTTTCTAAGCACCTACATACCACTAGTATCCATACGTAGTACATGATTTCGTGGGGTATTTTGCACATGCGCAAACAGTGAACACCAGGCCCACTCTTCAGGGGGAGTGGCCTAGAAACAAGGCTACAAAGCTCTAAACTGGTGGGTCTGTCCCAATGCTCACATCCTAAAAGCATTTCACAGGACACTCCCAGACTACATGTACTACACATCCCCACTCAACTTAGACTTTCTATCATTGTTTTTACCACTATATCTTCATTAATACATT
Organism: Phakellia ventilabrum; assembly: GCA_963921505.1. Classification (NCBI taxonomy): domain Eukaryota; kingdom Metazoa; phylum Porifera; class Demospongiae; order Axinellida; family Axinellidae; genus Phakellia; species Phakellia ventilabrum. The sequence goes on from OY997397.1 coordinate 3,541,736, forward strand.
AATCTTGTACCCAGATCACCTACCCGCCGCAAATAATTCATTGAAGTTTGGCTTTAACTGCAGCATCAATTCCTTTAAACCACGTCTCCCTCTGCCTACTTCTACATAGTTGCATTTCCTACTCATTGTCTAGTAGTAACCTTGCAATTGCATTTATTGACTTCATACCAACTTGAATTTGCTCCTTCCCTCCTCCCTTTAACATTTTAGTAGAAGAGCAGCTTAGTACCTTCTTAGCTGCTACTGGCCGAATAACTAAGGATGCTGTCTGCCTATTATTATGCCATATTTAAAGTATACATGTAAGTCGAAGTATTAAAACCAACAATTCCTTGTGACTGTACGGATATCCAATTGATCAAAGCTTATTCCCCCATTATTGCCGAGCGCCTTAGCACGAGGCAACTAATCGTGCAGTATGGGCTGAAATCTCAGCTAGCGTATATAAATATATATGTGCGCAACTTCCGTCACGTTTAGGAATGCAATTAAATCTCCAGTTACGTTCCTTATACGTGTTATTACTATGTCTGTACGTTCCGTATACGCTACAGCTGTAAAGAAACGCTTCCGGCCCCGGGGGCACCCCGGGGCGCAAGCGCGTGTTCAAGATGGCGTCCTGACAAGTTACATGGATGCCGCCTTTGTACTTCTGACGCCCGAAGGATTAGAGATCTGGACAAATCGATCACTTCTTTTTACCCAAGTAGGCTTACTACAGCTCCAACGCGATTAGAGTTTGTGTAGCCTCTGTTTCAGCAGAGATCTGACCGCTGGAGACAGACGGTGCGGATCGATCGCCAGCAATACGAACGTGAGTTACAAGCAACTCTGCTCTCGTGCAGTAGCCATAACTGGTCCTTGGAACTGTGTTGTATACAGAGACATTCGTCTCCTGAAGGCTCATTCGCGTACAGTAGCTTCTCCGGCAATTGCGTGGGCGATGCAGCTTCTAGTGGGTGTGGTTTTGTGCTAACTAACTTACGTCATACCTGTGCGCGAGGCTATCTGCGCAATGCGTATGCCTAGTTTTACTAGTCTCAGAACAATGAGAGATATGTTAATAATTATGAATTCTGCATTTCTTGGAGCTGTGCCAGTAACAGAAGCACGCTCATGAGACAATGGTCTCATTATAGATAGTAGAGTAATTCTACTTTTGTCTATGTTGAATGTTCCTATCAACATTGTCCATAAGAATTTAAATAATAGAAACAGAGTTCAGCAGTGTGATACAGTAGACGCACGCAAGTTTCTACGTATATCACTCTATTCGTTACATACTGAGGACTGAACTTAATACTTACTTTCTGCAGCAAAGTATACTTGCTGTCCTAGAGTGTTACGAATTCTGTATTTATTCTCAGTTTCATAGCCTGTGATAACTGTGAAAAAGGAATTGACAACATTAATGCATGTGCATAAACAAAATTTTAGTGCTACTCATGTGACCTTCGACAATTTAGACATCTAAAAATTGATCACATGACTACACTAAATCACTTAATGTACACTGGTGTGCACGAAGTAAAATAGCGCGCACTTTCTAAAAGACGCCCACTAGAGCTATGGCTGCCTCAGATTACTAAGCACTTTAGATACCAGTTCACAGTGCATTACGGGGCTAGTTAGTGTGCTTGGGCAATACAGTAACAGTGTTGAGCACATAATGCACTCGGCTTCGGCTAGTGCATTATCCTCCCCTCGACTATTACTATATTGCCCTCGCGCACTAACTAGACCCTGTAATACACTGTCAACTAGCATCTAAATATTAATTAAGCCTCCATCTCAGTTTCACCTGAATATCAAATATGCAATTATTAACAGTTACTTATTAATAACTACATCAGTTTCAATGTGCGCAGCCTGCTGTTAAAATATAATATTCAAAAGCAACAACGCTTCAAGGCCTTGGCCAACAATAAGGAGGCCTAAGCTAGCTACTACCGTGGCTACACAGATAATACGGGGTCAATAAGTAATTATTAATTAAATGTTGGTAATGCAGTCATGTGAACATCATATTTACTACTGAAGCTCATCAAGTGTTTAATTTGATCCATGCTTGAGAACCGTTATGAACACACTTGATTTTGTAGAACACAGGAAAAGAACTTTAGATGCTTACTAGGTGAGAAGGATACGTGTACATACGTACGTAAAATAGTTACATGCAAGTACAGTGAGTCTGTCGCATGCATATAACTACATGTATACACCCAATCTAGCCTCTATGGGATTCCTTGACTAAAGCAAATGCAACTCACTCTCAAAGAGCTCAATTTGCTGATGAACAAGAATCTGATCAATCTGGGTGAGGTACTCCAGACCAAGTGGACATCCAGGAACAGTCTCAGCTGGGAGTGGCATCCAAATGACTTCCTGTTGAGGTATGTTGGCAGCTAACTGTGGAAACATTGCTGCAGCAGCTGATAGCGGATTTTGGGTCCCAAATGCTGCACCACCTGCAAAGTACATGTACAGCTGACAATTATGTTTGCTGGAAAACTGCATTTATTATTTCTACAGACAGCAGCAGTTACATGTACATGTTCTGTCTACAAATGGTTTTGGAATTAAGTCTGTATCCACACTGTACGTTACCAAGGTTTGTGTCTCAAAAAAGTAGTGAGAGCTGCAGAAGTCTAGCAAAGATTACATGTAGTATTTCCTCTGTATCCTTCATTGATTCTCACAAGATTTGAGGGTCTGAAAAATTATGAGGTGGCTTTCACTAGTCCAGTCGCATACCACATACCTTGTACATAAAGGCTTCAAATTTGGAACACATGACAAATTTATTGACCTATCTTATGCATAGAGCACTTAAAATGATTTCACACAGTAGAATGAAAGCATTTTATATACATAGAGCACTTAAATGCGACATCACAATCATACAATTACCACACTGCTTTCCTGAAAACTAGTTAAAAGCACCCAATGATTATGAAAATGTACTCTCTAACACTTCTTGTAATGAGGCAGCTCTGTGCGAAAGTAATTGCTTCACTCCAAAAGTGGGAGTTTGGTACATATATTTAACTACTATAAGAGGCACCTATTAGGGAAATTGGAGTTGTGGCAGAAGACAATATGATACAAGCATGGAATATGGAACCTAGGTATTTCTCTACATAATCTGATGTATATGTAGGCAATGAATAAGCTAACCACTCACTTGTTGAAGGGTACTGCCCTCCAGGTGGGATGCTTGGGGTAGCAGTAACATTCTGTTGTGCAATATCAGGCTTTGAAGCTGTAGGCTCTGTTGTGTAAGGAGGTGGCTGGTCAGTTAATGGAAGATGACCTGTTTCAGCCTCTGTTTTGGAAAGGTAAAAAGAAGTTCACTCTTACACTTAACCGTCCTATAATATATTAAAAGTAACCACACTGCCAAGTGTAAAGTACCACGGGCGAATAGAGATGAACTAATGAAAGTATAATTGCTGGAACTTATGCACATGCATGAAGCAAAGAAGCTTTAGAATGCGCCGCATCTCCATGTGGTATGGACAAACGAAGAGATAAGATTTTATCTCGCAACGTAACCGTGGAGAAAAATCAGGCAGTAAGACCTTATTCTGTGCGCGACACAACTGACTTTAATTAGGAGTAGACGTGGAATGCAATTAGTGTATCGTGTGCTCAAGTTGTTAAACTGTGTATTAGATCGCTACAAAGATTGCAGAAGAGCTGACTGCGATTTTTTGATGAAACAAAGACCTTAAGAGCCGAGAACAGTGGTGGGAACCCGCGGTCTAATGTCCCTGGGAGATGAAGTGGACCATAGGCTATGGATAGTCTGCCAGACCACTTGTCAGGCACAAGAAAACTGGAGTAGGTAAATATGCCTAGGCTATAGCAGACCCATTCTCAAAAGTTACAGAACCTTTCGTTACTCTTGGCTAGTTTGTAATTGATAAACTATGGCTATGTTTGTATCTGCATATTTTCAACTTGTGATCTGGCTATGTTTGTAGTCTCGCGCGCCAGACCCTTGCGAGGGTCTGGCGCGCGAGACTAGCTATGTTTGTATCTGCATGCTTTCAACTTTGATCACAGTGATTTGCAAGGATTAACTAGGCTTTAGCTAACAACAGTAGAGATGAAGCTGTGCCTTCTCTGGGCTACAGATAATCTATGCTGTTTATATGCCTAGGTTCACGGCCAACAGACTCCACACCATCGAAAGTCTGAACGGTCGGTCTACTGTTCCAGTTTCAAGCCTATTCTGTGGATCTCCGTCGCTGTTCTCGGCTCTTGAGGTTTTTTTGTTGTCAGAGAATCACACAATCAGCTATCAGCTCTCCTCCAGTCTTCGTAGTGATCTATTTAATACGATATGATAAAACCCTTTGCTTTTGGATGCTCCAGCGGTAGCAGTGCTGAACGTACCTTCGGCCATTTGGAGTACACAGCTGTAGGTCTTTTCTGTTTAATACCGGTATCTGCCTAGATAGGAGCCTTAATTATGCTGCCTTTGTAGATTATGGACTGCGTTCAGTAAAATTATTCATTCATTGGGGCGAGCCCCACACTAGCGAGTCGAATTCTGCTCCCGTGTCTATATATATATATATATATATATATATTATTATTATGGTACGTACGTCTACCGAATCTAAATACAAAATTCTAATTTTGCGTATTACGCATTACGTATGCGAAGCGCATTACGCTGACGCGTACGCCGCTGCGTTTAATAATTGTGTGTGCACGAGCAGACAGAATGGAAGCTACTGGAAGTTTGCAGGCCCAATAGGCCAAGGTACGTCAATATGAGTTAGTTTTTATGTTGCTTACATGGCGAAGAAGGGCCAGACAGTGGTAGTAATCCAGTTTTGGTTAACTGCAAACGCATTGCGAAATGGCTGTGTCAGCACTGTCGGTAACAACTGCAGCAAGAAGAGATCAGCCCAAGCAGCATTTAGTTTTAGGTACATTTAACCTAGAATTACTAGTAACTGAGCACAATCTTCAGCCTTGTCTTCAGGGGGTGTGGCCTGGGGACGAGGCTAAGTAGACTGTAGTGATTTGTAGCAGCTACAGCAGGTTATTAATATAGTGTCCATGCTACTGTTGGAGTGGTTACTGCAGTATCTGTGAGCCCTATCTAGTCCTACAATCCGATCACTGTTGTATTACTTCCACTTTGAAATGCCCATTTGCTAATATAATGCACAGACACTCGCTCAGGCTCGCCCCACAATGTCCTGCATTTGCCTAGTTAACCACTGATTTATTGGGGCGAGCCTGAGCGAGCCCCACACTAGCGAGTCGAATTCTGCCCCCGTGTCTGTATAATGTTTGTATATATTATGGTACGTACGTCTTACCGAATCTGAGTACAAAATTCTATTTTTGCGTATTACGCATTACGTCACTACATTTGTGGCACGAGCAGGCAATGGAAGCTACTGGAAGTTTGCAGGCCCAATAGGCCAAGGTACGTCAATCTAAGTTAGTTTTTATGTTGCTTACATGGCGAAGAAGGGCTAGACAGTGATAGTAATCCAGTTTTGGAATGTTTTGGTTATTACTACAAACGCATAATTTGCGAAATTGCTGAGTCAGCACTTTCGGTAACAGCTGAGATCAGCCCAACCATTATTTAGCTTTCAGGTAAATTACTAGTAACTGAACACAATCCTCACCTTGTCTTTATGTATGCTTAGACTTTAACACTGCTGGATGTAGTCTTGTCTGCTACCATAGTAGACCATAGTGATTTGTAGACTACAGTATTCAAACACGAACTCGTTAGAGTGTCCAGGCTACTGTTGGAGTGGTTACTGCAGTATCTATGAGCCCTATCTAGTCATACAATCCAATCACTGTTGTATTACTTCCACTTTGAAATGCTCATTTGCTAATTTTTATTGCTAAAGCCATGTAGCTTAATCACAAAATTGACCCAAGTAGCAAAATGCACAGACACTCGCTCAGGCTCGCCCCACAATGTCCTGCATTTGCCTAGTAATTGAAAGGTTATTGGGGCGAGCCTGAGCGAGCCCCACGCTAGCGAGTCGAATTCTGCTATCGTGTCTATATTATTATCATCATTATGGTACGTACGTCTTACCGAATATGTGTACAAAAGTCTATTTTTGCGTATTACGCATGACGTAACGTTAACCACGTGCGTACTAATTCAAATTTGAATTAGAAAAAGTATTGCTACCAACCTTTTGAATACTGTCATGGATACTTCGTCGCCTACTACTATGGATACTTCACCGCCGCCGGTTCCAGAAGTGCTTCAGGAGAGATCTCAACCACAACAATCAGCTACCGATGCAGCGAGAGAGGAGAGGCTTCGAAGACGGCGAGAACGTGAAAGGGAACGTCGTGCTTCCGAGAAACCAGAACAAAGAGAGGCAAGGTTGGTGGAAGACAAGCATTCTGCTAATCTGAACCCCTGCTAAAAATATGTTATCTGTCTATTTAATGAAGGTTAAGAAGACGAAGAGATAGGGAAAGGGCTAGGCGCCATGCTCAGGCTGACGAGAAAAGAGACGCTATTCTACAGCGAAGGAGGGAGCGTCTAGCTGCTGAGGGTCCCGAGGAGAGAGAGGCGAGGCTGCAGCAAGTGAGAAGTTCTCGAGCGGAGAGACTAGCTACTGAAACTGTCGAGGAGAGAGAGGCGAGGCTGCAGCAAATGAGAAGTTCTCGAGCGGAGAGACTAGCTACTGAAACTGTCGAGGAGAGAGAGGCGAGGCTGCAGCAAATGACAAGTTCTCAAGCGGAGAGACTAGCTACTGAAACTGTCGAGGAGAGAGAGGCGAGGCTGCAGCAAATGACAAGTTCTCAAGCGGAGAGACTAGCTACTGAAACTGTCGAGGAGAGAGAGGCGAGGCTGCAGCAAATGACAAGTTCTCAAGCGGAGAGACTAGCTACTGAAACTGTCGAGGAGAGAGAGGCGAGGCTGCAGCAAATGACAAGTTCTCAAGTGGAGAGACTAGCTACTGAAACTGTCGAGGAGAGAGAGGCGAGGCTGCAGCAAATGACAAGTTCTCAAGTGGAGAGACTAGCTACTGAAACTGTCGAGGAGAGAGAGGTGAGGCTGCAGCAGATGAGTAGTTCTCAGAGGGAGAGACTTGCTGCTGAGAATGCAGGAGAGAGGGAGATTAGGCTACAACATGACAGAGAGAGCCACAGGGAGCAGAGAACACTTGGCCAGTTGAATCTCCCACTTCTTCAACAGCGTTCTGTACAAGCCAAGATGCAGAAGTTCCATGCACATATGGCTGCACTGGAGGTGTCAAGATGCAGCACGTGTTCGGAAGCATTCCCAGGTCTGCACCTCCGCCCTGGATCTACCGAGTGTGTACGCTGTAGCCAGGACAAGCATACACCCAAAGTGTACTCCACCGGCAATAACATGCATCCCAGCCCCATCCCGACACAACTGCAGGTAATTGTATTTGCTGTATGTGACAGTTGAAAGATCAACCACCATACCTATTTTAATTGTAACGTCATGTAATTTAACCACTATGTATATCTGTCTGCATTGTAGGATTTGACCCAGGTGGAGGAGATGTTGATATCTGCAGTTTTGCCCATCATGTCGCTCTACCGTTTACCACACGGGCAATACGGCTACAGCGGGCATGTTGTTAATCTGCCCCAGGACATCACCTCATTTGCCACCAGCTTGCCACGACTGCCAAGTCAGCTCGATGTCATAATTGTAAGAAAGCAAGGAGCGAACCAGTCGCACCGTGACTTCCGTGTGAGAAGGTCGGTAGTGCTTCATGCACTACAATGGTTGCTGGCTAACAACATCTACTACCGCAACATTTGCATTGACCCTGATGCTCTTGCTCTGCTACCAGAGGACGGTGACATCACTGGCCTACACTCCATCACACTGGACTCTCCTGGTGCCAGTGATCAGGAAACACCACCCACACAATGTGAAGATGCCGACCCCTACAATGCTCATCTAGCGACAACTTTTGTCCCCATCAATCTGAATCCGGGGATGACTGAGCAGGAGACAGTCAGGAAGTCAGTGCAGGAGTCCCAGTCTAGTCAGCCATCTGCAGCTCCCCCAGCAGTCATGTGGCCTCCCAGTGGCAGTACACCCATCAATGAATTCAACACTGAGGGCTACATGTCATGTGCCTTCCCGACACTATTCCCATCCGGTGCCACTGACTTTGTAGCCCCACGACAGCATGCAGTCACTATTGGGAACTACTTCAAGCATCTCATGATGTATGAAGACGGTCGATTTGCCAAACACCCTCGATTCCGTTACTTCGCTCTCAACACTGAGATGCGCTGGCGTGCTCTCCAGACCGGCCGGATCTACGTTCGTCAACACCCACAAGATGCCCAACTATCAGTCGAAGACCTTCGCGACATGGTTGGCCGTGACGGAGAAGCCTTTTCCAATCGTGTGCTGCACTATGCTGCAAGTCTGCGTGGGACGAGACACTACTGGATGAAACAGCGGAGTCGGCTCATTGCCATGGTAGACACACTTGGTCTACCTACTGTGTTCTTCACGCACAGTGCAGCTGACCTCCAGTGGCCAGAGCTTGCACGTCTGATCTGCCCCGATGACCCCGACTCCAGCTCCAGCCGGAACCGAGCACTGGTGGAGAACCCAGCCATCGCTGACTGGTTCTTCCATCATCGCATCCAGAAATTCATTGATGCTTTCTATGTCGGTGTACTTGGTGCTACTGACTACTGGATGCGTTTTGAGTGGCAGCACCGTGGGAGCGCTCATGTCCACGGTCTGGCTTGGTTTCCTGATGCCCCTGATGTGGAGCAGGTGCTTGCCTCAACCGATAGCTCTGATGCAGCAAAGCAAGAACTCCTTCAGTACGTCGATCGGATTGTGACCACTGTCAACCCAGCTGTTCTACCTGATGGAAGTAATGCAGATACCGCTCCTCCTCCCAAGACAGATCCCCACATCTGCAACAAGCCGTATTCTGAGGTCGAGGATTTCCAGCAAGACTTGACTGACCTTGTTGCTACTTGCCAGCGTCACACCCGCTGCTCTGCTGCATACTGCCTACGTACTCGGGACGGCCAGCAAAAGTGCCGATTTGGCTATCCAAAGCCACTACAGCCGGAGACGACCCTTTCAGTAGATAATGGAGAGCCAGAGTTGTTGACAGCACGAAATGATGGTCTGGTCAACAGTCACAACCCAGTTCAGCTGTCTGCATGGCGTGCCAACGTTGATATCCAGTACTGTGTATCTCGGCACAGAGTGATCGAATACTGTGCAAAGTATGCCACCAAGTGTGAGCCCCGGTCCCAGCCACTGAAAGAGATCTTCTCTACCATCGTGAGGAGTCTCAAGGACGACAACACTTCCCTGAAGGCTGTGCAGAAGCTCCTGATCAACAGTGTCGGAGAGAGAGACTACTCAGCCCAAGAAACATGCCATCTGGTTCTCCAGCTGCCGATGTTCAGAGCATCTCGAGACTTCGTTATGCTCAGTCTGGATGGATCTCGTGCTGTAGAGGAGCAATTGAATGAAGATCGGCCAGCAACTGCACCGTCAGCACTGGACCACTACGTTGCCCGTCCTACTACTCCACAATTCCATGAGATCACTCTTCTGCACTTCGTTCAGCAGTACTCCGTGCCCAAGGAGCTGGGTTCAGAGCCATCTCGTAGAAGAAAGAATGTCGTCGTCATTGTACGTCCGTACTGCTCTCCTGATCCCAGCGGTCCAAAGTATGAGCAGTATTGCCAGCAGAAATTGATGATGTACCAGCCTTTCCGTCGACAGGAGGAACTTCTAGCAGGAAGTGACACCTATGCTGCTGCGTATGCCATTTTCCTTCAATCCGGCAATATTCCCCCTTCCCTGGAAGACGACATCTACAGACTCCAGCAGCAGTCTCAACAACCTACCGAGGACGACACCGAGGTATACATGACCTTAAACCATTATTTCACTGTTTGACATTATGCAAAGCCTCTAACAAGGGTGTATCGTGGCATATATACATATACGCACATCACATTAATAGCTATCATTTATCCTTCAGGAACATGATGAACAACACAGCCAGTCTCCTCCTAGAGCCATTGAAGAATGGATGTTGGTCTGCCAACGCAGTTTTGAGCTTCAGCCAGACACTGACTCACAGCAAGAAGTTGATTGGACGGATGCAGCTCGTGCATACCCCAACCTGGAGGAAGTGCCATCCTTCATTTCACAACAACGGCAGTCTGCTGCACAGCACACCTTTACAACCACTGCTGACCCACAGCAGCTACAAGGGAAGCAGCTTCTTGCCTACACCATTGTGCGTCAGCATTTGGAATCTGACGCTTCACCACCACTCAGAATGATTGTCTCCGGAACTGCAGGGACTGGCAAGTCATATCTCATTCACAGCCTCAGACTTCTTCTACAGGACCGAGTGTTTGTGGCAGCACCCACTGGCGTGGCAGCCTTCAATGTCAATGGCTACACCCTGCATTCCCTCCTAAGCCTTCCCACCAAGGCTGACTACAAAGACCTTGAGGGAGAGCGCCTTCACCAGATGCAGCAGTCTCTAGCCAGCATGAAGTACCTCATCATTGATGAAATGTCAATGGTGGGGAGAAAGATTCTTGGGCAAGTCGACAAGCGCCTTCGCCAAGTGTTTCCCCATCGTGCCGACGAAGTGTTTGGAGGCTGCTCTTGTTTGTTGTTCGGGGACTTCGGGCAACTCCCTCCAGTGATGGATCTGCCCTTGTATACCACACTGTCCCGGACAGCACTGTCCGACCTCGGCAAAGCTGCCTACCAACTCTTCGACCATGCTGTCATCCTGGATCAAGTGATGCGCCAGTCAGGACAGGATCCCGATCAAGTGCTCTTTCGTGACATCCTTCTCCGCCTCAGGGATGCTGAAGTGACCACAGCAGACTGGCAACATCTAATGAAGCAGACACCTGCACAAGTGCGAGACCTGGCTCCCTTCGTCACAGCCCTACACCTCCATCCCACCGTTGAAGCCGTTGTGGAGCATAATGTTGCCAGACTTCGTGCCAATGGCCAACCGATTGCTACCATCAAAGCTATCCACACGGGACCAAATGCATCCAAGGCTTCCCCTGATGATGCAGCAGGACTACAACCAGTCATCTGCCTTGCTCACGGTGCCCGTGTGATGCTCACCACCAATCTCTGGGTGGACGTCGGATTGGTCAATGGTGCCATGGGGACAGTTGTTGCCATTTGCTACCGCAGTGGAGGTCCACCCGATCTACCAACTGCCGTTATGGTACGTTTCAATTGCTACTCTGGACCCACCCTCACTGACGGCACTGTTCCCATTACACCTATCCGTCGCGCTTGGTCTACATCAGGTGCCCAGTACTCACGCCTGCAACTCCCCCTGAAGCTGGCCTGGGCTGTTACCATCCACAAGGCACAAGGTCTCACACTAGACAAGGTGGTAGTTGACGTTGGAAAGAAGGAGTTTTCATCTGGATTGACATTTGTTGCCTGCTCCCGTGTTCATCGCTTGCCTGACCTGCTGTTTGATCCCCCATTTCCTTTCCAGCGGGTGGCAAACCTAGCCAAAAGTCAGCGCTTACAGGAACGACAGATAGAAGACAGCCGACTAAAAGAACTGCAGATGACTATGCCATTGCCTCCCGATTCACCCTCCCTTCCCCAGATGGACACTACATAAGGAACAGTTTACTCTCCATTCCCTGAACCACGTTCCCGTCTTGATTCCTCTCCTTATGCTCCTGTATTGGTAGCTGTTCTTCTACTTGATCTCCTCTCACCAGCTGATGTCCCACTACTTCAAACATCAACAGCAAATTCTGATGTACAGCTTTACACACGTAAGTGATACCTATCAATATTCGAAGCACACACACGTTTGTACATGTACACTGCATTACTTACCTCATAGGTCCCACGGCATATATTTGCTCCACTCCTCGTCTATGTGTATTTACTTCATTTATTTTCTCAAGCACACACAAACACAGTGCATACATGCACCACATACAGGTATAGTGTGCACCAACTGATGATTCATTGCACTATAACACGTTCAGAGATCGTGTGATGAACGTTACACTGATGTGTAACTACATGAACATATGTGCTAAATCTGATGGTGCCAAATATCCACCAGGACTTGACAGACTCTTTCTCCATTACGTAAGTTCATGGATGTGTTAGCTCTCAAACTTGTATGTTATCTGAATTTGATTTACAAGTATTCCCTTGTTTTCCGAGAATTTACACTCGCTCAGGCTCGCCCCACAATGTCCTGCATTTGTCCTCAACCACATCATGCATGACAAGAATTTAAGACAAGAAGATACTCGCTACCCAGTTGTTGTTTTTATATTGATGTCCACGTATGCCCCTAGTGCAATACCTCCATGCATGTATGCTGTACACTCGCTCAATGCATTTGCCTAGTATGAAAGGTTATTGGGGCGAGCCTGAGCGAGCCCCACGCTAGCGAGTCGAATTCTGCTATCGTGTCTATATTATTATCATCATTATGGTACGTACGTCTTACCGAATCTAAATACAAAATTCTAATTTTGCGTATTATAGTAGTACTTATGCGAAGCGCATTACGTCACTACATTTGTGGCACGATCCGAGCAGAAGCTACTGGAAGTTTGCAGGCCCAATAGGCCAAGGTACATCAATCTAAGTTAGTTTTTATGTTGCTTACATGGCGAAGAAGGGCTTAAAGTCTCAGCACAAATCAAGACTACAATATTCAAACATGAATGCACAATAGAACAGCACCCGTATTACTTCTTGTCTCGTAAGAATAGCGTCCATGCTACTGTTAGAGTGGTTACTGCAGTATCTATGAGCCCTATTTAGTCATACAATCCGATCACTGTTGTATTACTTCCACTTTGAAATGCTCATTTGCTAATATAATGCACAGACACTCGCTCAGGCTCGCCCCACAATGTCCTACATTTGCCTAGTAGTAATTAATAGAGTGGTGCTGTACAGCCCCGCCCTGCCTCGGGGACCACGCCCAAGCAAAGTTCCCGAGCGAGGTCCACGACGAGGCTATATGGGGCCAGGCTATATATACCTAGTCTGGTGACGAGCCTATATTACGTTTTGTACTCCCTGCAGAAATTTTGCAGTCCAATCAGATTGCAGAACGGCTAATTAAAATACCGATACCACGTGAACCCGCTAGACGGTACGGCTTCGGACTTCGAGTGCAAGTAAGCTTTGACACCCGCTCAGAACGAGAGGCAGCCAGAAGTGCAGCAAGGGAATTGAGCTACCTGGACTTCAAACCTGAACAGCTGAAAGTCGTACTGACATTTGTAGAGGGTCGTGATGTGTTTGCTGTACTTAATAATATTCATTAAGCGTTATGTAATCTTACGTATAGTATTACGTACTGCAGAACAAAAGTTGGTATAGGCTTGTCACCAGACCCTCGCGCTTCGCGCTTCGGGTCTGGCTTCGCCAGACTAATATATACCCTGCTTCCGCCGGACCCCATCGTGATCTTATCTGACTCTTAGTATGTCGATCACCGAAGACGACGTACGCTTTATTCATCGCCCCCTTCATTGTTTTCAGTCAGAAATTTGATGCATTATTTGGGGGGGAGCTATGTAAAATTATGCAGAACACAATTTGTGGGGCGAGCGTGAGCGAGTATTTGTGTGTAGCAAATGTGCGGAATAGAAGATCGTTAGTGCAGGAGGCATGTAAGAGCATGAGGGAGCTTTCACAATCATTAGATTTTTTTTGGATTTGACGAAATTCCTCATGGCAAACCTAAAGTAACAACAGTTAGCGTCGTGGTACTAAGGCCAGACCCCTCCCTTAGCGTTAGACACTGCTATAGAAGAAAAAAAGAAGCACAAAAGCAGAAAATTGTATGAAGATCGAGTCTGCAAGTAACGAAGGATACTCAGATAGGATACCTTTAGCACTATGAGAAAAACATTTCTATGCAGAAAGAAACGGAAAGAAAGGTGCAAACACTTACCAGTTCCTGGCGCAGTGCTTTATATAGATGAAATTGCAGACATGGAGCGTGTTGTTTAGCCTTTGAATGCTTTTTAGATGAAACTGCACACAGAGTCTCGGTGCATTTTTTAGAATCACGACCACCCCCCCCCCCCCCCCCCCCCACACACTTAACAGTTGTCACTTTAGGTTTGTGAAAGCCCCTAATGATATTGCTGCATGTTGCAAGCACTATTGCAATGTGTGGCTGTACAGGAAGGAGTTACAGGTACGTATTAGCAAGCAAGCTGCTAAATCCGTAGAAAGGGAGCAAAGATCTACAGGTCAGAGAGAACGACAAAGATGAAGACTCTTAGGTGAGTTTCCAGAAGCTCGGGGTGGGGTAGTTGGAGGGTGAAACGTATACGATGACAGTGGAGAATGGAAAAAACAGAGTCAGGGTGTGTGCAACAGCTAACGCCAGCGCGGCAAGGTCAGGCCAGGGAGGCAGTGAGTACCTAAACGTGTGACAACTAAGGGATTAGACCAGGGAGGAGCCCAACACAGAGTAGCATCAAGCTAGCGGTAGGATGTCCAGCCTAGCCACGCTGTCCGGGGGAAGCTGGTACACACTCCTCATTTTCATCACAGATGAGGTGAGCATCTCTTATACATGTGCCTGAGTCAGCCCTTGCAAAGCTGGTGGTACCAGTCTGCGGTTGTTATCCCCCCCGTCTGCAGAGTAGAGATTTATGTGCTGCCCTTAGCTGTTGTACACTTAGGTGCTCACTCTCTTACACTTTCCCTGGCCTGACCTGAGCTTACCAGTTGCACACAAGCAATGCCTGCTTTCCCTGACCCTGTTCTTCCATTGTCATAACCATTTACCCTCCAGTCGCCTTGCCCACGTACTGGCAACACAGCTTAGAGTCTTTACACTCGTCATTTCCTCTTGACTTGTAGTCTATTTGGCCTACATGGCATTCAAGTCCTATCTCTCAGCCATTTTGGCCTGGAACATGGTTGACGATGCGAAAATGCTTTATGGTTGGCTATGGACCATGTGAAAATGTGTAGAATTAGGTGGGCAAATGTGTGATAATAGGCGTACGCAGGAGCGCATAATGACGTCATTATGCGCTCCTGGCGTACGTTATATGTACACATAGCAGCAGCGGTGACCCACTAATGTTGGACTTGCTCACGCTCGCCCAATAATATAAGGAACGTTTGGTGCACTAAAGGTTTGTGTTGCAAAAAGAAGCACCAATATTGATGGTGTTGTGTATCATCAACAATAGAGTGACACTGTAGTAGCAGTACTAGCTATATTCTTATCCATCATAGATAGTAGAGTAGAAGGGAAAAAAACACCCACAAGTAAAGCCCGGAGAGAGAAGGTGTGGATACGTTTTTATTCCTACCGTTAATTCAGCGCAATACAAGAGCCTTTGGAGCCATTTGATTGAACAAGTACACACAGAGCCATCACCAATTCTGTATTTCTATGTCACCCATCGCCTCTTCTATGAGCTCAGTACACTACCAGCACTGGTGGTAATGATCTACCTGCTGATTACTCAGAAGTCCTCACTGCAGATGAAGAGGGTGTTCCACGCTATGTAGGGGGCTACATGATCAGGTCTGTCATAAAGAAGCTTGAAAGATGGCAATGAAGAGTTGACTATAGTGCTCCATGACTTTTGTGAGGACGCTGAGGAAGCTGAAGACAAATGAGCAGATGCAGGCAGTGAAGAGCTAGACTGGGCCAAGTTGTGTGATTGTGGAGAGCTCTACCGCTGAGTTCTACAATTTTCTGTACGCAGTAGAATTGGCTGTAAAGAAGATGATGAGGAAAGAGAACACAAAGGCGATGAAGGAAGACTTCTCCAAATAAGTGGAAAAGGCAATTCAAGAAGATGATGATGCCCTTTTCTGGTGGTGAACACTGTGGAATTGTAGATGTAAATATAATGATACAGCTACAGCACTCCTTCATCAAATTGCCGAACATTACACAGTTTGTGCCTTTGTATTTGTAGCAAGATGGATGGGAGCAGTATAAGATTGAAACCGTAAAAAGTCGAAAGGACTAAGTTGCTAACTGACTAGTTATATGCTTTTGATGTGTAATTATAGCCTCGTTCCCAGTACTAAATTACAGGGAAGCTACTCTATCTAGAGAACCATGCAGCGTGTATGACAACATAGGCCTGCTCTACGTTCAGCAATACCCTTCAGTGCTTGAGATAGCTACGATGACAAATGTTGGCGTGCTGCAGCAGCTAGGATCATGGGACTTTCCAATGTGCTGAAGAAATCTCGCCAACAGCTTGCTGTAGAGAAGAAACAAAGAACAGAGTCCTACAACACTGTCCAAATTTATCCCTCGTAGGCTATAGCTACAGAACCAAAGCAATGGAGAAACATCAAACTTTCAATTCAAAGTGCGAAGGGTCTGTAGTATTGATCTAAGGCCCCATCCACTTCCAGTAAGATATGCACTTGGCACTAGTGCATCCAAATATACAATGGTGTCCGATCATTACTTATTTACTTTACACCAAAGATTATATTACCATAGGCCCTCTAATTATGCGTCCGTGTCAATTATTCAAATCAATAATTTAGATGTCTTTGTTGCTGCTAGCTAGCTATGCACAAAGCTGTCTTACCATTTTGTGACTGTAACAGGTGCCTTGTGGCTGTCTTTTGTTAAGCTCTTTTGTGCTTTGCAAGCTGTTTTAGGACATTTAGTTTGCTTTCCCTTTACATGGTTTACAGTCTAGTCGCAGACACTGTGCGTCATAATTCTAACTAGTAAGATGCTGGTAATCATCATAGGGCAAGCCTGATCGAGTGTCATAGGTCCACTCAAACACTTGATACATAGGTTGAATGGTATAGCCAGTTAGTGATGGTGGGATGTATTAATTCCACCAGGTCTGGCCTCTCTCCCCTCCGGGGCACCTGCTACCCTTCTCTCTCATTGGCGCTCTCTATCCTGACCTCCGTCTTCTTTGGGGCACCTGTTATCCTGAGTTGAATAAGTCTGGGCACAAGACTAAGCAGTTTCTCCAAATGTTCTTACATGTGGGGAGAGACTAGGTAGGTAAAACATTTCTCAAAGGACAATGTTCATACGTATAAAAAAACTTTACATTGCATTTTGGTATTTCGATAAAACTGTAAAGGTACAGCATCTTGTTCATTTGACAATCTGGTCTCTTACATTGTCTCTGTTCACTGCTATATACCTATAGGATTTCCATTGGGTATAAAACCTAATTATACACATGCTGGGTACTGAGCAATTCAGATATATGAATGGGTCATACTCTTGTGATGACAACAGAAATTTCTGACTCCACTCATTGGGGTGAAGGTCATCTACTATCTATATGTATGTCACATATACTAGCAAGAAAACCTTCTGTCCTTCCTAGGGAAGCCATGTTATTCAGACTGACTGTGGACTTGAGGAAGGCCACTGTGGACTAGTTTCACTTGGCACAATATGCAGGAGCTGTACTACCACTGGATTAAAGTGGAACTTAGATAATTTTATTGATGGAAAACCTTTATTGGTTTGATAAAGCGCATGGGATATGGTCTTCCTTGTTGTGATATATAACAATAGAAGAAGCCATCAATCACACTGGCGATCTACAAGAAATATTACTTAATTGTCAAATTTTATGGCTATTAAACAAATGTTTAAAAAAAGTGATCCTCCTCCATGAAACCGTCACAGAACCTGCAGATTCTATCATGAGGTATCTGAGAAGCACAGGAGTATTTACATGTACCTGTTTCTAAGATATGGGGAGTATGAGAGATTGTTCAAGACATGTTCAGACACTTTTATACCTGAAAGTCACCAGACCATTCATGTCTGTATAATTACATGGTCTGTTAAAATTCAAGTGTAGCAAATGAAACTGGGTTGGCATTGAAACGGTTCTGCCAAATATTTAAGAAGACAGTGATCTAGAGTGGTTCTAATGTATGAAACATTGCTGTTACTGGTCAATGGCTAGATATAGTCAGTGAGTCGAATAAATGACATAGAACTCTGAATTCAAATGTAGAGGAAAATATAAACTGTAATGAGTTGATTTCTTTAAATTAGAGAGCTTTGTTGGAAAGTTAAATGTACCGTCCCCTGAAGAGTAAGCACTGGTACGGCTTCACTATCTCATATACATCAGAAAGTAGCACAAGATTCTCAGTAGCTAAAACCCTAATTAGTAAGCATATTTTTTGCTTGGAGATGAATCCACAGAGTTTGACAACATAAATCTGTTCACATCCCTTGCATGGAAAACAGTTGGAGAATACATTTTACTGATACTCTGGAAGAGGTTTGCATATACATACGTATTTGTAATTTCAAAAGCAGTTTTGAACAAAGCCCCATGCAAAAGTTACAGTTTAAGACAATTGGCAACACATATTCTGCTTTTGACTTCACTGTTCCAGCTTAGTCTTGTACCCAAGCCTCCCCTTACAGCTTTTTTTGTTGCAATGCCAGTGCTCAAGAGTGACCAGGCACATGTACACTTGAGTATGAAATGTAACTACATTTAAGACTTGTGCAGTCATGTACAGACGTACAAGTAGTGTGCAGGCTTGTTGGACTCCTGCATATCTGAGTCCAGGTGCTGTACTTGTTGCAGAGATTGTACTCCAGTATTAACAGTACATGCAACACCCTCATTTCACTGGATGTCACAGCCTAGGGCTATTAACAATGCTGTGTCAGCCTGGTTTTAAAATCTCCTTGTACATACACTGTGCAATCTCACATTCACTGTTTGAGAGGAACATCTCGTGCTGGCTACTAGACCTCATTCCCAGCCCATAAAAGAGTGGGCTGGGAACAAGGCTACGTATGTGGCTACATACCACAGCACTATCTTTGTTCCCAGGTGCTGAGAGAAATTTCCACATGGCCTGGACATTATGATTCTACAATGCATACAGTATTACAAGAGCACATAAAACCTTTCCCTGCCCCCAACTCTCTTGGGGGCGGGGAAAGTTTATTTTAATATGCGTTCTTGAGTATTACCATTACATTATAGAGGGCCTTGGAACTTGACCATGACTTTACAATATATAGACACTACGGTACATGTATACCCGCTACATAATATACATACTTAGTGTAACCAATTCACAAAGCTATGTTAGCCTAGTTATTTCCAAGTCAGATATATCGGAGTCTTCAAAGTCCCCCGCACTCACTGTGGTTAGGGCTGACCGTGATGTCGCTACAGCAAAAGAAAACAATGGGTATTTAGTGTTGGTATATGCTCATCCAGTATTATACACAAACACTATTAATGGCACCTAATTATAAGCCTTTAAAATTTTGTAATTATTAACAATGAGTGTTGTACATTCACAGTAGACTAAACAGCTATTAGCAATTCAGACAAAGAGGTGATGTGGCAAATTGCACAAACTAATTACCTGATGGAAAACAAATGGGAAGCTGATATGATCAAAGGCACACTTCATTATATATTACATGGGCTGAGGCAGCCTCAATTAGATATTTTCACATTACTTCACTGATACAGTCCTAAATACTCAGACAACAGCAATACTCATACTTAGTCTAAGCTAAAAATCACAATACTTGTCTGATCATACATCAGCAAAGGTACAGGTAGCAGTTGTCTGCTCACATGCAGCAGAGAATGAAGCATTTTTTGTCAGGCTATGCCTGACTAGGAACTCGGAGTGTGAACAGTCTGTAGTGTCAATATAATCAAAGCCCCTGCCCAGTTCCGATAATTTATACGATCAGCACTACTGCGTCTGATTATTGCTGTCATCCGAATATCGATTACTTACTAGTATTCTACTTTTGTACACTAAACTTTTCACATAGGATAGGCAGGTACATGTAGGTATACATACAAACCTGTCCGTGAAATCGCCTTAACACTATGTAGCTCACTTTCATGCACATTTAATGACCTAAAAGAAGAAATCAGAATAAATGACATGTAAAACTCTAAGGGAATTACGTACTACTACTGCTGCACAGGCATGTACTAACTCACTGTTTTAATTGTGTGGCTCCTTTACTGGTATTCGAGTCAGTGATATTGAAACTGTCATCTGAGTCACTCTGGAAGGAGAAAAAAGCCATTATGCTAAGCTAAATAGCTTATTATTACGGTCCTGCTAGCTTCGTTTCCAGGCCTGGGAACTACAGACCTACATGCCATCACTGGATCAATGAAACCGGATGGTGTAGTATTTCAATGCACATTATTTGAGTAACATCCTGTTGCAGGATATGGACTTAGACTTGCACATACAGCTTTCATTTAAACCCACATTTCATTACTCTACTGCATTGATGGTAAACATGCTGTATGCAGTAATTCCAAAGTGAAGGAAGTGGATGTGTACATGTGCACTGAATGGGTGGGGAGAGCTTGCTAAGACTCTTTAACCCACCAGTACTAGATCTCCCTTTTATTTTTTTCTAAAGGATATTTTGTAACAATGTTTTGTGGCTGGGGGCTCCTTGGTTCAGGATCACTACTATATCCTTAATCTTTTACCAGGGTAACCACAGTGCCAAAAATTAAATAGGCTGTAGCTAGGTGTAGGCAATTAGTGAGTGGGACAGGATTTTATATGCTCTTAGCATGCACATGTACATCTATCTGTAGCAATAATTTGTACAGCAAATATCTGCAAGTAGATTGCCAGGAAGAAATGGAAGTACATGTAGACTGTGGACATCAAACACATTACGATCCTTATAGAGTCAGAATTGTGCAACATACAGAAAATCATACTGAATAAGAGAGTCAGCAAGGTGGACGCAAAGTTTAGTATAACCCTTCAACTCTCACAATACTGCAACTGGTGGCTCATTTCACACCTATAAAGTTTATATGAATGGCATTGCATTACTGTATGTGTGTGTGTTGTCTCCTCATTGCTCTCCAATAATCTGTACGGCTTTATTTTTGGGGGGAGGGGGGTGTTCTACTTATAGATGTTAGTTGTTGGTAATTACGCTTGCACCTTCTCAAAAAAGCAATATAGCATCATGCATATGACCTACAGCCTACTAATATGGATGTGATGGTGAAAATTAAATGTAGATGTTTAACAGTTACACTGCATTTACTGGGTGGCTTCTGGTTCTTTCCTGGTCTTGGGTTTTCTTGGTTGGTAATTTGGAGTATGTGGGAGTAAAAGGTTACGGGGACTGGGATTAGGTAGTGGGGTTACGATGGTCAGGCCTATGGCTAAATGAATGAATTGGTGTAATGATAATGATAGCTTTTAGTATTCATGTATGTTTTTACATTGACGTGCACCTACTGCTCTACATTTTGTCTAGGTCTTAATTAACCCTTCACCCCAGCTTTGCTTTTTTTGCAGCAGGAAGGGGAGCATGGATAGATCTCTTAATGATGGATACCCAAATGCATATTTTGAATGCAACTTTTAATCACAGTTTTGGGCCAACATGTTAATACTAACAACAGTGGAATAGCTAGCATTTACATCAAAGTACGTAGGTTTTCAGTTTTCAACAATCTTGTACCTGATTGGTTTGTCTGCCAAGTATGTGCATGTAATATAGTGATCTTTTATGCTCCTATATCAAGGTTCTATGCTTTAAGGTATGTGTCCCTATAGTATCTTACACGCATAGCCTCTGAAAATGTACATAGGTTGGCTAGAGATCAGTGCCAGTGAGATGGGCGAAGAAGATTAAGTTGCAAAAATTCAGCCGGGTGTTTTGCATAAATTATACAACTGAAGGTTGTGCTCAGCAACAGGTCAGTCTATTAGTAAGCTAAATGCAGCTGTAGAATGGATCAGCTTGGCTAGACAGTCTCATCATGTACAGCTTGGAGCAAAAATGCTGACACAGCAATTTCGTAGTGCACTTCCAGTTAGCGATCAGAACTTGCGAAAACAGAATTATCAGTGTTGCCTACCATTCTTTCGCCGTCTAGGCAACATAAAACAAATCTAGCTTACATACCTCGGCCTACTGAGCCTGCAAACTTCCAGTAGCATAATTCCACTGCGCTTTTGTCTATAGTGGCATAGTAATGGAATAACGTATATTAGTGCACGTAATAATTGCGGACAAACACACACACACACACACAGAGACGCGGAAACGTAAAGCAATCTTAGTACCAGCCGGGAGCGCAAAGCACGTGCCCGCCTGGTAAAAACGACATATACATGCAGGCATTGCAAATAGACCTTACCTGCGGAGGAGCATCCTTTAGGGGTTGTCTAAACAATGGGACACCTCCGGAAGGCTTTTTGGATGGGTCTGGCTCAAGTGAAATACTAGCTCCCAAACTCTTTACCTGCATTGTATTAATTATATCCCATATGTTAGAACGATAATACATGTAATTAAGTAGTGGTAATGAGTGCATGCATGACCATAATTCAACAACTACATGTAGAAGCAATAAAAAGGCATGCAAACTCAACAGCCATTCATAGCTATACCTTCATAGGAGTAGAAGCAGCATATCCTTTAAGATGTTCTGCAGCCAGCTCTTCTATGCTGTCACCCTCACTGTCAAAGAAAATGCATATAACGAACCACATTGACAAAGTCATATCCAACTACCTGTACTGAGGCACTTATGTGTAACTCAGCAAATGAAATTGCAATAAATCTCTGATCTGGTACAGAATAAGAATATCACTGAAAGGCTCAATTTACATCTTATTCCTTCCTGAGAAAATGAACAGCCATAATTTTATGCTCATGCACGTCCCCCTTCATAGTTTATTATAGCTAACCTGTCCCATGGACTATCCTCTTCAACTCTAGCGGCTGTAGTAATGATTTCAACTGGAAGCGGTACACTTGGTGGAGTGACATTTGGACTTGGGGATTCACCAAGCTCTACAGGGTCTTGCTCTGAGTTGGATTCCCATTCACTTCCTGAGTCACCACTAAATAACGCAATGGTGTGGGTACCTATTAATAACCTCTGTATACTGCCAAGGGATGTAATATAATATAATATGATATAATTTTAATATGAAGAGGGGTCACAGAGGATCGAAACTCATACATTGTGATCTTAGATGACAATGATTTTCAACCTAGGGTTTCTCTACTTTCAGTTTCTGTGAAGAATTATGGCCAAAACAATACTATATACATTTTATACGTATCTTTATGGGACCCCATCAAGCCATGTGGTTAACGAGACTAAGCAGTTGAGTGGGTGGCTCAAGCACTAGCAGTGCAGGGGAACTTGTGTAGGTGGTCCAGTCAACAGTAGTGCAGGAATAGGTGAGTGAATGACTCAAGTAACAGCGCGATTTGCATAGGTGGGCCAGGTGACAGCAGTGCAAAGGCACAGCAATGCAGGAAGAGGTGAGTGGGTGTCTCATGTGACAGTGATGTGAAGGCAAAAACAGATGAGTGGGTGCATGGCTCATGTGACAGTGGCGTGAGAGCAAAAACAGGTGAGTGGGTGCATGGCTCATGCGACAGTGGCGTGAGAGCAAAAACAGGTGAGTGGGTGGCTCAAGCAACAGCAGTGTGAGGGCAACTGGAATGATTCGTATACATGTACATGTATATGGGCCAAAATGTAGGAACAGGTCAGCTTGAGACACCTAAGGAGTGTCTAGCGGAAGTGCTCATAAAGTGACACGCCTACACAGAAATACGAACATACTTGCCTACGTACGCGGAAAGGTGATAGAAGACTCTAGCGCTTGCAGTGCAGAGGCTATTCCAATGCCAGATTTGTCAGTTATAAAAGAAAGAAAGACAACTGCTTCGTTCATTTATCATTCTGAATACTCTTATGGAGTCATGCAGAGGCATAGTTGACTTTTGACCCCAGGATACTGCCGTGCCGTGTGGATAACTACTACGCGTTTTGCCGAAGTGAGTTACTGTCCAAATGTATGCTCCGAACAAGCCTTTTTTCAAATTCTTACCTGAAGCCCTTGTGAATTCTTGAAATATTTGCAAGAATCACTCAAAATTATGAGTCTGAAGACAGTTCTTGGTAAATAACTCACTAACAATCATGTTGTGCAAAGGCTCAGTGTAGGATTTCAATTTAGCAGTCCTCAAGGGTTGTAATGGAGCTAATGATTACTGTAACAGCTGAATATTCATACAGAATTGGCATCTTCGTTTCAGTTTTACCAAAGATTTTCCTGGCTAATACAGTCACGTGATGACCTGCATCCAGTGGGTGTGGCCAGGAGGTGGAATTCATTAAGATAATGGGAAGTATGATATACATACAATGAGCTTAAATAACCAGGTCTGTCGCAAATGCCATGTCGGGTGACCTGACCCACATAACCACTGTGTACATACCATCTGGTGCGAGTGGTGTGGTTACTGATTGGTATGGTTGTCTGGGAACTAGGACTATAGTTTTACGCAGGCTGATTATTTTCCAGTCCTGTTTTCTTTATCTTTTGTCCCCAGCTACCTGGGAACAAGGCTAACACACCAGTATTATAACATACATACCTGTCCAGCGGAGATACTTTTGGTGACAGTTGGGTAACAGGTTCCACCTTAGTTTGGATAGTGTTTACAGGAGTTGTTTCCTGGATCACAGTATGAGTACCCGTAACTATAGTATGAAGAGATAGACCAAGTTAACTTTCTCTTGGAAGCATACAGAAACAGCTACAATAAAGTAATGACTGTATGACTAGTGCATGATTCGTACATATATATATGCACATGAAAGTGTACATACATACGTACCAGCAACTACAGGTGGATGAGAAGCACTCAGTCTAGTGACTGTTGTAGGTTTTGGCGGCCTGCTACCGCTCCTTCCTGTATTAGAAAAACACATATGTACATGTATATCACAACTACTGTAGTGTATAGATGGGTATGTAGAATGCTACAATATTTTGTGTGTACTTTACTTTGTGAGTGCTTACAGCATTGCAAGTAAAAGGCATGGATTTATGGGAGTGGGTATGGTTAAAAAAATTAATACTGATGTCGATCCAATGAATGTGTGTCCTAGAAGAAGCAGCAGTAATGGATGTCGCCAGCCTTGAGTATAATAACAATAGCGAAGGTGGCAGAAAAAGTTCCAAGATGAATATATTCACCAGTATTTTATGTAACTCTACTACGTGACTTCCCAGCCACAAGGACATTGTAATCAGAGTGGTGGCAACTCATGAAACAAACAAGAGTGTGAAGCATGTATTGGAGAAGCATAAGCGACATACCCACTCTGTTGATGTTGACAGAGGCGAGATCGCATATTATGCTGCCACAATTGCAAAGATAAGACCGCAAATAACAAATTAGCCTAAAAATGGCAAAAGCAAACAGATTTTTCGTTCACACACACAAAATATTGTAGTATTACAGTATATAATTTCTTCTTACTATTTCCACATGTCAGGTATCGGCTATCTCAGAGAACTGTTACATGAATTTGGTGAGTGCTATTTTAGCTGAGGTCTCTGTGTTGAGTTGTTCTTGCATACTAGTTAGTATAAAGCTGCATGAATCAGCACCCAACCTACGTACAACATGTAATCTTACATCGATTGTTGCAAAAGAACTGCAGATACATGTATGCTGCCTCTAAACATGGTTCAACATTAGGCTCATCCCCAAGCTCCTAGAGGCAGGGACAAAGCTAGCTTATACAACCTTGGTACCTGGTACTGCATTTGAATGACGTTGTTTTGACTTTTGGGCGAGTTCTTTTTTGAGTATGCAGCTGGTGGTGGCAATAGTATCAACTTCCTCGCATAGCTTTTCTCTATGCTCCATGAAATTATAATGGGTCTATAAGAGAGGGGCACATACATATTATGTACATGCAAATTACACATACAATTAAATTCCTGATCACTGTCATAGTCTCTACCTCTCGATGCAATGCACATGCAGCAGTATCCAGTGTCAACACTCTACACTGTTTCCGTTGCGAGTAGTCTGAAATTAGAAGTACATTTCAGTATGCTCCGTCACTAAGAATAAGCACTGTGTGGTACTTACCGACTAGGTAAGTGACACATGTAAGGGCTATCTTAGTAGAAGGTGCGCATGTCACTACCTACGTACTGCTCATATTAATATGTAAGCTATAGTTAGCACACTATACAAAATCTCTAACACTAAAATCATCTTCTAGTCTTGCCTGCATCCTTTGTTGTCTTTCCAGCTCAAGGCTCTTTAGCTTGTCTTCAAATTCAGCTGTTGTCAATCCTGCAGAGCTCTAAAAGCACAAGATATGTAATTATTGCATGTAACAATTCTATTAGAGTGCAATAACCCCTCCTGTAGAATACTCAATTAAGCGCTCCCGTGAGGTAATGAGCTGCTGTAGATCATGGTACAATGTACTTACTTTTGGTAGTCCTCTTTGCACCAGTGCATCATCAAGAATACCTTGTGTCTCTTGTCTAATATTCTCCAGAATCTCTGGACGATGATCATACTTAGCTAAAGTAGAATGCAAAAGCAGGCACTTGTAAATTTAGTACCAGTATTACATGTATACCAACTACTGGGTAATTCAGAACTTCGGAACCTTGATATCATGTCAAATGGGAAATGTAGCTCACTTCTTATCATTGGTCTTTGTGGAAAGGGTGTAAACCCTGGAAAGTCCACTTCTTCAACTTGATGCAATTCCTGTGAATCTTCTGAAGGACTCTCTTCATCTGTATTCAGAGAAAAAATTACTAACTGGATACAAATCTCCAAGTTGGTTGGCACCTACCTGACTCTGTAGCTGAATCGGGTACCACATTTGCTGGCTCTATACGGGGTTGGGGTGTGTGTGCAGTATCGTTATTCACACAATAACGTAAAGTGTATAGCTTACCTGCTACTTGAAGTGGAGGTAATGGTGAATACACTGGGCTGTCAGCTGTAGGCACCTGTAATTTAGTATTTAAGACAATTACATGTACAACAATTAGTGATGGGTTTGCACACATCCTTAAAATTATATTGATGCTGGCTTTTTAAAAAAAGTACGCAACCTTAGCTACGAGCACTAGAGGGTTAAAATGTGGTATAGGGCTATACACTTCTGCTGGTTCAGATAATTAAACCCATCTGTAATGGAAGTTGCGTAATTGTTTGAGTATTATACATGTACTTACTGGTGAAGAGTCCCTGCTCTGAAGATTCATTAGTTGTTGCTGCAGTAGCAATAGAGCAAGAAATTGATATTCAAATGAAAGCACTAATTGGACATGCTAGCGCTGAATGCGTAATTATTGGAAGTGGGTGGGGCTTTGATTGATATTACAGAATCTTCGCACTCTGGAGTTCCAAGTCTGGTATTCCTCTGTTGCTTGGTTCTGAAGCTTAGTAGCCTGTCAAAGTTGAAATTCGGACCAAGGTATGTACGGAAAATAGTATCTACTGTGCCATGGAGCTGATGGGGCTTGCCCTCTACACCCACAATTGCAATCAAAATTGCTTCATTCTCTGCTGCATGCGAGCAGATGACTGGTATCTCTTTGCTGGTGGAAAATCAGACAAGTAGTAGCGTGATTTTCAGCTGTATCACATACAGTACATGAAAAGGAGGGGGGTTGCTGTGGCTTTCATTATCAATAACACTGGCAGTAAATATTTGAATCCTGTTATTGTACGAGCAACTATCCTGAAATATGCAAGCTAAAGCCAGATTACGAGCCAAGGAAGATACAGAGTACGGTTAAGTTGCACAATTCTGACATATCTGCAATCAAAATGGACTTCTGCATGTCCCTCTGGCATAAAGTGTTGCAAAGATGCAGCAGAGAATGAAGCGGTTTTTATTTTATTTGTGATTGCGGGAGTGTAGAGGACAAGCCCTATTGCCTCTCAGTGCTTGCAAGTGCTTTGCACTCCACCCAGAAAAGAGCTGGCTGCCATCTGACAGTACAGTGCAATTATGAATAGTATACCTACCTGTTGAGCAACAAGCTGCTGTTCTTGCTGCTTTACTCTCTGTAGGAAGTAAAATACAAACGTGCACGTACAGTGTTGAGCATAATTACTGTAATGAGCTAAGTGTCGGCATGTGCACAAATTAATCATATAGTCCAAGCAAAGAAGGGGCATATGGAGGCAAATAGGTGGCTTTCCGGCTGCTGCCTGGTAGCCAGCAGGTTTAATTAGTACATGCCTCAGTATCCTAGCACTTAGCAAAGAATGTGTTATGTGTGCATATGGTATATATGGTATATATGCTCGTTACCTTTTGCAAGGTCCTCAGCTGTTGTGAGACATGATGATCTTCCTGCTGTTTACCTTTGTGTACAGCACTCTGCAGGCTCTGTTCCACAGATTTCATTTTCTCAAGGGACTGAATGTAAATAATTAAGTAGAAAGGATTCTTCATTGCTGTCTTTGACTGACTGAAAGCAATAATGGGTCTCAGTCTTATGTACAATTTCATTGTAGCAGTTTGAGCCAATTTTCAGAAGTTACTGAATGTTGGCCTTTAGTTCAGGGTGATAAATACTATTGGTTGTATTATGGAAAACATACATATACATGTAACTTTCACTCTACCATATTGGTAAACGGAAAGTGGAAGTTCTTGAGGTTTTCTACAAGATACGCAAGTTATGTAAAAGAACTGCAATAATGCTTAAATGATATGCCAGAAATCAGCATTCTACCTGTACACCATTCCACTCCTGAATGCTGTGACAAAGGTGTGTGTGTGTGTGTGCGTGTGTGTGTTGGGGGGATGGACAATTAGCTTACTTCTCTTAGCTGGTCTTGATAGGTTGCTGTAAGTTTCTGCACTCTTTTCTGCCAGCTCTTTTCTTGCTTCTGTAGTTTTCTTTGCATTTCCTGTGCCTACATGCATGCATGTATTATAAGTCTAGGTTATTTAACTCAGTCAGGTATCATCTACAGGAACATTGTACATAATCATTAATATTAAGGCTCCAGCCTACATAACATCTCGAACAGTTTGATAACTAACTGAGGGCAATAACTGACTTAGACACCTTCTTACTAGTCTTTTATAACCAAATTTGGCTTGGACTATGGTATAGGCAAAATACGGTTTAATCTTTGGCTTTTAATGAGGTATTTAAATCTGAAGAAAATCTGAATTCCTCGTAGTGGCAGTGGTGTTAGTGAACCAAGTCTCAATCTTTTCCTTATAGCAAGACACTAAATCTCAGTGCGATGAGGTTTGAGGCTTTCCATAGCATGTCTCTACATATGTTACGGTACATGTACTAGGTACCCTGGGGAAATCGAGCTGCAAAGGCTAATATAATAACAGACTTAAAATTTGTCCCCTGTGGATAATACCGTGAGTGAGGTTGAGGAATCAATATAACTACAGGATACCTGTTATGAATTGGATACACTAAATTTTAGGAAATTGGCATAATCTATAATTTCACAGACAGTGGTGATTATCACTGAACAGTGATTCTCATTGTTATTCAAAATTAGGGTGACAAACCTAGCCACATACACTCCCAGTTCAGATGGGTATTGCATAGACTGGCATGTTCTGAAGAGGGGGCTTCTCAGTTGGCTCTTGTATAACAAAGAAAGGCTAAAGAAACTTTGCCGACATTTCGACTAGACGCATGCTCTAGTTTTTGTCAGGGGAAAAGTTCTACATGCTGCTTCCAAGCATAATGAAAGGTCGGTGAAGGAAGCCTTGTACACCCATCTCAACCTCCCAAGCACAAGGATAAACAGAAATGAGGGGAAGGAGATCTCTTTTATCTGGCACACAAATCTTAAGAAGTCTTGTGTCAAAACTGACGGAAATCCTCCCTTTATCGCCCCGTAACCACATCCACCATGGCAATGTCATTGACCCCCCTTACATCAAAGTAGCGTGTGTATTAACTGACTAAGACTTTTAACTGAATTGGTAGTAGAGATAGGTATGCAGTCCTGATGATGACTGCTGTATGCATGTTCAAATATTGGTACTGATATGTGGTTTGCTCGGTTTGAGAATGAGTGATTTTCGAATAACAATGACAGATACCCAATCAAGAACGTCTCTAAGCAAAGTGTTAATTACTGTGGCTAGCTGGCTGAATAAATGTCCAGTATAACAGCGTGTGTCATATCAGACTTAGGCTTTATAGATATGACTATAATGTCACTTCTTCTGTCATTACACCTATTTTGGTTGCATCCTAGCTTCTAGCATGCACTTATAATAATAATATGTAGTGGCATTATGACCTGAACTTTCAGCTTTTCCTTCATAGTATCACTTGTTTTATGAGTAACTTCAGCCTTTCCAAGATCCAATTCCAAAGCATCCTGAATAAGAATGAAAATAATTGTGAATGTCTATGTATTCTACCTATATGTGTATCATACAAACATGTAAACGGTAAAGGTGTAAGAGTAACAGCAAACCTCAAGGTGCCCTAAATGGGACTGTTTCTTTGCCTGCAGTGATTCCAACTCCACTGCATATAAATTGATAAATACGTATGATGTATGCCAATTGATTGTTAACATAAAATAAGCATGCATACACACCTTGTTTTCTCTGTAATACCTGTGAATACAATTGTGCAAGTAATGGTTAGTCTAGCTCTCTCTTCCTAAGTATATTTTAAATATTCAAGATATGCAGATATAGGCCCTTCACTCTCCTATGACATATTATTAACATCATGTTGAATTATAAATACACAGATACAGGACTACCTTGAATGGATACACTATTGTAATCAACACAATAGCCTTGTACATGTACTCTATACAGAAGAAGTTGTGGATGCGAGGTTAACAATAAATGGTTTCTCATGAAAACTCATGGCCATATTATACTAATTAGCAATGTGTAGATAGCCATACCTCTTCCATTTGAGCCTTTTCTTGTCGGATCGCTGCTAGTTCAGCTAGGATGGGTTCCTTAAACGCCTGCATCTGGTACTACAAATAAAGAGTAATGAAATAATCTAGCTACTATACTAGATTTGTGTAGATCTGATGTAATAATGTTGTTTTCATATGTATATGTGTATAGTGGCTTCTATAATGGATTATTATGGAACAGTATTTAGTGGGTATCTATCATTATATGTGTACATCTTCTACCAGCATATTTCGACTTATAATTAGAACAGCGCGGAAACCTTGTCAATAAATGGTCGCTTAACCAAATCCAGATTGACTTAATCTTGTAAGCATCCTGAGATATGGGCACGCCAGGTTCGATTGACTTATGTCTGTTTGTAGTGTTACATGTATTAGTACAAGATGTGTCCAGTGCTGAAATGAACAGATTTATGTAAGTCAATCTAG
This sequence comes from Phakellia ventilabrum, assembly GCA_963921505.1. NCBI lineage: Eukaryota > Metazoa > Porifera > Demospongiae > Axinellida > Axinellidae > Phakellia > Phakellia ventilabrum. The sequence continues at coordinate 3,572,995 of OY997397.1, forward strand.
ACTTGGGTAAGTGTCCGTACCTTACTCTACAGGACAAGAGGTAAGCCCACTTGGTAACTACTGACGTAATCTATCTCCTCTAGTAATATAAAAGTTAATGTACTTGGAGGGTTCGTATCATACAACACAAACCTCCATTTTTTCTTGCTCTTTTTGTTTCCATTCTTTAAATTCTCTGGCTTGGTTTTCTGCAGTTTCTTGGTCCTGGGACATGGATTAAGAGTATGAAGTCAGTACTGGTATAGCAGTTAATCTTGATAGCCAATTTACAACTACTGTACGACTGCATACACAGGTATAGTATGCTCAGTATGGATTATAAACGAATGCACATAATACTATATGCAAGTGACAAAATTGCAAACCATTATGGCCTAACTACGATACATTGTATTCGTCTCTGTACTAATAAATAAGGTGGTTGCGGGTAGCCATCCACTGGCAAGCTAATGCTCAGCTCATACATACACTTGCGTATAGCATCTTTTCCAGATACTTGTGGGGGAGAAGTTTTTCCCCCCTGCAAGAGCCTTGAAATGAGAGAAAAGCACTTTCCCAGCCTGGGAATAAGGCTTCAAGTCCATACTATTATGTATGTGCAAGTTTACAACTCCACAATAACAAGCTACAGATTATAAATCACATACGTATGTACCTTTTGCAACATTTCTTGTCGAAGCTGCTCCTCTGTTGCTTGAACTTTCTCATCCAATTGCTCCAGCAACTTCTTTTCTAGTTCCTCATGAAGCACGCTAGTAAATATACAAATATACATATCACTACTATTCAGAAGCTTTCAGGTTCAGTCCCTAGGTGCCCCGGGCTTGTATTCTTCTACCAAGACTTTTTTTAATGGAGCTGTAAGTATACATTTGAACCCCTCTTTAGTGGACACCACTGGGACTAACCTCTTGTTCATTACAGGGAGTGTCCTTGTCTCAGGGGTTGTTATAGTGAATGAAGCTTATAAGCCAAAATTGGACTTTGGTGAGTGTCTTTCATAGGGTAAATGTCCTCATCTCTCTCACAGGTGTCCATTAAAAGGGATTCCACTATAATTATAGCCAAACCATGCATAATCATGACTGGGGTCCTGGAGTGATAGCATATGGTTTGAGCTACTTCTACTATAACAAAACAAACATGCTGGATGCTAGCTGAGTGCGTGGAAATGCACGTCTATATGTCTGTCTATATACGCTACCTGGAAGAACATTCGATCGGTGTTAGGAATTTAAAGGGATAGAGTTTCAGTAAGACAGGTTGTGGTACTAAAACATCTACATGTACATGTACATACGCAGTAACACTATAATTATAGTGATCCTGGTTTATTTGCTGGTATATATTTTGTTGAGATGGTAGTCCAAGTCTAGCCATGTTTGTCGGCTAATTTTGTGTGAGACTATCCAGCAGGGCACTTAATGCAGTAACCATGTGAGAGTTGTCATATATTAGGACTGGCAATGACTATTACTATACTCATGTACCTTCTGCTGTCTTGTGTTGTCGCTGGGGCTGGTAAGTGTTCGGGATGCCGTCTGTGGATGTGGGCCTGTAGGTACTCTGCACTCACAAACTCACGCCTGCATACTGGGCACTGAGTGCATAAATAGTATGAGTCAGTATGATGTTATTAATATTACACCAGGTCTAAGTATGTGTATCATGTAATGTCATACATCAATTGCACAGGGAGGAGTTGAAACAAGATTGATATTACTTAAAAGCCAGCAAGGGCAGATTCTAAGGCAGCACTCAGCAACAGGTAAGGCGTTGTTGATTACAGCTGTGGAGCAGGTTAGCAGCTATAATGTACTCCTACCCTCGCTCCCAGGATCTCCCTGCATGTGTACTGCAAGTGACAAACACTGGAGGTCAGGGATCGAGTGCTCCACTAATCTTTGGACCTCTGTAGGCCCAATACTATTATATGTACGAGCATAAACACTTTGTTCATAAACTCACTGCATGCAGTCCAGTAGCACCAGCATTCATCATATCCTGATAGGCCTCGATAACTTTTCGCCTCTTCCGATTCTCCCTTTTCACCACTTTTAGCTCCTCCTCTTTGGAAGCTAGTGCACTTCTAGTGGCCTCCAGTTCCTGCATGGGTGCAATGGTAGCAATGTATGCATACCACTATATTATTATGCAGAGCAACGTATATGTATAACAGAGCAGACTCACATACAACTAGCTATTGCAACATCAAAGTACTCCTGTAAATATAAATACCTATGTATCCAGACATGAAAGTAAAGCTATCACAACTCTAGCTGCCTCAAGAACTATTAACTTGGCAATCAGAATGACATGCACTCGTTTTCCTCAGGTAATGTGTTAGCAGTATTAATTTAGCATACAGGTAAGTGGTAGCATTTTACAATGTCATATTTTTTTAATACGCTTAGCTGATTGTCTGTTTGTCTGGTAGAAATGATGTGGTGGGAGTGGAAACATATACAGCTAGAGTGGCTAGACAGTTGAAAGGGAAGTAAGTTGGTTGGTACTGCAATAGTCTTGTCCGCAGGCCACACCGCCAGCGCCTAGAACCAGGCTAGTACGGTAATAAATAGATTATTGTGACTAACCCCCAATTTAGGCTATAGGAGCTTGCACCAAAAGAGTTGAAAGACTCTTCAACACACCATTCCTGGATCTCAAGACTTGGAATTTGGTGCTTTTAAATTTTTATGAATGACTTTTTTAAGTTTCTTTGAGCTGATCATGATTGTACCCAATTCAAGCACCACTCATCCCATTCACCAGCCCAATCTTATACACCACCTGCACCATAAAGTCTATGATGGCCTCCGTTGAAGTCACAGGCGGCTTTGCACAGCTTTGCCACCCTCATGGGCTCCTGATTGTACATAGTTACTTTGAATGTGTAAGACTGATGCACATATGTACGTACATGTACATGTTGTTTATCTTCAGTCACTGCACCATACAGAAGCCAATCCTCACAATAGTGTTCTTGAACAAAGCAAAACAGTGCCTCTCATACTTTTTTCTCCATAGGCCAAATTGTTAGAGAAAATGGCGGATAACTCAGAAATAGGTCATAATTGACATCACTGCAACTGCAGCTCTGTTGTTACATATACATGGACATACTGATATTGCAACAGCTAGTGGTGTGTCTACATGGCTGTCTCTATTTTTTTATATCTCTCCTCTTACTGGCTCACTAAAATGGAGATGTCTTCTAACCTCGTACCCAGGCCTTCCAGATTTAAAGTAGGAGAAAGTTAAGGCCACGTGACAATGAGATTAACCTCATCTGTTTATTTACCTGATCTACTTCTTGCAGCTTCTGTTCAAACACACTCCCTTGTTCTGACAAGTATTGCTGCGAATGCTATTGTACAAAAACAGAATAAGCCACTTTATGAAATATGTACAGTACATATACACACTGTCAAGTAGCTTATGTAAAATGAAAGCGCAAATGTCAGAATTTAGCCACATTTCCAGGCCTTCCCCACTCGGTTCACTCACTTGTGCAGGGAAGGTCTGGAAACAAAACTAGTCAGAACTACGTATGTATGTACAGCAAAACTCACCAATAGGTACTCTATGATCAACTGTGCAAGTCGAAATAATTTTATGAAGTTTGGGTCAACATGGTGAAATTCCTGTACATAAAAGGATTTCGGCAATAAATAAATGGCCTCATATACAGTTTTTCTCACACTGTGCAAAAATTTTGTACGGCAAGTAACAAAGTTGGGGTGGAGCAAGGGTTACCCACATGCAGGGTTTCATACAGAGGGGGTGGGAGGGGGGAGGGAGACTCCTTGCCCTACAGAATTTCCTTAATAGCTAATAACCAGCCTTTTGGAGCCCCAGAAGCTACAAGAAGCAACCTCAGAGCATCTAAATTACTAAATTTCCTGGTGAAGCGTGCCAAACTCCCCAAGGGGAGGTGACTGTTCATGCAATATCTTTCCTACCCCCCAGTAAAAAATCCTATATGAAACTGCCCACATGGCAATATCACCACTGCTTTCAAATTCATTCTGTAACTGAAAGACATCAAGCCAATCATGTATTTGAATATGACGCTGGAAGTTCAGCTTACTTCAGATTCAATGTTGCAGAAGGCGACATTGACAATATTTCGTTGTAATGCTTGAAAGTCCATCTCTCGAGCAATTCTGTCTACATCAACAGATGCTACATACATGTATGAATGTATGTTGAGATACAAAGTATATCATTATACATGTTTGTATAATACAGTGATAAGTGTAAAAATTTAAGGATGCTAAAGTGAGCAACATTTTGCACACCCAGATCAAGAGTACAAGCTGGACAGAAACAAGAAGAATGTGTCTTTAGATAGCTTAAAAACTTTGGAAAAGAAAATTAAAGCAGGGTGAGAATCCCGACTCGCATTGGCTCAGACCTCACTCTGACTCCAATGGAGACCATGAGCGAGGCTGGGGACCATGATACTAGCAATATTTGGAAACTTTCAGCTTATAAACTGAAGACATAAATGTGTCATGGGTGTGCAAAGTGTTGAGGTTTTATCATTTATATCCTTTCTAGCTTATCAGTGGCCATGTTCTCTTATTTGTAAAAGTAAAGGTTATTGACTTAGGGGGTGAGGAAGTTGTCCACACTCCTGATGGTACAGGTATAGCAACTGCAGTGCACTAGACATGTATAAATAGGTATGGAGGGACAAACATATTATACTACTGCCGTGAAAGTATATGAACCCACTTTTCAGCTTCTGTGAGGAGATACTGTTCTTTTCATGCTTTATATAAAGATACTCCTCCAGTGGTCTAGTGCAAAAAACCTTAGACTGGCAAACTAACTGCAAACTGAGAGCTGGGGTTTAAACCCTGCAAATACTAAAGCTATGCAGGGTTTGGTACAATGCATACGAGGGCCTGGGGACAAAACTAATGTTCAGTTTTCGAGCATACAATTCCAGAGATTTGTATAGACTGCTGAATAATGCATTTTATTCCTAAAAGTATGAGAGTCCAAATCCCAAACAACCTGTCTCTCAGGTAGAAGACAGTGCTTACGGCAGTTTATTAACCCTCGCGCATGCATGTCGAGGGTTATTGTAGTCGGTCTGTCATTCCGTCAGTCATTCTGTCATATTAGATTTCTCGCAAACGACAAGTGATGGTACCAAACTCGACTTGCTACCTTTCGGTATGAAGGCCTTCAGGCATACAATGCTGGACACTCATAATGTGTTGCAAGAGCAGATGCTAGCTGGGGGAAGGCTGTGCGTCTGTTCTTCGAAACATTGAAGTAGGTGGCTCCCCATCATGTCTTGGTCGAATGCCAGGTGTACCTTAAATGTAATTGCCGGAAATTATGCAAAGAACCATGGTGCCATAGAGGTTTAGTATGCCTTCAGGTCACATGATCAAGCTGATCGACCATGCTGCCTATTCTGTTGTGTTCACATATCAGTCTGCACACACACACTACAGATATGTACTACAAATATCAGGCCTGTAGGTATAATGATCTCAGGTCACGATTCTGCATCTCTGTTCTCCCACCATACTTGCACTGGGCAGTGTAGTTACATTCATTATAGTAGTAAATTTAAATCAACTACGAAAGGAATTTTAAGACATCGATAAGGCAAATTTCAGTAAAGTGAGGAACACTAGCATTAGCTGAATTTTACCGCCAGGTGCACACAAACTCCACACCTGGATGTATATGTACTAAGATTGTCTCCCGTGTCTGTCCATTTGTACTTACATAATATTATACACAGTACAATGTAAAAACCAGCCAGGCACTTTTTCACATATCCGGTTAGGCAATCTAAATACAGCTATCAAAAATTTTGTTTCATGATAACAGCAAAAGTGCTGACTCAGCAGTTCCATAATGCACTCCTAACTTGCCGAAACAGGATTTTTATTACTATGCACACTGTCTATCCAACACAAAACTAAGCTAGAGTGCTGCAGCTTGTTCTGGTTCAGAAGTCATATCTCAACTCAAGATTGTGTTCATGCTAAGTCTTTCCAACATGAGACTTATTTTGTGGCCTGGACACTCATGCTGCTTACACCTGAGCCCACTGATGTGCTTGAACCCAATGCTGGTGATATAGAGAAGCTTGCATCTGCGAAGTTTATCCACTTTGTAAGAGAAATCTATGACTGGGATGATGAGACCGCACAGTTACCCCCCATTCCGATGTTATATCATGGACCCGAGCTGAGGGTGGTAGCATGAGGAAGAGCCGGTTTTATTACAGCTATTTGAAAGAAAAATGCAGGAAAGATTGTGATGATTGCCCATATGCTTACGGCTGGAAGGAGAGAGTGGAATACATATGTCCTGTGTGCACAGAAGATGGTTTGTTTCAGTGCACCAAGAAGCGCCAGCACACCAATAAGTACAACTACCATGGCATTTAATGTTGTGGATGGTCGTAATGTCACTGATTAGCTGGACTCTTTAACCTAATCTACTGCACCTATTTTTGGTGTATGTTATATGTTATAATACTAATGGATGGTATCATTTTTACGCATGTGATAAAGTGTGGATGCACAAACAAATAGACAGACAGACAAATACACAAATGAGTAATTTAGGACCAGCCGGTCACGTGTGAAGTGCACACCCGGCTGATAAAAATTGTCCCACATTTACTATGCAACTGTAGTTTACCAGCACAATAAAAGCTACTGGAAATTACAGACCAAAGTACATACATAGTCATGTGCTGCCTAGAAAGCCAGTGGATAAATCGGCGCATGGCTATATAAAATATCAATCTTGTTAGTGCAGTTAACATCAGATAAGGCTATGAATATGTAGACACTCCACCACTAGAGTGACTCTACATGGCGCAAGTATAAGTAGTAAATCTTTATGAGCCAGCTGTAGTCACTATTAGGATAGGGGTACTGAAAAGTTAATTTGGCACAAGAACTCAAGAATACAACCTATGCTTCATAACACACCCACCAAGACTTCTCCAATCAATCTGTCCCCATCGCTTTCTGAAAGTAAATGTAGAACCTGCAAGATAGGAAGTTTATACCGTAAATTGCTTGTCGAGTACTCAGTATAGTACTGTTAGCATGCTATAAACCACACTTCCATGGGGCAAGACACAGGCAAGCTACTAAGTGTAGTACTTAGTGTCTATATACCATAGCAGAAGATAAAGATACGTATCGCAACAATAAGTCAAATGATTGATCTTCTACACTGGGAACCCATTCAGTAAATGACTTACACATAATTATGTTACCCCATGCTCCGTTATTATGTATGGGTACAAACAACAGTTATAATGTATCTGTAGTGGAGATTGGAGTTCCATTGTACATGCATATAATACTGCTATTTCTCCATCATGTAGTCATGTGCTCTTTGAGCAATTGTCAGTCTTCCTTTTTTAGTTTCTGCTTAATAGTAGCCTAGCTGCTTGCATAAATTGACACAGTGCAGACTGGAACTATGCATAATTATAGGCTACCATTTTTAAAGCAGATAGCTATTACTATTTTGTCCCGCGTAAGCGCCCATGGGTGCTTGCAACTCATGCAGGAAAAATTGGCTTACAGCTTACACGGAGGAGCCCATACAGTAGTCTCGTGCCCCGTCGGAAATTCTATTCAAAGAATTTTCCGACGGGGTACGAGACTACCCATACAGTTCATTGCTGCAGTAACTTAGGTTCCTTTTATCTCCTTTCAACTTTAAATGTATCACCTACAATTTTGATTGGATAATCAAATTATCATACTGCTGGTGTTAAAATCTCAAAGGGAACTGAAATTGACATTCTAATATTGTAGCCATACTTTAGGGAATTTCCCTACTAAAGCTGCTCCTGTGATAGCTCTGGATTCACTGTATGACAATTAAGATGTAGCGGCATAGTGGGTGGTTACACAGAGGAGCCGACCAACACTAGAACTATCAAAATTGAGGGGTGTGTGCTTACGCAGGGATGGGCACTTGCTCCGGACAATACGGTACCCCAAGAACATACCTCTTCCATGTAGGTGATTCTCTTCACTTGGCCGTGAAACTTCCCTGTATCCATTCATTTCCATACTAATTAAAGTAAAAGACACACTGAAGATTACCATCCAATTGTAACATACAGCTCCATGCATTGCTCTAGGATAAGATATGGACCACAATGAAAAGATGCACATGCTCTACAGTTAAGATTCACATCTATACAATCACTGGTTACAAAACACAGCCTATTGAACCAAACAATTTTGTCTGTGCAACTTTCTTTAATCGTGAAATAATTATTCCAAACTTGCCCAGACCTTAAGCTTTCAGTGGAATAATGCATGTCTGTCAGGCTACTGACAGACATGAATTATTGCAGGTACAGGAGTGCATAATGGCGTTTTTCACATCATTTGCTGTAGTTTCCAACAGAATGGCTACAGTATGTACCCATGCACCAGCCACATTTTTTTAGCACACTTCAGTACAGACACTACCAGACACCTTCAGTTTCTCCTCAGACATTATATTATCAGAGTGATGGCAGACACTGTGACAGACAGTGCTGATTATACACCCCTACAAAATGATGGATGGATCAGCTTCATTCAGTGGACAGAGATCTGGTAACTTCAAGTGCAAGGCCTTCACGATCAATAACAAGCAGAAGAAGATTTAGTATACGCACCCCCTTGCTGAGACTCAGTTTGATTCGGTAGACTCCTACTGCTACTTGGGTTTCAGCAAACCAAAGTCTGCTGTTTTTGTGTGTGGCATCCACATTGGGCAGCACTACTCAAGGGATGGTCTGACCCTATAATCTAAGGTCTGATACGGGTTTTTAAGCCTTCTCCTTCATTTTCTTGCTATATCCAAGAATACTTTGGTATAGGAGATGCAATATATTGCTTTTGCACCAACCAAGTCTATACAGAAAGTGGGCAGTGAGATGGATTGATGCTCAGTGGGACAGATAAAAAAGAATTACATTTTAAAGAAAGAAGTATAGTGAATCCCTAAGAAAACTGCACTGGCCAAACACAGAACAAAGACAACTGGCAGGGTGGTAACTGTTTTTGTTACCACCAACTATATGACTTTCTTTGTACACATCTGAGCAGCACGTGGACTAAGCAGTTCATTGATATCCAGTTTCCGTACACCAAAAGTGTGAAAGGGTTGGGCACTACTGCACCACTGACCAAGTTATCACTCTGTCTCTTACCAAATCAAAATCAACAGGTTCTTTTAACAAATACTTTATTTTGCCAAAAAAAAAGAGTCAAGTCGTATCCCTGTAATGCATGCCATCACAAACAGATTACTGTAATGCGAACTCCCAAGCGTATTCCTTCCTAACTCTACAAGCCAGTCCACTTATGTTTCGCAGTACCGATTGTATTGGCACACGGGACCACAAGAGTGGTCTGGAGACTTAGGATCACTCCACGTGAACCTCTATGGCAATTTCAATAGAGCCAATGAAATTACAAATCGGGCAACTAGAGGTCATTGGTCATACGAGGTTGCATCATTACCGCATTATTCTCTGGAGATCGTATCAAGATGAAATTGGCGCCACTCAAACCAAAAGGACAGTGTTTAAGCTGTACTCACTGAGGACAGGTAAGCTTCCATCGCTGATGAGCCTGACACATGTAGACAAACAGCTCATTCACTTATGATGCCACATATCTAGCAACAGCTATATTGTGCTATGCATCTGATGGGTGTATTTTCACATATCTAGCAACAGCTATATTGTGCTATGCATCTGATGGGTGTATTTTTATTTATGACTCTATCAATTGTTGCATTCCAGACATCCACATGGAGTGGTCCTATTAAAATCTCCAGACCACTCTTCCACATGCCAATACTGAAAGCGATCGGTAGTGCAGAATGTATTAAGTGGGCTGGCTTGTGAGACTAATGCCTTCCCATTTATTTTAAATTCTAACACTTGCCTTATCTTTCAGTATCTTATAAATTTTTTCCAGCATTCTCATATAAAAAATACTCAGTAGGCTATCAGATAATAAATATAGCCTCATAATTTTATGTACCCACTCTGCTTCAGTGTCCAGACTCCTTTCTGCAAGTGAGTCAGGCCTATAGCTCGTTAACTTACACCAGCTCACCTCACAGTGCTCACTGAGCCAGAACCTCACAACTTCCCGATCTCTGGTACGGTATTGTATACGTTTAAACTTTGCGGCGACGCTTAAATGGACAATCGGCTGTGCCCCACCCATCCATGCATCACCCTATATAGGGGGCGGAGTTCACAAGCTGTAGTGGTAGTCTAAGTCTTGCTATAGAACTGAGACGTCCAGCCAGCTCACAGCTTATTTTGTTGGCCACAGTAGCTAGTGTATATAGCACCATTTTTATGGTGCATGCATCGTATTAAAGCTTACCCAGGCCACACCCCCACGGAAAATCATGACTGTACCCGGTACAAGTGGGGGAGCTCGCTCTCATTACATGCCCACAACAGTCTTGCCAATCTTTTGTTCATACTTGTACGGCAGTTTTTGTAACGAAGTCAAGCAACAGTTTACAGCAGCCATAATTTATGCCTTGTCAAAATCGCCAGTCAGCATTAAACCGTTTATGCATGGATCCTACATTTTGTTTCAATCCGGATTATAGGGAACTATTTTCACTAAAGGCCTTCACTGAAACTGGATTAATGGTCTATGCGGTGGGAAATGGCTTTACCTGCATTCAGTTTGTTCAGTACAATCTCTGAGAGTCCTTCGCTAGATTAAAATAGTCTGTGTCAGAGACTGCTTCCCTTCCATAAAGAATCTTTTCCATGCCTTGACTGGTTGATGTTGGAAAACTGATTCACCTACTAATTGGACATTACTATAGGGTATTAAATGATGAAATCTCAAAACAATCTTTGATGGCACCAACTTCAACACATTGTACTAGCAGAAAAGATAAATAATATTCCTGATGGAAAATAAATGTACAGCAAATAATTTAGTCTTATTGTCTCTTTACAGTGTTGCCTGACACAGACACCGTACACCACTATCATTCTAAAAATTAGGTGCTGATTTAATTTTAATACGTGTACTTAATCACTCAACAGTCACACTTTTAGCCAAATGACGTGGGCAGTCAACCTACATGTGAGAAAGTTGTAAAAATTAAATGCTTGGAAAGTATGTAAGCAGTGGTAACAGTACATTCAAGAATTATAGTAATCAAGATTATTTCAGTTGGACTTACATTTACCAATTTTAAGGGAGATGAACGCCCTCCCAAGAAACCCTGCTTGCACTACAATTAGACATACATGAATTTGTAGTAGTGTTTTATTACTTCTTGCCCCCAACCTTGGAGATCTCAAAGTCTCAATTATGAAAAAAAAAATACAAGACATTTTGTTCTATGCTGGGATAGCTGCAACTCGATGTAATTTACAAGAGTGCATAAAAAACATTTTTTTATTAATGTGCTCTTGGTAATTTACCATGCTAACGGCAAATAAGAGTTGAAAATGTGGGTGTAATTCTTATCTCCCAGATTGCCCTAAATTATATCAGATTATTCCAGGGGGATGCCCCCAGACCTCCCTAGCTACACACTGTTGCGTGCTATACAGTTGCCCCCCCTCCCCTCGTAAAATTCTCTAAAAGAAACCCTGGAAAGTAAGTAAATACACACACGTATATACATACATCATATCCTCGCAGCCCAGCAATGTGGAAGGATAGTAGCTGAAGTGGGATTACTGTCAAAATTCCCTGAAGGCAGTCCACAACTTCAGGTAACTGAAGACACTGGTATGCCTTCTCAAGCTCTGAATCTCCCTGTGCACATACTACAATAGGATGACCCTGAATCAAAGAAAACAGGTAAATTTTTAGCCTACTTACAACACTACACTATAGGCTTAAAGGTAAGGTTCTAAGTTACAAATATCAGCATCTTGGGACTTCAAATATTCTTATACACAGATGCTTGTAGTAGTGTTATTCCCAGGCTCAGATTTCCTCACAAATGTTGCTAACTCCGGAGCAGGGAGGCTTGTCATTTTTAACTGACAGTGCTGCTTTAGGAAACTTTTTCCTAGCTTTGTTTCCAGGACTTAATAGAAACCATGCAGGAATTAAATCACAGCAACCATGTTATGTTAGTACTTCTTGTAATACATTGTTAGAAGCACATATCTATGGATCATAATAATTATTATTATCACAATAACATTCACTTACTGATCGTGCAGCAACTTGCTGAAGAGCATTCAAACTTTTCTAAACAGAACAAGGCATAATAATTGTGATACATACGACATGAATGCAAAAATGACATGAAAGAATTAATAAAGATGCACTAGGCATACATGTAGTAAGTATCGCGTGGGTAAGCCTTTGCAAGGATTGTCAGCTCTTATAGCTAGCAATCGGAACTTGCTACCTACTACTCTGTCGTCATTTAGGCAATACAAAACTAAATCTAGCCTGACGTACCTTGGCCAATAAGCTTCCAGTAGTTTAAATTCCACTGCGCTCATGGCTATAGTGGCATAGTAACGGAGTGACGTAATTTAGCGCATGTGATAATTGTGGACGAAAACACACACACACAGGCACACAGACGCGGAAACGTAAAGCAATCTTAGTACCAGCCAGGCATGAGAAGGCTACAGTACTGCCAAAAAGAAACTTGACAGCGTTGCGCTTGCGGTACGCATATATTGCGCTTCCGGTACTCATGCATTGCGCTTACGTTGCGCTGTTCAGTTACACTAATTAGTTACTTCCTGACGAACAGACGCATATTCGTCAGGAAGCAAAGAAAAGCACATTTGATTGGCCATTCATTGTACTTTCATATAATAAGAGACGTCACCATGACCATGCCCATTTTCCAATATATTTACATAACTGTGTTGCGTATGCGCGTTTGCGGTACATCACGTTGTGCACACGTGCGAAAGCACTTAAAAATAAATACGTGCGCACTGTTTAGTATTGTCACCAAGTGGAGCTTTTATTGAGAATGGGAGAGTGTAAGAACCTTGCTGTTTTGGAGTGGTTGGAGGGATCTTGTGCTGGAATAAGGAACCCTGTCAACAAGAAGCACACCACCCCCGTCAGTTTGAAGCGGGGGATACTGTGGTAGCCAAGATTGGCAGTAAGAAGGGGAAAGTAATCGAACTACCACAGTCTGTGGTGGAGAGCCGGGCAAGGGGCAAGGAAGGCTAAGGCAGAAGCCTCTAAGCCAAGAGGAGGACCAAACCCAAGTGTGACATTTCAGATTATCAGGTACAACTTGACAAACATTTGTGTACTGCTGGGTGGTATTCTAAGTTGGAGTAGAGAGAAAAATTAGTTAGTTTGCCCATGTCATGAGGTTTCTAGTGGGATCAAAATGAATGTTTTTTTTCTTTCAGTTCATCACTGGAGAGGCTGCTTAGGCTAAAGAGGCAGAGGCTACCGAGAGTGAGGAGTCAGACAGTGAATCAGCAGATAGTGAGCCAGAGGAAGCTACCAACAGCCAGTCATCAGGAGAGACGACCGTTGCAAGTGAAATCGTAGGAAAGACTCCTGCCAGCCAGTCATCAGGAGAGACGACCATTACAAGTGAAGCCATAGGAGAGACTCCTGCCAGTCAGTCATCAGCAGAAGAGATTAATGCCAGCCATCTGCAAAGACGACTACATGTACTACCACCAAACTCACTAAAGGGACTACTGACAGCCAGCTTAAGATGGCAGCCACTCAGCTGATAGAAGACGCCATGACAGAGAGCTTTCTCCATTTTGTATTGGGAGACATACATGTAGAATATTACTCTAGCAATCCATGTGAATGGGATTGGGAAACGACAAGTCGGATTTCTGATCAAGCGAAACTAGACAGAGTTCTCCTGCAACAGAGTACGATGATGACCCTGCTTCAAAACCTGCAAGAAGGACAAAAACATATTGCACTACGTATTGAACAGTTGGAAACTATTGCACATTTTGCTACCCCTCTGGTGCACGTTAGAAGCAGTCGTCCACCCATACCACAACCAGTGACTCCGTCTGTCAATCGACAACCACCAGTGACCCCAACCGTCAATGACTCCACCTGTCAATCGACAACCGCTGCAACCTGTAAATCTCATTATATTGGACAGAGACAACCAGACAAATGATGCAGCTGAAAAATCGACGGTGTTTCTTGATGATGAAGACGTAGATTAAAACTATGAGATTCCGCAGTCATTGTTGGCAGAAGCCAATAAAGAGTCAAAACACAGGGCAAATTTTGCATCACATTTAGTGAGGAATCTTCCCGGAAGATGTTCTCAGAAATTCTAATGTCCGAGGAAGGCGAAGATGCTACATGTGATTAAAATGGATGCAGTGAAAAACACCGTTTTTAAGTATTTTCCACTCCTACCAGAAGAAACAGCACGCGTTACTGGGGACAGATGTGTTACAGCTGTAGATGCATATAATCACACTCGATTTAGCAAGTAGTAATGTATTTATCTTTCAAGCACAAGTATTCAAGTGTATGTTAGGCACATGCATTCATCATTATTATTTTCTTTTTTAAGTTTGAGTCAAAACATATCATTAAAGAATGAAACATAGTATTATGATTATTAATGAGAGTACGAAGTTACATTCCAGAGAATACATAATAACTTAGCATGATTATCAGAGGGGCCATGACATAGCATGATTATTAATGTCCAGAGGGGCCTCCTTGTTCTTCAATTATTCTGGGTACAACCTTGTGAATGTGCTGAACGTATTTTCGGCATTTTTGGGAGTGTCATCCGTGTTCCCCAAAATCGCTTGATGCCTTCAACAAGTTCCTCCTTTATAAAGGGCTTCACTTCTCTTTCAATGTACCGCTTCAGCTCATTCCATACCATCTCAATTGGATTTAGGTCAGGACTCTCAGGTGGTGTGTGCCACCAATTAACTCCCTGTTCCTCCAAAAAGCCTGGCACACTAAACAGACCCGCACATTGCTATTGTGTTGCGCTTGCGTTACACATATGTTGCGTATTCGTTGCGCTTGCGTTACGCATGCATTGCGCTTGCGTTATGCGTGCGTTGCGCATGCGTTGCGCTTGCGTTACACATATGTTGCGTATTCGTTGCGCTTGCGTTACGCATGCATTGCGCTTGCGTTATGCGTGCGTTGCGCATGCGTTGCGATGTTAAGTTTCTTTTTGTCAGTACTGTAAGTGATTGTAGAGAATGTGTATTTACGACATAAAGGAGCCCAGATTCCATGCAAGATGCCAGCTCCCTGTCTTCGCGTTACTTGTAAATCACAGCAATTTTTCGTTCGCACACTGCAGGTTGTATCTGAAAAAAAATTCTCAACCAGTCAATGAACACCACAGGATGCACATCACAATCTAACATCCTGCCATGCAATGCAACAAGTCCGAGACCTGGTTGGAAAAATATCAAAAGATAAAGAGATGGGAATTTAAATCTGGGGATGTCTTAAATGTTTTTACCAGCCGGAATAAACTATACCTGAAAGATCTTTGAGATGGCAGTCTTTACTCCAAGTTGGGTAAAAATTCAAAGTTACCTCACTCTGATAGAAATGAGCTAAAGCAAGCAGCTGCCCCACCGCTCTGTAGAATCAAAACACTCGCAATTCCTGCTGTAACAGTTTCTTATTATCTTACCTTAATTATCAGCATAGTAAAAGAAGTTAAGGAACCTGTAATTTGCTATCTGCTACAATTACGATAGCTATCTTACCATAAAAATTTGGAAGCGCCTCTCTCCTTGTCAGTAACTGTGAGCTACTCGATTTTCAATTGCATGACGTGGCCTTTCAGTGGCAAATAGGATACGTTTTGAACTTCCATACCACTTTCTAGGCCTGTACTTGGTGAAAAACCATCACTACAGGCCATAAAGCCTGCTACCTTCATTTACACTTTCATGACACAAAAATATTAATGGATTTAAACTGAATGTGACGGCATTATAGACAGATATAACACGCTAATTCAAGATTCCCCAACATTTCTGGGAAATTACATGCATGCACAAATAGTAGATGCCAGGCCACTCTTACTCATGGGAGGTGTGGCCTGGGAACAAGGCTATATAGCAATAGTAGTTGAGGGGTACACAATATGATGTGGTAGTCACCCTGGTCCAGTACTAGCTTACAGAACATACACTAAGAAAGGTCTCCCAAAATAAACTCGGGTTAATTAATCCTCATACAATAGGGTTGTTTCACCATTTCAGACTTCACAAAATGTGCTTTGTCAGCAGTTATACCCTTAATTACCCTACCACTGTACTGAACGTACCGTGTATGTGTTATCTCTCATGATAATCATGATGCAGGGCATGTCATTGTCAATCATTGCAAGGGGACCATGCTTCAATTCACCACTCAGTATGCCTTCTGCGTGCATGTATGTCAGTTCCTTGATTTTCTGTAGCATTAACAAATTTAAACAAGCTTAGTCAATACTTACACAACATTAGTCTACAACAATTTGTCCCACTAATAATATTGTAAATCCCCATAGGGAGATCACCTATGCATGTAGTCATGCAAGGCTTTTTTTTCCACTTATGACCACCCATATACATATGGTAGTCCTCCTAACCCCCCCCCCCCCCCTCCCAATGCATAACAATATACCGTAAGTGGGTTTATTTCGAGGGAGAGATTTTTCATGAATGACCTATATCAACTTTTGCGCATAACAACCGAACCACAAAATTGGCAACATATTCTACTGTAAAATAATCCTGCTATACAGTATACAACCATTGTAAATAGTATCAGGCTACTACATAATCAAGGACAAAGAATTCTACACAAGCAGCTATAGTCATTATAGGCAGATCTGTGTTGCCACAACCATTAATTTTGCTCTGTGTTGCAACTTACGAGTGCACCTTCCAGACAGGCTGCATAGTTATAGCCTCTCCCCATGATAATGAGGCTTTTGTGTTGATATAGCCCACGAGCAAGCTCTAAGATGTCACTATCCATTTTCAACACCTCATCAATCAATTCTAGAGTGAAAAGTTGGTAAGCTAGGGATACACAAGCAAAATACATGTACACCTCGTGTGGCTATGTAGGTACACTTGAATCATTATAACACTTAAAATCATTATAACAACCACCTCTACTATTCCTTACTGTAAGTCACAAAAAACAGATTAAAGGGATGGAAAGTAACCAAACAAGGTAGGATATGACACCACAATACTTTCACAGATTGTCATCCCTATATCCTTTGACATTTTTCCAACAGGTCTCATGGTGCTTATTACATGGGTTGACAGGATATTAAGTTGTGATGTGTACACCCTAGCTGTGGCATTTGTCAAAATTATTCTTGTATATACTTGGTATAATTCTTAACCGCAAATGGGTTAATTATTATGCTGTTGGTTGAAGATACATGCACTTCAAAGTGTGCTGTTACAGGTGAAAAAGATTAAGTTGTGAAGTGCTACAATCATTAATGGCTGTGAATAAGGCATGCAGGAGATTGAGGTGTGTGTATAGCTGAAAACACGTCAAAAGATATAGGGATGACAATATGTAAAGTGTTGTGGTGTCGTTCCTACCTTGTTTGGTTGCTTAGTTTTTGAAAGTCCATCCATATATGTTTTTTAATTAAATATTGTTTATTTTTGTGACTTTTTTCCTTTACTTTTTTTGGGGGGGGGGGGAGAGAACAGTATAGATGGTTGTGGTTGTACAGCTGCAGCTTGTAGCTACATGTACATAGACCATTATTTTCATATATTATACTGAAGTCATAGGCTCAGATGATACATATGTACACAGTACATGATGTACAACAATAACAATAATTATTCATTCACAAATTAATTGTGGAGTGTCAGTGATAATTAATTGTGGAGTGACAGTTATTGCCGAGCGCCTTAGTGTGAGGCAAATAATCTTGCAGTGTGGGGATCGAATCTGAGCTAGCGTATGTGTGTATATATATATATATATATATCTATGTCTGTAACACTTTCGGCCCCAGGGGCCACCCGGGGGGCAAGCACATGTTCAAGATGGTGTCCTGACCAGTTACATGGATGCCGCCTTTGTACTTCTGGTGCACGAAGGATCAGAGATCTGGACAAATCAATCACTACTTTTTACCCAGGTAGGCTTATTACAGCTCCAACGAGATTAGAGTTTGTGTAGCCTCTGTTTCAGCAGAGATCTGACTGCTGGAGACGGATGATATGTGGATCAATCACGAGCAATACGTACGTGCGTTTCAAGCAACTCTGCTCTCCTGTAGCAGCCATAACTGGTCCTTGTTGTATACAGAGACATCAGGCCCATTCGTATAGTCGTATCTTGTCCAGCAATTGCGTGGTCGATGCGGCTTCCAAACATTCTAGTGGGTGTGATATTGTGCTAACTATCATACGTCATACCTCTGCACAAGGCCTATTAGTAATGTACGCAATGCGTATACCTACGTTATAGAACAAAGAACACCACAAACAACTGCAAGGCAATTATAAGTGGGCAAGGACTGCATGTCGTGAAAGTGCATATCATTGAGAGCAAAGGGGACGACTCGACTTAATGCACATCATCGAGGTTACAGTATGGTCTAGCTCTGTGTTCTACTCATATATGACTTACAGTAACCCACTTTTATGATAAAGCACACTCCAAGTATATACTATAATTGTCCTAGCAGAAGGGCTGCATGCTGCATCAGTACAAGAACCGCAATTAACAAATGCCTCACGGTTAACTTGTTTACTTGTGATTCAACGAGACGAGAGCTCTGTGAAGCTAGATTCAACAGCTATTGAGTTTCGTGTGGTTTAACTTACTTGTTTGCCAACAGCTCTCGATATGCATGCTCGAGGCTGAGTTTCTGGTGTAGCTTGAGAATCACTGCCGAACAGTTCCATTTCTTTGAGAATGTTATGGCGTGAGTGCAATACCCCATAGAAAATGCTACTTCTTCGCGTTTGAATCATTGCTTCAGTCATTATTGTACTAGCCCAGCTAAAGAAACAAAAAACAAGAAGAACAAGACAATTTGCCTGTTTAGTGACTTGCCAATGTGGTACTTCAGCAATGCTATGTAATAGACTTGTTCAGATCATTGACTCTGCATGTGCGCCACAAATTTGAAGATGGCATCATCCATGTAACTACTAAAGACGCCATTTTGAACACATGTCTTGCCCCTCAAGGCTAGGGGAGCATGATCGACAGACCTTACAGATAATTATAGTGATATATGAATGCTAGATGAGATTCTGAGCACTTATGCTGTGATTATTGGCCTTGCTGTGATTGGCAATTACTAGATATAATAAAATGTTTCAAACTTTTAAAGGTACACTTCACTATACTCCCCATGTGATGTGAAAGCAATTCCAGCACATAATTCAGTCTTGTTACTGCACAATGCAAAAGACACTGTGCTTATATCAATATCATGCAAAACAAAATGCCAGGAAGTTGGGAACAAGGGTAGGATTGTTCTGGTGACTGGATGTGTTGTAAGATCTAGAATGAAAAATAGCTTACCTGGCAGCTTTTTGAGCCCATCCATGATTTCTTTCCTTCTTGGTTGCTTGCTCACCTTGTCTGCACTCATCACAAGGGCAAACATCACAAGAGCTAGATACTGACTCGTGTATGCCTATCAGATAAAGAATAATGGCACTGAGTCATTGTGGAATGTGGTAAGTTATTTCATGAGTAGCATTTTAAACCTGTTTGAGTAGCCCTGTCTGAATCCTGTCTTCCTAGCTTCATACCCTTGCTGGCCTTTCACACATTAATCAAAGATGCATAACTCTGCAATGCAAAGCGTGATCTGAATGAAATTATAATGGGTGCACTGTAAATGGGATAATATACTATAGCTGCAGCAGAAATCATGCAGGCACTTTCTGTCATTGTGAGATGATAGCTCCACCCCTCGAGTTCTAATGCTCTAAAGTGAGTTACAGAAGGTGTTAGAGCAGAGGTTTTAGAACTGTTCTGGGTGCAGATGCATGCTGACACTGAAGGGAGGAGCTCAAAAGGGGTGGAGCATCAGATGCAACGCTTAGGTGTTGCACTGCAGTTTGACTAGTGGAGCAAGAAGAAAGTCCAGTGCATGATAACTTGAGAGAGGAGTCTTTGTAATACAGTGCAATGGATAGTTGTGCAGCGAATGCGATTGGCCACTATGATATAAACCACACCCACTCAGTATAAATTCCTTGAAGGAGGATCTCAGTTGGTTCTCTGTTAGTCTCGTGACCAGACCTTGGCTCCTCGCCGAACGGTCTGGCGTACCAAGTCGAATTGTTGGGGCTTATTCCGGGAATGCTGTCAGGTCCAATGAGATTGCAGGATTTGTAATTATTACGTTCTGGAATTCCATTACGGAACAATAAAATGGCGACGTTTGAATTGTTTGTCGAGATTTGGAAGCGGTTTAAGCAAACTGGCTGCTAACATTGTTCTTTGTGCCGCTTAGAAGTTTAAATAACTCCAGTCTTGGTGATACAAGGGCTAGTTGAAGATCAATACAAGGTATTTCCTCGGATTAAGCAAGTTGCCGTATTTTGTACTCGTACTGTACAGTTTTGTAACTTTGTTGCTAAGAGTTGCCTTCTGCATGTACGATTATACAAGAAAACACTTATTTACGTCAGTGTAGAGAACTCAGTAAGCCTTTATAAAGCATTTCACACCTCGAATAGTCAATTAACAAGCTCATTGCTCCGCCCATAACTCCCAGAAATTCGACTTCGTGCGTCAGACCGTTCTGCGAGGGGGCGAGCGTAGGTCTGGACACGAGACTAGTTCTCTGTATTCATGTAGATCGAGTTCTCTTTTTACCAAACACAAATTGGCTCACAAACATAATAATCATCAAATGCCGACGTTTCAACTGCTACATGGGCTGAATTTTTCTATGCATGGTTAATCAACTAAGTCAAGCAGATATGCAGGGCTTCTTTAAGTAATAAACAAAGAGTAGTAATAAATTCCGCTAGACAGATTACCTTTGGCAATGTCTCGGGGAAACCATCTAGTGGAGTTTTGCATATCATATACATACATACCTTAGTACTTGCTACTCCAATCTCAGGCCCAGCATTGATATGCACTCCAAAGTAAGTTTCACGGCTGATGGAACTCCCAACAGTATTGGTTATGCCAACAACAAGGGCTCCTCTGGATTTGCAATATCTCATGGCATTCAAAGTGTCAGCAGTCTCTCCTGTAAGTGTAAGAATTACAGTATTTACACATGTGCTACAGTCTCACTGCGAAAGAACAGTTGTTAGTGGCTTGTAATCATACCTGATTGGCTAATAAAGAATGCAACATCATCCCTGAAAATGGTTGTGTTTCTATCCAGAAAGTCAGAGGCCAATTCCACCATCACTGGCAGCTCAGTTAGTTCTTCTATTAGCTGACGGGTCTAAAGTGGACGTACAGGTCTAAGATGTACATTTCATTTCCATATGTTAAATGAAAGGTAAAATATTACTGTAACAGTACTAACACATCTATGAGTCACAAGCCACTATTATAATAACCAGTTGCTGTATTAATTATGCAACCATGAATGTTGCATTACATGCAGAACTTTCAATCAGGTTTCCAGTTGCAACTTTCAAACCTTCCTACCTATGTACATGTACAGTAGCTATAACTACATGTAGTACATGTATATGCAAAATGGGTTGAGTGAAATTTTCAGCTTGAGCACTATTTACTAACACCATAGGAATCTCCAGAAAGCGCTAGCTACTGCTCAATGACATTTTTAGTAACTGGAAAGTTTATGAAAGTAACAGCAACAACTACCATTGCCAATTGCCTTCCATCGTAATATAGCCACCCAGAGGAGTTTCTGTCTACCTAATATACTACCGGGAACATGCCTGTTATTTTGATCTTGCTTCAATTTGGTATTGGCTTATAATCTGTACAGTTGCTATCCTTTGCTAGCTTGTAAGATTATTACTTACAGCCAAAGCGCTGTGGTAGCTAGTGCCGCAGGCAATGAAGATCAACCTTCTGCTTCGTCGTATCATTGGGATGTGATCTTGTAGTCCACCAAGTATAACTGAATTAAACAAGTGAGTGAATACGTAAACACAACGCTCATAGAGAGTGAAGAATAATGCCCTCTAGTAAGTAGTGAATGGTTTTGAGTGGAGTGGCACAAAGAGTATTAACTCTACAAACTCATTAATATCACATGAAGAACTTATTACGTTAGTTTGATGGCTTATTCGTGCATAGTGTTGTAGCCGGTGATATGTATTAGCATAAAAGAGAGAAGAGTAGGAGCAGTAAATGGTGGCAACTGTCTTTAGGAAAGCGATCCCACAGTAGACATGGTAATAAAAACAGAGTCTAAGCATTGTTAGCCACATGTGTAGAAGGTCAGTTAGTTTGTAAAGTTTATGCTAACTTTTGTGATTTATATTGAGTTTAACAGCATAATTATGGAGTATCACTGCACTGTGTTGTAGTACTTTGTTGGGTGATGCTGAAATGCCGCTTGATTTATGTGGGGACTGTGCCACAGAAACCACTCACACCGGCAACCAATGCAACAACAAGACTGATATTTCATATCTAAAAACCAGCCGGGTGTTTTTTTATATACCGTACTCTCGGGAGAATAATGACCGGTTATTCTATTCTGCGCATTTCTGCGGTACTGATTACGTGGGATAATTATAATCATGGGGTAATTTACGACGAGGTTAAAAACACCACAGCACAGACCATACGGTAGGCGCTGTGGCTGCCTTTATACTACACATACTACCACTACACTTGTGGGTTTGGCACTAGGACCATTTCTACATTACAATGCTTGACAGCACAGCTGGCAAGAAGCACTACAACTGCTGTGAAGAAGGAGGCGCTACAGCTGCTAGAGCAACAAGTAGCGTTATGAATACTAGAGATACATGTACGCATACGCAGTGTAGGCCTCGCGCACGTGCATATACAGTAGGTGTGGTTTGGTATATGCACGTGTTCAGATTTAGATTGCGAGAGAGGTGAGAAAAAGTTACTATTTGGAAAGTTGGAAAACAGTGAGAAATGGCTAAGCGTGAGCGTGAATTCGAGGATTTGAGCAAGGTGTCAAATCCTTCTCCAAAGGCGAAAATCCACGCTGTGGTGATGTCTGTATCGCCGGTGAAGAAGAGCAGGACTTGTTCTTTTTTTGACGGCGAGATTTCGGATGGCAAGGCGTGTATGCGTGTATTTGAGTTTGACGCGGGTGTTCGAAGGAAGCTGGTTGAGTTGGAAGAGAGTAAAAGTGCTGTTGCTCTAGCGAACTGCAAAGTAAAGCATTCGAGAAAAGGGCAAGAGATGGAAGTACTGCTGACAAAGCACACCGACCTGTTGAAGTCGGAGAAAGTCTTCGACATCTCGGAAGGCGCTACCAAGAAGTTTGGGAAGGAGATCGTGCTGGGTACGCTTACGGATATTGCTCCTTTTCAGCGCGTGACTCTTGTGGCAAAGGCCATACGTGTTGGAGAGGTTGAAGAGGTTGCTGGTGGCAAAAAAAAGCAGGATATTATTGTTGGAGATGGCACTGGGACTGCCAGGTTTACCATATGGGAGGGTGAAATTGGGAAGGTCTGAGAGAGCAAGAGTTACCGGTTGAGTGGAATGATGGTTAGGGAGTTTCGGGGAAGGAAGTTCCTGTCTACTTCCAAGGAGAACTGTAGCATTGAATCGATTTCTGACATTGGGGAAGTGGCGGAGGAAAGTGACGAAGAAAGCAGCACCACTGACATGGCTGGTCCATCACGATGTCGGGTTCGTGATGTACGTGTTGTCGGTGTGATGCCTCTGGACAGGTACAAGGGGTGCCTGAAATGCAAGACAAAACTGGTTCCTGACAATTATGATCCCGATCTTGGACTCTGTCAGAAGTGTAATATGGTGCAGTGTCTTGATGGAGGTAGGCAGGGGATGACTACCAAGTTGATGATTGAAGGTGGTGGTGAAAAGCTCACTCTGCGTGCTTTTGGGAGTTCTTGAGACATCGCACAGAAGCCAGCTGACGAGGTGTCTATGGGTTCGCTCGTCAAAGCAAAGCCATTCACTCTTGTCCACGTGGATGGGATCATCCAGTCCATCTCCAGGAAGGCTTAAGATTTGCCTGTAGTAAATCTTATGGTTTTGAGTAGTCACTTCATTATTTATTACTCATTAGCACAGGACTTGTTATTAGTTATCACTTCAATAACATACACTTTGATCATTTACACAGGTGATTGTACTTATACTATTATTACAAATTAGTTTATTGTGTTCAAGTCTAATTGACATTGTTTGTAAAGCTAAGTGATGAAGTCGTGTTTCTTCCTCATTTCGCTCAATGAGCCTTTTAGTACGGCCAATTGCTAGCAATCTGTCATAGGTCATTGGTTCAAATAGGCCATCTTGTAGCTTTTTCAGCCTAGATATTGCGATAAAGGTACAACCTGCAGCTAGTTCAGCTCTTCCCAAGTCAATGACTGCTTTGCTTAAAGTCTGACCTTGACTTTTATGAATGGTGATTGCATAGCACGGTTGCAGTGGAAGTTGTTGGCGAGAGAGGTGCTGTCTGCCTGATACCCATTCACATGTGATTGGCACAATAGGGATACAGTTGTTAAAGAATGGCGGTCCAGAATAGTTATCAAACTGTACCAACACTGCAACTGGAGGGTTGGGGGGAGCATGTCCTTCTTGATAGAGCAGTTCATAGACAGTTCCTGTAGCTCCATTGCAAAGGCCTACTTCTTGCCATAGATTGGCGGTAAGCATGACACGTGCACCTTTTGCAATGAGGAAAAAGACCAGCAGCATCTTCTGATTTTGTTGCTGAAGCTACAGGACTTGAATGGATTGCATTAATGGCCGCAACAGGTGTGCCGAGTTTGGATAGTTTATCAAAGTTGAATTTTGCAACACTTTGTCTGTCCGTATCGGTCAATAGCTCTATATCCCCAACCCCCCCAAAAAACAGTCCGTAAAGGTACTGTGGTGTCGTTCATTCCTACCTTGTTTGGTTGCTTTTCGGGGATTCCATCCCCATATGCCTTTTGATTTTTTTAAAATGTTTTTTTGCGACTTTAAATACAGCAATAACACATTTTCCTATTGGGAACATCGGTTGACTGGCTCTATGGCCATACAATTATTCGATCATTGTTGTGACCTCAGGAAACGCTTGTTCAATTTCCTCTGTCCTATGCTGTAATGAGTTCTAAAGACCATAATTACAGTACATTCTGGGGATAACACTAAAGAATATGTAGCTGGGGACCCATCATACCTTCGTCTTTATCAAATCTCACTCTTCCACGCATTGTGTTCACAATACTCTCAGGTTGCTCAAAGATTTCCTTCTGCATAAAGGTACTGAAAGAGCCTGGTGGAAAGAGGTAGATACTAACCATCAAATTACACAGGGATAGCATAAATCACTATATGTAGCAAAAAGTAGGCAAGCTATAAACATTCTCAATCCTTGGGCTTCAACCTCGTTACATGTACCTCTGACGACTTACTTGGATTCTAATGGGTCTTCTACATGTATCTTGCTATGCAGTGATTACTCTTTTTTCCCCAGAAATAAGAATTAAAAATCGAGAAATGACTGAATGTGTAAAGAAATTCTGGACAACTTTGTTTGTGGAATATATACGTGCTTATGGTAATAATTAATAAACTGTATAGCGCCATACTATAGGCATGCAGAAACTTGCCCATAGCTTCTAGGTAGCTACAGTAGCTCTGTGTATGATACAACCTGGCAGTGGTACATGTAGTTGTAGACCAGCATCAGTATTGTATGCTGAAGCTTGTTACAGACTTGCAGTGGATCTGAAATACAGCTAGTGTAGGCTGGTAGCATGCTTGAGAGAGCCTTTAATAGACTCTGTTGATATGCCTGGACAAGCCTGTGCATAGCCTGACCCAGGATTATATATATGCACATTTCATAGCAACAGGTTCAGGACCGAAGTTAACCATGCTGGTGAGTGTGTATATTACAGATTGTAGCAGGTGTGACACACAGCTGTGCAGGGCCTGTATCATGCTTGAAAGAGACTTCAAACAGATTCTCTTGGTACATGTATGCATGTCACAAGCATGTGTTGGGCATACATGTAGGTCTTGTGTAGGGCTGTTAGTGTACCTAAAATAGACATCAAACCGATTCTGCATCAGGCACAAACCTGTAAATAGGTTTGTTGTACTCATGTCAGGCTGGTATGCCGTTTATTGCATACATGTACCTACATATATATGCTTACATAATTATCAAAGATGGAAAAAAACAACATTGAGAGAGTAAAAGAAACTCCCCAAAAAATCGGATTCCACTCTTACCCACTGAGCTACTGGAGCTCCTGAGCTGAAGAACAGTAGGCAGTACATGCAGGTATTTGAGATCCTACGTACGTGTACATGTAGGTATTTGAGATCCTACGTACGTGTACATGTAGGTATTTGAGATCCTATGTACATGCAAACACTTGAGATCCTTTGTACATGTACATGTATAGGAATTTGAGATCCCATGCAGATCCTCATTTGTACATGTATATTGAAAGTAAACAGAGCTACCTTTCATAATCTCCTGCAGCTTCATTTTGAGTGTGTGAATTATACGCTGACTAGCAACTGCTGCATCGGTCTTTTTGACATGGTGAATAGAGAGAGCTATAGAAGGAAAGATGAAGATATTTATGCGGTGCAGGCGGTTTATAAGCCCCCCCCCCCCCTCGGGCACTACGCGCCCTTGGGTTTGGGCTTATAAACTGGCAACATCCCTCGTGAGCACAATTAATACCAAACTTTTAAAGCACTCACATCCATCCTTGCGAACTGCAGCCACATCCTCATCCTCTAGAAAGACCACTCGGTTGGTATACTCAATGACAGCACTATGAAAAAAGGAAAACTATGCCTCATTATATACTCAGTAGTCATGAACACTATAGCACTCTGATTCAGGCTTTATAGCCCCATATGAGGCTTGCTTGTACTGCGAACTAGCTGAGACTCCCAATATTTCACGGGAAGAAAATTTTGCAGTCCACAGTAACTCTGTCAATATTAGAACCCTGTGAAAGAAATCAGATATACAGGCTCCTGACAGTACACATTGCTTTAATCATCAAGTAGTGCATAGTTAGCTAATACTAAGTTCACATCAGGAGTGTCAAGAGAATAAAGTTCAGGATCAGCAGTAGTATTCAGTTTGTGTTCTTGATTAATTGCATAAGCCCATCAACTTAAGGTGGCGCCCTGGTTATTGATAATTAGAAATACCGCATATACTGCTAATGTACAGTCACTATATGGAAACGTGCCAGCCTCGAACGAGCAAAAATGACAGCTATTGCGGCATACAGTTTTCGGACACACAGGTGAAAGAGATTTACTAGCTCTGGGATTGTTTTGAAAGCATGTTTATTGGTCTACAGCCTGACAAAGCCCGTTTTTGTCATTTCAATCGTATTTGTGAGTTACAGCTACCTCAATTCACTGATACTGCTGCAACAGTGTCACGAGTAGACTGTCTGGGCAACATTGAATGCACACAAAGTGACACGTACGTTCGAAACTCTGCCCTAATGTAGTCATAAGCCTTTATGAGCCCTTGTTTGGTTGCTTTTGGGGGAGTCCATCCCTATATGTCTTTTCTTTTTAAAAAAAATGTTTTTTTGTGACTTGTTTCTGTTATTTGGGGGGGGGGGGGGGCAGGGATATAGAGCTATTGACACCCGGTATGCATGTATGAGCTACTCAGGTGATAGGCTCAGATGATAGCTAAACAGTACACAATATATAATAATTCTAGTGTTAGCAGGGATAGCTATGGTTCAAGGTCCACCACAAACAACTGCAAGGTAATGTGGGCGAGGATGGTCGCAGGAGTACACAGCAGTGGCGGTACCGACTCCATTTAATGCACATCATGGAGGTTAGTATGGTCTACAGTGGTCTAGCAGTTGTATCAGTTCTTACTATTATAACCTAGCTACAGCAACTCACTTTGGGTCCGTCATAGAGTACACTCCAAGTATTATAATCCTCAAAGCAAAACAGCTTGCGCTCAAGGCTGCATTTCTGGTGTAGGCGTAACCACCGTTACGCAGAACGGAACGGAACAGAACAGCCGCTAAAGCACCACATTGGCAAGTCGATAAACGGGTAAATCGTCCATTTGTTCTCTTTCTGATTCTTCTTTCACTGGGCTACCACGATATTTACTGGAACAATTACAATGATTCAAACGCGAAGAAACGGCATTTCTTGTGGGGTATTGCACCCACACCCTAGCGTTCTCAAACAAATCAAACTGTTTGGCAGTGATTCTCAAGCGCTCGAGGCAAGCACTTGCTGCTGCACGCGTGCTCTCCAGCAACGCTAAGAGTCTTATTACTGATGAAAACACTCGAGAATGACAGGTATGGTCCACAAAAGCTTATGACTAAGTCTAGCGCAGAGTTTTGAACACATCACTTTGTGCACATGCAATGGGGCAGCCATTTTTTTTGGAGCCATCCCTTTATATGGAGTACTACTGTACTCCATGATACTGTATTCTTAACCTAGGTTATTGTATTATAATTTTTATTTCTTTTGGAGTCTATATTTACCTCATTGCCTTGTATTGTTTTGTTGCTGTTGATCTATATATGTAGGGAGAGTACGCATATACATGTAGGATTACCTTTTGTACGACCCTTTCCTTTTGGATAAAATTATTTCAAAATATCACTTGCAAGTTTAACAGTTGTAGCTGCTACTGACCAAGAGAGCTGTTCAAAGCTCAGCACATACGTGAAGGAGTTGATTACGGATGGCAGTCTTCTAAAAATGGCTATGCTAACAAGGTGTGTATCTCAGGAATGGAATGTGCTAAAGACTTCTAGTGTGGGTTACTATTGTTGAAGGCTAGTACTTGCACTGTACTACAATCTCTCTACTGATTGTTGAGATATGACGGTTTCAAAACTGTCAAAACTGGAAAAATTGTAAGAAAGAAAGTTAAGGTTCCTTTTCTCAGATCCTACATGTGTATTGAAGAGGCTTGATGCTGCACCAGATATTATGTGTACATTGTACAGCATGTGATATCACACCAAACGGTTTAAAGATTTCTATACAGTGGTATTACTGAGGAAACGTAAATGGTAAAATGAAACATGATCATTGCTGTCTATAGCAAGGAGGTGGGTGAGAGTTTGAGCAGAAGGGCTTTGCCTTTGCTTCTTGTGCAATGTAACCAATGTTGCACTTACGGTTACTTTGATGCTATAAGAATGTCTGTTAAATGCTACAGTTGTGGTGTTGCAAGTGTATAGACAAACCTGGCATCTGAAGCAAAGTAGTACTCAATCTGCTTCTCAGAAGGCTTTTGGTCGATGTCAAAATGAGTGAAGCTGCTTACACGCTTCATACCGTCACCACTTGCTGATACATCCAGAGTAGGGCCATAGTCGAACGTTTGACTGCCAGAGGCAACACCTGTATGTAGTAAGCCAAAGAATCGAACCGGGAGTCATCAGGCCACAATAGTAACTATCCAAGAATACCCGCATAAATATACTACAACAATGACTTTATCATTTTTGTACATACGTACGTACTAAAATGTACATACATATGTGGCAGTCCCGAGTAGAAAACGAACGTTATTCCGTCGCGTATTTCGATCGCATACGCGTGTTCAAAGCGCCGTATCTCTGAACTTCCGTTAAGGGCGGGGCTCATACGCGCTACGTAGTAGCGTCAATATGTGAGGCTTCTACGCAGCACGTATGAGCCCCGCCCTTAACGGAAGTTCTGAGATATAGCGTAGTGAACGCGCGGGTGCGATCGAAATACGCGACGGAATAATGTTCGTTTTCTACTCGGGACTGCCACATATGCTGTGTAAAATTTAGAAATCAGGGCTGCACAATTTCTTGGTTCTCCTATAAACATACATGTAGATGTTTGTACAAATTAAGGAGAGGGGGAAGTGCCTGGAGACTGTCAAGTCGACGCAATTAAACCTAAACTCAATTACCTAGAGAATATCTCAAGTGGCCAAAACATAGCTGGCTCCACTCCTCAGCTATTATTATACAGCCATGGCTGGTGTAAAAAATGGGGAGGGAGTTTCAAATATTCAAGTCATATCCACGGGTAGTATGTGCGGGTGGCAGCCTATTAGTGAACAAAATGGCAGCCCAACATACATTCTTTTAAGTTGTACTGAACACAAACACATGCACTTACCTTTCACAGGGGAGCTGAAGATAACTGGAATGTTATCAGTGATAACGTGCTGGTCACTTTTGATTCCTATCAGAAGGGGGCTGCCTCTCCTACGCGTCATGAAATAAGTGCAAGAGGAGGTTTGGGGATATATAGCTGTATGTGGAGCCCCCCCCTTTGTTTGCCATACATTCCTTTCACAAATACATGTACAGATACAAGTGAACTACACTCCCAAGGGAAAAACGTGCAGGTGACACAAAACTAAGTTAGCTTGATGTAGCATGATCTATAATCTTCTAGCAGTGTATTGCACTGCATAATATAGTATATGTATGTATTGGTAACTATCTATACTTACGCTTGGTTTTGTCCGTGTGTGACGAAACTGAAAGCAGAAGCCGCATGCGCGCGCTCCCAGATGTACTTTGACCTGTGACCCGCGAACGCAAAAACTCGTTGGGGTGAACGCACGTGCCCTAATCCAGCCATGACAGGTAAATAGTGTTTGAGCACTTTCCAGCGCTAGCGATGACTGGCAGTGATGAGTAGCGTGTATAATTGTCGATGACAGGCGCTGATAGTCTGTTTTCTAAATACTGGATTTTGTTGATTGAGAGTAAAATTAATTATGGACCAACTGCATGCTGTTGGGGCCAGGCGCATGACGAGGAGCATGACACTGCAGCGAAGAATGGCTCAAAGGCGTCCGAGCGAAGCTACCACAGTACACTAGCTGTCCTGATCACCATATAATCCCTTCTTCCTAGTATTGATCCAGATTAATAATACTCATGTACATGGTATTCCATGCAGAGGGCCTCACGGGAATTGAGTTGCATTTACACTGCTCAGCTGACCGTTCAGTCAGTCCAAGGCTTCGAGAATGGCGGTCATCACTATACAGTTGCCAAAATCAGCCTTACCAGCTGTTGATGAACCTCTCACCAATGTTTCCTTCCTCTCCTTGCTACCACTGATGTTTCACAAATCGGTGAAATCAATTAAGTTTTTCTTTCCATTATGAATGACCTTCTGTACATGACTATCCCATGACTCATTATCAGCAAATTCAATGCTCGAGTAATAGTAACTTACAACCCTCGGAATCTCTTTTATCTCCCCACTTCCATGTACATGTACTTGAAATAGCTTCTTTAGAAAATACCACAACAGCACTCTTTTTATGTTAGATTTCATATCTCCATTTGTTACAAAACCCTTGTACTACATTAATCAACTTTTGCAAGTCCTCTACATTAGTAGTTAAACCTACCAAATCATCCGCAAACATTAATCCCCCAACCTAACTATCATTCTTAATGTTTATGCCAATCCCAGCTTTCTCACCCTCACGGAATGGGAAATAGGATAGGCAATAGACTATAATCCTGTGCTACCACACCCTTAATCATGACACTTGGGAGTGTGGTCAGACTTATGCCTAACTAGTATTAAGGGTATACCCATAAGCGCAGTAAGAATAATATTACCTGGCAGCAACAACTTCTCCAGGGTAGAGAGTACTCTTACACACAAGAGCAAATGCTCCCTCCTAGAG
The DNA here is from genome assembly GCA_963921505.1 of Phakellia ventilabrum. Taxonomy (NCBI): domain Eukaryota; kingdom Metazoa; phylum Porifera; class Demospongiae; order Axinellida; family Axinellidae; genus Phakellia; species Phakellia ventilabrum. The sequence goes on from OY997397.1 coordinate 3,604,825, forward strand.
AAAGTGAATAATATGTTAGCCCGACTTGTTGGGTCCTTATTGTGTACGTATTATACATGTAGATGGCAGAATTGCAAAACAGTACTTACTTTATCATTAAACACAGGATATCATAATGGTAGAAGTCACTATGCTTAGTCATAGGCTTCACACATGGTGATTGCTTAAAGTATGAGGCACTCCTGCGCATGCGTACTCTTAGTTTTCTTTCTCTATACTACCCAGTTCACAAAGTGATGATCAACAGACTTCTTTGTACCCTTTCCAGCTACACAAATTTAGCTCCAAAATTGGATTATCAATGACATAGAGTTGTATCTCTGCAAAACATGAAAACAACTGCAACGATAGCACTGGAGTCTGTAAAAAAAAATAGCTCACCAGCTGTTGAATCACTTGTTCCATCAGCTGTTGGAGTGTTGGCTTCTCTCCCTCAGCACACTGCAAGGGATACCAAGTAAATACACAGCTCACAACTACGTAGAAATTGATGATTCTATTTAGTTAAAGTAACAAGAAACTTAATAGGAATGAAAAAACATATCCAGTTATGGATGGCATTAACATTCATCCAAATTTGAATGGTGAAAGTCATCCATCTACTATGGTATTAACAACGTTTTTTGCATTCATCCACATTTGGATGGTCACTGTCATTGCCGAGCGCAGCGAGGCTTATAATCGCGACATACGGGCTCAGAATCTCAGCTACAGCTCCCAGGTTAGTAGAGTTTGTGTACCCATTGTGTAAGTAGAGATATGAGCGCTGGAGATGGACGGCACGATCGAGCGATGCGAACGTGAGTTTGAAGCACTACAGCCCCTCTGTCTGCTCTCTCGTGGTATCCATGACTGATTCTCGGAAAATCTTGTAGATACAGACATACCGTATGGCCGGAAAATTTGGCGGAGAATTTAATTTGCCGGATTGGCGGATTCGTGAGCGATCCGCCAAATTAAATTCCGCCAATATTTTTGCATGATGTCATTGTAATGTTCGGTGGGTGGGGTTTCCACGAGTTCGAGCGAGAGAAGAATTATGGCGTTCAGCAGAGAGCGCCTGACATACCCTACTCTACACAGAAACAGTAAGCAGGCAATGGAAATCTTTCTAGCGACGACGGTATCCCTTCGCATACATGTACTGTGTAGCTACTGCGTACGATATGGGTCCTTATAATGACCACTTTCTCGCTTACATGAGAATTCTTCCCCCACGCTCGGTGTCCGTGTACGTTTGCAGACATGACGTCCTCAAACACAGCTTTCTACAGACAGCTCCGCCTCCATTGTAGCGCAAGCGAGACTTCCGTTAGTAACTAAACTGGGTGGGGCGTTCGGTTTACGTGCTGTGTGACGTCATTACTCGCGAAAACCAAACCGCCAAATTAAAATCCGCCAAATTTAATTCCCGCCAAACTTTCCAGCCATACGGTAATTCACCTGAATGGCAGTCGTTTTTCATAGCTGCTCCAGAATTACTACTTACCTAGCTGTTCAGCTATTATTCTCGCGACTAGCTGACTCGCGAAAATGGTCGCCCGGGGGCATCGCGGGCTACCCCAGCCTGCATCCCGTGTGCAACCCGGGGTGTGATGATGTCAGGAAAAGGTCTGCAGGCATGCTTCCCAGGGAATAATTATGTTACTACACATGATACAGCTTAGAGATTTAATTTTGAAGGCCGGGTTTTTTTATAGTCATCCTTTAATACATATATCAACTACCTGTTGCATTAGCAACTACCTGTTTATGCATGCCTCTGATAGCCATGCGAGGCATATTACGCTTGCGTATTCCTAGTCTAATTATGGAAGTAAATCATCCGTTTTTGGATGGTTATTAATCTTTCCGTCCTACAATACAAGAAAAACAGTCAAAAAAACTTCCATTTTTAAATGAAATTGCTTCATTTATATGTATTTGAATCATCTGGGCACCAATAACCCTCCATTTTTGGAAGCGAACCTTACCTGGTTAAAGGACAATACAAACACCTGCAAGGCAATGTGGGCAAGGATTGTGTGTTGTAGGAGTGCACTTTCTTTTATAGTACTTTTCAGACTAACCTTACAGCTTGTATACTTGTGGCTAGTAACGACATGACATACATGTACATAGTAATTTAGTGCATGTGATAAGTATGGACAAATAGAACGACAAATAAACAAACAGAATGGGAAAATTCAGTACCAGCCAAGTGTGCACTTCGTGTGCGCCTAAGAAATATTATTAAACCTATACCATGTCATACAGTCATTCAAATAGTAATCAAAGATTGGTCAATAAATACTGATGGCTTAGCAAATTGCAGTTTACATACAAATATCACATACAGACCAACTCAAGTATCATATACAGCAAATGTACCTCAGTATCGTGGAGATACTTCATCAGTTTTGGGATAACTTCAGTGTCAGTGTCAGACTCAAATACGAAGTCACGGTGTTCCTACATACAAACATGTATAAATTCAATGCATACAATGTAAAATTAAGTGTATTAAAGCTGTGGGTATATGTACTTAGAAGTTAATTAATAGCCCAAAATCAGAGAAAGTACATGTACATGTATCAATCACAAGCCCTCCAACCATAATGCATAAGCACCTATTGTTACAGTACACATAATTGTATAGTGATTTGGTACTTCCAATTTTGGTACTTCCAATTTAGGTACAATTACATCCAAGTCTCAAACAGCTGCCATTTTAAATTCAAATTGCAACAGATGTAGTACATCACCCCCTATTGATAAAAGTGCTAAAGAGCCAATCAAGCCTGACCCTTAAACCTCACACTCAAATAGCTGCTATATAACAGAGTGTTTTTAAATTCAAATTGCAACAGATGTAGTACATCACCCCCTATTGATAAAAGTGCTAAAGAGCAAATCAAGCCTGACCCTTAAACCTCACACTCAAATAGCTGCTATATAACAGAGTGTTTGGAGGCAGCTGCTTACACTAATAGTGCTGGATAAGAGTAAGGAGTACTATTTGCAACTCCATTTGAGTTTGGAGATAGCAATAGGGAGGCAACCCTATTAGCCAGTAGCAATTGTAGAGGAGGTTGAAAGGCATCGCATGCGTGTAAGCTATGCTACTGAAGTTATAGTAGCACTTTTAGCACTTAGATACTCGGATTCTACTTTGAAGAAACTGCTAGACCTACATCACTTACAAAGCTGATATATTGCTCTCTCTGCCAGAAGACTTTGATTATGAAGTTTGGCACTCATGATGGAATTCTGACTACTCTACCATCCTGAACAATCTGAAATGGAACACTTTAAAGACTCGCAGAAAAAAAATCAATAATAAAGGTCTGTTTGAACATTCTAAACAGTTGTTCTTGTATCCCCCCTTCTATCCCCCCCCCCCCACCCTCGCCCTTCTCCTCGTCACCCCCATAACAAGATGCTTTTTGTACCATTTGCCAGGTACTTGTTCTAATAAGTATTCTTTTTTCATTGACGTAACTCGTTTATGGAACTCTCTTCCTTTACATTTAGTTACTAGTAGAAGTCCTGCTTGTTTTAAATCGCGTTTAAAATATTGCTTTCCATTTCCACTTTTCAGGGAAGGACGTCACATTAGCCGATTGTGCTACCTGTCCAACCCTAAAATTTCATAGAGAAAAAAAAGCCTCCTGACCTCCTTTAATACCAATGGGTGTTGTGTCAGAAAGATCACAAAGTTAGCCACGTTCCCAGTCTCCACTCCCAGCTTGGAGTGGAGACTGTATATGTATGTAGTAACGTGTACCAATTATAACTGAGGTCCATCTTCCTGGGTACTACCTTTAGCTTGTTCCTACCGAGCCTGTATATGTATGTAGTACCGTGTACCAATTATAACTGAAGTCCATCTTCCTGGGTACTACCTTTAGCTTGTTCCTACCAAGTCAGTGAAGTTTCGCCAGTTAGCTGTACTGTTACTACATGTAGATGTGGTTTCACACATTTCATAATCCACAGTTTTGCCAGTTTGCAAGCCTCTTGTCAAGTTGCCTAATAAAATTTAAAGATCTGGGCTGGATGAATGAGTTAAAAGTGAACTATGTGAACTTTATGAAAGTAAAACACAGTGTATTAAGCGTGTGGACAAGGGGAAAAAAACAAAAACAGTGCTGCATTTCAATTGGCAAGAAATGTCTGCAGCAGAGGAGGGGTAACCACCCTAAGCTGTACACTATTCCCTTTGCGTACATGGTGGCCATGTTCTTACTATACTAGTGATGTACCTCCTCCTTACTGTATTTCTAGCTACATGTACATTTTACAAGAAATATACAAGCGCAATATGCCTCAGAGAGATTTATATGTAACAGAAAAACAATGTTGAAATTATGCTGCACTGGGCATGAGACGACTTGGATTAGTAGAATGCGCACTTACAAATGCTACAAAGAGGAAGTAGCTAGGTCTCCAAGCTTCACCAAAATACGATTCCTTGCGCCACCAGGTAATAAATAGGACAGGAGGGGGCTGGCATAGTATTCTTGTGAGCCTACCAGTCGCGAGACTTTGATAACTAAACCAGCATTATCAACATATGCCAGAGAAGCTACAAAAAAGCAATTGGACTTCTGAAGACTGACCTCTCTGTCTGCTACATATCTTCAAGGATTAGCCATGGCTGCTGGAAATGTGCTATACTACTTAAAACTTCGTATTTGCATTGCTCAATTGTGCCGTCCATCTCCAACATTCATATCTCCACTAGTACAGAGGCTACACAATTCTACTAACCTAGCTACGAGCTGTGTGTGGTAGACTCGTCCACATCTCTGACTCTTCCTGTGTCTGAGCCAAAGCTGTACACGATGAGACTGTCTAGCCAAACTGATCCATTATACAGCTGCATTTAACTTAGACTGACCTGTTGCTAAGCACAACCTTCAGTTGAATGATTTATGTAAAAAAACACCCAGCTGGTTTTTAGATATGAAACATCAGCCTTGTTTTGTTGAAAAATTGTAACACTTTTCTTTTGAATTTCTTTGTTTTGTGATGTCACAGTGGGTGTGGCTGTTGGTGTGTGTGACACAGCTGATCCGACTGCATTGTTGATCGTGCTGAGGGGCCAATCTCCACTTGTAAACTAAACACTACAGATGGGGGAGCTGTAGCTTGCCTACCTGAAATTTCTGCAGCAAATTTCGAATGGTTTTTGTGACACACTCTGTTCGATCATTGTATTCGTTGATCGTGCTGACTGCACTGTCTGCCAGCACTTCCATCTTTACTTGCAAGCAAATGCTACATGACTGGAAGGCGTAGCTGGCCGATCGTATTGAAAATATACTCAGATCTCTGACTCTACATGCGTCATAAGTCGAAACCGGCAGCCATGTCTCTAGCCAGAGGTGCCATTTTCCCGGAAATATCTACGTGACGCTTCTGGTTCTTTCCTGGTCCTGGGATCTCTTGGTTGCAATCAGAGCTCTTTTTACAGTAATTATACAACTGTTTGTATTACTTTCTACCTCATGTAGGCTTCAAATTTTATCTCATGCAGACCTTAAACTTTCTTCTGCCTTGTTTGTTATGCTGCTGTGTGCCTAATTAGATTAGTTAACATGCGTTGTGGTAGTAATTTAGGGTATGTGGAGTAGGTGTAAATGGTTAAGGAGAAGGGTTAGGATGGGGTGGGCTTTATTATGGCATAGGGCTTAATGAGTGCATTAATGTAAGGATTAAGAGACCATTTACTATTTATGCATATTTCAGCTGAGTATGTACATGTTGGCTAGATGTATTATGGAAATACCATAGTCAAGAATACATGTATTGTGTTTGACTTGACAATGCAGAAGTATAGGCTTACCAAGAAGACTTTGATATCCTTGTAGTTTGTGATGATACCATTGTGCACAACCACAAATTCTAAAAAACAACAACAGTGAATACAGATATGGCTGAAACTGAACATTATTCCGCTGCATATTTCGATCACCTTGCTGCATTCAAAGCAAAATAATTAAACTTCAGATAAAGGTCGGACTCATACACGGCACATAACTGCTGCAGATATCATAGCAACTATGAGTCGCATATGACCCTCACCCTTACTGAAAGTTCAGAGATAATGTGCTTCAAACGAATATTGCAGTACTAAATGTATATGAGCCCTACCCTTACTGGAAGCTCAGTAATACTGCCCTTTGAATGCAGTACTGCGATTGAAATATGTGATGGAATAGTACTGCCACATGTACATTAGCTACTTACTTTATAGTTGTCATTATGGATACGGTTGCAGTACTAGTGATGCCTGACAGAATGATACTAAAGTCATCAGGGCTGCACAGTGTAAGACTGAAAGGCGAGTGGTTACTAGAGTGTCATTCCAAACTTGCAAAGGATTGTTAAATAATGGACAAACTATCAATTTGTCTGCAGAAAGTGTCCATGATTAATGGGTACTACATGTAGTATATAAAAGATAAGTTGTCTTACCATTGTCAGCACCAGAAGTTTGAGGATGGCTATTTGTTGCATTTGGTACTCCATGTGTTGCCCAACGAGAGTGAGCAATTCCAATATGAGTAGGAAACTCTTTATCAAAGTCAAGGTCTTCTGCAGCTGTATACATGGAAAAGTTATAGTGAAACTAATTATTTTGTGTTACCGCCTTTTGATATTATTCTTACATTATCAGTTACGTATTTGGCTATTGTTTGCAGACTACGTATCAAGCAAACAGTCAGCTAGAGCCAGGGATCCACACAGGAATCTTGCTAAACATGCTAATACACTTCACTAATGATTATTGTGTTAGCATAAAATATTATACCTTATATACTTTCAGTCTTTTAATGGCTGTATTCGTCAAATTTTGACCCAGGCAGAACAATTTTTGATTTCAGTGTTAGCATAATTAAGCCCCAAGGCCTGCTTATGTAAATGGTGTACATAGCTAGCAAACTTTGGGAAATTTTCATTGAGGTTGTCACTAAACATAAACATTTAAACTAATTTTAAACAAATAATAACAGCAGCGACTGTTTAATCAACAAGAGGATCACTGTCTTCCTCACCTCAGGAAAAGTGAATATAAACTCGTGGAACTTTTGTTGGTAAGTGTCCGATGACCATCATTCGTACCAAGTCTGTGAGCTAGCCCCTCATAGGGGCTAGCTTGTAACACTAATTTACCACTGCAGCATACCTATCCTTACCTCTCTTTCACATACAAATACTTCTCGACCAGCATTCTGATAGCCATAAACACACAAAGCTTCTGTAATCATGTTTAGTACTCGTGTTCGGTGACAAATTTCATCGACAGCCCAGATCACAAAAACATTTTCACACCCATGTACAGTAATAAACTCCTGGTTCTACATTAGCTTCCAACTCCAGCTAAATAGGAGAAAATCAGGGCTACCCTTCTTATGAGATAAAAGCTGGGCATCAACATTGATGCAGCCCACATCGGGCAAAACAGCTCTCCATTATTTTACTTACTAGGTGTACATTTGAAATGCAAGGAGCCTCGTGGTAGCGAGAATGTCAGGGCGGATTCTGGGCGGGGCGAAAATAATGTCACGAAATTGCGCTATACGCCTACGTCATTGCGAGCGCTAGCCAGCCGGCCTATAACCGAGGATTGATCAGTCATAGCTACTACCGGAGAGCGGAGAAACGACCTGTGACCAAGTAGCTAGTAGTACGGGAGAGTGGACACGTTTAAATAGTAGCTATTGCTCGACTCGTGCCGCCCGACTCCAGCACTCATACCTCTACTTGTACATAGGCTACACAAACTGTACTAACCTGGGAGCTGCAGTAAGCCTCTCTTCGAGAAATGATGTGGAAGACTTGTCCATATCGATGACTCTTCGCGCACTACAGCTTCGAAAACGGCGTCCACAAAACAGTAAGAGACGCCATTTTGAATCCCGGGGGGCCCCCAGGGGTCCAAAGCGTGACGGACATATATATATATATATACATACAAACGTGGGCTGACTATGCATCGCGATTAGTTGCCTCGCTACCGCTCGGCAACTACATACATGTATGCAATACAAAACTTACAGAAAATGGCTTCATTCACAGCAGTCACCTTCCCTGGTCTCCTCACAACTCTGTTGAAAGAGTGCGCATATGATGAGTTCTTCATACATGTGCATAATATTATGGTATGATATGGCTAATTGGGACAAGCCTTAGTGAGCCCCACATAAGACAAAGCTCAACCATGGATCCATCTAGAGCGCAGATGTAGATCAAGATGGGCATCAAAATGGAAACAGTGTTGTGTTGCTGCAGGGATGCCCGCAATCTGAGCACTGCTGGTTATGCAGTACCAGCAATGCCCACTCATGATTGCTCACCCCCACAAAGATGCTAATCTTAATACTAGACTATACTAGTACCATCATTCCCTTATGTATCATTACAGTTCAGTAAAAATTTCACCTACATGTACATGAGAATCAAACTTACATGACTTCTATAATAATAATTGTGGGGGAAAACTGATCAAACACATGCATACATTCACACTGTGTGAGCACATGTAAGGGCCAATTTGGCACGTGCATGCTAAAGTGGCAGTAATGGTGCACATTGGGGAGACCTTTATAAGATGCAATTTTCAATTTTCAGCTGCACACACTGTTGGTGGGAGAAGCAACCGGGCTAGCAGAAGGCAAAACAGATACTGCTTTTCTGGATTAGTTAGCCGACCTCCGCAAACGTACCATACATCACTGCAAATGTACTGTATATTCACTACCACGTGGTTACCCAGAAGCGCTATTTTTAGTAACATTCAGCATTACACCGTCTATGCGTGCACTATAGGAACTTGCATGCCCTCTCGCCGCCGAAGGTGGCGAGATGCGCCCTTGATATATCACTCTAGAGGAATAAGGTAAGGCACGTACATGGCTTCACAGAAATACCGTGTGAAGTGAACAAGTACATGAGTACAAAATGTGACATGTGACTGTCAACAGAGAGTGAATTAATAATTATTACCTTGTCTCACAGACAGTTTCTCCCTGCTGTGATGTAAAAGTTTTATCAGTGTCAAAAGCCACCCCAGCAGAGTCATATCCTCTGTACTCCAATCGTTGTAAACCCTTGATCAGAGTCTCTAGTATGTACTGACGTGTACGGGGAGAGAGATAGTTGAGGTAGCCAAATATGCCTGCAGTAGTGTGAAAGATTATACGTATGGTCAAACTGAGCACAGTACACAATCCCATACAGGTGATGACTGGCCTTTGCCATGCATAAATAAGTTGGTACTACTCTAGAAGGAGCTTAGGTGCTTAACTATTTGTAGAGACACACAGTAGAGTTGAAGATTGGATAGGTATTATTAGTGAGCCCCTTCAGGGTAGAAACATGATAGAAGCTTTGATTGATGCTCAACTAAATTGAAATTATTGTGAAATAACAATGTACAGAAGAGAAATTGCTCAAATCATGCTATGACCATGGACCCCACCCTATTTTAATGACGGGCTGGTACCAAAACTGTTCATGACAACTGCAAGTCACCAAACAATGAGCAGCGGCTAAGCTTGCAAGTGTTATACTGCTGTACGCTAAAAAAACTACCTTCTTTATTTCACCTATATAGTGAAACAAACTTGTCAGTTATGGGTCATCTTTCTCACTTTGTTCCTTTTGCAATTGGGTCTAGCGCTTCGATAGTTCCCACCAGCGGGTGTGGGACGTGTCATAATGCATTATTACCGTCTGTCACACTTATCATTATTTGGTGAGAACACTACTACATGAAATCCTCCTTATGATAAAGCCCTGAGTCTGAATCCCTCAAGCCCAATTACAAGGGAAATGTGGAGTAATTCAGAACACCTACTAATTTGGTTGAGTCAAATCTTCTCTTGCAATTGTAGTTACTAGATGTTACTAACAGCTGAATGCGCCAAGGAAGTACCAAATTTCCTGTCTGTCCAGGTGGCGACGATTACAATTGTATAACAGGATGTACCCACATCCATAATATTATGCATGCATCGACTGCAACGATGATCTGACCACCAGACTAGCTGCTTACCCCAAACAGTGGACTAGTAGATACTAAGGTAGTCTACCAGCATACCAGTTACAGCCTTCCATTACACCTTTGCAGATCAGTGGTGTGTTCTGAATTACCCACAACAGTGCAGCGTAAAATTGTAACTATTCAATAGTGACTGTGCAGCACTGCATCATTGGCACTCGGTTTGATTGAACACACTAGCTGCTGTTTGTGTACCATTATCACAAGAATTAAGGGCCAGGTGGTAGCTAGTATGTGTAGCTAGTGTCATAGAGAGTAGGTCCTTCTACTCTACTATCTATGCTAGTGTTATGTGTGTGGAGATTAGCAACATACCGGTATAAGGGAAATAGGGGTTCTAAAGCTATATTATTGCCGAGTGGCGACCTATGGGCTCAGAATCTCAGCTAGTGTTTATAAATACACATATATATATACATATAAATCGAGATGTCAGGCACGTTTTGTCCCGGGAGGCCGCACGGGTGCAAAATGGTGTCTCTGGCAATTTATGGATGCCGTTGTCGAACGTGTGGTGCACGAAGAGTTGGACAATTCTACCACATAGTTTTACCAAGGAAGACCTACAGTAAAGCTCACAAGTTAGTACAGTTTGTGTACCCACTGTATAAGTAGAGGGTGTGAGCGCTGGAGACGGACGGCACGATCGAGCGATGCGAACGTGAGTTTCCAGCACTATAGCCCCTCTGTCTGCTCTCTCGTGGCACCCGTGGCTGATTCTCAGAAAATCTTGTAGATAGAGACATAATTCACTTGGATGTCAGTCGTTTTTCATACCTGCTCCAGAATTACTGCTTCCCTGTTCAGCTATTATTCTCGCGACTAGCTGACTTGCAAAAATAGTTAGCCCCGTGTGCATTGGGGGCTACCCCAGCCCCAGTCCACATCCCGTGTGCAACCCGGGGTGTGATGATGTCAGGAAAAGGTCTGCGGGCATGCTTCCCAGGGAATAATAATTTATGTTAGATACAACTCAGAGATCTACTTTTGAAGGCCAGTTTTTTTCTGTAGTTGTCCTTAGGTAGTGTAGCCTCAAGACATAGCAATTACCTGTTTATGCATGCCTCTGGTAGCCACGTGAGGCATATTACGCTTGCGTATTCCTAGTGTATGATATTATGGGACACCTAACCCCCTGAGATTCTAGCAACAGTAAAAAAACAGCTCTTGGATATATACAAGTTTAACACAAACATAACGCATATACACACCTATACCATGATTTAGTAGCCTCGATACCAGCCCACTAATTGCTTTCAGTTTGTGGCGAGGTACTGTATAGCGCTGATTTTAATAGTGGCCATGCGCAACTATATAGCTAACCACTACCCTAAACTCACCACACATTGTTCTTCTTGCCCACCTAACGAATTTTCACTCTTGAATTCCGCTGTAGTGCACCAATCAAGCGTTGATCGGCCTGCAGACTATCACAGATAATATAGCTTCCCTCCTAGATCATCTGAGACTATACACGTGCAGAGCTCCAAGGGGTGTGCACATACTGGATATAGGAATGCAATTATGACATCACTATATATTATACATAACATTGGTAGTACACGGTTGCTGTCATGTTACACAAATGGCTTCTCTATTGGCTACATTATATGAAGGGCTCAGAACCAGAGTGGTCTAACCCACAGCACTTGATAAAATATCTTTCGGGAGCTGAAAGAATTAGTCTCGGGTTTGGCGCTAGTTTCGTGCCTGACGTCATCCTAATTGATTTCTGTGTTACGTTAATTAAACCCATAAGCAAAACGTAATTTTGTTTCAAAATTAATAAATATGCTAACATAAGTATAGTGGGTGGAGCAGTTAGCTCCGGGCTGTGACCATGTGTGTTCAGGTACAGGGTAACGTGGTTTGGCAACTGCCACGGTGGTCTCGGACAGTACGGCCTAGGATCTGTCCGTGTTCCTCCCTTGATTCCCAAAGCCTGGCACACTAAACAGACCCGATGACGATCCCTGTACCATAGCGGACAGGCGCCCGAAAGGCTGAAGGCTCGGTCAGCCGGAACGACCTGCCCGTTCACCCCTTAACGCGGCAGTGTCACATGGCCTAGGGTTCCGTTGGGAGAATAGGGTTGCCCATTTTTTTTCATTTTCTACAATATGCATACTCTGGGGGAGGGTGGGGGCAAGCTCAACATCTGTGGGTTAGACCACTCTGGTTCTGAGACCTTCATATGGTATATTATGTCAAGCATTTAAACTGTACTTTCTACGTCTGGAGCATTGCATAATGCTGGGGAAGCCATTCCCCAGCCCATGGAAACATTTCCTAAGGGGGGCGGGAACGATCCAAACCTAACCATTATTGTAAAGAGTAAGTGGCAACAAAATAAAATATTATAGCACAGCTATAGTATAGTCTACTAGTACTAAAGTCTTCTACTAAAATTATCAACAAAATAAATAGTGCAGCTATTCATAACGGTACTAAAGTCTATACTTTCTGCTAAAATAGCTGATAGTTTTCTGGGTATTTTCTAAGCAGCATTTTCTCTCTGTTCTCAGCACAGTGTTCCCATCCAAGATGCTGATAGAGCTGTGCAGGAAAAAAAATTTGTAGTAACATCTATACTTGTGCATGTGTGTATAATATTATAGCCTTGTTACCCCCAAAAATCCGGACCAATTCACTGAAATATTTGGTCCCCGGAATATGTGTACATCCTTGTGTGTGCAGAATATTGGCACCACACGTAAGTTACTAGCCACCTACTGCACATGCTGACAGCCTTGGGTCATTGGTCAAGCAAGACAGTAGTGTTGGATACCTGGTGCACTAATTGCAAGGAGTGGCAGTGAGGACTCAAGCTCACGCATGCAACACAGTGCCTTTGTATGCGAGGCTGCGCAAAGGCTCGAACAACCACTGGATTGATTTAATAACTGACCCTGACACTCAAGACTGACTAACAACTCAATACACTTTCTACTACAACACTTATATACCTCACATAACTAAGGAATAGTCTGAGAATGTAACGCATCAAAAGTCAGGTATGGTTAACACTTTATTAGTCCAATGTCCACTTCATTACAAACATAATCTGTACGATGATTGTACATTCCTTATACTCACAGACCTTCACCACAAACGTGTTCACTGTACGCTATTTAGAACTGCTGTACATAAAGATTCTGCTGTAGGAAAATAGACTTTTTTGTTGAGGGAGGGGGGCCACATTGGACCTAAGCCTTGAACGTCATCGCTTTTGAGTATCGGATTTTGGCGGCAGGCTGCGTACAGCGAAACTGATGAAGTTAAGTAACTAATAATTTCATTTTTCTAAAATTTCTCGTATCTCACGTTCGGATATTTTGGTGAAACTGGGTTCTAGGATTGCTTTCCATTTCCGTACATGTTGTTAATTAACTGCAACTTTCAACAATATAGTACCTAGTTAATGATACAAAGACTATGAAAACTTTAGAGCAATTTGTTATCTGGTCAGCTTGTATATACATATCGCTTTCCTTTCTCTGCAACATAGCCGTCACTCACTGTTCCAAGTGAATCTGTCAACAGCTCATAATACACTATCTTTGGGAGTTGGGTTTACAATCACTATTCTCATTTTTAGCAGCAGGTGCTATATATGGTCTTTGGGGAATTCTTGCATACTGTGCTCAACAGAGGCAGCATCCAGCTGCACACGCATAGATTACGTGCTCCTGGGTAAACAAGCAGTGTAATTTGCTGAGCTTGCCAACCTAATATACTTATTTTTTGGTATTAACTCTCTTGTTACAATGGTAGTGCACTTCTCTAAGTATGCACGAATGCACGTGTGTGTGTACATACACACACACATCTTGAGAGTCGTGTTACTGCTGTACTAAAATTGACTATTGATTAATGGCAGTGATAGGCAGGAATTTTGTTTGCAATGTTTCAATCACAGTGTGGCGTACATGTAAGGCTTCTTCTATATAAATCAATTACATAATCATTATATCAGTTACCAGTAAATAGAATGAAAAATTAACAAGACTGATATCACATATCTAAAAACCAGCCGGGTGTTTTTTTTTACACAAATTAATCAATTGAAGGTTGTGCTCAGCAACAGATCAGTCTAAGCTAAATGCAGCTGTAGAATGGATCAGCTTGGCTAGACAGACTCATCAGCTTCAAGCAAAAATGCTGACACAGCAATTTCGTAGTCAAATCACTCTTTCGCCGTCTAGGCAAAACAAAGCTTGACGTACCTTGGCCTATTCAGCCTGTAAACTTCCAGTAGCTTCCACTGTACTCGTGGCTATAGTGGTATAGTACACACATGCTTTCCGATCTCCATGCCATCGACTGGAAGAACTCTTCAGTCCTCAAGTACGAAGACAATTTTTTCAAGAGAAAAGTAAAAGAGGCATTGCTCATACGAACACATAAGAACTTCTAGTCTATCATGATCAATACACACACACCTTAATAATTTGCTGCTCAGTTGACTTGGAGGCTCCTTTGTCACTCATCTCATCTTCTAGCAATTTAGCGGCAGTAGCATAGTGTTGGTATACTTCAGCAAACTTGATACGGAACGACCGCAACTGTAGCAAAAACAGTACATACTTAACTTTAGCTATGCAAATTATAATGTAGATTTCATAATAGAAAATAAAGAGACTTTGACTAACGTGCATGCTGGTTGCATGATTATCCCACAATGGTACCGTAATGCTACAACATTCTGCGTTACTTTATTTTTGTGAGACTGGGAACTAGGCGCCTCTAATAATATACTGTCTTCACAAAACTATTGAGTATAGGCATAAACTACGTATAAATCACTATCTAATAATGCTGCTTGGGCCATAAATGGCACTTCAGAAAACTCTTCAATCAAGAGCACAGGAGAGATGTTCTCCCTATAGCCTTTGCTGGACAGATATTTCGGAACCTCTAAAAGTGCACCAGACTACCTACAGCCTGAAGTACTGTGCATATCCTTATTATACCAGCAGTGCTTCGCATAGATTAGCTGTTTGAGACAAGATGCAATGATGCTAGCTGCTTGATGATGGTTTCCCTCTGCATGGGAATATAGTATCAGTGACTGCATGCACTGTGCACCAGCATTAGTCTCGTACCCAGCCATCCCAGCTTTTTTCCCGCTTCCTGGGACGGCTGGGTACGAGGCTACACCAGCATTTCATCTATAGGCACATATTTTCCCACAATTATAGCTGCAACCACACCCAAGTCATGATTGATTACATCCGCAGCTCCGTCCACCCACCATTTTTATATTTTCCAATCGTATGTGATCCAATGATTATGATGCCTTAGTACAACTGCATACATATCTAGAATTGTCCGTGTTCATATGTACATACGTACGTACGTACCTTACTGTCCTTCTGGTCCAAAAGTTTGTGTAACTGAATGTAAACATCTGCCAACTGCTTTGAAGGGCTACTTTCCCGAGTAAGGATGGAACCCTAGTAGAATAGATAATACAATACTTTATGGTTTTTCTAGCCTTGTTCCCTGGCTCTCATCAATTCTACTACGGAAATTTACATCCAAGTGAGACCCTGGGAATGAGACTTTCTTCTTATTATAAGCCCCATTGAATTTGTACAATTCAAAACTCTGCCCTAGATTTATAGTCATAGGATCATACCTGTCATTCTCATGTAACAAGCACCATGGTTGGAAAGATATAGGGATGACAATCTGTAAAGTGTTGCGGTGTCGTTCCTACCTTGTTCGGTTCCTTTTTTGGGATTCTATCCCTATAATATTATATCATGTGCTTTCATGTTTTAAATTGTTTTTTCTTTACCCATGCAATGCATATCATCTGCCCATGCCACTGCCACTTTAAGTGCTAAATGAAAAAGGAGGGTAGGTGGATATGTAGTTTTTGTAAATGTGACGTGGTATCTGCCCACTCACAGTCAAATTGCCATAATAGCGCACATGAAATTGTATTTGCGGGCGTGTAATGGAGCGGTCAGCCGAGTTGACAATTTTGAGAGACTTAAACTGGATTACTCAATGTGAGACGCACTTTATAGTAAAATACAGCTCTCTTTTATGCAAATCTGAATGCATCAGGAAATACCTGACAGGAACAATGATCTAACATTCCTAGTAAGTATTGCCTCCAACTAAGTTTGAATATAAAGAGCAAATATTAAAGTGATATGATCGCATGGGGCTCGAACTTAGGATTGCTGTATTTCCTCTTTAATTTGATCATCTCTTTTTCTCTTGTTTTGGGTTAAACATACGCAAGCTGATCTGGGTTATCAAAATGTGTTGGTACCTGCTACTTAGGATATAATAAGCAACATTTAGCTGAAGATGAAGCTTGTTATAAGTGGAACAAATACGATCTTCAATTTTTATTTACATCAAATCCTGTTGTGCTTAGGTGCATGGACATGCACTGTTTCTGAATCAGGAGCGCTATACCTACTAAAAGGATGACCAAATTTGGGTTTTGCTTCAGTTAATGCACATGGTCTGGGAGTGTATCTTTTCTGCACACTAGAAACGGACTCTCAGCACTGGTTGTAACTGAAATTAGTTAGAATTTCCAAATGCTGGGACAATTAAATTTGTATTTACTGAGCAATTGGGATATAATAAGCAACATTTAGCTGTATCTGTTCTTGTGGGGCTAGAGTGGTTGTGTTTAGCCTCAAATGGTCTGCTCTGAAAATACAAGCATTGCCTGCTAGCTCACGTTTGTAGTGGCGGGTAACAAATGCCTTCTCATCAGGTTTCTAATTATAATACGTGTCTGTCTTACCAAGGAGTGCACACAAGCTGCAAGGTGTGCAGGGATGGCATTTAGAGATGACAAACTGTCGCTTTGCTTCACTACCACGTTGCCTGCATGGTGGCCCCTACAGTTATAATTCCACTGTATTGGAGTGTTTTATTCTTATACTGCTTACCAATTTACATTATTGCAGCATTAATTGCCGAGTGCCTTAGCGTGAGGCAAGTAATCTTGCAGTGTGGGGATCAAATCTGAGTTAGTGTAAGTGTATATATATACGTATATACATATATATCTATGTCTGTAACACTTTCGGCCCCGGGGAGCAAGCACGTATTCAAGATGGCGTCCTACTAGTTACATGGATGCTGCCTTTGTACTCCTGGCACACGAAGGAGCAGAGATCTGGACAAATCGATTACTTCTTTTTACCCAGGTAGGCTTACTACAGCTCCAACGTGATCAGAGTTTGTGTAGCCTCTGTTTTAGCAGAGATCTGATGGCTGGAGACGGACGGTACACAGATCGATTGCGAGTGATACGAACGTGAGTTTCAAGCACCTCTGCTCTCCTGTAGCAGCCATAAATGGTCCTTGGAACTGCGTTGTATACAGAGACATCCGTCTCCTGAAGGCCAATTAGTGTAGTTGTCGCTTCTCCAGCAATTGTGTGCGATGCGGCTCCCAAACGTTCTTGTGGGTGTGGTTTTGTGCTAACTAACTCTGTGCGAGGCCCCATCTGCGCAATGCGTACGTCTAGTTAATTAACAGCTAGCTACCTAGCATTACGCCATCAAGTTGAATGTGATGCAGGCGGCCGCCAGGTATGTAGATACTGAAGCAGGCTGTAAACAAAGACAACACACATGCCACATTCACCAGATTCAGGTCTGTTCCAGAGGCCTTGTGGATGCACAGAGTTTAATTCCTCTCAAAAGTCTGAAACAGGAGCCCTACAAGAAACTTTGCACTGTACTAGCAAAAATTGCCCTGATAAAGTCATTCTGCTTATAACATTAAATTATAATTTTTTGCTTTCTCCTTTGTCACTTTGTCATTACAAGAATATACATGCACGTATGTACTTGCCCTCTGAGTGTTCAGAACTCTTTCTTGTACCATGCCCTATCAGCACGTTGGCAAAGTCTACATTCCTTATATCTGTGTGTAATGCGCTCATGGCCTTACATCAGAATTAGAGTTTTTGCAAAAACTATGCATAAAGACTTACCTCTAGCTGAAGACATTCAATCAAGTTGTTCTTTGCCGTCTCCATTTCACTATAGAGAAAATGTAATAAGTAAACTGAGGAGATAGCTACGTACTACATTACAGTCTACATGTAAGGTCCCAGTAGTCACTACAGTAAACTGTTACATCTTCTTGTCCTATACCGAATCACCTTGAGGTGGTAGAGGCTTCAACAGTGAGGTCACTCTTGGTTCCAGCATGAGCAAGGATACTCACAATGTCAAGCTGCAGAAACAGAATAATAATACCATATGTATTAATGGGGGATTGGGACAACTGCAATGCATATTCTACATTTTCATTTTCAGTTCCTGATTTATATTTTAAATTTTCATTGTTACAGTTGCAAATTTTTATGTTTCAAAAATTCTTGCTGTATTATATTTGTTTTATAATATTTGCTGTTCTAATATTAACATTAATAGGCCTGTGTGGTCTAATGTTGGTGTACGTAATAGTCTTCGCTCACTTCCTGCATTTCACTTGACCTAATAAAAAACAGCAAAGAACAGTATGGTAGTCCAAAAAATGTCTAGTTCTCATTTTTATGTGGGATTTAATATCTGCGTGAGTGATTTAATTTGTAATGCTAAACTTTGGGTGCATGTACCTTGAGTCAGACTCTTAGGAGAATATTGTTGTTTGCTGAACCATACAGCTCTAACCGTAGTAAAAAACCAAGCAAAAAATGTACTTAGCTGCCATGCATTAGCTACATTGCAGTAGACCATTGATGGCCCAGCAAATCAACACTATATATTGGCTACAAGTAACTGTACCCCAGGCTCCTATCAGGTTCTTGTTGTTTACATAAGTCACTTACTTCCATAAATAGAAGGCTAAGGGAAAATTACACATGCCCTTGTTACATACATACTTTGGCATGAACTTTGGTAACCATTTCCTCAATAGCACTGTATTTGGTCTGTAAGAAAATATAAGAAAAACATTTCATATTACATCATTTTCAGAGTATTTTACTGGAGCACTAAGGGTACAAAGGGTCATACATATATTCTGTAACAGTCCAACAGACACCAAAACTTTAGCATGTGGAAGTCAGCAATGTGGGAACGCCCCAAGTAAAATTGCTCCCACCACACAAAGGAAGAAATGAAGTAGCCCTAATTTTTTTGTATGACCAGTGATGTGGTAGTATATGTGATGCTATACTCAGAAGTGTGTGAGTTTAAAAACAGTCCCCTGGGCACATAGGACTGTGGCTGCTGTACGACTCGCAGTAAAACTTGTTCCTGCATCTCTTTCGGCCAGAGCGGTCACTATAAACAACACAATCCCCAGGCTGTCTCTTTTATAGATAGTGTACGTACTCGTTGATCCTTTCTGGGTCACCACCAGTTGGGAAAATTTGGCCAGTATAAAGACAGCCAGTCCGGGAGTATGGAGGTACATTCACGATGTACTGTGATGCTAGCTAGGGCATGAGGCTCTGTCTGTAGTGAACGTGGGTGAAGGGGGATTAGGTACCAAACCTATACAGGATGCAGCTGTTCACAATAGCTACTTAATAAGCCTAAAAAGCGTTTGCGCCACCACTTCTTCTTCCAGCAAATGAACGAAGAATAAACTGTAAACTGGTCAGCGTTATCTATCCTGTTTATGGAGAAATGTACTCACACAGCTGCACACTCAGCTGATAACATATCTACTGGGATAGATGGCGAAATTCAAGCGTATATATATGTATGTGCGCAACTTCCGTCACGCTTAGGAATGCAATTAAATCTCCGGTTACGTTTCTTATACATGTTATTACTATGTTTGTACGTTCCGTATACGTGTTGTTACTACATCTGTAACGAAATGCTTCTGACCCCGGGGCCTCCGGGGGGGGTGAGCAAGTGTTCAAGATGGTGTCCTGACGAGTTACATGGATGCCGCCTTTGTACTTCTGACGCCCGAAGGCTCAGAGATCTGGACAGATCGATCACTTCTTTTTACCCAGGTAGGTTTACTACAGCTCCAACGCGATTAGAGTTTGTGTAGCCTCTGTTTCAGCAGAGATCTGACCGCTGGAGACAGACGGTACACGAATCGATCGCCAGCGATACGAACGTGAGTTTCAAGCACCTCTGCTCTCGTGTAGCAGCCATAACTGGTCCTTGGAACTATGTTGTATACAGAGACGTTCGTCTCCTGAAGGCCCATTCGTGTAGAGCAGCTTCTCCAGCAATTGCGTGAACGATGCAGCTCCCGAGCGTTCTAGTGGGTGTGGCTGTCTGCTACGTCATACCTCTGCGCGAGGCTATCTGCGCAATGCGTATACCTAGTAATTTTAGTAATGCCAATGTTAGTAGCTTTATGCACATACTTAGACTACACTCAGTAATGCAGTAAACAATGATTAATGATGGCTAAACTGATCGTGAGTGATTTAATGCATACCACCCTAGACAACTACATTTCTTTGACATTCTAGGGCAGCCCTTTTGGATTACAGGGTGCTCTATGAGCCTCTTTTGTCCAACTTGTCAATATATTTTAGACTATTCACTAAAGATATCTACTCATAGAGCTGAAAAATTCGGTGATTGATGACAGCGACCACTAACTTAAATAATCTTTTTGAGTCCTAAATGCATCTGTTGAATGTGTCACAATACCATGGAATTTATCTAACTACATACATACCGTAGGCGCTCTAATTATGCGTCCTTCTAATTCTGTGTCAAAATTTTTCGAATCAGAAATGTCCAATTATGCGTCACTACCATCGCTCCTGCAGACTCATTTCCTATTATTTGCACCAGCTAAAATGGTCTTTGTTGTTTGCTAGCTAGCTACGCACATAAATTTACCTACGTACACTACCCTGGTACCTTGCTTTGATGGCTGGATTATTTGTAACTTTAATAGGCACATAGGCCAGCTAGTCTAGATTTCAATCAAGCTTGTTATTGGGGCACGCCTGAGCGAGCCCCACACTAGCGAGTCGAATTCTGCCCCTGCGTCTATATGTATATATGTATGTATGTATGTATGGTACGTACATCTTAACGAATATGTGTACAAACTTCTATTTTTGCGTATGCGTATTACGTAAGCAATGCTAATCGCGTGTGTTACTGTGTACAAACTGAAAAAGGCTAGACACAAATTTCAAGCCTACTATGGATCGTCACTGCTGCTTCCATAAGATGCTTCGGGAAAGAGAGGAGAGATCTCAAGTACAACAATCAGCTACCAGTGCAGCGAGAGAGGAGAGGCTTCGAAGACAGCGAGATCGTGAAAGGGAACGTCGCACTTCCGAGAAACCCGAAGCAAGGTTGGTAGGAAGACCAGTATTCTGGTAGTATGATCCCCTGTTAAAATAGTATTTCTGTCTAATGTAAGGTTAAGAAGACAAAGAGATAGGCGTCGCACTCGGGCTGCTGAGAAACGAGATGCTACACTACAGCAAAGGAGGCAGCGCCTAGCCTAGTAGATGAAACTGTCAAAGAGAGAGAGGCCAGGCTGTAGCAGATGAGAAGCTGTCAAGCAGTGAGACTAGCTGCTGAGACTGTGGAGGAGAGAGAGGCGAGGCTGCAGCAAATGAGGGACAGACTGGCTGCTGAGAGTATTGAAGAGATGGAGATGAGGCTGCAGCAGATGAGTAGTTTTCAGAGGGAGAGACTAACTGCTGAGAATGCGGAAGAGAGGGAGATTAGGCTACAACATGACAGAGAGCCACAGGGAGCGACGAGTGCAAGAAACACTTGGCCAGTTGCATCTCCCACTTATTCAACAGCATGCTGTACAAGCCAAGATGCAAAAGCTACATGCACATATGGCTGCACCGGAGGTGTCCTCTACTCACAGAATCATTTGCTTGACACTGGTCTTGGGGACCCTCATCCCATTTGTGATCAGTGCTTTTTTAATATGTCCATGTATGGCCATCTGGATTAATGATTAGTGATCACAATCTATAAGGTCTTGTCGTTGCCATCATGCATGTATACTGTGCACTCGCTCAGGCTCGCCCCACAATGCCCTGCATTTGCCTAGTACAAAATTTGCAGCTATCTTACCAATTTGTAGCTGTAAAAACACAACAGGTGCCTTGACACTGTCTTCTGTGACCTTTTGCAAGCTGTTTCAGGTCATTTATATTGCTTCTGTTTATAGTCTGCAGCCATGATTATGTCTAATTGTGCATCACCTTTGTGGTGACCAATTTCTAATACTGCGTCACCTTGCAAAAACAATTATTTTTCGGGCGACGCATAATTAGAGCGTCTATGGTATGTACCTAGTCAAGGCATACATTCAAGTACATTAATGCAGTACACGCCATTAAGAATTTTCTACTAGCATTTATATACTTTCATAACTGTTTATGGCCATTTCACAATTCACAGTATGTGCTTAAGAGATACTACCTCTCACTTCTTTGTCTGCTTCAGCAATCCTCAATTTTGCCATAAGGAAGTCCAAATCATCCCCATAGTCTGGCTCCAGCTCACTAGATTGCACAGAGCCTGACCTATAACAGCAATTACCATTATGAATGAAGAAAAACATAAACTGCCACAGGCGAGTAACATACGTATCCAAATCAGAGCGTAACTTGCAGATGACCAAATATAGTGTCATGATTAATTATTTTTGAATCTACGTACATTGAGTTGCAGACAGAAGCCTCTATACATGACGTGTAAGTTACATCACAGTACAGTCTACACGTAGGGGTTAAATTTGTTCGACACGTGGGCGTACCGGAAGTAGCCGTTTCATTGATGGCTGGCGGTGAATAAAATGGAGTCGGTGTGTACAAACGCGCTGTATCTTGGTCAGGACTTGGTGGATTGGTGTAAACGTCGATACACAGCTGGCGTAAAGGGCAAAGTCAACAAAACTAGTTTAGTTGAGCGACGATCGGCAAGCTTGGTCTCGCTGCTGTGGGCAAGCGCGTGACCGCCATTTTTGCATTTTGAGCAACTTTGAATTTTGTACGTTTTTGGGCAAGACAGATCTGCAGGTCCAGCGCTCCACTACAGGTGAAGGTACTTCATGTTTATAATATATCCAAGCCAGAGCATGCTAGCTCCCGTGCAACTCGGGATAAGGCTGTTTTTATTCTCCAAAAAATTCAATAGTTGTGGCAACTGTAGCTTTGACACCTTATTATGGATTAACAGCAGACAAGTTACAGGAGAATCTATAACCACTGCTCTGCCATTTACTGCAAACCGCAGCTCTCTACTTTGTAGCTTTTCAGAGATACGGAGCTTTTTGTCAACTGTACTTGCCTACTTTGAGCTCTTGGTGCCATCTTTGAATTTTGTACACTTTTGGGCAAAACATCTCCCACGTTCCAGAAACGCAGAGCCGTTACATAACCATTCAATGTACAGTACTAGTGATTTGCATAGCATAACTCTGTCTATGGACTTCAAGAAAAGATGTTGATTTCTGGAAATAGGGATTTTTTTCTGTTTGCCTTGCTATCCAAGACACTTGTCTTTTGATCTTCTTGTTTACATGTACTTTCTAATTGTGAGTGTACAACATTACAAGCATGTTTACAATATAACATCACTAATGAGTGTGGGTGGGACAAAGAGAAATAAACCTGTCAAGCCCTGGCCCCTTAGTGTACGTGTAGACTGGTAAGTTACATCACAATAAACTCAGCTACGTATGATGTCTATAAGTAAACACAGTATACTGTCTGTCAGGTGTAGCACCGCCTAATACTACACAGACAAACACTCTAGGGCTCGCTCAGGCTCACATATACATGCAGAGAGACTATAACGCATCAGAGGAGTGTACAAGCTGTAGTTGTTATAGTGCAGTAAACCACCCATGTACGAAAAAAGGGACTTACTTGAGCCACTGCAATTTAAACTCCTTGAGAGCCTTGGCATAGTCATCTGCTGGTGTTTCCTTGCTCTTCTTCCCACTAGGCTTAGACTTGGATGCCTTTGGCCCAACAATGAATTTCAACGGATAGCTGACCTACGATGGGTACAAAAAAGTTACTGTGAAATAGCTACGTAACTCTGAATCCTAAACTGAACTTTCTAATGTATGTACAGTACAAGTTAAATGCTGCTGTGGAAAGGACCAGCTGTCTCATTTTCCAGTGAAAGTACTGACTTGGCAATTTCATAGTGCGCTGCCAGTTAGCTACCAGAACTTGCCAAAACAAAAGTATCATTGTGTTTTCACTGTCTAAAACTAAGCGAGGGTTGTCCAGTGACGCCGTGACATGTCAAGGTTGTCAAAGTGTCCTAAGTAACATAAGAATTCTATGGACAGTCCTTCAAATCTACCCACCTACTCAACATGTAGCTACCTATGACAGAGCCATCTTAAGATGCACATCGCCCTATCCTATCAGAGAATCCCAGTAACTGTGACTATCCAGGGATCATCCCGGGATGCACACATGTACACATACTCCTACCCCCCTGTCAGAGTATCCCGGGATTCCCTAGTAACTGTGACTATCCCTATCCCGGGATGCACACACATACACATACCCCTACCCCCTCCGTCAGAGTATCCCGGGATTCTCTAGTAACTGTGCCTATCCCGGGATCATCCCGGGATGCACACACATACACATACTCCTACCCCCCTGTCAGAGTATCCCGGGATTCCCTAGTAACTGTGCCTATCCCAGGATCATCCCGGGATGCACATGTACACATACTCCTACCCCCCTGTCAGAGTATCCCGGGATTCCCTAGTAACTGTGACTATCCTGGGATCATCCCAGGATGCACACACATCCACATACCCCTACCCCCCTGTCAGAGTATCCCGGGATTCTCTAGTAACTGTGCCTATCCCGGGATCATCCCGGGATGCACACACATACACATACCCCTACCCCCCCGTCAGAGTATCCCGGGATTCCCTAGTAACTGTGCCTATCCCGGGATCATCCCAGGATGCACATGTACACATACTCCTACCCCCCCCCCCCCTGTCAGAGTATCCCGGGATTCCTTAGTAACTGGGATCATCCCGGGATGCACATGTACACATACTCCTACCCCCCCTGTCAGAGTATCCCGGGATTCCCTAGTAACTGTGACTATCCTGGGATCATCCCGGGATGCACACACATACACATACCCCTACCCCCCTGTCAGAGTATCCCGGGATTCCCTAGTAACTGTGACTATCCCAGGATCATCCCGGGATGCACATGTACACATACTCCTACCCCCCTGTCAGAGTATCCCGGGATTCCCTAGTAACTGTGACTATCCCGGGATCATCCCGGGATGCACACACATACACATACCCCTACCCCCTCCGTCAGAGTATCCCGGGATTCCCTAGTAACTGTGCCTATCCCGGGATGCACACACATACACATACTCCTACCCCCCTGTCAGAGTATCCCGGGATTCCCTAGTAACTGTGCCTATCCCAGGATCATCCCGGGATGCACATGTACACATACTCCTACCCCCGTCAGAGTATCCCGGGATTCCCTAGTAACTGTGACTATCCCGGGATCATCCCGGGATGCACATGTACACATACTCCTACCCCCCTGTCAGAGTATCCCGGGATTCCCTAGTAACTGTGACTATCCTGGGATCATCCCAGGATGCACACACATCCACATACCCCTACACCCCTGTCAGAGTATCCCGGGATTCTCTAGTAACTGTGCCTATCCCGGGATCATCCCGGGATGCACACACATACACATACCCCTACCCCCCCGTCAGAGTATCCCGGGATTCCCTAGTAACTGTGCCTATCCCGGGATCATCCCAGGATGCACATGTACACATACTCCTACCCCCCCTGTCAGAGTATCCCGGGATTCCCTAGTAACTGGGATCATCCCGGGATGCACATGTACACATACTCCTACCCCCCCTGTCAGAGTATCCCGGGATTCCCTAGTAACTGTGACTATCCTGGGATCATCCCGGGATGCACATGTACACATACTCCTACCCCCTGTCAGAGTATCCCGGGATTCTCTAGTAACTGTGCCTATCCCGGGATGCACACACATACACATACTCCTACCCCCCTGTCAGAGTATCCCAGGATTCCCTAGTAACTGTGACTATCCCGGGATCATCCCGGGATGCACACACATCCACATACCCCTACCCCCGTCAGAGTATCCCGGGATTTCCTAGTAACTATGACTATCCCAGGATGCATGTGCATGTACATGTACATGTACATACACACATACTAATACCCCATGCACAAATACACACATTCCTGCCCTTGCTGCTCTCGCAGAGTATTTAACCATTGACTGTGCCTTCAATGTGGGAATGTTGGAGTATATTTATTGAACACACTTATCAAAATAGCTTTTCAGGAATGAAGAAAGTACAGTTGTTAATTAATGGGGACTACTGCAATTTTTGGTTGTGTAAGTCAGAAATATACATTAAGTAAAAAAGGAAGTGCTCTCTATTCATATGTTGTGTGATGCGGGTATAGCGTGACATCCAAGTAAATGTCTGTTCACATATCTGCGTGTCAACATAAAATGGAAAAATAAGATTGTGCATAGCTAAACATGCATGTTATTATAAAATGTATATCAGTCTACCTTGTTGAGCTCTTTTACGTGGTAAGGGTTACAGTTCTGGTGACACCATGTGTCAGTGTGGTCCTTAAAGTGCATCTTATCCACTACAATATTGAGGGAAGCTATTCGCTTGGTGGTCTCTGTCAAGTCTATTCTTGTGCTGTTACTGGCATACCCTGAAGCAATATCAAACTGCTTTAGAACAAACTGAGATTACCATGTAAGTTTTCTATACCTGTGGTGAACGTTAAAATGGTATATTACAAACTTCTACGATTGGCTCTCAGGGCAGCACTGGAATCCAGGAAGAGGGCTTCTTCATCTGCTCCAATTAGAAGGAAATCTCCCAGGAAACAGGCCCCGCAGGACAGTGAGGTTGACCCTTAAATACTGCTCATGATACACTTAGCTTGGGTTGCTTGTTGCTCTAACTTACTCCTTCCTGGCATTATATCATTTATGTTCTTTCATTTACTCTTATATGGACTCCTGACTGTTATTTGTTCTTGTTTACGAAATTATACACTAAGTGATTGTATATCTATACTTGCAAAAATGCTTGACTTCAATTCTGACATATTCTGTGCATTCCAAGATGGTAATAGTTATTGTGTAGGGAATCCCGGGACAATCTGAGGGGGTTAGAGATAACACTGACTGTGTGTCCTAGCATCCTGATGATAGGATGTCATGGTTAATTAATAGAAAATCTTGGGATACTTCTGGCTAGCTAAGGAATTCTGGGGTATCATCTCATGGGGGGTAGGAGTGTGTGTGCATCATGGATGACCCCGGGATAGTCACTGGTATGGATATCCTGCGATACTTTGATGTGTGTGTGTGTGTGTGTGTGTGTATCTTGTGATGATCCCAGGATAGTCACAGCTATTAGAGAATCCAGTAATACTCTGTTGTGGGGGGATGTGTATGTGTGTGCATCCCGGGATGATCCCTGCAGTTACTAGGGAATCCCGGGATACTCTGACAGGGGGGGTAGGAGTATGTGTACATGTGCATCCCGGGATGATCCCGGAATAGTCACAGTTACTAGGGAATCCCGGGATACTCTGACAGGGGGTAGGAGTATGTGTATGTGTGTGCATCCCGGGATGATCCCGGGATAGTCACAGTTACTAGGGAATCCCGGGATACTCTGACAGGGGGGTAGGAGTATGTGTATGTGTGTGCATCCCGGGATGATCCCGGGATAGTCACAGTTACTAGGGAATCCCGGGATACTCTGACAGGGGGGTAGGAGTATGTGTATGTGTGTGCATCCCGGGATGATCCCGGGATAGGCACAGTTACTAGGGAATCCCGGGATACTCTGACAGGGGGTAGGAGTATGTGTACATGTGCATCCCGGGATGATCCCGGGATAGGCACAGTTACTAGGGAATCCCGGGATACTCTGACAGGGGGGGTAGGAGTATGTGTACATGTGCATCCCGGGATGATCCCGGGATAGGCACAGTTACTAGGGAATCCCGGGATACTCTGACAGGGGGGTAGGAGTATGTGTATGTGTGTGCATCCCGGGATGATCCCGGGATAGGCACAGTTACTAGGGAATCCCGGGATACTCTGACAGGGGGGTAGGGGTATGTGTATGTGTATGTGTGTGCATCCCGGGATGATCCCGGGATAGGCACAGTTACTAGGGAATCCCGGGATACTCTGACAGGGGGTAGGAGTATGTGTATGTGTGTGCATCCCGGGATGATCCCGGGATAGGCACAGTTACTAGGGAATCCCGGGATACTCTGACAGGGGGTAGGGGTATGTGTATGTGTGTGCATCCCGGGATGATCCCAGGATAGTCACAGTTACTAGGGAATCCCGGGATACTCTGACAGGGGGGGGTAGGAGTATGTGTACATGTGCATCCCGGGATGATCCCAGGATAGTCACCGTTACTAGGGAATCCCGGGATACTCTGAGGGGGTAGGAGTATGTGTACATGTGCATCCCGGGATGATCCTGGGATAGTCACAGTTACTAGGGAATCCCGGGATACTCTGACAGGGGAGGGGGGTAGGAGTATGTGTACATGTGCATCCCGGGATGATCCCGGAATATTCACAGTTACTAGGGAATCCCGGGATACTCTGACAGAGGGGTAGGAGTATGTGGATGTGTGTGCATCCCGGGATGATCCTGGGATAGTCACAGTTACTAGGGAATCCCGGGAAACTCTGACAGGGGGGTAGGAGTATGTGTATGTGTGTGCATCCCGGGATGATCCCGGGATAGACACAGTTACTAGGGAATCCCGGGATACTCTGACAGGGGGGTAGGAGTATGCATACATGTGCATCCCGGGATGATCCCGGGATAGGCACAGTTACTAGGGAATCCCGGGATACTCTGACAGGGGGGTAGGAGTATGCATACATGTGCATCCCAGGATGATCCTGGGATGGACCGATGCTCTAGTTACTAGCTGCTTGGATGGACTAAAATATTACTCTGGACACTTTGACAACCTTGACATGTCACGCATCCCGGGATGATCCTGGGATGGACCGATGCTCTAGTTACTAGCTGCTTGGATGGACTAAAATATTACTCTGGACACTTTGACAACCTTGACATGTCACGGTGTCATTGGACATGAATGAACTAAGCTAGCTTCACGTACCTTGGCCTACAAACTTCTAGTAGCTTCCACTATGCTCGTGGTATATAGTATCATACTGATATAATGACTAACTGCACGAAGAGACGGCTTTTTACAACTGAGGAAATTGACAATACGCCTCTTCCCAAATAACCCAGATGAAGAAGAAACTAAGAGGTGTATTGTCAATTTCCTCAGCTCTCTTGCAATATTATGCACAGTAGGTTCATAGAAGCATATTATGGATTGCT
Organism: Phakellia ventilabrum; assembly: GCA_963921505.1. NCBI lineage: Eukaryota > Metazoa > Porifera > Demospongiae > Axinellida > Axinellidae > Phakellia > Phakellia ventilabrum. The sequence continues at coordinate 3,634,281 of OY997397.1, forward strand.
ACTTGATGTTAAATGTACAGTGACATTATGATCATCGATACTTGACTAGCCTTGAAAACCAGTGGCCCACTTACGTAAGTGTATGCTGAATAGGTTGGGCCACAGGTTTCCAATGCTGTGATTACACATAGCTAATACTCTGCCAATCTGAATACATCATACAATGATTATCAAATATCAGCTCAGTCACTGCTCGTACATGAATATCATTTGTCACTTGCTGGTTCAGTCTGTGCAAGAGTCTTTCGTAGGCCCTTTTTCTTTTTGGTAGTGGTTTTTACCTGTCGCCTTATACTATTCTAACCAGGAAGATGTTGTAGAAAACCCACGTACAGCAATCCAGAGTTCAATGACTTCAAGTAGCGCATCAGAATCATCTATGTCAGTGATGAGCATGCATAAAGTTTAGGCATCCTTCTTGTTGGCTTAGGCCTTGAATGTCATTGCTTTTGAGTATTGAATTTTGACGGGTACGCTGCATACAGCAAAACTGATAATTAAGTAAGTATTAATAATTGCAAAATTTCTTGTTGCTACGCATACATCATGTTCGGATATTTGGTGAAACTGAGCTACATGCGTGTATAAGTAGCTATAATTTCTTATTAGGAAAAGATTATTACCTTCTTTTTGACTGCATCAGATTTACTGAGGGTGAATCTTCCTGTCAGAAGCTCTCCGGCCTGAACACCTTGCTTTGGTAACCTGTCCGTGATGCGAGAGAAAAGCCACGTATGAGATAGTTAATGACTTTCCTTTTTTTAGTTGGACAGAGTTTATTACCTTGGTAATGTACAAAAAAATGTACCAATTAAGAATGAATGGAGTTATAGGCCCTACAGCAACTGAGCACAAAGATACTGAAGTTGGGTACAACAATGCCACGAATTGGGTTAAAGCTTTATGCACTTGTTGAGCATAGCCACACTGCCACAGTATTATGACTACTTACTTGTCATCGTTGACAGCAGAGATATACAGGGGTACCACCTTCCCCGGTTTCAGAGTCTTGGAGGAAAACTTTGCTCCAGGGCTGAGGGTGTCTACACGGGCACTACCCACTTCCAGAGAAATTGATGAACTCAGCTTAAACTCAAGAAGTATGGGCATGTCCTTGAGGTGCTCCAATTGAGTTTTGTTTGAATGACGAACCTAGATAGGGTATGCACTGTACATATAAATGCCTCCTTAGTTTTCCTTTTTATACACACATCTTTAGTGGTATGTGCATGTACACAAAGCCTCATTCTCAGGCCCACATCATATTTCACTTTTAATAGCTGTGGGCATGGCACGTACATTTTCTCACATGCACGCATGCGTAGGGTACAGTTTTTACAGGCCTGAGGATAGTTGCAGTTCTCAGACAACAAAGGAAGGCAGAGAACCTATATTTCTTGTAGCTTAGCTTTTGGAGCCATTTTGAATATACCAGTGCAGAATCAATGTCACCAGAAAAAGATACAGATCCTGCTCACACACTATGAAGTAGTTAGAAAATACACCAGGCTCGCAGTAGCAAAATGAAACACACATGAGTATGTGTGCATGTGAATGTATGTATGTATATGTGTGTGTGTGCGCGCGCGTGCGTGTGTGTGTGTGTGTGTGTGCATATGTATGTTATCACAAAAAGTGATCCCGACTTTCAAAGATTGTAGCGGAGAGAGATTATCACAAGTAGCTATGCCAAGATAAGTGCAAGAAGGGTACTAGTAGGTAGAATAATATCCTTTGCGGTAAATCCTTGCACAATAGCCACGCAACAGTTAATACAAGAACAGTAAAACTCTTACGTACTTGCAATTTCAGTGTGTACTCGCCCTTGTCCACTTTGGTAGAGTATTGCTTTGGGTATGAATCTCCTGCACAGAGTAACTGTTTGCTGCTGTTGTACAACAACCACAACTGGCCACCATATGGACACTCATACAGTAGATCACTTAGGAGGTAGGCATTTGGACGAACTTCCATGTTGCGGCTCTGTGCAAACACAAGAGTACAATAATTTTACGTGTAAGATCCATGTGAATACAGTGCATAACGAGGTACCCTTGTACCATCTTGCAACCAGGAGTGTGGGAGGAGGAGGCCTGTACAATTATTATATGCCACACGTCACGGGTTGACAGATGTGCCCACACTAACTGCAAGGTAATCATGTGCATAGCTATAAGCAGTCTTGTAACAAAGCCGAGATGAAAATTACAGGAATATTTGATAGTGTCATGGCTGAAACAACTGTTCAAGAATGCCTAATGGCAGGTGAGAGATCATGCATGGCGTGAAGCGCTCCTACATCGTCTGTTGCTGTATTTGCTCCTGCAATACAGTCTGTCACTCCCTAAAAAATTGCCTGCTCGAAGTCATTCTTGAAAGAACCACTTTGTCAAGCAAAAGGCTAAATAAAGCGTAGTCATTGATTAAAGCTGTAATGACAGCCTTAGATTTCATTAGAGGTAAAATTACAGTTGCTTGTTATGACGTATATAATTGTAGCAGCTCTGAGTACTGTGATGTACCATGTATTTAACCTTGTTCCCAGTCTCTACTCCCAGCTTTTTTTCGCATGTTGTAAAAAAGCGGGAGGGAGCCTGATCAAATTCATCACGTGAAGTGCGTCATATCCACAGGAAGGGTACGTGGTTTTGTGGAATGCTCTGATCTGGCCGCTCGGCTGATAAGCCAGCAAAAGAGAGCAGAAAGTGTAAAGCTGTATGAGTCCAAACTGACTGAAAGAACAAACTAGTGGGTGAGTGTTAAACAGCGTGGCCTTAGTTGAAAGCTAGTTAGCTAGCGGGCTATGGCGGCTTAGTTTAGCTAGTGATACAGGCTAGCTACTAGCTTATACAGTACCTAGAGGGCTAGGCCTTTTAGTTTAGTTAGCGGTATGGGTAACCTACTTCTTTAGAGCTTGTAGTGCTTGAAAAAAAGCTGAGCTGTTGGTAACTTACATAGCTAGCTTTAGTGGCCAGGCTATGTCGGCAACATTCAAACTAGCAAGCCTCCAATAGGAGTCCCCACGTTTTTACTCACCCTCTGGCTTTGTCTTTCATCCCGAATGGTTCTTTCACTAAGCTTGAAAGAAAACTTGCAGCTATATGTACTCACATGAATGCATACATATGTAGCTGCATGTACCTAACAGCCACTGCTACCTGATGAAATGTTAAAGTTACTGAATTGTATGTGAGTGTACTACATACAGAGCTACATGTACCTAGTAGCTGCTACTAATCAATGGTTAACATTTGAGGAATAGGTATTTGTGCAGTTCTGAAAGATCATTGTAACATAGGAGAATACAGGCCTCCTAATGATGTATACCGTACATGTGCACAATCTACAGTTTTCTTATCTCACTGACTAGAATGAGTAACTTACATGTAGTTTATCAAATAATATTCAGTGGAATGAGAATGCAAAAATCCCTCTGGCTAGATAGTTAGTTGGCAATAGTTATCTATCCTTATTATAAATGTTCCTCATTGCAAAAAACAATTCTTGCAAACACTAACCACATGGAAACTGTAGGTGAGAATAAGCTCATAGATCTGGGTTCCATTTGGTAAGATGTCTCGCCTACCAAGTGGCTGTATCTGGTGTTCCATGGGTCTGTGGTTGGTGAAATATGTGGAACGAATAAACAAGGAGGTGGGTAGATTGGAAATAGGTTGCATACCATAATGCACAATCCATTACGCCTGCTATATTACATGTGTTAGCTAGCATTGGCAAAAGTTGCTCAGAAAGCAAGTGAATGCAATTAAGTAAATGTTGCAACATTCACTTATATAAGGCAGATACTTTTGCAACATTTATCATAAGGCAGTTACTTTAGCTACTTACATCAGGCCTGTAGGCGGGGAGTTCAATCAAACCACCCTGTTTTCATTGAACTTATACATGTACCTACAGCACAGTAGCTAGATAGCTACAATGTGCTATCGGTCTCAAACACTTTCACCACAAATACCATTTGGTAGGAAAGAATTTTCCATGCTGCACGCAGGCTAATTGACCATCTTGAGCTGGAGGCTGGCCACAGGTCCACCTTTGCTGGAGGGTGTTTTAGGACCAGTACTACAGTACCACTTAACACTTCTGAAAACAAGCTATTGACCTAATGAGCTGACCTCTTTGGCACTACATGATGTGTGAGCTTAAAGTCTGGAGCAGTTTCTTCTTGCTCAAAGCCTGCAGAAATCTCCATTGATGTCCACATTGTTGAACCATGCTGGAGGTAATAAAAGTATAATAATACTTCATATCTAAATATAAGCCTGGTATCTTTTATGCAAGTTATGCATTACAGTATGTCAGGCCAAGCTAAATGTAGAGCAAATACCAGGTATGTCCTTAGTGCAGAGCATATTACACAAATTAAACCATGTAACATCATCTGGAGGATGCTTCCTTCCTACTGCACTACTACGTAGTTCTGAATTCATAAACTTCCTATGAAATTGTAAGGTTTTCTGTGCAACAGTGTAGCTAGATGTAGCTAATCATCATGTTTTGCAGTGTATATCCGTTCTTTTAAAATCTGTGTGTGACCGGTCGGTACCAATTGCTTTACGGTTTTCAAGTTTGTATGCATGCATGCATGTCCGTCCGTACTGGGCCATTATTACTGGCTGGTACTAAGATTGCTTTACGTTCCCACGTCTGTGTGTTTGTGTGTGTGTTTGTCCGCAATTATCACGTACGCTAAGTTACGTCATACCGTTACTATGCCACTATAGCCACGAGCGCAGTGCCAATGAAAGCTACTGGAAGTTTGCAGGCTGAATAGGCCGAGGTACGTCAAGCTAGGTTAGTTTTGTGTTGTCTAGACGGCGAAAGAGTGGTAGGTAACAATGATAATGCTGTTTGCGTAAGTTCTGATCGCTAACTGGAAGCGCACTACAAATTGCTGTGTCAGCACTTTCGTTGGAAGCTGTACATGATGAGACTGTCTGCCAAGCTGATCCATTCTACAGCTGCATTCAGCATACTGATAGACTTACCTGTTGCTGAGCACAACCTTCAGATGGATGATTTATGTAAATAAAAAAACGGCTGGTTTTAAGATATGAAATATCAGCCTTGTTAGATATGAAATATCAATCTTGTTCATTTTTTACTTCATAAGTAAACTTTTTATTATTTCATGGAAATGGCTCATATAAAACCAGTGTTCATGCGTTTTTCATAGGCAATAATTCGTCATAAAACATACATATAATATTATTTATATGTCTACATACATACTTTTTTTACATTTCATATAATTTACCAGGTTTTTCAGAGCAAGAAAAAACAAACAAACTAGTAGTGTTTGTACACTCTGCGATAAGCGCAACCTGGGAAATGAGGCTAACTACTTATCACTTTTTCACCGTCTGGGCAACACAAAATCCAAGTCCTGACAGAAGCTGGTCCACACCTCAACCACCACAAACAGTGTGCTAAGTAATCCAAATATGTGCTCAGTTGAGCTTGCAATTACGTTATTAATAAATATTGTTATGAATGAAAATGGTGTGGAATGGTAAGCATTCACTTGAGAGCGATAGTAAATCATTGCCAAACAACTTCAGTTCTTTGAAGTAGCGCGTGAACGAATGTTTAACATTCGAACATTCGTTCGAATGTTAGAATATTCGAAGGGGAAACTCCTCATATCGACTACTACTAATTAATTAATTACTACACGTGGCGGCCAAGTATCAAGATGGCGTCGGGAGAGTCTAGTGCTAGTGCGTCTGCTGTTAGCTCTGAGACCGAGAGTTGTTCGAGTTCTAATCGCGAAAAATCTGATGTGTGGAAGTATTTTCGAAAAACGGGGCCTAAGAACGTCAAGTGTACATTGTGTGACAAAAGCTACGCGTTTCATGGGGGCACGACTAACCTTCGCGACCACCTACTCCGAATACATGCAAACGAGTTCAAGCCGAAACAGCAGCCTCGTTTAGATACTTTTATGATTCGGGGGAAGTGTCCTGAAAGTCGGGCAAAGCGAATAACTGAACTGATAGCAGACATGGTTGCTCGGGATCTTCGTCCAGCCGCTGTGGTGGAAGGAGACGGATTTAAAGCACTTTTGAAGTTTATCGAGCCTGGCTACAAGGTTCCATCAGCAACGCACATCGCTCACGTTGTTCGCCGCCAGCACGAAGGTGCTAAAGTAGCTCTAAAGCAAAAGCTGAAAGAGAATGCTTTGAGTCTGGCCATCACGAGCGACATTTGGACTAGCTGCGCAAACGATGCCTACATCTCTCTCACAGCCCATTTCATCTCTGCTGATTGGCAGATGGTCTCTTGCGTGCTGGCCACAAGTCCATTTCCTGAGCAGCACACCGGCGTTAACATAGCCGAGAAGCTGAAGCAGATCGTGATCAGTTATGATATTGATATGAAACGTGTGAGAGCCCTAGTGCATGACCAGGGGTCAAACATGGAGCTGAGTGCTGCAGTACTGGAGGAAAAGTTCAGCTGTGAGAGCCTGAGTTGTGCAGCCCATCGCCTTCAGCTCTGCATACAGGAAGGCTTGGAGGTATGTGCTATTGCAGGAGCTATTGGTGCTGCTAAGAAGCTGGTAGGGCACTTTCGTCACAGTGCTCTTGCCACTAGTGAGCTCCACAAACGACAGGAAACGATGGGAATGCCACAGAGGAGGCTACAACAGGACTGTCCCACACGCTGGAACAGTACATACTACATGCTGCAAACTTTGCTAGCCAACAGGTGGCCTATAACGGCTGTTTTGTCTGATGAGCGTGTCACAAAGCGACGATATAGGTATCTAGACATGTCATCTGAAAAGTGGGCGGCTTTGGAAGAGCTGGTTAAGGTCTTAGAGCCATTGGAGGTTGCTACTGTTTTTTTAAGTAAAGAGCAGAATATCTCTCTCTCTACTGTTTATCCAATTGTGCATGGGTTGGTGGGCAAGCTGGATGCCACTGAAGAGGATTCTGGAGCCTTTAGATCTTTCAAAGTGAAAGTGGCAGCAGCTATTAGAAGAAGATGGGATTTGGACAGCCTTGATGTTACTCAGGTGTCTGTGCTAGCTACGGCCCTTGACCCAAGATTTCGATCACTTAAATTTTTGATGGATGACAAGAGATTAGCTGTAAAAGCCAAACTCCTGCAGCTTGCAAACAGTGCGAAGCGGGATTTTGAGCGTGAGACTATGGAATCTGCAGATACGGACTCTCACAGCAGAAATGGTAGTGGCACGGACTCCCCTACAGAGGCGGCACCAGCTCCTAAGCGTAAGAAGACTGCTTTTGATGTACTGCTTGGTGAAGAAGAAGAAGAAACGAATGGAGATAGCACAAATAATGAAGAGCAAATTAGCCAGTATTTTGCAGAGAAACCAGCCCCTCGAGACTGCTATCCACTGAACTGGTGGAAACAGAATGAATTTCGCTTCAAATATCTGGCAAAAATTGCCAGATCCATCTTGTGTGTTCCAGCGACCTCTACTGCCAGTGAGAGGCTGTTTTCAACAGCTGGGTTAACTGTCACGAAGCTGAGGAGCTGCCTTAAACCAGAGAATGTGGATGCTTTATTGTTTTTGAATAAAAATTTTGAGTACTTGTATCAGTAATATTGTGATGTCTGGACAGTCTAGTACAATGTAAACTGTCTTGTGATACATGCTGCCCTCTGTGGTTTACAGTGTAAACTATGACATAATTCTACCGAATGTTTGTGCCCTACTGCTGATAGAATGTTCGAAGTGGGGTTTTCCACATTCGTTCAGGCACTAATTTGAAGGCGCTATGGTGTGAGAGCACGTAGTTTATTCATGTTGAAATAGCTTCAGGCATTACTGTGCTAGCTTTTATTGTCTGAAAAAGAAACAAATTGGCCTTTCATCAACTTGCTGATGTGGTACTGCGGTAATGCTCTCCAGCAGCGTTGACAGTCTTTTTACTGATGAAAACACTTGAGAATGACAGGTATGGCTCATAAAAGCTTATGACTACATTTAGGGGAGAGTTTTGAACATATCACTTATACACATTTAATGCGGCGGCCATTTTCCCCCTGTGCCAGCCCTATATATGGAGTACTAATGTATTCCATAATATAGCGTACAGTGCTACAGAGGAAGACAGTATTTGCTTTTTTGCTCTATCTCCTACATGGTATAATATTAAGCTCTCAAATCTAGAACTAGAATAAAAGTACCTACACATATCTGCTACAGTTTTGTATAAGTATTACGTAATTCAATACCATAGGATTCCACAATACACCTGATTTTGAATTTTGTTAGGTTCATTTCCTCGAAGTTCAGGCTTCAAATTTGGATTGAAAGTAGTAAAAATTTGAGATCATACCTCCGCTTTGGCCATACCTATTTGATCCTTTTGATCTGTAGTGGGCTTGAAAAAGAAAATGAATCCTGTGATGATGTCACTTTCATAGCCACAACTGCCCACAAGCGTGCTGCATTAGACGTAGCCACGATTGTAACAGCTGCATCACAGTAATTTGGGTGAGCCTGAGCGAGCCCCAACCTAGCGACGTGATGTGCACCTGTGTCTGTATATATATATGTATGGTAGCTAGGTACGTACGTCCTGCCCCTGGGCCCCGGGGTATGGCATGTGTTCAAAATGGCGTCCTTTGAGTGACAGTGATGCCGTCTTCAAACCTGTAACACACAAAGAGTCACAGATTGGGACAAACCCCTTTACCAAGAGAGACTTACTTCAGTTCCAAGGTTAGTGGAGTTCCTGTAGCTCACGAATAGAGTAAAGATACGAGACGACTATCACTGGAGACAGAAGGCACGATCGAGCAATGCGAACGGTATTTCCAAGCAGCTTTCCACTCTCCCAGCAGTCACGGTCGAACCTTGGATATATATATCTGTTGCAAATCGAGATCCCCCCTTCCTGCAGGTCAGTCTTTTGTTGTACATTCACCAGCATGATCACTGATACGCATAGTTTGCTTGTTTTTTATTCTCACGACTGTCTAGGCGAGATATTATCCAGGGGCCAGCGCTAACATGATACTATGTTGTGCAGACTACTACTACTGTTGACTAGCTACTGCCGCCTTGCTAGGCACGAGCTGTTGTGGCGTGATTTATTGTAAACATCAATAATTTTCACATGAATTTCGGACTTACAATTCATAACCAATCTTTCCTTGCTGACCTCAAGTGAGTTAGTAACAGCACAGCACGCATAACTAATAACTTAAAAGTGATAATACATATAAACTGTATTGTGCTATACTGTATATGTATTGCCATGTACATCAGTCCATTCCTCCTCTCCTAGTCTCGCGGGCCAGCCTCACTCGCACACGAGAAGGCTAGCCCACGAGACTACTCCTCTCCCAGATCTTTAATAGCCACTTTCGGAAGCATTAAATATTTTGTCAAGGCTTTCAGCACAGCAGAAATCATGTAAAATTATGCACAGTCACTCGCTCAGGCTCGCCCCACAATGTCCTGCATTACACTAGTTTATACTAGAAAGCTCCTACTAATAGCTAACGTAACTGATGACTCACCAGTGCTGTTAAATTTCAACTGCTGAATCTCAATCAAACTAACAAGGATAGGTACTTTCGGAACGTGAGCAACGTAATTTTGCATTGTCATACTTTTATTTTCTTTTAGATCCCAGAAAAATGGGCCAGTCAGGCCAGTGAAACAAAAGATCAAATATATATGGTTTCAATATACTTTTCTCCCCCTCCCCTCTCTCCCAAAAATTACAGAAACAAGTCATAAAAAAACAAGTGATAGAATCCCAAAAATGCAATTGAACAAGGTAGGAACAATACCACATCACTTTTAAGGATGTCATCCCTATATCTCTTGATATTTTACCAACAATACACACCACAATCCCCTACATGCCACACCAGCCATATTCAGAGCAAATAGCTAAATGACCGCAGCAAGACCTCATACTGTAACTTATCCTTTGTACCGTATTCTACGTATTATCCGCCCATGATGTATTATCTGCCCATCCCCTTCTTTGAACAAAAGTTATGTTGGAGGGTATTTACATATATAGTATCCGCCCACTCCTTATACTGTCCATGCGAGTTAAATCTGTAACTAAAAATCAAAAATTCCAAGACAGTAAGTAGAATCGAGCGGCAAAATTCGATCTTCAGTGTGCTTTAATTGGAATACCGACAATAAGTCAGCTAGAGATTTAGCTTTTTAGCTTATCTGCATGCTTTCATTATAGCTTTTTAATTACATTTTGCATCCATACTTGGATAAAATATGCTAGAAAAGGCTATACTTACCTTGTAACCACGCTTTGCATATTGCGTATTTGCTACGCGTTCGAGTGGGCGGATACTACATCGTGATTATACAAACTACATATTATCCGCCCACCCCCCTCTTTCATGTAGCACTTAAGTGGCCCGCCCATGGGCGGATAATACATAGAATACGGTAGTAATATGCAAATTACTTCTCAACCAACATCCTACACCACAATCCACACCCACTTTTACAATGACATCCCACCTGTAACAACGCATAGACTTTGAAATTTTATTTTCAACCAACAGCATTAATTGCCGAGCGCCTTAGCGCGTGGCAACTAATCGTGTAGTGTGGGCTGAAATCTCAGCTAGCGTATATATATATATATGTGCGCAACTTCCGTCACGCTTAGGAATGCAATTAAATCTCCGGTTATGTTCCTTTTACGTGTTTTTACTATGTCTGTACGTTCCGTATACGTGTTGTTACTACAGCTGTAACGAAACGCTTTCGGCCCCGGGGGCACCCCGGGGGGCAAGCACGTGTTCAAGATGGCGTCCTGACGAGTTACATGGATGCCGCCTTTGTACTTCTGACGCCCGAAGGATTAGAGATCTGGACAAATCGATCACTTTTTTTTACCCAGGTAGGCTTACTACAGCTCCAACGCGATTAGAGTTTGTGTAGCCTCTGTTTCAGCAGAGATCTGACCGCTGGAGACAGACGGTACGCGGGTCGATCGCCAGTGATACGAACGTGAGTTTCAAGCAACTCTGCTCTCGTGTAGCAGCCATAACTGGTCCTTGGAACTGTGTTGTATACAGAGACATTCGTCTCCTGAAGGCCCATTCGTGTAGAGTAGCTTCTCTGGCAATTGCGTGGGTGATGCAGCTTCTAGTGGGTGTGGCTTTGTGCTAACTAACGTCATACCTCTGCGCGAGGCTATCTGCGCAATGCGTATGCTTAATTGTAAAGGTTACTGAATATCAAGTTTCAAACAGGTGCTTACACATACTCAAAAATTTAGCCCTTAACTCAAAACTAAAATGAACCTAACAAATTTACCTATCGAAATTAATGTTTTCTGCAAGTATTTTCTGATTCTCTTTGAGTTAATACTTCAAACGTGAGTCACACAACCTTAAGATTATGTCAATGTTATGAGCTTCAATTGCATGCACCATTCACAATTGGAGTTATGAGAGATATTATATCTCAAAATTTTACTTTATTTGCATTTTCCCCTCACACTACCATTTGTGATAAAGAATGCAAAAATACCACAGGATGTATACTTGGCCACATGGTTCATAATGTATGTATAGTCTCACAGGAGTAGTCCTAGCTAAAATCTTTCTGGTATCACCATGAAGCTTCTTTCCACATACAGTACACGTAAACTGAGTATATTGGCCTTTCTCTACTACAGGTAGCATGTAAGGTGAGCATGAAACCAGAACTTTCTGATCTCAAGTCCAATGTACATTTATAAGTCACAAAAAAAACAATGAACAGACATATAGGGATGGAATCCCCAAAAAGCAACCAAACAAGGTAGGAACGACACCACAGTTACTGTACCTTTACGGACTCCCATCCCTACATCTTTTGACATTTTTCCAAACTGGTCTTATGCTTGTTACATGGAATGGCAGGATGTTAGATAGTGATGTGTACATCCTGTGGCAGTTTTTTGAAAGCACTCTTGTATGATTATAATCTTACGGCTGGTGTGGCCATGTAGGGGATTGTGGTGTGCATGTGATTGGAAAAGATATAGGGATGGGAGTCCGTAAAGGTACTGTGGTGTCGTTCATTCCTACCTTCTTTGTTTGCTTTTTGGGGATTCCATCCCTATAAAATGCTTTTTTGGGACTTGTTTCAGTTGTTGTTGCTTTTTTTTGGGGGGGGGGGGGGGACATAGAGTTATTGACCCCTGATGTGCATGTATGTATACGTATATATCGTGAGCTACTCAGGTGATGGGCTCAGATTATAGCAAAACAGTAGACGATATATAATAATTCTAGTGTTAGCAGGGACAGCTATGGTTCAAGGTCCACCACAAACATCTGAAAGGCAATGTGGGCGAGGATACCTGATGGTTGTGGGAGTGCACGGCAGTGCATGGCGGTACCGACTCCATTTAATGCACATCATCGAGGTTAGTATGGTCTACAATGATCTAGCAGTTATATCAGTGTTCTTACTATTATAACGTAACAGTAACTTACTTTGGGTCCATCATAAAGCGTACTTCAAGTATTATAATCATCTAAGCAGAACAGTTCACGCTCGAGTCTGTGTTTCCGGTGTAGGCGTAACCACCGTTTACTACGCAAAACGGAACGGAACAGAACGGCGTATAGCAGCAAGTACTTGCCTCGAGCGCTTGAGAATCTGTGCTGAAAGGTTTGATTTGTTTGAGAACGCTATGGTGTGGGTGCAATAGCCCGGGTCCAGCAACGCTTCTTCACGTTTGAATCATTGTAATCGCTTCAGTCATTGTTGTGCTAGTCTCTCGGAAGAAACAAAGCAGAATTTGACAATTTGCCAGTTTAGCGACTTGCTGATTTGGCACTTTAGCGATACTTTCTGACAGCGTTAATTAACAGTCTTGTTACTGTTGAAAACACTCGAGAATGACAGGTATCGTCCACAAAAGCTTATGACTACATCTAGGGTAGAGTTTTGAACATGTCACTTTGTACACATACAATGGGACAGCCATTTCTTTTTGGAGCCATGTCTATATATGGAGTATTACCTTACTCCATAATACAGGTCCACTAACCGCAGGCACATGCAAAATATACCCTACAATAAGACTGCAGCAATCAAAATGTGACTTACTAAACTGAGGCCTGGCACACTTGGTTGCAAACTGTGGAAGGTCAATTTAAGAGACACCCTAGCATCCTTCACTTCTGACCAGTACTGAGTCAAACAGACCTCCACTGTAATGCCACCCTACAGGGAAAGTAAGAACTCAAATAAATATTTAAGCTTCATAAATATTCACATGAAGTATATACTGTACATGTATCTCTACCCACATCCACACCCCCCTCTTACATACACAAATACAAGTATTTATATATAAGTGTTGTACTATTGATACTTTTTCTGGTATCAGGGGCATCGCACTGCCAAGTGTTAAGTATAGCGGGCGAGTAAAAGCGAATGTAATTGCATGATCACAACATGGGCAGGGTGAGACGGGTCGCAAGCCAGCCTGTTGCGAAAATGACAACTAACCTCGAACCATGCAATGGTGCTGGAGAAGCTATGAAGATGTAACTGGTCTTTGGCAGATTGCTGTCTCTATCGGCAACATATTTTTAAGGATCAGCCAAGGCTGCTACAGGAGAGTGGAAAGACAAGCTCTACTGCTCGAAACTCACATGCGCATCACTCGATCGTGTTGTCGGCTAATAGCGCTCGCATCTCTACTTACACAGAGGCTACACAAACTCTACTAACCTGGCAGCTATAGTAAGCCTTCCTTGGCAAAACTGCGTGGTAGACCTGTCCAGATTTCAAACTCTTTGCGTGCCACAAGTTTAAAGACGGCACCCATGTAACTGCCAGAGACGCCATTTTGAACACATGCCTTGATCGATGGGGCCCCCATAAAATGTGTATAGCTTTCTTTTTCCTGTAACCCCTCAAAGAAACTGAAAGCAGATAAACCCAAGGTTGAAAATCTTAGCTTTCACCCAAAAATCAGTTTCAATCCTCTGTGACCTCTCCTTCATACCAAACATTATTCAGGGTAAATTACACAGTTTCAAGGATCAGCCACAGCTGCTACAAGAGAATCACAGTGGAGAGACGGGCTGTACTCTTTGAAACTCACATTCGCATCACACGATTATGCCGCCATTTCTAGCATTCATAGCTCAACTTGCATAGAGGTTACACAAACTCTAACCTGAAAGCTGTAGTAAGCCTTCCTTGGTAAAAACTCTGTGATAGACTCGTTCAGATCTCTGACTCTTCATGCGCCCCAAGTTTGAATACGGCATCCGTGTAACTGCTAGAGACACTATTTTGAAGCGGATGCATTGTATTGCATTCCTAAACATGGGGGCAAGATGCAGCTGATGCTTGTTACATGGAATGACAGGATGTAGATTTTTTGAAAGTACACTTGTTGCCGAGCGCCTTAGCGCGAGGCAACTAATCGTGCAGTGTGGGCTGAAATCTCAGCTAGCGTATATATATATATATATATATATATATATGTGCGCAACTTCCGTCACGCTTAGGAATGCAATTAAATCTCCTGTTACGTTCCTTATACGTGTTATTACTATGTCTGTACGTTCCGTATACGTGTTGTTACTATAGCTGTAACAAAATGCTTCCAGCCGCGGGGGCACCCCGGGGGGCAAGCGCGTGTTCAAGATGGCGTCCTGACGAGTTACATGGATGCCGCCTTTGTACTTCTGACGCCCGAAGGATTAGCGACCTGGACAAATCGATCACTTCTTTTTACCCAGGTAGGCTTACTACAGCTCCAACGCGATTAGAGTTTGTGTAGCCTCTGTTTCAGCAGAGATCTGACCGCTGGAGACAGACGGTACGCGGATCGATTGCCAGCGATACGAACGTGAGTTTCAAGCAACTCTGCTCTCCTGTAGCAGCCATAACTGGTCCTTGGAACTGTGTTGTATACAGAGACATTCGTCTCCTGAAGGCTCATTCGTGTAGAGTAGCTTCTCCGGCAATTGCGTGGGCGATGCAGCTTCTAGTGGGTGTGGTTTTGTGCTAACTAACTTACGTCATACCTCTGCGCGAGGCTATCTGCGCAATGCGTATGCCTAGTATGATTATAATCTTAACTGCAAATGGATTACATTATGCTGTTGGTCGAAGATAGTAGTGTGCTGTTATAGGCGTGATGTCATTTTACAAGTGGGGTTGATATGTGTGGAAGGATGTGGATTGGGCAGTATATATTGAGTACAGTACAGTACAGTACAGTACATGCTGCTGTGTATGATAAGTTGTAGTGGGAGGTCGTGTGTGTTGTACATGTAAAGCTACTGCAATCATTTATTGGCTGTGGATATGGCTGGTGTGGCATGTAGGGGATTGTGGTGTGTGTATTGTTGGAATATATTATGAAAACAATAGCCTATTGTGTATCAAAGCTGGAAATGTGTCGAAGCTAAAAATGATATAGACACACCCATTGGTGCATGTCATTGCATGCAGCAGAACTTGTGTTCCTGTAGAGACTTGCTGCATCTCATGTAAAAATGGAGTGCCAGTCTCAGCTACAATGTCATAATGAGCAGCAAAGTACAAAAAGAGCTGTAGAGTGGCTTGGTACACACTCTTTGTGCATGCGCAAGAACGTATTCGTAAATGAGTTCAGTCACATGGCACTGAGTAGTACGGAGGCAGTATAAGAGTATCGGAACTAGGTTCCAGTTTCTGCAACCAAAATGGCTTTATACTTACCCAGGAATAGTAAAAGGATCAGTAATTTTCTATCTGCTAAGACTGTGGCAGCTGTCTTACCATCAAAAGTCGGAAGCGCCTCTCTCCTGGCAGTGGCTGTGAGCTGCTCAATTTTCAATTCCAGATCGGGCATTCTAGGCCTTTCAAAGGCAAACGGGATCGAAGACTCAAACTAACAATCACTTTCTAGGCATCTACCTCGCAAAAAAAACATCAGTACCGGGCTCAATGCTTGCTGTCTTCACTTTTCACTTTCGTAAAACAAACAATACACGGTTCGTATATATAACAATGTATGGATAAATATTCAATATTTTACAATTATCATAAAAACACGGTAATTTGCGCGCATGCGCAAATAGTGGATACCAGGCCACTCTTTCAAGGGGGTGTGTGGCCTGGGTACGAGGCTATGGAGACGCAAGCAGCAAAATATCAGCTACTACGATAAAGGGAAAGGGAAGATGCCCAAGACCACAGAGTAGCAGAAGAGCAGGTTGCAGTGGGATACAATCTTTATTCTAATATTGTGCAAGATCCAATTTAACCCAAAAAATTGTGATTCTAGGAATTTATTATGAATCTAATCTAGCAAGTCCATCACTAATTATTTTCAGCCTAATCCAAGAGGTTTATAACTCCAGGAAATGTAATTTGTAAATTTGCATGTAACTACACTTAACCACTTGCCTCAAACTATTAGCTAAAACAACTGTTAACCAGCTAAGTCCACAAACGGTTCTGAGTATTCATCATCACTGGAAATCCTATAGACATGCAGTCAACAGACAGGAGAGGGAGTGACACTGGGGCATATGCCTAGAGAAGTTTCAAAGGTTTAGTGGTTCTTCCTGAGACATGGTGGTGGCATTTCTTGAGAAATCTGCAGTTCCTGGAAAGGTCTGGAAGTACCTGTGTCTATAATTTCACTGGAAAACCAGCTACAATCAAAAAGCTGATCAAACTTTTGTGAAACCTTGAGCTTACTTCTTGAAAGCAGCCACAACTCCAAAAGATTCACTTAACCACTCCTTTACAGCGCATGATCTAATCTAACACAAGAAATTCTATTCCAGGAAATTTCTAATTTAGTGCAAACCAGATTGAAATTAATTTATTAGCTTGCACAATATTAGAATAAAGATGTACACACTGAGAGTAGCAACTAATGGGGTCATTAACATTTACAAACTACAGTGGAAAGTTTGGCTCATGAGAGTACGGATCTATGTGAAAATGTTGGAGCCAGCAGCAAAGTGCAAGGTGACAGCAGAAGACAAGTGAGGTATAGCCTCAGAGACTCTGGAATAAAGACAGAACAGGCACAATGCTCCATCCAATTCTCACCCCCCATGATGAACAGCATTGGCTAGTTAGTGTAATACACATGGGTAGAGAGCCTTAATTAAAAACAAGACTACCTTTCAGAGCTGTCTATTACAGAGGAAAGCTGTCCATTAAAAATAGGAGGGCCTACATCAAATTTATGCATACTATATCAGCATTCAATTTACTAGACTCTCTCCATAAGTCCTTTTAATTTTAGAGCGGAAACTGGAATTAAAGTATGTACGTATCTACTTTATTAACTCTGCCTACCACAACTGGGATGATCATGTTACCCCTAGCATCAGGCTCAAGGGTCAATGTCTCATAGCTCTCCTGTTCCCTAAATGCCTTCTGCGTTAGCAGCTGGACTGCATGCACTGTGACACGAGTACGGAACTCAGCACTCAGGTTAATTAGCTCAACCTCTGTGCAAGTGTGTGTGTGTGTGTGTATAACAGGGAGCATGTACAAAGGTGAGACAGATAAGAATATGTATGTGAATACAGGCCTAGAGATATAAAAACTTATAGTGTCAGTACAAGCTGATTACTGACCTGCCCAGGTTGCTACTTTAGGCGGATGGAAGAAATATCTCTGAACTTTGCTCTTCATAAGCTCTAATGTTGGGACAAAGAAACTCTGCTTCTTCTTGTCAGTCAGCCTGAGTTTTGAAGAATTAAACTTCTATAAATAGGTCCATGCTACTATGAGCAGCATCAACACACTAGCACTGAAACTATTTTAGCAAACGGTCAGATGTGGCTTACTCAGAGGGGATGATAACGGTAATAGGTATCCTGAACAAAGGACCCTTGCAGGTACCAGAAGTATCGTGGGCACACACCTGTATGGCAGCAGTGAAACAGTACATTCAATGTCTGTAGTAGTAGCACAGCTTCACAAGTATGTACTTATCCTGGGGCCTAGTGCTCTATTAATTTGTATTCTGATGATCTAGTGTTAAGACTGCCTATATAGTAGGTTCAGGAACAAGGCCATTCATAGGCATGTCAACAAAATTTATATTTCAAGAAACAAAAAAACATGAAAGAACATATTATAGGGATGGAATCCCCAAAAAGCAACCAAACAAGGTAGGAATGATACCACAATACCCTTACGGATTGGCAGAGACAGGTATAGTTTCAGACTGCTAACCTAAGAACCTTGCAAATGGTTACAGTTATTAGCTTCTTTATGAGGTAGCCTAGCTTAACCACAGGCAAATATAGCATTAAACCCAGCCCCCCCCGGTGAAAAAACATCTGGTGAACATGAAGCTTCTTATCAGACACCTTCTGCTTGGGAATTGCTAAGCTCGACTCAGTTTCCATATTTTCGTCATTTTGTAAGTTGATACGACATTAGCTCAATAAATCTTCAGTATTATTGGTCAGTTCAATGAATTCAGTTATACGTACCAATCACATACAAGATTTATTGTCAGCAAATACGGAGTCTATGATAAAAAATTTAGAACACCAGACGTTCTTTCACCAGTGGGGCATGAACACCTGGGTATAAGACTAAGGCAAACAGGTTATCAAAAATGCCACAGCCAGTACCCATGCCCATGACCACAGGGCTCACCTCAGCATAGTGTGCCCCACTCTCCAAGCCTCGGGGATCCACCTCCAATGGAATCTGACGAACTAGGATACAGTAAACATACACTGAATGATGTTTCAAATCATGGATATGCTGGATATGCTAGGTATACATACAAAAGGAGTCCAGTGGGATAAGCATGCAAGTTTCAAAGTCATGTATTTTAATCCCTTAACAAAACATTACAAAGCATAATACATTTTTTTTTGCAATAGTTGGGGAGTAGTCACTAATTCAGCTGCTACTTGACTGTTCTTGACCCACGACGAGACTAGAAAGGAAAATTTTCCAGTGCATAAATTCTACACGGGATGCAAGGAATAAACAGCAAGAGTACCATTCATCAACTCTACAGGGGTCCCCAGAAACACTTCATGTCAGCACCACGCTAAACTCTGGCCCATAGCCCAGCAATGCCAGGCACTCACAAGAAGACTGTCTTTGGCGTTATAAGCAGGCCTGTACACAGAGCTAGCTAGCCAGACAATATAGGCAAGTTTCTGCGTGCCTGCTGGTTCACTGTTATAATATTATGTCATGTGATTCGGCTACTTCCATTAGCCCAACACTTATATGACAAACAATTATACACATACTTTCTGTTTGCCATTCCAGCATCCGTAAAAAATATATCAACATCTCCCCTTTTCGAATAATACTATAGTAGTATATGCTGACCTCCATTCCATAAAACAAGGTGCTTTGGAGCCTGTATCCAGGGTTCAGTAGCCACTAGAGCCAGCTGTAGCTCAAAATCCTGCTTTTCTGAAGCATCTATAGGAAATGATACATAATATGTACGCACATACTTTGCATCTTAAGCAGACAGACCAATATTATAATAAATCAGCTCACATGCGTTGCTACGTATATATGTACAAACTGTACCAGCATTTTCAGGAAATTTTGGTTCAACAGCAACATGAAAGCGTGAAGGCTTGCTCAGTTGGTGAGGCTCCCTCAGATACAGGCCTCTGCTATTTCCATGTCCTGGCAGGCTCACCTGGTAGGGTGAAAAAACACAGCAAAATAAAAAGATAATGTACATAATACTAGGTCCCTATATACGCCCAGAGGCCTGCCTGGTGCAAGTCAAACAAAGGCTGCAGCTGCTGGTCAGCTAGGAGTTGCTGGTCAACTCTGGGTGCAGAGGGTAATTAGCTGCTGGTTAGCTAGGAGTTGCTGGTAAACTCCTGGTGCTACACTGTACTGACAAGACCCAAATAGGCCAAAAGAGCCGTAAGCGGTTTGCATTAGCAGCATTATTTCAATCCCTTATGTATATGTAAAAAATATTTACAGTCAGATACCATGTCATTGTATGCACCATAGACATACTTTTTTTTCAAGAGATAAAGTTTTGCTATATTCATGATTGAATCCCCAGTCTTAATGTGTGATCCTGAACCGTGAATTTAAAATTCCAGAAAATTTTGGCTGCATGCATCAGACAGGATTTTGCAAAAAAAATAGTTCCACGAGAAAAGTATGCCTACGGAATTACAATGCACACACTCATTTGCCACATAAACTTTGCAAGCGAGTATGAGACATATGTGGGCAGTTTAGCTGCATGGATTCAAGGACTTTTAAAACACACTATACAAGGGGGTTTAAGCAGACCCCTCGCTCACTTGTCTCAAAGCTAACTCAGACACTGCAAAATATAGAGCCAGGGAAGAGCCTGGCACATCAAACTACTGGCAGACATCCCGACAAGCAAATACTTCACCAGAGATATAAGGGGCATAATCAAACTCCTCACGAAGGACAACCACACAGTGGTACTCAGCCTCAGCCGTAGTGTTGTTTTTAGTTAATTAAAACTAATACCTAAAACAGATTAAGTAGGAGCGAAAAAGGGGTTCAATTATACTGAAACTAAAATTTTATCATAGGAAAAAACTAATACAAAAAGTAACATTTTGGGCTCCAAAATGAGCACATTTAGTTAATTAACTGAAATTAAAGGCAATTTAGTAATAGTTTAGACATTTTAGTTGTCCAACTAAAATCAAAACTAAATTTCACACTCAAAATAGAGATTTAACTAAAACTACAACTAAATTATGTGAAGCCATACTCAAACAACACCAAGTGGTAGCGTAAGTCAACAAGTTGGGAAGCATAGTCTCCACAACTTGCCAAGGATCTTTGGCTCTGATGCCTACATCAACCCCATAACATAGCACCTACTGGGAGTAAAGAACACAATCGTGGAAGAAAAGCTGCAAGTGATGAAGGACAGAGGAGACTGGATGCCTGATCCTTCAGGGTTCAGAGAAATTTTGAAGCAGTTGGGCCCACTAGAGGAGAACCTATTTACATCCAGGACTGAAACAGTCTGACAGTCATCATGGGGCCTTCTGAACGGAGTGTTAGATTGCAGAAGGCATATATAGAAGTCTTGAAAATACAGGCATCCTGTACTGTTGGGACCACTTGTGAACTACCCAGCTCTAATTCATCCTCAGGAGGATCTGCTGTGCTGATGACATCCGGAGTGAGCCAACCAGCAACAACACCCTCTAAGGCAGAGATACACTCACCACAACATTTCAGGAAGGCTATAGCAATCCTCCTTACATCATGGAGACAGAATTCTTTGACTCACTCATTCAAACGTGGGTTGGCTGGCATACTCAATGGAATTCCGGTCCGGTCATCAGTGATTAGCAGATTACTAAAAGGGATATTCCATGAACGCCCACTACAGCCAAAATATTTAGCAACCTGGGATGTTAACCAGACAATCACATACTTGGGAGAACAAGACTGATATCTCATATCTAAAAACCAGCCGAGTGTTTTTACATAAATCATCCAACTGAAGGTTGTGCTCAGCAACAGGTCAGTCTAAGCTAAATACAGTTGTAGAATGAATCAGCTCGGCTAGACAGTCTCATCATGTACAGCTCGTGCAATATTCTGCCGTATTGACCGGGAACACATGTAATAAAATGTGTACACGCTATACACAAGCTATGGATATTTGTTAGTTTGTACTGCGTACAGTTTGCACATAATTATGTCGTGTACTACACACATTATGATTACGCTATCAGTTTCTCATCGGCAGTACTTTACCACTCACACGAAAGCACAGATTCCTTGCACTGGAGTGATCACTATCCAGGATAGACTCATATGCTTTATCAACCTGCATAAATTAAATGGTATAACAAAAATATTTGTAAAAAATGAAGAATCCCAAAAATGTCAAAAGATATAGGGATGACAATCAGTAAGAGCTAATGCGGTGTCGTTCCTATTTTGATTGGTTGCATTTTTCCTACCAGGTTGCACGGCGCTTGTTACATGGGATGACAGGATGCTAGGTTGTGCTGCCTAAATGGCAAATGTGCTAATTATTGAAGATATCAGTATTGAGTCTGCAGTGCACGTTGCTGCGAAGGATAAGTTAGAGTGTAGGTCATGTGTATTATGGTGTGCTGCAATTGCTCTGAGTATGGCTGGCATGGCATGTACACATGCAGGGAATTGTGGTGTGTGCAAACAATATAGGGATGACCATCTGTAAAAGTATTGTGGTGTTGTTCCTAACCTTGTTTGGTTGCTTTTTTGGCATTCCACCCTCGCATTTTTTAAGCATTTTTTTATGACTTGTTTCTGTTGTTTTTTTTGGGGTAGAGAAGAGTATGGATGGATGTGGTTGTACAGCTGCAGCTTGTATCTACGTATGTAGAGTTATCTACTTTCATGTGCGTGTATACTTAGTCTTATGGCTCCAGATGGAAGCTGCTTCCGTCTGGGCTCACGAGACTACATGTATACTCAGGTCATAGGCTCAGACAATAGCAACACAGCACACGATGGACAACAATAATTAATTGTGGAGTATAAGGAGGGACAGTTAGAGTGCTCTTTTCAGTAATGCACATCATTGAGGTTAGTCTGGTATAGCAGTTGTATCTATATGCATTATAATTATGACTTATAGCAACTCTCTTTCATCATTACGCACACTCCAAGTACTACAACTGTCGTAGCACAAGGGAAGCGCTGCACAGTCACACAAGAACAGCAACAAATATCTCATGGTTAATTTGCAATTCAGCGACACAACAGCTCTATCAAACGGGATTCAACAGCTACTGGATCTCGTGCACCTTAACTTGTTTCTTGTGATTCGAAGAGACAATAGCTAGCTCTGTGAAACTGGAAATTGGATCTCGATACATATATGCTTGAGACTGAGTTTCAGGTTAGCCATTCTCATATATAGGGATGGCCCAAATGACCACCCCATTGAATGTGTACAAAATGATATATTCAAAATACTGCCATAAACCTCTATGAGCCATACCTGTCTTCTCAAGTAGTTTTGTAACTGACACGGCTGATACTGTTGCTAGAGAGCATGCTAAATTACTACATTGGCAAGTAGCTAGGAGTACTACCGCACCCTACAATATGAAATGTGTGCATGAAGGGGTGGTATGCGTGGGACTGAGGGGGTAGGGGATGTCTACTTCCACCACAACACAAACCTAAGCATTGCATGTGCTGAATGATAGTTCTGGGGACAAGCAGGACATCAGACAGTCTTGCTTGTAGCAGCCCAAGCCAATTTTCACCTGCACAACTCCGTGGCCAATGGAAAAGGTGTCTTGTGCTCCAAGGGGAGCTGCTGTATTCTCCAGAGTCCTCTTGATCAGGGCTGGAGTGTAGGGAATGCCTCGAGACTTCAGAGCTGACAGCAGCAAGGCTGAGGATGTATAACATGAAGACAAAGGTGTACGTCAGTGCATAATGTATAAACACACGAACGTTCTTGCAAATACCCAGCTCTTAGTAGTTTGGTACGTACTAAACTGCTCATATAAGGAAAACATTTTGGCTCTTTAACTCTCTAACAGTGATTTGATGCTTATATACCATATCAGTAATGGCACAGGACGCATATACACTGCCAAGTGTAAAGATAAGAAGGGGGTGTAATGTCAATATAATGTTTGCTATGAAGGAGGGGTCACAGAGGAGAGAAATATATACCATTGTGATCCTTGGATAAAATCTAGGAAAACTGATGTGAAGCTTCTCTACTTCCAGTTTCTGCGACGAGATATGGCCAAAACAAATTTATACATATTTTTATAGTTGTGTACAGTTTTCAAGTAGTATAAATACTGTTTTTAAGCTGCCCTACAGATGAGATTCTGGTGGTGTAGTGATAACATCCTTGACTGCTATTCTGCAGACCAGGCTTCAATTCCCGGCAGGAGCATTTCCTTTTCTTTTTTTTGGCTCATTTATACGGGGCCCCTCCCCCAGGCACGTGTCTCTGGCAGTTTAATACATGGATGCCGTCTTCGAACTTAGGGCGCACAAATGGTCGATGATCTGCACAAGTCTACCAAACAGTTTCACCAAGGAAGGCCTACTACAGCTGCCAGGTTAGTAGGGTTTGTGCAGCCTCTGCATTAGTAGAGATACGAGCGCTGTTAATCGACGGCACGATTGAGCGATGCACATGTGATTTCCAAGCACCACCGTTCATCTCTCCACTCTCCCGTAGTAGCCACGGATGATCCTCGAAGATATGTTGTACATAGACACAACAATCCGCCAAAGAGCAGCCGCTTTTCGTAGCTTCTCCAGCAGCAATCTTATGCATGCTTCTGGGTTAGTTGCTACTCTCGCGACCCGTCTCACCCCGCCCAGGTCCGCATCTCTACTTGCCCGCTATCTTTACACTTGGCAGTGCAATTACCCTCAATGGTATGTAAAGAAAGGTCCTCATTTCGGCACCAGCAGGCTAAGTATCTTTAGAGAATGGCACGTTGCAGTAGTTCACAAGGGCAAAGTGAGCTGAAGTTTAGGGGCAGGCATGGTAGAAATTTATTAATACACTCACCTGTTGCTAGGGTATTATGCAACTGAATGAGTAAGTAAAACATGCTTGTCTATGTTGTTAACGAATAAGCATGGATAGATCACTGCCTAGAGGGGTGTATCCGTTATCTACCACGGGAAAAGTTATCTCCCGTGGAAGCCAAGGAAGTACCAAGGGCGAAGTCCGAGGTACTTCCGAGGCTTCCAAGGGAGGTAATTATTTCCGCGGTAGATACTAAGGTTCAAAAGGTGCCGTTCAGCACGACTCGATAAACTGGGTAGCTAGAAAGCTTTCACAACGCAAAATAGTAGCTACAAGTGGCGAAACACTCCCAGCAATTGTAACAAACATGAACAGCTAATAGCTATGGTAGCTACCCGTCTAGTCCGACCCTAGCACCATTTTGGCAAAAAACGGTAGGCTGGCAGTGTGGCCACACGTACAAACACACAGAAACGCAACAAAATTAGCTACAGACGGAGACCAGTAGTTTACCGTGCTATCCCACATCGATTCACGGGCAAAAAATGCCATACGCCTTGCCTAGGCTCCCCTAGCCACCAGCCCCTACCACAGCTTTCTAAACGTTTGGACGACTGGAACAGAATCGGGTACCCGCTTTACATAAGCAATCAGGGTATATTTTTTCGCGCGGTAGGTATGACCCGTTGTATACCTGTAATGCTGAAATCGGATTGGTTAGAATGACTTAGGTATAGTATAATGCGTGATAACACGGAATTAAGACTACATGTACAATTACAGACTTGAAATCTCAAATTGCTACCACATTTAGGACACATATAGCCTCGTTCCCAGGCCATAGTACAGTCAGAGGAATGGCCTGGTATCTACCGATTGCGCATACACAAGAATTTATGGAAAACAGTCAGTAAACGTATCCGTAAGCGAACTCAGTCACATGGCAGCGAGTAGTATAAAGGCAGTATACGGGTATAGTAAGCAGAAAAATTAGAAACTGGGAATAAATCTCTGGTTCTGATCATTATCTACAACTGAAATGGCTATGCAAGTAGTCAAGAGTAGTAAAAGGACCTGTAATTTTCTATCTGCTAAGACTTTGGTAGCTGTCTTATCACAAAAATTCAGAAGCGCATCTCTCCTAGCAGTAGCTATGAGCTGCTCAATTTTCAATTCCAGATCAGGCCTTCTGTTTCTTTCAGAGGCAAACCAAATTGAAGACTTAAAACTAACAGTCACTTTTTAGGTACCTACATAGCGAAAAAAAATGTCAGTACTGGTTCAAAGCTTACTGTCTTCATTTTTCACTTTTGTGACGTGGATACATAAATGGATACATAACTGAACAATAAACTGGCAGTATTCATACGTAGTATGATACCCTATACTTTCATGGGGTATTTTGTGCATGCGCAAACAGTGGATACCAGGCCAATCTTGAGGGGGGAGTGGCCTGGAGACGAGGCTAGGACACACACAACTATCTCTCAACTGACCAACACATCCACAGGTATGTGGTGAAGACATAGAAGTGCCATTCATAAGTTGGCTACGGCGTAAGACATAGCAGGGGACAGAGGTCACGGCTCCACCAGGGGCAGTCACTGAGACACCTAGGTCTCCATCAGTACTAAGGGAAGGGGAAGTAGGTGATTTGCATCATATCACATGAGGAGGAGGAAACTGAATATGATTTTATACACATTTAACCACAGTTTTAATGTGCACTCTCAGGTACTATATGGACTGTAACAACAGTAAAAAGGTAACAAGCACAGTGCACCAGTAGCTCAACTACTCACGCAGGTCCCCTGGCAGACCAGGTGTAGGGTAGGCCTGGCTTCTTTTGGGTCATGGAATACTCGGCAGCCATCATATCCGGAGAGACAAAAGCACCCACACCTAACAGAGGCAATTAAATAGTTGGAGAATAGGATTAAACCCTTTTCCCAGTGCATTTAGGGAACACAGTTTCAATTGAGCTCACTAGCAGCATTTTAGGTGGCAGTCTGGTTAATGATAATTAGAAATAGTGCATATATATACTGCTAATGTATGGTGAATTATAGCTGCCTCATGCTCAATTCACTAGTACTGCCACAACAGCGTCATGAGTATATAATAGACTGTCTGGATAACCTTCCAGGTTTTTATTCAAAAAAATCACTTCGTCATGCTGTAGATATTAAAATTCTAGCAAATTTTATCCCATGGAAAACAGTGCACAGATGTTAACTGCTGAATATTCCCCTATAGCCTGTGGCTGCATGGTGATGTATATACAGTTGTGCGTAAGGTGTGAAATTTCTTCCATGCATTATAGCTGAGTTACATGCAGCAAAAAGCATTTTTCTCCTTTCACTAACTAAGGTGCCACCTGAAGCTGCCATCTAGTACTACTTGCTTGGTTTAACACCCCAAGCTGAAATGCATAAACTCTATATGTACAGAAAGTTACACAGTAAATATTAATAGAATTGGCAGTTTAGTTTAAATTAATGCACTATATAAGGACATTAAACACAAGGAACTATGGTGGGTGGCCTGGATGGTGTCACTAGAGTATTCAAAAGTGCACATGTATTAACCCTGATAGCGGCTGATAGTAACCTTTTGATAACATTATGCCATGCTAACAAATATGCATTTGCAAGCCACACTACTGAACTCAAGGAATTAAAGGGCGTGAGTTTGAATCCAGATCAGTGCACCCTTTCTTTTTTGGCTGACATTTTTGATAGTGTCATTTTTTTCTCTCCAAATGGCGACATATAATTAGTAATCAAAGGTTTAATTAATTAATTAAACAATTAACCCTAGCCTCGTTCCCAACAAACACCCCCCATGAAAGAGTGGTCTGGTATCCACTGTTCGCACATGCGTGAGATAATTGTGAGAATATACGGAATAGGATCAGTAAATGTATCCGTGAACGGCCTTAGTCACATGGCTAGGAATAGTATGGAGGTAGTATACGAATATAGTAAACGGAAGAACCACAAAACAGATTTCTACTACTAAAATGGCTTTCTAACCAGTCAAGCACAGTCCTGTAATTTTCTATTCGCTATGATTATGGCAGCTGTCTTACCATAAAATTTCGGAAGCGCCTCTCTCCTGGCAGTAAACTGTGTGGTGCTCAATTTTCAATCGCAGATGTGGCCTTCTAGGCTTTTCAGTGGCAAACGGGGTCAAAATTTCAAACTACTGATCACTTTATAGGCATGCACCTAACGAAATCCATCACTGCAGGCAATAAAGCCTGCTGTTTTCATTTTACACTTTCATGACATAAAAACATTAACTTTAATAAGAAGCACATGGCTAAAGATAATGTTACTAGGGAGCTACCAGGAGAGTTGTTGGACAACTTTTCTGTCACTTCTGTGAAGGCTAGAGCTCTCTCTAGAGCTACAATAAAGTATGAAATATTTATCGTTATAATCAACTAAGCGATAAATATTTCTAACAGCCAGAACTCATACCAGATCCAAGCCTCTAGAGCAACAGTTTGAATATGCACTGCATGTAAAGAGACTGCTGACAAAATGGCAGCATGCTTTAAGATAGCAATGGCCACAGCTCTGCCTGAAATGCAGTTGCTAGTGGTTTGGCAGTCCTGATGATTGGTCATGGTCACTACCAGTGCTTAAGGCAACCGTATCGAGTAGTCATGGCTACTCTGTACCATACGATCTTGTTGCAGTTGCTGGTAGAGCATGGCAGCCAACTGATGAGTCCTGCCGCAATAGAAATAAGGGACGAAAGGCCGGCCTATTGGCTGTCTGGTCTGCCTGAGGGGTGGAATTGGAGAACCTTGTTGCTAAAAGCAATGTAGTAAAAATTGAATGCTTTATCACAATTACTCGAAGCTTTCTTCTGCTGTAGTCCACTTGCTTCAGTGAGTTACGAGAGAACTGTAAATTACATTGCATTTTTTCCTCTCACTTGTGATTTCAATATAGAAAATCATGTCAAGTATGACAAGTTTTCACCCCCACACAATAATGATGTCACAGGACTGCAGGTACATGTACTGAAATTTGCACTTTTAGTGTCTAGTGTGCTAGAATCCTTTAGTAGAAAAATTAAGGCCATACCAGAATTACAAGTTTTCACCTGTAAGTAACAATGATGTCATAGTGACTGCTTATCCTGGGCAGAAATACTGGTTCCAAGCTTCTGGAGCCACAGTTTGAATACATAGTGCATGTAGGAGACCGCTGATAAAATGGCAGCATGCTTTGAAGCACAGAGATAGCAATAGCCACAACTCTGCCTGAAAAAGCAATGTAGCAAAAAGTAATGCTACATATATCACAATTCCTTTTCTTCTGCTGCAGTCCACATGCTTCAG
This sequence comes from Phakellia ventilabrum, assembly GCA_963921505.1. Classification (NCBI taxonomy): domain Eukaryota; kingdom Metazoa; phylum Porifera; class Demospongiae; order Axinellida; family Axinellidae; genus Phakellia; species Phakellia ventilabrum. The sequence goes on from OY997397.1 coordinate 3,663,132, forward strand.
CGAGTTATGAGAGAGCTGTAAATTACTTTTCCTCTCATTTGGCATTGTAATTTCAATAAAAAAATTATGTCAAGTATGACAAGTTTTCACCCTTAAGTAACAATTTGCCAATGATGTCACAGGACTGTTTACCTACTGAAACTTGCACTTTTAGTGTCTATAGATAGTGTGCTAGAGTACTTTAGAAATTGAGGCCATACCAGTATTACAAGTTTTCACTCATAAGTGACAATTTAATGGTGTCACAGTATTGGCCTGTAGCTGTTCAGAGTTGGAAGACTGAGCATTCCAAAAACTATAATTGACATTACAATGCGAAGCTAATATCACTCAGGAGAGTGATATACGTATTAGGACTTCCTCTGCAATTGCATATAAAAGAGATAAAAATTATCATCAGTCAGGGAACTTAAAAACTTGTGACTAAGAATGGCCTACATGTATTTGACTAGTATTTTGCTGCTTCTGCTTGTTGCTGTATTTGCTACTGAAGTAGCTGCCAAGCCAGCAGCAAATCTAGCTGGAGATAGCAACTTGGACCTAGTCACTGAGAGACAGAAGAGGCAGTCGGCACAGATAGGTAAGTGTTACTTAACAATGCTATGTCCTTTTTCAATAAAGTTGCCATGTAATTCGCTGCTCACATGCTTTCTATTTACAAATCCAGTATCAATTGGCTTTTCACCCAGTGGATACAATGTGACAGAAGGCAGTGCAATTAGCATTTCTGTTGTAGTGAGCGGTCTAACTACAGGAAATAAAGTGAATGTCAGTGTTAATACCTCAGATGGGAGTGCTAAAGGTATGGATATGCCACTACTGCTCCCTGATATCTATGAATAGCCTTGCAATTTCCCATATCAATGCAGCTGGAGAGGACTACAATCAAACTACAAGCACACTATACTTTCCAACCAACGGATGCCAATATGTGCAGATACACATTATTGATGACCAGAATCCAGAACCGTGTGAGTTCTTCCAAGTCTGGCTGGTCGGGTTGAGCTTCAATTGGGAGAGCTCAGGCCCACAGGAAGTGGCAGTTTCATCACAGGCAACTGTACTTATAATGGGCTACCAGGGTGAGTTGAGTAATCAATTTTGCATCTAACACAGTTTACCACTGTTTTTTCCTCTTTCAGATTGATAGCATACCTAAACTATGAAAACACGACCCAATTGAATAATTGGACAAGTTTAGTGTTGATTATTATCATAAAATATTATTTATTGCACAGAGATCTCTCAAATGATTAATTGATATGTATTTAGAATTGGAACAATGCAAATATACGTTACTATGATTCAGTTACGAACTAAGCTAAAGTTTTGACGTTTTAAATAGGGAGAGGGGCTAATACTGACCAAAGAAATACTATCTGTGAACACACAGTATGAAAAGAAAGTCTATAGTACCCATAAAATGCACGCTTGAGTATCTCATAAGCATACCCAGGCCAATGTAAGACAATACGGGGGAGTGCATGTGCAAATATACGTAATTTGCAGTATATGAAAAGTGGACATACGTAATACCATAATGATGCAAAATGAACAAATGTTCTAGACCATATTATTATGCCAGAACAGCCAGTAGTGTACGTGCACACAGTGATTGGTAGAGCAGACAGAGGCCATGGTATAGGCCAGGCACCAATAGCAGCGAGTCAGCAGAGCAAAAGAACACAGAGAGGCCAGATTGCAGAAAGTTCAGAGCATACGGAGGCCAGACTGCTGTCAGGCATAAGTGAAAGTATCAACAGAAAGTAGCAGTGACTACAGAGGGATCAAGACTACCGTTACTGTACATGTGGTCTCTCCATTCCAGGTTGAAGCATCAGTTAGAGAAATAACACATGTAGTCCCATAGTGATCATATTTATATCTAAAAATCAGCCAGCAATGTCACACATAAATCATCCAATAGGTCAGTCAAGGCTAATTAGAGCAGTAAGGCTGTTTCATCTTGAGTAAGTGCTGAGCCATCAATTTTGTAGTGTGCTTCCAGTGCTAAACATACCAAAACATAATTATCATCACTTACCTGCACCCTTTCACAATCTAGGCAACACACAACTAGCTTTAGCTGAACTTTAGCACAGCCGCCAACTCTCCGTGTGTCTTCCACTCTGGGCACGTTAGATGAATAAATGTAGCCTCGTCCCCAGGCTCTCTGCATGTTGCTGGAGAGCCTGGTATATTTTCTCACGTGATTTGACTTACTTAATTGTGCGTGGGCAGGGACCGCTCGAAAGACGTTGCACTTCTCTATCTTCTGCTGGTAACATTGTTTTAGCGCTTGGTCTATGGCACAAACGAGCTCCGAAGAGTAGCTGCCAGAAGTATAGATTCGCTGCCTTCCTTTGTTGTCTGAGAACGGCAGCTGTACTCGCCCACGCAAAAATTCACCCTTGTACTACCCTTCTACCCTACACGTCATGCACGTGAGAAAATATACCAGGCCCACAGCTGCACTAAAGTGAAACGCGCACGTGGGCCTGGGAACGAGGCTAGAATAGATGTATGACTGAAGTCCAGGGAACAGCTCTGTAATTATTGGTTGATCCCTCGGTGCATCAGCAAGGCCACCATCTCTCCACAAGTGGCTCATACTATCACAATCACAGGTTAGTAGTGGTGACGGACGTGGCTTCCGCCTTGGCAATGTACGATTGAGCATTTAACAAACAGCTCTCAGGGTCTTTCCAACCAACAGAGATGGCAAAACAAAGCCCCCTCTTTAATATGCTGTCCTCTTGTCCACTTTTCTCAGCACTCTCTGAGTTCTTCAAGATATAAATAGCTTGATTGGTCACCCGATAATGATTACTTTTCAGATTATGAGCCACATGAACCACGGGATAATCTTGACCTTCACAGATGGTGAGTGAATAAAACATTTTACTGCACGACAAGCCCTTACCCTGGCTTATCGGTATTATGAAAGGCGGATGTACAAGCCTAGCTACTTACAACTGAGCAATTGTCTATACGGTGCAGTTGGACTGCCCAGGTAGGTGGAATGTAGAGTAGGCAGATTAGTTTTGCATTGAGCTTGGTGATAGCTGCATAGCCATAAACTACTGTGATAGTTCACCGCCTGATTGAAAAGCTAGCTATAATCACCTATAGGACAATGCTGCAGTGCTGTTCAACTGTGAAGCTACCACGCCTGTTGACAGGAGCAATAGCAATCCGCAGTTTCTGAAGACCCAATAAAATGCAACTGTATGTTTTGCATTTCATCATTACATACAGACATGTTGCAAGCACGCTGTTGTGATGGATACATACGTAGGTTGGCCTGTGCAAGTTTAGGGGATTCCCCGCATCCGGCTGGTGAATGTGTATGCATTTAGCAACATCTGTATTACCGTCCAATCACATTGCTAATTACATTGGTTAGGCCATTCCAAATCACAACAAAATAGTTAGTACAGTAAATCAGTGCCAGGTTTCAAACAGTACACTACCATAGCTCACCAATCAGTGAAGAGGTGTTTCCACCTGGACAACCAACAGTTGAGAGGGCAGGGCCATTGTTTCCAGCACTGGAAACAAAGACGATGTTATACTTGTCACATAGCTCAGAAAACAACTCCAGAACAGCACTGCAGAAGAGAAAAAGAGACCATGCTGTGAAATACAGAGAGTACAAAGAACTATTACCACAGTAAGATGCCTGCATCAAGGGGGAGCATGATTGAGCATGTATATGGTCCACAGATTTGAGCATAGCAGGAGTGCATGTGTGACCACCAATTTGTTGGCCTACACATGGTAGTTGTAAACAAGCAGTAATGGTGCATATTGACATGCCCTCCCACACTTTGCTCTTTACTGTGTACTTTAAAACTCATAGTAACAAAAAAACATTTAAAAAAATGAAAGAACATATAGGGATGGAATCCCCAAAAAGCAACCAAACAAGGTAGGAATGATACCACAATACCCTTACGGATTGTCATCCCTATATCTTTTGCCATTTTTGCAACTAGTTCCGAGCAAAGCGAAGCTATACTCCAGTTCGATTGACCTTTTTTCATCGTAACCTGTTCCAGCCAGTTCTCCTGGTATAGCCTATCAAACACACAGCGAACACTTACCTTCGCTATAAACTGTGACTCCTAACGGGGAGACTTGGAAGCGATCACTATCACAGTAAGCTTGCTTCGGCCTCTGGTCTTCTAAGCACATAATAGCAAGTAGCCATTTTGTTTTGTGGGTGTGTTCGACCTTTTTCATTTGTGGGTGGGTGCTATGGGCGTGCCACCTGCATGCCATGTGCCACACCCAGCAATTCTCGTGAAGCGAGGACATCCCTGCACATTGTGCATCACTAGTATACGTAAGTGCTAGTTACATGGGACGACAGGATGTTAGATTGTGGTGTAGATGATTAGGGTTTTTTGAATGTACTTTGAGTTATGTTTTTGGAAATGTGTTCCGTACTAACTGTTGGTGAGGTGAAAGGGTGTTGTTGCAGGTGGAAGAGTGTAGTTGTCATTGTAGGTGTGGATTGTGGTGTAGAATGTGGGGTAAGTGGTACATGTATGTAGTCTAGCCTACGAGTGTGTATTGCTGCATGTGGAGGATAAGTTGTAGTGTGAGGGGGTGATGTGTGTTGCATTGTGAAGTGCTGCAATTGCCATGCACATTCTACTGGCTGTGGATATGGCTGGTGAGGCATGGCAGGGATTGGTCTGTGTGCGTGTGTGTGTGTGTGTGTTGAGGTTGGAAAAATGGCAAAAGATATAGGGATGACAATCCGTAAGGGTATTGTGGTATCATTCCTACCTTGTTTGGTTGCTTTTTGGGGATTCCATCCCTATGTGTTCTTTCATTTTTTAAAGTGGTTTTTTTGTTACTTGTTTTTTTTTGTGGGGAGGAGAAAGGTATGAATGGTGTTTAGATGGTCTGGTTGTGTGGGGTAGATGAGCGTTATTAGCTGTATCCACATATGCTCCCATTTATGATAAACTAACAGCACCTATATTAAATGTAACAGACACAGAATGCACTTTGCACTGCAAAGCTTTCAGTGGGGCTTAAAGATACAGCAGAGTAGCAAAATACAGCTAATGTGAATTGTAGCTAAGCACCTACGGACTTGAGAATGCCACTGTACACCCACACATTCTTGTATGTAACATTGCAATGGCAGATGGCTGTCTACAGCAGTTTGCCGACTCCATTTAATGCACATCATGGAGGTTAGTATGGTCTGTAATGGTCTAGCAGTTGTATCAGTGTTCTTACTCTTATAACGTAACTACAGCAACTCACTTTGGGTCCGTCATAAAGCGTACTCCAAGTATTATAAGCGCCTAAGCAGAACAGCTCGTCCATGCAGCATGCTCGAGGCTGCGTTTCCGGTGTAGGCGTAACCATCGCTTAATGTGCAGAACGGAACGGAACAGAACGGCGTATAGCGGCAAGTACTTGCTTCGAGCGCTTGAGAATCTGTGCTGAACAGTTTGAGTTGTTTGAGAACGCTATGGTGTGGGTGCACTAGCCCAAATCCAGTAGCGCTTCTTCGCGTTTGAATTATTGCAATCGCTTGAGTCACTGTTGTGCTATGGCCTCAGAAGAAAGAAAGAAGACTGAAAACGATTTGCCAATTTAGCGACTTGCCGATTTGGCACTTCAGCGATGCTCTCTGTCAGCGTTAACAGTCTTGTTACTGTTGAAAACACTCGAGAATGACAGGTATGGTCCATAAAAGCTTATGACTAAGTCTAGGGCAGAGTGTTGAACATATCACTTTGTACACATACAATGGGGCAGGCATTTTTTTTTTGGAGCCATCCCTATATATGGAGTACTACCGTATTCGATAATATCGTACAACACAATAAGAGTACTATAGGTAAAATGTCAGATATTGATACATCGGAGACGTGCACTCAGATAAGTATCGCATAATTATGCAGCATGCTGGAAGGATTACGCTCCACCAAATTTATCAGTGGGGCTCACTCAAGCATGCCCAATTATGCAGTGAGAGACATTAACTTTATCAACTGCTATATGTATTTTCTTAATCAGATGCTGTGGCTATTATTAGTTTCAGATTTCAATGCCACTACAATTCCAGGGAAATTTACCTCACAGTATTACATCATCGTATGCCATATGGAGAAGAAATACGTTATATTACAGTATTGGATCTACTTGTACACAGTTAATGATCAGTAAGTGTACAAGTGCATCAACGATGACCGAGCAAGGGTCAGTAGCTAGCTACATTACTGTTCTTTAGGCAGTGACCCTTACGCCATTGTAGTGTGCATGTGTCCCATTTGATCATGGCAGAAATATCTATGGTGAGTTTTAAATTATTATTAACTTGCAACTACAACTTTCAGCATTCCCCATTCCAATCACACTGTTCCCAGTCACAGGAAGCTCACTCTGAGTCCAGGAGCAGCATGTAGCAACTACATAACTTTTTCCAAGGCCTGTTTGGGTCTTGTGTAGTAAGTATCTCACAGAAGTGATTCCTTTCTCCTATCCCAGACATCAATCTCCATCTGACTTACCCTCTGTTGGTCCAGTGGGAAGCCTCTCCATAGCTGAAGTTAATCACATCAACCTTGGCCTCCACAGCTGCGATGGCCTGAGGGGATATGAGAGAGCAGTAGTCACATGTTGGACCACGACAGTGAAGTCGCACTGAAATTATTGCTGAATGGTAGGCGATGTGCAGTCAATACATGTTTGCATATAACATATCATGTTTTGGTCCTATGCCATCTCTCTGATCTTCTTTAGCAGCAATGAGTGATCCTTCGAAACGTAATTCACACAGAGATAGCAATCTTCTAATTTTCCCAGCCTGCCCAACAGTCCCGATCCCAGAAGTTGCAGCAATTAAGTAACAGATAGTAGCAGCCTTTCGGGACTGTAGAAGCGATCACACAGCGCCTATGTAGTACCAAAACAGAAGGAACACACCCTAATTAGTGTGATTTCTGGAAGAGTTCCATTGCCTCCTCACTTCTTTAGCCAGTAATTCTTTTATGCACCTGTATGGCAGTTTTTAGTTTTGTGACTGGCTGTCTTATCAAATAATAATTATCTGCAATCCGCTCCATCAGGATCTGCCCTCCAAGACCTGAAGATTAACTAAAATAGACCTTATTCAGTTAAAATGACCTCAAGCATTTTGCTGCTATGGCAACAGCATACTATTGTATTTACTGTTCACTACACTCTTTTCACCACTGGAGGCACCTCCAGTGGTGAAAAGAGTCTAACTCCTATACACTTCAATACAAAAATCTTAAACTTTCTGAGGCTATAACTACCACATGTTATGCTGAATTTGCTTCAAAATTTCAAATAGATCTACATGCATCGTGAACAGTATATACAATGATACATTGTTGCCGCAGCAGCAATAATGCCCAAGGTCATCTTACTGAATAACGTCTGTTCTACTGTATCTTGCTACCGTGAGCCTTCTTGAATTCCAAATGTATACCTAGCTATACTTCAATATACACATAACTTACAGCCCTAATGAGAGCACCAGCAGTTTCCATGGTGGAGAGGCGGCTGTCTCCAATCTTTACAGAAATCACCTGGGCTCCTGGGGCAACTCCATTCACCTCTGGCTTATCAGGGAAATAACCTGCTGCAATGCAAGCCACATGTGTGCCATGGGCACCTGGATGGGAGTGGTAAACAGTCAATGAATCAAGGAAGTGGTCCAAAACAAAAACTTACATAGCCTCGTTCCCAGTCCACGAAAGAGTGGCCTGGTACACACTGTTCGCGCATGCACAAGAATTTACGGAAAACGGCCAGTAAACGTATTCGTACACGAGTTCAGTCACATGGCAATCAGTAGTACGGAGGCAGTATATGAGTATAGGAACTAGGTTCTGATTTCTACAACTGAAATGGCTTTATAATCAGCCAGGAATAGCAAAATGACCCATAATTTTCTATCCGCTAATACTGCGGTAGCTGTCTTACTGTCGAAAGTCGGAAGCGCCTCTCTCCTGGCAGTGGCTGTGAGAAGGCAAACGGGATCGAAGACTCGAACTAACAATCACTTTCTAGGCATCTACCCCGCAAACAACATCAGTACCGGGCTCAAAGCTTGCTGTCTTCACTTTTCACTTTCATGAAACGAATAATACACGGTTTGTATACGTAACAATGTACGAGTAAATATTCGATATTTTACAATTACCATAAAAACATGGTAATTTGCGCGTATGCGCAAACAGTCGATACCAGGCCACTCTTTCGAGGGGGTGTGTGGACTGCATACGAGGCTACAACTTACATAGCTAGTTGAAACTGTAAACATGCATGCACAATGTCACATAATTGCCGAGCAGGAAGGAAGGCAACTAATTGTGTTGCATGGAGACTCCATGTTGCATGTAAACTCTGTGTTTGTATGTGAGTAATGCCACAGGAATGCAAGCATATTTCCCGTGGGCATGGCATTGCTTGCAAGTGCAGTGCCAGTGAAAGACATGAGAGTATGCACTACAAACTCACCTGTGGAGAGGCGGCGGCAATTGGGAGACTACAAGCGCAACAACACAAAAGCAGTGGTAGCGAGGAGAGGAAGGGAACATCAGCGGGATGTTCATCGACAGCGGGAAAGACTGATTCGGCAGCTGGAAAGTGATGACCGCCGATCTAAAAGCCTCGGACTGACTGCACGGTCAGCTGAGCAACGTAGGTAATGCAACTCAATTCCCGTGAGGCCCTCTGTATGGAATACTATGTACGCACTAGTTTTACACATGGAATACTATGTACGCAATAGTTTTACAAGCTGGAAGTATACAAAGCATGCACACACCAAATGCTCCATGTTTGTTTGTTTTACTGTCAGTCTCTATTTATCATGAATGCTAAGCTAGCATATTTTCATATTGCTCACATTGCAAAGAAGTGGTAGGCAGTGATGATAATCCTGATTGGCAAACATTTTGGCAGCTAACTGGAAGGGCACTATAAAATTGCCGAGTTAACACTTTCATAACCTAAATCAAATGACAACTCTACAGCCTTGGATCATTCATGTAAAAATTCCCACTGGTTTTTGGGGAAAGAATCTCAGACAATTATTCAAACCTACTTTCCTAGCTGTTAGTCTATACCAGGAGCCCATGAACCCCATAGAGCGGTGCAGTGCTCATGGGCTCCTGTCTATACTAAGGGGCCAGCTTTATTCCACCACATTCATCACTGGTGTTATCTTGTAAACATGCTCGTAAAGTTGTATAGTCCAATTATAAAGTACATGTAAACAGGAAGATCAAATGCTTTTTCAGACAAGTGCCTATGCACAGCTTGTGTCTGTGGCCCCTCCCAGGACCATTGCTTCTGTCTCTTGGAGCCTAGTCTCATACCCAGATGTTCACCTCCCGGCAAAAGAACGTCTGGTGTTTTAAACAAACTTTCTTGTCACAGACTCCACATGTGCTGATAATAAATCTCATATGTGATTGGTTACTGTATATACGTACAATATATTTTAAATTTGCATTCTATGTCATTGAACTGACCAATAGTATAAAGATTTACCGAACTAATGTCATGGCAACTTTACGGAAGGACTAAAAGCTGCAATCTGATTGGACCATTTGGAATTCCAAAGGGGAAAGGTTTCTGTGACACGAAAGTTCAATTAGAACACCAGACGTCCTTTCACCGGAGGGGCTTGACCGTCTGGGCACGAGACTACTTGGAGCCTTCTTTGAATTTTGTACGCTTTGGTGTACAATAGTTCACGTTCCAGAAAAGCTGAGCCAATGCATTAACCATTCCACATAACCATTCCATGTACGTACATCATAACACTACAATAAAATGATGTGAGGACAACAATAATGACGTCCATCCACCCACCTGTACAGGCTATAATGCGCTGCATGTCTATGAGGAATTTGTTCACCCTATCTAGTGCATACATGGTAATCCATGGAGAGGGCCTCGCGGGAATCAAGTAGTTGCATTATACAGCTCAGCTAACCATTCAGCCAGTCCGAGGCTTTGAGAGTGGCGGTCATCAATTTACTGCTACCGAATCATCTTTACCCGCTGTCAGTGAACCTCCTGCCGATGTTCCCTCCTCTCCTCACTACCACTACTTCCATGTTAATGCGCACGTAGCCTCCCTAATCGCCACCGCCTAGCCTCTCTGCAGGTGACTCCATCGTTTCTTTGGCTCTACTGCACATGCATGAAAGTGATGCCACGCCCACAGGAAGTATGTATGAATAATTGCATTCCTGTAGCGTTACTTACATATATACATACATACATCCATACACAGGGTCTCCATGCAACACGATTAGTTGCCTCGCTTCCCGCTCGGCAATAATGAATGCTAATTTGTAATTGTACAAGTACCTCCTGTTGTTACGATGCTCAACACATTTCCATCTTCATAGATGTTCACCGAGTAATTCATCTGATCTGCAGAGAAATGTACGTACATATAGCATCATGCATGTACTACTTTGCGATATCTCCCAACAGCACATCCACTATTCAGTTTAGCTACATACCCACTCATCAATCTAGCAGACTGACCTGTTTGACTCAGTTGGACAAACTGCCCAGACTCTCTAAATGGCTTTATCAGAGTGCAGGAGGCCAGGTCGCCACAATCACTGGTGTCGACTACAGCACTGAACAAGAACATATTTGGATTGTAAAGTATACATACACATGTAAGCATATTCTATGGCAAGGCTAAGCATAAGTCACAAAAAACATTTTAAAAATGAAGCATGTAGGGATGGAATCTCAAAGAAGTAACCAAACAAGGTAGGAACGACACCACAATACTTTTACAAATCGCCGTCCCTACATCTTTCTCACCACACACATACCACTATCTCCTACATGCCACACCAGCCATATCCACAGCCAATAAATGATTGCAGCACTTCGTAACACACAACTTCACACCATAACTGTCGCAGTAACATGCACGTAGACTCAATCCTGCTCAACCCACATTTTCTCACACACAATGCACATCATCTTTAGCAGGACTAAGTGCTCACGACAGACCTTTGTCTATATCATGCTATACATACGTACTACAGAATTTTAAAAAAATTAGAAATTAAAACTCCCACTTATGAAACATTCTAACTCCCCCTACTTGCCAACAGCCTCATTCGCGATTATATATCAAAGCATGCATTTGAGGAAAAAAATGCCACAGGATGTAATTGTATTAAACTAGCCTCCTGTTATCCCACATAACAAGGCATTGTTAGAAAAATGGCAAAAGGTATAGGGATGGCAATCCGTAAAAGTATTGTGGTGTTGTTCCTACCTTGTTTGGTCACTTTTTTGAGATTCCATCCCTATATGATAAGCTATATTCAAGGTCCACCACAAACATCTGAAAGGCAATGTGGGCAAGGATGGTCGTATGAGTGCACAGCAGTGCATGGCGGTACCGACTCCATTTAATGCACGATCATGGAGGTTAGTATGATGGTCTAGCAGTTGTATCAGCGTCCTTACTAATATAAGGTAGCTATAGCAACTCACTTTGGGCCCATCATAAAGTGTACTCCAAGTATTATAAACAGTGGTTACGCCTACACTGGTACACCGGAAACGCAGCCTTGAGGTGCGAACTGTTCGGCTTGGACGATTATAATACGCAGAACGGAACGGAACAGAACGGCATATAGCGGCAAGTACTTGCCTCGAGCGCTGAGAATCACTGCTGAACAGTTTGAGAACGCCATGGTGTGGGTGCTCCAGTAGGGCTTCTTCGCGTTTGAATCATTGTAATCGCTTCATTGTTGTGCCAGCCCCTCGGAAGAAAAAAGCAAGAAGAAAGCTGAAAACGATTTGCTGGTTTAGCGACTTGCCGATTTGGCACTTCAGTGATGCTCTCTGTCAGCGTTAACAGTCTTGTTACAGTTGAAAACACTCGAGGGTGACAGGTACGGTCCACAAAAGCTTATGACTAAGTCTAGGGCAGAGTTTTGAACATGTACACATATAATGGGGCAGCCATTTTTTCTTGGAGCCATCCCTATATATGGAGTACTACCGTACTCCATAATAACACATCATAGCAACTCAATGCTATGATGAAGCACACTCCAAGCCCTGGCAGAAGCAGTACACACAGTCTTCGCAAACAATTAATGTACCGGTAACGCGGTAGGCAATCCAAACACGTGTTTAGTGGTTATGTTTGAAAATGGTGTGGAGCGGCGAGTGTTCACTTGAGAACGCTAGTAAATCACTGCCAAAAACTTCGAGTTCTTTGAGAGCACTCTGGTATGAGTGCAATACCCAGCAGAGATTGCCGCTTCTTCGTGTTTGAATCATTGTAATTCCTTCAGTCATTATTGTCCTAGCCACTCTACAAGAAAGAAACAACAAAAAGTACAAATGGTGATTTTGCAACCTGCCAATTTTGTACTTCAGCAATGCTTTTCAACATTGGTATTAGTATTTTTGATTATAAAAACACACGAAAATAACAGGCACAGCTCATAAAAGTTTATGACTACGTGTATAGCAGACTTTACCAGCCGGGCGCGCACGAAGCACGCGCCCGGCTGGTCCTAAGATTGCTTTCATGTTTCGCGTCTGTGTGTTTGTGTGTGTGTGTGTTCGTCCGCAAATATCACGTGCGCTAAATTACGTAATTACGTTACTATGCCACTATAGCCACGAGCGCAGTGGAAGCAGTTTGTAGGCTCTGTAGGCCAAGGTCAAGCCAGGTTAGCTTTGTGTTGCCTAGACGGCGAAAGAGTGGTAGGTAGCGACGATAGTTCTGTCTTGGCAAGATTTGCTTACTGGAAGCGCACTACGAAATTGCTGTGTCAGCACTTTCGCTGGAAGCTCTAGCGTTACATGATGCATGGATAATATAGTACTACGTGTACTATATTATCCATGCATGATGAGACTGTCTGATCCATTCTACAGCTGCATTAAGCTAAGACTAACCTGTTGTTGAACACAACCTTCAGTTGAATGATTTGTGTAAAAAAACACCTGGCTGGTTATTAGATATGAAATATCAGCCTTCATGCCATCCCTGCATATGGAGTACTACTACCGTACTCCATGATATGATATGATATCAGCATTATAATGGCTCAGCCAATACTATTATTTAACTACTGCATTTGCTCCAAAATACACCTAATCAAAATTGGTCTGTCTACAAATGTATACTCTGCCAAGTACGTATAAACATTTACAGAGGGTTATAATGTAAATAAATAATGTTTGGTTCAAAAGAGGGACCACAAGAGGATCAAATTGATCCTTGGGGGAAAATACGAAACTCAACCTTGGTTTCTCCACTTTCAGTTTCTGTGAGGAGTTATGGCCAAAACAAAGCCATACACATTTTTATGGGACCCCACCGTCAAGGCATGTGTTCAAAATGGTATTTCTGGCAGTTACATGGACGCCGTCTTTGAAATTGTGGCACGTGAAGAGTCAGAGATATGGACAAGTTTACCACACAGCTGCAGGTTCACCAAGGAAGGCTTACTACAGCTCCCAGGTTAGTAGAGTTTGTGTAACCTCTGTATACGTAGAGATATGACTGCTAGAAACGGATGGCATAATCATGCAATGTGTATGTGAGTTTTGAGCAGCATAGCCTGTCTCACCACTCTCCTTGCTATTCTCGTGACAGGTTGGCTCTCGAAGATACCCCCATTTTGCCAATCTCCGTTCACCCGCAGTACCTAGGGTACACAGTCTGTTTGCCTGCCATACTTACACTTGGCAGAGTGGTCCCCCCTACTTAGAATCAAAAAATAAATTTTGCGCTACCTGTCTGCTTGAAACTAGAGTACGCGTTTCAAGAAGTTAGCATATCATCAAAATCGCATAATTGCCAGATTCAGTGCAGTTGGTCCAAGCTGCGTCCTGCCCCCTAGCACTGGGAAAAAGAGCGAGAGAGGTTTCCCAAGAAACAGTGACCTGGTTGGTCTGAGAAAATATCTCACTTGAAGGCGCTTTCTCAGATGATCAGCCTATGCAGGCAAAAAACATACGCAACTTACTCAGACTATACAGAGACTTTTTTTCAGCCATAATTTTCGATCCCGTTGAGCCAAAGCAGAAGAAATGTCACTCGGGCATGTACCTGCGCTAGGAAACTGCCTCAAAGAGAGTTCATAATTTGTACTTGCACGAGTCAGTCAGGGCTACTATGAGAGTCTACTACCAGCTCATGTAAGACCAAAATTGACTTGCACATAACATTTCACAAGGCACGTGTCTGCTATGTAACAGATGAAATCCTCTGTCCATACAAATTGGAATGGAAAAATTATGTGTCCCATACATTCTATGCCTGGAACAGATAATGGTGTGTTACATGCTTAACGCTCCTGAAACAACTCATCTATTTTCAAAATCAAACCATAACTACTCTAACAGGCATACTATATAACACATATACTGTATATACAGTACAACAACACTGACCTCCAAGAGTGGCCATCATTGAACACCACACAATCATACACTGGCCATGGCAGGGAACATTTGTTTCCAATGTTGGTAAGGAGGTCAACTCTGGCCTGCAAATTCTCCTTTTCCAGACGCTGTTCCTGAGAAAGAAAAAGTGAGAGAGTGGGAGAGGGGAGGCTTTTATGAATTTGACATGCCAACAAACATTAATGAGGATGGTGGCAGACAAATTAAGAAATGATAGAGGAATAGGGAAGAGTTTGAGGTGTTGGTGAGGAGGTATGGGATGGATAAGGAGTATACAAATTGGTTACGGGATTGACTGGGAGGACAAAATTTGATATACTCATGTTTTTCATAATGAAAAAAGCATGCAAGTACGTATGTGGCACTACAGAAAGTCATCAAGAAATGGAAGAGATATATGAAAAAGTGGTTTCAAACCGCAGGTACATAATATGTATCACAAGCAGGGGACTCCCTAAAGCGCGGTAGCGAGGCGCTGCGCCTTGCTACGCAGGCGCGCCGCCTCGCTACACTAGCGCCCCGCCTCGCAGCTGAATTTTAATTATTGTGTCAGAGGTCAAGTATTAGCACGTGTCAACATGGAGATCGACTCGGGGAGTACTACTACTAGCGCGAGCGAGAGTGAGTCTGCGCCTAAGCGACAGAAGCTGCAGGCTGAAAAAGGAAAGCATGCTCCAGGCTATAAGAAGGAGTGGGAGCAAGCACTAGTTCTCTGCAAACCTGTACATGTATCTGTGTTTTACCTGTAAAAAATAAACAATTTTAAGGGAGCTATGTATGGCCTCAGAAGCAACCTCAGAGGGTCTAAAAATTGAAAATTTTCTGGGGGGGGCATGCCCCCAGACCCCCCTAGGATGTGCTCCGTGCAAGCACGTAGCACTCTGCCCCAACTGTATGCCTATTTACCACTCTACTTGTTTTCCCTGGGGAAGCCCCTGCACAAGCTGCATCTAATGATAGGCCACATGTACGAAGGAAAGAATACTGTGATACTTATGTACTGCTCAGGAACATATAATATGTGAAATCTACAGATAGTACACATCATTGCCTTTAACTCCCCTTTTCTTCTTTGTGAAGCACTGCAATGGCGGACAAAGCGCATGTCTAATCAGTGCTAATACCTTATAGTGGGTTGTTTTTGTAGCCGGAAATTTGTCATTGCCGAGCGCCTTAGTGCGAGGCAAGTAATCTTGCAGTGTGGGGATTGAATCTGAGCTAGTGTATGTATATACATGTATATACATCTATGTCTATAATGCTTTCGGCCCCGGGTGCAGGCACGGCACCCAGGAGGCAGGCACGTGTTCAAGATGGTGTCCTACCAGTTACATGCATGCCACCTTTGTACTTCTGGCACATGAAGGATCAGAGATCAGGACAAATCGATCACTTGTTTTTAATCAGGTAGGCTTACTACAGCTCCAACGCGATTAGAGTTTGTGTAGCCAGCAGAGATCTGAACGCTGGAGACGGATGGCACGCGGATCAATTGCGAGTGATACGAACGTGTGTTTTAAGCAACTCTGCTCTCCTGTAGCAGCCATAAATGGTCCTTGGAACTGTGTTTTATACAGAGACATC
Source organism: Phakellia ventilabrum (assembly GCA_963921505.1). Classification (NCBI taxonomy): domain Eukaryota; kingdom Metazoa; phylum Porifera; class Demospongiae; order Axinellida; family Axinellidae; genus Phakellia; species Phakellia ventilabrum. Next base: position 3,679,203 of record OY997397.1, read on the forward strand.
CGTCTCCTGAAGGCCCATTTGTGTAGTCACCGCTTCTCCAGCAATTGCGTGGGCTATGTGGCTCCCAAACGTTCTAGTGGATGTGGTTTTGTGCTACTAACTTACGTCATACCTATGCGCGAGGCCCCACCTGTGCATTGCGTGCATCTAGTTAAAAATAATTTTTGTGGTTCTAAAGTTCGTGGTGATTCAATTGCAGACATGTAGTGATGTAACATACTTTAGTGCACATGGTTCGTTTATTGACAATTCTGCATGACAGAAAGGCAGAGGGCTTCAAAATTGTGAAAGGCTACTGGCAATGGGATGCAGGTATCCAGAGTGAAAGTCCATTTAGCACCTAGTCTGCTCGACATTGTACAGTGCATGTGACCAATCACAAAATTTGGGAGTGGAAAATTTCGTATCTTGTAGATTAATCACAAAAATTGGCACCCCACAAAAATAATTCACTATACGGTACTTGCCATAAGTGTAAATCATGCTAATGGTACAAGGTAGTACCATCAGGTAGTGGCAAAGAAAGGAGTTGGCATACACAGGAGGCATAGCTACAATCCTAGTACTTTCTCGCCCCCAGGAAAGATGGTGTAGCATCATGTGCATGTACCGGTCATATCACTGACTCCAAGCTCTGGCATTTTCTTTCCACTGATTTAATCAAGTTCTTGTCTACCAATTCAAATCAAAATTCCCTTAGAAAGTCAATAAGTACATTTCTGGACAGACGGGAGAAGAGCTCCAAGGGGTCAATAAATAAAATAATATTACTAACAAACGATAACAGTTGGCCAGATGCATGACGAGTATGTTGGGTGGGTGCCACCATAGATAACAGAGCTGAACTCTATGGTGCCACTGGGAGCTGGGTGGAGCTGGTATGCATATAGGCCCAAATGCGAGATTTCACTGAAACTGTCTTGAATGCTTATGCTAAACTATCGATTGGTTCACTGGAAGCTTAACTATATAGCTAGCTATTTGGAGACGCAATATTGAGTTTCATAGATCCATGCAAGTCCATTCTCGTAATTATCAGCTCACCAGTATCTATAGCTAGCTACCTACCAATGCCATAAATTAATTTTTAACAGATTCCATCAATGGTAGCTAATTTGTGGCACTTGCAAGAATCAAACTACACTTTGAAAGGACCTGGAGCCCCAATGCTGGGCTTGGAGAAGTCATCAGTTAAAAATGCAGCAAAACAAGCCTGCATGAGCGAGCAGATGCTTCATCTCAAAAACAATTCCAGAAGAAAATCTGGGATCCTGCTGGAAATTGAACCCAAAACCTTCTAAATGCTAGTCAGCTACTGGAAGTTTGCAGGCTGAATAGGCGAAAGAGTGGTAGGTAACGATGATAATGCTGTTTGGGCAAGTTCTGATCGTTAACTGGAAGTGCACTACGAATTGCTGTGTCAGCACTTTTACTGGAATACCTCATTCGCACTCACATCTCTAAGCGTCTGTACATGATGAGACTGTCTAGCCAAGCTGATCCATTCTACAGCTGCATTTAGCATACTGATAGACTTACCTGTTGCTGTGCATAACTTTGATATGGATGATTTATGGGAAAAAAACACGGCTGGTTTTTAGTATCAGCCTTGTTCCTGGGATTGTTCTCTCTCGCCAAATTGATAAAATTGTGGTTCAAGGATATGTATTATATGGGGCACACCAAAGTTGACAAAATGGCGTTGGCTAAATTATACAAACATGCAAGTGGGTGCAATGTGTTCAATGAACATGGTATCGCATATTTATGTTGTGTAAATCTTTTAGACAACACACTGGGATAGCACTAGCCTCGTTCCCAGGTACTTGCATGGGTGGGGTACTAGAGCCTGGGAACGAGGCTAGAATAGCACCTGTATAACAGTAAAGACAGACAACAGTAAATAGCTCACTAGCAGTAAACAAGTTAACAATCCACTGTATGCTGTGTTGTGTGGTGTCCTGGGAAAATAGACATGCAAGCCTCAATTCATAACAGTTTGTTTGGGTGAATAAAAGCTGTACACAAACAACAGTGTGCAAATAATGCGTTAGCTAGTTGAGACAAACTAGGTCCTATATTATAGCCCTCGCCGCCGGATATGATTGCAAATAGCATTGTTCCAAAGAGATTTAGTTGAAAATAGACTCCAACAACTATAATATTGTGGGTACATCATGTAGACAGAATGTGTACGTAGGTTGGGAAATTAAATTTATCACCTACAGGTAATCTTACAGTTTTTCAACCTTTACGAAGTACCGGGGTAATAGTAATTTGCATATGGACAACTTTCCCCCTCAGGTTGTCTCCGCAGTTGGTGGAAGGTGGGATATAAAAGGAGACCAAGCTAGGTTTATAACTGTGACATTGTAAGATACTGCATGGAGTTTTACTTTGCAAAAATGAAGATCACACTAGCTTTTGGCATCCTCTTTGTGATTCTCACTTGCTCTGAGGCAGTTGATGTAAGTTGTTAATTATGTTAACTATTAACCAGTAGCTAATAACCTTTCCGTTTCAACTATTTTAGCCTTCTGCACCACTCAGGAAACCAATCGACTGCTTTCGCAATCGTGGATGTGTGCTGAAATGGAGGAATACTTACTATGCTTACTGTAGCTGTTGTGATGGTACAATTGATCTGTCACCAGTTGGATGTCGGTGTCCTAAAGCCCTGGTGTAGGTAGCTATATGCAATTTGGCAACATGTTTGTAGGAGTTTGTTGGTCACCTATGCAGTGCATAATTTAACCTTCAATCCAACAAAACCCAAACAAACAAACAAGCAATCTCCTGGTTAAATGTATGCAAGAAGTATGTGTCACTATTACTTGTTGCATTATTAATTTTGCGTCATAATTATAATTGTCATCCTGGTAGAAGGGTGTCTGTGCTCAAGTGTTGCTGTTAGTATGCCACAGGGAGAGTTTGAGCATAGCTTCATGGTGTGTCTCTACGCTGTAAAGCATCAGGTGTGCTGCATTGGTAGCGGCATTGATTTGTCCTGCTAGTTCAATTTCATGCTCAATTTCTCGTTCTCTGGCTGTCTCCCCTTATCAATCCTCTTATGCCTCTCATGCTGTTGTCTAGCCACAGTCTGTCCCTTACTAGGCGTGTAAGTAATACTGATGGGACAATCACATAGTCGATACATGATGGATCCTCAACTGGCTTTCCTATTAAAGAACAGAATAAAAGGTTATTAATAGCAGTGCTGGCCACTAATCTTGTGCCCAGATCTTCATCCTACCTCGCCAACTAGGTAAGCAGTACACTGTATGTCTGTAGCTAGCTTTGTAACAAAAGTGTAAGCATACTTGTAGTGAAATGAGCTCTGCAGATCCTCAAATGCTTAGTCAGATTCCAGTTCTTTCTGCGTGCTGCAACGATCCATCTTCTCTTTCTCTCACAGGCTTAGCTAGAATCGGAAGAAACTTAGCACCTTTCCCTCCTGAAAGTAGTTTGTATAACCATACACACAGCAGCTCACTACAATCTTCATGTTTTCTGCCAACCAGTGGGCGTTACTATTATTTCGTAAGTGTAACTAACGGCCGATAAGCAGTTTACAGAATCCATGGACAATGACTACTGAGAAAGTGTCATTAGTAATAGTACGTATGCAGCCAAGCTGCTTCTCCTGAATGCACAATTAACCCTGTAACCATTGCAGAAAACCAGGTCATAGTGCATGTCTTTGTCTGCAGGCTTGTGTCGATTATGCTCAGCAGAACAATTGCAGCAAGGAAGCATTTGAGTAAGCATAATAGTGCCAGCATACTAGTGACCAGGCACTAGTAGTTACCTAATTAACTATTCGATGATGATGATGACTGTGAAGGGGTTTAAGAGATTTGAAGTTGAAGGTTGTGCCATTGCCAGCCATAAAATGTCCACACAGTTCTTGAGAAGGAGGATTATGAATTCCTTGTACAATACTCAAAACTGAGACAGGCGTAAGTGAAAGAAAGTTCCTTACCACGAGTGTGTAAATGCATAGATACTATATTACCCACCCCGGGATTGGAAATGCCTCACGTAATGCGTATAGTTCCTGTTCTTAAGCTCGCGGGCAGTCCGCGTTATGGTATGTGACACATTTAGGGTGTTGATTTCCGTGATTTATTTGAGAAGAAAGGAAGAAGGAGGAAGAATTATACTGCAAGAGGCTGCAAAATCGAGAACCAACCAGAGCTGGTGAGTTTTAAGTTGCATTGTCCATGTTCAGGAGGATAGTACTGCCACTACTGGTACGGATAAATTTGTGCTCCAATTAGAAAGTACAGTTTGATCGAGCTTTTTTGTAACTAAGAGGAGCATCTCCAGTTCGGTAAGAGTTTTGTGGGGTAGTTACTCTCAATACAGCTATTTTACTGGTGATTGTAACATTTTAGTTTAACTTAAATTAATTAAAGCTGACACCCTGAAGTTTTGCATGATGTATAGTTATTGCAGATTAAATCTTTCTTTGGTCACCCGGAGCTGTATCTCCATTTCTCACCTCCACTAGGTAGGGTATTCTTGTGGGGGGATTTCTGCCTGGTTAAAACCATTTGCTTGATGTTGAGGGCTTTTTCTGCTGGTGTAACAGTCATATTGTTGCATCCATTTGAAATTTTTATCTAAATCCTTTGGGCCAGAGTTATAAGGGCAGAAGTTCGTCACTTTTTCCGCTCTCTTTGATTATTTTTGGGGTAGTACTTTTTTGTGAGTTCTGAGTACTTGTACTAATGGGCCTGTAGTTGCTAGGGCATTGTATAGAAGCCGTATATCCTATATTAAAAGTGAACCCTAAATAAGAATTTTATTACCAGCCGGGCGCACGCTTCGCGCGCGCCCGGCTGGTCCGAAGATTGCTTTCATGTTTTCCGTTTGTCTGTATGTATATATATGTGTGTGTGTTCGTCCGCAAATATCACGTGCGCTAAGTTACGTCATTCCGTTACTATGCAACTATAGCCATGAGCGCAGTGGAAGCTACTGAAAGTTTGCAGGCTCAATAGGCCAAGGTACGTCGAGCTAGGTTAGTTTTGTGTTGCCTAGACAGCAAAAGAGTGGTAGGTAGCGATGATAGTTCTGTCTTCGCAAGTTCTGATTGCTAACTGGAAGCGCACTACGAAACTGCTGTGTCAGCACTTTCGCTGGCAGCGCTACGTGATGAGACTGTCTGATCCATTCTATAGCTGCATTAAGCTAAGACTAATCTGTTGCTGAACACAACCTTGAATTGAATGATTTGTGTTAAAAAAAAACCGGCTGGTTTTTAGATATGAAATATCAGTCTTGTTTTTCCTGCTGTTCTAGCCATGGGCAGAAGGAAGTTCAGACTGGGTACGCATTGAAAGAACAAAGAGAGGAAGAAGCAAAGAGCGGAGCCAGCTCCACCACCTCTAGTTGTGTCCATCTCCCCCCAACTTGTGACCATTCCAGCCTTGATGATATCCCTTCCACTAGCAGCTTACACTGATGGCCGTGTCCACTCTTCCGAGTCTCTCTGGGTTGGACTTTCCTCACTCTCCCTGCCTACGTCATGGATTATAGCCTCTAGAACACCACTTACCCTGTGCAAGCTGAGAGTGCACCAGGAAGGGGAGGCATCGACAGCTGACGTCACCTTCACGCTCAGCATTAGTAGTGAACTAGAATGGACTCTGTCCTTTGCGAATCTGAAACTGAATTCTACTGTGTGCCCATTACTGGCTGAAATGCCGCATACCCTCGATAGTGTTGCTGCTGTACGCTGCCTGATGATGCTCCTGGATTTCACAAAGCTCTGTATTGAGAACCCAGATAGAAAGTTTCTCGATCTTTGGCGCCATCGAGCACTCACTCTGCATGGTTCTTCTGGTAAGAACATAAATGGTTGTATATTGCATGCAATATTATCTCACAAAATGTGTCTTTGTGCACAGGTCCCAGTGCTGGGTGTATGGATGACACTTCCCTTCCTGGCATTTCTACCATACAGCATGCACACTGCCATTTGTTACTCTCGCTTGAGAGTGGAGCTGTTCGCTGTGGTATTTGCTCAACCGTGAGTGTTCAGAGCCAACGATTACAGAAGGCTGTGTTGAAGAAAACAAACACCCCTACTCATACCAGTCATGTTAATCAGAGGTACGTTGTGGTCAATAATTGTTTGGATATAACTGTATATTCTATCCTAAGGTATGAGTCACTTCCAGATCTCGTCAGCCGGCTGAACACGATGCATCACCAGTACCGCACTGTGTCAAAACAAAACGATCGACTGAAGAAGAAGATTGCTGCTGCATCAGAGGCTGTTGGGATATCACTTGATGAAGAAGTACATGATGACCTAAAGGAGGTTGTTACATCCAAGAGCACCGAGTTTATTGAAGGATTACCTGCAGGTTCATTTCAGCTGATCTTTTGGCAACAGCAGGTTGAGGCAGCCTCACAGAGGAATGCATGTACCATGCGTTGGCATCCACTAATGATACGCTGGTGCCTATACCTGAGATTTAGGTGAGATAACATGGTTTTTCTGGTTGTGGGTTACTGTATCTGTTAGTGCTGTATACAGGTGGGGTCTATGGTTCTGTAATTGTAGCATATAAACATCATTATTTACCTGACACACAGGTCTAGTGGTGCTTATGAGGCACTGAGGAGCTCTGGATGTCTGCAGCTACCATACCAGCGGACTCTTAGAGATTATACACACTATGTGCAAGCCTCAACTGGGTCCTCCACTGATATCGACAAACTGCTCATGCAGGCAGCCAACGTCAGTACATGCCCAGAACGTGAGAAGCGCACCATCCTTCTCCTTGATGAGATGCACATCCGGGAAGATCAGGTCTTCGATAAACACACTGGATCTATGATCGGCTTTGCTAATCTAGGCTATATAAATGATCATCTGGTGCAGTTTGAAAAAAGTCTGATGGAAGACAAGCCAGCCTCATCTCCTCAGCTTGCCAAAACAATGATGGCTTTCATGGTGCGTGGGCTTTTCAGTAGCCTGAAGTTTGCCTATACACAATTTGCACGTGCTGAGTTATTGGGTGAGCTGCTGTATGATCCATTTTGGGAAGCCATAAGAAGAGTGGAGAACTGCGGACTCAAGGTATTATATGCTTTGGTTTTATAAACATCACTACTTCTCCTATAATTTATACAGGTCCTTGGAGCAACACTTGATGGTAAATGAGCCATTCAGTGGCTTGCAAAAGCACTTATAGGGATTGAACTTAGGGGTAGTGACATTAAAAGATCGAGAATTGGTAACACATGACATGCACCATAGAAACTGCCCATTGCTATCATCACAATAACAAAAGCACGGTGGCATTAAAGGCTTGGGAACAAGACAAGTATAATGCAATACTCAAAGAATATCCCACAATGCACAGCAACACACCATAGGTGTGTGGTGGTTGGTGAAACAAGGGCGCTCAATTGCACACCTAAAAGAATCAAGATATACGAAGGCAAAAGCATATCCTGACTGAGTTCGTCAACCTATGTGTAACAAAGTGTCAACCAGTGAAGACTTGCTCAAGCTTCTCGAAGAGAGTAACGACCGTTCTGGTTGAAAGAAGAGCCAGCGAGTGAGTAAGTTTAAAGCTAGTAAGAATCTGAATGCATGCAGCCATAGCACAGCAAGAAAAGCTACGGTCTTAAGAGCCTAGGTCTGTATACTATCGCAATGTTTCAGGCTCTGTAACCCCCTACATATGGTTAGTTAATACGTTTAAAGCATGCTAGGCTTTAGTTTAGCTAGTTAGCGGTATAAATAAGTACAGGGTTGTCGCTGTACACTCACCGGCTGGCTTTCCTTTTAGCCAGAACAGTCGTTCCACTCTTCAAGGAGTTTGAACAAGTCTTCGCTCGCTCTTTTCGACTCTTCCAGAATCTTTCACAAGCCTTCAGTCGCTCTTTCTACCCTCGCTAACTCTTTGCCAGTCTGCTATCAAATAGTACAAAAAACCGTGTGGGTGTAGGGCTGTCAACTTGCTAAAGTTCCACCGCCATGATACCTGCACCAAGAGAGAACTACTCTCCCTCTGGTAGATTGCCATTTGCCTGCAAGGTTGTTCCAGCTGGTCATATTTCTTGTGTCTATGGATCGACTTCAGCACCACAGTTACCCCCCTTATCTGAAGCCACACGTCACAATACCCAGACTTCCTCCCAACATGGTGTTTTTGAAACCCACTGGACAAAAGCCCACATATTGCTTCCACCACAGGGTTGGCCAGTGATTTATTGGTACTTGGACTCCTTCATACAATCAGCATTCGACACTGTTGTAGCCATGGTAGCTAGCCACATGGGTCATGCCACAAACTTTTATCTATAACAAAGCAGTAGTGAAGAACCCCCATAGTGCAATAAGCCCCCTCTCTTCCAGCAGGCTTTGCCTAGGCAAGTTACTTATTCAAGACTGGGGCTGCCACCACTGCCGCAGCTGCTGGCATTCCAGATAGGCAAATTCGGGCCTAGTCTACCGTGCACTCTATACCACACCCACTTATTAGCAGGCTCGTTTTGAATGCACATATACCAAGGGCTAAGATGTTGAGTCAGAAGTGGTCATCAGACAGCACTTCTGCTTCTAGCTCTGTCAGTAAGAAGGCAAAGAGGCAGGTTACTATCGCCAATTTTAAATAGTGGCAGGCACAGCATGAGCGTGAGTACCAGTTGTGATCATGGCTATGATGTGATATCGACAAAGACAACTGAGAAATAGTCGACCTACTTTGGTGTGATGCATCCAGGAAGTATGAGTGAAGCATTGTGGGAATGAAGAACTTCTCCAGAGCATGGATAGCTGGTTCAAGCAACCATAAGACAAGTAACATCGTGGATCATGCTACCAGCAAGCAACATAAAGCGGCGATGGTCTGTGTTTGTGCAGAAGCAGCCAAAGCGTATAACGACGTATTCCTTTATCACACACAGTCTTCTAACTCTGGATGAGACAGCCGAATAATGAATAAAGAAGAAGTTTGATATCTGCTGTGTGGGTTTCGTAACTGTCCTGCACTGCATGAATTGGAAGTACATCATGGAGGCTTTGCTTACAATATGAAGGATTCAACCACGTATTTTACAAAGCGCTACTCGAGAATATAGTTAGAAAGGTACTTAACTGCGTAATAGCTACAAAACTATGGTCAAGCCGGCAGGTTCCCGAGCGATGACTAACAATGGCGTCCCCATACTTCGATTTTATGGGCAGCATGGTGCAAAACCAAGGAGAGAGCTGGTAGCAAAGCGTGGAGGACCTTTCCTCCAGGACTACAACATACTACAATTTTTTTTACTGTAGCTCAGCTACAATTCTCAAAAAATGGATGCAAACTTCGAAAAAAATGCACTAATTTGTGACCTTGCTACACATCCATGCAAAGGGCTATACAGTTCAAACAAACGCTAGGTTATTCGCCTATCTGTTCTCTTTACATTGAAAAACGTTGCATGCTCATACCTTGAACGGATCAAGAGATACGCTGCATAAACCGCGCAGGGTTCAACCACTCCCTCTCGTTGGACCGATTTCGATTTTTTGGGCAGCCATGTGCAAAATCCCGTAACCTCGCAAGACTTGCTGTGCATGCACATTCCAACCTGAACCACAAGTATTGCAAATATCCAGCAGTTTCAAAAGTGCACGGTGGAGATATACTGAAGTAAAATCCAAGATTATGCTCGAAAATTGCATCAATGACGTCACTACAACTCGTGCGCATATAGGTTTCCTAGGGCTTCGCATTCCAATAGACGCCCTTGAAGTCCTTGAGACATCAGCGAGTCAGTTGAGCAGTCCTTGCAGGTTCCAAAGTTGTAAAGGTTAGTTGTTACATGCGTGTGGCTATGATTGTCTTCTATTTCCATGCTTTCTGTACTGTGTGTGACGTTCATGCATTATCACGTGTTAGATCAAACGTCAGTAAGCAGCACTTGTATGAACTTCCGCTCGCTGAAATAACACGCCCATTATTACGACACGTTCGTGTATACTGTTAGACATCTTTGGTTACCCAACTTGCTCTGCTGTTTGGGAGTTAATCGAATTAGGAAGCCTAATTTGGACTACAACAAACACCCATACAAGCATTAGGTCCCTGGAAGCCTGCCTGGTGGAGTCACAAAAACTAAGCTGCTGGTTTCTGGGTGCAGAGCTGCTGGTCAGCGAGGAGTTACTGATAACTCCACCATACTGACGAGGCACAAATAAGATGCAACAGCTATCAGCAATTTCTGGTGACGTTAGAGAATTACATTCTGCTGATGACAAGGGAGGGGTTTATAGCCCCAGAAAGAGCACATACATGTATGTAGCTCAATTTTGTGTGGCATTCATATACTACTAACATGATATGGTTGTGAGTTTAGTAGCATTACAGTAGTACATGTAATGTACATATCTCTAACACGTGGTCAGACTATGTACCTACATGCACATACCTCTAACCTCTAATATGTGGTCAGACATCCAGATATGATAGCTTGAGTGTTGGAATAAACAGCCAACACATTTATGACTAAAGTGACATTAATACATACCAGTGACTGCTCTCCAGAGTTCGGATGCTGAGTGTTGAAGTCTGCCAGCTCTTTTACTGCCTGGGCTAGAAGAGGGTTGTGCCTGGGCTCCCAATGTTTTGCCAAGTAGTCACTCTAAACGGCAGAGAGTGCATTGTCCACATACATATATAATATTTGGTCCTGACTATATAAGGTAACTGAACCAAGTAAAGAACAGTAAAGTGCTTGTAAAGCTTGCCTATATTACTTTGCAGCTGGTTGTAGACTCGATCCTGTGAGGTACATTAGTCTTGCTAACACTTCTGAATGAATTATCACTGCAAATAGACAACATAGCTACTAGTACACTAGTGGTCTATCTTTGAATACAATGTGCATGGAGTTTGTAACTGTAGCTATAGACACATCCAGGACTTGCACAGAGAGAGCTCTACTTGCTCTTGCTGTAGGGATGTGGACAGTAAGCATAAACTATTCTTAGCTTGAGCGCTAGCCACAACAGAAAAACAGAAAGTAGAGCACATCAACAGGGTTACAAGTTGTGGCTCCATAAGCTCTAGGGTGAGCCAAGCGTAGAGCAGCTGCATGTATACGAACATACGTATGCATACACTGCTAGGATGATTATAGTACTTACTAGCTTGAATAATCGTTTGCTACTGATTCTTACCAGAATATATTTTGCAGGCTCCTAGCTAGCCTTCAGGCAAATAGCTAATAACAGTGTAGTATTATCATGTGATTGTGGTTTCAACATACCTGGTACAGTAAATTGCATGGTATGTGCACTACAATGCATGTGGTAGAAATTTGCTTGATAGCAGGCCATTGGATACAGTTTACTAGCATGACCAGGGCTGTGTGACAATAACACACTCCATCATGCACCACCCTCTCTCTCTTGGTAATAAAACTCAACAATGTATATTAAAAAAGTATACTTGTACCCTCTTTCTTTTCTTCCCTTTATAGTCACACACACACACACAAGCACACACTCACAAACACACACACACACACACTCACACACATACCTCGAGCCTTCCTCGCAAGATGGTAGGAAGAAGCTGGTTGGTAGCCTTTATACCAACATGCCATTCTCCACTTGGGTTCTCCCAGTCATCAGGAATCTTCAGGCTCCGCCCACTCAGTCCCTCCACCTCCCTGTCCTTAGGGCCTTCGGTAGTCCTTATAGTGGAGGTATCAACATCTCCACTGCCAGAGGCATCAATCACGTCTACCATCTTTTGACGGCCATCTGGAGTGTACTGAGAAGGGAGTACAAAATTAATGGGACATATTATACACATGTACATGCAAGTGTATAACTGTTCCGTAAGTAGCCCCCACTTTAGCCTCGTTCCCGGAAGACCAGACAAGTCACAAAGAGCATTTGATCCAGCTCTCTCTCTTGGGGGGGGGGGGGGATTATGTACGTGTCTGCCCAAGAGGTGTTCTGTAGCCTTAAGTAGGTAGCTAATGCTAAGTGAGTGGTTTTGGTAAACTGCTTCACAAAGTATGGCCTGCCATGCCCACATTAAATTACACGTCCTGTGAAAGTGTATTACTAGCATTACTGTAATACAAAACTAAGGCCTACACTGTGGATGTACTGCAAGGGACAAATGCTGGGAGAGAGTAATGCTGCTACTAAGAAGGGCTTGGAATACCCCAGAAGTGCAACCACATAAAGGCAATTGTATTTTTCTCTGTGTAACGTAAAACGGACCACTATATGTGGTTCTAGGTTAGCTATAAAAGTTTTAGCTTTTCCATTGGTAACCTTGTTCTCAGGCCCCGGCTGGTCCTAAGATTGTTTTCATATTTTCCGTTCGTGTGTGTGTGTGTTCGTCCGCAAATATCACGTGCGCTAAGTTATGTCATTCTGTTACTATGCCACTATAGCCACGAGCGCAGTTGGAAGCTACTGAAAGTTTGCAGGCTGAATAGGCCAAGGTACGTCAAGCTGGGTTAGTTTTGTGTTGCCTAGAGGGCGAAAGAGTGGTAGGTAGCGATGATAGTTCTGTCTGATTGCTAACTGGAAGCGCAATACGAAATTGCTGTGTCAGCACTTTCGCTGGTAGCGCTACATAATGAGACTGTCTGATCCATTCTACAGCTGCAATTAAGCTAATACTAATCTGTTGCTGAACACAACCTTCAATTGAATGATTTGTGTAAAAAAACATCCGGCTGGTTTTTAGATAAGAAATATCAGTCTTGTTTCGCAATTGAATAAAGCAGCGGGGCTGAGAATATAAGGAAAGCTGTCAATGAATGAGGGGTGGGGCAAGATGCAGGTGGGGAGAGGGGAAAGAGGGTGGGAAGGGAAGGGGAGAGAATCCATGTTTGTGGTGATTACCTTTTAGGACATTTTAGGAAATGAGTCTTCCATGAGGGCAGAGAAGCATAGTCATCCTTTGGTTAAAAAATAAGCTTGTTCACCAATCAAGTGATAGTAAAGTCACACATTACCTTCTTTTGCCATACATGCCAAAAATGGCTGCAGTAATATGAGCGGAGCAATTACAATTATTAAATGGTCAGCTTCACACTACACGTATTTGTTACACTTGGTAATGTGTATATTATATCGCTAGCTAGGGGTTGTTGTTTGTGCAGTATGGAGTGAATCAGGAAAGACTACAGGTAAACATATAAATAGAGCAATGGGCCAATAGAAAAGTGGGTAAATCAAGTGTTTGCTAAAAACAATTATACTCTTGACAAATCTTTCTATGTCATCAATATGGGCTAATTACTCCATTTTGACTCAACTGCTAGGCCTCATACCCAGGCCTGCCTGGATTCTATCTTGCAGCTGTGGACTCCCTGGGCTCTATATATTTTTCTCCACTTCTGTGAAATAAAATCTGGGCATGGTGGGCATGTAAGGCCTGGGTACAGAGGTTAGATGGCCCATTCATACATGTAGTTCGTTGATGACACCTCACTCTCAGTATCTAGACATAGTTGTAATGGTGGCGGGTACATGAACCCACATGCATGTAGTTGTATAGTACATTCTTGTCAGTCAGTACAGGTGGACTGATGTCAGAGTTGGTCCCCCTCTGCCAACAAATTTTAACTTTGGTCCCTCGGCTGAACTTTGAGCTTCGTAAATCATTCTTAGGACCGTTACACTCATCAGTCAGCTAAATCCAAAGTTAATGGGAGGATAAGAGTTTAGATGAATGCTTGCAGCAATATTGTGGGGGCGAGCCTGAGCTACAGTTTGCATAAGTACATGGTTGTGGGCTGAGGGTGTAAGCTGTGAGTTTAGAAGTGAATGATTGAGTAAGAGAGCAATTTCCACAACAAGGATGATGGGTGGGTGTTACAAAGCTGTCAATGTCCAGTTGCGTCCTTCACAGTGCAGGGGTGTCACCTTCACCTGCCTCATCATCCAGTGTGACTACAAATAGCATGGGGCAAGTCACCATGCTTTAGTACCCAGAAAATGGAGTGATTGAGAGAAGTGTCATGGAAGTAGATGCAGTCTTCCTCAGTGTACGCAGCACAAAAGATCACACAACCCAAAATTCTTATGTGTGATCCTTCCTTTAGGGTGACCACAAGATCAAAGGGTACTGAGGCGGTGGGGAAGGCTAGCTGTAGACTGACCACATGCCCACCATAGCCAAAACTGACTGTGTAAAAATTGGCACACGCTCATCATGGGAATTCCTTGTAGACACTCTTGTAAATTTACGTACTTGACTATGACTTCCAAGAGGGGCAGTGAGAGAGGCCCAGGTCTGAACCCTAGACTCACCTTACAGCAAGCACTATATGAAGGTACTATGAGTGTACAATAAAATAAAAAAGTGCTATGAGGAGCTTGGATCCATGCAGACAAGTAGTGCTAGTGAGACTGCAGCTGATGGTATCAAGTATTCTGTGACTAGTAATCAAATCAGTTTTACAGTGGTATAGTAATATGTACTAATAGTGATTCAGAAAAGGAGGTACTGGTCGATGAATGCCATCCGCTGTAGTTTCTCCAACACACTGGCCTACCCCATCTCTGTAAACCCTTTCCTTTTTATCCTGTGGTGCAGTGTTCCAATAAACAACACAAGTTGCCTACGCTTGTACAAGTTAGCAAGATGCTGGAGGAGCAGATAGGGGGGTGGGGGGGCGTCTGAGCTTAGCATCACCATAGATAATAGAGTATCTACAGTATGGCATCACAATGATGCTAAGCACGACACAAGCCTATTTCTTCAGCTGTGGTATTTCTGCAGCTGTCTGCAGGGATTCTGTAAGTAGCTACTACAGGCTATCCTTTAGAAATGACAGCTTCAATCTAATAATACAATCTGTCAGTGGATGATAGGTTTTCATACATTTTTAGTACCCCAAAAGGTGCACATTCGGCACTGATAGTATGGTACTACATGTAAGATTGGTATGTCTTCTGTTTATCAACACTTACGTACAATAATCAGGTATGTTTCAAGTTATGTCATTGTGTTATTTGCTATACAAGCACAGGGATAGTGGTATGGGGGTGTCTCCAAACCATTTTGTCCAAAAATAGCGTCACGGTAGTGTTAAGCTAGCCCCATCATGTCGTGCTCTGTGACATTTTGCAATGCATACTCCTACCTTCTTCTGAGATAAGTGCAAAAAAGCCTTTCTGTGATCTATAATGAAGCCAAGCAAGGTATACTTTGGATATTATAGAGCATAGTAGTAGGTACTCATGTATCAACTGACAATAACACCATGGTCCTAACCCATCCCCCCACCCCCATGCAATGTCACAATGGCGTTATATTGCAAAAAATGGTTTGGAGATGCCCCCTAAGTAGCCACAATACTGGAAGCAATTGCTCGGAGTCAGCACTTCCGCTGTAAACTGTGCAAAATGAAACCAGCCCTTCTACAGTTGCTCATACTAACCTTTTGCTAAGCACAGCCTTCTGGTGATTATGCCTATTTTATTAGTCTTGTATAATCACATCACTGCTTGTAACTATTTCTAGTCTGTTACTCTAGGCAACAGACTAATTGGTTGCAACAGTAACTGCCTTCATCAAGCATGGTTACTAGCCACCTTATCATAATCCTGCAAACCTGTCAGTGAGACTTTATCCTCAAAACCAGATTGTGAATCCTCACTTCAAGTCTGATATATAGAGATTCCATTCATAGCTAATGAGTACAGAACTGCAAAGCTTTAAACCAGCTCTGTTTCTGCTCTCCTGTGGCAGCCATAGCTGAACCCTGAATATACAGTGCAGACAGAGACCTCACCTTCCTAAAGGCCAGCTGCTTTTTATACCTTCCCAGCATTACATGCTGATATGCAGTGCCATCAGTCAGCCCTGGTTACAGTTTATGCTTGTGACTGGCTCTCGTCATGCTACAAATATCTTGCCCTTCATGACAGTGGTCGCTTGAAGAGCTATGAAAAAATACTGGCCTTCCCGCATATGGTTAAAATACACACAAAAGAGCAACTTTCTGGTTCACCTCCTTGCCTGTTGGTAATCCTTCTTGTCTGTTGGTAATCCTTATAACGATTGCTTTACCATATTTATATACAGCTATCAGAAATTCCACGACAAAATTTAATGAAGAGGGAGCCAGAGTTCAAATGGCTTCTCACTTCATGTTTCATGAGTCTTTATAGGAGTGAAATGAACATATCTCTGTCATGCATGAACAAAATCCAATTTCTGTCTCTACAGCAAATGTTGGAATGAATAAGGTTCAAGGATCGAGCGTATATGCTAAGGCATAGGGGTAGTGTACTGCAAAGCAGATTTGAAGGGAAGAGCTCATGTGTAGTGGGAACTACAGCTTTGAGAAGATGAAAATTTCTCAAGTTACCCCATTTCTCAAGTTACCCCAAGTTACCTTATAAAACATTTACGTGAAATGGATATCATAACGAGCACATTACTAGTCATGTGATCAATAAGGTGTAACATGTTTCAATGTAAGATTGGACCAGACCGACTTAAGATTCTTCTATAGAGCGGTTGCAACTACGTCAGAAAAACACATGACTAAG
Organism: Phakellia ventilabrum; assembly: GCA_963921505.1. Taxonomy (NCBI): domain Eukaryota; kingdom Metazoa; phylum Porifera; class Demospongiae; order Axinellida; family Axinellidae; genus Phakellia; species Phakellia ventilabrum. The sequence continues at coordinate 3,695,752 of OY997397.1, forward strand.
CACTTCCATGTGGCAAAAAGAACATTGTGTTCAATGGCAGCTGAGCCGAAGTTGCTGTGATACTCACGCTGTAGTTGGCAGATCCGTTGAATTTATCCTGCATGATAACTGCGCCACAGCAATAGTTCACATACTAAAGGCGTAAGTTACAAGCTCCTCTAGTTTCTGAATTCCCTATAGAACCTACCACTCTTTTGCCACACGGAAATAACCAATAAACAAAAGATAACGGAAAATGTAGTGGCAGTTATACGGCCGTGACGTCACCTGTAACTGCTCTATATAGCATACACTAAAAACAATTGGTGCTATGGAAATAATAAGGTCTCACTTGGGAGACTAAATAATGTTAGATACCCACAAGGATGGAAGTAGAATGGCATTCATAAGTAGGCTTGCATTTTTTTATGTAGCTACAAGAAAATTAGTATGCAAAATAATTATAGGCACCTACTTGCAAACCAGGAGCACCAGGATCGACTCCTGTATCAAATATAGCAATTACAGTGCCTCGTCCATCTTGCTCAGGATACTTGCTCAAGAATCTCTCCACCCCAGTCTCTCTTTTGGGTACAAGCCCGTGGGAAGGAAATGGCTCAAATTCACTCTCCACCGACATCGAAGGCAAGCAGTCAGATTAACTAGTCTATCACTATATGCAAAGCACTCTTTGTCAGGCCGATCCCGTTTGCTCTTGCCAATCGGACAGTATTAATTGTCCTTTGCTTTGCTGTAACTCTACTCCACCCACGTGGCTGGCTTTCTGTGGCTGGCGTCTCCGTACCAGACCGCTATGCGCGCGATACCAATCCAACTCGATGACGTAAAAAAGAATGGATTTACCGAGCTGCGCATGCGTAAATGCAGTTTTCGCGGAGAAAGGCAGGAACCAGGATGGAGGGCTCAATGTTTACTTCGAGGGTACAGTGATCAAGAAGTCACCACAGCCAGGCTCTTTGCCCTGGATGCCCTGCTGCAAGTAGAAGATACCGCGTGCTGAATCTATCCAGCAAGTTACTGTGCTACTGCTCTCGCTCGATTTTGTGTATGCAAGCGAAAAGACCGTGTCTCTTGAAAGTGCCCATCCAAGCTGGTAGCGTTCCTCCACTGATCGATGACGCTAACCATTTTAGAGTAGATTTCGCCACACACTTGATGCTCACCAAAGAGAGATCATAGAGACCAGAGTTCATCAACAGCTGGAATTGCGAAGAACAACATCCAGAGTCAACTAGCTACTCATTCTTGTGAGACATCAGCTAAGGCTAAAGATAACATGGCCTCACTGAAGACAACTAGTGAGTTACCTACCCTGTAGTACTGATAGGGCAGGGACAGTAGCAGTGGGAGTGATCCTGTCCAATAGTATGACAGAAAACAGTGTAACTACATGTAATTAATTAGCAGCTGTTCATTTGTACTGTTTCAGCTCTGAAGTGGTAATTGATTATAGCATAGTTATATTATGCATGCTTACTGATCATTGGGCCAAGTCAATAGTCGCTAAGACCTTGTGTGACCGGAGACATATATATGGCTAGCATGTAGTTTCAAGTATTTCTTTTCTCCTTTCTTGGTCAGATTTTAGTACAGCTGAAGTGTTAATGGTGTTATCTTTAGCTTTCAAATTGTGTATGTAAATCATTTGACTACCAAGCTTTTTACATAGACTTTTCATAAGTGCATGAGGCTTTATGTCTTAGTGATACTCTGTCGTGCGTATTACATCATGTGTCTGTGCCCAGTGAACCGGTTCATTAATCACTGTTTGAAGATGTGTGTCACTGCGAACCATGTACATTCTCTCTATAGCCTTGTTTCCGGTCCTTCCCACCCCCCCGCTTTTATCTCACAGCTGTGGAGTAAAAGCGAGGGAGAAGGGCCTGGTACCGATTATCATGTGCTGTGACATATGTATGCATAGGGTGGACTTATATGCCCACGTACACACGTACACACGGTCTCTGTCTTAGGTGTGATTACTCTCGCTAGTTAATTATTAGGTATACTCATGCTGTTTCCTTTCTTTGTGTATCTGTGTGTGTGTGTGTATGTGTGTGTGTGTCCACACATGAGAAATAGTTTGATCTCTTGCTCTCCCCACTGCAGGTGATCTTTCAGGAAACTCCCAGAGCCAATCTGATCAGGTAATTCGGCTGTGACAAGATTTTTTTTTGTGCTGCTATTTACAATGGTCATGGTTTATTGTGACCTTGTGGTTGTCCCCTAAGTAGCCTTGTGCTTGCTCTAATCTGATCTGGTCTGAAACTTGAGCTATCCTGATACATTAAGTGGGGTGTGGTGCAGTACATGTTACATTGTAGGTGCAGTAGCTTTCCTTTAATAGCATGCAGATACAGTGATTGAGGAAGAAGGCCTAGCCAATTAGAATCGTCTGTGACATACATGTGGCCTTACCTGAGGGCTGGTACTCCTATGGAAAAAGCCATCTCTCGCTAGCGCTCTAGAGCTGAGGCTTAGTTGGAAATTAAACAGTTGCATAAAGGCAGCCACGACCCATAGCAACATGACGGAATATAGCAGACACCTTTATCACCAGATAGGGTTATATGAGTCTGACTGCCCCTTTCCAGTTGCTAGCTGCGATTTTGAAGTGGCTGGAGTTTAAGTCTGGGGACAAGGCTGTATGAGGACCAAGTCTGAGCCTAATGCATGTGGATAGGTCCTCCTAGAATTAATTGCTACGAGCAAAAAGAAATGGCAAACTTTTTACTAGATGAGCGTATATAGTAGACCAGTTTGAGTGTTTGAATGCCACAACTCAAACAAAGCATCATAGGATATGTTAGGTATAGGGTACAATGGTGAAAAGGCCCTGTACATGTACATGTAAGGTATCAGTTTTGTGTTTCATTTACATTTAGGTGCTAATGATATCTTTACATGATGTATATACTTTCAGAAATGATAGGCTACCTAAAGGCAAAAGTTTTTGATACGAATATAAGCTGTCAAATGTTCTCAGCGTGCTTCAATGTATGACTGGTCACATCTTTATCAGCTAGCAAGTGTTTGCCGAAAAGAGTGTGTGGTCACTTCCTTACCTAATAGAATTCTGAATCAGTTCCGTATTAGCAGCCACATTAAACGACCTGGCGATTCAGTTCCTGAAAGCACCCTTGTCCTTTAATTGGGATGAGGCCCCACGCTAGTGAATCGAATTCTGCCCATGTCTGTATTATGATACATATACAGGTATTATGTATGTATGTTTACCCTTTGCTGGCTCATGAGAATCTAAACCTGCAATCCCAGGGCTAGCTTTCACATGACAATCATATGTAGGTCATGTGACTGCTGCATATATAACTCTATGTCTAGAAAGACAAACTGTAGTTTTCTGCACTGAATTATTGCCTGGTTTTCCCTCTGCTCTGCTGGTCTGAGAACGAGTCATGCCCTGCTACTCCATGTCACACACATGCACTGGGCTCAGGTTTACCCCACAATGTGTGAGAACAAAGGTAACAGTAGCATGGTTTCATACAGGGAAATCCTCCCCAAAGACCAATTTCCCTCCACCTTGGCAACAATAGTAACTAGGTGAGTGCAGAGCATTGTGGGGCGAGCGTGAGCGAGGTTAACTGGCGACCTGGAGATCTAGCTCTCCGAGCTCTAGACCGCTTCCTTTCCTGTGGCTTGTCAGTGGCCTGGAGACGTAGTAGCTCTTCTCTGTCTGCGTCGCTGAAGCCTGATCTCCCTGGCACCGGGAGACTCAGCAGCCCTCCTCTCACTGCAATCGAGTCTGTGCGGGCATACTCGCTACTCACTAACTCACTGTCTGTGGTATCACAATAGTGGTAAGGACTGCGGTATAGGCCACGTGCAGTGACACTATATCGATATGTGTGCGGTATGAAATATTTTCGAATGTTGTGTTGGATATACAAACGGTATGCGACAGACCATACGGACGGATGTACAGCAGTTTCTCCATGGCTATGTATAAGTATAGGTGTGGATTGTGGTGTATAGAAGGATGTGGAGTGAGCAGTACTGTGCATGTTGCTGAGTGTGAGAAGGTTGTGCGTTGTGAAGTGCTGCAATCATTTATTGGCTGTGAATATGCCTGGTATGGCATGTGAGGGGATTGTGGTGTGTGTGGTTGGAAAAATTAAAGTCAAAAGATATAGGGATGGGAATCTGTAAAAGTATTATGGTGTCGTTCCTACCTTGTTTGGTTACTTTTTTGGGACTTCATCCCTATAATATACCTTTTCATTTCTAAAATATTTTTTGCGCCTTTTTCTTTTGTTTTTCTTGGGGGGGGGGGGGCGGAGATAGCATGGATGGTTATGGTTACGCAGTTGCAGCTTGTAGCTACATGTATATACTGTATATACTGCCATAGCTATGTGTACAACAATAATTTATTCATACACTTAATTGTGGAATGTTAGCAGGGACTGTTATAGTTCAAAGGACATCACACAACAGTGAGAGTGAAGAGGTACTGGTCCATTTAATGCACATCATGGAGGTTAGTATAGTCTAGCAGTATTGTGTTCTTTACTAATTATAGCAATTCACTTTGGGTCCCTCACTTTTGTGATAAACACACTCTAAGTACACACTGTACTATATTCATTCTAGCAGTTCTGTGAAACTGCACTTACTGGAATTCCACTCAATTATGCATACTCGAGGTTGCATTTCCGGGAAAAATGGCCACTGCATTGAATATGTATAAAATGACATGTTCAGAAGTCTACTCTCTGAGACAGTTATAAGCCTGTATGAGCCATTCTTAAGAAGCAACAATTGCTCTGGGGTATTGCATGTACACCATAGCATTCTCAAAAAAAAAGACCTGTTTAGCAGTGAATCCCTAGTGCTTCAGGCATTAGCAGAGAATGTAAAAGTCAAGAACTCAGACCCTCATAGTGATTCTGCTGCATGGGGCACTGTTTTCCCCTCCCTAATGTATAAAGCCCTGAATAGTACCTTGTTTTGTGCATATATGCAGTGATTAGCTGTGTGTGTAGACTCTGTGACTTAGCACTGAAGCCAAGGCTACCACAATATATCCCCTTTCTTGTGTGGTAACTCCCTAAGCCAAACAGTAGTCTTGTGAGCCTGCCAATATGTCAGGAGGAGTGAGAAATAGTCTGGTGACGAATGCCAACATTTCGTTCCTCATAATTATTGCAGAACGTCATGTAATTTTATTGCGAAAAGTCATAGGTAAGCGGGGCTTTGTAGCATATCCCTCCAACGCATATCCATCATCAAGGACTCAGGGCTCATGAATACCAACTAGCTCGTACCTTCCTTTGCAGATATCCGACATTCACCGTCTGTTCCTCACTAGTATCACTAGTATACACAGCAGTGACATTTCATGGCCCTCAGTCCCAGACCCTTCTTTACATGGAGCGAGTGAAGCGCCTGATCCTTCATTAAAGTAATGGGAGGGCTAACGATAACTACGACAGAGTTTCGCGCCTTCCGTAATTCAAGGAATACTGTTGGTACAGTAGCACAGAAACTTACCGCAATCCGTTGAAAGGCTTACAAACGCATCTCCCCCTCGTACGAATTGCTTGACTAAGTACCTCTTTCTTCAGACGCAACTGCTAAAAGCTTTGTAGCTTTAGAAAATCGCTGTACCAACCAGCTTTCAGACATCTTTAAGTTCGTGGTCATGACAGCTGCTCAAATTGGTTGGCTAAATTTGACTCTGCCAACATTCCAGCAGACGCAACGAAATATTGGCAATAGTCACCAGACGTATTTTTCATTCCGTTCACGCGTGAAAAATTTGTCTGGCTTGCAAGACTAGCCAAACAGTACCATTCCTTATTTATTTGGGTGAACCCCCACCAGTGTGGTCTAACCAGCTTTTTTTCACCGGCTGAGAATTGGAGCCTGGGAATGAGCTAGGCTAATCGTGAGTGAAAGTACAGCTTTAACTCCTTACATTTACGTAGCCTAAATATATCGATCTCTGTTTGCAATATACTCCCAAGGATCAGCCATGGCTACTGTGGTGGAGTGGAGAGATGCTTGAAGCTCATGTTTGCATCACTCAATTGTGCAGCCTGTCTCCAGCACTTATTTCTGTACTTACACAAACTCTACTAATCTGGGAACTGTGGTAATTAAGTCCTTCTTATGTGATCGACTTGTCCGGATCTCTGATTCTTTACAACAAGTTCAAAGATGGTATGTAGCCATGTAACTGCTAAAGGCGCCATTTTGAACACGTGCCTTGCCTCCCCTAGAGAGCGTGACTAACAGACATGGATATAGATACATGTACGTAAACACTAGCTGAGATTCTGTGTGGTGATTATGGGCCTCACTGCCTTTGGCAACAAACAGTGGGGCAGAGTGCTTGTCTGACCATTTCCAAGTGTTATATACACAAATGCATGTGTACAATTGAAAGACAAAAACTACCAGTCAGTTGTCATTCTTGTTCTCAGGCCAATGTGGATATTTCACTTTAACTACTGTGGGTGTGACACTTTGGGTAAATTTTGTATAGGCGAGGATTGCAAAAAAAAGGCTAAAGTTTGCACTTCTTGTGGCTAATTAGCTAATTAGCTAATATACATGTAGCTCTTCCAAGCCTGCAGGCTGAGTGTTGAAACAGTCTCCAGCAAAGTAGGAAGTTAAATCATCTTTGATTGGCCCCTGCTCATATAAACTACATGTAGGTCAATGCAGGACATTGTGGGGTGAGCCTGAGCAAAGTACAAGTGTACAACGTGAGGTAGCAGATATGCTACATGTATATACAGTGTACCGTATCACCAGTTATTTTTGCGGGGCTAACATGAACCACAAAATTTTCTTCCTGTGAAATGTTGGGGCCCCTAATACATGGTACACACGCTTTCCATGTCATTGAGTAATGTGTTGTTATGGTTGTGCAGACAGACCTAGTTTGAATCTTTAGCACATTATCAGCACCTGCTCAAGGTAACTGCCATCTGGCCCAATTACAGAAGCCCTATAGCTAAAGTTCTTGTAACCTAGGATTTACAGACTGTTAACAGTGTCACTCAATCAATGAACACAGTTTTGCTATTTGATTGCTGTTGGCACGCTTGGTGACATGCACCATGATTACATTGTCAACTCCTGCAAGTGGCTAGACTACCAGGCTCCAGGGTATGCTTATTCACAGAAGTTTATATTCTGCCTATACCTATATGCATCTCCTATACATGAATAATAGTTATCACCTCTAATCCCCATGCATGTTATTCACAACACACACACACACACACACACACACACTATAGTCCCCTGCAGCAGTGAATGGCAGTGTTGTAACTCCTTCAGTGGGTGCAGGTCTCCTGCAGAGTGCACAGCTCACCAGTAAGTCATGAATATTCAGTGTATTTGACTGCATTATAATAATACTGGGCCATACCACCAAATCACAATAATTATCACAATACAACTGAGTAGATTACATAACTTATACAGTGTACCCAACTGTAAAAAGTAACTTATCAGCTAGAAAGAAACAAAAAACATACCGATATTCTCTGGTAGCAGGCATGTGCTTCTCATGGCTATAAAAGTAGCAGGTGTTTGCACTAGCTACTGCTGATCTCTTTCGCTACTAATAAGAGGATGGTTTTCCTAATTTAGCTAATTAGCTAAACCCTCCAGTGCAATATTCTGCATGCATGAAATCAGAGAGTCCTGATGGAGTACTCTAATATAAAGTGTATACGAACTAGTGGTATTCCTCATTGCTGCTAATTCGATTTGGACTTATTTCTTGATTAGTTGTAACTTTGTAGCTGAACAATAGAAGTACCTGGACTGCTCCTTTCCCAGGTGAACTGAAGAACCTGATGGGCACACTACTGGGTGGACCCAGTGGGAGTGGTGTCAGCCTTGAGCAGGTCAGGAGTTACTTCAGCCATGTTTGGATATATGTACATTTTTACCAGCCGGGCGCACGCAAAGTGTGCGCCCGGCAGGTACTAAGATTGCTTTATGTTACCGTGTTTGTATGTCTACTAGACGTTTGCAGGCTCAGTAGGCCAAGGTACGTAAAGCTAGGTTAGTTTTGTGTTGCCTAGACGGCGAAAGAGTGGTAGGTAACAATGATGATTCTATTTTGGCAAGTTCTGATCGCTAACTGGATGCACACTACAAAATTGCTGTGTCAGCACTTTCGCTGGAAGCTGCACATGATGAGACTGTCTAGCCAAGCTGATTCATTCTATAGCTGTATTTAGCTTAGACTGACTGGTTATTAAACACAACCTTCAGTTGAATGAAAAAAACATCTGGCTGGTTTTTCAGCAACACATAGGCCAGCCAGTCAAACAGAATCACTAGTACTAGCGTCCTACAGTCAGTGTTCACTACACGTGTACTTTAGGTGCTACTTCATAAGTAAAGATGAGTGCTCTAGCAGTTTTTTATAAAACAGGGTGCATCTGCATGTAGGAAGTTAGAATGCAGGTTTAGAGGTGTCTCTGCATCTGCATACTTGTACATGTACATGCTAAATTCGAGCATTGTAGTAAGGTAACTTGGAGTAGGACTTACAGTAAGTTCTATCAAGATTCCAGCTTTGAACAATCTCTATATTAGATAAACAGAGATATGCCTTGTAGTTACCTCAAATATAACACTAGTATTATCTGTACACACACACACACACACATGCAGCTTCTCCAGGCCAGCACATCCTCTGGTCAGGTGAAGCCAGCCCTGACGCCCTCTGCATCCCAGCAACAGCCTCCCCTGGCAGCCCACACCCCTCCCAACCCCACCACTCCTAGCGGAGCCCAGGGATTATGGGGGAACAGGAAGCGGGGGCATACCTTTGACGTTGAGGACAGTGGCAATCCCAAGCGGCGAAGGAGCACTTCATATTCTGCTAGGCAGTCGGGAGAGAAGCAGCACAACAAAGGCCTCAGGCACTTTTCCCAGCGCGTGTGTGAGAAAGTCAGGCAGAAAGGGACTACTACCTATAACGAGGTGTGTTTACTATTAGTCTGATAACACTCTGATACAACACACATCACAGTAAAATTGTGCATGTTTCAAGCCAGCCCATACAGTAATCATTCAGCAGCATTCTCCACTGGCAACTGTAGCTAGCCAAAGAGCAAAAGACATCGTGCCTCAAGCTGTTTGCTTTTCTCCTCGAGCTGTTTAGGTTACCAAAACTTTATACCAATATGCCAAAGGTCACACTGCTATGTACAATCTAATGGCATACGTACTATCACCGGTCACATTTACTATAGTTACTTATAGTTGGCATTACTAGGCAAGTGCATCTATATGTGACCCACTGTGTGATTACCCGGCACTTTCTGTGTGTTTGAACGCGTGAATGCGCATGCTTCAAAGACGCGAATCTCCGGAATGCTACTATCTAAATCAGACATGGGTGATTTGTCTGTAGCAGTGACCTGGAAATGAAGCCTTTCGGCCATACCGCTAAGGAGATACGGGGCTGGGTTTGCAGAAATTTTAATCATGCTCTGATTTCCAAGTGTTACGCGTATCTCAGTAACAGAGGGAGCTGCAGACTTCTAGCGTTGGTTTGTATTAGTTGAAAGGTAGTTCTCACTCCTGGTTGTTGAGAAATTGCAAAAATGCGGGATGTGCTAAGTTTTTATTCAGTGGGTCACATAATAACACCGAGTAGCAGCTTTGGACATATCCTGGAAAATTTGGTGGAGAATTAAATTTGGCAATCATGACAGAATCACCAAATTAAATTTTCCACTAATATTTAGCTGTGACCTTTGACCCCTCACTATAAATGGCAATTACACAAATGAAGAGCTAAAAGTGACAATCAGTTTGCAGAACAAAAACAAAACTTACCAGATGGCTTCAAAAATTCTGTTTAGTTGATTAGTTCTAGGTAAATCTACTCGGCCTCTTCAATTTGCTGCAATTCAGAACACAAAGAACATGGTTGAGCACAGATTGGCACCAGAGGAGGTTGGAAGAGGCTGACGTCGTTACATTCCACACGTGATAAATTGCATACGTGTACATAAATTAAAGTAGCAAGCAATGCAGTAAACTGGCTGTAGCTCGGTTTCACTGTCTAGGATCACCTGTAGTGCTCTCTAAAAGTTGATAATGTTGCAAAACCATGTTCTCCAGTGTGTTATGCTTCTTAGGCACTGAATAAAAACGCAGATGCATTATTGAAAGCCATTTTATATCAGTAAGCGGGTACATGATGGCCAATCCCAGTTGTGATACCTTTCTACACCTGGCCTTGATTACGTGACTTTAGACACCACACTCTCTGTACATGGCAGGCACGTCTACTTTTGTTAGTATTTATGAGCTGTCATGCGCTCGAGCATAAGTAATCAAGGAGGTTGCTTCTTGTACTGATAGCAGAATGAATTCATATTTGAGGTTACTCTATGAAATGTGAACAGTACTTTATGATGTGTAAACTGTGTCCATAGCAGCATGTGTACCAGCTTCATTTAATGCCCCTTGCAGGTTGCTGATGAGCTGGTAAAGGAACTGTCAGAGTCTGAAAAGAAAACTTCTGGATCTTCAGATGCGGTATGACTGTACTTTTTTTTTTTCATCTGGTTTGATAGCTGACATCTATAGTACAGAGCTTTTCCGTTTTCTTTGAACACCAGCAGTATGATGAGTATGATTGATCCACTAAAAGTTGAATGGAAATTAAGGAACCTAATTGAGTTACGTTCTGCTGCAATCTGATGACTACTAACTGGTGTTCAAAGTGATGTGAAATTCACCTATTACCACAGAGTATGTACTAAGCGCCCATAGGTTGGGGTCATCGAAAGAGGGGGGGTAGGTACTAAACGTGCACAGTCTGCATGCAGAATGTAGTATTCGCCCACTAGCTTTGTCTCTAGGCTCTCCCCTTGAAAACTCTGAAAACAGGGGAGAGCCTTATATCTTTTCTTATGTGATTAAGTGTTCAGCCCCTCTTACGAGTGCAATGATAGAGTTATTATATACTATCTTCAAGTAGCGTTTGCTTCTGTTGACACTCGCAACCAAATGAAGCCACGCCTACCATCACAAAGGGCGACTGGCTCACAACTAAGCAGAAAACCAGCTCTCTGACGATTGGTATGAGCAACAAAAGAGCGAAAGGCTTGTAATTTGAAGACTAGAATAACTTTATTTACCTTGGAGAGCTACTTGACAACATAATTTATACACATAGGCTGGTGGGACGGGTCACTGACTGATGCTATGACCTAGCCCCACATTTTTGTATACTTAGAGGTTCTTCTATAGCAAAAGCGTTCTTTTCGCTAGCTTTTTTGTAGCCTGGTACTTTCCATTGTCGAGTTCTCTTCAGTAAACCACAGCTTTCCATTTGTTTAGTAACGTGTGTGCACGTTCTCTGCCCACACAAAAGGCGATAACGGGTAGGCAATACGGGGGAATATTACCCGTGTTGGTCAATGCTATTAATACTCTTTGCAGTATCGAAGTTGGCATTAATGTTTGGCAGTTGTTGTATCAGCTGAAGAAGGCCCACAGCCCGAAACATGCTGATTAAAGTTTCAACCACCAGAGGCACTATTTACCATGTATGACCCGCTGAGTAAACATCTGGACAATTTTTTTAACTAAACAGAATCCCAGGCTAGAAGTCTGCGGCTCTCTCCATTTCTGTGCTACATGTATGTGACTTGGTAGCACTGCCATTTTTGGAAAATCACCACAGGATTGAAAGGCTTCGTTTCCGGGTTGTTGTTGCAGCAACGCCTCCTTTATAAACAACCCATTTTTTTTTTAGATAGTGCATAGAGTTCTCGGAGATACGTGTCTTTGAAGCATGTTCATTCAAGAATGCGGGAATTGCCAGATTATTGCTTTGTGGGTCACATATATGCTTAATGTTGGGGGGCAGAGATTGCATTACTGAGCATGATGGACTCCTATATATACAAATGTGCTAAGGCACTCAATGATAAGGGTTGTAGAAACAGCTTGCAGGCTGAAAGGTTTATGTTCATACAGTTACTTGTATCTCTATCGCTGCCACCAAACTCAAGGCACTCTAAAACTTTAAAGGGGAAAATTTCACCTTCATTTATGCCTTGGTTATTAGTAATGGTGCCGGGTGATATTTTATATACTTGACAACATTATCTTATAGCCTATTGACCACAAGAACATCCGTCGCCGTGTGTACGATGCTCTGAACGTGCTGATGGCCATGAACATCATCTCTAAGGAGAAAAAGGAGATTAAGTGGATCGGTTTGCCCACCAATTCCATCCAGGAGTGTCAGCACATTGAAGTGAGGAGGGGCTGTAATCGTTGTTGTATATAATTTTTGGAAGGGGAGAGAAGACAATTTAATAAAATTCTTTCACAGGATTAATTCTTTAAGAGTGTGTTTCAGAGGTACATGTTTCAGAGGTACATGTTTCAGAGGTACATGCATGTAAAAAAAAAAACTCCAGTGACCAAACACAATTTGATTAATCAATTCCGAATTGTGTAGACCTAATTTGAAGCTTATTCCCCAAACAGCCGCGGATCACACTGATTTTAGTATGATACATTTCAGCAATCTACAGAGAGTGTTGATTGCAATGCTTCAGCTGTGAGTAGTTGCCTTCTTAGCCCCGTACCCAGTCACACGAAGAAAGAAAGAGTGGCCTGGTATCCACTGTTTACGCACGTGTGACCATCCCCAGAAAGACCTGGGGATCTCATTACTACCATAGTCATGGCTGATAGATACTTAATGGCTGTTTTACTAAGTTTGGTTGCCATTTCAGTTGCAGAAAGTTTTTAGTTCTTTCACTTACTATACCATATATTGTCGCCATATTACTCCTAGGCATGTGACTAAGGCCATTCATGGATACATTTACTGGCTCTTTTTCATAAATACTCACACGTGCGTGAACAGAGGACACTGGGCCACTTATTTTTCGACCGTGTTGTCTGGTTACGAGACTATTGCTGTCTAGACCATAGTCTATTATACATTTTGTCTGGAGGCATAGTTCCACTGCTGCTATTTTCTTTGTAGTGTCATCGACATTATTTCGAACTTGTTTAAACTCTTAGGCGGAATTGGTCCAGACTGAAGAGAGGATACAGTCCAAGAGAACCCAAGTTGAAGAACTCCTTGTTCAGGTTGGTTAGGCATTGGCATTGTGCTATATAAACTTGGAGAAACTGCTGATCAACAACAGAAAGTCATTAGTCATACAGAACTAGGTATAGTGCTCCTCTGCACTAAGTCTTGTGTATCTGTCGTTGCTGTTTGTATTATATTATCACACCATATACAGAAAGAATTAGACCACCATTGACTGTAATTACGGTTGGAATTGGCTGAGCAAGTGCTACTAGCAGGCTATGTAAAGCTTGCCTTCCACTCCTCTGCTTTGGGCTGTTACAGTAGTACTTGAGTAGTAAAAGGGCTGAGGTTTCTTTACTCTCTCCATTTCAGTGAATTTGCATGCAGTTACTGGTGTACTTTGTTCCTTTTAGATTTTGACATTTAAGAATTTGATGAAGCGGAATCGTGAGAGGGTAGTGTCCCTCGGTGTTCCTGGGCACAACTCTTCCATAGGACTGCCGTTCATCATTGTCAACACCAGTAAGAAGACCACCATTGACTGCAGCATCTCTAGTGATAAGTGAGTCTATGGTCTTGAGTTGCACTGGGATGTAGTTTGTCTTTTTCAGCATGTAACTATAGCTCTGCTATTGTATGACTGCTGTTGAAGAATCAGTACCTACAATTTAGCATGTAAAGATCCTCTCCAAGGAGAAAGCAGCAAACTTACATGTAGCTGAACATTCGCTAGATTTAGCTCCTAACTCGATTAAGAAGGTGCCTCCAGAACAGATGTCACCCCTATGATCATAATCATGATACTGTCCTGCAATTCAGCTAGTGTTAGCTCCAGGTGTACGCAAAGCACACTTAACTGGCACTAAGATTGCTTTATGTTTCCCGCGTCTGTCTACTACTTATTTGTTCGTCCACACTTGTCGCATGCACTAAGTTATGTCATTGTGTTACTACGCCTAATCAAACTGATCCGTTCTAACCCTGACCTGTTGCTGAGCATTGTTGATTAGCCATAGTTACCATACCTCACTGACTCCGGCAGTGTCAATGACAAGTTAATCCTTACATTACCCATGCAAGCCATCCAAGTGTGGTTATTGGGAAGTTACATGTGGAACTGATATTGGAGCACAGCAAGTTACCATTTCTATGCTTAGTAGTGTTAGCATCGCTCCCATTCCCAGTGTGTTTATCGTACACAGTTCATAGAGGGAAGGGAGCCTAGTACTTTTTAACATGTGAAGTGTCACAAAAGATTTGGTAAAATGCTCAGATCTTGCTGCAACTATATTGTGTGCATTGGAGTTTGAAAGAGTGGGACTCATTTCAAAAGTTAGCTGGTTTAGATGCTGCCATAGGCTAGCCACATCAGGACTCTGTTTACCCTTTGCAACTCTTTCTCACTAATAGCAAAAATAAAGTTCATGAAAGACTACTGTGCAGTGGGACATTCTACAAAACCACACATGCTTTCTGCAAATGTGATGCATACCTAATGGTATGTGTAGTCCACTGGCCTCAAACACATCCTTGTCTTCTCTTTCCGTGTTTAGGTCAGAGTATGTGTTTAACTTTGACAATACCTTTGAACTTCACAATGACATTGATGTTCTGAAGAAGATGGGGCTAGACTGTGGTCTGCACTCAGGATCTTGCACAGCTGATGATCTGAAGCATGCCAAAGCAATGCTTCCGAAAGCATTTGAGTCTACTTTAGATGGTAAGAAAAAGTGATATCTGCACATCTGCAGGGTTTTGGTCCCTATCACAGAGTATGTGTTAATCGCCTATGGGTAGGAGTCAGTAATGTACTGCAGAATGGGTGGATGCTAGGTACGTGCTGTTGCATGCACGATGTAGTATCCAGTATCCTGTGGCAAAAATATATTTGTCATTATGAAAACTTCATTGGTGTGAAGATTCCTGGACAATTCACCTTCTTTGGTCTATGATATAACTTCTGTGTGAAAGAAAGATTTCAAGAAAGTAAGCAGAATCAAACTGGCTAAGCAATCTCATATGAGCTTTAATTGCAGATAATAGCTACCTGCGTGCTACCTGTATGATATGTATGTACTCTATGGTACATCCTTTGATACAATAGCAAAGACTACTATAGCTGAACTGACTTTTTTGTGTGTATCATGGAACGAGGCGGAGAGAAAAGGTGGGAGCGCAGAATTTGGGAGCAGACGGAAGCAAGGCTGTAGCAAGGGAGAAAAAGAAGACGAAAGTTTATGGTTCAAGGGTTAGAGGCTTTCTGCTATAGTCTTGTTTCAGACTTCTTTTTGCCTCCAGGGGAAATATGGAAAGAGATTGAGCACAAGATTATTTGCGAGGGGGTAATAGGGAGGGGGTACCAGCAAATTGCAACAGTACTGGCTGTTAACCTGACATGTCAGTACCTAGCCTGGTCCCCCGGCGCAGAAAAGATGAAAGAGTGCCTGGTGTCTTTTGTACGCGCATGCGCGTAATAGTACAGCTAAACCACGTGTATGGGAGGGGAGTGCACGAGGATGACGAAATCGAATAAGTCATTTACCATTAAAAGTTTCAGTAGAGACACAGTGGGCCTCATACACAACCACAGCGGCAATCCTCTCGGAGATGGTAGGTTTCTTGAGTGCATCTCTCTATCTGGAGCTCACAAGCGCCTCCGGCGCACAATACAGAAGGCTACAGTTCACCAGATCCTCTTCGGTAGCAAGTAAAGCCTTAGGTACACTACCTCCAGAAGTAGCGATGGAAGCGCTGGCTCCTATAGCCTTCAGGCTGGCAACTTGATCAATCATCAAAGAAATAAGAGGCGAAACTACTACAACTAAAAGATCAAACTCGTTCTCACTCGACGCCATCGCTTTGTAATCGTAAACTAATTCTTATCAATAACCGAATAGTATACGTTTGTGACGTTTTCATCACATGGAAATATTCGTTAGTGATACGGTTTTCCAAGATTTCTTGGAAATTAATGTGCATGCGCATACAATAGACACCAGGCGCTCTTTCGTCTTTTCTGCGCCGGGGGACCAGGCTAGTCAGTACCATGATGTATCAGGTAACTAAGGTACTGCTATTATGACCTCACACTCAAAAAATTTTGATTCCAAATTGCCTTATCAATTGCTAACATAAATTATGTGAAACTTGCTCACACTCGCCCTACAATGCCCTGCATTTACTTACAGTATAGTTTGTATTAGCAGTGGGATTCCTTATTTGGACCACATAATATCTGTAGCCAATTGAACTCACATGTGTCATCACTTTGTGCATTAATTGCTTTTCCTTCAGAAATCGCACTATCAAAGAATCTCCCTATTCCTGGTTCACTGCCGCACACTCCTACCACCCCCATTGCCGCCTCTAGTGGCTTACGACTGTCACCATCATCTCTCACCTCCACCCCAACTGGTCCCGGCTATCTTCATGCTTCCTCCAGTCCCGGTGCCCACTCTCCATTACTGCAGAGTACATCTACAATCTCTTCGCTCACAAGCCAACAGATAGCTACTGCTCTTGCCCAAGTAAGGCAGGCCAATGCTACCCTCCAGGCTCAGCAAGGTGGCTCAGTGAGTCCTGGAGTTGGTCTTGATAGTCCAGGCAGGATGAGTGCTCCTACAACCCCGAAAGTCAATATCCCTTCTCCTCGAGCTGTCACAGCCCTTGTTACGAATGCCTTGCGAGGAACTGGAGCAAAGACTACAGCAAACTTTAGCCCTTCTGCAGCTTCTTCAGCCAAGGCTCAACTACATGGCCATTCCTCTAGTCAGAATTCTTTGTCACCACTGGTGAAAACTGCAGCAAGTTCTGCAACCACCCTTTCCATCTCTCAGGGAGGGTCACCACAGCTCTCAAAATCGCCCGGCCCAAAGATTGTAACCGTCTCCAAGCTTCCTGTGTCCAGTGCAAACGCTGAGCAGTGGAGTTCACTGCTGCAAGCACTACAGCAGAATAGTAATCTCCTGAAGCAGCTGCCCCTTGTCACTGGTGGAATTTCCCTTGCAAATGGTTCTGCTAATGGCACAGCGTCTGTCACTGTTGGTGATGGCGTAAGCTGTTCCTCTAATGCTAGTCTACCAATTCAGGCTGGACAAACGGGTCAGAGTAGTCCACTCATGCATACAAACATGCTCGGCAATGGTCTTGCGACCACCATGTGATTGTGTATATTTCTTGTGTGTTGTACATGTATCATATAAGCATTTCTTACTGAAGCACTCATTATAGTATAGTTTTATAACACTGTATCCTTTTGCACACTCTTTGCATAAAAATATTCTTGCACTATTCTTGTTGCTGGCAATAGGTGTCTCCCTTTCTCAATGTATGTTCAGTCATATATATCATTGTGGTGGCTTCCACCATAGTTTCATTGTACTTTGGACTTTCTGTACCTATTCTGTATAAGATACTGGGACGGATCTTAGTAGCTATAATTTTCGTAATATGGATAGATGCTTGTACATTTATAGATGTGATTGATCAATTTTTAATTGCCTAGTGGGTCATACTGTTGCAGATGATGTAATACATGTGCATCTGCAGTAATCTGAATGTGCCATAAAGCTTTGTTCCCAGGCCTCCATTCTCTGTGTGTATTGCATTTTGCTCACTCACATTACCTAATGTGTGGGCTTGGGAACAGGCTAGGCTGTGGCAAGCGTGAATGGTATTTTAGCCAAGGTAAGGCCTGCTCCATAACCCCAGGAAGACACAGGCAGAAGAGTAGCCAAAGGCCTTGAGCTCAATCCCAACCTGGAAAGCTCATTACAACTATGCTTGTTCCAGAATTCACAGTATTATATTGTTCAAACTGACTATGTACACACTTGAACTAAACAAGTTTGAGACTAGTACACAATTATTAATAACACCTACAAGCCATTGTGTCCCGGAAAAGGTAGACATGCATGCAAGCTTCAGTTCCTAAACAGTGTGTTGTTTGAGTGATCTTTTTGTGCACAAACAACTGGGCGGTAATTAGGCCATTAACAGACGCTAAGTAGTCATAGCTAAGTGTTGTCTTCAGCACTAGTAGCCAATTCCCCAACCTTAACAAATCCCAGCAAGAAAATTACTGAGAGAAATTGCAGTAATTTTACACTCCAACAAAACAGTACCGCTGATGTTGTATACACTTCTTGAAAACACTCCACACCTTTATCTACTCACTCTCCCCATAATTAAAAATCCTACCAAGCATGTCAGTTGAGTAACTTGTGGATACAACTCCTTAATTCAAGCATGGCGTAAAAGCTAGCTACATTAGCTAGTCACAGCACACAGAAAATTGGAAGGCATATCCAATTAAGGAATGAGTCTAACCTCAGAAAGAGGTAGCTACGTATTTCTGTCGATACAGCTAATTGCCCTGAGTCATATATTCCACTACAACTACACACAGCTTGTGATAGCCATGCAGGTAAGAGAGCAAATCTTTCAGTTTTAAACCTTTTTGAGTCTACTGTCAAGTGCTAGATGAAGTTTAATACCAAAAATGTAAATCTTCACTACTTGTAGTGGGGGAAGTATTGTCACATGGCTTTATTTGTCACCAAAAATGTTACACATAGAAATCTCTTATTTATGTGAGTTAAGAAAAAGCCCTTAAACACAGTGTACCATATATAATTATGCATACATGTCATTTTTAAGAAAAAGAAATTCCCAGAAAAAAAATCTAGGACCCTGCTGGGAATCGAACCCAAGACCTTTTGTAGCTTTGTGATCACTCCCAATTCAGTCAGCTAATTAGCCCTTCAGAGAGAGATGCAGCTGGATTTGGCTGAGGCCTATGGATATAGCTCCTCTGTCGTGGGTCATCCAGTGGCTTAGTGGTATGAGCGCCTGACTAGTATTCAGGAGGATTTGGATTCGATTCCCAGTTGGATCCCAGATTTTTTTCTGGGATTGTTCTCTCTCACCAAATTGATAAAAGTTTGGCTCAAGGGTATGTATTACGTACGTATATGGGGCACACCAAAGTTGACAAAATGGTGTTGGCTAAATTATACAAACGTGCAAGTGGGTGCAATGTGTTCAATGAACGTGGTACCGCATATTTATGTTGTGTAAATCTTTTAGACAACACACTGGGATAGCACCTGTATAACAGCAATAACTAAAGACAGACAACAGTA
Organism: Phakellia ventilabrum; assembly: GCA_963921505.1. Lineage (NCBI taxonomy): Eukaryota > Metazoa > Porifera > Demospongiae > Axinellida > Axinellidae > Phakellia > Phakellia ventilabrum. The sequence continues at coordinate 3,714,973 of OY997397.1, forward strand.
AATAGCTCACTAGCAGTAAACAAGTTAACAATCCACGATATGCTTGTGTTGTGTGGTGTCCTGGGAAAATAGACATGCAAGCCTCAATTCATAACAGTTTGTTTGGGTGAATAAAAGCTGTACACAAACAACAGTGTGCAAATAATGTGGGTGTTAGCTAGTTGAGACAAACTAGGTCCTATATTATAACCCTCACCGCCGGATATGATTGCAAATAGCATTGTTCCAAAGAGATTTAGTTGCAAACAGACTCCAACAACTATAATATTGTGGGTACATCGTGTAGACAGAATGTGTACGTAGGTTGGGAAATTAAATTTATCACCCACAGGTAATCTTGCAGTTTTTCAAACTTTACAAAATAATTTGTGTATGGACAGCTTTCCCCCTCAGGTTGTCTCCGCAGTTGGTGGAAGGTGGGATATAAAAGGAGACCAAGCTAGGTTTATAACTGTGACATTGTAAGATACTGCATGGAGTTTTACTTTGCAAAAATGAAGATCACACTAGCTTTTGGCATCCTCTTTGTGATTCTCACTTGCTCTGAGGCAGTTGATGTAAGCTGTTAATTATGTTAACTATTAACCAGTAGCTAATAACCTTTCCGCTTCAACTGTTTTAGCCTGCTGCACCAATCAAGAAACCATTTGACTGCCTTTGCAATCGTGGATGCGTGCTGAAATGGAGGAATACTTACTATGCTTACTGTAGCTGTTGTGATGGTGCCATTGATCTGTCACCAGTTGGATGTCGGTGTCCTAAAGGGTATAACCTCGTGTATTCTGGGGTGCATGCCACCTGTAAGTGCCCAGCTCGAGCTCCCGGTCAAGCTATAGCTCTCCCAACAGCTATTCCACAAGATGATGTCACTGTTGGACCACGGCCTTCACTCTCAGGTACGTATAAAGCAATATTAAGGCCTCTGATTGTGTAGCATGCAAGGTACTAGCTAATTGAGTGCAATTGTTTCATTTTCTAGCAACTGCTGATGCCATACGCCTGAAGACTGGCTGAAAGACCTTTTTGAAGCTGTCACTGCATATCACTAATGACTGGTTGCCTTTTGTACCATAATCAGTATTTCATCTGTGAGTAAAAATAACTGCTGCGGTTTTTACATGTATGATTTTTTAGGCCCTGATTTGTTTGTTAGGTAGCTATGAGGTATTGGGCTGGATCCCAACACCTCATTGATTTGTGTTGATTATTGATTGTCAGCTGCATATTGGCGTATAGCCACATCTCAAGCTTTTTGTGCAATGAAGTTAGTAGCCACAAGTTTGCATTAAGCAGCCCAGTGCCAGGCATTATAATTATTGCCGAGCTGTCAGATATACTGCAGATGGAAGGTTAAATTATGCCTGCTGCACCAATCAAGAAACCATTTGACTGCCTTTGCAATCGTGGATGCGTGCTGAAATGGAGGAATACTTACTATGCTTACTGCAGCTGTTGTGATGGTGCCATTGATCTGTCACCAGTTGGATGTCGGTGTCCTAAAGGGTATAACCTGGTGTATTCTGGGGTGCATGCCACCTGTAAGTGCCCAGCTCGAGCTCCCGGTCAAGCTAGTCTAGTCTGGTCTCAGACCGATCCGAGGCGCAGGGAGACGGCAGTGCATGCGTGCGAGGTCCACAGCTCTAGCTACATAAACTAGTAAGTCAGTCTGATCTGGGAGCATGGCAAGGTACTAGCTAATCTAAGTGCAATTGACTTCAATTATTGGGGAGGGAGGAGCGTTCCTGTAGAGGTTATTAAAGATTCCAAGGGGACACAAACGTTTCTAGGGCGAATTCCCCCTCATATTAGGATTTTGACTGTTATGTAACGTTGCGTAACATCTAGCGCAACCTCAGATTTCATAGCTGTGTAGTCCAATTACCATATAACTGCTGCGGTTTTTCATGTATGCTTTTTTAGGCCCTGATTTGTTTGTTAGGTAGCTATGAGGTATTGGGCTGGATCCCAACACCTCATTGATTTGTGTTGATTATTGATTGTCAGCTGCATATTGGCGTATAGCCACATCTCAAGCTTCTTTGCTCTGCAACTTGTTGCAGAGTACAACTCAATGCTAACTTCACCTGACCACTTCCTCTGTGTGAATGGTCAGGCCACGCCTGACTAATGAAGCCTAGCTATCTAGCTAAAGGACTTGACGCATAGCGAGGCGCCGAGGTCTGGGGAAAAGTGAGTGAGACCCCAGACTGTAACGTACATCTGTGTTTACACTAGACTTGAGATTCTCTGACAATCAGCTGTATCTAGCCGCTGTCAGTTTAATTAAATGTGCCACAACAATATTTTGTATTCTCTCTCGCTCCTTAATAAAGTTCATACATAACAATCAAGAGCTGAATTTCAGGCCATGCTAATTTAAGTGCGTTTATAGTCTCGCTACGGGCCCTGCAGCCTGAGTCTCGCTAAAGTTTTGCAGCCTTAGAACATGCAGGCTGTAACAGTTGGCCACAAGTATGCATATTGGTACTTGCATGCATGTGCAAATATGCTAGCCTCGTCCCCAGGCTCCCCTCCCACGCGTGGGAGGGGAGCCTGGGGACGAGGCTACAAATATGCCGCGTACAAATTGTGTCTGTTGCATGGCTCAGTGTGCATTCAAAAACCTAAGATTATGAGCTGCAATTATTGGGGAGGGAGGAGCGTTCCTGTAGAGGTTATTAAAGATTCCAAGGGGACACAAACGTTTCTAGGGCCCCTCGTATTGATGTTATGTAACGTTGCGTAACATCTCGCATACCCAGAAAGTCCACAACCTCAGATTTTATAGCTGCGTAGTCCAATTACCAAATAGCCTGTAGTTGCTGCACTCTCGATCGTACTCTCTGTGACTGCTATCTTCTGACAAAAGACAAAACCCACGTGATTTGATTACTTTCTACGTACTGCAATTAATGCTCTTCTGCAATTCTGATTGGCTCTGCAACTAGTTGCAGAGTACAACTCAATGCTAACTTCACCTGACCACTTCCTCTGTGTGAATGGTCAGGCCACGCCTGACTAATGAAGCCTAGCTATCAAGCTAAGGATTTGACACATAGCGAGGCACCATGGTCTGAGGGAAAGCGAGTGAGACCCCAGACTGTAATGTTCCATGGCAAAGCCAACTGTACATCTGTGTTTACACTAGACTTGAGATTCTCTGACAATCAGCTGTATCTAGCCGCTGTCAGTTTAATTAAATGTGATTCTCTCTCGCTCCTTAATAAACTACCAATCAAGAGCTGAATTTAGGCCATGCTAATTTAATTTTATGTTGCTCGGGCCCGACTGACCCAAAATTTTGCAAGAACGATTCAAAAATGATAATTACTTACGTAATTTGTTACACATGCATGTGCAAATATGCCGGGTAAAAATTGTGTCTGTTGCATGGCTCAGTGTGCATTCAAAAACCCCAAGATTATGAGCTGCAAATTGGAAGATCGTTTCTTAGAGCTCTTGATGGCAGTCAATTACATTACACATTGACAGTGTTGTGAGTAACGAGTGATCATGTGACTATCATTATTAATCTACCGACCCTAGCCTCGTTCCCAGGCCCACGTACGCGGTTTCACTTTAACGCGCAGAGAGCCTGGGGACGAGGCTATACTGACCCTATCTGGAAGGTCATCTGGCCCGAGCAACATAAAATTAAATTGATATGGCCTTATAACTTATTGCGATACAAATACGTGTGTACAAGATAAGCATAATTATGCACATGTATTTGCCTGGATTTTTCTTCATAGGGTATAACACAAGTGGTGCTATGGCAGCTCAAGTTGTTCAGCACGCAAGGATTTGTGTCCGACTGAACCCCGTATCAGCACTGTTCAGAAGTGCTGCAGCATCTCGGCACAGTAGCAGCGCAAGTTACAGAGAAGATTTTCTAATTACAAAGCCTGATATGAAAGCGAAGCTCATTGATGGCACGAAAATGGCCAAGGCAGTTCGTAAGGAGGTGGCAGCAGAGGTCAAGAAGATGATCACAGATGGAAAGCGGGCACCATGTCTGATGGCTGTTGTGGTTGGAGATAACAAGGATTCACATTTATATGTATCAAATAAAATGAAGGATGCAAAGAAGTGTGCCATTACTGCACAAAAAGTGGACAAAAGTGTCACATGCACTCAAGAGGAGCTGCTCGAGTTGCTTGATAGTTTGAACAAGAATGATGAGGTAATTCAAATGTTGTGCACTCTCATTGCAGTAGTGTATTGGCATATCAATATTACAGATAGCTAGTTGTATTGTAAGTTGCTGTGTCTTGTCAATCCATACGTAGGTGGATGGTATATTAGTACAATCTCCTCTGCCAGAAGGTATCTCTGAGTATACGATATTCAATTCAATCGTACCTGAAAAAGATGTGGATGGATTCAATGTTCTAAACATGGGTAAGTAAAAAAGGAGGGATGACCTGAAAAATCTAGAAATTCACAGCAGAGTACACTCCAGAGACTATGGGTCAGCCTCCCTTCACCATGCTTATACATGTATCTGTATGGCAACTTGATGGCTGATACTTCGCTTAGGTTATGACCTTATCTTTAGTGTGTGCAGGTGTGTCCGTGTGTAGGGGGAGGGGGCAGCTATACCAAGAGTGCATAGCAAAATGATTTCCTTGGGTGGTTTCAAGCACTCTTGGCTTCATCTTTTTTACCAGGATAATTAATGCAAGTGTGAGGCAAAAGATTACCATTGCTCTAGACCTATGTTTTTATGTTAGGCTCCACTACCTAAACAGTATTAGTATTCCTTCTTGTTGGGAGTCTCAATTTGGAAGTCACCCCTACTTTAAAAAAAGAAATATTAGCTTCTGAGTGGTTATTGCAGTCACCTCATGTTATTGCAAAATGGTTACAGTTTCCCTTGTAGCTAGCAAACAAACTTGTTATTCTTACAACTGCTTGATAGCATCTGATGGGACTGTGGCTACCTCTGAAACTGTAAATCTCGTTATGATTGTAGAAACAAGAGTTGTTTACACTTTTTAGTGTCAATAGTGTTTAAGGTTCAAGTTGAGCAATTCTGTGCCTCCTAGGGCATGAATTCTTAAAGGGCCCATGCATGTGGTCTGTATTCTATTTTGAGATCACTGCATAAGCTCTACGTATCTGTGTATCTAGAATTTCTTGATTTCACCTGTATGCAATAGCACCTAAAGTAGATACTGAGTGGACATGATACCATTCCATTCCAGCATTCATTCCAGTATTCCAGTCCACTTATTCCAATCCTTTTGTGCTGTGGAGAGTTTCCTACACAAAGAACTCTAGTAGATCTCTCAATACAAGGAGAAGTATTCCAAACCATAACTATTGTTGCTTTCCTACAGGGAAATATTGTTCAGGAGGGCCTGGATTTGTGCCTGCTACTCCACTTGGGATTCTGGAAATTTTGAAGCGATGCAATGTGCCAACATTTGGGGGAAATGTGTGTGTGGTTGACAGAGACAAAAAAGTTGGTAGGTTTGTAGGATAGGGTTTAATTAAGCGAGCTGTATAGGCTGCATGTGGTTCATGTGTGGAGGTACATGTGTATGACTTATATGTACTTCACAGATCTTTAGCATGCCTACTGCAGCTAGTGGGTGCAACGTGCCATATGCAGCCTCTTACTGGTGCTGGCATACCTAGTGTGTCAAGCTGTGCTTTCTAAAATTAGTTTCTGTATATTGAAACATTACCTCTGACAGATAATTTCATCAGGTGTAAGCTTATAGCTTTTTGGGATCAAATTGAGATGGGAGAAATCACAAAATTGGTTCTAATTTATATGTATCCTCTCCAGCTATGCCTAAATATTTACTGTATGCACACATTCACCACAGGCTTTGCTGTAGCTACTCTATTGCACAGTGATGGGACAGGCGATGCGACGACCACAATCTGCCATGAACACACACCCCCTGAGCAGCTTTCAGTGATGACAAAACTAGCAGATATTATTATTACAGGCAGAGGTTAGCAAATGTTGTTTAAACCCCCTTACTTGCCATGTAGACATGAGGCACAGATATTAATACCAGCAGAGGTGTAACAAATGTTATTTTAAGCACCCTTATTTTCAATGTAGACATGAGACACAAAGTATTCATGCTATATGGTCTTCTGATGAGTTATCTTTTTAACCCACCGCTTTCAATTCTCAAAATAAGACATCAGTTCTAATGGTGTAGACAATAGCCTTATCCCCAGGCCCATGAACACTTTTCACTCTAGCTATTTGTGACAATGTAAACTGTACGTGTGAGAACGAGGTTGCAGGAATGGGAGAGGTGGACAGCGGTGAACTGGAAATGTATGCAAGCCAAGAGTGGTAACAGTCTTTTCTTATCACTAGGAGTACCTGGTCTTATCAAGGCTGATATGGTGAAAGATGGAGCTGTAGTGATAGATTTTGGTAAGTGTCAACAAGAGCATGTCAGCTAACTTTGGGAGCATGTAACTACGCATGTGCAATACATAGACGGTGAAATTCAAATATGGCGGCCATGTTACTAGTGCTGTACCTTCAACTCTCTCTGTATTAGCTCCAGGATACTAGCACTCGTAATCACTTTAGCCTTTTTTGATCATTGTTGAATGTGTTACTGTAAGCACACGCATGTGGCTTTCCTAAAATTAACATTCCGGCTGCCATGCTTTTATTTCATCATTTACAGTAGTTGGTCATGTGCCCCCTCACTGGCTTTGCCGGCTTGATGTACTCCTGCCCTTTTTCTGATGAATTCTAGGTATTGCTGAAGTGAAGCTAGAGGACGGCTCTACTAAGCTGGTTGGAGATGTTGAGTTTGATGAAGTATCGCAGGTGGCATCGCTACTAACCCCAGCACTGGGAGGGGTATGGCCGGTGTCAATTGCTGTGCTGATGAAGAACACTTTACTTGCTGCTCAAATGCAGCATGTCATGCGGATTTGACTTTCAGAGTATTTTTGTGATTAATTTAGTGGTGTACAGTTTTCTTTCTTTGGCCTAATGGGTAGTCTTGTTCTAGCAAGTGATTTGGAAGAAAGAGTGTACTGGCAGCTGGACGCCTCCATATGTATTTCTGGAAGCGTTTCCAGAAACAATCCTGTGCCCATGGCCCAGGCTCCAGTGGAAGAGCCTGGGAACAAGGTTGAAAATGGATGATCCTGATTTTAATTCTCCACTCCCGCGGGGTTTGGGGGGAGGATCTGGTTGAGCTGCTGCTGGTCCGAGGCCAGTACCACGACCAGTACTGTATCTTGAGCTGGGAACGAGACTATCGATCCTCCTGCAGCGAGAAGCAAAGGGTCTCTACATTGCCGTGTGATCAATTCTATTAAAGTAAGACTGAAATGATGGGATATGAGCTCTTAAAAGCAGTAGTTTAATCTCGAGTTTTTAATGTAACGACCAACAGGGGGGGATTTCCGGACCATAGATAGTAGTGTATCTATGCCCGTACACTTACTGCTCCATGGACCATAATATGGTCGTAGTAGCATCTTCGAGACCTATTTCATGACTGAAAAATGATCGTAAAGTGGGGTGGGACCGCAAGGCAACTTGAACTGGACACTTCAAAATTTACACAATTACAACTAGCCACTATCATATACATTGCTAATTTCAAGATTAATTATGTAAGATGGGGCATACCAGTGCATAAGATATATGAATAAGTACCAACTCAAATGGATGCATCAGGAAGGTGAAGTTTAAGAATGGGTGTATAAAAGCATCACTCGGCTGCAAAAAGAAGGACAGCACCAATAGTGGGGAGAGTCGTCTGGATAAATGTCAGCCTTGTTGACCTTCACCATTGTATACTGGCACGCATGGATAGTGTTAGCCTCTTTCCCATGCCACACACCCAACAAAAAAATTAGAATCTGATACCTAGCTAGTCTCGCGGGCCAGCCTCACTCACCGTGCGAGTTAGGCGGACCCATGATACCTAGCTAGAGAGATAATTACCTGTGTATATGTTACCAATCAACAGCGCATAACAAAAAATGTTCCCCACCCCCTGGGGAACATTTTTTATGCGTTCTTGTGCTTGAAGCCTGGCTGTGCATTGTAGAGGTTTCACTTACGTGTGCTTGAAGCCTGGCAGTGCATGGCAGAGGTTTCACTTACATGTGCTTGGATACCGTAAACTTGATTATGGCTAGGTGTATTAGTAGCCTAGTAGTATGTATACACGATCAGGAGCACATGAGACACCGAAGGTAGCGAAGGAACATTCAACTCAAATGTAAAGTGAGGCTGGCCCACAAGACTACTTTACGAGCTATGTCCCCAAAGACCAACCTTTGGCATCCTTCTGGACTTGCAGGGATCCTTCACGTTATATTTGTACCATGGGTTTCTACATGTACTGTACATGGGGTTTGTACCCTGAGTGCAGTTTTATGTATTCCGAGGGCGAAGCCCGAGGGAATACATAAAACTGCACGAAGGGTACAAACCCCATGTACTGTAGAAACCCATGATACAGATGACTTGTGCTATAGTGCACCACTAATTGCGCTTTGAAAATGTTTTTGTAGATAATTGATTTCACAGTTATGAGAAGAAACCTCAGTAGCCTAGCAACCCTCATGTACCCTAGGGTACATGGATGTACCCTGGCTTCAAAGGTTCCACTTCTGAACATGGGATTTGTGCACTGTGGCGGCGCCTTTCATACGCCCACGCACTATGGTACAAGTTCCATTGTCGCTTCTTAGACAAGTATGAATCTGCTGATTTGCTCTACTCAGTAACTTCCATATTTTATGGTTGATTGATTGCGGAGGCGGAGTTTACATTTAGATGTCAGTGCATGAGTATTGAGAGTTGGATGCTCCTTCACCGCCTTCGGCTGCACATGCGCTCCTGACACAGTGTATAATATATTAAGACAGGGTGAAGGTGTTTTATTAATGTATAGCTACACAGAGGTGTGTGAACTATTGTTTTTAATTAGGGAGCCCTGTGAGGATCACATTTTGAGCTGAGCCTCTCATGTCACGTAAAGATATTTTGATGAAACTGTTGTGTGTGTGTGTAAGATTCACAAGCACTCTCTTGCGGTTTTGCTACGTTTACTTGAAAATAAATTGATGGCCTACCCTTAGGGCACATCTAAGCTAAACTAGTTTTCTGATTGAAGTAGGCACAGATTTTTGCTTTTACTTGTAAGACACTTTTGTGAGTGAAATGGTAAAAGGTAGTAATAGTGCCTTGCTTTCATGACCAGTTCTCCTTTATGCTGTAAGCAATTACTTACCATGCATGCTCTGCATATGCAGTAGGTTCATCAACCCAACATATAGATTCCTGCATTCTGTAGTTTTATTGTGCAATATCTTGTCCAATGGACTGTCCAGTTATTGCTTCCATCTGGGAATACCCCCACACCCTATTTGTACCGCCCTTCTCCCCCGACAGGAAGTGCATACATTAGTACAGGGCAGGACACACATGCACACTCAAGAACTAGTCTGTGAACTAGCTTGTGGCTCAACCCTGACACAACGCAGCTAGCTCTAAACCCAACGGTTAGCCTCTTGCCCCTATTCCTGACTCCTGAGTGTTGAGTAGTAGCACCCAACTTCGAATATTAGATAAGCGCAGATACGTCTTCATGAAAGAAAGTTCTCCCAGAATTACCCCAAAATCATATCAAGAAGGATATTTTAGGTGCATCTTCTCCAAGAGAGTGTGATCTATTGGACGTATTAAGGCCACTTCTATCTGTTCCTGGGCCAATTTTCCTCCATGCTTGGGTCAGATGGTTGCCAACAACAATCAAGAACACTTCTTACAGCCATCTTACTCAATAATTCTGTGGTTTTATTGCAGATACGTAATATGTATGTGTTATAGCTTTTACAGATGTGCATGTGTTGCTGTCATCTTCACAGGAGTTAACTCAAGCTACTAGCCAAAAATAATGGCAGCTCTATTACTCCGTGGCGCAAGGGCCCATGTTCAGTTGTACTCAGCAGTAAGGAGTGCTGCAGCTGCTCTACACTGTAGCAGCAGCTTATGTCGCAGAGAAGATTTTCTAATCACAAACCCTGACGTGAAAGCAAAGCTCATTGATGGCCAGAAAATGGCCAAGACAGTTCGTAAAGAGGTGGCAGCAGAGGTCAAGAAGATGGTCAAGGATGGAAAGCGGGCACCACATTTGGTGGCTGTTTTAGCTACAGATGATCCAGCATCAGCTTCATATGTATCTATGTTGAAAGCTGCAAAGAAGTGTGATATTAAGGCGACAACACTTCGGAAGGAAACCATACTTGAAGAAGAGCTACTGGAGTTGATTAAGAGCTTAAATGAAGACGACAAGGTAAAGCTGTCACATGATGCTCATAGAGCATTAGACATTGCTACCTGTATAGTCAAAAGATAGAGCAAACAGTGCTGATTATTTATTTTGCACGCCAATGATGCTTAAATACATGCAAAAGTCCAGTAGCAGCTACGTGTAAGCGAATAATGCAAAGGTAGAATGGTAAAATAAGCATTTGTGGAGACAGTTGCAGTTTTTGGCTTTGACTGTCACAGCTTGGCTCGTAATAATTACATACAATGGCGAGGCAATATTTGCTTGCATTGCCGGGTTAGTTATTGTCCAGTTGTTAGTTGGTTGTTACAAGCCCGCATGTACAGCTGTTTCCACCGGTACAACAGAACCAATTGGGTGGCAACCTCATTGCAACATAAACTAAGCAGCAGCTTATGTGCGGAACAAAAAGCGAAGAGACAAAAAAAAACGCTCTGATAGGGCACACCTGAGGTCTTACGTACCCGTTACTCTAAGTAAAACTGTAGCAGCTTACTGTGCATCTTGCTATTCTGCACAGAAAATGTGGTCAGTCTGCTACCATGACTGTAGTGTCTCTAGCAAAAGACACTGACTAAGCTATTGTACAAAACTCAGGTGGAGCAAATTCCACCCACATAGAATAAAGGAGGCTATATATGACCATCAGAAGCATGGCAAACACAGTAACCATAAACTTAGACTGTTAATTCAGATACCTGTGTCTTCCCTGCTCCTTGCTCCTCCCACCCTGAGCTTTACAGTACATGTATGTCTGTGTAGGTAGATGGGATACTAGTGCTGCCAACTACTATTCAAAAACAACAGGGAACAGTATTGAATACTGTTGCTCCTGAAAAAGATGTGGATGCTTTTCATACTCTAAACATAGGTAAGTACCAGCACTGGTATGTATGCAGGCTCTGCATATGTACATTGTACGAATTTACAATATTGGAGCTAAGGGAAGTAATTAATTAAGCATTCACATGGGCTTGAGCGCTGGTCTGGTATTTCGTGTTCTGGTAACGTGCGATCTGAATGTGGAGAACCGACAGACAGCTAATTACGGCCTATTTTATCTAGGAGTTCAAATAGTAGACTAGTGATTGCCTTACTAATATTCAGAAGGTTAATTGTGAGCCTATAAACAAGCTATGTCTGATGCATACCACACATTGATTTCACCACCTTTCACCTCTATTTGTCCTGTGCATGTTTCTACCTCTAAATGTTTTTTTCAAGAGGTCCAGCTGGGGATTCATGGAGAGTTGTATGTCCAATTCGGTATCCTTGGGTGTTGTCATTGTTGTACTCTAAAATTTTTAACTACTGCTCCTCCCAGACACTTCCTTCCTTCATTAGTTAGGCCACAGGTTTCTGAGGCTATCCCATGGCTCACAGGAGGGTTAAATTCGTGATACTAAAAACTCACATGTGCAATGCTTACGTACCTCATATGAGTTAGAAAATCTTAACTACTATGGGCTGTGGGTTACCAAGGCTAGTACTGCCCCTGCATAGAAAGTTAGTTACACCATGGTTGTACCTTTCTTCAGGAAAGTACTGTGCTGGAAAACCTGGGTTTGTGCCTTCCACTGTTCTTGGAATTCTAGAGATTCTGAAGCGATGTGAAGTTCCGACGTTTGGAAAGAATGTGTGTGTGGTTAATAGAACTAAACATCTTGGTGAGTTCTTGGTGATAATTGTGGGCCTTATGCTATTCACTGCGAGCTGAGACTTCTGACATGAATATTAATTCTTGTGAAGTATGCATGTTATGCCCACAGGACCAAATAGAGCACTAGCGTAAATTTAAAATGAACCGCCTCGTCAAGAGTGAACTGTTTGTGCAAGTTTTATTCCAGTGCAACATTCTGTTGTGGCAATGCTCAATGGTTTTCTCATATTCTACTCTTGTTTCCATCCTCCACTCCGGCTTTTGTCACTTTGCATTCAGTAAGAAGAATCTGAGTTTTGCCTGTGTGCATTAAGAGTTTACGTTTGCACTATAAATTTGTTTACATGTAGTAGGTTCTTACAATACACCCACTGAACAGGCTACCGTAGTAGCACTATGTTACCTATTGTGCATTATGGTAGCCTATTACCTATTGTTCCTATCTGAGTAGCAGGGACTGCTATGGTAGCCTATTACCTGGCTGTTTAGAAACAAGAGGCAAAACGTATGTCTCGTCCATGGGTGGTAATGTGAGAACCTTAATTACCGAATGAAATCAGAGCCACCGAGAACAATAACGTTAAGGAAAAAATAACTACCCACAGTTGCCTCGTCTATATTTGTAGCTCTTTCATTCTCAGTACCAATACTTTATGTAGTCACTGCCTGGATACCTGATCTTGAGAATGCAATCCTGGGATTGTGTCTGTGCTTAATTTGTTCTCATAGCCTGCCTGTTTTATGTATAACAAGCTACTTTTTCTCTGTCGTGTTATGTTCAACACAGCCAGGAAGGCCTTGGGGACAAGGCAGTTTTGCTCTCTCTTATATCCTTGTATTCATATAATATTATTCTACAGGCTTTCCCTTGGCTACTCTGTTGCACAGTGATGGGACAGGAGATGCGACGACCACAATCTGCCATGAACACACACCTCCTGAGCAGCTTTCAGTGATGACAAAACTAGCAGACATCATTATAGTAGGCACAGGTTAGTGAACTTCTTCATTGAACACTTCTATTGCTTAAAAAAAAGACAACAGCATGCTATAGCACGTTTGGCCTCATTCCCAGGCTCCATCCTCCAGCTTGTTTCATGCAGAATAAGAAACTTTTATGTAGAAAAGAAAATTTTATTTTCTACACAAACTTTTATTCCATGTCTAATATTTGGAACCTACATATTAGGGCCTTCTGTTAAATTACTGCATTATTATGTGCATTTTTTTAATGCTAGGAATTCCTGGTCTTATCAAGGGTGATATGGTGAAGCAAGGAGCCACAGTGATAGATTTTGGTAAGCAGTTGACACATAATTAATGGTTCGATTCTTTCTAAGCATGCATTTTCATCCTCCATACCTTGTGATGCAGGTACTACAATGGTGCAGCAAGAGGATGGTTCCAATAAACTAGTTGGAGATGTTGCGTTTGATGAAGTAGCTCAGGTGGCGTCACTACTGACCCCGGTGCCGGGAGGGGTGGGGCCAATGACAGTGGCTATGCTGCTGAGGAATACCCTACTTGCAGCCCAGAAGCAGTACACCTTTGACTTCAAGAGCATAAAGGAGTGATCACTGTTCTATTTCTTTTGTGTGGTTTCAACACTAGGGCGATTTAATTATGAAATTTTAGTTTTGACTCTGTAGACCAGAATCATAATATTTTGTAGTGAGCAATGTTGTAGTGAGCAATGGTATAGTGTTACAATATTTCAAAAACTATCTATTACCTGCATGTGCACAATTGCATGCAAAGAATGATCATGTGTGTGTATATAATTGTGCATGGCCTGTTAAGCCTCCATGCATGCTATATACATGACATTGTATATATGACATTATTTATTTAATATGACATTGTGCAATCATGTGAGGCTAAAATGAGAACAGTAAGAGCAATAACTACATAATTAGAAGGCAATAATTACAGACAGAAAACGTAAATGAAAGGATATATCTGAAACTATTGTACTGCTAGCTTATGTTCATAGATGAAGGTGAAACTGAACTTGGTGATGCCTGTAAAAAGCTCATCTATTCCCGCTCATCCAACCTCAATCTCTTTCCCAGCCTCAATGCAGAGTTGTCTAATGATATCTATGAGTATTTTCTTCTCTTCAAGCAGGTCCGCAACCTGCTGATAGGATCTGAAGTGGTCGTCTGCCCTCTGCTGTAGCTGGCCTTCAAGTTGGGCCTTCCGTGATACCAAATCCTCCAATAATACGGTGTTCTAAAAAGTGCATATGGAATAGCCAAAATAATACGATAGCAAAAGTGGCACCTCTTGCATACACATATAGTTCATTATGAATACATTATATGATCACTTTCACTATTGACATTATATATGAGGCTGGTGGCCTAGCCTCAACCCTTGATTCCCTCTTGCACTGCAAATGGCAAAGGCTAGATGGAAAGCCTGGGCATAAGGCTAATGGTGGCCCTATTATGAAAACCAAGGAGGTGTTTCCGTACTAGTATAATATGTACACCATCATTTCCGAGTGGGAAATGAGGCAAGCATGGAGACCCTAGCATTTGTACGTTTGTGAGTAACTATTGCTACAGGAATGTAATCATTACAAACATATTTCTTGTGGGCATGGTACTTCAATGAGTACATGTTTGCTGCAGCTTCCATGAGAATAATGGATGGGCTGCTGCTATTACTTCCCCACTGCTGAATCAGCCTTACTCACTGACGATCCCTTTGCTTATTATCAGTTGTTGCATGCATAGTCTTGTTAATCTCTGGAAACAAAATCATTGTGTTCTCATTTGTGTTTGAAAACAGGCAAACAAGCAGTGTGTGCTGGAATAATGTTACACATGATATGAAAGTCACTGCTCGTGTTGCTGCTTATACATAGCATGCAAATGTGTCCTATTATGTGAAACCGTCATACGTTTGACTTCCCGTAAGGCCCACTGACAAACACTTCCAATGCACATTCAAGGTTTTTATTCATATCGATCAGGTTCTCTTTCTACCAACCACAAATTGGCTCACAAACATATCAAATGTCTTGATGGCAAATGCGATATGTTTGTGAGCCAATTTGTGGTTGGTAGAAAGATAACCTGATCGATATGAATACTGAGAACCAACCAAGATCCTCTTTGAAGGTTTTTACTGCAAATATCTGCAGTGGCAGATTTTTGAAGTCTTAATCCCCCCCGCCCCATACCTCTCTGTTCCCTTGGGAAAATCTAAATGCCCACCTGGCTGTCTTGGTCATTGAGTAGCCTATGGTAGTGCTGCTTGAGATCTTCAATCTGCTTGGCTAGCTGCTGCTTCTGTTGGTGCAGAGCTCTCACTTCCTCCTCATGCTCGGTGTGGAACTGCAACTCCTGTTGGTCGTACTCTTGTATCTTCTGACCAAATGTCTGCTCAAGCTCAGCAAATGCTACCTGTGCATGGTGCAGCTGAGAGTGTGCATGACAGGTCGTGTGTGTGGTGAGAGAGTAAAGTGAAACAGGAATTTGATAATGTTACGTACGATGCATGTGCAGTTCAGTGTGTGATATAAATTAATTCTCCCCTATGGTCAAGATACTTAATGACACCAAAGAGCTTCAGATTTTTGCTACAGTATTGTACTATCCTTTGCCAGGCTCCAAGCAACAGTGGCATTGACTGAAGGAGTACACGCAGAGATGATATTAAATGCAAAAAGGATAACTGTACTATGGCACATACAATTACAGACTTCATACCTGTGCTTTAAGACTCTCTACTTCTGACTTAATCTCTTGCACCATTGTTGAGTGATCAAGCTGCTGCCTGTAGCTCCATCCCTCTGGCAGAGCAATCAGAGAGGCATGTAGCTCTCTCAGCTCCTCAGTCTGTGCCTCTGATACCAACTGTGTTGCAGATATCTTCTGAGCACGCTAAAATGGTGAGAAGAGAAGAAATCCGTGCATGTAAGATCTTTGCTTAGAGATACAAGACGGCGTGGCCGGGATAAAAATTAGTGCCAAAAATTTAATATTGAAGTTTATACCACAATCTTAGCTGCACTGTACCTCTTCTCTTAGTTCCTCCATGAGTTGTACTTGCTGTTGTCTTAAATCCTCCTGGGCTGCCTGAGAAGCTTTGAGTTCTTCCTCAGCCTGCTGCACCGACATTCTCAGTACTGCCAGCTGCTTGGAGTGTTCTGGAAAGTCAGGAACTGCTTCTTCGGGTCTAGTTTGTAACTGATGTGTGTGTGAACATGTACATGTGTATGCATGCAAAGGGAGAGGACGGGCGTTACCATGGATGAAGGTCAAAATGTCGTCCACAAATACAGTATTAATTTTTTTTGATTATTTTAGAGTGATCATTGCTACTGTACTGCACTTGCTGTAAATTCATTGAAAAAATCCATTCATTGGTGACTTAGAAACTGTTCTAGGAGCCTAATACAAGCCATAAAATTAGCTAACAGAAACTAGCTCAGTTTGCCTACTAAACAAAGCCTAAACAGCTGTTTTGCTAATCATGAGCTAATGTGTGGTGAACAATAGCTACTGCTCACTGACTAAAGTGTTTACCAAGCAAAGAAAGCTAGAGTAATTAAAACAAGTATGTATGTACCTGCTGTGCATTTGGTTGCAGTGCTTGGAGCTGCCTTACTTTGGCCCTCTCAGCCTGTACATCACGTTGCAGCTCGATAAGAACTGCCTCATTGACACTCTCCAATGGGGCTGACTCAACGTACTGTATCACAGCCTCGACGGGTTCACTGACTACAGCATCGAGTTTGTGTTGTAGTTCCTTTATTTGCTGGTCATATGCAGAAAGTGTACGCTCCTGTTGTTGCAGCGCACTATGTTTTCTCTTTATTTCAGTCTCAGCAAGTTCCTGGGCATGAATAGACTCAGTCATGGAATCATTTGCTTCCTCAATCTCGGCTGTCATCTTTCTAATCTCTTCATTTTTTCTTGCAATAATTTCATCTCTCTGTTTGATTTCTAGCTGTGCCTTGTCACTAAGAGCTTGCTCATTAGCTTTAGCTTTGTCTTCTGCAGCTGGCTTATCGGTATTCTTATTTATTTCAGCTCTTAATGTTGCTGTGATGGCTTCTTCTTCCCTAAGTTTGTCTTGGAGCTTCTTTACTTCAGCTGCTGTACTTGCCTTCACATTTTGTGCCTCTCTATTTGATAGTTTCAGCCTTTCCAGGTCTTCCTTCAGTGCTTTAATCTCTTCATCTTTTCTCTTAATTGCTCGATCTCTGAGCTGAACTTCCCTTTCCTTATTGGCTTGAGTGCTTGTTCTAACTTCTGCCTGCCAGTGAGCTAATTGACTTCTTAGACTATGGAGCTCAGCTTCCACGTCTTCCAATGAACTCTGAGCTTTCTTTTCTGAAACCTTTCTTTGCTCAATTTCATCCTTCAGGGCTTGAATCTCTTCTTTGAGTTGGGTTTCATCTTTTTGTATGACTTCTTTACTCTCTGTCGGAGTAGTTCCTTCAGAATTGGCTTGTGCAGTGGAGTGAAATATCTGTGCTTCTAAACCGGTTGCAGTGACTGCTACTGCTGTTGCTATGGCAGGTGAACTGTTACTCTTGACTTTCAATTCTTCTTGGAGTGAATTGATTTCCTGCTCTACCTGAGTCTCTTTGGTATGCCGGAGAGCTACCATCTCAGCCTGAGATCCATCAGCAGACGGTGCGACTGCATGCTTTTGTCTACTGATTTCTGATTTTAAGTGCTCAAGTTCCTCTTCCTTTGAAGCAATCATACTTAGGTGTGTTTGTTGCTCAGATAGAACGTTTTGCTGGGCTTTCCGCCTGTCACTCTGAAGGGCATTGTTGTTAGCCAGGAGCTCCTGTATGAGAGAGAGCTCTTCACTGTCTCCTTCCTCACAACTGGACTCCCCCCGAGTAACAAGCATTCTCTGTAGGTCTTCAAGCTGTGATTTCATCTGTGTGACCATCTCCTCATGCGTGGAGATGTCAAATTTGTGGGCAGTCCTACTAGTGGGGCTATAGAGAGGAGTCACAGGGCTCTCTTGTACAGCTGTACACTGTAGTTCTTCTGCAAGGATAGCTCTCTGATTCTGGTATTGTTGCTCCTTATCCTTCAAGGCAGCTAACTCATCCTTGTATTTCTCTGCATCTGTTTTGAGCTGTGACATTTCACTCTTGTACTTCTTTTCACTAGCTTGGTACTCTAATATTTGCTGTTGATGATGTGTCCCTCTATCCCTGAGCTGGTTCACTTCCATGAGGGTTTTTTCAGACTGGATCTCGGTCATTGATAACTTCTCTTGCAATGCTTGGATGTTATGCTCACTTGCCTTCAATTCTTGCTTCATGTCCTCTATTTGGCCCAAGTAACCCTGTTGCTCCGATCGAAAGTTTTGTTGGGCTTTCCGCATGTCACTCTGAAGGGTATTGTTGTTAGCCAAGAGCTCCTGTATGAGAGAGAGCTCTTCACTGTCTCCTTCCTCACAACTGGACTCCCCCTGAGTAACAAGCATTCTCTGTAGGTCTTCAAGCTGTGATTTCATCTGTGTGACCATCTCCTCATGCGTGGAGATGTCAAATTTGTGAGCAGTCCTACTGGTGGGGCTATAGGGAGGAGTCACAGGGCTCTCTTGTACAGCTGTACACTGTAGTTCTTCTGCAAGGATAGCTATCTGATTCTGGTATTGTTGCTCCTTATCCTTCAAGGCAGCTAACTCATCCTTGTATTTCTCAGCATCTGTTTTGAGCTGTGACATTTCACTCTTGTACTTCTTTTCACTAGCTTGGTACTCTAATATTTGCTGTTGATGATGTGTCCCTCTATCCCTGAGCTGGTTCACTTCCATGAGGGCTTTTTCAGACTGGATCTCGGTCATTGATAACTTCTCTTGCAATGCTTGGATTCTAAGCTCACTTGCCTTCAATTCTTGCTTCATGTCCTCTATTTGGCCCAAGTAACCCTGTTGCTCCGATCGAATGTTTTGTTGGGCTTTCTGCATGTCACTCTGAAGGGTATTGTTATTGGCTATGAGCTCTTGTAAGAGAGAAAGCTTTTCATCGCCTTCTTCTTCACTAAACTTCCCAGGAATCATAAGCATTCTCTGTAGGTCTTCAAGCTGTGATTTCATCTGTGTAATGGTCTCTTCATGCATGGAAGTGTCAGACAGGTAGGAAGACCTGCTTGATGGACGACGAGGAAGACTCATTTCCATGAAATCGGTTTCATCGACTGCTACTGCTTCAACAGGTGCTTGCTTCTGTGCTGCTCTATTCTGTAGCTCCTCTGCAAGGACAGCTACCTGACTCTGATACTGTTCCTCCTTAACTTTAAGAGAGGCTAACTCGTCACGATATTGCTCTGCATCAGTTTTGAGTTGTGATATTTCACTCTTGTACCGTTTTTCATTAGCTTGATATTCCATTATTTGCTGCCTAGTCTGCGCCTCCCTATCCCTGAGTTGGGATACTTCTGCGTGAGCATCTTCACACTGGCCTTCTGTCATTAATAACTTCTCTTGGAGCTCTTTCGTTCTAAGTTCACTCCCCTTCAGTTGCTGTTTGACTGTCTCTATTTGGAGTTCACATCTGTGCTTTATTGAACGAGCCACTCTCTCGTACTCCTCTTTTGCCTCTGCCATTCTGATCTCAGCAAGTTTCTTGCTCTTATCAGCTTGTTTCTTATGGTCTTCTTTGAGTTGTGAGATCTCTTCTTCATACAACGTTGCTTGATCAGAAATCTCAGTGTGGGCAGCTATCAGTTGGGATTGGAGGCTTGCTACTTCCTCTTCTGCTTTGTCTTTCGTAGCTGTTGCTGTTGCCTGACATAAGTGAAGTTGCTTTTGGAGGTGGTCATTCATCTCACTGTACCTTGCAATCTCCTCCTGTGAATGTTCTAAGGTGGCTGTTAGCATGGCTATTTCTGCAGCAACAGACTCTTCAGGAGAATCAGAAGGAGGCTTAGCTTGCAGCTCAGCTGTTTCGTGTTGGCTGGCAAGTGACCCTTCAAGAGCTACCTGTGCTTCACCCAGCTTGTTTCTGAGACTATCAACATCTTCTCTATACTGGATCAGTTCCATTTGTGCAGACTCCAACTCCTTTTCAGCTTCAGAAATTTCAGTATCATATCTATCTTTGGCTTCAGACAGCAGATTTTGGGAATCTTGAAGTTGCTGTTTGAAGTTGTTTAGCTCTTCCTCATGGATTGCCCTATCAGACTGCAGCTCATCCTGGAGGGAGGCCACTTGCTCCTGAAGCTGGCTGTGTTCTCTGTCCACTGTCTGGGAGTGATCAATGCGGACAGCTTTCTCTTCTTCGAGGGCCTTAATTTCCCGAAGGAGCTTTTCGACTGTCTCTCTGTGGCTGGATTGATTCTCCATCAGTTGCGACTTTGCTTGTTCGAGTTCTTCCACCATATGGTCTAACTTTATATCAGAGCCAGACTCGAGATCACTGCTGACTACTAAGAGTTTCTTCAGGCTGTGTATCTCCTCCAGTTGTTTAGCAATTGAATCCTCAGCATTGGCTAGCTGAGAATCAATCTAGGAAGGACAATAAAAGCATATGCCTACATGCCTGTATTTATTGCATAGAGACAGCTACATGGTTTATGAGTCATCCATACCCACACTGTCAGAATATAGATTCATATACTATAATAATGCATAAAATTCCTCAGCAATGAGCAAAGCCACTGGAAATTTGTAGGCTTAACAGACTAAGGCACATCAAGCTAGTTTAGGTTTGTGTCGCAAAAAGTGGTGGGTAGCAAATTTGGCATGCTAAATGGAAGCACACTATGAAATGGATGACATAGCATTTTTGCTGTAAGTGGTGCAAGATGAGACAGCCTAACCATCTTGGTGCTAAACTCTATAACAAGATTGATATTTTATCTAACTAAAGGCTGTGCTTCATTTCCAGGCTTTAATGTCCACCAAAAAGAGCAATTTTCACAAAAGAATAACCTATATAACTTTGTACATTTGCTGTGTTGTAAGATGAAACCTATTGAGATTCAGAACAGAGAGAAGCGCGATTTGGTGGTCAGATAAGCAAGAAGGCTCTGTTTTGTTTAATGGAGGAAAGGGACCAGCATATTTCAGCAGGAATCAGTTGCTAAATCTGCCAGCCTTATGTTAAAAGCAGTGGGTATCTTGTCTTGTAGGAGTTAAACGTTCCTTCTCAATTGGTAAAGTGTTTGGCTAAACAATTACTCCTGTATGCAATACATACACACACAAACGTGCACACACACACCTCAATCCTAGAAGCACTGAGGCGTTTTCGCTGCCTATCAAGGTTGGCAATGTGTTTCTCAATTTCAGCCTGTTTCTTTCTCTTAGACTTCAATTCCTTGTGTAGGTCGTCCCTGCAGGTAAAAACAACATATTATCAAAGATCTACGTTGAGCCACTGTCAAAGTAGTGAAAAAGAGTGACAGATGGGGTACTGAGTGAGCAAACTACAAGTATATTACACATGTCATGCAGTTGGTATGTGAGTGGTTCATCTTATGCAATGTACTAGCTGTGCACAGGGTATACTCTGTTCCACCTACATATTATTGCAAGTAGCATGTAGACAGAACATGCTGAAATTTAGTATGTTACAGCACTCCAGAGTCTAGCCAATCTTCCTTAGCTGTTCATCAAATATGTAATTTTAGCCTTAGTATGATATGAGCAGTCTATGCATGTGGTAGATCTATCAGTCTTCCCCACTTTTGCTACCGTTCAGTGAAGTATGGATAAGTGGGGTGGATGGATAATCCTCCACCTGTGTAAATTAAGGAACCGATTAACAAAACTCTGTTGCTTACCTCTGTTCTGGTTGCTTGCCTTCATCAAGGCTTCTTAGCTGCTGTTCTAACTCCTGGCAGTCTAACTCAAGCTGTTCTTTGTCACTTCTGAGCTGATCAATCCCTACATAAGAGATCATTGCCAATATAAAATATAAAAGGGCATTTCGAATGATCACATAACAAACACTGTGTGTTTTGCTTAGTGGCTTTAAAGATCACTCAAATTCATGAATAGTTACATGTAAGTATCTAGTAAAAGAAACCAGTGTAAGGATTGTAGAAGAAGAGATGGGCTATCCTGCCAGCTTTGAGCATCTGAAATTCCAAAATAGTTCCCCTATAGTCTGGCAAAACTTTCTTATAGCCTTGAACCAGTCACTAACATTCATCGCAAGCAAACAAAGCTGAGAAGTAGTGGAGTGCTTCAAGACAAGTAACACCTGCCTACTTAAGCTCCTGCAAGGTAAGAATGCTACAGCCATTGAAATATTCGGGGATCTGCTAAATTATGATACATACATACGTACATGTACAAATAACTATTAGTTCATATAGCTGACAGTATGCTTACTTCTTTGAAGCATCGCTCGATGTTCCTCTTGCTGAATTTCCTCCATGATGCTTGCAGCTAAGGAAACGAAATCAGGTGTGTGTAAATGTTTTCTCATTTCTATATGGGAATTAAAGGCTCACTACAGAAAGCAGTGAAATAAAGAATGCAGTGCACATAATATTATGCACTACTCACTTGATCTGGCAAAGAGATCGTCATTTGAACTCGCCCCCTCTTGGGTGGACCCCGAGCTTTCCGTATCCCCTGGAAGAAAATTGGACTCTACTTCTGCTGGCAACATTGGAGAGTCAGGCTCAGAATTCTGGCTGTCAGGGTCCTCCGGAATATCCAGTTCTTCCAGGTCCTCCAGAATTGGTGGAGGTGTGTGGGACCTAGCTATAACAGGCCTTCGGGGAGTGTTGGATAGTGGCCTAAACCCGGCGCTGCGTGGCCTCTGTGGTATAGATTGCCTTTCTGCACCACTGGAGAGACGCCTTCGTCTGGATGTAGTTTGGTGATCAGACTGCTTCAAAGAGCCGCTGCTTCTCCTTCGCTGGAGCTTGCGTTTCTGGGCAGTGTATTTCTGTTTCCACTCTTCGTTATCAGCTATGAGGAGATCAACTCTGTCCTGAAGTTCTCTGGTCTTCTCAGCCAGCTCTTGATTCTGCACTGTCCTCTCCGAGATTTCGTATTCAAGTTCACTAATGCGAGACAACTGGGTTTCAATATCATCGACATAGCCTTGGTCAGAACGAATGCTCAGATCCTTGTGCAAAGATTGAATGATCCGATCCTTTTGTGACAACTCCCTATGTACATAACTCAACCTCTCTGTAACTTCTTGTACTTGATCTTGAGCATACTTGAAGTCTGCTCGAAGCTTTTCCTCTTCAACTTTGAGCGTATTTAGTGTCTGTTCCAGTTTAGAGACCTGTTGCATTGCCCTCTCTTGCAGTAGTTGGGCCTCTTCCAGGCGGGACCGCTCTACCTCACGTAAGCGAACAGAGTGGCGCTTTTCCTGCTCCCTGTGTGCAAAAAATCCAGTAGGAAGGCACCATCATTAGTGTGGTTAATGCTAATGAAGTTCATTGAGGACATACATACTGAGAAACAGAATATTAACGATCGGTGAGAAATACCAAATTTCGTTCAATTTTATCCGCCTTGCACTCCAGCTGGAAATTACTTTTATGAGGACAGTAAAGCTTGAGTGCTGCTCTGCCGTTGGGTTCTTGGCTAGGTAAAGTTAGCGGCAACATTCTAGTTGTGGGGCATAAGCCTGTAGAACCCTGCAGACCTGGTGAATTACATGTGACCATCTTGCTCAATCCATTGGGGGATCATTAGGGAAAAGGCAGTACCTACTAATTACTGATACACACATTGGGGTGGGTCACTGTCACTGTGCCTGCTGTAACACATACCATTAACCTAAATTCAATACACTACCAAGTGTAAAGTATATAACGTTTGAGATGAAGGAGGGGTCACAGAGAATTGAAACTTATACCAAAGATTCCTTTGGTGAAAACGTTCAACCTAGGGTTTCCCTACTTTCAGTTTCTATGAGGAGTTACGGCCAAAATAAAACTATACACATTTTATACGTCTCTTTATGGGACCCCATCAAGGCATGTGTTCAAAATGGCATCTCTGGCAGTTACATTGATGCCGTCTTCGAACTTGTGGTGCACGAACAATCAGAGATCTAGACAAGTCTATCACACAGTTTTTCCAAGGAAGGTGTACTAAGGCTGCCGGGCTGGTAGAGTTTGTGTAGCCTCTGTATAAGTACAGATACAAGCGCTATTAACCGATGGCATGATCGAGTGATGCACATGTGAGTTTCGAGCAGCAGAACTTGTCTCTCCACTCTCCCGTAACAGCCATGGCTAATCCTTGAAAAATATGTTGCAGATAGGGACAACCATCTGCCAAAGACCAGCTGCATCATTGTTACACATAGTTTTGGGTTAGTTATTATTTTTGCAACAGGCTGGCTTGCGACCCATCTTGCCCCGCTCAAGTTGTGATTCAATTACAACCACTTCTACTTGCTCACTATACTTTACACTTGGCAGTGCAAATACCCTCGTTCATTATATGCATATATATTTAGTAATCAGCCTATGCACTTAGACCTGAGCTCACTTGATAATCCGCTGTGACTGCTTTGCGACAAGGTCCACATGCTCGTCTCCCTCTATCACGATTTTCTTGTTCTCCTCCTGAGTTCGCACCAGGCTGGTCTTCAGTGTGTCACGCTCAAGGGACACCTGGTTCATCTGCGACCGCAGCAGGGATATCTCATGCTTAAAGGACTTCAGTGCAACTTGACGTAGCACTGTGGAATTTGGAAAGGATTGCATTAAATCCACTAGCAACCATCCACCAAATATTTATCACACAAAATAGTAATTACGTACATATTGTGTATGTATGTGTTCCCTGATAGCATGGTGTTATTAGCTATTAGCTAATAGCTCACTCCTTTGTAAGCATACTATTGCACGGTCATTTACTTCTTTGCCACACACATGAAGAAACACTGACGAGTAGCTATGGTTCCCACCTGACTGTGTCTTCCCCTCGCCCAGCATGGCACCCTCCAGGGAGGCAGTGAGGTCCAAGACGTTCACCCGACCAGTGGGGTCCGTAGGAACGGCCTGGTAAAGGCAAATTTTAGCATTTTGAATACCATACATCCAAGTACATATTAGATATCAATCTTGTGTTAAACTACTGATGAATGGGAACAGTACAGCTGAACCTCCAGCATGAGCCTGGGAACAACGCTAGGTATGCATGGGTCCGAGGGTGAATGGAGCAAACTAAACATACCAAAAACTGTAATGCTAGCGTATTAACATGTCCACTGTATTATGATACAGGTGATAGCAATATAGTATGTCTCTTCACCTCAGCAAGTACTTCCTCCAGACTATGGTTGTGAGGGGCTTCCACTCCCATCTTCTGCAGGTTTGATACTAAACTGTCAACTTTTACGTAGCTGAATACAATGTAAGCATGTGCAGATGTGTGGTGTGTATAGTGTGTGTATGTGTAAATGGGAATGTCAGTGTGAATATAATGCCACATGTAAAATGACAGCTACGCTAAGTTGATAATCATCCACAGCCTCTCCAAGACAGCTGCAGATATGCTTACCTTACCCAGTAGCAAGCAGTGTATACTAAGAACATTACCACATTTGCCTTACCCAGAGTGCTCTGGGTCCAGCACTGACAGGATGGCCCTCTCATCTGTGGGAATAGAAGAGAAACAGACAAGGATCGAGTAAGTATAATTAATTTCAGCAGGCATGGATGAAGTTTAGCTACACATATACACAAGAGAGGGAATTATATATGCAACCATCCACTCTGGTATTGTAATTTCATCGTAATAACACTTACTGCCAGACTATAACTTACCACAGTAGTTAATACTTGTGGATCACGTTTTGATACTGTGTATAGCCCTCCCATTCAGCATCATATTATTTACATCTAGCAAGCTAGACTACCCGCCCACCATGCAACTGGTAGTGTATAGTCTGACCCATGATGTCATTCACACCAACAACTGCTAGCGGGCCAAGCATGCCATGAATGTAATCCCAACTGTTGTAAACAGTCTTAGTGAATTCACAGTGGTAGGAATACATGTAATAATAGAATAATTATGTTATATATAGCTCAAAATGTTTGTACACATGGCTGTAATTGTATATTCCAACAGCTGTGTGATATTCCTGATATACACATCTAGCTAAGTGCTTTCTGATACTAATGACATTTTACCATTACATTATACAGCCTCTCAGATCTGCACCTGACTATTATACAGCCTCTCAGATCTGCACCTGACTCACTCATTGAGCACACATGTACATGTACGTAGATCCCAAGGCGTAGGGTTTTGTATGATATAAATGCATTCAAGAATGACGTATGTATGGTGAATTATAACTGAATGGCAGACCTGCTACAGCGGAGGCTGGCAGTGGAGTGGAGGCCAGGGGAGGCTCCTTGGAGGGCAGTGGGGTGTCAAAGGGCTCACTCAGTGTGGGGATTGGCTGCAGAAACCACGAGTGGATTAAGAAGTTATGAAAAACGGTAACTTGTGCACAGTTCAACTCGACTAATATATCCTCTCTTCCAGGGCTACATGGAATAAGGCTAGTCTATTCCTTATGCGGTAAGTAGCCTGTGTATATTTACTGGAAAGCAAAATTGACACTATAATTTTCTACATTCAGGATTTAGGCTACCATGCCCTGCTTAAATAGAAAGTATGACCATAAGCTTCCACATTAAATTTCCACACAGAGCCCGCTACTACTTCTCTTACCATGTCACTATATCTACGCCGGGACAGTAAGCGGGGAGGGGGTGTGGAGGAGACAATGGAAGCATTCCGTACACTCTGCAGTCCTCTAATAAAGTCATCTAGGGGCACCCAGCCTTGTCTCCTGTGGTCCAGCTGGTCCAGCATAGCGAGCAATGCCTGGGGGAAGGAAGGGAGATGCTGAAAGGAATCATAATTAATTTCAAGTTCACTGGCATTGCTTATTTCTTCCTAATTACTAGGAACGTAGCTGTTTCAAATGTTTCCAACCACGACAAGAAATTTTTGCCCTAGGGTGGAATGTTATACTCATCAGAGTTCATATATTGTGAGAAGTAGCATATTTACAAGAGTCTGTGATAATACACAACCAGCACTGCTGGGGCCCCAACTGGGGATTGAACCCAGGAACTATTGAATGTACATACTCACTGAGCTACTGGAGTCCTTGAGCACAGGAGTGGCAGGCAAGCAGCTAACAGTACATATGCACGCGTACCTGCTCTTCTTGGACGTCAGCCTGGGCATGGCTGCAGATCTTAGCAATGGCATCTCGGCCAATCTCCTTGGAGTGGCAGACACCCTCCAGGATGGACCTCACGTGGGATGCCTCGTCACTGCCATCTCGTGTTGGGGACATTGGGGGAGATGATGCTATGTGTGGTGTGTGTGTGTGTGTGTGCACATATGTGACTTCATCAAAATGTGAGAGGTGGCTACTATAAAACATGTATGAAACCTCAAGTTGAAATTAGCCATGTATAATACATACATATAATGAAGATACACTAGTCCTTAGTGCTACATATGTAGAAAGAAATGTGAATTGCTAAAACTGAGCTATGAGAAAGAATAGTACCTGTCATTTTCAGTCAGATCAGGTGTAATGACAAGTAAGGGTTTTACAAAGCAAGCTGCAGACAGATGTATAACCTGGCCTGGGATATTACCATGACAACACCTGGTAAACAATGACTGGGCTATGATTATTGTCCCAGGTCATACATTCCAAGCTGAGCTCATCAAGTGTATGATGCATGAGTGCGTGGTTCATGCCGCCATGAACTGTCTATACACTAACTACTCTATACAACCTCAATTACGGTGTAGCTACATCTCAAAATTTTTTTTTGTGCTCTAGCTCACCTCCCTGCTCCTCCCCACTGCCTGTACCAGTGTCCTCAAAGAGGATGTCCTCAGATTCACTGATCCAGGAGAGAACTTTGGAGTTGCGGTTTAGTTGGGGGCTCTCTGCCGTTGTAAGGTGCCTCATCTGTGTCGCCAGGTCTACGTATGTGTGTTTGCATTGTTACGTGTATACTAAGTCTTCTGCATGTGGCTGGAGATAATGCATGCATGGCTCTAGGCAAGAAAGATTGCAGCTAAAATGCACCAAAGAGAGCACATCCCGATAACTGAAGTTCATGCCAATTTTCCCCCCTGTGCTTTGGTAGTGCATACATACGCACCCGAGCACCAACACTGTTTGGTGCTCCTCCCCCCCCCCCCCCCACCCCTCCCCCCCAACTCATCGATTGCCTATGATTAAGCTTCACATTTAATTACGATGAAAGGAAATTAGAGAACATACATAGATTTAAGAGTATGAGTAAGACTCGACACCACCCCCACCTGGCATCTCTCCAGAAGGTGCCTTATCTGGCTGGATTGGGCTGAGGAAGTCGGGAGTCTTCTGCTCTCGCCTGTAGCTAGCTGGAAGTGATCTCCTACCTAAACGTTTGTGACGCAGGATGACTGGGGGGCTGTCGGGAAAATCTCTACTTGTGAATCGTTTTTCACTGCTGATGCTGTCAGAAGGAGAGACAATGATTTCAGATGGAATACTCTCAAATGCAGTGTCATGGTGGGTCTGGATGGGGGTTGAGAAGTGAGCAGGTAAAGATCCGAGTCTTGATCTTCCATCAATGTGCTTTGCTGCTTCTCTTTCTTGCTCAAATAACACTTTGAAGTCTTCAAAGCTGATCTGAGGTTGCAAATTGAAAAAATAGCATCAATGGTTTCAGTACACTGCAGTGGTTTTGCTCATCTTATTATGAGGACATGAAAAGATTTGGTTAACCAAAGATTTGGTACTGGATCTTAATATCGAAAACGTACTCTTGCACAATGATTCCCCTATACTATGCCTACAGCATTTGTATTGTACGTGCATAGTGGGCGTTAGCTATATGGCGGTGGGCGGGTCAACTAGGAGATCCTCCCCCCTTCCCGGTTCACTCACTCTGCCGTCCTTGTCTCTATCCAGTCTCTCCATGAGCTCGGGGACCATGGACTCCTCGAAGGTAGGCATGTCCCGCACAAGCTGGGTGAGCTCACCATAGCCGATGTACCCCGTCTTCTGTCTGTCCAGCGCTTCAAAGTGCGTGCGCAGCAGGTCCAGATCGGCGTAGAACGATGCGCGTTTTGGATTGAAAGCCATCACGCCGTTGCACTGGCCACGACACTGCAATAGTTGCCGCTTTCTCTGCGTGAGACTGTGAAAGTGGAGGGAAAAGTGCAATACACAAGCTAACAGCTTCCATACGGCACGCCCCCTAACGGTAGGAGGCGGGGTCTTCGCCCACCTCCTGATTCATGAGCTGACTCAGCTGTTTTGTGCCAGCTATTTATAGTTTAGACCGTAGACGTTTAGACTACCAAGGCCAAGGGTATATCTGTCAGTTGTGACACTTTAATACTCCCTTTGCAGAGTTTTCTGTTCAGTCTGACACTGACTCATTATTCTAGTCATTAAAAATGGCGGAGGAACAAACTCAAACAGCCATGGAAGTGGACGCTAAGAAAGATGGCAAGGCGAAGTCCAAAAGCAAGGCTCCCAGCGGACAGATGTTCACACTCAAGAAGTGGAATGCTGTGGCCATGTGGCAGTGGGACGTGGAGTGCGACACGTGTGCAATCTGTAGAGTGCAAGTGATGGGTAAGTGGCAAAGTGCTAAAAGCTTTAGTCTCAAACCCAGGCCTCCCTCACCAAGATTTTATCTCACATCTGTGGAGAAAAATCGGGGAGTAAGGCCTTCCTCGCCCAGATTTTATCTTTTGCAGCCGTGGAGAAAATCGGAGAGTAAGCTTACTTCCCGAGTGAGATAAAATCTGGGCGAGAAAGCTTGGGCTACTAAAGCTTCATGCACTGCTTAGATGTGACTAATAACAAGTACATGTGCACACTGTAGTACAGGGGGAACAAGTGTAAAGAACGGCACCGCGAAATTATACCCACGCGAGGTTTAGGGTTAGGGCCAGGGTTAGGCTACATGTATATAATTCTTTGCAGATCATAATTTTCGCGGTGCCGTTCTTTACACATGATCCGTACAGGGTTGGTAGAAGATTACATTCTTATACATTCATTTTCTGCTACTAGTAGGGGAAAAATAGTGTCCCTCACACTATTTTTCCCCTGCTACTGGTAGGGACAAAATAGTGTCCCCTCACACTATTTTCCCCCTGTATTGTACTCTTATACATTCATTTTCTGCTACTAGTAGGGAAAAAAATAGTGCCCTCCCTGCACTGATAGTGTCACCCCACACTACAAGTAGGGGAAAAATAGTGTCCCCCACACTATTTTCCTATGCATTCATTTTCTGCTACTGGTAGGGACAAAATAGTGTCCCCCACACTATTTCCCCCTGTATTGTAGTCTTATACATTCATTTTCTGCTACTGGTAGGGACAAAATAGTGTCCCCCACACTATTTCCCCCTGTATTGTAGTCTTATACATTCATTTTCTGCTACTAGTAGCAAAAAAACAAACACTATTTTCCCCTACTAGTAGCAGAAAATGAATGTATATTAATGTAAACTTATCTAAGCCCCTACAGTTTGTAGTGTGTATTTCTTGTTATCAGCTACGCATAAATGATTTCCCTAACTTGTTTGTCTGTGCATCTGCACGTACATGTGCAAAGATTATTGGGAAGACCCCCACATTAGTGTGGTGCAGTCTCATTCTCAGACGACATTTTGGCCTCTAGCGCGTAGACAGGAAATCACTTTTTGTACTTCAAATGATGCATGCTGCCTGTCAAGCCAAAATTATTGGTCCCCCCAAAACTGGTCCGGGGGACCGATTTTGGCCGGAAAATTTGGTCCCCCCAGACCATTTTTAGCTGGCAAAACTGGTTCACCATCGTGAACAAGACTTTCTTTGGTGTAGGGCTGCCAGGTTAAAGGTATGATTATCTAACTATTAAAAATTCTGAGATTGTGCTCTTGAGAGGCCTGGGAATAAGGCTATGGTCCATATACTGTGAATCGTATATGTACCTTCACGTAGCGTATAGTGGGTTATTTTCGTGGGGTGCCAATTTTTGTTATTTTCATGGTTAGCCTACAAGTCACGAAATTTTCTACCCGCAAATTTTACGATCGATTACCCTTAATACCTGGTATAAAGGGGAAATTGTAGTAGAAAAGTGTGTAACACAGCTGTACGTTACATTCCTTGTACTAAGGGGTGCCCTGACACAAAAACTAAATATTTACACTGTTTTCCGTAAGCATTTCCATTTAACTGCCACACTTTTAAGTGGCACATCATTTCAGAAGAGACTTGTAATGTACTTTTCAAAGAGACTCACTTATAGTGAGAAAGACAAGGCAGTTGAGAGAGGCAGATTCAGCTAGAGTGAGAGGCAGAGTTGACAAAGGCAGGTCACTAAAGGGAGAAGAGCAGATCAAGATCGAGGGGCAAATTGAAAGAGGCAGGTAGAGAGATGATTTCATCAGTGGATTCAATAAATCATGGATAGTTCAGGCAGGAGTCCATTATGGGCTCCTGGTTCAGGTAATTGAAATCAATGTTGAATCCAGCCATACGTGCTAGTATTCCTACAGTAGTGAGTATTGAATAAGCTATGTAACGGTTCACAAATTACCTGGGTGGGACGAAAATACATCATGATTGCTTGGCTGGGAAAAGTTCACCCATTCCATAATGCATCTGCACACTGAAAATCAGCCCCTATGTGACCGTATCACTTTTCAGCTGCATCTGAAAAAACAACTAAAAATCAAGGGGATTGAATGTCCACAATGCCCTTTCTGCCCCATCTCCACAGCAGGCATGCGTGGAAAAAGAAAGTTACTCAATAAGTTGTGTGATTGTGTTTGTAATGTTGGTATGATTTTTTTGCTACTTCTACTGAAATGTTCACATCCCTCAAAAAATTTATACCAGTCAGGGAAGTATCTGCCAAAAAGTCAAATTTTCACCATACAAACAAGCCCTGTAAGTTATCTACTGATTGGAAGTGGTTCCTCATATGTAGCTTCAGCTTTGTCAGCATTTATTTTACTTGCTAGGTCTTGCTGATGTGATTAAGCTGTGGAATATATCGCTTTTGTTGTGATTTAGTGATATCAGCCACTTCCAGAATCGTCTCTGATTAGCAATTTGACGGAGATCCTTTGTCTCCTCTGCATGGACGGTAGCTATTTGTGGACTCTGAGAATCCTAATTACTGTCTGTTACTGGCTTTATGATACTTTGGACAGTCTGTCATCCTTCCAGGTCTTTTAGCTCTCCTACACAATCTCTTCATTTTAATCACCTTCCTGGTTATATCTAACAACCACTGTTGGGACTTATGGGGTTACCACACAACCCTAGGAACACATTCTTTACAGAAGCATCAAATAGTTCCTTCCCTGTAGACCTATTTCCTTGTCTTAACTGTCCAAGGAGTGAAAGCCAAGTGATCATCTTGCCTTAAATTAGGCCATGGATCTACCATTGAAATCAGTACGCCATCATATGTGAGCCAGGTAGACTATCAGAGACCTCCTGGTTGTTAGGAACCACGATCCTGTCTGGTGAATTCCTGTGCCAGCTATAGGAGATAATGATCCTCGACCATATCCCACAGATGGGCCAAAACTGGGCTACTTACTTGCTTATCATTGGAGTCCCAGATAATGTCTCCACAGTTAAAGTCTCCGCCAAAGATCGTATTCAAGGTCTGTGGAACGATGGCAAGGGAGTTATCTGGATACCTCACGTCTGCAATAGCGAGGGTGGGTTGGTGGGAGACCCAAATACATGTAGTATATATCAAGCAATTGTTGCCATGGAGAACTCTCAACGTTGGGTATTTGCTGTCATCTAGCTATACGTATGATCTCCACTGCTGCTGTCTGCTACATGTACACACTTGTTTACACAGCGTTGCTAATTAGAAAGATAGCCCAGCCCATGCAGTCTAATTACTTGCATGCCATGCCACGTGCTATTGTGTATGTGATGGCCAGAAGGAGCCCGCGCATGACAAGGCCTGGTTCAAGGTGAGAGCAAAGTTATTACAGCATATAGCTGTGAATCAAGGAGAGTTGTGTGCCACAAAGTACTCCAGCTTTTAAATTATTAAATATAGAGTGTAGACAAGGGAGGGGACTTTGAGTACCACTGTAACTACTAAAAACGAAAGTGTGTAGTAGTTTGTGTACACTTTACATACACTCCAGAAACTAGCCTTGTTTCCAGACCAAGCAGTTGGAAATGTTGCCTGGTATCTGCTTTAGGCATGCACGAACCGCCCCATGATTTTATGGGGTATTGTACTACGTTGGTTTATTGTTCAGTAATGTATCATGAATGTGAAAAATGAAGGTAGTAAGCTTTGAGCTGGTATACTGATAGTTTTTCGCCGATGCCCAGAAAGTGATTGTTAGTTCAATTCTTTGATCCAGTTTGCCTTTGAAAGGCATATAGAAGGCCCAATCTCAAATGGAAAGTGCTTCCAGAGGTTTATGGCTCAGTGTGCTCCTGTGCATGCTGAAATTGCTTTGCTGTTATAATAGATGAGACTACAGCGAGCATTGGATAAGGTATGGCACTACTGTCGTTAGTGCCATGCTGAATTAAACCGCTATGTACTGCACGTGCATAGTTATACAGGCTCCCTCCCCGGCTTTGCCTGTATGACCATACTTGGAAACACTCACTACTAATACAATCATGCTATGAATGTATATCAGGTACATTTCAAGGTTTGTGCAAAATTCAGAACTTGTTATGTCTACTTCCTTTTCAGTACCTGACATTCTGGTAATTGACTCCCAGGCATCTTTTAGCACTGCCCACTTTTCTACAGGCCAGCCATGTACTGTTGTGGCTACTGTAGTCAGCGTTTCTCTACAGTTTCTGAACTGAGACACCACGTACAGCAAGAAAAGAAAAAGCAGACATACAACTATGCTTGTGCCTTTTGTGAGAATGTTTGTGAAACTGTATTAGAAATTGAAGAGCATGTACGGACATGCCACAGTGAGAAGCCATTTCAATGTGTACACTGTAACAAGGTGTTCACACGGCCAGGCCTCCTTGAAAGTCATGCGAGGACACACACTGGTGAGAAACCATTCAAGTGTAGGCACTGTGATCGAAGTTTTTCTCGACAGGACTATCTGAAATTGCACATCCGAGTGCACAGTGGTGAGAAACCATTCAAGTGTAGGCACTGTGATCGAAGTTTTGCTCGACAGCAAAATCTTACAACGCACATTCGAGTCCACACAGGTGAGAAATCATTCAAGTGTCGGCACTGCGATCGAAGTTTTGCTCGACAGCAAAATCTTACAACGCACATTCGAGTCCACACAGGTGAGAAACCATTCAAGTGTCAGCACTGCGATCGAAGTTTTTCTCAACAGTACCATCTCAAAGTGCACAGTCGAGTCCACACTGGTGAGAAACCATTCAAGTGTCGGCACTGTGATCGAAGTTTTGCTCGACAGCAAAATCTTACAACGCACATTCGAGTCCACACTGGTGAGAAACCATTCAAGTGTCAGCACTGCGATCGAAGTTTTTCTCAACAGTACCATCTCAAAGTGCACAGTCGAGTCCACACTGGTGAGAAACCATTCAAGTGTCGGCACTGTGATCGAAGTTTTTCTCAACAGTACCATCTCAAAGTGCACATCCGAATCCACACTGGTGAAAAGCCCTATGCATGTGAGCAATGTGAGCAAAAATTTGCTCATAGTAACAGTCTCAAGTATCATGTTGAGCATCACCACGGGTAACCTTTTGGCACCACCATGATCCAGTGAATTGTAAGATGGGAGAGTATATAATTATAGTAGCTGCTGTGTGCTTTGCTCATGTGTACCTCTTATACTATTGTGCTGTAATCTAATCGTTCCTTGTCTCATTCCCAGGACAAGTATGGACATGGCTCGGGAATGAGATTAAATAGTTGCAGTATGTGTCTTCATTAGGATGTATTTATAGAAACCTGGCTATGCATTCTCCCTCACAGTGATTCAGTTTGTTACATGATAAGTCATCAAGATGTTGTAGCCTTGTTCCCAGGCTTTTACCCAGCTATTGTAACACACACAGCGGGGAGGCCTGGGAACATGGAGCGGGGAGGCCTGGGAACACGGAGCGGGGAGGCCTGGGAACATGGAGTGTGGGGAGGCCTGGGAACGAGGCTAAAGGTGTTGCACTAGTGGTACAATGATTTGCAGAATTATTGCAACATTGGTTACCAGAGTGCCACCAGTGTCGACCATCTTTCATACTCTTAGCCTTTCCCTCCATTATCTATATATGCGATAACTAACGTCATTCCCAGTTTTTACGTCACTTGCAGTACGATAGACTGGGAACAAGGCTATGCAATAACTTCTGTTCAACCAGCCGTAAATTTCCAGGAACTACTTTTCTCAGATTCCTAACTTGAAACAAATCAGTGTGAAATTTTGTGTGTTGGTCACATCAAATATGCACACTGTAGCTGATTCGTATCATGGAGTATGGTAGTACTCCATATATAGGGATGGCACGGAAAAAAAATGTCCGCCACATTGAATGTGTACAAGATGATAGTTATGGGCTTTCATCACTCATACCTGTCATTCTCCAGTGTTTTAATCCATAATAAGTCTGTTAACGATGTCAGAGAGCATCGCTAAAGTGCCATATCGGCAAGTCGCTAAAACGGGCAAATCGACTATGTTCTGATTCTGATTCTTTCTGGAGGCTACCACAATAATGACTGAGGCGATTGCAATGATTCAAACGCGAAGCGGCATTTGTTCTGGGGTATTGCACCCACATAATAGGGATGGGAGTCCATAAGGGTATTGTGGTGTCTTTCGTTCCTACCTTGTTTGGTTGCTTTTTGGGGATTCCATCCCTATATTCTTTAAATGGTTTTTTGTGACTTTGACCTATTACAATAGGTCCCATGCTTAACTGATTAGCGGAGATGCTTCTGCTGGTCCTTGCACTGCACGTCCACTGCACTGGCTCCTCACTCTCTCACCACTGCAGCTGTGTAGGTCCTCAGCTTGGCCTTGCAGAGCCGCAGTAGTGGGGCCACCTCTTTTGCCTGCAATGCCAGTAGACACTCTTACTGCATGATCATTGTCACAACCCCCTGCCTTACAATTCTTCCAGTCCTTGTCTTTCTTTCCCTTTTCTGCTGCTATTTTCTACACTCGGCTAGTATAATAAATGATGTTATGTTTTCCGCATCTGTCTTTGTCCACAATTATCACGTTTGGTGAATTATGATATTATCTATGCCACTATAACCGCAAGCAATGCAAGCTACATACTAGTAGCTTTGAGAGTTTTTATGACAACCAAGCTTGCACCCAGCCTCCCTTGCATGTGAAATGTATCCAAGTTTGTAGAACTACATAAGGATAGAAGGCGTATGTATACATTATATGCAAATACGTACTGTGGAATGTTAGCCTCATGTAATTGCATGCCTGTGTCATTAGTGGAGTTTATGTATACCAAAATGGGTGAGAATACAAGCACGATTCAGTGAGTCACATCTTGCTTGTAACTACCTGTATACATGTCATAATTACCCAACATGTTTGGCCAATGTCATGTCTCACTATAGCTACAATTGAAAATGGGGACTGGTTTGTGATATAATATTGTGTATGCCTTACTTGTACAGGTCTTAATAATGTGATTAAGTCGTGGAATATCACTTTTGTTGTGGTTTAGGTTTTTCAGCCACTTCCACTAGCAATTTAATCTCTGCATGAAGGGTACAATCTTGTCTAGACAGTTTGCGAAATCTGTTACTGGTCTGCCATCCTTCCCGATCTTTTAGTTCTCCTACACAATCTCTCATCTTCCTGGTTAAATCTAACAACAACTGTGGGGTTACCATACAACCCTAGGAACACAACAGCATCAAATAGGTCCGTCTGTGTGGTCCTATTACTCTATATATCCACATCTTGGCTGTGGAGCCTTAAATTAGGCCTTGGATCTACCATTGAAATCAGTGTGCCATCGTAATCTGAGACAGGACAGAGACCTCCACACTATGTATCAGGTTATTAGTGTTTGTCAGGATGAGGTCCAAAGTGCAATCCTATCTGGTGGATTCCTGTGCCAGCTGTAGGAGACAATGATCCTCGACCATATTCCACAGATGGGCCAAAACTGGGCTACTTGCTTGCATGTCATTGTAGTCCCAGATAATGTCTCCACAGTTAAAGTCTCCACCAAGGATCATGTTCAAGGTCTGTGGAATGATGGCAAGGGAGTTATCCATTTGGCGGATGTAGCTCACGTCTGCAATAGCAAGTGTGGGGTTGGAGACTCTAACAACTGTTGCCATGGAGAACGTTCAACGTTCCATGTAGTTGCTGCATCTCTCATCAAATACTCAAGCTGCTGTCTGGGTACAAGACTACATACATGAGATGGTATGTGTTTACACAATGGTGCTAATTAAGAAGATAGCCCATCCCATGCAGCCTAATTGCCTGCATGCCGTGCCACGTGGTGCTACAGCTATAGTGAATGTTTTATAGCGGTCTTGAAAGGATGGCCAGAAGGAGCCCGCGCATGACAAGGCCTGGTTCAAGGTGAGAGCAAAGTTATTACAGCATATAACTGTGAATCAAGCAGAGTTGTGTGCCACAAAGTCTCCAGCTTTTAAATTATTAAATATAGAGTGTAGACAAGGGAGGGGACTTTGAGCACCACCTAAGTGGCCTAGCTGGTAAAAACTAAAGAACGAAAACGTGTAGTAGTTTGTGTGCACTTTACATACACTCCAGAAAGTAGCCTTGTTTCCAGACCAAGCAGTTGGAAATGTTGCCTGGTATGCTTTATGCATGTGCGAACTACCTCATGATTTTATGGGGTATCATACTACGTATGATCTGTCGGTTTATTGTTCAGTGACATATCATGAAAGTGAAAAATGAAGACAGTGAAGTTTCAACTGGTACTGATGATTTCCGCTAATGCCTAGAAAGTGATTGTTAGTTCAATTCTTTGATCCAGTTTGCCTTTGAAAGGCCTAATCTGGAATAGAAAAAAACAAAACAGTGCTTCCAAAGGTTTATGGCAAGACAGCTACAGACCACTTGTTTTGCTGTCAGCGTAGCTCGAATTAAATTCTGCGGTGAATTTTCACCATCTACTGTAGCCCACATGCTCCCTCTCAGGCTCAATGCACTCCTGTGCGCACTGACATTGCTTTGCTGTTGTAATAGAAGATGAGGCTACGGTGAGCGTTGGATAAGGTACAGTACTACCGTCTTTAGTAACATGGTCGCCATGCTTGAATTTTACTGCTATATACTGTACGTGCATAGTTATACAGGCTCCCTCCCCGGCTTTGCCTGTATGACCATACTTGGAAACACTCACTACTAATACAATCATGCTATGAATGTATATCAGGTACATTTCAAGGTTTGTGCAAAATTCAGAACTTGTTATGTCTACTTCATTATTTGTACCTGACAATCTATTCTTCTGGTAGTGATTCCCAGGCATCCTTTCCCAGCTTTTAGTACTGCCCACTTTTCTACAGGCCAGCCATGTACTGTTGTGGCTACTGTAGTCAGCGTTTCTCCACAGTTTCTGAACTGAGACACCACGTACAGCAAGAAAAGAAAAAGCAGACATACAACTATGCTTGTGCCTTTTGTGAGAATGTTTGTGAAACTGTATTAGAAATTGAAGAGCATGTACGGGCATGCCACAGTGAGAAGCCATTTCAATGTGTTCACTGTAACAAAGTGTTCACACGGCCAAGCCTCCTTGAAAGACACATGAGGATACACACTGGTGAGAAACCATTCAAGTGTAGGCGCTGTGATCGGACATTTATTCAAAAAGCTTCTCTCCAGATACACATGCGAGTCCACACTGGTGAGAAACCATTCAAATGTAGGCACTGTGATCGAAGTTTTGCTCGACAGGACCATCTCAAAGTACACATCCGAGTCCACACTGGTGAGAAACCATTCAAGTGTAGGCACTGTGATCGGACATTTACCCAAAAAATTTCTCTCCAGGTGCACATCCGAGTGCACAGTGGTGAGAAACCATTCAAATGTAGGCACTGTGATCGGAGTTTTGCTCGACAGCAAAATCTTACAACGCACATTCGAGTCCACACAGGTGAGAAACCATTCAAGTGTCGGCACTGTGATCGAAGTTTTGCTCGACAGCAAAATCTTACAACGCACATTCGAGTCCACACTGGTGAGAAACCATTCAAGTGTCAGCACTGCGATCGAAGTTTTTCTCAACAGTACCATCTCAAAGTGCACAGTCGAGTCCACACTTTTGAGAAACCATTCAATTGTAGGCACTGTGATCGAAGTTTTGCTCGACAGGACTCTCTGAAATCACACATCCGAATCCACACTGGTGAAAAGCCCTATGCATGTGAACAATGTGAGCAAAAATTTGCTCATAGTAGCAGTCTCAAGTACCATGTTGAGCATCACCACGGGTAACCTTTTGGCACCACCATGATCCAGTGAATTGTATGATGGGAGAGTATATAATTATAGTAGCTGCTGTGTGCTTTGCTCATGTGTACCTCTTATACTATTGTGCTGTAATCTAATTGTTCCTTGTCTCATTCCCAGGACAAGTATGGACATGGCTCGGGAATGAGATTAAATAGTTGCAGTATGTGTCTTCATTAGGATGTATTTATAGGAACCTGGCTACACATTCTCCCTCACAGTGATTCAGTTTGTTACATGATAAGTCATCAAGATGTTGTAGCCTTGTTCCCAGGCTTTTACCCAGCTATTGTAACACACACAGAGCGGGGAGGCCTGGGAACATGGAGCGGGGAGGCCTGGGAACACGGAGCGGGGAGGTCTGGGAACATGGAGTGTGGGGAGTCCTGGGAACATGGAGCGGGGAGGCCTGGGAACACGGAGCGGGGAGGCCTGGGAACATGGAGTGTGGGGAGGTCTGGGAACGAGGCTAAAGATGTTGCACTAGTGGTACAATGATTTGCAGAATTATTGCAACATTGGTTACCAGAGTGCCACCAGTGTCAGCCATCTTTCATACTCTTAGCCTTTTCCCATAGCTAACGTCATTCCCAGTTTTTACGTCACTTGCAGTACGAGAGACTGGGAACAAGGCTATGCAATAACTTCTGTTCCACCAGCCGTAAATTCCAGGAACTACTTTTCTCACAGATTCCTGACATGAAACAAATCAGTGTGAAATTTTGTGTGTTGGTCACATCAAAGATGCACGCTGTAGCTGATTCGTATCATGGAGTATGGTAGTACTCCATATATAGGGATGGCACGGAAAAATAAATGGCCGCCACATTGAATGTGTACAAGATGATATGTTCAAAACTGTGTCCTAGATGATAGTTATGGGCTTTCATCACTCATACCTGTCATTCTCCAGTGTTTTAATCCATAATAAGTCTGTTAACGATGTCAGAGAGCATCGCTGAAGTGCCATATCGGCAAGTCGCTAAAATGGGGAAATCGACTATGTTCTGATTCTGGAGGCTACCACAATAATGACTGAGGCGATTGCAATGATTCAAATTCCAGTTCTGGGGTATTGCACCCACATAATAGGGATGGGAGTCCATAAGGGTATTGTGGTGTCTTTCATTCCTACCTTGTTTGGTTGCTTTTTGGGGATTCCATCCCTATATTCTTTAAATGGTTTTTTGTGACTTTGACCTATTACAATAGGTCCCATGCTTAACTGATTAGCGGAGATGCTTCTGCTGGTCCTTGCACTGCACGTCCACTGCACTGGCTCCTCACTCTCTCACCGCTGCAGCTGTGTAGGTCCTCAGCTTGGCCTTGCAGTGCCGCAGTAGTGGGGCCACCTCTTTTGCCTGCAATGCCAGTAGACACTCTTACTGCATGATCATTGTCACAACCCCCTGCCTTACAATTCTTCCAGTCCTTGTTTTTCTTTCCCTTTTCTGCTGCTATTTTCTACACTCGGC
Organism: Phakellia ventilabrum; assembly: GCA_963921505.1. Taxonomy (NCBI): domain Eukaryota; kingdom Metazoa; phylum Porifera; class Demospongiae; order Axinellida; family Axinellidae; genus Phakellia; species Phakellia ventilabrum. Next base: position 3,755,858 of record OY997397.1, read on the forward strand.
TAGTATAATAAATGATGTTATGTTTTCCACATCTGTCTTTGGTGAATTATGATATTGCCTATGCCACTATAACCGCAAGCAATGCAAGCTACATACTAGTAGCTTTGAGAGTTTTTATGACAACCATGCTTGCACCCAGCCTCCCTAGCATGTGGAATGTATCCAAATTTGTAGAACTACATAAGGATAGAAGGCGTATGTATACGTATTATATGCAAATACGTACTGTGGAATGTTAGCCTCAGGTAATTGCATGCCTGTGTCATTAGTGGAGTTTATGTATACCAAATATGCAAGCACGATTCAGTGAGTCACATCTTGCTTGTAACTACCTGTAGCTGTATACACCCAATGTGCAGAACATGTTTGGCCAATGTCATGTCTCACTATAGCTACCATTGAAAATGGGGACTGGTTTGTCTTTAATAATGTGATTAAGTCATGGAATATCACTTTTGTTGTGGTTTAGGTTTTTCAGCCACTACCACTAGCAATTTAATTTCTGCATGAAGGGTATGATCTTGTCTAGACAGTTCGCAAAATCTGTTGCTGGCCTGCCATCCTTCCTGATCTTTTAGTTCTCCTATACAATCTCTTCACTTTAATCATCTTCCTGGTTAAATCTAACAACCACTGTTGGGACTTATGGGGTTACCGCACAACCCTAAGAACACAACAGCATCAAAAAAAATCATCTATATATCCGCATCTTGGCTGTGGAGCCTTAAATTAGGCCTTGGATCTGCCATTGAAATCAGTGTGCCATCGTAATCTGAGACAGGTAGACTATCAGAGACCTCCACACTATGTATCAGGTTGTTAGTGTTTGTCAGGCCGAGGTCCAAAGTGCAATCGTATCTGGTGGATTCCTGTGCCAGCTGTAGGAGACAATGATCCTCCACAGATGGGCCAAAACTGGCCGTGTCATTGTAGTCCCAGATAATGTCTCCACAATTAAAGTCTCCACCAAGGATCATGTTCAAGGTCTGTGGAATAATGGCAAGGATTTGGCGGATGTAGCTCACGTCTGCAATAGCAAGTGTGGGGTGGGAGACTCTAACAACTGTTGCCATGGAGAACGTTCAACGTTCCATGTAGTTGCTGCATCTCTCATCAAATACTCAAGCTGCTGTCTGGGTACAAGACTACATACATGAGATGGTATGTGTTTACACAATGGTGCTAATTAAGAAGATAGCCCATCCCATGCAGCCTAATTGCCTGCATGCCGTGCCACGTGGTGCTACAGCTATAGTGAATGTTTTATAGCGGTCTTGAAAAGGATGGCCAGAAGGAGCCCGTGCATGACGAGGCCTGGTTCAAGGTGAGAGCAAAGTTATTACAGCATATAACTGTGAATCAAGCAGATAGTAGCCTCGTCCCCAGACCAGGTAGTCGGAAGCGTTGCCTGGTATCTAATGTTCATGCATGCGCGAACTACCTCATAATTTTATGGGGTATCATATGCGTATGATCTGTCGGTTTATTGTTCAGTGACGTATCATGAAAGTGAAAAATGAAGACAGTGAAGTTTGAACCGGTACTGATGGTTTCTGCTAATGCCTAGAAAGTGATTGTTAGTTCAATTCTTTGATCCAGTTTGCCTTTGGAAGGCCCAATCTGAAAACAAAACAGTGCATCCAAAGGTTTATGGCAAGACAGCTACCACAATCCTAGCAGACCACTTGTTTTGGTGTCAGCGTAGCTCGAATTAAATTCTGCTGTGAAGTTTCACCATCTACTGTAGCCACATGCTCCCTCACAGGCTCAATGCACTCCTGTGCGCACTGACATTGCTTTGCTGTTGTAATAGAAGGTGAGGCTACGGTGAGCGTTGGATAAGGTACAGTACTACCGTCTTTAGTAACATGGTCGCCATGCTTGAATTTTACTGCTATATACTGTACGTGCATAGTTATACATGCTCCCTCCCTGTATGACCATACAGCGGATTTCACTTGCGTTCGAATTTCCGTACCGCGCACGGAACTTACGGAACCTGCGCGCAATGCGTACATACATGTACTGTAAAGTTTCATACACTATACGCATGTGCATGTGTTTGGCGGAAAGTTTGAATCTAGCTACCATGTCTGCAGAGCCAGCAAGGAAGAAAGCGTATTCCGTCGATTTAAGATGGAGAGTAGTGTATCAAAGGATAGGTATGGCATTGCCTTTCTACAAGGTTGCAAAGAATTTGAACATAGCTACCAGTACTGCTCATCGTGTTTACAAGAAGTTTGAAACCAGTGGAGATGTACAGGCTGTACAAAGAGGATGCAGACCAGACTTGAGAGCACTAGATGAGCATTCAGAGCTAATAATAATCGGTTTAATTTTGCAAAGCCCAACTCTTTACTTGGAGGAAGTAGTGCAGGAAGTATATGAACTCACTTCATTGAAAGTTTCTCCATCAACTATCTGTAGGATTTTAAAACGTTACGGTTTCACCAGAAAACGAGTCAGACAAATAGCAGCACAGAGGTGTTATGCTCTTCGTGGTGCATACATGGCACAGTGCACTTTGTTTAGAAGGGACATGTTCGTATGGGTTGACGAAACCGGATCAGATGCTAGAGACCACATTCGTAGATTCGGATATGCTCTCAGAGGTATGACTCCAACATCACATCGCCTACTAGCCAGAGGGAAACGAGTAAATGCTATAGCAGCACTGTCATCGAGTGGAGTTGTTGCTGTAGATATTATCACTGAAACAGTTAGTGGCAAAGAGTTCTTTGACTTCCTTCGGGGAACACTCATTCCCAACATGATGACATACAATGGCACTAATCCTCATTCAATCATCATAATGGACAACTGCTCTGTGCATCATATTGCTGCAGTCCGTGATCTGTTACACCAAGCTGGTATCTTGGTGCTGTTCCTTCCTCCATATAGCCCAGATCTGAACCCCGCAGAAGAGGCATTTAGTTACGTTAAATCGTACTTGAGAAAGCATGATGTGATGTTGCAATCTGGTGCTCCACTGCCTACTGTAGTACAAGCTGCATTTAATTCCATCACAGAAGATCAATGCAATTCATGGATTACTGATTCTGACTTACACCCAGAGATACCATACATGAATGCATACATGCACTGTTTTTGTATATTCCATGCACCTAGAATAATCACATTCCAAGTAATATATTGTCTACATGTGCTTAATGTCTTCAAGGATAGTACCTTTCAGCTCTTCATACTGCGATTTATTTATGGCTCCGGACTCCAAGAGTACATGCCACTTGCTCAATTGATCAATACATTGCATTCGCAAATTTAATCGCTTCGTTGGTGAATTTGCAACTGATGCTGCGGTACTGCAGGAGCTCTTTTCAGGCATGTCGCTTTCTTTTTCTATGGGTTTCTCTTTGTCTTTGGGCTTCTTGAAAAAGGGAAGGTCAGGTGGTGCATCATATGAAGACCACTTGCCAGAGTTAATCATATGAGCCCAACAGTTAAACTGCTCTACTGGGTAACCATTTTCACCATGTTTCTCCTTCAACTTTTCAATGATAGTTTCCACATTACTTATTGTTTTAGCTATACACTCTCGTTTACTAGCAGGTGTAGGAGTATCTGTTGGAGGACGCTTACGGGATTCAGAGCTAGCAGACGATCCCTCACCAACATCACCATAGCACCAAAGCAGCACATCCCGCTTTCGATTATGAACAACATACATCTCAGCAAGGTCTTCATCATCATTGAGCTGCCTCAACTTGCCCTTTGTACCGTGTCCAGGTTCAACGTAGCCTAGAGCTCCTCGAAACTGCCCAGCTTCTTCCTTCACACACTCTCTTAAATCAGTTAGAGTGGAAAATTGACTATTCTTGAGCAATGGCTTCATAGTGTACATAGACTTCTTCTTTTGATTTATGATTTTCACTTTGTAGTTAAATACCTGCTTCTGGGACAGGCTAACTCGGGTTTTATTTTGAGAAGTGCACTGCAAACAAGAAAGCCCATAAATATTATTTAGAGAAACACACATACGCAATGCTTTCCAATTAGTGCCACTTTGCATGTAGGCCTACACCTTACCTCAATCTCATACGAGCTCGAGCTGGGGTCAGACTCGGCTTGAGATCCAGGATAAAAACGGCGGGGAGTATATATGGTACTAGCAGACTCACAAAGAGGATAATGAGGGGGAAATGAAGGCGACACAAACCGGTAAGGTCGTTCAGAATAGTCGCCATTTTTGTAGCTGTACTGATAAGGCCCATAATGGTAGTTTCTGTCTTCACCATCGTAATTCCCACTCCCACCTTCCCACTGGTCGTCACTTTCAGAGTCGAGATTAGCCATCATGACTAAGTACAAGAGTGACACTATATAACAGAAGTACAACAGAAAGACACGTGACACATTGCACGGGTCCGGGTTCCGTAAGTTCCGTACGGTGCGGTAAATTCGAACGCAACTGAAATCGCCTGTACTTGGAAACACTCAATAGTAATACAATCATGCTTTGATGTCAACATTTGTGCAAAATTAGATGTTGTCTACTTCATTATTTGTACCTGACAATCTATTCTTCTGGTAGTGATTCCCAGGCATCCTTTCCCAGCTTTTAGTACTGCCCACTTTTCTACAGGCCAGCCATGTACTGTTGTGGCTACTGTAGTCAGCGTTTCTCCACAGTTTCTGAACTGAGACACCACGTACAGCAAGAAAAGAAAAAGCAGACATACAACTATGCTTGTGCCTTTTGTGAGAATGTTTGTGAAACTGTATTAGAAATTGAAGAGCATGTACGGACATGCCACAGTGAGAAGCCATTTCAATGTGTTCACTGTAACAAAGTGTTCACACGGCCAGGCCTCCTTGAAAGACACGTGAGGATACACACTGGTGAGAAACCATTCAAGTGTAGGCACTGTGATCGGACATTTACTCAAAAAGCTTCTCTCCAGATACACATGCGAGTCCACACTGGTGAGAAACCATTCAAATGTAGGCACTGTGATCGAAGTTTTGCTCGACAGGACCATCTCAAAGTACACATCCGAGTCCACACTGGTGAGAAACCATTCAAGTGTAGGCACTGTGATCGGACATTTACCCAAAAAATTTCTCTCCAGGTGCACATCCGAGTGCACAGTGGTGAGAAACCATTCAAGTGTAGGCACTGTGATCGGAGTTTTGCTCGACAGCAAAATCTTACAACGCACATTCGAGTCCACACAGGTGAGAAACCATTCAAGTGTCGGCACTGTGATCGAAGTTTTGCTCGACAGCAAAATCTTGCAACGCACATTCGAGTCCACACTGGTGAGAAACCATTCAAGTGTCGGCACTGTGATCGAAGTTTTGCTCGACAGCAAAGTCTTACAACGCACATTCGAGTCCACACAGGTGAGAAACCATTCAAGTGTCAGCACTGCGATCGAAGTTTTTCTCAACAGTACCATCTCAAAGTGCACAGTCGAGTCCACACTGGTGAGAAACCATTCAAGTGTCGGCACTGTGATCGAAGTTTTTCTCAACAGTACCATCTCAAAGTGCACATCCGAATCCACACTGGTGAAAAGCCCTATGCATGTGAGCAATGTGAGCAAAAATTTGCTCATAGTAACAGTCTCAAGTACCATGTTGAGCATCGCCACAGGTAACCTTTTGGCACCACCACGATCCAGTGAATTGTAAGATGGGAGAGTATATAATTATAGTAGCTGCTGTGTGCTTTGCTCATGTGTACCTCTTATACTATTGTGCTGTAATCTAATTGTTCCTTGTCTCATTCCCAGGACAAGTATGGACATGGCTCGGGAATGAGATTAAATAGTTGCAGTATGTGTCTTCATTAGGATGTATTTATAGGAACCTGGCTACACATTCTCCCTCACAGTGATTCAGTTTGTTACATGATAAGTCATCAAGATGTTGTAGCCTTGTTCCCAGGCTTTTACCCAGCTATTGTAACACACACAGAGCGGGGAGGCCTGGGAACATGGAGCGGGGAGGCCTGGGAACACGGAGCGGGGAGTCCTGGGAACATGGAGTGTGGGGAGTCCTGGGAACATGGAGCGGGGAGGCCTGGGAACATGGAGCGGGGAGGCCTGGGAACACGAAGCGGGGAGGCCTGGGAACATGGAGTGTGGGGAGGTCTGGGAACGAAGCTAAAGATGTTGCACTAGTGGTACAATGATTTGCAGAATTATTGCAACATTGGTTACCAGAGTGCCACCAGTGTCAGCCATCTTTCATACTCTTAGCCTTTTCCCATAGCTAACGTCATTCCCAGTTTTTACGTCACTTGTAGTACGAGAGACTGGGAACAAGGCTATGCAATAACTTCTGTTCAACCAGCCGTAAATTTCCAGGAACTACTTTTCTCACAGATTCCTGACTTGAAACAAATCAGTGTGAAATTTTGTGTGTTGGTCACATCAAAGATGCACGCTGTAGCTGATTCGTATCATGGAGTATGGTAGTACTCCATATATAGGGATGGCACGGAAAAATAAATGGCCGCCACATTGAATGTGTACAAGATGATATGTTCAAAACTGTGTCCTAGATGATAGTTATGGGCTTTCATCACTCATACCTGTCATTCTCCAGTGTTTTAACCATAATAAGTCTGTTAACGATGTCAGAGAGCATCGCTGAAGTGCTATATCGGCAAGTCGCTAAAACGGGCAAATCGACTATGTTCTGATTCTGATTCTTTCTGGAGGCTACCACAATAATGACTGAGGCGATTGCAATGATTCAAACGCGAAGAAGCGGCATTTGTTCTGGGGTATTGCACCCACATAATAGGGATGGGAGTCCATAAGGGTATTGTGGTGTCTTTCATTCCTACCTTGTTTGGTTGCTTTTTGGGGATTCCATCCTATATGTCTTAGGAAAAATGTCCAAAGATATAGGGATGGGAGTCCGTAAAGGTACTGTGGTGTCAATCATTCCTACCTTGTTTGGTTGCTTTTTGGGGATTCCATCCCTATATTCTTTAAATGGTTTTTTGTGACTTTGACCTATTACAATAGGTCCCATGCTTAACTGATTAGCGGAGATGCTTCTGCTGGTCCTTGCACTGCACGTCCACTGCACTGGCTCCTCACTCTCTCACCACTGCAGCTGTGTAGGTCCTCAGCTTGGCCTTGCAGTGCCGCAGTAGTGGGGCCACCTCTTTTGCCTGCAATGCCAGTAGACACTCTTACTGCATGATCATTGTCACAACCCCCTGCCTTACAATTCTTCCAGTCCTTGTTTTTCTTTCCCTTTTCTGCTGCTATTTTCTACACTCGGCTAGTATAATAAATGATGTTATGTTTTCCACATCTGTCTTTGGTGAATTATGATATTGCCTATGCCACTATAACCGCAAGCAATGCAAGCTACATACTAGTAGCTTTGAGAGTTTTTATGACAACCAAGCTTGCACCCAGCCTCCCTAGCATGTGGAATGTATCCAAGTTTGTAGAACTACATAAGGATAGAAGGCGTATGTATACGTATTATATGCAAATACGTACTGTGGAATGTTAGCCTCAGGTAATTGCATGCCTGTGTCATTAGTGGAGTTTATGTATACCAAATATGCAAGCACGATTCAGTGAGTCACATCTTGCTTGTAACTACCTGTAGCTGTATACATGTCATAATCCCAATGTGGTCATGTCTCACTATAGCTACCATTGAAAATGGGGACTGGTTGGTCTTTAATAATGTGATTAAGTCATGGAATATCACTTTTGTTGTGGTTTAGGTTTTTCAGCCACTACCACTAGCAATTTAATTTCTGCATGAAGGGTATGATCTTGTCTAGACAGTTTGCGAAATCTGTTGCTGGCCTGCCATCCTTCCTGATCTTTTAGTTCTCCTATACAATCTCTTCACTTTAATCATCTTCCTGGTTAAATCTAACAACCACTGTTGGGACTTATGGGGTTACCGCACAACCCTAGGAACACAACAGCATAAAAAAAAAAGATCTATATATCCGCATCTTGGCTGTGGAGCCTTAACACTTTGCACGCCCACGACGCATTTTTGCGTCACGGGTATAAAAGCAGAATTTTTGTTCACGTAAGTACCTCCGCTGCAATCGTCCGGGCTAGTGCCCGGTATGATGATGCTGAGGTCGTGGGTTCTAGGGGTTCTCACCCCATTTTTTCCCTTCTTTCTGAGGTAAGTTCTAGTCATTTTAAAGCTTCATTCTTCCTATTATTACTATGTTAGAAGTACTACTACTATTTAATAGGCGTACAAAGTGTTAAATTAGGCCTTGGATCTGCCATTGAAATCAGTATGCCATCGTAATCTGAGACAGGTAGACTATCAGAGACCTCCACACTATGTACCAGGTTGTTAGTGTTTGTCAGGCCGAGGTCCAAAGTGCAATCGTATCTGGTGGATTCCTGTGCCAGCTGTAGGAGACAATGATCCTCGACCATATTCCACAGATGGGCCAAAACTGGGCCGTGTCATTGTAGTCCCAGATAATGTCTCCACAATTAAAGTCTCCACCAAGGATGATGTTCAAGGTCTGTGGAATGATGGCAAGGAAGTTATCCATTTGGCGGATGTAGCTCCCGTCTGCAATAGCAAGTGTGGGGTGGGAGACTCTAACAACTGTTGCCATGGAGAACGTTCAACGTTCCATGTAGTTGCTGCATCTCTCATCAAATACTAAAGCTGCTGTCTGGGTACAAGACTACATACATGAGAGTAAATATGGTATGTGTTTACACAATGGTGCTAATTAAGAAGATAGCCCATCCCATGCAGCCTAATTACCTGCATGCCGTGCCACGTGGTGCTACAGCTATAGTGAATGTTTTATAGCGGTCTTGAAAAGGATGGCCAGAAGGAGCCCGCGCATGACAAGGCCTGGTTCAAGGTGAGAGCAAAGTTATTACAGCATATAACTGTGAATCAAGCAGATAGTAGCCTCGTCCCCAGTCCATGCAGTCGGAAGCGTTGCCTGGTATCTAATGTTCATGCATGCGCGAACGGCCTCATGATATACTACGTACGATCTGCCGGTTTATTGTTCAGTGACGTATCATGAAAGTGAAAAATGAAGACAGTGAAGTTTGAACCGGTACTGATGGTTTCCGCTTATGCCTAGAAAGTGATTGTTCAATTCTTTGATCCAGTTTGCCTTTGGAAGGCCCAATATGAAAACAAAACAGTGCTTCCAAAGGTTTATGGCAAGACAACTACCACAATCCTAGTAGACCACTTGTTTTGGTGTCAGTGTAGCTCGAATTAAATTGTGCGATGATTTTTCACCATCTACTGTAGCCACATGCTCCCTCACTAGCTCAATGCACTCCTGTGCGCGCTGACATTGCTTTGCTGTTGTATTAAATAGAAGATGAGGCTACGGTGAGCGTTGGATAAGGTACAGCACTACCGTCTTTAGTAACATGGTCGCCATGCTTGAATTTTACTGCTATATACTGCACGTGCATAGTTATACATGCTCCCTCCCTGTATGACCATACTTGGAAACACTCAATAGTAATACAAGCATGCTTTGATGTCAACATTTGTGCAAAATTAGATGTTGTCTACTTCATTATTTGTACCTGACATTCTATTCTTCTGGTATTTGACTGCCAGGCATCCCTTCCCAGCTTTTAGTACTGCCCACTTTTCTACAGGCCAGCCATGTACTGTTGTGGCTACTGTAGTCAGCGTTTCTCCACAGTTTCTGAACTGAGACACCACGTACAGCAAGAAAAGAAAAAGCAGACGTACAACTATGCTTGTGCCTTTTGTGAGAATGTTTGTGAAACTGTATTAGAAATTGAAGAGCATGTACGGACATGCCACAGTGAGAGGCCATTTCAATGTGTTCACTGTAACAAAGTGTTCACACGGCCAGGCCTCCTTGAAAGACACATGAGGATACACACTGGTGAGAAACCATTCAAGTGTAGGCACTGTGATCGGACATTTACTCAAAAAAGTTCTCTCCAGGTGCACATCCGAGTGCACAGTGGTGAGAAACCATTCAAGTGTAGGCACTGTGATCAAACTTTTGCTCGACAGCAAAATCTTACAACGCACATTCGAGTCCACACAGGTGAGAAACCATTCAAGTGTCGGCACTGTGATCGAAGTTTTGCTCGACAGCAAAGTCTTACAACGCACATTCGAGTCCACACTGGTGAGAAACCATTCAAGTGTCGGCACTGTGATCGAAGTTTTGCTCGACAGACTCTTGACAACGCACATTCGAGTCCACACTGGTGAGAAACCATTCAAGTGTCGGCACTGTGATCGAAGTTTTGCTCGACAGCAAAGTCTTACAACGCACATTCGAGTCCACACTGGTGAGAAACCATTCAAGTGTCGGCACTGTGATCGAAGTTTTGCTCGACAGCAAAGTCTTACAACGCACATTCGAGTCCACACAGGTGAGAAACCATTCAAGTGTCGGCACTGTGATCGAAGTTTTGCTCGACAGCAAAGTCTTACAATGCACATTCGAGTCCACACTGGTGAGAAACCATTCAAGTGTCAGCACTGCGATCGAAGTTTTGCTCGACAGCAAAGTCTTACAACGCACATTCGAGTCCACACAGGTGAGAAACCATTCAAGTGTCGGCACTGCGATCGAAGTTTTGCTCGACAGCAAAGTCTTACAACGCACATTCGAGTCCACACTGGTGAGAAACCATTCAAGTGTCGGCACTGTGATCGAAATTTTGCTCGACAGCGAAGTCTTACAACGCACATTCGAGTCCACACTGGTGAGAAACCATTCAAGTGTCAGCACTGCGATCGAAGTTTTTCTCAACAGTACCATCTCAAAGTGCACATCCGAATCCACACTGGTGAAAAGCCCTATGCATGTGAACAATGTGAGCAAAAATTTGCTCATAGTAACAGTCTCAAGTATCATGTTGAGCATCACCACGGGTAACCTTTTGGCACCACCATGATCCAGTGAATTGTAAGATGGGAGAGTATATAATTATAGTAGCTGCTGTGTGCTTTGCTCATGTGTACCTCTTATACTATTGTGCTGTAATCTAATCGTTCCTTGTCTCATTCCCAGGACAAGTATGGACATGGCTCGGGAATGAGATTAAATAGTTGCAGTATGTGTCATCATTAGGATGTATTTATAGGAACCTGGCTACACATTCTCCCTCACAGTGATTCAGTTTGTTACATGATAAGTCATCAAGATGTTGTAGCCTTGTTCCCAGGCTTTTACCCAGCTATTGTAACACACACAGAGCGGGGAGGCCTGGGAACATGGAGCGGGGAGGCCTGAGCGGGGAGGTCTGGGAACATGGAGTGTGGGGAGTCCTGGGAACACGGAGCGGGGAGGCCTGGGAACATGGAGCGGGGAGGCCTGGGAACACGGAGTGGGGAGGCCTGGGAACATGGAGTGTGGGGAGGTCTGGGAACATGAAGTGTGGGGAGGTCTGGGAACGAGGCTGAAGATGTTGCACTAGTGGTACAATGATTTGCAGAATTATTGCAACATTGGTTACCAGAGTGCCACCAGTGTCGGCCATCTTTCATACTCTTAGCCTTTTCCCTCCATTATCGATAACTAACGTCATTCCCAGTTTTACGTCACTTGCAGTACGAGAGACTAGGAACAAGGCTATGCAATAACTTCTGTTCAACCAGCCGTAAATTTCCAGGAACTACTTTTCTCACAGATTCCTGACTTGAAACAAATCAGTGTGAAATTTTGTGTGTTGGTCACATCAAAGATGCACGCTGTAGCTGATTCGTATCACGGAGTATGGTAGTACTCCATATATAGGGATGGCACGGAAAAATAAATGGCCGCCACATTGAATGTGTACAAGATGATATGTTCAAAACTGTGTCCTAGATGATAGTTATGGGCTTTCATCACTCATACCTGTCATTCTCCAGTGTTTTAATCCATAATAAGTCTGTTAACGATGTCAGAGAGCATCGCTGAAGTGCCATATCGGCAAGTCGCTAAAACGGGCAAATCGACTATGTTCTGATTCTGATTCTTTCTGGAGGCTACCACAATAATGACTGAGGCGATTGCAATGATTCAAACGCGAAGAAGCGGCATTTGTTCTGGTGTATTGCACCCACATAATAGGGATGGGAGTCCATAAGGGTATTGTGGTGTCTTTCGTTCCTACCTTGTTTGGTTGCTTTTTGGGGATCCATCCCTATATTCTTTAAATGTTTTTTTTGTGACTTTGACCTATTACAATAGGTCCCATGCTTAACTGATTAGCGGAGATGCTTCTGCTGGTCCTTGCACTGCACGTCCACTGCACTGGCTCCTCACTCTCTCACCACTGCAGCTGTGTAGGTCCTCAGCTTGGCCTTGCAGAGCCGCAGTAGTGGGGCCACCTCTTTTGCCTGCAATGCCAGTAGACACTCTTACTGCATGATCATTGTCACAACCCCCTGCCTTACAATTCTTCCAGTCCTTGTCTTTCTTTCCCTTTTCTGCTGCTATTTTCTACACTCGGCTAGTATAATAAATGATGTTATGTTTTCCGCATCTGTCTTCGTCCACACTTATCACGTTTGGTGAATTATGATATCGCCTATACCACTATAACCGCAAGCAATGCAAGCTACATGAGAGTTTTTATGACAACCATGCTTGCACCCAGCCTCCCTAGCATGTGAAATGTATCCAAGTTTGTAGAACTACATAAGGATAGAAGGCATATGTATACATTATATGCAAATACGTACTGTGGAATGTTAGCCTCATGTAATTGCATGCCTGTGTCATTAGTGGAGTTTATGTATACCAAAATGGGTGAGAATACAAGCACGATTCAGTGAGTCTGTATACATGTCATAATTACCCAACATGTTTGGCCAATGTCATGTCTCACTATAGCTACAATTGAAAATGGGGACTGGTTTGTGATATAATATTGTGTATGCCTTACTTGTACAGGTCTTAATAATGTGATTAAGTCGTGGAATATCACTTTTGTTGTGGTTTAGGTTTTTCAGCCACTTCCACTAGCAATTTAATCTCTGCATGAAGGGTACAATCTTGTCTAGACAGTTTGCGAAATCTGTTACTGGTCTGCCATCCTTCCCGATCTTTTAGTTCTCCTACACAATCTCTCATCTTCCTGGTTAAATCTAACAACAACTGTGGGGTTACCATACAACCCTAGGAACACAACAGCATCAAATAGGTCCGTCTGTGTGGTCCTATTACTCTATATATCCACATCTTGGCTGTGGAGCCTTAAATTAGGCCTTGGATCTACCATTGAAATCAGTGTGCCATCGTAATCTGAGACAGGACAGAGACCTCCACACTATGTATCAGGTTATTAGTGTTTGTCAGGATGAGGTCCAAAGTGCAATCCTATCTGGTGGATTCCTGTGCCAGCTGTAGGAGACAATGATCCTCGACCATATTCCACAGATGGGCCAAAACTGGGCTACTTGCTTGCATGTCATTGTAGTCCCAGATAATGTCTCCACAGTTAAAGTCTCCACCAAGGATCATGTTCAAGGTCTGTGGAATGATGGCAAGGGAGTTATCCATTTGGCGGATGTAGCTCACGTCTGCAATAGCAAGTGTGGGGTTGGAGACTCTAACAACTGTTGCCATGGAGAACGTTCAACGTTGCATGTAGTTGCTGCATCTCTAACCAAATACTAAAGCTGCTGTCTGGGTGCAAGACTACATACATGAGAGTAAATATGATATGTGTTTACACAATGGTGCTAATTAAGAAGATAGCCCATCCCATGCAGCCTAATTGCCTGCATGCCGTGCCACGTGCTGCTACAGCTATAGTGAATGTTTTATAGCGGTCTTGAAAGGATGGCCAGAAGGAGCCCGCGCATGACAAGGCCTGGTTCAAGGTGAGAGCAAAGTTATTACAGCATATAACTGTGAATGAAGCAGATTTATGTGCTACTCTAGCCTTTAAATTAATATAAGGTGTAGACAAGACGGGGGGGGGGGGGGGGGGGACGCCGGTAGCTCCCAGACTTTGAGCACCACCTAAGTAGTAATTTATGTGCATTTTACATACACTCCAGAAAGTAGCCTCGTCCCCAGACCATGCAGTCAGAAACGTTGCCTGGTATCTATTATGCCTGTGCGAACTACCTCATGATTTTATGGGTATCATACTACGTATGATCTGTCGGTTTATTGTTCAGTGACATATCATGAAAGTGAAAAATGAAGACAGTGAAGTTTCAACTGGTACTGATGATTTCCGCTAATGCCTAGAAAGTGATTGTTAGTTCAATTCTTTGATCCAGTTTGCCTTTGAAAGTGCTTCCAAAGGTTTATGGCAAGACAGCTACAGACCACTTGTTTTGCTGTCAGCGTAGCTCGAATTAAATTCTGCGGTGAATTTTCACCATCTACTGTAGCCACATGCTCCCTCACCAGCTCAGTGTGTTCCTGTGTGCACTGACATTGCTTTGCTGTTGTAATAGAAGATGAGGCTACGGTGAGCGTTGGATAAGGTATGGCACTACTGTCTTTAGTAACATGGTCGCCATGCTTGAATTTTACTGCTATATACTGCACGCGCATAGTTATACATGTGCTCCCTCCCCGGCTTTGCCTGTATGACCATACTTGGAAACACTCACTGGTAATACAATCATGCTATGAATTTATATCAGCATTTGTGCAAAATTAGAATTTATTATGTGTACCTGACATTCTATTCTTCTGGTATTTGACTGCCAGGCATCCCTTCCCAGCTTTTAGTACTGCCCACTTTTCTACAGGCCAGCCATGTACTGTTGTGGCTACTGTAGTCAGCGTTTCTCCACAGTTTCTGAACTGAGACACCACGTACAGCAAGAAAAGAAAAAGCAGACGTACAACTATGCTTGTGCCTTTTGTGAGAATGTTTGTGAAACTGTATTAGAAATTGAAGAGCATGTACGGACATGCCACAGTGAGAGGCCATTTCAATGTGTTCACTGTAACAAAGTGTTCACACGGCCAGGCCTCCTTGAAAGACACATGAGGATACACACTGGTGAGAAACTATTCAAGTGTAGGCACTGTGATCGGACATTTACTCAAAAAACTTCTCTCCAGATACACATGCGAGTCCACACTGGTGAGAAACCATTCAAATGTAGGCACTGTGATCGAAGTTTCGCTCGACAGGACCATCTCAAAGTACACATCCGAGTCCACACTGGTGAGAAACCATTCAAGTGTAGGCACTGTGATCGGACATTTGCTCAAAAAACTTCTCTCCAGATACACATGCGAGTCCACACTGGTGAGAAACCATTCAAGTGTAGGCACTGTGATCGGAGTTTTGCTCGACGGCACCATCTCAAAGTGCACAGTCGAGTCCACACTGGTGAGAAGCCATTCAAGTGTAGGCACTGTGATCGAAGTTTTGCTCGACAGGACTCTCTGAAATTGCACATGCGAGTCCACACTGTTGAGAAACCATTCAAGTGTAGGCACTGTGATCGAAGTTTTGCTCGACAGTACAATCTCAAAGTGCACAGTCGAGTCCACACTGGTGAGAAACCATTCAAGTGTAGGCACTGTGATCGAAGTTTTGCTCGACAGTACAACCTCAAAGTGCACAGTCGAGTCCACACTGGTGAGAAACCATTCAAGTGTCGGCACTGTGATCGAAGTTTTGCTCGACAGCAAAGTCTTACAACGCACATTCGAGTCCACACTGGTGAGAAACCATTCAAGTGTCAGCACTGCGATCGAAGTTTTTCTCAACAGAACCATCTCAAAGTGCACAGTCGAGTCCACACTGGTGAGAAACCATTCAAGTGTCGGCACTGTGATCGAAGTTTTGCTCGACAGCAAAGTCTTACAACGCACATTCGAGTCCACACTGGTGAGAAACCATTCAAGTGTCGGCACTGCGATCGAAGTTTTGCTCGACAGCAAAGTCTTACAACGCACATCCGAATCCACACTGGTGAAAAGCCCTATGCATGTGAACAATGTGAGCAAAAATTTGCTCATAGTAACAGTCTCAAGTATCATGTTGAGCATCACCACGGGTAACCTTTTGGCACCACCATGATCCAGTGAATTGTAAGATGGGAGAGTATATAATTATAGTAGCTGCTGTGTGCTTTGCTCATGTGTACCTCTTATACTATTGTGCTGTAATCTAATTGTTCCTTGTCTCATTCCCAGGACAAGTATGGACATGGCTCGGGAATGAGATTAAATAGTTGCAGTATGTGTCTTCATGAGGATGTATTTATAGGAACCTGGCTACACATTTTCCCTCACAGTGATTCAGTTTGTACGTTACATGATAAGTTACAATAATTTGTACCTTACATGATAATTTGTACCCTATCAGTTCTAACAAGATGCATGCACTAGCGGTACAATGACCTAATTCTAACAAGATGTTACATGGGTGGTACAATGATTTGCATGCAGCATCGTTGCAACATCCAGTTACCAGAGTAGCCTTTTCCCTCCATTGTCTACACAATAACTGCTGATTGGCGGAAGAAATTTGGTCTATGCAAAGACAGAGGTAGTGAGGCACACATCACAGAGGAGACTTCCAAATTTATAACCAAATTGCAGCAGGCACATACATATCACCTAGTATGCAATCCATACCACTGGGGAGAACTACAACAAAATTATCAGCACCACTGAACATCAAACCTCATCATACCTGAACATCATAATGTACAACTCGCAGCCAGGAGGAACTGGCATGTTGTTCTTGATGCCAGTGCTGTGTTCATTATCTCCAAGCACCATGTGTATCGTTTACTAGTATTATGTACCTTGCCAATTCCTTACCCAGTGTACATAGTTGTATCACTCAAATACTTCTGAATGAGACACTCCCGTTGAGCCTTGCACTGCACCTCCACTGCACTGGCTCCTCACTCTCTCACCACTGCAGCTGTGTAGGTCCTCAGCTTGGCCTTGCAGTGCCACAGTAGTGGGGCCACTTCTGAGATGCCAGTTAGATACTCTTGCTGATTACTGTCAGTGAACCCCTCTGCCTTCCAATTCCAGTACTTGTCTTTGTTTCCTTCATCTTGGTAGGAGTATATTCACCCATGTAATCTTGTCGTATCCTCCTCCACTGCACTTCAGAGCCCCTTGACACATGTGACTGCCAAAGAGTTGGGCCTGTATTAGAGGAAACACAGGCGTATGGATAGGTTCTTTTGTTGTCTCATAAGTCATTCCTTTTCTGCCTCTAATACCCCATAAGTCAAATAGATGGTAATACCAAACCAGGTCTAAAACAGCAGAACTAGTGCATCTATTACGTCATTGCAGTACTCTATCACGAGCAATGGAAGCTACTACATCTAGTAGTTTGCACGCTCAATAGGCCAAGCTAGTGTTAGTAGTTCTGTGTTGCCTAGAAGTGGTAGGTAGTGATGTTGGTACATTTTGGGAGCTAACTGAAAGCGCACTATGAATTTGCTGACTTAGCATTTTCACTGTGCCGTGCAAGGTGACCAAGTTGATCCATTCTACAGCTAGTCTCGTGCCCAGACCTCTACATGCAAGTGAGTAGAGGTCTGCGGACAAGTCTATTTTACAGCTGTATTTAGCTTGGGCTGACCTGTTGCTGAGCATAGCCTTCACTTGTGTGAAAACTGCCTTGAGATTACTTTTACAGTTTTTGAGTTTGTATGTTTGTGCTTCCGCAAGTATCACATGCACAATAATTGCATCATACTGTTACCACACGACAGTAGTCTACCATGTCCAGCTGAGCTGTCGACAGTTTGTAGGCCAAGGTACATCAAACTCACTTAAGTTTGTGCATTACCTAACGGCAAAGAAGTGTAGATAGCAATGCACATGCTGTTGTTTGATGTTGTCACTGCTAACTGGAGGCGCAATGAAATTACTGTCAGCTGCAGGTTGCAGTACACACACATATATAGGAGCTAGGAGCTCTCATAGGAGCTAGGAGCTCTCATAGGAGCTAGGAGCTCTCATAGGAGCTAGGAGCTCTCATAGGAGCTAGGAGCTCTCATAGGAGCTAGGAGCTCTCATAGATGTAGCCTGCTCCATACCTTTATACTTGGCTTAGATAACACAGGATGTCATAAATAGAACTGCCCCGGCTGGTTTTTAGATATGTAGTATCAACCTGTTAGATATGTTATGTTGTGCTTTTTTTAATGCCAACCATGCAATTTCACTACTTGCACCCAGCCTCCCTAAGTCTGTCTTGCATAATAGCATGTGAAATGTATCCACCTATGTAGTGCATCTGTATACAGTTGGTAATTACCTAATGTACAGGACATGTTCTGGCCAATACCATGTACGATGGGAGATGGGGACTGGTCCATCATATATTGCCATTAATGTTGTGCTTAATTTCCTGCTATAGATGCTTGTTTGAGGTGTCAGACTGAGGGCAAGCAGGAGGAGTGTGTTGGTGAGTTTGTTATACAGTAATGAGGTAATTTTGATAAAGTGTAAGAGCAAATCGAAGGTTGTGAAGAGGTCTCTCAAGGGTAATTGTTGGGTGGTTCCCAACTGAAATTGTGTGAACACAATTATATGTGGTGTGCAATAATTACTATGTGTTTTCACATGTTCTTGTAAAATCTGCATGCTAGTGCATCAAACAGAAGCACAAGAACTGCAGTGTTCATTTGTTGGTGACAAGTAATAAGATACCAGTTGACAGTTGCATTATGTACTCTTGTGACCTAGCCTGGTCCCCCGGCACGGAAAAGTCGAAAGAGTGCTTGGTGTCTATTGTATGCGCATGTGCGTTAATTTCCAAGAAATCTTAGAAAACCGTATCACTAACGAATATTTCTGTGTGACGAAAACGTCACAAACGTATACTATTCGGTTATTGATAAGAATTAGTTTACGATTACAAAGCGATGGCATCGAGTGAGAATGAGTTTGATCTTGCGATTTCCTACGATCTCGAGCGTGTCTGTCTGGCTCCCAACCGGTTTTGGTAAGTCTATATGTTACCGGTACACAACTCTGCCATTTGTGTTTGACCACAAGTTGGGGCGGGTTGATCGTGACTACCACAGTTTAGTTGTAGTAGTTTCGCCTCTTATTTCTTTGATGATTGATCAAGTTGCCAGCCTGAAGGCTATAGAATCCAGCGCTTCCATCGCTACTTCTGGAGGGAGTGTACTTAAGGCTTTACTTGCTACCGAAGAGGGTCTGGTGAACTGTAGCCTTCTGTATTGTGCGCTGGAGGCGCTTGTGAGCTCCAGATAGAGAGATGCACTCGAGAAACCTACCATCTCCGAGAGGATTGTCGCTGT
This sequence comes from Phakellia ventilabrum, assembly GCA_963921505.1. Taxonomy (NCBI): domain Eukaryota; kingdom Metazoa; phylum Porifera; class Demospongiae; order Axinellida; family Axinellidae; genus Phakellia; species Phakellia ventilabrum. The sequence continues at coordinate 3,775,091 of OY997397.1, forward strand.
GGTTGTGGATGAGGCCCACTGTGTCTCTAAATAGTAAATGACTTATGTCGCTTTAATTGTAAACGGCACACGCCTACTTATTTGATTTCGTCATCCTCGTGCACTCCCCTCCCATACACGTGGTTTAGCTGTACTAATTACACGCATGCGCGTACAATAGACACCAGGCGCTCTTTCGTCTTTTCTGCGCCGGGGGACCAGGCTACTTTGTGACCCAGACACACAGGAAGAGCGTTTGGTCAAGATGCATTGACGCTGGGACTAAAGAATTTAATTTTGCTATAAGCACATGCATTATACAAATTGCACTAGTATATTAGTAGCCATAAAACAAGCCAACCTACAGCTTCCTTCTTGCTGCTGATGGCGAAGTCACACCCGCTGTGACTTTGGACCTATACCTATGTACTTTATACCTATATTACAATATTCGTATTATACATACTTCGCGAGGCATTTCTGCACCATGTGTATTGCTAATACGTTTCCATACACCATGTACAGATTACTTAATGAGCACAGAGTGTTTCCAGTACTGCAAATAGTGGTAGTAGTGCTGGTACAAATTGTCCAAAAATTAGGTTGCTAGGGGCAATTGGTAGGCTCTTAGATATAATGTCAACACTGCCATTTTGTGCAATTGGTAGGCTCTTAGATATAATGTCAACACTGCCATTTTGTGCAATTGGTAGGCTCTTAGATATAATGTCAACACTGCCATTTTGTAGTACACCAATTGCCCCTAGCAACCTAATTTTTGGACAATTTGTAGCAGTTAATAATAATAATAATATACTCATGTTGCTGCCGTAGCGCTTACGCCATTGACCACACACCCACAGACGCAGGCGGAGCTTGTAAGACCTCCAGTCAGAGGACAAGAGCAAGAACAACCAGAGACCACACAATCCTGATCACCATACAATTCCTTCTTCCTAGTCTCCCATATCAATAATACAAAGCTCTTAACTAGCTTTAATAATGCTTTAAAATCATCCCTGTTCCAATTCTCAAATCCTAAAATAAAACTTGCCTTATTAAAATTATCAAGTGTACTAAACTCCCCAAACCTCCCCCCCAATAGATTTTCTAATTCTACCATGAAATTATTTCTAATGCTGTCATATGCTAGACACTCCCAGAGAACATGTACCACACTCTCACATTCACCCCTGCATAATTTACACTGCCTATCATCATTTTTACCCCTATGCCTTCCTAACTCTTCATTCAGACCGTTCGTACCTGACCGAAACTTAAACAATAATCTTGTACCCGGATCACCTACACCCTGCAAATAATTCTTGAATTCTATTTCCTTACAGAAAGACTTGTACAGATTCAACTTAACTTTAGTATTCAAGCTGTCATTAAAGTCCTTGTATTCTCTATCCCTCAACGCTTCGTCTACCGTATCTAAAAACAAATTAATATTATCTGCAGCTAATACCTCTTGGCTATCTAAATCTAACTGCAGCAGCAATTCATTAATTACTTTCATCCAAGTTTTCCTCTGCCTACCTCTACATGGTTTCACTTCCCACTCAGCATCTAATAGTACTCTAGCATACCGCTCATTATCCAACTTATTGACTTTATACCACCACTTAAGTTTGCTTCTATCCCTCCTCCCTTTCAAGGACTCTAACCCCATATCTCCCCTTACCGCTTCATTACACGTAGCAGTTAATACACTTAAGCATAAGGTGATGATGGAGTTATGGAAGAAATAGCTTTCAAAAAATACGTGGTTGTCATGTTTTTGTTTTTAATCAGCCGGGCACACACAAAGATGATGATGGTTGATAAACAAGATTGTATCAACCTTGTCTATCAACCTTATATACGTCCTAGTTTTCAAGAAATGCCCCATTCTTGGCAGTTGCCAACCACTTGACTTGACACTGCAGCGGAAATGTAGTCCTCTCTGTTCTGCTGTATTGGCTACCTGTGCTGAATTCTTTGTTGAGTTCACTCTGCAGTGCCATGTTGGCTGTATACATTTTCTTTTAATTATCCATAACTCCATCGCTACCATAAAACCTCAATCATAAGTCTTCTATTGCTTGAACATGACTACCATGTTTAACTATCGTTATTTTACGGTAATACTATTGACTTTCTCTTTCCCCTCCATTTAGTGGTGTGGGGTGAGTGTAATCACTCCTTCCACAACTGCTGCATGCAGCTGTGGATTAAGCAGAACAACAGGTGTCCCCTGTGTCAGCAAGAGTGGGTCGTCCAGAGATTTGGTAGCTGATCTCGTGCAAACACAACAGACGTAGAATTATGCATCCAGAACAGATCCAGATTACTTGCTAGTCTACTGTTGTAGTCACATTCTTCAATTGTGCATACTTGTCTTGACATCGATCGGTATTATTGTATAATGATGTATCAAAATAGGTCTTCCTCACTCAGTTTACCTTGGAACAAAGCTAATTGTTAATTAATTAAGGCCTGTTGCTTGCAAAATTGGGGGGGGGCTGCATACTTGAACTGCTCTCTTAATTGGGTTCTGGTGCTGGCCAATACCACATTTTTCAATACCAATGCCGATTGGGTAGCTGGTATTGGGCCGATACCAATACTGTCAAAACTATATATCTGAAAATAACTCTAAACACAATTCTTATATAAATTGAACAGCAGCTTGTTTACATTCTTGGGTGATAAGTTCTCCAGCTAAGGTGAGCCATGGATGCTTCTGGATGCCGAATATCTACACACTAACAATAGTATCAACCGATACCGAGTCTAGTACTTGATACCACCGTGCATCAGTGGCTCCTGCACTGGTACTTGGTATTGCCCAGCAGTAGTACAACTGCATGGGTCCTCACTTGGATGTATGCAACAGGTCTACATTCCTGCATGCAACATTGCATTTTAACTCAGCAGTAGGCCAGCCATTTGATTTCATTTAGGTGCTAATCAGCCATGTATTCTCAGTTCCCTTGTCCACATTTTGTCTCAAAGCTGTGGAGAATACTGCAATGTTTATTTCACAACAGCTGCAAGATAAAGTCTGGGCAAGGAAGACCTGCTTACAAGGCCACACCTGTAGATAGATCGGTCCATTTTATGTGAGCAGGCAGCTCTTGGTGTAAATACAATAAATTAATGAACAACATAGTATTATAACAACAATGAAATATACAAACAATAATAATATTATACTGAACAATAGAGGTCTACATGTATGCAGTCCAGCAGCCTAAAATCTTCCCTAAGGTCATGATTCTTTGATCACTGTAATGAAAAAGAGGAGTGGTTTATCGCTGAGGCTTGCCCGGTTGGCATGTGTGTAGATATTTACACCCTAGTGAATATTATTTGACCATTTTATTTCTGCTTTCGGTAGCATACCACTACTATCATTATGAGTGACAAGCATACATGATGCACCACATCCCTTGTAATCGCACAGCAAAGTATTGCCATTTTGGGATTTGTCAAAGGCTGGAAGGTCTGTTTACTGGTATAGCCCAGCCACACCACGAAGAGGGTCATCAGACAGCGACTGTGGATTCTATCTAGTGCAATCTGTAACTTCTGTTTATCTTTCATGATAAACAAGACTGATATCCAAAAACCAGCCGAGTGTTTTTTTGCATAAATGATTCAACTGAAGGTTGTGTTCAGCAACAGGTTAGTCTTAGCTATAGAATGGATCATCATGTAGAGCTTCCAGCGAGTGCTGACACAGCAATTTCGTAGTATGCTTCCAGTTAGCAAATCTTGCCAAGACAGAACTAACATTGCTACCTACCACTGGTAAAAATTGACTGTATTTGTACACATGCACAATCTGGAATGTGATTCTGCACATTGTTCTGTGAGTCGAAAATGTGGGTTTTTTTAATAATTGGAGGACTTAGGCCTTGCCAACATTACACTCCAAGTTTAGCTATTCTCTGATTCCCTAGCTTTGATCTCATTATGCTCAAGTGATCGATCCATTATTTGTGACGTAGCAACTTGTTTTCCAAAAACAGTACATCTATTGTTGTATTGTAATATCACTGATGCTTCGATATAATCTTTCAGGGGTGATCTCTGTTGGTCACTAAAACTTTTATTTAACACAGAAAATACACGCTTTGCAGCAGCAGCGGAAGAGGGTTGCATGAGCAGAACAGATTTATCATGTAGGGTTCCAACTGATATTTGTACATGTAGTCATTATGCTCAAATTATGCTCGAACATTACCCATTATGCTGGCATAAGAGAATTATGCTAACAGATATGCTCAAATTTATGCTAGCATAATGTGGCAAGGCCTAGTTAGACTCACCCTCAGAGTTGTGCCCCACATGTTAATTTACCGTAGAATCGGGAGTATAACCGGTCGGTCTGTTCGAAATTAGTAGTGCCAATGGGTTGCTATATTCATAGGGTTTATTTATTCATGGGGTAATTTAAATCGGGTATAATTTTAAACAGTTCACAGGCAGCTTCAGTAATATAATCATAGACTTCAGTCTTCTTGGGCAAGCGGGCAGGGCAAGCGAGTCTGGAATATGGCCGATACTGCTGCCATTGCAATCATTGCGTCTGGACTATGAGGATTGCCTGGTTTCAGTACTATTCAGGAAGCGGATGGTAAAATCAAGATGGGTTCTTCTATGTATGGGGTTGTTGTAATCGATGGGTTGTTATACTCCTGATTCTACGGTACACCTGTGCCTTAAGGCTTATGGTACTATGCTCACAACAGATTATCATATTCAAGAAGCTAGAATAATTTGCACAGTGTTTAGTCAATTTACATTTGTGGCAAACTCCTATAGCTTTATCTGAAGCACTAAAATGCCACATGAAAGTTAGCATGAATGTTCTAGCTTCTTAAATACACAACTAACCACCAACTTACAAATTTCTCTTCAATCAAGCCATCCTTGAAAAACCACATGTATGGTGTGTCATTCTCCTCTTTGTAGTCCAGGAGAGCCACCATTCCGTCTGGATCCATTGACTCTCCTGTGAAAAATTCCCACTTTTTAAAGTTCCCCAGAATTGCAGTCACAGCTTTTGGTGCTTTCGCCTTGAACTCAGCTACATAATCAGGTTTTTCCTTCTCCAGACGTGCAATTATTTTCTTCATATAGCCCTATCGGAAAATATGATAATATTACTGTAACACTAAACAATCTGTTGCCTTGCCTTGACAAAGCAGATCTCTCCCAGCATTTGCTGCAGAGTCTGGGAACAAATTTAGGTTTGACACATAAGGTGGTAAAAGTACATGATGGTGGCCTGGTTCCTGGTCTCTGCTTTTTGTTGGTTGCTAGAACTTCACCTTTGAGGTGAAATAAATAAAGAGCTAGTTAGTGACCAACACATACATGTACATTTTGTCCTGCTACACTATAACCATGTATGCTAAGTAGTTGTTTCTTGAGTAAGGCAGGAATCTGATTGGCCATTCATTGTGCTTTCGTATAAGAGTCATTACCATGACCATATCCAATAACTGTAACCATCCACCCTGGGCCCATCAGCAGGCAGAGCCCGAGGCACTACAAAGCTGACAAGGTAGCTGATTGGCAGCTACTGCAGTCAAGTAAAGGAAGTTGTGACTGTCACTTTGAACTATGTGTTCACTGTACATGTAAATATTTTTCTGTGTAATGAGTTATGGCTAGCCGGAATTTATGGTAATATGCAGATAAGTACTTCAAGCGATGAGAGGGAGACTGGGAACGAGGCTATAGTGGAACCCATGTTATCTCTTTAGGGACATGCACAGACATTACGTAATGCCCAAGTTATCTTGTGGGTCATGCAGTAACCATGGAGTTATAGGGATGGCCCAGAAAAAACTGGCCGCCGCATTGAATGTGTACGAAATAATATGTTCAAAACTCTGTTCTGGATGTAGTCATAAGCCTTTATGAGCCATACCTGTCATTCTTGAGTGTTTTCATCACTACCTGCTATTTTCCCACTAATACTCATCCCAGCCATATGCAAAGATAGTACACAGTGTCTCTCTAACAAGCCACATACGTGTAGACAAGTATTCCATTATTAGCCTCACCTTTATGTACACTTGATAATCCTTCTTTGCAAAGGAAGTGCCTACAAGTTGGCTGGCCCGCACAATATCAACTCCAGTCACTGTAGCGGCCTCTGCACCTCCTCCGTCATCATCTCCACCCTCTGCGCTAGCGTTGCCTCCGAACATGGCATCACTTACTTCTGTCTTCTCTGATCCATGCTACAGGGAGACAGAGTAGAGCACCGTATAACAAACAAACCGGGAAATATATTCTCCAGAAAAGTTTACAGAAATAACTTTCTAAATTAGGGATGTGCAAGCACAATATGCCTTATGCACACACAAGCTGATAGATGGTGTAGGGAGGGTGTAGGGGTATGGCTTCTTATCATGACGCACGACTTTGCGAATAAATCTGCAAAAGCCAAAAGCCCGATTGCTCTATTTCATCAACACAATCTCCCCCAACAGTTCCATGTCTTGGTCATCTTCTCCAAGGTGGCATAGATGGCCAGGGAAGTTTTCGGCTACATTTTGCCTCCCGAGTTGGATGAGGCGCTGGAGGTTTGGGACCTATCCAGGGACAATGATTCTTGTGGTAGCAAACTTAGATGAGCTGTTGACTCATGCATCACAGCAGTAAGAGAATGGTGTCCGTAAATCTGTGTTTGAAGAGGATTGTGGACAAGGTCTGGGTCTGGTGGGATTATAGAAGTTGCTTAAGGAGCGAACATAACCACTATGTAGGCCGTGCGTCTAAGAAAGCTGATGGCCATGAGCTTGGAACCTCACCTGAGTATTCTTGCGCGCAGCTCTTCTTCAACTTCTGGGAGGTTTGATTGCCAGCAGTGGAATGTGCAATGAATGCCTCTCAAATCTTATTGAACTGCTAGTTCAATATCAGTGGCGTAGGAAGCAGTTTAGAAGTGGGGAGACTAAAGTTTTGCGAAGCAGCATCAGCGCGGAAATTTTTTTCTATTTCATACCATCCAGGAAGCGTTCTCGTTGGTTTTCAGCTCTCCCATCACAGCGCGTAATGAAGACACTGCTGCATGATACTCATCACTCAAGTTGTGGTATCGCTCAACCACGCTCTTGCGTGCTCTTGTACGTACGCGGCTGTAGCGCCGAGCGCAGCCGACGTCTTTCTCTTCTACATAGTGTAGCCATGGCCATTTTTCGAACCACGAGGGCTGGAAACAGCATTTAACTACTGTTTTCTTCCCAAATTCCCTCTTGGGAAAAGGAAAGGTTCGTGGCTGGTGGGGTTGCTCTGGTAAATCGATCGAGCTCATGGCCATGCGCTACGCGTGATAAGTAATAGTTAATTAAACTACTTATGAATAATTAATATTTAGCGAAAAGTGTAGCGGCCAAAGCCGCTACGGCTCCTTTACGCCACTGAATATAGCCATGTAATGCACAGTTACCGTATACACATGTACGCTTACCGTAGCCGCTCTAATTACGCATCAAAATTCAATTTTCAAATCGATAATTTCCAAGTATGCATCACTACCATCTCCGTACAGACTTATTTCCTATTATTGTGCCAGCTACAATGGTCTTTGTTGCTTGCTGCAATCAATTTACCTCTACCCCTGTGTACGCTACCCTGGTACCTTGCTTTGATGTCTGGCTTGCTTGCAAATTAATACAGCAGATAGGCCAGCTAGTCTAGACTGCAATCAAGCTTGTTATACCAAATTTGCAGCTGTTTTACCATTTTGTAGCTGTAAAAACACAACAGGTTCCTTGTCGCTGACTTCTGTGAAGTTCTTTTGTGCTTTGCAAGCTGTTCCAGGTCATTTATATCCCTTCAGTTTAGGCCATCCGTAATAAAAAGTTTGCTCCGGGTTGCCCGACCGACTGCTTGCTGTAGCGTTTTTTTTTTTTTAAGGTGCGCTTTAATTAAAAACTAATTAATTAACTGAAGTGAGCATGCGCCAAGACAAAAAATGAAAAATTTCATGCGGTGAATGGCTGGTAGAAAGATGATCTAGGTACTTGTTCTAGGATTGGCTGGTGCAGCGGAAAAGCACTAGCTAGTAACAGCATAGTGCATGTACACATATGATACTGCATTGTTGTTGTGATTTGGTTCCAGTTGCTTTATTAATGCGCCAGCTCATGGTTAAAAAATATTGGCAAAAAACCCAAATCCGACCTACCTACCCTATTTTGGGAAGTTGGTGCAACTCGGAACGAACTTTTAATTACTGATGGCCTTACAGTCACAGCCATGATTGTGCATCTTCACAGACCATTGCCTTGCCTTGCAAAAACAATTATTTTTTTGGGCAGAGCGCCTATGGTAGTTAAGATCACATGTGTTTCTTTGCCTAATCTACAGTAATTTACCAAATTCCTTACCTTCCCCTCTACCTCGTAGAGGATGTCATGGACTACTGTTATCTTGTACGAGTCACTAAACAGCTCATCTCCTGGAGAACACAAAATTAAACATGTAAACACATCACTACCGACTGACCTTAGGTACATGTGTCCATCACGCCTAGATTCAGGCCTACATCAATACAGCTACAACGTATTGAGGGTAGTACTTATTGAGGGCAGGGTTACCACTGACCCTAGCCTCGTTCCCAGGCTCTAGTGGAGGGGAGAGTAGAGCCTGGTACACACTGTTTGCGCATGCGCGAGAATTTACGGAACAGGGCCAGTAAACGTGTCCGCGAACGAACTCAGTCACATGGCGAGGAGTAGTACGGAGGCAGTATACAGGTATAGTAAGCGGAAGAACTAGAAACCGTCTGATTTTATACTTTCTACAACTGGAAAGGCTTTCTAACCAGTCAAGAATAGCGAAACTACCTGTTATTTTTTATCCGCTAGGATTATGGTAGCTGTCTTACCATAGAAATTCGGAAGCACCTCTCTCTTAGTAGCTGCTCGATTTTCAATCTCAGATCTGGCCTTTCAGAGGTAAACGGGATCGAACAATCAAACTAACAATACTTTTCTAGGTATCTACATGGCGAAAGACCATCAGCACCGGCTTAGCCTCGTTCCTAGACTCATCTGATAGTGACACCACCTTCAATTGTATGCGTGTAACGAACGATAATACGATGATAGACGGAGTGATATTGCGGCGTAGTATCCGCTAGTTTCCAAGTTCCCCAGAAAAACCTGGGGAGCCGCGCATGCGCAAACAGTGGATACCAGGCCACTCTTTTCGAATTTTACAACGTGGCCTGGGAACGAGGCTACACTGACCCTTGCCAGAAACATGGTGTTTATTTTAAGTGTGGCCCTTTTTCCTATTTTTCTTTTGATATGCTCATTTGCTATTCCATGTTATGCACATTCACTTTCTCTGGCTCACCCCACGATGTCCCGATTGGCCTAGAAAATGTTGGCAATAGTCACCAGACTATTTTCACTTTTGCTTCCTTCTAATGTGAAAAATTGTCTGGCATGCAAGACTACGTGTATCCTGCATGTTCCATCTCTGAGGCAGAGGTGAACTGCCATACGTTAGTTTACTGGACCCCAGCCTGGCTACCTTAATGACTGGTAGGGGTGTGGCTTATACCTTAAGCCATGTACATTGTACAATGCATCCATAAGTCACGTTTCTAACCATATTTTAGTACTTTCCCCGAACAAAAAAGTTAGCTACTGTGTAAAATTTACCCCTTATCACCTGTAATTGCGTCCCTGTAGATGATCATCTTGCCAGAAAGACTGTGATTACTGGATTCAACTTCCCCTATACTATACTGTAGTACGTCCGTGTGGGGGAGGGGATGCACGTTGCTCTATATAGTGCGCATGCGTAGCGGAAACGATTATGACCTTTGACCTTAAAAATGGCTAGAAAAAGTGAACTTACGACCTCTATCGTTACGCTACTGGACACGAGGGTAGAGGACACCTATTGTCTGTGCAGTACTAAAGATCTTACCTTACTAAGCGGCCATGACTCCCTTGTAAAACTGTGGTCCCCCAAGGATGGAAGTTTAATTAACCACATATCTACGCCGGTGCACGGTGACGTCACGTGCATAGTACAGGCTCCACAGAGTTTTGCAATCTCGGTGGACAGTACCGTCCTCTTTTATGATTGGAGAAAGCTGGAAAAACCTCTTCATCAGTTTTCATTCAATAGAGAGGAAGTGAACGAGATCGACATTCACCAGAATGGTAACTTTTGTTGTGCATGTGATGATTCTGGAGAGGTCAAAGTTATTGATGTTGAGAATGCAAAGGTGTTCAAGACCCTGTCACGATGCCACACAAACATTTGTACAACTGTAAAATTTCACCCCCGAAAACCCTGGGAGCTAATATCTGGGGGGTTGGACTGTAAAATCGTAAGATGGGATTTCAGCAGGGGACGCCCACTCTCGGAGGTAACTGTCCCGGTTGGGGGAAGTCAGACTGGAAGCTACATGGTTAATCCACCCATGGTGCACTGTATTGACAGACTTAGGAGTTTCTCCATTGTGTGCGGCCTTGGGAATGGTAGTGTAGCTGTGTACGGTCTAAATGGCAAAGGACTCCAGGAGAAGACTTCCACTGCATTGCACTCTGCGAGTGTTGCACGTGTGTGCTGTGCTGAATTGCCTGGAAGTGATGACAAAACCTTTGTGGCTTCTGGAGGCAATGATGGTAGAATATTTATTTCTGAACTGAAGCAAGAACACTCGGCTAGTGCTGATAAAGCAACGGACAAATACAAGACAGAGTTAAAGGTTGTTTCACGAATCAATCATCGATCAAAAGTGAACTGGCTTACATTCCAGGGGAGTGCCCCTGGTAGCAGTGAGGTCCTGCCTGAGTGTGGTAGGCTGTTTGTAGCTGACCAGACAAAGTTTATATCTGTATATAATGTTCTGTAATTGGTGTTCCTATGCGTGCTCGTTTCTGAATGTCAGGAGGAGCTTACAATGCTAATTGAAGGCTGATCTTTCCCGAAAGAGGTTGTGCATGATACAATAGGCCAATATACACACTTATATGTGGGTATTGTACAACTTTACTTTGTATTTTAAAGTCATATATAGTTCCTTTTTACCACGATCACAATTATGTAGCCTTGCCCCCACTGTGCTAGCAGGGGGCCAGGGTCTGGGATTGATGGTTCAGCCACCTTCACTAATAGTACTGTATAGTACTTTTCCAGGAACTCCTTGGTAATGGTGTAACATTGATGAGGCTAGCATGCCTTGTTCCCAGGTTCCCCATACAAGTAACGAAGGGGGGCTGGGATCGATACTCAGTTACCTTAGCACTAGCTACATGACTATTCTGGCTTGGAAACTTGCTGACTGCTCTACATGCTTTTCCAGCAATTTTTTTAACAGAAGAATTGGACTTATGGTTGAACATGTGTGTATAGAGTACAGATAAAAGAATACGGCGCCACGCACAATCATGGATCATGGATGGACAGGAGTGCTAATCCAAGAGATGAACAAACACGGTTTCTCTGGGGAAGAGTCTAGCATCCCTGAAGGTTGTACTCCACTGCAGTTGTGAGATCGATCTTCTTGGGAACTGTGTGACCACCTCATGCTCACTGAGGTTAATACCCTGGAGCTGAAGGAACTGGAACAACTCCTGTGGGGCGAAGGAATGGGAGAGGAGGTTGGGGGGTATACACTTTAGATCTTGAAAGTACAGTGGAAGGTGCAGACCTCTTGTACTAAGTCATGATTGTACTACCTTATGATAATGATACAGTGCTATAATGGATGAAAGCAATGTTGCGCTGGTGTCCACCTATTTGTCTTAGATTGGAGCACTGTAGTACGTGAACCCGGAAGCTCCACCCACCAAATGTAATTAATAAAAAACTGTGAAATTAATAATTAGGCCCCAACCTAGAAAGTATTAAGCCAACATTTTCAGTTTGTACAACATCTCTGTCAGCCAAACGGTACTGTTGTGCCTGGATCAGTCTTCAGAGGAGGAGAGTAGCAAAATAGTAGTTGTGCAGCCTGCATCTTGATTTGATACTTAAGGGACAATTTTATTGTACGAGGATGAATGCTTACTACTGCTGTTCCCAAGGCTACCCCCACTGCCAAGGGGAGCTCGTGATGTGAGGATTCGGGAAAGGGGCATTACATCTGAACTCTTGTACCTACCTGTATGGGATGGTGACAGACAAAAGCCTTCTGCAGTCTTGTTCCATCAGGTAGTCTAAATAAGAGCTGAGTCACACTGTCTTTCTCTATGGCACCAGAGGCCAGTTGATCCTCAGTGGAATCAACAACTATGGCAGCACTATCAGTCTGCGAGTGCTGTACTCTGGCCCTTCCTTTGCCTTTGGAACTGTTACTTCTTTGACCCTTCTGGAAATGGGTTTGCCTCTCAGGTTTGCTATCATCCGTCCGCAACATAGTGTGCTTCATGGATTCCAAGTGATCTATACGCCGGGCTTTCTCTACTAGCTCTCCACTACCGCCTTCTGAAGACTTTCTTTTTCTGCTGAGATTCTCTACTGTAACTGGTATTACGTCCACAGTGCAGTCTTTAACTTTAATGCGAGGACTCAGTTGAGAGTTTACCGAGCCACTTTGTCTTACCACACACGCACCTTCATCACAAGAACTGACTTCATCTCTCTTCTTAATACGTACATTTGTACTCGATAAAACCGTAACACTGTCAGTCTCTTCCCAACTTCTGGATTCAGGAGTCCCATACTGTGGCACCACACAGCACGTGTCAAACTCCGCCTCCATGTCACTGCCTCCTGTGCTTGGGCAGTAAAGCTCGTCCTCACTGTCACTGACCGAGAAGGTGAGAGGATGGGAGCTAGGGGCCTGGGCCTGCTCTAGCGAAGCCCTGATGGCGGCCTCCAGCTGGGACTCCTCTGACTCATCCACCAGGCAGGCCTGGGGTTAGCATTAGTAAAATGAATGGGAGACATTAGCTGAGCAAAAATCATAATCATGTATATCTATGCTGTGTATTTGATCCAGCCCCTCCAGGAAGTGCCCATTTATTAATTACTGGGTGGTTGCCAATAAACTACTGTCTGAGAGAGATCTGCTTTAGGCTTTCTTTATGAGTAGAGACTATGTATCAAATTGTACTGTGTCACACAGAAGGTACGCAGTTATGCAGGCTACAAAATTTCTAACAAGACTGATATTTCATATCTAAAAACCAGCCGGGTGTTTTTTTTCCATTCAATTGAAGGTTGTGTTCAGCAACAGGTTAGTCTTAGCTTAATGCAGCTGTAGAAAGACAGTCTCATTATGTACAGCTTCCAGCGAAAGTGCTGACACAGCAATTTCGTAGTGCGCTTCCAGTTAGCAATCAGAAATTGCCAAGACAGAACTATCATCGCTACCTACCACTCTTTCGCCGTCTAGGCAACACAAAACTAACCTAGCCTGACATACCTTGGCCTATTGAGCCTGCAAACTTTCAGTAGCTTCGACTGCTATAGTGGCATAGTAACGTAATGACATAACTTTATGAAAATGGGGTAAGACCTAGCTACAGCGACAGGCTCACTATACAAGACTAGCTAACTGTACAGTATACTGAAAATAATGACGTAACTCAGTGCACGTGATATTTGCAGACGAATACACACACACACACACACACACACAGAAAACATGAAAGCAATCTTAGGACCAAAAAGTTATTTATCTCACTGCGGAACTCCACAGCCAAGCACACCAAGTGCACACTCGTCTGGTTCTTAAGATTACTTTTTCTGCGTCTGTCCGTCTGTTTGTGCGTCCGCACTTATTACGTGCACCAAATTACATCATCACGTTACTATGACACTATAGCCTAGCCACGAGTGGAAGTTTACAAGCCCAGTAGGACAAGGTACGTCAGACTAACTTTCAGTTTTGTGTTGCCTAAATGGTGAAAAAGTGGTAGGTAGCAATGATACTGCTGTTTTTGGCAACTTCTGGCCTAACTGGAAGCGCACTACAAAATTGCTGAGTCAGTATTCTCGCTGAAAGCTGTGCAAGATGAAAAAAGTTGATCTTCCATTAGCTTGGACTGACCTGTTGTATGTGATAACATCCAGCCGGTTTTTAGATATAAAAAGCCAACATTAATAGTTTTACTGTTTTGCGGTAAGAGATTTTAGTAATATTGTACATCAGTCATTAAGTCATACTTACACTGGTGGGTGGTACACCCAAATCATCAAAAGAATTGTTGGCCAGGAATTCAGTGACTGTTGAAGAAGAGATAGCAGTGTGATTTTCATCAGTGCTAGCCAACACACATACATACATACATATTACTACAGTAATCAACCACAGCACAGTACATATAATTGCAAGGCCCATTGCAGTTAATTATTAAAAGAATCCTCATGTTACGCACCTGCTCTTTGGAATTCTGATGCAGCTACTCCATTCCAGCTAGCCATCTTTTCACCTGTATCAAAATAGATAATGTTTAGGCAGGTAGGGGAATACCGTATTATTGTAGGTACCTGTTCTGGGGTCGATGATGGCAATGTAGGGGTATGTGTCGACATGGTAAAGCTGACGAAACCTCACTCCATCATCCGTGATCCTGTAGATCTGGTCAGGGGAAGAGGCAGTAAGATACTAGTTTGGCTAATCTGGTGGCAGTGGTAGAGGAGTAAGTCGTTTGTCGACTACTGCAGAAGCACACCAAGTTTGTGTGTTTCCTGATCTAAACCATAAGTTATGATAATGGTGCTGTTGATGCCTCAAGCCTGTAATAGGCTTTTTCGAGCGCTACTAACTGCGTTCCTGGTGCTAACTGGTACATTTGTTTTGTAAGTTTGTGCATCTACAAAATCATGTAGTTATGATCCCATACACAGCTAAAGTCACAGCAAAGCACTGACTTAGCAACATCATAGTGTGCCTTGTACTTATGAACCCCAATAACTAACCAGCTAGAGGGCAGACATCGACGGCTGAAGAACAGGGATAGTATGAAGGTCAGCGCTTGAGTTTAGTTTAGACTAACGCTATAGTCAGGGTGCAATGACGCCCTTAGCAAGTTTAAAGTTTCCACATCCATGCTCTAAGAGTTAACAATTTGTTTTAGTTTTGCAGACCAATTAACAGATAACAGTCACTGAGTCAGTAAACTGCGTCAATACTGCAGAGTTTGGGTAGAGAGGCATTGACGGGTGGAGTGACAATGTAGTTGAAAGTGAAGCAAAGGTGGGAGCAAAGAGCAGCATGGCAAGAGCAGGGTGGGCAATGATGGTCTGGTCCACACAAGACTTGGATAACAGTGGCTGGACTATGTAATCATAGAGAGGCAATGCTTGCCATCAAACTTGGGCGGGATGGATGGATAGTCTCTAGGATTGGGGTTCACTCCAGCTCACCCGGATCACTCAGCAAGGAAGAACAGAAGAGCAGACAGCAACAGCTATAGATTTTTCTTCTACCTGCCTATCCACTTTGCTATAAGTAGTGTCAGAGCAAGGCTGGCTCTTAGATAACTATCATGGAGAAATATATAGGATACAACACAGTAGCCTGTGAAATGTCCTCATACCCAACTACTAGCTAGGATGTATGTGTATCTACAGAAGGAAAAAGCCACACCCACCTGCAGGAACAGGAAATGCTCTTTGATAATATCCTGGATATTGTCGTTGCTCCAGATGTCCCTGTTGAGCACCTGTGAGGCAAACTCCTTCGAGTCCTGGAGGTTCACCATCAGCCACTTCCTCTTCTGCTGTCCAGCCACACGGGCCTGGGCCAGGCAGAGGGAAGCAGGGAGAAGGAGGTAGACATTCAGTGGCAAATACCACGTCTGTTTCAAGGACTTTGTTTCACTCCCTATAGTTTAAAATGCTGGGGAGCAGCCTCTATTTTAATAGGTACAAACACAAACTGCTGTCCTCTGCTACCTCTATAGCCTGTCTGCGGTACCACCTGTGGCCCAGATTTACTGCAGCCTCGTTCCCAGTCTCCACACCCAGCTTTATTTCACATGCACTACATGCGACAAAAAACTGAAAGTGGAGAATGGGATCCAGAAGCTTAATTTACTGCACTGTTGATTAACATGTTAGAGGGCTAGTAATGTCTTGACTTCGACATTCAGAGACAAGTGGTGTGCATGTGGCATGTGATCACAGCACGCTATGAATGATTGGGAGCAAAAAAATTGATGCAAGCGATGACAGGACTTTTGGACTTATAGGTTGGCCTTTCTGCAAAGGCTAGAGCCACAACTTGCAATAGTACTCAGTCTTTTGTTCACCACACAAATGCTTGAAGCTTGATACTGTAGTTTGCTGTTTAATTAACACACTCCACCTGTTGCACATCCTAGTACGTGTACTCACGCGTAAACATGAATGTACAAGAGGTTCGTGTACCTCATGGAATGTTCCCTGAAAGAGGATGTCGAAGGGAGGCTTGAAGAGCTCGGAGAGACTCTTCTTCTTGTCAGTATTCCCTGGGCCTGTAGGAACATGGCCTATCAAGGGAGGAAGCATACACTGTCATCAGTACATGCGATTTAATACAGTAATTTTAGTAAGAGAGAACTGTTCCTTGAGGAACATGTTGCCTTGTTCTTGAAAATCAAGATTGATTTTTTCAAACTAGCTGGGCATGTAGCACACAAGGCTGTGCTTAGAAAAAGGTCAGTCCAAATTTATAGAACAGTTAGGCTGTTTTATTTTACAGCAAAAGTGCTGACTCAGTAATTTCACGGTGCACTTTCAGTTAGCTGGCAAGTGGAGATATGACTGCTAGAAGAGACGGTGGTACAATGATGATGAATTGATGAATTGATCAGTGGAAGTGGGAGCTTCAAGCACCATCTCGAGCTCTCCACTCTTCCATGGTAGCTGTGCTCATTATTGGAAAGCTAGACGTTGGAAGCAAGCTCCATCAATGATTGTGATGGCCACAGCTAGCCTCCCTGTGACTGTTGGCCTCTGCAAGGCATCTGCACTTGCGCAACCCTAGTATATCTCATGGAGTTGTAGTGGTATACACGTAGTATTGAGACGGTTACCTGCAGAGTAGTCCTGGAAAGGGTCAAACACCGTTCGAGGAAGCCTTCTTGATCGAAACACTCGTGCTACAAGAAGGAAGAGGTTCACAGTTATAAAACTTGATAAAATAGGAGGGATTATCTGGTTACACTCACCTACACAAAAGATTAACAAAGTTATTGTTCAGTGGCCACTGGGAGCACTGATCATAACTACAACCATCATTACGGCAATGCTACATATTTCTGTAAGGCCACACAAATTCCATTAGCTGTTTAACGGATTTTCTGGGGTCCAGATATGGGTCGGTCGGTTGGTAAAAAAATTATTATAAACCCGTATACTTCTGCATAATTCCTTAATAACAGCTTCCATGGAAGTAACACTAAGTTACAGGCCACGCCATCTGGCTTAGTTGTATGTTTTTCAGCTTACCTCGTGTTGATTGACATTTAATTTACTGAATGCAAACAGTATGTTCCTTGCACTTTATAAGCTGTTTACTGAACGCAAACAGAGAGTTTTCGCTGTTATCTAGTATGTTCCTTGCACTTTATAAGCTGTTTCAGGGCTGTTTGTAGCTCTTCCAATTGTGCTATCGCCAAGGATGCTTAATTACTAACGTTAGTACTTGCTATTGCCATCAGCTACCGTGACTAAACCCATGCAGTAACATGTGAAAAAGATGTATGAGTGGTACTAAAACCTTTCAACAAGTGAAAATGTGACTGAACATTATTGATGAAGTCACATTACATTTTTTTTGTCATTTGGCAAAAATCTGAGTTGGTTGTATCTGTAAAACACGTAATTTAATTAGAATGGCCTAACTTAGCCTCGTTTCTTGGCCACACCTCCCCACGGAAAAGTAGCCTGGTATCCACTGTTTGCACATGTGCATAATTTCCCAGAAGTCTTGGGAAATCATGGACTTCCGTGTTATATCCGTGTATAATTACGTCACATTCGGTTACGAATCCGTTAACGATTTAATGTCATGAAAGTGTAAAATGAAAACAGCAGGCTTTATCCCCTGCAGTGATAGTTTTTTGCCAGGTGTATGCCTATAAAGTGATTAGTAGTTCGAAATTTTATCCCTGTTTGCCACTGAAAAGCCTAGAAGGCCACATCTGCGATTGAAAATCGAGCAGCACACAATTTACTGCCAGGAGAGAGGCGTTTGCGAACTTTTAATGGTAAGACAGGTACCATAATCATAGCGAATAGAAAATTGCAGGTTCTTTTACTATGCTTGGCTGGTTAGAAAGCCATTTCAGTAGCAGAAAGTCTAGGTTTTGGTTCTTCCACTTACTATATTCGTATACTACCTCCATACTACTCCTGGCCATGTGACTAAAGACCGTTCACGGATACATTTACTGACCCTGTTCTGTATATTCTCACAATTATCTCACGCATGTGCGAACAGTGGATACCAGGCCACTCTTTCATGGGGGGATGTGGCCTGGGAACGAGGCTAGACATAACCAGGCCATTTTTTGTACGTATAGCGATACAAGAATGACAAACTGACCCGATTTATACAGGATGTACTTGTATAGAATGTGTATAAGGACTCACTGGGAGGGGCCTCCTCCTCGATCAACACCCCTCTGGACTGGGGGATGGGGGCTCGCACACCATGTCTATGGGGAGACATCACACATGTACATGTACATACATGTAGATAGATAGATAGATAGATATTTTTACGTCCCACCACATGGGCAGCAGGCCAAAAATCTGGCCTATGAGACAGTACAGTAGAATTATAACCAAAATAACATGTGAAGAAAGAGAAAAGATTTATAGGGAAGGAGTAGGTGCAATGCAGTGCAAGTATTCTAGAGAATCACTGGTTATACAGTTTGGCACATGTAATACAAACTCTTGGTCTCAACAGCCTTTCTTTTATGACAACTGGGAGAAAAGTTAAAACTTTTAAAAACTCTTTAATCAAGAATACTGGACAGTAGTCTCGCACCCAGACTCACCGGAGTGGTCTGGTTATGCAAGTTCAAATCCTGGGGCCAGCATCAAGATCTTGATGCGGCCAATCTGATTTCAGGATGGCATTACATGTAATTGTGTTAGTGCAGCCAATCAGACTGCAAGAAAGTGTAACACACTGACAAGTACAGTAGCTGCTAACGAGGATATTTTGCTGCAATCTAGCGTCGCTCACAGATCAGCTGCTGAGACGGGACAACCACCAACAGATCAGAGTCAATGATCATTCTTTCAAGAACAGAATCTGGAGCAAACTACAAGCTAAACTACAAGCTACACAGAGTCTGCTGTAGCCAGCTTTGCATGGCTACAGCTAGGAGCACATAATGACGATCATTATGTGCTAGATAGGGGTCGGGCAAGGCTACTATTTCCATTACTAAGCATGTTTTTTGTACGCAGGAAAGCTGGCAGGCAACGACCAGCATGTAGACTACTACAAAGTGCTTGTTGCCTCCCGAAGAACAGGTACAGCATCCTACTGAGTAGGAGTACACTTTTTATTTAATAAGCACAAAAATACATCATGATACAGTCATGTAGGAATAGCTGTATTGTAAATAATAAAGCATACCCAGTATCATTTTTGTGCTTATTAAAAAGTAGGATGGTGTACCTGTTCTTCAGGAGGCAATAAACACTTGATAGTAGTCTACATGCTGGCCGTTGTCTGCCAGCTTTCCTGTGTATAAAAAACACGTTTAATAGTAGCCCTGCCCAACCCCTATCTAGGCCAGAAGTACAACAGTGCACTGTCAACAATCCACTTCCTTCTCCTCTCTTCGGGAGCAACTGGAAAAGCACTAAGTCCAGATCGCTCACTAAAGTGATTTCTACATGCAATAGTGCAGCAACTCGCTACCATCTTCAATGACACTGAACACTTTTACCAACCAGGGGGTGTGTCTCGCACCTATGCTCGAGATGTTAATGAGTTAAATGGTCTCACCAAAATTGTTTCACAATTATTCTAGTCGCTGGAACTTTGCTGACAAAAAGGGTAGTGCAGAAGCACAGCTACCAGGTAGTTTATTGCTGAACCGCATACCAAAGTTGCACAGGCTGAGTGATGTTGACTGAAATTCTCTTGCTAAGGAGAAAACCCTCATTCCCAGGCCTCACCCACACATGTGGGAGGAGAGCCTATGAACGAGGATAACACTTTGTGACATTAAAACCGGCACGATACTACGGTATGGCTATAGATAATATCCATGGTATGGCCTATCCAACTGTAACCTAGCCAGTCAACTGCTCACATGTCCTCATAGCTCTTGCCAGCACTAGAGGTGGAGGGTCCTGGTCCACCGTCGTAGTTGTCCATAGGCGTAGCCCCAGCGCTGCCAGCACCAGCGGCGCCACCTCCCTCCAGGTGCATGTTGATGGCCAGGTCTAAGTTACCCCCACAAGCCTCCAGCAGGCGACGGGCTATTTCTGCCGAGGCGCCAGCCACCGATACGAACTGGGCGACCTTCGCATCCATAGCGATACGATACCCAGCACGCAGTGGGGGTAGGCAACTATTAGAACGTAACACACTCACGTGCCTGAGGTAAGTTTACCACGCCCGCCGGCGCCCCAGCTGACTGTACTCTGATGAATAATTTACTAAAACTGCAGGGTCTCGTCTATTTGCCAAAGTTTCGTGAACAAAGCATCTGAGACTTGGCGGCAAGCTTAAGGGTGAGTATATGTCGCGTTGCTTCTTTGTACGGATTCAAAATATGTTTGTATGCAAAATCATTTGCAAGATAAACTGATAAAGCGGGGCTATTCCGACAGTCGAGCTAATATCTCTGCTATACTGTGGAGTTAGCCAATGACTTCTAGAATTACAATATTTTCTTCCCAGACCTTCCCCGGCTTTTATCTCGCAACGGAGCCATGCGAAGTCAGCCCTCTGCATATTGCATATTTCAATTACGCAGTCTGAGTTCTTTGTAAAGCAATGGCAGTTGAGTTTTCATAGTTTTATAAGGTGGTTATGGAAGGGTTAAAAATGGTAATGAATCGACCGAGAATTCAGCACAGGGAGCTGTGGCATGCAGGTAGCCGCTAGCTACAGTGATCTGTTTTACAGTTAACAGAAAAGGGTGTTAAACAGTGCCAGGGGGGCTGGGAATGAGGCTAGCGAGCCTGAGCAGGTTAAAAAGCGATAATTATTGCCAGTTCATAACTTCCCATTTGTGTACAGTTACAAGGGAAGAACACTGATGTAGCATTGGTTTTTTACCATCTGAGCTGATCAAAACTTCGAGAATGATTGCTTAATTTGCCAGAATCATGTAGAATTCTGTGAAAGAATTGTCCGCATTATATAATGACGTAGTAATGTGTCCACATTTAAAAGGGTGCTAATTAATTAGGACCGTAACAATATACCGCATAGTGGGTTATTTTCGTGGGGTGCCAATTTATTTTCGTGGTTAACCTATAAGTCATGAAATTTTCCACCCATGAATTTTGCTATCGGTTACATGTGCTGTACAAAGTCGAACAGACTAGGTGCTAAATCGGCTTTCACTATAGCTCTCTATATATAGTACCTGTGTCCCGTTGACAATGCCCTGGATCCACAAGGTCCTCTGTCACAAGCCGGCCTTCATGCTGTGATCGAAGAAAGCAGAGGCGATATTAAACGAAAAGGCAAGGGCTGTAACTCTCCATTACCGTGGCAGTAAGGTAGTTCTTCTCCAACACTGGCCTCCCATATGCCTTTATAGACTTGTAGCTTCTCATGCACGACTCAATGCTGAAGCGCTCCATCTCTGTCATGCAAAATTGTCGTTGATGAACTACGTGCACTAAAGTCAAAGTTCATATTACGTCACTGCGCATTTGTGATCGAATCACCACGAAATTTAGAACCACAAAAATTATTTCTAACGACCTCTCGAGCTCTTCACGAAAATTTCCACCCACAAAAATAACCCGCTATACGGTATCCACATAAGCGAGATGTCTGCTATCGGAAGATGTTTGTACAGAGAGATTCCATTATATTGTGCATTCAAAGGTGTGCACAGTGCTGCATTTTCCAGCGCTGTGGTAGGGCACCGTCAGTTTACACAAAGCGAAAGTACGTAGTCTCAGTACGTGTCATAAAATTACTGCGTTAAGACAGTCAACATTTGCTGCATACTGCTGATTAAATACAATCGTGCTTGTAATAATTACAAAACCAAGGTCAAGCTGATGATGATTGGCTGGTTCCCTGGTGAGCACAAATAAACGTCGTCTCATACTTTGAATTCATGGGCACCATTACTACAATTGGCATACTACAATGTGTTTACTGTAGCCCAGCCACAATTCTCAGAATATGTTCTCTCTACATTGAAAAATGTGCATGCTCATACATACTAGCCTTGCTCACAGGCCTTCCCTGCACAAGTGAGCGAAGCGAGCGAGGAAAAGCAGGGAAGGCCTGGGAACGAAGCTACATACATATGTACCTGTACGGATCGAGAGAAATAGTGAACCGGTTCATCCATGATATCACTGCAGCATGTGCACTAAGGGTGTTATAGGGCTTTGCATTGCAGTCAGACTGCAACATGTGATCACACACCCAATTCTATTTTATGTGAACGTGTTGTTAACACAGAGATTTTGCGATTTTGAGGGCCAGGTAATTAGGAAACAATTTCACAGTTATCGCCATTCTCAGAGGAGACTGAACTGGAAGAATATGCACAGAAAGAGCTAGTTTAGTTGGCAATACCCTCTTGAGAGCCACGACAGATATCACTGTTGTACCAATCTTGCATCTCATCAAAGTGACACAGACCCTAGTGGCACAGACCATAGTCTTGACTCAAGAGACACAGGAAGGTGAGGAGACATAGTTACAGTGTAGCGTCATGTATTGGCAATATGTGCTTTTTACGTAGCTGGACGGACTTGGGATGGTGCCCTGCGAGAGAGAAAGATGGGAGCTACGTAAGTAAATTATTATAGTACAAATGGCCGACAGGGTACGAAGGTTGCTTGTCTGGAGAACCATTGACTTACATACTCTGAAGTCTTCTGCAGGAACAATTTTTGCTTTGCAAGCTGAGGCTGGCTATCTGATGATAGGTAACCAAAAAGTCATAACAGTTATGATAGGTAACTATATTCATGGATTATAGTAATTTAGGGGTCATTACACTCTAGCCTATGTGGGGACAGCCTTTGAGCATTCTTCAAATTACAGTGGAACCTCTCTTAACAGACATTCTCTATAGCAGACACCTCATTTATACAGACTTTTAGCTGCGGTCCCGATTGAAACTCCTATACATTAACGTCCTCTCAAATGCGTACACCTCACTATTCTGTAAAGCGGACAGGTTTTCCAGTCCCACCAGTACCTTGACTGTACAAAATTCACTTGATAATGCGGACATTGATAATTTAAACCGTCACTTCCAGCCGAATACGTATTGCCACGCCTACCGGAAATATAACCGGAAGCCTCCGGAATACGGACGCCTTGCTATTCCGGACACGTTGAGTGGGTCCCAATGGTGTCCGCATTAGAGAGGTTCCACTGTAGTATATACATAGCTAGTCATGGTACCCTGACCGTTCCCATGGAGGAGTGATCAGGTGACGTTAGAATCAACGAGTTGTACACTGCAACTATATTTGCAGAGCCAATTAGATTGCAGAAGAGTATTAATTGCACGTACGTGGAATGTAATCAAATTGTGTAGGTTTTGTCTTTGTCAGAAGATAGAACTCACAGAGAGGACGATCAAGAGCACAGTAACCTTAATTATTGGGTTAGATGGCAACTGGGCTATATAGCTATGAAGCCTGAGCAGCTACACGTGGCCAGTATTCTGGGGAGCTGAGATGTTACACAACATTATTTATTTTATACTACCTTATGTCACTATAGAGTTTACTATAGAACGTACGGTATATAAATGCCGTATCCAGACCTGCCAGCTGGAATTACGGCAGGTGCATACAGTTATCGACCTCACAGCCACTACACATGTGTGAGCTACACCCGAGGGTAGCTAGCCAGGTCAACGAGTGCAGCAGTGCAGCATAGCCTAGAGCGACTGTACGGCAGTTTTTACTGGTAAATCGATCAACAGCTGTTGTAAAAAGCATGGTAAGCTACCGCTCGTAGTCTGTAGCTAATTTTGATGCGTTTCTGTGTACCTGTGCCTGTGGCCATGCTGCCAACTTACCATTTTGTGTCTTGAAGGAGGTAAACTGCATGCCAATGTAGCTACTAGCAGTCACTTGTTTTGGCTGCAATTACTGAGAGTTGATTTTTTTTGATTTGGCTTTTGTATTTTGAGAATCTCACACCAGCCCGTGTCTTACCCAGTCCCAGACTCGATGCTAAGCTCACTGTTGCTTTCAGTACTCGCATAGCTATTGTGAGATCCATTCTTTTACATGCAACCAGAATATCAATAACAGTGCTAAAAGGAATTTATGTCATGGTTTGGTCAGTGGATATGGGATTTATCCAACCCTCAGTCTCAGGTCTCGGCGTGATAGCCCTCGGGCTATCACCTCTCGACCTTGGACCTCAGGCTGGATACCTCCCGTATCTACCTCCCAGCCATGACTTATATATAATAACCATGATCACATTCCTGAGCAACAAGTTGTCAATGCTATTGTCACCTGACCGCTACGCCTGACTAGTACACCCAGGCCATGCAGTTGGAAAAGTGGCCTGCACTACAGTTTGCACATGCACTAGAATTTGCAGAAGATGCAAATGTAGTCTGCTATAAACGATCTCAGTCACATGTGGCAGTGCGTGGTATGGAGACAGTATAGAAAGTGAAAGGACTAGCAAATATTTATAGTGATACATGCTGATTTTATCATTATCATGATAAGCGTTTGCATCAAGAGGGGTGGAACTAATGTGAATAAGGAACCATGGTTAATTAATCCTCTGGACCCCTTTTTTACTGAGTGTAGTTTGACAACCAGACTGTTGGATACCCAGCATGTTCGCAGTTTGATTGTCTAAATTGCCGAACTATATTGTAGCTTTAGCAAAAAGGATGCAGAGGGGTGAGAGCATGAAAAGTGTATTGACTTGGCCACTTATGGTACATTAACGCAAGTAGTGGAATGTTGATCACCATGTGTTCATTTCTTGTAGGTCAGATGGTTAATGAGAAGATATAACATACTATAGGCAGCAATTATTGTTCTGCAATTTTATAATTTGTGGGGAGGGAAAGGAAAAAAAGGCATAGCTCCACTTCTTTTATCACGGACTGTACCACCCAAGTCAACCACTACCCTTTTGAAGATCTACCTATTTTCTCTTTCTATGTGGCTTCCCAGCCACTGTGAATGAAAAAGGTACCAATGTTGGTAGTCCTTTTGAAGGTAGCTGCTGGAGATCTGATGCCGCCTATTACCCTTTTGCTTGAATGTGTTTATGGCCATACCAACTGCACTTAATTGAGGTGGGACTTTTCAGGAAGTTGAAGCTCCTAAGCCATATTGATGGCTATGTTAGCAACACCAATCAAATTGACCATAACAACCCTTCTACTTGATAATACAATTTTCATATTGTAGGTACATATGCTGACCCCAGTTCTTACAAAGGTCGTGCAGCCTACTCACGACAAAGCTTTTCTCCTCACACCCCTTGGCTACTGGGCTACATCTACCCACCCCCTCTAGCCTTGTTCCCAGTCTCTCCGCTCCAGTTTTTACGTCGCTTGCAGTGTTTTTACGTCACTTGCACTGCAAGCGACGTGAAAAGTGGAGCGGAGAGACTGGGAACGAGAGTACACCCCCTCCCTACAACTGACCACTAGCTGCTCCTGACAAGCTCACACAAATGCCAGCTATATAGCTACAATAATGGGCGGAGTCTACAGAGCAGAAAGGTCACCTTTCTACAGTACCTTAGTTGGATAGGGAAGGGTCAGTCAACATCTGTCTGCCAGGCTGGCTTCAAGGCTTTTCAGCAGCCTTACAAATACTACTACTGACTCAGCCAGCTTTTCACTCACAAAAAGCCTATACATAGCTGAAATACTCTAAGAAGACTTGAACGTCTCGGTACAGTGTTATATGAAGTAAGGTATACATGAGTGGATCAGGTAATGGTTGTCATTATAAGTATTAAGTATGGCTTGATTGGTATGTGTAAGAATAGTAAGATGAGGTATGTACCTATGTGTTTAATATGAAAAGTGAAAGATACTGACCTGAAGGGGGAGACCAAGGGAATTATTTAGATGACATATGACCACTTAGTGGTTACCCGAATTTCAGATATCGGAGTATGAACTTTCAAGGTAGGAGTTAGGCTTCAAAGTAGGTAATTTGTTCTTTGCTATGAAACTTGACATTCATTCCATAGTCAATTTCCATAGTAAGGAACAAATTACCTGGGTATAATTACGTAATACTTTGAGGCCTAACTCATACCTGCATACTCAGACATCAGAAATTCAAAACAACTACTGTAGTGTATCATTTGGCATCATCGGCCACCCAGGATGGCCACTGTTTCTTCATCACTCGTGTATGCATTATTTGGAACCGAGCATATTATTTGTGATTCTTTTGGATTCTCTGAAGGGCAGGCTTCAATCACATTGGTGCAGTTCAGTCTTTGTCTTGTCTGCGAACAAAGATGATTGCATATACAGCAGCATTCAAGCTATCATATCCTCTCATTATTCGCGGTGAGCAAATAGACGTTGATGATGTTCCACGTGTTTTCTGCTGTGCTGTTGCCTTCTCAACTGTTCACTCACTGTAGACATTGCTGTTATTTTCTAGGCTTTCCTGCTGTACTGTAAGTCGATAGTCTCACCTAGCTTGGAGTCGTCGTTGTTCAGGGCCTTGTACCACGTTGCAAGTCAATACCTCTCTTGACTAGCCTGGAGTCACTGCGTCTTATTGTCTCAGTTATTACTACTTTCTGTTTGCAGCCTGTCGTGCCGTGTCAGTAGCACATGCTTATTGCATGCGTAAGCCTAAATGCCGTACCAACAAATGAATGTACACTGCATGTGTCTCAGCACTCCAGTGTCAAGATAAAAAACAAAAGAGTGTTGAAAGGCAACATCAGAGTAGCAGAATTACACTGATTTGCAGTCCTACCTTTACCTTTAGAGAATGATCTTGCATGGTGTGTTGAAAGTAAGATTGCTGCATAGACTACATGCATGGCTGATGTTTGATCTATAACCCGCAAGACAAAATTGTCAGAAAGCAAAAGCAATTGACAATGTGTTTAATTCTTTACAACTAATCTTAACAACTTCGGAACTTCCAAGAACTGTTTAACTGACTCACTGCAGTCTCAAAAATTTCCAGCAGCACATTGCAAATAGCCAGACCACAGTCCACCCAAATTCCTATTCTAAATTAAGCATATTGGACTGGAAGTGAAATATTGAATTGATAATGCTGCCAAAATGTCAAGCAGTTTTCAGATAGAGAAAGCAAGGCTGGTACCAGTACAGTACCATACTTCTATACTGCAAGTATGCAATATTTCAACACAACTTTATAGTCCATATACGTACAACTTATAAATCATTGTATTATTATTCTGATCGTCTCATTCTAAGAAAGAAAGGCTCTCTGAATACCAACTTTAATTTCGAAAGAAACTTTGCCGACATTTTGACTTGATACTTTAGTCTTCTTCAGGGCGAAAGTGAAGTTAACATAAAAACATCTGCTATTTAATAGCCTTGCACGTCACGACGCATCACATCACAGGAGGTCAGGAGTCAACCCAAGCTATGCAAGAGCCAACTGAGAAGCCCCCCTCTTCATTCATCTCATTCTAATTCTTAATTCATCCCCCTCTCCCCCCTCTACCACTCACCATTCTCCCACACCTCCATCACTCGCCACTTTCCTATTGAAAACAGTTTCCCTCGTAGAATCATTCATGTAGACTGTACATAGTTGTGAACTCATCTGTGAAGGAGACGGTCATGCATGGCTGTCCAACAAGGCAAGACAATCCCCACAATCCCAAAGAGGCCGCTTATGACTCTTAACTCTCTAGCATTTACTGCAAGTGGCATCAGTTGCCCTGAGACTGGGCCTGTGCTAGTCTCGGTATCAGTCCACTAGTATTCTGCCATGAAGAATTAAATAGAAGCCCCAAAAAATTGTCTAACAAGGTAGGAATGGCAAATACTTTTACGGATTACCATCCCTGTATCTTCTGACGTTTTTCCAACCAGATCACCAACCGCAATTTCTTACTTGCCACATCAGGCATATTCACAGCCAATATCACTTTATAGCAAATGTGACAATATCACACTATAACTTATCCTTCACAGCAACATGCATTGTCAAAAGATGTAGGGATGGCAATCTGTAAAAGTGTTGTGGTATTGTTCCATGGAACACAATTTAAAACAAATAACGTTTCCATTGGTGGCAGGCGAGTAATCTCACATTTATTAATTTGTTATTAGGCATTCAAATACTACATACCGTAAGTGCTACATACATGTAACAAACCTGGATATTAGAGCTAATATTGCCTGCATGCGCTTTTATCTGGCTGTAGTGTGGTGAACACTTTCAGCTAAACAGCTACACATGCTTCACTGTAGGAGAAGCAAACAAAAACCGTCCCAAGTTTCGTTGCTTTGCCAGTGTACTGATTGGTACACTTGACCAAATTATTCACATACGTGTGCATTCAGCAATAAATTGTGCAGTGGTCAGGTGACTTACTACGTGCACCCCCATACGGTCATATACATACTCCTCCCTCCACGTCATTGTGTGCTCTTGGTGGCACTACTTCATATGTACCTAGAGTAGTATTCAATCTGGTCCACATGCATAGGCGTAGGAGCCGTACCGGCTGATCCACACGTAGCTTATAACGTATGTGGACGCACATCAGCACGCATCGCATAATAGTAAAGCGTGCTCACGTGTACAGTTTCAGAGTACAATGGCACGTTTGTCATTCATTTTTTGAGTAGACAACTGCACAGAAATCCGGCAAGAGAGCGATTCCTGACTGCTGGAAAAAAAATTTTTTTCAGTGCTACGCACGGACAGTCAAAGGTTCCTATGCCTCTGACATGGCTGTCCAAATTGATACCTTGGTATGAAACTAGACCTTTACTGGCATCATGCCATGCATGTCGTTGCGCATCAGAAGCCACATCGTCCACGCAATTAAGGTGTGATGACATAATGTATTATGTATACAAATGCTAACTGACCAAATCATGAATATTTGCCTTGGTACTGCACGCTCAGCAATAACATGACACTAATTACTTTCTAATGCAGGAAAGCTTGAAGATGGTGTAAACCCTTTCATTGTTTCAAGCTACAATGGAAGACCCTCCTACTGATATTTCAGCCAACAGAAATGCTGATCCTGCTGAATGTGATACAGTAAAGAAAAAATCAAGTGGTACTACTACAGGTTCTAATGGACATCCTCCAGGTGCCGTACCATGTGGGCTTCCCACCACACTTCAGCTTCAGGGTCAAGCACTCAAACCATGTGAAGTAAGCTTAGAAGAAAAAGTTGACATGGTTAAAAAAATGAATTGTGAGGCTGCAGTTGTCTTCATACTGATGCACAGAATTGAAGGTGAGTACTTACAACAAAATAAGATCATCTGTAATTGTAGCATTACCATACCAAATGCAACTAGGGTATTTTGGCTAAGTGAGTTTAACATACCTTTATGGGGGGGGGGGGGGGGGCATAACTAGCATTGAGAGTGGGGAGGCAGTTTCCTCCTCGTTATTTTCTAGAGTGGGCATTCCTGTGGTGCACTAGTCAACAGTACAACTAGGAGATAAAAGGGAGCTGTGAGCCAGCTATCACTATGGATGGATGCATGGTGGGATATGAGGAATCCTTTGGTAAGTTACTGAATTCCAACTCTCCATTATTCGCAGGGGGTGGAATTTTGGCAAAATATGAATATAGTGAATGCTCTTGTAAGTGCTCACAGAGTTGGAGTTTATTACTTTACACAAGGGGGTTCTTCATGATGATACCTTAATATGCATCTGCACAGTCGTGGTTTGCTTACAGCTCCCTTCTTTCGCCTGGTTGTTAGGACTATTAGCTGTAGAGTGATGAATATTATGCTAAGGTTAGCTATAGAGTGATAGAATACTATGCTATATCGTGGGTAACCACACTGCCAAGTGTAAAGTGCGGGAGAGCTATGACTGAGAAGGGGCCGTACCTCCTGTGGCATGGGTGGACAAAGCTAGCCAAGATGAGCTGATCAAACCGCTCAACCATGGGAACAGCAAAAAATACGCCTGGATTCAACAAGCTTACTATATAAGGAAAGACTGCTATAGGCCCAATGATTGCAGTATCTGTGTAGTACATAGGTGTGTAAACTGACACTCGGACAGCATAAGATAGGCAGCACATGGAGCAAGGTTCAGACACTTCACAAATTATCTGGGTGGGGCGAAGATATGTCACAATTACATAATTACTGAACCAGGTGAAGTACACCCCTTCTATTCAGGAGTAACCATTATCTCAGGTGTATCTGCTCGCTAAAACATGAACATACGAAGGTTCGTTATTCCCAGAACTGAGAGCATTGTGGATTTTTTTTCTGGTGTAGCTAAGTTTCAGTTCAAGGCCAGTTCTTACAGAATCTCTCCTAGCTGCCCTACAGTTGGCTATGGAGATAGCACGGCCTAAATGGAGCCAATGTACAAATGCGTCATTTTCAAATTGCTAATTAAGTTTGTCAAATACATTCCTAAAACAGAACCCATAAGCAGTAAAAGAAAAAAGTATGATTAGGGGGACTCGAACCAAACTTGCTAGTCCAAGTTCTTTGTCACTGGGCTACTGTAATCTCATCTATAGGATAGCTTTTTATGCAGCTTGAAAACAGCACACCAAAGCTTGAAGTACAGTGTTTCATTTTGGGCTGTAATTCCTTATTGAAAGTGAAAGTGAGTAGTCCTTCTGTATCTCCCAAGGATCATGATTACATATGCTTTTCCCCTCCGCAACCTCTCCTTGGAGCCACAGAATTAATCGTATCTTTACACTTTGTTAGCATATCATGTGATGTGTACACCTTGTGTGATTGACACTTACGAGAGGTGACCACTTCCTTTTACAAACATGCCTGCAAGCAGTACCCTAGTAATTGAGATTCCTTCTAAATCTAAATGCATGACCTTCAGCCAAATGCATTGTACACAAAAACATATTGCTGGCCTTGTTTCCAGGCCTACCATATAGGCAGTTATTTTTGTGGGTGCAATTTTTTTGGTTTTCTTATGTTGACCGTCAGCAGAAGTATTTGTAGTTTTTTATTTCGAGGTTCGAGCATGGAACTTTGATTATTGATTTTATTGCACACTAACTTGATCGAGTAAAGCTCGTTCTGGGTAAAAGAAAGCCAGTGGGTGAATAACAACACACTTTTTTTCAATTTTCATACCCCCCTACAAAGCTTGCTCGTACTGCTAGCTAGCTAAGCTAATTCATTGGCTTCTTGCCGAGCAGTTGCTAAAACCTTGATGGTAGACACTACAGTTCAATATATTATCTATGCTTTGGCTTTTAGCCAGTGGCCCAGAACAGTCATTCCACTCCTAGAGAAGTTTGGAGATTTCATGGCCCAAACATTTCTCGGGAAGAATTTTTTTGTGATTCATGGTAGCCCCGTGAGTATAGCAAAATTAGAACCCCGGGAAAATAACTTACACGAGGAAGTGAAGTGAGTGAGGAAAAGTGGGGAGAGGCTGTTATCATGTATAGGTAGATGCCAGGTAGAGGTCTCCAATTGAATTGAGTAAAAATCTCGTGTGCCATCTTTTCGGGAAACAGATGACAGTTTTCACTTTATCAGATCGAAAGTGTTTTTTGGCTATTCCTGCCTACCGAGAGGCTGTGCTGACAGCAAAAACAGTAAGTTATAAGTTTTAGAATGGTAGTTTGATAGTCTTGATAGCACTCTGGTAGCTTATATGCCTTATAGTTAGGGATGACTATGGAAAAATTCAGCCCATCAGATTGCTTATGCTGTCATTACCGGACTGTCTTTGGACTCGATATACCCACCATCGCTGCATCTCGGTCTCTTGAGTTTGGTAGTCAGGAATCAGCAAAAAACAATTATTGTCTTCTGTCTTTTTTAAACTTGTACAGTGCAATATGTATTAAATGTGATTCTTAGCTGATCAGTCATTATAATAAGTATTCAGATTCTTTACCAGCTGTAAAGGAAACTTCACTGCCTATGTTTCGACCATAATATTATTATCATGGCCTTCTTTAGGGCATACAATGAGCAACATACAGAGAAAGGGCCTATTAAATTAATGCTACAACATCGATTAGCTAGCACAAGGCTCACCAGACAGCTTCTACAAACAGTAAACAGTCTCAGGCTTGGCCTTGAGGCTTGTCCATGTCACTGTCTGTTGGTCTGTCTGTTGGTCTGTCGACACTAAGCGTTTCTAGCCACTGTTCTGACAGCTGCACGCCGGCAACCCTGTTGATCGTATACTGCGGTGGCTAGGAACACCGTAGAGCTGGAGAGCGAGGAGAGTTGGAGAAATCTGCTTTGGCGGAGCACGCTTGGGATGCAGGGCATGTGATTGAGTGGGAGTTGGCATGAGTCGTTGAAACGGCGAAGAGCACCGCACACCGGAAGTTCATGGAAGCCCTGCGTATAAAGCAGAGGCCGCCGCAGTGTAGAAGCCGTCTGGTGACTCTTGTGCTAGCTAATTGATGTTGTAGTATTAATAGGCCTTTCTCTGTATGTTGCTCATTGTATGCCCTGAAGAAGGCCATGATAATATGGTCAAAACGTAGGCAATGAAGTTTCCTTTACAGCTGGTAAAGAATCTGAATATGTATTATATTGTACAGTGCAAATTGACATGTATATACGTAGAAGGTGGCACAAACATGTGCTTTATTGCTTGGGCATGTTGCTAGCAATGTTGATGTGATGTGATGTGATGTCCCAGCGTACTGGGTGCATACGGTCAAGACTCTAAAGCCACAGCAACTAATAAGGTGACTCAGAGCTTGGCTTCTGGACTCTGTGTTTGTTTGTAATAGGCTTGTCCGAGACTCTGTTAGGTGTTGCTGATTAAGCTTTGCTTGTAACTAGGCTATTACTCTGTTGATCGATGTCAGCCCTGATGAAGACTGCAGCCCATGCAGCAGTTGAAACAGCGGCATTTGATGATATGTTTGTGAGCCAATTTGTGGTTGGTAGAAAGTCTAGATCCCGATCAATGTAAACACAGAAAACAAAGTGAGTTCCTCCTTGATTAATTAATGCGAAATGTTTACTCTGTAGTTGCACACATTAACCAGGCTTCTAGAATTACATGTATACCTGCTTTTGTCACTCCCGTGAGGAAGGCCTGGGTTATAGTGCATTATATTTGAGCATGGCTACTATTAATGGACCTCTTTCTTCACATTAGAAAATGATATTCTGAGCATTGAACCGTGTACGGATTCTTTGTCAAAGACTGAATTTCCAAAGACATGTGAGGTAAGGTTATTTCCACCTGGCCACATCTGTGGGGTAGCCCACAGCTTGTGTTCTTAAAACTGCACTTATATAGACTATGTACTTAATATTAAGGGATGAACTTTGTTCTATAATCTTAAGTAACAAAAAAACATAAAAAAAAATGAAAGAACATATAGGGATGGAATCCCCAAAAAGCAACCAAACAAGGTAGGAATGATACCACAATACCCTTACGGATTGTCATCCCTATATCTTCTGCCATTTTTGCAACTAGGTCTCGTTATACGTAAGTGCTAGTTACATGGGACGACAGGATGTAAGATTGTGGTGTAGATGATTAGGTTTTTTTTGAAAGTACTTTGGTATTATTATAGAGTAATGTTTTGGAAATGTGTTCCATACTAACTGTTGGCGAAGTGAAAGGGTGTTGTTGCATGTAGCTGTCATTGTAGGTGTGGTGTAGAATGTGGGGGTAAGTGGTACATGTACTAGAGTGTTTATGTGTGTTGCATTGTGAAGTGCTGCAATTGCCACATTCTATTGGCTGTGGATATGGCTGGTGTGGCATGCCAGGGATTGGTGTGTGTGTGTGTGTGTGTGTGTGTGTGTGTGTGTGTGTATGTGCGTGTGTGAGGTTGGAAAAATGGCAAAAGATATAGGGATGACAATCCGTAAGGGTATTGTGGTATCATTCCTACCTTGTTTGGTTGCTTTTTGGGGATTCCATCCCTATATGTTCTTTCATTTTTTAAAATGTTTTTTTGTTACTTGTTTCTGTTGTTTTTTGGGGGGAGGAGAAAGGTATGAATGGTGTTTAGATGGTGTGGTTGTGTGGGGTAGTAGTCTCGGGCTGGCACACGAGACTAGTGGGGTAGATGAGCGGTATTAGTTGTATTCACATATGCTCCATTCATGATAAACTAACGGCACCTATAATGTAACAGAAAAAGAATGCACTTTGCACTGCAAAGCTTTCAGTGGGGCTTAAAGATACAGCAGAGTAGCAAAATACAGCTAATGTGAATTGTAGCTAAGCGCCTACCCTCTTGAGAATGCCACTGTACACCCACTCATTTTTGTATGCAACATTGTAATGGCAGATCGACAGCTGTCTACAGCAGTTTGTCGACTCCATTTAATGCACATCGTGGAAAGTATGGTTTGTAATGGTCTAGCAGTTGTATCAGTGTTCTTACTATTATAACGTAACTACAGCAACTCACTTTGGGTCCGTCATAAGCGGAACAGCTCGTGCTCAAGGCTGCATTTCCGGTGTAGGCGTAACCACCGTTTAATACGCAGAACGGAATGGAACAGAACGGCGTATAGCGGCAAGCACTTGCTTCGAGCGCTTGAGCATCTCTGCTGAAGGCTTTGATTTGTTTGAGAACGCTATGGTATGGGTGCATTAGCCCAAATCCAGTAGCGCTTCTTCGCGTTTGAATCATTGTAATCGTTTCAGTCATTGTTGTGCTATCGCCTCGGAAGAAGAAACCAGAAGA
This sequence comes from Phakellia ventilabrum, assembly GCA_963921505.1. Taxonomy (NCBI): domain Eukaryota; kingdom Metazoa; phylum Porifera; class Demospongiae; order Axinellida; family Axinellidae; genus Phakellia; species Phakellia ventilabrum. Next base: position 3,810,066 of record OY997397.1, read on the forward strand.
AAGCTGAAGACTATTTGCCGATTTAGCGACTTGCTGATTTGGCACTTCAGTGATGCTCTCTGTCAGCGTTAACAGTCTTGTTACTGTTTAGAACACTCGAGAATGACAGGTATGGTCCACAAAAGCTTATGACTAAGCCTAGGGCAGAGTTTTGAACATGTCACTTTGTACACATACAATGGGACAGCCATTTTTTTTGGAGCTATCCCGGAGTACTACCGTAATAAGTCTGACTTTAATTATGGGATGTCAGCTTTGCCCATTGGCTTCTTAGAGCGAATCAATTTAAGAAATTTATTAGGCATAGAAAATGTGAATATTTTGTATTTACTGCACTGTACTCAGATACCTATGTACGTATCTATAGCAGCCATTACTGGTCCTTGGAACTGTGTTGCATACAGAGACATCCATCTCGTGTAGTCGTAGCTTCTCCAGCAATTGTGTGGGCGATGCGGAACGTTCTAGTGGGTGTAGTTTTGTGCTAACTCTATTGTACGTTATACTTTTGCATGAGGCCTCATCTGCGCAATGCATATACTGAAAATGTTGTTTTTGAGATGTTAGGCATCCAAGCCTTCGTCACCTACTGGAAATGTCTTGCAAGATCATGCAAGAATGACAGTACAATCCTGCCAAGATGCTTGCAAGAATATTGTAAGAATCTCGAGGTTTCGCAAGCTTTTCGAACGTTTCATGCAAGAATCTTGCAGAAAAACATGCAAGACCTTGCAAGATTCCTGTAAGTTCTTGGCAATCAGATCTTATAAGACCTTGCAGGAGTCTTGTAAGTTCTTGGCAATTAGATCTTGTAAGACCTTGCTGTTGGTACGTAGGTTTTCCTGACACTTTTATGATTGAATCCCTTGAAAATTACCTCTCTTGATTCATTGCACAAAGACCCCTCACTACTGGTACTAGTCAAACAAAATGATCCATGTCTCTCCTGAACTCTACAGTCTATGCTCAGACTCAGAAACTCAAATATTTTTGACTTGACAGTAGCAACTTGTCAAAAGTAAGGTGTTGTGTTATATAGTAGGCGTTAATTGAGGAATCTTTGTCAAATCATGCAAGAATCTCTTAAGATTCTTGCATGATTTAAGACAAGATCTTTTCAAGAGTTGGCAAGAAAATTCTTACAGAATCTTTGTCAAATCATGCAAGGATCTTACAGTATTCCTGACAAGATATGAGAAAATTCTTGCAAGACGTTTCTTATTAAAACTTGCAAGATCTTACAAGACATTTCCGGTAGGGTCAGCTAGCTAGCTAGAATGGGCTAGCTAATCTGTTTTGCTCCATGTTGTCCAGTAAATCAAAGTAGCCAGCTCAGCGTTTGCGGTTTCTTGAGTTTATCACATAACTGCTGTGCGCTGCGTAAGTAACTGACCGCTCTTCGTGTTTAGCAATGACCCAAGTACAGTGTGTGCAAATGACAGGTGCTAGTGCTGTATAAGATTTGTGAGATATGGCTGTCTGAATCTTGGTAGGTCAGCTGCCAGTGTTCCATTTTGGTCATTTTTCTAACTGAAAGTGATCAGATGATTATTGACGTCTCCGTGTAAACTGCTAAGGGCTGTTTGGATTAGGGTACAGTGAGTGAGTATTTTGCACAAAATTGAACTGTGCCTTCACCCCCTACAGGGTATTTTGCCAGGAAGTGGACTATACCTTAGCTGAAACAAGCCCTAAGGGCTGCTTTGATTAGGGCATAGGAAGTATTTTGCCACAAAATGGACTATGCCCTAACCGAAACAAGGCCTGTAAGGTGCTAGTTAAAGATTATCAGGGTAGAGCCTAAAGGCAACATCGCTGACATGCCACAGACAGAACATACGTTGCCATCGGCTTTTTTTTCTTAAGCAGCTGCCCTGACCAAAACGTACCCTAATTGAATCACCACACAGGCATTAACAGCAAGGAAATGTGCAGTGGCAAGGTCAAGGGTTACTTAATTACGTTAGCTAATTGAATTGACCACTGTATCCAAATTTTCTTTGCAATCAGCAAGATAAGGCATTGGAGGACTACATTGAAGCTTTACTTATGATGCAGTTTAATGATTGCTAAGTTTAATTGCCAAGCGCAGTGAGGCCAATAATCGCGACCTATGGGCTCAGAATATCTGTTAGTCACATTTTGTTGGGGGGGCCGGGGCAAAGGCACTTGTTCAAAATGGCATCGCTGACAGTTACATGGATGCCGTCTTTGAACTTGTGGCACAAGAAGAGTCAGAGTCTACCACATAGTTTTACCAAGGAAGCTTACTACAGCTCCCAGGTTAGTGGAGTTTACACTCTGTATAAGTAGAGATATGAGCGTTGGAGACGGACAGCACGATCGAGCGATACGAGCGTGAGTTTCAAGCACTACAGCCCTTCTCTCTGTCCTGGGAGCCTGGGGCATATAATGTTAGAGTTCCTGGCTTTGGTTTGACAAAGGAGTACCAATTTAGTGACTTATTGCTGTATGTAATGTAGTGTGCCCCCCCCCCCCCCTCCTACTGCACCTCTTGTTGGTGTGTTCAATATATAATAATAATAATAATAATAATAATAATAATTGCTGTATTATGAGCATAATAGCAAGGAGAATGCGAAATGAGGAATTTTGTCAGTAAGCATGTATAGGTACTAGCTACTAGGTGTAAAACTGGATTTGAAGTGTTCCTATGAAAAAGCATGCGTAAGATTTTGGCCTTTCCTGTGTAGGTTGTGTGTAGGTAATGAAGAGGGGGTCAGACTGTGCGGGGAGTGCTATATTCGGAATTCTAGCAATAGAGGATTTTTTGCAGATATTAAGCAGAGGGTGTAATTAGATGCTTACTTATTGTCATATGAGTGTAGGCTTGGATGTTGCCAACATATCCATCAACTTGGTTCGGAGATTTGACTTTAACGTTGCTCTGATGGGCTTCCTACCTTACCTCTGGCCACTACCTCTAGCAATTGATACGAAAGCACCAGCATTACAGATACAAAGACAGTTACAACTCCTTTTAATTTGCCAAATTAGCATTACTAGGTCATTGTGCAAGTGCTCTTGTTCTATAATATGTGATATCTGTTCACTAACTCATATCATACAGGTTATTTTGAAGTGGTTGCAGCAGCTCCTTGGCTTCTTTCCTTCAACAGACACACAGCTAGACATCCGCATTTGTAAAACTCTTGACCACCTCAGAGATAACGACTTTCTCATCAGTGTGTTTGGCCGGTTCAGCTCGGGAAAAAGCACACTGCTAAATGCCGTTCTGGCAAACAAGTACGTGAGGATAGAAGTACATTTTGCAAAATATGTATCTTGATTTATTTATTTTGTCATTATAACAGCCTAAGACTATGGGGCTATGGGTCTATAGTCAGCCTACACCACAAAAAATAAAGGTTGGAGATCACTCCAAGAAATATTTCCACAAGGAGCACTCCTTTTGTAAGAGTGAAATTTGTTATACGTATGAGCAAAAGCAAAAGTGACTATTACTCCTAAATCGGTATATCTACTTAGTGGGTTCAATAATGAAAAGGTTGCCATTGCTGATGGCTATCTACTTGGTAGGTTTCGGTTTCTGTAGAAAGGAAATATGAATTACTCCCTACATAATAATTTGGTCTGGAACATTTGTACACATACCCTGTTCAGTAAATGGACATGACACAAAAAGTACAATATAATTGCCGAATGCAGCGAGGCCTATAATCGCGATATATGGGTTCAGAATCTCAGCTAGCGTTTATTTTTATCTATATTTCTAAGTATATTGGTAGATTTGTCAGTCACGCTCCCCAAGGCACGTGCTCAAAATGGCATCTCAGGCAGTTATATGAATGCTGTCTTTGGACTTGTGGCACACAAAGAGTCAGAGCTCCCTAGAGTTTGTGTAGCCATTGTAAAAGTAGAGACATGAGTGCTGGAGACAGATGGCACAATCGAAACGTAAGTTTCAAGTGGCACAGACCGTCTCTCCATTCTCTCATAGCAGTCATGGCTGATCCTTGGAAATATGTTGCAGATAGAGATCGAAAACCAGTTGCTTTTTCATAGCAGCATTGGTAGTTGTTATTCTCGTGACTGGCTGGGTCACAAAAATAATACCAGTCTTGCCCCGCCCAGCCCCAGTCCCATCCTGTTCGGCTTCTGTATAGCAACTACGTACGTACCTATTGCGGGCATGTATTCTGTATAGCCACGCGAGGCATATTGCGCTAGTGTATCCCTAAGAGTTTATAATACACCTACATACTATACTTGCATAAGTATAGGTTATATAACAAGGGAGAGGTGGACTAGTGATTTGTATACCGAGGGCGATAGCCCGAGGGATAAAATCACTAGTCCACCGACCCGAGTTGTATAACCGGCTTGTACCATAGCGACGCGTTCGTTGCTAAGCGGCATAATTTTAGCTTTTAGTTTTACACTGAGCGACGGCTATGGCGGCTTTACCTGATGATTTAGAGGAACTGTGCACTCAGCAGCTGTACTCTCCTATCGTGCCAGTTGACACGCTAGACTATGTCCTGTCGCAAGTATCTGGCGAAGACCTCACTCGAATGCTAGGCGACGACAGCTCGAGTATGACGACGACTAGTACAAGTCTCGATACAGAACAGTTGGGCTTGAACGTACAGCCACAAAGATTTGCCCCACCTAAAAGTGACGACAAGGTCCAGGCGGCTAGAAAGAACGCTGTACCGAGCAACACTGCAAAGAATACCAACTGGGCAGTGAAAGTGTGGCGTGATTGGCGAGGACATCGCTTACAGATGTGCAATTCAACTTTGGATTGTCCCCCACACCTCCTTCTCTGCAGCAATAGCGAATTGGACTACTGGCTCAGCAAGTTTGTTCTCGAAGCTCGGCGCTTAGACGGGCAGCCCTACCCACCTCGGACCATGTATGGCATTGTTTGCAGCATCATGCGGTACGTGCGTGAGCTCCGCCCACAAATCAACTTTTTCAAAGATGCCGACTTTGCAGGCTTTCAGAAAACTATGGATGGAGAAATGAAGCGCTTACGTTCACTGGGATTGGGTGTGAAGCCAAAGAGAGCTGAACCCATCTCTGTGAAAGAAGAGGGCATACTGTGGGGAAAAGGTTTACTTGGGAGTCACTCCCCCCAAGTGCTTCTTCACACTATCGTGTACTTATGTGGATTGAATTTCGCTCTGAGGAGTGGAAAGGAGCACAGAGACCTGCAGTTTTCTCAAATAGAGATTGTAGAGCCCATTGATGAGCCCCCATATGCAGTATATACTGAAAACATTTCAAAAAACAACAGCGGAGGGCTAGCCCAGAGGAAAATTGAGGCAAAGCAAGTCATTCACCATTCGAACACAAGCAACCCGGATAGGTGCTTTATAAGACTCCTCATGGTGTATATACAACACTGTCCTCCAGCAGCAGAGCGAAAGACTTCAGCATTCTACCTTTCTCCCATTCAAAACCCGAAGACGGCTGTATGGTATACCTGTACTCCTGTTGGTCACAACACACTGAACAAGACCGTGAAACAGCTTTGCAAGGATGCTGGGATCCCAGGGTTTAAAACGAATCATTCCCTTCGAGTTACGAGTGCAACTAGACTATTTCAAAGTGGGGTGGACGAACAGCTCATTATGTCTCGCACAGGTCATCGCAGCATCCAGGGTGTTCGAGCCTATAAAAGGGTCTCAGAGGACCAGAAGCAAGCCCTCTCCTCGGTTCTAAACTCTACCACAAATGGAGAGGAACCAGCCACTGCACCACTTGTGATGAAAAAGCCAAAAGTGGAACTTACCACACAACACTTGACACTTAACACCGGAAAGGAGAACATTATACCGCTTGACTTCAGTCACAAGAGCTCTCTGCCATCAATGAACTTCTCTGGGTGTTCTTCTGTTACCATTAACTTTAACAAGTAGATTCAGCCATGCATGCATGCATTAACTCAGTGTATCTCTTATTTTACCCTTGAGTCTGAATTATGTATAAACTGCATATCTGTATGACTTAAGATAATTATTATTCACTGGCATAGAAGTTGCTTGAGGGAGGGTGGTGCAGCTATATTACACCTGAGGGGAGGTTAACAAGTGCATAAATTGTACACCTCACATGAGGTTCACAAGCAATTTATTGACCTCAAATGGTAAAATCTGATTGGCTGTAGTGGCTTAACTATGGTACAACCCTAGTTGTAGATCACTTATGAGCTTTGCAGTTGTGTGTTGTACCTGGAGACACAATAAAAGATAAATTTAATGAGGTTTTAATCACATGCTATATATAGTAACGGGAGTGTGATTAATTCCATAATCATATACGTACTATTCATCTGTAGCTATACTGCACTTGCCTATTGCTCATATGTAATTATTCACCAAATTGCACTTGAATCTATGTGATTACTTGTGCTAATAGTACATATGCAGAACCTTGAGCTACACAATACTCCTATAGAATGTTAACATTTCATCTTTGCAGATGTCTGCCAGTAAGTGAACAGAGTGAAACAAGTGTAGTTGTGAAGATAGCACACAGAGCAGATATCCACCCCGGATGCTGTAAAGATTGTTCACACGTACAGGTACGTATATGGACATATTAACCAGGTACTAACGAACTATCAGTATTATTTTGGTCTTTATTTTAATTCAGATTTGTCCACTGCTAGAGGAATCCAGTCATGAAGACTGTCACAATCATACATTGGCTTTACAAGATAATCCTACAAGAGGAGCACAGAACATCTGTGAAGTCCTCAGAGCTGTTGATAAAAAAGTGCAGCAGCAGGAGCTGAAGGTTTAATTGCATGCTCATAGAATAATTTGATGAAGTAGTTTTACGGCTAATTGAACAATGTATGTCAGTTGTGTTGAGACTTTGGGACTTTAGTGTAGTGGATGAGCTTAGCTGTAAGTATGCACGCTATTGGTCTACCAATTCAAGTGCTTGCAGTACAGAAAAAATAGGAGTGAAAACTTAGAAGATTTGATTATGCAAGACCATGGCACTGTATCATACCTGCCATAATTGAATGGATATGTTGTACGTAATATACATGTACTTACGTAGACAAGGCGGTGTAGTGGATAGCATACGAGAATGTAGTTGTTGAACCCTGGTAATCCAATGGCAGCAAAGTGGAGTACAAGATCGACAGAGCATGCACATGGCACACAGCAGTGGTAATGTAGTGCCATAAGCCAGCACGTGTGAGGGGCTGGCTTACGAGACTTGGTAAATAAAGATGGTCATTAGACACTTAATGAGAAATGTTCCACGAGTTTGTTCGCTTTTCCGGAGGAAGCATTCACTGTATGGTAGGTAAGTCTTACCGAAGTCGTATATCTCTATAATCTTACCGAGGATGACCATCACCCTTTTCAGCTAGTTGCTTGATGTTAATTGCTGCTGTTATTATTTGTTGTAAAGTTAATTTGCATGTTAAATTTTTGTATTTAGTGACAATTTTGTTAACAACAACAAAATGGGGATGGGGCTATGTATATTTAACTTTGTTTTTATGCTGTCCCTATACCTTGTTTGAATGCTCTTTGGAATTTCATCCCTACATCTTTCTTGAAAATGTATTTATATATGTAAATGGTAGCTGCCCATAGGATGCAATTATGCTTATAACAGCAGTATAAGACTATGTTTTTCAACGTTGAACAGTGCATGGTACATGTATGTGTCTGATGTATCTGGCCTACTTTGTTGGCATTGATGTAGGCTATGCATACTATTGTGGTCCACATTCTTATCAAGATAAAACTCTTAGGAAGTACCCTTCTTTTCCTGTTTCATTTCAGGTCACTTCTCAACTCACTATTCATGCACATATTCCTGCCATTGCTAAAGTGCAAGAACCATGGAAAGTGTTTCTTGTTGATAATCCTGGCTTTTCAGCTGATAATGATTGGATAAATAGCCTTGCTGCAACTGCAATGGAGACCAGCCATGCCTATATACTCACCCTTGACTACAGCACCATTGAAGATGAAAGAAATGCAAAGACCTTCAAGGATATTTTTAGGAAAGATCAAAGTAGGTGATGTAGCACTCTATGCAAGGGAATAGTCAGCAAATACTAAATTATGCGTTTTTAGGATCTGTATCTGATAACTCCCTTCCATGAAAGATTTTAACAAGACTAATATTTAGTACCTTGGCCTATTCAGCCTCCAAACTACCAGTAGCTTCCACTGTGTTCGTGCCTATAGTTCCATAGTAACGAAATTACGTAACTTAGCGCACGTGATAATTGCGGACGAACATACACACACACACAGACAGACGCGGGAATGTAAAGCAATCTTAGTACCAGCCGGGCGCGTGCGAAGCGCGTGCCCGGCTGGTAAAAACATGTATATGCATGCAGGTTGCAGGTGTTTCTTATAATCAGGCATCTGGTACTGCATGTAATGTGGTAAAAACATGTATATGTATGCAGGTTGCAGGTGTTTCTTATAATCGGGCATCTGGTATTGCATGTATAATGTGCAAAAATTAATGCAAGGAACATATATTTATAGCTCAATATTCCCCTTTTGTGTGTTTCTATTCCTTAAATCTTTATCACTTTAGTGTAACTCACTAGACCCTCCCTCTCCTTCTTCCTTTGTTATTCAATGGGAAGGGGAGGGCCTAGCAAGCGAAACATAAAGCATGCTCTGACATGCATATAGACGGTCAACAGTATTGTATTGCTGGCACTATACTGAATGTCATATTAAGCACTGTGATAGTGTATACTGCAGTCTAGTAACAAGTGAATTTCATGGCCTATTTTCAGTTTATAGTACAAATTGTTACAGCAAGGGTGTAGTGCATGAGACTAGACATTTTTTGCACGCAGGACTATCATTCTTCCTGGTACATACGTATAACATTCTGTAATTGCATATTGCAGGTATTTTTGATGACAAACATTCACGACTTGTGATTGCTGTCACCCGCCTGGATGTGCATTACAAAAATGTTGATGAAGATGAGCAACTCCCCCCTCCAGTGCTAAAGAAAAGAGCTGTAGAATTAGTTTCTAAAGCAGTACACAAAGCAGTAGGTATACGTATCTCAGATGCGAAAGTTGTGCCGGTTTTCGGAAAGTGGGCTTTGGATGCTAGACAGCTAAAATACCTACATGTACAAGATAAGCGGTTACTAAAGCGAGCAAAGAAGCATCTGGAGAACTTCTTCACTGGGCCAAGTGGGGAGGGCCAGGAAGTGGCAGCAGACATAAGTCCAGAAAAAGTTGTGGAGATGCTGGAAAAAGAAAGTGGCATAAGACAGCTTGAGGATGAGTAAGTTTTTAATTAAGGTATTTATATGTCAAGCATGTTGTTTCCAACACTTGAAGGTCAATTATAATATATTATGCTACTTGGATTAGCCCTGCAAAATAGCCTACAGCAGTCATAATTTGGCAATATTCAATTTGCCTATACTAGTTTTATATTATATACCGGTAGTATTCTGAATCTTCAGTAATACACACTATCTATAATATGTTTCCACCTTAGTTCTATCGAGGGTAAACCACACTACCAAATGTAGCTAAGTGTGGTGGGCAAGTGGAGATGCGGATATAATGAATCACAACCTGGACATGACTGAAGATATGAAATTATGTACATGTGCAACCCATAGTGCCAAACAGGCTTTTACAGAATCCCAAGAATCACTCCTAATCTTACGGAGATAGCACGGCCTAAGCAAAGCCAATGTGGTCCAAATGTCAAAACACAGAATATATACACTGCCAGAGTTAAGATATAACTGGTAGGTATGATCGCCATAGGGCACTGCTTATACCATTATCATCCATAAGTGAAAGCTAAGAAAAGGTAAGTACGTAAGGCTTCTCTACTTTCTGTTTCTGTAAAGAGTTAAGACCAAAAAATGTATTTTTCCAGTGGCCTAATGGCAGAGTCCTTGGACTGGTAAAGTGAGAGCCTTGGTTTAATTTCCTTTACATGCACCTTTTATTGTCCTAGCTCTTTTTACTTCTTATGGATTCTGTTCTTTCTTTTTTCTGACTGCATGGGCATGTTTTTGAACATCACTTTTCACTCATTAAGACCACATTTAGACTGCGCTATCTCTGTAGCCAACTGCAGAACAGGAGTAATTCTTGTAAGTTAAACTAAATATGCTAAGAAGCCACAGCACTCTCGGTTTTGGGGACAGCAATGGACAGCAATGTGTGGTAGACTTTTCCAAACCTCCCAAAGTCTGCCTGTTTCTCAGTTTTACTGAGCTTCAGACATGTGTCATGGTTCATGAATAATACAAATCATCTGGGCAGAGCAGTCTGCCTTTTCTGTTGGGATGGAGTTTCCAGTGCTTCACGCAAATGGTAGCTAAAAATACCTGGTAGTGGGTGTATTTACTGTCCCTAGAAATGAGAACGCTGTGAATTTTCACCATTGCTTGGCTTTAGTTCAGGACCAGTACTTGCAAAATTCCAAGAATCTACCCCTGTAGACAAATCCGAAGGAGTGAAAATTTTCAAAGCAAGCAAAAAGAGCCAGAAAGGTGCACTTGTGCCATTTGAACAGTGCTTGAACCTCAGCTCTCAGCTTGCAGTTGGCTTGCCGGCCCTAGACTTTTCACTAGGCCACTGGTAGATTTATGAATATCTTTAAAATGTGTGCGTTTGCCCATTATCTCCTTACAGAAACTGAAAGTGGAAAGACTATGCAATGGTATAAGTTTCACCCCTCTGTCTCTATACCTAGCCTTTTATCTTTACACTTGGCAGATGAGTGTAGCAGGTGAACTGCACTAGGACGTGAATGCTAAGAATGAATGTTTAAGTAAAAAGAATATAAGTTTGTACTTAGTGTCCACATCCCAACAGTGAAACATGCAAGTAGAAAGTGGAGTAATTATACATTGTGGAGGGTAACATTCTTCATGCAGACCCTGCGTATGCAACTGTAGCTGTACTCATCATGTTTCATATACTCAGATGATGCTAGCATGCTTTATTGTAGAAGTGAAAAATGTAGTTTAGAGGAGACTGCAAAGCAATATGAGTAGTGTGATGTAGACCATAGAGTTTACATGTGTATGTCACTGACAGTACATCATCGGGATTAGAGTGGTCAGTTGTAGCTCTGTGTATTGCAATTACATTCATACAATACTGTAGACTCACTTAATTTTCATTATGAGAGTAAATATCAAATATCCATCGCACAAAAAATGATGTCTAAACAGAAAAAGCATGGGTAATTTAAAAACAAACCCTCTTGGGGAAACGAAACCTTGTGTGCTTGTATACTTTCTCCCTTGACAATTTTATCTTTCTTTAATACAGAATACAGAATATGGCAAATGCCTGTGGTAGTGGATGGATCAGATCAATCCGTGGTGACTGCTCAAGCTATGTTGAAGCTACACTCACTGTACTTAGGGATAAAATTTCCCTATTGCATGGAGTTATGACGGGTAAGACAATAGTATAAATGAAACTTGTAAGGTACTTTTAGCCTCGTTCCCAGGCTCTCCCACCCTGAAAGCTGGGTGGAGGCCTGGGAATGAGGTGAAGATACTTCTTATTCCATTGTGTATTATATTAAGCTTCAACCTTTGAAACAAACTGTACATATATGTACGTACTAACCGCTAAGGCTGTATAATAACTTACTATAGAGCCCTCACTAGTGCGGCAAGTTTGTAATATAAGTACTGATGCCTTCACCATTGCTGTAGGAATTTAATATTACAGTATGTTAACAATAGCTATGATAGCAGTATGAAGTAAGCCATCTGCTGTTAGTCATCAGTCGGGGAAGCTCCTCCCACAATTGATTCTGGCTCACGACTACAGAAGATGAAAGGCTTGGCAGTCAACCATTACTGTATAAATACCAGACAGGTTACAAGGAATGCTCAGCTGGAGTACCATTACCAACTCTGCATGCAGAATACTGCTTCGCCTCTCTTTCAGTCTAGATAAGGGCAGGCTATGAAAGTGGAATGCGGTCACAATGTATGAAAATAGCTGAAAATCATGAGGAGAAAATGTTTTCCGCACTTTGTGCAGATAGATATAATAGGCTGCTTCGTAGCCGCAATGCGCTTCCGGGCTTTATCTTCTGCAGTGCATATACTACATTTAGTTCCTCCAGTTACACTACTGAAAATTGGCCTGACCACCCAAACTTAGCTTGCTTCAGGCCTGATACTATCCACAGAACTGGCTAACTAGTAGCCGAGGCTATGGGAAAGTTTCTCACCTAACATAGCAGCACTGTTGCAATTTACATTGTGCATATATATGTATCTAACATTGAGGGTAATTGCACTGCCAAATGTAAAGATAGCGGGCGAGTAGAGATGTGGATGTATTAAAATCTTGACCTGGGTGGGGCGAGACGGGTTGTGAGCCAGCCTGTCACGAGAATAACAACTATTCCGGAAGCATGCATAAAATGATGCTACTGGATAAGCTACGCTGGAGAAGCTGGTCTTTAGTAGATTGTTGTGTCTACGTGCAACATATCTTCACAAGGATCAGCCATGGCTGTTACGGGAGAGTGGAGAGATGAATGGTGGTGCTTAAAACTCACATGCGCATCGCTTGATTATGCCATCGGTTAACAGCACTCGTATCTATACTTATACAGAGGCTACACAAACCCTACTAACCTGGTAGTTGTTGTAGGCCTTCATTGGTAAAACTGTGTGGTAGACTTGTCCAGATCTCCGACCATTTGTACGCCCTAAGTTCAAAGACGGTATCCGTGTATTAAACTGCCAGAGACACGTGCCTGGGGAAGACCCCTCCCCCCCCCCCCCCCTTTCCAAAAAAGGAAAAAAATGTTCCTGTTGGGAAGTGGATGCAGCCATATTTAGGTCTATTTTCTATATTGCTCTGTCCTGGGGTCGTTCCCAGTCTCCACTCCCTCCTTTTTTTCGCGTGCAGTAAAGACAGCCTAGCCTGGTCAAATTTGTCACGTGAAGTGTGTCATATCCGCAGGAAGGGTGCATGGTTTTGTGGAATACTGTGAATTTGCCGTGCTATACATAGTACGCATGGAGAGCCAGAAGAGTAGCTGAAACTTTTCATTCAAGCTTAGTGAAAGAACTGTTCGGGACAAAAGACAAAGCCAGAGGGGGGAGTAACAATGCGGGCCTCCCTGTGGAGGCTTGCTAGTTTGAATATTGCCACCATAGCCTGGCTGCTACGTAAGGCTAGCTCTGTACCAACAGCTTTGTTTCAAGTGCTATACAAGCTCTGAAGAGGTAGGTTGCCCAAACCACTAGCTAAACTAAAAGACCTAGCCTGCTAGCTAAACTAAAAGACCTAGCCTGCTAGCTAAGGCCCACACAGTTAAACACTTACCCGCTAATTTATTCTTTCAGTCTGAGTGGTCTTTGTACTCATAAAAAAAGCTTGCTCATTATTACTTTATGCTTTTCGCTCTCTTTCACTGGTTTACCAGTCTCACCATATGCATGCACCTCGTACCCTGTATGCACCCTGTGACTGTAAGCCCTGTCCTTGTGTAACCCTAGTTTGGTAATAGCTAGGACGTATCGAACTGTCAAAGGAAACGAGGGGGCATGGAACTGCTATAAATGGGAACATTTATAGTACCTTTTCTACTCCAGAAGTACTCTCATAGTGTAAACTGGCATGTACGGAGATGGCATCGAAGTGTTCTTTTGTGTAGTGCAGTTGGATGGAGTAGTGGAGTGCCAACAGCCAGGTCTATCTAAACTTACATCTGGTCACCATGTTGAATTTTGCTGTTTACAGTGCGACCTACATGTGTGTGCGTTGCATGCCTTTTCCTTGGGTCGATGTGCCCTTGGTGATATCTTAGCTTTCACCATGCATCTATTAATAACCAAGTTCTTCCGCCACCAACATGCATTTTAATTATATCAGGGTGACTGTTTTCTCTTACAGATGTGCAACCTGTCTAAACTTTTTTTTTAATACAGCTAAAGAAGAAAGATATAAACGGAGCCTGCAGCAACAGCAGAATATTGCTGATATTGAGCAGGAATTTGACCAAAATTTGAAAGAAGATAGTTCCAATCCTGTGATAAAGCAACTCACAGAATGCTACCTTCAGGATGTGAAGGTTGGTATTTGGCATGAGTTATTATACTGTACTCTCTAGGGAGAATAATAACCCCTCAAGTACAATAACCCCATGAATATAATTACCTATCATAACAGTTACTACCTCTTTTCGAATAGTATTACCTATAACAAAAACAATTACCATATGAATATAATAACCAACTCAGAGACTACAGCACTTGCAGCAACAGAGACTACCAGGAAAATTGCCTTCTACAACTGGAAGCTTCACTATCCAAACACGAGCAAACAGCAAAGCGGGTGCAGAACAATGCAATAATATTCATACGCTAGTTGTTGCTCTAGCAGTACAGAAGTTGCTGTAGCGCCTCCTTCACAGCAGTTGTACGTAGTGCTTCTTGCCAGCTGTGCTCAGAAATGAATATCTTTCCTAGTGCCAAACTCACAAGTGTGATGGTCGAAAGTGTAGTATAAAAGCACCTACAGTACACTCTGTGCTGCAGTGTTTTTAACCTCGTTGTAAATTACCCCATGATTATAATTACCCCCACGTAATCAGCACCACAGAAATGTGCAATCTTCGAATAGAATAACCGGTCATTATTCTCCCGAGAGTACGTACGTACAAGTCACAAAAAAGCATTTTAAAAGTGAAAAGACATATAGGGATTGAATTCCGAAAAAGCATCCAAACAAGATACCACAATACTTTTACGGATTCCCATCCCTATATCTGTTGACATTACATGAGATGTTAGATGGTGATGTGTACATCCTGTGGCGTTTTTCGAAATCACTTTTGTGTTCATATAATTGGGCGAGTGTAAGCTAGCCCCACACTAGTATGTTCAATTTCGAGTTTTGTCCGTACGTCCGTCTGTCCATCCATCTGTCCATATGGTCCGTCGCATACCGCATATCATTGCGTATCCAATACAACATTCGAAAATGTTTTATACCGCATACATATCAATATATCGTCACTCCACATGGCCTATATCGCAGGCCTTATATACCACTAATGTGATATCACAGACTGTTAGACGGTGAGTTAGTGAGTAGCGAGTATGGCTGCACAAATTAGATTGCAGCGGGAGAGGGGGAATAGGGCTGCCGAGTCTCCCGATGCCAGGCTTCAGCGACGCTGACAGAGGAGAGCTGCTACGTCTCCAGGCCTCCGACAAGCCGGTTAACCTCACTCACGCTCGCCCCCATAATGCTCTGCATTCACCTAGTATTGTTGAATATAGTATTTCAAAGTGTGTTGTTACAGGTGGGATGTTACTGCGTGAGTAAGTGAGGTTGATGTGTGTGGGGTGAGCAGTATATGGCTATTGAGTCCACAATATATGTTGTTGCAAAAGGAAGAGTTATAGTGTGAGCTTGTGAGGTCATGTTGTAAAATGCTGTAATTATTTATTGGTATGGCTGGTGTGGCAATAGTGACATGTAGGGGATTGTGGTGTATGTGGTTGGAAATATGTCAAAAGATAATTATAGAGATGGGAATTCGTAAAAGTATTGTGGCGTTATTCGTACCTTGTTTGGATGCTTTTTGGTGATTCAATCCCTATAATGTTGCATTTGGAAGCTTCTCACTTAAGGCTGGTGATGACTTATGAATGGTACCGCCGTAGGTTGATCACAGTGTGCTCATGAGAAAGGCACCTTTGGCCTGGGTCAGTTTAACTTTCTGGATTCCTTTTAAACCAGCTGTATGGACAGCTAAATTCTCATAGAGCTGGCCAAGGATGGCTTTGAACTTCTGAACAAATGGTACCTCATCAACTGCCTGAGCGGATGCAAGTGTGAGCCAATAAGCAACACTCCATCATGCCGATGAATGATGTAGAGACCTTGCTGTCTCTACCTAGATAACGTGCGTAGATAATAACTTCCTTTATTGGCCATGGTGGAGTCAGCCCTGCCACCACACCCCTGACTCTCAGCTTCAGTATTCAACTCACTTTGAAACTTTTTACGATTCTGTTCCTCCTCTGACTCTGAGCTGCTTTCCATTGCACTTGAGGGACCCTATGTCAAGAAATAGATCCGGATATCTTGAGATGCCATGCTTTCTTGGCCACACCCCTTACCAGGCTAGTGCACGTGCTTGATGCTGTGTAAGTGTAGCGTGCAATATAGTAGATGTGGTGCATTGCTAAGCTTAAACCCCCTGGGAAGAACTCTGATTTAATCTTACTACTCCAAGGCATTGTATGTGTATTACTTTGTATAGATAATGAAATTGCTGCACAACAATAGCGTAAGTGGCCATTTCTCACGCAGTTTTTGTACCCTGGTCCACTGCTTCAAAACAGAACGGCGTATGAACTTTGAACTTTCCTTGCTGCAATGAGTCTACAATTTTACTATTCATTAAGCAATTGTCAACTGGAATCCATATTCTCCAAACTGACAAAGTCAAACACATAGTGCCTCATATGCCAATTGTCACGCATGAGTACCAAATGTCGCTTACCGTACTTTTTGCTATACCAAATCTTGCACAGTTGCCATTTGTTGCTGACCATCCAGGTTTGTTTCAGGCCACAACTTTAAAAATGGAATGGAGTATGAACTCCAAACGTTCGCAGCTACATCCTTTCTACACAATGTAGATACGTTTTGTACAAAATTACTAGCCTTACCTGACGTTCACGCTACTGCGCAACAATAGGTACTGCGCAACAAATGGTGACTTACGCTAGTTACATACGTACTATATGTGTATGGAATTGTACCTTGCTCTACTCTACTCTTTATTAAACTCTCAGGATGTCAGTAAAAGAACCAAGGATCATCTAGCTGATTTTGAGAAGGAGTGGAAGGAAAAGCTTGTAAGAGGACAAGTTTCCATGCAATCATTTGAATCAGGTTTGGGGCAGCTTTGATTTGTAGACCAATAATATAGTGATCAGTGCTGACCACAAATTTTATTCTCTAGACCTACAGAACCTTTTGGCCAAGCTTAAGAAGCAAGTGGATGAACAAGGGTTTAAAAACATCTATGAGCAGCTTGAAGCTCTCAGAGAGGATGTTGTACAGAAGAAAACTGAATTGCAAAGTCTAGCCAGAGATTACTGCAGACTTGGTAGTTCTCATCGTTACTCAATCAGTGAGTTTACAAATCAATTTTAGAAACAGATTCAGGAGTACTGGTTATTTTTATGATTGCTTGTGTATAGATCTGGCAAAAGTGAAAGGAAAAGTTTCATCCTTGGTTGGACTCAAGAAAGACATTGTCGAATACCGTCCAAATCTACAACAGATACAGAGGAGAATTCACCTGAAGTAAGAATTCACTTTAGCAACATTAGTTTTCATCTAGTCTCTGAATAGTATATGCAGGGCCGTAGCCACCAGATGTGAAGTCGTCTGGTTGGATGTGGATGCAGATGTTGTGTAAGTGTGTCCACTCAGGGGGGTCTGGGGGCATGCCCCCCAGAAAAAATTTAGGATTTCAGGCCTCTTGAAATTATTTTTGAAGCAATTTAGAGTAAAAGCCCATACCCAGCCTCCAACTTCAGGTGTTTGTTTCTATTAGAGGCTGCAAAGCAGTTGATTATAAATGCCCACGTGCAGTGTGGGAATTTTTTTCTTACCTTTTCAGCGGCTACTCCCGCCAGGAAGCGCTGTCTTCTTACGGTGTGTTGTACGTGCGATTAATAATTTGAGTGGCTATTGGTCTGGCAGTCCGCAGTTAGGGGAATGGTTGGGGTTAGCTTCAGGACTGAACTAATATGTAGACCAGTAAATGAACATTGGACCTAATAGAGAAAAAGGAGGGTTGCTATCTAAGAATTTTCAGAGGATGAGCTGAGGCCTAACAGTAGCAAGCTTCCAACCCTTACGACTGCCCATGGAATGAAGCCTAGGCTATCTCACTAACTCGAGGCATGCACATTAATAACTAATCTGCCATACCCTTGGGCCAGACCGGTTTTGGAGAATGCCACTCCTCGTCAGTGACACTGGGGCACTTACTGGGGGAGGCTCAATGCTCAGGCTACAACTTCTACACATTCACTGACCTTTGAAGGTCCACTCCAGGGCTAATATACTGAGAGAAAATACAAGCAAACATGTGCTTTGATGTAGTTTTCCTGTACGTAAACATAAGAACATGCTTGTTTACACATGTTTTCCTGTGGGGTCTGTTGTAGCTATCAAGTTACTGAGCTGTAAAAAAAACGAGGTGATTCAATTGAACCCTTCCCTCTGGCTAGGCTACACCTGGAGTTGGACGACCTGCTGTAAAAACTCAGCTATAGTGCTGGCTAGCTACCGTAGAGACCGGTTAATAGGTGCATGCGCCTATTGTGTTCAGCGGCAAGAAACCATGCGCTTATTATAAGTATGTGCTTATTAACGGTATGCGATTATTGGACGATTTTTAATACAACAGATCATGGCAAGTCTAACTGATGAAGATGCTGCTACGTATCTGCACGAGAGTGTTGTTCGAGGTCACCATATCTACAAGAGAGTATGGTCCCCTACTGTTGACGAGGTTCTGCAACTTACGCATGAGGAGAGAAACAATCACGACCGTTTTGCTGTGTACCACATTCGATCACCTTCAGCTTAGTCTCTCTGGTATAGCTCTTCCTCTTCTGTTTGTCGGGTGGCTGGCTAGAGTGCGAGGTGCTTCAGTGCGTGCCATCTCGTCTCACTAACTCGCAAACACGGCATACACAATCTTGATACGTCGGCAATTTTGACGCGTGTAACTAGCGGATGCGCCAATTAATTAACAGGAAGAAAGTATGCGCTTATTAAAAAGTATGCACTTAATAAAGTGTGGCTCCACAAAATTTGCCTTGTGTATTAGTTAATGTGCGTAGCGGTCTCAAGATTTTTTTTTGGTACCCCGAAAAGTGGCCGGGTTGAAACCCAACCAACCCGACCGGTAATATACAGCCCTGATGTGCCCATGGGTGAT
The DNA here is from genome assembly GCA_963921505.1 of Phakellia ventilabrum. Classification (NCBI taxonomy): domain Eukaryota; kingdom Metazoa; phylum Porifera; class Demospongiae; order Axinellida; family Axinellidae; genus Phakellia; species Phakellia ventilabrum. Next base: position 3,829,067 of record OY997397.1, read on the forward strand.
ACACTTAAAGTCTTTAAACCATATCTCCATCTGACTATAATGATGGGCAGATACGTTAAAAAAAGGCTCCTTTCTTTAAACTCGACTATATTTGAGGTGTTGTAGAGACAAGCTTAGCCAGCAGCTGTAGTGACAGTAGTCACCATTGCTGTAGTTCTAGTCTCACTTTCTGTAGCTCATAGCAATAGTTGACTATTGATAACCTTTTCAAAATTTCTGATCACTAGCCTTTATTTGCTACCGTATATCTTCTAAAAATTCGGCACGATAAAAATAATTATTGTCGCTGTTCTTCTTTGTTGAACATGTGTGCCCAGTGGGTGTACTGTGGGAATTTTTTTGCTCCACTTTATTTGTTTTCTCTGTATCACTATGTTAATAATGTTCATAACTGTATTTTTATTTACCACAGCAGCCATACAGATGACATGCTGGTATTTGATGGTGAGAAAATGGAAGATTCATTGCTAGGGAAGAGCCTAGTGTGAGCAAATAAAATATGTACTCATTTTAGCTGTTTTAACACGGTACCTACGTATCAATTTATTCTACCATTGTATTTTCAACCATCTGAACTAGTGAGAGATCAGAAGCCTAGATGTTTCTCCATTTGCATACCATGCCTAGTTAGGGTATTAGAGTGCTTGTTGATGTGATTTCATTGTGTTCTTGTGTGTGCATTTTACTCATTGTATGCGGTGAGCCTATATATGTGAGTAATCTAAGTGAAGTACCTAATAATTGCACTGTACATGCACACTCTGCAGTAGCTCTCAGCGAACTGTATTTTTATTTACCACAGCAGCCATACAGATGACATGCTGGTATTTGATGGTGAGAAAATGGAAGATTCATTGCTAGGGAAGAGCCTAGTGTGAGCAAATAAAATATGTACTCATTTTAGCTGTTTTAACACGGTACCTACGTATCAATTTATTCTACCATTGTATTTTCAACCATCTGAACTAGTGAGAGATCAGAAGCCTAGATGTTTCTCCATTTGCATACCATGCCTAGTTAGGGTATTAGAGTGCTTGTTGATGTGCAATAGTGTGTTTGTGGCAGAGCAGAGACTTACCACGTACTGAGTGATTAATTAATCCTTAAGAGGCTGCATTGTTTTAATCTGATGCCCTTTTATTCTTGGATGGCTATAGCGGAAAGTCTTTCAACAAACACATGAAAATCTTCCTTGACTTGATAAGTGAAAGATAAGCAAATGATGGATGATGCTTAGCTGTGGCTAGTGACACTGCTACATAGTTAATTAGTCACCTTCAGTGATCAGTGGCAGCTGTGATGACGTAGTTACAGCGATCTTGCAATATCCGGTTAGCAGGTGTCAACTTTGTGTTGTGAACTAATCTGCGAACCAAATCCAAGCAGTTTTGCAATTTAATTGGTTGTTATGGCTGGTACTTTTATAACTGGATATTGTAAGAATACTAATGAAAATCTTCCTTGACTTGATAAGTGAAAGATGGCCCAATGGTACACTGGGACTTTCAGCATATCATTTAAATGCATGGAGGCATCATATGTGTGACGTAGTCCTATAATAATACTAACATTGGCAATTTCTGCCCAGGAGCTCCAGTATGTAGCTCAGGTTTAGAGACGCTCCTTTTGTTCATTTTAAGATCAAGTAGCTTTTATCTGTCACTACTTTATTTTTTTGCATAAACAACTGTTACAGTCAGTGCAAGCAAAAGATAAGCCTGTGGGAAAAGATCGTGAGAGCACTTGCTTGGTGGTATGTTACAATAATGTACTATATATATAAATACTGCTCAGTAAAGTACATGTAGCAACACTGCCAAGAGTATGTAGGTGGGATAAAAATATTTAATGGAAATGCGGGTGTAATAAAAGTGGAATATTATGTAAGAAAACCATTCGAAAACATGGTACCAAGTAAAGTGTTGTGCTGGAAGCAAATTTGGAGTGGTCAAGCCAGGTGGCTTGCTTGGATACAAGTATTGTTAATTTATAAAGTACCTAGCTGGAGATTGCTTTGCATTTGTCATGTTTATCTGTGCATGTGTGCTTATCACGTGCATGAAAATGAAGCTATATGGCTATCTTGACTGCAGTTTTAATGGCTGAGTTATTGGCATACTATTATTATTATGTTATTAAAAGGTCTAGGATCCAAAGTAGCTGCATGGGCCTGCAGGGGTGGAACAAAATTGTATAAGATGGCGAGCGGGTGTGTGTGGGTACTGGCGGTGGATGTAGGTGAGAAAGGGTGAGTAGAGTTACACTAAATGTAGTTTAACTTATGTGTAGAGGAAGTGATTAAAACAAAATCATTCCTAAAGTTTTTTGGTTTACTTCAACACTTAAAGGGTATCTTTGTTGAGAACTTTTAACTTTTCCTGTTTGTCCCTAGAAGAAAGTTTTGCTAATCCTAGCAGCTGTGGCTACAATGCAGATACTTTAGCTGATGAATTGAATCTTTAATTCACTTTTCAGGAGGAGTGCATGGCAGCGCAGTGATCAGGTTGTTGCTGGTGCAAGTGTTGATTCAAACGGAAGTTTAAGGTTTGTGTACATATATGGCAGGCATTACTTGAAAGCCATTGGTCTGAATTTTTGTGCATTTAGTAATTTGTCAGTGTTAGACTGCTGTAAGGAAATGTATACAATGCACACACACAAGGACAATACAGCAGTGCCCTAATGGGTGTGGTTCAGTTAATAACTTTAGTTGAGTAGTGAATACATGCGTGTTTTCGGTTATAATACCAATATAAAGTCACAAAAAAACAATTAAAAAATGAAAAGACATATAGGGATGGAATCCCCCAAAAGTAACCAAACAAGGTAGGAACGAACGACACCACTGACAGTGTACCTTTACGGACTCCCATCCCTATATCTTATGACATTTTTCCAACCACATATTATGCTCGTTACATGGAATGGCTGGTCCTAAGATTGCTTTCATGTTTTCCGTTTGTCTGTATGTATGTGTGTTCGTCCGCAAATATCACGTGCGCTAAGTTACGTCATTCCGTTACTATGTCACTATAGCCACGAGCGCAGTGGAAGCTACTGAAAGTTTGCAGGCTCAATTGGCCAAGGTACGTCAAGCTAGGTTAGTTTTGTGTTGCCTAGATGGCGAAAGAGTGGTAGGTAGCGATGATAGTTCTGTCCTGATTGCTAACTGGAAGCGCACTGCAAAATTGCTGTGTCAGCACTTTCGCTGGCAGCGCTACGTGATGAGACTGTCTGATCCATTCTACAGCTGCATTAAGCTAAGACTAATCTGTTGCTGAACACAACCTTCAATTGAATGATTTGTGTAAAAAAAACACCCGGCTGGTTTTTAGATATGAAATATCAGTCTTGTTTTTGAAAGCACACTTGTATGATTATAATCTGCTGTGTATGATAAGTTATAGTGTGAGGTCATGTGTGCTGTACATGTAAAGTACTGCAAACATTTATTGGCTGTGGATATGGCTGGTGTGGCATGTAGGGGATTGTGGTATGCATGTTGTTGGAAAAATGTCAAAAGATATAGGGATGGGAGTCTGTAAAGGTACTGTGGTGTCGTTCGTAACCTACGTACCTTGTTTGGTTACTTTTTGGGGATTCCATCCCTATGTCTTTTCATTTTAAAAATATTTTTTTGTGGCTTGTTTCCGTTGTTTTATTGGGGGGGCGGGGATATAGAGCTATTGACACCTGATATGAGCTACTCAGGTGATAGGCTCAGATGATAGCTAAACCGTAGACAATATATACCGTATTTCCGCGATCAGACGCCGCGGCTACTATTTATTTCAGCACGCAAATTTGTGCGGCTACTATTCGAGGGCGGCGACTAATGGAGGGCGGCGTTTATTAAACTCAGCATGAATCGGGTAAAAATCTTTTGTAAAAATGAGGACTTTTAGAAAAGCCAGTTGCGCCTAGAATCACAATGCTGCGGCTCAGTTTTGAAGCAGAACTCCAAGTTTCTTGATCAGCCGTTGCTTTGTTGTAAAGCGGTAACTACACGGCACCTCCAATCCGTTTTCTCGAAGACGAAGACGAGCTGGAGGCAAACGAAGTTCTCCTCGAGGACTGTTAACTAACTATTCCAAGCTGTATGTCAAACTGTACACTGTATACTGTATCAATTTGCTATGTCAGGAGAGCAGAGTTGCTTGAAACTCACGTTCGTATCACTCACGATCGATCTGTGTACCAGCGGTCAGATCTCAGCTGAAACAGAGGCTACACAAACTAATCTCGTTGCCTACCTGGGTAAAAAGAAGTGATCAATTTCTCCAGATCTCTGCTTCTTTGTGCGACTTGCCAATGTGATGCTTCAGCGGTGCTCTCTAGCAACGCTAAGAGTCTTGTTACTGATGAAAGCACTCGAGAGTGACAGGTATGGTCCACAAAAGCTTATGACTAAATCTAGTTTTGAACAGATATAGGGATGGGAGTCCGTAAAGGTACTGTGGTGTCGTTCGTTCCTACCTTGTTTGGTTACTTTTTGGAGATTCCATCCCTATATAAATGTTTTTGTGGGACTTGTACAGCTGAGATGACTTTCTATCCAGTCAAGAATAGTGAAAAGACCTGTAGTTTTCTGTCCTACTATACAATTATGGTAGCCAAAAGGCAAACGGGATTGAGGAATTGAAGTAACAGTCAATCTCTGGCTGTTGGTGTAAAAGCCTGCTAAAGTTGTGTTTTACACTACTGCATGTCAAAACACATATCAGATAAAATCAACCAATACTAGCTGTCATGGAGTCATCAGATTCCTTTTCATACGGTGGATATCAGACAATTCTTCTCTTATTAAACTACATTGGTACAAGGCTGAGAACAGAGCATATTCTACTTCCTTCTCATTAGTGCACAGAGGACTCCTCCACAAACCGAAACTACTGCAAATGAAAGTTTGAGGTTTGAGTTTGTGTAATGAATTGTTCATAGGTCCAAAGTGACAGTGTGTATGGTTATTGTACTCTATGTCTCAGGATCCTTTTCCGGTAGTTAGCCTCGTTCCCGGGCCACGTAGTCGGAGAAGTGGCCTGGTATCTACCATTTGCGCATGCACAATAATTACGGAAAACGTTCAGAAAACATATTTGTAAGTAACCCAGTCACATGTCAGTGTTAGTACCAGCTCAAAGCTTACTGTCTTTATTTTTCGCTTTTGTGACATGGATACATAAATGGACACATAACTGAATAATAAACCGACAGTATCCATACATAGTATGATACCCCTTGATATCATGGGGTATTTCGCGCATGCGCAAGCAGTGGGTACCAGGCCACTCTTTGAGGGGGGTGGGGGGAGTGGCCTGGGGACGATGCTAGCTGGCAATGTACTACTTATATTCTTTTTACTTCATGTAGTGATGATGAGCTTGAAAGTCTACTTCAAAACCTACGTGATGAGGTAGATGAAATATTCTACAGCCATTTTGATGAGATTCAGTCAGAAATCATCACTGTGAGTGATTGTACCACAGCAAGCATGCAGTTATAAAAGACCTCATGGGGTACTAAACCTTATACGCACTATACCTGTAGTTAGTGGTGTATGGTTAATACATATAACACACTCAGTTAATGGTAAATCAAGGTGTGGTTTCTCTGTAGTCACAGCTCAGACTAGGTTCAAGATATTTTTACCTTCATCTTTGCCTGCTTAACTCCTTGACTACACTGCAAAAGTTGACCATTATATACTAAAAATGGAGCAATCCAACCCTTTGTAGATGTGCTTGCAAAGACAAGAGCCTGTGAAAACTGAATTTTTCTGCTCATTTGAAACAAATTACAACTTGTGATTCTGGTCTTACCTGCGGATTGTTTATACCACTCTCACTCAGTGTTCAGTGTTCAGTGTTCATACTGGGATGTGCCAGTAGTACATACAAGTACTAATACGTACAAGGGCCATTTCCACTATAAGGGGAAGAGGATACAGGACTTAAAGGCATCTCAATCGTTATATCAAATGCAATCATTAAACTCTAGGCCTAAGCGAATCCCACCCATCCTAATAATTTAACCCCCTTAACCCTTAACATGTACTTCCACATACCCTAAATACTAACACTATACACAAGTTCACTAATCTAATTAGGCACATAGCAACATAACAAATGATTCAGAAGTAGAAAAGAGCTCTGACTGCAACAAAGAGAACCCAGGACCAGGAAAGAACCAGAAAGCCAACCAGTCCGTGACCGCATAAAGTTAAAACATTGAAGGTTAATTAAAAAGTTGTTTAAAAAAGGTTAAAATAGAGGAGACCAAATAGGTCTTCCCTCTGTTAAATAAGCTTCCAGGAGGAAAGTGCCTCGGTTCTGGTTTGATCATAAGGTCTTGCCAAAGCCAGCAGGGCCTCCATCGAAATGTTAAAAAGTTAAAAAGCTTATAAATTTAAAGATTAAAAACTTAAAAGCGGTCCAAAACCAAGCAGCTCCCAGCCCCAGGCCCCCCAGTTACATCCCAGATTAATGAAAGAGAGAGAGGTTTGTTCAGAAAATGAAAAGATAAAATAACTGTTACAAAATATACACTATCTTAGCCTTGAGAACCAGGACTGGTGGGTTAAAGAGTCTTTGAAGGCTGGTGTGTTAAAGAGTCTTTGAAGGCTAGCCAACTCTCCCCACTCATTCAGTGCAAGCCCTTATAGCCTAATATTGGGGACCTAGTTCATGTACAAATTATAGTTACTTAGCTTTTAAGCTCCAGTGAACTGTGGTAGGTAGTTAGGATTCACTTGACCATCTCCCAGCCTTCCATTTAAAAACTGTCTGAAAAGAACACTAACAGCTGTAATAAAAGGCAGCCTATGACATCATTTCCTGTTCCTATCATTTAACTTATTACCTAACTGTAACCAGCCTTTCAAGCCTATTCACGGTATTCAGTGGCAATGGTATACTATCTTTAATATGTTGTTGTAGTGCTATCTTAAAAATATCCTTATATTTACCACTAAACCTAGTAGGAACATAATTGATCGTATTTGTAGCCTTGTGTAAGCAATCTGGTGGTTAGTACACAGTGTCTCTACATAAAATCTTCATACTGATTGCATATTCTACCTATCCTAACCAACTGGGAGAATATTAGTATATAAGGTATAGAAAAATCGAAAATGAGTAGCTATAGTTGTATTATTGAGTTTATTTAATTTATTGAGTACTTGTGTAAAATTATTAATAATCTGAAAACCATTGGCCCCAGAATTTCTAATTATGCCTTTGTTATATTCTTTAAAGTGTTGAATAATTAGATTAAGACAACTAGTTAGTAACTTTAATAAAGGTTTTGTGGTACAGCTATTAGAGGCTGCTATAAATCTGGTGTCTTGTGCGTCTTAGGAAGCTATGCCAATGGTAGTTGAATCATTACTTCAGATATTTTAATATTGTTAGTATTCATGTATTGCATGTGTTCCTTCGGTAGTTTTTCTATGCTATCGTTACATTCTAGGTATGTACTTGGGCCTATTTTATTTTTGTTAATTAGCTCCTTAATGACTACATCCAAATATTATTTTTTTAAAGACTACCAAGACATTATTACATGCTTTATCGGCTTTTATATTATTTTTTGACATTCACGCCTAATCTCATGTCAAAACCCTGTACATTTGCAAACCAATTTTGTGTCCTGCTTTGTTTTAGATTGTTCTTGAGATCACAACTGTAGCTGTTGACCTACACCTAACCAGTTGTAATCACTAGAAAACTTTATCGTATCTTTCCAGTACCTGGCTGTTTGCGATCATAAGTACTGGCAGTTAGTGGCACCATATTTACTGCATGATAATAAGTAATTCATTTATACCATTGTTACTGTAGTTCTTCTTCAAGAATGGGTACCATGATTTTGTTGTTGATGGTCTGGAAAACATATCCAAGCAATTTACTGAACCTATAGAGAGACAGGACAAAGAAATGAAAGTCGTAAGTGTTGAATAAGGCATAAAGCAAAAACTCATGTTTGTGTTTGTTGCATACACGTTTGAATCATTGCGTTTGTGTCTCACCTCTACATCTGGCAATGGTGCAAAAAGGATGCATACCTTATCAGCTGTACTCAGTATAAAGTAGAGAGACAATACTTTAGCTCTCTATGGAATTTTTTGAGCTTTCATTGTGTTCCTAGAGATAGATGTGTTATTAAGATTATTGGTTTTATAGCATGAGAATTAGTTTATATTTCCTGTCAACTAGTGGGACTTCCTTTAAAATTCAGATGGGAGCTGTTCTGAAGGAAATGCACTTGGAAGCTGAAGTTTTAACTAAGTGGTGTGAAAACCTGACTCATCTACAGAAACTTCTTTATCAACAAACTGGTGTTTATTACCAGAAATACTTTCAGGTTTGTTGCAACAGCTAAAGCTTTGTACCTACTGTGCACAATAAAATGGTTGCACTGGGTCGTACATATGTTCCCCTTTCTCACACTTATGTGCATACTATCATAAGTATCTTCCTGTATATCATTACATACTTCCTCTCTGCCTAGTATTCAAATTTGAGTTTTATGTTCAGTTTGAAGATTCTGGGATCATGAGCTTTTAATAAATGTTTATTGATAGCTACTACACCAACTACTATTAGAAAACTGCTGCAGTTCTGTGACTATTATGCATATGAGTATAGTATCTTAAATATTTCCCACGCAGGGTTCACGAGCAGAGCTAGAAATGGCTGGTGAATTACCTGCTACAGCAGACACCACAATGCCTGAATTGCCTGCCACAGATAAATTGGATGGAATCAAGGCAAGTACATAATTAACATAATTAGAAGTAAGAACACGTATGTAGTACTGACCAGTGTTCATTTTATGGCTTGTGACTTTCCCATATCTGTCATGACTCATCATTGAACATCAGTTGCAGACAGCGACCATTCTCCTGAAGGCCAGTTGTTTTTTCGTAGCTACTCCAGCATTACTGATAGGCAAGCTGGTTTAGTTGTCATTCCCGCAACTAGCTGGCTCAAGATAATATTAAACTCCCATCCTTCAATACAGGTCCGTATGCCCACACTCCCACAATGAATATTCTATTTTTGTGCTATCTGTACCCTACTGCCTGTGTTCTGCCATCCATACATTGCTTGATAGTATGGAGTTGGGACATCTTGCACAATGCTCTAAAACTGCAGTGCATGTGGTCTGCAAACACCTGCAATATTTACCAGCAATACTCCTGATATTATACACAAATACTTGCTCACGCTCACCCCACAATGTCCTGTGTTTACCTAGTATTTTTGCATAGTGTAATGCTGTGTATAGCAAGAACCTGGCATGCAGAAACTTGCCCATAGCTTCTGGCTAGCTATTCTGTGCATGATACAACCTGGTAGTAGCGCCAAAGGCAGTCTTCCTGTGAATGACCACCATTGCAAGTGAAGGTACAGAGTTTCAGCATGGCATGAATGTTACTGGTAAGTCTTACATGCTTTGTAGTAGTGAGCCTGCATCAACTTGGAGAGGAGCCTTATTCCTTCGACCGGTGACAATAAACTGCACTGGAAAGTTTGAAATCTTATGATACCATATATATACTTAATTTTATGGAACTAAATTTTGCAAAATCCTATCAAATGCCCTCAGCAAAAGTGTTCATGGAGTTTAAAATAAGGTCACACGTTACATAGTGTATATACCTCCATCATGGGTGTAGAAGCTGCACCGGTGACCGGATGGCTTTTATCTGCGAGACACGCCCATGTTCAAAGTTTGATATCACCCAATAAAGAGTGTGCATGGTACATATACATACAGCAATGCAAAAGAAAACTACAATGCATAGCACAAACATAAGAGGTGAAAGCATCTTATCAACTACAACTCTAATAGGAATAAGGCAGTAACAGGGGCATGGGTACCTCTGACAGGTGGCATTTTGTTCTACTACCACCTTTTGAAACTCATAGCATAGAGTTCCATAGGCTAGTAAGTCTTCTTCAGTCTTAAATGTGGACATCACAAATAGGCACAAATGATTGGGACAATATATACCCAGTCTAACAGTCTATAAGGTACGTATGTGCATACAGATCAGCATGCATTAGGTACTCATGCATACAGTTCCAGAGCACGATGGCTAGTATAATGGTTTGCTTGTTTGATTATAGTGAAAATTTGTCTCATGAAAATAAGTATGTGTGTGGTAGTGTGATATAATTTTTTTGGTAACTGTTGCATAGACAGAATCTCCTGCAAAATCCTGTCAAGAGTATGTGATGGACTAGTTAAGGTGTGATTAAAGATTGCAGAAGTCTAGAAACTATTCATTCACTGACAGGATTGCGCAATTGTTTTAGCATGCCCAAATTTTTTGTTGTTGTTATGTAGAAATCACTGTGTACACTCCCAAGTGTAAAGATTTTTGGAGAATGTAAATGTAAATAATAGCCTCGTCCCCAGGCTCTTCTCATGTGCTTTGCTACTCAAGAGACTGGTACAATTTCTCATGTGATTTAACTTACTTAATTGTGAGTGGGCAGGAACCGCCTGAAAGACGGTTGCACTCTACCTTTTGCTGATGACATTGTTTGAACTCTTGGCATGTGGTACAAATGGGCTCTGAAAAGTAGCTACAAGCAGTATTGACTCACTGCTTTCTTTCGTTGTCTGAGAACGGAAGCTGTTCTCGCCCGCACAAAAATTCACCCTTCTACGATCCTTCTACCCTATGCGTCATGCACGTGAAAAATGTACACTCTGACAACCTATGTTCCTTGCCTGTATTAGTACCTTGCAGTCTCCTCTGAGCTATATCTGAGACTTCACAACTTCTGAATGAATTATCACTGTGAATCTGAGTTAATATGCATGTACCCTCTGAATACAGTAATGTTATAGTATACATGAAAATTCGTAGCTAGCTATTACATGCAGCTATATAGCCAGAGTCTGCAGTAATTTACTAAAATAATTATGTAAGCAAACCACTGCCTGGATAGTGAGATTGAAGTCACTCATGTTGTACATTTTAGCTCATTCTAGACCTGTACTTCATCCACTATTACCTACATGTAGTATCTACACACTTAGTTGTATATTACCCGCTTTTCTATTCGTCCACCTCTCTGCCTACCCATAATCTTACACTTGGGAGTGCGGTTACCCTTCATTCTTTCTTTAAAAATGTATTTTGTACTGTCTTGTATCAACAGCCAAACTTCCAGACACTTAATACAACACATAAAATTTTGCACATCTCAAGTGCATCTCAACAAGAGGAGAAAGTCCAGCACAGGACAGAACACCACCCTGGTAGTGCAGGGTTGCATATTTCTAACCGTTCTGAAGCTCTAAAGGGAAGAGCGAAGATATACCTAAATTGGACTTTAGAGAGAGGAGAAAGAAAACAAGCTAGTAAGTTTTTTAAACTTTTGTTCCACATGTATAATGCTTAGACCACGCGAATTTAATTACTTGGTGTATGGGCCCAACCGACCCATTAATCTTGCTTAAAGCGATTCTCTTTTTCCCACCAAAATTATGTTAGGTTTAAAGGTCTATTGACAAAGCACATGTGCACAAAGCATGTTGGAAAGTATGTAGCGATAAAATACAAACAGAACAGTTCTACACTTATCCTGGGACAGCACTTTCAGCAATCTTATCCAGGAGGCGATGAAACAGGTTCTCAAGAATTTGTTGTAAGATCACTGCCAGAGTGCGCAGACAGCAGTGCTGTATTGGCTTAATGTGTATGGAAGGATTGATCCCAAAGGTTCAAATTTGATGTCCTTTTTGCCTTGGATGCCTGTAGTAGATAGTCTTTCAGCTAACGTAGCAAAGAATCTGTTGCTTCCTTGACATGATAAGTGGGAATCAGCCAAATGCCTCACAGGTACTATTAGTACGTCATTTCTTTGATGCGTGGTGACATACCGCTTCTCTTCCTAATTTCTTAATTATTTGCATCCTGCAAAATATACATTTTAACCGACCTACTGACCCTAATGTGTGGATCAACTAGCCCATACACCATGTCAAATATTGTATGACCTTATAGGTATATTATACTTTCATATCACAGTTGACTGTAGTGGCTTCCAAAATGATTTCAAAGAGGATATTTTATCTACTTGTGAGGTAAGTATAGCAATCCTACAAGAATAGATTATTGAATGCATAAGTCAGATCAGTTTAAATATGGCACATCAAATATGAAATATGGCATGAAAAAGTCATGTCCGAATTATTTTGTCATATTAATATCAAATCTCCCACATTAAAAAATTGCTGTCATACCAATCTGCAAAACACATATTACATTTTAGACAAAAACTAGATTCCAAATGAGCTGTGTCTAAACAAAGCAATTGAAATAATTTCTAATCCACATGTGATTTCCTACACCCTAACTCCAGTACCCCAATCACCTTTTAAATACTGTTTGCTTGAGTCAACCCCTGACTCCTTGCCCACCTGCACAGGAAGCAGAAGTAGGTAAGAAGGCAAAAGACCTGTGTGGTATGAAACCTAGTAAGTACTCCTGATACGTAATTGATGACACCTACTGACTGAACAGTGCGATTCTGAAGAGCTTTCATAAACATTGACGGCTTAATAGAGGACATCATGGCTGTAGCAAACAGTCTGGTTTTGGCTGGACCACTTTTTTTATCAATTTTATTTTATGCATAGCACATGTGCGTAATTTGTATTGTGTTCTTGTTAAAATTTGTACGCTACAAAAGCTACTAGACATCATTCAATAAGCCTCACCTTTGGATAGAAGGTGGTGTGCCGTACATGAGATGCTACGAGAGCAACTTCCTGACCAGTAGAGGTGCACGCGAGGATTTATGGTCAATTGCTTCATAGCCTTTCTAGCCAGACCACTCCATTACAACATGCTGCAGCCCTGGAGATTGTCAGGATAGCGTATTGTAAATTAGCCTGGCATAGCCAACCTTCCATAGGAGGCAGGCTATGCCAGGCTAAAGATAAAGAAATTTGCATGCTTGCCTTTTCTTTCTACTTTCACCTCCTGTGTGGGTACGTGAAGGAAACCGGAATCAAATAACTCAGATGTGGATAGGGATACTGGAGTTAGGGTATGGGAAACCCCATGTGGAATGGAAATTGGGATTTTTTGTGGAACCAATTGATATTCTTTTTAGAATTGGTTTAATCTGGCTTTTTTTGGAAAAGCCAGATTTGGTACGACATTAATTTTGATGTGGAGATACGTAATTTTACATTGTTCTTGCATGGTATTCCCTGTTTTGTAATTTTGGTATAATATTCAAATTTGGTATGTTGTCATGACATTAAAATTTTGAGATAATTTTGTCCATGTTGGTTTGCCATAGGTAAGTATCAAAGTATGTACATAGCAGATGAAATTGTTATGTAAGTGCTGTCAGATACAATTATATACTGTTGGTAAATGTTCTTCCTTTAAGGCTGCAGCATTACGGCTAAGAGCATTTAGTGCAAAGTATCCTGGCTTATTGGCTGCATTCTCAGCACATTTGATGCACAAATGGGAGCAGGTTGACAAAAAGAGAATTTCTATTGCACTCTTTGGACACTTGACATCTGGAAAAAGTATGCTACTGAATGCTATATTAACAGACAGGTAAGTGACAATACCATAAGGGGAATAATGCTGTCGGAATAACGGCTAAAAATTACATTTCTGCAAAGATCTGAAGTTGTTATGGTGATTTCACTGTTCCTCCAATGTTACGTACTTAAGTAGTGTGTTATACGTAGCTCACAGGTGTGTAAATGAACAGGAATGCATTGAGGGATCATATAGCCATACATGTGCATTACATAGACAGCAGAATTCGAACATAGCCATATTCCAAATATAGTAGTGCTGTATACGTATGTATACCTTCTCCAAATTTCTCAACAGTTTGTAGTCACCCCAGGAAGATACTAGCACTCATAATTGCTTCAACCATTGTCAATTGTTTACTGTATTGTTGATGTTCATCTCATGTAGTCTAAGTATATACATAGGGCTTTAAAATTGGTCTTCATGTTTGAATTCTGCTAGCCATGTGGTCTTTTTTTGCCATGCAGTGTCTGCCTGTAGTCTGCATCAGCTGCACATGTACAAGTGATAGCATTGTAGCTTGTTTATGCATTCCTTATTTATTTAAATGTCAATTGACCATAGTTTAACCAAATTGCACATCTCAGTGTGGACTCAAGAAGTTTCTTCAAATCCATCCTACATCATTGAGTCATGTCCAGTACTTTTGACATACCATATAGCTGTTGTTTTTTTGTGGGTGAAATTATTCTCACTTCAGCTACTTGCTTCGCTCACAATCCTTGGTGTCTGTCAGGCTGTAGGTCAGAGTCGCTTACTTCAGCTACTCTGTCAGTGCTATGAAGTTGAAGTCGCTTGCTTCAGCGCTTTTGCTCCCGACCCATAGTTTCCCCTGGGCATCTGTCAGGCTATAGGTTGAAGTCACTCGCTTTAGCTACCTGTTCCGTTCACTTTAGCTAGGTTGCAAGGTTGTAGTTCGAAGTCGTGCATAGAGGTCTGGACCATTACATAACATAACGGACTTTTTGATCTCGCACATAATTAGAAGACATCACGTCCGTGACGGACAGACAAACAGACTTAAGTATTGATTATGTATAGTTTTAGTCAATGGACTGTGTCCTATACCCCACAGTGTGTTACCAATTGGGAAAACTGTCAGGAATGTGGAGGTGAGGATCAGGAATAGCAGTCGGGTTCATAAAGGCCAGTGCCCAGAAATGGAAGATGCCGACTGCATGGTATGACAGTAGTATATTAGTTCTCAATATTACAATAGTATTAATTATGACTTTTTTTGTAAGGCCTGTCCAGAATTGCTGATGTTAAATGGACCAAAGCTGGCTAAACCAAGGAAAATTACAGGAGCAAGCAACATAGCAAAGGCTCTTCATGATGTTGACGGATTAATGAAGGTTAATATACCCCTTGTATACTACTTTTGTGTGTGACCATGCATGCATTTAGCCTCTGTCCCAGGCCTCCCCCGCTCCGTGTGTGTTACGTAATGCGAGTGAGCGAGAGGAAAGCTGGGGAAGGCCTGGTATCATTTATCACGTGCCGTGACGTAGGGTAGACTTAGGGTAGACTTAATTAACCGGTTGACTGTACACTTTAATCTTGCTGCCATGCAATTATACAAGCTATTAAAGAAGTAGAGAAGAGTTGCTAACTGCTCCAAAAGTTAGATCAGTGATGATTGCGAGTTACTGACGCCTTTAAGTCTTCAGGAACCGAGAGATAGACAGGGATCAGCCAGTAAAACCTATGGTGAAGCGGTACTCTAAGACTGACTGCCGACTACCAGTGAACTAAAAACCAGCTAAAGCAGCCTCTATGCTTGACTTTAGCAATCGAAGGGTATAAAAGAAAGCAAGACTATATCTATTACCCATCTTTAGAGTAAAAACCATCATGTAACACGGCCATAAGCTTACCGGCCTCGTGCCCGCCTGCCCGGTCCGCCAAAGTCCTGCCGCTTCAGCTCAATCTCACTGCAGGTTTTATATGTATCCCTTGAAAACAACATGCATAGGCTTAAACATAATGTTTTGTTTTTGGGCCATTTTCTTTTGGATAACACTTATCTGTCACAGTGGTATATATTTTTCTCCTCTAACTGCTCCTTCAAGCCACAGAATTGCATATGCAAATACACTATGCAGCAATCCTGTAGTTATGCAGTCTGTTTCAGCCTGTGATTAGGGGTAATCTCAAGTACTGCTTGTTTCTTAATAACAGTAGGCAATAATTTTGAGACATTTCTATTGACAGTATGCTACAATTTTATTTTAGGAAGATGATGTTAAGCCTGTTTTTATCATTGAAGCATATGGACCCATACTAGATGTACCATGTATCCCTCCATGGCAAGTACACTTGGTTGAAAATGCTGGATATGAAAAGTTCACAAGCCGGAAAGAAACCAAAAGATTTTCACGTGAGATGAAGGCAGCAAATGCATACATCTTCACGCTTCCGTACACAGAGAGAAAGAACGATGTTCATTACCAACTCTTGCAAAAGTTAATTGAATCTGATGAATGTAAGTAACCCAAATAATGTTTCTGAATATAACATTCTTTACTCTCTCTATTTATATTATAAGAAATGTAAAATCCTAAAGGCTAGTCACTTTTTGTAGCTTCTCCAGCACCACTGATATGTTGGTTTAGTATTTAATCTTGTGACTGGCTGGCTCATAAAATAATCAGCCAGCCTCTGTCTCGCCTTCCCAGTTCCATTTCTTTGTAGCTTTTCCATAGCTAGTGTAAACTTTAATTACCTGTTGCGTGCGTTATGTACCTACACAGCCACATGAGGCATATACAGCTGACAACCCACCCTATGCTGCTAGTCTAAGAATGTTTGCCAAATACTTGACAATTAACTGAGAGGTATGATGGGTATATTGGCCATCAACCTTAAATTGCACATTTATATGTTATATAGTTAGGCCAATTTTGGGTAAGCATTGAAGTGATTGTAAGAGACAAAATTTATAACAGGCTTTAATGTTAGCTATACATAGTTATACCTAATAAAACTATTAGAGCTCTTCAGGCTTTAATGCCATAGCACACAAACAAAATTCACCACCAAACCATTTTGGATCATTGGTTAAAGTTCAAATAGCTAAAGATCCATGTGGACCTATTGGAGTTCACTGCTGTGTCCTAAATAACAAATTCTTCGAGCTTTATTTCTGTAGCACATGAGGGCCAAAATGTTTTGCAAATGAATTCTGTTGTGTGCTATAAGGATCAAAGATTTGTTATTTGGGATGTATCAGTAAACTCCTACAGCTGCAGGTTCATGTTTAAAATTCTTAATTACAGCTATTCCTGACTGAATTATTGATGTATGTGTACCATGTCATCCATGTGTTAGCTATGTACATTCCTGCTATATGCTAATAGTTTTTCATCATAAAGTATGGTATCTGAGAAATTGTTGCTGAAGTACCAGCATTTATGAACAATAATCTGATAGTTGCCTTATGAATTGGACAAAAAGTTGCTTGCACGACTAGCTACGCACCTTTTATCGTCCTTGAATTATCATCTTAGCTTAGAAATAGAATTTTAAGGTGTACATGTACATGTAACACTTTCTATGCAGTTACTATGATTAGTAGTATGCCCTGGCTCTGAATAACTACTTTCTATATAGTTCCGTATATCTTTCTTCCTCACAGCTGTTTTCAGGGAGAACAGACTCACTATAGTAATTACCCACTTTGAGAAGTGGTATACAGATGCATCCCATCATCAGCATCCCACTGTTGAAGAAGTTAAAGATGAAATTTGCTACAGCATCAAGGATAAAGTTGGTGCATGTCATTTACCGAAGCATTGTCTTATTCCAGTTTGTGGAGATTGGGCAAATACTGCCCGGAGGCTGCAAAGTATGCAACCATCCTCAAGGTTACAGCAGATAGCACTGCAATCCTGGAAATTATACAAGAAAGCTACTGGTGGTTCAGATGCAGATGAACAGCTAAACCAACTGGAAATTGCTAGTAAACTGCTGGGTGCAAGTGGGATTAAACTCTTGGAGCAAAGGTACATGGATACACTGCCAAGTGTAAAGATAAAAAGGGGGTGTAATGTAAGGCTCATGTTCAAAATGGCATCTCTGGCAGTTACATGGATACTGTCTTCAAATTTGTGGTGTACGAAGAGTCAGAGATCTAGACAACTCTACGGTGCAGTTTTACCAAGGAAGGCTTACTACAGCTGCCAGGCTATTAGTGTTTGTATAAGTAGGCATACGAGCGCTGTTAACCAATGGCATGATCGAGCGATATGCATGTGAGTTTCGAGGAGCACTCCACTCATCCGTAACAGCCATGGCTTATCCTTGAAAATATATTGCAGATAGAGGACAGTGATCTGCCAAAGACTAGTCACTTTTTTGTAGCTTCTCCAGCAACATTGTTCCAGTTAGTTCTTATTTTGCGAAAGGCTAGTTAGTGACCCGTCTCACCCCGCCCAAGTCGTGATTCAATTACATTCGCTTCTACTCGCCTGCTATACGTACTTTACACTTGGCAGTGCCACTACCCTCGATACACTGCCAAGTGTAAAGATAAGAAAGGGCCGTAATTATTGACCAACATGTATTGTTGACCAGATAGAATACGGAATAATTTCACATGAATGTGCAGTGGCTTTAGTTTCCAGTCTTTGCACTGCTATATTAACAACCTAGCTATTTACTGTGTTTACGGGCAGGACAAAGTCATATGCATACTGAATGGATAAAGACTGTAGCATGTATTTGTTACATGCCATTGGTTGAACTATGTTGTTTTTACAAGAAAATTTGCTTTACATTACTTTGAAGGAGAGGCCAAGGGTTCTAACTTTACATGGAACCAATGCAGAAAAGACAAGTAAACTCCAAATTGGGCGATAATTGCCATAGCAATTATATTCATAGTCGATAATTGATACTGTTGGGCAATAAATGTTGTCAAAGACCCTCCACGAGATTGGGCACACTAGGTAACAAAACCAGAACAGAACCCTAAACATAGTCTTGTAGTATGTACAAGAAGACATAGTTTCCTATCGTCCAAGTTTGAAGCTTTGGAACTGTTCCTTACTAAAGTTACAGCTAGAGGTACACAACTTGAGCGATAATTGACGCCTTATGCTACAGGAGATTTGCTAGCTTCAAGATTTTTGTGAATGATAATTCCAGCATTGCAAAGCACAAACTTTGCTAACCTGAGAGCTGTAGTAAGGCTTTCTTGGTAAAACTGTGGTAGACCTGTCCAGATCTCTGACTCTTGGTGCGCCATAAGTTTGAAGACGGCATCCATGTAACTGCTAGAGACGCCATTTTGAACATGTGCCTTGTTGGGGCTGGAGAGGAGGTTGGCCACGCTTACAGAGATATCCAGACTTGCGTAAACGGACTGCGTTAGCGTAAGTGAAATAACAAATGTGTGCGGTTGTCAAAAGTCATTTTTCACTTCATAGTCATTTGTCAACGGAGAATCTGAGGGACAGTCTGCCGTCATTTTTCTAGATATCTAATAGTCTGACGTACATTGAGCTGTTCAAGTTCTGGAAGCCATTATTTTAGGAGCCACGGAGAGCCAAACACGGCGGTGTAAAATGGGGTCTAAAGTAGGGTGTGGCTGATTGCTCGTAAGTAGTAACATCAGTCAGTACAGTTACCAACTGCGTTGGTATAACATACCACTGCAGGCTACTAGACTTCATACGGCTTTAGAATAAACTTGTATCTACAGGATACTACCCTTGCTCTCAGGTTCATGACTCTCCTGCCTATATACATGTATCTATACAGAAAAACACAAGTGCTCTTCCATAGGACAAGCAAAGTTTAAGTTACAGGAGTAAGTGTGGCACCAGTTCTGAGATTTTATGAAATTGCCAAAGTTTAAAGACTCATAGCTGCAAAGTGAAGTGGGATGTCAGGGACAAATTATATATTTTAAGAATCCTTGAACTTTGGTACAGGTGCTGGAGTACAGTTTATCGTTGGCTATATTTCTCAATAATGGCCAAGTTCAGAGGTTCCTAGCTCTAACATTACAGATGGTGTCTGGAAAGGGTGATATATTATTACCAGAATCCTTGGACTTTGGACATTACTTTGGTGCAATCCCCACATTTCTAGCATGTATGTTAGAGAGACAGTTTAGGGTGGGCTATATTTCTAAATAATGCTCAAATTCGGAGGCTCATAGCTCCAAAACGAAGGGGGTGTCACCCCACCAGAGGCAGACAGTTAGAACCGCCTATCTTTGCTCTTTACGTTGGCACAAGATTTATGTTCCTAACACCCTGCGTTTTGGAGCTACGAGCAATTAGGCCAATCCTACTTTAGACCCCATTTTACACTGCCGTGTTTGGCTCACCGTGGCTCCTAAAATAATGGCCTCCAGAACTTGAATAGCTCAATGCACTTCTTAGGCTACACAAACTCTACTAACCTGGGAGTTGTACCTTGGTATTACTGAACATAGTCTTGTCCGGATCTCTGACCCTTTATGCGCCACAAGTTTGAAGACAGCAGCAATATAACTGCCAGGGATGCCATTTTCAATACGTGCCTTGATGAGAACCCAATGCATAAGGACATATATAATTTATTTATAGATTTGTTTTGGCTATATCATGTCACTGAAACTGAAACTAAAATTTTATCCTAAAGTCAATGGTTCAAGGATCCGCAATGGTATAATACACTCCTATGTGGAGCCTCCAAGTTCTGCTGTGTTACTTTATGTATTTGTATATGCCCCCTTTTTCCTTAAATCTTTAATCTTGGCAGAGTATATAGCACTTTGTGGTATTGGTACTTGGTTGTATTTGGCCAGAAAAACTCTATGCGAATGTTAAGACGCTACGCTGATGATGTAATAGGCCATGGTAACTATATGTTGTGTGCAAGGTTTTATTATAGAACAAAATGGTGTTATTTTTGTTCTACCAACGTGTCACCTTAATAGTGTCATCCAATTTGTACTTATTGTTCCAGAGTCATGACTATGGCAGCAACTTGCAGTGAAGATGCAGTTGCAATGCTTAGCAGTGACTTCAACCGATATCTTAAGGAGGCAACTGATTCCTTGGATGCTTACTCGACTGCAATTAAGGAGTTTTATGAAGGTAATATGTATATACTAAGTGATATGGCTGGTATTAATTGCGGGTATTTAATTTAGTGAATTTAACGAATGGACATTTTTTTGCTATATTTTCTACCCGCTAGTTGCCGAGCGGGAAGCGAGGCAACTAATTGTGTTGCATTGAGACTCATGTATGTATGTATGTATGTAAGTACGTAACGCTACAGGAATGCAAGCACTGCAAAGATATTTCCTGTGGGTGTTGCATTGCTACACGTGTATATAGTACCAAACAAATGAAGAGTACTGCACTGCGATGGAATCATCTGTTGAGAGGCAGCAGTGAGTAGTGAGGCTACGTGCGCAGCAACACAGAATTAGTAGTAGCGAGGAGAGGAGGGAATATCGGCAGGAGGTTCATTGACAGCTGATTCGGCAGCAGGAAAGTGATGACCGCTGTTCTCAAAGCTTCAGACTGACAAGATGGTCGGCTGAGCAGCTTGTTAAATGCAACTTGATTCCCGTGAGGCTCTCTGCATGGAATACCATGTATACACTAGTATTAATGCTCGTACGCATAAATGCCTGCTCCTTGCATGTAAGACCGCGCAGAAATGTGTGCGTAGTTTTGCATATTCGGGCACACAAAACGTACGCGCGTACAGTGTGCAGCGTCATTTTCTGTGCATATTACGCTATTTACGCGTATTACAAATTATTTTTCAAAAGCACTAAAATTAATACCCGCCAAATTTATGAACTCCTCAAACAGCTAAAATTAGTACCCACCAATAATACCAGCCTTAAGGTAGCTAGGTATACGCAAGCGTAATATGCCTCGCGGAGATTTCTATCCAACAGAGAAGCAGTGTTATATTTTTTATATAATGCATAGGAGATTACATTTTTGTTTTGACATTAAATTTTATCCTCATGTAGCAATGTTGAAAGGTCTGCATACCAGTAGATCATTTTTCAGATGTTACTATATCAACTGACAGCGTAGAACATAGTCTCATTCCAAGAATCTGGCCTTAGAATATCTAATCTCATTCCATTCCCAGACTCCTAGGTCGTTACAATATTTAGTCTTATTCCATTCCCAGACTCCTTGCTGCGAGAGGGCGTGTACAACTCTCGCGAGTCAGTCGCATGCATATTAAATAACGATCAGTAGTCAAGCTACCAAGAAACTTGGCTTTCGGAAGAATAACAGGTATATCTGCAGCACATTTTCAAGGATCAGCCATGGTTGCTACGGCAGAGAAAAGACGAGCTGTAGTGCCTGAAGTTCTACCGCGATCGTAGTTGTCTGACTCCAGCACTCGTACCTCTGTTTACAGGGAGGCTACACAAACTCTGCTAACCTGGAAGCTGTAGTAAGCCTCCCTTGGTAGAACTGTGCAATCAACTTGTCCAGATCGCTGACTGTTTCTGCGCCACAAGTTCGAAGACGGCATCCCAAAACTGTCAAAGGCGCCATCTTGACACGTGCCGTTGACGGGAGGGGACGGACAAATAAATTTACATATATATATATAAACGCTAGCTGGAATTCTGAGCCCGTATGTCGCGATTATAGGCCTCGCTGCGCTCGGCAATTATATTTATCTTACCATGTGTGGGTGGGGAGGTCCTGATCATGGGGCAACCTGCCTGAGCAAGACCTCTACCTACTAGCCAAGGACCATTAAGCCAGCTATAATTATAATCTCCCCCTATATATGTAGGTCCCTTCTTTTTTAATTTGTATGTACATGTACTAGGTTATTAGGCTGAGTGCATAGTTGTGTATTTATACTTTGGTAGTGAATGTATTCTACACCATTAGCATTATCGTTGAATTCTGTTGTGCATTACTTTCATGACATACAGAAAAGAAAAGTGAATATGAAGAATTTAAGACCTGCTATGATAAAGTTGCCACACAGCGTGAGAAGCTCAGAGCCAAAGGAAATTCTGAGCACATATTGAAGAATGTGCAGTGCTTTGAAAATATGGAGGTAAACAAATTGGATCGACATGTTCATTAGTTTAGTATTTGCAATAATGTCTTAGCTAACAATGAGTTAATTACCCCACGTGTATGTGGCAGGGTTAAGCAATTGGTTCTGTCCGGCGTCCGGCGTCTGTTGTACAAAATTTCTTTCCAACACGCGATTTAGCGCGTTTAACGACTTCAAAACACAGTTTTAATGATGATAGTCGCCGTGTCTTATTATATATGTGCCTGATCGGCGCAAAAGCTGTTCTATTCTCAGGATTTCCAGCTCTTTCTTATTGTCGGTGTCGTCCACCATTTTTAATACGGCAATGGTTACGCCCACACAATCATGATGCAGCTTGCAATCAAGTTTTGAAGCAGAGCTTATCGCTGAAAAAAGTCTGTGAAAAGTAGGGATGGCTATAAACAGATTTGCAGCGTTTGGAGACCTGGGGCCTTCGCTGCTAGGAGCCAGGGTAAGCCAAAATGGCGAAAAATTGCGGGCGGAAGTAATGTGTGCTTGAGCAGCTGTAGCTCCATAACGAAGTACGCTAGAATCATGACACTAGCACCATTTGAAAGGCTAAAAGTCACTGATTCTAGCAATTACAGTTTTGAAGCTATGTATGAGCCTCTGAAGTTTGGAAATACTACTGAAATAGCCGGAGTTTAACCAAATATAGCACTTACATGCAAGGGAGTATAAAGCTATAGTATTATACCAGATGAAGGCACTGTACCTACTGCTTCTAAAAATGTACCTTACAGCCATCCCAACTCTTCACAAACTGTGGCTCTTTGCAGAGCCATGACATAACTTAAATGTGCACACACAGTAGTCTGTGTACATCCGCATTCGGTTCCAACCTTTGAGCGCGGGGTATGTGTTCTTGGAACACCTCTAGTTAATTAATGTGGTTCAGAACATGTAGTAACTGTAGCATGCACTGGCCCCCTGGTAGTGTGCGTACTATTTCACTTCCTTTGCACTAGTACTGGATACTGTTGTCCCAGTCACTTATTACATGCCCTTAGCTGTGCCTCCTTTTATGCATTCCTTTCACTTGGCATTGTGGTTAACCTGGAAAAAAGTATTGAAAGGCAACATCAAAGTACTGCTCGGCCACATTAAAGAATCAATATTTACCTTGAAAGTGCCACTTTTTCTACATCAAAGTGACACCCCCTGCTGTTGGATGCTGCCATGGGAAAATGTAAACAGTTATATAAATTTAATTAAAGTAAACCATACAAGGTTACTTGGTCTTATTAATTATTCATGAACAGAGTTTTGCTGATTTGCAGATATTCGCAAGCCTGCCTTAAGCTACTGTCTCTCTCTCTAAGTCTTTACCTACTTAGTTGAGTTTGTAGGATTACTTCAAGTATCACCATGCAGGAAATGGGAACGGAAAAATTCCAGACAATTTATGCTCAGAAATCTCAAGTATTTGTACAAGGTAAAATACAATTATAAGATAAGCTTAATAAGCAGACAGCAACTTCTTATTATTTTGAATATGTGGGATAGAATAGTTTATATACATGCACTGCTGTTTATTTATAATGTATATTTCCATATGCAGACTTGCCCAGGTTGCAAGAAGCATTAAATGTAGCACTGAATGATGCAACTATATTTCAGAGTGCCTGGGATATCTGTTGCTTCCATTTAACTGATGTTACCAAGATGCTAGAAGTTATGCAAGAAACTGCTATTCATGCACGTGTATCTCAAAAGCCATATGAAGCTCCAACAACACTAAATGCTAAAGGTACTATCTCTTTAAGGCCAAAATGATGAGAATTGTTGCTTGAGTAATATTTATCTTTACTCTTCAGAGTTTATGGAAAGAATTCTAAAGATTGCTGGCTCATTCAAAATTAGTGAGAATACGAAGAGCAAGACAAACACTCTGTAGGTAACATCCTCTTTATGTATACTGTAGAATGAGCACTGATGCCAATTAATAGGCGCTTATACTGTATAGTGGGAAAATTTGGCGAAATAGCTGTAAATGGCTCTATTCATATATTGGCGAATTTTAAATTTGGCATACCGTAGAGACCGCTTAATAGGCGCATGCGCTTATCGTGTTCAGCGGCAAGAAACTGTGCGCTTATTATAAGTATGCGCTTATTAACGGTATGCGATTATTGGACGGTATTCGATTATTGAAAAGATTTTTAATACAACAGATCACGGCAAGTCTAACCGATGAAGATGCTGCTGCGTATATGTACGAGAGTGTTGTTTGAAGTCACCATATCTACAAGAGAGTACGGTCCCCTACTGTTGGCGAGGTTCTGCAACTTACGCGCGAGGAGAGAAACGATCACGACCATTTTGCTGTATGCCGATTTCGATCACCTTCAGCTTAGTCTCTCTAGTATAGTTCTTCCTCTTCTGTTGTCGGGTGGCTGGCTATCCACGGTAGCCTGGAGAGTGCGAGGTGCTTCAGCACGTGCTATCTCGTAACTCGCAAACGCGGCATACACAATCTTGATACGTCGGCAATTTTGACGCGTGTAACTAGCAGATGCGCCAATTAATTAATACAAAATAACAGGAAGACAGTATGCGCTTATTAAAAATTATGCGCTTAATAACTGTATGCGCCTATTAACTAGTCTCTACGGTATGGCATAATCATTGTGCCTTCTCAATCACGAATGCAATCTTGCTATTATCTTTTGATCAAAAACCATAGCGATTACCCTATCAGCCTTAATTTAACCGTTCTTAGCAGTGTACTTCCCTTTTCTTTTAGCGTGATAGAAATGGGAGGCGTGACAGCTTTTTGCCATTCAGGCTCCAAGAGTGTGCTTCACTGTCTTGTTTGTACGTCTTTCCTAGGAATTTCCACGTGTATGTGGAGTGGGAAGTATAAGTCAGTCTTCCTTCAAATACTTGTACAGCAAGATGATATGACGGATACTGTTTTACACTTGCATATGCACGTGGGTGGTTCACATTATTATTGGTGGGAATTTAATTTGTTCCGATTCACCAAACCGCCAAAGTAAAGTGCTCACCAAATTTTCCTGCTATACGGTATTCATGTACTGATGGGTTTCTTTTAATTATGTGTATATTATGGAGTACGGTAGTACTCCATATATAGGGATGGCTCCAAAAAAAAAAATGGCTGCCCCATTGTATGTGTACAAAGTGATATGTTCAAAACTCTGCCCTAGACTTTAGTCATAAGCTTTTGTGGACCATACCTGTCATTCTCGAGTGTTTTCAATAGTAACAAGACTGTTAACGCTGACAGAGAGCATCGCTGAAGTGCCAAATCGGCAAGTCGCTAAACCAGCAACTCGTTTTCAGTTTTCTTGTCTTCTTGCTTTCTTCTTCTGAGGTCATAGCACAACAATGACTGAAGCGATTACAATGATTCCAAAGCAAAGAAGCGCTACTGGATCCGGGCTATTGTACCCACACCATAGCGTTCTCAAACAAATCAAACCGTTCAGCAGAGATTCTCAAGCGCTTGAGGCAAGTACTTGCCGCTATACGCCGTTCTGTTCCGTTCCATTCTGCGCATTAAACGATGGTTACGCCTACACCGGAAACGCAGCCTCGAGCACGAGCTGTTCTGCTTAGACGCTTATAATACTTGGAGTACGCTTTATGACGGACCCAAAGTGAGTTGCTGTAGTTATGTTATAGTAGTAAGAACACTGATACAACTGCTAGACCATTACAGACCATACTAACCTCCATGATGTGCATTAAATGGAGTGAGCAAACTACTGTAGACAGCTGTCTGCCATTACAATGTTGCATGCAAGAATGAGTGGGTGTACAGTGGCATTCTCAAGTGGGTAGGCGCTTAGCTACAATTCACATTAGCTGTATTTTGCTACTCTGCTGTATCTTTAAGCCCCACTGAAAGCTTTGGAGTGCAAAGTGCATTCTGTGTCTTACATTATAGGTGCTGGTATGGGAGCATATGTGGATACAGCTAATACCGCTCATCTATCCCACACAACCACACCATCTAAACACCATTCATACCTTTCTCCTCCCCCCAAAAAACAACAGAAACAAGTAACAATAAAAAATGAAAGAACACATAGGGATGGAATCCCCAAAAAGCAACCAAACAAGGTAGGAATGATACCACAATACCCTTACGGATTGTCATCCCTATCTTTATTTTTCCAACCTCGCACACACACACACACATACCAATCCCTGGCATGCCACACCAGCCATATCCACAGCCAATAGAATGTGGCAATTGCAGCAATTCACAATGCAACACCCATCACCCCCTCACACTACAACTTATCCTCCACACGCAGCAATACACACTCTAGACTACATACATGTACCACTTACCCCACATTCTACACCACAATCCACACCTACAATGACACCTACACTCTTCCACCTGCAACAACACCCTTTCACTTCGCCAACAGTTAGTACGGAACACATTTCCAAAAACATTACTCTATTATACCAAAGTACTTGGGGAAAAAAAACTAATCATCTACACCACAATCTAACATCCTGTCGTCCCATGTAACTAGCACTTACGTATAATGAGACCTAGTCGCAAAAATGGCAAAAGATATAGGGATGACAATCCGTAAGGGTATTGTGGTATCATTCGTACCTTGTTTGGTTGCTTTTTGGGGATTCCATCCCTATATGTTCTTTCATTTTTTAAAATGTTTTTTGTTACTTGCAGCATAGTGATAGCTGCCTTTTATATGGACAGTACACTTGTTCGTTTGGCACTAGGAAAGATAACTCATTACAAGGCGATGATTATCAGATACAAAGTGGGGCACAGCTAGCAAGAAGCATTGTAACTGCTATGGAGAAGGCAGCGCTACTGTGCAATTAGATGGTTTGTGTGCACAGTTTGAATTATATTTACTATGCTGATCAGCCATGCACAGCTGCAGTTAAGCTGTTCTGGATGTGCTTGCTGTTTACACATGAGCTTTCTGGATGCTCTAGTCAATAGTGAAACTTCTAATTGTAGAAGGCACATGCAATTTTTTCTTGTAAGTGCTATAAAATCTGTTGCTACCTACTCTATATCGTTTATGTTCAGTATGTATTTTCATGAGGGTGCCTGTAAATGGGATGTAATTCAATTAGGTGCTTGTATTTATAGGGTGCTTACTTTCTGTGGGTGCTTATTATCCCAATTCTACGGTATTATGCAAAAATATGTGTTTGCTTGTCCAAGAAATTTTTACCAGCCAAAGTGCACGTTCGGCTGGTTCTTAAGATTACTTTTCTTGTACTAGTTTGTACGTATGTCTGTGCATCTGCACTTATCACGCGATGATACTACTGTTTTGGCAAGTTCTGGTAGCTAACTGGAACCACAGTACGAAATTGCAGAGTTCCATGGCTGCATTTACCTTGGACTGACCTGTTGAGTGCAACCTTCAGTTGAATAGTTTATGAAAATACCTGGCTGGTTTTTAGATATGAAATACGTATCGACCTTATCTGGGATGGGAAACATCTTCACTTGTGGTCATGGCTATACTTACGTACATAATAGTAAGAGATAGTATTCTTAGATACTACCATATTCCATAAATAGAGTGGCACAGTAAGAGGTGTAGGATATCCATCACGTTTGTGCAAGAATACTACGTAAGTGTAGTGTAGGTACCACATAGACTTTAGAAACGGGACGTGGCTCTAGGAGGTTGAAAGGAGCGCATATTGTTGGAATCCGCTTGTGAAGTGCTTTCTCAGGAAAGCGAGTCAACCCCGTTCAACCCCTGGGTAGTTGCGGTGCTAAACTATCTAGCCGTCGGCAAGGCTGGAGTACCTACGTCGATTCGGTGATCGACAAACAGCAAGATGCTTCCCTTGTAGGTCTGTACAAACTATCTTACATCTATCTACAGGCTACTGTAGCTGTAAAACTAGCTATGCCTACCGTTCTTTTGAGTCCGTGTAGCTTTTAATCGCTCACGGTGTTTTCTGTCACAGCTCTGGCACCATGGAATCACTGAGAATCACTCGAGATTCAAGAGACTGCTTAACGATAAGTTATTTGGCGTTTGCTAACTGCTTGTTGATTCCTTCCCAGCATTTATACATAATTACTGTCCATAGCTGCAAATATCGCTAACAATTCAAATCTTGTATTAAACATGTGAGAAAAGCAGTGCAGCCTGGTTATATATTTCCTGAACACTACTGTATTTCTAGTAAATAGATTCACTTGGTGAGATTTTCTTACTGCGATCAAATTGCCAAGCAATTGAATTTCTGTGACATCCTCTAATTATTGAATTGGGTGGAGCATGAAGAAGTGAGTTATTAGTTACAATGAGTAGTATGTAGAGGTCAACCTTCAGGCTCTCATGAATCTAAGAAAGAGAGGTGGACTATGCTGCTTGAAACTAAAAATTTTGATCACACAGCCTGTCTTGCAATCTTTACATCTCAGTTTTTAGACACGGTATGCACTTGCTTCAAATCTTGGACCTGTAGAATTATCTCTCGGTAAAAGTATGTTTGCCCAAATCTTGGACAGTGGAATGCTCTTGCAGTACACAGAGTTTATAGTGATACCCTATCAGAACTAGGTGTTTATAAAGAGAGATTATGCATGCATAGCTTGTATTGAACTGGTGTCTGGATGAGCTTACCTGACAAAGTCAATTTAAATTTCAATGTTATATTAAGTATCTCCTTTCTTATTATCTGTTTACATGTTACTTTTTATGTTGTCGCCCCATACCAGGACAGATGAATAAATTATTTATTTGTGCATGTAGGTTAAGCCCATGTTTATTTGCAAGACTAAAGGTCACAAATTAGAGCCATTAAATGCAGCTTATGCATAAATTAATGACAAGTCTTTACACTTGGACAGCATAGTAATACCCCCAATATACTTTGCTCATATATTTTACACAGAGGTGAGCTTACTGCAGTACACAGAGTTTATAGTGATACCCTATCAGAACTAGGTGTTTATAAAGAGAGATTATGCATGCATAGCTTGTATTGAACTGGTGTCTGGATGAGCTTACCTGACAAAGTCAATTTAAATTTCAATGTTATATTAAGTATCTCCTTTCTTATTATCTGTTTACATGTTACTTTTTATGTTGTCGCCCCATACCAGGACAGATGAATAAATTATTTATTTGTGCATGTAGGTTAAGCCCATGTTTATTTGCAAGACTAAAGGTCACAAATTAGAGCCATTAAATGCAGCTTATGCATAAATTAATGACAAGTCTTTACACTTGGACAGCATAGTAATACCCCCAATATACTTTGCTCATATATTTTACACAGAGGTGAGCTTACTGCAGAACAGCTGAAAGATAGTGTTTCTGAGGACTTTAGAGGCCACATGCAAATTCTGGCACAACATACACGTCAGGTACAGCTGTTAATAGTTAAATATTTTATTATCTCATATCACTATTGCTTTCATATTGTAGCACATGCAAGAATACTGCTGCAGTGAAGTACAAAATGCCATACATAGATTTGAGACTGAGTTTGGAGAGGGTTTGAATCAGAAGTCGGAAGAACTACAGAGGGTTAGTCTTACTCGTCATACCTGCATTATTAAAGCTGACACGTATGCCTTTGTATTTCAGCTGATGTCTGAGATCCAAAAGTGGTCTCGTGAAGTACCGAAGATTGAAGAATACCGAGATCATCTCAGGAAGCTTAAAAAACACCTTGAAGAGAAAGCGAAAGAGTCCAGAATGGAATTGGAAGCAACCATAAAGAGCGCTGGGGTATAAATTAACACTTTTTAGCTGTTATTCATTGTGTAGTTGTAGTTATATGGCTTTCACAACACTGTACATGTAGTAGCTATGCAGACTATGGACCAAATAGTCTATGCTGTAAGTGCAAATACTTATTAGGGGTAGGTTATTGTTGGAAAGTGATTGGTGCCAAAACCAGACCATTTACTTTCACTATACTTTCAAGTGTAGCTAGCTAAAACTTTTTCCTGTACTGTATGTACTCCTAATGTAATAATTCTGACTTTGAGAGCTGCCTTATTAAATGCAGTGTTTCATTATGTTTAGTGCTTCAGACTGCTCCCGATTATGCTCTTGATGAGCCTATTGTTCTCAACAACAGAACTCCCAGTTCATCGTCTTTTGGTCAATGTCCGTGGTAGTTGGCTACTTCAGTCTATCTGGTAGTTACACTACAGCGCTAGAAGAATGCTTTATTCCAATAATTTTACTGTCAGATACACTCGCACTGCCAGTTGGATGTGACTGCTGGCAGTGTGACAGCTACTGTAACCATATTTTCCATGTCAAGTAGTCCCAATTCTCTTCTGTATATTATACTCACACCATGGAACCACCCTATCATTCCAGAAATTACGCCCATACATTAGCCGCATCCCTATAGTACCAGCATAAGGGTGGACACTTGCACAGCCTGCATCAAAGGTCGTTATGTCAGACAAATTGATGAATTTGTGAAAAACGAGATTCCAGCTTCAACAGATAATAGCTCCATTGATAAACACTATTGTGGGGCTTGTCCTAATTAATTGGGATGAATCTTAGCAAGCCCTAGTTAGTGTTGTGGATTGGCAAATTCTGTAATGCAATGCATGCATAATACTCACGGTTGTATTGAAAATGCATTGACATACAAGTGGCATGCACACATCACAAAAGTAATTCTGTACTGATACAGTTGACAACATGGTACACACACATCTAGCTATAGAGAACGAGATAGGGACCTGCTGTAAATGCGAGCGATTTGGCAGTGCGTAGTTGTTATAATACCCTATCCCCAGACCTCCTTGTACATAGAATGTAATTACTGTTGATTGAAAGAAGGTATGAATTGGGTTAGATAGCTAACATTTTTTAGCTTGAGCTATATAGGGCACCAATTGGACCGGGGGAGTTAGCATTCCACAAAGATCTTAAATCTGTCATTCTTGGTTCTCAAGGCCAGGCAACTGGTTGCTTTGAAACTTTTTGTTTGTTTTCTAGGCTTCTTTTTTACATGTGGATTTTTAGTTTACTATTTGATCTGTGTGGCATTGTACCTGTTAGTATTATATGCTGTGTATGTGAGTGTACCGTCTGTTAGTCTAGCTCGCTAGATCCACACAAAGAGGGAGGGTCTAGCGAGCTAGACTAACTGTCGGTATAGTCCTTTTAATGTGTTTTTTTTTACAGACTTTAACGTTTACACGGGATGACATACTTTTGAATTAACCTTTTTTAATCTGCACAACTTGCATGTTTAATCCTTTTCATTATGTGCAACTTGTGTTTTTAACCTTTTAACCCTTGATAAAGCACTTTTTAACCTATTAGCCCTTTTTCACCCACAACTTATGCTTTTTGACATTTGTGCACCCTTTTAATATGTTCAGTTTGTCCTGTGTTTGTCTCCTACAGTATACATTCTATGTGGATTCGGGTTAGTTTGACCTAAGTGAATACAATTATCTTTCAGTTTGCATATGTTTTTGCAGTCATGCAGAAAACCTGTGCAGAATTAAGAACTTATGATGCGATGTGAGCAACTGCCCAGTCATTATAATGCCTGAACCTAATGTCATGAAAGTGATTATGTGATTGTATTAACATCTCGAACCACATTAATAGAAATATATTAAAAAGTAACAAACAAGGATAATGGTCACACGGGAGCACACACCAGATCGGCCTACGGACCGGCCTCCCCATGTCAGCACTTGTGCTCACACCCTCGCATTGCTCAGGTATGAGTACGTGCTGACATGGGGAGGCCACGTGAATATATCTGCTATAGTCCTTCTAGCCGGAGTATAACATAATTCGATTAAGTTATAGTCCTCCTAGCAGGCGTATAACATAATTGAATTTAGTTATAGTCCGATTACTTAAAAAAAAATGAATTTTAGCGCTCTGAACTCAAAAATGAATTTTAACAGTCATAACAGCAAACACTTACTGTTTCAATACATAGTTAATGCTATTGGAGCCTGAACATCCAGAAAATGTAAGTGAAGGGAAGCTGAGAAAATGTGATGGTGGAGGTACAGATAGTGATACAGAAGATGGTGATACAAGAAGCAGACGGCGATACAGTTCTTCTAGCAACTGCCTTACTTAGGAGAGTCTGTGTAGATATTCCCATTAGATCGTCAAAGGCGCAGCCGTCCATACCGCCAAACAAGCTACCAACAGAAGTCAAAACTGCATCGAAAGCTACTCTTTCAGCATCACTGCACACACTTTGCTACTAGTTGATTATGTAATAGTGAATTCTGCATGCGCTGCTCATAGTTGATTATGTAATATTGAAACCTGCACTTGCGGTTTTAGCAGCGGGGGTTACAAACCAGTTTTTGCTGTGGTACAAACCGGTTATAGCCCTCGGTGTCAGCAGTTAAGCTTTATTGGCTTCGGCTTCGCCTCAGCCAATAAATCGCTTAACTGCTTCCACCTCGTGCTATAACCTATATTTGTTACTTTTTAGTAATTTTTTATATATATACATGTATATATATATTTTTTTAAAAAGAGGGGGGGCGCCCCCCAACCCCCCGTGCTACTCTTTTTTACAACTTGGGTCAGTTCATAGGAAAACATAACTGCACCTTGAGACTGCATGTGGCAAATTATTTGGCTGGTTCTATGAGCATGCTAGTTTGACGTGGGTGTTGTTGGTTGGAGTACTACACCGACTGGGACTAGGTAAGGTGTGTGTCAGACAGGTGTACATGTATGTGTGAGTGTATACTAGTTTGCATGACTATGATTCTTAGGTTGAAGATGATCTAAGAGATCTAAAAACTCGCAGCGGAGCGTCCGTGTATGAGTTAGCTACTGTAATAGTGTGAAATAGGATGTGTCATGAGTATAGATTGTGTAGTTTTAAGTGAGGTGAAATAGTCTGCCATGTTTATGCAGTGTAACAAGAATTTCATGCCTCTGGCATTAGTCTAGCCCCTTAGATATAATATTATACAAGTCACAAAAATTTGAAAGAACATAGCTAGCTATAGGGACAGCATCCCAAAAAAACAAGCAATGCCGGGTCACACTGGAGCACACACCAGATCAGCCTACGGACCAGCCTTCCCATGTCAGCATGTGCTCACACCCGAGCAATGCAAGGGCACGAGCATGTGTACACTAATGCCTATAGCTATTTGTGAAGTTAATTGACGTCTGACGAGAGATGTTTCTCTAGCTAGCTATGTGAACAGACATCACTCCGCACTAACCCTACCTTTAGTGATATACAATTCAACTAACCCTGCTCTTACCTAGCTACACTGTTGCTTCAGACTATAGTTAAACCTAGCTAGCTATAACCTGGCACTATGCATGGCTATAGCTAGCCATGCCTAAATTATGCCTCTTAGTCTACCTCAGTAACCCCTTAGATAGCTAATAGTAAAGTAGTAGTAGTTGTACTAGTACTATCTATGCCCTAACTGGCCCTAGCACCAATAGGTTTACCTGAACTGTTCAGTGCAAGCTGCAACTTCGTGTAGCTATTCTATATAGAGCCCAACCAGCACACATATAATCATATATAGCTGGACATAACCAGTCTCTCAATAGAAAAAATAATAATAACTATTTAAATAGTATAGATAAAAGGGAATATTGAGGAAACAACTAAATATATAGAGAAAGAGCTGCAAAGAAAAAAAATTGGATGTTAAAAAAAAGAGTGAACCGGTTACCATCACTTGGAATCGAACCAGGTACACTAGGTCTGGTAGATCGTGCGCTATCCACTAAGCCATTCTGCCACTGCTTTACAGGTGCGTCAAACAATGGCTTATATTCATCTATCACGCTCAACGTCATTACGGTAACGGTGCTACCAACGTTACACCATTACATTACAAATCCAACATAGTACTCTTCGCGGAGCGGCCTCGGCCGCTCCGCTGCGAGTAAAAATACAAGCATTGAAGGAGCAGTCAAAGTTTATAGTCAAGGGTTCAAAGTGTGTCTACTTGGGGTTCGGTAATGAAAGTGACCATGTAGTTTGATCAAGCAATTTGGTAAGAAGACTCTAGATGGAAGTAGCTATATGTACATGCCAGCAAAACAACACTAACCTACACGTACGTACTGATGTACTTGGATCAGTGTGCCCAAGGCTCCTACAATGTTCTGATGGTTGTTTCTGAAGACCGTGCATTGTAGAGTCTAAATGGTGGTAGTCATCGTTACTGTAAGTTGTTTTAGGTTCCATGTCAAAGGCAGCAAATACTCGGCAGTGGAGAGTCAAAAGCGGCCTTTTTGGGATTGCTGATTGCTATAGGGCATAGTACATGTATTGCTTTGTTACATTGTACATGCATGTATTTAGTCTCGTTCCCAGGTTCTAGTGGCCGCCCACGCAAGAGCCTGGGAATGAGGCTAGCATGTACTATGACATCACTCAGGGATTTATATAGGATTTTAGAGTGAAAATGATGCGTGTGGAGCCATGCCCCTAGGGTATGCTCCCCCAAGGAATTTACATGACATAATCTACATTGTATTATGTCACAGTGCATTGCTATTAATATTTTTGTTGTGAAAGAATGGATCTCACAATAGCTATGCAAGTGCTGAAAGTAACAGTGAGCTCTGCATCGAGTCTGGAACAGGGCATGGGTGGAGCTCTAACAGTCATATGAGCTCGGTATCGCGTTTACGTTAATGACTGGCTCCAAGTTTAGCACTGCAGCTAATGGGTGGGGCTCATAGGCCTTCAACTCACCGATTAGGGTTTGGTTTCGCGTTTGCGTTAATGACTGGCTCCAAGTTTAGCACTGCAGCTCATGGGTGGAGCTCATGGGCTCCTATAACAGTGATATGAGCTCGGTTTCGCATTTGCGTTAATGACTGGCTCCAAGTATAGCGCTGCAGCTAATGGGTTGGGCTCATAGGCCTTCATTACACCGATTAGGGGTTGGTTTCGTGTTTGCGTTAATGGCTGTTTCTAAGTTTAGCACTGCAGCTCATGGTGGAGCACATGGGCCCCTATAACAGTGATATGAGCTCGGTTTCGCGTTTGCGTTAATGGCTTTTCTAAGTTTAGCACCGCAGCTCATGGGTGGAGCTCATGGCCCCCTATAACAGTGATACGAGCTCGGTTTCGCGTTTGCGTTCATGACTGGCTCCAAGTTCAGCACTGCAGCTAATGGGTGGGGCTCATAGGTCTTCAACTCACCGATTAGGGTTTGGTTTCGCGTTTGCGTTAATGACTGGCTCCAAGTTTAGCACTGCAGCTCATGGGTGGAGCTCATGGCCCCCTATAACAGTGATATGAGCTCAGTTTCGCGTTTGCGTTAAAATCCCAGAGATTGGTTTTGCGAGGCAGAAGAGCGCGCGCTTCCACGATAGTTGCGTGAGCCTCCACGATAATTGCGCGAAGCGTTTTCAGGCATAGGGTTAGGGTTAGGCGTTTTGTAGTGTAGGGTTAGGGTTAGGGTTAATTGGAGTACATGTATAGGGTTAAGGTTAGGCGCTTTGTGGGGTAGGGTTAGGGTTAGGGTTTAGCGCTTTGTGGAGTACATGTAGGGTTAGGGTTGAGCGTTTTGTGGGGTAGGGTTAGGGTTGGGGCGTTTTGTGGAGTACATGTAGGGTTAGGGTTAGGCGTTTTGTAGTGTAGTGTTAGGGTTAGGGTTAGGTATTTTGTGGTGTAGGGTTAGGGATAGGGTTAAGCGTTTTGTGGTGTAGGGTTAGGGTAGCCTCGTACCCAGCTGTCCCAGCTTTTTTTCGCTTCCAGTAAGAAAAAGCGGAACGCCTGGGAACACTTCTCACGTGCGTGACGTAAAGGTAGAACCAAGGGTAGAACCGACTTAATTGCGCGTGGGGGTACAATGGCGCAAGATGGCAACCAAGTTCAGCTTGCCCACGCATACGGGCACATACACGTACGCTCAGTTACTACGGTTATCCCTGGGTTCCACAAACAATTTTTATTTGCTCCTGTATAAAAACGTACCTTTGGCAGACATCTAAGACGCTGGACCCCCGAAGGCGGTACAAGAGATTCATCCAGCCGTCCCAGGACTAGTGACAGAGTCGATAACTCGAGCATATGCACGCGTACTATATAGCTATCCTCTCGCGTAGTTAGTGAGATTTACCGACACAAGACAAAGCTAGAGCACAAGTCACGACACCACAAACTGCACACATGCAATTCGCGCAATTGCGCAATTCAGAATGACATCGTGCAGATAAAGCGACCGTTAATTCGCGTGGGTAGCTTATTGCTTGCGGTTACCCATGCCCACGTTCATTAAATCTTACGTCACGCACGTGAGAAGTGTTCCCAGGCGTTCCGCTTTTTCTTACTGGAAGCGAAAAAAAGCTGGGACGGCTGGGTACGAGGCTAGGGTTAGGGTTAAGTGTTTTATGGTGTTATGGGCACTTAACCATAACACTAACCCAAACCCTACAGCACAAAACTCTTAACCCTAACCCTAACCCTAAACCACAATACACGTAACACCTAACCCTAACCCTAACCCTACACCACAAAATGCCTAACCCCTAACCCTACACCACAAAACTTAACCTAACCCTAACCCTACAGCATAAAATGCCTAACCCTAACCCTAACCCTAACCCTAAACCACACAACACCTAACCCTAATCCTAATCCTACTTACACCACAAACACCTAACCCTTCCCCAAACTTGAGAATATACGATTTCAGGAAGCACTGAAATTCTAATTTTCGTCATATGCTAACAGTATGCGTCTTTTTACTTCCAATTTGTGCAACTTCCAGTAGCTACCATGGATCTGAAACCCTCAATTATTCTAGCAGTTGCATACAATAAATTTCCAAATTGGATGAGAGTGCATGTGATTGCCTACTAATTATATCCTTTTCTGTTATGATGAAAAAAACTTCTTTAATCAAAGAGAATTGGCCAGAGTGCATATTGCTGAAAAAAGAAAAAAAAAAGGCAACTCTCTTCTCCCAACTGAACCCTAGGCCATGTGACACTGCCACGTTAAGGGGCGAACGGGCAGGTCGTTCCGGCTGACCGAGCCTTCAGCCTTTTGGGTGCCTGTCCGCTATGGTACAGGGATCGTCATCAGATCTGCCAGGCTTTGGGAAACAAGGGAGGAACATGGATTTTGGCCGTACTGTTGAGACCACCGTGGCAGTTGCCAAACCACATTACCCTCTACCTGAACACACATGGTCACAGCCTGAATCTACTTATATCAGCATGTTGGAAAAAAAGTTGCGTTTGGCTTATGGATTTAATTAATATGACACCGAATCAATTAAATGACGGCACACACAATTCAGTAAGAAACTAGCGCCAGGGCCCGAGACTAATTCTTTCAGCTCCTGAAACACATTTAAGAGTATTATTTATCAAGCACTGTGGGTTAGACCACTCTGGCTCTGAGCCCTTCAAATATAGATGCCACTGTATACAATGACTGTAGTTGTTTCATCTTCCCATGAGGCTAGCCAGCTAGGTCAATTGAATTTTTTTTTTTACACCATTGCCTAGAGACCCAATATGTATGTATTCTATTTGTAGACCATATCTATACGGGTTTGCTATGTCTGATATCCTATGCATTGTTGAGGCATGGTCCGGATATGTAGCAATCTGCAATATACACAGCAAAATCCTACGTTTTGAATCAAAACTGGTACAGTTCCGGTTCAGATCTGATTACATTCTTGTACGGACCAGTAGAAACAGTGTGCAACAGAACATTGGGGCAATGGGCCTGATTCAAAACGTAAGCACAGTTCTGATTCGAATTGTAATATGATCTGTATCAGTTATGTGTGCTGTTCTGAATCAGGTCATCATGTCTACAGGTCTGTTTCATATCTGATGTAAGCAATTGACTATTAGTCAAATTTTTTAAAGTCAGCAATACATGTACAACAACAACTGAAAATATGCAATGAAATGATATGGATATAGCTGTGTTCGCAGCTTTCCCAGCTATAATACTTGCCATGAAAGAAAAGTGGGAAGGCTGGCTAGGCAACAACATGAAAGAAAAGTGGGGAAGGCTGGCTAGGCAACAACAATCATGTATTTATATGTTTGTCCAGTCATTCTAAAAGTTAGTTTGAATGTCCTCACACTCGACCCTCCATCCAGTTAGGAATTCCATGTAGGTGTTGCAATCATGTGAGACCCACAATTCATGACGTGAGGAGTCGTTACTCACTGGTTCACCATTCAAGTCCATCATTTCCATCTCTCTCACCAGGCAAATTGTGAGTCAGTCACTTTTAGAAGTAGCACTTGGCTTATGAAGCACTACCTGCAGATTTAAAATGATGGAAGATGTATGTAATGAAAGAATCTACAAAACAAAATTTTGCATGGG
Source organism: Phakellia ventilabrum (assembly GCA_963921505.1). NCBI lineage: Eukaryota > Metazoa > Porifera > Demospongiae > Axinellida > Axinellidae > Phakellia > Phakellia ventilabrum. The sequence goes on from OY997397.1 coordinate 3,868,035, forward strand.
TTGATTGGTAGACAATAAATATCAAGCAACATTAAATCGTACTCCCAAGCTAAGGGAAGCATGAACAGAAAAACAGGTGAGCAGAGAAAATGGGCAATAAGAAAGTATATACATGTTATCCTATGAACCTATTCGTGACCTTTGGACCATTTCAAAATGGTTCGGCCCAATTTAGAGCAGTTAACTAGTTTCAAAACTGGCCATCCTGCTTTGTAATGGAGCTAGTGCAACTATGGATGGGCTGAATGACAAGTTTGAAACGTTTCTTTTGAAGCACTTCCCTCCAGATGTCAAGAGAGGAATGAATGGCGTGTTTCACAAGCATCTCTTGCAGGACAGTTTGAGATGACAGTGATTGTCCTTACTATGTTGCAGTTTATGTATCAAGGGATTTGAGTTACATTCTGCCGGGTGTAGATGGTTCACTGTAAGGCATACCTAGGTGCTGCATGCCAAAATAAACAACTGTAGCTCATCAAACAGGTCTACATCGGCTCAGGGATCCACTTTTAAACAGGCTGGCCCACTTTAAAACAGGCAATTGACCCACTTTGAAACGGGTTGACTTCAGCTGACATGCTTCACAATGGGTCCGATTCGAAATGGGTCAGGTCTACCATTTGCAGGTCGGCTGATTACATGACAGGTTGGCCTGTTTTAAAACGGGTGGCCCAATTTGAAACAGGTTAGGTCATGAATCAGTTCATAACATATATGAAGGGGGGGGGGGGGGCCAACAATGGAATAAAGATAGCAAAAAAAATTGCGCCTTGGGAGTTTTGGTCTATCAGATTCACTCTCACTTGAGCAAAGTCTGAGAAGTAAACTCTCCAGTTGTTGCTACTGCTGCTGTAATATAACGTGGCGCCATGTATACACACAATATCCAGATGTCGACAAAGCAGAATGGCAATTGCAGTGATTGCTGCTGCAGTTACTGTATGGTACGTTGGAAGACTATCTCACCTCCAAGTCTGTATACTCTCTGTAGCTGCAATGAGTAGTGGTGCATGCAGTTAAATCTCTTATGGTGTATGGTGCATACATCATATTATGTAAATGCATGCATCATGTTATGTACCTTTCTCTAGCATGCCTGGTTGGTATTTTGCTTTTCTCTGGAAATAGATCATTCGCTGCATTTCTGTTGAAAACAGTACTGTACACGATCAGCTTGTCCAGCATGTCTAAAAATTACAGGGAAAGTAATACTATGAAAATCAACTCATGCACAATGTAGTAATAGGGTAGCTACACTAACCTGTATCTGCTACGAATGATTTCCACTGCAGATCGATAATTGCTCAGAACCGGTTGTGATGTCTCTGCTGAGTGCTGCATGATTGGCATGAATGTCGTGTTCTCAGTCTACATAATTTGTATATATATAAAGAGTGACATCTAACTGTGACTGTACTGTATGTTACAACATTTACATACTAGTATTACCTCTCAGTGTTGAATCCAGCAGTTGGTCCATGCACTAGTACCTGAAAGCCACTTCCGAGGGGCCACACAAGAGCACCACCAGACATGCACCGTCTATGATTAATGGAAGTGTTTTATATATGACTTCAAGATTAGCATGTCTATTAAACACAACTGTATGGCCCGCCATTGACAGCAGTCAGCAGCTTCAGTAATTCAAAATCTCCGCTGGTCATGTGAAAAAACACATGGGCTCGTGAACAGAACTGCTGTCTGATACGGACTGTATCATTCCGAGCGAAGCGAGGCTATACTCCAGTTCGATTGACCTTTTTTCGTCGTCGTCGTAACCTGCTCAGGGCCAGCGCAAGCGGTCCGGCTGGTACGGTTTTGGCCGGACCAATATTTTGCCAACTGAGGGGCGTGTCCAGACACACCCCTAGTTTCTACAATATTGCAATGCGTATAATAGACTCATACGCGCGCGTAGGTCTGGGCACGCGGTAAAAATGCCGACTATTGTGATCGGACAGAAGAAGGAATGGCCCCAATTCAACCAGAGAAAGCAAAAAAAATGTGGCTCGTTGGAAGTTCCAGAATATTGATTCTCCACCTTTATCCACAATTTATTACACCTGAGAAAGTATGGGAAAGCCTGTGAATTACATTACACATTACATTATTTAAAAGGCTTTTTCCTCTCACTTTGCACTGTAATAATGACCGTATTCTGATACAAAATCTCATTAAAAACGTGTTTTAAAGGGTGTACATTTTGCAAATTTCCTGGGGGGGCATGACCCCAGACCCCCCTAGATCGCGTGCGTGCACACACACCAATGAAGGATATAGTATGGCCTGACCAAACAAAGTTTGCTTGCTCCGGGCCTGCTGCTCCAGCCAGTTCTCCTGGTATAGCCTATCAAACACACAGCGAACACTTACCTTCGCTATAAAACTCCTAACGGGGAGACTTGGAAGCGATCACTATCACAGTAAGCTTGCTTCGGCCTCTGGTCTTCTAGGCACATAATAGCAAGTAGCCATTTTGTTTTGTGGGTGTGTGTTTGACCTTTTCCTTTTGTGGGTGGGTGCTATGGGCGTGCCACCAGCATGCCATGTGCCACGCCCAGCAATTCTCGCGAAGCGAATATTTGGCTGCAGAAGCGTGGTGACGTCACAAAAGAAATTAATTTACCGCAGTTGCAGTGACAGTGACAGTGTGGAGTGTATCTAAAGATGGCAAAAGGTTAGCGAAGTGCCTACAAGCAATACTATGTACAGAAATTATGAGGTATCTTGGGTTTTCTGTGGCTCCACTGCATGCCCGCTAGTCCCACGCGCCAGGTGAATGCAGGGCATTGACAATGGGGCGAGCGTATGGCATGCTATGTGTACCCAAAACACAATCATTACGCGCTGTATCTTATTTGGCCGTCTTACAAGATTAAGTGCCAGCGTCCTAAGAGCTTACATATCTACGTTTAAGAGCTCATTTTAAGAAATACTGATGCCTCTTTTATATAAGGTTATGAACCGCCTTATACTGCCGCCTTCTAATGCGTTGTCTTCATGGATTAGACTGGAATCTGCACACCAGAGTCATTTGGTAATCTCAGACATTTCCCGTAGTGAGGACTACAGCTGGAGCGCCTTCACTTAGGCCACTCCAACTTGTATATGTGTTTCTGGTCAGGGACTTCCCCCAGTGGTCATGCGGGCGGGCGGGTACTTAGCAAACTAAACAATATTTGCACACGAAAGAGACTGTTTGTACAAGCTCAAAGTACAAAATAGCAAGTCAGCCTACAAAATACGACAGATTTCTTGTCCTTTTCACAGATACAGACAGATACGTACAACCGATCCACCATCTTAGTTTGTAGTTCATGACCGTGCTCAAAGTTCAAAGTTCATTCGAATAACCCCATATAAGGGAACGCTACACATACTGCTACTACTGCGCATGCGCAGTAGAGCGTTGTTCAAATAGCGCTAGTCCCAATACGTTATGCGGGCACTATATAGTACATTAACACTGGGAGGCCTAGTATGCGGCGGGCGGTGGACCAGAAACATATATACAAGTTGGAGTGGCCTTAGCAGTAAGGAACTTAAGTCATGTGAGAAATGTTCTAGCATCAGCCCCAAACACTGGAATACAGTTCAGTGATGATGAACGTGGAGCCTTAACGGAATATAGAGAGAGAAAAATCTTGATTCGCATTGCTAGTGTGGGGCTTGGCCACGCTGGCTCCGATTATGCTCTCCATCTACAAATCTTACTCGATCTATACAGACAGAAGCCCTCGCTTAATTCACCAAAAAATATAGCCTCACGTAGCTGAGGAGCAGGCTACAAAGTTCAGATGCCGTAGGACTATTCAGAAAGAGGCCTCTACGAGCTTTAGGTGGAGACCAGTGAGTGAGTTTCATATAAGATATGAAGCTGAAAATCGCTATACATATAGCAGGTCTACTGACCTTCGTCGAAAAGAAAATCATTGGCTAACTCCACAGTATGCCCAAGATATTAGCTTGACTGTCATAATTACCCCACCATTTGAAGAGGTGCTTATACCTAAATCTAAGCACCCCCAATAATTTGTAAACTTGTCACAAATGCTCTTATGATCTGTAGAAGAGTAACTACACTGGTGTAATGAATGACATGGGGAGGTCACTCTCATAGACTCTATAGTCACAACTGGCAATGTACTGTCTGCAATTAAAGTAGCACAGTCAATTGACAGTGTCAAAGGTTATGCAACTGATCAACAGTCAAAGCCCTAAAGAAGCTGGTCAAGCTCTTAAGGGCTTGGCTTCAAGCTTTGATCATATTTCACAGCTTAGTAGGTACTCATTTCTGTGATTGGGCCTACACTCCACAGTGTGGTGGTGGCCACTATTCGAGGGTGGCGACTATTTGAAGGCAGTATTTATCTCACTGGACAGTTTGCTAGCTACAAAGTGATGCACAGAAGGCACTCTCTATCTGCTTTCTTTGATTGACCTTTGTGCCCCAAAGTATAATGCTAGCCTTTTTCCAGCAGGATGTTGAAAGTATAGATTTGCAGGCAGCCTCAGTTTGGCCCCGATCCCTTCACTGACGTCACAGAATACAGTGATGAGCTTTGATAACTATTCTTGTTGACTGTTCTTGCCTGTAGCTACAATATTTTGCTAACCTGAGCGTTCTCATAGTACTAGAATACTAGCCGCGGCTACAATTCGAAGGTGGCGACTATTTCGTTTAGCACTTCCGGAGGTGTGGCTACTATTCGAGGGCGGCGACTAATCAAGGGCAGTGTGTGATTGATGAAATATGGCAACTGAGCCTGAGTGGTCTACCCATATTTTGATCGTAAGGGAATATAAGTGCCTGAGGTTGAGGTTAATAACTGATTTGGACCATGGTATATCTGGTGATGTCAGAGCAGTATAGAGGGAGGATTTTCTGTTAGAGTTATAGCAGAAAGTAATGTAGGCCTGTGCCTAATGTGCCAGAATAATAGGGACATCTTGGTATGAGAATGATGTGGGAATAATCGGAAGTAATTCCCGGGCACGTGCAACCTGGCCTGCCCAGATGTCCCCCCCCCCCCCTCCCCGGCAAAGATGTCCAACAATAAATCTCATTTTGATTGGTCACTTTAAATTTTCTAAACACTAGTATTGAAAAATTATCAACCTTGAGCTTTCCAATTGTGAAGAAAAATTTCATTCAGGAGACCAGATGTTCTTTCTGGGTGTGAACATCTGGGCACTAGACTATAGTGTGTGTTGTGTGTATGCTTAGCCAGTCCCTTCTGGGCTACACCTGCTGCTATCAGTGTAAACATCAGTTTATTAATTATTCATGAGGTTAAAGGTTGGGGACGGTCAAGTATAATGAAATTTATAGAAACCTTATAAAAGCAATAAGCAACTGACGCAAGTGATTACATGTACATAGATAATGACTCATATGATAATGAAATCATTCAGCTTGCTTCTCAGAGTATCTAGATACTTCTTTCTGAGCTGAATATCTACATTATAGGTCTTTAGGAAACAACAGTAACTAGACAAATGCAGGACATTGTGGGGCGAGCCTGAGCAAGTGACTGTGCATTATATTAGCAAATGAGCATTTGAAAGTGGATGTAACAACAGTGATTGTATGACTTGATAGGGCTCATTGATACTGCAGTAACCACCCCAAAAGTAGCCTGGACACTATTCTTACGAGACAGCCAGTCATATATACAGCCAGTTGTGAGAAGTAAAACTGGTGCTGTTTTATTGTGCATTAACAAGTTTGTTTGAATCATTGTAATCTTGATTTGTGCTGAGACCTTAGGTCCTATCTCTTACACTGAGGGGGAGAGCCTTGTATCATACGGTGATCATTTTCATGTTCCACTTATCCATACTATGTTAGCAGACGAGATTACATCCAGCAGTATTAAAGTCTAAGTATATGTAAAGACAAGATTGTGTTCAGTAACGAAGTTAAATGTACCTGAAAGCTAAATAATGGTTGGGCTGGTCTCTCGCACAGCTGTTACCGAAAGTGCAGACTCGATATTCTTTCGAACGGTGCGTTTGTAGTTAACCAAAATATTCCAAAACTAGACTCTCTAGCCCTTCTTCGCCATGTAAGCAATAATAATAATATACTCATGTTGCTGCCGTAGCGCTTACGCCATTGACCACGCACCCACAGACGCAGGCGGAGCTTGTAAGACCTCCAGTCAGAGGACAAGAGCAAGAACAACCAGAGACCACACAATCCTGATCACCATACAATTCCTTCTTCCTAGCCTCCCATATCAATAATACAAAGCTCTTAACTAGCTTTAATAATGCTTTAAAATCATCCCTGTTCCAATTCTCAAACCCTAAAATAAAGCTTGCCTTATTAAAGTTATCAAGTGTACTAAACTCCCCAAACCTCCCCCCCAATAGATTTTCTAATTCTACCATGAAATTATTTCTAATGCTGTCATATGCTGGACACTCCCAGAGAACATGTACCACACTATTAAAACTAACTTAGATTGTCATACCTCGGCCTATTGGGTCTGCAAACTTCCATTCTGCTCGTGCCACAAACGTAGTGACGTAATGTGCTTCGCATACGTAATGCATAATACGCAAAATTAGAATTTGTACTTAGATTCGGTACGACGTACGTACCAATACGGGGGCAGAATCCGACTTGCTAGTGTGGGGCTCGCTCAGGCTCGCCCCAATTACTGTAAGAAAATATATTATGTGAGGAAAAGCATATGATTTTTGTATTGCAATCCAGAAGGGTAGACCAATGTTCATCCACCACCTTAGCATGTGTTCTTTCCAGTGCAATTGTTAACAGTTATTTAACCTTGGGGGGAGAAACTATATGCATGTACTATTCGTCATTATACATGTTGAAGTAGGGTACTGTAGTTCTACTGCTAAATACTCAATAGGACTAGTGTACTGAGCTACTGGCAAGCTACAATGCTATACAGTGGGGAAGACTAAGCTTGATAACACTACTACTGCCAGTCACATGTTCAGCACCTGTTGTGAGTACATGTGCCTGTGTAGAACTGTTGTCTGCTAGAGCAGAGAGTAGGAAGAAGGCTATGACTGTCATATGCATAGCTAGCTAAAATGAGTTGCCAACTTTGGCAAGTATGATAAAATCGTTGTTCGTCTTTGCCACAGGCATGCTCCTTTCGGCAAGTGACGCTAGCGGGTTTAGTAGCTACTGCTCCTCTGCTCAGCCTCATTCACAGGCTCGACTCCCCAAAATGAGCTGGGGAATGTAGCGCAGCATCCGTCATCATTCGAAAGCCATCTATGCTGTAGCAGTTTGCTCACAGCTTCCTTGCTTCTCCCGATTCTACCGCTGTTTGCTTATTCCATAATGAATGCATAACACATGATGAGCTTTGCCAGGCCTACACTGTGTTTGTACTGCAAGTGACAAATGCTGGGCCACGTCCACGTACAAGGTTATTCTTTGAAGTGTTCACTGTTCTTACCCTAGCTAGGTACCTTCTCTTTCCTGTGTGCTCTGCGATCTCACTTGCCCTGGTTCTCAGGCTTTAGGGGAGACCTAGTTAGGACAGCAGGCCATACATGTGCATTATAGCACCTTTTGGATGGTGACTTCTCCATCATGTTATACTATAGAAACCTGGGTGCATGCACTTGGAGACCATAAGAAGTCGGTGTAATGCCAAAGTGAAAAATTGGTTGCTATATTTTGCTCTGAAGAATTGTTGGCATTCTCAGCATGGATAGACTTCCATTATCAGCAGAAGCTTACTGCAGTCTTATTCTTTAAGCATAGAGCTACATATGTTTGGCTAAAGTTTCCATTAGGGCGAGGCTCCTGGTGAGGTCATTTGTTAATGTTTATTTAATTAATTATGTCTAGGTATGCATTGTGTAACATTCCAGGTTCCCTTGAACAGGACATGTATATAGTTGTTAGCCATGGGTCCAGATGCAGGAAGATTATAAACAGCCAATACAAAGAGTGCTGTGTATAGCACTGAGTAGCTACTAGCCGATATGTGACAGGGGAGATGGGGTGTAGTGGATTCCGAACACTTCAGTCATGTTATAGAAAATGACATATTTTGCATGGTCATTTTGTTGAGGGCATGCCCTAACCTACACCAAGCCCGCCCTCACCTACAGCAAGTTTTGATTCCAAACTGCTGCTTGGAATCAAAACTTGCTGTAGGCGAGGGATGCTAGAATAGCAGTACTCTCAATTGTCTGACTGTCATAGTGCTAGCATAGTCTGTCAGGTGTAATAGCAACACTATTGGAGTGAGAAGACCTGCTGTATATACCCTACCACTAGTGGAAAAGGCTTGTATTAACCCTCGAGCCATACCTTCTCACCCTCTTTCTTGCTCGCTCCAGCCTCACTTCCCTCTGCTTCCTGGTCTCTGTTACTCTGTGCTCTCTCTTCTGTCTCTGTCTTACTATGATTCATCCATATCTTGCAAAGCTTATTTTATTGGATATGAGATGTATATATAGGAAACAAAGATCATATTTTTTAGTAGTATGCCTGAAAAATCAAACATATTCCACCCATATTTTTTTACGATATCAATCTGAGTGGGTAAATGAAGCTATTGGACTTAGTTCAATGACATGCACTATTTGGTGAGGGGTGAGCCGAGGTCTGATCACAAGACTAGCCTCATTTTCAGGCTCCACTCTGTTGCTTTTTTTCTGCACCATACTGTAGGAACCAAAGCTGTGATGGAGGCCTGGGAATGAGGCTGCTGGCATTATGTTGTCTTTTCACAGTCACATAGACGGAGACAAATTTGAGATTATGCCTTTACAAGTCCTCAAATTGTTTTTGGGACCCACTATATACAGATAATATATTAGAGCTTTATACAGTTTAACACACATACACACACACACACACACACACACACACACACACACAATACCCTCAACACCCTAACACACACACACACACACACACACACACACACAATATCCTCAACACCCTAACACACACATACACACACACACACACAACACCCTCAACACCCCAACACTCACTCTCCCAGCGCCAGTAGCCGTGAACTGGATGCCAGTACCCCAGTCCACCATCCCGGGCTGTCCCCCTGGTCTGGAGTACCTCACCCAGATTGACCAGATCCTCGTGCACCAGCAGGTGGAGCTGCTGGAGTGTAAGCACCAAATTGAATTATCTTTTATGGGGACACGTCTTGAGTCATAGATGCAAGGTCCACATGTTTAATTACTAGTACCATTTCTTGTTGGTTTTATCCGTCATGAAAATGAAGTTGTGATTTTACTCTGGCCTAAGCATAAAAATCATTAGGCTGTGCTTATGGTCTCTTACTCCGGCCTCCCCTTGTAGCCATGGAACAAGGTTGATATTTCATATCTAAAAACCAGGCGGGTGTTTTTTACATAAATCATTCAACTGAAGGTTGTGCTCAGCAACAGGTCAGTCTAAGCTAAATGCAGCTGTAGAATGGATCAGCTTGGCTAGACAGTCTCATCATGTACAGCTTCCAGCGAAAGTGCTAACACAGCAGTTTCGTAGTGCGCTTCTAGTTAGCGATCAGAACTCGCCAAAACAGAATTATTATTGTTACCTACCACTCTTTCACCGTCTAGGCAAAACAAAACTGATCTAACTTGACGTACCTTGGCCTATTCAGCCTGCAAACTTTCAGTAGCTTCCACTGCGCTCTTGGCTATAGTGGCATAGTACGTACCTTAGCGCACGTGATAATTGCGGACAAACACACACACACACAAACACAACGTAAAGCAACCTTAGTACCAGCCGGGTGTGCACTTCGCGTGTGCCCGGCTGGTAAAAATACAGGGAAGGCCTGCAAGGACTCATCACGTGATGTCTGTTACTGCCTATATCACAAAAAGCACTGACTGCAGAACAATGTCACAAAATCGATCGCGTGGTCATACTCATGCCTCAATCAGCATGGTACATGGTGGAATACTATTGGAGTTTGACTGGGACAGTGTGGGATGTACCTTACCACACCATCACATGGTCACCATACATGGTGGAATCCCAAAATCCCAAGGGGCTGATGTTGGCTATCCTAGATGACCCTTGCAATGTCATCAAATGGTGTCTCTGACAGTTACATGAATGCCATCTTTGTGGTGTACAAAAGAGTTGGACAAGTCTAGCACATAGCTAGTTTTACCAAGCCCTTATTGTTGGCCTTGTACTCAGCCATTACAAGACTAGCCACTTGCTACTATGCTTAATTAGCTGCTCATCAATTCATTTTATCTCAACTTCATACCACACACTAGCTCAGATTTCATATACTCATCGTTGCTAAGTGCTTCTCTGGGAGTCTGCTAACCAATACTAACCACTGCATGCCCCCAGACTTCACTCTCAGTTTTTTATGCTAGCTGGAGCAGCTAAGGCAGGGTACCTTCTTGTTCTGGGTGGCTGTGCTTCTATTGATTTTACTAAACCGTATGTTGTGGCTGGGAAGCAAACACTCTGATTCACAGTATTTGCTGTCACTTCTGTCACTAGTAAGTCCCGTGTCTCTTTAGCAGCACTGGTAACAGAATTCAGACATGGTATGTAGGAGCAGCAGTATGGTGCACTGCAACAGTGGTCACCAATAATGACCTTCATTCCACCAACACGTGTAACTTTATAGTTAGCCTTGTTCCCAGTCCACGAAAGAGTGGCCTGGTACACACTGTTCGCACATGCGCAAGAATTTACGGAAAACGGCCAGTAAACGTATTCGTAAACGAGTTTAGTCACATGGCAATGAATAGTACGGAGGCAGTATATGAGTATCGGAACTAGGTTCTGATTTCTACAACCGAAATGGCTTTTTAATCAGCCAGGAATAGTAAAAGGATCCGTAATTTTCTATCTGCTAAGACTGTGGCAGCTGTCTTACCATTAAAACTTCGGAAGTGCCTCTCTCCTGGCAGTGGCTGTGAGCTGCTCGATTTTCAATTCCAGATCGGGCATTCTAGGCCTTTCAAAGGCAAACGGGATCGAAGACTCAAACTAACAATCACTTTCTAGGCATCTAACTCGCAAAAAACATCAGTACCTTGCTCAATGCTTGCTGTCTTCACTTTTTACTTTCGTGAAACAAATAATACACGGTTCGTATACGTAGCAATGTACGGGTAAATATTCGATATTTTATGATTACCATAAAAACATGGTAATTTGCGTGCATGCGCAAACAGTCGATACCAGGTCACTCTTTCGAGGGGGATGTGGCCTGGGTACGAGGCTACTTTATAGTAAGCTGCCGACCACATCTATTAGACCCATCTGATGGTCACCTCAGAGCTGAACACCAGCCGGTATCAAACAGTGTTGCTGCTGACAGCTACAGTGTAGCCTCTCTTTACGTGTGCATGAACTTCTGATTCCATATTCACACAATGCTAGGTCAGTGTTCTGTGTCTTGTTTTGTGTCTTAAGCCTATGCTCCTTCTCCTCCCCTCCTCTTGCAGTGGTCACTGGGTGGGAGACTGAGAACAAGTATCGCATCCGTAACACCCTCGGACAGGATGTCTACTTTGCCAATGAAAGTAAGAGATGGATGAGTGTGTGCACGTATTCCTGATTAACTCCAAAGTCTAGGTAATAAATGGAGGTTTCATTGCTGCAGTGTTTACCATATCAGTTTCACACAAACCATCTCAGCGTGAAGTATGAGTAGGAACGAGAAATGTTTGAAAAATGCAGTTACTTAACTACTGTAACATTAGCTTCACTGTACACAGGCTGCCGTCGAAATTTGATTGTCGAAGCGATGATGCTCAACTAAAGGCCTAGGCTGACAATAAGGGTGCCTAAGCTGGCAACTACAGTAGCTACACGTCATGTAACCAGCTAGGGGCAGAGTCGAGATAACTGATAACATAGGATCACATTACCTAACGAATCTCTCAACCCATGTGGGAACACTGATTATAATGTAAGGGGGGGGGATAAGAATGAGCACTAAATGGAAAAAATACAGGAGAGCATATAGGATACATAAGAACATCTTGTGCTGCCAACACCAGTGTTTTTACATCGTAAGGGTAAAGGGTCTATTAACGTGCTGTTTTGTCCATCCGTGTTCTCTGTGTGTGGCCGTCCTGGGTATAAAACAAACATTATTTCATTGCGTATTCTTTCACTGCGTTCAAAGTGCTGTATCTTTGAACTTTTGTTAAGGGCAGGATTCATATGTGCTTACATAGAAGCTCACATTACATAGTGTGTCTGAGCTCTGCCCTTAATATCCCTGAAGTTTAGAGATATAGTACTTTTAATGCAGTGACACGATCGAAATATGTGACAAAATAATGTTCATTTTCCACCCGGTATTGCCACATGGACATGTGTGTTACTTTCCTGTCTTTATTTGAGTGAGTGAATGTGTTTGTGTTGAAGAGAATGTCCTACGAATCAGCTCCGCCATTGCCTGCTCTACTACACACTTTCAGTGGCAAATCGGCAAGAGTCACTTCTGTATACATATCTACATGTACAACAACAGTACTCAACCATCAGGGAACTGCATGCTTCTGGTGCTAAGTCATCTGCTAAGCCAAAGTGTGTATACTGGTTTCCATAAACTTGATGTGAACTTTCCTCCTTGCAGGGTCTGACTGTTGTGTCCGGCAGTGGTGTGGGCCTCTTCGTCCCTTTGCCATGAGCATCACAGACAACACGCAGAGGGAGGTGGGTATAATAGCTGTATGTATACTGGAGGAGAAATAGTTGGTATTTTACACTTGCACTTGATTCTGGTTTATGGCTACTCCAATTAAGAGTGAGTGCTCCTTAGTTCACTTTGGTTAACAGCTGTTATTTGACAAGATAATTTCCTAGCTTACTACAGAGCTGAGGTATCCAGAAATGAGTTTTATGGCTGGCATAGGTCTAGTCTCGTGCCCAGACCTCTATTCGCCCGCCGCGCGGCGGGCGAATAGAGGTCTGGGCACGAGACTAGCATAGGTCATGATCTCATGCGTGGGCTGTGATTAGCATGTGGGGTCATTGTTTAGGTGGCTTAGGTCATGATCTCATGTGTACTATGATTAGCATGTGGGGTCATTGTTTAGGTAGTGTACTTTTCGGCCAATCTGCTTTTAGCTTTTATTGATGACTGAATAGTGAAATTTGGGTGCTGGTTTCAGCTTTCAGGTTAGAGTCCTCACCTGAAACCTGAAATCCCATTCAGCTTTTGGCTCTAACCCCTCACCTGAAAACCTAAAACTCCATCCTGCTTACATGGTCCAGGCTTCCCTTGGTGGGGGAGGCTATTACACATTTGCAGTGTGACAATCCAGTAGGTCATTTGTATAAAAATTGCACAAGTCCAGCAAAGGATATGAAGTGCTATAAAAACAGAAACACAAGCTATAATAAGTATTCAGATTTTTTATCAGCTGTAAAGGAAACGTCATTGCCTACGTTTCGACCATATTATCATGGCCTTCAGGGCATACTATGAGCAACATACAGAGAAAGGGCCTATTAATACTACAACATCAATTAGCTAACACAATAGAGTGATCAGACAGCTCTCTCAGGCTTGGCCTTGAGGCTTGTGAACCCTTTGAGTGTACAGTCTGCAAGCACAGAAGTTTGCAGACAGTGAAAGTAGTGTCCTATTCTGGCAAATTATCATTGTTATGGTGGAAACACATTAGGAAAAACATTGCCAAGTCAGCACTTTTTTCCTTGGATGAAGAGTGCTAGGATTTTAGATATGAAATAGAAATCTCGTTAAGAGTAGAATGAGACCAGCTGATCATCTTCGAGGTAGCTGGTCTACCCAAAATATTATCACTGGTGATAGCTCTTTTATTTTGTTAATTATCTCCATATACATATTTTGTGAACCGCACAACAACAGAAACGTAAGAAATGGCAAAAACGCATGTTCAGTCAAGGTTAATCCTTGCCATAAGTGTTAAGTATGTGTTGTGGAAACAAGTAACCAGAATTATTATACCATGTAATAGACGGCATTACTTAAAAATAGCGTCCAAATATGAAGTCACCAAAGACTGCAATGCCACAACTGAGGGCGGTAGACAATTCTTTTAGGCAGTGATAAGCTCAGACTGGCTGCATTTGTGGCAGCAAAGGGAGATGGGAATGCCTTACGCTATCATGACCTCTCACCTGCCGTTGTGTTCTTGAATGGCCTCTCACCTACCATTATGTGTTCTTGAATGGCCTCTCACCTGCCATTATGTGTTCTTGAATGGTCCTTTTCAGCTGCAATATTTGGTACTATCCATTGCTTATTAGTCAACCAATGTCGTTACTGCTACTGACATGTAATTAATAGTATGTGGGCTTAGCTATACCATTGCATAGGCGTAGCTACCTGCCGTGCGCATACATACATGTACAAGTCTAGTGTGTGAGTGTGGATGAACAGATAGCAGCCTGCATGCAATCAGAGTGGCCTGGTAGCTGCTGTTTGCGCATGCCTAGAAGGCCCGATCTGGAAGTGAAAATCGAACAGCTCACCGCCATGCCAGAGGAGAGATGTGCTTCCGAATTTCTACGGTAAGACAGCTACCACGGTCCTAGCAGATAGAAGACTACAGGTCCTTTTACTATTCTTGATTGGATAATTACATGTGTAAAGCCATTTTGGTTGCATAAAAAATTAGAATTGCTTTTCGGTTTGTAGTTCTTCCACTTACTATACTCGTATACTGCCTCCATACTACTCTTTACCGTGTGACTGAGTTCATTTACAGATGCGTTTATTGTTTTCTGTAATGTCTTGTGTATGTGCAAACAGTAGATACAAGGTCACTTCTCCGATTGCACGGCTTAGGAACTAGGCTAAATGGATAGATATACTCATGAAGAGGGGGCTTCTCAGTTGGCTCTTGCATAAGAAAGAATACCAACTTTTGATTTGGAAAGAAACTTTGCCGACGTTTTGACTAGAATCATCGGCAAAGTTTCTTTCCGAATTAAAAGTTGGTATTCAGTGAGCCTTTCTTTCTTAGATATACTCATGTTGGTGTTAGAATAGTAGCCATCGTTTTCTACATGCACATTTATCTCTCTCTCTCCCGTCTCAGGTGATCCATCTGGACCGCCCCTACCGCTGCAATGGTTTCTGCTGCTTCTGCTGCCTGCAGGAGATGGAAGTGCAGAGTCCCCCTGGCACCGTGATAGGCCACGTGAAACAGGACTTCAGCTTTTGGATCCCCAAGTTCAGCATCCTGGATGCCAGTGGAGCCACTGTGCTGAAGATCCGGGGACCCTGCTGTTATGCAAAGTGTTGTGAGGTGGAATTTGAGGTATGCATCTGGGATCTGGTGTAGCTGGACAGATTAAAATTTGTTCCCTGCAGGAAGCTCTACAAAGTAGAAAGAATTTTCCCGCAATACCCTGCACAAAGGCTGTTTGACTTAACCATGCCGTGCACGAAGGCAATATAGTAATGGTCGTGGGTAGGATAATGCATGAACCGAAGGCGAGTGCACTGCTAACTGGTATATAAACTACTTACTTACTGGGTGTCATTTAGAAAGTGTGCATTATACCCGACCGAAATTGTTGATTGCATTTGCGCGAGATAGTATGCGAGAGCGCGAATCTCGCGCGAACCCACGAGATCGCATATCTTCGCGCAGGAACGCGGCTAATCGCACGATTTCGCGTGGAATTCCGACGGTTCGCGTACACGCGGTTTGGAAAACGCGCGAGATTCTACGCGGTAAGGCTTTGCTAGCACCGGCTGCCTTTCTTCCCGAAGGTACAAATAGATTTTGCCATGCCAGCGCTGGAAGCGAGACTGCAGTTCTCGCCGTTCATGCAAATTGACGCAGTTTTGCGTGATTTCGCGAGAACGCGCGCAAAAAATCTAGCTGTTATTTCGCGAGTTTGCGCGCAACACGCATGCGTTCACACGAAATTCATTGAACAATTTCGGTCGGGTAAATTTAACACACACCAAAGTGTGCATTATGTGGATTTAAAGTACTGTCATGTGATCGATCTTGAGACTTCTGATTCGTTGAAGGTCGTTTGAGTAGCACTAATGTACACTTAAAGGTACTGATCTGTGTATACCACTTCAGGTGCTCTCCGCTGATGAGACCCAGCAGGTGGGCAAGATCACCAAGCAGTGGTCTGGGCTGGCCAAGGAGTACTTCACCGATGCTGACAACTTTGGCATCCAGTGTGAGTGTCCATTAGTAATCAGTTTGCTCGTGACATTATTGGTAAAGTATACAGGTATTTGCCAGGTGTGCATTTCACATGTGCCCAGCTGGTCCTTTGTCTGTGTTGTCTGTTTGTTGGTCTGTGTGTCTGTTGTCTACCCTTATCATGTAGTAGAACATGACACCATATGTTACTATGCAACTATTTATAGCCACAAGCTACTGTAGTGTTTGTGTTGCCTAGGCACTGAAAAAGCAGTAGGTACAGTCAAGGGCGCATCGAGCCGCCAAAGGCGGCGAGAGGGCATGCAACTTCCTATAGTGCAGGTATAGAGGGCATAATGCTGAATGTTACTAAAAATAGCTCTTCCGGGTAACCACGTGGTAGTGAATATACGGTACGTTTGCAGGCATGTACGGTACGTTAATTTGCAGTGATGTACGGTACGTTTCCAGCGGTCAGCTAAGTAATCCAGAAAAGCAGTATCTGTTGTGCCTTCTGCTAGCCCATTTGCTTCTCCCACTGGCGTATCGGGCCAGATTTGGTGAAAGAGCATTGCTAGATACAGCATGTAGCCCTGCCAAGGCGTGGGCTACAGTGAGTCAACTCTGTAGCTGCATCAGTACAATCCAGCAAGCCCCCGGCCCCGATCCAATTGGCGGTTCGATGCGCTCTTTGATATAGCCTTGTTGGAAGCTAAAGAAGTAAGTTTTATGTACCGCTAGCTAGCCGTACTAAAGTCATAAAGCCAAGCATGCTTAGGCCTAAGCTTCCTGACAGTCTGACTGCTTAAGCTTACTGCATGAGATAGGATTGCCACTAATGCCCCGCTTTGTTAAACACTTACCCTCAACTGCCTGTCTATCACGTTTCTGCTGGTGCTGTGTATGGCAAGATCAGCATTCCCTAAAACCATGCACTTCCGGTGATAATTTAAATTCTATGTTTAGTAACATTCAGCATTTTGCAGTCTATACCCTCTCGCTGCCTTCGGCGGCTCGATGTGCCCTTGGTACAATGAAAAAATTCTGTCCCCTTGCAAAATTTGGCTGGCAACTGAGGCAAACCGCCCTTCCCAGTTTTTGTGAAGGAAGTATCTATTTAAGTGACTTGTAGGTGTACAAGGAATGAATAATAACGGCCTCAAAAATCGGGAAAACTCTAGGAAAGCATGCCTAGAATTCTGCAAAGCATGAGTCTTTGTTCCTTCCCGTCATTTTTGTATTCAGTGAACACCAGCCATGGGCACATCTCCTAGCTAAATGCAGCTGTAGAGTCTCAGGGTTTACCGACCTTGCTGTTCAGCTTCACAATGAATCCGTGGTTGTACACAAATGAACTTACTGATGGTCGACTCGAAACTCTGTGGGCTCCTGGTCGTGCCTTCCCACTTTTAGATCTTACAATATTATATGTGGCAGTCCCGAGTAGAAAATGAACACTATTCCATCACGTATTGTGATCACGCCACTGCATTCAAAGTGCTGTAACTCTGAACTTCTGTTATGGCGGGGCCCATACGCACTGCGTAAGTGTGTCAATATGTGAGGCTTCTATGCAATGCATATCAGCCCCACCCTTAATAAAAGTTCAGAGATACAGCGCTTTTGAATGCAGTGATGTAATTGAAATACAGAACGGAATAATGTTCATTTTCTACCCAGGACTGCCACATATATTACTAGGTATACAAATATTTCGCGAGACAGCCAGTCCCGAAAATAACAACTACCATGCATTACCAATTAAGGTATGAAAATGGTCATAGAAGATTGATGCCTTAATTTTGTGTGCAGTACATTTAAAGGATTAGTCTCTCCTCATAAAACTGTGTGATGGACTTGTCCATATTTCTAACTTGTGTATCACAAATTTGAAAACGGCATCCGATAAGAGATGCTATTTTGAATCCCACCAAACCATGACGGACATACATATGTATATACAAATGGTGGGCTGATTACACATCACGATTAGTTGCCTCCCTACCGCTCGGCAATTATACACAGCCATCTATGCACACACACACACACACACACACACTCTCTCTCTCTCTCTCTCTACGTAAGGTAAAACATACTCCTCAAGCCACAGATGTGCTCAAGCCACAAATTAGATTCATAAGCCTAAAATAACTATGACATAAGCTCTAATAAGCACTTGTACAGAAGCTGGTACCCACAAGGTAACATACTGTGTGCAAAATCGTAACAGTTTATGTTTTCCAAACTAGACTATAATGATAACCTATCTAAAAAGGCCATACCACCACGCTGGACACCAAACTAGCAGTGGCCCGCCCTCTCTGTAGGCAGCTACAGGTCGGGAGACTAAAGGGGCCGAAACCTGTAGTTGTTGTTCAATGATCGGATGTGGAACTCACCTGATGGTCAACAACAAACTGTAGAACTGTAGACTCACATGTTGCTAGCTACATATACAAAGGATGGATCATCCAACACACTATATAAATAAAACTAGACGTACGCATTGCGCAGGTGGGGCCTTGCGTAGAGGTATGACGTAAATTAGTTAGCACAAAACCACACCCACTAGAATGTTTGGGAGCTGCATAGCCCACGCAATTGCTGGAGAAGCGACGACCACACGAATGGGCCTTCAGGAGACGGATGTCTCTGTATACAACACAGTTCCAAGGACCAGTTATGGCTGCTACAGAGTTGCTTGAAACTAGCGTTTGTATCACTTGCGATCGATCCGCGTATCGTCCGTCTCCAACGGTCAGATCTTTGCTGAAACAGAGGCTACACAAACTCTAATCATGTTGGAGCTGTAGTAAGCCTACCTGGGTAAAAAGAAGTGATCGATTAGTCCTGATCTCTAATCCTTCGTGCACCAGAAGTACAAAGGCGGCATCCCTGTAACTGGTAGGACGCCATCTTGAACGCGTGCTTGCTCCCTGGTGGCCTCCAGGGCCGAAAGCGTTAACAGAAATAGATATATCTATACACATATATATATACATACACTAGCTCAGATTCGATCCCCACACTGCAAGATTACTTGCCTCACGCTAAGGCACTTGGCAATAAATGGGTTGTGGCAGGGTACTTGTCGGTTGCATTATGAATTATGCCAAAATACCTAGTTTTGTTTTCCTTTCTTCTCCCAACATCCTCAAACACACACACACTCACACACACACACACACAAACAGTCCCCATGGACCTTGATGTGAAGATGAAGGCAGTCATGATGGGAGCCTGCTTCCTCATTGTGAGTCATAATTATAGCATTATTTTCTGCTGGAATTATCCTTTAATGTACTAAGCTTTTTGCACTTCATAGCTAGAGTAACGGAAAGCTATTGCAACCACAAAAATAGATTCCATCAAGAATCTATACACTCACAGTGGTAGATTGGAAGTGCAAGGTGTTTTATGCTACCGTATAGTGCCATATTTTCGAGGCACATAATTTTCGTGGTTTTTGCACATGCGTCTCGGACCGTGAAAATTAAGCTTGTGAAATGTTTTCCCAGGATTGCATGAAACTTTACACTTCGTTTTTTGATTCAAGCGTATATTCATGATGGCTCTCTTTAAAGCGAATGACACAAAGCTGCCGGATCCTTAGGGTCCGCTCTCAAACAGTACCATCGTGTCTGCTACAGCAATGCGGAGGTAAGATCATAAATAATATGGCTTCCCAATAGCTATATTACAATGGTAAGACATGTGCTTCAGCTCCAGCAAGCGCCGAAAAGAGGTCCGTACACAAAGTTCACATCAAAATAGAAAGCTAAAATAGGAAGCGAGCATCAGAGCACGGCGTAGCTGCAACTATCCACTACTACTATGAGAAACAATCTCTCGAAATGGGCGTGGCTATCAGGAATCCTTGATCCGCGAAATGTATTTTTGCAAAATGTTTCTGTATGACTAATCCGCAAAAAAAGTGTCCCCTCGAAAATTTGGTGCTATTTTTCCATTTAGCACTATTGCATAACAGGTATAGGTAACCACATGCTCAGCATGTATGTGATAACCTTCCATGTTATTTGGTTAAATTAGGAAGTCATTGGTCTTTTTAGGCAAAGCCTATTGTAGGTGCATTAGGCCATACAAACTTAATAGCTGGTTTCTGGTCCAAGGAAATGAGCAAGATCAAGGAAGGCACATTTTTTCAACCAATTGGAGGCTTGGGCTAGCTCCCCTAGTGCATATTATAACGATGGTATTACACATTACCGCCTGTTTTCTCGCATAAATATGGTATTTAGTAACTAGTGTCTGATTAAAAGAGCGTAGTCCGTGGTTTTGCATGGTAGCATTGTATTCGCAATCGGCTGTCACTCCTAGGTGGCAGCATTTATTGAAAAAGTACATGTGTACTGCAAGTTATTGTCAAACTCATGCACTATTCGCATGTAAATGGTAATGTGTACGAAAAACCGTGAAATACTGTGGGTTCTAATGCATTTCATGCACAGGGCATGTGGCCTGAAACAGGGGACCAGACACTGGTTATTAAGTTCTTTGGCACTTCAGGACATTTATATTGCTTCTGCTTACAGTTGCAGCCACTGATTGTGCATCATATTTCTAATTATGTGTCTTGTGTTATTTTTAACTGTTAGGGGACAGGCCAGTTACTCCAACTAAATAAAGTTTGGGCAGTTGTATGTTACATATCTGTGACAATAGTCCTTCAAGTGTTAATTAACTTAAGCCTTATGCCATGATAGGAGACTAGGACAAACCTATTAGCATTTTGAACACTAGTTTCCTATATAAGGCCAGAGGCCTGCCTGGGCTACTGCATTTAACCTGCCATGGCCATCATCAGTTAAATTTAATGCTCTTTACACTAGCTTATTTTTCTTTCCTTTCAGGATTTCAACTTCTTTGAACGCAGTAATTAGACATTGATGTATGATCCCCCTAACATTAGTTTGCTGCTCTTTGCTAATTAGTGTGTTTATACAAAAGAAGTGTTTGTAGATATATTACATAATGGAAACACATTGCTGAAGTCTGTATGTAGAATTTAAATCTTTGTATGTGTCAGTTTTAGTCAGTTTTATAATTCTAAACTGCAAAGAAAGTTGAATGTCTCTGACCACTTATGCTGTCAAAATCCCACGTTAGGACCTATTACATGTATGACTTGTATTACACATTAACATGAGAATTAACTGTCATAAAAAACATGATTTTGTTAAGGCTTATTTGGGTTCTTACCTGCTGCCATGTGTTATTTGCATGGTATCGTGCAACAACATTAGTATTATATTCTAAAGCTGAATGTCTATGGAACATCTCTGCAATTTCCATACACCACTCTCTATACATATCATGTAGAGATTAACTTTGTTGTGAATTTGCAGGTCGGTGATAATTATGAAACAAAATTTCAATTTCAATTTTCAGCTTCATATGAAATTGAGATACATGTACTGTAAAAATTCATTTTGTATGTCCCACAGTACAAATTCCAATTTTCTTCCTGTAAAAAACATGCATCATTAGACAATGATCCCAACTCATATATCAATTATCAGTAAGTGGTTTATAGAAACAACATGCATGCCTGTAACGTCTTACATCCATAGTGGAAGAATGCATACAGCCATGAGGATGTATAGGATAGCCTTGTGCATGACATTGTATAAGTATGTAGAAACCTTATTCAGTGCGGTGTAGGAAGCCACACTAAAGGTACCAAACTGGCTGGTTAGTTTGAAGGGTTGGTAAACAAGGTCCCCCAAAATTCTTTTTAGCAAATTGGAGTCAGCTGCTGCCGCCATGGACTCTCCCCATGACATACTGTTTGTTGAGTGTATGCACTGCTAACAGAACTGCTGTATCACTATAATTTATAATACAGCAGACTATTATGGTTGCTCACACTTTAGGTACATGTAGCTATGCCACTTTAGAATAACAGAATGAGTGGGTGACTAATTAGATTATATAATATAGGACCATTCAGGCTGATTCAAGGATACCATATTATTATGCATGCATGCGATGTAGTTGGTTGGCTGGGGTCTGCTGAGGGAGGCTGTATATCTAGGGCTTTATTAGTATGAATATTTACTACAGTTAATTTGCTTACACGTTTCGTATTATATCTCTGTCTTGGTACACTGTAAAAGCCTGAACCAAAAATTTGGTTACTATAGAGCTTCGACTAATATAGACAATGTGGATATATTGTCATTGACAGCTGGTATTCCTGCGGAGCTTAAAATATCCACCGCTTAGCGTGAACCGATAGCACTATCACTGTGTTAACCAATTGCCTGCTTTCCTCTTAGCGAGGCGCCACTTTTGGTCATTAGCAGTTGTTTTCCACGCCCCCCTCAATTACTTCCGGCTTAAGCGGAAGTTCAAAGAGTTGGAACACACAAAGGTTTTACAAAAATACACCATATCTGCTTCAATAGTCTTCCTCACAGTACTTGCTTGTGTAAAATGAAGTTGGTACTCCAACTGTGCATGCACAAAACCACATTGATTTCACACTGAATTGTGAGGAGAGTCACAACCAAATTTGAAGCTACTGTCATAAAATTCATCTAAAAAGTGCTGCAGCATAACAAACAAAATATTATCTCTCAAAGCCTCGTCCCCAAGCTCCCTTCTCACATGCATTTTCATGTGTGGGAGGTTATATTAAACTCCGGGTCTGCAAAATTGGACGTCTGACCAACCATCCTCGTGGCCTGGGATCAACCTACAGGAATAAACAGTGCAAGTGGATCACAGCAGGTTACCAATCCAATAGACTCATTGCATTAGTGCCCTGTCCAAATCATCCTTAAATGCTGCCGTACATGCCCGCCATTCGTCCTTCAAAACGACAGTGTGGTGGGGTTACCACACCCCTATGGCTTCAACTACAATGGGTCTATAGTGAATTGATTTCTTCACGTAAGGATGACGTTTCCTTAGCTTTCCTAGCAAAACTTTTACATTGTGTGCAGAGGGTGCATGGTTATGTTCCATCCCATTCCACCTATTAAAGTACGGAACGTACCACCAGTTTCATCATAGCTACAGTGAGTGAGAGCAAGCTTATATTACAAGGGAAATTCCGAACTGAACATGCTACATATACATACAAGTTAAGGGAAATCCCAACAACAGTAAACAACCTGTACACATGTAAACTACATACAAGATATAAACATTGAAGACCTGAATGTGCCAAGCAGCTGACTATATAATAGTTAGACACCGAGACCAAGGGATCTACGCGATTTAGAAACCCGAAGGTAGCGTCCCGAGCGAAGCGAGGGTGCTACTAAGGGCCTGAGGGTTTCTAAATCGCGTAGATCCCATTGGTCGAGGCGTCTAACTGATTTAGACCATAGCAACAGGCTCTACGTAGCAACACAAGTTAGTTCACTTAGTCGATAGCCGACATGGACTATAAACAGATTATGCCCAGAGGATAAGGGCACTAAGTTGACAAGCCGGGCACTAAGTGATTTAGTGCCCTCCAGTTGACCAATGAGATTTGCATAAATCAGTGAAGTATGGTCTAAAGTCTTCTAATTGATGTCAGAAACATAATTATGCTCAAAATTGAAAGGCAAGCGAATGAGCACACATTATGTAGGACCTGACCTAGTTTACCCCTAGCCGATTGATCTGGCACACCAAATCAAAGTTTTGGCCCAACCAGAGGTGTGCTCCCAAAATGTGGAAGCATACGATCAGGAGCCCATAACCCAAACATTATGTGAAAAAAAGTTTGAGGATTAATGATCAGTAAGCCATGCTGATGCTCGTTTTACTTTCAGCAATAAAGGAGCCTCTCTTCATCATTACACCATCAGTATCAGGCCAGTAGGCAGGAGAGGTTCAAGGGGGTTCGCTTGGAAGGCCTAAAATCTAAAGACTACTATGAGGCCTGGCATCATGAACTTCCCACTAGCAAGCAGGTAGAAATCTCCCGCACTCAAGTACTTAAATAGCTTCATACCCAGGCCTTCCTTGCCCTAGATTTATCTTGCAGTCGTGCAGATTTTCTATATGGCTGTAAGATAAATCTGGGCAAGTAAGGCAAGGTATGAGGCTAGGTACAAAGGCTGCCACTGTACCAGTATAGTGTGACCCACAAAACATGAAACTGATCCCTCCTCCCAGCCTTGAAGGGTCCTCCACCCTCGTATGGCCTCCATCTTGCAATAGATGACCCCCTCTCACTTTGAAGTAGCCTTGAAAGGTCTTCTACTATTATATCAAGCCTACTTGGTAATAGTAAATGTGTACTTCCATAACAAAAGTTGGAACAGTTTCAAGGCACAAGGATCATACTCCCAATATCCATACTGCGAGTAGCTACTTATACACATTGGCTCACCTGCACTTGCCTTTTCGACTTGGTACTCGACGCCAGATCAAAGAACTATCGAGTTTGCCTCACCCGGTCTGAAAAACCGCCGTGAGCTTCACCAAGTACATCACGGTTTATTTCATGATAATGAATCCAAGCAGTCAATAGAACATTTTATTGATTCCTTCTGTATAGAACAGACGCTTTTTGCAGTCTTGAAACGTTCTTTGTTCCTCTCTAGACACCGCCATTTGCGCTTCTCTGTGGACGCCATTTTGAGCCACGTGAAGGCTAATCTTGGGGCCAAGATGGGGGAAACATACTGTGGAGCACCAGCATACGCTGACGATCTTGCCCTGATAGCTTCCTCCCCAGAAGAGCTGCAGAAGATGCTGGATATTGTGTATACATATTCTAACAACTGGAGATACAGGCTGAATGCCTCCAAGTCGAAAGTCATGATTTTTGGGTCAGCCAAACCCAAAAGCCTGAATGTACGCTTGGCGCTGAACGATGAACCCCTGGAGATTGTGGAGGAATACACTCCCCTTGGTGTCCTCAGATCCTCTGGCCGCACCACCATTGCCAGAACTAACCGCCAAATTAGTGCAGCAAGGTACTCCTTCTTTGCACTTAACAGAGCCGGTTCCAGATTTGGATGTATTCACCCCATCACCTCGATGCGCCTGTACTCATCCATCTGTCTCCCCCGCATGTTCTATGGATGTGAGCTCTGGGCTGTGACCAAAACGGAGTTGGAAATGTTTGAGAGGTCACATAGGAAGATCCTCCAAGGTCTTCAATGCTGGCCTGCTTACCACAATGGGGGCCCAGACTATCGCAGACATGGTTGCCATTAAAAAGCTTCTTTTTGTTCAATCTGTGGTATCACTCCCTCAGGACTCGCTTCCTCGTCAGGTCTTGTCCAAAAGATTGCAAGCGCAAAATGCCAAAGCATGGCTCCCCACCATGCTAGTATCCTCGAATACCCTCAACCTCCCCTCCCCCGATGATCTGATGCAGCAAGCTCCATCTAAGCCTGTGTGGAAGAGAGTGGTAACTGGCATCATCCGCGCAAGGGCAGAACTGTCCCTACTTGAAGAAGCAGAGCGGAAATCCGACCTTCATCTCCTCACCCAAATGAACCAGCAACCGGGCAGCCCGTCCCCTCTCTGGACCTGCACACACAGAAGGGACCTGTTACACCTCACAGCCAAGAGTAACTTTAGAATGCGTCTCCTTCTAGGCTGCCATGGATTAGAGTCAGATGCTGCTCGTTTTCGAGTGAGAAATCGTGGCCTAGTTGCAGGCTCTTCCATCTGTAGACTATGTTCGCTAGGTAACGAAGACCCTACCCACTTTCTGGCTATATGCCCCACCCTCGAAGGAAGACGTAATACGAGACCTGCCCCCCACGCTACATTCTCTCATTAATGCATTCCAGACCCAGCACGTGACCTGATGAATTCAATTTTGTGCGAAGAGGCGGCAGAAGGCTATACCAATGTACAGGCGGCGCTGCGCGCATTGTCTCGCTCACACTCGCTAATTACATTCCAAAGCGCGTTCGTAATCTATGGTCTATTCTTGATCGCTTTCTCGTGAACCAAGTTCCCAAGTCGTTCCTTGGCTAGCTAATTTTCTATCCACCATCCAGAGACTAAACATGGCTACTCACAGTGGTCTTAAAGACTATGAGGACTACACCGTCACTTCTCAAGACTATGACAAATACCGTACTGCTGTAGGGCCAGAAGTTGTTCTTGGTGCCCTGACCTATTCAACTGGGAAACCTGCTAAGGAACTGCATGTCCTTGATGCCGGCTGTGGCACTGGTAACTATACAGTTGCTCTCAGCAAGTATTTCGGAAAGATGACAGGTCTGGATCGAAATGAGGGTATGTTGCTTCAACTCAAGCAAAAAATGTTAATTCCCAGGAATGTCGAGGTAAAGTGTGGAAATATTCTGGCCATGCCTTTTCCTGATGCCAGTTTTGATGGAGTCACCTGTAACCAGGTGATTCACCACTTGATTCCAGAGGATGCCAGTGGTTTTGAAAATGTGGGTGTCTTTGTGAAGGAGGCTTATCGTGTAGTCACTTCTGGAGGAGCACTAATTATCAATACCTGTACACCTGAACAGGTTCTTGATGGACATTGGTCTGGCAACCTTATTCCTGAGGCCAGCAAAAAACTTGCTAAAAGGTACCCTACCATTGCCATGATGGAAAATTTCTTGAAGCAAGCTGGATTCACGATTGGCCCTGTATTGAGCAACACTCGTGAGACTGTCCTCCGAGAGGATGCATGGCTAGACAAAGATGGACCATTCAAACCAGAGTGGAGAAATGTAGATAGCACTTGGGCTTTGGCTACGCCTGAAGAGTTGGAATCTGCACTGAAATTTTGGCGGCAGACGGTGGATGAAGGAAAAGGTGAAGAGTATATTGCTAAATTTGAAGAGAAGCGAAAACAGATAGGTTCCTCGGTGTTTATTGTAGGGTACAAGCATTGAGTATGAGCTAATGATGATTCATATAGCTACTCTACAGTTTTATAATCTAATGTACTATTTTGAGTCAAATTATTTTAAGTCTGGCTTTAGTCTGTTATACATATGCAACTCTCCAGGCATCTACTGAACTGAGTTTGAACTGTTGAGGTTGTCTCTATTTAATTATAATTTATATTTATGTAGCTGTGTTATGAAAATTTCCTATATATTATGTTGTATATACCAAGTTGATGTCTTTTTGCAGGGGAACGCTGGGTCGGTTTTCGGCAAAATAGGGTTAATAAATTACAATTTTCCTAAGCTTAATAGCTAAACAAGCTTTCTCAATTCTCTCGCGCTGTTCATTGACGTTTGACAGTGAGAGCATGCACCTGAATAGTGATTATTATGGCCTATCATCTATGCGAGAAGTGAAGGAAGGACTACTGCCAGCTGGCAGATACACAGCTAGTGTCATGAAAATGATGGGTGATGACTTCATGGCTAAACCACTATACCTCCGTGAAATGAATGGGCAGAGATACCTTGATAGCTATATCTGCATGCATGTCTGACTCACTCCTCTCTCAACCAGAGTTGAAGTTCACCACTGCAAGCATAGCTGCCCAGTCATAAGCTCAGTTAATTTCAACTTGAGTGACGTTGAAATGGTCAAATGTAGTACCTATTCCAAAATCTGGAGACAAAGCAAGTCCGGCACACTACAGATCAGTCTCTTTGCTTCCAATATTGAGCGGTAAACTTCGGGAGAGGCATAGCTATAATTGTGAACCTCTTGTTACAACATCTGATGGAGACACAGCCAATCTTGAGCTCTGGTTCATAGCGGAGTTTTCAGAGGGGAAAGTCAAAAGTAACAGCCCTACTACAAACTAGCTTCTAGGATTCGAATGGTGTAAAGTTTGCTAGTGTTCAGTCAGCACACAGAGCTAGATGATGTACTAGGGTGAATACATGAACGACCGACCATAACCAGGAATGAACAACCATAACCAGAAACATATAGCTATAGTAACCAAAAAGGGTTTTCATCAAGTCTAGGTGACTTCAACTGCACAGAAGAGCCACTGTCCAACTTTCTGGTGGAAAGACTGCTTGGTCATGGTCTCAAAATCTTGATATCAGTCTAGTCAAAGCCAGGCTCTCTCACTACCCCAGCAACTCACAGCTTGGCGGACAGACCAGTGAAGCGCTTCAACGATACCACCTTTGGGGGATGGGCTTGCATAGTGACTAGAGTTTCATTGCACAGAGTATGTATAAATAAGCGGCCATCCCTCATTTCTACTAAAGTGGTTGATTCACTGAAGTTGTTAGATAATATTAATACAAGTAAGCACACGTCCTTGTTTCCATTGAAGTTGTAATGTTTTTTGTGACTTACACTAATTGATTGGATTGTTGACATTCGTCGGATCCGCTTCCACCAATACAGATGCACCTCCTTTCTTTATTTTTCCATCATTTTCCCCCCCAATTTTTCTGCACACATGGAGGGTCTGGGGATGAGACTAAGGCAAGCCTTTGTGACATTTGTAAATGTACGGGGACACTATTGAATGACCATATGCAATTTGTAATTATGTCAGAGTGAAAAAAATTTCAGGTAGCTTTGTTCAGTGAGTTATACCATTCCTCTGCCATGGGCATGCAGTGACCTGGTGTGAGCATCTGACTGGCTGTTCATTGCGACGTCATTGAGACTGGTGCTCTGTTTCAACGCTACATGAGTAGAGGAGAGCTGTTTATGAATCATAAGCACGTCGGTACAGTAAACTCATACATTTGCTCTTGCTTTAACAGAGAACTGTAGTGCCTACCTTGCAGACCTCATGCATCATCTGCTCTGCCTCTGTTCTGTGCGCCTTTCTGTTTCTGGTTGTAACCTACACTCTCTAAGACTTGTAGGGAATGTTGTACAGGGTACAAAAACAATGGTTGGGGGTAGCTACCAAATTTTTTGTGATATATCTTCTTGGAGAATATGAAAGTCAACGAATCTTCTGGTACCCCGTATCAGAAACCCTAGGGAATCTGACACCCCATACTACAATCTCTGGACTTTGTAGAGAAATTGGTCCACTCTACCAGCAGATATTACTGCTTTGGTTAACCAGGCAGAGTCTAAGCAAGTACACATAGCTAGCTACTATCAGCTACCGTTTAAGTACTGTGTTTGAATTTAACACTCTTGCTATCATCTGGCTGGTGGAGCATGCTATGGTCTCTTTCAAGTTCACCTCATTTGGTCTACAGGTGTGAATCATGCCCATTGATGCAGAGCAGTGGAGGGCCCAAACTGGGCTCTTCTGTACCTCTCGTGTGCTCCTCTGCCCACCAAGATGCAAACAGCCAAAGCCAAGGTGCAGGCCGAAACACTGTTACTCAACATAAAGTTCTCCCTGGCTGTACTGCTAGCGACATTGAGAACTGGAGTATTCTATGTCTCTCGAACACTTAAGCTACTTGGGTGGATTACTTGTAACACCTTCCAGGTACTGTCATCGATTGTCAGATTGAGTTGCAAAAGGCTGAGAGGTGCCTCCATCCTGCTTGCTTTATGCCTGGTGGTAGTGCCAATGCTACTGATCATCTTAGGAGACGTGGAGGAGAATCCTGGGCCTCCAAAAATACAAAGTAGGATACAGCTTCTAGTGTGATTGAAACTAATTCAGTGTAATTTTTTTTACTGTTTCATATTGACATTCGCCAGAAAGTTTTATTTTTCATAGCCTGCTTGATCATGCCCCATGCCCATAGCCCATAGCAGCTCTTAAAATTTTGTGGGAACAAAATATGCAATGCATGATTGCCTCATCGATATAGTGATAATCACGAAGAACCACATGACCTTGGATTATAGACCAAAATATGCAATATTGCGTAATAATAATATTGTATATATATATATATCCGAGTGTGCCGCTCCTAAAGGTAGCTAAGTGACATGTGGTTAAAGGAGACTTTAACTGTATCCAAAGTCACTGCACTGCATGAGTAATAGTAATCTAAGGTGCCCAATTGAAGCCCTCAAAAGAAAGGTCTAGATTTCCAATTGGATTGTTAATTAGAAAACTTGAATAATATACTAGTTGCCATTACTATTTTGCTTTATAAATTTTTGTATTAAAGAAAAATCTATACCAAGCAGGCATTAGCAAGTAAGACCCAAGACTAGACTATGAGGTAGCTATATACAGGATTCTGTACATATCTTGCAAGACCATATACGTGTACTCCCAGAGTGATATCAGCCTCGTACCAGCACATGTGTGCGTTATGCAACTGAGAGAAAATCTCACTTGCATTACGTAATGCATATTTGTGGTGGAGCCTGGTGTGAGGCTAAAGTGATATAATGTCTCCGTTTTTAAGACAACCGGGCACCTCTTAAAATATAATAGGGTGTATGAGACACTGTCGACATTGTTCAGAATCACTTTAGTGTATGTACTTTCCTACTCAGCCTCCTGCCTTGGAGTGAGTGACCTGAGCTGTGTCCGGGAGGAGCTCCTGGATATCAGCCACAAGTGGTTCGATATCGGGCTCAAGTTACAGCTGAGTGTAGGAACCCTAGAGTGTATTAGAGACCAGTATCCAAGTCCGTCTACTTCCCTGCGCGAAATGTTGCTCGATTAGTTAAAGAAGGTTGACCCACCCTCCACCTGGGAAGGACTAGCCTATGCTCTGGAGAGCCGCACCGTGGGAGAGCCATGGCTGGCAGAGCAACTGAGAAAAAAGTACTGCAAGACAGTACAAGCTGCTGGTTAGTATTAATTATTGTCTTTTAATTAGATAATTACCTACCGTACAGGTGTGATGTAAAGTAGTAGTAAAGTGTACCATAATACTGGTAATGGCTGTACATGAGGTTTGATGTTTACTTTAATGCGCCATACAGTGATACCAGAAGTAAATTAAGAGTGATCAGAAACCATAAAAAGCACTGTCACAGTTGGTACTACATACAAGACCTGAGTGTGTTGACTTGACATCATAGTTTTGGCAAGTGTCTTTCAGAGATTGAAGATATCAAGGAAGGTTCCTAATCATAATTCCTAATGTCTTATAGGAATACGCGACTCTTAAAATTTGAGATGACTGTTAATCGTTTCTGCAGGTGAACCTGTTCAGCACCCATGGCAGCCCCTGGCATTCAGAGAAGAGATGCCTGCTCCTCGTCCCCCCATATATGGTCCAGTCCCCCCACCCCCTGGCCACACTCCAGTGGATCAGTATGGTTCCTACTTGAGATCAGTCTACACCAGCAAGAAACTACCAACCTACTCCAAGTGGCCACCCTCTTCCTCAACAAAATACATCCACCTTGCAGTGGTCAAGAAGGAGAGAGTAAGCAAACGAAAAGCAGATGAGTTTACTAGAGCAACAATTCATGGAACTGAAATTGATGATATTTATCGGAAGAAAGAGGCTGTAGACTTCAGCAAGGTTGGAAAAAGGAAGATGGATCACTTGCAAAACTGATTCTTGTTGAAGGTGCCCCGGGAATTGGTAAGACAACATTCACATGGGAGGTGTGTAGGAAATGGGCTAATGGTGAGATCTTACAAGAGTATGGACTAGTAGTTCTCTTGCGGCTTCGTGACAAGCGAGTGTGACAAGTAAAATCTATCTTTAATCTCTTTCATCATCCAAATTCTGAGCTCAGTACTGCAGTAGGAAAAGAAATTCTTCATCACGAGGGGCAATCAGTCCTGCTACTGTACGAAGGTTACAATGAACTCCCAAAAAGACTGCAAAAACAGCAATCTATCTTTCTAGGTGTTCTACGCAAGCAATACCGATCACAAGCCGACCATCAGCAACTGGATATCTCCACTGGGAATTCAGAAAACAGATTTCACAGCATATTGAAATACTTGGTTTTACAAAAGATGATATCTTTTCCTATGTACGCGATGTCATAGTAGATGAGCAGATGTGCAGAGACTTTCTCCAGTACCTGAAATGTTACCCCTACATTCGTGGGATGATGTATGTGCCACTGAATGCTGTGATAGTACCAGAAGTGTACAAGAGCAGCCAACAGAGTCCTGAGGAGTTCATACCAACCACTACGACTGAACTTTACTCTGCCCTCACACGAAGCATACTGCTGCGCTACTTACACAGCCACAGTGAGTATGGACAACGAGAGTGGAATTTGAAGGGTTTTACAGATTTGCCTAAAGAGCTGTACGACCAATTTTGTCATGTCACTAGAGTTGCCCTTATTGGCATGATTGAAGACAGGTTTGTGTTTGACAACCTCCCAAATGACTTTAACACGCTGGACCTGATGCAATCTGTTCCCGAACTGTATGTTGACCAAGGGGCTTTGATCTCTTACAATTTCTTTCATTTAACACTGCAAGAGTACTTAGCAGCTGTCAATATATCACAACAACCGGTGGAGAAACAGATTAAGTTTTTTCAGACGAGCAATGGATCAAGACCTGGAAGACCAGACTACTCTGACTGTAGCATTGGATCTAGACCTCAAAGTCCAGATTATTTTGATGTGGGGTATTCTGGCTTCGTATCTGACGAAGAATTTACCTCTGAAGTTCCCAAAGCAATAATTGACAGAGTAAATACTACTCAGCCACCCGGCTCTCAAACATCGGCCTCAGAGAACACTCTCCCTACACTCATATTGGGTCAAATGGCGCTCTCAACATCAGTTACAACTGATGTAGATATCATTACCACTCCAAATACTACAGTGCCACTGAGTCAGGGGCATCATCCACTCAGCTATCACTACCAGATATTAATGTACCTGGAATCTCAGGAATCTCCAGGATGAGGAACGTGCTGAGGTTTGTGGCTCCTATTATGACCCAGGATATGGCTTTGAAATCTCTTCACTGGTTGTTTGAATCACAATGCAGTGACACTTACAATGAAATGATTAGACATAGTAGTAGTTTTCTCCTTCGCTTTGCTGGTGAGTCCACTATGTCACCTTTTGACTGCTTTGTGTTAGGATATGCCACTGCTCATGTCACCTGTTGTTGGAAGATTAATTTCTTGGCTACCTATATTGGTGATGAAGGTTTGGAGATGTTAGTGGCTGGGATGAACTTTGGCAAGGAGAATTTCACCCGATCTGATTACAGCGTCAATCTGATTTTGAATAAGTGTGATATTACATCTAAAGGACTAAATTATCTCAATAAAATCCCTGTCAACCAAAATATAACTAAACTACAGCTATGTCATAATGGATTTGGCGATGGAGAAGCCACCAGATTAGCAGAAATACTGAAGCAGAACAGGACGCTACAGCAGCTGGATGTTAGCAGCAATTCCATAGGCCAGGGAGGAGCCACTGCATTAGCAAAAATGTTGAAGGAGAACTGGACATTACAGCAGCTGAATATTCGCAACAATTCCATAGGCCAAGGAGGAGCTACTGTACTAGCGGAAACGTTGAGGGAGAACATGACGTTACAGCAGCTGGATGTTAGCAACAATTTAATAGGCCAGAGAGGAATCACCACACTAGCAGAAATGCTGAAAGAGAACGGAACATTACAGTACCTGAATGTTAGCGGCAATTCCATAGGTCAGGAAGGAGCCATCACACTAGCAGAAATGCTGAAGGAGAACAGGACATTACAACACCTGAACGTTAGCGGAAATTCCATAGGCCAGGAAGGAGCCACCGCACTAGCAAAAATACTGAAGGAAGACAGGATGCTACAGTGCCTGTATGTTAGTGACAATTCCATAGGCCAGGAAGGAGCCACTGCACTAGCAGAAATGCTGAAAGAGAACAGGACATTACGGCAGCTGAACATTAGCGATGGTTCCATTGGTGAAAAGGGAACTGTCATATTTGTTGAGAGTCTCGAGTGTAACACTACTCTAGAGAGACTGACACATTCAAGGCATTACGAGTACACATTGATACCACTTTCACCAGTTCAAGAATACAGGATTGTTTGGGAATGGCTACTTTAAATTTTATCATGAATTAACTGAGCGTAATAAAGTTACGTGATGTCGTTGATATTATAAGTACTTGCCGTCGGGCTTGTGCTTATAAATCAACAACATCCCTCCTGGGTGTATTATAACTAATACATATTATAACTGCTGTGGATTATGAACATTGACCAATAACAATGTACTTGATTCTGCCCGTCACATTTTGGCTTGTATTTAATTTAATAGGGGCTTCATCCATGTACCAATTTTGTTATGGTATATACAGCTATTGCTTACCAGCTTCTTACTTGCTGCCATATATTTATTTACAGTAGAAATATCGATTTATTTCGTGTAAAAAATGCATCATTAGACATTCCCAATGTATCACACAATTCATCAGTAGGCAGTTTATAAAAACAATGATTGTGCGTTCATGCATGTAACTTCTTATAACCATCTTGATCTGTAGCAGAAGAGTGCTATAATATAGCATACAGCTATGAGGATGGTGTACTGGACAGCTTCCGCTGAAGCCCGAGAGGAAGGGTCAACCTGCATGTATAAATATGCATGTCAATGTGTGGTACAGGGAGCTACATTTGAAAGAAAAGGTACCAAACTGGCTGGTTGGTTTGAGGGGTTTGCAAAAAGGTCCCAAATTTTTTTATTTTACAAAGTTGATGTTGGAGTCAGCAGCAACTGCTACCGTGGACTCTCTCCTAGTTTCCATGACTTATATTCGTTGAGTGCATGCACTGCTAGCAGAAATGCTAGTGGTTACTGTGGTATAGCAATATATTTGCTCATACTGACGTCACACTTTAGGTAGCTATGCCACTTTAAAATAACAGAACGAGTGGGTGACTAATTAGTTTACTAGTTATATAATTGTATGGTTTATTATTATTATTTGTGACATTACAGGACTGCCCATAGTATTATGCATGCAATAAGTGGCTGTGATCTGCTAAAGCTACATTTAGAATGTTGTGTTTGCTACAGTTAATTTGCTTACATGTGATACTATAACCGTTATGAAATCACTTCTGTCTTCATTAGTACCAGATGCAGTGACTGTCAGAAAAGTGGCTGGCCCTCCACAATCACTTGCATCCCTCCTCAAAGAAACGGTTGCTGTAATTTCAACTGTTTCGTTTGTCTTAACAAGCACTTGCTGTGGTAGAACAGAGTAACTAACACAATCACTGCAGCTGTTATGATCTGTGGGTGTTGCTTGAAGAGTGAAAGTAGCCGTCTTACCAAAGTTGGTAAGCAGCATTGCAATACTTTCTGAATGTCCAGGAAGCAGATTATGAGTAATGAAGTCATCACCTGTAGTAGTATTGACATTATCATCCATTGGCAAAATGTAGCACATATGCATAGTATGTGTACACTGTTCATACTGTATAATGATTTAAAGGGTTGCACACAGCACCACTAATTTTATCTACCGCATGGACTTAATTTTACTAGGAGTGTGGATTAACATTAGCTAGTAGAATAGCTCACCTACAATGTATATACCATGTATGTATACTGTAATAGTCATCTGCAGGCCTAGGGTTCACTTTTATGCACCTGGTGCTTCATGTAATAATCTTTACTGACCTAACTTTAGTTCCACATCAGAAGGCTGCACTCCAATAGCATTAATTCGAGATACTTGGCTCCCATTACTATCGATCCCAATCACTTGTAGATGGAATGCAAGTGCTGGATAAAAGAATTTCTCAGTAGCAAAAGTATCACTCCCAGTAGAAATTAAATTCATACTCTGGACAATTTTGCCATCAAACTCAAGCAACATAGCTTGTGTGAGCATCATTCCTTCACTGTTTCCTTGGGTAGAAACTGTAAGAAAAGTTGGCTTGCCTGGTTTACAAAAGGGAAAGATCGATCACAATCAATAATTACTTGTTGAGGGAAGCCCACTATATAAAGTTGCCAAATATAAACAATGCACCGATTAGTAAATGAGTGGCCATGTAAGATAATGAAATGCAGAGCACTAAATATAAAGCCACTAAAAGAAGGGCTCAGATCAGCTGGGGGATGACATCTTTTGCATGAAAACATTATACACTGCTATTACACACAGCTATAGACACAGCTAGGCACTGATAAGTATGGGTAATCACATGTATTTGAGTGTGATTCGGAAATAATTGCATGAGCAACAGGTAAAGTAATTGCATAAGCAAAACGAGTGCAATTTTTCTCAAATGGCACGAAATCCATGTGATTCCATAATATTATGTTAATTACATATCATTACAGTTTCTATAGATACAGCCTTTGTTGTACTATAAAAGTGTGTGATTACAAAAAGTATGCGATAATCATTATGGAAATAATTACACTCTTATCTATAGGGGTAAATATACTGTTACTAATATAGTACGTGATTATAATCATAAATTGCATGATCTGCTCCCCCAATACCATTTTATTGTCTGGACTGTATGGTGAGGCTGCACCAGTCTTTCTCATTCACACTTTTTGACATCTGCATGCGTTTTTTTATGCAATAAAAGGTTACCCTCACCTGCTATAGGTTTGCTTGAGACACTAATAAAACCGAAAGAAGAGGTCGGATCGAACTGATAGAGTGTGTAGGCAAAACTGAAGTCTGTGGTGGCAGCAATCTGAACAGAATGAAGTCGAGATGAAGACACATTTAACTCCCATTTTCCATAGAGATGGCTGCTAGTAATAGTGGCAATGTACGCTGTGGAAGACTGCAGTGACTGCTTAACCTCATATACATCTCCTATGTTTAAAGAGAGAAATGTGCTGTCCATCACTTGACCTAGGATCAGCAAATGTGTACATTGCAGTTGCACTAGCTTCATACATAGCCATACATACGTACCCATAGAGCTATAAGTATCTGGGGTTGTGAAGGCAGGGTATGACTGTATCTAATCTGTTTTTTAGTGCAATCATCATGCCACTGTTTCAGTAATGTTTCTTTATTCCAGCAGTTGTATACAAATTCTGGTACAAGAGTACTGAGAGTACACATGCATGTTAAGTACAAACACTTAGACTAAAGGATCTTAATGACTAACCTCCTGGAGTCTTCACTGTGGGTGTGATGACGGCACCATTTACTGAAATTGTCACTTCACTAACTTTTTCATCAACAGGAAAGGTATAGGTATCTGGAGAAGTGAGGTTTGCGGCATAGAAAATTATGTCAGTAGCTATTACAGCAGATAGTGTAACCGGTGGTAATAATTCTTTAATCTCACTGGGAGGTATACAAAATACTTGCCCTCCAGTGATACCTGTGATTAGATCTATTTTAAAATCAGTTTGTCCAGTAGGAATTGCAGAGTAATGCTTCTTTGCATTGTTGTGGTTGGCTGTGCATCTATCAGAACTTGGGGTTAGCATTGGAAACAATTTTACTCTCTTCACTGCAACCAAGGCCTCTAGTACTGGTGACTGACTTGCATCACTCGGAGGAGCATTTGTAAACAGAAATATTGGTGATCCAGGGTTGCTGGCTTGTACTGCTTGGATCAATGCTCCAACATACGGTCTTCGACAATCACTATTTGCTGTCATATTCAGTTCTCCAATGGCATGAGAGAATTCTTTTATGTCCCATGTAACAAATACATTAGCTGGATCTGAAAAAGAGAGACAAAGAACAGTTGAAAAATGAATATTTTACCTTCATATCATAAATTACCTTGATCACTAAAAGCAATAAGAATAAATCGGAATAATTGACTTTTCTCAAAGATAACCATCCTTTCCTTGACTCTAGCGACAGCAGCTTTTATCTGCAGTACTTCGTTCTTCATTCCAGCTGTTGTGTCTACAACATATGTGATACTGATCACAGAAACTGGGTCTGAGTCAGGAATATCAACATTCAGGAAAGCAGCAAATTTGACATCATTTCCAACGTCATTTCTGATACTACGAAGGATTTGTACACTAGACTTCGTTGCAACTCTGGCTGCTATTGCATGGAGATCAGCATGCGGAGACCAAGAAAATGCTTCTGAATCCTTGTTTATCCCACCTGTTGCTGGCACGTCACTGGATGGGTCATAGTGTCCTCCATGGCTACACTTTCCTTGGGGCTTTATTATTTCGTTTCCAGAAGAGTCTAATTGGCCAGTATAGTAACCACTCGTCAGAAATTTTCTGTTCACACTCTCAATAATGTTGGTGGAGCTGTCACAGTCATAAAAAAACGCAGCTCTCCTCGGTCCTTCTGGTATTTCTTCTGCCACAGTACAGTCACTACAAGTTGTCATTTCTCGTGGAGCAATTTTGTCTGACGGAATCTCTAGCTCAGGGACACCCAAAACTGAATATGGAGCAGAATTTCCCATTTCAATCCAGTTTGAATGGCTGTAGAAGTCTTGCAGAGTGTGCAGCAATTGGCCTACATAGAGTCTTGCCGGTAAATAACTAGAAGTCTTAATGCTTTCGACTGCCAACTTTCGCAGTGTAACTAGCCTCTTTTGTCCATCCTTGAGCTGCTCTGAATCAAAATGGGCTGCAGCAATAACACCTACAGGACCAAAGTCTACTTCGGCATTTGCATGCTTGATAGCATTAATCACAGAGTCATACAAAAATAGAATATGATTCACTTGATAGGGAGCCAAGCTGCAACCGGCATTCTTCCTAGCCTCATTCATGTTGCAGTAGTATGCTCTTATTAGCTTTGTCGTGCTTAATACTTCAACAGATTCTGTAAGATGACGGATTTGTTTAGTGCTGTTAAATCGAATATCTGAGTATGGATGGTCTTGGAGCAGTTCAGCTGTCACCTGCAGCACTGCTTCTTCTGTCATGGCCCAGTGGGTGATGGATGGTGGCCGAGTAAACTCAACGGGCCTGATCTCTCTTATAGCAAAGTCCATTGGAGGGACGGGGATGAAAGCGGCTGTGAGGTGGAGGTAACAGCAAACTACCACAAGCGACAGAAATAGAGTTACACTATCCATCCTTGTGCGGCTACGCATGATGTTGGGGGCGTGAACGTCTGGGCACGAGACTAATGACGCCATCTTGTGTGTAAACGGATGCAATAGTGGGTGGAGCTACTTTAACGCAGTAGCAACTGTGCATGTGAGCGCAACCCATGAGTCACTCATACTATCTGAGAAGAAACAGGTGATCCTTGGAGTAGTAGAAAAGTAAGGCATGGGCTCCGCTGACAAACGGCATTTCCCTCATATCGCCATTTATAGTTCACTACAAACTAATTGTTGGTTTGGGGTCAAACTAACTTTCAAAAAATGAGCAGGTAGCTAGGTGAGTACAAAATTTAAGAAATTTGTATTTAAATTTGCAATATTTAATTAATTTAAATTCCTTCTGTCACTACCCCAGTCACAGGCAGTGACCCACATCCGTGGGACATCTCAAAGATTGCGATATCACTGCACATCCCCTTCGGAGAATGGACTTGCGTTACTTGAGATTAGTCATGCAGAGTAGCCTACAAGTTATGTGCATGCTCACAAATGTGTCATGTATAAGCTTACAGCCTACATACAGCGGCTTTTTTCTACATATTATAATTCCCTGTCTCTTGCACGCTAAATCAGAGATAACAGGATACACCCTCATAATTATTGCTTGAGTTCATGATACGACTGATGATGTCTATGTTGGTCTGGTAATCACTCAATCACTGGCAGTCTCCAGCCACTCCTTCATGTACTGGTTTACAAGGTCAGGAGAGTCCTGTTGTACCCAGTGACTGCTATTGGGGATGTGCCTGTGTGTTGTGTGTGTGTGTGTGTGTGTGTATCACATGAGCAATACATCATGTGCTTAAATAACAAAGTAATTAATGTAGCCCTGCCCCTTTTTCTAGCTTTGGTAGGGATTATGGTAGACTTTAGTGGTTTGATAGTCAGGAATATAATTAATTGGCTATGAATAATCCCATTAATATGATTAATTGGCTCTCGTTCAGCAATGTCTGACTTGCTGGCTCTATAGTGCTTAAAAATCAAATTGTCTTTTTATAGCAAACTTGTAGGTTATTGAGAGGAGTCATTAATGATATTCATTGATAGCTGGATCAGATAGAGCTGAGTGCCTGTGCTGTATGATAAGCGGAAATTTTTATCATCCCTTGTTTCTACTAAAGTTGTGTATGTGCAAAGCGTGTGCTTGGCTGGTACTAATTTTTCCGTGTCTGTTTGTTTGTCTGTCTGTTTGTTCGTTATCACATGTGCCACTTAAGTTACATCATTACTCATTATGTTACTATGTGACGAGTGGAGTGGAGGCTACTGGAAACTGTGCCAAAGTACATTAAGCTATGTTGCCTAGACGGCGAAGCAGTGGTAGGCAGTAATGATAGTTCTGTTTTGGCAAGTTCTTAGCAGCAAAACTGGAAGCGCACTACAAAATTGCAGAGTCAGCACTCTTGCCGGAAACCATGCAAAATGAGACAGCTGATCTGCTACATTTAGCTTTGACTGACCCAGTTGCTGAGTATAACCTTCAGTTGGATAATTTATGTGAAAATACCCGGCTGGTTTTAGATATCCAATATCAATCTTGTTTTATGTCCTAACCTGATGGTAATGTTGGACACAATAGAGGTGTGAGCATCAGCTGTTTCTGCCTTGAAAGCTGTGTCATCATCACCCTGGAGAATGGCAGGCAACAGTGTCATATACCAGCTATTGTTGGGGCAAGACTGAGTTCTAAATAAGTATGCAGATTCGGGGAATAACACCTGCATATAAAATGCATACCGAGCACTGTTGATATGGCCTACGTATACTCACAGTATTTTTTTTTGTATATACAGTAGGTAAGAGTTACAAAGCAATAAAATAGATGAAGAGAAATAGCTACATGCTATAATAACAGCCTCGTCCCCAGGCTCACATGCACGTTTTACTTTGCTACTGGTCTAGGAGAGCCGGCTACATTTTCTCACTTACATATGGACAAGGACCGGTTGCATTTCTGTAACTCTTGCTGGTGACATTGTTCAGTGTATGGTACAAACAGGCTCCAAAGAGACAGATTCCTGAGAATAGTAGCTGTTTTTGTAAAATTCACCCTTCTACCCTTTGCGCCATGCGTGTGAAATTGGCCACAGCTAAACAGTTACACTAATTAGTTGCTTCCTGAGCAACATACAATATTACACAGGAAGTAAAAAGTCACAGAAATTATGAATCTGAGTGGCCAATTGTTGCACTTTCGTATACTGTAGGTCGAATGACGACTTTGTTTTGAGTGCACAAAACTAGAATACAATACATGCACAATAAAGCATGCAGATGCATATGCATGCACAATAACACAACCATTAAAGTTATATGCAATTTGCCTTCAAAACCCGGAAACGCAATGTTTTTACCATGCAATCAAAACCAGACCTATGATAATAAGACTGATTGCTATGACCACACCCATTTTCCAATATGTTTATTAACGGTAAAGTGAAACACGCACGTGAATCAGGGAACGACACTACTCAGTAATAGGACTAAAGAGAACCACCCATGTTCATTAGTATACCCCGCAGCCCATTATCTCACCCAAATGACAAGTGTAGGCACTTCAATGGGAATCTTCACTGGCTCCCTAGCCTGCAGGGCCCATCTCTCTAAGAAGAAACAGCGATAATAGCTGAGAGCTGATGTAAGGGCCCCTGGTCGGGAGAAGGTGTACTTGTAGGCTTCAAGGACATCAGGAGGGAAGGCAGCTTCATTGCGTACACCCTGTCAGTGAGATATAAAAAGCACAGTGGTACAGCACGCTGACTACGTCTGTAATAACACAACTTTTTAAAATTTGTTATTTACAATTAAGGTTGATATTTC
This sequence comes from Phakellia ventilabrum, assembly GCA_963921505.1. Classification (NCBI taxonomy): domain Eukaryota; kingdom Metazoa; phylum Porifera; class Demospongiae; order Axinellida; family Axinellidae; genus Phakellia; species Phakellia ventilabrum. Next base: position 3,909,778 of record OY997397.1, read on the forward strand.
ATATCCAAAAACCAGCCGGATACTTTTATATACATTGTAAATCTTTGAATAAATTATACAAGTAAAGGTCACTCCAAGCTAAATGCAGCCATGGAACGGATCAGCTTAGCGAAAGTGCTAAATCGGCAATTTCATAGCCCACTTTCGGTTAGCTGCAAGAACTTACCAAAACAGAAGCGTCTTGATACCTACCACTTTTTCACCATCTATGGTAACACAAAACTGAGCTAGCTTGACGTACCTTGCCCCAATTGGCCTATTGGGCTTGAAAACGTTCGCTGTGGTCGTGGCTAGTGACGTAATAGTGACGTAACTGGGCATACGTAATAATTGCAGACAGACAGACAAACAAACAAACAGACACGGAAATGTGAAGCAATCTTAGCAGCCGAGCGCGTGCTTCATGTGCGCTAGTAACAAGCAGTTTTCATGATAGGAGCTGCAGGACTGCCATACTTCTCAGATGTGTCACTGCATGTGTAGGGCTACTATTGGTATATATGTACTCCAAAACAATTGAAATTCCATATACCTGGTGCCAGATTTTGAGCTACATGTAAAGGTTTATGTTGGATGCGTCCCTCTAATGCTGTTTATCACTGTAGATAAGACAACCCAAAGTTGAAGCTATCAGACCTTTAATGCCTGATATCAAAGGAAGTGCATGTATTATCATCCTGGATCATATCTGTTGAGTCAGACGCTATAGTAGCTACCCACTTATGAGGTGACAGAAAGCACAGACATGGAAGCAAACAGCAAGCATTGAGTTGCTACAACTGTGAGTCACCAATTGGTAGAAGTTTGGCTTATTTGTGAATGGGTGTGGCTTTTTCATCGTGATCCTCAAAAAATTGTTTCGCAATATATTCACTCAAAATTTACCCCTTGAAAGTTTTGTCACTATGCGCAGTATAAGCTTCGTTCTTACTCCTATTAAGGTACACAAATATTACTAGATGTACTGACATTGATATGATTAGTTTTGGTGCCGGTGCCAGCACAGTTTGGCCATATTACTTTTAAATCACACTCAATAATTATGTGTGTGTGTCTAATGTAGTTCAAATGCTCGTGCAAGCAAAGAGAGAACAAAGATGTATCAAATTGTGAGCTTTATATGCATCTACTATTGAAATGCATATTCAACACTGGTACCTACTTTTGAAATTAGTAGCTCCAATGGGTACTTATATTTATAGGGGCCTATATATTGCATGTAGCTATCTCTTATACTAAACACATTACTGTTGGACTTGTGGGTTTGGCACTATTGAATACCAGACTGGAAGTGGACACAGCCAGCAAGAAGTACTGCAACTACTGTGAAGAGCCATGCTACTATATAAGGAAGCAATTGTGTGTAGCCATAATTAACTGTACACATTTGCTATTTACATATCACAAGAGCTTTTCACATTTCTACACTTTGTGTGGATATTCTACTATCGGAGGTAATAGGAAGTGGAGTGGGAGGGGCTTAGATAGTCTGACCTCTCAGGTATTGAGCTTTAAACATATTCACTGTGGTGCTAATACAAACTGTAAGCTATGAAGTCTTAACAGGCAAAGACGGACCAACTCTGCACGGCTACCTACCACTACCTCTTGATGTTCAGCACTATTACTACTCGTAAACCACTATACAACGTAACTACACAGTAGTGACTAGCCCGCATAATTTTGAGCATAATAGGGTGAGTCAATCACTGGGCATAATACAGGTATTTAACAGCCAGGCGTATGTATGAGGCTAGTGTGGCCATGCAAAGATGCAGCACACTTCACCTTCGAGTGTCTTCCAAACTGTTGAAGTTCAATGACATATCCTACGTTTGCTTTTCCTACAGGCTGACATTCATCAAGTTGGCAAAATTAGTATTACCAAATAAAGAGGGACTGACAGGAATTACAGGCTATACTGTATAGCGGGAAAATTTGGCGAGCATCAAATTTGGTAGAATCACTGAAAACAGCTACATTTTAATATTGGCAAATTTTAAATTTGGCAATTTGGCCAACTGGTGTATGACATAATAATTGTGCTGTCTCAATTGTGAACATGATCTCGCTGTTATCTTTCGATCAAGAAGCTTAGAGAAGTACCTAGCAGTCTTAGTTGAACCGTTCTTAGCAGCGTACTTCTCTATCTGTGCTCTTCTGGCGTGTAGCTGTTACATTTGTCTAGAGGTGTGACAGCCTTGTTTGCTTGTTTAATGTCCTTCCTGGAGAGAGCAGAATCGCCACACATATGTGGAGAGGGAATTATAGGTAATTCTTTCTTCAAAATAATACTTGCATGTGGGTGATATGTATGCATTATTATTGGCGAGAATTTAATTTGGTGATTTTTTTAGGATTTGCCAAACTGCCAAATTAAAGTCCTTGCCCCGCTATACGGTAGTACTGTTCTCATGTATGTCATACTGAACCACAATAGGTGGTCTGCCCTAGCAATATCTCTATGGCTGACAAATCAGTATGCAGTTAGTGGCTCCTCATGTAAAATTTCTAGCTACACTGAACCACAATAGGTGGTCAGTCTGCCCTAGTAATATCTGTATACAATTTTTACCTGTATCCAGACTTCGGACACTAGAGGTACTACACAGTGGTTACTGTAGCATAGGATGAGCCTTGCATGCCCAATAGCCTGAAAAGTGGTGTGAATACTCATGGTTGAAAATATGTGTTGCATGGGCGGATCAAAGAAACCAACTGCATGGGAGTTGTCTGATGCCTGTACAGTAATCATGTTCTGTCTCTCATCTACATTAATATTCAGGGAGTTGATTGATCACTGAACCAACAAACTTTTTTACCATTCACTGAGCCAAGACTGTATCAGCCACCAGCTAGACTCATGTCTTGCCAAGCTTTGTTCTAGTGGCGCAGGCCCATGGGCAATTGAATTCTGTACTAAGAACACATTTTCACTGCAGCCGAAACAGAGAGAGAATTACAGAACATGACCTACCGAGATTCACTTACATCTGAGGGTGTCTTTTACAGTTGCAGCTGTGTACTTACGCACCTACAAACTCGCGCGTTTACCCTCCAAAAAGAGGAATTATGTCATTCGCCACGCCTACTTGAAATCCATCTATTGCTTCACAGCCCCACCTCACTTGGGGCCAGACATATAATCTAGTCTGGCTACGTACACTACTGCTGTTATGTTTCCTTACAGGTTTCCCAGATGCAGACCAGGTAGTGGTAAGGTAACCATTTACGCAACTGCTGAATTAAAATTCTGGCCGCTGTTAAGCCTTTCTACATGGCTCTGATCCTAGCTAACCGTACTCACTAACCATCTGAAGCTGTTAGCCCAGGGTAAGGGCTCCTTAACACAAGGCTGGTCACGCCCAGCTGACACATGGCGGAACAAATTTTCGTGGATCAACCTACGGTAAACTTTTCGCGAAATAATTTCCGAGGATCGCGGACAAGGTGGAGCCATGCCTATATAACCACACCTCACCTCGGGCAACTTCTTAGCGTAGTGTCGGATGGTTGCAGCCACTCCGTGCTCTGCTGCATGCTTTCCTATTTGCACCTTAAGTTTGGCAGAAATCTTTGTGTAGGGGCCTCTTTTCCGGCAAAAATTGTGGTCCGCTCTTCGATTTCAAGCACACCCCTCACTTCCGCGTTTGCCGCTGCAATGGAGGACGACGGTACTGCCGTTGATAGAGAGCCAAGAGGATCTGGTAGCGTGGCTGGCTTCTCCACGCTACGAAAAGAGCCATGATCCGCTTATGAAAACTTTACATGAGCCAGTGACGCGTGTAAAAATTTCGAGGGTGCAAATTTTTCGCGGTTTGAGCGAAATTCGTGAAAACCACGAAAATTTTACTCCTTAAAAATTTGTCGCTATACGTTATACACAATTCACCCCACAAAAGGCATTTTTGGACAGAGAAATGAAACAGCCCTAAGTATGCCTGCACACACCGCCAGGAATACGACATTTAATTTTCAGAGCTGCCATTCAAACAAGGATAGAGTCTTCCTGCTACCCACCCCCTCCCCCTCCAAAAACTATCAGCTCAATATGCAGGTAGGAAATACAGTCGTCAAACATAGATATGCCGAGTTAAAACCCTAAACAAAATTAGAAAAATCCAGGAGTATTATGCCCCAGAACCACTAGACCAGACACATGTATGCAGTTTCCAGGCTTGTAAATTAAGGCTTATAAATGCATACTTACTCACGGGCGCATTTGAATGATTAACTGCTGCAGTACTACAGTTACATGTAGCACTCTACATGTATCTTACATGTTCCTTTCCCGTGAACATCACATCAAATGCCCTGTAGTCATGGAGACTGAGTATCAACTCTGGCAGCCATGGCATCTGGTACAGGAAAGAAACTTGCTGTAGGAGGAGACAACAGCCAATAGCCATGTCATTAGGGATTTTAATAGGTGTGACAAAGATACTTCATGCCCAATAGGTGTGGACGGTTCCTTTCAATTTTGATGGAGTAGATATGACCTCACAAACTTATTGCCGAGCGCCTTAGCGCCAGGCAACTAATCCTGCATCGTATCTCGCCTAGCGTTTGTATATATGTATGTGTCACGCTTAGGAATGCAATATGTGTCACGCTTAGGAAAGCAATTGTACTGCAAGCACGTGTTCAAGATGGCGTCCTACCAGTAACATGGATCCCGCCGTTGTACCTCTGGTGCACGAAGGACAAATTGTTCATTACTTTTTACCCAGGTAGGCTTACTAGAGCTCCAATGCGATTAGAGTTTTTGTAGGCTCTGTTTCAATGGATGGTACGTGGATCGATCGATCGCGATATAAACGTGAGTTTCAAGCAACTCTGCTCTCCTGTAGCAGCCATAAGTGGTCCTTGGAACTGTGTTTTATATAGATACTTCCTTCTCCTGAAGGCCCATTCGTGTAGTCGTCGCTTCTCCAGCAATTGCGTGGGCGATGCGGCTCCCAAAATTCTAGTGGGTGTGGTTTTGTGCTAACTAACTTACATCATAACTCTGCGAGAGGCTCCATCTGTGCAATGCGTACGTGTAGTATAGATTTTACATGGGGTCATAGAGATTTGATCTGGAGGTGCCTCCAGTGCAAAAAAATCTCTTGTATTATGGGCTTGTATAAAATGTGTTTGTGAGGTTATATCTATTTAATGCCAATTTTTGTGTGGTCATATCTATTTAATGCAAATTTTGCTTTCAAACCTTCCTCGCCTAGTGGGCATGAAATGCAGGAAAAGAACTGTTGACATAGCTACTGAACTCCTTCTTGTATAGCTCAACAATATTTTCATTGGAAAGGGTCTCTTAATCACAGGTACAACCTTTTTTTCAAGTCAACTGACCCTGGCTTGAAGGTGAATTTGAATTCAGCATGGCCTTGGTCAGCCTGGCCTCGTTCCCAGTATTTGATTGCTTTCCATATGGCAATTGTCAAAAAAATGGGCGGGAACGAGCACAGGGCCAGCCTAACATAATAACAGATAGTTGTTTAGCCAATATCTGCTGTTCATGTATCACTAGGATTTTGAAATTGATTCTGTTGTGGACAGAACAAGCTACGACAGTGTATTCCCAGACTTGACATGCACACAGACCAATATACTTAATGGTCCACTCACAAAAGACTTCAGGAAATACCACCAGCTCTTGCCCATCTGTTCCAGGTATATTCTACACAGAAAAACAAACGATAATCAAGCAGTTAAGGGCTTGGATAGGACCAAATGATGATACCATTGCTTTCTCCTAATTACCACCTGCCTGGACACAAAGACTTACTGCACTACGTGACAGTGGCGGATCTAGAATTTTGAAAAGGGGGGTTCTAGTATCACCGGCGGCGGAAGCATGAAAAAAGAAAGGGGGGCGTTAAGGAGTCAGGCTGCGAAGCATGCCTGTGGTTGTAGACCTAGCTAACTCACCTTAAATCTGCTTGCCAGTGTACGTAGTGCAGACTTACTGAATATGCAGTAATAACAAAGACAGATCTTCAAAAGAGGGGTTCCATGGAACCCATGGAACCCTATCTAGATCTGCCACTGTGTGACCACCATGCTGAGCTGCTTATAACTGAAAATATGTAGGCAACAACATCCATGCTGCATGAACACAATGTCATGTGCATTTTAGTTCCCTCACTGTATGTACATGTACTAAAAAACGAACACAGCACATGGCAAAATGAAGACCTGGATCAAGGTTTTGGTGTCTGGCTGTGTTCTTTGACAGCTAGGAGGCATAAACAGAAGGAGGTTTGACTTTTGATTCCTAATAAATCTGCTTGGAAGCATGCAATGAGCTATCACACTCGCGCTTACTGTGCAGTTGAAAAACTACTATGTTTCCTATTCTGTGGGTCATCATAAATGCCGTGAACTATTTGGAAGCATGCCATGAACAATTTTCACTCTAATCAATGGTTTGCAAACAGAAGTCCATATTACTGTGCAGTTCATAAACATCCTTTTTGCGACTATTATTGCCGAGCACAACGAGACAATAATCTTGAGAGTGGTGGTCCACTTCTGAGCTAGATATATGTGTATGTCACGCTTAGGAATGCACTACAATTTCAGCTGCATCCTGCCCCCGCCTTTAGGAATGCAATCTCAACTGCATCCTCTTCAAAATGGTGTCTCTAGCAGTTACACGGATGCTGTATTCAAACTTGGGGCGCACGAAGATTCAGAGATCTGAACGAGCCTATCACAGAGTTTTTACCGAAGAAGGCTTACTACAGCTTTCAGGTTAGTAGAGTTTGTGTAGCCTGTATACAAGTTGAGCTATGAATTCTAGAAATGACGGCATGATCGGGTGATGCAAATGTGAGTTTCAAAGAGTACAGCCCATCTCTTCACTGCGACTCTCTCGTAGCAGCCATGGCTGATCCTTGAAACTATGCTGCAGACAGAGACATCAATCTCCCAAAGACCAATCGCTTCTCCTTGCTAGTCCTAGGGTTCTGGGTTTAGTTGTGCGACTGGCTGGCTTGCGAAAATAATAATAACCCCGTCTCGCCGCACCCAGCCCCAGTTGGGGGCTAAATCCTGCATGCATGCATGTATGACTAAAACCTACGCGAGGCTACTGAATGAATTTACCCTAGTAAACTATGCTTTGAAATTCACTCCAAAAATACAATCAATAGTATTGCAAATAGAAAGCCTACTCTGCAGTTGAAAAATGTCAATTTGAAAGCTAACTACAAGTACAATTGTTGTGTAATTACTATACTCTTACTGATTGTGTGGGGAGTTCATGACGATCAGCTTGTTGACCAGTTTGGGATGATTCTGGGCAATACTCCTGGTGGATGTGTATACGATGGGAGAGGGAGGAATTGGAGAGTACACATCTGGTTACTAATTAACAAGTTATTTTTGGTAATTCTGTGTTATGACTGGAATTTCTATTTCCTGGAAAGATGTATGGCTACAGAGAATTTCAGTTCCGTTTGAACATTGCGTATTCCATAAACGCTTACGCAAACAACTCCAGGCAGTCTGTTTAATTCCTTGAGCTAACAGTGTTCGTAATTTTCACCAGCAGGTTGTGCATTAGCACATTGCAATAAACAGTAGCATGCTGAAACAAGCAATTTTTCAACGGAACTACAATCCGCTATACTAGGGAAAGAGACCAGTACCAGGAGTTCCTATATCTTGTCAGTAGCAACAGAGCCATATTATATGTGAATCAGTAATCAAGTCATTATTTGATCTGATCCGAAAGGTATAATACAACATGTATGATTTATCTTTGAAATAGGTTTATAATGGAAAGTCATTTGACTCTTTAATCAACCACAACCTCCTGCATAAAAATAATTGACTCCAAGTAGAAAAAATCAGAGTGAGGGTAATGTACATATGAGATAATATTGTTTGCAGCTGACTTCGCAATCTAACCGTCCTCACCTAATTAAGATTGCAGAAGCATGTCAGCTTCTGTTTTTTACTTCCATCATCAACTAGCTGTTTTACATAACAAGCAACTAGTAGAGTCTGCAGTTACTGCAGTCATTAGAAGTAAACCTTATCCATGCAACAGTCACCCAGGGATTAAATTACTCATTCACTTTCACAGTAATCAAAACATTCACAATTCATGGACTGTCCATCACTAACCAAAAACATACAATAACTAGGGTTACGCAAGCGCAGATGCCTCACGGTACTTATGGGCAACTTTTTACACCTTAAAAAAATACGACAGACATATTGTCCCATCACTAAATATCTAAGAGGGGGGGGGGGGGGGGCATCAGTGCCTGCTGACGCGATGACAAGGTCCCGGGGTTGCAAACGGGGCACGTGGACATGGTCCCGCGGGTTGCGAACGGGGCTGGAATGTTGAGATGGAGCTCGCGACACCTGCACACGGGGGATATTTTCGCGAGCCAGCTAGTCGCTTGAATAAACAGCTGAACCAAGGAACCATGATGATGGATAAACTACGACTAAACGACTGGCCTTGTGGAGACTGACGTCTCTGTCTGCAACACATTTCAAAGACTCAACCACGGCTGCCACGGGATAGCTGAGAGAGTGGCTATGCCACTTGAACCTACGTTGGATTAGTGCCGTCGGTCACCATCTCTCATGTCTCTGCTTATAGAGCGGCTACACAAACTCTACTAACCTGGGAGCTGCAGTAAGCCTTCCTTAATAAAACTATGTAATCGACTTGTGTAGATCTCTGACTCTTCGTGTGCCAAGAGTTTGAAGACGGCACACATGTATCTGCACGGACGCCATCTTGATTCCCGGGGAGCCCTCTGGGGCCCAAAACGTGACGGACATATATATAAACGCTAGCTGAGATTTGGAGCCCATTGAATGCGATTATTGGCCTCGCTGCGCTCGGCAATTATTATGGATTTGTGGAGCTTTATCGTAATTAAAACGACAAATTCTACATGTTCACACAAATTTAATTCAAAAGTGGAGTAACCGAAATATTCAATCATGGTCGATTATCTAAAAATGGAGCAATCGAAGCATCCAATTATAGTTCCCTATGGAGAAAATCCTCATAAATTATCCAAAAATGGACAGAATGACTCAATCATCTAGTTGTGGCTATTTTAACAAAGTATCCAATATTGAAATTTGACCATTCAGGTATGCTATTAATAGGTCAGCCAGAGGTACTGCCCAGCCAGACATATAGCCTACATGTAGGTTTGTGATAGGCATGCAGATCGGAAGCAGTGGTTTGGCCCTGGAGGAGGCTATAATATGCATATTCTATACAGTGGCGGATTCCCTTGGCCTAGTGTATTATTTTTTTAGTACTATTATATCAGCGCTAGCGCTAGCGCTTATGAGCATAGTATACTTACCGTCAGTGTGACTGTACTGCAGTTTAAAATTGGCCCCAGTTCTCTCCTACAGTCGTGGGGTTGTGAATCGATTACCGCACTGCGGCACAAGTACTCGATCACGTGCTGATGCTAGTAAGTACTACGTAAACGTCAGTGAATAGGGGGTGGAGCTGCAGCTTAGCTTATGCAATCGCAATATTATTACTAAGTACAAGTATAATCTGTTACAATATTATGTAGCCAGTGGCAATTTGCAGCTGAAATGCAAAGACAGCGCTTCCTGACTTATATAAAATTCAAACATTTTTCCGCGCAAAGTTTCTCGGCTCCTTTGCTGCCTCTGTGGCCTTGTGCTCCCCCCCTTCCGCAATCCTGGGTCCGCCCCTCATATACGCTGCAAGCTTCTACATGTACAGACAACATCAGTTGTCATTGACTATTTAACAGGGCAAAGATGGCTAGGCCAACAATTGATACCGACTGGCAATTGATACTGACACAATGTATGACACTCACCAGGCCAGAACAGCTCCGCAGTCATGGGCCACCAGAGTGCAGGAGGAGTAGCCGAGAACGGAAATCTGGAGACATGAAATATGCAAGCAATTTAGCAATGTTGTAATGTAGTACATGTTCAATTAGTGTAGGTAATAGGTTTGTTAAGTGTAGTATTAGGGGAAATTGGTTTCTGAAATTGGCAGTCGGTTGACAAAATTGTACGAGTGATAGTGAGTACAATTTAATGACCAATTGGCAAATTGTCATTTCAGAGGCCTATCTTTCCATAATACTACACTAAATGAACCTATTGTGTCACATACTAATAGTATACAGGGCTGTAGGAGCAGGTTCGGCAGGTGTGGCGGCCGCCGGACCAAAGTTCGGCGCACCAACCAAAAAAATGGCTGCAGCAAATAGTCTTTCAACAAATTTAGCAAAACTTCCGTTGCTTCCTGACCTGGTAAGTGAAAAAACTGCCAAACGCTGCACTGATAACCTTTAGTACATAGACACTAACGTACGCACGCGTAGTAGTGGCATCACACGCGTGACGTAATTATGGCTCGCAATAATTATTATGCAGCCTGAGAGCCATGCCTTTAAATTCTGCGGGCATTAAAGGCTTCGGGCATAATGGCTAGGTTTGGCTGCACGTTGTCCGACTCTTGCTATTTCACCCCAAGATTGCACCAGAAACAATCTCAGATGGTCTAACTTTTCCTGGGGGGCATGCCCCCAGACCCCCTAGCAGGCATGCTTTGCATGTGGTGCCTACATCAATCCAGCCCTGCCCCACTGCCCTGCCAGACCAATCGAAATTTGCTTCCTACAGGCCTGGTATACACTCTCGAGTTTCCAGAGACCTATTTCAAACTCAGAATGGTATTTCAAACTCAGACACCTATTCCACTTGTAACAGCTACAGTTTGCATACACAAGTACGCTATTAGCTTAAAAAATCATGCTGGATTGAGATAACTTGGTGTGGGAATTAAGGCCTCAGTACGAGGCTGTACAATTGCTCAAAACTGACCTGCTAACTTATAACATGATGACCATGAGCAGAGAAAAGCAAGTGCGACCTATTGTTTCTTGACTCACCAAGTCCATGATGTCATTTCTGAGACACTCGAACTGGTAGCCCCGATTCTTGGGAGGGCGAGCAGTATCTCCATAGCCTCTGGGGTGGGAGGGGGTGGGGGAATGGACAAGTGATGTCATCACAATGATAACACTATTCGGGTTGGCCTGAACTTTCTAGACTTGGACACCACCCATGAATGGTCGCTGACCTCAGATTGTAATCACACTCACAAAAATGCTGCAATCTTTGAATAGTAGCCATGGTGGTTAGGATTCAAGTAGCGTATAAATTTTAGGAAGCTGCAGGGTACTGTAGGCATACTTGTTTATGAAAACCAATTTTTTTTGCTATATTCATGATTGAATCCCTGATCACAAATTTAACATTTTGTGAAAAGTTTGGCTGCGTGCATCAGACAGGATTTCACGAAAGTTTAGTTCCACAAAAAAGGTATGTCGCGGTAGCTAACAGTCAACGTGACTCGTTTTTATATCTTCTTTGAGGTCTGTGAAGGGATCTAGTTCACCAATCTCGGTAGTTCTGAGAAATAGACTCCAGCCCACAAGACTGCACTTTCTTTTACCAGAGAACGCTGGCAGTGTATCCTGCGATTGTTTACAATGGCGACAGTAATTTTTGTTTCAGCTCTGGGACACAACATCTTGCTATCTTGACACCTACCCTTTTTACTCAACCGCCTGCCCAGTGTAATAAACATCACCATCGGATAGTAGCCACTCTTGAATAGTAGCTACACAAAATGCAGTTGTGTCGGATTGTGAAAATATGGTATAAAATTTGCATGTAGCTCTCTTATATTAACACAAATTTGAATATTCCATTTATGGCAAAGCTGTCTGTAATGTGATCCCCCTCCCCCAATACAAACAGGAAGCTAAAGCTTAATTTTCTGTACCACTCAATAAATGTACAATATGTATACAAAAATTAATGTATTCACAAAATCCTCAAACTCACCTCATGTCAAATGCAACAACATAATAATCCTTGCAAAATTCATGAAGCTGGTGGCGCCAGGAAAACCAGAACTTCAGGGGAGAGAGAAGGAAGGGAGGGAGGAAGGAAGGGGAGAGAGGGGAAGGAAGTAAGGGAGGGAGGGAGGGAGGGAGGGAGGGAGGGGGTGGGAGAGAATTTTCTGCAACATTATCTTAAGTACACAATCACTGGAGTGAAAAATTACTTAAATTACCCATGTGAGATTATTTCACTGCAGTGAATTATCAAGTATTTCATGAGTGGCAGTAATTTGTAGCATTGATGGAACAACAAACTACACCTGGCTTCTCTTCATGCACCATCACTCGCGAGATTATATAGCCCTGCCATCCCACATAACTGTGTGACCAAAGCTGAATGTATAGTACAGCCATGCCCACTTCATACTTGGCGACATCAAGTGACAATCTGAAGATATGTGGACTTTATATTGGGCAAGATATTGCAACTACAGGGGCATAATTCCTAACCCCAATTAGTTTGATATGAACTGCACCTCGGGAAAGCCGTGCACAAACAGCATGAGTGGCTTGGTTCTACTGCCGCGAGTAACATAGTGGAACTTCAGACCATTTGCCGTCATGTACTGATGCATACCAAGAGAGTAGTCCAAAAGGCATGCAGGAGGGACTGTGTGTGTGTGTGTGTGTGTGTGTGTGTGTGTGTGTGTGTGTGTGTGTGTGTAGGAGTGGACCATAGTGGGATAACCCAAAATTGTGTATTGGAAATTGCATATCCATAAATGGCTATTAGAAGGCCACCCTCATGAACTATAGTCGTTACAGATCGAATGTAATGTGTCCCTTTTACTATCATGGTTCTGTGTGCACTCAATCCCAGCATGAAGTCAGTTGCTTTTTTAGCCCCAATTTTACAAGTATAGGAAAAAACAACAACGTATAGAGCGGAATCTGAGAAGACTGTCACATATCCACACCGTACATATAAAGTATGTCTGCCTTTATACATGTATAATTATTGTATGCACTTCTTAATTAACACATACACTTGCACACATAAACACAATAATTTTATTTGTTATCGTATTTTAATGTATGTGAGAATACAGCCAGTAAAAGCAGAATACAGTCACTGCAGGCAGGGTTTCCTGGCTTATGTAGTGATCTGATGCTCAAAAATGTTTATGGGTTTCATTTAAGGTAAAATAATCAACCTGTAATGGTCTTCTCCAAGCCTCCAATTCCTAATCAGCCCATACTGCTTCAAGACAACAGTTCCCACACCAAATACAACTAACCTTTAGACGATAACTAGCTAGCCCTCAACTTTGCATGCATGTGTATAAAATATGCGAAAAATTGGGTGCAGTAATTAGGTAGTAAGTCTCCTGTTACCTAATTCTCATGAGGAGCTACCTTTTGACAGGATTCACATAATATTATGGTGCCTGTCATGTACAGCTACACACACATGTAGCTAGATGCTCAAAATGCTTATGGGTTTTGTCTAAGGTTCATAATGAAAGTAAGCCTAAGTAACCCGTAATGCTCCAAGCAAAAGTGCTCACACCACCAAATAGAAAGTCAAAGACACTCACTGCATGCAGATCTACTACCCTACACAGTCCATATCAGCAGGATGCTATAGCGGGTAATTGCAGAATTATCCATCAGGCTACCCAGCTTACATACACAGCCCTGAGGAGGCCCTATAAGGCCAAAACAGCTGTCTGCAGTTTGCACTGGTGGGCTTTCCACTAATTAATTGCTCATACTGTGCCTTCACCATGGTAACACTCCCACAGCTACATGTGTACAGGAATTTGCAGCAGGCTTTCCTGGATCAAAGCAAATAGTGTCTTACATGCCCTGATACAGATCCATTATTGCACACATCACTTTGCATTATGGGAAATAATGCACCTGTGCTTCACTATTATGAAATATTTTCCTGCAATTCAATGACTGATGCGTAATAATAACTATGGCAAACTCTAGTGCCAGTGTTTGCTTTTCAGAACTGCACACATGTAGTGGCCATGCAGAAGATAAGTATCAAATTTAGTACTGGCTGAGAACTTCCCCACGCACATATAAAGACACTGCAAAAGTAGGCTTAGACTTCAGAGTACAATATATAGTCTGGGATGCATGAATGGCCAAAGGGGCATAAACTGCAGTCAGTAATCCTAGAAAACCAAGATGCACATGAAAACTAAACGGTATCTCAATCGTCATATCAAATGCAATCATTAAGCTCTAGGCCTAAACAAATCCACATGTACACCAGGTCCTGTAAGATCCTGCTAGCTATACTGAGCTAGCTAGTCTCACTAGTGAACTCAACTCCAGACACATATTCAGCATTTAACATGTCTAACACACATAGCTGATTATAAACCGTCTTGGGAAGTACAGATAAATGAGGCCTTAGTTTGGGCCAAACGCTGCATGCGCATGCACCTCACCATCTCGTGGGGTCTTTCTAACCGCCTGAAGAGGGCTGGACAGGATCTCAAAGATTACGCGCAACAGTGCCAAGGCGGACACCACAAGAACGAAGAAGTACATCGCTACGGCGAACAGGGGCCCTGGTTTGTGGCCAGCCATAGTTGTTGAGGTCGCACTACGCTAATGTTCGAGTACTGTGCGGGACGCAGGTATTAATACTGAGGAGGGCGGAAATTGATTTCAGCCCCACCCATTTGTTGCGTAACTCGCGCGAGTCGCTCGCTTCGTGCTAGTACCCAGGATCCTTCAGCTAGAGTTAAGTTGCTGTTTTACTAGTTATCTGTACACAAGCGATTGTACTAGTGCATACTCCAATATTTGGGAGAGTATGTATCATAGCAATCTGAAACGTGACATAGCTAGCTCAGCTAATTGCTTTCCTTTCTGCTGAAATTGGAGACCGATGAAGGATAGGTGATCTGCACTTGTGAGTACATTCTCTGGCAACCAAGCATGGTTGCCCATAGATAATATATACCTTCGGTCCGAAGGTGTATATTATCTATGGGTTGCCCAAGATCTTCATCCAGCTCCTAACCTCGTTCCCAGTCTCCACTCCCACATGCAGTAGCTATACATGCAAAAAAAAGCTGGTAGGATACTGTGAAATAGGTGAATAACTTCCTATACCAATTATTAAGAAAAATAGAAGTCACTGTAGTGAGAAACTAAACTTAGATGCAGGGACGGCGCCGCCGGTCAGGGCGAAAAATTTTTTTGGACGAGGTTTCGACTCTCTACTACTCTCCTACCACGCGGCCCAAGCCTATCGAAGTCTCTGTAACTCTCAGTACTGCCGAAACCACCATGGAAGTGGACACAGGTGCGACCCTGTCTATTATGAGCGAAGAGACGTACAACAGGCTCTGGACCCCTGACGCTAGACCCCCACTCCTTCCCTCTTCTGCGAAGCTCTCCACGTATACAGGTGAGAAAATCTCTGTCATTGGTGCCATTAAGGTCCATGTTTCTTACCAGCACCAGCAGCACCAACTCCACCTCCTCATTGTTCCGGGTACTGGACCTTCCCTGCTCGGACGTGACTGGTTGCAGCATATTCGCCTGGACTGGGCACAGATGAACCTGCTCCGATCCAGCCCAGATCACTGCATCAACCCGGTGCTGGCCAAGTACCCCGCTGTATTCCAGGACGACCTTGGCGACATCAAGGGCGCCGCGGCGACTCTCCATGTTGACCCCTCCCAGCAGCCACGCTTCTACAAAGCCCGTCCAGTTCCTTACTCACTGCGGACCAAGGTGGAAGCGGAGCTCACCCGTCTCCAGGACAAGGGCGTCATCTCGCCGGTGGTGGACTGGGCTGCCCCGATAGTCCCTGTGGTCAAGCGAGACGGAAACATTCGAATCTGTGGCGATTACAAGGTGACCATCAACGCCGTCTCCAAGACTGATCCTTATCCGCTCCCTCGTATTGAGGACATCTTCGCTTCACTCTCTGGTGGGAAGTCGTTCACTAAGTTGGACCTGGCACACGCATACCAGCAGATACCCCTGACGGACGACTCGAAGCGTTATACAACCATCAACACGCACAAGGGGTTGTTCCGGTACAATCGCCTGCCGTTTGGAGTTGCGTCAGCTCCAGCCATCTTCCAGCGTACGATGGACAGCCTCCTCCAAGACCTCCCTCATGTCTGCGTCTACCTGGATGACATCCTCATCACTGGACCTACTGACGAGGCACACACCAAAACGCTCGACGAAGTCCTCCGCAGGCTGAATGACGCGGGTGTTCGCCTCAAGCGGGAGAAGTGTTTCTTCATGCTGCCCTCCGTAGAGTATCTCGGTCACAGGATCTCTGCTTCAGGCCTGCAGCCGACCGACGGGAAGGTCAAAGCCCTGAAGGATGCCCCAGTTCCTCACAACGTCTCCCAGTTGAAGTCCTTCCTGGGACTCTTGAATTACTACGGTAAATTCATCCCGAAATTATCCACTCTCCTCGCTCCTCTTCACAGGTTGCTCCAGAAGAAGTCAACTTGGACTTGGGGTCCCGAACAGCAGGGTGCCTTCGACCGTGTCAAGGGAATCCTGACTTCGGACAGTGTGCTAGCCCACTACGACCCCTCCAAACCCCTCATACTGGCCTGTGACGCGTCACCCGCGTACGGCGTGGGAGCGGTTCTCTCACACGAACTCGACGATGGCTCCGAACGGCCCGTTGCATATGCCTCTCGATCACTGGGACCGGCAGAGAAGAAGTACTCACAGCTGGATAAAGAAGGTTTGGCAATCATCTTTGGTGTTAGACGTTTCCACCAGTACCTTGTGGGCCGTCATTTCACCATTTTGTCTGATCATAAGCCTCTCCAGCATCTCTTCCAGGAAACCAGTGGTGTACCCATTCTAGCCTCTGCCCGTATCCAGAGATGGGCCCTCACTCTCGGTGCATACGACTACTCCATCCAGTACAAGCCCGGCACAGCTCATGCCAATGCTGATGTCTTCAGTCGCCTCCCTCTACCCGACTCTCCTCGAACCGTCCCTCTACCCGGCGAGACTACCCTGACTCTCAACATGTTGGAGTCCCTCCCTGTGACCGCCGACCAGATCCGAAAGTGGACCTCTCGCGACCCTACCCTCTCCAAGGTTCGCTTGATGCTATCCTCCGGCTGGGAGAAGACGGATCAACCGGACCTGGCTCCCTATCAGCAGCGGCAGACCGAGTTAAGCCTTCACGATGGCTGCGTACTCTGGGGCTCTCGGGTTGTTGTGCCACCCCCCGGAAGAGAGAGAATCCTCGACGAGCTTCACGAAGGTCACCCTGGCATCTCCAGAATGAAGAGCTTGGCTCGATCCTTCGTCTGGTGGCCTGGTCTGGACAAGTCGCTGGAGCAGAAGGTGAAGACTTGTGATGCCTGCCAGAGGTCTAGAAATCTCCCCGCAGTTGCTCCAATCCAACCTTGGGAATGGCCGGAACGCCCCTGGTCTCGCCTAC
Organism: Phakellia ventilabrum; assembly: GCA_963921505.1. Lineage (NCBI taxonomy): Eukaryota > Metazoa > Porifera > Demospongiae > Axinellida > Axinellidae > Phakellia > Phakellia ventilabrum. The sequence continues at coordinate 3,927,136 of OY997397.1, forward strand.
ATGTCGACTACGCGGGACCGGTACCGCTGTTAGGACACATGTTCCTGGTTGTCGTGGACGCGCACTCGAAGTGGATGGAAGTCAAGATGGTCAAGCACGCCACTTCCTCCCTGCCCTACGGTCGATCTTTGCTGCCCATGGTATACCCGAGCTTCTGGTTTCAGACAATGGCTCTGTGTTCACCAGCGCGGAATTTAAGAACTTTACCCAACACAATGGCATTCGCCACACCACCTCCGCGCCGTATCACCCAGCGACGAATGGTTTAGCCGAACGAGCAGTGCAGACTTTCAAGTCCTTCCTCAAAGAGACTCCCGATGGCACTCTGGAGGACAGGCTATCCAAGTTCCTTTTTAACTATCGACTAACCCCACACTCCACTACCGGAATTGCGCCAGCCGAGCTGCTCCTTGGTCGTCGACCTCGTTCTGTCCTCAATCTAGTCCGACCAAACCTTTCGAAACATGTCCGCTCGCAGCAGGAGCAACAGAAACGCAACCGAGACCGACACACGAAGCCGCGAGTTTTCTCTGTCGGTGATTCCGTGTACGTGTGCGACCTACCATCTAAGGAAGATTGGCTCCCCGGCACCATCACTCGTGCAACTGGTCCCTTGTCGTTGGAGATCAAGCTATCCGATGGCCGAACAGTTCGCCGACACTGCGACCACCTTCGCCCCCGAGCCGGTGACGTGCCTGTACAACCGTCCTCTGGTGATTGGGCTGACCTCCCGGATCCCTCCCCAGTACCGGATCCGTTTCCATCTCAACCGTTACCTCCTCCATCTCCTCCTCCTGTTCCTCCCAGACGCTCTAGTCGTGTCTCCGTAAGGCCTGACAGGCTGGCAGAACACTTGTAGTAGGTTAATAATTTTTGTATATAGGCTACTCATAATCTACTGGGGGAGGAAGTGTAATGACTGTTAGTTAGGCATTATCTGCATGTGTTTCATTTCCTGTACTTGTGTTTACTAGGCTCTTGTGGTGTATCATGTTACTGGCATGATCTCTGTTCTATGGTTCTTTTGTTATAGCTATCCTTCTTTGTTATGTATTGTTGTAGGCCCGCTCAGGTGAGGCTCTTTTGTGCACTCTCTGTGTTCCTTTGTTTTGTTACTATTTAACCTTGTATTTTTGTGCTACTTGCCAGTTGGTATCCATGTTCTAAAAAGTATTTCTTCCGTCATCCGGTCAACCTCTCAACTGCAGTCCCTCTAGTTAGTCTACACTAGCTGGGACATAACAGAAGCCCAATAAGACGACCTCAATTTGCCAAATATCATCACACTGATAGAGAATCCCCCATCCAAAGGATCCCGGAAGAGGTGTGCAAAAAGGATCCTATAGATGCTTGCAATGCATACGCAGCCATGCTCACTGCCGTCAAGTAAGGAGGTGGTTGTCTCCCCTCCCTTCCCCCCTCCCCCGGGATAGTAAGCAATTTGGTGACTTATTTAGCGGTGGGACTGTTTTGCCACTATGCAGGAATATAGATTCTACTGAGAGCTAGCCAGTAGGCAGTGAAAGGGGAGAGTTAGTGTAAACTTGAGTGTGCTGAACTTAAGGAGTACATGTACATCTAACCACAGCACCTCAGACACTCGCCATGTTAGTGCAAGGAGGTGCCAACTACATTGTACCTACCCCGGGCCCTCGAGGAGGTCTATGAATCTCATTAACCCCTAAACAACTCTATTATGGTTCAGTAGACTGGTCACATGCTATTCGAAAGAGATGCAGAAGACTGAAGATTGCCTATTTATTCGAAGAGAGAGTACAATATAATTATTATGTCCTGTCTGCACAGATGGTTTGTTTGTGCGTACCAAGAAATACCAGTGCTAGCACACCACGATGTCATCACATGTAGATGTAGATATAATATTATGACTTTTGTAACAAAATTAATAATACTCATGTAAGTACATGTACAATCATTATTAAATTGCACAATTATTCAGAAGTGTAATATGTAAAAAATCTACAACTATACTAGCAAGTTTAATGCATTATTATGCAAGTTGAATACATGTAATGCAAATTTATTCTTGACAACTATTTTCAGAAACAAATTCTACTAGCATAAAATATTACTCACAGTTCGGTCAGCTGAGCTACGAGCTCTGCAGCAGAGGGCCTCCTGTCCTTGTCCACAGCTGTGCACTCCCTGACCAGCCTCACCAGGCTGGGCTCTCCGATGGACCGGATCAAGCGCTCACGGGCTGTAGTGTCTGGGAATCGTGCAGTACACATCTCGACTAGTAAGACTCCAAAGCTGAAGATGTCCATTTTGCTGGACTGATGGGCTGGAATGTTGGCTTCCGGAGCCGCATAGGTGGGGTTTCCAGGACCAGCTGTTTCTAGCTGCCAAAGAAAGTTGGCTGAGCCGTAATCAGAAAGTTTAGCCCTCCAAGTGTTATCAGGACCATGGTCTAGAAGAACATTGGCACTGCTCACATCACGATGAATGATGGGATCTGGTGTCATCAGGTGGAGGTAGTTTAGTGCCTTGGCGACATCACGAGCGACTGAGATCAGGTGTTGCTGTACGAGTGGCTTCCCTGGCTTAAGCAGGGCTCTCAAGCTAGTGGGCATCAGCTCTGTCAGAATAATTAATTCACCCTGGAGAGTGGCTCCAACAAACAGGAGCAGATTGGGATGACGAACTCTGGCCGCCACATTCATTTCTCGAATAAAGAGGTCACGGTTGTATGGCGAAATAATCTGACTGTGGAGGCACTTTGCTGCTACTCGGGCTGCCCTGAATTTGACAACTTTCACCTCTGCCCAGCCTCCTCTCCCGAGCTCTTCTCCTGTGAACTGGATCTCCTCTCGATCGACTGCCCAGAAGGGTTGATCCTCAACCTCAAGCCTCCTTTCAGCCTCTGCAGCCCTCTGCTCTGCCTCCTGGGCTCTTCTATTGGCCTCCCTTTCTGCTTTGCGGAGGTCTTGTATCATCCCTTGAGCTTCCTGTACTTCTTTTCCAGCTGCATTGGCCCTTTCCTCGGCTGTGGTTGCTCTCTGGATGAGAATGGTCATTCTGGCTCGGAGGTTCCGCTCTCTTTCCTGCGATTCTTGTAGCTCTACACTGAGAGCTCTGTGCTCTGTGCTGGTGGTCACTGCGGTGGCTTTTGGCTGCTTTCTGACCATCTTGAGCTTCTCTATAAGCCTCTCAGGTGATCCCAGCTGGCTTCCTTTGGCCATACCCACCAGGACCCACTCTCTAGTTGGGGGTCTGCCACTTGGAGATGCAACTGCAACCGACTCTGGGAAAGGAATGATTAGTTCTCACTGCACTCTTAAAGACAAAGAAGCCATATAGTGGCGTATACTACAAAGCTATGAAGATAATTAGGAAGACAACATATTCACTACTTTTTACCAGCCGGTTGCTGGTAAAGCAATCTTAGTACCAGGCTGGTACTAAGATTCCTTTACCAAGGACACTTAATGCTAATGTTAGTATTGAGTGTCCTTGGCTTTACGTTCCCATGTCTGTGTGTTTGTGTGCACGTGTGTGTGTTCGTCCGTAATTATGACGTGTGCTAAGTTACGTCATTCAGTTACTACGCCACTATAGCCACGAGTGCAGTGGAAGTTACTGGAAGTTTGCAGGCTGAATAAGCCAAGGTAGGTTAGTTTTGTGTTGCCTAGACGGCGAAAGAGTGGTAGGTAACGATAATAATTTTATTTTGGTGAGTTCTGATCACTAACTGGAAGCGCACTACGAAAATGCTGTGTCATCACTTTCGCTGGAAGCTGTACATGATGAGACTGTCTAGCCAAGCTGATCCATTCTACAGCTGCATTTAGCTTAGACTGACCTGTTGCTGAGCACAACCTTCAGTTGAATGATTTATAACCTTGTTTTGACTGGAGGGGTCTGTTAAGAACTGGAGGGTGTGAGTACGTATGGACTGGAAAATACTGGCAATCAGACTTAGCCTCATACAAAGTGTTGGCTAATAAAAACAGCGGTAGCTAAAATATACAATAATGCAAGTTGTATAATCTTCATTAGCTCACATACAGGTTACCAATACCCCGAGCCCTAATTAGGCTGTGAGTTGGCATAATTTTTTAGCCTTCTCACATGTCATTAGTAGGGGTTACCCTTTCTCTTATGTAATTATGTGCATGTATTCTACTCTGTAATGATGTGAGTAAGGAGAGGGAAGGCACTTGTGAGTGGACACCACTGCATAGATGAGTGCCAGAGGGTGAGGGAAAATTAGCTGGAGTACCATTTACCAAGTCTGCAGGCCTGTTGATGAATATAATTTCAAACAGAGGAAAGTGAATTTCAAATGCTCCCATGGATACATACCTAGACATCCTAATTACCATGTATGTATGTATGTTCTAGTGGGACTACCTTGCAGGGCTCATGATCATTATAGATACTCACAAGTGCAGTAATGAGTGTGTGTACGTGTACACACTAGGCCTGGGCATATAATGCTCAATTTTTAAATACTATACAGCACTGCTCATTAAATTAGCCAATTATGTTCAGATTTTAAAAGATAATGCTCAGATTTAAATGGATAATGCTCAGTCAAATGAATGGATTGGCATGACACAATACAAATGACATGTTAGTGATAAGGTCAAAAAAAGCATGAGAACGACAAAAAAGCAGTGAGAGCATTGCGAATTTATGTTCTGTTATACTGCAGCATTCGTAGGAGTCGGACTCGAAGTCTGACTAGCACTGGGTTTGTCACTAATAGGTTCACTCTCACACTCTTCAGCAGCGTGCAGGATACCCAAAATGATGTAATTCTCAAAAATTGCCTCGATGCTCACAACTACGCACAATTCTTGAATTACTAATTACATGATATACATGCAAACACTATTAAGTATTGACATCACAGACATTTACCTAATTGCAAGATAGTAGTCTCTGCTATTTTCTTCTGATCATCTCCAGGTACATACTTGTAGCATCCCCCAAACATTGTCACCTCCACCAGGCCACGATTGATGGTGAAGGCAGTAACACTGTGTCCCTCTCGGGGCTGTACATTGTCAGGAGGAGCCAACTAAGTGGATGAAATATCAGAAAGCTATAGCTTCATAATTGAACATATGAAACAAACTGACACTCCAACTTTAGCAACAGGTGTGGTCATTGTCAAACTGGAAAACATATACTGTTAGGGATGTTACAGTTAACTCACTACAAATAAGGTAATAAAGGTAATACCAGGCAGCTAAACATCCTGTATGCAAACAGTACAATATCTGTTTCAAATTTCAAATGGGGCCATACCCACTTTCCTCCCTGGTAGCTACCCCGCGCTTTACCCCGTGCCGTGTATGCGAAGGCAGGGTTAAGCAATTGGTTTTGTCCATCTGTCCATCCGTCTGTCCATCAGTCCTAAAAGAATTTAGAATGTTTCTCCACTAGACGATTTCGTGCATTTAGTGTCTTAGTGTCTAATATTTAAACAATTGTGCGTGTTTAGGAAATTTGCTTCAGACTTTCCAGAAGTAGCTCTGAAGAGAAGACAAGAGAGATGCCCAGGCCAGAGTAGCTAAGTGTCAGTCTGAATAAAGAGGAGAGAAGACAGCGAGAGGCCTAGGCCAAAGCAGCTAAGTGTCAGTCTGGATCACAAGGAGAGAAGACAAAGAGAGGCCTTAAGCCTAAGCAGCTAAGCGTCAGTTTGAGTCACTCCCGGATAGACAGGAGAGAAGACAGAAAGAGGCCCATGCAGCTAAGTGTAAGTCTGAGTAGGTGACGGATTATAATGTACCTGTTTATATCAGCACGTAATTGTATATTACCCTTAATGCATCCAGGAAACGTGACTTTGAGGATAAAGAGGCAATGGAAAACCGGAGGTGGCAAGAGAGTGCAGCCAAGAAACAGCGAAGGACCACGCATGTAGTCACTGTTGTGTTAAATATGTACAGGTGGCTCAAAACATAAACATGTCTGCTGTTATGTCGCGGTGCAAACTCACTTTAATCAGCACGGGTAATTCCATGAATGCTATAACTAAGGTTGGGCAGCAGTAGCTATAATTTTTGGGAACAATAGATGGGAATAAATAGTCAGCATAATTTGGAAACAATGGGACTGCTATTCAAGAATATTACTGGTGTTGAAATTAATATTTGGAATGGGACAGGACTACAGGAAAAGTTGCAAACATGTAGTGCAAAGCGAGGACACAAGGTACTAAGTATAGCCTTTAACTAAGTATGGTTGCACATCTCAAAGTAGATACTTGTATTATAAAAGTGGCTAGAGGACTGACTGTTGATATTCCAATTAAAGCTCACCAAAGATCGAATTATGCTGCTTTCTACTCACTCTCTTTGATGTTTCATTCAGGAAAATACCGAGGGGGTTGGGGGGGGGGGGGGGGGGCAAAAGAAGGTCAAAAGACATTTTGGGGGTGCATATATATAGTGAGCAACATTTAATTTTAAAGGGGTAAAATTCCCAAGGGGCACAAAGTTTCCAAGAGGAGGGGGGAGGGCGAATGCTCCCCAAATGAAACCCTACCGTCTTAGAATTGTTACCAGCCGAGCGGCTGGTCCTAAGATTGCTTTCATGTTTTCCACTTTCAGGGTGGTGGGCGGATACTATATCTCGTATGCAGACAGTACGAATTTAATATCCACCCCCCCTATTTTACTGCACTGCCCATGGGCTCTTAACACATACCTATATACGACAGAATAATTGGTAAATTTATGAGCGTAAAATCTGCCTACATGTAACTCTACTACAGTAACAACATTATCGTACACGGATGGTAGTACATAGATCTTACAAAGATCAAAATCACTTATAATAATAATATTGTATAGTGCAAGCGTTAAATTTGGCGAAACATCCTATATTTAATGATTTGTGTAAAAAAACACCCGGCTGGTTTTTAGATATGAAATATCAGTCTTGTACAGACTAGAAACAATGAATTGTCCAGGTTTCCTGTCTTTCAGGGTGGTGGGTGGATCTACATCCTGTATGCAGACAGTACACATTTAACGCCCACCCCCCTCCTTTACTGCACAATAACACCCCTGCCCATGGGCTCTTAACACATACCTACAGTAGAATAGTTGCCTACATGTAATTCTACTGCACTAACATACATGGATGGTAGTATATGGATCTTACAAAAATCTATATCACTTATAATGATAATACCATAAGCGGCAAATTTGGCGAGCTTTAAATTTGGTGAAATTGCTGAAAACAGCTGTATTTATTATTGTTGAAATTTAAATTTGCCGATTTGGCGAACTGGCATATGACATAATCACTGTACCTTCTCAATCTCAAACATGATCTCGTGTTATCTTTCAATCAAGAAGTACCTAGCAGCCTTAAATGAACCATTCTTAGCTGCATACTTCACTACCCATGCCCTTTCATCTGGCATGCTGTGTAACTGTTATAATATTAGTTGTCTCAAGGCATGACAGCTTTTTGCTGTTTGGGCTCCAAGAGTGCACTTCACTGCTTTGTTTGCACGCTCAAAGTCCTACCCGGAGAAAGAGGAATCGCCACATGACATGTGGAGTAGGAAGTACAAGTTATTCAAATATTTTGTGGGTGGTATGCATTATTATTGGCAAGAATATAAGTTGGCAATTATTTAGGATTTGCCAAACCACTAAATTAAAGTCCTAGCCAAATTTTCCAGCAATATGGTATTATCAGACAATTATCAAACAGTATCCTCACCCACTGTATCAATAATTAAGTACCTATTCACCCCATGTGGTATGTATCATGTGATCCCTCTCACCTCCTTCCAGGTCCCTGCGTCCACATCAAGGACCCACAGGTCGTTTAGAGTGTTGCCATCATTATCCCGTCCCCCACTGACCAGCAGCTGGGGGTGCTCCTTCCCATAGCTAAGGCAACAGGAAGCATGAAATGATCTCCCCACTGGCCAGGGGCCTCCTCTAGACTTCTCCAGTTTACTCCAGTGCTGCAAAGAGGACAGCAAGACTTAGGTAATTCTCAGCTTACAAGAGACACTCCCACAGGGTCTGCACACCTTTGTAAAATAGCTTGTATAAAGCAATACACACTTGGTTTACAATTATGAGGCAAGATGTAACTTGTGCAAAATAACCCCAGTGGAGTATCCCTTTAATCGTACTGCCAATTAGTGCTGTCAGCTGCAGCTGTTCCATACTCTGATATTTAATGTGCTGTGGACAATGGACGCCACTGTCATATACTGTTCTGTCTCTGTAACACCAATATGAGGACACGTGGTTACAGTAGCCTTATTCCCAGGCCATGTGGTAAACTCTGAGTACCTGGGAACAAGGTCAGTGGTCACTGATTCTAATTGACTATGTCGTGTCCCATAATTTTATCTGTACTGACCACAGTACATACCATTTATAGGGAAATACTGGAAATGGCGGCACCTTTACTCCACCCACACATCATGCAACTAGCCTCATTCCCAGACTCTTCCTCCTGGACAGAGCAAGGATATGAACCACTCTTCGTATTGCAAGTGACAAAAGCTGGGGTGGAGGCCTGGGAACAACTATCATGCAACAAAATTTGTAAATTTGACTATCCAGTGTGTTGAAACAGAATGTAACTGACACACATCATGAACACTACCTCAGCACACACATGTACCATGACAACCTCAAGCATGCAGTGCTAGCCTCATCCCCAGGCTCTCATGTACATTTCACTTTGCTAGCTATGTGCACATTGCCCTGGGAAAAGGATACATTCAAACATACCCACAACACACAGGCGCCAGGCATACCTTTGTCTGTATGTTGAAGATGTAAACATCATTTGTCCTGCCATCTTGCTGTCTTCCACCAAAAAGGACAGCTCTGTGAGAGTCGATGGCAGTGAATGAGAAGGCACTACATGGAGGCGGCCGACTCCCAGTAGTGGGAGGGGAGGACCACATACCTACAGTAGGTGACCATACAGAATCATGTGCACACTTGAATACTCAAAATATTGGCTGGGGGTGTGGCATTAGGGAAGTACATTGTTTTGGCCAGCTACACCCTTATGTATGCAATGGGAGGATGTGGAAAAAAATCCCCTCTCCAGAATTTTGGATGAGAAAATTGTTGTGTTGAAGAAGTAGATACGAATGTGATAGGCTAAAAATATAGAGGGATGTTGACATCTACATTTGAGACCTCTGATCTGTACCATATATATGCTGAAGGTACATGTATAAAATTTGCCATCCAAATCTAGATGGTCATTGTAGCTAGATTGTGATAATTAACTGCACTCTGCATTACTGTTCATATATACGCACTTGTATCCAGTTTTTGACCACAAGCGTATAAACCTATGTGGTTTGTTCTGTGAGTGTGTCACAGACTACTATGGGGTGGAGCAACAGTCTTTGTTCTGGCTTGTTATCTACTCTTGATATGATTGGGCAGCACTAGAGGGTCCCTGGGAGATGTAGAGCATACCCTGGTAACTAGACTCACCACGTCAAATAAGCATACCTACCCACCCACCCACCCACCTACCCAGCTACCACACCCACCTGGTGATATGCTAAATTCACATACACATACCTTCCTGGAGGTGGAAGAGGTGGAACTCATTAGTCCACCCACCCCGATCTGAGAAGCGATAGTCCCTGATGAATGCAGTTCCAGGCTGCGTTGGGCCAGTGGAGACAAAAGCATATCCAACTGTCCAAATAGTCCCAGTCTTGTCTCCTTGATATGAGACCAGTCCACAGCTACTTTTAGCCATGGGTCCCTGTGATGGGCTATTGTGATGAAGCTCATCCCAGTTGAGGGTGACAGAGAAAACAACTTGAGCATGCGGTACCAAAACGAGACTTGCTAGTAATGTCCTCCATACCACAGTAGTGTCTCATTTCAATGACGTACATCCTACCATTACACGTGATACCCAATATGGTGCACGCCTTACTCCGTTTTTTCTCCATGGCTGCGACATAAATCTGGGTGTGGAAGGCCAAGGTAGGGGGGTCATAGATCTCAACCACAGATGCCAGCTTCCTCCTGCTGCTCTCACTGAAGTCCTGAGTTCGGCCACCCCACAGGTACAGCGTGTTAGCAATGGGAGCAGCACGGTGGTAGAACCGGGGACATGGTTCGTAGTATTTAGGATTACAAGCAATGGAAGCCATGTAGCTCAACACCTGGAGGGCAGTAGTGAGCATGAAAATGTGACAGTGTTCAGCTGATGCAGAGTACCAAAACTATCAGTTTAGTAGTGTATCATCGTACATCCTCCAGCACCCAAGTGGTATGTGCTCCCACATTTCAAGGTAGGGGTCATAGATCTCAACCACAGATGCCAGGATTATAGTTCTGGGATGGCTCTTCCATGTTTTCCCCAGGTACAGTGCTTGCATTAGCTATAGACAGCGTAAAATGGCAGAGTATAAATAGCCATTCCCATATTATAAATAGCCATTCCCAGACCACGCTAAAACAGAACTGGGTGTGGGTATAGTCTGGACTGCATTAGGCCATGCAGTTGGGAAAATGTGTGGCTAGTCTCGTTCCCAGATCCTCCACACACACCCTGTATACGCAATCCGCATCGGAAAATTCTGAAAAGCAAAAAGAGGGGGGCTTCTGTCTGGCAGGGAGCACAAACAGCCATCACAAACACCCGTGCAAGTATTCATTCGTGTTTTACTGAGTCAGCACATTCTAGTAGCACATGAACAATCATCGGCAAAAGTGGCTAGACAATTTCTGCCCGTGCTGGTACTGTAAGCGATCACGGTGCTGGGCAGATTAGGGCTGGCTTGTGAGACTACTGTGTGGCCTGCAGTATAGTAAGGCCACAGCAGGGGGTTCTCATCCTGGAAATGGTTGGAAATCCACGTGGGCAGGCAGTAAAATAACAAACACAAGCTATAAAAACACAGCAAATAAGAGTCATGTTTATGCACAGAAAGAGCTCCTCCTTTTGACAGTGTTTTTCAAGGCTCCTTTAACTGGGAAATAGCTAGCTCATGTAGCTTCGTCCCCAGGCCACTCCCCCGAGGCTACTAGCTCATGTAGCTGTATATATGCTGTGCTGTTTTTGAGTGGGAGAAGTCTGTGGTGGTGGATGAGAAACAGCTCTGCTAAGGCCTGATCTAAAAATACTCCAAGCAACCTTCCTACAGTTTAATACTAGTCTCGCGGGGCAGACTCACGCGCGGAGAAGTGCTCTGCTCGCGAGAGTCTAATACTTTAATAATACTTGGAAGTTGAAGCATATTATCCCAATCAAGACTTACTCACTCGAGTTGCAATTGCCAGGTATCTTTGGCGACGAATCAACGCGTTCTGCAGCTGGAGACCAGGAAAACTCGGATAGACACGCCCATCATATTTGGGGGGGAAAGGTCACGACGGTGTTACAGTAATATGTACATATGTGTTTCCCCAGGGAACGCGTTCCCCCGCACGATATCCCTGGGGATATTGCCAGTGGCGTAGCCAAGGGAGGGCCAGGTAGGGCACAGGCCCTACCAACTCGTCCCGGTGCCCCACCAACTTTAATAGCACAATGAAAAGGGGTGGAGCAGTTAAGTCTCACAGGCGGTAACCGTAAGCAGCGTTTTCTTGTAGCTCAAATACTTTAATTTGACAGCAGAATTAGCTCAGGAGTGCTTAATAGTACCTGCACGGACTGACAATTTCTAGCGAGGTGAGTATCCACGTAAAGTAAACAGCTAGTGTGCTATCATGGAGTACGGTAGTACTCCATATATAGGGATGGCACGGGGAAAAATGGCCGCCCCATTATGGGGTGCCGTTTGTGTCAAAATTATGCAGAAGTGTGTTATTTATATATAATGCACTTTATTTATATATAATGCACTTTATTTATATATAATGTATTTTATTTATATATAATGTACATTATTTATATATAATGTGCATTATTTACATATAATGTACATTATTTATATATAATGTGCATTATTTACATACAATGTGCGTTATTTATATATAATGCATATTATATATAAATAATGCATATTATTTGTATATAATGTGTATTATTTATATATAATGTGTATTATTTATATATAATATACATTATTATATAAAGTGCATTATTTATATATACTGTGCATTATTTACGTATAATGTGCATTATTTATATAAAATGTGCATTATTTATATATATAACCCACCTACTATACTTCATGCATAGGCCAGGGTGGGCTTTTACTGTCATAATTTGTCCCCTCAAGGCTACAAGGGAAATTATGGCTATAAATTTGTCCCTCATGGCCTTAGCCATAAATCCCTGGCAACCCGTGCTATAACTGTTATATGACCCACCTGATTGGTCCACCTCTGCGCATGCTCATAAATACTATAGCAACGACAAGTCACAAACAGACTCAAAAAGAAACGATGGCTTGCAGTTTCTCTCCTTACTGTCTTGGCATGTGTGAATGGACAGACTGCCTTAGTGCTGCCTTTGGTGTTCTCTGGGATCAATCCCTTAGCCAATTCAGAGAGCTGCTGTTCAGAAGCCAACTTAAAGCGGGATGACTCATTAGAAGCCGTTGGAAAGCGGGGCTGGTCTTTGCTGGAGCTTGGGCGGAGCTGCTCTAATTGCGGAAGTGGGCGGGAAGTATCTGTCTCTAATTGGAGCCCGCTCGAGTAGCCTGGGCAGTCTGTCCATTCACACATGCCAAGACAGTAAGGAGAGAAACTGCGAGCCATCGTTTCTTTTTGAGTCTGTTTGTGACTTGTCGTTGCTATAGTATTTATGAGCATGCGTAGAGGTACGAGATAGGTGGACCAATCAGGTGGGTCATATAACAGTTATAGCACGGGTTGCCAGGGATTTATGGCAACGTAAACAAACCTTGTCCTCGGGCTCCGCCATCGGACTCGGTTCGTTTACTGCCATAAATCCCTGGCCCCGTGCTATAACTATTACATAATGTGCATTATTTACATATAATGTGCATTATTTACATATAATGTACATTATTTATATATAATGTGCATTATTTACATATAATGTACATTATTTACATATAATGTACATTATTTATATATAATGTGCATTATTTACATACAATGTGTGTTATTTATATATAATGCATATTATTTATATATAATGTGTATTATTTACATATAACGTGCATTATTTATATATAATGTTCATTAATTTGTATTATTTATATTTAAAGTGCATTATTTGCATATAATGTGTATTATTTATATATAATGTGCATTATTTATATATGAAGTGCATTATTTATATATAATGTGCATTATTTATATATAATGTACATTATTTATATATAATGTACATTATTTATAAATAATGCGATAATTTGCGATAATATTGCCGTTATCGCGTTATTTATATATAAAGCGCATTATTTATATATAAAGTCATTATTTATATATAATGCGATAATGCATGCAATAATATCGATAACGGGTACCGCTCGCTTCAGGTGTTCACGTGAAATTGATTACGGTCATGCTTAGCTCACGTGAGCTGCATGTGGCCAGTATGCGATGATGTCATATCTCCAATTGATGAGCATGTCACTGTAAAAGCAGCCTGGTTGCTGTAGAAAGTGTCTACAAACACTGCCACATCAGTTTTTGGCGAGCTAAGATGGATGTAAATTGCTTCTGAGCGTTTGAGACGCTAGAGCATTGCTGCTACAAGCCAGGGTAAGCCAAAATGGGAGTGAATTTTTACAGAGGGCGAAAGTGAAGTATTATTGAGTGCCAGTAGCTCTATAATGGGCTGAGCTACAGAAATTTGCTGCGTTTTTGCCACATCCGGTTGTCAGAGTGTTAACAGTATCGAGAAATCAAATTGCAGAATGTTTTACTGATTGACCGATGCAGTTAACGCTCTGCAAACCAGATGTTGTAAGAACATGGCACTTGTGCCATCTGAAGTACAGAATGTACTCCCCTACAAGTTTTGGAAGTATGAGCCTCTGAATTTTGGCATAGTATTATTACCAATAACCAGAGGAGTTTGCCCTTTACAACACATCACTAATTCTAGCAAGTCGTGTTTGTAGTAGTTTTGTCCCTAGACCTCGACCCCTGCTGAATGGTCTGGCGGCTTTCAGCACAATCCTCAGGCTTCATTAAATATTCATTATTTAGTGGATATGTAATTGCGAACCACTGATTTACCCATAGCGAGAAGCAATGCTAGCTCAGCAAATGCATAGCAATAGTGAGCAGCTTAAAATTTTGTGAAATAGCTGTAGCGAGTGAGCTACCGGCATGCACTAGGGAGAATGGATCATTGTCTCCTTTGTGGGAAAGAAGTACCGTCATTGTCTTGACGAACTATTCACCCACTAGATACATCTCTTGTCGGACAGTACAAGTAGCCATTTCACTCTTCGCCTTTCTTGAATACTTGCTTGATGATTTCATACTAACACATGTAACAAAAAATGCATTTTCATTGGTTCGTTGAAATTTCTGACAAAAGAGCAATTAGCTGGTACTTTTTAATGAAGACTGAGGATCCTGCGCAATGTCACCAGATGCTCTTCCGGGGAGGCGGGCGTGGTCTGGGCACGAGACTATGTTTGTAGGGCCTCTGCTTGTCACATGACTACTCAATGAATTAGAAAAGGTCAACGATGGCCAACCTCCTCCGGTTGAAATCAGTACCGTATAGCTCCAAATTTTCGAGGGACAAAACTTTCGTGATTTTCGTGATAACTAGCACATCACGAAAATATTATTCACGAAATAATGGGTGGAGCCCCAAGTGCGTACGGGTCGTGGCTGTTTGTCGTTTCTCGAGCACAGGTAAGAACTTCTCCTATAACAGGTGTCCATACTGCTTCATAAACATGATATCCTCTGATGCAGGACTGAAACTCGCAACGTCTTCTGATGCTAGCAGCCATACTGTTCTCGATCTCAAATAGCCACGTGTTGCAAGTGGGCTGGCACAATTAACTGCGTGATCGCTCACGAATTATTTCAGTAATCACGAAAATATTACCACGAAATTTTACATTTAGAGGAAAAAAGCACTTTTCACGAAAGTTTTGTCCCACGAAAATTTGGAGCTATACGGTAAATAGAATTCAAAACATTCTGCAATTTGATTTGTCGATACTGTTAACACTCTGACAACCGGATGTGGCAAAAACGCAGCAAATTTCTGTAGCTCAGCCCATTATAGAGCTACTGGCACTCAATAATACTTCACTTTCGCCCTCTGTAAAAATTCACTCCCATTTTGGCTTACCCTGGCTTGTAGCAGCAATGCTCTAGCGTCTCCAACGCTCAGAAGCAATTTACATCCTTCTTAGCTCGCCAAAAACTGATGTGGCAGTGTTTGTAGACACTTTCTAGAGCAACCAGGCTGCTTTTAATAAAGCTTTATGCATCTATCAAAGTTATGCCCCACCCTCCCTAGTACAAGGAGGGTGGGGCAAGGGTGGGAATTTGAACGTCAAATGCCCAACCCCCAGGGGAAACTTAAAAATCAACTCCCTCTCCCCAGTATTCCCCGCCCCACATCACACCATGAGACATTATTCCATTTTTGGAAAAGTGACAACCTCAGAGTGAACAACAAAATACTATGAACCTATATACTCCTGACAAATTTCATGATATATTGTAAAAATGTCGCCCTTAAAGTACCAGTATAAATTATAAGCACCTTTAATGTAGCTAAAAGTGGTTTATCGATGTGTGATCCATGACAATAGGCAATAGGAATTGAGCTGGACGCTATTCACAGCAATGTAGCTATACCCTCACCTAGTTAGTGGGTGTGTCTGGTATGTAACAAGAAGACACCTGTCCATGCATTACGGCTGCCGCACTACATGAAGGGTGTGTCCCACATACAAAATGTAACCTTTATTGTTTATCAGTTTGTGATCCATGACGACAGACAATAGGAACTGAGTCACACATTATTCACAACAATGTATATCTCACATGGGGTGTGTCTGGTATATGCAATCTGGGAGCAGGTGTGGACTCAGGCTGTAAATTCTAGTTAAATATATGAACCTGAATAATTTGAACTGTCTGGCCCTCCCTTTTTTCCTTGCACCTGTACCTCACACAAAGGAAAAAAGGGAGGGCCAGACAGTTCAAGTTATTCAGGGTCATATATTTAACTAGAATTTACAGCCTGAGCTACGTCAATGGACACCTGCTCCCACATTGCATACCAGACACACCCCATGTGAGATATACATTGTTGTGAATAATGTTTGACTCAGTTCCTATTGTCTGTCGTCATGGATCACAAACTGATAAGCAATAAAGGTTACATTTCATATGTGGGAAACACCCTTTATGTAGTGCGACGATCTTTATCATTTCAAAGGAAGATCTCTACATGATCTAAATACAATTTAGACCTACAAAAAGGTAAAGATTAAAACAAACATGGCTATCTGAGTTTCAGTCCAGCCATTCTGAGAAGTATTCGTAGGTATGTAGCTCAGGAGCAAATTGAAACAGGAGTTTACTCATGAGATGCACTTCTTACAAGAAGTTGTCTGTAGTTACTCCTGACTGAAAGCCAGACAACCACATCAATCCCTATATTAACCATTTCCTTTTTAATTACATGTCCATCTCATCTTTAGCTATAACTGATCTTTGCCTGCACAAAGTCAACTCATTTATAGTCATGCTTAGCAGACAGGTGTTCTCTTGTTGCATACCAGACACACCCACTAACTAGGTGAGGGTCTACACTGCTGTGAATAGTGTCCAACTCAATTCTAATTGCCTGTTGTCATGGATCATACATTGATAAACAACTATTAGCTACATTAAAGGCGCTTCTTGTTTGGGTTAATTTATACTGGTACTTAAGAGTACATAATACATCATGAAATTTGTCAGGAGTAGGTACATAGTATTTTGTTATCACGTATGGAATAATGTCCCATGGTGCGGGTGGGAGAGGGTGTTGATTTCTCTGTGTTTGACATTCAAATTCCCACCCTTGCCCGACCCTCCTCCTAGAAGATAGCGGAGGTAGGTTTTTTTACCAATCAAACTGTTGTATTCCCATGCAGTTTATTCATAATGCTAGCACTGACTTTGTCCTGCCCACACACTGTAGTGTTTTAAGCCATAGCAACTTTTCGCCCCTGTAGGCTCAAGATGAGACATATCCTTTCTTGGACAAGTCTTCGACTACAAACTCCAGATTGAATCTGGCAACACTTGATGATCCTTTGGGCGTCTGTGCAGCAAGCACTCCGATTGTGTGTGTAAGGCGGGGTACTTTCCTGAGTTTTTCCCTTCTACTACTGATCCACCATCACCAATTTTATCCTCTCGTCAGTTTCCTCATGACTCAGCACCAGCCACTCCTTTGCAGTCTCTATTGGAACTTGCTGCCAATTCCCTGGAGAAAGATGAACAGGTGAGGTGCATTATGTTTAATCTTAATTAATAATTACATACCACACTAGCTGCAAGATTACTTGCCTTGTGCTATCAGTTGCCCTCCGGAAGCAGGTAGCAGCAATTCTGAAAACTCAGAATCGTAACTTTGAGCTCCGTTTTGTTGATGTCACAACGCCAGTCAGGGGGCAGTGACTGTGCTCTTTTCGCAATTGCGACTGCAGTGTCACTTTGTGCCGGGCAAGACCCTCACCTGGCTTCATTCGACCAAAACCAGATGAGAAGCCACCTGCATCGCTGCTTCATCGCTGGAAAACTCACATCATTTCCACAGTCCAGCAGGAAACGGCGGCTAGCAAGACATCGTGTCGTTACTCGAAAGACTGTTACCGTCTACTGTTCTTGCAGGCAGCCTTGGGACAGAAGGGACAATACTGCTGGAGATCTCGTTCAGTGCAAGATATGCAAAGAGTGGTACCACAGCTCATGCGAGAACATCCCAGACCAGGCAAAACTTCATGGTGCTACATGGCTTTGCAAGAAGTGTATTGACAAATCATTATAGTTTCATGCATACAGTTTATTGTACATGTCACTTTTCACTTGCATATAGTATATTATAACACTCAAACTTTTATCATACTACTACTCAAACTTGCATTATAATTCTACACACTTTTTCACTAGCTGCAAGATTACTTGCCTTGTGCTTGCATTTGGGGGGGAACAAATATTTCAAAGGGGGTCCATATATTTCAGCAACGCATACAGAATCGGGGGGGGGAACAAATATTTCGGTGGGGGTCCATATATTTCAACACTGCGCTGAAATATAAGTTCCGGGGGGTCCAAATATTTCGAAATATTCGATCCGGGGGGGCCCATTTTGGGGGGGTCCAAATTTTTCGTGACAGGCCAATGAGGCCATAGCACAACAATGAATCAAGCAATTACAATAATTCAAACGCGAAGAAGCGCTACTGGATTTGGGCTAGTGCACCCACACCATAGCGTTCTCAAACAACTCAAACCGTTCAGCAGTGATTCTCAAGCGCTCGAGGCAAGTACTTACCGCTATACGCCGTTCTGTTCCGTTCCGTTCTGCGCATTAAGCGATGGTTACGCCTACACCGGAAACGCAGCCTCAAGCATGCTGCATGGACGAGCTGTTCTGCTTAGAGGCTTATAGTACTTGGAGTACGCTTTATGACGGACCCAAAGTGAGTTGCTGGGTGTACAGTGGCATTCTCAAGTCGGTAGGCGCTTAGCTACAATTCACATTAGCTGTATTTTGCTACTCTGCTGTATCTTTAAGCCCCACTGAAAGCTTTGCAGTGCAAAGTGCATTCTGTGTCTGTTACATTATAGGTGCTGTTAGTTTATCATAAATGGGAGCATATGTGGATACAGCTAATAACGCTCATCTACCCCACACAACCAGACCATCTAAACACCATTCATACCTTTCTCCTCCCCACAAAAAAACAACAGAAACAAGTAACAAAAAAACATTAAAAAAAATGAAAGAACATATAGGGATGGAATCCCCAAAAAGCAACCAAACAAGGTAGGAATGGTACCACAATACCCTTACGGATTGTCATCCCTATATCTTTTGCCATTTTTCCAGCCTCAACACACACACACACACCACACACACGCACACAGACCAATCCCTGCCATGCCACACCAGCCATATCCACAGCCAATAGAATGTGCATGGCAATTGCAGCACTTCACAATGCAACACACATCACCCCCTCACACTACAACTTATCCTCCACATGCAGCAATACACACTCGTAGGCTAGACTACATACATGTACCGCTTACCCCACATTCTACACCACAATCCACACCTACAATGACAACTACACTCTTCCACCTGCAACAACACCCTTTCACCTCACCAACAGTTAGTACGGAACACATTTCCAAAAACATTACTCAAAGTACGTTCAAAAAAACCTAATCATCTACACCACAATCTAACATCCTGTCGTCCCATGTAACTAGCACTTACGTATACTAGTGATACACAATGTGCAGGGATGTCCTCGCTTCACGAGAATTGCTGGGTGTGCATGGCACATGGCATGCAGGTGGCACGCCCATAGCACCCACCCACAAATGAAAAAGGTCAAACACACACCCACAAAACAAAATGGCTACTTGCTATTATGTGCTTAGAAGACCAGAGGCCGAAGCAAGCTTACTGTGATAGTGATCGCTTCCAAGTCTCCCCGTTAGGAGTCACAGTTGATAGCGAAGGTAAGTGTTCGCTGTGTGTTTGATAGGCTATACCAGGAGAACTGGCTGGAACAGGTTACGACGAAAAAAGGTCAATCGAACTGGAGTATAGCTTCGCTTTGCTCGGAACTAGTTGCAAAAATGGCAAAAGATATAGGGATGACAATCCGTAAGGGTATTGTGGTACCATTCCTACCTTGTTTGGTTGCTTTTTGGGGATTCCATCCCTATATGTTCTTCCATTTTTTTAAATGTTTTTTTGTTACTTTATATAATGGGGTGGACCATGCAGCAGACTAGTCTCGTGCCCAGACCCTCCCCTCGCAATTAAAAAACGCGGAAATGAAAAACGAGCTGCTGTTTTGAGCATGCGCACTCAGCACTGACTCGTCATGATCGCGATTCGGTTGTTGCACACTAGCTATCCAGTAGCTACACTGTCATATGAAGTAGCTCTAGTTTTACTTTGAAAATGTGCAGGTCTGCAGATTGAGAGCCGCAAATACCCGGAGACGGCACAAAATGGCAGCCTGGGTGGTGCTACCACACCCATTGTGATAAGCTAATTATAAACCTACATAACTAAGCAATGGGTCAATATAGTGGCTTGAATAAGTAGCTATATTAGTTTCGTCACCAGACCTAGGCTCATCTCCTCACAGAATGGTCTGGCGCACCAAGTCTACTTTCTTGGGTCAATGGGCAGAGCAAACTGTGTTGATTAATTAAGTATTCAAGGTTTGAGGTGCTGTAAAAGGCTTACTATAGCTACTGAGGACTGTACACCAATGTACAGATACATGTGCTTTCTGGTAATTTGATGGTATTTTGATGTGAAATTCGGGTTGGAATTGAAGCAACTTCATAAGCATTAATTGGCTCGTTAATCTAGTATAATTATATTTTATTCATTCATCAATTTGCATAATTATCCCAAGTCTGTACCAACTTGTAGCCAAGTTTCATTCCAGAACTGCATATACTGTCTTCAACTGTGGAAAGTGATTTCAAATGTTGACATCACTCTCTATGGCAAATACAGCAAAGGCGACACAATCAAATTTCCGCTGAGTCGAGTATAGTTGTAGGTACATTCTTTGATCAACTTGCATAATAATCCCAAGTTCATGTACTAACTTGTGGCCAAGTTTCGTTCTGAAACTCCATTGTCTTCAACTGTGGAAAACTGTGTGCCACTTACTCCCATAGTAAATACATTGGTAACTCAGTACACACAGTACATACACATGTCTATGGGGATTTAGTGTGGGAGAAAAAAACAGTTTATCTTTAAAGGACTGTATCTCAGTCAGTTCTTAAAACCGTTTTAAAGCATACATAATACTGATTTCAAAAATTTGTAGTTCTCATTGTTTTATCCTAATTAAATTATATTACATTATTTAAAGCATACATAATACTGATTTCAAAAATTTGTAGTTCTCATTGTTTTATCCTAATTAAATTATATTACATTATTCTAAAATTGACGTAATGTAATTATTGACCTTCCGGACATGCTAAATTGTGTGCGGGGGAACGCATTCCCCGGGGAAACACATATCACTCTAACAATGGTCTAAATAATGCACAGTACGCTGTTGCCAAGGAAACAGACGAAGCCAAAGACATGAGTGCTGAAAGCGAGGACGAATTCACCAAAGCTGGTAAGTTACACAGTTCCCAGGCTTTATTACAGGGGACGATGCTGTCCGACCTGGTCTGGCTTTTGACTCCTGTTTGTGTTGTTTTAACAAAAGGCGAAATGGACGTGGATGAAAGTGCAGAGGGTGCTGTACCAGATCTAGATCGAGGACATGGTACGTCCATTTTGTATGATGGTTGTGATGGCCAAAGCTGGCTGCTCTAGGGTACGAATTGCATTTTATGTTGCTCAGAACCAGCCTGATCGACCCAAATTTGGCAGAAAAAAATTCAAAAATGATGATTCTATTGCACACACATAACGCTCCTCACATCAGCAGTCACAATAAAGAGCTTTAGCCTCCTGGGTAATGACACTCAGGAGTTTTACTTCAGTGTGCAGTGTTCACCTGCAGTAATGTCTGCCCTGGCCTGCAGGTAATAATGGTAGGCCATGTGTGTGCCTCATGGAGGACTAGCAGTGCATCCCCCAAGTCAAGAAGTAAAGGGAGAGGGTGTTTTCCATGGCTGCAAAAAAAAGCTGCAAGGGGAGGCCTGGCTACTGAGCTAAACTACATGTAGTGTCCCTTCAGTTCACAGTGGCAGTAGTAGAGCACAGCTGGTGACAACCAACATGTTTCTTTACTCTTCAGATGACGAGGGCAGTGGTGTGGAGGGGGCAGAGCTGGGAGGGAGTGAGGGTGGGAGTGTGGAGGAGGGAGAGGGTGATGATGAGGAGGAGGGAGAGGGTGATGATGAGGAGGAGGATGTTAGTGACCTGGTGGTGCTGGACCCAAACCACGTGAGTACAGAATGTGCGCCAACAGACACTATTATGACAACCAGGCTGTTATGAACAGCACACAAGACCACACATGGATAGTAGTATTTGAGCACCTGCACTTAGAATGAGAAGCATTTCTTTGTTCTACATTGTAGATAAATCGACTCTTATTCATTGTTGTTATTGACTCGATTTTTCTATGACAATGTTGCACATGATTACCTGCAGAATGATGTAAAGTTGCAGCATTTACAGCCCCTCCAAATCCAAATGTTGCACGATTTGGTCTACTCTGATGGATATACCAGGAAGACTGGATGTTTCACGGTTCACGGGTTATGTAGCATTAGCCTTGATGACAATGACAATGCCGATCCACTGTTTCAATGTTGACTGTTCATTGCTTAGCCGATTCGCTGTTGCGCATGCGCTGGTTCACGGTTGCACTGATTCGCTGGTTCACTGGTTCACCGTTGCACTGGTTCACTGATTGCGCTGGTTCACCGTTGCACTGGTTGCACTGGTTCACGGTTGCACTGATTCACTGGTTCACCGTTGCACTGGTTCACTGATTGCGCTGGTTCACCGTTGCACTGGTTGGGTTCACCGTTGCACTGGTTGCACTGGTTCACCGTTGCACTGGTTCACCGTTCACCGGGTTGGCGTTGCACTGATGCACTGAACAGGAAGCGGAAGTTGACTGATTGGCGGATTCACTGGCTATTTAATATGCTTGCTCACATGACTGAAATATGCTTGATTATGCTCATTGTAAAACCTTCAGTTTAGAGCCAAACTCAAAAGAATTTACACCAAGTGATGAAACATTAATGATGAGTCAAGTTAATTGCTAACCATAGAAAACACATTTAGCTGCTACTGACGCATGCGAGTAGTATCACCCTCTATTTATTCTGCGTAAACTTTTACCTATTATGTCCACATTATGCTCAGTGCTTGATTCACACTAGCTACCATGCTTGAAATTATGCTGGCATAATGTGCCTGTCCCTAAATACAGACTAAAGATGTACTTCGCCCCACCCATAACAGGAAGCGGAAGTTGGGGTGGAGAGAGTATTGACTGGACTCTGGTAGCAACCTTTTCTGTGTTACAATGCAAGAATCACACTTTAACATGCATGCAATTGATGAACAGTGTTCTTGGTACGTAGCTAATATGCAATGTCCTTGGTAGTTAAGACGTCTTTGGTAGCAAGGGGTTTCGCTTTAGTCTATGGCACAACTCCATATATTTGTTTCTTCTTTTGACTAATCTATGTAAGTAGAACAGATGGTGAGTTTTAGGCATTGCAGAAAGTATTCGCCTGAATTTCGTCAACCATGAAAAGGTTTGTTCTGCAACCATGAAGTTGAGCTGTGGCTTCTGTGCCTTTACTTGTGCTGGATCGTAGGTAGCTCTGCAGGTTGGATCTACATGGTTCTTGAAATGAAGTCCGTCAATTATCTGAGTGTAAAAGGAAGATCAAACTATTTTATTGCAAGTATGTACATGTAGGTGTATTATTATAATAAGTAATAGATGTATTTACCTTCGTCACTGACATCCACAATTTGTCAAAGGGTGCACGTGGTGGGAGTGGAAGAGGCCTTTTTGCAACTCTAAGACCATCCAAATGACACATGTTGTCGTAACTTAGAGTTAAGTTGCTCCAGAGTGCAGGTGGAATGGATTGAAGTACCCTCAGTAGCCACACAAGCACTATTGTGAACACTTGGCTGGGGGATTCAGACCTAACAGAGCAATAATATAATTCTAACAATAACAATAACAATCTCCGTGCATGCAGTGAATCATGCACTAGCTCACTTAAATAAAGGCCTCCATGTTTCAATGTGTCCACATGTTCTAACAATGAACAAGTGGCCTCTGCTCCAGTGCCGCATACGTCTGTGGTCTCCAGTATCCTTACGACACTGCGAGATAGGCTGAATAACTTCATCATCCCCCAATAGTTCAGGATGCTCATGAACAAAGGTCATTGTTCCTGTGTTGATAAAATCACAAATTAATACAACTATAGCATGCATTATACCAGGCATTAATACCTTGCAGCTTTGTCACAAGCTCAACTGAAGCCGGATTCTGGAGTTTGGTCAGTGCTGTCTCCAATTTTCCATCTTCCTGTGGATCAATATCCACTGGTTCTTGTGAATCAGGCAAGCGTTCTATGTGCCAAGAGGTAGTGTATATTATTACTTAAATAAAAGGTGGTATTGTTGGATGCTCACCTGCAACAGAGGATATTCCACACTGAGCAAGAAACCCTCTTATGCTTGTCTTATACCCCCGTTCCTGAGCAATTTCCAAGTGCGAGGGACAAAAAACTGTCCTTTCATGTGGTTGTTCAGGACACACATTAGGTAAGTTGAGGCCAGGAAATCCAGGTAGGGTAACCTGTACTGGAAACATGCAGTGTGGGAAGCATATCTTCCAGTTTCCGTCTAGAGCAAAGTTCCATTCACACCCTATAAAATGACAAGCAAAGCATTGCAGTGCAGTCAGGATCTGCTGCAGATCAACAGGTATTCACACCTGCTTATGTGGTGGAAAGCCTGGCAACTGTGCACACTACTAGGCCTCCAATTATGCTACAGGAATTTGCAGAATCTTTGCAGCACAGAGCCCGGTAAACACACTAGAGACTAGATTAATGGGTGGGTGAACGATCAATTATGACTTTGAAGTCCATCCTGGATCAAAGGAAATAGTGCCTTCCATATAAGGAAGGCTCTGAGCTCTGAGCCTTGCAGCATTGCAAAGGTTCTGCAAATCCCTGTATATAGCTATATAGCATAAAGTAATTATGCCAGCATAATAGACCTTTGTGAATAGTATTTCACCACTACATATTGAATACTCATATATATGATTATGGCATGTACATATCCTCTGTAACTTTGCAGCTGCAGTTATAGTGAACAGCAATTGTGAAAATTAAGAAAGAGGCCTCCGAAAGTGTATTTACATTATACAAAGACCACTGTCACCAAAAAATGTTTGGATCAATGGTGTGTTTGTGTGTGGGCAACTGGAAAAGCAGGGAACGGGAAGCGGAAACGGGAAGCGGGAACGGGAAAGGACCACCGATGGTGCGCAAAACGGCATAGATATGATGTAGGCAGGTTGAAAACGCATTAATTAACGTGCGTAGTCACGTGCCATTTACTGCCGTTACATTCCGCATTGCATTCCAAAGTGCCATTTCCTCACTGAGAAGCTAAAATATACCGACTATAAAAGCTGGGAAGGAATCAACAAGGAGTTAGCAAACGCCGAAATAACTTATCGTTAAGAAGTCTCTTGAATCTCGAGTGATTCTCAGTGATTCCACGGTGCCAGAGCTGGACAGAAAACACCATGAAAAGCTACACGGACTCAAAAAAAAAACCGGTAAGAATAGCTCGTTTTACAGCTGCAGTAGCCTGTAGATAGATGTAGGATAGTTTGTACAGACCTACAAGGGAAGCATCTTACTGTTTGTCGATCGCCGAATCGAAGTAGGTACTCCAGCATTGCCGACGGCTAGATAGTTTAGCACCGCAACTACCCAGGCTAGGGGTTGAACGGGGTTGACTCGCTTTCCTGAAAGCACTTCACAAGCGGATTCCAACAACATGCGTTCCTTTCAACCTCCTAGAGCCACGTCCCGTTTTTGTTTCCCGTTCCCGTTTCCCGTTCCCGTTTCCGTTTCCCGTTTCCTGCTTTTCCAGTTGCCCTTTGTGTGTGATGTCAGCAATCAACCAAAATTTGACCGCATAATTATGGGCACTGCATGGTTGAGGGGCAAACCTAAGGAATTAGGGAATGGCATAATGAGGGAAATTTTGAGCATATTGCAAATGAGGTAGGCCTACACACTATACACATCAAGTTACTTGCCAATTTTCAAACATGATTCCTGTTGTTCATGAGCATATAGATCTCTATGCTCATCCACATGCTGCATAAATCTTTCAAAGTCAGCATCATCATGGAACCTTTGCCGGATCAGCATATCTGGATTCTCATGAATTTCAGCCTCCACTTCCCCTCCAAAGAACATCTTGGACACATGCTTTTGTGTTAATTCGGTTGGACAGGCTGCAAAATGTAACTACATGTTAACATGCATGATGCATTCATTGTGATGGCAAACTGTATGTATCAGAATGTGCATACACAACTGTTACATACTCACTACCTTTTTTGTGGTGCTGGACAAAGTGTTTCATCCACTCAGTGTGTTTGTCCTCTTTCTGCTGTGTATACTCGAAGTACACCTCAGCAAATCCGCTGAAGGATACCCAGCAATGCACACTAAAGAGTAACAGACATGAATATATATGTAATGTTCATTATTATATATCAGGGTGTCATACAGGGGGGGGGGGAAAGGGGGGATTTCCCCCCCCTAACCCAAGTCCCCCCCCCCTAGATATCAGACCAGAATTAAATTAATTTTAATATCAGACCAGAAATAAATTAATTTTATCTTAAAACAAAGTAGTATACCAAATTAAAGCGAATACAGCAATGTATGGGCAGTCAAGGTTAGTTCCAAAGCTTAAAATTAACCTCAGAGGATGTGTGTGTGTGAGGGGGGGGGGGGGGGGGCATGCCCCTAGTGACCGATGCTTCTTCGAAGCGCCATGGGTCGCGGTTTCCCCCCCCCCCCCAACCTAAAATCCTGTATGACACCCTGTATATAGTGCTTTCTGGTGTGCATTCAGTTACTGTACACAACATGGATTATAGCCTGGTCACATGTGGATGAATAAGATTTTAAATTACACACAGGCGGACACTAATTATTATACCTCAGCAAACAATACAACCTGTACAGTGTTGTATCACAGTAGGCAACATCACTCATCTCAATGAACTCTCGTGGGGTGTCATAGTACCGCTCTCCTTCAGTCTTCTTCTTTCCGTACATAGAGTAATTGTAAATGGTGCTGCAGCTTTTGCACTTTAGGCAAACTTTTGTAGCAGGAACAGGGCCATCAAAGGTAAAGAGTGTGACGGTCGTAGGAGGGTGGTGTCTTTCGAGAGAATTAGCTGTCTCGAATAGCTTACATGCATGATTTATGCAGTGGACAACTGGAGGTGCGAGAAACGCTGTGTATGCATTTCCTGTACTTTCTGAGAGCAAACGAAGGCATGGCCATGAAGCATGCGCTGACACAGGGTGTTGGGAGAAACTGCACTGTTGTAGTATGAGACTCAATACATCCAAATGATGGGGGTCCAAAGTAGAAGCCGAAGGAACGGCACGGCTGACAATACTTCTTACGTACATCGCCTTTTCGTGAAGCATTCCGTCGGGGATAAGTTGGAGCGCCATTCGGAGACAGTCGACGCCCTCTAAACCCAGTAAGGTAACAAGCATCAGCTCACGAGTCAGAGTATCACAGCTGTTAGCAACATTGGCAAAGTCATCGTTTTCAATCACCATTCGAAAGGCATCCCTCAGTTCACGCACTTTCACTTGGATACTCCAGTAGTGTCCAAAAGTTGACGACGAGTTTGGAACTTTTGCCTCTCGATCGCTGGGTCGAACCTTGCTCGCTTTAGCTTACTCATGATACCATGTACCACTTGTCACAAAGATATTAAACATCACTACCGTACCCATACAAAAACTCAGAGTCGTGCGCGGAATCTACGTGCGCGTGCCCGGACTGTGAGCGTAAACAGGGCAATCGGGGTGGAGCCAAACGAAACCCTGCCTACATCATGGATAATACACACTAACGTGGATTGGAAACGCTGCATTATTGCATTACGTTTGCGCACGCGATCCTGGTTAATAGATTTTACGGTAGTCCGCGAGGGCATTACGGAGATAATACTAAACAGCTGCATGAGGACAGAAGCAAAACGGTCGAGAAGCTACTGAAGAACTACGCGAAGATCATTTTTTTACCAAGGACAGCCCGTGGGAATCCTTTTAGTAGCCACAGTTTTCACGACAGTAGTGAATGCACTGCCAGAGTGCGTCTTCTGGAAACTTTGGGGTAGGTGTGTAACATGGCGCTATAGGACAATTATATGCCTATTTGTTTGTGTAAGATTATCTCTGGTTAGAAAGGACTTTGTGAACTGCTTTATGCAGAATTAGATAGAATATACTTCAATCTGTTTCTTTAGCTCACCATTAGTCAAAAATCACCAAAGAGCAATGGTATTGAGCTAGATTTGCCCTGCAGTAGGCGTGAAGTAATGGCCGTTTAGTGACCCTTGTTTGTGTGAGACTATCTCTGCAAGGGAAGGGCATTTTGTAGTGATCCATGCAGGAACTTAAAGAATAGTAATCAATTCATTTCTTTAGCATATTTCAAATAGAGACCACCCAAGGAAATGATGTTACTGTTCCTCATTCTATGTATCAGGCCATTTCGCCAGCCACATTATGTATGATGGACAGTTGGACAGTTGGGAAGGCTATTTTAACCAACAGCATGACAGATTTGTTTCTTTTTGGCATGATAAGTTTGTTTAAAATGTCAAGTATCAGTAGAGTCATCCCTCCAGGACCATGGATGAAAATGCCCCTCCACCTCAGAAGCACATCAAAAAACGCAAGCCTTTGCGCAGCCGTTTTAAGCGAACTAAGAATGATGAGCGAAGATTGCAGGTAGCACAGAGTTCAGAGGAAAGAGTTCTTCAACCTGTATCCTCCAACATGCAGCAACCACCAGCTACCCTTGAGACGCTCAAAACTGTGGATCTACCTGGCTGGACTCTGTCTAAGACTGAGCAAGAGGACACTGTCCAGTTCTGCATACTGAGGTCTGACCCGCCAACTGTAGTTCGCTCAGTCACTGTGTCCGCAGATCTGACCTGGTATGCTCATGTTCTTGGTAGAGTGGTACCACGAGCAAATGTAGTAATCCAAAGCCTGCCAGCCAAAGTTTCTAGTAATAGCTCTCTCCTGCACGTCCTGTTGACAATACAGTTGGCACGGTTATGTCCTGGGAATCCGGAAGAAGATTTTGTGCAGTTACTTGAAAGGAAGGGTGGTCAGGCGCGTGGTCGTTCTGGTGACATGAGTGCATTTGTGGATGACAAGGAGGAGATTGTTCTTGGTGAGAAGAGCTACCCCAAAACCGTTCGAAGATGTGATTGTGGGTTGATTTGCCCTTGTAATTCAAGCTCCTTGCAGCGCTGTCCCAGCTGTAGTAAGTATCGCTCACAACTATTTGTGGAGAGGTCAAGAGAGGCAAAGAAGAGTGTCAATCGGACCAACCATGACAGCCATGTACCCTACCGATGCCTCAATCCCTCTGAGAAGGATGAACGCATGAGGAATCTGGAAAAGGCGAAGCGAGCTGAGAAGCAGAAGAACACCAGGCTAAGAGAACAGCTGCAGAAGGAGATAGATGACAAAGGTGTTGCACTAACTGAGAAGGATTCTGATGACATCACTGCCCTTTTATCGGATGTTTCCCCATCCATAGAGAAGAGCTTTCCCAAGGGGTCTATCCAAAGGATATTCTGGGATCAACAGGCAAAGTACAACTCTCTCAAAGATAGACGACAGATGCGGTGGCATCCACTTCTGATTCGGTTTGCTCTAAATCTGAAGTATGCCTCAACCTCGGCTTACCGTGCTGTACGAAACAGTGGGCTAATATCCCTTCCATCCGAGAGAACTCTCAGGGACTATACTCACTGGGTTTCTATTAAGGATGGCCCACAAGTGGAAGTTCTGCAGCATATCAAGAAGACAATTGGCTTAGATGGAATGAGTACATCGGAAAAGCATTTCGCTCTGAGTATGGATGAGATGAAGGTTCGAAGTGGGCTTGTCTTCAGAAAGTATACCGGGGAGCTAGTGGGGTATTGCAGCCTTGGAGAAGTCAACGATGATCTCGAGAGACTAATTGAGTCATTGAACAATGGGAGTGTGAGTACTACACCAAAGTTGGCAGACCAAGTCTTGGTATTCATGATTCGGCATATCTTCAAACCGTCAACTTTTTTCCCAGTGGCTATGTACCCCTCAAGCTGCCTTAGTGGTGAGAGATTGTACCCCATGGTGTTTGACGTCATTGAAGCTCTGGAAGTACAGGGGTTTCCAGTTGTCTCAATCTCCAGTGATGGTAATAGCCCTAATCGGAGATTCTATCGCATCTGCGGCCTCACTGATGCACGGCCCACCTACAAGACTTCCAACCCATTTGCCGAGGGTCGCGATATCTACTTCTTCTGCGATCCTCCCCATCTGCTGAAAACAGCTAGGAATTGTTTTGCAAATTCCTATTCACACTCCAGGGCTCGGCTGTTGTGGGTATGTTCATATATACATGCATATCAAGGTACATGTACTTATTTTATGATCTTAAATTTCCATTGTAGAAAAATGGGCAGGACATTAGCTGGAAACATGTTGAGCATCTCTACCTAACAGAAACCGAGACAACTGGTGGTACCAGGCTATGCCCTAAGCTGACGAAGGACCATCTGTGGCTGACCTCATACTCAAAGATGAGGGTCTACCTTGCTGCTCAGGTACATACAATAGCATGCATGCTGCGTTTCTACTGCCTCTGTTTAATGCCCACTCTCTTCTACAGGTGATGAGTGAGACAGTTGCTTCAGCCCTGCAGTTTATGGATGAAGACAGGACAAAGGAGACACGGCAATTTATCCGCATGATTGATCTGTTCTTTGATGCCCTCAACGTAAAGAATCCTCTGGAGGGAAAGCTAAAGAGGAAACCATTCCGTTTCCCGTACTATACCCCCCAGGATGAACGATTCAAGGTATACCTGTCTGTACTTGTAGGCATTACACATGCTTTTACTAGAGTAATCTCTTTGTATTTTCAGTGGCTGAAGAACAACTTCCTCGGATACCTCGATGGATGGGAGAAAGAAGTGTCTGGGAGGCAGGGATTCACCAAAGCTCAGCAAAAGAGAATGTGCCTTAGTAAAGAGACTTTGGAAGGCCTCAGGATCACTGGTAAGCTCCATAGCTATATCGTGTCCTTTGAACGACCCCTATCACATATGTGTTATATATTACAGTGAAGTCCTTCACCGAACTGGGGCCTCTACTTCTCCGGCAACGGGGTGTCAAATATCTCCTCAGTGAGGTTTTCAACCAGGACCCACTGGAGAAGTACTTTTCACGGCAGCGACATCGTGGTGGAGGTGCAGACAACCCAACAGTTGAAGAATTTAGGGAGAACACGGCTACGCTCATTCAGCAGCAATGCATCTATAAGGACTTAAAGACTATGAACGTTGAAGCGCGTTCAAACCTTACTGATCTCAGTGTTGTATGTCAACCTCTTCCTAAACGGGCGAGAACTTAACCATGCAGTGTATGTATGTTTTCAGTTCAGTTGTATTTTGTTGTTTTGCTCCACCCATGCAGTGTATTTTAAGCTTAAGAGTACCACTGAAACCGTTTATAATAAAATTTCTATGACAATAGTGTAATGTACATGTACGAGGAAGAGAACAGTGAAATTAATCCTTATGCTGTAGTGTCTTTCGAGTACCATGCTTCTTGAATTTTTCTTGTGAAGTCTTGTCATTCCAGCTTTTGGCAAAGGAGAAACACCGAACAGTTGTCCACAGTGTCACTATTTCCTTCAGTAGTTCTAAGCTATATGCCTCATGTCTTGGAGGGATCGGAGAAGCCAGAAAGTCCCAGCAAGACAGTATGGTTTGGTTGTCCAAGACACTGGATATAATCTGCTGTTGGACTGCTTGGCCTGGGGCCTGCTGTGCACCATCTGGCCGTAGGTAGCGCCTCGTCTCTACTTCGATTGACTCCATAAGTAAGTAGGTATCATTGTTCACATGGCATAGTCCTTCCCTGTCGATCAATTCGACCCAATCACAGGTTGACTGAAATGAAGACATAGCATCATCTCGATCCTTCGACTCCATCGCCGAGAGGACGTACAGGAACAGTTGTCTTTTCTTCTGGATCTCTGGCTGCTTGCTTCTTTCCTTAAACTTCTTCTTCATTTTCCTTACCACATATCCTGCCATGTAGCGAATGGCATTCTGTTCCCGGGAAGTTAGAGCTACGTGCTGTTCAGGCACTGCTGCAGTTGAACACTCACTTGCCTCAACAGCAATGAGACGCTTCAAGATTCGATCAAGCAGCAGTTGAAGCAGCAGCTTTCCTTCACCCTGAAGGGATGGTGGGGTATGCAGGGCTGTCTGATAGGTTGCCCACAGAACCTGAATCTGAGGATTGAACCTGAGTTTGTGGAAATTACTCCACACTTTCCCGATGACAGCAGTAGGTAGCCTTCGATTTCTCTTGCTCCCCTCCAAGATCTCCCCGACCCGAGAACACAGCTGTACAGCAATGTCCACAGAAGCTATGCAGTTGCCCTGTTCAGCTAGGAATGTTCCCAGAGCTATGACGCTGTGTCCCCGTGGTGATGACTGGAGGTGTGCTTCATTTAGAAGGGACTGCAAGGTAGTCATATACAGGCTGAAGTATCCAGTCCCAGAAGACGGCTGTAATGACACCTGCACAATAAGACGTGCAGTTATATAGTATTGCATACATACACCATAGCCTATGTGATCCGCTAATTCTAGGTAGAGGAATGTATGTGTAGACTCAAAGCACTTACTTTCTGGACTTCAAGGCCAATAGAAGACTCTCCTTCCTCCTGTATGCTTTCACAACTCAAGTCAGACTCGTTAAACTCTGCTTCTTCGAAGTCTTGGACTTGGTTGGCACTTTCCGCCATGACTGACTGTATATGTATTATCCATGCTGTATAAGAGTGCTCGATTCCGTATGTCCGTATACTCTCTTAACAATGATTGAAACTCCGTTACGCATAAATTACGGAAGTGTTGCCAATCCACGTTAGTGTGTATTATCCATGGCCTACATACTCCGTAAATGTTAAGTGCACATGTTCGTCGTAGGTCAAGACGATAATCTATGGTCTCCACTACGCAGCCATGAGCGGCGACGGTAGGCATCTGCAACGACTTCAGATTTGCGAAGGTGCTGGCAACTCATTTGGGATTCGCACGGGAAGTAGTTTCACTCCGCTGAGCAACTTTACTATTAAGTACTTATGCGAAGTGAGAGCAGGACCAGAGAGCGGCTTTCTTGTTGAAGTTACCTTGTCGAATGGACAGCATCTAGGGTGAGTATGTTTTTAAGTGGATCTTGTCCTTTTTATCAACGCGTTCTAGCTAGATACATAGCTACATGCAGTAAAAATTGTCGTCATTTCTGCAGAAACGGGTACTTCACCACCGAGTCGGCTAATAAGGGCCGAAAAGACTGGCTGAAGGAGGTGACAAGGTCGCTGGGAAAGTACAACCTGTATTGCTATGCAACGGAAGCCCAAATTCAAGAGTATCTAATGAGCAAATATGATGAGTTCCTGGAAGAAAACGAAACCTATTTGTCTGACATCAATGAGGACGATAATGTTCATTGGCCCATCAAGATTGCAGTTAATTCAGTTGGATTGCAAAAAATTGACCCGACTGACAGCACTGTTGAAGAAATTAACCTTGACCCATCTGCAAGAGTGTGGGTACTAAACTCACAAGTCCAAATTAGCGAAGAGGGTCATGTGTTCGACCCAGTCACAACACCGTTTGTGTGGTTGGGCGATCTGAAGACCACTGGTGCTTTTGCATACCTGCAATTGCAGGTATGCATCCCTTGCGACTCCAGTCACTCCTAGCCGTGATGCCGTCCGAAACCTAATACTTGCAATGCAAAAGAGCTATGTCAACAACTTTCCCTCAGCTCTGCTTGCCCTTGGTGCTCAGCTCCTGAATTTGCATTATGAGTGCATGGTCCAGCAAGTGGCAGATGGTGTCCCAATTGCTGTCTTATACGGGGATGTACAATGCGGGAAATCTCGAGCCATGCAAGCTGCTCTGTCACTCTTGGGAACACAGCAGTCACACTTCATCAAGAGATGCCCAGACATGAAATTTATGACCATCACCACACAAACAACACTTGGTCTGGTTCTCGATGATCCCACAGATGCCAAGGCGATTTGTGAGAAGATTATGCTTCTCTTCGATGGAAACAGTATCGAACAACACTCCTCATCAGTGTCTCCTCGTACCACCTTCATGACCAGCCTCAACATGCCATGCTTTACAAAGCTGGCAAAACACCATAGGTAAGTGAACTATTATTATATTTGTTCCACAAGAGTGCACATAGGGCAAAGCTGTGTTGGACATACACATTGCATGTGGGCAGTTGATTAAGCTACCTTAGGCTGCTGATCAAACCTATGGCATGAGTCAGTTTAATCAAGTGCTCTTGCATGACATCCCACACACATAGCTATTGTAGTAAGACACACTTAAACACTTGTTACAGTACTGATTATTATGATGCAGAGCGATGGTGCGTGTAGTGCTGCTACCATTCCATACAACCCCACCAGCCATCCAGTTAGATGGTAGTTCCCGTGATATAGCTGATCAGCAGCTTGATGATGCAATCTCCAAGGCACATATGGCAGCAGGTTTAATGATCAAGATGGGAAATGACTTGCTTCTTTCAAGTCAAAAACAAGAGTCTATCATTGAAAGAGTGCGCAAACTGATGCCAGAAATCAGCATTCGAGTGCAGAGATCATATTCATGGATTCTCCTGGCTACTACCAAGGTTTGCACATTATAAGGCTTCCTATGAAGTCTGAACACCTCCAGACCAGTTATCTCATTTGCCTGTACCCTATAGGTCCTACAGCTGGCCAGGTTAGTATCACAAATGGAGGAGGTATTGTGGGATTTTCTTCAGGCAGAGATAGTTCCAGAAGTCAAGAAGTTTCAAACACAAGACTTGGATCAAACATCTTCCCATCAGGTAATGCTTTTATAGTTGTGTACACCTGTACCCATGCCTAGGATGAGGCTAATCTCTGTTGGTGTATGTACCCTTCATGTTTGATAGAGCCTTTTCACAGTGGAGGAGTTACTGCAGCTGTTATGTGATGCCGTTCGTGTCTCCAAGTCCAAATCACAGGTGAATTCTTACAAGCTGCTTTTTAAGCATGGTTGTCACAGGTTTAGGTTAAGTCACAACATAACTCATCCTTCTTAGGTTCTATCTTTTCTGCGAGAAGATTGTATGCACATGTTTGGGGACAACAACAAACCTTGCTTTGCTGTCCTAATCCCCGTACTTGAGGAAGTGCTAAAGAAGAAACTACCGTTAGGGGTAGGGTCAGGGTTAGCTACCTCGTACCCTGCCCAGATTTGCTATGGCAGACATCGAGAATTCTTGAGACCAAGCGCCGGGTCACAAATTGAGACAATCCCACGAGGACGAGAAGCTAGATGCTAAGCACACCGTGTACAGACGTACACTGCATATTTCGAAAGATGCCGTGATGGAGTTTTCCAGGAAGTATCTGGAAGAAGGTTAGTTATACATTCTTAGTTCAAAGAATTACTTATTGTATGTTCTTTCTTGAGTATTAGCAATGTTCGTATATATATTTATGTTGTGTGTAGGCACATAAGGCATTCATTACATCTGCAGCCTCTAGGCAACAGGAAGCAACCAGCAGTGGTGCAGGTGTGAGAGCAGCAGGCAGAGGTGAGAATCAAATGGAAATTTCCCCATGCAGAGAAGCCAGTGAAAGTGTGTGATCTGGGTGGGCTCTTTTTATAACCTAGCTGAGGTGGCAACTAGCCTCATGAAAATGTAAATTCACCTGTATAGTCACATGGCACCATGCTAAAGCACAGTTGCACTGTACCAGGGATATATGCTAGACCACAGTAAATGAGATTGACTATTCTTGTGTTAGGATCCAAGCGTAAGCAAGAGAAGCTTAAGAGAGTGCTATCAGGTAAGGGTTCCATTCCAGAAATTTCATGTCAGCTATACATGCACAATACTGAACCTTTCTCTTACTGTACACTCCTTTAGAAAATGAAAGTGACTCTGGTGAAGGTAATGCACCTCTTAATGTATGCATGCACCACATCAGTGCTCATATAATTTGTGCAGACTTTCAACCTGAAGCTAAGAGGAGGCGCATAAGCCTAGGAAGTACAGGTAGATTATATTGTCATGTTTGTATGATGTATATAGCCCAAAGTAATGTGAGGTGTGATATACATGACATTGTACTTTTTGTTAGCTAGTGCTTTCCTTGTATGACAGTGTCAGGGATCCCCCTTGATAGTCAGTAAATGCTAATTTCCAGCTTTTTTGGGCCTCAAAAGCAACCTCAGAGCATATGACA
Organism: Phakellia ventilabrum; assembly: GCA_963921505.1. Lineage (NCBI taxonomy): Eukaryota > Metazoa > Porifera > Demospongiae > Axinellida > Axinellidae > Phakellia > Phakellia ventilabrum. The sequence continues at coordinate 3,963,429 of OY997397.1, forward strand.
TTTCCTGGGGAGCTACCTCATATACCCACCTAGGGGGCGTGGTCCACACCATTTTCCCCACACCCACTGGAAGTTTCTGTATGAAACCCTGGATGTTGTTGGCTACCAATATATATAGTGTAAATTGAAACGTTACAGAAGGTTTCTATAATTTGTGTGTTACAGCATTGGTCATTGACTTTTTAACTTACCTTTTTACCTACAACATCTTTTCAGGTAGTCCCCTCAGACAGCACAAGCCTTCAACTCACGGAACATCTGGAAAGCAAGCTACCACTGAGAATACCTCCATGCACTCCCCTCTCAAAGCTACTTCTCCGATGGTCCATTATCCTCTGAAGACCCCTCCAAAGAAGGGACAGTTCTCTCTGAAAGCTCCCCCTCCAAAGACCCACTCTCCTCTAAAGGATGTAACCCACTCCCCTCCAAAGGAGCCAGTTAGCCCTCCGAAGAGGGCTCCAAAACCCCGTCCAAAGAACGGCCATTCCCCTCTGAAGACCCCTCCAAAGAAGGGACACTTCTCTCTGAAAGCTCCCCCTCCAAAGACCCACTCTCCACTAAAGGATGTAACCCACTCCCCTCCAAAGGAGCCAGTTAGCCCTCCGAAGAGGGCTCCAAAACCCCATCCAAAGAACGGCCATTCCCCTCTGAAGACCCCTCCAAAGAAGGGACACTTCTCTCTGAAAGTTCCCCCTCCAAAGACCCACTCTCCTCTACAGGAAGTTACAGTAACCCACTCCCCTCCAAAGGAGCCAGTTAGACCTCCAAAGAGGACTCCAAAACCCCGTCCAAAGAACGGCCATTCCCCTCTGAAGACTCCTCCAAAGAAGGGCCACTTCTCTCTGAAAGCTCCCTCTCCGAAGATCCACTCCCCTCTAAAGAATGTAACCCACTCCCCTCCAAAGGAGCCAGTTAGCCCTCCGAAGAGGGCTCCAAAAACCCGTCCAAAGAAGGGCTGTTTATCTCAGAAATCTCCTCCAAAGAAGGGCTGCTTCCCTCTGAAAACTCCCCCTCTGAAGATCCACTCCCTTGCAAAGAATGTGATCCACACCCCTCCAAAAGAGCCAGCTACTCCTAGGAAAGATGCAAACACCAGCCCTGGCAATCAGGCTACTGTATCTTGTGGAGACGACACTTCTAAAGGTACCTTTTTGCAACAAATGTGGTATGTAAGCTAGCTAGCATGAATTAATACCTCTTTGTTACACTGTAGTTTCAAGGCAACTTTTTAATCTACTTCAAGTAAAACAAAAACCTGCTGCCCTACCCAAGCGAACTGGGAAAAAGGAAACCAGAGCATCACAGAGTAAGTTGCCACTATTTTAGATAGTTCAGTAATGTACATGTACTACAGTGAGCCACCACCCTGTAAACTCCAGTTCATCATCCACTCTATGGCCCAGCCCATAGTGGTTTTGCAGAACTAGCTGAGTCAGCATACACACCTTGTGGTCAGCCCACACACTATACTGAGTCAGCAGTAAATTAGTACACCCACTCAGGGACTGTGTGTGGACTTTGTATTCAGGTTATTAGCATGAGTAGGTTGTTTCTTGGATTCAACATGATCAAAATCCTTTGTTTACAGCTTGGTAGCTAGATGTGCCATTTGGCATGATACAGTTTAAAATATGTAGCTACCATTAAGATGCAGGCTTTTAAGACGAATACTAGCTGTAGCAGCTACAAAGGACTGCTATAGCTAAGGTAGCTATCCGTCTAGCCTATGTCTAGATCTATTTTGGCACAAAGTGGTAGGGTGGCAGCAGTGGTAGGGTAGCATTAAAAAGAGTATATACATGTAAGCCCCCTCCTGCTGGTATATACATACAGGAAGCTGAGTACACTATTGTGCACCCACCACTAATTGAATTCACAACACATGATTGGCTGTCCTAAGAAGCCAAGCTACTTAGTTGCAACAATGCAGTTACCAGTGCAACAGTGAACCAGTGCAACAGTGAACCATTGCAACAGTGAACCAGTGCAACAGTGAACCATTGCAACAGTGAACCAGTGCAACAGTGAACCATTGCAACAGTGAAACAGTGCAACAGTGCAACAGTGAACCAGTGAACCAGTGCAACAGTGCAACAGTGCAACAGTGAACCAGTGCAACAGTGAACCAGTGCAACAGTGAACCAGTGCAACAGTGCAACAGTGAACCAGTGCAACAGTGCAACAGTACAACAGTGAACCAGTGCAACAGTGAACCAGTGCAACAGTGCAACGGTGCAACAGTGAACCAGTGCAACAGTGCAACGGTGCAACAGTGAACCAGTGCAACAGTGCAACGGTGCAACAGTGAACCAGTGCAACAGTGCAACGGTGCAACAGTGAACCAGTGCAACAGTGAACCATTGCAACAGTGAACCAGTGCAACAGTGAACCATTGCAACAGTGAACCAGTGCAACAGTGAACCATTACAACAGTGAACCAGTGAACCAGTGCAACAGTGAACCATTGCAACAGTGAAACAGTGCAACAGTGCAACAGTGAACCAGTGCAACAGTGCAACAGTGAACCAGTGCAACAGTGCAACAGTGCAACAGTGAACCAGTGCAACAGTGAACCAGTGCAACAGTGCAACAGTGAACCAGTGCAACAGTGCAACAGTGAACCAGTGCAACAGTGAACCATTGCAACAGTGAACCAGTGCAACAGTGCAACGGTGCAACAGTGAACCAGTGCAACAGTGCAACGGTGCAACAGTGAACCAGTGCAACAGTGCAACGGTGCAACAGTGAACCAGTGCAACAGTGCAACGGTGCAACAGTGAACCAGTGCAACAGTGCAACGGTGCAACAGTGAACCAGTGCAACAGTGAACCATTGCAACAGTGAACCAGTGCAACAGTGAACCATTGCAACAGTGAACCAGTGAACCAGTGCAACAGTGAACCAGTGCAACGGTGAACCAGTGCAACAGTGAACCAGTGAAACGGTGAACAATGCAGTTACAGTACGTAGTTACTGTAACTGCTACAAAAAAATGCGGTAACATGCCGCGATTGACAGTGGGACGGTGAAATGGTAAACCAGTGAAACTGACTACTTCGCCGTCACTTTGCCATAACCAACCAAATCATGCTAGATCTATCCAAATCTAACCTCTTTGGAATCCCCTTCCCTCTCTCCCCCTCTCCTCACATTCCCTCCCTCACTACCTCTCTCTCTTCCTCTCTTCCCCTCTCTCTCTCCCTCCCTCTCTCTCCCCTTCATCTCTTCCTCTCTTCCTCTCACCCCCCTCCCTCTCTCCTCCTCACAGCCCCTGATGAGGCATAATTATGCAAGCAGCCCTTGAGGTACAGCTGCAAGGCAGATCCAGAAGGTAGTGGTGGACTTGAGGGAGAAGGTCAGTGTCGTGGGCCGGGAGGCTGCCAGCAGTTAATAGATGTGCCACACATTGAGTTAAGGTGTGTCACCTCTTGAGGTTCAGTACAAGCCCACGGACCATGTATTTCAGATAAGGGGGTATAAGAGGCTTGGAGGGTGGAGCCTGTGACCGAGGGTAACTGAACCTCAACTGGAAGTTGTAGGTGTGTGGTACTGGACCTCAACTATAGCCCGTGAGGTGGTGTTGGTATGTTTTCAATGCAATTCTACTTCATTACTAACAGAAGAGTGTCACAACAAGGATATTGCAACACCTGAAGATATACCCTCTGTACCGTTGTTGGTGTTTGACTGTCTTCATTAGCTGTACAATGACAGGTGATCTCATTTCAAGATACTCAGTTACCCCTCCAGTGGCGGATCTAGGATTTTGAAAAGGGGGGTTCACCAGCAGCGTGAGCATGAAAAAAAGTGGTGGGGGGCGGGGCTGAAAAGTCGGACTGCGAAGCAGCCCCTCCCCCCGCGCGAAGCGTGGATTTTTTTTACTAAGCTTTTTAAACGCGTCAGGAATAGCTCTCATGGGGTCTTTGCAAATCAGTATTGGAAGCGCTCTTGGTAAAGTTGTGAATGCAGTAGGCCTATGGCCGCAGACCTCGCTAACTCACCGTAAATCTGCTTGCCGCGTATGCAGTTACATTTTTGCACAGACTTACTAAGTATTTACGAAGGCAGCCTTTCAAAAGAGGGGTTCCATGGAACCCATGGAACCCCCTCTAGATCCGCCACTGCCCTCCCCTCTCTCTCTTCTAATTAATCTTCTGCCCTACACTAAAATATAGCATAATGTTTGATGTTACGGCTTGAGAAAGCCCATGTACGTACAGGTCTGTAATCAGCTCACAAAGCAAAGGAAACCCACAGTACTCTTACTAGACAGTTAGCAGTGTGTACTCATTACAACTACATGTAGCTGTATGTAAACCTGCCTCCCTCTTCTCCATGATTTAAGCTTCCAACTCTTGCATTAGTCTTAGCTGTCTCCATAACCGTCAGTGGCTAATACCATCATAAAAACAAACAGCCTACATGTACATGTACCTCTGGCATAGGAATGGTTTCTCTGGAATGGGAATAGTTTTTCTGGCTGGGAATGGTTCCTCTGGAATGGGAATAGTTCCTATGGCATGGGAATGGTTCAATTGTTTGTCAAGCTCAGCATCTAAGATGTTTTTGTAGGCATGGTAGCGCTAGCCCTCGACCAATGCTTCAACATAAAACATGCATGGATTGCCATTTTGTCACATGGTGGCTAGGGTATTAAGGTACAAAGGCATTGCATGCATATTTGCAAATGACAATTCTCACCTATGACTACAGGAGCGGTTTTTGTCTAGTTTGAAGTCCAAAGGTTAAACCTATTTACTCCAGTGCATTGTATAGGTACATTATATTCAGGTTCAAGGGCAGTAACGTTCCTCATGCCAGTGATGTCGTCACCTTTTCCCCCTGCACTTTCAGATCGTCAGTGAGCAAGTGCTGTGTACAGATGGTGGGCTTTCTCCAGAAATAGCCAAGGACCAATGATTAGGTAATTACTAAGCTGTCATGAAGTTTGTAAAACTACATGTGATAAGTCCATTTACAGATTCAGAGCTGAGATTACTCATGGGGGAGGATTTTTGTGGTGAATAATAATCAGTCTCATTCCCAGACCAGAATGTCAATCTAATTATTAGTAAACAGTTAGGTGGATAGATCTTTTGCCATGGTACAAAATGGGACCTTTGCTAAAGGGTTAAATTTATCAGTATACACGAACGCGTCCTTAATTAATTGTCAACCGGAAGTAGTCTACTAAAATGGCTGCATTCAGTCAGATGGCCAGTGTCATAATTTCCGGCATTTTATTTGCAAACAGGAAGTAAAAAAATGGCGGAATTTGTAAAAAGCGGTACTAGTAGCGTTTAGCTTTTTCGTTGTTTCTACAGCGTAAAAGAGCCCTGGTAACATGATGAAGCTAACCAGGTGTAGTGATACTATACAGATGTTCAGCCAATACTAGCAAATATCGAGATTAGTCGCCAAAAATGCGGATTAAACATGGCGGCCTCTTGTGCGACCTGGATGGATCTTCCTGGCTCTACCAAACTTGGGCTTGGACACACTCAGGTTTGTGCCTGTAGTAAAGGGGAGGGATATACTTTCGATATATTATATAAAAAATATTTCTGCTAGTGTAAGAAAGAAACGGCCCCAGGCCATGTATGATGCATTCAGACACTCAGAATTATCATGGCACATAGCTCATACACATTAAGTTTGGACAGTTTGCAGTGCGTGTATTATGCCACATATGGGGAGAAGATACTATAATGCTTTCAATGACTGATTAAAGTAACTACTATTGCAAGCTAGGACTTCACCAATCCAAGTGTGACTGGACGTGACTACCAAATCAGCTAGCTACAAATCATGATCATCTATTTCATTGTCACTTTCGGCTCCAAATACATACTGCATAATTTCTTCTGTTTCTTCATCCTCAATTTCCAGCTCCAGATCTTCATCACTATCTTCCACGAGTTCTGACTCTTCTCCGCCCATCTCGTCGAGTCTCTCTTCTGTCTCCAGTTCATCAAGCAAGTGTGATTCTGCAGTGTGGCTTTGATTTTCAATGGAGGGTAAGTTTCGGCAGTTAAGGCACTGACATCCAGGCCCACATGTTTTTCCTTGTTTCAGGCATTTGCATCTACGGGTAGTACAGCCAGTTTTGCATTTGCATCCTGAAAATGCAAAATCCAACCTTGCTTGGACCTTAGAGACATTTTCGGGTACTTCCCAGATAACTTCTAGCACACTGCTGGCTGGTACGAAGCTGTGTGTATAGGGCATTGTAGTGATCCCGGCATAGCCCAATAGACGTACCTGGTTCTGCGACACTAAATGCCATCAGACGCTCATTCAGCACTTGCTCCAGCTCAGATGGCGACACAAGGTTTGTGCTACTGTGCCAAGGGTTTTTGCATGATTCAATACTGCACTTTCCCTTTGCTCTTTTTTGGAGCCAGCGGGGTTCAAAATCGGCTTTACCTTTACTGCGTTCACATTGTTTCGTGCATGGGTAGCATATGCATGCGTTCTCAGGAATAGAAGTGTTTTGAATTCTTGATATTAGATGCTGTACTTCAAGTGATAAAGAGCCATAGTGTTTATACTTTGCTCCATGGTTTTTGCAGAGTGTACATGGTCCACATGGACCATCATGACCTTTACTGGACATTTTAGCCTCCGCTAGGCCTATCCTTTACAATACCGGTCTGGGAACTGTGAGATAAATACAAATAGCAATGAATTCTTGAGTCTAAATGTAAAACCTACCAAGCTAGCATGCTGTGTTATGCTTAATGTGTTTTATATCATACAGGTGCACCAGAATATGGCTGCAAACAGAAGGATGCCACCTTTGTGTTGATAAAATGCTTTAGTATTGTCGATTTTTATTACACTTACTTTTCATTGCATATCTGATATATTTCTAGGTGGACACAAAAGTTTGCATGCAGTATTTAGTTATTATACATATTAGTACTGAAAATTACCTTGAACATCCCGCTAGCAGCTGCAAGAAAAGCATGGCCCCAGTGGAAAGGACCCCAGGTAGGAAATTTTACTCCAGCGCGGGAAAATCGCCGTATCTCAGAAGGGGAAGTGGCTATGGATCTCTGATTTTCGCTGGAAGTAAGGTTTACCACTTCCACACGTGCATACCAAACGAGGGGAAGTTCCTTGGTTTAGAACGCGAGATAGGAGTAGTTTTATCAGGTTACCTCATTTTTGCTCTCCGTATACTTTGGTAAATTTGTTGTAATCTACCCGTGTTACATTACATTCCGTCTGCAAATAAAATTGTAAGTGCGTTAATGTACTTCCGGTACGCTGGCCATTCGACTGCATTGGGATAGTTAACTTTTACACTGCATACTGCTGCTTCAATACACACCTACAAAGCGCTACTCGAGAATATAGTTAGAAAGGTACTTAACTGCGTAATAGCTACAAAACTATGGTCAAGCCGGCTGGTTCCCGAGCGATGACTAACAATGGCGTCCCCACACTTCGATTTTATGGGCAGCATGGTGCAAAACCAAGGAGAGAGCTGGTAGCTAAGCGTGGAGGACCTTTCCTCCAGGACTACAACATACTACAATTTCTGTACTGTAGCTCAGCTACAATTCTCAAAAAAAGGATGCTAACTTCGGAAAAAATGCACTAATTTGTGACCTTGCTACACATCCATGCAAAGGGCTATACAGTTCAAACAAACGCTAGGTTATTCGCCTATCTGTTCTCTTTACATTGAAAAAAGTTGCATGCTCATACCTTGAACGGATCAAGAGATACGCTGCATAAACCGCGCAGGGTTCAACCACTCCCTCTCGTTGGACCGATTTCGATTTTTTGGGCAGCCATGTGCAAAATCCCGTAGCCTCACAAGACTTGCTGTGCATGCACATTCCAACCTGAACCACAAGTATTGCAAATATCCAGCAGTTTCAGAAGTGCACGGTGGAGATATACTGAAGTAAAATCCAAGATTATGCTCGAAAATTGCATCAATGACGTCACTACAACTCGAGCGCTTATAGGTTTCCTAGGGCTTCACATTCCAATAGACGCGCTTGAAGTCCTTGAGACGGCAGCGAGTCAGTTGAGCCATAGATAATATAGCTTAGGCTGGAAATTAGCTACTAATGAACTGCTGAGTATCAAAAAAAAAGTCGTACGTAGTAGATATGTGAGTATGTAAGCATCATGACCTTTTAGAAATATCTACTGCTAATCACTATTCTTGGAAAAAGCAGCTGTCTCTCATCTGGATACATGGTTCGAGTCTAACACTACAGAGAACATTATGGCCAAGTTGCCTATACCTGAACCAGAACTGAAACCTCACAGTTGCCACAGGTTGAATCTGCACAGAGCATGAGCCCACGCAGTGACGTAGGGGCCAGTATGCCACATCCAAGGATGGAGTGGAGCTTAAGTCCACAGATTGATGCAGAGGGTGATATGGCACACCTTGGAGGGGCGCAGAGTGAGAACCATGACTCAAGCATCGAAAGCCAGCAGGATTCCGATGTCCTAGAGAGGGTAGAAAGTTTTCCTGACAATGAGCCGCCATCAACAAGCCCAGAGCACAGTGGTGCAGTGACTCAACCCACTACATCATCGAGCCTGAGTCTGCAGGGGATGTTCCTTCTCAAGAAGCAGGAGTTTATCCAAAGATCACGGTCGAGAGTGCAGCAGGTGGAGGCCAATACCAGAGAACAGCGCATCAAGGCAGCCCAGAAACCAGACGGAATTATCCACCACACTCCGAGAAGTGGTGTCCGCAATCGTGTAGCTAAGAGTCACACGTGGGAAAAATCTCTGGCAGAGTATGCCCAACCCTCTGATGAAAGAAACTCCAAGACTGCCACTTCCCTCCAGGGGCGAGTAGTGTCATTTTCAAGTCCGCTCCTTCGATCCCAGCAGTCGGGCGTATTCACACACCCATGATACACAAAGGTAAGCACACACTAGATCCTATGCTATGCAGTGTCACACATGTACATACCGGAAGGTACTGTGTATAATTGCACTTTTTGTAGTGGCATCCTGAGCTTACTTATTGTAAGTTTGACATGCTGCACTATCTTGGGCTGTTTCAGGGAACTAGATAATGCTACTACATACTAAAGTCGAATTGTTAGTAGCCTTGTATACCCGGGCCTCTCCTCATAGTTCTTTTTGTTTGTTTTTTACAGCCACAGCTGCACAAGAATACTGTAAGGGGAGGTCTGAGTACAGTATTAGGTTATAGTCCTTGAATAATAAGGACATTGCTCTCCCCTGTCCTGGTATTTTGCATATCCAACGTTTTATCTTTGCTTTGTGGACAAAACCTGATGCTCAATGGCCTCATGAGTGAAAAAATATCACACATAGGAGGGGAGCCTGGGAATGAGGCTACAGACAGTCACTGGCAGGGGTTCATTCAGGAAAATCCCCAAGGGGTGGCAAAAACCCGTTGGAAGACATTTAGGGGGGGGGGGCAAATACCCCCCCCCCCCCCCCCCCCCCAAATGAAGCTCTGACTCGTAAGAGTGCAAAGTCTCTTCTCTCCAGCTCAATCACAGAGAAAAGCTCCAGTGCTGTCCTCACAAGGAAGGAGTAAAATCAGCAAAAAAGAGATGAGAGAGAGAAATTTAAGGCAAGCCAGTTCATTCCTGAACCTATATTTGCACTTTTCTATCTCTAGGCTACTCGTTCCTGGATTAGCTAGTACTAAATTAACAAAGGCAGGCTAAGTGCAACTATTGTAAACATGCTAGGAAAGTACATGGTCTGCAAGTTATAGACTTTGGGTCTGTCACTTTCTTAGGTTTCATAGTCGATTGCCAGAAGTACGTGAACAGAGGAAAGAGGAGAAGAGACTGTCAGAGTATGCAGCCAACAGAGAAAAAGCAAGACAGTTCCAAGAGGTAAGGGTTAATTACAAACTGTTTTATGTCACTGCTCCTATGTGATTAGACTGTATTATGGAGAACAAACATTACCATAATGTATATGAGAAAGTTAGTATGCTCTGGACACCAATATGTTGTATTATGCGTACTTATTATCACTAACCTACAAACTCAATTCTTCACTCCCCTGTAGGAAGTTTGAGCGAAATTGAGGCATGGAAAGACACTCGTTAACCTTACCAGAGAAAAGACCAGCCTAAGACATGAAAGGCCATTCAAAACTTAGTACACAACAATTGTGTATACATTTGTTTGGTTTGTTAATTATATTTTATCATGATATTGTACTCTAATGAGAAAAATTGTGTGGGGATATTGAGCCTCAATGAACATTTTGAAGCAGTGGCTAATGAACCTCAGTATGTTACCGTCTAGTTGCTATAAGGTGCTGAACCTCAATGCATGTTACATTGTGAGGCAGTGGTTAGTGAACCTCAGTAGGTTAACACCTAGCGGCTATAGGGTGCTGAACCTCAATGCATGTTACATCGTGAGGGAATGGTTAGTGAACCTCAGTAGGTTACTATGCTAGCCACTATAGGGTGCTGAACCTCAATGCATTTTACACTGTGATGCAGCGGTTAGTGAACCTCAGTAGGTTACCGTCTAGGGTGCTGAACCTCAATATATTGTGAGGCAATGGTTGGTTAGTGGGGCTACAGCCTAGCAGCTATTGGGTGCTGAACCTCAATGCATGTTGCAGTGGTTGGTGAACCTCACTAGGTTACCGTCTAGCAGCTATAATAGGGCTCAATGCATGTTACACTGTGAGGCAGCGGTTAGTGAACCTCAGTAGATTATCATCGCCTAGGGTGCTGAACCTCAGTAGGTTATCTCTAGGCGCTGTAGGTGCTGAACCTCAATGCGTGCTGCATCGTAAGGCCACTAGTGGTTGGTGAACCTCAGTAGGTTATCAATAGGACCAAGGCACTATTCAGCTCAAGCTGCGTTATGTATTCAACCATAAAAAAATTGATGAGAAAAAAGGGGGGGCCACACCCCTGTGCTTCCCACCTGAACTAAGGCATTCCCCCCTGACAGTAAAAAGGCACAAGGCCATACTGCCAGAGGGTTGGGCAGATCATCACTCTGCCAGCCAACTGACCAAGATTCCCCCCGAATGCCTATGGGAACAGAGGCTACATGCCCTTGCTTGGTCTCCTATCAGGAAGGGCTCCAGTTATTTGAGGTAGGATCAAGGGAGGAACCCGGACAGATCCTAGGCCATATCGTCCAAGACCACGGTGGAAGTTTTCCTTCCACTCTTACCAACCTCGACCGGCCATGCAACGAGGCATGATTTTTCAATATTATACATTCTAAGAAGGAGCATTTCCACGCCTCTCCCACCTGACCAAGCTAGGGGAAACCTGCAAAGTTTTCTCATCAAAATTTTACTTGAACTAGTTTATCGTGCAGTACTACAGAATACAGATAACAAAATATTTGATATGATCACCATGCTTTAATTCTCTCATCTACTGAAGGATACAAAAACTGAAACACTCTCACACTATTGCGTGATAAATCATAGATGCTAAGAAATCCCAGCAGCACACTTCTAATAGAAAAGGAAGCAATCATAATTGTTATTCCACACGGAATATCAGACTCAGCAGTGAGTCAAGGTATCTTAGAGCAGATACAGTTTATGAGCTATATCCTTATTTATGGCAATGGCTGTCTGCATGGGAACACCTCTCACTGTACACGCATAGAGTGCTGTCATAATTAGTGATTCCGTACTATGGCAGGTTAGTCCGGTATTTACATACCAACAGGACATTAATGGCGACTAAACATCCGAACACAATGACTACGAATCCAGCTATTGCACTACAGCTCGCTCAGTTCCTTGGTCTGGCAAAGGGTCAGGACTATCTGTATCTAGATGGAAAAAATAGAGCATTACATTTCAGTGGTGTATTTTTCTGGCTGTGTACCGTATAGCACCAACTTTTCGAGGGGCAAATTTTCGCGGATCGGTCGTCCGAAACATTTCGCGGACCAAGGATTTTTTGATAGCCACGCCCATTCGTTGTTAGATCATTTCTCGTAGTGAGATTGCAACTTCTGATGCTCGCTCTCTATCTCACCTTTCCATTTTGTTTGCGAACCTCTTTTTGGCGTTTGCTGAAGCTGAAGCACGCGTCTAACCAATGTCTCGACTCTCCGTTAGCAGACGCGAAGAGAATCCGGCTGCTTTTCGTCAGTCGCTTCAAAGTAGCGGTAGAGAGTCATCTTAATAAACGAAGTGCAAGTTATGCAGTCCATAATTATTTGGGAGGAAACTTTTCGCGAGCTTAATTTTCGCGGTCAGAAACGAATCCGCGAAAACCGCGAAAATTATGCGCCTCGAAATTTGGCGTTATACGCAATGAAATATACTCATGTTGCTTCTGTATAGGGCTTACGCCATTGACCACGCACCCACAGACACAGGCAGAGGTTGTAAGACCTCCAGTCAGAGGACAAGAGCAACAGCAACCAGAGATTGCACCATCTCAACAAACATCTGTCTTGCCGGGGTCTTAGCTAGTCCTCACCTTTTGAAGTGGATAGCAAATTACTTGAGCCAGCGTCTGCAGTATGTTGGTGTAAATGGTAGCACCACATACGTCATGTCTGGAGTTTCTCAAGGGTCTGTCCTGGGACCTTCGGTATTTCTAGTTTATGTGAATGACATCGAGCTATCGGATGGTAGTTTGCTACTTTACGGAGATGATGTGTTAGCTACTCTATTGTCGGATTAGGCCGGAGCCTTGATGACTACCTACAACTTCAGCAAGTTGAAGACATTGACAAACTGTATTCCTGGACCGAACAAACTTGCTTCAGTTGAATCCAACAAAATGTAAGTACATGGTCATTTCTAGAAAAAGACACCCTCCATTGCCATCATCAGGGCTGAATGTCAATGGTACTGCTCTGGTCAAGGTTGAGCACTTCAAATACTTGGGAGTGTAGCTTTCTCACAACTTGTCGTGGTCTAAGCATGCGTACAAGATTTGCAAGCATGCATCTAAACAAATTGTTTTCATCTTTAGGAAGTTTCGTAAACATTCCTCTCCGGCCACACTGAAACAACTTTTAATTATCTATCTTATGTCGCCCACATTTGGAGTATGCTGCCCCAGTCCGGGATCCTTATCACTCGACACTGAGCTCTGCAATTGAGAAGATACAAATGTTTGCACTTAATAGAGTCTCCACAAAGAACTGGAAAAGTGACTTCACTAAGGCTAAAGCTGTTGCACACTGTCTGCAAGAAGGCTTTACCTGAAACTCAGCTATACCTGTATCAAGTTCTAGATGGAACTATACCAGAGCTCTTTCGCTTCCATATAAGCTACGCCCTCCGCTCTGCGGCCTTGTTGCAAGTAATAAAATTAGCTGGTTTAATGTTCTATGAATAGAACGCAAGCCGGACATGGCCATATAGCTACGCCGACAGTGTCCAAGTAAATTCGATCGCTCGGATATTTGATCGCGGTTACTAGGAAATTGTAATCACCGTACCCATGTGCTCGTCAATTTGCGAACGATAAAAACGGGGTGCATGTTTTGTGAGCATTTTTAGGCCATGCATGCTGCATACAAACTTTACCATGCGCAAAGCGTATATATAGCGAACTTATTACACAACACCGGATAATACTATTCATAACTCGAGATACGCTCACAGCTGTGGATAATACTCACAACTGTAGATAATGCTCACAACTGTCAGATAATCCTCACGGCTGTGGATGATGCTCACAGGTCTGGAAAATGCTCACAGCTGTGGATAATGCTCGCAACTGTGGATACTGTTCACAGGTCTGGAAAATGCTCACAACTGCAGATAATGCTCACAACTGTGGATAATGCTCACAGGTCTGGAAAATGCTCACAGGTCTGGAAAATGCCCTCACAACTGTGGATAATGCTCACAGCTGTGGATAATGCTCACAGGTCTGGAAAATGCTCACAGCTGTGGATAATGCTCACATATGTGGATAATGCATGCTCACAACTGTGGATAATGCTCACAGGTCTGGAAAATGCTCACAGCTGTGGATAATGCTCATGTGTGAATGAATGCATATTTGTGTTCATATATACATGAGCAGGTATTTCCGCTTAATTCACTGAGAAGTTTAAATACCTGTACATTTGAAAATGTTCATTCATGCATTCATGCATATGCACATACACAGACACAAGCTGGACGTTACTTTTAGTTTTCATTGCTCTTCCCTGCCCTCCTCCAGCCATACGCACACACACCCTTACCTGAAGCTGATCTACTGATGTGGTCTACCCCAAACTGTGGAGCAACAATGTAGCTCTAGGCATCCAGCAAGGACACATGTACAAACCAGAAAAACCAAGCTGAGCACTTCAGTGTTGTGCCTGACTCAGAGGGTCATGTGATGTCATGTGTGCTGAAGAGTATTACTATCTTTTTATAATTTTGCCACAGTCAAGTAGCATGCGCTTGAAATCTTATTAACGAGGCCAGGATGAGGGCATGGCCTATAATTTGTAGTCCTTTGGACCGGTTGCAGTGCTGGTAGCTACTTGTATATAAAAGTTACTGCCGGTTGCAGTGCTGGTAGCTACTTGTATATAAACGTTACTGTTGAAACGTATGTCATGTTTCTGTTCATGTATATATACAAGATTAGGATTATCTGCAATTAATAGTACAGTGCATATAAAAAATTATGCAGCTTTTAGTGGCATTTCCATCTCAACTTCATACATGATCATTGATTGTGATATACTTATCTAATGGATACTTCCAGAAGCTAAAACAGTGAGATCTTCTGAATCACAGTACTGTTAAAGTTCATTCAGACAAGTTACAAGCTTTGTAGCAGAGGGCCTCCTATCCTTGTCCTTGGCTATGCACTCTCTAATCAGTCTCACCAGGCTAGGCTCCTCGATAGAGTGAATCAAGCGCTCACGGGCTGCAGTGTCTGGGAACTGGGCAGTGCACATCTCTACCAGGAGGACTCCAAAGCTGAAGATATCCATTTTGTTGGACTGCTGGGCTGGAATGTTGGCCTCTGGAGCAGCATAGGTTGGATTTCCAGGACTGGCTGTTTCTAGCTGCCGAAGGAAGTTGGCTGAGCCATAATCAGAGAGTTTAGCCTTCCAATTGCTGTTACAACCATAGTCTAACAGAACGTTGGCACTGCTCACGTCACGATGAATGATGGGGTCTGGTGTCATCTGGTGGAGATAGTTAAGTGCTTTGGCAATGTCGCAAGCAATTGAAAGCAAGTGTTGCTGCGTGAGTGGTTTTCCTGGCTGCAGGATGGCTCTCAGGCTAGTGGGCATTAGCTCTGTCAGGATGATTAACTCTCCTTTGAGAGTGGCTCCAACAAACAGGAGTAGATTGGGATGGCGAACTCTGGCTGCCATGTTCATTTCTCGAATGAAGAGGTCACGGTTGTATGGTGAAATGATCTGACTGTGGAGGCACTTCGCTGCTACTCTGACTGCCCTAAATTTGGCAACTTTCACTTCTGCCCAGCCTCCTTTCCCAAGCTCTTCTCCTGTGAACTGGATCTCCTCTCGATCGATGGCCCAGGAGGGTTGATCCTCAACCAGAAGTCTTCGTTTAGCTTCTGTAGTTCTCTGATCTGCCTCCTGGGCTCTTCTATTGGCTTCTCTTTCTAATTCATGCATTCTATGCTCAGTGTGAGCCAATCTCTCTTGAAGGTCTTGTATTGTCCCTTGGGTGTCCTGTACAGCTTCTTCAGCCACACTGGCTCTCTCCTCTGCTGTGTTTGCTCTCTCTTCAGCTGCGTTTGTTCTCTCCTCCGCTGCAGTAGCTTTCTTGTCTGCTGTATTGGCTCTCTCTTCTGCTGCAGTAGCTCTCTCGTCTGCTGTGTTTTCTCTCTCCTCTGCTGTGGTCGCTCTCTCCTCTGCAGCAGTAGCTCTCTCATCTGTTATATTGGCTCTCTCCTCAGCTGCATTTGCTCTCTCCTCTGCTGTGGTCGCTCTCTCCTCTGCAGCGGTAGCTCTCTCATCTGCTATATTGGCTCTCTCCTCTGCTGTTTTCGCTCTCTCCTCTGCTGCAGTAGCTCTCTCATCTGCTATATTGGCTCTCTCCTCTGCTGTATTTGCTCTCTCCTCTGCTGCAGTAGCTCTCTGGCTGAGAATCGTGATTCTGGATTGGAGGTCCCTGTGTCTTTCTTGTGCTGTTTGTAGCTCTGCATTAGCAACTCCGTACTCAGTGCTGGTGGCTACTGTGGTAGCTTTTGGCTTGACTAACTTATGCTTCTCTTTGAGCCTCTCAGGTGATCCTAACTGGCTTCCTTTGGCCACACCCACCAGAACCCACTCTCTAGTTGGGGGTCTATCACCAGGAGTTGCAACCTCAACCGATTCTGTGGAATTTACCGGAATTTAGTTCATACTTCTCAATGTGCATTACACTCTTATTAGTGCATCAGCTACGCAATGAAGAATAATATTTCAGGGGAATAGAAGCTTTGGTATACTAAATACAACAGGTACTGCCCAATTAGCAACCATGAGACATGACTTTTCTTGGACAGAGAGAAGAATTAAAGATGGTGAGAATACTTGGAATAAAATATGGAATGGGATTATGTAAATACTGTCAATCTAGACTTAGCTTCATACCCAGTGTTGGTATGAGGTAAACTGTATGTCAAATGTAATAGACACTTTCTGTGAAAGATGCCATTCGGTTACAAGAGGGCCGGGATTTCGTTATAATTAGCTGTGGCAATGACATTCCTTGCATTTCATGTCCACTAAGCATGGAAGGTTTTATTCAAGTTTGAAGCAAATTGAAATGAGAGATTAGTACTGGAGGCACCTGCAGACCAAATCTTTCATATGAGTCCATATAAAATGTGTATAAGTTTTAGCTATAGGTCATATCTACTCCATAAAAACTTCTGGGAACAATCCATGCCTGTCGGACCTGAAATACATGGAATATTGTTGCCATAGCTACTTAACTTCTAATTCGCAACAAGGCAACTATAATGTGTAGATCAGATGCAGTTTACTGCTATCCCAAGCCCTAACTAGGCTGTGAATTGGGAAGAAGTTCCTCATTTTCACATTTCTATGTTACTCACGAGTAGGGGATGCCCTTTCACTGATGTAGCTACCTATGCAAATATGTGTACAATATAGCCTGCAGTGGAGAAACCATAAATATCTCAGGTGCGAGAAGACACCTGTAGGTTGGTAGCTACCGCTGCATAGATGAGTACCAGAGGGTAGGGGAAGGTTAGCTGGAGTAAGTCTATGGGGCAATTGATGAATACAAATTTATTATTGATGTTGACATCACAGATAGTGCACTTACCTAATTGCAAGACAGTAGTCTCAGCTATTTTGGGCTGCTTCGAATCGGCTTCTCCAAGTTCAAACTTAGGACATCCTCCAAACATTGTCACCTCCACCAGGCTAGAATTGACGGTGAATGCAGTAGCAGTGTGCCCACATCGAGGCTGTACATCAACATCAGGAGCCAGCTAAGTGGACAAAATAGTAGATAGCTTCATAATTGACCGTTCAACATGTAAGTTGACACTCCAACGTATTAACGACATGAATAGTCATTGTAAAATCAGGAAAGATGTTTGGGATGGTAGCTGCAGGTAACTCACTACAGATAAGGCAATGGAAGTCATACCCCAGGCAGCAGCAATAAATAAAACATCCTTTACCTAATTCATGGCACCATGCCACTCTTGTGATCACATGATATAAACTCCCCCCTCCTACCAAAGCGCCAAAGGAATATTTCTTTCAGGCAGATATTAGAAAAGACTTGCCTATAATATAAATTTTCCTGTGTGCATAAAAATCTTGTGAATGGAATAAAGATCACTTGAGGATCCACCAACCTTCATTCCTCAGAATTCTACAGAGCGCACTAGTAGTAGCTACCCCTAGATGGACAGCAAATGTAGCTTTTCATCTCCCATGCAGTAAGAGTGCTCTTTTTTCTTTTTAATACGCATCAAAATCCCTTATACAGGCTATAATGCACTCTGGTAACATTATTATGAGTTTAACAAACATTACTCCCACCCAAATAACTGTACAGTATTTTCAACCCATGCGGTACCCATCATGTGATCCCTCTTATACCTCCTTCCAGGTCCCTGCCTCCACGTCCAGGATCCAGAGGTACTTTAAAGTGTTGCCGTCGATATCCAGCCCTCCACTGACCAGCAGCTGGGGATGCTCCTCCCCATAGTTCAGGCAGCAGGCAGCATGAATTGATCTCCGCACCGGCCAGGGGCCTCCTCCGGATTTATCTAATTTGCTCCAGTGCTGGAAGAGGAGTGCAAGAATGAACATAAAATACACAAGTTGGCAGTCCAATTAAAGGGATACTTCAACTGGGATTAATTTGCACAATTACCTCAGCCACAAATTCAAACGCTTATACATACAATGTTCCATGTTCTGATATGTTACGTACTTGCTGTGGACAATGGATATCACTGTTCTCTCTCCATAAATCCTACACATGAGGACTGTGGTTTCTGTAAAAGCTACATGGTAAATGTCTGAATGCCTGGGAATAAGGCTAGAGATTACTGCTTCTTATTATGTATAACCTGTCCCATTAAATTTTGTACCAACAATAGTGCAGACCGATCAAGATAGTTGAAAGGGCAGCACCTTTACTTACAATGCAACTACAAGTACGTATATCCTTGTTCCCAGGAACTACATTAGTATAATGGCATACCATTGTCTGTATGTTGAAGATGTAAACATCATTCATTGTGCCATGTTCTGGGCTATATCCACCAAAAAGAACAGCCCTATGACAGTCAATGGCAGTGAATGAGAAGCCAGAACAAGGAGGGGGCTGACTCCCAGTAGTGTGAGGGGAGGACCACACCCCTGCAGTAAGTGACAATAATATTATAATGCTGCACTTAAGTGTCTCTTTCACAATCTTTGTTGTCATTATGCATACTCAAAATGCTGACTGTGGGTATGGAATAGGGAAATACTGGCTTTGGCTAGCTAGAAGTCTATATAATAATATATGTATGTATATGTATGTATATGTATGTTCAACAGTAAACATACCGCAGTTTTTAATTTGCTACAATCACAAGAGCAAGAGCCTAGATATGAGGGTAGATCTATTTATATTTCATCTTTTGTTGTTAAAGATGATGTCATCATCCATCAGGCTACTGCCTTATTTTTTTCAGGCTGTTGATGTTTATCACAGAATGTGATCGATAATAGCTAGTTCATAAACACAACAGAATAATGATAATGAAATTTGTCAAGGTAGTTTCAATGTTTCCAGCCCCATAAAGAAGTTTGGGAATGAGGCTCAAATAAGTCCTATCTTAGTAAATACACTTGGCAAAAAATATTGCTATTCCAATGTATCACTCAGTTTGGCATAAGCTATGTTTGTGGAAGTGTATATAGCTAGTCTCTTGACCCCATTGCTAAGTATACATACATGCATCACTATCCAAATCTGGAGAGTAAAACTACACATACTCTACATCACTCTCATGACTGTTATATTATATACTGTGAGTGTCTATATGCATTGAATTTGACCCAAAATGTTCAAACCCATTCAGTTTGATCTATGAGTAGCAAACACAACATAGTACATCAAAATGTTAGGTAGCCACTTTGTCGTGGCCATGGACTACTATGAGGAGCAAGAGTGCATATAGAACTTTCCCCATTTCATGAGGAATGACCAAAGATTGGAGCATCAGTTTTTGTTCTTGCTTGGTATGCACTCTTTATAGGATAAGGCAGCACTAAAAGGTTCCTGGACCAATTATTTTAGTAACTAGACTCGCCCAGTCAATATGCCATCAAATGGGGCCATGCTGGGCTCGGCTATATTCAGTGCATCTTCACACTAGATTGCCATGTTACATACATACGTACATACATACATACTTACATATAATTATACATACATACACACATACATACATACACATACATACATACATACATACATGCATACATACATACATACATACAACATACATACATACATACCTACATACATACATACATACATACATACATATGCACAAAACACACACACTAGCTACATACCTTCTTGGAGGTGGAAGAGATGGAACTCATTTGTACATCCAGTTCCATCTGACAGCCTAGTGAATGTAGATCCCAATTGCGTTGGGCCAGTGGGGACACCGTATCCCCCAAACAGTCCCACTTTGTTTCCTTGAAATGAGACCAGTCCGCAGCCACTTTTAGCCATGGGTCTCTGTGAGGCATTCTTGTAATGAAGCTCATCCCAGTTGAGGGTGACAGTGTTCAGCTGATGAAGACTACCACAATAAGAATTACCATCACGTCCTCCATACCACAGTAGTGTCTCATCGAGAAATGTATATCCTCCATCATACAACCCAGGTGGTGGTACTCCAGTTGTAGCTTGGTGTTTCCACATCTCTAGGTAGGGGTCATAGATCTCAACCACAGAGGTCAGCTTCCTCCTGCTTCTCTCACTGAAGTCTTCAGAACGGCCACCCCACATGAAGAGCTTATCATCAATAGGAACGACACAGTGCCACAATCTGGGGCATGGCGGCACATAGTGTTTAGGCTTAGTAAAATAGCGAAGAATGGAAGCCATGCAGCCACTGGCAATTATGAAACACCTGAAGGGTGCAATAAAAGTAATTAGCCATATTGTTATCATTTTTTATATATTTAAAACAAATATGTGCATACATGTAGCTATGGGAATTGTATTCAAACTTAAAGGCCAGTTCCAAATTAGACGATGCAAAATGGCAGAGTCAGCTTCAATGCTATCATAGATAAAATTAGGTATACACAACCATGTCTGGCTGTTTTATATCAATATGCAATCTGTTCATTTGTTTGTGAATGGTAGGACTGGCGTTCCTATGAGAAAGCGTACATACATTTGGCATAGATACTAGAGCACTATGGTTTTTGGCCTGTTGTGTGTAGGTATCAGTGATGGAGTGAGGCTCCAGCAAATTCTGGCAAGTAGCAACGGACCCTAAGTTTGGATTATTAAGTGGAGGGGATCGTTACATGTTTAGTCATTGTCAATTTGCTGTAGATTTTCATGTTGTCAAATAGCTAGCCATCAACTTGGTTTATGGATCCTACTCCAGAAAAGTCCCTTAAGCTTGAATTAGGTCCCAATCTTCCATCCTGTTGTTGCTACAGCATCAGTCCAGACATTACTATTGATTAAAGGAAGTAGCTACAGGCCAGTATGCTATAATGTGGTATGATTAGGGTGAAATCACCAAACTGGAAAGTTAGAGTGAGCCTGGGAACTGATCTGTTCTGGTCCGGCTTAACTTATGACTGCCATGTATGTGTTGTTTTATAGAAGATGAACTGAACTCAGATGACAGTGCTGAACCAGATTCAAGACTGTGTGCATGTGTGATCTCCTGGAGTAGTCCAACGTACAACCATTCTACGTCCACAAACCGGTACATGTACTCTCCCCACCCATGCCAAATATGTATTGTTTTGCCTATAGTCATCATAGTACTGTCATAATTGTAGTAGTCAAACAATTGGGCCTGTAAAAACACACATATATATTAACCTTGCCACCTCAGTTGTCTCAACAGTAGGAGTAGTGATAGGCAGTCACATGCACATATGGATATCTCCAGAGTCTATTTGTTACCATTACATCATTACCATAGCATCAGGCTCTTGGAGAATAATCATCATGCAGGTCAGGGGAGGTACAACTGAGAAAGGGCATGAAAGTTGCTGGAATATTATTAAGGAAAGAGTAATTCCGCAAGCAATTTTTTTGAAACAAATTCTAAACCTTTAGTAAAGTAAGCCAGATAGCCACTATTGCAACAGTAGCTACAATCCCACTCTCTTGCATCTGCATGTTCAAAAACACAATATGCACTGCAACAGCTACCATCTTTGTGAGTTTGAGGATGGCGTGTTTCAGTATTCACTGTGTTGTTAGCAGTATAATTATTACAGTAATTCAGTAACTAGCTATAAGGGTGCCATCTTAAGCTTCCAACTCTCGCTACAGTTTTTAGCTACATGCATATATGCTCTCTCCATAGCTGTCACTGAGGATGTACAGCAGCACACATGCAGATGTCTTTGTAGGCATGGTGGCCTTGACCATTGCTGCAACACAAATGTGCAAAGTTTGCCATTTTCATCTATGGTGGCTGCTGAGGAGCGCGATCAATTAACTTGATAATAGGTGATGCACAAATTAAGTGTATATTATTTTTTAAAGCCATTATGAATTTTGCGGCATTAAAAAGTTTCTACTGTACTAGCTACGTACAGTAGATGACTTCCCAGCTATGGCTACAGGAGTGCTTTGACAGTTAGCATGACAAAATTTAAAGTCCAAAATTTTAACCTTCTAAATTTTCAGACATTACATATGTCTTTTCTCTTATTCTCTCAGATCACCAATTAGCCAGTCCTATTATGCATGGTGGGCATTAAATCAGTTAGCTTATGCTCTGAGCCCTTCAATATGGGCTTGATTAATTTATCCCATGCACCCCTTCTCGTGCCTGTCTCCACCCACCGCTCGCTCTACCCTTGCACATGTGTGCACACATGCTATGATTCATTCACACACATAAATAAACTCAAGTGCATATAATCATACACACAAACACACATACCTCATTCAGTTTTGGTTTGGTCATTCCATGGCCAGGCTAGCTGCCATACAGGGGGTAGCTACAAAGCTATGATTATTATTATTTTGAAGAGTGCAAAGATATATCCCAATAACTACTATTTTACTTCTAGCTCGCATTCCCCTTCCCCTGTCACACACACTCACCTGAAGTTAATCTGCTGAGCCCATCATTACCGAGAAGCTAGTAGCTAATGGTCTGATCTACCCAAAACTACTGCTATCACTGGTGTAATATTCTAGAATTGAGCATCCACCAAGGACACAGAGACCAGAAAGGCCAAGCTGATCACAGTTCAAAGCTGTGCCTACCTCAGAGAGGGTAGTTCCCAAAAAATCTAGAACAACTGCCTATATATACATAGTGATGTCATGTGATGCTTAGCAATGTACGTAGATATTCTAATATTCTATTCTAATTTTGCCATGGATAAGAATAAGTGTGCTTAAGTAGCATGCGTGAGAAATATGTTAATCAGGGGATTGAGATGTGGACATGGCCTATTACAGTTCATATGCATGCAGTATATCCATTGCTGATACATGTAGCTATATAGCCACTACCAAAACAATGTACATAATAGGTTTCAAAATAAAATTTAAAATACAGTGCATAGAAAATTTTATACAGCTTTAATTAGTTTATAGAAGTATCCATCAAGAGTGATTAACATTTGCATAATTATGATGTTGAGATTGAAAATACAATAATAGTTAGTTATACTATCATAAAATGATATCGCTAATGTCATGTAAATCAATCATTCGCATTCATCAATCAATCATTATACTTTAGTCAGATGAGTTACAAGCTATGTAGCAGAGGGCCTCCTGTCCTTGTCCTCAGCTATGCATTCTCTGGCCAGCCTCAGCAGGCTGGGCTCTCCGATGGATGGGATCAAGCGCTCATGGGCTGTAGCATCTGGGAACTGGGCAGTACACATCTCTACCAGGAGAACTCCAAAGCTAAATATGTCTATTTTGTAGCTGGGCTGGGATGTTGGCCTCTAGAGCAGCATAGGTTGGGTTGGGTTTCCAGGACCGGCTGTTTCTAACTTCCGAAGGAAGTTGGCTGAGCCATAGTCAGACAGTTTAATAGCCCTCTAAGTGTTATCATGGACCATGATCTAGCAGAACATCAGCACTGCTCACATCATGATGAATGATGGGCTCTGGTTTCATCAGGTGGAGGTAGTTTAGTGCCTTGGTGACATCACTTGCAAATTGAGGTTGATGTACGAGTGGCTAAGCAGCGCTCTCAAACTAGTGGGCATCAGCTCTGTCAGGATAATTAATTCACCCTGGAGAGTGGCTCCAACAAACAGGAGAAGATTAGGATGACGAACTCTGGCTACCACATGGTATCACTTCCATTACCTAATTTGTAATAAGTTACCGTTTCACTTATGTAATTATGTGCCTGCATTCTACAGTCTGCAATGATGTGAGTCTATAACTAGGAGAGAGGAGGCGCCAGTGAGCTGACACCACTGCACAGATGAGTGCCAGAGGGTAAGGAAAGATTAGCTGGTGTACCATTTACCAAGGAGTGCATAAGAATAGGGTAGTCAATGCTACAGGTATCATTGTTCCACTATCCGTGATATAATCACGACACAAACCTAACACTGTCTTGACAATTGCTCTTCCCCACCTCTCCATAGCTGTGGGATAAAACTAAAAGCTGGGATGTGAAGGTCCATGTATGAGGCTAGGCACAGCTGTGGATATTAGAGCCCAGCTGTAAGGAAAGCACCCACCAAGGAAGCATCTATGGGCACTATTATGATAGTAGCATATTGTATAACGCCATCTGATTGGCTTGTGGTGCATGGTATGTGCTCACAGACACACACATATGCAGTTTTCAAATCATGTTTATGAATACCCTAAAGCTGCTCTGCTGAGCCTATGCACTGAGGGAGGTGGCGTCAGTGTACTCTCCTTATGATGAAATTCTGGGCTTCAATTGCAAGGACACAGAGACTGGGTTATCCCCCAGAGAGTGACTAACTCTTGCTTTATACTGTATCATGCAGTAGCCTTGATTTCTTGCTAAAAGCGAACATCAAGAATGGAATTGTTCCTTAATGATTAGGGGGTGCAATACATAAACTCTTCATAATAATATGTTTTGGTGCAAATGCTAAAATTTATTGCAACATAATACAACAAACTTATTTTGCAGTCACATAATATTATATTTTATACACAACTATAATGTAGCTAATAGGCATAAGCTGTAAAAGTTTTACAAAATTCACATAATACACAATGTAGATAAGAGTTTTACAAAAATTCTATTAGCTACCATACATTGCATGAGTTGTACTATTGTAAAAAAAATTAATGTCTCACAGTTCAGTCAGCCGAGCTACGAGCTCTGCAGCAGAGGGCCTCCTGTCCTTGTCCTCAGCTGTGCATTCTCTGACCAGCCCCACCAGTCTGGGCTCTCTGATGGATCGAATCAAGTGCTCACGAATTGCAATGTCTGGAAACTGGGAGATGCACATCTCCAACAGGAGAACTCCAAAGCTAAAGATGTCCATTTTGCTGGACTGCTGGGCTGGAATGCTGGCCTCTGGAGCAGCATAGGTGGGGTTTCCAGGACCAGCTGTTTTGAGCTGGTGCCGTAGTCAGAGAGTTTAGCCTTCCAATTGCCATTTAATACAACTATGGTCTAGTAGTACGTTGGCACTGCTCAGATTACGATGAATGATGGAGTCCGGTCTCATCAGGTGGAGGTAGTTTAGTGCCTTGGCAACATCACAAGCGATGGTGATCAGGTGCTGCTGTGGTAGCTCCCCCTGCTCCAGGAGGGCCCTCAGACTAGTGGGCATCAGCTCTGTCAGGATGATCAGTTCTCCCTGGAGAGTGGCCCCGATGAACAGAAGCAGGTTGGGATGACGAACTCTGGCAGCCACGTTCATCTCTCTAATGAAGAGGGCACGGTTGTAGTGGGAAATGATTTGAGTGCATGTGGAAACACTTGGCTGCAACTCGGTCTCCCTTCTGCCCATCATCCCTTCCCAAGCTCTTCTTCTGTGAACTGGATCTCCTCTCGATTGACTACCCAGAAGGGTTGATCCTCAATCTGAAGCCGCTGCTCTGCTTCCTGGGCTCTCCTGTCGGCCTCCTCTGCCACCCTCTCTGCATCACGTATTCTGTGTTCAGAGTCAGCAAGTCTCTGCTGAAGGTTTTGTATCGTCCTTTGGGCATCCTGTACAGCTCCTCTGCTACGTTAACTCTCTCCTCTGCTACATTAACTCTCTCCTCTGCTGCGGTAGCTCTCTCCTCTGCTGCAGTAGCTCTCTGGCTGAGAGTGGTAATCCTAGCTCGGAGGTTCCGCTCTAGCTCTATCTTGTGATACTTGTAGCTCTACGCTGAGAGCTCTGTACTCTGTGCTGGTGGCTATTGTGGTGGTTTTCAGCTAACTTTTGACCGTCTTGAACTGCATGGTTAGTCCCATTCCCAGCTCCTCCACACGAGCCCCATACACACGAGTCCCTTTGGAAAATTCAGAAAAGGAAAAAGAGGGAGGAGAGGGTCTGGCAATATTTGCACGGATTTTGTGTAGCTACTCTGTAGAAATTTCTAAAGTGCCAATTATTGCATAAAAGTCACGTGATGTAATTAGCTACTGAAATAACAATAACTGACTGGTTACACGCTATTTGAAAAAGATGCAGGGAAAAATGTGAATATTGCCCATTTAGCTATTTACTGATGGCTGGAAAAAGATCTAGAGGGTGGGATATAGCTAATTATGTCCTGTACATGTCTACACAGATGGTTTGCATGGTTTGCATGTACCAAGAAACACCAATGCTAGCACACCACAATGTCATTATGCTTACGTGTATGACTTTTGTAACAAAATTAATGTATGTACATGTATTCATTGTACAATCATTATTAAATTATACAATTTCAGTAAGTGTAATATTCTAATTTAAAGTACAGGCATGTAAAAAAATCTACAACTATACTAGTATAATATCAAGTCAAATACATGATATAAATTTATTGTTGACAAGTATTTTCACCCACAAAATTCTACTAGCATAAAACATGACTTACAGTTCAGTCAGCCGAGCTACAAGCTCTGCAGCGGAGGGCCTCCTGTCCTTGTCCTCAGCTGTACACTCTCTGACCAACTGGGCTCTCCAATGGAGCGGATGAAGCGCTCACGGGCTGTAGGGATCATGCAGTATACATCTCGACTAGTAAGACTCGCTCCAAAGCTGAAGATGTCCATTTTTCTGGACTGATGGGCTGGAATGAAGGCCTCCGGAGCAGCATAGGTGGGGTTTCCAGGACCGGCTGTTTCCAGCTGCCGAAGGAATTTGGCTGAGCCGTAATCAGAAACTTTAGCACTGCAAGTGTTATCAAGACCATGGTCTAGAAGAACATTGGCACTGCTCACATCACGATGAGTGATGGGATCTGGTGTCATCAGGTGGAGGTAGTTTAGTGCCTTGGTGACATCACAAGTGATTGAGATCAGGTGTTGCTGTGTGAGTGGCTTCCCTGGCTTAAGCAGGGCTCTCAAGCTAGTGGGCATCAGCTCTGTCAGGACAATTAATTCGCCTGGAGAGTGACTCCAACAAACAGGAGCAGATTGGGATGACGAACTCTGGCTGCCACATTCATTTCTCGAATAAAAAGGTCACACCTGAGTTGTATGGCGAAATGATCTGACTGTGGAGGCACTTTGCTGCTACTCAGGCCGCCCTGAATTTGGCAACTTTCACCTCTGCCCAGCCTCCTATACCAAGCTCTTCTACTGTAAACTGGATCTCCTCTCGATCGACTGCCCAGAAGGGTTGATCCTCAACCAGAAGCCTCCTTTCAGCCTCTGCAGCCCTCTGCTCTGCCTCCTGGGCTCTTCTATTAGCCTCTCTCTCTGCTTTGCAGAGGTCTTGTATCATCCTTTGGGCTTCCTGTATTTCTTCCGCAGCTGCATTGGCCCTCTCCTCTGCTGCGGTAGCTCTCTCCTCTGCTGCAGTAGCTCTCTGGCTGAGAGTGGTGACCCTGGCTTGGAGGTTCCTCTCTCTTTCTTGTGATGCTTGTAGGTCTACACTGAGAACTCCATGCTCTGTGCTGGTCACTAGTGGTGGCTACTGTGGTGGCTACTGTGTTAGTTAGCTTTTGGCTGCTTTCGACATCTTGAATTTCTCTATGAGCCGCTCAGGTGATTCCAGTTGGCTTCCTTTGGCCACACCCATCAGGACCCACTCTCTAGTTGGGCACTTGAAAAATAGACGTGGGCTCTTAGAGCAGGTTGTCAATACATGTCTGGCCATAAAACCTCGGCTTAGGAATGAGACTAAGAAGTGATAGCTATACTATGAATGGCCAGTCGCATACACAATGATGAATCACAAACCTTCTGACAGGACACACAACTACATTTCAAGGTAAATAGCAATGTCACGAATCAATCACCCACAGGACTCTTCTGACATAGCTAGCTACCAGCAGTTGTGTCGAGTCCCCAGCTGGCACAAATGTTTCCTGAATTGTTTATTATCTGCCATCACCGACTCCATTTTCCAGAGCTGCTTCTGATGTCGTTCCTTGTACATCTGAATGGTGTCATCGCAGTGCAACAGCTGCTCCTTATAGCTACACCCCATGATGGTAGTCTGCTGCAATAGGGGCCAGCAATACCATACGCTATCATAGCTAATACATCTCTGTTCACCCCCCCAAATACATTTTCAACAGAGGTGTTCAGTTGACCCCCAAATGAAACTTGGGGGTCAACAGCACACCTCTCCATTGAATTTTTTTTAGAAATTGAACTATGCATATTCTCGTGGCTGCTGGTGTTATAAAGTGCGCTTTACTTAGAATTAGTGTAAGCCCGCCATTTTTGCGTACAGTGAGGCGCGCGCAAACTTTGAACTTTGAACTGGTTAGTGCTGGGACAGTCAAGTGTGAAAAAAGGGTGTGTTTCTAGTCTCTAGACGTTGAAGCTGCAAAGGTTCGGAGTTTGAAGACATCGAAATGGCTAAACGTAAGACTCATATATAGGCTACAGCCTAAAAATATTATCTTTACGTTAAGCTAAATGTTAAAATTGCAGCTGCTAGCGGTGGACTATCCGGTACGGTAGTCTTGGCGTAGCCCGCCCCTCGCGAGAAACGGAGGTAGCCGCTAGCCACTAGTTTAAGTGCTAAACTTAGTCTTGGACCTTGGTTCCAACTTGTTTTGGGGAGTGGAGCCTGGGAACGAGGCTAAACCTGTTGCGCACTAACCTTGTACCGAGGTCTTCCACGCCCAGATTTCATCTCGCAACCGTGGAGAAAAATCCGGCGTGGAATTAAGGCCTGGGTACGAGGGTCCATGGGAGAAGTGTTGGTTCAGTACAGATGGTGTAGAGCTGCAAACAGCAGCCATGGCTTAGATATCATCCAGAAGTCAGTAGGTAATTTGGTCAATTTGTGGTGGCTGTCATATTATGCTGGCACATCTTTAAGTTAATATACAGCATGTGACTAAAATTGTATACTATCTCGGACTCTTTAATGAGCTTTTCTGACAAATTGAAAATAAATTTCCTGTTTCCTGTCCACCTCCCTCTCATTTGAAAGACCACATACTTGCCCATTATTGTCTCAGCAATGCCCATTGTTTGCCATGTGGCAGAACCAGATTGCTCTGTCCTGTTGTTGTTGCATATTGGTATGCTGCTAGCACTTTAACAACATTTTAAATACTGTGGTAAGCCCATACTCAAGTGAACGATCCTTATAAAGCACCAATGATAGGCTGGACTTGGCCAAAACAGTAAGTGTGAACGTGTGTGACGCCATCACCATGCTTGTAATCAATATTGGTAATAAACTGCCCCCCCCCCCTCCCCTCAAATGTACCCATTGTTAGGATGGAAAATAGGAAGTCTGTTTGAAGTAGTCTTACGTGTGACTGTAGACTATTATCCATAGGTAATACTAGCCTCGGTCCTAGAGGAGTGAGCCTGTGACCGAGGCTAAGGTCGTACTAAGGTCATGGTCATTATCCATAAATTAACCTCCTGGAAAGAGGTATGCTTCCTTGCTTTAGTGCGGGCTCTGCTTCCACTTTTGTCACCGTGGAACAGAGCCTGAGAACTTAGGAGAGCTGCTTTTGTCTCAGAGGTAGCTAACTTAATTAAATTGTATAACAATAGCTGCCTGTGCATGCTTGATTGTAGTGATTCTTC
This sequence comes from Phakellia ventilabrum, assembly GCA_963921505.1. Lineage (NCBI taxonomy): Eukaryota > Metazoa > Porifera > Demospongiae > Axinellida > Axinellidae > Phakellia > Phakellia ventilabrum. The sequence continues at coordinate 3,993,256 of OY997397.1, forward strand.
TTTGATGTGTAGTATTGCTTCTCAGTCCATGGGTTCACTGTTAATATAGGCTGCTGTAGTTTATTAGCTTGTTAAGGTTAGGCCGAAATGGAAGTGTTGACTCCGCCCACTTCACCCGGTAGTCATAGGCAGGACATGATGGCTAAGGCGATTGTGGGTGAAGATTTTCTTGCTGCAAATTTCAGGTCTGTTACGTTGTTTGTTGGTCTGGTTTGTAGTTGTACAGAAAAATCTGCAGTTTTGATAAGTGAGTTGGTACACTTGGCAGTTTTAGAGGATAGTTGTGGGAAGTTAGTGCCACTGTTGTTTAATTCTGGGATTCCTAGTTTAACAACCACCTTCACCAATCCAGCTCAAGTGGTCCAGAACTGGATGCCAGTACCCCAGTCCACCATCCCGGGCTGTCCCCCTGGTTTGGAGTACCTCACCCAGATTGACCAGATCCTCGTGCACCAGCAGGTGGAGCTGCTGGAGTGTAAGTCTTTAAGTCTTGTGAATTCTTGGTATGAGTCCATGGCATGTAGTTCCATTTCAGGGTGCATATGTATCATTCTAGCAAGTAATGGATGAGCTGAAGTTCCAATGACCCTTGATATTTATTGTACATACCACATTGGCTGCTGGTTATGGGGTGCGCAGATTATGCCGGCATTATCGGGCATAATGTGAGCATAATAGGTAGATTTCTTGAGGAAATTATGTCATTTTATCAATGTTTTGCGGAAACTTGGCCACATGCACGTGATGATTCCGTAATGACGACGACTAGCAATCTCAGCACTGTTATTAAAGAGTCAAGTGGCTGGCAGCAGCTTACAGGATGCTACTTCTTCCCTGATGTAGCTACTTAGCCAGCTTTCAGCCCCTACAAAGTCTGCAAGCAAACCGTAACGCACTGGTGTGAAGCCAACTCACTCAACTGATCCAAAAGGCGTGAGTGTGGTGTAGAGAGCGAGGGAGTTTTCAGGTACGATAATCGCTGTCTCTGCAGGAAAGCCGTCTTGTTGATACTTTAACATATTAGAGGCATTTCTTGAGCATAATACATGTAGGTACATTTAGAGCAGTGCTTCAAAGCATGATATGTAGATTTTCGAGCATAATCCACCTACCCCGTACTAGTGGGGTGGGTGCATGATGTCAGCAATGAATTACATTATGTACTATATTCATCATATGGGTTTTGGAACTGTAGTTGTGATGTAACAGCAATGAATACCATTAGTTAGTGTCCCGTGCAAAGACCTTATATAGACTTACGGCACATTATGGGCTGTAAGGGTGAATGGATATTTTGTCGCAGCCGCCCCCTTCACAGACCAATGAATTTTGCACTTTGTAATAAGGTGACGTAAGACTTGAGGCAGGACTGCAGCGGTTATCGTGGAGAAGAGGAAGAGAAAACTCCCATAAATCTCACTAACTCTGCTCCCAAGGGGATTTTGTTTTATGAGGTCTTTTATGATGCCCAATCCATTTCCTCAACTGTAGATACAGTTTACACATATATAGCTCGTAATATTGTGTGGATTTACCCTCCAGTTGTGTGGTACTGGACAATACTCAAGCATCTTTAAGTACCCCTCGCTCCCTCTTGCAGTGGTTACTGGGTTTGAGACTGAGAACAAGTATCGCATCCGCAACACCCTCGGACAGGATATCTACTTTGCTGCTGAACGTGAGTTCCAAAGCTAGTGCATATTTGGTGGGGCCTTGCAGGAAGCAAGTGGATGCATAAATATCTATACTAATACTGAAACATTTTGAGATTTTGCAACATACTTTGCTTGAAATATTGCCTGTATACCTACCTACGAAACTATCATGGTGAGTAATTGTAGTAAGTAGTAGTCATAGCAGCATTCACTCTATTATCATATATTGTACAGAAAGTGCAATACAAAGTGAGTGTATTGTTTCAGCTCTAGTCTATAGCAGAGTGTAAATCTGGAGATTAGCAAGACTGCATATATAGTGATAGTGCATTGTCAGAGCTCAAGGCTGATTTGGCAGCCAATGAGACACCTGTGGTTTGTACTAATACTTGTATTGTGCCCACTCACGTGTTCAGCTGACAGTAGTACACTGTACTGACACATAAGATTGTAGATACAGCTAGTCAGATTGTTCTTGGAATGTTGTTGATCGTACATGTGAACGTCTACATCTATAGTGTGCATGTGGTACCCAAATTTCTCTACAGAAGGCATACTTAGTGGTCCCTCATACCCAGGCCTCACCTTTTCATAGTGATGGCAATCCCTCCATGATTAAAATCTGTGTAGGGTATCAAGGTACACAAAGTTCTCATTTCTGCCCACTGAGATAGGAAGCAATTAATCCCTCTGTTTCTAAGGTGCTTTCATTAACCCCTCTGTTTCTAAGGTGCTTCCATTAACCCCTCTGTTTCTAAGGCACTCCCACTACCCCCTCTGTTTCTAAGGTGCTTCCATTAACCCCTCTGTTTCTTAGGTGTAGCTTCTGTGGTATTCCTTTCTTTGTCCCTAGCACTTTTTTTGCGATGGCAAGCAGCTCCAACCGTAGTGTCTACATAACATTGGAACATTGTCTATGTGTAGTGGGTTAGCCCAAGCTGCTTTGACGTGCCTTTGTTCCTTTTGCTGAGTAGGTGACTGAAAAATTTAAATAACACGTACAATTGATAGCATTATGCACAAGATGTGATTGCAAATACAGTGACATCCCATAGTTGAGTGATTCTACATGTATGTATGCCATGTTATTCACGGAAAATTCATGGTCCACATCCGAGTACGAATATTTTTATCCTGTGACTATTTCCCACTATTTCTTGTACTTGACCGTTTCTTGTCCCAACAGAGTCCAACTGCTGCCTGAGGCAATACTGTGGCCCGTCCAGACCCTTTGCGATGAGCATTGTGGACAATACTCAGAGGGAGGTGAGTGTCCCTAAGTACATGTAGATAGTAATTGCCTAGCGGGAAGCGAGGCAACTAATCGTGTTGCATGGAGAGTCCGTGCATGTATATAACACAACAGGAATGCAAACATATTTCCTGTGGGCGCGGCATTGCTTGCACGTGCAGTGCACTGTCCAAAGAAGGGAGCGTGTGCATGCACTACGATGGAGTCGCCTGCAGAGAGCTGGCAGCAAATAGAGAGGCTTCATGCGCAGTAACAGAGAAGTAGCGGTAGCGGGGATAGGAGGGAACATCGGCAGGAGGTTCATTGACAGTGGGTAAGGCTGATTCGGCAGAAAAGGGCTGACCGCCATTCTCAAAACCTCGGACTGGCTGAACAGTCAGCTAAGCAGCATAATGCAACTCGATTCCTGCGAGCCCTCTGCATGGAATACCGTGTATGGCACTGTATGCGCTAGTATAGCTGACCATTAGTTGAATGGCAGATTAAGTTGCACAGTGTGCAGATAATAGCTTAAACAGTGACTTCATACCTCTTGACACATCATGGATTTCTGGACATGATGTGTCTCTTTGACTTGGTATTAGAGGTGGTAGGTATCTCAAGGTGTGATTTTACAATATTAATTTGTCACCTATAATACCTTAATCATTTTTAGGTTGAATATTATGTTGTTTTCATGTGTTTATGTTGGAGGAACTCTGATGTATTGCTTGTTCGTTGCCATCTGACAACCTAGCCCCCTCGAGAAGCCAATGGAGTAGCCATCAGAAAGGATAAGTCTGCTATAGATTTTGAGGCGTTCTGAAAACTTTTGCACCGAGATTGTAGTGGGCGTGGTCACACTGCTTGGTTAGTGTGAAGAAAAAACTACTTTTTGCTGTAAATCAGCTGTAGTGCAGGAAAGACACTTCAAACCGTGCTTGTAAATGTATAGCACCAGGGGCTATTTGTAAATATTACATCATCGTAGCCGCAGGCTACATCCATGTATAAGACAATAATCAACAATTAACATCCGAGCATATTTTTTCGGCCTGGTACATGTACAACCAAGAAATGGGACAAAAGATATTGAGAAAACAACAATATCTAGAGCCTGACAACGTGATTTAAAAAAAAAATCTAAATTTTTAGTAAAGTTGCCCAGACAGTCTACTTGCGACACTGTCGCGGCAGTACCAGCGAATTGAAGTAGCTGTAATTCACCAATACAATCAAAACGGGCTTTGTCAGGCTGTAGACCAATAAACATGCTTTCGAAACAATCCCAGAGCTAGTAAATCTCTTGCACCTGCGTGTCCAAAAACTGTATGCCGCAATAGCTACATGTGTATCGTGTTTGCGCGTTCGAGGCTGGCGCTTTTCAATTTGACGGTATGGTATTTCTAATTATCAATAACCAGGGCGCCACCTTAAGCTAGGTATGTACCTGTCCCAAGAATTAGGTTAGGTGCTGGGAAGGTGGCAGTCCAGAGTCTACGTAATAGCATGATAGGACCTTACCCTGTAGTCGTCCGCATCATGATTTGCTAATGAAAATTGCCTCAGTCCATATTGTCACAAGCCGCTGATACAACAGTGGTTCAATGTATTTCATTGGTACTTCTATTTTACAAACTTTAAAGACTTTAGTTATAGCAGATTACAAAATATGGAAGCACACTACACAAAACTACAATTGTTGTAAGTGGTAAAGGCCTTTCTAAATGCCAGCTAGCGTTCTCGCCAGGATATTGGGTCCAAAGGGCACAATTAATAATTAGTAGTTCAAGCTGCATTGTACTCTCTTTAGCGGTTCCATTGTGTACTTGTGTTATTCTACAATGTAAACTGTTACTCCTGACAGCTGTTCTAAGCCACCCCCAACCCTTCAAGTCGTCTCTAAAAACCAAAGGGCACATTAGTGATTCTGGGGCAGACCCAAAAAGGGCACATTAGATGCCCCAAAGGGCACAGTGCCCTTTGGTATAGGCCTAACGAGAACGCTGCTTCGTACCCAGGCCTGGGACTAGCTACTAGCTACGTGTGAATGCAGCCTGGAGAGCATCTGGTTAGACTATATCAAGAATTGCTTTGTACCTAGCATTATCGCTATCTACTGAACATCTTTGTCATTGTCTGGGTAAGTTGGTTTTAGGTAAAGTAACATTTATTTGTTGCCAGTTTGTGGCTTCCCTGTTTGTGCTTCTGTTACAGATATTTTTTGCGGAGTTTGACAGTGGCTTGTTTGATGACAGCCCAGTGGTGTTGGTGTAGTATGGGCAGCTAGTGTGTTCTTTTTGGGAAGAACGAACACTGAACAGCACTCTGTTGCATATTACTAATTAACTAAATTTAATCAAAATGAATTTGGTTTTAGTTCATTCCCAGCCACCCTTAGCCTCCTTCTCTGGCCATGTAGCTGGGAATAAGGATAAGCCATTTTTTGAGACAAAATTTACAAGATTACTTAGCAGAATGTAACCAACAGTGTGAGGAGTAGGAGTGTTCCACCCTCCATCCTGTCTTTCTTCTCCCTCCTGTCTCAGGTGATCCACTTGGACCGCCCCCTACGCTGCAGTGCCTTCTGCTGCTTCTGCTGCCTGCAGCACATTGAGGTGCAGTCTCCTCCGGGCACCGTCATTGGCTACATCGACCAGGACATCTCCTTCGCGAACCCCTGGTTCTCAATTAAGGACGCCGCCGGAGAGACTGTGCTGAAGATCAAAGGACCCTGCTGTGCTTGCCAGTGGTGCGAGGTGGAGTTTGAGGTTGGTGGTTGGTGGCACTGGCTTTTTTCATCGTCCGTTTCTCACGAAAGGGTTGGGCTTTAAGATTGCCCATGTCTGTTTTTTTGTTTATCTGTTCGGTTGTCTGCATTTATCAAGCCATATCTTCGCGTCTATAGCCACGAACGCAGTAGAAACAACTGCAAGTTTACAGGTTCAATATGCCATGTTACGTAAAGCTTTACCCTCATTCCCAGGCCACACCGCTCCGTAGAAAGATTTAGTGGAGAAGGGTGTGGCCTGGGAACAAGGCTAGCTTTAGTCATAGTCCAGTTTTGGCAAGTTCTGCCAGCTACGTTACTGGATGTGCACTGGGAAGTTGCTGAGTCAGCACTTTGCTGTAAGCTGTGCAAGATGAGACTAGCCAAGCTGACCTGTTGCTGAGCACTCCCTTCAGGTGGATAATGTGAAAATATTAGATATTTGTTCATCATGTAACTCTGAAAAGTGTACATGTAAGCCTAGAAATGAAGCTATTCTAGATCTATTGACATATAAACCCTAGCCTCGTTCCCAGACTCCACTTCCCAGTTGTTGTTTTTTGCGCACGAAGTACATATATGTGCAAAAAGAGCTGGAAAGTGGAGTCTGGGAGTGAGGCTACATGTATATATACCCTTCGAAGCACATGCGTGTGTGGTCCTGTTTGCACTGTAGTTATGATGCACATTACCACCTACTCTTCCTCAGGTGCTCTCGGCTGATGGTACCCAGCAGGTGGGCAAGATCACCAAGCAGTGGTCTGGACTGGCCAAGGAGTACTTCACCGATGCTGACAACTTTGGCATCCAGTGTGAGTACTCCCTTGGGGGTGGGGAATTTTGTACTTGTGGTGTCTTATGTAATGGAAACAGAATGTGTAATGGGCGGCTAAAATGTAGTTTGTATAATTGCAATGTAGTGTCCGCCCACTCGAACACGTATAGCATATTTTAGCCAAGTATGGAAATTTGTTTTAAAAGCCATTATGGAAGCTAAATGGCTAGCTAATTTACCGTCGGTATTCCAATTAAAGCACACCAAAGATCAAATTTGGCGTTCGATTCTACTCATTGTCTTGGAGTTTTCAGTGTTATACATGTATCTGACTGGCCAATGTACACATACATACATGTATACATGTATACAGCGCTTGTTCTGTGTACAAACCAACTGTGATAACTTGAAACCAACACAGTTTGGTACAGCCTGGCTCTGCATGTGGTTAACGGTGTATTGACCTTGTGCATGTATATCAATACACATACACACACACTCACAGTCCCCATGGACCTTGATGTGAAGATGAAGGCAGTCATGGTGGGAGCCTGCTTCCTCATTGTAAGTTGATAATGGTGTGGCTTGGTATGGAAAATTATACCGTATGGCCGGAAAATTTGGCGGATTGGTAGATTCGTGAGCGATCTGCCAAATTAAATTCGGCCAATGTTTTTACATGATGTCATTGTAATGTTCGGTGGGTGGGGTTTTCACGAGTTCGAGCGAGAGCAGAAGAATTATGGCGTTCAGCAGAGAGCGCCTGACATACCCTACCCAACGTAGAAAGTTAGAAACAGTGAGCAGTCAGTGGAAATCTTTCTAGCGACAACTTCGCATTACTACTACATGTACTGGGTAGCTACTGCGTACGATATGGGTCCTTGTAGTGACCACTTTCTCGCTTACATGAGAATTCTTCCCCCACGCTCGGTGTCCATGTACGTTTGTAGACTTGATGTCCTCAAACATAGCTTTCTACAGACAGCTCAGCCTCCATTGTAGTGCAATCGACACGTCTGTTAGTAACTAAACTGGGTGGGGCGTTCAGGTTACGTGCGGTGTGACAACATTGCTCGTGAAAACCAAACCACCAAATTAAAATCCGTCAAATTACGACCAATCTGCCAAATTTAATTCCCGCCAAATTTTTCGGCCATACGGTAGTAGCTAAGACAGGACTTCTCCAAAGTGGGGCGGTAGCTAGGCTTCTCTTTGTGCACTCTGCCCTCATGGTGCGATCGAGAGGATAGGATTAGACTAGGCGGCAGCTCATCTACTATAATATGCTAGCTTGTACTTTGTTAGCTTTGTTTCCAGGGGGAGAATACTTCTCCCCAAGAGCCTGGGAATGAGGCTAATACTTTGTGTAAGGACTAGTTTTGTTTCATAGAGCAGTGTATGAGTAGCTTCTGGGTGCCTGTATCCAGCAGCAGCGGAATTTGTGAGTATTGATTAAAAGTCAAAATATTCAGTGAATGTTGTTTCTGCTCTTTTTCACAGGACTTCATGTTCTTTGAGAAGGCCAATAACTAGTAGTGCTGCACACTGAAACAGAGTGATAGAAGCCTGACTTAACTAGCTTGTGTAACAGTTAGTGAGTGTAGACTGCAATGTCATACAGTTATTGTAGTGTACATGTATATATGCCTGCTGCTGAACCTACATATGTATGTACAAATAGTGGGTCCCATTTTTATTGTATTTTTAAGGCTGTATGCTAAGACTGCCCACTGTGTGTACTTGAACTTGAAGATGTACATGTAGCTCCCATGGAAGTGTTGGTTGTATATGCCTAGATGATATGGCTGTTTGTTAATAGTCTCACAGATCTGGTCGAAGGACGATCTATACTGGTATACATGATATTAGTGGGTAATTCTGGGATGTATTACAGCTATGTCATACAATAGTCAGCAGGAAAAAACAAAACTACAAGAGAGTAAACAACCCTGAAAAAGAAAATCAGGGCCCATGCAGCGGGGGATTGAACTGAGGGCCATGAGCATACAGTGTACGTGTATAGTCTAGGGATGGAGATCATTTTGTAGCTGTGTACACACCCAGGCCCCCTTCATTTATATACCTGCCTGGCTGTGCAAGGCTAATATAATGAAATGGAGTTTCTGACAATCATTATCATGTACCTCAATTGTACTAACTATATAAGGTGTGGTTTGTTTCCATGTTCCCTCTCACGTGACCTGCTTCTGCTCCGTGATCTCTTCCTGCGATCTTCACTGGAGCCACGCCCACTGTAATATCTCCCATGAGAGTCGTTTCTTGAGTCCCTGCCTCTACCTGAGCTACTGTCACGCCATGCCCCCACACGGGGACTCCTGTCTCTAGACCGTCTCTTGTAGTCTCTTCCTCTCTGTCTAGGAGGAGGTGGTGATCGCGAACGGGAAGTCCTCGTAATGGGGGAGCGGCTTCTACTCCTAGCTCGAGATCGCTGTTTTTGTTGCTTCCTTTGGGAGGATGTTTTGTGCTGGTCTTCTGGGCTGTGATCCCGGGTGCATGTCCTAGCTTCACTTTCACTTTCAGAATCCAAGTGGCCTTTCCCACGAGGTGATTCATCCCCCTTTTTCTTCTTTTGTCTCCTAAAATCACCGGTTGTCCTGTCATGTTCATACAACTTGTGTCCCTGTCCACCTGAAGAAAGTGTGGATTTTCCACGCTCCTCTTCCGAGTCAGTAGCATTAGAGCCTGCAGATGACCTGGACCTGGATCTTTTCTCACGTTTAACCTTCTTCTTTTTCTGCTTGTGCTTTTTCTTCTTCTTTTTCTTCTCAGGGGAAGGAGAGGGGGAAGGGCTAGGGGTGGGCGTCTTGGGGGCACAGCCTTTCTCGATAATTTCAGTTCCATTTTCGTCTTTTGGTCTGCGGTACTGACTCACGTGATCAACTCTGATAGTCTTCCCACACATCTGCAAGCAGATAAAAAAATAATTTGAACATCCTGACACCTTTTTACGAAAGAGCTTCTACTAGTGTGTGGTATTATGTACACTAAACTCCAGTATCTACTGCAAGCCTGTTCCCTTATTAGAAGCGCACCAGATTTCTAAATCACAAACATGTAGATCCCTTGGTGTCAGAAAGCAAATAAAATTGTGCACTGCAAGCAACAAAATCTTGTAGAAGTCTGGGAATGAGGCTGTCATTTTTGTATGTACATCTTCAAAACCTTTTTTTTTTTACCCTCGCAAGGTAACATGCCAGCTTGAGTATACTCCATGCATTGTAAGAAAGCATACATGTACATGCACCTTAATCCCGTTGAAGTTGTCTACCGCCAGCACGGTGCTCTTCTGGTTCTCAAAGGCAAGGAAGCAGAAGCCCTTTGGCTTGCCTGTCTTCTTGTCCCTCACCAGGTTGATGTTCACTATCTCACCATACCTACATGAGCAGGAATGGAGCAGCAGTGAATGAAGGGGGATGCCCTAGCTGTTGTCGCAGTGTGAGGGAGTGGAGAGGCTAGGCCGACCTCATCTGAGACGGGCCTACGTACATGCAGGGTTTCCACTCACTGTGAGAAGATGGCCAGGATATCGCCCTCGGTGAGAGCGTAGTCCAGACCCCCTAGGGTGGGTGGGAGAGGGAACAAAATGTAGGGTAATTGAAGCACATTTACTATGCATTCCTTGTACATGTACACTCGATGTATGGTTTAATACACAAATGTACCTATGAAGACGTAAGCACTGTCCTTGTACTGGTCATGCCATGATTTCTTGGTGTCCAGCCCCAGTTTCAGCTCTGTCTCGTTCAGCTTCTGGATTGCCTTCACATTACTGCAAGGGAAAGTAGTGACAGCTTGTACATGCATGTCGATGAGCCATCACAGTACTGAATGAAACTGGTCAATTTCCGATCGTTAATCAGCTAATGTGCAGTTCCTATCAGTATATACGCACTGTATGTAACGCTACTTAATTAGGGTCTGGTAGGTCTAGCTAGGGTACAATTTAGGGGTCAGATTATGGAGTATACATTCTATTCTATAATCTAATACAAGGCCCATGCAGGCATAATTTGTTTCCGGGAATAATACGCTTCATGCCAAAATGATTGCTGACTATGCAGGGAATCAGTGTTTCTCCCAAGTACAAAAAGAAAGGGGGGGGAGGGAGGGGGGAAGCACCCTGGTACCCCCCTTTGGAGGAAACATTGAGGGAATGGAGCTCTACTGCCTCGTGACCAGCATGAAAGTCTGGTGTCAGAGGAGTACGTGAGTGACTCCTTGGAGAGGATGACTCCTGGGTCACTGACTCCTAAGGAGTGAGTGACTCCCCCTGTACCTGCTAGGAGAAAATGATTGGGAGTCACTGACTCCTAGGAGTGAATGAGTGTGCAGTGAGTCACTGGCCGAGTCATTTCAATGCAGGGGGGAGTCACTCACTACTATGACACTGGTATACAGTATGCCCTCTCACTAATTCATTCGCGATCAATGCATGCTATCTTTATTACTTACTTCATCTTCACAACCGCACGATCATGCTAGCGTCTTCCTCTAGTCTAGTGTACTGCAACGTACAACATGGTGGGCTTCAAATGAAGATGCAGTGCGCCACCAATTCCAATTAATGAGCACCAGGGACTGGGTCGACCGGACTGAGAGTAAGACTGTAGGAATTAACAGTACGCTTACACTAGCAGACACTGATACTGCAGTGCATTGAAAGTAGCTCTTTATGAAATGGTACGTATCTTAAACATGATATTAAAAGAAGGATACCATATACTAAGCTTTAATAGTGTACTAATAATAGTACAGCTTCAGCTTTCCATAATTTGTATGTGTGTGCATATTATTACACAAAAGGGTATTGTGTGACGCAATTTGCTACCAAGACCTTTAACGCCATGCAGTTTTGATTCAATCCTACAGCTCCGTGATGGAAAGAGGCCACACCCAGGGGATGGGATCTCATGGGAGGACTTTGCGGGACCGGCTGAGCCAATGGGACTCCAGGCTGGCCCCTCTCTCTGACAAGCAGAAGGACGGCTTCATGGAACTCAGCAGTGCAACCACCTTCCGGCCTCTACCTACCCAGGTGGGTGAGAGCCTCTTACAGCTTCAACAACCATATCCATGTGGCAAAAGAGTGGCAGATTCTATAGAGCGTTTTCATGTGACGTCACGGATCAGGTGCTCCTACCTCACTGCGTACAAGATGGGCGTAGGTCGACGGGCATAATGTACATGAACAATGTTTCATTGGCAGCTACATGTACCCTGAATGTGTAGTGTCGATGCACTTACCACGCATACATGTACATATGTTGTATACATGTACCTCCACTCACTAAATATTATATGTGAGAATGAAGCCAATCCTTGCAACGGTATTCTCGTACAAAGCAAAACGGCATCTCTCCTGTACTTTATTTCCTATTACTTGTACACTAACATGGTGGCTTTTTGGGACTCCAAAATGGTTAGAAATTTGAACTACTGTGTATAAAAAAATGTCAATGGGAAGAATTCTTGCTGGGGGGTAGGGGAACTCTTAATGGGGATTGGGATTATAGTACCCCCCTCATTGCTGTATGGGGGGATTACAGTGCCCCCCCCCCCCATCATTGTTGTATTTCTGGCCCTGTGGAAGTATATGTGGAAGTAGAGAGGAAAATCGACCTTCCCATGCAGTACACGTACATGTATACTCAGTCTACAAGTACATGTATCATTTCCACTCCCCACTGTCTGTTTGCCTACCTCTGCCCACTCTTCGTTGGGCACAGGTTCCTCTGGGGGAGGAGATGGATCGGCATTTGAGACATGAGGTGGCTGAGCCCCTGCCAGAAGCCAAGGACATCCTCACTTCACAGCTAGACAAGATTGAGAACTCACAGCAGGTATGTAACAAGAAGGTTTAAGCTTGTGTACATGTAAGGGATACCCGTTTGCACAGACCCCAGAGGAGGTTGGAAGGCATCACGTGTGACACACCTTCTAGTGATGTAATGCACACCTTCTAGTGATGTAATGCAAAGTCTTCTGGCAGAGAGAGCAGTATAGCAGCTCCGTGTGTGATGTTGTGTAAGCCTAGCAGCTTTTTGAAAAATAATTACAGTAAAACTGCTACCATACCTTCTATAGTGTATGTGTAGCTTCAAGAAAATTTTGCAAGAATCAACTGCATTCAAGCCGAATCGTCTGCATTGCAGCTCCATGCTCACAAGCCAAGATTTTGTGAGGGTGGACCCAACCGCACCCTTGAAGAGTGTAGAGCTATGTAGCGTTCTTTGGGCTGGATACTGCATACATGTTCTCTGTATAATCTCTGTATTCTTTGTAACGGAATGCTATTGGTAAAATGTGATGTCATGCAATAGTGACGCGCACATGATATCTTCCAGCCTTCTCTGCATGCACATGGTGTATTATACAGGCGTTCAACTGCTAGGATAGCCTAGGGAGAAACAAACTTTATTCAGGATGTTTTTGTGCATAGACCTTAAATGAAAATTAATAAACCATGAAGACAGGAAATGATGTAATAAGATAGAAGTAGACATATGAAATTAGCAGAAATGTCAGGATAGCCTGTTGAGAAACGGGGGAGGGGGGGGGGCAAATGAGTAAAAAAAAACATTTGGTGTGGGCATCCTTCCCACTAATTAATAACTAGGAGGGTCTGATATAATTGTAAGTAGGAGAGAAAGGGGTTGGGTTGACTTCCAGGTCAGGTTGGTGGTGTGTCCATATCTTGAATTTGGGTTGCTTCCCTGCTACGTACCATACAAGATGTGAGTTTGTTGGTGCATCGCTGCGTGGTATACTGCACGTGTGACTCTCTCCCTGCAGTTCCTTGCTTGGTTTGACGAGGTGGAGGCTCAGGTGCAGGCTGAGCAGGAGAGGTGCTACAGGTGAGCCAGTCAACCTCATTCCCAAACCAGCTTCTGAGGCTAGTTCCCATGCAGGCCTCTGAGCCTCATTACCTACTACCCTCTATCCAGGCCTTCCACACCCAGCTCAAAGCTGTGGGGGAAAAAAGGCTCTGTGGACAGCTAATTACCACATGTGTGCATGTGCACAAATGTATATGTGTACTACGTACATGTACCCTATTAACATCTGGCATTGCTGCTTATACATGTACGCTCTACATGAACATTACAAACTAAACTCTGGCAACAACATACATTGCATACACTGTGCTATTTTGTTCTTCCTATGCTCTCCTCCAGAGCCTACAGCAGCCAGCTGAGTGACTATTGTGGGCAGTGTGGAGCTATGCTGTCGGAGGTGGGGCAGGCCCTGGACTACCTGCGAGACATGAAGGAGAAACACCACTTTGTGTCTCACAAGACGGGGGCACTGCACCAGGCCTGTGAGCAGCTCATGGAGGACCAGGTCAGTGGGCATGTCTGGCACGAAATAGCACAGTTTACTGTACATGTATGTCTGTGGTGGCATGGTAGCCCACCTGCTAATTTTTGTAAATGGGCAGAGGTAGAGAACTGTCGTAAAAGGAACTTGGACGGTAGTCAGTAAGAATCCAAGACATGGAGAAACAACTAGCTTGTCGTACATGTAGCCTCGCACCCAAGCCTCCCCTTGCAACTTTTTTTGCGGCCAAAAATTGTAATTTTTTCCACACCTGCAAAAAAAAAAGCAAACAATTTTTTTCCACGGCTACAAAAAAAGCTATGAGGGGAGGCCTGGGTACGAGCCTAACCAGATAACACCCAGCCACAACTGAAGGGACCTCCATCTAAAAATGTTAAAAATAGAGTTTTCATGTGAGGGGAAAACTACAGGAGAGCTCAGAGGTGTTGTAGCTTCAGTTGATATGTAGTTTGCTCAAAACTGAGTTTACATGCACTCACATACACACACATGCATGTACATGTATACACACATACACATATACATTTGTGCACATGCACTCACATACACAAACACGTACACACACACACACACACACACACACACACAGAAGAAGCTAGTGAATGTGGCTGAGAGCCTGAGCAGCAAACTCTCCTACTTCGATGAGCTGGAGCGGGTTGGGGCTAGGTTGAGCTCTGCCTCCCTCTCTGTCACTGGAGAGACCTTCATAGCCATGCTGGCCCGCCTGGATGAGTGCATCAGCTTCATTGAGCAGAATGTGAGGCCCAGGATGAAAGATCTATAAACTGCACTGTTACATACATGTGTACGTATGCCTCTACATGTGTAAACAAGCAGTACTTTTGGGTAAGGCTTAGCACAAAGCACTGCAATTCTGGCACTGTAACATCTACCCTTGTACACAGCCTCATGCCCACGCAGGCTATCATTAAATAGTGCATGACTGAAGTGCCTTGGGTCACTAAGCGTATTCTGTTGTGTGTCATTGAAAGCGAGCCTTGTGTGAGAGTGCCTATTTAAGGTACGCACCTCAAGCATGCTTTTGGTATGTTAGTGTGTGCTTTGGAGATGTACAGAGAGTCTTGATGATCAAGAGTATTTTTTTTTCAATTGCTCTCTTTTCTCATGTAGAGCATATTGCAACTTTTTTTGCTTACCTGGAAAGTTAGTGCGTGTTTGAAGGATCAGAATATGTATACGTATGTAGATGGCGCAAAGAATCTGCAGGATAGGAAATTGCCATATTTAAGTTGTATCCGTCATGGTATATTCCTCCACATCACTTCCCTCCTTCCTCCCCTCCCCTCTCCTTCCTCCCCTCCCCTCTCACCTTCCCTCCCCTCCCCTATCCCCTCGCTCCTCTACTCTGTAGTCTCAGTTCAGGGAATCACAGGTGTACTTGGCTCGGTTCCGGCAGCACCAGTCACGTGCCCTGGGTCTGGTGAAGCAGCACGTGGTCACCACACTTAGGAACACCACCAGGAGCGTGATGCCAAAACAGGTGATATTTACTGCAAGTCAGGATTGGCACACCAACAGACTTCACATCATGTGCAGACTTACCTAACTCAAAAGCCTACAAACAATTAACGATTATGTTACCCAGCTACATGTAGCTAAGGACTGGGGCAAAAATAGCCTCGTACCCAGGCCTCCTCTCGCAGCTTTTTTCGCAGCCGTGTACTCCGCGTTTTTTTCCACGGCTGCGAAAAAAGCTGCGAGAGGAGGCCTGGGTACGAGGCTAGGCAAAAATGCTCATGACATTGTGGGTCTAGTAAATGTTATTGAACTGAAAAGCAGTCAGCTCGCGAAACAGATTAATGCTAGTAATGTGCACTAGTTTTTGTTCTGGTCAACGTATTGCTGATGTTATAGCTTGTACTTTTGAAACCACTGGCTACCAGTCTGGCTGTCTGTTACTGTGCTCCCTGCCCTCCCAGGGTGTTGTGGAGGGACTGTCAGAGAGCAACTACGCTCACTACTATGGCAAGTTCAGGACGAGTGCTCCAAAGATAAAGGTGAGGATTTGAGTATATGGCCAGGGAATGAGGTATCTTGTATTCCTGTTAGCAGAAATAATATGTGGGTGGCCAGTTTTCAGGTAATAAAGGGAAGTATGTATGTATGTACATGTATGATCCACACCTGTAGACGTATCTCATAATTAATTAGTTGTGCTCTCCGCAGGCTCTGATGCAGGAGATAGAGCAGAGGGCTGAGAAGACACCTGAGTGAGTCCACTGCCTGCATGGCTACTGTACAATAGCGGGGTTACAGGGGTAGTAGTGGTGATGCCAAGGAGGTGCCCCTTGTCTAATGGCAGTTAAACTAACCTGCGATCTACGTACGTACCTCAGGGTCTAGTGTGATGGGTTATAGCTTCTGCTTCAGGGTCGGGGTTTCAGGAGTTTTTAATTGGATTGGGGACTTCCCCTCCAAAGGCCAACTCCTCCCCCTCTCCCAAATAAATTGCTAATTTCAGGGCCTGATCAAGAAGCCACCAGAAGCAACTGTAGAATATAAGATTTTCATTTTCTTGGGGAGCATTTCCCCGGACCCCACTAGGAGGAGTGGCTCTGCATGCAGTATCTTTCCAGGGCTTAATCCCCCCACCCCCCCTGTATGAAACCCTCCCAACTCCCCCACCCCCCTGTATAAGAAACCCTCCCAACTGCCCCTCCCCCCTGTATAAAACCCTCCCAACTCCCCCACCCCCCTGTATAAGAAACCCTCCCAACTGCCCCTCCCCCCTGTATAAAACCCTCCCAACTCCCCCTCCCCCCCCGGCCCTCAGGTTCCACACCCTACTCCAGGACTGCCACCAGTGCTACATCTCCCAGCGTGGCCTGCTGCTGACTCCCTCCGTCACAGCTGGCATCGAGGAGCTCAGGAAGAGACATGGCACGGACCAGTGTGGCCTGGTGAGGAAGAGCTAGGAAGCCATGTCTGTATTGCTACTGGTAGTGCCCATGACCAGTAGCATATTATGTGGTTCTGTCCAAATAAAACATACATGTTGGTGTACATGTTGGTGCTGTTTGTTTTAGTGTGACCAGGGAGGAAAGATCGTACAGCTGCATAATGAAGCAGTAAACATACCTACGTGAGACTAGCTAGGATGAACCCCTGTATAATTCTGGAAGCTTGTGTTTAGTTGCTTCAAAGTTGGTGATTGCATTGTACATCAATCTGTAATTTATGTGTTTTAAGTTGTAGAGGTCAATGACTCATTTAGTCCGTATGTACATGTACTTGAGTACCAAGTCACCTCCCTCACCCCCCCCCCCCCCCCCCTCGCAGGTACGGTCAGGTTGCAATTTCCTCTCTCGTGTGTGCCAGGATGAGTACCAGCTCTTCTTTCACTTCTTCAGTGCCCAGAGCAACCAGCTCAAGTATGTAGGTTGTTAGTGCCCAGAGCAACCAGCTCAAGTACGTAGGTTGTTAGTGCCCAGAGCAACCAGCTCAAATACGTAGGTTGTTAGTGCCTAGAGCAACCAGCTCAAGTTGTTAGTACCCAGAGCAACCAGCTCAAGTACGTAGGTTGTTAGTGCCCAGAGCAACCAGCTCAAGTACGTAGGTTGTTAGTGCCTAGAGCAACCAGCTCAAGTACGTAGGTTGTTAGTGCCCAGAGCAACCAGCTCAAGTACGTAGGTTGTTAGTGCCCAGAGCAACCAGCTCAAGTACGTAGGTTGTTAGTGCCCAGAGCAACCAGCTCAAGTACGTAGGTTGTTAGTGCTCAGAGCAACCAGCTCAAGTACGTAGGTTGTTAGTGCCCAGAGCAACCAGCTCAAGTACGTAGGTTGTTAGTGCCCAGAGTAACCAGCTCAAGTACGTAGGTTGTTAGTGCCCAGAGCAACCAGCTCAAGTACGTAGGTTGTTAGTGCTCAGAGCAACCAGCTCAAGTACGTAGGTTGTTAGTGCCCAGAGCAACCAGCTCAAGTACGTAGGTTGTTAGTGCCCAGAGCAACCAGCTCATTGCCTCGCTGCTCCACAGTTTGTCTGTTTCCCCCACTTCATGCAATGTAAGGCTGCACAGTTGAGATTGGCAGCCAGGTTATACTCAAGTATGTAGGTTGTTCAGTGCCTCAGACCTGTAGCCCAGAATAGACAGTTACCCCTTCTCGAGCACTGGTGATAAAATATCATGACTGAAATAGCTGCTTCTAGTCACAGATCATAAAGAGTCAATACGGCACTCTGGTCATACGCTCTTTGGCTTATATGGCTTTCGTACAGTGACAACTCCAGGGTGAGGTCCACACACAACAAGGGCTTGTGTGTATACAGCCCGGGTATGAGACTCTATAGTCTGTGTATGAGATTCTATATGGTCTGGATATGAGACTCTATAGCCCAGGTATATATAGGACTCTAAAGCCCAGGTATGTAGGAGTAGAAGCCGAGCTCAAAGACATAGAGTACAGGATTTGAGGAGTAGCCAGGGTACCAGGCTGTGCGTGAGTGTGTGTGTGTTTGTATGCGTGTGTGTGTGAGAGTATGGATGAACAAAGGTGTATAATGATAGTCAGGAATGCATGGTTTACAGAGTCTCATACCCAGGCAATAGATCCCATGGTACAAGAATATGTAGGTTGCATGGAATGGGGGCCAAGTCACGTGAGATACATGTGTATGTGGCATGGGTAGTCGTCTTGGCCATGATAGTGCCATGTATAAGCCTAGTACATGCCACCACCTCCCTCCCTTCCTCACCCCCCCACCCCCACCCCCCACCCCCCACACACATACATACACACACACACATACACACACACATGCACACACTACAGTGCTCTCCTAGAGAGCCTGTGCTACTCACTGTATGACATGCTACGTCCAGTGATCATCCACATCAACCACATGGAGACTTTGGCAGAGGTCTGCAGCATTCTTAAGGTATGTGTAAGAAGAGGTGTGCACACCCTCACAACCTCTCACTCACAGTTGTACAACCTACTCCCCTCTCCCCTTACATCCTCACAACCTCACAACTTTACAGTCTCACATGCTTGCCTCACGCCAGCGCACTTTCACTCCTCACACCCTCACCATTACAACACTTGCACCCTACATTCCCCTTCACAGTCCCACAATTCAACATACATATACGTGTACTTGCACTAGCCCACACCCTCAAGAGAATACCTACATATGTGAATCATTAGAGATGGAAGAAAAAACTTTGAGATGGTAAAGAAATCTAAAAAAATTTGCTAATTGAGCAGTAGGCAAGCTTTATATAGCTACGATTCCGCTAGTAGCACTTGCCAGTAGGACCCAGCCAATTCCAACTGGAATAACTCTTTTGAGATGTTATTCTAAGCACAATATGTTCATGTAGAGGTCGTGTTGTATACATCTACATGTATAATCTGAAGGTATACAAGGGTGCAGGTATATGTGTGTAGGTGCAGAGTTTAATGGCAGAACACTTAATTTGGTGTCCTTGTGTCTACTTCAGGTTGAAATGCTTGAGGAAAGAGTGCAGCAAAAAGGTACACAATTACCATAAACTCTGATAAATAACCGGGGGCGGTTATAATTAGAAATAGTAGCCTCAATGGGCGGTTACTTTTACATGGGCGGTTATAATCACAGATCGGTTATTTTTGCAACATAACAGTTAATAGCGTGGCAAATTTGCAGTACACAATACTCAACAACTAGTTAATAGTCTTGCTCCACGCGCCTCTTCTTCAAAGACGGTTCCTTGTGCTGGACGCGGAGGATCCGTAACTTTTGCTTGTACCCTGTGGACTTCACCCGACAACATTAGTGGTTGTAGCAGGCTTTTCCGGCACATGTCCGATGACCACGTCATCATTTGTGCTCTAGCAAACACTCATAAATATCCCCTACATTGAGATCAGCCAGGTAGATATGGTGTCCCTTGATGCAGGAAGCCTTTAGGCAGGCAAGTCGAATGAACTCCATAGCTTTCTCGCTACACAAATTTTGACTAATGCTGACTTCTTGGTTCTTTTCCTCTACACAGGTCTGATTGTCGTCGCTATTAATACTCGTCTCTAGCCGCTCTGTTTAGACTTTCACACGTGCAAATGCTAATTAGCGTTACGTCATTAATTATGGGCGGTTATGTTTACATAGTAGGTATTACACGCGAGTGAAATGTTGTTACAGCAAATTGATCGGTTATACTAGAGGGGCGGTTACCATTAAGGGGGCGGTTATTTATCAGAGTTTACGGTATGCATTTCCAAAAGATATATTCTACTTGCATGTGTATGTACATTTAGTTCATATACCAATACCCTATACATCTGAGAGCTAAGTGCCACCAGGGCAATACCAACAGTTGATCTGATGTTGTGCATGGGGAAATTTAGTGTCTGAGAAATCAAACATGGTGGAAGCCCACCAGTGAACTGCAGACGGCTATGCAGGTAAAAGTGGAATACAGCTGGCTTATATAGTGACCTTATGCTCAAGATACTTATGGGTTTTGTCTAAGGTTCATTATTAAAGTATTCAACTTATAATAGTCTCATCCAAGCCTCTGGTTACCAATTAACCCGTGTCTATAGTGTCTCAACACATGCACGACCTTCAGTGTGACAGCTAGGCATGACAGTGATGTACTACTGCTCTCCCTGGCCTCCTGCCTTGCAGGTGAGGAGCTGTCTGTCTTTGCAGTGGTGGTGAGGCAGATGGTACAGGATGTGCAGCAGAGGCTGGTCTTCAGGGCACAGGTATTGTGTGCTTAGTATAGTGTATCTAGACTGTGTATATGCCTGATTGCCGCTAGTTTTCTATGCCGGCTCCCTTCCTTCACGTTTGGTCATTGTGTCCCAGTATACTGCTGGCTTTAGTCCAATTAGGTTGTGACCTCAGTCACGTGATCAATAGCTCAATGTGCTGACTCTCGGAGATTGCCAGTAACTTCAGAGCTCAAGACAGCAGCATGGAAAGTGCTATATGTAATTTTACTGCTAATCAGTATGCTGGCAGGGTAACATTCTCTGGACGTTAACCGGACAACTTTAAAGACTTGCTAGGCACCAGTCTCTATTACAGTGAAAAGTCACTCTGAATAAAGAAATAAAGGACACCTCTCTTATAAAGGACACTTGTACCACTCCAATTACAAATTTATACATACCTCTGAATTAAGGACACCTGTTTAAAGGACAAATTTTCATTTCCCTCCAAAGGTTCCAGTTAATTAAGTCTGTGTAGTGATTGAGGAATTGGCACTTGCAAGCCTGCAGTGTTACTTTCCCTTCCTTCCTTCCTCCCTCCTTCCCCTAGCGTTACATCCAGACAGACATTCGAGGCTACTCCCCGGCCCCGGGGGACCTGGCCTACCCAGACAAGCTCATCGTTGCTGCCCAGGCTACAATGGAGCCAAAGACCGACTCAGATTCTGTCTTTGAGAGCAGTGAAGCTGAGGTTAGTCCGTAAGCCAGCCTCATTCCCAGCCTCTCCCTCTATAGGGGTTGTATTGCTTACAGTACAGAAAGCGGAGTGCTGGAGAGACTGGGAACGAGGCTAGCGGGGACTTGGAAAACTGGGGCTAGAAAGGGGGCTGGTTGTGGTCACAAGGCTAGTTGCGAAGAAAGAAAAGTTATAAGTGGCCAGTTAAGAAGGCAGTGTTGGTTGTCGGGTTGTCAGAGCCAGTGTATAACCCTCCCCCCCTTCCCATTCTGCATGCACCAAATCCCAGCATAAATTAAGCTAGTTATTTTTTATTCCTTATTGGAAAATCCCCCCCCCCTCATGAATTCTCTTCCTAGAAGTGGCCTCCGAATCAACCTTTAGAGAAATTGTGTAAATTTTAAACTTTATACCCTCCCTCCAGATTTCCTTCAACATAAGTAAATACCATTTGAAGTTCTGTAGTATACACATACACACACACACACACACACACACGCACACATGCACACATACACATGCACAACTGTGCTATGCTAACCACTTCCTTTGTTTCCCCAGGGTGATCCAGACTCCCCGGGACCCCAGCGGCAACTCCCCCGAAGGGGTAGGGCCAGGAAGGGCCCAGCAGCAGTGGACATGCACGCCATGTGGTACCCCACTGTTCGGAGGACTCTCCTCTGTCTCTCCAAGCTCTACCGCTGCATCGAGGTAGCATTGACAGTCAATTACACATTTGTGCATGTATATCTAACATCATTTGCATTCCACGAAGGAGGACTTTTCTGTGGTCTGGGAATGTACGTATACTAGTATAGCCTTGTTCCCAGGGCCTCCACCCTGGCTTTTATCGCTTGCAGTATGAAGATTATTTATACAATGTGAAAAAAAAATGAGCTTGGGTATTTTTTTTTTCAGTTTGTAGATTCCTTCTCAGTGAATGTGGGGTTTATCAGTACTAGGTTACTGTATATTGTAACCACACCAGAACCTTTTTAGCCTAAAGTGTCTTGTACATCAGTAGGTATGCACTTTCTTGTAGGCCAGAGTGGAGGCAATACATGTATGCCATTGCCATAATCTTTTTTCAAAATATTTTTAGATGCCATCTACAATGTACATGTAGTATGGAGATTTGTTGAAAATTTAGCGTGGTAGTATCTACTGAAGGTGCATTGTTGTTGGAGGAATATGTGTTGCCATTCACATTCAGTAGGCATGAATCTTGGTCGTGGACCCCATAGTTTTGGAACACACACACAGTTTTGCATACTTCTATCATCTTTCACTTTCTACATGTACGTTTTTGATGCTCTTACTCAATTGTGTGTACAGTACACGAGTTTGCAAGCCAAAATATTCTGCATACCTTGGATACAAGCATGTGCATTTATTCAAGGTATATAACTGTTTTGCTACCAGTACATATACACTCAATCTCTTGTCATTTACTATCCTCTTCCTAGAAATCCGTGTTTGAGGGCGTGGCTCAGGAGGTCCTGTCCGAGTGTGTGAGGTCACTGCAGTTTGCCAGCGACTCTATCAGCAAGGGCAAGAAGGTACTCATACGTAGGTGTGCTGAAGTGGGGCGGGTCAGTCTGGGAGCAGTCCTAAAGTGACACTGCAGTGGTGTCTGTGCTCACACGTGTATCTTGGTACGTATGTAAGTTACCGAGGACAGACTTTGCAAAATTGGATAATGCAGGCTTGCACTGTAGAGGTGCCAGACATTGGGAAAAAAATTGTATGCCAAATGTATCTCTGCCCTTTTTTTGCGACCATCGGAACGGTTGATGATGAATTATCAATGGAGTACAGCAAGCTACAAACAATGTAGTTAACAGACATCTTTGCATGAATTTGATTACATGAAGGTGGATAGTCAGAAATTAGCTTGGGCCAGCCATTTCTGCTGCACAGATGTGTGGCCTTTATCTAACCACCTTCCCAATTGACCTCCCCTCCAGTCAGTGGATGCCCAGCTGTTTTTCATCAAGCACCTGCTAATCCTGAGGGAGCAGATTGCTGCCTTCGATGTGGACTTCTCCATCACTGTGTACTCACTGGACTGGTCCAAAACAAAAGGTGTTCCACGTAGTTAGGGAGAAATGTACAAGCTAGGATACAGCTGCATGTGCATACATGGGCAAACATACAACTTGTACAGGGCACTCTAATTACACTATACAGTACCTAATTAAAGCACACTTTATAGAACTATTGCCCCTAGCAATCCATTTTTTTAGCTAGCAGTTGATACACTTAAGAAACCTCCAACATTGGAATCCATAGCTACCAAGGTATGGAGAGTAGAAGTTTAGCTACGTACATGTATGTTTACATGTAGTTATGTTTTGGTGTACCAACAGATCCAAAATTAGGTTGCTAGGGGCAATGAGAATATGCTCCAATTAGGCATAGTGTAAGTTTGCCATCCCCTCCCCCTCCCCTCAACGAGCTCCCACTAATGTTCGGTTAATTAATATCTTATTATACAATCATGTATATAATAATAATTCCGAGCAAAGCAAGGCTATACTCCAGTTTGATTGGCCTTTTTCTTGGTCCACTGTTCCAGCTAGTGCTCCTGGTATAGCCTATCAAACACACAGTGAACACTTACCTTCGCTATGAAACTCCAAACGGGAAGACTTGGAAGCGATCACTATTATAGTGAGCTTGCTTTAGCCTCTGGTCTTCTAGGCACATACATGTAATAGCAAGTAGCCATTTTTGTTTGTGGGTGGGGTATTGTAGGCGTGTTGGTTTTTGTGTGGGCGTATTCTTGACCTTTTTCTCGTATTTTGTGGGCAGGTGTTATGGGCGTGCCACCTAAATATTACGGCATGCCATGTGCCACGCCCAGCAATTCTCGCGAAGCGAGGACATCCCTGCACATTGTGCACCACTAGTAATAGTTACCTACTTCAACAGAATACTGTTGGGTTGATATTGGGTGCCTGTACTAACATTGCACTTTGGCCTTTGTACATATCATATATCATAACAGACTTGTTGTGTATGTGTGTTTTGTGCTACCTAGAAATTACAGCCTGTGACTAGCTTCGTTCCCAGTCTCTCCGCTCCAGTTATTACATTGCTTGCAGTCTAGACAGTGACAGCAGTAATATTAGTGAGGAAACGTGTGTGTGGACATAGGAGCGAACCGATAGCTGCTTAGGAGGCCTGTTCTCAGAATCTTTTTAGTAAGCCCCAGATCCCGCCCGCTGTTTGAGAAGTCATGCTCTACTAGCCACATTCCCAGCGTACATGTACTACAGTGAACCATGCACATGACTCTGAGAACAAGGCAGTAGTAACTGAGGTTGTAATGGAAAGTTCCCTACAGTTTTGAGTTTGTCTTCAGTCTTAGACATATTTCGTATGTGACACTATAATATGTATACAACCATGTGTTTGTCCCTCACGTGGCTATGCATATATGTACATGTATGTATGCTTGTGCAAGTGCTGCTGTCCACTCAGCCCCTCCCACCCAACTCTACAGCGGCTGCCTATGGCCTCCTGAAGAAGAAGTCCCTCATGTTCTCCCTGGGAAGCAACAACGCCTTCCTAGAGTTCTTCTTGGAGGGGGTGCCAGAGGTCATGGAGACCCATCTTGACTCCAAGAAGGTCACTGCAGCTAGCATACCTCTCCTCATGATGACCCTCCAGTGAAACCACTTGGGTCTCAAATATAATAGATAAGCTGGGGTGGAGCCTGGGAATGAAGCTAACTGCTGCTAGAACTTTTCAGTGATAGTAATGTAGGTTCATGTGATATTAATGTAGGTTCATGTGTATCTACCAAGTCAGTGCATAGTCCAGAAATTGGTTAATATTGTGATCATAATATGAACAATGCTCTTTAGGAATTCTCTCTCCTGGCCAACACTTCCAAGCTAATGTCAGTGTTTCTCTCACATTCGTATGTAGGAGGTGGACATGCGGCTGAAGAGTGTGTGTGAGCAGTTCATTTCTCAGGTCTCTTCCTCCCTCTGCCAGCCACTGAGGGCCTTGCTCTCTAGGTATGATGTCATCTTTGAGCTGGCTGAGAAGGATGGTCATGAAGTTGGGACTCTATTGCACCACCAGCCTTTTGCCAGTGCAGGTTGTGTGTCTGTGTGTGTAGGATCTTATGGTCAAACCAGAACTGAGGAACTTTCCTCCTGGAAGCTTTTTAACAGAGGGAAGACCTATTTGGTCCCCTCTATTTAACCTTTTTTAAACAACTCTTTAATTAACCTTCAATGTTTTAACTTTGTGCGATCACGGACTGGGTGGCTTTCTGATTCTTTCCTAGTTCTGGGTTCTCTTTGTTGCAGTCAGAGCTCTTTTCTACTTCATTTGTTATGTTGCTATGTGCCTAATTAGATTATTGAACATGTGTAATTTAGGGTATGCGGAAGTACATGTTAAGGGTTAAGGGGGTCAAATAATTGGGATGGGCTTAGGCCTAGAACTTGCATTTGATATAACGATTGACATGCCTTTTAGTTTTCATGTAAGTGCTGGTACAATGAGGTCACGAACAACTAGCTGTATTCACCATGATGCATTATTCATAAGCATGCTGCTATAGTTTTGCGTGCATGCAGGATACTGCATATTACAACCCTCTCCCCCTCTCGTGTAGATGAGGTACACAAGGTCATCCTTGAGTCTAGTAAGCTGCTGAAGGCCCAGGTACCTCCCCTCAGACGGAGCCTTGCCCTCTACCTGGCCAACGAAGAGACAGAGCACATCCTTTTCAGGCCCATCAAGGTCAGTCAGGGAAGCCTTGTTGGATTAGCTGCGACCCCATTTCCACTTACTTGTAGGCATGACGAATTTTCTCATGTAGGGTAAAAGGGTGAAATGTTGCATGGACAAGGATAATTCTCAGGCAATAAAGGAAATCTACACACTTCTTGTAGCTACCCTTTTGCCACTGATTGAGCACCGAAACAATGGCTCCAACAAATGATAAGGCAGCAGTCTTTCAGCCGATCCCTAACCACCCACAATTTAACTCACATAAAAAAAAAGTAATTATGTGGCCCATTGTAGCTAAAGTGAAACGTGCATGTTGGCCTGGGAATAAGGTTACAGTAGATACCGTGTAGCGGGAAATTTTTGTCGGGGTAAAATTTCGCCAGTCGGTTCAAGCAGCGAAATTTTAACCGCCGAAAATTTTGTCAGTTAAAAATTTTATTGGGTGCAAAATTTGAGCAATGAAGTTTGATGCAAAAGTCAGCAGTGCATGAACAAGTTGTCAAGTACCGTCAACCATGGCTTGCTACGTTATATGCAGGTTCCGTCGCGTCGCAGAGAGCTCCCTGATGCTCACACTCACACTCACTCACATGCGCATCGCTCGATCGTGCTGTCCATATTTAGCGCTCATATCTCTACTTACCTATAGGCTACACAACCTCTACTAACCTGGGAGCCTTCCTTGGTAAAACTGTGTGGTAGACATACTCTGACTGTTCGTGCGTCACAAGTTCGAAGACAGCATCCACGTACGAGACACCATTGTGCATGAAATTAGACCTGGCGAAGTTTTCCGCAATACTACACTATTGGCTTTGGTGAAAATTTCCCGCTATACGGTATATACCTCCTCTTTCCAAAGCTCTTAGTGTACATGCCTTTTCATAATGCGTTTCATAATTAAGGCCACATAAGAGGTACAAGTGTATCTGTAGAAAGCATACAGTCACATGTTCATAGTAATTTGTGTACAAGTATTCGTGTAGATTCTACAAGTTTGTCTCATTTTCAGAAAACCTTTGGTGAACTCCCCACACATTATTATAAACAAGACGTGTACATATGTGGTAACTTAGACCCTTTTTACATATCTTGTAATGTTCTCTAAGTCACCCACTTTACTATTTGCCTGTTTTTTGGGAGTATAGATGGATGGCATCAATAGGGTGCTTACATAATAATGGTATACCAAATTTCACTAAGTAACTGGTAGATATTGTTATGTGCTCACTAATCATGTGCACTCTGACATACACCCATGCAGGCTAGCATCTTACAGACCCATGAAGCCTTGGAGAAAGTAGTGTCGCAGTACTACACCACTGAAGACCAGTTCATCATCTCATGCCCCACCCAAGATCAGGTAATTGTGTGTGGCATCCAGTCACCACTATACTGTAACTGGTACTGCATATTCTGTAAATTTCCATTTTACAGGTTGTACTGATGCTTGCTTTGGAAACAGATAGATAGCACATTTTGAATCACATGTACACTGTTGTGTGGCTGCATATTATTGATAGTGGCTGTATTTGTATATTAATTTTTCATTAAGTTTCTCCATTCATCATGTCCTTATGCACTGCAAGTTAATCCTCTGGACTTCCGGTGTTGGCTAGAGTTTTATCAATGTAAAATATACACATTTTAAATGCCCTCATGTACAATGTATATTTCTGAAAGAATTTTCATAGTGATAATTATGTACTTACGTAAATGACATGTTAAAGGTTCCTAAGGGATTTTTTCAGCTCTCAGGGGGTGAGTTGTACAGGAAGCTCTTCATTGCCTCAATTCTTAAGCTTCTGGCTGACCGCAAAGAATTTGATTGTCCTCACATTGAACTCATCTGTGGCTTGATGGTGAACTTTGTCTCACTGCGGTAGTAATTATAAAGCATGGCATAAGTTTCGTCAGCTCTCAGGAGGTGAGTTGTGAAGGAGGCTCTTCATTGCCTCAGTTCTTAAGCTTCTGGCTGACCCGTTAAGTATGCAAAGAATTTGGTTGTCCTCACATTGCACTTCATCTGTGGCTTGATGGTGAACTTTGTCTCACTGCGGTAGTAATTATAAAGCATGGCATAAGTTGTATATTATGATAGTATTACAGAAATGGCAGCTGAATTACTCACTGCTTGTGCCTGGCTGCTCCTCTCTCAAACAACTCTTGGTAACGTTATACTGTAATGGTAGATCAACTATAATTATTTCTACAGTGCATGTGCATGCATTAGACGTTTGACTATACTGTAGATGGGCTCCTAAGTGGTGAGCATTATTGATATAAGCCCAGTTTATATTGTAGGTACAGTCCTATACATACATAAAGCATATCCGTACATTGGAATTTGTATACCACTATTATGCATGCAGGCTATAGCCTACTTATAAGGCCCGTGGAATGATGCTCATGCAGAGGCTATGTTATGGTTATACCTTTAGTTTCAACTGGAAGTGGTGGGGACTGCCCACTGCTTGATGATCCTGACAATGGCCATGTTACTGTCGATTTTGGAGTAGCAGTGTACAACTGCAGTGAAGGATATGAGCTGAGTAATACAGAGCAAAGAGTCTGTCAGGAGAATGACCAGTGGTCTGGAATGGCACCTATGTGCTTAGGTAAGTACGTTCAACAAGAATTCATAACACAGGGAAGCTGTAGCTATCTTGTTAGTAATCTGATAGTGTCACTTATTGATTAAGCAATTATAACTCTCCATCTGTATAGTTTCATGTGGTCTCCTTGAGAATCCTGAAAATGGTACTGTGACAATTAGTGCCGGTGAAGGTGCAATGATCTTCACAGGTCATGGTGCAGTTGCTACTTACACCTGCAACACTGGCTTTCGTCTGGATGGTAGCAGTTTACGTACATGTCAGTCCAATGGCATATGGAGCGGAACAGTGGCAGTTTGCGTGTGTATGTATAGCTAGATATGGCATTATACTAGCTATTAGCTTTTAGCTGTCTGCTTCAATGCTCCCTACAGTAATTGACTGTGGTACTCTTGACAATCCTGAAAATGGTACAGTTACAATAAATTCAGGTGATGATGCAGTGATTACCACAGGCCATCGTGCTGTTGCTACTTACACCTGTAACGTTGGATATCGCCTGGATAGTGGTAGCAGCACACGTACTTGTGAGACGAGTGGTACATGGAGTGGAACCATGGCTGTTTGTGTGTGTGAGTAGCTACATGCATGTGGCTATCTTAATAGTATCAAACGTACGGTATTACCTTATCTCCATACTTCCTACAGTAATTGACTGTGGTCCTCTTGAGAATCCTGAAAATGGTACAGTTACAATAGATTCTGGGGTAGATGCAGTAATCGTAACAGGCCATCATGCTGTTGCCACCTACACCTGCGACTTGGGATACCGTTTGGATAGTGGTAGCAGCACACGTACTTGTGGGACGAGTGGTACATGGAGTGGAACCATGGCTGTTTGTGTCTGTGAGTATAATTGTGAATGGAGTCTTGCACTATAGACAGTGTAGTAACTAGGCCTAAAATGAGGTTTTACAATCATGCTCCATGTCTTTGCTTTGTATAGTGATTGACTGTGGTCCACTTGAGAATCCCAGTAATGGTACAGTTACAATAAATTCTGGGGTAGATGCAGTAATTATAACAGGCCATCATGCTGTTGCCACCTACACATGCGACTTGGGATACCGTTTGGATAGTGGTAGCAGCACACGTACTTGTGGAACGAGTGGTACATGGAGTGGAACCATGGCTGTTTGTGTGTGTAAGTACATGCATGTGGCTATCTTAATAGCTAGTCTTGCATCGGATGTATGGGATTATTTTATTGCATACTTCCTACAGTAATTGACTGTGGTCCTCTTGAGAATCCTGAAAATGGTGCAGTCATGATAGATTCAGGCGATGATGCAGTGATTACCACAGGCCATCGTGCTGTTGCTACTTACACCTGTAACTTTGGATATCGCCTGGATAGTGGTAGTAGGATACATACTTGTGAGACGAGTGGTACATGGAGTGGAACAATGGCAGTTTGTGTGTGTGAGTATTGCACCTGCGGTGGCTGTACACTAGCAGCACTAGTGTATACGTGCGGCTCTGAATTGGTACCTGACTAATTAACCCTCTGTTTCTATTCTTATAGTAATTGACTGCGGCTCTCTTGAGAATCCCGATAATGGTACAGTCACAGTAAATTCTGGTGAGGATGCAGTGATTGTAACGGGTCATCATGCCGTTGCCACCTATGCCTGCAACTTTGGATATCGCCTCGATAGTGGTAGTAGCACACGTACTTGTGGGACGGGTGGTACGTGGAGTGGAACCATGGCTGTTTGTGTGTGTAAGTTAGCATCTGTCTCTATCCAATCCGGGCTATGTGCCACAGGTTTATGTCCACAACCTATGTAAGTGTCATGGTGGTATAGGGTAGAAAGGGTCAGAGTTATTGGTTTGTTCTCAGTAGCTTATTAATTTTATGGCCCTTATGCACATGCTCATCCATCATGGATACTTCCGATTCGCCCTAGCTCCCTTGCCATACACTATAGGTTGTGTCTTGCATGCCCAATTGGCCACAGGTAATAATATAATCCCTTTATCATGATTCATCTAAGGTTTTGTATAACTGTGTGTCCTTGAACCCACCATTTACTTTACTTTAAATAGGGCAGTAGAAGTGGTCACTGCAAATTATTAGGTTGCTGTTGGTATTATAATTGTGTTATTTCTCTGTAGCTACTCCTGAATTGTCTACAACTCAGAGTTCAGACAACACTGTAGCTATTGCCATTGGTACTGTGGTAGCAGTTGTAGTAGTGACAATCATAGCAATTGGAATTTTACTTCTGTGGTACCACAAATACCGACCTGAACTCCTCATCCAAAACCGTAATGGGTAAGCAAGTACTTGTTATCTATTTGTATCAAGAATTAATTATTGGTGCCATTATCTCTCCAGCCATCTAAAACAGAGCGAGGTGCCCAGGTCAAGAGACCCTGGAATTCAGTTAATAGAAAATCCTGCATACTCAGAAGCCCATCATCCTCGAGGTAGCCTACCAACTCCTCCTGGTACTGTATACCACCATGCTGATGCTAACGATCAAGAGAATGTGCATGTGTATGAGATCATTCCAGGGGAAGATGAGCCTCCTTTGCAAGATAATACACAAAATTAATCACACCCAGAGAGAAACATATCAAACAGCCACAATATTCTTGACAAAATCATCGTTGCAGTTTGTATTGTGTACGGTAGATTTAATAAGCTCAATGACAATTTTGGATGTGTACATAAAAATCTGCAGACTTATACAATATTTAATTTAGAAGGTGCTATGAGTGTTGAATCCTGGGTTCATAGTTAGGTCTTAGACCTCAATACATTGGTCTTTAGCCACCCAGACTTTTCCAAAGATTGCTTGCAGGGAGAAGCTTGCAGGCAGAAGCCTGGGAATAAGGCTACTGTGTCTTTGTACTAATCCTTCATTCTTACCTATTATAAAATGTCTAAAAAAGCATACTAGATCTAGACACAGCATAATTATATATATATATGCTGCAGCAGAGCACGCTCATCTGACACAGACAACTCATTCTTTAGAACATAGTATTCCTAAATTTAGTCTGAAGGCCTAGCCTTCAATATAATCTAATAAACAAAATTCGGCCCATTTAGCAGTGAATTATATACCTCCTGAGTTTAAATTTGTTTCAAATGCCGCCTGTACATGTGTATACAGCTATTGCCCTGCCCCAGCTATCAGCTACAATGTACCACATAGCTACTGTCTGAGTCAACTAATACATTACAGTTGATCATTATATAGTCTCTCTCATGCTTTGCATAGCTCTGAAACTACACACCAGCTATGGAGTTTTGCAACAAAGGGGGGTAGCTGGTTACTGCTTCTGATGCATGACTACCATTCAGAATCATAACCCCAATCAACAGGGGCAACACGTCACTTAACTAGCATGTATCTCACAGCCAATTTAATTGCTCAACAGGCATTCTCTTGGGGTAGTATATAGCTCTCTAGCATGCAGAAACTAGAATAACTACTGTAACAGTATACAAAAAGGCAGAGACTGCATGTCTATATGCGTATGCAAATGAATCACAAGGGGTTATTTTTTAGATGGATAATTATAGGCTAGGGAAAGCTTGGTAAACTGAATACAGAGATGTATACTACCCTATAGCTATCAACACCTTAATGCACTTGATAACTAAACAGTATACATCTCATACTTTGCTGAGTAGCCTTTATTGTCGTATTGGTAGATGATCCTGAGATTTCTTTAATTATTCCAGCCACATCAATCAATGTTTATAGCACAGGAATTCAAATGTGTAATAAGCTAAGCAGAGTCTAGTAGACCTACGAAGAGCAATAATAATTGTGTATTCAGCTTCTGCTTCCTGCTTCATAATCTGTTTTTACGCTAATAGATAATAGGGCAACTAATATTATCATATTATCAAATTGGTGGGTGGAGCCCAACAAGCATTAAATTTTATTATCAGTAAATTCAAGGAAATCCTATACTATATGTACTTCTCCTGGTGTACCTCAAGATTGTACGTGTACAATGTAGCAACACTTTATTTCTGGAGATGTGGAGAGCTCTTATTAAAAAAGCTGAGCACGACTACCAATTGTTATAATTTGTAAACAAGTTGATGCTTTTACACACACATTTCTCCGATTTCAGAACAAAGGAAAGGCCAATTAACAATGCAACTTATTACTACTCACACAAAGAAAAATGATCTAGCTGAGTTTCCTAATCTTATTGATCTGCACTTAGCTAGCTTCATTCTCTGGTGCTGGGGCTGTAACTGCAACAATGCTTCATCGTAAGTTGATCTTGTTTGGGGACATGAAAAGAGTGAGTATCTGAGTTGTACCATGTCTTAAAAACAGGCATATGAAGTAGTTTGAATACATTCTGCCACTCTCACACGGGTTTGCACTTACTTGCAATTTCTTACTAAGCGTAGTGTATAGGGAAAATTTATAGCGATACTTTCTACTTGATATTTCTGTTTTCAATATAGCTATTCTGGTACACTCCTATTCAAAACAGAGATTATTGCGATGTTTCACTCTTTTTGATATTTCACTGATATTTTACCGTTGTTAGGGAGCTATAAGAGTAGCATGTGATAGATAAATCATACTCGTAATGTACCGTGGATGACAAATTGCACTCGGTTTTGCGTCGTGCGATTTAACCTCATCCTTGGTACATTACTCGTATGATGTTTCCCAAATTAAATTTTTACTCCAAACCATATACTTATTCTATGGAGAATGAACTTTAAGATAATATGTTGTTATATGAGGTAGGGAGTTTGGTGTTTAGTAAGGACATTCTTGAGTTCAGGTGTCAATGCAAGCAAGTTGTATGCCTGTCACATTACAGAGAATAACTGGTTTTACAATAAACTGCTCCAAACTATGAACAAAAAATCAAGACTTGTAGAATCAGCTTATTTTTAGGGCCAATAATCATCGAAAAATTGGTCAGGTATAGCTATGTAATGCAGGCCTTTGTATGTAAGGCTGCGTAAAGGCTTGAACGACCACTGGATTGACTTGATGACTGATGACTGATGACTGATGACTAAAGACTCACTCTATACACTTTCTACTACAACACTTACATTATATCTACAACACTACATCACACCTAAGAAGCGATTTCATGAACATGAGTAGCACAAGGCCACCACATTAGCAGTCTGGGGTAATGACTAAGGAATAGTCTGAGAATGTAGCATATCAAAGCCAGGTATGATTAACAAGTTATTATAGTCTATGACTTTGTTACAGCGCACATTACCCTGCTTCTTCAGTCTACATTTTGTGTACAAATAGGATAGGCCAACTAGCACACCATTTATATTAAAGTGTATTGCAGAAACAAAGTGAGAACTCAAGTACCCAAAGAAGAATTTTATGCAAGGTATATTTATCTGCACATGCACTCTTCATTTTTAACACAAAGCAGTGCTAATGCTGTGCTGTACACCACATGGCGTTCAACAGGAGCGCATACAGTTTTGTATAATTGTACATAGATAAATTTAATATTGAAGTGGTAATTAAAGACTACAACATAAATGATCAATCTTGTCAAAGCCACTATCTTCAACAATATATGTCAAGCTTAAGATGGCTGAAAATATAGACATTGCAAATTATATAGATAAAAAAAATTTGCTTGAAAGTTGTAATATATAATATATATGTGATTTATTGTGATAAGACATTCTAATGTTATACACCCCTTGTGTACAAAAACAATTCACAAACACTCCATTCAAACTTTACAACTGTGTTCAAATATTATCTTTCCGTCTCCAAAACCTTAGGATCAGAGTAACTATGGGAAGTGTAACTGCACTGTTCAAAAAGCCCCTGGCAGCTGTTGGGCCAAACCCACGCCAAAAAACTTTCAATCCATCAGTTCTGTAGCTCTGTACACAGCAGTCCACCGCACCTTTATACTTCGGTCGTTTTCCTGGGGCCCCGTCATCCTGATATCGAGTCTTTATGACATCCATTGGGTACCACAGCCATGTAATGACACCTGTTATGCCTCCAGCAAGAGATAGCTCAGCAACTCCCAATCTCTTCTCAGATGTATGGTGAAATTCTGCCATTTTTGCCGTAAGGAAGGTATAGGTACCAAAGTAAATGCCAAACTGCGGCACCTCACGAAACAAAGTCACCCACCACCCCCTGAACAGTCCTTTACGAAGTCCTTGTTCACGATAAACTTCTACTGTTTTCTCCAAAGGACCCTGGTAGTGCTCCATAAATGGAGCACTGGTTGCCTTGCCTTTTCCATTCATCTTCATTTTCCTCATCACCCATGATTCGTGCCGCTGTCCCTCCCCCTGCTTCTGCATTCTGATCTTTATCAACTCCATGGGACATGCGATGACAGTCTGGGCTCCACCAGCTATCATTCCAGAAAATCCATTCGCTATGACCCTGGTGCTCAGAGAGCTTTCATCACTCACAGGCAGCCTCCGGTTGACATTGTCCTGCACTCCAAAAACAATTGCATTAATGAAGGCCTGGCCCAGAAGTGGATAAGTCATTCCTTTAAACAGGCCTCGTATCTATATCAGAAAGAGTACAAAAACAACTATAAAACATAGTATTGTGTCTATAGTGTTTCATAACTTACCTTCTCTTTTTTCAAAATCTCAATAAACGAAGTAAGCCCATTACTGTGTGTCTTCTGTTCACCAGGTGATATCATCCGAATCTATGACAGAGATATTGACACAAAGGGTTAATGCTAATTCTTGGTTTAACTGTTGACTGTTAATTTCTGCAGGGCTACATACCAGGGCATATAACTGTAGGGTAATTACGCTTTGCAAACAATGTAACTAAGTGGCATAGCTCTGAAATTACAGCATTTACTGTAAACTTGTTCTTCAACAATAAACAACAATAATATCTCAAAAAATAAACAAAAACCTGACCCACAAAATATCTTTTCTAGGTATTAGTGCCTGCAAACTGAAGGGAAAAAGTGTACTTATTACGTTTAAAGTGACCCAGCTTTAAAAAAGCCATGTAACTAATTGGCAAATTGTACACATATCAGGAATGGACATTTGACACTGCATTTAATGCTATAACGATGTGAGTCACACTTTCAGGACTGTAACTCAGGAAAGCAAGACTCTGTTGATGTTACATGCAATGAACTCAAACTGCACATTTACATATAAATCCTTGTTGCTGCTAGATCTAGTTTGGAAGTTCATTGCATGTAACATCAGTCTTGCTTCCTTGTAGTAACAGTTAACTGCACCTTGAAGAGGTGTGAATCAGTGCAATAACACTGGAATGCGTAATTCATCCTGTAATTTAATTAAGAAAGTGGCTACTATACATGCACTCCCTGTGAGTCCCCCAAAATCTAACCCCCCACATTGGCTGACATGTCACATGCAACACTGTACAATCATTTAGTGGTAGTTCTACTGTGATATTGGAATGTGTTGAACTCAACAGTAATGAACACTGAATTATTAATCATTTATCTGGAGTGTTGTGCTCACCCTGATGGTGTCCAATGGATGGCTGGCTATTAGGCCACCGCAACCTTCAAGGAGAAGAATATTTGCTGTAGCTACTAGCATAGATAACAGAGTACGATATTATCTACGCTACTACTAGCTACCATTGACTTACCTCCAAGGCAGCCGGCAATGAAACTCTGTACGTCCTTTCCCATGATGCTACCACCGACGTCTGGCCCGCGAGACTAACCAAAATCTTGCTAGTAAAGATCGAACTACATGTAGGCGTTAGGGGGGTAGGTCTGGTCACGAGAATACGTGGGCGTGGTAACGGGTAATGCGCAATTTGTTACGTCATGCACGTTATCATATCGATATCCGGCGCAGCGCGGACGTACCTAGTACCTAGCCCTTGTTCCCAGCCCCCCCCGCTTTATTCGGTTACACGAAGCCGAAAAAAGCGGAGGCCTGGGGACGAGGCTAGGGAAGTACCTAAATAATGAGTACAACCTCACATCCTGTGTGATCAATAGTACTAAGCCACGGATGTTTTTAATACTGCATGGAAACCAGGAAGTACCTACATGATTACTATACAACCGCACATCCGGTATGAATGTAAAGCACCACCACAGGAATCCATACTTATCAGACTGCAATTTCCTGTATTGCCTAGTGTTTGGTTACTAGTAATCAGTTGAATTACAGTATTCCACAAAGAGAGTGAGATTTTGAATTTTA
Organism: Phakellia ventilabrum; assembly: GCA_963921505.1. Taxonomy (NCBI): domain Eukaryota; kingdom Metazoa; phylum Porifera; class Demospongiae; order Axinellida; family Axinellidae; genus Phakellia; species Phakellia ventilabrum. The sequence goes on from OY997397.1 coordinate 4,029,996, forward strand.
AGGTTACAACTGCTTTACTATACCCCAGTATATAGCTATAAATTGGAATGTTTTTCTCAAAATTGACATTTTCCCATACATAGCCAATACAGAAGCCATACATGTACAGTGCAGGAAAATGGCAATCTTTATGAGTACTGATTTCTTCATTGTTTCTCTTCTGTAGTGCTGTCATGTAGCTAGCTACCGCTGATAACTGGGCCCTGCCTGTGCACGGTGGCATATGCTCCTCCAAAAAGAAGAGCCAAAGAAGACCCCAATGTGATGCGATGTGCATCAAAGTTTTGTCTCCACACATGTATAGAGGTTCTGCATTGACATTACTGGCATCTAGCAACATGTTATTTTCATACTCAATATTTTGAGTGCCAATAATGCTTGCATGCATGGACTACACAGAGTTGAGGCTGTTTGCAGTTTAGCTATCCGTCCATGAACTTCCTTAAAGTCCTGTTGAGATTGTCTGTGGAAGGCCTCACCTATACTCACAGAGCCCCCTCCTGCTCAGTCACAGTCTGACAGTGGAGGTACATTCACCTGGCACTGCTTACTACGTAGCTACTGCTGGCATAGATAAATATGGAGGTATATTATCTATGCTGCTGGACTCTCACTTGGTGTGCATATATACCTCATGAACGCGGGAACATATGCATGTAAAGATAGATTCTTGTAGTATAGTCATTATCAATACCCTCACAACGTACAAAATTTTTCTGCATACACTTCCAACTTTCTGTTTCAGCATTTTCACTGAAATACAAACACGTGGAGTAGCTATATACCCTAGGTTTTTGACTGGGTACAAAAGCCAGTTGGGAGGTTTATTATAATTGTATCATACAGTGATAGATTCAACTTAAGGTGCTGGTAATTCATATATCCTGATAATAGACTTTGAAAATGTGGCTAGCTGGCCGCTTGCGTGTTTGGTCTCGTTCCTCGGCCATAGCTAATTATGTCTGCGAACGAGACAACGTGCTATTGTTCTATTGGCGTCGTCTTGTCGGGATGTGGTTGCTCGAGGCACCCCTGCACACTAATTTGGGGACTTTAAGGATTGTCCAGCGCCATGGCTAGTACTCCAGCAATGCGACCACCAGACATTAACGGCCGGACTGTCGCTGCCCTAGTGCGGGAGGTATTTCCGTTCACAAAGGTACATGAGCGTAGCTAAGTTTAACCACAGATGCTTATAGGGATTTACGCGCATGCAGTACCAGCTACTTTTACAGTAATTGTAATAAGGTATTATAGCTAAATGTGGCTGTCAACAGATAATTAATGTTTCACTGCTTGTAGTAATGGCCCGGTCCGTTGCTACGCCTTCGTGTCACTTCTGTTCCAACATCTACCAGTGCAGCACAGGCTCAGAAAGAAAGGCTAAGTCCCTTGTACTCTGCTTGTAATAATTATAATGTGGTTGCATGTGGGTAACCTTTGTGTGCGCAAAATCATCTAGCCCACAACTTTTTACTAGGTATGACTGAGTAAATTGAACTTGAACTCAGAACTCAAACTCAAGAATCAAACTTTTCCTTGTATTATAGCTACTCAGGCAGGGTACTACTTATCATAACAAGGCCACTTCAGTTGTGATAATATGTTTTCCGGATCCAACCAACCCAAACTATATGTGTTGCAGTTCATTGGTGGCTGTAGCTGCCACTAAAGAGAATGTTATACGAGTGTGGCATCTAAGACTTGTGATTAGTGCTTCACAACCAGACACATGATAGGCACTAAGTTATGTAGCCACTTGTGGGTTTTCCCACATAAGACGCAACAATATTTACCAAGCCTAATAACAGCTGGTCCAAGGAAGCGCACAATATTGTAGCCTTATAGTTATTGAAATGTATGTGATATTTTAGTACGCCAAGGATGGAGTGAATAAGTTATAATAACTGCAGGAATTTCCGCTGTCCAAGAATTGGTGAATAGTAAGATTGTCTATACACTTTACGAGTCTTTACAGGCCTTTCAACTTGTCAGTTTGCAATGTGCATCCCAGTCATGGGGCATTCAGCCTTTTCACTGCACAATTGGCCCCTTGGTTTCTAGGAGAGTACTGTTACAGTAGCTATATCCTGTCCACAATCTTCCCACAGTCCATTAAATTCATGCACAACATTGCAGAATTATGCATCTTTGACTACTACCCGTTAAGATGAGCCCTTTTCATTATGTTCATATGATTGTGAGTGCTACAAATTTATAACTGAGCACTGAATGGATGACCCCTGAATACTGCATCTGATTAATTGGATACACTTGTATCACTGAACCAAGTATTCAGCCGAAATTTCAGTGAGGCTATACATGCACAGACGAATGGAAATGTAGCCACAGACAGAGCAGTGGCTTACCAGGCTTTCCTACATTAATTTCTAGTAATTTGTGATAACCACCAACTAACTAACAGATAACCACCAACTACCAGCCCTACTGTAGCTTTCTCAAAGTTTGAATGACAGCAGTCATATTCAAACGTCAGTAAGAGTGTATGGAGATGACATTATCATGAATCATGGCATTTTTAGTATATTCCTGAATATGCAACCCTCGTTCGGGATTTATCAAAGCTGCAAGCGTCTTCTGATCTCTTGACCTTGTGGAATACTAAAACTAAATAGATTAACTGTAGCATATTCTGATGATGGGGTCAAAACATTACCGAGTCTTTCATATTACCCAGTTACATTTAACAATCACCACTATTATAGAAGTCTTCAGTGAAGTCACAGGCTTGATGGGGAAGTTTACGGAACACTTTCAATTTTATGTTGTATGTATAGCTACACTATACGTCTATAGTAATTACGTAATAATGGTGCATTGCCAACAGACAGCCCAGTATTTTTGAAAGGTACAAATTGTGTAGTCAGTTTCCAGTAATGATTATTATCGTTTGTTTTTCTCCTTGAAGGTGGAGGAGGGATCTGTGAAGCAGTTTCCAAGTTATGATGACAGAAACTTCTATTTTCGAGGCACTTTATGTGATACTATTGTGCCCAGCTATAGTGAAAAAGTCAAGGAAAATGAGCTCAGTCTAGAAGAGTTTGTGTTAAAGATAAACTCTACAGCATTCATTCCATGGAAAGTCATCAGCTCCCTGAACAATGTTATGAATCACTTGAGAGGCAAGGGTCTCCAATGTCCCTATCCAGTGACGAGCAGAGATGGAAGGCAGTTGGAAATCTTCAGCGAGAGTCAGCTTTTGAAGAATGAAGGCAATCATGGAACAAGTGACAAAGAGAGGGAGTTTGGTATTCGTGTCCTGGTCTTCCTTCCTGGAGAATTGCTGGACACGATTGATAGAGTCCACATCACACCAAAGCTCACGTATGAGACTGGGAGATACATTGGGAGTCTTGATGCTGCACTTCGGGTATGGTATTACTCTCCTCTCTGAACTCCATACAGTTATTGTATTTTGTAGGATATAAAATTAGGGAAATAGTGATGTCCAAAAATTTGTTATTTGTGCTATAGTAGTCGGAACTATTTGGGCTAGTAGATATATATAAGCATTCCTTAGCTCTATATAATAGCCTACCACCATGCATATAGACAATATAGAACTTGCATACCACAATAAATCTAACTTAAATACAGACGAGGTTCCATCTTAAGTAATGTAAAAGGTTAATAGATGGCTAATCATAATGTAAATATATTTCAGGTGAGGGGATAAAGCAGTTCTGCAAACCTCATGTGCTTCATCTACCTTGATAAAGGCTAAATTCTTAGGTCATTGTATTTTGAAGATAATCGTGAAAATAATGCATGTGAATATTGCCACACACCCCAAGCTGGCTAGCTAGGCACTTGTGAAATTAGCTGGCTAGTGTATTCCCAACTTCCGTAGCTACACAGCCAATACTGACAGCTACTTTGTTCTTACAGTATGTTTATGTAGTGAATGGATGGCATTCCTTTCATGCCTAGCTAGTGCCGAGGAGCTGTTTTGTAATTGTGTCCTTATACAGGAGTAATTTATAAGCAGAGCTCACATATACACCATCTGATCACTGTGAAGTGTTTTGCAATTCATTAAGTAGAGCTGAAGAACAGCTCTTACAGTGTAGCCATTCTACTTCGTGAGTACATTAATAGCATTCTACTCCCTCAAATGTTGGCCAATGTTGTCCCCTAGCGGTCTTTTAATTATATAATATGCATCACTCTCTGTGATAACTCTAAGGTGCATAATCCGTCGACATCTGGCCTGATATTAAGGTCGATGGTCCCCCAGTACCCATTTTAATATGTCATTGTATTCCCTCACTTTCATACTCAGGATTTCCCTCACCCTACAACTTTATCCCGAGAGCTCTATTGGGACCTCAAACACTTTCTTAGCCTGAGGAGTCTTCTGCCTTTTGTTGAAGATTCAAAGAAGAGAAGCATGGCTGAAATGGTTTTTAGGAACTTTAAGGAACATGTGTTCCCAAAGCTTACATCACTGAGACAGGGCATAATTCACGGTGATGCCAATGGTCTAAACATCATCGCTGCAAAGCAAAATGGCAGCTACAAGATATCAGGTATCATCGACTTTGGTGACTGTGTGCATACGTGCTACATATTTGAACTTGCAATAATGCTTGCTTATGCAATGGTAGAGAATGAAAATCCATTGCAGCTCTCTTGTCCGATGCTGTCTGGCTATTTACAGGCTTTTCCCATGAGTGAAGAGGAACTGGACTGCCTCTATTACTGTGTCCTCGCTCGACTGTGTCAGTCTGCTGTGGTTGGTGAACACAAATTCAAACAGGAGCCTTGGAATACTTATCTCCTGACCACTCCTGCAAAGGCCTGGCGTGTGATGGAAGTGATTTTTGCTACCACAAAGGATGAAGTAGATAGGTTATGGACTCATGCAATAAAAATGCAGAGTGAATGCTAACTAAGTGGACTCAGTTATTATAATACCATATTATATATATGTACATATTATAATGCTATAGCCGCAGCAGTCTCTTTTAGCATCTTTTCTTAGAATAGTGATAGAAATGAAGAGCACAATGTTAAAAATGACGGGTTAAACTTTAACACCCTCATGTTCACGGTTAAGTTACTGAAAGATTTCAAGGGCTCCAGAAGCTGTAGTTTACAGTAGTTTACAATAAGTAAATGACTTATTAATTTAGACTTTTGTAGATGAACCATTGTAGACTGTAGCTAGCTATAGTTTCTGTACTGAGTTGAAAGTTGTAGACGTGATTGGTTCATCTACAGCAGTTACAGCACAGTAAGCATCCAATCAAGTTTACACATTGGAAACTAGCTAGCTACGTAATAGACAACTTCTGATTCAGAAGCTGTGTTTCTTAATTCATGCATGAAGCTTCTCACATGTACCGTGTTTATTGTTAATAGCTACCCCATTTGGAATGATGAAATTACAGGGTTTTTTTCTGGACCAGTATAATGAATAATGATATGTAGTAATTATATCATCTGCGGTAACATACATGTAGCTACGTATACTGCGGTAGGTAATGCACATTTAGGAGTTGATCACAACTCTGGTTGCATGGGTGCAACAATGTTTTAATTAGCTATAGCTACACTAGTTAGTATATCATGACATAGCTACTGAAAAATAGTTGATGATATTAAATAGCTCAGTTAGCTAGATGGACCCTACCAAATGAAACTTGTCAAATGTAGCCTACCTGAACTGGCAGCTATCAGTGATTGCGGGGGGAATGGACGGAACAGTAGCTATTCTGCAGCAGTGTGATAGGTTAGGGCTTTTACACACCCAATTCCTACACTTTGGAATTCCCTATAATACAACCTGAAACAGCATGTTTACCATCCCTGTAGCAGACTACTTGGGTAGTCCAATGGGGATTAATGAAAAAATGTATGGCACATTTTACGTCAACATTCTGTAACAGCATGTTGGAGCACATTCCAATGGCAGCTGGAATGGATTCAGCGGCTGATCCAGCAATACCACCCCAGTATCCTGTCTCAACCATCCAATGTAGGATATAGCACTACACACTCTGAAACGGCAGTGAATATATCAGAAGGCTGGTAGGTGATAATAGTCACGTGATCATTGCGCTAGTACAAGTCTCACAGACTCACTGCATCAATAAAGATCTTCCTAACAGTCCTTGGCTTTAGGATGCTCTTGAGGACTCTTTTCACCAGCACTTTAGTCTCGTTCCCAGGCCACACACCTGACACTAGAACTCATGTAGTCACGCGTTTCAACCTGAGTAGCTACCAATGTCCAGAACGTGTTGGTACAGTTATACATAGTATAGTTATACTGTATAACTGACGCAATGTATAATTACAGTATAACATGTGTCTAATATGCATTTTATACAATGTTCAGTACACATGTACTTGCATGTATTATTATGCAGTTATACAGTTATACGATGATACAGATGCAACGTACAAACACATTATATTTTATAAGTGTATTTATACGGTCTAAGTATAATTCAATGTTATACAGTTATACTGTATATTTGAGTATATTTGAGTATAATCCTTGAAAATGTCCAATCCTGCACACTTATGACTCACACGCCAGAGTCTGGCCCGCGAGACTAAGCACACTTAACGATGCCAAACAAACCATCAAATCATCACTGGTAAGGCATGTCAGTTATGCGTGTGCAATAGAATCATCATGTTCCTGCCAAATTTGGGTCGATCAGGCTGGTTCTGAGCAACAGTTACGCAGTATGTCTATGGCTAGCTGGCCCGCGAGACTACGCGTTTCCCTGGTCACCGGCTGCGATACCCGGCGTTTTTTCGTCACCTGGCAATTACAACTCGGGTGAGTCAGTCTTGAATGAGATGATAAGATATGCTCCAACTTCCAAGTATTAACTGTAGGACGGAGTATTATTGGATTAGGCCTCAGCAGAGCTGTTTCTCATCCACCACAGACTTCTCCCACTCAAAAATTTAAACAGTGCAGCATATACAGTTACGTGAGCTAGCCTATTTAAGGGGCCTTGAAAAACACTACCAAAAACAGAGTATTGGAGGATCTCTTCTGTGCATAAACATGACTCTTATTCGCTGTGTTTTATAGCTTGTATTTGTTATTTTACTGCGGCCTGCTCACACTGATTTCCGACCATTTCCAGGTTACTTATAATCATGGGGTACTTTTTATCAAGGTTAAACAGCCCTACTACTACAGTAGTAGGGCTGTTCTTACGGATGAGCACTCTTTCTTCTGGTGATGCATGAATCTCCGAGTGCTTGAGCATTAACTATGATTATCATGCCTATATTATCACTATTCATGTTGAAATCACTCACACTTGCACTATTAATTTTGTTGTTTAATGGTACTTATATTCATTGGGTACTTATGTTTGTGTGGCTATGACTTTCAGGAAAAGGGTAGTAACTGCGTCGATAGGTACTTATATTAGTGAGGTACTTGTAAATGATGGGTACTTATGCTCCAGAGTATATGGTAACAAATCAATACTTGCACAACTGTGGTTTTGTATTATTGGAGCATTCGTGATGGCTGTGCTCCCTGCAGACTGAACTACCATTGACCAAACATAGGCGACTGTACAGTTCGTCATTTGGCTTCACAGTCGTTGCTATTTCAATAATTAGCTGCATCACATGACTTTTACACAATAGTTGGCTCTGTAAAAATTCCTACACAGTACACAAAATCCGTGCAAACATTGCCTGACTCTCTCCTCTCTCTTTTTTATTTTCTGAATTTTCCGACAGGACTCTTGTAGCTATATGGGATGCATGTGGAAGATCTGGGAACGAGACTAGCCACACAGTTAGAGAAGTTTCCCAACTGCGTGGTCTAATGCAGTCCAGACTATACCCACACCCCGTTCTGTTTTAGTGTGGCCTGGGAATGGCTATATATTTAGCTATATCTCTTTTTGAGATCATAAGATATCTCATGTTTTAGCAGAGGGAAGAGGTTTTTGCACAGCGATAGTTGATCACATAAGTTCCAAGCTGTTCTATGATCACTCATAGAATCAGCTACTCTCTTGCCTTCTGTGCACAGTAAATGTGTGTTCCCACTTTTCTAGTCCTGTAATTAGGGCCTGTGCTCACCCCCTTGCCTAACGAGGAAGCAAATAGAGGAGACTAACTCACTCCCTTGCAGATCTAGCTAATCATGCGACTAATATGGAATTCCAAATCTATGGCTAGTCAGTTTGCGATTGTTGGAAACGAGATCGTTCTCCTCTTCATAAATAAGTTATAGAACCCTGAAGGGTGTTGTTTAACTGATTGATACAATTAGGTTGTCATGATTACGTATGTACATAGTTGAACCCCACAGCACTTCAAAGGCTAGTCTATTACCTGTCACGGATCACTTTAGATTTTGCTACACATCCATGATCATATTGAAGCTCACTCTGCCATTTTACGCTGTCTATAGCTAATGCAAGCACCCTGGGGAAAAGGAAGTCCCAGAACTATAATCCTGGAACTCATTTTTAACTGTAACATACTTGTCGTAATTAAACTATAGAAATTACATTTTCATGCTACTACTGCCCTCCAGGTGTTGAGCTACATGGCTTCCATTGCTTGTAATCCTAAATACTACGAACCATGTCCCCGGTTCTACCACCGTGCTGCTCCCATTGCTAACACGCTGTACCTGTGGGGTGGCCGAACTCAGGACTTCAGTGAGAGCAGCAGGAGGAAGCTGGCATCTGTGGTTGAGATCTATGACCCCTACCTTGAGATGTGGGAGCAGCGAGCAACAACCGGAGTACCACCATTTGGGTTGTGTAATGGAGGATGTACGTCATTAAATGAGACACTACTGTGGTATGGAGGAAGTGATAGCAAGTCTCGTTTTGGTACTCTTCATCAGCTAAACTCTGTCACCCTCAACTGGGATGAGCTTCATCACAATAGCCCATCACAGGGACCCATGGCTAAAAGTAGCTGTGGACTGGTCTCATATCAAGGAGACAAACTGGGACTATTTGGGGGATATGCTGTCTCCACTGGCCCAACGCAGCCTGGAACTGCATTCATCAGGGACAATCGCTTCTCAGATCGGGATGGGTGGACTAATGAGTTCCACCTCTTCCACCTCCAGGAAGGTATGTGTATGTGAATTTAGCATATCACCAGGTGGGTGGGGTAGCTGGGTAGGTGGGTGGGTGGGTGGGTAGGTATGCTTATTTGACGTGGTGAGTCTAGTTACCAGGTTGTGCTCTACATCTCCCAGGGACCCTCTAGTGCTGCCCAATCATATCAAGAGTAGATAACAAGCCAGAACACAGACTGTTGCTCCACCCCATAGTAGTCTGTGACACACTCACAGAACAAACCACATAGGTTTATACGCTTGTGGTCAAAAACTGGATACAAGTGCGTATATATGAACAGTAATGCAGAGTGCAGTTAATTATCACAATCTAGCTACAATGACCATCTAGATTTGGATGGCAAATTTTATACATGTACCTTCAGCATATATATGGTACAGATCAGAGGTCTCAAATGTAGATGTCAACATCCCTCTATATTTTTAGCCTATCACATTCGTATCTACTCCTTTAACACAACAATGTTCTCATCCAAAATTCTAGAGAGGGGATTTCCCACATCCTCCCATTGCATACATAAGGGTGTAGCTGGCCAAAACCATGTACTTCCCTAATGTCTCACCCCCAGCCAATATTCAAGTGTGCACATGATTCTGTATGGTCACCTACTGTAGGTATGTGGTCCTCCCCTCCCACTACTGGGAGTCGGCCGCCTCCATGTAGTGCCTTCTCATTCACTGCCATCGACTCTCACAGAGCTGTCCTTTTTGGTGGAAGACAGCAAGATGGCAGGACAAATGATGTTTACATCTTCAACGTACAAACAAAGGTATGCCTGTGTGTTGTGGGTATGTTTAAATGTAGCCTTGTTCCCAGGGCAATGTGCACATTTGTAGCTAGCTAGCAAAGTGAAGTGTGCATGAGACCCTGGGGATGAGGCTAGCTTAACTGCATGCTTGAGGTTGTCATGTGTGCTAAGGTGGTGTTCAGGTTGTGTGTCAGTTACATTCTGATTCAACACACTGGGATAGTCAAATTGTATAACTTTTTGTTGCATGATACTTGTTTCCAGGCCTCCACCCCAGCTTTTGTCACTTGCAATATAAAAAGTGGTTCATATCCTTGCTCTGTCCAGGAGGAAGAGTCTGGGAATGAGGCTAGTTGCATGATGTGTGGGTGGAGTAAAGGTGTCGCCATTTCCAGTATTTCCTATAATGGTATATGTGGTTGGTACAGATAAAATAATGGGACACGTCATAATCAATTAGAATACGTAATCGCTGACCTTGTTTCCAGGGACCCAGAGTTTAGCTATATACCACATGGCCTGGGAATAGCTAAGGCTACTGTAACCACCAGTCCTCATATTGGTGTTACAGAGATAGAACAGTAGGACAGTGGCATCTGTTGTCCACAGCACATAAAATACCAGATTATGGAACATTATGCTGCAGCTGACAGCACTAATTGGCAGTCTGATTAATGGAATACTCCACTGGGGTTATTTGACACAAGTTACAGATTGTAAACCAAGTGTGTATTGCTTTATACAAGCTATTTTACAAAGGTGTGTAGACCCTATGGGAGTGTCTCTTGTAAGCTGAGAATTACGTAAGTCTTGCTGTCCTCCTTGCAGCACTGGAGTAAACTGGAGAAGTCTAGAGGAGGCCCCTGGCCAGTGGGGAGAGCAGGTCATGCTGCCTGTTGCCTTAGCTGTGGTGAGGAGCACCCCCTTCTGCTGGTCAGTGGGGGAGTGGATAAGGATGACAACACTCTAAAGGACCTCTGGGTCCTTGATGTGGAGGCAGGGACGTGGAAGGAGGTGAGAGGGGTCACATGATAGGTACTACAAAATGGAGAGCTAGGTAATAATAGTTAGTGATACAGTGGGTGAGGATACTGTTGGATAATTATCTGATAATACTGTATTGTGGGAAAATTTGGCGAGGACATTAATTTGGCAGTTTGGCAAATCATAATAAAATCACCAAATTAAATTTTCACCAACAATAGTGTGTACCACCCTAACACATATGCAATCATGTGAAAAAATATCTGATTATGTCGGTGTACAAGTATTTGAAGAAAGAATGACCTGTACTTCCCACTCCATACATGTGAGGCGATTCTTCTCTCCCCAGGTAGGACGTCGAGCACGCAGACAAGGCAGTGAAGTGCACTCTTGAAGCCCGAACAACAAAAAGCTGTCACACCTTGAAACAAATAATACTATAACAGTTACACGGCACGCCAGATGAAAGGGCAAAGATAGCGAAGTATACACTGCAAAGAGTAGTTCATCTAAGGCTGCTAGATACTTCTTGATTGAAAGATAATGTGAGATCGTGTTCGAGATCGAGAAGGCATAGCAATTACATCACGCCAGTTTGCCAATTCGGCAAATTTAAAATTCACCAATATTAAATATAGGATGTTTCGCCAAATTTAACGCTTGCACTATACAATATTATTATTATAAGTGATTTTGATCTTTGTAAGATCTATGTACTACCATCCGTGTACGATAATGTTGTTACTGTAGTAGAGTTACATGTAGGCAGATTTTACGCTCATAAATTTACCAATTATTCTGTCGTATATAGGTATGTGTTAAGAGCCCATGGGCAGTGCAGTAAAATAGGGGGGTGGGTGTTAAATTTGTACTGTCTGCATACGAGATATAGTATCCGCCCACCACCCTGAAAGATAGGAACCCTGGATAATTCATTGTTTCTAGTTTGTAATATTTTAATTGATGTAAGCTACATCTATAACCAAAACAAAAATTTCCAAGACAGTAGGGCTTCATTTGGGGAGCATTTGCCCCCCCCCCCCCCTCCTCTTGGAAACTTTGTGCCCCTTGGGAATTTTACCCCTTTAAAATTAAATGTTGCTCACTGTATATATGCGCCCCCAAAATGTCTTTTGAACTTCTTTTGCCCCCCCCCCCCCCCTCGGGTATTTTCCTGAATGAAACATCAAAGAGAGTGAGTAGAATATTTCGTGAGCTTTAATATCAACAGTCAGTCCTGTAGCCACTTCTATAATACAAATAGCTACTTTGAGATGCACAACCATACTTAGTTTAAAAAGGCTATACTTAGTACCTTGTGTCCTCGCTTTGCACTACAACATGTTTGCAACTTTTCCTGTAGTCCTGTCCCATTCCAAATATTAATTTCAACACCAGTAATATTCTTGAATAGCAGTCCCATTATTTCCAAATTATGCTGACTGTTTATTCCCGTCTATTGTTCCCAAAAATCATAGCTACTGGAATAATCTGCCCAACCTTAGTTATAGCATTCATGGAATTACCCGTGCTGATTAAAGTGAGTTTGCACCGCGACATAACAGCAGACATGTTTATGTTTTGAGCCACCTGTACATATTTAACACAACAGTGACTACATGCGTGGTCCTTCGCTGTTTCTTGGCTGCACTCTCTTGCCACCTCCGGTTTTCCATTGCCTCTTTATCCTCAAAGTCACGTTTCCTGGATGCATTAAGGGTAATATACAATTACGTGCTGATATAAACAGGTACATTATAATCCGTCACCTACTCAGACTTACACTTAGCTGCATGGGCCTCTTTCTGTCTTCTCTCCTGTCTATCCGGGAGTGACTCAAACTGACGCTTAGCTGCTTAGGCTTAAGGCCTCTCTTTGTCTTCTCTCCTTGTGATTCAGACTGATGCTTAGCTGCTTTGGCCTGGGCCTCTCGCTGTCTTCTCTCCTCTTATTCAGGAGTGACTCAGACTGACACTTAGCTACTCTGGCCTGGGCTTCTCTCTTGTCTTCTCTTCAGAGCTACTTCTGGAAAGTCTGAAGCAAATTTCCTAAACACGCACAATTGTTTAAATATTAGACACTAAGACACTAAATGCACGAAATCGTCTAGTGGAGAAACATTCTAAATTCTTTTAGGACTGATGGACAGACGGATGGACAGATGGACAAAACCAATTGCTTAACCCTGCCTTCGCATACACGGCACGGGGTAAAGCGCGGGGTAGCTACCAGGGAGGAAGAGTGTTGAAATTGTATAAATTACTGCAGGGCAAAGAAAGGTTAGCTACATGGGCACTGCACCTGCGCTGTTGTAATACTGCCCTTCCAGTAGTGTACTCTAGTCCACGAGGGATGAAGTTAAGTGAATCCTCAAGAAAGAGGTAGGCTTACGTGTATAATTGAACACGTGTATAATTGACAACATGGTGACTGTTTACACACGGAAATAGAGCACGTGCAAGTTTCATAGTCTAACACATAAGTTAGAAAATAATTGCATATGGTTTCCTATAGAGAGTGGTACATTCCCCCTCCCCACCTACACACACACACACACACACACACACACCAGAACAAAAGGTTTTTCATAGCTAGTGATCTGCTTAGAAGACACCCCAGATTTCAAATATATGCACCAAACATCTCTTTAGCCTCAGGGACCTAGGTGTTCTAGGAGACTTTGCTTTGGGTTCCTGTCGGATGCACTTACCATATCTGTTTCACTAATAACCTTTTCCTTTGTCAGTGTGTTGGCTCAAACATGTATGTATGTAATTGTATAATATTACGTGTGCAGATCTCCAACATGAAGGGGAGTGGCCCAGGTACAGGCCTCGCCAGTAGTGGCTTTCAGTAGATATGCAAGTGGAGTCTCTTTTGTTTCATTATACTAGCAGGATCATATCTTCCCAAGTAAAACTCCGTCCTTTGGCTAACTGCTTTGTTGAGGGGGGAGGGGGGCACATGCTCACAAAGTGGGTGTGGTACCATTTGAAAGTATAGAATATTTAACTGCATGCTGGTATGACCTCCATCACCCTATTTGTAGTGAGTTAACTGTACCATCCCTAACAGTATGTGTTTTCCTAGTTTGACAATGACCACACCTGTTGCTAAAGTTGGAGTGTCAGTTTGTTTCATAAGTTCAATCATGAAGCTATAGCTTTCTGATATTTTGTCCACTTAGCTGGCTCTTCCTGACGATGTACAGCCTCGGCGTGGACACAGTGTTACTGCAGTCACCATCAACCAAGATCTGGTAGAGGTGACAATGTTTGGGGGATCCCCTAGGAGGATGCCTGGAGGAAAGGAGCAGCAGCCCAAAATAGCAGAGACTACTGTCTTGCAATTAGGTAAGTGTCTGTGATGTCACCACCTTAGAGTGTTTACATGTATGTCATACAATTAGTAATTAAGATTTACTAGCACCCCTTTATGTGTACAACCACTTGTTACTGCACTTGTGAATATCTATAATGAATGTGGGAGCTCATGAGCCCTGCAAAGTAGTCCCACTAGAATGTACATATATGGCAATTAGGATGTCTAGGTAGGTATCTACGGGAATATTTAAAATTCACTTCACTCTATTTGAAATTGTATTTATCGACAGGCTAATTTGCCCTCACCCTTTGGCATTCATCTGTGCAGTGGTGTCGGTTCACAGGTGCTTTCTCTCTTCTGGTTATAGACTCACATCGCTGCAAACTGTAGAATACATGCATGCACGTAACTTCCATGATTACATATTTGATATGCTAGTTACATTAGCTGACATTGGGTATGAGGCTAAGTCTTCGCTGCATGGTGGTAGTTTCTATTCTGTTTGTACTCCAATTATTCGCACCCTCCAATTCTTAACATACACCTCTGCTCAAAAATAATGAGTACGTTGTCTCTTGGATAATTATCGTAAAATAAAGCTGTTATTCTTTTATAGGTTTCCTTGTGTAACTGACACTCTAAGAGTGTAACGGAAGTATGAACTAAATCATTCCTTCCCCAGAGTCGGTTAAAGTTGCATCTCCTAGTGGCAGACCCCCAACTAGAGAGTGGGTCCTGGTGGGCGTAGCCAAAGGAAGCCAGCTGGGATCACCTGAGAGGCTCATAGAGAAGTTCACGATGGTCGAAAAGCAGCCAAAAGCTACCACAGTAGCCACCAGCACAGAGCACAGAGATGTTAGTATAGCACTACAAGCATCGCAAGAAAGGGAGAGGAACCTCCAAGCCAGGATCTCCACTCTCAGCCAGAGAGCTACCACAGCAGAGGAGAGAGCTACTGCAGCCGAGGAGAGAGCAAACACAGCAGAGGAGAGGGCCAATGTAGCTGAGCATGGAAAACAAGAAGCAGAGAGGATGGCGGAGGAGAGATTGCACACCATAGAGGAGAGTTTTGCTGACTCTGAGCGCAGAATTCATGAAGCAGAATTGGCAGCAGAAGAGGCCAATAGGAGAGCACAGGCGGCAGAACAAAGGGAAGCAGAGGCTCAAAGGAGGCCTCAACTGGAGGATCAACCCTTCTGGGCCATTGATCGAGAGGAGATCCAGTTCACAGGAGAAAAACTTGGAGAGGGAGGCTGGGCAGAGGTGAAAGTTGCCAGGTTTAGGGGGTCCAAGGTTGCAGCAAAACGTCTCCATAATCAAATAATTTCTCCATACAATCGTGACCTCTTCACCCGAGAGATGAACGTGGCAGCCAGAATTCGTCATCCCAACCTGCTCTTGTTCATCGGAGCCACTCTCCAGGGAGAGTTAATCATTCTAACAGAGCTGATGCCCACTAGTCTGAGGGCCCTCCTAGAGCAGGGGAAGCCACTCACACAGCAGCATCTGATCTCCATCGCTTGTGATGTCGCAAAGGCACTAAACTACCTACACCTGATGAAGCCAGACCCCATCATTCATCGCGACGTGAGCAGTGCCAATGTTCTGCTGGACCACGATCGTGACAATAGTTGGAAGGCTAAACTCTCCGACTATGGCTCAGCCAACTTCCTCCGGCAGCTAAAAACAGCCGGTCCTGGAAACCCCACCTACGCAGCTCCAGAGGCCAACATTCGAGGCCAGCAGTCCAACAAAATGGACATATTTAGTTTTGGAGTCCTCCTGGTAGAGATGTGCACTGCGCAATTCCCAGACATCACGGCTCATGAGCGTTTGATCCAATCCATCAGAGAGCCCAAGCTGGTGGGGCTAATCAGACAGTGCATAGCTGAGGACAAAAACAGGAGGCCCTCTGCTGCGGAGCTAGTAACCCAGCTGACTGAACTGAACTAATACTGTGTTAATTGTTTTGCGTTGTTATTCAGTTTTCATTTTGTGGAATTTTTCTTTGATTTGTTTTGTAAACAGTATAGCAGACTATAATTTAACTATTATGGTTTTGTTACTATTTTGTGTGTTAAATAGCTACTACTACTTCTTTCAGTTGAGTGCTTTATTCAAATGTACTATAGTTATTATTTAATTAGGAATTTACATACATGCATGAGCTTTATTTAAATTATGCAAAGCCAAGCTGGTTTATATTAAATAGCGGTAAAATTCGCATAATACAGTCCTGACTATTAAATTTTGTTTTTATTTTTGTACAGGTGCATATATAGGTATGTAGAATTATGTACCTTCCCTTTGTATTTATAGCTGCAAAAAGTACTGCTTTGTACAGCTTTGTCATTTTTGTATCATAGCTACACCAAACCATCATCTATAGCCTTCTGGCAAAGCAGACAATTCTGCCGATGCGAGATGACGCTTGGTGACCAAAATGCATAGGTGTGAAAAATTATATCCACAATTTCTGCCCGTAGCCGCTACTGAGCTACACACATTTACAGTAGCCTCGTTCCAAGTCTCTCCCTGCGTCTCTTGCAGTATGAAAAGCTGGAAGGAGAGACTGGGAACGAGGCTTCATTTACAGTAGGGCTGTACCAACTAAGTTGCTTGGGCCAAAAGACCTCCCAAACTCGGCCTTCAAGTTAGTGTGTAATTGGGGTACTCCAGATAATAACGGTACACCCCCATTGAGGAGCATTAATTATGTCTTTGGGGGGTATTTACTGGTGGGGCTGAGAAGCGATTTTCTATTTGTCTGGAGGGGGTTGCCTTCACATTAATGATTTGTCCTGAGGGATCATCCATCATTGAATGCGTCTAGAGGGAACCCAATCAGTACTTATCTTCTTTACTGAACTTCGGCAGAACTCTAAACCAGTAAGGTAGAGCGGGGTAATTCCGGTCACGGTATAATTCCGGTCAGTCTTAGGCAGACTCTATACAAAAGTGACCAACAACTGTATTATTTGCAAGTCTCACTCGTGCTGCAGTAATACTAACTACTCCTCGTACTAGAACTTCGATTATATCCGCACATTTCTCTATGCATTTAGCTTTCGAGCTACGCTGATCGGTGTCACAGCGGATCCAATCCCCCCGAAAATCCGATCCGGGTCGGATCCGATACGCTAGCGAATCCAATCCGGTCTGGGGGTGAATGGCATTACCTGGGAACTTGGAAAGTAGCGACTCGCACGCTAGTCTCGCGGGCCAGACTGCTGGGGGGGAGAAACTGCTATGCCCCCTACACATAGTCTCGCGGGCCATGCGGGTACTGTACTCGCGTGCACTATGAAGTGGGTGTCTTTATTCGGTGGACTGGAATGGACTACTGGACCACTGGAATGGACTACTGGAACACTGGAATGGACTACTGGAATACTTGCTGGCCGTATCTCACATGCGCACAAGATGGGAAAGGCGGGGCTTGGACCGTACTGTACAGTAACCTGGTTCTGCAACTACTCAGATAAGATAGCAATGTGTATTTTATCACTGCAGTGTACCTTGCATTCAGGCTTACTGCCCATACTTTAAACAGGTAATGCTGCAGCTTAATTGTATTCTTGGATACCCCGACCCTCGCTCAACTGCTTCCTGTGCATACTGAGCACTTGGCCCTAGCCACATGATATTGGTCGTACCTAGACCCAACTTTACCTTTGTTTTCTTGTGTTGATGTTTCTACTTTCTACTGCTTCCCAGGTTTAGTAGCCTCATTCCCATGCCTTCCCCACACGAGCAAGCAGAGCGAGCGCCACTTTGCTTGCATGCATGTGTACGGTTGGCATTGAAAATTCAAACTTGTGACAGGCATGTTCCAATCCATTCCAGTGTTCCAGTAGTCTATTCCAGTAGTCCAGTGATCCATTCCAGTCTACTGAATAAAGACTCCCCTATGAAGTGTAGTTTCTTTCGGTGAAGCAGCTTCAGTTTTAGAAACTATCGGACCCAGAGCAAGTTAGTCAGAACAATTCCCAAAATATAAATTTTATCATTTACATAATTTTTTGTGGTTGCTGTTATTTTATATTTGATTGTACAGTAGCTGTTGTTTTTTACTTTTCCTTGCCTTGCATCATCTCTTTTGTCTCATTCAGTATTTCTTTTTATTACACACATTATTTGTGATGTTGTTTTGCCTTATATTGCCTTGTTTTTTTGTTTTTTTTGTATTGTTAGTGCACTATTGTAATAGCTTTTATCCTAGCTGTCGTTGTAATGATATTTGCCAGACTGCCATTTTGTGGCGAAATGAAACACTCCTGTATCGCTTGCTACACTTGTACCAAGGTCGGATCGTTTTCGCGGCGAAGGATCGAATCCGCTAGTTAAATTGATCCGGGGCGGATCAATTTTACTAGCGGATTCATTCCGGCGGATCGATTCCGCTAGCAGATACGACACCGGAATTGCATATGTGACCGAAATTACCCCGCTCTACCCATAGATTATAGAGTTCTATAATCTATGCTCTAGTCAACAGTGCAGTGCCTAGTGGCCCGCGAGACTAAATTTAGCTCTGTAAATGTAGCGAAGGTTAAGGGTGCATATTACTGACCTTTGACCCCTAGTCGTCCTACAAATGACCTTTCACCTTGACCGTTTACTCACGTGGTGCCTCCATGGTGGCAGCATGACTTGCAGGAAAATCGGACGGTCTTTGCTCTCATTAAGGAGGCTCTCCAGAGCCGTGGTTACTGCTCCAGAAGTGCGGCCACCAGACCTTAGCGGACGAGCTGTTGCCAATCTTGTCAAGGGGCTATTCCCTTTCAAGAAGGTAAACAATTTGTTACTTTCTAGCTATAGCTACCCTAATCATGTAATAAGGCTCCAATTCTGTAGTTATTAGTTTCTCATGAGGGTAATGTGTGAGCTAGCGTCGTCCCCCCCCCGCCCCCTCGAGAGAGTGGCCTGGTGTACACTGTTTGCACATACATGTAATTAGTATCCAAATTCCCAGAATCTGGGAATTTGAATATTACCGTATCATATCCATGTATGATTACGTCACATTCGCTTATAAACCTGCAAATGTTTCCGTGTCACGAAGCTTTAAAGTCTGTAGTGATGGTTTTTGTAAGGTAGATGCTTAGAAAGTGTTCGGTAGTTCGAATCTTTGATCCGTTTGCTACTGAAAGGCCTAGAAGGATCCAAGATCAAATATTGAGCAGCTCACAGTCACTGCCAGGAGAAAGGCACTTCCGAGTTTCTAGCTACCATAATCATAGCGGACAGGCGATATGATGCAAATAAAAGTTAGTCATTATTCCTAGCCCAGAATCAAGCCTTGTATCTTGGAGGCAAGAGTGCACAAGACTTGCTATGATTGTACCCCTATGCTCGTATCAATTCATAAACTTCCAGCTTGTACATAAAATACGCAGCTGTTCCTACCTCTTGTAATAGTATAATACATAACATAATCAGTATCGGCACGCGTGAAAAGCGATCGGTGCTGCGGAACGGAAGGGGGCTGGCTTGCGACTAGCATGCACGCATGCATGGACGGTCATGCTTTCCCTCTAGATTCATCCTGCGTAGCTACAGACTGACTAACCTTGTCTTCGTTGTGTTATCCCGGATTTTAGGCGAGTTAAAATTTCCGTGACCGTCCTGCCGTCCCGGAAATTAGGTACGCGTATTTTCTGGATACGTCCCGTCCCGGAAATTAGGTATGCCCAGAAATGACGTGCATCACGTTATCGAAATTATTTCCGTGTGGACCATGTGTACACGAGTGCGGTTACAGAAGTTGAACTGTCATAGAGGGAAAACGAGTGCTCTATGTGATTAGTAATGCTGCCTAATACCTGTGTTATGTGCTGATTGCGAGGCTTATCGTGGATTGATGTACAGATGGACATTTGTGTTGCTGTACCACCGCCGTTCTAACTACATGTACTTGTGCTGCCTCCTAAGGCCACAGTGAATTGATATCCTGTTTCTCATCCTCCCTAAACTCACAAATGTTTGCGGGTGGGCGTAAAAATATGCAAGAAAACACAGCACGTGACTTATGATTGTTGAATCGCATAGCCCAGGGCATAGCCGACCAGAAGAGTGCTATACTAGAGTACGTCTTGGTCCATGTGCGAGTTACAGTCAGAAATGTTGATAAATCAACTGGATCTGCAACTGTTTATACAGCAAAGTGCCTGTTTATTTTCAGTAACATTTTCCTGGGGCTGTTTATACAGCAAAGTGCCTGTGTGTGTTATCAGTATTATTTCCTGGAACACAAAGCATATACCTAGTAACTATGACTTGTAGGTGGTAATCATGCAGCAGGGGGCATCAAATTTTATGAGACAAGGTCTCATGTGCCGACTATATACGTACTCCTCTGTGGTGCACAATTGTATTTTGTACTCTGGCTTAGATAATCACATTCATTCTAGTATAAGCAACTATAAAACTATACCAAATTTGGGTCCTAGTATCTGTAGAGCCGTCAATTAACCTATTAGTAGTATGGTATATGGCTACTGGCTACTCCACATGCAAAACTCACTTAAAATCACAATGGTGTCTGGGTGCTATCAATTAATTATGCTTGTTTTTATAGGTGGAGGAATCCTCTGTGAAGCAGTGTCCTAGCTACGATGATAGGAATTTCTACTTTCGAGGTACTTTAGCTGATACGTTTGTGCACTGTGATAATGAGATCAAACAAGGCAAGATTGGTGCAGGAGATGTAGAGTGTGTGCTGAAGATTAATTCCACGGCATTCATTCCTTACGAGCTCATCAACAGCTTGAACTGCATCATGAATCACCTGAAAGGCAAGGGCATCGAATGCTCTTATCCGTTAATGAGCAAACATGGCAAGCAGATTGAAGTATGTAGTGAGAATGGGCTGTTAAAGAACGAAAATAGTCGTAAAAGAATCGACAATGAGAGAGAGTTTGGTGTTCGTGTCCTGGCGTTTCTCCCTGGAGAAATGATGGATGAGATTGACAAAAGATTCGTCACCCCTAGGCTAATGTACGAGACTGGGAAGTACATTGGGAATCTTGATGCCGCACTCCAGGTATAATTTCTGGGGAATGCTTACTATTGTATCACTTACTCATGTATAGCTACCTCAGCAGTACAAGGTGTGGCCTTTTTGGTAGCTCTAACATATGCACCAGCTAGTCATATGCTCCTTCAGGGTTATAAATATGTTACTGTCCAGGGAATTTTATCTAATTGTACTATTTGGCCTGTGATGATGGAGGAATCAGCGTTTCAACAATACGTTGACTATTGTCATCAAGAATATGATGATGAGTATTGTCTGATGGTCATTAGCTGATGACAATTTTCAACAGTACTTTGACTATTGTCATCGGGAATCTGACCACAGTCAAGGCACTGTCGAAACGTTGAATAAAGTTTCATTCCTCTACCATCACAGTCCGAATAGTAGTTAGATAATACTAGCTAATTATTAATGGCATTAGTTCATGTTATTTATGCGTATACCTTGTATAGAATGTTCCAGATTTCTATCAGTTAGCATGTAGTTGTATTAATCATTCCTGGATCCCAGGTCCCCCCTGTGCGAGGCTGAGAATGATACTACATGTATATACTGTAAAGCCATCAGTGTGCATATTATATACTGCCTTGCCTCATGCAGGATTTTTATGACCCTGCAATTTCAAGCCGAGAATTCTATTGGGACCTCAAGCACTTTCTTGGCTTGAGGAGCCTCCTGCCTTCTGTTGAAGATTCAGAGAAAAGAAGCATGGCTGAATTAGTGTTTCGGCACTTTAAGGATTACGTGTCCCCCAAAATTTCATCGCTCAGACAAGGCGTAATTCATGGTGATGCCAATGGACTGAACATTGTTGTTGCAAAGCAAAATGGTAGCTACAAGGTATCGGGTATCATTGACTTTGGTGACTGTGTGCATACGTGCTACATATTTGAACTTGCAATAATGCTTGCTTATGCAATGGTAGAGAATGAAAATCCATTGCAGCTCTCTCGTCCGATGCTGTCTGGCTATTTACAGGCTTTTCCCATGAGTGAAGAGGAACTGGACTGCCTCTATTACTGTGTCCTCGCTCGACTGTGTCAGTCTGCTATGGTTGGTGAATATAAGTTCAGACAGGAGCCTTGGAATACTTACCTGCTAACCACTCCTGCAAAGGCCTGGCACGTGATGAGAGAAATTTTAGCCACCCCAATAAATGAGGTGGATAGAATGTGGACTGAAAGTACGCAGCAAATACAGTGCACAGCAGTGTAATGTCAGGAGGACTTGTGCATATTTCTGTAGGGGGCATGTGACACAACATAGGGCAGCCATTAATTTGTATCATGTTCCTGATAGGTCACATTGGTCTCTAGAACTGAGTCTCGTGTAGTTTTATTTCCAGTTACCTCACTTTTGTAGTTGATCATTATTGTGGCAGGACACCCTCACATTACCACTTGTCAGTTTGATGTCTGTTACATGCATCATTTTATTTTATGAAACTGAAGTCTGTCATTTCTGTCCAGCATGCCTGCTCTGTATAGTAGAGGGTTTCTACAAGACAGAAATTTTTGTCCAATAATAACAGTGAGCCTGAATGCAAGGGAAAAAATTGGCAGACCAGTCCAACCCCCCTCCTTAACCAGTAACTCGTGAGATATGTAGCCATTCAGTAGTCCATTCCAATAATCCATTCCAGTGTGTTAGTTGTCCAGTGGTCCATTCCAGTCCACTGAGTAAAGACACTTGACCTTGCTTGACCCCCAAAAACAGGGCAATAGCTAACTTAAGGAGCTGAGACTACTGCAGGAGCAAATTGCAAAATTCCAGTAGCCCACCCACTATATAAGGGGGGGAACCTAGTCTCTTTTCCCAGCCGGCTTTTCGCCCTCCGTCAGGAAAAGTACTTTTCGTCCATACTTTAAAGAGGTAGTGCTCACTCTTCCTCCACTGATTGTGGCTCATGTAACAACTGCTTCCTGTGCATAGCTACTGAGCACTTGGCCCTAGCTGCTCACACAGGTCGTACCGTATGGTCAGTTGTGAGCATTATCCAGATTTGTGAATATATAATCCAGAGTTGTGAGCATTATCCAGAGATAGCTACGAGAGTCGTGAGCACTATATAGCTACAGTTGTGAGCATTATATACGTTATGTGCATTAGCCACAGCTGTGAGAGTTGTGAGCATTATCCATAGCTGTGACCAATATCCACAGCTGTGAGCATTATCCATGCACAGTTATGAGATTATCTCGAGTTATGAGTTATATGAGTAGTATTATCCGGTGCTGTATAATAATCACTATATCGTTTGTGCGCATGTAGCTATGTTCAATCTTCATCTGCAAAGATACACTGAGCATTGGATACTTGCAACTGGACTTCACTGCTAAAACGTGAGGATTTTTTAGCCCAGTTTGGTTACCTCAGTTGCAATTCAAGGGTCATCTCATATGTATGTGGTTGAAGGAATAAGAAGTGGTCAGCTTTCCCTTGTTAGCTACCTACAAGGGAAACTACACAGTTAGCGACTATCTGGCTTTCTGGCTATACTGGCTAGGCTTTCTGTCACCAGTCAAATTATCTAAAGGAATTAGTTTTGTGAGTGAACATCTGGTAATTAACTGAGCTGATGCCAAAGTATAGCGGGTTATTTTCGTGGGTGCAAATTTTCGCGAAAAGCTCGCGAGGTCGTTAGAAATAATTTTTGTGGTTCTAAACTTCGTGGCGATTTTATCGCGAATGCGCAATGACGCTCGACTGTGTACAGCAGATCGTAAAGTTCGTGGGTGGAAAATTTCGTTACTCGTCGGTTGACCACGGAAATAACGAAAATTGGCACCCCACGAAAATAACCCGCTATACGGTAGCTAGTTGCAGGAATAACAAAGTGGTTGAATTTCTTTTGTAGCTACCAACAAGGGAAATTAACTCTAAGTCCCTGATTCCATTCCCATGACACCTATTAATTCCTTTGTTAGCTATGTCAGTTTTGTGCTCCACCCCTGCACATCCCCCAGATCACCTTTATTCATTATCTATGCATGAGGGTCAGTGGACCAAAGTGGCCATTGGGTTTTTGACCAAAAATTCGTCCAAAAGGCTACCTTCCTTGCAGATACCAACTGACTATTTAAATTTCACTGTGTGCTCTGACTAGTGGGTTTTCAAATTTGCATGGTTGGACCAAAGTGGCCAACTGCATTCTGGATTTGCATAGCAGTCATTTGCAAAAAGCTCTCTTGGACCAAAGTGGCCAACTGCTTTCTGGATTTTCATAATAATGATTTTGGAAAAAGCTCTCGTTGGACCAAAGTGATTTCAGAATGGCTAGTAGGTATATTCCATTCCCGTGAATGCATGTTACAAAACAGATTCCGTACAGTACTATGACCTTTCCTAAAACCAAACTGGGCAGGTGGTAGCTTCTGGTTTCTGTCAGCCCAGCTTGTCAATCGTTGACGGATAACTTCACAAAAGCATTTGCTAGCTATCACACTGATGAGGCTAATTCCTCGGAATTGTCAATGATCTACTGAAGTTGGGTGGCCTGGTATCTACTGTTCGTGCATGTGCAATAATTTACGGAAAACGGTCAGTAGCGGTGGAAAACAGGGTCATCCATTTCTCAGTGACAGAGCTAGGACCAGCTGGAGAGGAACTTTACATCAGATCTATAGCTACTAGAATACATGCAAAACAAGTAAATTGTGTTTGAGCATTAAGGTATGAATTGTTTTGTAAATTGGCTTTTGTAGATCCTTCTTTTCCTCACCTTGAACCCCCCACCCAACTTTACTACTGCCTATGAAAGAATTTTCATTTCCCATACAGCACATGCACTCGGCTCCGCAATCTGTGATCCAGCTATCAATGAATATCATTAATGATTATGCATCCTCTCCACAACCTGCAAGTTTGCAGGAATGAAATCACCTTGCTGCGGCCTAAAGTTACAGATCTCAGGATGGATTTTCTGCCTTTGACCGCATGCAATGCGTAACCTCGTCTCGTGCCTCGGCAGGGTCTCTTCAAGAGACTACTATGCGTACCGCCCTGTGCTTCGCCACGCTTGGCGTTAACTGCATCTTTTGACCACTGACCGATTGCGGCGACTAGTCTATGGGAGTGGAATACTACTCTACTCCTCGCATAGCCAGACCCTCGCGAGACTCTATAGATATCGTCTTACACCACCTGACCTGATTCGAATCCGATTATTCGTCGCATGACTGTCACATGTCATGCAGCGCCTAGCTGGACGGCCAGTAGTACTCTTGTTTGGGAGACTCTCCAGAGCCATGGCTACTAATTCAAGTCTACGGCCGCCAGACCTCAGCAGCCGAGCTGTTGCTACACTTGTGCGGGAGCTATTCCCCTTTGAGAAGGTAAATGAATTATTATAAAGCATGAGAAACACCTTTCTTGTCTCCTCCAATCACAAAGGGTCTGGGGACGAGTGTGGCTATCTACTCAATTAAATACCATAATATTATGTAAGTGAGATTTTTATTTAGTCTCGTGGGCCAAACAGAAAAAGTGGAAGAGAGAGGTCACTTTAGCTATGCTTTTGTGGGTGTCGCCGATTTGTTGGCGAGACCAATCCAATTGCACAGCGTGTAATAATTAAATACCTATCCTATTGTCACATGATCGTACTTTTTTCACAACACGCAAATTGCCAACGGATGGATGAGATGAAAGTTATGAAGCTTCCGACTCTCCTTCGTCTTCACCATTGCACTAATGCTCGTGACATTTGCCGTGATGTCATGTCTATTACATTCCACCGTGTAGCAAAAGAGTGGCTAAGATGACAAGACATCACTCTTGCTTTTTCTGACATCTAGTGGACTCCACGAGACTAGTTCTGATTGAGACTGCAGGGGCAATAGGTTAGGTAAAGGGTCTTGAGTGAGTGTAGTGATGTCACTTCGGTCATTTATGCGTTTGGTGCTAGAGCATCTGATTATTGATGTTATCTAAATATTGATTACTTAGTCTACTATCTCAGTATAAATATTTCTGTGCACCTGAAAAGGTTAGAAAGAGACTAGAGTAGACTTTCCGGTATCAGCTTTATCTTGAGAAAGAATGGCAGGTATAGGTAGCATACATTAGTTAAATTCTACCACTATTATTTGCTGTTACGTGCAGAATATCACATATGTAGCACTTAGCATGCAGTGTTTGAATGCCAGGTTTGGTTACCATTCTTGGCAGGACTTGCAAGTTGCAACATATTGATTATTTGACTGCTACCTTAGAATCTGGTGAGCTAGTGGAACTGTAGTGTCAGTGGTAATACTGAAGAGACAGATGTTGGGCAGATATATATATTCCATAAGTAGGTTGTGGGTATGGCTACCTAAGAAGTTATTATATCCTTTTTGTCCTCACTTGAAGGTGGAGGAGGGATCCGTGAAGCAATTTCCGAGCTACGATGACAGAAATTACTACTTTCAAGGCACTTTGGGTGATGCATTTGTACTCAATAGCAAAGGGGTCCAGCAGAATGAAATTGTTGCGAAAGAGTTCGTGCTGAAGATAAATTCTACGGCATTCATTCCTTGTGAAGTCATTAAGGGCTTGAACTGCATCATGAATCACCTGAGAGGCAAGGGTGTCCGATGTCCCTATCCTCTCACGAGCAGAGATGGAAGGCAATTGGAAATATACAGTGAGAGTCAGCTTTTGAAGAATGAAGGCAATCATGAAACAAGTGACAAAGAGAGGGAGTTTGGTATCCGTGTCCTGGTCTTCCTTCCTGGAGAAATGTTGGACACGATTGATAGAGTCCACATCACACCAAGGCTCATGTACGAGACTGGGAAATACATCGGGAATCTGGATGCTGCACTCCAGGTATGTTGCCTGTAACATGACGTAGGGTTACTGTACCATAATATCCCAGCCCTACCCCGCCCCATCTATCAGACCGATTGACAGCAAGCACAAAGCCTGGCAGCCTCATGTATCTGTGTACAGTGTGTTAATCTTACCTGGCTAATGTTGATTCATATATCAGTTAGCAGCCAATAGCGTAGGCTGATCAGATCTCCCTATAACATGTACACCAGAAACTAGTGCTTATCGTAGCACCAGTTAGCCTCGTTCCCAGGCTCCACTCCCCAGCTTTTTTTTCGCACGGAGCAAAAGAAACGGGGAGGGAACCTGGGCTCCTTGGTACATCACAAGATGTCACGTATGTGACGTAGGGTGCGTAGTTTTGCTAAATCAAATTACGCATAATGTAACACTGTGCATGTACAAGCGATTGAAGTCGAAGATGAAGACTGGCCGTAGAGAGCTGAAAGATGACAAAAGTTGAGAAAGATGATTTACTAAGCAACGATCCTTGAACTTAAGAGGCATGAAGAACTTGCCGACAAGTCCAGAACCGCTGCTAAGGTAGATGGATAGCAAAGTTTGTATAAACTGACTATATAGCTAGCAGTAGAATGCATGTAGTTAGCCCTGACAACCATTCAGTCTGCACGTAGGGGTTAAATTTGTTCGACACGTGGGCGTACCGGAAGTAGCCATTTCTGTGATGGCTGGTGGTGAGTAAAATGGAGTCGGTGTGTACAAACGCGCTGTATCTCGGTCAGTACTTGGTGGATTGGTGTAATAGTCGATACACAGCTGGCATAAAGGGCGAAGTCAACAAAACTAGTTTAGTTGAGCGACGATCGGCAAGCTTGGTCTCGCTGCTGTGGGCAAGCACGTGACCGCCATTTTTGTATTTCGAGCAACTTTGAATTTTGTACGTTTTTGGGCAAGACAGATCTGCAGGTCCAGCGCTCCACTAGGTGAAGGTACTTCATGTTTATAATATATCCAAGCCAGAGCATGCTAGCTCCCGTGCAACTCGGGATAAGGCTGTTTTTATTCTCCGAAAAATTCAATAGTTGTGGCAACTGTAGCTTTGACACCTTATCTTGGATTAACAGCAGACAAGTATCTGTAACTACTGCTCTGCCATTTACTGCAAACCGCAGCTCTCTACTTTGTAGCTTTTCAGAGATACGGAGCTTTTTGTCAACTGTACTTGCCTACTTTGAGCTCTTGGTGCCATCTGTAAATTTTGTACACTTTTGGGCAAAACATCTCCCAGAGCCGTTACATAACCATTCCATGTACAGTACTAGTAATTTGCATAGCATAACTCTGTCTATGGACTTCAAGAAAAGATGTTGATTTCTGGAAAAAGGGATTTTTTTCCCTGTTTGCCAGCTTGTCTTTTGATCTTCTTGTTTACATGTACTTTATAATTGGAGTGTACAACATTACAAGCATGTTTACAAGATAACATCACTAAAAAAAAAGGACAAAGAAAAATAAACCTGCTGGCCCCTTAGTGTAGACTGATTGTAGCTACATGTAGCCTGCCACTTTAACAGCTGTTTGTTTTATTGGATTTTTGTATATCTACTAGAGAAAAAATTGGTGACGCCATTACAAACCATGCGGAGTACACACAGCGTGTGCTGCTCACGTTACGTCATGCATAATTTGATTTAGCAAAAGCATGCACCCTGCGTGACGTACCAAGGAGCCCAGGCTCCCTCCCCATTTTTTTTACAAAGTAGCTGGGGAGTGGAGCACCAGTCTAAAGAGCAACCTTGAAGTAGCAGCCACTATATTGTATACGTTTGCTTGTAGGGTAGTGGAAATATCTTAGTCAGTGCCACTAGAATAATTACTCCTTCTGATTGTAGACATAGGAGCTAGTTTGAGTCAGGCTCATTTCTGGGCCCCAGCTCAACTTTGTCGCTATCACTTGCTAAATTAATGTGTTGTATTCATGTATATACCTCACCTCAGGAATTCCATCACCCTGCAATTTCAAGCCGGGTGTTCCTGAAATGGGATCTCCAGCATTTTCTCACCTTGAAGAGGTTCCTGCCTAGTGTCGAAGATATGAAAAAGAGAAACATGGCTGAAAGAGTGTTCCAATCGTTTGAGGAGCATATATCACCCAAGATTCCATTGCTGAAACGGGGCACAATTCACGGTGACACCAATGGCCTAAACATTATTGTTGATAAGTACAATGGAAGCTACCAAATAGCAGGTATTATTGACTTTGGTGACTGTGTGCACACTTGCTACGTGTTTGAACTTGCTATAACGATTGCTTATGCGATGACAGAGAATGCGACACCATTGCAGTTATCTTGTCCGATGCTGTCTGGCTATTTACAGACATTTCCCATGACCGAAGAGGAATTGGACTGCCTCTACTACTGCATCCTTGCTCGGCTCGTCCAAACAGCTGTACTGGGGGAATACCAATTTAGGGAGGAACCTTGGAATGCTTATCTCCTGACCACTCCTGCAAAGGCCTGGCGTGTGATGGAGGAGATTCTTGCCACCCCAAAGGACAAAGTGGATAAAATGTGGACTAATGCAGGACAAAGGACTATGGAATACTGATAGAGGACGTAGTGTTGTGGCAAATGGTTAATGTAGTGGCGCCTCAGCCCCGCCCATTTTAATGCAGTCACGTGCACAGTTTAGGCACATGCGCGCATGCGACAGGGGTCCGGGTAGACTATGGCACGAGACTTGACTAGCACGGCGATCGCAAAGATTGAAATCCTCTATGAGTGCAATATACCTGATTATTTATTGCGCACAAGCACGAGCGAGAAGGCTAGAGAACGAGTATATTATCTGGAGTCTTGTACGATATAGTAAGATGGCCAGTTATAATGCTGCCCTACCACCTGACCTCAGCGATGACACTGTTGTTCTACTCGTCACTGAACTTTTTCCCTTTGAAAAGGTAGTAGCTAATGGCAGTTACTTTGCTGTGAACCGGGAATGCATTGCTTAGTGCAATCATAGATAGCACAGTTACTTTGATGGATCATTCTTCTAGCTAGAAGTACGGTTCGGAAGGTTATAATTAGAGACAGGTTAACGTTACCAGATTTTCCCCCCAGAAATATAGTTTCTGTACACCACTAGCTACCTTGTATTGATAGAACTTGAATTACTAATAGTACACCATACATGTGAATGTAGTTGGTTTTATATCAGCCTCTTTCTTTTACTGAAAGGTGGAAGAAGTAAAGAAAATGCCAAGCTATGTGGACAGAAACTTTTATTTCCGGGGCAACATAGCAGGGAAGTTCATGGGCCCAAGAGCGAATGAAATGACCAGTGAGTTTGTTCTCAAGATTACAAATGCTTCGGTCAACTGTGAAGTCACTAATGGCCTGAATTGTGCCATGAAACATCTGTACGGCAAAGGTTTCCAGTGCCCCTATCCATTGGCAAGCAGGAGTGGCAAGGAGACTGAGGTACTCAATGAAAGCCAACTATTGAAGGGAGAATTTGGCAATCGTGAATCAAGGGGAGAGGAGAATGAATTCTGTGCTCGCGTCCTGTTCTTCATTCCGGGAGAGATGATGGACAAGATTGACCAAGTATATGTCACCCCTAGGCTCATGTATGAGCTTGGGCAGTACATTGGAAGTATCGATGCTGCTCTTCAGGTAAGGGCATAGCTACTTTAGATGAGTCATAAGGCCAGAAAACTGGTTGCGCATGCTGTTTCTTACCAGTGCTCACTTCCATTTTAGACCTACCGCCTAAATGTCATATAATGGCTTTCCAGATAATATGATGTGCTGTTTTGTGTATTGTACATGCTTGAGAATCTTTGCCTGCCCTAATCCTATTACTGTTTTTGACTGGCCATCTCAGCTCAGTTGTAAATAATCACAATCATTTAGTTTCTAAAACTCTTTGCCGTGTGACTGGTATCATTAATATTCATTGGGACATGGTACAGTCCAACGCAATAAGCAAAAGGAAGTTGACAGGATAGTAGCTGTTAGCCTTTGTTCTGGACAAATGTGATTGATTGTTGCCAATGCAACAGTGGATCAGATGACCCACAAATGTCTGACACGCATAGGCTGTGCCCTCTTTTGTGAACAGGGCAGAACACAACATTCTGATAGCTACTATGAAGATTATCGCTATTGAATGAGCTATATATCGAGCACTGATGCCTTTATGAATGTGTGGATACCAGGCACTCCTCCGCTCATTAAAGCACCAGTTCTGGTATCTGGGTACGAGGATAGACCGCTTTGAGTGTTCTTGCTTTGTGTGTTGTTGTGCATGCATGAGCAGAATGAGCATATGAGCTAGGGCTGGGTTACAACTGTGCATGTGGTAATAACCAATGTGACATAATAATACTTATGCAGAAATGATCACTTCAGAAGTGGTAGCTAAGAGCAAAAATTATATAGTTACAGATATTATGAGAATATAATAGCAACTCAAATTTAGTATTTCTAGTGGCATTTGTAGATCAGTGACCACGTTGTGATCCAGCTATATACATGTACATGTATTCTAACAATAAGGGTATAGTAAGAATCCCATTAAAACATTACAACTCTGGCAGATACAACAATGCTAACAGTGAGTGTGAGGCTAAGTTTGTGTTACCATTGTTACAAGTCAGATTGTCTATACATGTAATGTCTGCATGTATCGAATTGTGACACTCTCCCATGAGTGTAGAAAGATTTTTGAGAAATTGCACCTGGCCTAGTACCAACCATGTTTAAGAAAGTTTGCTTAATACGGGACAGACAATTATGTTTACAGCTGCACATTTATAGATTGCTGGCCAATTATTTGTTAGACAGCCAAGACATAAAACACAGTAGCCACCATACTAATCCATGATGGCTCAAGCCTAATCACTTGGCCGTGCCAAGCTGTTCACTAGTTCATTGCGTAGACTCCTTCACAGCTGCATATGTGCACTGAACACTTAACATATAACACCACACAATGTTGTACAAACTGCTCAACACAACGTAGTGCACACCATACACATGTACATATACACAATTCTACCGCTTGTATATATATTTACCCATTTTGAGAATTTTTTTCTCATACTCGCTAAAAGTTCTAACACTAATTTCCTACTATAATGCAGGACTTCCAGCACCCTGCAATTTCAGGCCGAGATTTCTCGGGCTGGGACCTGAAATACTTTCTCCATGTGAAGGAGTATGTCGTACCAACTATTGAAGACCCCGAAAGGCTGAAGATGGCTGGAACTGTGTTCAAGAATTTTGAGACGCATGTAATCCCAAAGTTTCCTTCCCTGAGGCAGGGCGTTATTCATGGTGATGCTAATACGCAAAACATCATTGTAGCCAAGAAGAATGGCAGATATGAGATGGCAGGAGTCCTAGATTTTGCCGAGTGTTTCCACTCACGCTACGTCTTTGAAGTCGCCATCATACTTGCAATGGCAATGATAACATTAGGGGTGGAAAATCCATTGCAGATTTCTTGTCCAACACTTTCTGGGTACTTACGCACATTTCCCATGAATGAAGAGGAACTGGACTGCCTCTATTACTGTGTCCTCGCTCGACTGTGTCAGTCTGCTGTCATAGGTGAATACAAGTTCAAGCAAGATCCTTCAAATGCATACCTCATGACCACACCTACAAAGGCCTGGCGTGTGATAAAAGAAATGCTGACGACCTCAAAAGATGATGTGGATAAAATGTGGACTGATGCAAAGAAAAAATCAATGGAGGATTTTTAATTGTAGACCTTGAAAGACAGTTCTTTTTGTTGTGAGTATAATTCAAAGTGCAAGTTGACGTCTTGTGCCCAGACTTTATAAATAGTGCATGAACCTGATTGGCTCTGGTTGTCTTGATTAATTTTTTGTGTGTGGAGATAATAATATTCTGCTACATCAAAAGATTTTTTGATGTCACACCTACTCTTTATATAACGGGTACATGTAGGGCGTGGTCATGGTGACGTTTTTGTAAGTTTGCGCATAGGGTTTGCGAGTGACGAATATGACAAAGTCAAAGATATATTTGTAGCTCGCCCAACTAGAGTAGGAGCAGACAAAATACAACAACTATCCATATACACAGAAATCGCAATGTTCGGTAGAGTGAGTCCTGGTGCTGTCACGTCGAAAGAGAGGAGTTGGATCCACTGAGTGCCAACAAACTGTGGCATGGTCACCACAGACATTCAAAGTCAAAGTCAAAGTCTGATCAATAACGCCCACAAGGAGCATGAACACATATACAATAAAGTTCACAATAATTAAGTAATAAAATAACTGTACAAGTTCCTAAATTTGGCTAAGAAAGACAAATTAAAGTCCAGAAGTCGATGCGCAGTACCGCAGACCCAGGCTCAAGCCCCAGCTCTCCAAAGTGCTCACAGCACATGGTTGAACACTGAAGTCTCCAGCGGTGCACTCTCACTGAGGACGTCGGCAGCCCCTTCCGTGGTGACTCATCACCCGGCTCAACACCTGAAGACCCCTGGTGTGCTGAATCCCAAAGTTCAGGGTCCCATCCCACAGCCTAGCCCATCCAACACTCTCCTCCACCTCAGCAATCAAAGTAGCCTCGTACCCAGGCCACGCGGAAAAAAAGGTGTCCACTGTTTGCGCACGTGAGACCATTCCCAGAAAAACCTGGGAATCCGCGTATGTTTGGAAATGGTCCGTATAATTGATACGTATATGTCCGGTTTATTTCCGTATCGTCGATGATGGCAGCGAGTTTGCTGATTCTGCTAGCCTGTAGAATGGTTTTTCGCCAGATAGATGCCCAGAAAGTGAGCGGTAGTTCAACTCTTGAGTCCTGTTTGCCGCTGAAAAGCCTAGAATTAGGCCAGATCTGCGATTGAGAATCGAGCAGCTCACAACATTATCAGGAGAGAGGCGCTTCCGACTTTTTTACGGTAAGATAGCTACCATAATCGTAGCAGATAGATGATTACAGGCCGTTTTACCAAGGGTGACTGCATATTCATTTGTAGAAAGTCTGTTTTTTAGTTCTTTCGCTCGCCAAGATTACAGCCATCCGAACTGCATCACTGGTTCTAGCAGGCCTGCAACGTTTACATAATAGCTACAAAAGTACCAAGCAAGAATTTCCTAGCACTACTAAAAATGTCATAATTATGTAGCCTATCTTTAATAGGCCTCGTTTTTTTCGTAGCCGTGGAAAAACGGGAAAACGCGCGGGTTTTTCCACGGCTGCGAAATCCGTCCTTTCCCCGCGTGTAATTTTAAGCCCGCGCGGACTGTACGGTTATTTGCTGCGCGCGCGTGCGCATGT
This sequence comes from Phakellia ventilabrum, assembly GCA_963921505.1. Classification (NCBI taxonomy): domain Eukaryota; kingdom Metazoa; phylum Porifera; class Demospongiae; order Axinellida; family Axinellidae; genus Phakellia; species Phakellia ventilabrum. The sequence goes on from OY997397.1 coordinate 4,064,307, forward strand.
TTGTCATAAACTTGAATGTGGGCAAATGTGAAATTGTGACATTCTCTAGGGGACAGAAGGTTGATGTCCCAGAGTGTGAGGTGGATGGTTTACGTTTGCCTACCAGAGATGTGGGGAAGTGCCTGGGGTATTGGTGGAAAGGAGACCTATTAGCTACGAAACTATGATCCATTGATGAGATCAAGAAAGCCAGACGAGCCTTCTTCCACTATGGCAGTATAGGGGCATTTCAGGGAGATCTCAGCCCTCTTTCCTCCAAGTCGATACTGAAAACATGCGTAATGCCTGTTCTGATGTATGCATGGATGTGAGAACTGGTTGATGACACCATCTTTGATGGAGAGAGTAGAGTCCTTCCAAGCAGAGTTGGTCAAGAGAGCATTGAAGTGGCCAAAGCATCTTAGTAACACTGCTGCTCTTGTGGTGGTTGGAGTGCAATCGATGAGGAGTAGGATTTTGGAGAGGAAGCTGGGATTCTTGCAGCGTGTGTTGTGTGCCAGTCCAGGGAGTTTGTGTGGTAGGGTGGTGGAGACATGGTGTGACAGCATCACTTCTCTGTGTCTGGTGAAGGAGTGCAGGGAGCTTGAGGAGATGTGTGGGGTGACGTTGACAGACAGGATGTTGAAAGGAGAGCTGGCTTGGAGTAGGAGCTTGAAGGAAGAGATCAGAAGAGTGGATCACAATCTCTTGGTGGAGAGATGTGCTGTTAAAGCCCCTTTGATTGTAGCCTCGTACCCAGGCCACGCGGAAAAAAAGAAGAGTGGCCTGGTATCCACTGTTCGCGCATACGCGAGAATATACGGAATAGGGTCAGTAAATGTATCCGTGAACGGCATGCCTAGGAGTGGTACGGAAACAGTATACGGTAAAGTAAAAGCATGCAGGTTCGCGCGCCCCTCGAGCAGAGCCAAGTTAAAATTCCACGGGCAGGGCTCGATGAATAATTACTTGCGTTTGCAAGACTTTCCTGAGTCAATGGCAAGTCTACGGCCGCCAGACCTCAGCAGCCGAGCTATTACTGCCCTCGTGCGGGAGCTGTTCCCCTTTGAGAAGGTAAATGGGTTATTAATATCCCAGAGAGATGTATGAGACAAGTATGAGACAAGAGTTCAATGGTCTAGTCTCGCGGGCAAGCCTCACTCCCTGGCCCGCAAGACTAGAGTTGGTCTAGGCAAAGTTTAAGAGTGAGGTAGAGAGATGTAAGGTTGAGGTTTAGCACAATTTGAGGGTTATAGCGGGAAATTTTTTGCAGGTAAAAATGTTCGCGAAAATGTTGAAATGCCTTTAGCTTAGAGAAATATCGCAGTTATAATTTTCGCGTTGACGCAACCGCCCTTGACCACACCCCTCAGCTACACGTGGCGATGCTTGTGTGTCAGATAGTAAGGGAAATGTGGGCCTAAATCTAATTTGATGCCACATGCATGCAGTGCAATGCTACTTCTGAGTGTAGTCTATGCTAGCCTTGAGTGCGTGGTCCTGAATATGTCATGTGATGAGTCTTGTTTGTGCCATCACTATGTACATGGGGTTCACTCTGAGCAGGCTCACCCCAGTAATTAGCTATCAAAATTGATTGATATAGTTGTGGCTAGAATTACTGTACAGCAATACCCCAAATTCAGTAATGTTATAGCCTCGTTCCCAGTCGTCATTCCCAGCTTTAATTCAAGGAGGATCTCGGTTGTTTCTCAGTATTCATATCGATCAGGTTCTCTTTCTACCAACCACAAAATGTGCTTACAAAGTAATGAAACATATCATCAAATGCGATGTTTCAACTGCAGGGCTGCAGTCTTCATCAGGGCAGAACAATAAAAAGCCTAGTCTAGAGTCTGCAAGCGAAGCCTAACAAGTCTAGACAAGCCTATTACAAAGTAAACACAGAGTCCTGGAGTCACTAATTAGCTCAGTTACTGTGGCTTGAGAGTCTTGATGGTATGCACCCAACACTGGGGGGACATCCAAGCCCAGGTCTCCATTGATCTTGTCTTTAGTGGGCCTCAAGCGGATGTGCAGGGCTTCTTGATCCCAGTGGCGTAGCCAAGGTAGGGCCAGGTAGGGCACAGGCCCTACCAACTCGTCCCAGTGCCCCACCAACTTAGCGCCATGAAAAGGGATGGAGCGGTTAAGTCTCACAGGTGGGAAAGGCTGCAGATCGGTAATGCATGTAGCGTTTTCTTGTAGCTCTAACAAATACTCTAATTTGACGGAGGAAACAGTAGCTAAACTACAAGAGTGCTTAATTGCCAAGTTACCACAAAAAATCATTCTGCACTGACGCAAATGATCTGCTTCACATTAGGCCAGTAGATTACTTGTGCCCCACCATTCACTAGACTCTAGCTACGCCACTGCTTGATCCACAGGACAGAGTTCTTTGGGGCTTCATCCAATATTCGGACATCATTCCAGTCTATTGTGTGTCCATCCTGTCAAGCATGCTCGGCAACTGCTGACTTCTCAAGCTCTCTGCCTAGGACAGCTTGAGAAGTCAGCAGTTGTAGAGGACCACTGAAGACAAGATCAATAGAGACCTGGGTTTGGATGTCTCAGAGTGTTGGGTGCATACCATCAAGACTCTGAAGCCACAGAAACTGAGCTAATTAGTTACTCAGATGATGTAGTACTCAATTAGGCTTGGTTTCAGGACCCTGTGTTTACTTTGTAATAGGCTTGTCTAGACTATTTAGGGTTTGTTTTAGGCTTCGCTTGCAGACTCTGTACTCTCTGTTGGTGTTCTGCCCTGATGAAGACTGCAGCCCCTCCCACTGCACGAAGCACGGATTTTTTTTTACTAAGCTTTTTAAACGGGCCAGGAATAGCTCTCAGGGGTCTTTGCAAATCAGTACTGGAAGTGCTCTTGGTAAAGACATGCATGCGCTTGCCAGCGTATGTAGTTACGTTTGCGCAGACTTACTAAGTATATAGTAAAAACGAAGGTAGCCTTTCAAAAGAGGGGTTCCGTGGGACCCATGGAACCCCCACTGGCAGCCCTGCAGTTGAAACGTCGGATTTGTTTGTGAGCCAATTTGTGGTTGGTAGAAAGTGAACCTGATTGATATGAATGCGAAAAAAAGTTGAGAGTAGAGACTGGGAACGAGACTAGTAATATTATAGGTTATAAGAAAGGAGTTACTGCATTCTCATACAATCCTTTGAAGGTGGAGGAGGGATCTGTGAAGCAGTTTCCGAGCTATGAAGACAGAAATTACTACTTTCAAGGCACTTTAGGTGATGCGTTTGTACCCGGTAGCAGAGGTGTCCAGCATAATGAGATTGGTGCGAAAGAGTTTGTGTTGAAGATAAATTCCACAGTAGTTGCTTCTTATGAAGTCATTAAGGGCTTCAACTGCGTCATGAATCACCTGAAAGGCAAGGGTGTCCAATGCTGCTATCCTCTCACGAGCAGAGATGGAAGCCAGTTGGAACTCTATAGTGAGAGTCAGCTTTTAAAGGATGGAGGCAATCATGAAGAAAGTGGCAAGGAGAGGGAATTTGCTATCCGTGTCCTGGTCTTCCTTCCTGGAGAAATGCTAGACTCGATTGATAGAGTCCACATCACACCAAGGCTCATGTATGAGACTGGGAAATACATCGGGAATCTTGATGTCATGCTTCAGGTGTGTTAATAGTCCATAATAGCATAATATGGGATTGCTTCGTCATAATATTCCACTTCTACCTACAGCAATGCTATCAGAAACTGAGCTTTAAAATTTATTGTATACCTAAACCCTCAAATCTAACTGGTACCATAGGCTTGTATGCATAATTGTAACAGTGTACGTATTACCTAATGAATGGCAGACCTGAGGCACTCAAATTACCATAATATAGTACAATGCTAGACTGTTGGTGAAATTCTTCCTTCCAAGCCTCCTTCATTTATGCTCAGGGCACAGACAGTGAATCAGTGCTTGTTAGAAGTAAGAGCACTAAGACTGAAAATTCCCATATAGGAGACCCTTAAGGGAGCAGGGAAGATTTGGAAGATTTTTGTTTCTTGCAGTATGAATAATGGAGCGCATGAGAGCCTTCTGTTAGTCTAGCTAGCTAGCTATTCCCCAGGCTATTCTACTGTCACCATATTGCCATTTCTGGGAACTAAAAACTGACTTGTTTCACTATGTAAATGGTTAGCCTTTGTTCTGGACAGCCTAACATAATTAAGCCACTTATCGCAACTAGGCAACTAGCTGCATAGCAACAGTTTCCAATGCAGCACAGATGTGATAGGCGGTTGCCAATGCAACAGTGGATCAGGTGGCCCATGAATTTATGGCAGAAGTGTAACAAAGAACTCAGATTACAGTTGGTTATCATTACTTGAAGCCTTAGCTAGGCTGCAGCTAGGGCGAAGGCAGGCTTCACAATTTTTTTGTCCAGAGTTCGGAATTTAGCATGTGAGCGTGGAAGTCCACATTTCGTTATTCATTGCCGAGCGGTAGCGAGGCAACTAATCGCGATGCATAGTCAGCCCATGTTTGTATATATATATATATATGTCCGTCACGCTTTGGGCCCCTGGGGGCCCCCCGGGATTCAAAATGGCGTCTCTTACTGTTTTGTGGACGCCGTTTTCGAAGCTGTAGTGCGCGAAAAGTCATCGATATGGACAAGTCTACCACATCATTTCTCGAAGAGAGGCTTACTGCAGCTCCCAGGTTAGTACAGTTTGTGTAGCCTATGTACAAGTAGAGATATGAGTGCTGGAGTCGGGCGGCACGAGTCGAGCAATAGCTACTAACGTGTCCACTCTCCCGTACTACTAGCTACTTGGTCACAGGTCGTTTCTCCGCTCTCCGGTAGTAGCTATGACTGATCGATCCTCGGTTATAGGCCGGCTGGCTAGCGCTCGCAATGACGTATGCATATAGCGCAATTTCGGGACATTATTTTCGCCCGCCCAGAATCCCCCTGACATTCTCGCTACCGCGAGGCTCCTTGCATTTCAAATGTACACCTAGTTATTGTATAATATTGCTAACACACACAGACTCTAGACAGCTGCCAACAGTTTGCCTGGTTGTTTCATGACTTAAGGGAGCAGGGAAGATTTTGAGAGTCTGCCTATGTTCTAATTATAGATATGCACGTAGCTAGGAGCCTGGTTGGAATCAGGCTCATTTCTGGACCACTCAATGTTGTCGCTTATTGTAATTATAAGAGCATCACTTGCCACAATCTAGCCTTGTTCCAGTCTCTCCCACAACTTTTTGTTTCTTGCAGTATGAATAATGGAGTGCATGAGAGCCGGGAGGATTTGATCATGTGACACTGTAGCGGCACCGTGACATCAAACCCACTTTCATGAGTTAAATCCGGTTTGAGATTTGGAGTTAAAAAGAAGAGGGTGCCACAGTATTGCATGCATCGGCAGTTGCAGATTTCTGAAGGTACCCGGGCAAGAGTGACTGCGTAGAAGCCAATTTATCTGCGCAAAGCGCAGAAAAAATTATCCTGGAAGGCAGGAGGCACTCTTGTAGCATCTCGCATTTTGTTTTCGACTTCAACTACATTTACCTCTCTCATTTCTGTGGTGGCTAATCAGTCTCGATGCACACAGACTCACACATGCATCCCAGTCTGCACGCTCAGTCGCAATACTAGAATCTACTTGCTTCAACCCACGCAGAGTTCCACTACTGATGCATGATACTGCTTCTCTTAGCTAGGCATAAAGGCAAGCATTCGCTTGACCCCCTTCTCCTCGAACTCCATTTCGGTAGCTACGTGATAAAATAGACACTATGCGTATACACATAGTTCCCTTAAAATAACCCGAGCCTGCAACCATCGATGATTGCATGATTGAATCTTGCAGGCTCTCACTCCACTTTTCATACTGTAAGCAACGAAAAGCTAGAGGGAGACACTGAGAATTGGAGGCTAGGCAAATCTCTATATTGCATTGATGTAGCTATTGCTTCTACTCAGGATTTCCATCACCCTGCAATCTCAAGCCGGGTGTTCCTCAATTGGGATCTCAAGCATTTTCTCACCTTGAAGAGGTTCCTGCCTAGTATCGAAGATACGAAAAAGAGAAACATGGCTGAAAGAGTGCTCAAATCATTTGAGGAGCATGTTTCACCCAGGGTTCCGTTGCTAAAACAGGGCATAATTCACGGTGACGCCAATGGCCTAAACATTATTGTTGATAATCACAATGGAAGCTACCAAATAGCAGGTATCATCGATTTCGATTGTATGCACACTTGCTACGTGTTTGAACTTGCCACAATGCTTGCTTATGGAATGTTAGAGAATGCGATGCCATTGCAGTTATCTTGTCCGATGCTGTCTGGCTATTTACAGGCATTTCCCATGACCGAAGAGGAATTGGACTGCCTCTACTACTGTGTCCTTGCTCGGCTCGTCCAAACAGCTGTACTGGGTGAATACCAATTCAAGGAGGAACCTTGGAATGCTTATCTCCTGACCACTCCTGCAAAGGCCTGGCGTGTGATGGAAGAGATTCTTGCCACCCCAAAGGACAAAGTGGATAAAATGTGGACTAATGCAGGACAAAGGACTCTGTCACAGTATTAGAATTGCCATTAGTTTGGTGATAGTCTTGTACTTGTTCGCCTGTTCGCTGGATCCCCAGCCCCTCCCATTTAAGCAATCGCGTATGTAGTCACGTGCACGATTCCTGCTCCGCTCGTACCTCGCGTAAGATGGCTAGTTATGATGCTGCGCTACCACCGGACCTCAGCGGTGATACGGTTGCTCTCCTCGTCACTGAGCTGTTTCCTTTTGAAAAGGTACTAGCTGATAAGTATACTATGCTACGAACCGGGAGCTTTAATAGTACAATCATAGCTAGTACAAGTTGTGATGGATGGTTTGCATAAATTAATGGATGGCGTTTGGTAAGGTGCAGTGTTGCAGACGTAGTGAACTTTTTAATATTTTGGTAAACAGCATTTAGCTATCCCAATGATGCATGCATGAAAATAATCAACCATATGAGAGCAAAGTTGTGAGGAAGTGGCTCATAGTTCCTGGTATTGTGTAAACACTTTGTTCTTACAGACTAAACATTGCAAAACCATATACCTAGACGCGTGAGTAATGCAAAGTGGTATAATAGCCCAATGGCCTTAATACCTAGCAGCCAGATGCACAAGACGTTTGAGAAAATCGCTTTTTCCACCACGGGCATGAAAAAGGCAAACACAGAGCCGGTATTTTGTGCCAAGATACTTCTGATATGATACCTCCTTCATGTTTTCAGTGGAAACATTGCATAGGAGACGTGGTTTAGAAGTGGTGAGTCCGTCTGAAACAGCTATTTTGCTGCATGGCTCTCCACAGCAGTCATTGGTGCATCGTTTTTACCGAAGGCTAGCTTCTATATATGAGTATTCATTTGATCATAAAAATTATTGAAATTCAAGGGCAATTTTGTAGCAGCAAACAGCAAAACATACAGTTAAGGAACTTTTAATTAATTGGGTGGTAAATGTAGTTGGTTTTATATCAGCCTCTTTCTTTCAAAAGGTGGAAGCAGTAAAGCCATTTTCAAGCTATGTAGATAGAAACTTTTATTTCCGGGGCAATTTAACAGGGAAGTTCAGCGGCCCAAAAGGGAAAGAGACGATCAATGAGTTTGTGCTCAAGATTACAAATGCCTCGGTCAGTTATGAAGATACTATTGGCCTGAATTCTGCCATGAAACATCTGTACGGCAAAGGTTTCCAGTGCCCCTATCCATTGTTAAGCAGGAGTGGCAAGGAGACTGAAGTGCTCAATGAAAACCAACTGTTGAAGGGAGAATTTAGCAATCGTGAATCAAGGGGAGAGGAGAATAAATTCTGTGCTCGTGTCCTGTTCTTCATTCCGGGAGAGATGATGGACAAGATTGACCAAGTATACGTCACCCCTAGGTTCATGTACGAGTTTGGGAAGTACATTGGGAGTATTGACGCTGCTCTTCAGGTAATGGCATAGCTAGCTCTAGTGAAATGCATACATGTACATATGTTGCTAACGACAGTAATATTATGATATTAGCTTTCGCTCCATTATGAAAAAAACTGAGTTGTTGGAAGACATATTTTTGTTACCTAAACTCAATTATGGTAGCATAAGGCCAGAAAAAGTATACATGTTTCTCATCAGTACTCCCTTCCACTTGAGATATACTGTAGGGGTGGCTTTGTTGGCAAGGGCCTGCCTGCTATTTGGAGCAATAATGACATGAGAAGCAGATGAAAGAGTAGGAATGTGATGCAAAAGATTAGAATTTGAAAAATTTCCAATCCACTTCTGTCAGTATTTTTGTGCACACGTGTGTCAAGTCCATTATAGAAAGAAGTCGGTGGCTGAACCAGACAGCTCCTATAGCAGTGAATCTTACTGGAGAAGCAAGCGAAAATGTTGTGTAGCTGTTCATGGTTGTTTAGCCGCCTAGAGTTTTCTACAGATGGTCATCGCAACAACACTAACCCAGTAACCCGGGCTCCTACCAGGTTCTGATGATTGCTTCTGAATATTGTGTATGTTGTAGTAATAGCAGAGGCTTAGTCTAATTGGCATAGTCATGGTTACTGAAGTTGTCTCAGGCTCTCAACTCTGGCTGCAACCCTTGGTAGTCATGAGTCACAAGCAGCCTTTTTGGGGTTGTTGATCACTGTAGGGCCGGCCTACTGTCGCTTTGCTAGACAGCTGTGACCTATTCTAAGCCATCCTCAAGCTGCTCTTCTCTTAATCACTCTTTAGCACGTGTGTGCCCAAAACAGGAACAGAACTACCATGGGAATTTTATTCTTTTACACAGTTGTTGTGCGCTCCTACTCTTTCTTCCACTATCATGTACTCCTGGTTGAGAACGTGTACATAGTACTGTGGTTGTCAGTCTACGCTAAGCCATCAATAATTAAGTGAACACTTCCGATTATGCCCTACGTATAGTTATGTGTGGAGGCTGGGATTGTCTAAACGGCAGCTTCTTTGCCCAGCTGTATCTCAAAACCTATTTGGTGTCTGTTGATGAAAAGGGGGCATATGTATTGCGTGGTAACTTCCACTTCATATATAGTGCTCACCAGGCCAAATCTAAAGATATACAAAAGTTTGCTAATCTATTGTCTGGTGCAGAAAGCAAATGGAACTTGACAGTAGTAACTATGTAAATGGTTAGCCTTTGTTCTGGACAGCCTAACACAATTAAGCACTTATCGCAACTAGGCAACTAGCTGCTTAGCAACAGTTTCCAATGCAGCACAGATGTGATAGGTGGTTGCCAATGCAACAGTGGGTCAGGTGGCCCATGAATTTATGGCAGAGGTGTAACAAAGAACTCAGATTACATTTGGTTATCATTACATGAAGCCTTAGCTAGGCTGCAGCTAGGGCTAAGGCAGGCATCACAATTTGTTTGTCGAGCAGTTCAGAATTCGGCACGTGAGCGTAAAAGTCCACATTTCATTATTCATTATTGTGTAATATTACTAACACACACAGACTCTGGACAGCTGTCAACAGTTCTCCTGGTTGCTTCATGACTGCTCAATCGGACCTATAAGGTCCCTAATGAATTTATAAACCAAAGTAATGATCGTTTTGTTGGAGCCCATAACCCAAAGGGAAGGAGCGTTAAACTTGTGTATGTATACTGATTCCACCTGTTGTCGAATAGCACTTGCACAGTTTTCTTGTTGGTGCTATTTGACAACAGGTGGAATCACTAGTTTAACGCTGGGTTATGGGCTCCTGGTAGGGCACACACCCACTAGCAAATGAGACGATCTACTACATAGTGCATGTACAAGGTAGCTGGTCACATGATAAAATGAAAACTGAGAATTCCCCCCAAGTATCATGTGGGCGGGAGGGATAATAATCAGCTTTGCCTAGCCTTATGGCAGGATGCTTGTCTCGATTGGTAGCCATTGTGCAGTTGACTATCACAGAATAGCATACTTCCGGTTGTCATCATAGCAAGAAGACATTAACTCACGTTATGCTCACTGCCCTGAATAGCTCACAATTTTAATTAACTCACCTCTAAGACATCATAACACCAATTTTCTACATCCCATCTTACTGCAACTAGGCAACTTTAATTATACCAGGAGAATTGTGGAGTGAGCCACAGCGAGTTTACATTTATTTACATTAACATGGAATAGTGGATGTACAGTTCAGTGGATGTAAGAAAGTAATACCACAGGGGTTAGAAATGCGTATTGCACAACCATGCATGCTAAATATTTAGTAGTCTGCATGTCTTTACTGTGGTCTCTGCTGCTTTCTGTAACTTTTTGCGCTTGGCCAACATTCTGGTCTCTCCTGTTTCTTCTTTTTGTTATTTATGCTCTGGCTAGCACTTGGGTTGCTGGCTGGCCTCCCTCTGCTCTACTGCCTCCACCGATCACTGTTTGCACTCTAACTGGATGGTTGTGCCCTCTGTAGTTGTACTTGCTGTCTTCTCAAAAGTTCACGCTCCAGACGTCCCTCCCTAGCTTCTGGTGACCCATATCAGCCTTTGCTCCCTCTCTTCTAGTTTTGGGCAGGTCTCTGTAGTGCAGTCTATGCTATTCCAAATGGGCACATGCACTCTTTCTCTCTCAACGAATTAGCCGCATCAGTGCGGAATTACCTTTGCAGTGTGTGCATGCTGTTGAAATAGGTATGTAAATGTATTTGCAGTATGATAATGCATGTGTGACAGAATTTGCCGATTCACGTCACTAGCTTGCTAAGGTTTGCCCCTTATAACCACTTAGCAACGGGTTCCAATGCAGCATTGTTGCAAATGCAGTAGTGGCAGGCACAAATAGGCTGGGGGCTCTTTTACTAAATTTCTAATGCCTATTGTGCAATATATTCCAAACCAGCTCATTATATACTAGGAATACGCAAGCGTAATGTGCCTCGCGTGGCTACCAGAGGCATGCATAAACAGGTAGTTGCTATGTATTGAGGCTACACTACCTAAAAACGACTGTAGAAAAAAACAACTGGCTTTCAATAGTAGATCTCTAAGCTGTATCATGCATATTGACATAATTATTCCCTGGGACGCATGCCCGCAGACCTTTTCCTGACATTATCACACCCCGGCTTGCTCATGTGCACGGGATGCGGACTGGGGCTGGGGTAGCCCCCAATGCACACGGCGCCGACTGTTTTCGCGAGTCAGCTAAGAACAGAGAAGCAGTAATTCTGGAGCAGGTACAAAAAGTGACTGACATCTACAAGATTTTCTGAGAATCAGCCACAGGTGCCACAAGAGAGCAAACAGAGGAGCTATAGTGCTTGAAACTCACATTCGCATTACTCCATCGTGCCATCCCGTCTCCAGCGCTCATATCTCTACTTATATAGCGGGTGCACAAACTCTACTAACTTGGGAGCTGTAATTATAGGCCTTCTTTGGTAAAACTAAATGTATGTGGTAGACTTGTCCAACTCTCTGACACTTTGTGCGCTACAAGTTCAAAGACGGCATCTGCATAACTGCCAAAGGCGCCATTTTGAACACGTGCCGTTGCCCCGGGGGTGGGGACGGACAAATATGTATTGTATAAACGCTAGCTGAGATTCTAAGCCGTATGTCACCATTATAGGCCTCGCTGCGCTCTGCAACTAGTCTCACTATATACCCTTGTTATTAGAATACAATTCTTGCTCTGACCACTTTTCAGGTATCATTTCCGCATAAGTGTAACAATGCTACAATGGTTATTTTAGCCCCCCCCCCCCCCCATTACTGACATTCAAGCCCTCAGGTGCTCATTTTGTCCACATAATGACAATTTTGCAATACTCCAAGCATTGTTTGATGTAACCTTGTACTCAGATACTTAATAAGTGAATGGCTTGTATCAGAAGAGGACGACCAAGGCTGAAATTTACTTGTTTAGATCTCATTGAAGTGACATGACAAAGTAAATTAATTTACTGTGTGTAGGCTTACAACTAGTGGTTTACTGATGAACGTTACTTGTATAAGTGTATTAGCTATTTGAGAGGCTTTTTTACCACTCAACACAAGTGAATAATTCTCCCACTTCTATTTGCCCATTTCTTCCCCTTTTGTTTTCCGGTGTATAAACTCTAACAATAGCATTCACCTCTCCTACAAATGCAGGACTTCCAGCACCCTGCAATTTCAGGCCGAGATTTCTCGGGCTGGGACCTGAAGCATTTTCTCCACTTGAAGAAGTATATACCAAGTATTGAAGATCCAGAAAAGCTGAAGATGGCTGAAATCGTGCTCAAGAACTTTGAGATGCATGTACTCCCAAAGTTTCCTTCTCTGAGACAGGGTGTTATTCACGGTGATGTTAGTACACAAAACACCATTATAACCCAGAAGAATGGCAGATATGAGATCGTGGGAATCCTAGATTTTGCCGAGTGTTTTCACTCCTGCTACGTCTTTGAAGTTGCCATCATGCTTACTATGGTAATGATAACGTTAGGTGGAGAAAATCCATTACAGGTTTCTTGTCCGGCACTTTCTGGGTACTTAAGGTCTTTTCCCATAAGCGAAGAGGAACTGGACTGCCTCTATTACTGCGTCCTCGCTCGACACTGTCAGTCTGCTGTGGTTGGTGCATACATGTTCAAGCAAGATCCTTCGAACGCTTACCTTATGACCACACCTACTAAGGCTTGGCGTGTGATAAAAAAGATGCTGGCAACCTCAAAAGATGATGTGGATAAAATGTGGGCCGATGCAAGGAAAAAATCAATGGAGGACTACATGTATTAATATATATTGTAGACCTTGATGGACAGTTATAAATTTTTTGTTGTGAGTAATTCAAAGCGTAAGTTGATGCCTTGTACCCAGTGCATGTGTCTGATTGAGCCTGGGAATATGGCTGATGCTCTCTACCTAACCATTGTAACATGGAGATAATGCTTCTTTTCCTTTTGGTTTAGTCATAGCTACTAAAACATATTGAATGTTTGCAGCCATCTTATCTCAGCTGCTGCTGTTGCTCTATATATAGAGCTACCTTCAGAGAAGTACATCCAGTCAGTAAGCTGTTGTGAGTCTCATGTGCTATCTAGATGTACCAAAATTAGTGTGAGAGAAAATAGTCAACTAAGGCTTAACAGTCTCTACAGTGGCATGTATACTAGACGACAAAAAACACATTGTGCTAATATTTATCAATAAGTTATATTTGGGCTTCACTGCTGCAATTTTGGTCTCCCAACAGTCTGTTCATTTCTTTCCACATCTTCCTAGGATTTGTAGAGGACTGTTCACTTAGCCTATCAGTATTGCAGTTTAGTTTTCTTCAGCACCCATGTAACCAGATTTCTCAACTTCCAACAGCATTGCTAGCTCTCATCGTACGTCTTCCTTATATTACTGTCAATCTATGGGAGGGTCTTTCTAAACTACTTCTAGCTGCTGAATATGTAAGTCAATAACACCATTTCTCCCAGTAGCCATCACAGATCAAGGAGCGTGATCTAAGTCTGCCTAGTCTGTCTACGTCAAAAATAGCTATTAATCTGTATAAGGCTGTGATTTGCTTGGTTCATTTAATATAGCTATTTCTTTTACTTTTATTCAAGGTGATTGATACATAATATTATACTATGTGGCTGGCGGTATCTAAAAAAAGAGACCTATTTGTACAAAAGAGAGAATTTCAGTATGAGAAATTATAAGAAGCATTCACAGACTTGCATACATTTTCATAACTTCAAACACTGGCTGTAATATAGAAGGCCATCTTTCTCTAGTTCAAGATTATGTAATAATACAGAAGGGAAGGCATGGGGTAAATCACGCATACCATTCCTGATTCTCAAGTACAGGTATCCAGCAGTAAGTAACATTTGATGTTTGCTTTTATTAATTAAGGGATAGTAGGGGGTGGTTGCAATTTTGATTTGTATGAAATGGAGAACCTCAATGTCGCTGTGATATTGTGACATTTAGCTGCATGTGCTGAGTATCAAGAAGTAGAATGGGCTCAACATACTGATATTGTCTGGTGACCACATTCATCGTGGGACCATGCATGTAAGGTTACAGACTGCAATCTAGTACACCTCTGCTTATGCATGGTATATGCATATTTGTAAACTATGATTCTTTCCTTGTGAGGGTCCAGCCATCACACTATACACATATGTGGACACGGGGGGTGAGCCTAAACAATTGCAATAGCCTCGTTCCCAGGCTCCCATCCAGCTGTTCATCTTTTGCAATAAGGAATCAACAAAAAGCTGGAGGGATCACTTTCTCATCCTGAGGAGGTGTAGCCAGTCTTGGGTGCCCAGATGCTTGGAAATTGAAATTCCTTTTCTCCACGATTTCCGAGGGTCTTTAATCTGTTTTTACTCCTGTCGTAGGTCAGTGCACAGAGAATGAACAGTTTTAAATACAGGTGTTCACTTAGTTTTCTGTGTGGTCTGGGCACGAGACTAGCATGATATATCCCTTGTATTATGCACCTGTAGCCTTGTTTTCAGTCTGGAAATAGTACATTGATATAAAGCTCAAGGCTGAAAACAACTATCATTAGGACGCGTGAAACACTAAAGTATTATACCGCTCTTACCTGTCCCAATTCTCACACCCTAAAATAAAAAAACCTGCTCTATGAAAAGTATTTAGTGTACCAAACTCCATAACCTTCTCCCCCCTCCCCCAACAGATTTTATAATTCTACCACTAATGACAGGACACTCCCAGTACTCTCACATTGTTTTTAATTACCCCTACGTCTTCCTAGTGCTTCATTAAGGCCGTTAGTACCTGACCTAAACTTAAATATTAATCTTCTACCCAGATCACCTACCCCTGTAATGATATGTGATTAACATGGAATCGCATGGATTCTTGTGCCATTTGGGAATAATTGCATGAGCAATAGGTAAGGTAATTACATGAGCGAAGGAGTGCAATTTTGCCTATTGCAAATGCAATTATTCCCAAATCGCACTCAAATCCATGTGATTAGCCATACTACATGTAATTTTCAGCTATATTATCTTTAACTGCAGCAAAAATTCATTAATTACTTCTTCCTTGTCTTCCTCTGCCTACCTCTACACATTCCCATTCAGTGTCTAATCTAGATCTCCCTCATTATTCAATTTATTAACTTTATACTGTGCTCATCTGTACTTGTTTAGTAATGTATGTCCGTTATGTGTCCGTTAGCTCTCCATGCACTGCACATTGCTTGTTTGCCGGTGGACTATCAGTAATTATTACTTTGACCGTACGTATCGTCGCGCAACACCGATTCTGCACGACGTGCGGTTATTACAGCACTATACGCCCACTAAAAATAAAATTTGGCAGTCTCCATTCTGCAGCGTGCTGCGGAACGGAAATGGGCTGGCTCGCGAGACTAGGAATCTAACAGGGAGTTCAGTAAAGTTGCACAGCACACAAGAATATCAACATATAATACGGCATAGTGTAAGAAAACAGCTATGGAGTGTCCTGGACTACATTAATAGTCTCGTACCGTACCTTCCCCCGCGACGAAAAACAGAGGATACTAGTATTGGTTAATAGGTGGGTTGATTTTATAGTCTCGCGTAGCCAGATTGAGAGTCTGGCCATAGATAATATAGCTATATTATCTATGGTCTGGCTACGCGAGACTATAGGGTTGATCAGGGCTAGCTTGCATAGTGAAAAATATAACCGTTTACATTGCGGGGCAGGTTTTTACACTGCGCAAAAAACAACAAACAAACAACAACAAAAAACGAAGCCTGGAAAGAGGCGTTGTTCGCGAGGCGGATACCAGTACGGTAGGCGCGGTACTAGGCGGATGTACTAAAGCCTCAACCGGAAACAAAAGCAATAATATCGATGTAGCTATTTACTTACTAGACTTGGCGTATGTAGTAGAACACGCTGTGAGTTGGTATCAACTGAGTCATGGCAATTTTCCTGTTCGGCAGTGTTTGGCAAAGAATCGCACTAATTCTTCTGGTCTGCATCCATACTGGGCTTGTGCGAACCCAGGAAGGGCCCGCGGGAGAAGCCGATTCGGAAGACCCCGTACGCGCCGGTGATGTAGACAGTGCTCTTCTCGAAGAAAGAAGGAAGGTTTGTACAGCCGTGGGGGACGCAATGGAGAATAATCTTCAGAGATCGCCGGAATTCTATGTCGATTGGCCGCTACAGGAAATCGGCAAGCTCTTTTCGCGCACGAAAACTAGTAGTCGTAAGTATTAAGCGTCGCATGTATGGCTGATAAGAGTACTCTTGTTTAGGTGCAATTTTTTCTTCTTTGCAGCTCATCACTCCACGGTTTGTGTGGGAATGAATGCAACCTGCTGCACACCACAGGCTGAGAAGCTGCTGCTTAAAACAACACAGTTGGATTTCAAGAGTGTCTACCACAGTGTTCTACAGGAGCATTTTTCAGAGTGTTCCAGCACAGCAAGGAGCCTATACCGTAAGTATATAGCTATACACCTGCATTGCAGTTGTGTTTACGTTAATTGATCCACCCATACTCATGCATCTTTGTGCAGTGGTAATCTTCAGTGAATGATTAATGTACTGTGTAGCTTGCTTAAATTCATCCAAACCAACAGCCACATTGTTTGCCAGTCTCAAACCCTTAATTTTTTTATAGCTGCTTGCAGATTGCATGTTTTTAATTGATCATGCTCGAAAATAGCCAGATGATTAAGCTTGGTGAAACTGAAAAAACAGTTATCTACAAATGAATTCTCCGTTTACATTCAGTTTTAGCATTATTATAGAAAACCAGGTTATGTGTCACAAAAACCTTAACGTTAAATAATCCAGCAGCCCCACAGCTAGTAAAGTGAAACATTACCTGTAGCCTTGATCCCAGGTATTTCGATGTGGCCTGGGAACACGGTAACCAACAGGAAATGAACGTCTTAGATCACTACCACATTCATAGTCCGTTGGAGCCAGATGTCAGCTATTATACACACTCAGTTCAAGAGGGTGGCCAATCAAGTTTGAGTGCCTCTTTATAAACAAGGAGGAGCTATAGAGCAACTGCAATGTAAACAGCCCTGAGGGAAAGCGTCCTGAGAAGTACTAAAAATGCTGGAGCTTTTAAGCAAGTGGTATTTCTACTATATAGGCTGTGGCAGTATTATACTGCCATAGAAGAGTAGATAATGAAATTTAAATGCACTCAGTTAAGTGTAAACCTTTGATTAGGTATAGTTCCCATGGTACCTTTTCTTACACGTGTGAAGTGTAGGGTAGAAAGAAGGTAGAAGGGTAAACGTTTTGCGTGGGCGAGGACATCTGCAATTCTCAGAGAACGAACGAAGGCAGTGAATCTACACTTCTTGTAGCTACTCTTCAGAGCCTGTTTGTACCACAGACTGAGCGTTGAAATATTGTCACCAGCAAAAGGTACAGAAGCACAGCGGTCTTTTGAGTGGTCCTGCCCATGTGCAATTATATTAAATCATGTCCCAGTACCAGTGTGAAATGCACAGAGAGCCTGGGGATAAGGCTGCTTATGGTCCTTATGATATCCACTGGAGGCATAAATGAACTGCTTCCCAGTCTCCATTCCCATCGCATGTAGTAAGAAAAGTGGGAGGCTTTTGATACGAAAAACAACAACCGGGAGTGGAGACTGGGAACAAGGCTAGGTTACCCTATACGTTAAGGCAGGCTCACTAGCTGGTTACTGCATTCCCATAATTATTGAACCGATTTTTAATAGTCCATTGTCATGAAAACTCAACAAGAAATGGGCATATGGATTGCAAAATCCCTCTGAAATAAAGCTGATCTGTCCAATAAGTCGGGGTAACAGATAACAACTCCATGGCATTGGTGATAGCTAACCAATCCAAGTGGACTACGTATGTTTCACAATCTGCGACTTGCATATTTTAATTCCAGCGAAAAGTTCCAGCGAAAAGTAGCCATTTATTTATTATCAGTCAGCCTGTTCTCACACTATACAATTTATTCACTTCATAGAAGAAACATCACCCTGTAACCAAAACAGCTATAACTAAAGCTAGAAGCTTCTAGTCAGAGACACTTTTTCTGTAAACTTTTAGTCATTCACGTCAGCAGTATGCCTTATTTCTCAGCTAGTATCTGAAGCTCCACATGTTTATTAATGGTCTTACATGTATAAGCAGTGCAGCTTATGAATAATTATACAGTAATACATTTATATTGTAAATGGTGTGTTGCCACTGTAAAATACAGCTTCACAGTGAATTAATCTTGGATGCTGAGAAACAAAAAAATTAAACTACGACCCCTTCATTGCATGTAAACAATGGCACCAGGTCCTGGGTAGGTTCTGAAATCAACCTGTGTACATGTGGTGTTTAGGAGATAGAATTACTGTGAGCTGATGTTCGAATCACAACAACTGCTATATGTTTTACTACAATAATAAAGATAAAAAGAGCGCAAATTATGTTAGAGTGCTTTTTAATAGTTCTAAGACATTAACTTTAATGCAATTATTCAATTGCAATAATGTCTTTGTATGACTTCCTTAGAATGAAGTCATTGAATCTCTACAAGGGGACTAGATAGAGTGGGAACCTGTAGGTTTTCCCTCCTAAAGAAATGTAATTATCCTACACATTTTGGCATGGCCAGAGACTCCAGTCTGTCGGGAGGGTAGAAGTCCCGAGTAACCAGATGTGTTGTGGTGTGCTTTTAGTGAAGTAAGGACCTCTACTGCCCACATCTAATACAGCAAGCTAACATGAGAAGGCAATATCCCCCCTTATCTTGGTAAGGGACTCTGGTCAGGCCCAACTAATGTGGCATGCGTACTGCAAATTCTCAGACCAAATGACAGTAATATAGTGCATGGTAGTTAAGAACCCCATGTAGGTGATATCTTTGCTATTCTTTTCCATATTGCAGATGCCCTGTACGACAAATTCATAGAATCTCACCGATTACTGGAGGCTGAAATCAGTGAAAAAGTACCAGGCATACTTCCCGATGGAGTGTTTCAAGAACTGTTTAAATACATCACCACCTTCATCTACCATCCAGATTTCTGTCCCCTACGAGAACATGTGCAATCATTGGTCCAGGAACTTACCGAGTCTGTTTACTTGGCTCAATTGAAAGATGAGCAAGACATTGACTCTGATCCACAAAAATTGGAGTGTTTGAAAAATGTATCGAGTCCCTTCACTCAGGAGCCCATGGAAGAAATCGCTACTTCCCTAGAAAGACTACTAGTAGATGTGGCCCTGTTTGTTGAGTCAATTGAGATGGCTGGAAAAATTATAGACACCGTGAAGAGACACTCTTTCTCGACTCCTTGTGTACATGCTCTCACCAGGTTAAAGTACTGTGCTATCTGTGGTGCTCACACAAAGTTTCCAGCCTGTCTCAACTTCTGTTTGAATGTCTTTAGAGGATGTTTGGCAGACATCGCTGAGCTGTATGACAGTTTTGCTGAATTTCATGAAATACTGAGGGAATTTTCTGATAGGCTATTTATCGAGCTTCAACCTCAGGTCATTCTTGAGAGCAGCCATCAAAAGATTGTTGCACTGGTGGAAATGCTAAAGAAGCAAAATCTAGTTACACTGGTATGTAAGTATGTCTAGCGTGTACTTATTTGGTGTTATCTAGGCAATTGTGATTTTAGATCACATTCTAGAGTTAGGAAATCCAGAGTCTCTGAACAAAGAATTATTACACAGAACTTCCATGTCCTTATCACTGCAGGTGTCTGCTGAGTGTGAAATTCCTCAGGTTATTCGAAGAAAGAGAAATTCTCTACAAACTAGCATACCTCAAACTTCCACGCCTGTGATCACCACCACTGCCTTCACTGATGTCGACATTGCCCTTGATCCCCTGACCAATGCGATGGCTGGGCAACTCTCGTGCTTAGAAGACCTGGAGATGCTCCTCGACTCACTCCCGGATGAGATGTGCTTTCTCAGCAAGAATCACGTCGGAAGCAGTCGCAATGATCACTGCTGGACTGGAACAAGCCTTGGAAGGTATATAGCTACCGTGTGTGCAATTTTAGTACTGATAGCAAAGTACAGTGAGCCAGGTCCCTCTCGCACTACGAGTGGTGGACGAGGAGGTTCAGCTCAATAGACTACACATAGTTTAGGTAGTTTCATTCTATCAAGTGATTTTGAAGAAAGAGTGTACTGGCAACTGGACGCCTCCGCACGTATTTCTGGAAACGTTTCCAGAAACAATCCCGTACCCTGGCCTTACCCTAATTCCATCCCATCCATTCAGTTGCAAGAATTGTACGTTCCCAGGGCTTCACCCAGCTTTTGTCTCTTGCAGTGGGAGAGCCTAGGAACGAGGCTATAGTTTAGGTATACCGAGAGAGAATTTTTCGCTAACACCTACCCATAAT
The DNA here is from genome assembly GCA_963921505.1 of Phakellia ventilabrum. Taxonomy (NCBI): domain Eukaryota; kingdom Metazoa; phylum Porifera; class Demospongiae; order Axinellida; family Axinellidae; genus Phakellia; species Phakellia ventilabrum. The sequence goes on from OY997397.1 coordinate 4,084,643, forward strand.
GTGGAAATGTTTGCATACAGCTGACGATAAAGCTGTACCACTCATGGCTGGCAAATAATAATTTCGTGCATAGTGACTGAGGCATGAAATTCGTGAAAATACTCTCCCATGAAATAATCCCACTGTATGGTAGACATGGAAATGTATAGTGCATACATATGCATAGGTAATCCGCGTCCTTTGAGCTCAGCATTTTGCTGATAGCTATATAGTATGTACATGTAATGGCACGGTATCAGTCATCTTTACACCATTTCATATGATCAAATGTGCAGGTATGAAGACAAACTGATGGGAAAGTCTAAAGCAGACCAGGTCAACAACACAGCATTCCCCGGGTCGCCCCTGGAAACTGACCTCCTGTACACAGAACAAATTCAGAAAATGGTAGACCTTACAGAGAGAATAAATGCATCGATGCAGCTCAAACTTTGTTTGGAAAACCAGGAGGCGGACTGTGGTCCTCCACAAGTGCTCTGCAGAAAACCAGAGGTGGTTGAGTGTACTGGATCAGGGTGTGGCTCGGGAGTAGAGGAGAGTTACTCAGGACTGGGTGATGTCGAAGAGGGAGACCAACCGGAAGAGGACGACAGAACAGAATTTGAGAACCAGAACAGACCCAATTCCTACACACAGGATCCAAGCATGATTTCCACTAGCTTTATAGATCCAATCGTTATCACTGATCCAAACCTGAATTCTACAGATGATAATACAACAGACCTGGAAGTTGATTACATTGCTGATACAGATCCAACCTCCACGGATGACAGTGTCACAAATCCCATTGTGATAATTGGTGATTCTGAAGCTGATGATTTCGAATTTACTTCCAATACTGAAAACCATAAATCAAATTCTCCCTCAGTCCATCCATTCCACCACCTCCTCTGGGTATCCATATCGTTTGCTCTCTATCTTTTGTGAGTTGACATTCACACACCCTGCACTTCCTGCACTGAAATTCAATCCTCCAGCCAGACCAATCTCTCACTAATCATATCCTTAGTTTTTGTAAGGACATGCACATGCAATCAGTTCACATGACCAACATGGCTAAAAAATCACTTTGTCCATGAGATTCATGCCAGTATCAGTTAAACAGGTGTTTATGTTGTAAGTCATTATTTTCTGTGCCTTGTTGTGTATAATAACAGTGTGGTATTGAATTGCAGTTTATTATTATTTTTTGTATAATTTTTGTATCAATTTCCCGACTCACGGATTATGCCAGCACAGTGGTTGCTGGAAGAAATGTTACAGGTCTATTTCCCCCCATGTAAATATTATTGGAAAATTAGGACTTGTAAAAAATATTTTTTGTCTCCTTTCCAGCACCATGCTTGCTGGAAGAAACGTTACAGGTCTAGTTCCCCATGTAAATATCAAATTTTATTTTTTGAAAAAGTTATAATTTTATTTTTTGAAAAGTTTAAAGTTAACTGGACTTGTAATTTTTTCTGTCTCCTTTTTTATAACTATATATGTTCAACTGACTGTAATCAGTAACATTTCATAAAATTATTCAGAAGATTAAAGTGGTGGGTGGGGGATCGATGGATTATGCATGTATATGCAGTACATGTAGATAATTTCGGTGAGGATGTTTAACTCATTATAGCGTCTCAAGCGTAGGTGTGAGACACACCCCCTGGTTGGTAAAAGCGTTCCATGTCATTGAAGATAAGAAGACTTGCTATCTATTGGTATCAGACCCAGCTCCATACCCTGTACCTCCTGTCACTGTACTTTTGCTTCCAAAAATCAATCTTGAACAGAGATCACTCTGAATTGCTATTTGCTCTCAACTTGTAAGGAACATCAATCTACATGTGCTATATTATCATTGAGGATATTTTTTTACTGGTAATAAGATTGCTGTATGTCTCCTGTGTCTGTCTGTTCATCCACACTCATCACATTAGCCTCATTCCCAGGCCATTTGCAGTTCTAAACGCAGCCTGGTACCACTGTTTACACATGCACGAATGTAAGGGGTTGTATACTATGTATGGATACTGTTGGTTTATTACATATCCAGGTCATGAAAGTGAAAAATGAAGACAGTAAGCTACATGGTTTTTTCACCCGGTCTGTACCTAGAAACCTAGAAAGTGATTGGTAGTTTGATTCTGCAATTTTGTCTGCCCCTGAAAGGCCTAGAAGGCCCGATCTAGACAGCTCAGATAGTGCATAACCTTCAGTTCAATGCTTTATGTGAAAATACCCGCCAGTCTGGTTGAAATATCAATCTTTTTCGACTTATCAGATACCACCATATTATGCATAGGTCCGGATCCCATACCCAGTGCAACGTAAATCTCAGACTGCAGATTACCTGCATGTTACTGTCCCTCCCCTAAGCAGAGGTGTTGCACCTGTAGACCAAGGAAGTAGTGCAAAGGTCACTGTAGTGTCTATAAGAGTGTGTTGTATGGCTTTGCCCACCCTTGAACCAAATTGAGCTCCTTGCAAACAGGAAACACGATGCTCACGCTTGCTTTCGTATGTGTGTGTGTGTGTGCGTGCGATTCTTAGAAACCTGTGAGTATGTAATTCAAAATTCGTACTAATACTGAACCAGGGATACGCAAGGACATTATGCCTCGCAAAACTACACGGCTACATGAGGCCTTACATCTAGCTAACAGGTAACAAATGGGACGGGACTGGGGCTGCACGGAATTTAACCCTTAGGGGACGGGCCAGTTCAAATAAAGTCTGGGCAGTTCTATGTCACATATCTGTGACAAGTCATTTTGCAAGCCAGCCAGTCATGAGAACAAAAACTACGTATATCAGGAGCCGTGCATGTCAGTGGAACTCAAGGTACAAATAACAAATGGTCTTTAATACATTGACGTCTCTATCCGCAGTATATTCCCAAGGATCAGCCATGTTTAGCTCAAATTACGTAACAATCACATACCTACTAGCATGAGCAGCAAGGAATCATCCGTACGCAGAATAGTGGACATATTCATCTCACATCTTTCCCACCCCCATCAAGAAGTCCCGTATGCATGCAGCTTATGTCATGTTACCATAATGATGATAATCTCTGGTGACAATGCAGGATTACATAAACAAAATTATAAAGGTAGAATTGATTGTATGTCATACAAACTGAGTACAGTGCTTTCCAAGGAGTCTTAACAAACACACACACATACACACACACACACACATACACACACATACATACCAGTAACTGTTCCCACTCATAGGCTACAGTAAGCTTGAAACAGCAATATGTCCTCCTCACGCTTGGGATAGAGTCTTGCCTCCCTGCCAGCAGGCAGGAAGACGACCGAGCCCCTTCCTATCTCCTCCCGCAGACCATTGCAGCCCAACTCCAGTGAGCCGGAGAGGACGATGAAGATGCTGGGACCTATGGAGGACAGAGGACAGGAAGTAGGCAGAGTTAAGAGCACACTTTAGCATATGCAAAAACTAGACCCGTAGTTCCTATTGCCCCCCCCCCGCACACTGAAGTCTGTCCTCCATACACACATTTACCATGTCATATACAAGATATTTGATCTACGTTTTTCACATCACCAGTGACAATGATAAAAACATGTAAGAAGAGGTTGCACTAATAGATATTCCTATATGAAGTGCTCCCTGGATATTGTAAGTTTGCCTGAGGTTTTTTAATACCCTTCTGCCAATTATAGTAATAACTTGTTTCCATAGCGATCCCTCTTTATCCAGTCAAGTGCTGCAAAACTACATTAATTAACCCTTTAAAGCCCATTGCGCATGCGCATATATCACTGAACTGCCCACAGGAATTTAATTATTTCACGTGCATGGCAGTGCATGCTGATTACAGTCTCGTAGTAAAAGACAGAGCAAGACAGCGACTGAACTCACGGTAGAACTGAAGAGAAGAGCTCCCAAGCTTCATTTTGATACTGGATTCAAGCGTGATTGAAAGGAAGAAAGCCATAAGCGGCAGCAGACTTCTCGGGCCCGGCGATGTTGACGATTATCACCGTCACCTACCCTCAGATCCAGCTGACAGAGGCTACAAAGGATTATCAGGCCATCCCCACAGATCTACAGCAGTGTTGCACCTTGTGTCTAGTTGATTACAGAACCGCTAGTGCCGTTTAGCAGCCTAGAATACCCGTCCTTGTTGTATCCGTCTACTAACAGACGTTACTCATTGCATAATAACTCACGAACGGCATGGGGAGGTCCCGGGAAATAGTGCTTAAATGAACGTATTTACTTGCTATGACATCGCCATTCACAAAGGGGATCTCCCTGGAGCGAACTCTTCCGGTAGTATCTCGATCGTTTTACATGACGCATATATGCGTCATTGGGCGTTAGACAGTAACGCACGCGATGACGCATATATGCGGCATCGGGCGTTAATGGGTTAAGGTAACCACTCTAAAGCATTCTAATGTGCTCAGATACTCCATGACCATGCAACCAGCACTCAAGAACCCATTATGTTTACTATGTTTGTGGCCCTTTGTCCCCACAACATGTTCTGTACATGCAGTCCTGAGATCATGTCTACTCTCAGAGCTGAATACATAACATCTGTCCTTTGTCCCCACAAGTATGTGCAGTTCTGGGATAGAACCTGCTGCACATGAATCTCAGCTAGTTACACCCTTTGCCCCAAACCTACCTCTGAGATTCAGGCAAAGGGCAGGACTTAAGTATTCAGTTCTGAGATTCATATGTACACATAACATGCACCTTAGTCAAAACAATAATCAAATTTAGTGACCTGTCCTTAGACCACAGTAGCCTTGTTCCCAGGCACCCCCGTCTCGCCTACAAGATACCATGACGTAAGTAGACAGATGGGGGGCGGTGCCCAGTACCGTAAAAGGGTTGAACGATGGATCAGAAAGAAGGAAGCTACAAGCAAATTAGTATAGCATAGATGGCTGACAAGGTTACAGGGTTGCTTGCCTGGATAACCGTTGACATACTCTGCAGTCGTCTCCAGGAACGATGAGCTGAGGTAAAGTGCAGCTAGTCACCAGAACATTTACGCAGAAGCTAGCCAGGTTTAGTATACGGTACTCCAGGGAAGCAGTGTTCTCATACTTTGCTGCTTCTTCCAAATATATTACTCAATGCTTATAGCAAGCACTGTTCATCACGTGTCCACATTTTTATCACATGAATGGGTACCATGTGATGAGTTTTATCAGGCCTAGTTCGCTTTTCGTACTGCAAGCGACAAAAGCTGTGGTGAAGGCCTGGGAATGAGGCTAAGAACCTTAGCCCTTGCCTAATAGCCTGCTGGTAAACAAATTGACTAGGCAGAATGAGAACAAATTAAGTAGAAACTCCACCTTGTTCGCTATACTGGAGAAGGAACACTAACTCTCACTAAGGCCACATAAATTTCATTAGTTGTTTAATGAATTTTCTGGGGTTGAGATATGGGTTGGTCGATCAGTAAAAAATTATTATAAAATCCGCATGCTTCATTAATAACTGCTTCATATCCGGTAGAGTTGGTAACCTGAAGCAACGGGCATAGAGCTAACTTCAATGTGTTAGCTAATACAGGCAAGCAGACAATCATAGTTGAGTGAATAGTGCTAGTAAGTTCCCTACGCCAAGGAAGTAACACTGTAAGTTAATTACAGGCCATGCCATTGTATCAATTTACAGCTTACCTGGTGTTGATTGACCTTACTGAACACAAACAGAGTGTTTTCGCTGTAATCTCCTGTTCCTTGCACTTTATGCTCTTCCGTTTGCGCTATCACCATCAGCTATCACCATCAGCTACCGTGCACTAAACCCATACAAGTGAAACGTGACTAAATATTGCTGATGTCACATTTTTGCATTTGGCAAAAGTCTGAGTCAGTAGGATTCGTTAAATAACAAATATAATGGCCTAATGCAACACAACATGGAACAGGGTACACGCGGACGTTTTTTTCAGTCAGATAATTAGATTAGACCACGCTAATACAAAACTTCCATTGGATGGAGTGTATGATGTGCAATAAATTTCTCATTGGATGGGTAGCTCTCCAATATCACTGGACATTGGACTCATTCAGTAAGGTATACACGTATATGTATGGCTATCTCTTACAAGAGGTTGCGAGTGGACGCATCAATGTAGTTAGTTCATGGGCTCTTACAACAAATTTTACTGGCAGATACGTAGTGCTATGTATATACATAACTGTTATCATCACAATACAATAATCATCTCTGCCCATGTCATGACACCCAGAAAAGTGCAACGTCAACGTGTTCACCAGTAGGTCATTCCTGTATTCACGAGCTCTCACCTATTTTCAGGTGCAACAAGTCTCAGACATGGAGTCTGAGAACATGGCCAGACCAGTATGTAAGTGTTCTGCATTATCAAAGATCTGTTCTTATCTAGCATCACATGGCAACTGACACTAGGAACAGCTGAAGGTGTGTTTACACAGAGGCATAATAATTCATTATTCATTGCAATACAAGTTAGTGCTGAAGTGAGTTTTAGAGTGCTTGTGTCTACCACTCAAGAAAAATGGTCTAGCCTTCACAAGGGCAATTTAAGTGTAAGAGAGCGATACGAATCACAAAGTAAGAAGGTGTACCTCTCACAAAAAGGTAGAAGAGTAAGCATTGAGAGCTAGTGGAGTGAACCAGACGCCAATTCTCTGCCTCTCTCTCTCACACACACACACACACACTGCTATGTGACACTGGACTAGGCTTACTTGAAAGTAGGCCTCAGCTTACATAACAGTTACATGAACCATAATCAATTTTGGTCGCTAACTGGAACAGAAAAAGGCTGTTTTTTCCATTCTGTACATTGTCGGTGCCGTACTGTACTTGTAATGCTCTGACAGCTCATCTACAAAATCTGTGCATGCTGTTCTTGTCGGGACAGGGATGGATTTGTCTAGGCACTTAGCTAATGCAGACAGTCAAGCACTGACTTCAAGCTGGTATACCAACAAGACTAAATAAAGAAGCCAATACAAATCACTCCTTTGATGTCATATCCCTAAAACAGTTGCCTAGGAACAAGTATTTGAGATCATTTTTGCTTGGAAACAGGTATTTGAGATTTGCCTCAAAATAACAACTGGGGAAGTATCGAGTTTAAATCAGGATGTGAAGGCTCCCACAATGAAACCAGACAAAAGCGATCAGTGGGCGAAAGTGGCCAACCGCAAATCAGGAATTTGCCGTTGATGAAATCACAGATTTGCAAATTTGGCTGAACAGCAAATTTGCAAATCTGTGATTTTATCAAGAGCAAATTCTTGATTTAGAGTTCAAAAGCCACACCCACTCCAAATAACAATGGACACTCGGGGCTATCCACTGCCGTACTTGTTATTCAGGGATATGGTATACATATAAATATAGGTGCCTCTTTTCGTCACTGGCATGCAATCAGGTCTGCAGCTGGTCTTGTAGCTACATTTACACGTTTATCTTGTCTACAGATAGTATCAAAACACTGGCAGACAGCCCTTCAGTACTCCAGTAATACATGTACCTATACATTTCCTAAATACGTACATCTGTGCCTTTACGAATTTTATTCAATTATCCAGATAAACAAACATGGGATGGAGTTATCTCCAGACATGCTTGCTTGAGACCTCATTCGGGATGAGTATGCAAGGGAAAAGTTTGCATGTGGCTAAAAATCCGCACAACCTGCTAAATTTTTTACTCCTCGAAAATTTGCAGTATAAGCCTGCCAATCCCATCCCAGGGTATATTGCGCTACACAATACATAGCCACACCACATTTGCCTGTGATGTGTAGGTACCACTCTACCCACTTGCTTCTTTTCGTTTTTGGTTATGTAATGTAGACCTATTTCTTTACTGTGTATTTCAGGGAAGGACGTCTTACTAGCTGATTGTGCTATCTGTCTAACCCTTATGCATATGGCATTAAAATTTCATAGAGAAAAAAAAGTAGGTCTCTGTAGGTGTAGTGTGCTGAGGTCCTCTACATGGTCACATGAATACTGAAGCTACCATAAGTATAAGTCTCTGTTTAGAGTAGCTCTACCGGCCAGTACTGTATATTCCTACACTGACAAGCAATAATGAAGAGAACAGGGTACAACAAGGATAATCCAGAGCTGCGGCGCTCATGAGCCCATGAGTTCATAAAATGCTCATGGGCTCCTGTGTATACCTTGGGGTGGGCTTATACTCCAGGGTGGGCTTATACACTGGAGTGGGCTTATACATGGGGGGGCTATACTCTGGGAAGTGGCTTATACTCTTAAGTGGGTTTATACACTGGAGTGGGCAGGTGTAGTGGGCCTATACTCTGGGAAGTGGGCTAATACATTGTAGTAGGCAGGCTTCACACTGGAGTGGGCTAATACACTTGAGTGGTAAGGCTAAAACTCTGGAATGGGCAGGCTGATACAATGCAGTGGGGACTCTCAGCCTAATACATTGGAATGGGCATGCTTCAATGGGCTAATACCCGAATACAGTGGAGTGGGCAGGCTTCAATGGGCTAATACCCGAATACAGTGGAGTGGGCTAATACACTGGAGTGGGCAGGCTTCAATGGGCTAATACACTGGAGTGGGCAGGCTGATACAACGTGTGGGCTAACACACTAATACACCAATGCAGTGGGCTCTCAGCCTAATACATTGTAGAGGGCAGGCTTATAGCTACAATGCTGTGGGCATATATACTCTAGGGTGGGCTTTTAGTCCAGTACCTACTACCCATGGGCTAGTGATGAAGTGAGCTCAGTGCTAAGTTAATCCTTCCTTTCCTGAGCCCAAGAGATAGGAGTAACTATGTATGGAAGCTAAGCTGGGGTTATAGGTGATTGCTGGAAGCTCGTGCAGAGAAATGCGGAAATCGTGGCACATCAAACAAGGTTTGACTTGGCATCTCTTACAAACTGAAGCAGGGCAAGGCCAGTGAAGCCAGCCCCACACTTTACACACATAGACTGACTAAAAAGAGTTTGGAATAATCATAGTCTTCATTTCCTACCATAAGACCAATAATTCTGTCTGTTTCAAGTGGCGTACAATCTGTGTGCATATATTCCTACGGCCAGTTCATACATAAGCATTTCAGGCCAAATCCTATAATCTTTCCATTGTATTCTGAAATAGTACACATCTAATTATCAGAGCAATACTGAATAGCCCTTGTAAGTCCAGTGAGGCCAGCACTGTGCTTTATGTACAACAACTGACTAATAAGATTTCGGAACGTAGTCTCTTACTATGAAACCACTTATTTTCAAATGCTCCTGCCCATCCCAGCTTGAGCGCAACAGCTTTCGAACTGGCATCTGTTTTAAGTGACCTACAATCTGTGTGTATTGCTAGAACCAGTTCATGCTCTATCATCAGTGATTATAAGCTCATTAGGCCAAATCCTTTTGTCTTTCCATTGTTTTCCACACACCACACATCTAATTAGCAGAACAATATTTAAATATCTTTCTATCATCCACAGCATTTCAAAGGGTACCCACAGACACAAAGAAACCATCGCCATGCTTTGAACATCCACATGAAGAGCTGTGCTACATGAATGTGGTCTCTAACTACACACACCACAACCATCTTCTGGAGACCACTGAGGTCTAACAGAGGGACCCTGCCTTCCCCTCCCACCAGGGCTGTGCTACATGAATGTGGTCACCAGCTACACACACCACAACCATCTTCTGGAGACCACTGAGGTCTAACAGAGGGACCCCGCCTTCCCCTCCCACCAGAGCTGTGCTACATGAATGTGGTCTCCAGCTACACACACCACAACCATCTTCTGGAGACCACTGAGGTCTAACAGAGGGACCCCGCCTTCCCCTCCCACCAGGGAGGACAATACCTTTGGGTGTAAACAAGTAGAAGGGAACTGGTCAAATTTGGAAGGCAGTGCCAAGTATACAGCTTCCAGGCACCACTCCCTACCCAGAGATCACGTCTCACAGGTTATACTTACAAGTATATGGCATCTTTTTGTATAACAAGTAAGAGCTCATGAGAGATAACGGTTTCATTACAGGATTTCCAATGGGAGTGGAAGATACATACTTAAGTGTATTTGGAGAATTTCACCCTGGGGATAGTATTACTGTAGAAACTTTAGAAATTAGGTGCTTGAGAGTTCTTCTGGTGGCTTGTGGGGTCGTAAAAGGTTGAGTATTAGTTAGTAGTCTCATGGCCAGAGCTAGGCTCGCCCCCTCGCACAATAGTTAGGTGCATCCAGTCAAATTTCTTGGGTCAATGGGTGAAGCAATGAAAGTGTAATCAAATATTCAAGGTTTGAATGCCATATAGAGGCATACTGAGGTCTGTGCACTAATGTTGACCTTTCGTTTCAGAACATGCCACACATAGGTACAGGTCTCATCTGTTTAACAACTGCTGCCCTAGATATATTATAAACCTTCATGTTGCTATGGATTGCATATAGGCTTAGAATGCCCGATCTGGAAGTGAAAATCGAGCAGCTCACAGCCACTGCCAGGAGAGAGGCGCTTCCGACTTTCGGTGGTAAGACAGCTAGCGCAGTGTTAGCGGATAGAAAATTACGGGTCCTTTTGCTATTCCTGGCTGATTATAAAGCCATTTTGGTTGTAGAAATCAGAACCTAGTTGCTATACTCGTATACTGCCACCGTTCTACTGATTGCCATGTGACTCAACTCATTTACTGGCCGTTTTCCGTAAATTCTTGCGCATGCGCGAACAGTGTGTACCAGGCCACTCTTTCGTGGACTGGGAACGAGGCTAAATTGCACTCCTGAAACTCTCTGTCTTACAAATTAGCACTCCTGCACCAGTAAACCATGTACCCGATGACATCACCACTGTTACTTCCTTAGCCTGGATTCACTCCCCACACTGTGTACCATAAAGCCAAAGTGGAGCCTGGGAATGAGGCTAGAATTTCCTTTTGGGTAAGTCCTTTGTAGTATTTGTAGGACTTCACCTTTCAATACAGACTGACCAATGACAGCTGTCATCACATACCATCTGTAGTAAGAGCCCACCCCAAGTTTCAGGAAAGAGATAAGGATTCTCCTACAGCCAGTTTCAGTGGGCCCTAAAACGTTGTCACTTGAGTAAACAAAAGCCCACTTTTCTGTGACTCAAAAAAATTAGAGGGAGAACCTTGGGAGGAGGCTAGGCCAACAGCGAGGGGGAGGAGTGAGTGGACTTCTTGCCCGCTTTTTGTGTAGTCATCACCTGGTAAGTGAGGGTCACACCCATACATTCACTGTACACGATTGTGACCTCAGCCAGTGGTCAACGCAGCTCTCTAAGCATTATAAAGGCATAGGCAAAGGAGTGCTCAAATTGATAATGGGTGGGGTTATGTGAATTCTCGTGTGAATGGTCAATGGTCAAATACTAAAACTCAGCGTAGTCAACAGTCAAATACAATAGCCTGTCAAGATCTTGATCATGGTCTTGATGATGGTCGTCGTTGTAACTAATTACTAGCTATAGAGTCTACTGGAGTGACTCCTATTGCTTGATAATAAAACATGAGCCATTGAGGTAGGCACCATAAGGTCTCACCAACACACCCACAAATTAAACAGAAAGTGTTGTCTATTTGTGAAATCATCCCTGGTTGCATTTCGAAAGCAAACAGTTTGTACACAGAGTAGATGAATCCAAGATATTCTGCACTCTGGCCCACCAAGATGATAAGCTTGACCCCACGTGACCATACTGTCAAAGCCTGGAGGCTGGAGGCTGTTACAAGAGTTAGCCTAGATGCCAGCAGGAGTGTACATGTACTGGATAGTACTGTGGTACCGAACTTTAGTGTCATGGCTTAGCCTTGCTCCCAGGTACATGTGTGTGTTTCACTTTAGCTCGCTGTGGGTCTGGTATTTCTCCCATGTGTGAGATGAGTAGGGTAGAAAGATTAATTTTTGTGCGAGCGAGGATAACTGTAGTTATCAGTCAACGAAGGCAGGTAGCAAATCTATCGCACCTACATTGTACTCTTTGGAGCCCGTTCATACCACAGACTAAATGCTGAAACTCTGTCACAGCAAAAGGGCAGTCTTTTGAGCGGTCCTGCCCATGCACAGTTAAATCATGCGAGAAAAAGCACCTGGCTCTCCAGTGTGAAAATGCACAGAGAACATGCTAGTTATAGCTTCTCCAAGTTTTTATAGTCATCACTACTTGATAGATGCTTATCACATAACATAAGTTACCTTGCACACACTGGTACTACAGTCCATATTAGACACTGGTCACATGTTCACTTGCTGCACCCCCAATGGCAGGTGGTAGGAACCATGTGATATTGCATCTTGCTTGCAGGACTAAAGTCTAAAATGACATATGCCTCAGGCCAGTGAGCTAATCCATTATATGGGGCAAGCAGAGGTCAATGGTCCAAAAGTCTAGAAACTATATGTAAAAGAAGCAGGGCATACATTTTTAAATGTGCCTTTATTGCTCATACAGGGATGTGTACATGCAGCCAACATATTCAGCAGAGATGTAGAAGTAGAAGTTTGTACAATGTACGCAATTCATTTTAGAGTCAGACACAATACTGTGTTACTGATCCAATTTCATCCACCACATCAACTACATGGTCAATCATGGGATGGCGAGAAACAGTGTGTGTCAAGATATACATAAAACGTTCTTGCTATTTCTTGGATGCACCATGACACTACATTAATTGAGTTGTTGCTGTAGCACTTTATCACTGATCATTACCCTCAGTCGCAGGCCAATGGTGTAAGTGCTACATGGTACCAAATGAGTATATTCATGTAACGCACAAAAAACGCAGTTTTATTGTGACGCCTGGACCAGCTAGACTAGCTTGAACTAACTAATGCACTGCAGTCTCCCATCTTGTCGTTCAACTTTGACATCATCGTTGCTAAACGTATCCAGGGCTGCTAAGTGTATCCAATGCAGTATCAATCCGATTGGCCAATGCAGCATCAGTTATAGAATTACTACAACTAAGCTATTTGCTGGCTGTACTGTAGCTATGGCAACCTTGGCAGGAGACATGACGTTTGTATTTGCTCGCAAGTCGTTGGAATATCAATATTGTAAGCTACTGCTCTCCGTTTCAGTGTCTGTGCCTAGCTTTGTGATGCTCATGGTGTGTGCGTGTGTGTGTAGCCACACTGTTATCCTACCTTTCACTAAGCTCAGGCTAAATGTGATCACTAAGCAGTCCTTTGTGCTTACTACAGTTGCAGGGAGAATTTGCTGCTTGTGTTCTGTTTTGAAAGCTCTATGTATCATGCCAAACGTAGCTTCTACCAAGCTGTGTACCAAATGCTCTGCTGTTTGTAGCTTCCCAGAGATTTAGCAATTCTTTTTTGAATGGCTTCAGCACAGTGTACAGTTTTGGACAAAGAATATTATGCAGACAGCATTTATCATATAGTACACAGGACTCTATACAGATTTTATTGCACTGGTGATTCCTAAATGCCCCCCACACAGTCACAATAACCTTTTGTTATGTACAGTGACTCTTGCAGCAATTAGGATAGCACCAAACCACATGTTTGTTTGCATGTGTGTCTACCTTCCTGTGAGCTAGATAGGGCAGTGTGGAAACTGGGGGTGTCAGCTTTCACTTGATTTTGACATCTGGGACTTACATTACCAGACAATAATGCACAGTCCACTTATGGAAGATTAATACAGGCCTAATACAGACACAGTAAAGGGTATACAATAGACACAGACCCTAATTTAAGTCTCCCACAGAGCCACATGCATACGTCAGACCTAGGAAGTGAGCAATAGAAGCCCCTCACTCCAGAATTAAGTACAGTGTATTACGTACTATAGCTACCCTGAAGGTCCTCACGTAGCGAAACCTTCCCTTTAAGATACCAGCCCCTAACCCCCCTCCGCAGATTTGTGGCCATAAGAGAAAATTCAAGTAACTTAGGAAGAAAATGATATTAATCTCGGAGAAAGCAAACATCTTTGGGGTGGCATATGTCTTCAGCTGCCCATGGAACAGTTTATGTTTCAAGTCTTATATGAAACCATGATAGTAGGTCATCATATTGGTAGAGTGCACATACACAAGAAGAGAGAGTTGAGAATAAGTCAGTGCATGGGCTCATGCAACTAAAGAGATTAAATTACCCAAACAACTAAAGAGATTAAATTAGCCAATCTTCAGCATTTATAAAACATCTGCCAACGGTCTAATACACAACACCCATAGCCACGCAGAAACACACTGGGGGATTCCCCAAAGATACACAAGGGTTGAAGTAAGGGGAGGCTCTAGAGGAGGGCCTTCTGAGGAGCTGCTAAAATTAGTGGGTGGTGGACTGGAGAGGTAAAGCAAACCACAAGAGGAGGGCAGCTGTGAGACACTTGAAGCGGTTTTTACAGCAGGGTAGTGAGGGAGGGCTTTCGGAGGAGCTGTGAGGCACTTGAAACAGTTTTTACAGCAGGGTAGTGAGGGAGGGCTTTCTGAGGAGCTGCTAAAATTAGTGGGTGGTGGACTGGAGAGGTAAAGCAAACCACAAGAGGAGGGCAGCTGTGAGACACTTGAAGCGGTTTTTACAGCAGGGTAGTGAGGGAGGGCTTTCTGAGGAGCTGTGAGGCACTTGAAACAGTTTTTACAGCAGGGTAGTGAGGGAGGGCTTTCTGAGGAGCTGCCAGTGTCTGGAGGTGGTTTTGTTTACCTGCTGATATACACACAGTGACCGACCTACTCTTAGTAGTGACAACCATCAAACTGCTTCCAAATCTCAGTTTGTAACAGCAATGATCTTATAACCACATCAGATCCACCAGGGAGTAAGGCCTGGTATATATTATTCTTTGATTTTTCTGATCGTTTGCTCCATGGCTGAGATAAAATCGAAGTGGGGGAGTCCTGGGGGTGAGATTACCCATTATAGACAGCTAGGTCTGCTTGTTATCTTGTAAGGGAATCTACAAGTTGTTGTAAAAAGCTTGTAAAAAGCTTGTAGAAGCTTCCAGGGAAATTATGTGGGATATAGTGGCCACACTACTTAATTAACAACAACATGCCATTTTAATGTGGAACACTCTTGGGTGCCACCATCAAAGCATACCTGTGGTAACTGGTAGGGTGAACTCATTGATTCCTGGTGGTATAGTGATTCTAGCCACGGAGAATTCTGGAGTCGGAGGGTCGTAGATGAGCACATTGGGGGAGCTGGGGTGCTGCCGGGGTTGGAACTTGTTCTCCGAAGGGGGTTTGGTGTCGTAGGTGAGCATCTTGCAGAGCGTGTCTTTGTCTCTGTACTTCGGAGTGAGTCCTGCTCGCACCACGTTGTCACTGCATGCCATACACTCCATCACCTCTGAGGGGGAGAGAGAGAGAGAGGGTGTGAAGTAACCGATAATGGCTTGTACATTGAGTGTATGAAATTGTACAAGATAGAAAGTTATAACTAGTACATACATGGTATTCCATGCAGAGGGCCTCGCGGGAATTGAGTTGCATTTAACATGCTGCTCAGCTGACCATTCAGCCAGTCCGAGACTTTGAGAGCGGCGGTCATCACTGTCCTGCTGCCGAATCAGCCTTACCTGCTGTCAATGAACCTCCTGCCAATGTTTCCTCCTCTCCTCGCTACTACTACTTCTGTGTTGCTGCGCATGTACCCTCCCTACTCACTGCCGCCTCTCTACAGACAACTCCATTGTAACGTACTATAACGTTAAATTTTCTTGCTTTGGAAGGACTTTACATACATACATACATACATACGCGAGTCTCAATTAATGCAACAAAATTAGCTGCCTTGCTTCCTGCTTGGACATGCTGACACAACTTCAAAATGAAAAACCATTACCCAGTCAGCAACTACAGACAGCTACCACTGACATTAATTTGTGGCTTGTGGGTTGTTATTATTGGTATGTGTAGCCAATACCTTAGGTCAGCACCTCTCTCACATAGTACATACATTAGACACTGATCTTGTCTACTACAGTGAGGTGCATGTGGTTTTACGTGGGCGGGGTAAATACATGAATGAGCGTAATTTTAACTTATTGAAAGAGCTGATTATATTTATTATGTGACCAGATTTACAAAAACCTGGCACTTCCCATATTTTGACAAAATTTCAATTTGGCCAATTTTCAAGCTGTCATGTCTCGACAACCATTAGCACAGGGAAATGGGCCTATGTGCACGTGATAGTACGGACACCGTTCGTTGCTGAAACTAACCGTACGCGCAACGTTTCAGTCCGTTGTGGGACCACTTGGCATGTTCTAAAACAGCGTAAATTTCTACGCAAAATACCTGATTGGGTTCATAGTTCACAGTAATAAACTTAAGACTTCAATCATGCCACGCTCAAGTGGTCCCACAACGGACTGAAACGGTGCGCGTACGGTGCAGATATGGTTAGTTTCAGCAACGAATGGTGTCCGTTATACTCCGTACTCATAGGCTCATTTCCCTGTGTAGAGCGACATGACTGATTCTTGGTACAGCACAAGACCTTCAACTAAAGGAATCCCACGCTAGCTCTCTTTGTTTCTGCAATACATGCCTTAGTAGCACCGCTATTTTTGGAAAATCGCCGTGCGATCAAAAGTTCCGCGAACTCAGCCCCATATCTTCCTTTTGGTGCATCTGAATGGCCTCATTTCTGGGTTATTGCTGTAGTAACGCCTCTTGTATAAACCACCCATGTTTCATTTGGATGGTGCCTAGGGTTCTGGAGATATGCGTCTTAGAAGCATGCGCATTCAAAAATGCAGGAAGCGCCGGGTTATTGCAAATCCGGTCACATACATATGCTGAAAGCTAACAAACGTGACAGTACTACACCCCACGTAGTGTATCAAGGATCGGATTAGAGAGAGAAAGATTGCAGTACTGGTAATGAACAGACCAAACGTACGTACATGTAGGTAAGATTTTACGTTAGATGTTTACATCTGAGGGGAGCTCATTAATGGGCTCCACTGTAATCATACCTACATACATGTACATGTAGCGATACTGACTCATGGTAATTGAGTTAGTCTATCTGTTACTTTAGTTCCCATTATCCCCCCACATTATGAATACATGCAAACATCCCTTCAGACATCCTCCTGCTGATAAGGGTCGTCTGTAGCCAGCCTACCCTCCTACAAACCACCCATGTTTCATTTGGATGGTGCCTAGGGTTCTGGAGATATGCGTCTTAGAAGCATGCGCATTAAAAAATGCAGGAAGCGCCGGGTTATTGCAAATCCGGTCACATACGTATGCTGAAAGCTGACAAACGTGACAGTACTACACCCCACGTAGTGTATCAAGGATCGGATTAGAGAGAGAAAGATTGCAGTCTGGTAATGAACAGGCCAAACGAACGTACATGTAGGTAAGATTTTACGTTAGATGTTTACATCTGAGGGGAGCTCATTAATGGGCTCCACTGTAATCATACCTACATACATGTACATGTAGCGATACTGACTCATGGTAATTGAGTTAGTCTATCTGTTACTTTAGTTCCCATTATCCCCCCACATTATGAATACATGCAAACATCCCTTCAGACATCCTCCTGCTGATAAGGGTTGTCTGTAGCCAGCCTACCCTCCTACACACAATTGTGCCAGGAATGGGGGCGGTTCTCGCTAGGAAAGGCTTAGCTAGTGAGCACTATAGGAAACAGTGCACAAGAAGATAGGTATTTGTACAGAACAGGGTCTGAGATTATGTAAGGTTCAATAGCTGGCATTCAGATGCATTGAAGAAATCACAAAGTTTAACTTAGAGTCTGTCTGGCTAAAAGGCATACTTTAGTTCTGTGACCAGGGCTCACTCCCTTGTCAAATGGTTGGGTACTAGAAATGATTAATGATTTCTTTGGCCCAACTTGAAAGCGTACAATCCAGGATTTTTATTGCACACTAGACTGCTACTCTGAAGCAAAAAAGGTGACATTTCTCTGTATACGCTGTTTAGAGCCTTGGATAGGCATAACTTTGGCAACAGGAACGCCATTTCAAGGAGGTGTTATCTCAGATTTGCGTCATCTTGGACTGTACATCACATTTTGAAGCCATAAATACAATCAACTCTTTAATAGCTACATGTAGGTTGAATTACCTATCCAACCGAGTGACTCTGGTTAATAGTACAGGTGAGGCGCAAAATTCAAGGAGCTACGAAGCAAAGGGCTCAAAGTGAAGCACTGGTGGTTGCCCACTCGAGCGACTCAGCTCATGCTCGAACTTCATCCCGAAGCCGATTTCAAATTCTCTCCTGGATGGTTCGATCATTTTAAAGTGCCGTGTAAAAATTTCCCTGCAAAGAACGACTAACATCGGCCAACACCAGCCAAGTGATCTGGAGACAAAGATCAGCCAGTTTCACCAGGAAATAAGGCGTGTTACTGCAGAAGGAGAGAGCAGGGGTCCACTCGGACAGTTCAGTATCTCAACCATCGCAAACGTGGATCAAACCCCACTACCGTTTACATTCAATGGTGGTGAGGGCTATGATGTGACTGGTGCAATTACAGTATGGCACCGAGGGGCATCATCTGGCTTGGACAAACACCAGTGTACTGTTCAGCTTACTGTCTTTGATGATGGCGTACCCCGAGTCAAGTCACTGCTGATCTTCCGTGGCAAAGGACTCGGAATTCCTCAAGCTGAGACAAGAGTATATGATCACAGAGCGGTGGTCAAGTTTCAAGTAAATGTTTGGTGCGATGAGGAGTAGATGATGTACTAGTGCCGGTACATGTGGAAGCAACCATTTAGTACGGATACTGACCAACCGAAACTCCTTATTGCAGATGTCCACAAAGCGCAGACAACAGAGATCGTCAGAGAGCTACTGAGAGGAGAAACTCACACATCACTCGTCCTGGTTCCTCCTGGCTGTACCAGTTTAGAACAGCCTCTTGACGTGTGTTTCGATAAGGAGTTCAAATCCATCAACGAGCGCCTGCAGAATGGACACATGCACAGTAACCTTGACAAGTATGTCAACAGTACAATCCCAGCAGGACAGAGTTACATCCTAATCACGAAGTGGGTAGGAGCAGCATGGGCCGAGATGAACAAGAAGTGAGACACGGCCATTCGAGGCTTTGAAAAATGTGGAATCAGTGTCCGTCCGTAACCATGGTAGTAAGTGATGACCTGATCAATGTACGTACTAAGACGACTCGACAACTAGTCCTGAGGAGAGGTCCACTGAGCATGAGGCAGCAGAGAGAGACGATGATCGTGTTCGCTATGGACTGTTCATCTAAAGAAGATCTCTGTCTGAACTCCATGCACTTAGTAGTTTATATGGTTCTGTATAATATACATGTACATGTACCTATAACAACATTTATAATATAGCAGCTGCAGGGCGTGTTAACTTCTATGGGTGCTTATTACCCCCCGTGCTGCATATGCGGAGGCGGGGTTAAGCAATTGGTTTTGTCTGTCTGTCTGTCTTAAAAAATTCTCCACTAGGTGATTTCGCGCATTTAGCGCTTTCAAAACACAGTATTAATAATGGTAGTCACCATATCTGACTATATGTGTGCCTGATTGGCACAAAGCAGTCCTGATCTTGGGATTTCCAGCTCTTTTTTATTGTCGACGAAGTCAACCATTTTAATACGGCAATGAGTTACGCCCACTACTTGGAGTACGCGGATCCGGGATATGCGAGAGCACGTGTTTGTATTATTACTCAGTGAGAGCAGAGAGAAAGTGTTCTGTGAAGTTTCAAGAAATGCAGCAAACTCAAGCGAAAACAAGACAAGGAGAAAAGGCGGCAAAACACTCTGGCCCACAAAAGGTAGCTATGCACGTGTCATCAATGGGTGGAGTTGGGTTGTGGCGTCACATGTTTTAGTCAATTTGCTCAAGCATTTGCTCAAGAATTTGCTCATCACAGTTTCGAAGAAGAAGGAGGAGTTTACCTCGAGAGAAGGAGGAGTTTCCCTCGAGAGAAGGAGGAGTTTCTTCCCGTATTGCTGCTGCACTGCCAAATCTTGTGACATTGGAGCTTGGACTAAGGCTGGTCACTCTTGAATTATTGCAGTTGTTGTTTTCGTATTTTTATCTGGTTTAGTTCGGCTTTTATCGTTTTGTAAAAAAATATTTCTGGTTGGTACTTTTTAGCTAGGCGTCGGCATCTTTTCTACGTTTCTTATTCTCCTTAGGACAGAGGTTAGTCGTCCTGGTGGTCCCCTTTCTTTTATACATATTTTTTTTTACAGGTGTCCATTATATTTGCTTGTCTTTAAATTGTTCCTTAACTTAGCAGCTATTGTAGCCCTGTTGGTTTCTTGGCAATGGCACGTCGCTCTAACAGAAAGAACGTTGGCAGCAAGCTATCTCAGGTCCTGGCAGCTGAGAAAGCGTCGGATACGCTGAACGACCTCCCCTCCCGCCCTTCTTCTCTCCCCCTGCTCCGTGAATCCGTCCGCTGCGTGTGTGGGGTCACTCATGATGATGGTGGGCACATGCTGCTATGTGACATCTGCCTGTCTTGGTCATATTCCTCTTGTAATGGTCTCTTGTGGAATGAGGCTGAGAAAGTATCAGACTTTGCCTGCAGCTCGTGAAAGTCGGTTCTGGGGCTATCTGAGCCCCACCCCCCAACGGAGCATGCTTCTGCTGAGCCCCTCCCCGTAGTGAGTGACGCTTCGCCCATAGAGCCTCACCCTACGGTAGCTTTTCTTTCGCAACCGTGGCAATATCACAGCAATTCTTATCACCCAACATGAAGAAGTGCTGAAGCAAAGTAATTTATTGCACTTGGGTCAGGATTAGCTCTCATACCGGAGTCATTTTACCATGGGAGTCACTGGTAACCAAGCATGGACTTCGTATGGTACACATCGGAAATTTCCGGGACCGGGCCCAGGCATGCTTAGCAAGTCAAAAGGGCAAATCCTGAGAGTAGCCACAATATTCCACGTCCTTTTTGGCTTGTCAGAATGACACACAGGAGGATGAGGTTGAAACCCATGGTAGGGAGTTTGAGGAAGATGAGGTGGGTGGTGTGGTGACTTGTCAAACAATTTGCACACGTTCTTTAACTTTCCTCACAGTATAACCCAGTGAATTTGCTCAAAATGAAAGTATCTCCACCTACATGGAAGTGTCCAGTGGCGCATTCGGTCGTCAAAGTAAGTGAAACAAATTATTACATTTTCTTCTGGTTCCTCCTCTTCAAAGTCAATGGGATCCTCCAAGTCAAGCTCATAGCTGGGTCCTGGACAACCCCCTCCCATTTGAGCAGTAATTTGCTGATTTATGTCCTTTTCCATCCAAAAGCCAAATCTCGCTGACTGAACTTGTTACATGAACGAGTAGAAGCAAAAGACCTCGAATACATGGGATTACTTTCTACAGTTAGTGATGGCAGTTACATACGTAAGGCAGCCATTGCCTTTGTCGAGCTGTGCTGCCAGTACACAACATATATGGTAGGGAGAGAGGATGACGTGTAGAGCATGCAAACGTTTTGTGGTCCTGGAGGATGAGGTTGAAAACCCAGTTAGCGATAGCAGCTACGTAAGGCAGCTATTGCCTGTGTCAGGCTGTGCTGCCAGTACGTATGTATTGTGGTGACATGGTTTCTGTATTTCATTCTGTAATGTCCTTTCCAGCTGCTTGTTAATTCTTACCACTGTGTCCCTGGTCCACGGTTATTTCAGACCTGGCAGTCTCAAGAAGAGACAGCCAGAACAACATCTGTCTACACAATGCTGTCATTGTGGCACAATGACTTCACCAAAGAAAGGAAGTGACTCTACTCTTCAGGAATCCCAAAGCAGAAGGAAACTTCCAAGAATGGAGAGTGCCCCTCTGTTGGTAGCCTTTTGAAGGTGAGATCACACAGTGACAAAGGACTATGTGTACTGCTGGTCAATTTTTGGAGTGTCATCCAATTCCAGATCACAGTGACAAGAATGTACAAGATAAAGTTTGCTCAATCATAGATAGCAAAACCACCAACTAACACTACCTTTGTACTGATATAAATTAATCTCAGTATGAACTACTGTATTACGTGTATTATAGCTGAGGATTCATTAAAGTGTATTGCAGCTTCAAGCAGAAAAAGGGCAGCCTTGTCCCCAGGCTCTCCCAAAACGAGATAATATTTGAAAGCTACTTGAACTTACTAACTATCAACGTGTGTCAGTAAGTGCGAAAGTGGTGATCGAAGGAAAAGGAGATTTTGGAGGCGAAGAAAGGACTGTAAGAGTAATATTTTGTACGTGATGGGGGATGTCATGGGGAGCCTTTGGGAAGAGAACTTCAGTACACTTGAAAAAGGTGGATCATATAAACTGTCCGGAATGATAGTGAGTGTGTACAATATGGCAAAAAAGTATCCATCCATGCCGTAAGATGGGTATGAAATCAGCGGAACTAGGATACAAGGAAGTTACCAGGAGGAATTCGGGAACTCAGATTCTAGCCCCAAAGAAATTTTGGCCACTCTAAAACCCGAGAAGACTAAATGACTGGCTAACCTCAAGTATTACAACGTGTGGACCAGATCAACACTAATTGAGTTTGGCTACAACCACACAGTACTCTGACTGGCTACAGATGGAGTCAGTAGCAGTTGGAGCACAAAAGCAATAATTACTGCACACTGGGTGCATGGTAACTGATATTGAAGGACAGCAAACCAAGACAAGGATTTTATACGGTTCAGTTCACATTCGGCTACCACACCACACCTGACACAAACAGTGTGTCTACCAACACCTACTGTGGCAAAACAACTCCTGCTAGTAGTTTTCTCGACCGGGTGATGGCGGGGCTTACAGGATTTGAGTATGTGCACACATACATTCATGTGTAGCACTGCTAATCAAGCATGCCACCTTACAGATTTGTGACTTTAGCTTCTACAAGAAGTTCGATGATCGAAATCAAAAGCAATGCAAGGATAGGAGCAGGGGTTCTGGTAGAGACTTTCACCAATAGCTGTTGAGATGCTAATTACAGTAGCTACTGCGTCCATATAGTGCTAGCTGACCTCTTCGTTTTTCTTCAATCCTCCTGGGGGAGGGGTCGAGCCACATAGGCCATGCATGCATGCGTAAGGCGTCCCCAAGCTTCTAGCTCAAGTAGTACGTAGCCAAATCCATCACTTAGTGTGTTCTCTGTGGTCTTCCGTGGTCACTACAAAGTCAATCCGAGCTACCATAAGGTGGCCGAAGACGAAAGCGAGCAGAGGGTCGAATACAAAGGTGTGGAAGCAGCGTGCTTTTCTGATACCCAGATCAACGTCATAGAAGCAGTCTTCCAGCATGTGGTCGACATGCTGCTACAAGAACGGGACGGCGGCAAGACCAGTGAGGACACCCAACCCCCTCCCACAGGAGGCCCCGGAGTTACAAGACCGGGGGGTAAGCCTGGGAGGGGAAGCATGGAGAGGGCTGGGACAGCCAGCATGGGCATTCATGGGGGGAGGGGCCTAGTGTACGGCAGCTCAAGGGGCACCGGCTGTCCAAGTATCCCGTAAAAAAGGGGTCAGGCTGGGAACAGGCCAGGTATCCCATCTACAATGGGCAGAAGGCGATAAGGGGTCAGGCTGTTAACCGGCAGTACAGAGGGTACAGGTATACAAGGAGTAGAGGGTGATAAGGGGTCAGACTGCTCACAGGCTAGCCAGTGGTGCCTGCTGATCAGGTATTCCATCTACAAGTGGTAGAGGGTGATAAGGGGTCAGGCCGGTAACAGGCACTACTGTAACACTGTGGTTGACCAGGTGTCATATCTACCTCCTGCTGTAGGTGGAATACAGCTACGTAGGCACGCTGCCCCCAACGCACGTAGCCTGGGGCTTCCCACGATTACAGATGCATCCTCGGATTTACAGCCTGCATCCGAGTCAGCAATCTGTTCGTGGCAATCTTGCCACTTTTGACGTCGTTCTCCTTGGCAACGGACCAACCGAAAGGCAGACATG
Source organism: Phakellia ventilabrum (assembly GCA_963921505.1). NCBI lineage: Eukaryota > Metazoa > Porifera > Demospongiae > Axinellida > Axinellidae > Phakellia > Phakellia ventilabrum. The sequence continues at coordinate 4,108,579 of OY997397.1, forward strand.
AAGCATCACCAATTGCTACAGGAAACACGAAGCTGAGAAAAAACGTGTTTACGAGCAGCGCATACTAGAGGTGGAACACTCAACCTTCACACCTCTGGTGTTCTCCGCGACAGGGGGAATGGCCAAACAGTGTACAACGTTCTACAAAAGGCTAGCCTCCCTCTTAGCAGATAAATGGGGACACTCCTACAGCTCAACTCTCTGCTGGCTGCGTTGTCGCATCTCCTTCTCCCTTCTACGGTCTGCCATACAGTGTATCAGAGGCGCCCGCTCCTCCCGCAGCCATGTCGTCAAGTCAACTCACCCCATCGACCTTGTCAACAACGAGGCACAACTCAGCCCAGTATGAAACAATAACAACACTACATGCTATGTGAACTTCTGTTGATATGTACAGCAAGCCACTTTTATTTGTTTCCTTCACCCCTGTTTTTATTCTTACTGTATTACATTCTAACGTGCTTATTTTATGAAAAAAAAGAAAAAAAAGAAAAAGAAAAAAAGACATGAAGCCAGCTCATCTCCTGGTTGCAAAAGGCCTGCCCCCACTCCCTAGTATTAGTTTAATGTAGAAGGAAGACCTAGAAGATGAGTTAGTATAGCTTATTCAATCAGCTGCAGATGTGTCTATAGCTAAAGCCATTATGGCAGGTAAATTTTTTTAATCAGGGTTTGATTTAATTAATTAATGACATAATGAACACTCTTAGGGCTACTCCTAAGAAGAGTGCACAAAAGGTAGGCACTCCCCTACACTGCTTCCAAGCAATCTGAATCCAATGTTGCTGTGGTATCAGGACGGGGTGAACTACGTACTGTAAGCCTACTGACTAAAAGTTGACCTTTGTACATACATGCTTAATACCGTAGATCAGGAAATTTCCGCGTTAAAATTTTTTCGTTGTCGGGACCAACCACGAAAATTTAACACCGGGTTCATTAGAAAGTTAGAAGCGTGACTATAGAAAGATGGACGAATATGGAAGGGCTTTGTGTGTGCGTGGCTACCACGTTTATCGGGAAATCTGGGAGGCAGCTGTTGGAGAGGTACTCATATGTGAGAGAGAGCCATGGAACGCTAAAGATGGATACGCTGTGGCGGTAAAAAAGGACGGAACTGTCATCGGGCACTTGCCAAGGAAGGTGTCACGCGTTTGTTCACTATTTCTGAGACGAGGAGGCAGCATTCATTGTACGGTGACTGGAAGACAAAGATACTCCGTTGATCTACCCCAAGGAGGACTTGAGATTCCATGTTTTGTGGTATTTGCAGCTAAGCCTAAGGAGATTAAAAAATTGAAACAAATTTTTAATCGTTAGTTATTATGTCATATTGAAGTTATTATTATTCCTGTACTGAAAATTACGATAACTGAAATGCACGCAGTGAATTGTACAGCTTAAGGTTCAGGATTAGGTCTCTTCACTATCTTCTGACTCCTCTTCTGACTCATCATCAGTGTCTTGTTCAGAATCAGTTTCTTGCCTGTCTTCTGAGTCACTAGTGTGGGTTCCATCCAGAGCTCCTGTGATGCCTGACTTTATGAACCCATTGACGATGAATTGCGGGTTTTCACAGATGTAGTCGGCCATGTCCACAAGCCATTTCGCTCCAATTTCCTTCAGAGCTGGTAAGCTGAGGTCAATCGGTTGCAGCTCCAGTGTCTCAAGAGTGCTGATGTCTTGCCCTTCCAGCTGCTTCAATACCTTGTCTGAGTACCACTGCGCAAACTGCGCCTTGAGGTAGTCTTTTGCAGGCTTGTTCACTGCAATGTCCATGGGCTGGAGACGGTCTGTTGTGTTGGGTGGTAGCAGGCAGACATGGATGTCATGCATGTCGAGAAGACTGTTGATAGATTCTGTGATCTGCCCCTTGAAATTGTCCATCACAACGAGTGCTTTTTCATTGCCGATTCTAGCTCGCACTTGCTCCACGTAAGGCACGACAATGGTATTGCAACATGGTCTGTTCCGTTGACCAATGCTTGGGGGAGTGCGTGATATGCCATCCGCTCGAACAGTTGGACTGTACTTCTTGTAAGGCCCACGTTTCCCTTTGTCGCTTTGGATAGCTTCTTGGACCTCTCGGTTTGCCTGAGCGATTGCCTGCGAAGGCATCGAGGACGAGAGTGAACCCCTTGGATCTGGTAGTCCATCTCTTGGTTTCAGGTATCTTAGAAGAGCCATCTCTGATCTCGCAACCGGCTACCGTACTGCACTAGCTTTGAAAAAAGCTTTGAGTGTGAAAGTTTTACTGACCGTAATCATTATTCGTGGCTCTTATTATTCGTTGTAAACTTATTTTCGCGTGATAAATTTTCGTTGTTTGGAACAGCCACGAAATTTTTTTAACAACGAAATTTTCCCGATCTACGGTACAACAGCCAGTTCAACAATATGCGTTCAATGTAGAAGAGTTTTGTTACTATAAGTATGACTCTATACTTTAGCAAATGAATGTGAGATCACTGTTGACTTCACCCATCACTCAGACTTCAATCTTGACAAGAATTGAATAATGGTCAAATTCTTAAGTATAGTCTAGTCATGCAGGAGCTTGCAAAGACAAGTTTGTTGCAACGTGTTCTCCATAATGATGTGGGGTGTAAACCATCACGTGTGTGAGTGGAGCTGGCAGCTTGCTGGACTGCTTCATTTAGGAATTTGTCATCTCTCTATTTTGGTTGAAGCTTGCATTTCCTTCTGATTTAGATGGTGCAGTCGATGGTTGGTGTGATTGTATGGTCTATAGACTGACTTTTAAGTACAGTTGAGCTCAGCTTCCATGCCCTGCTCTAGATCCTGGCACATCTATAGTCGTTAAGGGTGGCTATAATGCCTTTCTTGCATCACCTGACCTGCGACCATGCAAATGAATTGTTTCAGCATAATTTCTGTATTATGCTGTATTATGCTGTATTTAAATTTGCATCTGCATGGAATCATTACCAGAAGTTATTCATTCCCATGGTATGGGTGTATAGCCTTGTTCCCAGGTCATGCCTGGGAATGAGACTCATGATTGTTTTCGCAGTCTGTGAGCAAATCAAAGGTATAGCAAATTAAAGATTGACTGCAAGGGGTGTGTCTAATTACGTAATGTCGCTTCCATAGGGCAAGTGAGAGCGTATGTGCTAACATTGCAGCCAAAACACATCTGAGGGTGTGAGAAGAAGCTCAATTTAGTTGGACTGCTAAAGTGTCCTTATGAACTTGCAGCACGGAAGGACGACGTGAGTTGCTGCTCCCAGGTGATGGCAAGTCCACACGGTGTAAGCAGTGTGCTAGCTTCCGGGCTAGCCTTCGAGTGTGAAGTGTCCGTCTGCAGAAACGAACAGCACAGAGAACAGATCCCAGCAGCAGTGTCCCATACTCTGTACTGTCGAAGGAAGAGCTGCACTTCCACTTTGACCAGTCAAGCATGGCGGTGATGAACCTGCCCAGCGCAAGAAGGGCCAAAAAAGCTACAAGGTAAGGTCAGGCAGCTGAACGATGAACTGTGACCTCTACTTGCCACATACCACAGCTTGCATCACTCCTTAGTTAACCCCCGATCCATCGCTTAGGGTTATGGTTCGTTATCTTATTGCTATTCACGCCAAGAAAGAGAAAAACAACAAATTCCAATGGATGGCCACTACCACAGGCTGTGATTCAAGGGCCATATTGTTAGATGTACTTGCTACCATGTTACTGCTCCATGTGGCTTAATTTGTAGTGAGTAGTTTAGGACAGTTTAATCATTCATAGTGTGCTCTATTTTACAACACTCTGCAAAGATAAGATAACACTATAGAAATCATACAGTACATATACTTGAACAATGTGCGCCTCGAAACACTTAGAGTTAAACAGCTACATTACTGAGAAGTGAAGAAGCGGAAACCATGTATGGCTACACTATTGTTGTGGTACGAGAGGACAGTTTTTTTATGACAGCAAATTACTTCATACCGACTCATTCCTGAGCTCCTCGTGTTCACAGACTACAAGTCTATGTACAACCTCTTTTAAATGTTTTGGTGCCACACAACCTGTGTTTAGTTTAATGGTTTTAATTCATTCAAAGTGACTGAGTACCACACTATTGTGCTTCCATGACTCCTGGTTTCAGCAAACAGCTGTGTCCACCACCGGCTAAGGTTTCGACAGTAAGACATTTGAGTTACAAAGATTGTTCAGAACTGACACTCAGAGATACCACCAGCTATGGTGGGATGCGAGAGCTGTAATCAGCAAGGCAGCAACTGGAGGCAGACCATCAGCCACAGAGCTGAAGCTTGTTTTATCAGCAGTGATGACGAGGCTTGCCTATCGCTCCTGGCAGCGACCTGGGGCCGTAACGAATGCTACAACGGAGGAGTATGCTGCAGAGGCAGATGAAGACACTGGAGAGTCGACCTGTGTAATGCCAAAAGCTTGGCACAAAACAGCCCAGACAGCCTCACACTGACGCAGATCGAAAGACTACAAACTTCTGCATCAATATATGCTGCACATCCGTCCATTGTGCAGTTTGACCACTAACAACCTATTTGTTAATTAATTACCACATGTACAAATGGGCAGCCTGTAATGCACTTGATTAATCTACATGCAATCCAATGGTTGGAGGCCAGTACAACATTTCCCCACCGACCTGCACCCAACTCCGTAAAACAGGAGCAACAGAGCAGTGGAGACAGCTCTTAGGTGTGATGACAGTACGCGACACCTTATCTCATCCCAGATGTCATTTTTGAGTGGTCCACTCCAAGCACTACGAAAAAGTCAAAGGGAGCAGGGAGGCGGCCCAGGCTCACAGAGTTCGTCAAAGCCTGATGCTTAATGAAAAAGTGATAGCAGTGATAGCAGTGAGAGTGAGCCTCCACAGAAGCTCCCCCAGAGACCCAAAAAGCAAAGACACCTGACACCTGTGAAGAAAGTTCTAGCAACAGCGATGGTCATGAGAATGAGCCTCCACGGAAGCCCCCCCCAAACAGAAAAAGCAAAGATTTCCATACACAGTAAAGGAAGTTGCTGCCATCAAGGCATTCTTTAATAACCATATCACAAATTCGAGATATCCCACGCCCAACAAGGCCAGGGCATTCCTTAGAAGGCAGTGAACGGTAAAAAATATTCAGGATAAAGTGAGGCAGCAGAAAACTGTGGTGAGCATTAAATTTGGCGAAATTGCTGAAAACAGCTATATTTTAATATTAGTGAATTTTAAATTTGGAGATTTGGCGAACTGGCGTATGACGTAATAATTGTCCTATCTCGATCCCTAGTCATAAGTCCAACCCCTCCTCAACGTGCTGACTAGGTGAACGGGAAGTTTTTATACTCACCGGCCAACAGGGCTATGGCACTGCACATGAGAATTACGACGAGGATAAGCACTGGGCGTCGCCCGATGGTGACACTTAGCTCATCGCTCGTGTGCCCACCTGTGGAGAACTTGCAGCCCTCCCGGGCAAGATCGAAATCGAAGTCTGCACACTAGCTAGTAGAGCAAGGCAAAGATCCCCATACCGGTACTTGGGATCGTGGAATATGAATGAGATCCCCATACCGGTACTTGGGATCGTGGAATATGAATGAGATCGCTACCTCAATCAGGAATGTGATCTCACTGTTGACAGTGACTGGCAGACATAAGCTCATTAACGTCTACAACCGTCCAACCAGCAAAACAATCCGCCACACCTATGATAACAGCTGCAATGGGTCTCTTCGCAATGGCACTGGCACGCCACTGAATGGCGACATTGCATACCCGGGAGAGCGCCGTGAATCTCACTCACTTGCCATTTAATAACCTCAGTACGTAGTACTTTACGCTCTGACCACACCCATTTTCTGCCGCCAGAAGCTGCTGGGGCAATAATTACATTCCATTGAGCGTTCGTGGAAACGGTCTATTATAGGCACATGAGCATGTGCACGAGTTCAAAAATCACGCGCTTCAACCCCCGGTACCAACCAGTAGGAAAGAATCTATCCACCAGCGTTGCAAGTACCAAGTGAGTTTTTAAAAAACTATCTATTAAAGTATCCCTAGATGTAAGTATCCCTAGATGTAAGTATCCCTAGATGTAAGTATCCCTAGAGGTAAGTATCCCTAGATGTAAGTATCCCTAGATGTGATGTAAGTATCCCTAGATGTAAGTATCCCTAGATGTAAGTATCCCTAGATGTGATGTAAGTATCCCTAGATGTAAGTATCCCTAGATGTGATGTAAGTATCCCTAGATGTAAGTATCCCTAGATGTAAGAGCCAGAGAAATATCCTCCTCAACCTGCTCAAAATCTGATTGGCTTGTTGCTCTGTCTCTATATAATTGCTTATCAGTTCAGCCTGAGTGTGATTATAAATTGGCTTGTCAGTATGGCTTCAGCTTGCTTTGGGAGGGGTTGCAGAGGGGGTCCTGAAATTTATTCCCTGAAAACCCCTGTATGGAATTCCAACAGAGCTGTAATTTCTGAAACCAATTTGTGCCCTCCAGGAAGTGTGACTGATCCAGAAACTCCAAGCCAAGTGGCAGTGTGGCAGGAGACCTCTCATTTCAAACTTGCTAGTAAATGGAATGTTGGGGAAACCCGATATCACTACCGTATTCGTTTTAATTACAGCACCATCTGGACCTCAAAGGTAATTTTTAATTTTTCGTTCTAAGTGGCGCTTGCAAATCGAAAAGTTAATTTTACCTGAAAGTTACAGATGTACGTAGCAGCTAGTGTCGAGTAGTATAAGCGCTGCAAGTTTGAGCCCTGTCCGCCGTGGAAGATTGGTGATCTGGGGATAAGTCCGTTCTCAAGGACGCGAAATACATTCTATATATAACTGCCACCTGGCAGTCGAATTATTTTTTTCTAGCGCTATAATTAGAATGAATACTGTAGCATGGTCTTGATCGACATTACATGATGCAAAAAAAATGTGGATTAAAATAGGGGTTAATACAGGTTAGCTGCAGGACCTGTACCATCTGTGGCGTTGGAGATGGGGGAGTGGGCTCGAGCCCCTGGCACTGGGAATGAGGCTCATATACCCACTGTACAAGGTTAACTTTTTAATTTCTTTTAATTTGCAGGTACTAGAATTGATAAAGAACTAAATTTTAATTTGCAATACAGCAGAACTAGAATTAGTTCTAGAGCTTAATTTATATCGTAAATTGTTGTTATTTTATTATTAAGTGGTACAGTATCTACTATTGAATGCACCCAATAACATTTTTTGTTGTTGTCGTTTGTATATTTTCTAACCAGTGAGACTGTTGAGCTGGACTTGACCAATGTATACGTAGTAATTAGCCTCTATACTGTATTTCGATTCTGTTACTGTCAATGTAATGGAAAACGTAGTTGTGCCGTTTGGAAGCTAACATTAGTATCTGCACATGTAATTTTTAAATATCACGGGTATGATATTAACAAAAACTACCTACCAACCCCATTGAGGAAGTTAAGTGCAGTACAGCTGAACTTTAAATGGCTTACTCATACGTCTTGTTTACACCTTGTCTTCCTCAGGCCAACCGGATCCATTTAGCTATTTCTCTGGCCCTGACAGAGAACATGAAGAACTAGTGAGGAGAGACAGCTTTGAGGAAAGTACAGAACAACGCACAAGTGCACTATTCGTCCGATTGTGGGACAAAGGCAGGCCATCACTGCACAAATGTTTAAAAGATGTGAGAATGGAAACGGTCGACCCAAATCTTGATATAGCCCATGAAATTTAATGCACACACATAGCGCTTCACCAGACAAGGCAAATGATCAAGACCATGAGCCTCCTGTCACTCAGCAGAAGTAAAAAGACCGACATCTACACAGATTTGCGACTCAAAACGAACGAAGCAGCCCAAGCTCTGAGGGACGCACACATGCGATGGCTTGCCCTTCATTCTAACCAACTCCTTGGTATGGTTTTTACCAGCCGGGCGCGTGCTTCACGTGCGCCCGGTTGGTCCTAAGATTGCTTTCATTTTTTTCCGTTTGTCTGTATGTCTGTATGTGTGTGTGTCTGTCTGCAAATATCACGTGCGCTAAGTTACGTCATTCCGTTACTATGGCACTATAGCCACAAGCGCAGTGGAAGCCACTGAAAGTTTGCAGGCTCAACAGGCCAAGGTACGTCAAGCTGGGTTGGGTTTGTGTTGCCTAGACGGCAAAAGAGTGGTAAACAGTGATGATAGTTCTGTCTTGATTGCTAACTGGAAGCGCACTATGAAATTGCTGTGTCAGCACTTTCGCTGGCAGCGCTACGTGATGAGACTGTCTGATCCATTCTACAGCTGCATTAAGCTAAGACTAATCTGTTGCTGAACACAACCTTCAATTGAATGATTTGTATAAAAAAAATACTTGGCTGGTTTTTAGATATGAAATATCAGTCTTGTTTGGGCTAGCCAAGAAGGGCTTCCAGTGTAGATATAGAATTTCACATAAGTAGGGTCTGACCCAAGTATGATGGACAGCGCAAATGTGAAAGAATATACACATACAGTATGCGCCAAAAAAATAGTCAAGCAGGTAAAGTTATGGAGGACTTAAAGCCTATTTACATATGGTTTAATGGAGTTAAACCGAGTTAACATCAATGGACGAACGGGGTTACGGATTGCGCTTGCGTGGTGAGCATTCATTAGCTATTTTCCAGCCACCACACTAAGTGAACTCCAATCTTCTCTATTGCGAATCTTGTGGCATCGTCATCTGGAGCTGGTAGAGATGTCTGAAAACGGCGTACAATCCGAGGGTGCAAGTACATCGAAGGGGAAAGAGCCAGCGAAAGGCGAGACCGACCATGACGAGGCCTTTTGGGCCTGAATGAAATCAACGATGCTGGAAGCGTTCAAGGAATATCCCTCGTTGCTGTGACAGATTGGAGAGGCGGTGAAGGAAGGAAACGGATCCGCGACTGGTGGTAAGACATTAGCTATGTTACCATATAGTAGAAATAGGACGGATGGCGCCTAGTGACGGAGGGCAGGTTCAGTCAGGGATCCGCGACTGGTGGTAAGACATTAGCCACGTTACCATATCCTGACTGCAGTGTCATGGATGCAGGTAGCGGAGAAACTAGACTGGCTCTCTCCTGCTTCGAGGAACATGCTAATCAATATTTGCGAATGCGTGTGGCCCCCAGCACAGCCAGGGTCTATAAAGCAGCCCAAGTCGCGATACTTGGCATTTTGCTCCCGGTTCAGTTTACCACCCTTACCAGCCTCAGAGCAGACCCTCATACCCTTTGCAGCAGAACTGGTTCAAGACCTGGCTCACAGCACAATTCGGTCATACCTATCAGGCATGAGGAATCCGGATGTCACCAACGGGATGGCAGACCCTCTCCCAGGAGTCCTTCGGCTCAACCCAGTTCTGAAAGACATTCGAAGAGTCGAAGCTACCCCACCGAAGGTTAAGCTCCTGGTAACCCCGCTCGTGCTACATCGCTTAAGGAGAGTCCTCTTGGCAGAGCTGGTGGACCCTGATGGAGCAATGCTCTGGGCTGCTTGTTGTGTGAGGTTTATGGCTTTCTCCGCTGCTGTACCCAATGGGAAGTTTGACCTTTCGGTTCACCTTGCCACCCAGGACGTGGCAGTCGATAGCCACACCTCCCCATCGTTGTTGCAGATACGGATCAAGATTTTGAAGACTAACCAGTTCAAGCATGGAACCTCCGCATTTATGGCTGCCTATCACAATGAGCTGTGCCTAGTAGCAGCAGTGCGGTCATATTCAGTGAGCCGCCCTCCCAACAAGGGCCCCCTATTTCAGTTTGCTGATGGTTCCACTAACCAGAACGAGGTTTGTGAGTGAGTTCCGTTGGGCCCTTTCAGCCACAGGGGTGCAAGCTGAGGCGTATACCGGGCACTCATTTCATACTGATGGGGCCACAACAGCAGCAGCCAAAAGGATCTCTGACAAAACTGACCTGAGGAAACTAGGAAACTGGGGGAACCTGAGGAACCAAGAGGAGCTAAGGGAATCAGGGAAACCAAGGGAACCAGAGAAACCTGAGGAACTATAGGAATGAATAGAACATGGGCAACCGGAGTAACCAAGGGAACTCTAGGAACATCAGGAACTAAAGGAAATGGAACACATTCAGTGAACTAATTGCATAGATACAACGGAAAGTATTTCACAGTTTTTACAACTGTGCATCATCAATGTTGCGCAATCGTACAACGTTTCCAGAACGGTGTGAAATCGTACAACAAAAGTTTTTACCAAGAGCGATGGTCTACAGTATAAGCAGGGCCATAAAGCGCCAACTATATGTAGGTTGCTGCAAGAAGAGCACCTTGGAGCCAGCAGTTCCGTGAGACGGGCACTACTGCAAGGAGGCCAGGTTCGGGTCGCCCTTCGAAGGTCACAGAAGAAATCAAGAGCCTGGTAGAAGCCCAGATGCGTCTTGATGACGAAACGTCTGCCGTGCAACTACTTTCCAGCTCTGGCTACAGCATCTCGCTTCGAACAATCCTCCGTTGTCGCACCGCACTTGGGTGGACATTCAGAGGAAGCGCATATTGCCAGTTGATACGGGAAGCTAATAAACAGAAACGTTTGGACTGGGCTACACAGCACGGACACGACCAATTTGAAGATGTCATTTGTACCGACGAATACACCGTTCAGTTGGAGACATAAGGTGCTTTTGTAGTAGAAAGCGGGGAGAGCCTCCAAAATCCAAACCAAGGTTAGTAGGTAGGAGTGCTGTTGTAAAATATTTCCAGCTGGTAGGGAGATTCTATTTAGTGCCCCTTACACGAGCATAGCTATATACAATTTATACATGTACTTCTGCTTCTGCATACGTGCACTCACACATACACAGGGCCAAGCATCCCCCGAAGGTGCATGTGTGGGCGGGCATTAGCCTGCGAGGAAGAACAGGCATCTGCGTCTTCGAAGGGATAATGGATGTCCCAAGCTACATTGGGATCCTTGAACAGACATTGATCCCGTTCATCAATGATGTCATGCCAGAATCTCATAAATTTATGGCTGACAACGACCCCAAGCATACGTCGAATGTGTCTGCTTTCAATATCTACTGCTTTCCTTTCACTTGGTACTGTGGTTATCCTAGGCCTGGAATAAACATCAGTAAAACAAGACTGACATTCATATCTAAAAACCAGCCGGGTGTTTTTTTTTATTTACATAAATCATTCAACTGAAGGTTGTGCTCAGCAACAGGTCAGTCTAAGCTAAATGCAGCTGTAGAATGGATCAGCTTGGCTAGACAGTCTCATCATGTACAGCTTCCCGCAAAAGTGCTGACACAGCAATTTCGTAGTGCGCTTCCAGTTAGTGATCAGAACTTGCGCAAATAAAATTATCATCGTTACCTACCACTCTTTCGCCGTCTAGGCAACACAAAACTAAACTACCTTGGCCTACTAAGCCTGCAAACCCCCAGTAGCATCCAGTGCACTCGTGGCTATAGTGGCATAGTAATGTAATGAAGTAACTTAGAGCATGTGATGATTGCGGACGAACACACACACACACACACACAAACGAAAAAACGTAAAGCAATCTTAGTACCAGCCGGGTACTTGGAAGCGCGCAATCCGGCTGGTAAAAACACTATAACTGCTGACAAAGCATATTTCATGAAGTCTAAAATGAAGAAGAACCGCAAATACAATATTCTTATGAGAAAAACAAGAACTATAGAGTCACATGACCTGATTCCAAGATTAAATAACTTTCATTTGACTTGTGCAGTCAAACGAAAGCGCAGACAGTCATTATACAAGTATTGAGAGTTCGTGGCTTGGTTGTAGCCTAGACGGTCTTGGGAGATGAATCGATCGAATCCATACCTTTCATCCATTACTTGTGCAGTTACTCTATTAGCACGGTCATGAGATGTAAAGACAAGTTGCTGTTCATGATGCGTTCCACTTCCTCGCTGGTTCAGCAGTTGGATGGTAATGACACCTTGAAAGGGCCACTTGAGCGAATTATCGAACAATCCCCGCATCAGGTGGACAAAGAGAGCAATGTGTGTACCCCTGTGGCCATTAGCGAACACAGCCAGGCACATCCTGTAACCTTCTGCATGGGTGTAGAATGACGGAGAGAGCCACCGATCATTGTGTTCCTTGTAACACTCAAAGTCGGTCATTGTGAACTCAATCGGACACACACACACGCGAGACTCCATGGCAAGACATTGTCGTTGCAGCTGTATCACGTTTCGATTAATGAATTGGGTCACTCGAAAGCGAAGGCAGTTGTCTTTGAGATACTGACAGTGCTTAGTAGGGTTGTAGTTCATCTTTTCATACAGCACATCATTTCCTCGACCTCTTTCAGCTCTGTCACTATCCCTCAATCTGTAGGCTCTCTGTGTCCCAATGAAAACTGCTCTGAATTTAAAATGCTCACTATCCTCTAGTTGGTTGAGCATCTCAAGGGCAATGGAGCCTTCAAATGGCCACTTCAGCAAATGATCGAACTCCCCACGCATCAAGAAAGCACCTACATACATAGCTGTAGGATCGCCACGAATGTTTGGAATTACTTTGAGGGACAACTTGTATCCTTGTGGGTGAGTGTAAAATGGAGGGCTGTACCAAGCCTTCTTGTTTTTCCTGTATCGATCAAAATCATTCATAGTGAATTCAACAGGAAGGGAGGGCAGTACTGGCTCCAGTTTCTGGTCCATTTCTTTGGTCTGTTCTTTGAGACATCGCCGTAGTGCCTCGTTTTCTTGTTCCAGTGCTTCAATCTTTTGTCTGTTCTCTTCCAACTTTTCACCAAGTTCATCTCTCAGTCTAGCAATTTGCTCATCTTTCTCGCTTAGTTTCTTATCGTTCAGCTCTGAGACTCTTCGGCCATGCGAAGCAAGAAGCGACATGTGAACAACCACGCTCTCGGCTAGGTGAGCAGCCATATCCCTGCGAGGAAGCTGAACTTCACAACCGGCAAAACGGAAATCACAGCTGCCTACATTGAGGAGGCAATCCTGGCTTACATGCTGCTCTAGCTCCCCCAGCTCACCTGTCCACTGGCAGCCCTTTTTCTTGTGAGAACAGTGAACATGAAGAGCACAGAGCGATCGTTTCAGGCCCTTGTTTGGAAAAACGGAGAAGCCTGTCTCACTACATGTCGGGCAGGGGCTCTTTTGGAGGTGAACACACTCGATGCAAAATCGACAATAGTTATATCCACAACATGAAACCTGGTAGGGCTCACGAAGTACAGAGAGACAGATGGGACAGTCAACCTGGAAGGCTTTCTGGGGCTGTTCTACAAACTCACAGTCAAATCCACTTTGCCTAGCTTCTCCTGCAGCCATCACTTTCTTCAACTCATGGATCTGTCATGTGACTTCCTGGATTGCCTCTATTCATTGCCGTCATGTGTAAAGTAGTGGTTATTATGATAACTCCCTTGAGTACTTGTGTCAACTTTCCTTATTGGGAAACCAAACATGTAAAATGCACAGAGTCGACATGGCGAAGCGTAGTCGAGAGAGCGGTCCCAGGGAATTTCCTCAAGCCAAGAGAGTTCAGTTTGGGAGGGGAGTGCAACTGAGAAGAAAGCTGTGACGTCACAAGCAATTTGAATGAGCGGAACTACATAACTAATCTGGATTTGGATGGCCCCCAAGGTTGCAAGCTCCTTCGCCGGCTCATGCGCTCCTGACATAACTTATTAGCTGTGTCAGCTCATGCGTAGCACGCTTCCAGTCGGCTCTTAGCAACAAGACACAAAATATGGGCACTGCTAAAAACTAGATGAAGTGTATGTGCTTAAACTGCGTACATTGTGTGCTTACGTGCATGTGCAGCAGTATGTACTTTCGTGCATGCAATGTGCAATTGTAAATATGTGGAACACATTTACGTGTACGGGTACTAATATTAATAGCCGGTATAGTAGATGAGTGGATGTAAGAATGTGCCAATCTACATGCATGATTTTCACCACACCCTTTGTATGGTAAGTATCTCCGACTGAACTATTTAGGCAAACTCCATTAGCACTGTCTGCCACTTGCCGTTCAAAGACACATAATACCATTGTTGCCCTTGTCGCCACAAGAAGGGGCACCTTGCCAAAGTCTGCCGTACCAAGACACGCCAATTAGCACATGAGGTGCGACAACATCGGAGTGGAACTGACCGAAAGTCGACTAATTAACGCAGCTTGCAGATGTCGGAGGAGGGAGGGGCTGACCCTACCTATACCATGTTCCCAGTGAGAGGCAAGCCAGAGCCAATCCAAGTGATAATGCAGGTCAACAGTGTAAATCTCGAGATGGAGGTAGACACTGGGGCATCTTGTTCCATTATCAGCGCTGCAACGTACGGCGAACCGTGGCCGAGGGACCAGGCTCCTCCACTATACAAGACAGAGAAAAGACTACACTTATACGAAGGAGTCAGTGAAGGTCTAAGGTGCCATCACTGTCACAGCACACTACCAAGGCCAGATAGTGGACCTTGAACTGGTGGTGGTCGCTGGTGAGGGACCCAGTTTGTTGGGACGAGATCGGCTACAGAAGATTCGGCTGGACTGGCAGGCACTGAATCAGATCCGATTAGCTCATTCCCGAGTGTCTATTGAACCGACACACTGACATTTTCAAGGATGAACTTGGGCTGGTGGAAGCCACCCTGGCCAAGATCCATGTGGACATGTGCCATGTGGAGGTTGCTGAATATGCTCTTACGTACATAGAAGCCCAATACAATAAAGAGGGGCAAGGAGGACCTTTGTTTTACCCACTTCAGAACATCTTGTGATGGCAGAGCAGGGAAACATACACCACATAGCACTATATTGATCATAATACGTACTATTACATAACTGCTCTACATTAATTCAGCAAGCCAGCAGCAGCAAAAGAACAACATACGTATGAGGATGTACCATACCAGGGGCCTCTCCTAGTTCAGTATCATGTCATGCCTTATATACCGCAGATTACGATATTGTATTTAGCAATTTGCATTACTACAGCAAACTGGCAGCAGGATACATGTACCATACCAGAGGCAGATGCAGGAGAAGGTTTGTACTATTGTTAAGGCCCCAGCCCCACGTAACGTGACTCAACTCTGGTCGTTTCTGGGGCTGATGAATTATCATAGGAAGTTCCTTCTCAACCTTTCAAGTACCTGAGCAGCAGAAACCATTCCCAGGAGGCCAAGTCACAGCTGATATCGCCCTGCCTCCCTGTGCACTTTGACTCCAATCAAGAACTCCTCCTAGCCTGTGTTGCTTTACCTTATGAAGAGCTGTACTTTCTCATCACATGAATGACGGCTCAGAAAAGTCCATTGCTTTTGCTTCCCGTTCTCTAGCCCCTGTCGAGAAGAAGTATGCCCAACTGGACAAGGAGGGCCCAGCCATAGTCTTCAAGAAGTTCCACCACTATTGGTTCAGTTGTCACTTTGAAATCCTGTCATAATCATGAGCCATTACAGCACCCGTTCAGCGAATCCCATCCAGTTCCAGGCATCAGTAAGAATCCAGAGGTGGGCATTGATCCTCAGTGCCTACAACTACACCACTGCCTACAAGCCTGAGTGCCAATGTAGATGTTCTCAGTCGATGGCCACTTCCTGAAGCACCATCTGATATTCCTCTACCTGGAGAGACAATCCTCCTCTTGGACACATTTCACAAGCCCGTGCCCGTTCCTCCAGCTCCTCAGCTGCCCGTTCCTCCAGCTTCTCAGCCACCCGTTCCTCCAGCTTCTCAGCTGCCCGTTCCTCCAGCTCCTCAGCCACCTGTTCCTCCAGCTCCTCAGCTGCCCGTTCCTCCAGCTCCTCAGCCACCTGTTCCTCCAGCTCCTCAGCTGCCCGTTCCTCCAGCTCCTCAGCCACCTGTTCCTCCAGCTCCTCAGCTGCCTGTTCCTCCAGCTCCTCAGCTGCCTGTTCCTCCAGCTCCTCAGCTGCCTGTTCCTCCAGCTCCTCAGCTGCCTGTTCCTCCAGCTCCTCAGCTGCCTGTTCCTCCAGCTCCTCAGCCACCTGTTCCTCCAGCTTCTCAGCCACCTGTTCCTCCAGCTTCTCAGCCGCCCGCTCGAAACTAGACTTTGCACGTACCTTGCACATGTACTGTATAGAACATTCTTGTATTCTCATTTTGTTTATAAGTGGAGTATGTTATCAGGTTGTGTGTTGGGAGAATAATCCTAGTTAAGTAACTTGCATGTAATAATAGTCCGCAAAGATATACCACTATACTGCATTTGGCGACGAGGGTAAGCTATGGCCATGCACGGAAGCATCGGCAAATTCAATAACTGAGAGTCCTACTCGGAGTGCCTCGGACAGCATTTTGTAGGAAAAGATGTGAAGTCCGCAGAAAAGAAGTGGGCCATACTCCTGAGTAGTTGCGGACCGAAGACATATACACTTATCCGGAACCTCGTGGTACCCAAAAAGCCTTCCGAGCAATCGTTCACGGAGCTGGTGGAGCTGGTGTGTACACACTACCACCCCAAGCCCTCGGTGATAGCCGAAGCCACACTCACCTTCAAGAAGGCGCTCGAGATTGCACAAGCATTGAGTTGGCTGAACGGAATTCCCGACACTTACAGACGTCAGCTGGTGCACTTCCGAGCACATGCAGTGCACACAGTTTCACAACCAGAACAACTTTGCACGGGTCGTCGCCACCGTCGCAATAGAGACAAAGAGGTTATCATGACATGGAAGCAAGCATGGCGCAGAGGAGTGTTGTTTAAGGATGTAGACTCCCACAGGTGTGGGAAGAAGGGCCATCTCACATGCGCGGCTGGCTGATCATTTGCATTGCCTGACTCTGTCAAGTAAGTTCCACCCTAACCCTAACACCATGAATGGCCCATCTACCGCCACTTCAGCGGACGAGGACATGACTTCGAGAGGGACTTCTGCGTGATTCCACTAGAGAGATGCCGGGCCAAAGACTTACTCACCCAAGAGAGGCACTTCATCGAACTCTTCAACACCATCCTTCCCCATGGCCTGAACTCTCGGTATCAATAATTTATTATATCACCCCTTAAAATTAAGCCTCTTGCCTAGCTATGTTAGTTCCCATTGTATCACCTTTCGATCCTCTTTGTTGTATCATGCATCTTGCCTGGTTGTCCCAAGTTGGGTTCCTACGGGAACTAACTTTGGCACAGGTGCATACCACCCCATCCCAGGTGTGACATTCCATCATTCCATGTCAAGAACACTTCAAGGCCTGTCATACATCACCAGCTGGCATTTCCTGTTGACAGAGTATATAAACTCACCTATTTCTGTATTGTATTCATTCCCTGATGAAGGCAAACTCACTGTCGAAAGCTTGGAATAAGGTTTGAGAAAACTATTCTCTGTCAACAATTTACGACGCGCCAGCTTATTTCAAGTTCAACGACACCGACCACGGCAGACTACAGCAATCTTCACACCATTTCTCTCTTTCCATTCTACATATTCCCCGACTACCGAGACGATGCGCTTCTCATGTTTTCCTTTTGAAAGCACGAATCGTGAATTGAAATTGATGTTTCATGGGTCATAGGATTGTTTTCTTTCTAGGTATCTTGAAAATTTTACTTAGTGTTCCTACCAAAAATGGAACAGCAGCTGAACCAGTCATTAACGTGCTTGAGGTATTGCCAGTATAGAGTATGGTAATGTGCCATTCCTTCTGCTAATCTTATTGCTTAAGCCAATTTCTTTAATGAAGTTTTAGGCCTGTAGTAGTGTTAGTTTTATACGTGAATTCTGAAGACTACCAAACACTATAGTATCAGCAAAGAGTTCAGGGTATAGCTATTTGTATTCTTACAATTTCATACTGTACAAGGGTGTGACAGTGAGACTAATGTATCTTTATCTAGGAGAAGGAGCAATAACAAGGATGACCACTTACCTTTACATTGCAATGACCTACAAAAATTGGCAAAGGCCGCCAGAGTGAAAGCGGAGGGGGAGACTTCATATCTGGTGGTACATGCTTCCCACCACAAGACAGCAGCTACCTATGGGCCAGTGCAACTCATCCTAGAAGGCCAAGATGTAGTGATATTTGACCTCTATTTAAACTATGTCCGGAACCAGATCCAAAGCACTCTCCCCAACTTTTGGCTAACAGGAAAAGGATTGTCATTCACTCACTCCAATGACCTGGTGAACCAGTTGACTAAGCAGTTGGGAGCTGAGTCAATTCCAAGTAAAATGGTAGCAATTCTACTCTTAATATACACCTATACTTGGATTCATATTTATCCGAAGGTTGGGAGCAACCTCCACTGTGAGGGATCAGAGCCACATGACTCACACATTGGCAACTTCTCAGAGGTGTATATGTCATATTTAACACAGCAATTTTGCTATAGTGTGATAACTTTAATTAACTTTCAGGTACTACCTTCACTTCATAGCCGATGAGAGAGCAATACAGGCCTTTAAATTTATCAAGACAATTGTATCTTTCTACCTTCAATGAGCTATGAATTCCTAGAACGACTTTGCTGGATAATTATATCCTTTCACCGTTTAATAAAACTGTACACAGTATGGAAAGCTTAGTGCTAATAAGGTTTTGTGACCGTTAATTCCTTGGCTAACGTTAATAGAACTGTAAACAGTAAAGAAACCTCTTGCACTTTAATGTTTCTTTTACAGGGGATGGATGTACCACTGAGCAAGCACAGGAGAAATGTACTCATATCTAGAAATACTTCTTGAATTTTTTATAGTTTTTCTCAAGGGTAACCGCTTACTGTAGCTTGAGTTATTAGAGCAATTTAAACATCCTTCAGACCCAACGTTTTGTTGACTAAATAGTTCAGCCATAGATAGTAAAGTAGAAGGGCTTTACTACCTATGGTTCAGCAAACGATCTCCGTATCCAGGAATGTGTATGCCGAGCATGCGAAAGCTGTTTGCGAGCAGTGCATTCTTCAAGCTCAAACTAGTTTGAAACAAGCACGAGAAAAAGTATGTATTACTATAGTGTGTTGTCTCCGGATGAAGTTGCCAATACCTTGGTGAGCTGTGATGGGACGTGGTGATTCTCGTCCCTTTTTGGAGCAGTGTTTATGATTGCTCATGAAACGGGGAAAGTTGTTGACTACGCTGTCATGTCTAGGTTCTGCAAAGGATGCAGGTACACCGGGAGACGAAAGAGGTGTCCTCAGATGCTTACAAGCAGTGGAGGGACAAGCACGAGTGTGATGCTAACTCCACTGCTAGTGCAGGTGCCATGGAAACAGCGGGAGCACTGGATATGTTTAGACGTTCCATGGATGACAAAATTTGTTTCAAGAATCTGATCTCCGATGGCGACAGCAAAACACACACCCTCCTACTCGAGGAACAGCCATACGGCCCCGATAACCAGGTTCAGAAATGGATTATGTCAGAAACGCATGGTACAGCTCTACAAAACCTGAAACAGCAATACAGGAGACGGAAACGTTTAGATGGTAAAACAGTTGGTAGACTAAGATAACTGACGGACAACCTAATCAACTCGCTTCAGAATTATTATGGCATCACCCAGCTTGCTACGTAGCTATCCTCCAGCCTCAAGCCAAACAGCCTACGACTCTAGTAAAGCATTATACATATCCCCTGCCACCACATCCGATTACATTGTAATTTTGTTTCGGAGTCAATGTTTTTTACTAGCTGGGCGCGGGCGAAGCACACGCCCGGCTGGAGCAGATGATAAAAGGCGTCCAAGCGTCGTTATTACATAGCAATTTATCTGATGAAAAGCTGGGTCATTACCTCTGTCTGGAAGGGGAGAATTCTTGGTGCAAATGGCAGGCTGCGAAGGCACTTGGAAAGGAGTAACACCACACAAAAAATCCCATACCAGATGCCCTTTTGAGGCCAATTTATACCCGCCTTGGAGTAGTTACAAACAGAATAATACTCTTATAGATTGCACTCCCAATGGAGCAGTTTCCATTATCAGCCCACTTTATGTGGGTTCAATATCTGCAATTCATTCTATAGACGCATAGCCCATTCAGAAAGTTAATGCAATCTCCGACGATCATTAAGCCTCTTCAGCAACCATCTACCCTCTCGGCAAGTCTCTTCGCCAACTACCCAAGCTCTCAGCTAGCCTCTTTGGTACCCATCCACCTTCTCAGCAAGCCTCTTTGGTACCCATCCACCCTCTCAGCAAGCCTCTTTGGTGATCATCCACCCCCTCAGCAAGCCTCTTTGGTGATCATCCACCCCCTCAGCAAGCCTCTTTGGTGATCATCCACCCTCTCAGCAAGCCTCTTTGGTACCCATCCACCCTCTCAGCAAGCCTCTTTGGTGATCATCCACCCCCTCAGCAAGCCTCTTTGGTGATCATCCACCCCCTCAGCAAGCCTCTTTGGTGATCATCCACCCCCTCAGCAAGCCTCTTCGGTACTCATCCACTACCCTCATACCCTATTTCCAGTCAATACAACCAACCATGGCCAGCCCTGGCCCCACTACCATCACCCTCAGGTGCGGTGGGAGGAGCTACGACATGCAGCCTAAGCAGGTCACAGTCGAGAATCTCAAGAGACTCTTCAAGGTAAAAGCTCATTGAACTTGCAGAGAATTTGTTAATCAGCTTAATAAGGCAATAAGTGAGTACTGTTGACTGTTAGTAACTCAATTACTGCTGACTTTTGTTTTCATGCAGGCGGATCCAGCAGAGGCATGGCTGCAGAATGACGGACAGCACTGCCTACTTTCCCCAGGAGGGGGGACACTTTAACTTGCACACCCTAGGCCTATTGTACGCAACAATGCCTGTTGAGGGCCAAGAAATATCATCAGCTGTAGCACTCAGGAGCAGCAACCTCCCACCACCACACCCCTCGTCCTCTGTGACTGTTGCCAGCACTCACCTTGCATCGTCTCTCCCGCCACCAGTATTCCGTGCAGTGATATGTGGCGCTAGCTTTAGCCTCAAAATAATTAAGGCCAGTATGCAGCGGAAGGAGAGAGGGAAGCCAGAGTTTCAAGCAATTAGCTAAGTCTACGTTGAGTTAATAGAGGCGACGGCATATCTTGACCACATCATTGAAGTCATTCATAAGCTTTGAAATCGGAATAAATTCTTGCCACCAACGACGGGATAGAGCTAGAGGACTCACCAGCAACACAAGGTAGAATTTGCCATACCGTTCTGATGCTGCTGCTCTACACGTAGCATTGACCATGCACACCTTATATCTAAATACGCATTAAGATGATGTGGGACATGCAATTTTCCTTTCCTCTCCTTTCTTTTTTTCTCTCTCCATTGGTAGGTCTGGCTTTCTGGAAGAGTCCCTGTCGTAAGCTGAATGCTGTCATTGGCAAAAACACCCCCCAGCAGAAAGCGACCAATTGATTTGGACTATGGGTTCCTGATGTGACCAAGAAAGAGAGGGCATTCCAACATTCTAACCCACAGTCAGAAACCTTTCCATATTGTGTCGCAAGATTCCAACTTCTCAGCAAAGATACTCTTTGTATACAGTGATGGTGGGGCAAGACCACAGGGTTAACTTTTCCTCTGTCCAAGCCTCCTATTCTGTTTTGAAGCTAAATTTGGATATGTTAGTAGCAGTTGGCTGGGCACATCAACTAAGCTGGACTAATCTAGCAGAGCGTTGCATGCCAATTTTAAATCTTGCTTTACAGAATGCTGCACTGATAATATTTATGTCGGTTGGCTGGAGCAAAGCGGAAGTAATCAGAAGGAAATTATGCTCTCATAGTTGTACAAGTACGCATGCGTTAGGGCACCAAAATGGGATGTACATAAGGGAAAATCTGGTAGGCAGATTACCTTTTTTGCTCTCTGTACAACAGGCAGCGATTAGCTAAGTACCAGCAGACCTTATATCTAAATACGCATTAAGATGATGTGGGACATGCAATTTTCCTTTCCTCTCCTTTCTTTTTTTCTCTCTCCATTGGTAGGTCTGGCTTTCTGGAAGAGTCCCTGTCGTAAGCTGAATGCTGTCATTGGCAAAAACACCCCCCAGCAGAAAGCGACCAATTGATTTGGACTATGGGTTCCTGATGTGACCAAGAAAGAGAGGGCATTCCAACATTCTAACCCACAGTCAGAAACCTTTCCATATTGTGTCGCAAGATTCCAACTTCTCAGCAAAGATACTCTTTGTATACAGTGATGGTGGGGCAAGACCACAGGGTTAACTTTTCCTCTGTCCAAGCCTCCTATTCTGTTTTGAAGCTAAATTTGGATATGTTAGTAGCAGTTGGCTGGGCACATCAACTAAGCTGGACTAATCTCAGTTGTCATTGGAGTGAGGGCCGCCACCATCGCCACGCTGCTCTTAACGACATCATCCACCGAGCATTGTCCTCGGCCAGGGTTCCCTCAAGGTTAGAGCCCTCAGGCCTATTCCGCTCTGACGGGAAACGTCCTGATGGAATCTCATTAGTGCCTTGGAAGAATGGCAAGCTCCTGGTGTGGGATGCGACTTGCCCGGACACTTTTGCCCCATCCTACATTGCCCATGCCACCAGCGAAGCAGGAGCTGTAGCAGCACAGGCTGAACAGAAGAAATGTGAAAAATATTGCCACCTGGACACTTGCCACACTTTTGTGCCAGTGGCCATCGAAACCTCGGGTGCCATTGGGCCTACAACCAGAGTGTTCTTGAGAGAGTTGGGCCAACGTCTTGGGCAGGTCACCGGAGAGGCCAGATCCTACAACTACCTCCTCCAGCGCCTCTCGGTTGCCATTCAGAGAGGTAACGCTGCTTCCGTTCTGGGTTCTGTCGGCCATGCTGCAGACTTGGAGGACTTTTTCTAGTTCTGCCTGTTTGTAAAAAAAAAAAAATTGTTTTGTTTTTGTTTTTTTGTATGTAGTGTTTGTAAAAAAAAATGTTTTTTTTTCACAATACTATTTTTTTAAAACTAATTTTATTAGTATTTGTTTGGTTTGTTTATTCTAAATATATTGCCTTTTTTCCTTTTGCTCTGCTTTGTTTTGTTGTTGTTTTTTGTTGTTGTTTTTTGCATTGCCTTGCTTATACATGTGTATACACCTGGAAAGTACAGTATAGCTTATATTACTTCATAAAAAATAAAAAAAATGACATCATTAGATGTTTATGCTATCCACACAGATGTGATGGCACATGGGTGTTGGAAGGCAGAGGAAGGTTCCACTATCCAGACTGAGGGACTGCTGGAGTTGCTCAGGCACTCGCGTGCTACCGGTACCGTCAAGAAATATACTCAAGTGTATACACGGTGGCGACAGTGGGAAGCAGGACAGAAAGCTGTGAATGCACCACCAGTCGGGCCCCTACAGCTCTGCTCATATCTGGAGTACCTAAAGTGGGAGCACGGTTCCAAAGCTGCAGTTGAGGAAGCAGTCAGTCACATGTCCAGTGGCCATGCTGGAGCGTTATGTGGACATGGCTGGTATCGATCTGAAAGATGGTAACCGTTTGTTTAGACCAATTATTAAGACGAAGCGGGAGAGGCGGTGAGGGGAGCAGGGAAAAACTTCATATACTCGTGTAGCGCTCCGTGCGTATTCAGGTCACTGTGCAAATCAATATTCTTTGATAGCAAGGTAGAGAGTGACCTGAACAATACTAGTCAATTTATATAAAGATCAGAAAACATTCTAGAAGGTTCCACGGACTAATAAGTTTACAATAGCCAATTAAGGTATGGCAGGGAGAATAGTCCCAACAAGGGTCAGAGCACTGTAGATTAGTCCAAAACAAAAGGGTTCACGACAGCCCAGTAGCCAGTCAGCCGGTCGCCACATTACCCTCCCTCTCACCACACTCGTATGAGAGAACACATGAGAGAGAAACTAGAGGAGATAGGACTGAACGCAGATAGCTACGGTCTGCACAGTTTCAGGGCGGGGGGTGCAACAGCAGCGACAAACAGAGGCATCCCTGATCGAGCTTTCAAGAAACATGGGAGATGGAGGTCTGAGACAGCCAAATATGGCTATGTGAAGGACACACTGGAGTATAGACTCTCAGTATCTCAATCCATCGGTTTGTAGCTATAAGTCAGTGCTGTGTAGGGCTGAGTTTTTTGTTGGGTTTTTCCCTGGTATGGAGTGGGCCACCTCCATATCTAAATTTGTGTAGGCAACAAGTTTTCTTAACTTAGTTTGTTGGCCCCAGCCCAGGTGTCAAGTGCAAGTCTTACAGTATGCTCCATCCAAGTGTCCTTATATTGTGTATAGTTATATCACACTCCTACTCCCTATACTTTACTTGTACAGTTCTGTCCACCTCTGTTGAATTGATAAATTGGCTGCCTGCTACAGGGGCAAACCCTCAATTAGTTTGCTGAATGTAGAAAGATGAGAGGAATGCTGTCTGATGGTTTCTGAAATGGCTACCAAGGCAAAAACACTTGGACACCTTCGCAGCTGTGCAGTGACCAATCACATACGAGATTTATTTTCAGCAAATGTGGAGTCTGTTACAAGAAATTTCTCTTAGAACACCAGATGTTCTTTTGCTGGGGGGGGGGACGGACGTGAATGTCTGGGCACGAGACTAAGCAAAGCTTAACTCATTGAACATATACTTTTCTGTCGTTTGACAACAGAAATTAGACAAAAAATATGCGACGTAGCATGCACACACGTGTGTGGTTGGTAGGGCATATAAAGGGCCACGTGTAGGACTTGTGCAGCCCTAGTTGTTGTGCACAGACACAGGTTATAGTGTCCTACAATGTAGCTACTGACTTCTATTTCAGACCCACCAGTTGGCTATTCTGTCTCGGCCTACTTATCGAGTGACCTACTCGCCACCAAGTATGTCGGGCGAGGAGGATACCGGCGCAGAGACGGAAGGTGTGGCTATTTCGATCTGCCAGTTCGCCACGCTGATGGAGTCGATTAAGGCTTCGCGCAACAGCCTCAAGAGCCAGTTTGTCGATTTTAAGGCCCAAGTCCAGCGGAGCCAGGATGAGGCCGTGGCAAACTCGGCGAAGAGGACTCGGCATGAAAAGCCGTATATCTTCAGGAAAAAAGGAAACGAGGGCCAGGCAAACTTCAACTCCTGCGTGTGGTCAATGTAGGTACAGTCACTATTACAAAAAAACACCCATATTTCATTTATATCATGCATCTGTAGCATTGGAGAGATACGCATCTTTGAAGTCTATGCATTTAAAAATGCAGGAAGTGCGGGTTTTGTCACGACTATCATCACTGGGTGTCACACACACCAGAAGGTGCCATTCACTGTACATGTGCTGAATGCCCCCAGGGGCCCAAAACGCAATGGACACCTATTGGCCTTCGCAGCACTTAGTAACTACGTACTCTAGTAAAATTGTTTCGTAAAATAGAGTTTAATGCAATTAGACGATGTTAACATCAAGGGACTTTCCCGTGCGTAGGAGTTAGCGCATGCGCGTAAGCAGCTTGCTACCACGAGGCATCAGTCCAGCTATTGTAGCTATTGTGTCAGTCTAGTGCGAGCTGACCTCTTCGTTTTTTCTGACAGTATCCGTGCTCTCGTTCCCTCACGTCCCCCGTTGGTTGCCTCGTCACGCCATGGCTGAGAACGCAGAACGTGCACGTTTCCCGTCCCCCAAGCGACCGAGGGTCGGCTTCGACGACGCGGCCACCTCCGCCGCGGAACTACGAGCCCTCGTCCGGGAGACGGTGAGGGGAGCTGCTACAGGAGAGGCAGAGTCCGGCCCCGTCAGACCAGCCCGGGCCGTCGGGAGGACGGGGTGAGTAATGACAGGGAGTACTTTGCCTTTTTTTTTGTGGGTTTTGTTCCTTTTGTTTGGTCTCCGGTAGGTGGATGCGGGGTCTCGGGGACAGGGAATGGACGGAGTGGGGGGGGCCTTCGGCAGGAGCGGGTTCCTGCAAGTAGCGCTGGCAGGGAGTCAGTGGGAGTAGCTCCGGCAGGAGCCTGGCCCCAGGTGCGTGATGCTAGCTCCGGCAGGAGCAGTACCCCGGGAACCCAAGTTTGTCGGGGGTATCGGGCATGGTCCAGGTTGCCTGGAGGTGGTAGCTCCGGCAGGAGCAGGTGACCAGTAGGGACGCAGCTCCCTGGTGCGGGGCAGTGGGAGCAGGCGTTGGGGGTGCAGTACTCATGTGGAGTGTTTTCCCCCTCAAATTTCTGCAGGGGTGTCGCTGGGGGTACTTCCTGACCTGGAAGGCCTGGGACTATCCCTCATACCTAGAGATGAAGGGGGCTCCAACTCGGCAGGGGTCAGTGCGTCTCTTGGTGAGACAGTAGTGGAGCCGGTGGCCCCACTGTTGAAAGGGGGATCCTCGCACAATCCTGAGAAGGGGAAGCAGCCAAGTCGGGGGAAGGATACCCCGGTGGCCCAGGAGAAGGACGGCGCAGCGTATCAGGCGTTCATCCTGGGGGAGGGGTTGCCCCCGGTTCCAGCTTGGTTGGTGGGGAAGATCTGCCGTGGCGAGTTTGTGGACATTGCCGAACTGCTGCGCGATAACATCGAAGCAGAGCAGTGGCGGGGTTCGGCAGGAGAGGCCTCAAGGTCCGCATCCCAGCGGCGGAGGGAAATTCCAGACATTCTGAGTTGGGTGCAGTGCTTCGTCACATATGCGTGTGTGGTTGCTAGCCAGCACCCGGAAAAGTTGACCAGCTGCTGGCCTACCAGACCAATGTGATTCGGGAGGCCCGGCGTTGTGGGGGAACGGGCTGGCAGGGCTACGATGCCATGTTCCGGCAGCACGCCGCCAATACGGGAGCCGACACTGACTGGTCCAAGCTCAATAACTCGTTGTATGCGGTGACCTTCTTGGCACAGCAGAATGGTCGGGGCAGGACGTGCGAGTACTGCCTGGAGTCGGATCATGTGGCCGCCGAGTGTGCCCTCGCCCCCTCCAGGCCGACAGAGCCACAACCACCAGCGCGGCAACCCCCAGGGCAGGGGTTGCAGTTGGGGGGGGGGCAGAGTCCCGAAGGCCAGGGGGGAGTCGCGACCCATTTACCTCTATGGGAGGAAGAAGCCGAGGCCCCAGCAGGGCTCCAGTCGACCGGGTCTGCTACTCCTGGAACGAGGGCTTCTGCTGGTTCCAGCCGCGGTGCCGGTTCAAGCACGAGTGTGCAAGGTGCGGGGGAGACCATCGGGCCACAGAGTGCCCATCGCGCCCACCGCCTGCGCCGAGGCAGAGGGAGTCGCTGGCACGGCGCGGCAGTTGATGGGAGGTGTGGCAAGCTGCCAAGGCCCTGGACTATGGGACAGTCGCCTATTGTGTTTTGCTGTGTTGCTGGCAGGAGGCGCACGGGCCTGAACTGGCAATTATTATTATGGTGTTTGTTTAGATGTAATAACCGTGATATATTGTTAGGAGTTTTGTGTTCCCGCATCGGTTGTGAGATAATATTATTGCTAAGCTATTAATTGGGGTACCGCCTTGTGGGGTACGTGGTCCACATTCCATAATTATTCCATGGGGAACCCGCCTTGATCCGTTACAGGTCGGACAGTAGAAGGCGAAGCCGGACAGCGTCCTGGGCAGTACAAGTACCCGTATATGGCCGATCTCCGCCGGTTGGAGAGCTTCACCGCTACACCCGTCCCTGTCCTGCCCAAGGAACTTTGTGAGGTGAACACGCCCCTCCGAGTTGAGGCCTGGTCTCGCGCCCTGCGCCACCATCCCGACCAGGAGTTTGCGGGGTACATCGTGCGGGGCATCCAGCAGGGCTTCCGCATTGGGTACGATCGCCGAGCCGGCCGATGCCAGTCAGCCAAGCGGAATATGCTCTCGGCTGAGCAGAACCCGGAGGTGGTGGACCAGTACTTGAGGAAGGAGAAGGAGGCGGGGCGTGTGGTGGGACCGCTCCCACAGCACATCGCAGGTCTCCATGTCAGTCGCTTTGGGGTCATTCCGAAACCACATCAGCCCGGAAAATGGCGCCTCATTGTCGATCTGTCCCATCCGAAGGGGGCGAGCGTCAACGACGGGATCGATCCGGAATTATGCTCCCTAGTGTATACCTCGGTTGACGAGGCGGTGAACCGGATCCTTCAGCGGGGGCGTGGGGCGTTGCTAGCCAAGATCGATATTGCTAGCGCCTACCGTATCATTCCAGTCCATCCCCACGAACGTCCCTTGTTAGCGATGCGTTGGAAGGAGCAGTTGTTGGTAGATACGGCACTTCCGTTTGGGCTGCGCTCGGCGCCCAAGATCTTTAGTGCAGTAGCCGACGCCCTGCTGTGGGTGATGTGCCAGGAAGGGGTTCAGTCAGCCCTCCACTATTTGGATGATTTCCTGTTCGTAGGCGCCCCCGAGTCGAATGAATGCAGTGGTTTCAATGCCCGTGGCCAAGTGTTTGGGCCGAGGTGCACATCACGGTAAAGGAACGTCTGCCAATAGTGATGGCGTGTGCCATGTGGGGGCAGCAGTGGCAAGGAAAGACCATTCTGTGCCGATCCGACAACGCAGCAGTGGTGGCAATCATCAACTCGGGGCGCAGTAAGGACCCCCTGGCGATGCACCTCATGAGGAGCCTATTCTTCCTGGCTGCCAAGCACAGCATAGTGTTTCGGGTTGAACATTTGCCGGGTCATTTGAATGGGGCAGCCGATGCTCTCTCTAGGGATAACTTTCCTCTGTTTTTTCAACAGGTGCCCGTAGCTCGACGGGCCCCCACACCGGTCCACCAGGAACTGTTGGATGTCCTGGTAGTCAACCGGCCGGACTGGACCTCAACAAACTGGAGGCATCTGTTCAATATTATTTCACAAAAGGCCTAGCCCCGTCCACCCAGCGAACTTACAAGAGTGGCAAGGACCGGTATCTGAAGTTTTGTCAGCAGGCTAATGTGGCAGCATTACCAGTAACTGAACCACACTTATGTTCCTTTGTTTCTTTGCTAGCAGATCAAGGGCTAAAATACCGGACAGTAAAGGTGTACCTATCGGCCATCCGGCACTTACAAATTTCCGCAGCCCGGCCCCCATGTCTAGGCTAGAATATGTTCTACGGGGAATAAAGAAGCAGGAGGCAGAGCAGGGGGCGGGGCCCCGGGAACGCCTGCCAATTACCCCATCTCTCTTATTGCGCATGAAGGAAGTGTGGGAACCGACCGGAGGCGAGTGGGACTCTAAACTGTTATGGGCAGCTTGCTACCTATGTTTCTTCGCCTTCCTACGTGCGGGCGAGATGACGGCGCCTTCCGACAGGGACTTTGATCCGGCAGTTCACATGTGCGTGGGGGACGTAGCGATCGATGACCCCACCCAGCCGTCGATGCTCCGGGTTACTATCAAGCAATCAAAGACGGACCCCTTCAGGAAGGGCGTGAATCTATTTGCTGGCCGCACACATTCTCCGTTGTGTCCTGTGGCGGCCGTCCTGGACTACCTCGCGGTGCGGGGCACGGAGCCAGGCCCGCTGTTTCGGTACGAGGATGGACGTGTGCTGACCAGGCAACGCTTCGCTGGCGCAGTTCGGGACAGTCTGTCACGCGCAGGCGTCGATCAGTCTCGGTACAGCACCCACAGCTTTAGGATCGGGGCTGCAACTACTGCGGCAGCGAAAGGGATCGAAGACGCGGTCATTAAGACGCTGGGACGATGGGAGAGTCTGGCTTACCTGCAGTATGTTCGGCTGCCGCGTGAGCAGTTGGTGGGAGTTTCCCGACGGTTGGTGGAATAAGGTGGCACTTAATCAGAGACCTCCTCTGTGTTCTTTTTGGCGGTTTCTTTTGTATTTGTTGCTATGGTTTGTGATTATGCATTGATTGGGTTGAATCTACTGCCATCATCTCTAGGGGGGTTGTCTGCCAGGGCGGGCTTTGTGGGTGGGGGGAGGCCCGAAGGGCCTCCATTTTGGGCCAAGGCGGAGAATTCCCCTCCGCGGTTCCGCCCCTAGGCCCGCCCCTGCATCCGGTCCCCGCAGGCAAGGCTAGGGGCGGGGCAACTTGTGACACCACTTCCGCCACACTACTCGGGGTTCTCCCCGCGGATTCGCCTCAAGTCCTAGTGGTTGTGGTAGGTTAAAGGGTAAGTTCCGTAAGATGTTAATTGCATGCGAAAATTGTGCACATCTCACAATACTTATTACACTTTTGCGTACGTTCTCACAAAACCAAATACAATTGCACTGTGAATGGAATTCAACAAGAACAAAATGATGTGTGCAAGCTCCAGCTGCAAGTGCGAAGTGTTTACTGCGTAAAACCTCATATTTTTCAAGTACTATCTTGCTAAAATGTTTGATCGGATAACATGCTATAAAGTGTGCAATTTGCTGTGTAGCTGCACAAAGATATGTGACAGTGTGTGAACTCACGCAACTTGTCGGTCCGCGTGTTCACTCGCGAGTGACTCGAATGCCACACGTGTGTGCGTATTCACAAACTCGCGTGTGCGTGCGCATGTATACGCGAGTGCACACACTCGTGCGGCGAGTCAAACACTTGTGCATCGCCAAAATTAATACGAATCCCTCTCACTCGTTCAGCCTGGCTCTTTAATCTTCGTTCAGTTGCTACATGTAGTTTTATTTTGCAACTGCATGTAGTAAATCACACATTGTTTCGAGTTGCGAGAACAATTGCGATTCGTGAGTGCACTGCGTGTGCGAGTACTCGCGTGCGCACGTACTCGCGAGTGACATGCGAGCGACTCACGAGTGCTGTTAAGTTGCTTGTGGTACAGTACATTATACATGTAGCAACATCGAAAGATACATACTATGTTTCTGTGGAGAAGCAGGTACGTACATGTGAGGACCAAAAGTGAGAGAGGCAAGCTATCAAATTGCTGGTTTAGAGCTACAGCAGAGATCTGCGTACATGTAGCAATATTATAACTACATGTACACATACATGTAGACCAATAAATGGAGGAGTGCTGGTTGGCACACCCACATGTCTACAGTCGCAGCATGAAGGCCATTCTCATGCCAAACACAGCACTACGCTCCCTAGCCTCGACAACCCATGCCCCACGGCTCAACCAATAAAAGAGGAAGGACTGGCCAGGGGGGAAGTAGTTAAAAACTATTGGTGCGTGAAAGGGTTAAACAACAAACACAATTCACATGCACCTGATCGTTTACGTGATTATTATCACATCCGACCCTCCAGGCCACGGGATCTTAACTACCCCAGGCCTTTCCTTCTTTGCTGGTTGGGCTGTGGGTACAGACACTATACATGCATGTACATTCCCTTCATGCATGCTGGCCCACCTCCATGGAGGTAGGCGTGGGGCTCATTCGGGGCCAGGAAGAGGGACTCTCCGGGACGTAGCCTCAGGAAGTTAAGGAAGAATACACAGAAGCAGCCGACATCACCGGGGAACTGGCCGTACAGCCGAACCAGCAGGGATCGCTCCTGGGAGGGGAGGCCTGTGTGTGTGTGTGTGCGCGCGCATGTGGGTCAGGTGGTTACATCTACTAATATACCCAGCCTTAGTTTGCCAAAGGTAAGCCTATTTTTCTTAAAGTCAAGGTAGGAGTGACCAGTGCCTTTGAATTACAGACTCAACCCACATGTACACGACCACTACATACCTCCAAGTGTCTACTGGAGCTAGATATGCATTGTGTGGCCACAATTGCATATGTGGCAGTCCCAGGTAGAAAACAAAATATTATCATTTTGATCGCGTCACAAAGCATTCTATCTCTGAACTTCCATTAAGGGAGGGACTCATTTGTGTTGCATAGACGTGTTAATATGTGAGTTACGAGCCTCACCATTAACGAAAGTTCAGAGATACAGCGCTTTGAACACAGCAATATGACCAAAATATGCGACGAAATAATGTTCGCTATCTATCCGAGACTGCCACAATTATAATTTCTTAACCGCATAAGACAGAAAATGCCACTCACCTGAGCTGTCACCGTCTCCCTTTGCCCGCTGCACCAGCCCCTCCAGCTGGGTCCTGATGACTTCAGAATCACAGGTCATCACAGCGGTGAACACTTTCCTCAGAGCTTCTTTCCGCCCCTCCACTGATGCACTCCCGGATACTTTTGCAAACATATCTGCGTTCTCTTTGCTGATTATCACTTGGAGTTCTGGAATGGTGGAAACGAATCGTTGAATCTCCCCAAAGGGTCGAAATCCACAAAACCCTTCAAAGTCCTCCAAAACAACGACAAGTTCCGGTTTATGGTTTGGGTCTGGGTATTTGTCCGGTGCCGCTCGGTGCAACTGCTGTGCATGTGACTTTGTGGGGTGGGCCTGAATGGAAAGGGCCTTGTTGATGGAGAGTACTTTGAACAGAAATGGCAGCTGTGTGTTGAACTCTTCTGCCACTTGTTTCCCAAGAGCCCATTGGTTGCTTTCGAGCCAGTCAGAGAGCAGCTGTCCAGAGAACTGATGAGGGTGGGCCACTACAGACGGTCCCTTCACATGTGTCCCCATCCAAAGCTAAGACATGAGGGAAAAGAATTTCTGGATAAATCTCGAGCTTATACATACATGTATAATATTATCAGTATAATGTAGGCTATTAAGGTCAACCTTGTCTACTAGGCCTTTCTAGCCTGCAACATTTATCCCAAAAACCACAGGCTTTTCTTTAATAGTGGTATTGTTTTAAAGCTGCAGACTAAATATAGCTATCTCTATTGAAAATAACAGTACATAAAAAGAACCAATGGTAAGATACCTTATATACATGAAAACTAAAAAGAGCGGTACTGAACCACCAGCCACACCCCAGATAAAAGTAGAAAATGAAGTGATAAAAAAAAATTGTTACAAAACAAACACATTTAGAAATGAAAAACACCAAATGCCTGGACTTGAGAGCCAACTGGTGGGCTAAAGAGTCTTACATGGCTAGCCAATTCTCCCCACTCATACAGTGCAAGCTCCTACAACCTAATATTGGGATCCTAGCTCATGTAGTTCCTAGAAACTATAGTTACTTAGCTTTACATTCCAGTAGACTGCTACCTTCTCTTTGAATTCACCTTCCAGCCTCCCACAAAAACTCTAACTCAAATTTAAAATTACTAACAGCTGTAAATTAAAATTTAAAAGTAGTGTATTACATCATTTCCTGTTCCCATCTAGAGCACCCCATCTAAATTATTACCTCACAGCAATCAGTATTAAGCCTATTCATCATATTCAGCAGACTACCTTTAACATACTGTTTTAGCGTTACCTTAAATTTAGCAAAGATATCCTTATATTTACCACTAAACCTCTTAAAAGTAGGAACATAGTTGATCATACTAATTTTGTAGCCCTGTTTGAGTAATGTATAGTGGTCAGTGTACGATTCCTCTTCCTAAAATCTTCATACTGGTTGCACATTCTACCCATCATAACCAACTGGGATACGTATACACCATAAGTGGGTAAAATTTACTATGTGAAATTTAAAAGCATCCTTCTCGTCGTAAAACCGAATTTTCTTCCTTGTATTTCTAAACAGATATCTAAGTAAGATAGCTTATCACGTGCTTCTGTGGTCTTTCTTAATTGTAATTAAGGTGGGTATATGTTTCAAAGGGTTATTAAGCGTTAGTAGGTTATTGAATGATGTATCTAACTGTATGTCTTACCTGCCTAGCTTCTTTATGGATACTCGTAAAAAAGAGGAAAAGGTTAGCTAATAAGGGCGCACAATTAATCTATACCCATCTCTATTCCAATTGTTTGCTTAAAAATTCTGTTACCTACTTTAACGTATACATTGCTTATCTACGGTAATATTAGTGTGACCTCTACAGGCTTTATCCGACCAAAAGGTGTTATGATCAACTGAAATATAGGTTGCCCCCCTGACCCGATAGGCTTCTTCAACTAAATTATCCAAACAATTAAATAATAAATCATGCAGAATATTAGCCATAAAATGTATGATAGTACATGCTAAAATATATCTAACTCAAAACCTAACAAGACTGATATTTCATATCTAAAAAGTAAAAACCAGCCGGCTGTTACATAAATTCTCCAACTGAAGGTTGTGATCAGCAACAGGTCAGTCTAAGCTAAATGCAGCTGTAGAATGGATCAGCTTGCAATTGGCTAGCCAGTCTTATCATGTACAGCTTCATAGTGTACTTCCAGTTAGTGATCAGAATTATCACAGTTACCTAACACTCTTTCGCTGTCTAGGCAACACAAAACTAAACCCAGCTTGACATATCTTGACTTCCAGTAGCTTCCACTGTGCTCGTGGCTATAGTGGCATAGCAACAAAATGATGTAACTTAGCGCATGTGATATTTTTGGACGAACGCATAGACACACACACACAGACGCGGGAACGTCTGGTAAAAAGGTTAATAGCCAAAAAATTCAGCATGGCCAATGGTCAATCCACTGCAAAGAACTGATCAGAGATTTAATCCGTGGTCGCAGTTGTGACCACAGGGTCTGTGAGAGTGAACCCCCTCGATCAAATTTTTTCGCGCATGCGCAAAGTGGATACTAGGTCTACTATACCCCCCCCCCCCCCCCCAAAAAAAACAACCTGGGAACGGTCTAAAAATACACTGGGGTGTTGTTTACGCTTGTATCCAGCACAACATGTACTTGTATGCCGCACTTTCACCCACCTCTGCATACGGCTGTCCCTCCTTGACAGAGAAGCCGGGGTCACTGCTCTTCAACCTTGCGACTTCCCCCGCCAAACCGACCTTGCCCCAGGCGTACGTCTGCACCGCGCAAGACAGTCTGAGGAACGGAGGACGGTCTGCCATGTTCAGAAAATGCGTCGCAGTATTAAACTTCTCGACCCGACATTCAGCACGTGGCCGGCGCCGGAGTCAAAACAGTCACGTGATTAACACACCCCCTTCTAACCCACGTGTCGTTTTAATAGTAAACCCAGTCTCCAGAGCAGTTTAATAGTCTGGGTACCCGAGCAGTAAACTATGGCTGAGTCAGACTCTGGACTTCTACAACCTCTGCACGTGCCTTTCATGGATATTCAACCTAACTGGGATGAGATCATGAGGTAAATATTCATTGACAATTTCATTATAATACAATACAGGTCAAAAAGGAGTTAATTAACTCACCATAAAAACAGAAACATGTATAAGCAAGGCAATGCCAAAAAAAACAAAAACAACAACATTATGCCCAGGGGTAATACTCCAAATACCAGCCCTCCATCGATATCATGGTAGTCTCGTGTAGCCAGACTCTTGACGAGAGTCGGGCTACGCGGGACTACCATCGTGGAATGCACCTTATACTGTACGTGATCCCCACCTTGATGTTAGACTAGTACATATTAAAACAGACTGATGCGTATTAAAAATATCTGCAGCTATTGGGCCATAGCCAGACTTCTCTTTGGGTATGCTTTGCACATCCAATGAGCTGTGCAAGTCAAGCAAGCGAGCAATAATCCATCAAGTGAAGTGCGCCAGGGCTGGCTCATGAGACTGCCTGGACGTTGGCAGATCTGTAAATTACATAATTTACTACTTGACCTATGAGCCTTTTTTGTTTGCAAGTACACACCAAAATTGTCGTACCTAGTTGATTACATCCTTACCTCAGTTGCTATGGCAGTATAATCATGGAGTACGGTAGTACTCCATATATAGGGATGGCACGGGGAAAAATGGCCGCCCCATATCATGTGTACAAAATCATGTGCTCATAAGTCTGGTAAACCCATAGTATAAAGCCTTAATGAGCCATACCTGTCATTATCGAGTACTTTCACAACTAACAAGACTGTTACAGTAGGTAGAGAGTATCGATGAAGTACCACATCGGCAAGTCGCTAAACCAGCATCTGTTCATATTGTTTCTTATTCTGATTCTTCTGCTGGGCTAGAGCAACAATGACTAAAGCGACTACAATGATTCAAACGCGAATAAGCGACATTTTCGGCGGAGTAGTGCACTCAAACCAGAGCGCTTTCAAAGAACTCAAAGCTGTTCAGCAGTGATTCAGTAGTGCTCTCCAGTGGACGCTTGCCGTTCCACGCCATTTTCTGAACGTAGCCGGAAGGGTACGCGCTTGGATATCCCGGATGTAATATTTCACGATGGTTACGCCTACACCGGAAACGCAGCCTCGAGCATGCTGCGTGGACGAGCTGTTCTGCTTAGACGCTTATAATACTTGGAGTACGCTTTATGACGGACCCAAAGTGAGTTGCTGTAGTTACGTTATAATAGTAAGAACACTGATACAACTGCTAGACCATTACAGACCATACTAACCTCCATGATGTGCATTAAATGGAGTCGGCAAACTGCTGTAGACAGCCGTCTGCCATTGCAATGTTACATACAAGAATGTGTGGGTGTACAGTGGCATTCTCAAGTCGGTAGGCGCTTAGCTACAATTCACATTAGCTGTATTTTGCTACTCTGCTGTATCTTTAAGCCCCACTGAAAGCTTTGCAGTGCAAAGTGCATTCCGAGTGTGTCTGTTACATTATAGGTGCTTAGTTTATCATAAATGTGAGCATATGTGGATACAGCTAATAACGCTCATCTACCCCACACAACCAGACCATCTAAACACCATTCATACCTTTCTCCTCCCCACAAAAAAAACAACAGAAACAAGTAACAAAAAAACATTTTAAAAAAATGAAAGAACATATAGGGATGGAATCCCCAAAAAGCAACCAAACAAGGTAGGAATGGTACCACAATACCCTTACGGATTGTCATCCCTATATCTTTTGCCATTTTCCAACCTCAACACACACACACACACACACACGCACACAGACCAATCCCTGCCATGCCACACCAGCCATATCCACAGCCAATAGAATGTGCATGGCAATTGCAGCACTTCACAATGCAACACACACCCCCTCACACTACAACTTATCACAATGCAACACAATCCACACCTACAATGACAACTACACTCTTCCACCTGCAACAACACCCTTTCACCTCACCAACAGTTAGTACGGAACACATTTCCAAAAACATTACTCTATTATATCAAAGTACGTTAAAAAAAACCTAATCATCTACACCACAATCTAACATCCTGTCGTCCCATGTAACTAGCACGTATGTATGCTAGTGATACACAATGTGCAGGGATGTCCTCGCTTCACGAGAATTGCTGGGTGTGGCACATGGCATGCAGGTGGCACGCCCATAGCACCCACCCACAAATGAAAAAGGTCAAACACACACCCATAAAACTAAATGGCTACTTGCTATTATGTGCTTAGAAGACCAGAGGCCGAAGCAAGCTTACTGTGATAGTGATCGCTTCCAAGTCTCCCCGTTAGGAGTCACAACCAGGAGAACTGGCTGGAACAGGTTACGACGAAAAAAAGTCAATCGAACTGGAGTATAGCTTCGCTTTGCTCGGAACTAGTTGCAAAAATGGCAAAGATATAGGGATGACAATCCGTAAGGGTATTGTGGTACCATTCCTACCTTGTTTGGTTGCTTTTGGGGGATTCCATCCCTATATGTTCTTTCATTTTTTTTAAATGTTTTTTTGTTACTTGTAAATAGGAGTGACTGCCGTATACATGTAAGTTCAATCACTGCACCTCAAGCTAGTGCCATAATGTTGTATTATCTCTCGTTTAGAGACCCCAGTGGGAAATTTTGGATTTCCTGTCAAAAGCACGGTATGTACGTAAATCAGTAGATTATACCTCTATGTATTCATCTGCCATGCTCTGAAGGTTATCATTATAAGTGGCTGTTGTACTTCCATTTCTTGCTTTATGCTGCAAAGCTGCTGCTTAGAAGAGTGGTCAGAACCTGCTGTACCCTAAAAAGACTCCTCCTTAATTATAAAGTTGAGTTATCTCCCCAATTTGATACTGAGGGGTTTCCATTGGACTGCCCACTCAACAGTATAACTGCTACTACTACAATTTGCTCGAAGTTCTATTTGTCTTTCAGAAGCGGAAGCATTTCTATTATAATACTGCTCTACCTATCTTACCTCATCCTCTGGACTCCTTAGGTGAGAAATCAATCCAGGGACACCTGCAAAAGCTAAGAGACTCGCCAGCTGCCTCCAGGGAGCGGAGTGACCAGGAGGGAAAGTTTGTCATCAAAGACTCAAGCCAGGTAGGTTACAGGCATATCTGAACTAGGGTTAATTACATGTACCTAAGTGCCTGATTCTTTGCGGGGCATGGTAGCTGTACCTCCATCACAACTATGCTACAAAGAAGGAACACTCGGAAGGGAAGTTTAAAGCTACCCAGTCATAACTAATGCTGGAGTAGCTGCGAAAAAAATTACTGGCCTTCAGGAGAATGTTATTCAGAATGAAACATGGTAGCTATGGGAGAGCAAAGAGACAGGTTGTGCTGCTTGAAACTTATGTTTGCATTGCTCGATCATGTCTCCTGTCTCTAGCATCCATATCTCCGCTTATACCGAGGCTTACACAAACTATACGATAGACTGTCTGAATCACATTGCATACATATACACTAGGGTATATATCTGGTATATAGGGTATATTCAGTGCCTAGCGACCCTTGCCGACCTCAGCTTCCCCATAAATGCCTGTGTTCTGGCCTCCAGTGTGATATACTAATGCTCTGTAGCTCTGCCTTTTGTTTTACAGCGAACAGTAACGGTGGAGTGTCCAGAGGCTCAGTGCACTACCACGTTTGTGAGACCAGTCAAGACGCTGTATCTCCACCACAGAAAGGTGGGCCATAGCTTGCATGTCGAGGCCTATTAGAAAGGAAGGTAAGTATTAATGTAAGGATTACTGTGCTAGTGTGTACTGTAGCTTGTACATTTGATAAACGGTGGCAACAAAGACTCTACATCATAACTGTGCCAACATCTGATATATAGCCCATGCTGCCATGGTTTATCTATCGTGGGCGAATGAAAGGCACTGGCGCGCCAATATTTGTATATTGGCGCATTTACAGTGCTAGTCAAACATCATATCTTAAAACTGGCCAGGGCAGTTCTATTTGACATTTTCAATTATCCAGTTATCCAAGCTAATATTCAGCAACAGGTAAGGCCTACCTTTACTAGCTGCTGATTATACCTACAAGCGAGCAGGCATAGTGTGCATCAACACTGCAAAGTTCCAGACAGGAATCTATATAGAAAAACATTGATCATGGCTGGGAACGACCATCATGCACCCACTTAATGACATCAAACCACTTTTAACACAACCTCTGTGGCCTTTTCGGCCCCCAAGAAGGATAACACAATGGGATACATGATGAGTAAGGTTTTGTAATTTTGTCAACTTACGTAAACTCATAGAAAGCGCTACAGGTGATCCTAGATGGTGAAACTGGGCTAGCCTGTCTACTGCACTACAGGCTGCTTTAATTTGTGTACGTGTATACCAAAGATATTCGATATTTTATCACGTGCAGAATGCAAAATATGCAATTATTTAATGATATTTGAAGACGTCACAGCTTTTTCCAGGGAAGTCCGTCACCACTATATGGCTGAATTGCATTTTGTTGGATGGTTCCAACTCTTTCTGAAGTTAAGCGCTAGCTGTTGTGCCGGATTTCTGGCCATGATTGTGCCTACTAATTGAGAGAATCCTCATCAGCTTGCAATCCTTGTCAAACAACAAAACGGCACATTTGAATCTGCTTTTTTTTAAGCTTCTCTGACGGGAAATGCCATGCAAGAAATATATGTGCACATCTGCATGAATGCAAATACACACACATATAAACACGCATGCTCACACACATGCACACACACACAGCTGCTGTGCATGGATGTCTCCAGCAGTGGTGGTCTGGGCGTGTCCTCTTCAGAGGATGGCAAACTCTGGGTGTGGGATGCTGACACTGGAGAGACCAGGGTAAGACAAGGCACGGGAACACTAATCTTAGGAACCAATAAGACATTATGGGAACCAGTAAAACAATTATGCATCATGTGTATGTGCCCCAGTGCATACGTATGTGGAAGTTTGCAGGCCATGCTTGATGTACAATAAGGTAGCTGATGCAGAACAGAATGGGAGAGCTTATGAAAGGTGATTAGTGCCAAAATTATCAAAAACAACCACTCGTGCTTATGGTGCATTTGACATATGATATTGTATGGTCAAATGTGTGTGGAAGGTGATTTGGCATTTGCTAGCACTGCTGGGTGCCAGACAAGGTTACATCGAGACAAGAAGCCCGAAGAGTATGGGGTACATACTGTACTCTAGTTCCTTTGATGAATCACAGTACCTGTAGCAGAACATCAACAACAATATTGCTCCAGTAGAATTGAGTCAGGAGCTTATGCATTGTAAGTCTTTAATAATTTTACTGAACATTAATGATGTCAGACTAGTCTCGGGTGCCAGACACTCCAACCTGCACCTTTAAAAAATGAGAAACGAAAACAACAGGCCTACATTGTAAAGTTCAGGTGGTGCCTTCTCTCTCCCATCCCCTCCTCCATCCCATCGCTTCATTCCTTCTCTGCATGTAGCGATCCCTGGACGGCCACGTGGGTGATGTGTACACCTGCCGCTACTTCCCCTCGGGTATTATAGTGCTCAGTGCTGGGGCAGACCTGCGGCTCAAGATCTGGTCGGCACAGGATGGGTCCTGTGCTAGAACCTTATCTGGACACAGAAGAGGTCAGCTGGTGTGGTGAATGTGCCAAATCAGTGTGTGAAATTAACGATCGCCTGGCATCATTTGCACCTAAAATACAGTTCTGGGCAACTAGCTCTTGTCTTCTAGGGGCCAATCTTGGCAACCTCGAGTAGATGTAGCATCAAAGGATAAAGTCAGCATCTAGACTACACACATAGGCATAGGAACATGATTTCGATAGGGGGGGAAGGGGAGGGGGGCACTAACAAAGCCAACTAGGGGGGTCTGGGCATGCCCCCCCTAGAAAATATTTGAAAGTTTTGATATGCTGAAGCTGATTTTGGTGATTTCTGGGACACTATTAAACCAGGAACAGTATTTGTATTTAGTGACTGGGAGCCATGACCCAACAACAGATGGGCTTAATTGTGCATAGGTGAGCGCAGTTGTAGTTTAACAACACCAAGGAAAGGCAGTGAATCCATTCTTCTTGTACATATAGCTAATCTTTAGTTAAATTTTTATTTGGTGCCATGCTAGAGTGCTTCTGTGACTCCCACAGGTAAATCTTGCACACATATAACTACATGTACATGTAGCTAGCAAGCAACAAAAGATTTTAGAGTGTCTACGGTCAGCGCCCTCCACTACGTATATAATATGAAAGACTCATACGAGGGCTCTGTGTACTGCTAACATTCTTGCTATACGTGTACATGTACGTATCTATTGGAATTGGACAACAGGGTACTACATGTACACATATTTTTGACTTCCAACCTCGACTGTATTGTGTGTGTGATGATTGCAAGGTTATACCTTTCCTCTATAGGCATCTCTGATACGGCTATAATAGACAAGGGAAGAAACATCATCTGTGAGTCCCATAAAAGTATACATGCATGTATGTAGTGGCCAAATGTTGCTGCGAAATAGATGCGAGGGGAGGCCTGGGTACGAGGCTTTACTATCATACCTCAATATTTTATTAGGGGGCCCCCTGTGGTCCTAGAGGCCATTAAAATCATGCAACCATGATCAGGGCACCAAAAAATTCAACCCCGTAACATTTTCCCCACGTGTGCGCTTTGTTATCTTTTAAGTGCGTGATTGGTACTCTTCCTCCCAGCCACCTCCAGTGATGGCACAGCTCGGCTCTGGGACTGTGGCTCCGCCCACTGCCTAGCGACCCTTGCCGACCTCGGCTCCCCCATAAATGCCTGTGCCCTGGCCTCCAGTGTGCTGGTAGCAGAGAAGAACACTATACCACCCACAGGTCAGAACATATGGCCACTTGATTGTATACATGGAAGTGGATTAATTAAGCCCATCACTAATAATAGAGTGCATTGAGTGTGCTAGTAAACTGACCAAGGAATATATGCAGTGCAGGCCTGGGGTACTTATAATGTAAATGGGGCAAACCTGAGCGGGCCCCCGCACTAGCGCACTAGTCATATCAATGTTTCATTTTCTCTGTAGTAGCTATTATGGTATGTACATGTACATCGTTCTGCACATTCTATGTTCACGTATTGCAATCCAATTTCTCTCGTTTCTAACAATGGCATTAGTCTAGAGATATCTTTTTGCTGTCTTCGAACTTGTGCCGCCCAAAGGGTGCGAGATGTGGACATGTTCATTGTTTTTACCGAGGCAGGTTTACTACATCTCCCAGGTTAGTAGGGTTGTGTAGCCTCTAAAACCTGCTGTAGCTGTATAACCAGTCTAGAGTGGATGTAGTAAAGAACTGTACTTTTTATCTGCTAATATTGCTATAACCATATTACCTTCACAATTCGGAAGCGCTTCTCCTGGGTACTGCCATGAGCTGCTCAATTCTTGATCACAGATCTGGTCTGCTAGGCCTTTCAGAGGCAAATGGGATAGACGATTCAAACTACATGTATCTACCACTGTTTAGGCATCCAATTTGGCTAAAAACCATCACTACACAATCATGGCTCATCGCCTTCACTTTCACACTTTCGTGACACAAAAACATTAATGGATTCGTAAACGTTCCTGATGTCACTATAACACGAAAATGCTCGTTAGTGATACAATTTTCCAGGATTCCTTGCAGTTACGTGCATGTGCAAATGGTGTACACCAGATACTTCTTTGACCTCTATCTGCTGTGCTGGGAACCAGGCTAAACGTACATGTAATTTTTAAAAAACTCAAGCAAAAAAGCCCCAATGTGATCAATCGTGAAGTTGCCATGTGCTACATGTATATTGTAACTTCACATGATGTACCTCACCATCACAGAGCCTGAATGTGACACGAACGATAAGATTCTACTACTGGCCTGTGAGAATGGTGCTCTCCATGCTTGTGACATCAGGAACCGAACAGGAGTAAGTTAATGATCATTCTCCATTGTTTCTTGATGAAGTAGCAGCATGCAAAAACAGTTACATATGAGTGACAATAATAGAAATGGAATGTTATGTAGACTAGGTCGATTTTGAAATTTTGGTACCATTTGAATCTGCTACTCGTAAGATATATGCATTGGTACGTATACAAATCTAGGATTCCACGTCTGTTTTATGTCAGTATCACTAAAGATGGCAGTGAGTAAGAAAGTATTTGCTGTTTCTATTTCCTATGGCTAGCCTGTGGTACTATGTTGCTGGATATTCTTTGGCTACAGATATTCCGGTATTCTGGTGGAAAGTGTCCTCTGGCTAGCTGTTCCTTTGTTACGGATACCACAGCTCTCTGTGGCTCTGAGAATGGCTGCATTACATTGTTGGACTTGAGAAAGTCTGAGTAAGCATCTCTCAAGTATAGCAAATATCATTTACTACTAGTTGCCTATAAGTATGAATGTGTATAAATAGAGATGTGAGCGGACAGTGCGATCAAGCGATGTGAACGTGAGTTTCAAGCACTACAGTCCCTTTGTCTGCTCTCCCGTGGCATCCGTAGCTGTGTTTGAGCATATGATTGGAAAATCTTGTAGATAGAGACATAATTCACCTGGCTGTCAGTCGTTTTAAAGTAGCTGCTCCAGATTTACTGCTTCTGTTATTCTCGTGACTAGCTGACTCACTAAAATAGTTGGCCTTGTGTGCATCTGGGGGGCTACCCCAGCCCCAGTCCGCACCATGTCCAACCCGGGGTGTAATGATGTCGCATGTATGCCCCTCCGAGAATAGTTATTATGCTGATACACATGATACAGCTTAGAGATCTACTTTTAAAGGCCAGTTTAATTTCTCTTAGGTAGTGTAGCCTTACTACATAGCAACTACCTGTTCTTGCATGCCTCTGTATGGCCACTTAGTTTAGATGGTTAGAGCTATAGCAATGCACTGGTATATACAGTCAGGGATAGCAATTTTGAGTCTTATTTGTAGAAGTCTCTTTCTGTGTTTGTATGAACATATGATTGGTAAATGATCATGCCACCATGTTTTCTCCATGCTGGTTCCAGTCAGGCTCTTCTGAAGGCATCATTTAATAATTCCACAGTGAGGTGTGTACTTCCACTGGGAGAGAATAGATGTCTGGCTGGATGCAGTGAGTACTAGTGCGCATGTAAAAACCATCAATATGTATGTGCATCAGGTAATCGCACTGCCAAGTATAAAGTATGGCGGACGAGTATGGGGTGCCATTTGTGTCAAAACTACCAAAACCCTCACACTTCACGCCTCTGGCAGCAAACAGTTGACAGTCTAGCAGCCTTTTCAAGGTTGTTGATCGCTATAGGGCATAGTTTCACTTTACTAGACAGCTGACAGTACACAAATGGTCTGGGCATGGCTATGAAAAACCCCTGGTCCACAAAAATTTGTTTCAGTGAAAAGTTTTAGCGTAAAATATTTGTCCATCCATCTAGCTCTACAGCAGTTAGTTGTGGCCTCTCAAAGGAAGTTGGTTACTAATCGGTATCATTCTCTTTGTCCACCAAATATCACTATAATTC
Organism: Phakellia ventilabrum; assembly: GCA_963921505.1. Taxonomy (NCBI): domain Eukaryota; kingdom Metazoa; phylum Porifera; class Demospongiae; order Axinellida; family Axinellidae; genus Phakellia; species Phakellia ventilabrum. Next base: position 4,152,968 of record OY997397.1, read on the forward strand.
TTGCTCTAATTTTCCTGCTATAATTCTTGCTCTAATTTTCCTGCAATAATTCTTGCTCTAATTTTCCTGCTATAATTCTTGCTCTAATTTTCCTGCAATTATTCTTGCTCTAATTTTCCTGCTATAATTCTTGCTCTAATTTTCCTAGATGATGGTGGGTGTCTGGTATGGAACACCCAAGACCCGTTGGACAGGATATCCCAACTAACAGGTCCTGAGCTGGATGGCATTACCAGCGTCAGAAAGGTGGGAGGGAAGATCTACAGTAGCTGCAAAGACGGTAGTGTTAGGGTGTACAACATTGCAGATGTGTAGTGATGTATGTATATGCATATGCTTTTAGTGACTCTTATGTTATTTGCAAAAGATTTGTAACTGCCTGTCAAAGTTGTGTTTCACACAGAGGAAGTACAAACCTGGTATATCTTTGTGCAGGAATACGCAAGAGTTCACTGCGCTAACCACAGAGCCAAATGTCTTACGTGGTTGGCTAATACACACAAAACTAGAAAAATACCAGGTAGCCTAAGGCCAAACCACTTCATAAAGGTCATTATGGGTACCGCCTGTGGGAATTGCATAGTGTATATGCTCAAAGAATGACAGTTTATTCTAAGTTTGGCAGTGGGAATTCTTAGGGGGAGTTGAAGATGATCTTCCGGTTCAAACACATATTTATATGGTTTTGTAAGATCTCAATTTACCCTCACTTTCCTGTAGGTTGCCAAGTCAAACTTGTTTATATTGGTCCATCACTGGAAGGGTTCTGGAGAAGCCAGATTTGTCTAGAATTGATTTAATACACTTTGTCCAGTAAGGGTGATATATTTTTATTCTGTGTGTCTTAGCCAATATATAATCAAGATAAACTTTCTTCTAGTTACTTCCTGATTTGCCAGAATACTGCTAGATTTGCAGCAGTGGTAGGCACAACCACTCTCTCTGTTCAGTTAGAACAGTTCAACTAGAGAATCAAATAAATGACAGAGAATGGAGGGTGGGGGAACTATAACTGATGCTATTTTCATGAGTGAAAATAGTGCTTTATTAGCCTGATTGTCATGGGTAGCTATGGCAGACTTAAAGGAGCCATTCATTGAGAATAGAAGCCCAAGATATTTGCTCTTTCACTACTTCAATAGGGATACCATTTGTAATAAAGTGGTGACTATCAGCATGATTGGGCGAGAAGACCATTTTTCAATGTTGACTCTTAAATCTCATGATTTGCACTGCATTGCCAGTATAAATGGCATTAAACATTAAATGGCACAACTGTATTCTATTAACAGGGGTGAAGCCAGGGGTGTTCGACTGCATGAATTTGTCTACGTTACATCACTAATAATATATAGACAGAATAGGAGAGGACTAAGTTTACAACCTTGTCTAACTTCCTACAGTGGGAAGTAAACTGAGAGCTCACCAGTACCCTCCATTGATACTCTGAAGGCAAGCGCAGAGAGAGCATTTTTGAGCATCAATTGAAGGGCTCAGAACAAGAGTGGTCTAACCCACAACACTTGATAAAATATCTTTCAGAAACTGGTCTCAAGGTTTGGCGCTAGTTTCGTGCATATTCACGTAATTGACGTCATGTAATTGAGTTCTGTGTTACGTTAATTAAACCCATAAGCAAAACGTAACTTTTTTTCAAACTTAATAAATATGCTAACATAAGTATAGTGGGTGGAGCAGTTAGCTCCGGGCTGTGACCATGTGTGTTCAGGTAGAGGGTAACGTGGTTTGGCAACTGCCACGGTGGTCTCGGACAGTACGGCCTAGGATCCGTCCGTGTTCCTCCCTTGATTCCTAAAGCCTGGCACACTAAACAGACCCGATGACGATCCCTGTACCATAGCGGACAGGCGCCCGAAAGGCTGAAGGCTCGGTCAGCCAGAACGACCTGCCCGTTCACCCCTTAACGTGGCAGTGTCACATGGCCTAGGGTTCCGTTTGGAGAAGAGGGTTGCCCTTTTTTTTTCTTCATTTTCTACAATATGTATGTATACTCTGGGTGGGGGCAAGCTCAATATCTGTGGGTTAGACCACTCTGGTTCTGAGACCTTCAATTATTATATAAACATGCTGATACTTATACTGGCTGGCACTGAACATACGTATATACATGCATGCAGAATTAATAGCTTTTAACAACAACTGTTAATACTCGAAACTTAAGGCAGTTATTCGTCAGGTATTCCTTATCTTGGTGGCCAACTGAAAGTTCAGCATGGGATATAAATTTCGTATAGCCCCTAATAAGTGTGCCTATCTCCTGCACCACTGGACTGCCAGCAACATCGTCACCTACTGTATCATAGTTCACAGTTTTCTCGATATGTCCCTCATCCCGCCTCTGATTAAGCAGCTGCCATGTGATGTCTCCACAGAAGGGCCGCTTTAGGCAGTCATCATGCTCTCCTGGCATCAGTTGGACAGCTACAGAAACATGTGTGCCCTTGCCCGTTCCGCTACCATTAGCATTCACCCTGAGGCACATCTTGTACCCTCCAATGTGGGAGTAGAAGGGACAGCTGTACCACAAATCATTTGATTTTTTGCGTTCTTCAAAGTTTGTCATCATAAAGTCAGGCGGAGGGATGAACACAGGATTTGGGCAAGGATTTTCTTCATCAGGAACTTGCAGGGAGGCAAGGGTGCTCTCGGCGGAGGTCATATCTCTTTCTCAACTACATGTATCAATGGCCGGCTTTGCTGAAGAAACGTCATTGTGACGTTGGGGGCGGGGCTAGGGGTAAGTATTACGTCATTGCAAGAGGGTTAAAAAATATTTAACTCGAACTCCCAGATACATGTAATAATTATACTAACGTAATAATAGCGTTTGCACGGCGTCTACACCTCTCAGTCATTTCGCCAACGGAAAAGTCACGTGAATTTATTTGCGCAATGACGTCATATAACGGTGTCTCGGATCCGCCATTTTTGGGTGTTAGCTGGACCGAAGAAAGTGCTGCGTATCTTCTCAAGACAGAGTTTTGTGGGCTCCATATGCTGCGGTACTTGGATGAAAGGGCTAATTTAGTCACCAAGGCAGTTAAAATGAAAAACCAGGCCGATATTTATCGGTTATGTGTTTTTTTAGTCGCCGTCTGTCCAATGGCGTCCTCGGTGGAGTGGTGTAAAAGTTGCTGTACCTCAATCAAGCAAGGTCAGAACAACTTTGTAATAATATATGTTATTGAATGCATGTTACTTTACAAGCAGGATAAGTCTGGTTACAATTAGTTGTGCAGAAAAAAAATCCGGACAAGGTTTATAGTGCATAACACATTAATTAAGATAAATATCAGTCACAAATGGTGCAAGAGCATACAGCAAGACCAATCTTAGGTAAAAATGAAACACCAATAGAAGAAGTATGCATCAGCCTTCATCATGATCACTGTTCCCGAACACCTAGTCCAGTCCAGTCCGGTTTTTTTCAGTACAGAACATAGAGAGCATAAGCAAAGCAATTGTCGGCTCTCTTTGTCTGACGTGTAGTTTTAGCTGGTCACTCACCTTGGCTATTTACCTTTGCTCAGAAACTGATTTTATGAGGGTAATAATCATGGATCATAAGACTGGATCCAACTCAGATATCAGCTTGTTTATGTCCATCGTCAAATCTGTAGGGCTCCAATAACAGCCTTTGTTGAGCTAAAAAAAGTGTGCGATTATGGGAATAATTGCACTCTTATATATAGGGGTAAATATATAGTTACTGATATAGTGTGTGATTAAGGTCATTAATAACTGCTTCCTGCATGTGTGCTTGTGGGGGGATAGTAAAAGTAGTACTCTGATTTTTGCTAGTTTCATGATGGGAATCCTTAGAAAGCCTGTGGAGTGAAACGCCAATGGCAGTGAAGAGATCATCATTTGTTTGGTACAGAGTAGGCTTGTGGACATTATGCTCCAAATTTCCAACATTATTCTATTCCGAATTTCTTTCATTTTTACCCTATTATGCTTCGTACAATAGCTGATTATGCTCACTTTTATGCTCATAATTCATACCCATCACATACAAAAAGGCCAAAATTGTACATTAATGCTTTCGGGCAAGTTCAGACGGCTTGGGGGCACACAATTTCTCTAACAAGGAGGGAACAGAACCCGGTCCTTCACACTCCTCTCCAGATTTAGATTCAGATTCAGAACTGCTATCGCCACTAACTTCTCTGCTAGTACTTGGTTCTGCCATAGATATAATAATATGATACTTATCACGTGGATTATTCTCATATTCTTCCGCATTATTCCGACATTATGCTTGCTGCCCTCATTATTCCGGAAATTATGCCGGCATAATGGACTCAGTACAGAGTCCCATACTTTCTGGCTCTACACATGTAACTGAGGTGGTGCTGCAAAGTATACTTGAGATTATTTAGCACCCATCTAGCAGTAACGAGAGATTTTAGATCTCCCACCCTCTACAGGTTATCGGCTTCAGAAGTTTCAGATGCACATGAAATAAAGAACTGATGGACTGCAGGTAACAGAATTGCTTCCTGTCTAAGTACGTTTTCTACAACGTGAACATTTGTTTGAGCCATAGATCTAGTTATCACATTTTCACACTGCTTCAAGAGGGAATATGGACAGCTTGAGTGTGGCAATGAGCTCTGACAACTCACCATCTTTACTAACTCTTTTGCCTCCTTGAGCATCTGTAGTTGGGATTGTAGCATGTGAAGCGAACTTTTGCTCCCTCTGGTATGTCACCCTCGAAGCCTGATAGATATTGTTGAATGACCAGTCAGTTGGACAACGCCTTGCTGATGTGTTTCTTAAACTTGATCCACATGTAGAACAATGGGTGTAGAACAATGGGTCTGCTTTCATCATAGTGCATTGTAATTAGATGGTAATGGCTCTTATACAATGGGCTGGGAGTAGGTATGCTGGATAGAGCAGGGCATATTCTATGACAAATTGAATTTAGTTGCGCATGGGAGAGTGTTTTTTTTTTGGTTCATTGAACCCCAGTATGCAGCATTTCAATGCTGTTTTCTTTACCCATCTAGGTCTATGGTTAGACTGTAATATCCCGGCATTGGCAGCAGATGGGTTGGTCGGTCTGGATACTAAGAGTGTTTGCTGTGCCTGTTCACTTTTCCACGTACAAGGCAGAACACAGGGCGCAATTTGTGGTTTGCTGCTGCTCTGTCTGTCCTGACACATGAAGAAATGAGAGCTGGCGTCTACACCTCTCAGCTATCCCTCTCTCTGTTGTATGTATTATTTTGGCTTATCAGTGCAAATTCTGTATTGTGCAAATTAATTTGTTTGTATACACCACTTATTTGTTCCATATTATGAATTTCTTTAGTACTGATGGTTTGCATATGTAGTCTTACCCTATCTAAGACTTTTCTGAGCCTCATGGCACACACTCTCCCACAGTTTCAGTCCTCTTGCAGCAGCTCTACGGGAGAGCTCCACGTGTTTGCATGATTAAAAGTGGGCGGTTTTGCAGCGGTCATATTTTCCATACCGTGTATGGGAACAGCCGGCTTTTTTTTGGTGCAGAGCAAGTATTGCATAATCTTGCCGTATACTTAGCCAGAACCTGATACAGCGTGCAGAAAAAATTTCCGGACGGGTTTTGTGAGCCACACCTATTTAGATACGGCTCCAGTGTGACAGCGGTAACCGCTATATTAAAGGTTTGCCACAAAATGTAATAACAGTATCTGAAAGCAGATATTTCAGTCTTTATATTATGAAAAAATCAAAGAAATATCTTTTACAGGGTTGAAGATATAGCCAAAAATACAAACTCATGAATAATTGAACTTTACGCGCCGCTCCGTACAGTTACGTGGCACTGCGCAAATAAATTTATACAGCACTCAATGACTTCCGGTCTGCTGGCGGAACGACGGGAACGAGGCTATCGAATTTTAGTCGTCCCCACACGAGAAAATGCCACGGGTCTGGGTACCCGAGACTAAGCCCCACCCATAGAAAACAAATCCTCGGAAATGGCTTCAAGATACCGGCTCCAGGCCTTGAGAAATCATCCCAGCCTCCAGCGATTTCTCATCGCGAACGCCCATCCTACAGGTAGACAGCTCGGAGCGGGTTCTTATGGCAGTGTCGAAGAACTGGAGATAAGTGGGGTTGTCTGTGCGGGAAAGAAAATCCACGAGACACTCATAGAGCGAGGGAACATTGGCGCCGAGGAAATCGCATCCAAGTACGTGGAGGAATGCCAGCTGATGTCTGATCTAAGGCACCCCCACTTGGTCCAGTTTTTAGGGGTGTGTTTCCTTCCCAACTCGACCCTACCCGTGCTGGTTATGGAACGTCTTCTGACTAGTCTTGATGACCTGCTGGAACACAACCCAGACATCCCCCTCTCCCTGAAAAGATCCATTCTTGCAGATGTGGCCAGGGGACTGATCTACCTACACAGTCGCAGCCCGCCAGTGATCCACAGAGATCTCTCAGCCAATAATGTGCTCCTGAACTCGGCCATGGTGGCCAAGATCAGTGATCTGGGGAATGCTCGTATTGTTAACTTCCAACCAGGCCAGCTGGCCCGTACTCTGTCTCGCATCCCTGGAGCAACAGTGTACATGCCCCCTGAGGCATTCGATACTATCTCCAAGTACGGCCCCCGTCTGGACAGCTTCTCATTTGGGCACCTCTCTCTCTTCACCATCACTCAGGTGAGAGGAAGGGTTTAAAAAAGAAAATGGCTGCCCCATTGTATGTGTACAAAGTGATATGTTCAAAACTTTGCCCAAGACTTAGTCATAAGCTTTTGTGGACCATACCGGTCATTCTCGAATGTTTTCAATAGTAGCAAGACTGTTAACGCTGACAGAGAGCATCGCTGAAGTGCCAAATCGGCAAGTCGCTAAACTGGCAAATTGTCTATCTTCTTTCTTCCGAGAGGCTAGCACAATAATGACTGAAGCGATTACATTGATTCAAACGCGAAGAAGCGCTACTGGATCCAGGCTATTGTACCCACATCATAGCGTTCTCAAACAAATCAAATTAATTAACCGCTCAGTAGTGATTCTCAAGCGCTCGAGGCAACGCTATACGCCGTTCTGTTCCGTTCCGTTTTGCGTATTAAACGGTGGTTACGCCTACACCGGTGTCGGAGGACCAGCTGTCCCCCCAGACACTTGGTCCTAGGATCAGCGGTCCCCCTGGACGCACGGTCCTAGGTCCGGATGTCCCTCGTCAGGATGGGATGTACCCTACGCAACCACAGACATTATTTGTTGCTAGTGCATCAAGCCTTTCGCACATAAGATGGCATGCTGTATTACTGAGAATGCACAGCAAGAAGGAAGTGCTTGTCTATTGCACTTACCGCCAGCCCTGGGATAAGACTAGCAGATGGACTGGCGATTTAATTTCGTAGAATGTGGGGCATGCCATGTGGTATCATGAGCACTGCAAAAACATTGGCCAGTGCTGCATTTGCACAGAAGATGGCATGCTGTATTACTGAGCATGCACAGCAAGAAGAAAGTGCTTAATTGTCTATTGCATTTACCGCCAGTCCTGGGATAGGAATAGTGAGAGTGTGGGGCATGCCGTGAGGTTGAGCACTGCAAAAAAACATTGATACTTCCGTCAAAGTGCTTTTGCACAAAGTGTTTGGTATACTTTAAGTACTTACTGCTTCTACTATTCTTTGCTCAATATCGCTGCTGAAACCGTATGTTAGTGTATATCCTTCCAGTGGGAGGGGGGACTTGTAAAAACGCTTTGGCTGCAGGGGCGGAACGCGAACTCGGGCAGAACAGCTACAGAGTTACTCTATAATCTCTGCCTCATGATAGTGTGGGGTACAGCTGGTCCTAAGGTGGACATGTGGTCCTAGGACCAGCTGTCCTAGGGGGACGCGTGGTCCTAGGACCAGCTGGACAGCTCGACAGCTGGTCCTAGGACCACGCATCCGGGGAGACAATTTTAGGGGGGGGACATCCTGTCCTATGACACCGGTACACCGGAAACGCAGCCTCGAGGTGCGAGCTGTTCTGCTTAGACGATTATAATACTTGGAGTACGCTTTATGACGGGCCCAAAGTAAGTTGCTGTAGCTACCTTATAATAGTAAGAACGCTGATACAACTGCTAGACCATTATAGATCATACTAACCTCCATGATGTGCATTAAATGGAGTCGGTAGCGCCACTGCTGTGCACTCATACGACCATCCTCGCCCACATTGCCTTTCAGATGTTTGTGGTGGACCTTGAACCATAGCTTTCCCTGCTAACACTAGAATTATTATATTTGTCTACTGTTTAGCTATCATCTGAGCTTATCACCTGAGTAGCTATATACACATACTTGGGGTCAATAGCTCTATATCCCTGTCCTCCTGAAAACAGCAATTTTTTAAAAAATTTGGCTATTTGGCAAACTGGCATATGGCATAATTGTGCGATCGTGAACACGATCTTGCTGTTTGATTTCGATCAAGAAGCTTAGCAATGTACCTAACAGCTTTAGTTGAACCATTTTTAGCAGCGTACTTCTCTATCCGTGCCCTTTCTTCTGTCTCGAAGCATGACAAGTTTTTGCTGTTCAGGTTCCAAGAATGTGCTTAACTGTCTTGTTTGTGTGTTTGACGTCCTTTCTGGAGAGAGAGGAATTGCCACACGTACATGTATGTGGGGTGGGAAATATCATAGATAATATAGCTTTCCATCCCTTGTCGCTATACAGGTATTTGAAGAAAGATTGACCAATATTTCCATAGATAATGTGACAGTCGGCACCGCTTTATGTTTGCATATGCGTATGGGTGGTACACATTATTATTGGGAAGAATTTAATTAGGCAATTTTTTCAGTTTTCCAAACCACCAAATTAAAGTCCTCACCAAAATTTCCTGCTAAACAGTATACAGTAGTGTGAAATGTCACTGGAATTGAGGGATACCCATCATTCAATGACGGGAAAAAGTGATTCTCATATTGGAAATAGAATATTGTTATGGGAATGGCTCCAATTCCATGTGAGGAATACCCATAATCAGTCACAGTAGTTAATCAGTTACATGTAGTTTTGGATTGTCGGACATTGGGGGTTAATTAAATTTGGGTAGTTTTAGGTTTGTAAAGCAAAGTTTTGAGATTTCATGGGTTTTAGGAGGTTTTGGGAAGTTTTGGGAGGTTTTAGTGATTTTTAGGTTTTGGGAGGTTATAGGTTTAGAGGTTTAATTAGAAGGCTTTTGGTTTAGCAAAACCTACTGAAACCCTAAAACCTCTGAAACCTAAAACCGACTAAATTAAACCTCCCAAAACCTACTGAAACCCCTCTACTAAGGACTATTATGATTTTGTGTCCTCGGTCTGGGCAGTTGCAATCCGAAAAGTTTTTCTGCATAATTTTATCAATCTCAGGAAGCATTCTCGTGGCACCTCAGAATGTTACTAGTCTTGCATACGATGTCGAAAAATGGACGTTTGTTTTTCACGAGGGGTCGGACACTGCCTTGTAATCTCATTCAATCCCCACCGTAATCCCATGATATGGTAATCCCATGGTAATCCCAGTAATCCCATGGTAACCCCGGTGATCCCGTAATCTAGTTGTAATCTAAAACAACGTAGTAAATCGACATGTCTACCAGTTTAAGCTACTACCTCAGCGTTTATTGAAGTACGAAATACTTCTGGACACTACAGCAGGCGCTGAAACTCGACTGTTGCTCAGGTCATAGATAGAACCGTAGGTTTATATATGCTCAGGTATTACCGGAGTAGTACTGAGCGGGCTAATTATAATGCATGTGACTTCCGCTTACTTTCACATGACTGGCTAGGATGGCGCTTAGTCGAGTAGTCATGCGGGCCAGCTCTGGTACGACAAAGACCAAATTTGTAAGTGGAAGAATATTACTGACTTAATATCTTGCTTTAAAGCACTTCGTCTTTAATCTTTAATTCCTCGTAAATCTCTTGTAATCCCAATGTAATTGCCAGGGATTACATAATCCTAGTGTAATCCATTGGGATTTCGTAACCTCATAAGCTGATTTTGGCAGTGTCCGACCCCTCGGCTTTTCAACACCAGTTATGAGGCTGGGAAAGCTACTCGAGTATTACATGTACAGACGGTTTTTTACTGTGATTGTCTACTTCACTGTGCTAATAACATGATGTTTGCATACCCTATCAGTAGAGACGCTTTAATGCACAGTACATGCAGCATGAACATGCATGCGCAAACTAACCGCATGCAGACAGAGCTCTCAAAGGGGATTTCCATGGAAACTATGGAACCTGTCTGGATCCGTCACTGGAACAATCCTGCCATATCACTATACTACTGTGACCTGTTTATTATGCAATGACTATTATGTCTATACAGTAAATATACACGTTCGAATTCCTTTGTGTAGGTGTTTCCAGGTACCCTTCTGCCGTACACCTACCGTGACCCTGAGAACCCCAGACACCGTCTTGCTCGCACTGAAGTACAGCGAAGGGATGAATACATCCAGCTACTCCACAAGCAACTGGGAGAACACCATATTCTGGTGCGGCTGGTCAAACAGTGCCTGGACGATGAGCCCCCGGAAAGGCCCTCGGCTGAAGAGCTACTCCAACGGTTGGAGAGTATGAGGACCCAGATTGAGGACTCCTATGAGCACCTCACCAAGTTAGAGGCAATGAGAACACTGAAGGAGAAGGACGCAACACTGAAGGAGAAGGATGCAGCACTGAGGGAGAAAGATGCAACACTGAAGGAGAAAGATGCAGCACTGAGGGAGAAAGATGCAGCACTGAGGGAGAAGGATGCAACACTGAGGGAAAAGGATGCAACACTGAAGGAGAAAGATACAGCACTGAGGGAGAAGGATACAAAAATGCTGGACTTTCACATACAAGCAGAGGTAAATTAATCTATTTTTGCATCACATATGGCCACACACTATATGGGCCAGATATTTTTGGCCTCATTACAGAGGTAACTGTAACTTACAGATGACCTCCATGTAAAGCGGTCGTACTACAAGATCTGACTCCTCATTCATTTATTTAGCAGTAGCTATAAAGGATGTGTCCAAGTAGCTGATATGTATAAAGGAAGGTAGCAGCTAGCTCTCTGAGTATGTAAGGTTAGTATTCCAATTAAAGCACACCAAGGATTGATTTTTTTTCATGGAGTACAATAGGCTAGCTCCTGTACAGTACCATGATGTACAAGCAATAAGTAATTCACAACTTGTGGAGTGTTGGTAAGAACAGTTCTGCTTCAAAGGGCACCACAGAGCACTGCAAGGCAATGCGGGCAAGGATTGCAGGTCGTAGGAGTGGTACTGACTCTATTTAATGCACATCATTGAGCTAGCGGTTGTATCTCTGTATTTATTATTATACTCATTGAGGGTAATTGCTCTGCCAAGTATAAAGTATTGCGGTTGAGTAGAAGCAGATGCATTTGAATCGCGACTTGGGCGAGGCAAGACGGGTTGCGAGCCAGCATGTTGCGCAAATAACTAATGACCCGGAACCATTCTTGACAATGCTATTGGAGAAGCTACGAAAAAGCGACCGGTGTTTGGGAGATTGCTGTCTCTGTCTGCAACATATGTTTAAGGATCAGCCATGGCTGCTGCAGGTGAGTGGAGAGACGAGGTCGACTGCTCGAAACTCACAAGCGTATCGCTCGAATGTGCCGTCCGTTAATTGCACTCATATCTCTACTGATACAGAGGCTACATAAACTCTACTAACCTGGGAGCTGTAGTAAGCCTTCCTTAGTAAAAGTATGTGGTAAACTTGTCCAGATCCCTACATTATTTTATTGTTATGATTGAAAATGGCGTGGAACGGCAAGTGTTCATTCGAGAGCGCCAGTAAATCACTGCTGAAACCTTTGAGTTCTTTGAAAATGCTCTGGTATGAGTGCAGTAGCTACTCCATGGTAAAAGCCGCTTCTTTGCGTTTGAATTATTGCAATTGCTTCAGTTAATTGTTGTCCTAGCCTCCAAAAAAGAATCAGAATCAGGATCGGAAGAAGACAATTTGCCTGTTTAGCGACTTGTCGCTTTTGCACTTCGACGATGCTCTTTGACAACGTTAACAATCTTGTTATTGATAAAAACACTCGAGAATGACAAGTATGGCCCATAAAAGCTAATCTAGGGCAGAGTTTTTAACATATCACTTTGTAAAAATTCAGTGGGACAGCCATTTTTTTTGGAGCCATCCCTATATACACTACCAAATAATGGCCATGAAAATGATATGGAAATTCCTACTAAATTCATGGTTAATACCATATCTTTTTAATATAGGTTTTCATGTATATTTCATAGCCCATGCAAAGTTTTTTCCCATAAAGAGTCAACGTTTTCATGACATACAATTCATGAAAATTTCATGAATTTTATGAAATTTACATGAAAACATTCTATGAAATGAAATGTCTATGATTTTTAATACCATGAATTTCATATGAAGAGTCTTGTAACATTCATAGTTAATACCTGCCTTTTTCATATATTCCAATGAAAAGCTCATTCCCATGAAACGTGAACGTTTCCATGGACTAAAATCTATAAAAATTTCATGAAATGTACATGAAACAATACATGAATTATTTACATGATGAAACCACCATGAATCATACAAGAATGCGAACAGTATGAAATATATAACACATCCAAATATAAAAAAACACATGTAAACAACTCTCCCTAGTTCAATTACAAAGTATACAGTTCAAACTAATCAAACCACGAGATACCATGTCATGGAAACACACTATTTAGGACATCTAAGGAAGACCTTGTGGTGCAGCTGTAGTTCTGTTCTTCGCGTGCAGTATTTCACAAGTCTTAAGTTTACTGCCTAGAAGTACATAGATAAATGAAGTTTGCTAGCTGCCTACACATACATGCAGTTATGCTAACAAATATACAAGGCCTATATGTGAAGTTATAAGTTCCTGAGGTACAGGTAGCACTGTAAAGTCAACTTATTAAATAGCTAAAGCCTATTATATGCAGATGTAGTGTAGAGTAGCTAGCTACAGCACTATCATGCAAGCTCCTAGCTAATATGAATGTAACTATAAACAAATGCCTTACCAGGAAGCTGCACTGTAGGTTGTAGAAACATGAGCTCTTTCTGAATTCCAGTCTGATGGCAGGACCTTTCCCAGCACAAACTTGTACAAGCAGTGTCTTGAACTGACAATTTTAAACTTATACAGAGCAGCAGCTGTACTTGTAAAATTAGTTTTGCAGCTGTATAGAAAAGTGCCTGTTATTACTGTGAAAATTGTAAATAATGGGGCGTACAGGTAGGATGATGGGATGCTCATGTGTGGGTTATTTGTAGGATGGATATGTATGTAGGTATACTGCCATATATGCATGAACTGTTCCTTTGTGGGACAGTACATAGTGCCTATCTGTTCCTGTTCATGGTACAGATACTTTCATGGCTTTTTCAAAGGACCTCTTTCATGGGATAGTAGGATTTTCATGAGACCAGTTTCATGGGACAGATACTTTCATAGGATTTTCATGAGACCGTTTCATAGGACAGATACTTTCATGGGTTGCCTGTTTATCTTGAGAAACACTTTCATAGACATTTCATATGATATTCATAGGGTGAAACAATTTTCATGTAGTTTTCACTACCATGAAAGTTAATTCATGTATATTCATAACTTAAAAACTGTTGACAATATACTTTATAGCAATTTCATGGAAAATTCAAGTACATGAAAATTCCATGACGCAATTTTCATGGCTAATTTCATGGGAAAAACACATTTCATAGTAAATTCATACATTATTCATTGGAAATATAGTTAGTAGTGATATGGAGTACTACCGTACTCCATAATTGTGATGCAATCCGCCATCTCAACCTTATTTGGGTATCCCTACATGTTCATCATTTTTCAAAAATGTAATGCAATTATCAGAAGCTGGAATCTTTGGACTGTTTGGAGCTTGGCTGTGATGTCTGCATTGTGCATTACAAAGACAACTGCTTTACTGTGAAAAAAATGTATGTCTCATAATTTGGAACTTTCCCAATTGAGCTGACCACAGTGTGGTGCAGACCACCATATTCATGTGACGGCTAAGGTAGGTTTTATTGTATCATAATGATAGTTACTCTTATTCATTACACAGGTCAGCAGGCAGGCGCTAGAGATTCTGCAAGCACAAATGAAACAGCTGCAGGTATGGCAGTGACTCACTCCAAATTTGATGTAGTATCACTACATACCTTTCTCCTGTGTAGCTGGATAGGTCCTCACAGCTCATTGCAAAAGATGCTGAAATCTCTAGACTTAATGAAGAAATGAGAAGTCTACAGGTATGATATATTTATTGTTAGAGGTATAGTCATGCATACAATTAGCAAATTTATTAACATTATGCCATCATTTTGGTGAGGCATTACTCTACTTCTTGATTAGCTGTGACTGCTATTATTTCTCTGATAACCTTGAATTTGTAATATCCATGACAGTCCTAGGCCCCATAATCAGCTGCCTGCACCAGACCTTCACTCCATGCATATGCCCTAGCTATATTGCTTCACCTGACTGCATTATATAATGTGTATATGTAGGCCTCAAATGAGGCTACACCTGGCTTTATGTGTATGCACACTGAAAATGTACTGTGCGCTATCTATTACTGTTCACATTCACAGGTCAAACATCTGAATGAAGATGCCGAGCATCCTCGAAAGGAATTGCAGACAAAGGAAAGAATGATAACAGCACTACTAGAGGTAAGTCAGAAAATTGCAGCCAACCTGTTGCAGCTGTACTTCTTGTAGCTACTCTTCGGAGCCCGTTTGTGCCACAGACTGAGCTTTGAAACACTGTCACCAGCAAAAGGTAGAGAACTGCAACTGTCTTTCATGTGGTCTCTGCCCACACGCAATTAAATAAGTGAGAAAATTCCCCGGGCTCTCCAGCAATGTACATTAGAGCCTTCATCCCTCTTATCGTGTGCATGCATCATCTGCAGCCTCCGCCACTTAAAAAAGCAACAGAGACGACTATAACGTCAATAGATGATGTCATCAATGAGGAGGACACACCCTCAAATCAGCTGCCAGCAGTTGTGGAGGACTTCCCCACTGCCAATCTCACTCAATTGGATGAGCAGCTTGGTCGACCGAAGTGGGTGGTGCCGGTGCGACCAGATGACGACCTGGAGAGGCTGCTCCGGGCGTCTATCAAACTGTGCAAGGAAGGTGAGTGTGTGTGTGTGTGTGTGTGTGTGTGTGTGTGTGTGTGTGTGTGTGTGTGTGTGTGTGTGTGTGTGCGTGCGCATGTGTGTGTGTGTGTGTTGAAGGAGAGGAAGAGGGAGGGAGGGAGGAGAGAAAGGAGGAGGGGAGGACGGCAAGGGGGAGAGTGTACTCCTCGTCGTCCTCCCTTTTCCCCTCTGTCGCACTCCCCCTCCCCTCCCCCTTTCTCTCCTCTCTCCTCCTTTCTCTCCTCCCTCCCCCTCCCCCTACCCCCCCCTCCCTTCCCCTCTTCCTTTCCTCCCCCTCCCCCCTCCTCCCTCCCCAGGACGTGACATCCACTGTGAGCCTTGTCAGCGCTTTTTTCGTGAGGGTCTAACCCTCTCCTTCAGTCGAATTCTCACTGACGAGGCCGTGTCCACATGGAAGCCAGACATTCAAGTAAGTTTTGTATTGTAGAGACCTGTATCTTGTAATGTACGGTTGCCTTTAGTATCTCAAGGTAGACTAGTAATAAGGGTTCCCCAGCAAGCAGCAGTAAAAATTTGGCAAGCAATAAATTAGGTGAAACAGCTGAAAACAGAAATATTTGGAGAATTTAAATTTGCCAACTTGGCGAATTAGCGTATGATGTAATTGTTCTGCCTTCTTAATCGCGAACAGAATCTCGCTGTTATATTTTGGTCAAGAAGCATAGAAAAGTACCTGTCAGCTGTAGTTGAGCCGTTCTTAGCAGTGTACTTCTCTATCTGTGCCCTTTCCTCTGGCGTGTAACTATGTATATTTGCCTTGAGGCGGGACTGTTTCTGCCATTCGAACTCCAAGAGTACGCTTCACTGCCTTGTTTGTGTGTTGATCAGCATTTCACATGCACGTGGGTGGTATGCATTATTATTGGCAAGAATTTAATTTGGCGATTTTTTTACAATTCACCAAACCACCAAATTAAAGCCCTCACCAAATTTAACTGCTATACACTATTAGTAAACTACGTATTGGAAGACGCATCATTGCACGTTGTGTCCGACCTTCTCTGAGTAGCTACAACGTGTCTCACATGCATGTACATCTCTGTAGGTATATACAAAAGTAACAAAAAACATTTAAAAAAATATTAGGGATGGAATCCCCAAAAAGCAACCAAACAAGGTAGGAATGATACCACAATACCCTTACGGATTGTCATCAGTATCATTCTTACCTTGTTTGGTTGCTTTTTGGGGTTTCCAGCCCTGTATGTTCTTTCATTTTTGAAAAATGTTTGTTTGTTACTTGTTTCTGTTGTTTTTGGGGGGGAGGAGAAAGGTATGAATGGTGTCTAAATGGTGTGGTTGTGTAGGATAGATGAGCGGTATTAGCTGTATCCACATACCGTAAACTCTGATAAATAACCGCCCCCTTAATGGTAACCGCCCCTCTAGTATAACCGATCAATTTGCTGTAACAACATTTCACTCGCGTGTAATACCTACTATGTAAACATAACCGCCCATAATTAATGACATAACGCTAATTAGCGTTTGCACGTGTGAAAGTCTAGCTAGAGGAGACGTAAATAGCGACGACAATCAGACCTGTGTACTAGGGGAAAGAACCAAGAAGTCAGCATTAGTCGAAATTTGTGTAGCGAGAAAGCTATGGAGTTCATTCGACTTGCCTGCCTAAAGGCTTCCTGCATCAAGGGACACCATATCTACCTGGCTGATCTCAACGTAGGGGATATTTATGAGTGTTTGCTAGAGCACAAATGATGACGTGGTCATCGAACATGTGCCGGATGGTTTAGAAAAGCCTACTACAACCACTAATGTTGTCGGGTGAAGTCCACAGGGTACAAGCAAAAGTTACGGATCCCCCGTGTCCAGCACAAGGAACCGTCTTTGAAGAGGCGCGTGGAGCAAGACTATTAACTAGTTGTTGAGTATTATGTACTGCAAATTTGCCACACTATTAACTGTTGTGTTGCAAAAATAACCGGTCTGTGATTATAACCGCCCATGTAAAAGTAACCGCCCATTGAGGCTACTAATTCTAATTATAACCGCCCCCGGTTATTTATCAGAGTTTACGGTATGCTCCCATTCATGATGAACTAACAGCACCTATAATGTAAGACACAGAATGCACTTTGCACTGCAAAACTTTCAGTGGGGCTTAAAGATACTGCAGAGTAGCAAAATACAGCTAATGTGAATTGTAGCTAAGCACCTACCCACTTGAGAATGCCACTGTACACCCACTCATTCTTGTACACAACATTGTAATGGAAGCCAGCTGTCTACAGCAGTTTGCCGACTCCATTTAATGCACATCATGGAGGTTAGTATGCTCTATAATGGTGTAGCAGTTGTATCAGTGTTCTTACTATTATAACGTAACTACAGCAACTCACTTTGCGTCCGCCATAAAGCGTACTCCAAGTATTATAAGTGTCTAAGCAGAACAGCTCGTGCTCGAGGCTGCGTTTCCTGTGTAGGCGTAACCATCGTTTAATGCACAGAACGGAACGGAACAGAACAGCGTATAGCGGCACGTACTTGCCTCGAGCGCTTGAGAATCACTGCCAAATTGTTTGAGAACGCTATGGTGCGGGTGCAATAGCCCGGATCCAGTAACGCTTCTTCGCGTTTGAATCATTGTAATCGCTTCAGTCATTGTTGTGCTTTTCTCTCAGAAGATTGACGATTTGCCGGTTTAGCGACTTGCCGATTTGTCACTTCCGCGATGCTCTCTGACAGCTTTAAGGGTCTTGGTACTGATGAAAACACTCGAGAATGACAGGTATGGTCTACAAAAGCTTATGACTAAAATCTAGCGCAGACTTTTGAACATGTCATTTTGTACACATGCAATGGGGCAGCCATTTTTTTGGGAGCCATTCCTATATATGGAGTACTACCGTACTACATGATATGTCAGAACAAGTGTAGCAGTATTTGCATATATGGTGGTCTGTCATTGAGTGCAATTAAAACAGGTGTAAAACGAGCGTTGTTCGGCGTTCATTACCAACAAAGGAGGACAAAGAAGATCGTTACTTCTGGTGACACTGACGGGAGTGTGGGCAGGCATGTGGCGTAGGACAGTAGTGTAGACCTGTTTGTGGAGCTGGCATGTGGCGTAGGACAGTAGTGTAGACCTGTTTGTGGAGCTGGCATGTGGCGTAGGACAGTAGTGTAGACCTGTTTGTGGAGCTGGCATGTGGCGTAGGACAGTAGACCTGTTTGTGGAGCTGGCATGTGGCGTAGGACAGTAGTCCTGTTTGTGGAGCTGGCATGTGGCGTAGGACAGTAGACCTGTTTGTGGAGCTGGCATGTGGCGTAGGACAGTAGACCTGTTTGTGGAGCTGGCATGTGGCGTAGGACAGTAGACCTGTTTGTGGAGCTGGCATGTGGCGTAGGACAGTAGACCTGTTTGTGGAGCTGGCATGTGGCGTAGGACAGTAGACCTGTTTGTGGAGCTGGCATGTGGCGTAGGACAGTAGACCTGTTTGTGGAGCTGGCATGTGGCGTAGGACAGTAGACCTGTTTGTGGAGCAGGCATGTGGTGTAGGACAGTAGTGTAGACCTGTTTGTGGAGCTGGCATGTGGCGTAGGACAGTAGTGTAGACCTGTTTGTGGAGCTGGCATGTGGCGTAGGACAGTAGACCTGTTTGTGGAGCTGGCATGTGGCGTAGGACAGTAGACCTGTTTGTGGAGCTGGCATGTGGTGTAGGACAGTAGACCTGTTTGTGGAGCTGGCATGTGGCGTAGGACAGTAGACCTGTTTGTGGAGCAGGCATGTGGTGTAGGACAGTAGTGTAGACCTGTTTGTGGAGCTGGCATGTGGCGTAGGACAGTAGTGTAGACCTGTTTGTGGAGCTGGCATGTGGCGTAGGACAGTAGACCTGTTTGTGGAGCTGGCATGTGGCGTAGGACAGTAGACCTGTTTGTGTAGCTGGCATGTGCGGTAGGACAGTAGTGTAGACCTGTTTGTGGAGCTGGCATGTGGTGTAGGACAGTAGTGTAGACCTGTTTGTGGAGCTGGCATGTGGCGTAGGACAGTAGACCTGTTTGTGGAGCTGGCATGTGGCGTAGGACAGTAGACCTGTTTGTGTAGCTGGCATGTGCGGTAGGACAGTAGTGTAGACCTGTTTGTGGAGCTGGCATGTGGCGTAGGACAGTAGACCTGTTTGTGGAGCTGGCATGTGGTGTAGGACAGTAGACCTGTTTGTGGAGCTGGCATGTGGTGTAGGACAGTAGTGTAGACCTGTTTGTGGAGCTGGCATGTGGCGTAGGACAGTAGACCTGTTTGTGGAGCTGGTATGTGGCGTAGGACAGTAGACCTGTTTGTGGAGCAGGCATGTGGCGTAGGACAGTAGACCTGTTTGTGGAGCTGGCATGTGGCGTAGGACAGTAGACCTGTTTGTGGAGCTGGCATGTGGCGTAGGACAGTAGACCTGTTTGTGGAGCTGGCATGTGGCGTAGGACAGTACACCTGTTTGTGGAGCAGGCATGTGGTGTAGGACAGTAGACCTGTTTGTGGAGCTGGCATGTGGCGTAGGACAGTAGTGTAGACCTGTTTGTGGAGCTGGCATGTGGCGTAGG
Organism: Phakellia ventilabrum; assembly: GCA_963921505.1. Classification (NCBI taxonomy): domain Eukaryota; kingdom Metazoa; phylum Porifera; class Demospongiae; order Axinellida; family Axinellidae; genus Phakellia; species Phakellia ventilabrum. The sequence goes on from OY997397.1 coordinate 4,172,785, forward strand.
ACAGTAGACCTGTTTGTGGAGCTGGCATGTGGCGTAGGACAGTAGTGTAGACCTGTTTGTGGAGCTGGCATGTGGTGTAGGACAGTAGACCTGTTTGTGGAGCTGGCATGTGGCGTAGGACAGTAGTGTAGGCCTGTTTGTGGAGCTCTTGGGTGACTATCAGTTTGTTGTCTCTCTTGATGATAAGTGGTGTGTGTCCTTTTATTAGGGTTGCTTTCTGAGTCAATATGTATTCTTCATATTTCTGGATTCCTGTTGGTTTAATACTATCTTCACACACACACTGCCACACATGCGTCACACACCACACACACATACACACAACACACACACACACCACACATATACACACACACACACCACACACACACACACACACATACACACACACCACATTCACACATGTGCCACAGCGGGACATCTACAACAACTCTTCTCTGCTAGTGGAGCTGTGTGTGTCCAAGCTTGGACAGGACTGGTTTGTCCTGCTCGACCTGTTGGCCGTCACCCTTAACCCAGCATCAAAGTGAGCATCAAGCCTGAAATTGCCATCATATTCTGACACATGTGAAGCGTTTAGCAGCATACTAAGCTGGCAGCTGTAGAGCCTCAGTTAGCCTTGTTCCTAGGCCGACGTCCACATTTCACTTTATGATAGATAGATAGATATTTTTACGTCCCACCACATGGGCAGCAGGCCAAAAATCTGGCCTATGAGACAGTACAGTAGAATTATAACCAAAATAACATGTGAAGAAAGAGAAAAGATTTATAGGGAAGGAGTAGGTGCAATGCAGTGCAAGTATTCTAGATTTTTTTCTTTTCCTTTTTTGCAAACACCAAACATAAAACCAAGACCACACAACAAACATGAAACAACATCAAACAAATAAACAGCAAAACAATAAAACAATAAAACAATAAGAGATTATTTTATAGCTTTTTTATTCGGTGACTTACATAAAAACAAAACAAACAAGGATACTGTAAAAGTGCGGAACCTGTAGTGTCTGCCTTTGTATGGCATGATAACGCATAATAGGATTCCAAATGACTTGAGGGTGGTGAATTACAAGAAGAAACAAGAGAAAGACACTAAGCATATAGAAATCCAAGGGGTAAAATCTGACTTGAAGAGGTGAGTTACAAAAGGAATTGGGAGAAAGACAATTAACCAACCAGAGGATTCTAACGATGAGTGTAGAAGTGCGGAACCTGTAGTGTCTGCCTTTGTTTGGCATGATAAAGCATAATAGGATTCCAAATGACTTGAGGGTGGTGAATTACAAGAAGAAACAAGAGAAAGACACTAAGCATATAGAAATCCAAGGGGTAAAATCTGACTTGAAGAGGTGAGTTACAAAAGGAATTGGGAGAAAGACAATTAACCAACCACAGGATTCTAACGATGAGTGTAGAAGTGCGGAACCTGTAGTGTCTGCCTTTGTTTGGCATGATAAAGCATAATAGGATTCCAGATAACTTGAGGGTGGTGAATTACAAGAAGAAACAAGAGAAAGACACTAAGCATATAGAAATCCAAGGGGTAAAATCGGACTTGAAGAGGAGAGTTACAAAAGGAATTGGGAGAAAGACAATTAACCAACCACAGGATTCTAACGATGAGTGTAGTAACACCAGGACACTTGAAATAATGTAAGCACGTGTAAACACAGAATGAGGACAGGTAACATAATCACAAATGAACAAAAATTTGTGGTACCTTAAATACAGACAGTAGACCAGCCCATGATGCATTCGCCTGCAGACATGAGGAGCTGTAAGCATACAGTAATTGAATGTTCGGGTTTACTTGGTGACTTACATAAACAAGGATACTATAAATAGTGCGGGTTCTGTTAGTGTCTGCCTTTCTCAGTTTTTTTTTATTATTGATTAATGTAGTACAAGGGTTTTGTAACAAATGGAGGTTGAAATCTAACATAAAAAAGAGTGCTGTTGTGGTATTTTCTAAGGTGGCTATTACAGATATGTGTGCGTGGAAGTGGGGAGATAAAGTAATTCCAAGGGTTGTAAGTTACTGTTACTTGGGGATTGAATTTGCTGAGAATGGGTCATGGGATAGTCATGTACAGAAGGTAATTGATAATGGGAAGAAAAAGCTTAATCGTTTGCACCGGTTTGTAAGTAATAGAAATATCAGTACCGTTGCAAGGAGATTATTGTTAGTTTCAGTACTTCGTCCTACTTTAGAATACGGTAGTGAAGTGTGGGCTTGTAATAAACGGCAGGCAGCTTCCTTAGAATCCATTCAGCTAGGAGCAGCTAAGAAGATACTTGGCTGCTCTTCCAAAACGTGTAATGAAGCGGTAAGGGGAGATATGGGGTTAGAGTCCTTGAAAGGGAGGAGGGATAGAAGCAAACTTAAGTGGTGGTATAAAGTCAATAAATTGGATAATGAGCGGTATCCTAGAGTACTATTAGATGCTGAGTGGGAAGTGAAACCATGTAGAGGTAGGCAGAGGAAAACTTGGATGAAAGTAATTAATGAATTGCTGCTGCAGTTAGATTTATGTAGCCAAGAGGTATTAGCTGCAGATAATATTAATTTGTTTTTAGATACGGTAGACGAAGCGTTGAGGGATAGAGAATACAAGGACTTTAATGACAGCTTGAATACTAAAGTTAAGTTGAATCTGTACAAGTCTTTCTGTAAGGAAATAGAATTCAAGAATTATTTGCAGGGGGTAGGTGATCCGGGTACAAGATTATTGTTTAAGTTTCGGTCAGGTACGAACGGTCTGAATGAAGAGTTAGGAAGACATAGGGGTAAAAATGATGATAGGCAGTGTAAATTATGCAGGGGTGAATGTGAGAGTGTGGTACATGTTCTCTGGGAGTGTCCAGCATATGACAGCATTAGAAATAATTTCATGGTTGAATTAGAAAATCTATTGGGGGGGAGGTTTGGGGAGTTTAGTACACTTGATAATTTTAATAAGGCAAGTTTTATTTTAGGGTTTGAGAATTGGAACAGGGATGATTTTAAAGCATTATTAAAGCTAGTTAAGAGCTTTGTATTACTGATATGGGTGACTAGGAAGAAGAAATTGTATGGTGATCAGGATTGTGTGGTCTCTGGTTGTTCTTGCTCTTGTCCTCTGACTGGAGGTCTTACAAGCTCCGCCTGCGTCTGTGGGTGCGTGGTCAATGGCGTAAGCGCTACGGCAGCAACATGAGTATATTATTATTATTATTTATTATTATCATTTTTTTATTTTAATGGTTTCTTTTTTTTTATATACTTGGCACTGTAATTTTACCCACAAAAATGTGCAGAAGGGAAGGAAGGAGTGGATTGAAGGAAGAGAAAGAGAGAGTAAACGCAAAGAGAGAGTAACAGGAGATCATTATAAAATAAATAATAATAATAAGTTCGATTGATCGACATTTAGCGAATATATACTGTACTTAACAGGTCAGCAATCCAATAAACTTTTGCGGAGGATAAACATGTCATAAATGAGATCTTTTACAGTACAAACTTTTGCACAAAGATTTAGCATCTGGAGAGTCTTCTGCTCAGGAGAAAGGGCGTAGAAGTTAAAGTCACATGCATCTGATGCTGCTTTATAAAGCTGTAGTCGCAATGCTGTTAGGGGCTGGCAGTAGTTCAGAAAATGAGTTTCATCTCCTATGCCATTTCCACAAATCTCACAAGTTCTCTGCAGGAGTGAGGTTTTAGGAGCTCTGTATCTGCCGGTTTCAACTTCTAATGGGAGGCATCCACACCTTAACATTGTGATAATCCGTCTTTTGTTGGTGGATATACTATTAATGTAGGACTCTGGGGCTGGTGCACTTTTTATTTGACGATAGAGAATTAGACGACCACCAGTTTCCGAGTTTTTGGGAGTCTCTTGAACTGACGATCTCCATGTCTGAAGCTCCTGACTAATTATCGCATCCCAGAGTTCAGCCACACCATGGCCCTGTTGGAGTAGATTGCATTCATGCAGGGAATTAAGTATGTTGGAAGTGTGTTTGGCCCAGTTTATAACTCCCCTATCTGCGAGAGACTTGCTCCAAATATAGATTTGACGGGTTAATCTGTCCGCATCCATTGACACAACCCTGTGCCAAAATTTAAGTATGTTAAACTTAATTAAGGCTTTGAGCGGGATCCAACCAGTTTCACCAAATAAGCCTGCTAGCGGACACATTTTTCCCACCCCTAGAAAGTACCTCAGAGCCCTATGCTGAATGCCCATTACCTTTAGAGAATCTTTGTGTCCCCATATACATGCATTTGACATGATAATAGGCTGTACAAGTTGATTAAAAAGAAGCGTATAGGTCTTAAAATGGAAACCTCCTGTCACTCTCATCCTATGATTGAGGAGGGCAAGTGCTCTATTAGCCTTGCTAATTATCCCCTCTAAACATACACTCCAATCTAAATGTTCGTTTAATAATAGACCCAGGTACTTGTACTGAGAGGCATATTTAATTTGATCTCCATTAAAGGTAAAAATTACAGAAGATCTGGATTTGGAACGTAACTTTTTCCGAAAATGAACTATATTAGTCTTTCTAAGATTAATGCTCATTCCCCATTTTCCACACCATTCCGCAACTGTGTCAATTAGACCCTGTAAGTTCTCCGCTGAGGGGGCTATGAGGACTATATCATCAGCATATAGTAAGGCCGACAGTGCACACGTCTTGCAATTTACCCCCAGGTGCTTACGATTAACTTCCCACACTAAGTCATCAATATACATGGCAAAAAGTGTGGGAGACAGAATGCATCCTTGTTTAACTCCACAGTTTACACTAAACCAATCAGTGAGTGTGCTGTTTACATCAACTGTGCAAACAACATCCTCATACAAGGAATGTATTGCTAACAGAAAATTACCGGATAATCCAAATCTTAATTCCAGTTTTTTCCATAGCAAATCTCTATTGACACAATCAAAAGCTTTTTTAAAATCAATGAAACAAGTAAAAGTATCTTCTTTGCCGGCCATACGATTTTCTATAATAGATGTGAGGGCAAAAGTGTGATCCTGACAACATCTATCAGATCTGAATCCATTCTGTTCATCACTAAGAGCCTTATTGTGTTCAAGCCATTCCCTCAGGCGGGAGTTTAGTATTCTACAGTGAGGTAAGTTCCGCTTCCAAAAATGGATGATTATTGGCGCCTAACTTTCATCCACTTTTGGATGTTTAGAACAAATGAAGAAATATCATCCAAAAATGGATGTTTTTTGACTGTTTTTCTCTCTAGAGGGACTGAGTGACTAATAATCATCCAAAAATGGATAAAATTGACCATCCATTTTTGGATGTCATTCATTTTCATCCATAATTGGATGACATTGACCATCCATAATTGGATGACATTGACCATCCATAATTGGATGACATTGACTATCCATAATTGGATGAATGTAACAGTTGTTAATAACATCCAAAATTGGATGATATCGACCATCCACAATTGGATGTTTATTATGGGTAGTCAAAATCATCCATAATCGGATGACATTGACCATCCATTAATGGATGATTGTAACAGTTGTTAATAACATCCATAATTGGATGACATCGACCATCCATAATTGGATGAATGTAACAGTTGTTAATAACATCCATAATTGAATGACATCGACCATCCACAATTGGATGAATGTAACAGTTGTTAATAACATCCATAATTGGATGACATCGACCATCCATAACTGGATGAATGTAACAGTTGTTAATAACATCCATATTTGGATGACATTGACCATCCATAATTGTAACAGTTGATTTGTTAAGTCACAACGGCTACTTGTACTATTACTATCACCTGGAGAGGTATCTTATTTTATTGGATTTATATGATAAAGAGTTGTCATCAAGAATTATTAAAAGTAAGAAAAGTAAGTATACTAAAACATGTACATCTAAACAAAGTAACAGAAATAGATCATACATTATGTTAGCATGCAACCTAAGCTATGCATGTCCGTATCTTCTCGGCCTTCTAATAGCTAATGGAGTACATTGGTATGGGTTATAACGTTCTTGAGCCCTCTTGTTAGATGGCCGGTGGGACTTAGGAGTTGAGGTGAGCTCCTGTGTAGCTGTCGGTGGCTCTTCATGACTCCTTTTGTGTGATGGTTGACGCGATGGAGTGGTGACTGTGCATGTTGTGGGTGTGCGTGGAATGGGGCTTAGAGTATCTTCTGCTCGGAAATCTTCCCACGGGTTGGCTTGCTCAAAATCCGATGCCTACAATGACAAGAGAATCAAAGCCATCAATTCTCAAGTTAACGAGCAAGCGAACTCTGGCCTCCAAAGAATTCGTGGACAGCTGGCCTACATGACTGTCAAGAACTTCAAGCTCCACTGTTCACTGTTTCTAGCTATAAAGAACATGGACAAAATTTCAGAACTTAGTGTGGCAAATCTTGTACTTTAGTCATTGCATTGTTGTTTTCTGTATTGCCATTTCCTGTATATATCTTAATAAACATCCAATTGTGGATGGTCGATGTCATCCAATTATGGATGTTATTAACAACTGTTACATTCATCCAATTATGGATGGTCAATGTCATCCAATTATGGATGTTATTAACAACTGTTACAATCATCCATTAATGGATGGTCAATGTCATCCGATTATGGATGATTTTGACTACCCATAATAAACATCCAATTGTGGATGGTCGATATCATCCGATTATGGATGTTATTAACAACTGTTACATTCATCCATAATTGGATGGTCGATGTCATCCAATTATGGATGTTATTAACAACTGTTACATTCATCCAATTATGGATGGTCGATGTCATCCAATTATGGATGTTATTAACAACTGTTACAATCATCCATTAATGGATGGTCAATGTCATCCGATTATGGATGATTTTGACTACCCATAATAAACATCCAATTGTGGATGGTCGATATCATCCAATTTTGGATGTTATTAACAACTGTTACATTCATCCAATTATGGATGGTCAATGTCATCCAATTATGGATGAAAATGAATGACATCCAAAAATGGATGGTCAATTTCATCCATTTTTGGATGATTATTAGTCACTCATTCCCTCTAGAGGGAAAAACAGTCAAAAAACATCCATTTTTGGATGATATTTCTTCATTTGTTCAAAACATCCAAAAGTGGATGAAAGTTAGGTGCCAATAATCATCCATTTTCGGAAGCGGACCTTACCTGTCTACAGTATGTTTTAGCGACAAAGGACTGCAAAGATATACCTCTGTAGTCTGAGGGGGATGGTGAGTGAGGATTAGATTTGGGTATTGGTTTGATAATGGTTTTGAACCATGCATTAGGAACCACTCCATGCTGGAAACAATAATTAAAGAGGGAATGCAGGAAGTGGACACAAACCTCGTTCTTTATAAATAGGGGCTTAATTTGATCGAAACCTGGGGATTTTGCATCGTTATTGGCATAGACAGCCTGCCTAACCTCTTCATAAGAGATGCCTTCATTTAGTTCAGAAGCATCTAGCTGAAGGGACTCAATGGGGTGTGCATTATTTTGCACCTTGTGACTAGCTTTGGGGTTCAGAAGATCACAGAAATAATCCTTCCATGTATTTAACGCTTCTTCTGGATTGCTTACAACTGTGCCATCAGCTCTTTGCATTGCCGTGGGCAGTGCATGTCTATTTGATCCCAATGCCTTTAATAAAATTCCAAAAATCTTTGGGCTTAGTGCTCTGTTGAACTAAAAGTTTCATCTGTCTTTCACTTCTAAATTGGCGCTTACTCTTGCGTACAAGTTTACTAAACATTTTCTGACTATTGAGATATGCTAACTTAAGTTCAGTACCTGCTTTGTCTCTTTCCCATGCTCTGAGAGCGCATCTCACCTTTTTCGCTAGAGACTTTAATTCCTCAGTCCACCAAGCTTTATTAAAATCTTTAGCTCCCTTTGAGTGTTTAACAGTCCTAGTTTCCAGTTGTTCATCAATTATCTTACAGAAAGAATTATATACCGAATCTACATCAACAGGCAGGCTACTCATCGACAAATTGGCCGCCAGCGATCCCAGACTCTCAGTAGCCGCCGCACTCCGCATATATGTCGGGGGCACCTTCCTAATGAACGCAGGCTGTGTAAGGGTCGCCTTTCCTAGTGGAGTGAGGGCGTGTTTAAACTCTACAGTAAGTATTCGATGATCTGGAATGGTGGAATCAATGGGGATACCATTAGAGATAATGTCATGTACGTCCTGGACGTGAAAATTTTCGAAAAGGTTTATGAATGCATTGGGAATTATGCAGTAGTCTACCACCGATAACCCCTTAGTGGAGACGGAGGTAAAGTTAACCTTAGTTGGATCAAAACGTCCATTTAGTATACATAATTCAAGTGCACGTAGCATTTCAATTAGCTCTTTTCCAAATTGATTACTTATTTTATCAACAACAATTCTAGTGGGAATCTCATCTGAGCCTGGAGCATCATCTAGGATGCCACACCTTGCATTTAGGTCACCACAAATTAGAAAGCTTCCCATATGATAATTATCAATTATGAGGGATTTGAGAGAGTCAAAAAATTCTTGGGATTTGTCTCCCCTGGAAGAACCTGCTGGGGGAAGATAGCATACACAGATACCAACCTGCTTTCTACTTTGTCTATTGATTAGCTGTAGCCAAAGAATACCCTCAAAATTGTCTGAAATAGTTACAATATCATACTGACTTAAAATAGACTCCTTTATCATACTCCTCCTGATCCCCTACGGGCTCTTTTAGAAATAGACTTACGATTATTACCAAACCATCTGTACCCTTCTATGCTAATGCTCATATCATCCCTTAAAAAAGTTTCACACAGGCATACAATATCTAAATCAAGGGCCTTAATTACCCTAGGACGTAGTTTATGGGAAGGATCTAAGCTCCATCCACACACATTCCAGACCCCTATCAATAGGCTGTCCGGGCAGCAGGTAGAGGGGGAAGATGTAGGCCCATTAGTGCTGGAATTTTGGGTTTCCTTATTGGTTGTGTGTTGAACGGGGTTTGGAGGAAGGGAGATCTGTTGATTAAAGCATATATGTACTCATTCATGGGCCTGGTACATGTTCTCACTGCTAGCTATATTCCCAGTCATAATGTGCCCTAGCTACATGTATACAGCCATGTAGAATGTGTCTACATTATACATGTGTATACATGCATGCACATGTATTTTCATTAACTGATGCTCGACAGTGTGCTATACTACTACATTTCTACATAGAAGTCACAAAAAAAGTTTTAAAAATTGAAAAAAACATAATATTATAGGATGGAATCCCCAAAAGTAGCCAAACAAGGTAGGAACGAACAACACCACAGTACCTTTACGGACTCCCATCCCTATATCTTTTGATATTTTTCCGACCAGGTCTTATGCTTGTTACATGGAATGACAGGATGTTAGATAGTGATGTGTAGCTACATCATGTGGCAGTTTTTTGAAAGCACTCTTGTATGATTATAATCTTAATCGCAACTGGATTACATTATGCTGTTGGTCGTCGAAGATAGTAGTGTGTTGTTACAGGCGAAATGTCATTGTACAAGTGGGGCTGGTGTGTGTGGAAGTATGTGGATTGGGCAGTATATATTTGAGTGTACCTACAGTGTATGCTACTGTGTATAATAAGTTATAGTGTGAGGTCGTGTGTGTTGTACATGTAAGTGCTGCAATCATTTACTGGCTGTGGATATGGCTAGTGTGGCATGTAGGGGATTGTGGTGTGCATGTGGTTGGAAAAATATCAAAAGATATAGGGATGGGAGTCCATAAAGGTACTGTGGTGTCGTTTGTTCCTACCTTGTTTGGTTGCTTTTTGGGGATTCCATCCCTATATGTCTTTTTATTTATTTTTTATGTTTTTTTTTTGTGACTTGTTCAAGGGTAACCGCGGTGCCAAGTGAGAGGAAAGTGGTCGATATTAGAAGTAGTCATATTTGAGGGCACGCGATAAGTGTCCGGATTTCATTCAATGCCGCATGATATTATTATTATGTGCAAAAGCTTTCGATATTCATGTGTTTGCACATGATACAGTGTTTCGATCGCTCTATATACTAATGTACTAATGGCACTACTAATTTAAAATGAAGGGCCGGTGGTTTAACCCACAACCATTGAACTTTGGGAATTGAAATCTGGGCAGGATTACATGTGAGATCAAAGGTCAAAGTCCGAAAATCAGTGCAGTCGGCTGTCAAACTGCTAAAAAGAGCTGATAAGACTTCCGGATGCAGTTGAAGGAGGGGGTCGCTCCAATAGACTCTATAGTTATAACTGCGACCACAGTCGGTCAGCGGTCAGTGGTCAAAGCCATTCAAAAGGGTGCAATCTACGGTCAAAGCACACTCAGAATCGCTGTGAAACGACGAATCTGGGCGGGGTTACATGTGAGGTCAAAGGTCAAAGGCCAAAAAGCAGCGCAATCAACGGTCAATCCGCTAAAAAGAGCTGGTCAAGGTTTTGACCCGTGGTCACAGTTGTGACTATAGACTCCATGGGAGTGATCACCCCCTTGCAGTTGTGACTGTAGGGTCTATGGGAGTGACCCCCCTTGATATAGTTACATGTATGTACATGCACGTAAGCCCTTTCATACTTTTACAGTGGTTGTATTATGGATATTTGCATTCCTGTTTCCCATTCCCAGGTGGCATAGCTTCAATTCCATACAGCCGTCTCTGACGGTTCTACAGGTGGGTGTGGTCATCTAATATACATACATGTACATTATAGGTACATATGTTATAAAATCCTAGAGCGTGCCCATGGCTACCAATGAGGAGGTATGGGCTGATACTTCCTCTGATCCCCTCTCAGCGGATGGTTGCCTGCAGCCTTGGGTGGGTAGTAGTCGAATAGAGATATCAATGTACGCCTGTACGCCTGCTAGCTAGTGTATGGCTTTACAGCTGACAGGTGGTACTACTGTGATATTGTAACATTGCATCGAAAAACAATCAAATTCCTCCTCCTCCTCCTGCTCTGATTAGTAGGTTAATTAATTTTGGCTGGCCTTAATGTAACTTTAGCCAGACATGTTGACTCTAGGGCCTGGTACCATTAATAGTATTGGACTACCTGGCTTTCGTGCAGCATTTTTGCTAGGCATGGGAAAGATATGTCCTGTGGAGTTTTGCACTCTCAGTGCACCACCACCTGAAACTTACAGTAACTTTACCGAATTCCATTGGCCAAGTCTCCTTCAACGATGACATCACACACAAAGCGAAAACTGTAGTATTTGAGCAAGCCTTCTGAAAATAACAAGCCACACATATGCAGAACGAGTCGTATCATTCAATCATTCTGTTTATGGTACGTATGTGCACTGAAGCCAGTCAGTTTCAGTTTACTCTCAATTAACTACAAATGCAAGTAAATACATGAAAATGTGCATGTTTTTGTGCTTTTATATAACTTTTATACATGAAAGTACAATAGGCAGTTTTGCAAATATGTCTTTAGCCAAGTTAGCAAATAGTACATTTACAAAATTTATTCACGTGAGAACATAGCATTGCATTGATATTGCCGGGATAAAATACAAGTAAACACTCGTGTTTCAGTTTGGCGAATATGTCAGAGTAGGCGTGACCCGAAAGTCAATGACATGTGATATTTTTCCATTTAGTGCCTACTTTTCCCCCAATGACATCGTAGCGGAAAAGGGTCTATTAATGATCTACAACAGTAAGGGAGGGACTCACTCTCTTGTGTGATTGATATTTGTGTATTAACTACATATTATCCACCATGCATACATGCATATGGTAGCCTCGTTCTAGCAAGTGATTAGGAGAAATATGTGTACCTAGGCCCGTTACGCCTCCGTAGCGTTTCAGAAACGTTTCCGGAAACAATCCCGTGCCTATGCCCTAACCATACCCTAAACCTATCCCATCTATTCAGAGCCGCGAAATTGTACGTTCCCAGGCTCCACTCCCCAGCTTTTCTTGCACAGTGTGTACAAAGCCGTTTTTCTACACTGTGCGAGAAAAGCTGGGGAGTGGAGTCTGGGAACGATGGTAGCCTCGTTCCCAGGCCACAGGATAAAATTCAAGCTCCTTCCAATGTTTCTGAGCACCTGGGAACAAGGCTACATGTGTGATGCTTTAGTTAACAGAGGACCCTATGGTTGTGCAGTGCCCTCCAACTCTTCAGACCACACCCTCACCACACCCTCACCACACCCTCTCATCTTCCTTCCTGTAGGACTCTGACCCTGAGAAGTTGTTTGCTATGGCAGTGGAGACCAAGGACAACAAGATCTACGTGAGTGTCTGCCCACCCACTGCTCCATTCTCTGTGCTGTTTCCGTGCAGTTTGCTGTGATTGTGGGCCAATATCTTGTTATAGGGCTGGTTGCTGGACATGATCAACTGGTTTGGTGAGTTGGGTGGGTTCCAGATCCTGCATGACCGGATCGTGAACGGGGAGAACCTGTCTGTACCCCTCATTGCCGCACTCATCAAGTGAGACCCTTATTATGATTATTGGTATTGAAGGTCAAAGGTCAACCTGAATCATCAAGCTCCACCCACTTGTGTGGGTGGTAGACAGTGAGTGTGCCAACCATCTTTGGAAAGTTGTAATAAAAGTCTCTTTACTGAATACTGGCAGAGTCTTTTCTCAGCGGCCGCTCTTGAAGGGATATTCCCCTCAGCAGCTCAGCCCTTTCAAGGGACATTCCTAGCAAACATCAGACAAGGCTAGCTAGCCCCTTTTAGTGAATGTTTACATTTCCATAACCTCTAATTCTACAGTTTCAGTGTCGATATGCAATATGATATGCAGTATATGATATGCAACTGTACTATACCATATACACACTCTATCTTTCCTTATGCCCCAGGCCGTTTGGCTACTGTGCGGAGTACATGACCAACCGAGTGTACGAGCACTTCATCATCCCCATTGTGGTAAGAGGGCGGGGTCTCGTCCCCATCGTGGTAAGAGGGCGGGGTCTCATCCCCATCGTGGTAAGAGGGCTGGGTCTACATGTACATGTATATGCATGTAAATTGAGAAGTGATGAGGGAGTAAAAACACCAGGGCTTAAGACTTCTGAACGGTGATGTACATGCTAAGTTTGGGTGTAGCACGTTTAATTGTGTTGAGGATGATGAATAACATCTTGAGAGAGTAATTACAGTTGGAATTGGCTAGGGTCTACTGGCAAGTGCTGCTAGCGGGTTTAGTAGCTAAAGCCTGTCTACTGCTCCTCTGCTCAGGAGCTCCAGTAGCTCAGTGGGTAAGAGCATCTGACTAGTATTCAGAAGGTCCTGGGTTCAATCCCCAGCTGGGCTCCTATTGATTTGCATACGTAGGAAGAAATCGTTCGGAACAGTTAGACCAAAGCCAGTCCCTAAATAGACTCTCACTCTGACTCACAGGATCCACAGCATCCAATGCTGTAACTACATTGTAATGCATCACTTTGGTGAAGGGGCTGGGGAATGGGACTAAGTAGTATAGCAGGTAGCAGGTCAGAGAATGAGACTGAATCTACAGTGTGGGTTCAGGACGAGGTCTCTCTTCGTCCTACAGGACAAGGTGATCAGTTTCCTGGACGGCCTGAGTAATGATGCTCTGAAAAAGGAGGCCACCACGAAAGCCAAGAGTGACACCTTCTTCTCCATCATGAAGGTGTGTGTGTGTGTGTGTGTGTGTGTGTGTGCCCGTACAAGAAGGTGTGCCGTGTGTTGCATGTGCACATTTATAATATTTCATGTGTGTACATGTATATACAGCAATAACGTACATGTGCATGTGTGTGTATTCTCCACCCCTGTAGTCTCTGAGACACCTGTGTCGAAGGGTGCCTGCTCGAGAGGACATTGAGTCATTTCGACTCAAGATGATGCTCAGGTGAGTGGCTGGTAATATGTAATAATATAAAGAAGTAAGCATACAAATACTTGTAGGAGATAGGAGGGTCGACTGCACCAAGTCCAATATCTGCAAAGAGCATTACTGTTCCATAAGGAATTACCTTTACATATTGGTATAGTAGTGACCAATTATCTGTTACTTCTTCTGTTGGGCTACCAGTTGCTCCTGAGTTATTTACAGTGCACTGTATTTGTATGTGTGAGCATGTGATTATTCTTGTCATGCTGCAGGCTGTTGCAGATTTCCTCCTTCAGTGGCAAGATGAATGCCTTGAATGAGGTCAGTACAGAATGAGAGGTTCTCTCTGAAGGAGGCGTGTAGCCTTGTTCCCAGGCTCCACTCCCCAGCCTAGCCTCATTCCGAGGCCCCACTCCCCAGCCTAGCCTCATTCCGAGGCTCCACTCCCCAGCCTAGCCTCATTCCCAGGCTCCACACTTTTATTATACAAAGACCACCACCACCACCACCAGGCTGTTGTGTTTGTGTGTGTAGCCTCGTTCCCAGGCCACGTATAACCACACAGAACTCTGGCACTGGGTAGAGCTTTGGAATTAGTAGTAGGGGGAACGTTTGGCTACCCCTACACAGAACTGTCCTGCCTGTAGTTGGGTAATAAAGCCACAAATATGTAATGAAAACCCTCGCTAGGATCATATAACCCGGACTCCTTATTAATTATAATGTCATTGGTTTGAAAAAGTCTGGCTGCTGACCCGCCAAGGTCCACATATGATATAGCAAGTGATGTCTATAATATTCTATCTCTGCTGCCCCCCCCCCCCAGATAAACAAGATCGTTCCCACGGTGACCGACCATCCTCACTTCAGACCAGCTGACGATGACCAGCTGCAGGCAGACAAACTAGCTGTGAGTCATGTCACCGGGAGCCCGTAGGCAATATCTTCTGAGGGAAACCCTTCCAAGACTGCACTTTCATTACATAATGTTACTCAGTAGATTGCTGACACGATATTTTAATTATAGACATAAGTTCTTAAAGGCTGCTGGACCAGTTTATGTCCAAGCAGTGTTTGCCTAGCCTCGTCCCCAGGCTCCCCTCCCACGCATGCCTTACTTTTTCCACACTTGTGCGAGGGGAGCCTGGGGACGAGGCTATTGTTTGCCAGCAAAAGAAGCCTCTCCATTAGGTATAAAAGTACAGCTGTTTTTCACACTGTGCGAATCGTATGCTGCAGAGAAGAAGCTATGAACGGGGCTAGTCTACTGCTCATGACATGTGAGTCTTCTTTCCAACCTCTCCAGACTTGGATCAAGGACAACAACGTGCTGGCCATAGTGTTCAGAGACAACCTCCACCAGCCACAGGTATGTGTGTTTGTGCCATGGTGGTCTGCCCATGGGTCTGCTTCCTGTAAGCTTACATAAGTGGAAAGCTTACCAGTGCAACTACAGACAGCTGTTGCAGCATCTTTGGTCCTCATCAAGTGCCTACACGATTAGCAGCTAATTTAATGAGGAAATTGTTTTCATTCATACACATACACACTTATACACACACCAACATGCACATATGTACACCTATACACATACATGCACATATATACACACACATACACATGCACACACACCAACTCACACATATACACCCATGCACACACATGCATATATACGCACATACATACACATACACACACGCACACTCACAAATATACACACACATGCACACACCCGCACATACAATGTATATGCACACATACACACACACACACACACACTCCTCCCTTAGTATGTTGAGAAACTAGACAAGCTGGTTCATTTCTGCATCAAAGAGAAAGTGCTGAGGCTGGAAGACGTGGACTGGATCTGGGCGGCCCAGGACGGCAAGCATGAGATCATCGTGAAGAACATCCACGACATGTTGGTGAAGCTAGCCTGGGACCCAGAACAGCTGGACTACCTCTTTGGATGCTTCCAGGTGTGTGAACACGCCTCGTGTGTGAACACGCCTGGTGAGAGTGGACCCTTAATTATAGTACATATTACTGTAGTTAGTGGCTGTATAAATAGAGCCAGCCTACCAGTATGGGGGACTTGTATAATGTTAATTAGAGCACACCAAAGTTGAACCATTGCCCCTAGCAACACGAATTTTTCAGCAACAGTATTGCCCTCTCCATGTAGGGGGTTTCCCAAAACCACACCCATTTTATGAAGTACACGTATCTCTAATTGTCCTGATTTGTAGAGATGGCTTACATGTACATGTATTACACATGTACGTATTAGGAAGGGACTATAATGTAAATTTGAGCTTGGTAGTATGTTTAATTTTAGAGATATGCATACTCAAATTAAATTTTCCCATACAATAAGGACCCAATCTGCCCCGATCTCTTAAATGTAGTGAATTTTTAAACTTAATCATATATATTAGGCGAACAAAACACTGTATGAACGTCAAATTCACAACTTAGCATGCAGTTCAACATATTGAGTAGGGAGCAAATCCAGAGCCCAGGTGGGGATTGAACCTAGGATCTTCTGAACACTATTCAGACATTATTACCCACTGAGCTACTGGAGCTCCTGACCTGAGGAGCAGTAGCTAGCTTTGTATGTACACATGTAGGTTGACCCCTTACAGTAATTTTCCCTGTCTCCTCAGCGGAGTTGGGTGGGGTCCAGCAAGAAACAGTGTGACGAGCTCCTGGAGTTCATCAGACATTTGGCCGAGAAAGATGAGGAGGGAGTCATGGCCGTCAAGGTGTGTGTGTGTGTGTGTGTGTGTATGTCTGTCTGCCTGTCTGCCTGTCTGTGTGTTTGTAAATGTAGTGTCAAGCACATGGTGCATGTACTTTCACCTTAATGTTCAAGAATGTGACCTCTTCTCCCAATAGGTACTGGAGCTGCTATGGAACCTCGCTCACCGGGAAGACTGTCCCACGGACACCATGGACCACGCCCTCAATGCCCACATCAAGATCCTTGACTACTCCTGTGCACAAGTGGGTGCAGATAGTTTGGCATGTACTATATTGCTTATGTGGGCTATGTGACATGGGTCATGTGACAGTGTTAGCCACGCCCCTGCCCCTCCCATCCCAGGAGCGTGAGTCCCAGAAGCTACATTGGCTGCAGAGGTGTGTGGAGGAGCTGGACAACGAGAAGTGGTTCATCCCTGCCCTCAAGCAGATGAAGGAGATCTGCATGCTCTACCTCGAGGTAAGGCACCACATGTGGATTGGTCTCATTCTCAGGTGTTCTTGGACTGAGAATGAGCCTAGGTTGGTCTCTGTTCCATTCTTCACTGCCACTACCTAACAACCACATTGTTGGCCACATGTCTCAGGGGGCGTTTACTGCTCTCTGCATCATTCCCAGGCCCACACGCATGTTTTACTTTAGTTACATGTACATGTACATGCATGTAGCTATAGCTATGAGCCTGGTACATTTTCTCATATGCGTGATTGTAAGGTAGAAAAGTAAATTTTTGCATGGGGTGGGAGGGAGGGATGGAGAGAGAAAAGAGGCACATGAGAGATCTGAAAATGGAGGACCTGCTGATGCAAACCACAGAAAATTGTTTCAGCCTTGTCAGTATGGTGTAGCTAGCACCTGGAATGTACTAGCAACTCTTGCTACTAATCCAAACCACAAAAAGTGTGTTTCAGCCTTGTCAGTATGGTGTAGCTATGTACTAGCAACTCTTAGCTGACAGCTTTGGTTTGACTCAGTGCCACACCAAGCTGCTCTACGGCCTTACCTGTATACAGGGACCCAGTGATGAACGCCTATTATATGCCCTCTCCCCAGTCCCCGATGAACTATGTCCCCCATCACCACCCCAACCACTTCTACTACCGCAATGAGATCATCTCCCACCTGGACACCAACTACCACCTCTTGTCGTACATCTGCCTGAACCTGGAGCAGTACATGAAGAAAGTCAGGGCCGCCACTGAGAGTGAGTTGGGATTACTGAGTGTGACTTGGTAGTAACAAGATAGATTACTGAGTGTGACGTGGTAGTATCAAGACAGATTACTGTGTGTGACTTGATAGTATCAGGACAGATTACTGAGTGTGATTTGGTAGTATCAAGGATTACTAAGGATGGCTTGGTAATGTCGATTGAGTTGGGATATGTCAGGGCGAGTGAGGTGAGTGTGACTGCAAGAGAGGGAGTCACTGATACACTTGACCTCATGGCAGTCCCACCTCTTCTGACTCCACTCTCTGTCCCCCCCCCCCCCCCTCCTACAGAGAACCCCTCCCTGGACCAGGAAGTGTTGTGTCTTGACGGCCGCTTCAACCACACTCAGCAGCTGCAGATGAGACTGGACTTCGTCAGGTTCGCTCTCAAAGATGGCGAACTCTGGCTGGGCCACCAACAGGCACTCATGGTGAGTTGTCCAGTCTGCTAGAATGCTACACTTTTAGAATATGCCTGTTATACCTGTTGCTTGAGTAACTTGACATGATACGTACCTTTATATTGCTGATATTAAACTTACTGACTAACGCTGCAACCTCTGGAGCCTCAGCACCTTGTGTTAGCAAGATTTCTGCTACTGCTTCAATACAATTGGCGATGCATGTGTACTTGTGTTTACAATATATTACATAAACTGCATTGTATTCTCATCCCCTCTTTCTCTTCCCTCTCTCTCTCCCTCCCTCCCTCCCTCCCTCCCTCCTTCCCTGCCTCACTCCCTTCCTCCTCTCAGGTGTGGGAGAGCCTGGCAGAACACCCATCCTTTCCCACTGACAGAGAAGCTTGTTGCAGGTGGTTGGCCAAGGTACATGCATGTACATACAATAGTGTATTGTAGACACACATCATTATACATACATGTACAAGAGTTCATACTGTATTGCCACTTAATCACTAAAGGTTCAGAAACTGACAGTGTACGTATGTTAGTATATACTTTGCATACATTCGTATATGTACGCACATGCATACACACATGCACACATGCACACTTATTATGCTCACACATATACACACACACGTGCATGCATATACACACATGCACATATGCCCACACATACATACACACACACACACACACACACACACACACACACACACACACACAGCTGGTATCAGAGGAACCAGACATTGAGGTGGAGACAGCCAAGAAGCTCTTCATAGAGAATGTTCACCGGCTGCCCCCCCAGCACCTCACAGAGAACGGCTTCAGGTTAGGGCCCTAGGAAGCATCCGTTATACATCCTGCAGTGTTGCTAGTCCGATAAACCTGAGACTGCTCTCTGCATAAAACAACTTACAGTACATGCCTACTGGAAATTCTTTCCTAATATACGATCCAAGCTTAGTCTTGTGCCCAGACCAATGTTCGCCCCCCGCCGAACGGTCTGGTTACGTAAGTTCAAATCCTGGGGTTTTGACTATGTCATAAATGGCAAGATTGAATGTGGTACGGCCTTTGTATCTTTGCTACGACAGTAGCTGTAAAGGTAAGACATGTCCAATGGAAGTAGTTGCTAGTTAATTGGAACAAATCCAAGTTGAAGAAAATTCATTCAGAAAAAGGCAAGTTACACTTGTTTACACTATTTAAAGCGCCGTTTACAGGCTTCAAGGCTTCTATTTCAGCTCTCTCTAAGTGGTTTTGTTTCAGACCTGGAGGATACTTGGAAGAATGATTGTTGACTCTGTTGGTGGTTGTCTCCTCTCAGAAGCTGATCTGTGAGCGAAGATAGAATGCAGCAAACTATCCACGTTGGCAGCTAATTGTCGGTGTATTACGCAATAATTTTACTTTTATGCAATCTGATTGGCCGTACAAATGCAATTAACACCATTCTGTAATCTGATTGGCCGCATCAAGATCTTGACGCTATCCCCAGGATTTGAACTTACGTAACCAGACCGTTCGGCGGGGGGCGAACATTCTGGTCTGGGCACGAGACTATCCTCATACCAGGGTCACAGATTGGAATGGAAAGTACAGATGTATACATGCACCAAATATGGATACCCAATACATGACAACAAGAAATTTACAGTTTATGCATCCATTTATTATAAAAAGATCATGTTTCCTTCTCCTCTCCCCTACTTATACATTGTACATGTACATAATACGCATTTGTAAAAACAAGGGGTGGTCATACTCAGAGATCATTGTCTATTCAATGATTCCCCTGGTAGGTGTTTTGACCGATTCTTCCGTATGGTGAACATCAATGAGAGACGACTGGTGGCCTGGAGGCGTGGTTTCGTCACAGAGAACGTGGAGCTGATTGGACTAGAGTACCTGTGGAAGGCGGTGCTTGTTGCCCCCGACAGCATCGTGTACAAACCCATTGAACTCCTGAAGGATGTGTACACCAACCTCAGTGCCAAGCTGCAGCAGGATCATGTGAGGGAGGGGGTAGCCTGCAGCAGGATCATGTGAGGGAGGGGGTAGCCTCGCAGTAGGATCATGTGAGGGAGGGGGTAGCCTCGTTCCCAAGGCTAGAAAGAGGGTAGTGCAATAAACTGGGTTCTCTAGAATCTGGGTAAGGCTACAGCAAATAAATATCCTGTTTCCCGCTTCATTTGGCCACTCCAATATATTTCCTGTTTCTCGTCCACTGCCTGCTTACTTCTGAAAGGACCAAATACTCGATCATCATTGTTTCCACGAATGACCATCATCTGCCACATGGCAGAATCAGGTTGCTCTGTCCTGTTGTTGTTGCATGTTGGTGTGCTGCTAGTCAATATAGCAGCATTTCAACAACATTGTAAATACTACAATAAGTCCCTAGTCTGGTGGACGATCCTTACAAAGTGGCAATCACAGGCTAAACTTGGCCAAAACAGTAAGTGCAAACGGGTGTGATATCATCATTGCACCGATAGTAGGATAATGATAATCAACAAACCGCCCACGTGTACAAGAAGTCATTGTCAGGACCCCTAGGGTAATTACAGCGTTCAGGTGCGTTGGTCAGCATCCTATGCCTGGACAGTAGAAAATTATATAAGCAGTAACTTCATCATCGGGAAGTAAGCTAAAGCTAGTGGTGTTGAGGAGAGATCCTGTTTATTTAGCTAGCTGGTACACATCTTTCTGATTTCTTGATATCCACTTAAAATTGTATTGCTCTGGAATGTTACTGCAATGTCCAACTGTGGGTATATGTAAACAAAAGGCATCACTCTTCTCGTCGCCCTCCCTCCACCCCCCACCCCTCTCCAGGTCCACCTGAAATTCATTCAGGTGTGCATGCGGCGGCTGGAGGTGGTGTACGAGGGCCTCCAGCAGTACAAGCCGGGCGAAATCGAACAGGAGCCTTCCGAGATGCAGCAGGGTTACAAGAGTGAGGTCAGGACCCTTGCCTCACCCTAATCATGTGTATGCTAAATATAGGTTAGACGCCGAGACCAAGGGATCTACGCGATTTAGAAACCCGAAGGCCCGGGGCTGTAGCGTCCCGAGCGAAGCGA
Source organism: Phakellia ventilabrum (assembly GCA_963921505.1). Classification (NCBI taxonomy): domain Eukaryota; kingdom Metazoa; phylum Porifera; class Demospongiae; order Axinellida; family Axinellidae; genus Phakellia; species Phakellia ventilabrum. The sequence continues at coordinate 4,194,146 of OY997397.1, forward strand.
GGGCGCTACTAAGGGCCTGAGGGTTTCTAAATCGCATAGATCCCATTGGTCGAGGCGTCTAACCGATTTAGACTATAGCAACGGTAACTACGCTACCAGTTTTAGTTCAAGAAATGGCAACTAGCAGCGATAGTAATACACTCTGCCGTGCCCTTGGATCGAACACGAAGTGGGCGGAGCGACACAGTACGATATGATATACGCAGTCTTACACTATCTATGGATACGGTAAGCCGGCAAGTAGGATCAAGATACAGGTTTTACGCCACATAGAACTTGTAAAACATTCCCAGAAACTGTAGAAAGTACGGAGGAACGCTAGTAGTTACGATAGCTATGAGCCTTGCGCTATTTCAGAACTAAAACGGTAAGCCTGGCAGCATGACTACCTGCAAGAACACACAGAAACCATCAAAAGTATCCCAGACAGACAGCAGTATAGTCATACACCCCGCTACGCAGTGGTCTATCTATCTTATACTATGCCTAAGTCATTCAGACAAGAGTTGCCAAAGCATCAAGAACTGCAAGGCAAGCTACTGCTCGCCAGAAGGTTCGAAAGGTGCCGTTCAGCACGACGCGATAAACTAGGTAGCTAGCAAGCTTTCACAACGCAAAATAGTAGCTACAAGTGGCGAAACACTCCCAGCAATTGTAACAGACATGAACAACAGCTGATAGCCACGGTAGCTACCCGTCTAGCCCGCCCTAGCACCATTTTGGCAAAAAAAAACAATGGTAGGCTGGCAGCGTGGCCACACGTACAAACACACAGAAACGCAACAAAACTAGCTACAGACGGAGACCAATAGCTTACCGTACTATCCCACATCGATTTACGGGCAAAAAACGCCATACGTCTTGCCTAGGCTACCCTAGCCACCAGCCCTACCACAGCTTTCTGAACATTTGAGCGACTGGAACGGAATCGGGTACCCGCTTTACGTAAGCAATCGGGGTATATTTTTTCGCGCGGTAGGTATGACCCGTTATATACCTGTAATGCTGAAATCTGATTGGTTAGAATGACTTAGGTATAGTATAATTGGATTTAACCTAGTACCCAGGCCTTCCATGCCCAGATTTTATCTCACAGCCGTGGAGAAAAATTGGGGAGTTTTCTCCGAGGCTGCGAGATATAAAATCTGGGCATGGAAGGCCTGGGTACGATGTTAGATTGGATTATCGACTGCTGGTTTTATTAGCCTCCATCTGCTGTGAATGACAACAGTGTTACATACCGGTACAATGTATATAGGCGAATGCAGGGACTGATTCTTCGCATGAATAGCTGTACATATATAATCTCATTAGTAAAACATCAGCGTGATATGGGGTTAGGTTGCGTTCTTCTTTGTGATCAGCTCAAATCTGTCCTGCTCTCTCCCCTGCCCTCCTCCCTCCCCCCCCCCGCAGGTGAACAAGCTGGTGCGTTGTCTGTCACTACTGAAGGAGTATGTGCTTGAGTGTGATGAGGTATACGGCGAGGAGAGGGGGATTCCCCCTCACGGAAAGTGAGTCATGCTACATGTCTCAATTTTACTACTGTGTGGTGGAAACATCGGGTGTTAGTGCAGAGAGTTAGCACTCTGAAAGATGTACGTAGCTGTGCAATACCTTTGCTGACTCATGTACTATCTGTAACAGTTATCAAAGCATCCTCTTGAACACTTACACTTTTCCCTCCCTTCCTTCCCTCCCTCCCTCCCATCCCTCCTTCTCTCCCCTTCTCCCTCTCTCTCCCTCTCTCCCTCTACCTCCCTCCCTCCCTCCCTCCCTCCCTCCCTCCCTCCCTCCTAGGGCAAGCTGGGGCCGTCCTTTCATCCTGATCATTCGCTACGTCTCCCAACAGCAGCAGGCACCAGAGGACTTTGAGTTGTGGACACACACCACTGAGAGTGTGGCCGCTGTACGGAGACACATCATGCAGAGGTGCACACTGGGTGTATGTCTTAGAACTAGTGTTATGCCCAGATTTGTTGTGGAGACACTAGCCTAAGAATGTGGCTGCCATTTTGAAATGGTTTGCCTGCCTGTCTGCCTGTCTGCCTGTCTCTCTGTCTGTCTGTTGGTGTCTGTCTGTCTGTTTGTCTGCATACTTGGAAGTTAACCACCAAGTACTCACTGTTTAGAAATGAGAACCCAAGAGTTTCCCTGTGGAACTGACAGTTATCAACTTCTTGTCTCCTTCTCTAGGCTCCGTCTCTCATACACAAGCCGGCTAGAGCTGTCCGTGGGGAACGAGATCCTGAGGCCCAGCGAGGACAGGAGGATTGTCTCCAACATACCCCTCAGAGATAGAATGGTAGGTGGGGGAAATGGGAATGGTAGGTTTGTGTCATGAAATACTGGCTTTCTCTTCTTCAAAGTATGTATAGTTGGGGCGAGCCTGAGCGAGCCCCAAACCTAGTGACTTGGCTGGGCCTTCGTGTCTATATCATTATTATGGTACGTACGTCTTACCCCATTTGGATACAAATTCTATTTTTGCGTATTACACATTACGTAAAAAAGGTCACCGTTGATCACGCGCGTGCTATATTTCAAATTTGAACTTTATTTGACTTGAAACTTGGAAAAAGTTCTAGCTACTACAGAATTTCAAACCTTTCGAATACTACTATGGATACTTTGTCTCCGCCGGTTCCAGAAGTATTTCAGGAGAGATCTCAACCACAACAATCAGGTACCAATGCAGCGAGAGAGGAGAAGCTTCGAAGATGGCAAGAACGTGAAAGGGAACGTCGTGCTTCTGAGAGTCTAGAACAAAGAGAGGCAAGGTTGGTAGGAAAATGCTTTCTACTAATCTGAATCCCTGCTAAAATATGTTATCTGTCTATTTAAGGTTAAGAAGACGAAGAGATAGGGATAGGGCTAGGCGCCGTACTCAGGCTGACGAGAAAAGAGACGCCATACTACAGCGAAGGAGGGAGCGTGTAGCTGCTGATAGTCCAGAAGAGAGAGAGGCAAGGCTGCAGCAAATGAGGGACAGAGTAGCTGCTGAGAGCATTGAAGAGAGGGAGTTGTGGCTGCAGCAGATAAGGGACAGAGTAGCTGCTGGAAATATTGAAGAGAGAGAGGTGAAGCTGCGGCAGATGAGCAGTTCTCAGAGGGAGGGACTAGCTGCCGAGAATGCAGAAGAGAGGGAGGTTAGGCAACAACATGACAAAGAGAGCCACATTGAGCGACGAGTTCAAGGAACACTTGGACAGTTGCATCTTCCACTTCTTCAACAGCGTTCTGTACAAGCCAAGATGCGGAAGTTCCATGCACATATGGCTGTACTGAAGGTGTCTATATGTAGCACGTGTTTGGAAGCATTCCCAGGTCTGCACCTCTGCCCGGTAATAACATGCATCCCAGCCCCATCCCAACACAACTGCAGGTAAATGTACGTACGTGACAGTCGAAAGATCAACCGTCATACCTATTTTAATTGTAAAGTCAACCACTATGTATATCTGTCTGTGTTGTAGGGTTTGACCCAAGTGGAGGAGATGCTGATATCTGCAGTTTTGCCCATCATGTCGCTCTACCGTTTACCACACAGGTAGTACGGCTACAGTGGACATGTCGTTAATCTGCCCCAGGACATAACCTCGTTTGCCACCAGCTTGCCACGACTGCCAAGTCAGCTCGATATCATAGTTGTGAGAAAGCAAGGAGCTAACCAGTCCCACCGTGATTTCCATGTGAGGAAGGTCAGTAGTGCTTCGTGCACTACAATGGTTGCTGACTAACAACATCTACTACCGCAACATCCGCATTGACCCTGATGTTCTTTGTTCTTGCTCTGCTACCCGAGGATGGTGACATCACTGGCCTACACTCCATCACACTGGAGTCTCCTGGTGCCAGTGACCAGGAAACGCCACCTACACAAAGTGAAGATACCGACTCCTATAATGCCCATCTAGCGACAACTTTTGTCCCCATCGATCTGAATCCAGGGATGACTGAGCAGGAGACAATCAGGAAGTCAGTGCAGGAGTGCCAGTCCAGTCAGCCAACTGCAACTCCCCCAGCAGTCATGTGGCCTCCCAGTGGGAATACTCCCATCAATGAGTTTAACACTGAGGGCTACATGTCATGTGCCTTCCCAACACTATTCCCAACCGGTGCCGCTGACTTTGTAGCTCCACGACAGCATGCAGTCACTATTGACAACTATTTCAAGCATCTGATGATGTATGCAGACGGTCGATTTGCCAAGCACCCTCGATTCCGTTACTTCGCTCTCAACACTGAGATGCGCTGGCGTGCTCTCGAGATCGGCCGGATCTACGTTCGTCAGCACCCACAGGATGCCCAACTGTCAGTCGAAGAACTTCGCGACATGGTTGGCCGTGATGGAGAGGCTTTTTCCAACTGTCTGCTGCACTATGCTGCAAGTCTGCGTGGGACGAGACACTGCTGGATGAAACAGCGGAGTCGGCTCATTGCCACGGTAAACACACTTGGTCTACCTACCGTGTTCTTCACACACAGTACAGCCGACCTCCAGTGGCCAGAGCTTGCCCGTCTGATCTGCCCTGATGACCCTGACTCCAGCTCCAGCCGGAACTGAGCATGCACTTATGGAGAACTCAGCCATCGCTGACTGGTTCTTTCATCATCTAATGAAGCACACACCTGCACAAGTTCAAGACTGGCTCCCTTTGCCACAGCCCTACACCTCCATCCCACTGTTTTGATTGCTACTCTGGACCCACCCTCACCAATGGCACTGTTCCCGTTACATCTATCCATCGCACTCGACTGAATGAACTGCAGATGACTATGCCATTGCCTCCCGATTCACCCTTCCTTCCCCAGATGGACACTACCTAAGGAACAGTTGACTCTCCATGCCTTGAACCGCGTTCCCGTCTTGATTCCTCTCCTTATCCTCCTGTATTGGTAGCTGTTCTTCTACTTGATCTCCTCTCACAAGCTGATGTACCACTACTTCAAACATCAACAGCAAATTCTGATGTACAGCTTTACACACGTAAGTGATACCTATCAATATTCGAAGCACACACACATTTGTACATGTACACTATATTACTTATCTCATAGGTCCCACAGCATATATTTGCTCCACTCTTCGCCTATGTGTATTTACTTCATATTTTTTTCTCGAGCACACACAAACACAATGCACACATGCACCACATACAGGTATAGTGTGCACCAACTGATGATTCATTGCACTATAACACGTTCAGAGATTGTGTGATGAATGTTACACTAATGTGTAACTACATGAACATGGGTGCTAAATCTGATGGTGCCAAATATCCACCAGCACTTCACTGACTCTTTCTCCATTATGTAAGTTCATGGATGTATTAGCTCTCAAACTTGTATGTTATTTGAATTTGATTTACAAGTGTAATTATTGCTACAATCATGTATTTGCTGTTATCTAACACTACATTTGTTTCTCCTGAGCATGCACTGTAGCACACAATACATATTTATCACAGATGAACCTGCATCCTCAAACCAGATCATGCATGACAAGAGTTTAAGACAAGAAGATACTCAGTACCCCTTTGTGATCAGTTTTTGTTTTTGTTATAATATTTATGTCCATGTATGGCCATCTGGATTAATGACCATTAGTGATCACAATCTACGGTTACATCATCGCAATAACCCCATGCACGTATATGTACTGTGCACTCGCTCAGGCTCGCCCCACAATGTCCTGCATTGAACTAGTATAGGTATGTTCATAGAATACTGCATGTATCTACATGTCTGTATGGCAGTCCCGGGTAGAAACGAACAGTATTCCGTTGCGTATTCAATCCCATTGCTGAATTTGAAGCGTTGTGTCTCTTAACTTCCAGTAAGGGTGGGGCTCATATACAATGCGTAGTTGCTGCAGATATTACAATGTATGAGGCAGTTGGCGCTAATAATGTAATGTGTTTGTACTCATCCCCTCCCCTCCCCTTGCAGGTGGTCTCTGTCAGCGAGACCAGTATGAACTCATCCGACAACAGTACGGACTCCAGCAAAGACGGACCCAACATTGATATGGAAAAGATGCTACCTTCTGTGGTGTGTATACACAGTGTGTGTGTGTGTGTGTGTGTGTGTGTGTTCATGTGTATCCTTTAAGTAGCTTAAACCAGATGACATCGTCCATTTCCCTGACTGATCTGATGCAGTATTATTTGATAGAACATGAATGTATATGCATGCACACACGCCCACCAGCTGATCTCCTCAGATCACAAGTACATCAACTTCCTTCTGATGTTGTGTGACTTTGCCGTCCAACAGAACTTCATCCAGCTAAGGGACTCCGTCAGGAACCTCCTCAAACTACTGCCCACTGGTACGTCATCTTGCGAATGTTGTTAGCTCTCTCTCCTGCAGTGGGTAGAGCAAATAACTTGTTACCAATGTTCTTTCAGGGATTGCCATTCCAATAATTATATCATACGAAACGTGCATGTGAGCTGAGTCGCACATCTTAATATTGTATGATACACTACTGTTACAGAGTAAACAATACCGATCCTTTATCAGCATTGGAACCGATGTCAGCAGTATTGGTATCGAATTAATTAGCCGTATGTGTAGCCAATACTCGGGTGGTGTGTAGCACAGGGCCTCTGAAGTCAGAAGGTAGTCAGAAGTTGAGAGTCAGTCCTTGGGTTGCTAACCTGCTACTGATGGCTCATAAGGTTCAATTTGGGTGTGTTTCAGTATCTGTGACGATGAAAATTTCGAAGCAATTTATTCGGGTCGGTACATTGACCCGTGCCGCATACTGTTAGTATACTGCATAAAAATATAGTATCGGTACAGCCTTAATATTGGTAGGATAATATAGGGATTGGGCTGAAGGCATATTTGGTATCCGTGCAGAGCGTGCAGTGCTTTCTTTGGATGATTGAGATGTGGGTACTGGGGCAGCATTGCTAGGGTAGTAGTCTGTATTAGAGTGTGCTGACCTCATGCTGTGTTCATGAACCTCCATTTTGACCTACCACAGTGCCCAGGACAATTTGTTAATTACAGAGTAAGAAGGGGTCTATGCATATAACCTCATTCACAGACTACATAGTCAGCTGCATGGCCTGGGAATGATGCTATTCAGACAACTTACTGTACTGCTTGGAGTGGTATGGCCCTCTCTCCATATAATGCCCACCTCTTTGACTATGCATGTACAGGCCAGCAGCTGTTGAGTGAGACTCTGGACCACTGCCGAGAGACAGCACAGCTGGAGTCAGAGGCAGCCTATGATTCACTCCAAAAGCACATTCTACCCCCAAGCCCTTCCAAGAGCCTCTACAACCTGGAGGTAGGCCGATGTCTACTTGTATGTTACTTTGCCACCATCATACCTCCAACTAGAGATATTTGAGTATTTTGAGTGGTTCAACTAGTGTCATCACCTTAGGTCCTACTTCCTCCCCTCCTTCCCTCCCTCCATCCCTCGCTCCCTCCCCTCCCTTCATTTGTCCCTCCTTCCCTCCCTCCCTCCCTCCCTCCCTCCCTCCCTCCTCTCCTATAGCTGGTGCTGTCCATGCTGATGCCAGCAGTTGATTTTAGAGATGCTGAGAGTGAAGAGTTTCAGGTACACACTAACAAACACGTACATTGACTGCTGGTTGCTGTTTGCTATGTGCATGTACATGACCAAAGAAAAATACGTGTATGGATATAGTTATGGTAACTGCGTGTAAATAATTTTCCCTCCTCCCCTCCCTCCCTCCCTCCCTCCCTCTCCTGCTCACTCCCACCTTTATAGATTCACTTCGTCCAGTGTGGAGGCCTTCGATTGCTGCTCAGAATTCTGACCAACAAGAAATTCATGTCCACAGGAGACAACAGCCTCAGGCGGTGAGCATTATTTCTACTTGTACCATATTCATTTTCTTCATTAATTCTGATTCTTTACTGGGAGCGGCCACCTTAGACAATGCCAAAATCCATAATCTCTTTAAGTATCAGATCCATGAAGTGTAATTGTCAATCTGCTGAAGCTGCTGGTCACCAGCTGGGCGCACGTGAAGCGCATGCCCAGCTGGTTCTTAGGATTACTTTTTCCACTTTTGTCTCTCTGTTTGTTTCTTTGTTTTGTTTGTGCGTCTGCACTTATCACATGCGCCAAATTACGTCAATATGTTACTATGCCACTATAGTCGTGAGCAGAGTGGCCCAATAGTCCAAGGTACGTTAAGCTAGGTTAGTTTTGTGTTGCCTAGACAACGAAAAAGTGGTAGGTAGCGATGATGCTTCTTTTTTGGTGAGTTCTGGCAGCTAACTGAAAGTGCACTGCAAAATTGCCAGGTCAGCACTCTCAATGGAAGCTGTGCAAGATGAGATAATCTAATCCGTTCATGGCTGGATTTAACTTGGATTGAATGAATGGTTGAATGGTTTATGTGAAGATACCCGGCTGGTTTTTAGATCTGAAACACCAACCTTGTTGACAATTTTCTGACTGTCATATCTCAGTAACTTATGGTGGCCCATAGAAGCCATCCACTGCAACTCTAATTTCAAACACTTCCACTTCCATCCAATTTCCACTTCCTTTTCAATACTGAAATTGAATATCTTACCCGTGCGCATGTAAACTCCTGGACTAATGTCTTCGAAAAAATGGTCTTCAGTTCGTGCTGCGTATTTTTAGCTCTTGTAGTTGCTTTTGGGGAGTGCTATGTACGTACCTCCACATAGTAAGAGTGTACTTTCATGAAGGTTACTCATGCAGATTGATTTTGTGCTTCTTGGTCGGAGTCCATGGTATCACGATCTCCCTGCAAACGTTAAAAAGAGTGCTGAGAAAATTTCACCTGAGATGAAGAGGACATTCTGCTCTCACTGATTTGAGTCGCATAGGCTCTGTTATATAATTACCGTATTCTACGTATTATCCACCCATGATGTATTATCCGCCCATCCCCTTCTTTTAAACAAAAGTTATGTTGGAGGGTACGTATTTACGTATCCATCCACCCCTTATACTGTCCATGCGAGCTAAATTACAAACCGAAAACTCCAAGACAGTGAGTAGAATCGAGCGGCAAAATTCGATCTTTGGTGTGCTTTAATTGGAATACCGACGATAATTCAGCTAGAACATTTAGCTATTTAGCTGATAATAATTATCTGCATGCTTCCATAATTATAGCTTTTTAAATACATTTTGCATCCATACTTGGCTAAAATATGCTAAAAAAGGCTCTACTTACCTTGTAACCTCACTTTGCATATTGCGCATTTGCTACGCATTCGAGTGGGCGGATACTGCATCGTAATTATACAAACTACGTATTATCCGCCCACCCCCCTCTTTCGTCTAGCGCTTACGTGGCCCGCCCATGGGCAGATAATACGTAGAATACGGTACTAGGTACATGCATTGCGCAGATGACCTCGCGCACTGCCAGAGGTGTGACGTAATTTAGCACAAAACCACTAGAACATTTGGAGCTGCATCGCCCACACAATTGCCAGAGAAGCTACTACTACACGAATGGGCCTTCAGGAGACGAATGTCTCTGTATAAAACACAGTTCCAAGGACCGGTTATGGCTGCTAAATGAGAGCAGAGTTGCTTGAAACTGACGTTCGTATCGCTTGCGATTGATCCGCATACCATCTGTCTCCAGTGGTCGGATCTTTGCTGAAATGGAGGCTACACAAACTCTAATCTCGTTGGAGCTGTAATAAGCCTATCTGGGTAAAAAGAGGTGATTGATTTGTCCAGATCTCTGATCCTTTGTGCACCAGAAGTACAAAGGCGGCATCCATGTAACTGGTCTGGACACCATCTTGAACACGTGCTTGCCCCCTGGGTGGCCCCCGGGGCCAGAAGTGTTCTGTTACAGATGTAGTAATAACATGTATACGGAATGTACAGACATAGTTTTTCGAACCGCACACACACGCACATGCATACACACACACACCAATCCCCGACATGCCACACCAGCCATATCCCCAGCCTATATAAAGTGGCAATTGCAGCACTTCACAATGCAACACGCATGACCGCCCTCACACTACAACTTACGTATCCTCCACAGCAATACACACTCTAGACTGCATATACATGTAGCTAGACCACAATATAACATGTTTGGTTGCTTTATTGGCATTCCATCCATATATGTTCTTTCATTTTTTTAAATGTTTTTTTGTTACATATAGGATAGATCACTGCGTAGCGGGGTGTATGACCCGTTATCTACCGTGGGAAAAATTATCTCCCGTGGAAGCCAAGGAAGTACTGAGGGCGAAGCCCGAACACTATCCTTAACCCAGCAATTGTAAAAAACATGAACAACACCTAAAGCAGCTAATAGCCATGGTAGCTACCTGTGTAGCCCGACCCTAGCACCATTTTGGCAAAAAACAGTATGCTGGCAGCGTGGCCACACGTACAAACACACAAAAACGCAACAATAGCTACAGACGGAGACCAGTAGCCTACCGTGCTATTCCACATCGATTTACGGGCAAAATAACGCCATACGTCTTGCCTAGGCTCCCCTAGCCACCAGCCCTACTACAGCTTTCTGAACGTTTGAACGATTGGAATGGAATCGGGTACCCGCTTTACGTAAGCAATCGGGGTATATTTTTTTCGCGCGGTAGGTATGACCCGTTATATACCTGTAATGCTGAAATCTGATTGGTTAGAATGACTTAGGTATAGTATAATTATATATATACACTAGCTGAGATTTCAGCCCACACTGCACGATTAGTTGCCTCGGCAATTAACCCTCGCACATGCGCATCGAGGATTATTGTAGTCAGTCTGTCATTCTATAAGTCATTGTCATTCTTTCATTCTGTCATTCAGTCATAATTCTGTCATCATGTCTTTATGCAAGATTTCTCACAAACGACATGATCTTTATATATTCTCTGATGGGTTATTTTTTGTCGTCTATGATGTTAGGTCGATGGGCATATACATGCACTATTTAGGGGGCGTCTCCAAAACTGATTTTACCACGCTTACTGTACAAGTATGCAAAGTAAAACTGGCTGCATTCTTGTCCATACAATTCAGTGTCCTGTGAGTTTCTGTAAGGGGGCTTTCACAAAGTGGTCATCTCCGAAATGAATCATTGTGTATCCATAGATAATATCAGTAAGCAATATTATCAATGGATTATCTTAGCCTCATTCCCAGGCCCCCGCTTTATTCGGTTGCACGAAGCTTTACCTTCGTGCAACCGAATAAAGCGGGGGCCTGGGAACGAGGCTAGGATTATCTCATGACATGACATTGGAACCTCTATACCGAGCTCAAAAACCTCAGCTCAGGTCAACATTATTTTTTTATGGGTGCATACAAGATAAGAGGTGACTAAATTACAGAGATCCATTATACAGTGAAATGGCGGCACCATTTCACTGTATAATGGATCTCTGTAATTTAGTCACCTGTTGCCGGGCAGCAAATACCACCAACCTTCCTTGAGGTCACTTGCAACTGCAACTGGGCCATGCCTATCTTGAGTGGGATCTCCAAGCTGATCATTGGAGATGATTTTCATGGCTGACCAATGTAGCGGCTTCTTAGGGCAACTGTGGGACTGGTTCACAGCCAACCTCTTCCTGGTGGGGCAACTGTGGGACTGGTTCACAGCCAACCTCTTCCTGGTGGGGCAGCAGTGAGACTGGTTCACAGCCAATCTCTTCTTGGTGGGGCAGCAGTGGGACTGGTTCATGGCCAGCGTCTTCCTGGTGGGGCAGCAGTGGGACTGGTTCACAGCCAACGTCTTCCTGGTGGGGCAGCAGTGGGACTGGTTCATGGCCAATCTCTTCTTGATGGCGCAGCAGTGGGACTGGTTCATGGCCAACGTCTTCCTGGTTGGGATAACAAATGTGTGATACCTGTAAATAATTACCCAGGCTCCACGGGATCACTTACACTGAGCCATCTACTCCCTCTAATTCAAATGACTCCCTCTGAATTGAAACACCAGATCCATCGGCTACAAAACTTTTTGACATATTGCCACAGAGCTCACTGGCACATGAAACATCACAATGAAATAGCACTTTTGTTGGGTTAAAGGATCGGTCAAATACACCACGTCGCTTCCCAAAATCATATGTATACGGCCACAGGAAATCTATAATGTAAAAGTTCAAACTATAAGACTAAGTAAGTGTGTAACTAAGCCTAATAATTCAAACCAATAATGGTAACGTTACAGTCAGAATACACGTTAGGGGTCTAAGACTTGAGTACTTATTAATATGTGGGTGTGGGAATGCCCCCCTCCCCCCCAAAAACTTTTGAAGTAAATTATAATAATATTATTCTGAGAGGAAATCTGGTGTTTACTAAGACTCCTTGTGTGACAGCTGTTCTTTAATTCTCTTTTGTTTATAATATTAATACTTCTGCGCTCATTTTTATGGGGGTATGAACTAGCATTGGATGATTGGCACTACAGTACAAGTTTGCTGTACTACATGCACAGATGTTGAAGCATGCGCATGTGCAATTGATAATTAAGTCCCACATTAATTGAAGTGGAATAGAAGTGGAAGTGAGATGGAAGTGGAAGTGTTTGATAATTAGAGTTGCAGTGGATGGCCTTTACGGGCCAACCGTAGCAACTAGTAGTAAGATTCTTAGTACAGTACTTGTACTAGCTAGCCTTGTTCCCAGTCTCCACTCCCAGCTTTTTTCGCACAGAGTAGAAAAGCGGGAGAGAGCCTGTAAGATTTACTTTCGTGAATGCATCATATTCGCAGGAAGTGTGCGTGGTTTTGTGGAATGCTCTGATCTTGCCGCTCCAACATGAGTTGTAAGCTGAGACCAGTAAACCAGCAAAACTGCCAAAAAGCTTAATGAAGTCTTGAGCAAGCTTTTCTACAAGTACAAAGACTGTCCTGGCTGAAAGAACAAACCAGTGGGTGAGCGCTAAACAGTTAGTCGAAAGCTAGCTAGCTAGTGGGTTAGGTGGCTTAGTTTAGTTATCGGTACAGGCAAACTACTAACTTATACAGTACCTAGTGGGCTAGTTCTTTTAGTTCAGCTAGCGGTAAGGGCAAAGTACTTCTTTATCGCTTAAAACAAAGCTGCTGGCACATAGCTGCATGAAGCTAGACTGTAGATAACGCCTTAGTGGCCAGACTTATGGCTTGTCATTCAAACTAGCAGGCCTGCAAAGGAAACCCCAAGTTAACGTTGTTGCTTGCCTTTTGGCTTTGTCTTTTATCCCAAACGATTTTTACTCTTAGTCTGATAGAGAAGCTTGAACAAACTTCGTCTATTACGCTACTGCGGCGGCTATGTACTAGCCTTTTAGCCTCATTCCAAGTCTCCACTCCCAGCTTTTTTTCACACAGTATAAACCGCTTTTTTTACTCCGTGCAAAAAAAAAGCTGGGAGTGGAGACTAAGAACGAGGCTACTAGCCTTTAACAACTGCCAACTTACAGTACCACTCACAAGCAACTTGAATGCACACGTGAGTCGCACACGTGTCCCACTCGAGTACTCGAACATGCACATGCATGTGAGTAATCGCACAATCATGCGCTCGAACATGCGCATGCATAACACTTGCAAGCAATATGGAAACACTATACTCGTGCACGCAGGCAATAATTTAGCGACTTGCGAGCGCACACGTGTACAAGTTGCTATTGTGTTGCTCGTGAGCTGTACTGTATCATGTTTTCGGAAAATTATCACACAATTGAGAATGCAGTGAAATCCACCCCACATCTTCCTTGTAGATATAGTCTGGCAGAAAGATTTCATTTTGAGGTCAATAGTGCAGCAGCGCCTCAAAACAACCTACGTTTCATTTAGATTATACATAGCATTATGGACTCTGTGGAGTTACACGTCTTTAAAGTCGATGTATTCAAAAATGCGGGATGTGCTGGGTCATTTACTATGACTGGTTGCTACCCTCCACCCCCTCCTCCCCTCCTCCCTCTCCAGCTGTGCACTGCTGTGTGTGATGAAGTCACTGAAGCTGATGATGACAGCATCGGCCTTTGCCCGCATCATGCAGGTCGTACAGGTAAGCCAGTCATTAGTTTCCAGGCAACCATGATGGCTGATCATGGGTACGTATATGTTGTGGAAAGAGACCTTACCTTCTTGAGAACCATGCAGTCTTTTTTGCTAAATGTTTATGGATGGTGTTTCTATTGTGGGAGCTTCCTGCTGTACGTATATTCTCATGGTGCATGGGCGGATGAAAGGCACTGTGTGTGCCAATATTTGGCATATTGGCACAGTTAACCGTGCACACTAATTAGGCCAATTAGACATGCCAATTAGGCACGCTTAAGGTTTCTTAATGAAATAAGTACCTTATTCTATTTACAACGCTGTAGCCAAGTACTAAATTACAGCTAAAAATTCTAAAAATACAGCTAAAACAGCACGATGACTGAAAAACACAGTAGACATAGTAAGTCGGGCACATGGTGCTGCAGCAGAGAGTGCTCACCTGACAGTCACTTGTTGCTCGACAGACATTCTTTCTGTAGAGTATCCATGCTCTCCAGCACGCAGGAACTCAAATACAGTACCCAGAAAGGTAGCGACACCAACAGCTGCATGCCCATGCATTCAACAAAGAAGCTTAGACAGTCACTCACTGCTATACGGGCTGAGTTGTGTTCGTCAGCTGATCCCAACGCATTGTGAAACTAAGCGCTAGCTGTTTGCCGGGTTTCTGGCCAGCATCGCTCCTACAAATCGAGAGAATCACCCACAGCTTGCAATCCTTGTCAACAATAAAATGGTGCGTTTGAATCTGCCTTTTTATACGCTTATCTGATGTCACCGGAAATGACATGCAATAAATCAAGGCAACGCGGGCTCTACGTCATAACCGTGCCAATATCTGGCATATCTTGTTGCCATGGTTTTAATATATCTAATACATATAGGCGTTTATATGTACGAGGTAACCTGTGCTTGCTTACAAAATTACAAGCCAAATTTGGAGACATGTTTGGCCAAATTCATAGAGGAAGTGGATTTTTCGATTCTGTTTGCTTCAGGACATGAAGCGAGGCTCCAAAAGTGTGTCAGACAAGCGGCACCGAGCAGCCACCGTCCTACAGAACACGTTACAGCAGATCATCCCAGCGGCCGAGCAGAGGCTGAAGACCACCGCCACCTTCCTCGCCAAGCAGTACTTTGAGAAGGTGAGCACTGAATAGAGTTTGTGTGCACACTTCCTCATGTTTGAGACTTTGAGTAGGGTAGTTAGTAACAACCGAAGTAAACACATACACACATGTAGAAATGCACACACACGTGTACATGTACTTGCACTTGGCTGTATCCACCACAGCAATATTCTACCTTTTCTACCTCTGACCTATCTACCTGCCTTTTTGTCGTTGTACTAGCCTCGTCCCAGGCTCATCGACTCATTCCCCCCAGCTTTTCTCGCACAGTGTAGACAAACGATGCGAAAAAAGCTGGGGAATGGAGCCTAAGGGTAAGGCTATCGTTGTACCATGTTGTAACTTGTGCCCTAGGCATATAGATTACTAGGAGTATGTAGTGCCAGTAACTTGGTAGGAAGGTGTATGTAGCAAGTAGTTGACAGTTAGCATACTAAGTTTACATGCACACACACACACTCACAGCTGGTGAGCCCTCTTCCCGACCTCCCTGTGATTCGTGCTCTCCAGATGCTAGCTTGGTCAGCAGCCACTGGAGACATCTCAATAGCCCACGACCCGGCCATCATCCACCAGGTCTTTCTCAAGGTAAGACCAGCTGCTGACTTCAGTCGTAAAAGTTGTTTGACTCCAGCCATCCTGATCGACAAATAAATTCTATCAAGCCCTAGCAAAGAACCTCAGTCCACATACATTAAACTTCGAAAATGTAAAGCAATTTTAGTTCCAGCCAGGCTCACATCCCCATCTGGAAAACAAAACTGGGGCCCAGCTGGGGGAGTGAACCCAAGACCCTCTAAATCAGTGAGCCCCTGGGCAGTAGTACAGCAGCAAATATGTGTATTATAAACAATTTCAATGTACACTCGTAGTCCCATACCTGGACTCATGTGGGGCTCAGAACATGTTTTGGGTGAAATTTGGAAAGAGATCACCACAGAAGAGTTTCTGTGATAAAGGCTGTGTTATTTCTACCCCACAGTGACTGAATTATAAGCTGCAAAAGCATAAGTCACTTTTTTTTAACTCCCTGAGAACTCTTTATGTCTTTCTAGTACATGTACTTGCATGTACTCTTGTGTTCTGCAGCATGGCTTGGTATCCAGACCTCTGGACGTGGACGACATTCACCTCTCGAAAGACTCACTTGAGGTGCTGTGCCTGGGCATTGCCATATCTCCTGGAATCCTTGAGACCCTCCAGAATTCACAAGACTGGAGGTACTTCATCACGGACATCTTGCTGCTGACCAAGAACAGGCTGATCCGTGTGTGTGCTCTTGACCAGCTGTTCTACATCATCACCAAGTGCAACACCAACACTAGTGTCCTCGTGGCCTTCATCTCCCTGCTCTTCTCCGCCATAGAGGTGGGTCTGTATGCTAGAGAGCAGTTGTGTTTTAGCAGCGAATGCTACTGACAAGATGGTGAATTGTAATGTGTCCTAGGTATCTAATTTGTTTGGCTTGTCTTCCATAGTCAATACCACTTTAAGTTTTTCATACAGATTGAGGTATGTTGTAGGATCCTCCTTCCCCCACTTTTCAAGATTTTAACAACTAGTAAAGCATACTATTAATACTAGTGGTATATTTTTCATGCATTGTATGTTCTTGTTTGCTTTTGTAGACGGTAGCAAAGGACCATGCATCGACTTCAGGGGAATACTTTAGCCTTTTGGCGAGGTATGTAGTGCCTAATTATTTACCACCTCACTTAGAAGCTCAATGTACTATTCGTATACAGTGGAACCTCTTTAAACAGACATTCTCTTTAGTGGACACCTGGACGTTTAGCTGTGGTCCCAATTGAAACTCCTATACCTATAATACATTAGTGCCCTCCCAAATGTGGAGACCTCGCTATTCCGTAAAGTGGACGGATCTCCAGTCCTACTAGTACCTTGACTGTACTAAATTCACTCAATAATGTAGATATTGATAATGAAACCGTAGTTTTTCTTGACTTCCAGAATTGATACAGACTCGGAGTAATGTTATACATCGTCTCACCCGCATGATCAAATCTGATGACTCAACGTTATCCTCTGGCTAGGTGTTAATAACAGCCTTCACAGCAAGCCAGAGCCAGTCATTGTGTAGCCAGAGCCACAAAATGAGCCATTGCATGCTGAAAACCTATTACCACACCTACTGGAAATATAACCGGAAACCTCTGAAATACAGGCGCCTCGATATTCCGGACACGTCG
This sequence comes from Phakellia ventilabrum, assembly GCA_963921505.1. Lineage (NCBI taxonomy): Eukaryota > Metazoa > Porifera > Demospongiae > Axinellida > Axinellidae > Phakellia > Phakellia ventilabrum. The sequence goes on from OY997397.1 coordinate 4,211,508, forward strand.
AGTGGGTCCCAATGGTGTCTGCATTAGAGAGGTTCCACTGTACACAGTTTCTTTTGTATACCTTTATAAAAAAGACATTTTATAAAATGAAAGAACATATAGGGATGGAATCCCCAAAAGCAACCAAACAAGGTAGGAATGATACCACAATACCCTTACGGATTGTCATCCCTATATCTTTTGCTTTTTTTGAAACTAGGTCTCATTATACGTAAGTGCTAGTTACATGGGACGACAGGATGTTAGATTGTGGTGTAGATGATTAGGTGTTTTTTTTAAAAGTACTTTGGTATAATAGAGTAATGTTTTTGGAAATGTGTTCCGTACTACTGTTGGCAAAGTGAAAGAGTGTTGTTGCATGCGCAGGTGGAAGAGTGTAGCAAATCCCTGGCATATGCCACACCAGCCATATCCACAGCCAATAGAATGTGGCAATTGTAGCACTTCACAATGCAACACACATCACCCCCTCACACTACAACTTATCCTCCACATGCAGCAATACACACTCTAGACTACATACATGTACCACTTACACCACATTCTATACCACAATCCACATGTGTGTGTGTGTATGTGTATGTGTATGTGTATGTGTGTGTGTGTGTGTGTGTGTGTGTGAGGTTGGAAAAATGGCAAAAGATATAGGGATGACAATCCGTAAGGGTATTGTGGTATCATTCCTACCTTGTTTGGTTCCTTTTTGGGGATTCCATCCCTATATGTTCTTTCATTTTTTTTTCTTTTTTTTTTGTTACTTGTTTCTGTTGTTTTTTGGGGGGAGGAGAAGGGTATGAATGGTGTGGTTGTGTGGGGTAGATGAGCGGTATTAGCTGTATCCACATATGCTCCCATTCATGATGAACTAACAGCATCTATAATGCAGAATGCACTTTGCACTGCAAAGCTTTCAGTGGGGCTTAAAGATGCAGCAGAGTAGCAAAATACAGCTAATGTGAATTGTAGCTAAGCACCTACCCACTTGAGAATGCCACTGTACACCCACTCATTCTTGTATGCAACATTGTAATGGCAGACAGCTGTCTACAGCGGTTTGCCGACTCCATTTAATGCACATCATGGAGGTTAGTATGCTCTATAATGGTGTAGCAGCTGTATCAGTGTTCTTACTATTATAACGTAACTACAGCAACTCACTTTGGGTCCGCCATAAAGCGTACTCCAAGTATTATAAGCGTCTAAGCAGAACAGCTCGTGCTCGAGGCTGCGTTTCCGGTGTAGGCGTAACCACCGTTTAATGCGCAGAACGGAACGGAACAGAACAGCGTATAGCGGCACGTACTTGCCTCGAGCACTTGAGAATCACTGCCAAATGGTTTGATTTGTTTGAGAACACTATGGTGTGGGTGCAATAGCTAGGATCCAGTAGCGCTTCTTCGCGTTTGAATCATTGTAATCGCTTCAGTCATTGTTGGGCTATTCTCTCAGAAGAAAGAAGCAGAAGATTGACTATTTGCCGGTTTAGCGACTTGCCGATTGGGCACTTCCGTGATGCTCTCTGACAGCTTTAAGGGTCTTGGTACTGATGAAAACACTCGAGAATGACAGGTATGGTCTACAAAAGCTTATGACTAAAATCTAGCGCAGACTTTTGAACATGTCATTTTGCAATGGGGCAGCCATTTTTTTTGGAGCCATCCCTATATATGGAGTACTACCGTGCTCCATTTCACCAGCCCTGGCCAGTACTGGATACAAAACTAGAGCACAAAATTGCATACATCTTTAGAACGTTCTTTCTGCTGTGCTCCCCTTCCTCCTTCTCTCACCCCCCCCCCCCCCCCCCACCAACCCCAGACTTCTGAACCATGCCCACCAGTCTGGGATTGCCATCCAGGGAGTGGATAAGCTGCTGGAGGTGGAACTGATTTGGTTGCTCAAAGTCAGGGTACTGAAACATTAATCAACTTAACATAAATTTTGAATGAGCCTCGTCTGTAATCATCTCTTTCCTCCCCCTCCACTTCCCCTCCACTCCCCTCAGGAGGACACGCTGTCCACAGGCCATTGCCCAGTGGAAGGTCCCCTGCTGAATGGACACCTCAGCCTCACTGTGGAGCTGCTCACGTTCAGGTCCACTACAGAGTGGTATCGCATCGGGAGCCACCCTGAGGGGCAGCAGCTGATCAAGGTGGGCTTAGGCTTAGGCCATCACTTGCATGGGGGCAAGTGAAAAACACGGAAACCAAACAGGAACAGGAACAGGAATGGAAAGCAGGAAGCGGGAATGGGAACGGAAGTGGTAATTTTACGTAAATAGCATATTTCCAAGTAGACATTGGATCAAAGCATAGATGGTAGAGTACTCTACTATCTGCGATCAAAGTTGTGCCAACTGGTAGCCTAAGACTACACAGAAGATATATGTTATAGACTTTAAGGCCTAAAAGAATGGTAGACCTGCCTGTGCATATTGCATACTAGTGTGAGTTATCTGTTAATTAATGACTTGATTGTGGGACAGTGGACCACAGTGACAGGTAGTGAGGGAGTCCTGTTGGTGTTAACAGCCTTTTTGCTGTCTCCTTGCGTGGGTGGGTCATTGCGAAACTAGATCACAGTCTTTCCCACGCTCAATGACTTTATGAAAGTTTAGCTCTGCTTTAATCAACTAGGTATGAGTGCTAAAGTACTGAGAGCTACATGTAAGGGAGCAATACAAATCACGAAAGAAGTCTTCAGTAGCCATACCATTAAAGCGACGAGCAGTGACAAGGAAATTAAGAAGGGTGTAGCTCTCACAAATAGGTTTCGCCTAACAAAAACACCATGCATGGGCTGTGTATAGATGAGATATCAAAGCGCTCAAGCGCTACAAGTCCAGGATCAGGGTTTCATACAGAGGTGGGGAGGCAGAATTTTGAAGTTGACATTCTTTTTAATACTAATTTATAGCATTTTGAGAGCCCCAGGAGCCACCAGAAGGAACCTCAGAGCATGTACGTAATATTCTGGGGGAACATACTCCCATGCCCCCCCAGGTGTGTGTGGCTCCACATGCATTATTTTTCCCATCCCCACCTAGCCTCGTCCCCAGGCCACTCCTCTGACTGCATGGCCTGGGTAATCCCGACCAAAAAATCTTGTATGAAATCTGAGGACAGTGTGGACAACAACAAGAAAGTTCCACTTCACAGAACAGAAAGCTGATACAAGCGCTTTCTGTTCCAGTTATCGATCAGACTGTCTAGCACTCACTACAACACGAGTTCTTTTATCTACGCTGCAAGCCCACTAAATAGCAAACAAAAGTTTTGAGACTTATTTGACGTCACGTAGCTAAGATAGATGCCTAGAAACAAGATTTTTATTTTTTTTGCTTAGCAACAGCAAGCATTCACGTGGTCAATATTTACGCACTTCTGCTCTTGTTCCTGCTTCCTGTTCCTGTTTTCCACTTTTCGTTCTCATTCCCGCTTTCTGTTTCGTTCCCATTCCTGTTCGTTTCCGTATTTTCACTTGCCCCATGCGTAGATTGAGTACAGTTTAGGCTTTACTCCTAGAAAGAGAAAGATATGCTTTTTATTATGCTGCAAATATTATCTGTGACTCATTGTTCCACTGTACCTCTGGGTTGCCAGAATTCTAAAGCTATATAGTATATACAATCACTAGGATTGTTTCCAGACACCCTTGCACTTTAGCGTATCCGTCATTTCTACTCTAGAAACTGGTGTACGACTTCCTCTTCCCCGCGTCCAGACTGGTGAAGGAAGCCAGAGTAAACCCAGGTGTGCTGTGTGTGTGTCTAGACTCTAGAAGTTGATCTCATGAGACAGGAATGCATAAGAGATAACAGTAGGAGCTGGAACAGTGGCAACTGTCTTTAAGATTTGAAAGTGATCCCACAGTAAATTTTGTACTAGCGTGCTCAGCATCACTTCTGCAATTACATAAGAGGTCACGACCCTAGCTCTTACCAAAGTTCGTTGCAACATCCAAAAACGTTTCAAATAGCAGCTCACTATCTGGCAAGAATCTAGTCAGCCCTATATGTGCTACAGGAGTCTTGTTCCACTGTTTACCAGTTTGAGTGGATCCATGATGCAGTCACCACAGAAACCAATTCAGCATTGCCCAAGAAAGCACTATAGCACAGTACAGTGATACTTTTTGTGCCGTTAAACCGGCCATAGATCACCATAAAGTTTACAAACTAGCTGCCTTTTTTGCATGTAGCTATCAAAGACTGATTGTATAACAGCTCCTCAAGTAGCAGAAAATTTAATGATATTTAGACTCAATTTTAATACAAAGTCTACGGTACCATTGGAGCACTTTCAAATTTCAAGGGCAGTCACCACTTTTTTCATTCCTAACTCTTCATTTTATGCGCTCCCGGTAGAGAAATGCATACATATAGTGCTTTTTTTTACCAGCCGGGCACGCACGAAGGGCGCGACCAACTTGACAATGTACTAAGATTGCTTTATGGTTTTTGAGTTTGTATGTACCGTAATTAAACTCTGATATATAACCGCCCCCTTAATGGTAACCGCCCCTCTAGTATAACTGATCAATTTGCTGTAACAACATTTCACTCGCGTGTAATACCTACTATGTAAACATAACCGCCCATAATTAATGACGTAACTTCAATTGATGACGTGGTCATCGGACATGTGCGTGCCGGATGGTTTGGCAATCCTGCTACAGCTACTAATGTTGTCAGGCGAAGTCCACAGAGTACAAGCAGAAGTTACGGATCCTCCGCGTCCAGCACCTGGTGGTATGTGGTTGAAATGGGGTGGCATCATTATACCGTGCCACTATATATTATACGGCCAAAGTAAAAACAAACACGGTGTAAGAAAACACATCCGTCTGTGCCACAAGAACGATACTTGCAAGGAACCGTCTTCGAAGAAGAGGCGCGTGGAGCAAGAGTAGGAACTATTAACTAGTTGTTGAGTATAATGTACTATAAATTTGCCACGCTATTAACTGTTGTGTTTCAAAAACTCTCTGGACCGCTTATTATATCTAATAATTATCCTGTTTACCAAACTCCATCATTACCTTATTAAGCATGAGTGTTCTTTTAAATCTACCACCAAAAGCATCTCCAAGTGTTTTGAGACCCTTTAACCATACACGCTAAGAAATCCCCACCCCTCATGATTTACTATTTGTAAATGGGTTGTTGAATGTCTAACTCTTTGAATGCCATGGGCACATTTATTTACCCAAATAAAATAGAAAAAAGTATGTATTTTATATTAACACCTAATATAAAAAGCCCATGTAATAAGCTTTATGGATCGACAACTTGGCTGTGAAAGAGCTAACTCAGGTTAAAAGCAACAACAAAAACTCTTAGACTTTTAAATTAATGGATATAATATTTATATATTAATTCCCTCAGATTACAGTAATGCACGGATTTGGAGAAATGATTGCCCTCAGGAGTGCAAAAATAGCAACTAAACACAATAGTAAAAAGTTTATACTCTAGCAGCAGAGTTACACCGAATGAATCACCGGACAATATTGTATTTTGGACTATTTAGCAGACCTTTTGCCCTCCCCTCTCCCCCCTCCCCCCCAGACAAAATGGAGTACCAGGAGGCAGCAGTGGTTCCCATTTGCAATACCACAGACTGTACCCTCTCTGCCTTCAAGCTGATCAACGCACTGTGCATGGGTTGTAGCCAGAACATCAGAACACTGCAGGATCTGCTCACAGAGCTGTTCTATTCAGGTACATTTGTGATTTGTCAAACTGCTCAGTGCCCCCCCCCCCCCCTCTCGCGTGTGTATGCTATAAATTTGTACTTCTCCTCCCCTCCCCTCCCCTCCCTCTCCTCACCGTCCCCTCCCCTCCCCTCCCCCTCCCCCTCCCTCTCCCTCCCCTCCCCTCTCCTGTCATTCCCTAGGGCACGAACCCCCACTCACAGAATGGGAATACTTTCCACACATTGGCCCCAGACCCCTCAAGGGGTTCGTGGGACTCAAGAATGCCGGAAACACTT